>OW052222.1:222957914-227762288 GCA_932526605.1 Nephrotoma flavescens | reverse complement strand
TGTTGGTCTCTAATAAACATTTTTTCTAGAAATGGTACCTTTTTAAAAAAGAAGGCTACAGAATTTATTTCACCGGAGTATCGGTGGAGCTAGGAAGTGATTGCGTTCAGTCGTGAATAGGAATAGTTATTATGGAGGCGATTTTAAGTTATGTTTATTAGATTATTTGAGTACCAGGAACAGATTGCAACTAGTAATGAAAATGCAGAAAATTTCTTTAGTTAAGACTCTTCCCACAAAACTTTCATGCTACACCATGTCGCATCATGTTTCATCATGTTTTGCACTAATCAGGCGTCAGATGTTACATTGTATTTCGCTAAGAATTTTCGCGCCATGTTGCGTTGGTTGCGTCGCGGTGATGTGTGCTATGGGGCAGCCCCCATCCACTAATGTTTAAGACGAATTAAAATAACGCAAATGTAATTTTTACCTGTTTCATGATGGTGTTCAAATTTTTAGAAATAAAATTAAGATTTAAGGGAGGTTGACGTATGCGATTAAAAAATTATTAGCGAAACATGCAAATCAATCAGTGTCATTCATTATTGCTCATAATTTGTTTTTTTTAATTATGTTGGAAGCTTGCGATCAAAATTTCGAACCATTTTTTGAATACATACGTAAACCTACCTTTAATAAAGCAAAACCGCAGATTGTTAATTTTGGAATGAAAAAAACAAAATCATCAACGCTTCGCCTTATTTTGTAATATTCAAATTTTGTACCAATTCGTAATTTTGCATATAAAATTTCTTTGTGGCCACAAACTTAAACGATTGTGTAAAAAAAAAATCACACCGTTTGCTTTGCTAGATCGATCGTATACCAAACCAACATGTTTATTTTAAAATAATCGCACTTTGTATCAATTCTAAATTCTTCATACAATAACATTTTTGTACCAATTGTTTTAGTAATAGAATATATGTGGTACAGTAGTTTATGTAGGAGTTATTTTTGTAGTGATTTTCGTTGTAATATTCGCACAGAATTTTCGGGGAACCATACGAAACAACTCTGGCTTCTAATGACCTAAATCGTTGTTAAGAGATATCAAAAATTAACCTGTTTCCAGAAATACAAATGGATTTTGAACTAACGTGTTCTAAGATTATATGACGCCACAAAGTAGAACCAATAAATGGAAGTTCAATCTGATTTTCTGAAAACGGTTTAATTTGTACAGTTACTTCAATAACGCTTTAAAACCATCCAAACCAGATATATTAAAAATCACCACCAACAAAAACCACAACCGCATACGCATAATTTTTACCTATTGCCAGATGACCCTTACAAACCATACAATACACCATTGTTTAAGGTCTAGACCGCTATTGGCAACATGACTTTTACCAATTCATCAAATGTACTCT
Source organism: Nephrotoma flavescens (assembly GCA_932526605.1). Classification (NCBI taxonomy): domain Eukaryota; kingdom Metazoa; phylum Arthropoda; class Insecta; order Diptera; family Tipulidae; genus Nephrotoma; species Nephrotoma flavescens. The sequence goes on along the minus strand of OW052222.1, from coordinate 227,760,909 downwards.
ACAATCAAAATACAAGATGTCCAAACTTTGGAGTTCTAGCACATGGAAGATAAAAATAAAAATTTTTATGAAGAATAATAATAACAATTAGCAAAAACAATAGTGAAAGCTGCTAATCATAATTTAAGCTATGCGGCATTGAGAATTCTCATAAACGTCTATTATAGAATCACCAGTAACTATAAGAGTGTTTTATAAAAAAGGGAGAGTGATACAAAGGTTAAAACTTAAGAAGCGGAAAATATATGTCAAAATTGTTGGAGTCGGTGACCACAACATTAGGAAGGTGGAAATTATAGTGAGTCCCAAATTGAATTGCACTTAAATGTTACTTTAGTACGCCAAAAATCGAAGGTCGGGACCATCTTAACAAGGATGAACGATCATGTAGATTCTAAATAAATAATAACACACCAGGCTCAATAGAAATATTGGTTGGAGAAGATCATATTGGGTGATATTAAGAAAAGAATTCCAATATGAGTAACACCTAAAACCAAATTGGAATGGATCGCGTTCGATCTGTTTGAAAAACCACGTACCCATCGTCGTACGACATAAAATCAATAACTTAGTATGTATATTAAATAACTTAAGGATGCAGTTAAAATGGTTTTAAAAAAATGCTTTGGAATGTCGATGTGGAACAGGAATTCACGGGTTACAAACCATTTCACCTATGAATTATCGAGGTGTATTGGATAAACAATCTCCCTTTTCCAAACCACACTTTGTTAGATAAACTGCTCAGAAGAACTGAAGAACGACCTCCTTATCAACCAGTTTATCTGGATTATAACTTCTGAATGTGACTACAAATTCAACAAGAATTAATTAACCAATGCCTTAAATGATAAATCATTATTCTTAAAAGTTGTAGAAAACATATCGGTTAAAATTTACTTGATTGTTAAAACCAGCATTTAATACAATTTATAAATCCGTAATAGCGCCACTGGCGAGGCGCCGTGTAAACAGTTGAGCGTGCGGCGCCCACTACCTTTCCGGGAACTCTGCGTCCGTCATTATAGTTATGAAATTTAGTACAATGGAAATACACATAGGATTTCAAAGTGATTTTTGGAAGAAGTCCTACAGTATTGTCAACTGGGACAGAACTACTTTATTGTCTGTAATGACAATTTGGAACAGAACTAGATTATTAACAGATAATAATGAAATTTGGTATGATGGATGGAAACTAAATTCTACATTGATTTTGACAAGAAGAGTATGGCTCACTGGATCATACCTAAGCCATTTATAAACTTAAAGATTCAATTGAGTATGGAAACCAATCGATGCGCATCTGGGACGGAACTATGACATTTATAATTTCATTGGTTCCGTTTTACACACATTCATGGACTATAAATATTAATAAGCAAAACCAATTAATATTTAATGAGCTACAAGGTACTGGTGATAGAAATAACAAATTACATCTCATTATAATGTGGTCACACTAGATTATTCACCATTAGAAGATCATTAGTAATCAAAATTTTTACGATTTAGCTTTGGAGCAGTTTTCGTTTTACTAACCATTAAGTTTATCTGCGCATTGCAGAGACAATCAGTTAAATAGTTTATTTAAATATGGATTTAAACTTAGTAATTTGTTCATTATTTGTACTAAATTTTGTTGTAACTAGTACAATGGCATTTACCGAGACTAAAATTATTTCTTTCGGAAATGGCACTATTATTAAGTTTAGTATACAAATTGAAATAATTTGTGACAATTATGATGCCCTCGATGGTTTGGATAAGATTGACACGTCATATTTTTCAGATGTACCTGATCATACAAGGCTTCTGTTTACCAATTGTTTTAATAATGAAACGAATCATCGGAATTACCGAAATTACACACTCAAGAATTTGTTCAGTAAAATAACCGCCGACGCAATCAACAGACTATCACTTGATATACAATTTAACAATTTCGGTATCGTTGATAAAAATGTTTATTTTCGAGGTGTTAGCTTGGAAAAATTCGATACAGTAATAATGTCTAATGTTGGATTAAACGGAAGTAGTTTTTTAAATGGGACGAATACCGAAGATCTCATTTTACGGAATATCGGTCTAATTGATTTTAACCATTTAACAAACAAACGACTAAATTTACTCAGTCTGAGAAACGCAACAATTTACAATTTCATTAAATCTAATTTTGATAAACTGAGTAAATTATATTTTTTTGAAATATCTGATTTTGTATTTGCGGATGACAATGTATTAAATGTACCAAACTTATTTGCCGGATGTAAAAATCTTATGAACTTAGTTCTTATCGCCGCATCACCGCCGGGTATTATCCATGAAGCCATATTTAATGGGCTACATACATTAATAAATGTTCAGTTGGTAAATTTTAAATTGCAATCGATTCCGGTAAAATTATTTAGTGATCAGCCATTACTCAAGATTGTCAATTTATCTGGTAATAATTTAAAGTTCTGGGATCCTAACATCTTTATCGCTAATCCATTGATAAATAAACTTATTATTAAACACGTCATGCAAAATAGTTCAGAGTAAGATAATAAAATTTATAAAAAAAATCATATTTGTAAATATTAAATAAGTGTTTAAAATTTTAGAACGCCAGTTGATGTAATAGTAGGACCTGAAAGCTACGTCGAAATAGGAGATGTCAACATTGAAAATTACAAGTCAATTTCACGATTAGTTGAAAACGAAAATATTACACGAATAAATGTACAGGCATGTGACTTATCAAAATTCCCGATAACCGATTTTAATAAAATTTGCAAACGCTCAACACCAATTTCCATCCCATTGGAGGATCCCAATATTAAGTTTACGTTAGCTGAGTTCCGTGAACGTCAAATAAATTTTGATACAAATGTTATTTTAACCGAAAACGTATTTCAAAAGCTAAATGCCAGAATCCAAATTTACTGGTCGGGAATACCATGCCCACAGTGTATTTTCGACCACGAAATGTTTATGTCATTGTTGAATAATGACAATTTCAACGTACATTTAAAAGATTCTCAAATCCTTATTAAAATATTCACGGATTCGATGTTGCCGAAATATTATCGAGTTTCGTTTAATGAAAATTGCCCAATACCTTGTAAATGCTATCACCATCCATTAATCGATGACATTTTCATTGATTGCTCAAACGCACGCCTGACTAACATTCCACATATTACGTGGCCATCACAATTCGATAAAATCGATTTAATTACGTTGGATTTACAAAGAAATGACTTAATCACACTTAATATTACGAATCTCGATGATCGCGTGGCTCAACATTTATCATCAATTCTCGTTAAGGATAATCCTATACGGTATATAGAACTGGGAAAGAAAGCGATTCAACTAAATCAATTTGATTATTGTAATTATGGCCAAAATGTGCATAGTCAACTGAGGTTATTGTCTAATAAGGATAATCCTATTTGCACTTTCACGACATCAGTCGAAAAAGATTTGATCGGCTATGTCCGCCAAAAATCATCAGAATCGATTAAAAGTATTATAAATGCGATTCCTTGCGGTGAGACGTGTAAAGATTAATAAAGTAGTTCTGGGTTTTTCAAAATGTAAAAAAAAGGAAATATAAATAATTATAAAATGCACAACACATATATGTTTTTTTTTGTTAATTTTTATTTATTTATTATTATATTACGACTGAGTATTGCACCCATTTAGTAATTTACATTACATAATAAAGTATTTTGATTAGTCGGCGTAATCAAGTGATTATCCCCAGTTTCGTGTAAGTCCTCAGATTTTTCGCCACAGAAAGTCTACTAACCCCCTGGTCGCGAAAAGTCTAGTGGTTTGGTTCTTTGCAGTCTTCTTGTTGGTGTTCCCTTTTTCAATATTTTCGTACTTCAAAATTTAAAAATTTGAGATTTTTAATTTTAAAATTTTTTTTCCAAAATTTCAAAATTTAAATATTTTAAAATTTAACGATTAAAAAATTTTTAAAATTTAAATATTAAAAAATTTAAAAATTTCACAATTTCAAAATTTCAAAATTTGTAATTTTCAATTTCTCTCTAAAATTTAACTACTTTGCAATTTCAAAATTTCAAATTCGCGAAATTTCAAAATTTCTAAATTATGAAAATTAAAAGATTTTAAAATTTTACAATTTCAAATTTTAAATTTTTTAAAGTTTTACTATGTGAAAATTTGAAAATTAAAATAATTTAAAAATTGTACAATTTCACAATTTCAAAATTTTAAAATTTTATAATTTCGTTCTAAAATTGTACTACTTTGCAATTTCAAAGCTTCAAATTCGCAAAAATTTTTAATTTTCAAAATTTCGGAAGTAAAATAAATAAATAAATATAATAAATTTTATGATTATTTAATTTCAAAATTTAAAATTTAAAAATTAAAAAATTTAAGGATTTTACCATTTCACAATCATAAATTTTACAATTTCGCTCTAAAATTTTAATACTTCGCAATTTCAAAATTTCAGAATTTTGAATTTCAAAATTTTAAATTTGCAAATTTTAATATTTTTCAAAATTTCTCATTTCTAATATTTTCGTACTTCAAAATTTAAAAATTTCATGACTTCAAAATTTAAAAACAAAAACTTTCAAAATTTAAAATTGTAAAATTTCAATTTTTGCACAATTTTAAAAATTATTTAGTTTCACAATTTTAAAATGTCAGAATTTTTATTTTTTAATATTTAATAATTCAAAAATTTTAATATTTCAAAAATTTAGAATTTGGCAATTTTAAGATTTAAATATTTCAGAAATTCGGAAGTTAAAAAATTTAAAAACTCAAAATGTTTAAATTATTAAATTTTACACTTTCAATATGTATCTTATAATTTCAAACTTTTGTTATATTAGAAAAACCAAAATTTTAAATATTTAACAACTTCAAATTTTCAACATTTTAAAAATTTTAAATCTCAAGTTTTATATCTGATTCTTGTTAGTTTTAATATTTTGCTAGCCTTTGATTTATATTAATAAAGTTGGGAATGAAATAAAAGAAGAGGTTGTTTTTAAGGTAGTTGACGACCATTACCTTAAATCACGGCAGTGAAGTTTCTAACAAAAAAATGACAAGTATACGTATATGATTCCAATTGGATTATTAAACTTCTTTTGTGTATAAGTGTTACACTGTTAAAACATATTTTTTATTGAGACAAATATATAAAATCAGAAAGAGATGAAAGTGCTATATCTTCTAAACAATTATTCGTTTCCGATATTTTTCATATTGGAATTTTATATAAATGTAATATTGAAAACTAAATATTTTAAAAACAATTGAAAAAAATTCTAAAAAAATCGACGCAAGACAAAATCATGTTATTTCATTTCTATATTCAATTCTCAGAAATAAATAAAAAATGCTCTTCTATAAAATATATAACTTACAAAACAACACGTGTGTCGTGCAATCACGCATTAAATTAATTTTAATAAAAAAATTTTCTTCACATACACAAGAATTGAACAAATTTCTTAATCTAAAATAATTTTTTTGACTTGAATCAATTTTTACACATATGTATATGCGAGACGATAATATACGTGAGCGCAATGTTTTATCCATTAAAATTTTTTAAAATTAAAATTAAAAAGGAGTGAGGATGATCTTTTCGTTTTGCTTGCTTTAAAAAATACTAAACTTTATATTTTATATGAAAAATTATGGCAACACAACAACAATTTGCTCAGCAAGCTATAATCAGAAGCGACTTTCTCTCATATAGTCGATCTGTATTTTTGTTTTGTTTTAGTTTTGCTGAGAGATTTGCTGGTAATATTTTTTTGAAATAGTACTATTATTGTGAACTACACATGGATATTCTGTTTAGTTTGTATGTAAATTTCAATTTGACAAATGTAAGTAGTAACTCAATGGAAAAACCACTAATTTAGAACTCCATACAATTATTAAACCAGTAATTCCTTAAAATACCAAAGAATTATTATTACATTTTTTCTTACATTTATTTTATTAAAAAAAAATTTCAAAAATTTCATGATTTATAACTTAAATTTTTGTATTTTAATTAATTTAATTTTTATTAATTTCTATTTCTTTCTGAAGATGCCAATGTGGCGAAATATTAATAAATAAATATATCAAGAATTAAAACAAAATCTGGGAGCAGTGATTTATTACAAAAACAAAAAAAAATCAATAATAACAAAATTACAATTTCAAAATTATCAAAATTTAAAGGTTTCAAAATTTGTCAACTTAGAAATTGCCAAATCTTAATATTTCAAAATTTTTAAATTTAAAAATTTCAAAGTAACAAAATTTCATAAATAAAAAATCTGAAAATTTGAAAATACCTAAAATTTAAAAATTGTAAAATCTTAAAATTTAGATATATCAACATATAAAAATATTTCATAATTTTCTAAATATTCCAAAATTTTAAAATTTTACAATTATAGAATTTTCAAAATTTAAATTATTAAAAATTGAAAAAATGTCTAGATTTCAAAATTTCTAATTAGCAAAATTTTAAATTTTCTATTTAAATCTATCGTTTATTTTCTATTTAAATCTTCTAATTTCATGATTTAAAAATTTAAAAACAAAGTTTTAAAATTTTTAAATTTTAATTTTTAAAATTGTAAATTTCACAATTTAAAATTTTCAGAATTTCAATTTTTAAATATTTATTAATTCAAAAATTTCTATATTTAAAAATTTTACAATTTGGCAATTTCAAGATTTAAATATTTCAGAATTTTGAAAGTTAAAAAATTAAAAAAACTCAAAATTTCTAAATTTTAAATTTTCACAATTTCATTGTGTATCTTAAAATTTCAAACTTTATCAGAAAAACTTATATATGTATTTAAAATTATCAAATTTCAAATTTTCAACATTTTTAAAGTTTAAAATTTCAATTTTTTTTCAAAATCTTGCTTGTTTTTATAATATTGTTATAGTATTTTATTTATAATAATAAAGTTGGGAATGAAATAAAAAAGAGGTTGTTTATAAGGTATGTAGCTGTTGACCAATACCTTAAAATGATAATTCTTAAAAGTTGTAGAAAACATATCGTTTAAAATTAACCTGATTGTAAAAATTAAAATTTAATACATTTAAAAATTCTAGCGAGGCGCATTGCACCGGTTTTGTGTTCTGTTAACACACATGCACATGACTATAAAACATTAAGAAACAAAACCAATTAATATTTAATGAGCTATGTTACAAGGCTACAAGGTGCGGGTGATAGAAATCGAAAATTACATCTCATAATTATTTGGTCACACTAGATTATTCGCCATTAGAAAATCATTAGTAATCAAAATTTTTATGATTTAGTTTTGGAGTTGTTTTCGTTTTACTGATCATTAGGTTTATTTTCCGCATTGCAGAATTATTTAGTTAAATAGTTTATTTAAATATGAATTTAAACTTAGTAATTTGTTCAATATTTGTACTAAATTTTGTTGTTACTATTAAGATTATAATGGCTTTTGCCGAGACTAAAATTATTTCTTTCGGAAATGGGACTATTATTAAATTTAGGGTACAAATTGAAATAATATGTTACAACTATGATGCCCTCGACGGTTTGGACAAGATTGATACGTCATATTTTTCAGAAGTACTCAACTATAAAACGTTTCTGTTTACCAATTGTTTTAATAATGACACGAATCATCGTAATTACCAAAATTTCACACTCAATAATTTGTTCAGTAAAATAACCGTCGACCCATTCAACAGACTAACGATTGATATAAAATTTAACAATTTCGGTATCGTTGATAAAATTGTTTATTTTCGAGGTGTAAGCTTGGCAAAATTCGATAAAATAATAATGTCTAATGTTGGATTAAACGGAAGCAGTTTTTTAAATGGCACAAATACTGAAGTTCTCATTTTACGGAATATCGGTCTAATTGATTTTAACCATTTTACAAACAAACGACTACATTTTCTCAGTCTGAGAAACGCAACAATTTACAATTTTAATGAAATCAATTTTGATAAACTGAGTAAATTAAATTTTTTTGAAATATTTGATTTTGTATTTGCGGATGACAATGTATTAAATGTACCAAAATTATTTGCGGGATGTAAAGATCTTCTATATTTACATCTTATGGCCGCATCACCGCCGGGTATTATCCATGAATCCATATTTAATGGGCTACATACATTAATAAATGTTGAATTGGTAAATTTTAAATTGCAATCGATTCCGGTAAAATTATTTAGTGATCAGCCATTACTCAAGATTGTCAATTTGTCTGGTAATAATTTAAAGTTTTGGGATCCTAACATCTTTATCGCTAATCCATTGATAAAGACACTTATAATTAAACACGTGATGCAAAATAATTCAGAGTAAGATAATAGTTTATAAAAAATTCATAAATGTAAATATTAAATAATTGTTTAAAATTTTAGAACGCCAGTTGATGTAAAAGTAGGACCTGAAAGCTACGTCGAAATAGGAGATATCAACATTGAAAATTACAAGTCAATTTCACGATTAGTTGAAAACGAAAATATTAGACAAATAAATGTACAGGCATGTGACTTATCAAAATTCTCCATAACCGATTTTAATAAAATTTCCAAACGCTCAACACCAATTTACATCCAATTGGAGGGTCCCAATATTAAGTTTACGTTAGCTGAGTTCCGTGAACGTCAAATAAATTTTGATACAAATGTAATTTTAACCGAAAACGAATTCCAAAAGCTAAATGCCAGAATCGATATTTTCTGGTCGGTAGTACCATGCCCACAGTGTATTTTGGACAACGAAATGTTTATGTCATTGTTGAATAGTGACAATTTCAACGTACATTTAAAAGATTCTCAAGTCCTTATTAAAATATTTACGAATTCGATGTTGCCGAACTATTATCGAGTTTCGTTTAACGAAAATTATCCAATACCTTGTAAATGCTATCACCATCCATTAATCGATAACATTTTCATTGATTGCTCAAACACAGGGCTGACTAACATTCCACATATTACGTGGCCATCACAATTCGATAAAATCGATTTAATTACTTTGGATTTACAAAGAAATGACTTAATCACTCTTAATATTACGAGTCTCGATGATCGCGTGGCTCAACATTTATCATCAATTCTCGTTAAGGATAATCCTATACGGTATATAGAACTGGGAAAGAAAGCGATTCAACTAAATAAATTTGATTATTGTGCGATTTATGGCCAAAATGTGCATAGTCAACTGACGTCATTGTCTAATAAGGATAATCCTATTTGTACTTTCTCAACATCAGTCGTAAAAGATACGATCGGCTATGTCCGTCAAAAATCATCAGAATCGATTAAAAGTATTTTAAATGCGATTCCATGCGGTGAGACGTGTAAAGATTAAAATATTAATTCTGGTTTTTGAAAATGTCCAACAGAAGGAAATATAAATAATTATAAAATGCACAACACATTTATGTTTATAATTTGTTTCTTGGTATAATACTGTTAAAAAGTGTTGATAGGTTGGAAATTGCTGTTAACTAACATATTACCTGATTTTCATATCGAGATAACTTTACCAATTTTGAGAACTTTATAGAAAAAAGCCTCGGCCCAAAAATTCGTTTAAAAGCTCAACAGTTTTGTTACTAAGCAGTTAAGTGAACATTTTGGAAATTTGTCAGAAATACTATCATCTCCCGTTGCAACATTATATGGTCTAAGTTCGAGATGTGATGGTTCGATTTGCGAAATAATTTCGCAATATAATCACATTTTGCTTTGGCACTACCTAGTAAATGTTTCTTGTATTTAAAAAATCTATCATGGTCCTTTATTAAGGCCAATATGTTGTTCGTCATCCATTCTGGTTGACATTTTCTTGATAGTTGCATTTTAAAACAACTGTCTTGTTTGCTATAATCCCAGATAGATTTGAAATAAAATCTTACCAGGTAGCGGAGTTATTTACCAGGCTTCAACAACAATTGTGGCGAATTCTATCATACTGAAGAACTTGCTTTTCTAGGACGGGTGCATTTCTTTTAACAATTAGTATTGCAAATCTAAGATATATACTCCTATGGTTTAATAATTTGGTATCATCAAGATCAATTCGGTAATTTAACATGATCTATAATAAGAAGTTTAAACTCTGCATTATCACTAAATTAAACCCAATTAATTATTTTATTATTAAATTATGCATTGAACATTTCATTAAACCTCTAAATCACAAAAACTTTTTACGAACAATACTGCCATCTACAGTTCAGAAAACAACCTGTAAACATAAATTTGATGGCGTATTAAGCAATACTGAAATGTAGATGGCAGTAATGTTCATAAAAAGTTCTATAGATTACAGGTTTAAAGAAAAGTTGAATGCATAATTTTATAATAAAATAATAAATTAATTTTTAACATTTAACAACGCAATTAACGTTTCATGACACAAATTATAAAAAAAAATCATATGATGTTGTTGATATTGTTTGATTATTCTGCCATCTCTATCCAATGATTGGAATCGTCGAGATAAAAAGATGTCAAAAAAAAAAACTCAGTTTGCATGCACAGAGTGAAAAGTGATCACTTGATCAGCTAATGGTGTGTTTTCGAAATGATAGATTTGCAATACTTTCGAGTATGAAATTTTGATCGCAATATTCTAACTGCTGCACTATATTCGGGCCGAGAAATATTCAATAACTTTGTCTAAATTTTTAACAATGAAATCTTGTTTGCCCATCCCATCCAGAATTAGTGATATTATCATAAACTCAAACATTTCGACATTATGATTTTCAGAGCGTTACAGTGACACGCAAAGTGTTTTGGTACTTGTCAAATTTGGATCATATTTTTTGCTCATGTTGAGACATCTCTATAATTTTATAATCGTTGCGGTTGAAATATAAAAATTGTACGAGGGCATGTCTTATTTTATTTCTTTATTTTGCATGTTTTCATATACAATCTCATGAAACAAAGCATTTTTATACATAACTGAACCTTGAATTTTCTTCTATTTATTTTGATATTGGTTTAAGCGGAATATTTTCAATACTTTTAAATTTTTTGGTATTTGACGTGTCTTAACAAGGAAACATACTCAAAATGTTTTGTATAGTTCCTGGCGATTTTTCATGCACGTACCGTTTCAAATCTTTTGCTATTGACCTCTTGATTTTGCATATAAATTTTGTGCCAGTTCTGTTTACTGCCGAAGTTTGGTGAGCATTTCTTTTTAGGATAAACTCCGCACAATACTCAGTTTTATTAAGATGAGCCACATTTTCTCCCAGTGCTATATCCTGTATAGGGATGCCACTAACTTGAATTGATGATAAATGCTGAGCTACGCGATCATCGAAATTAGTAAAATTAACAGAAACGAAGTCATTTCTACGAAGATCCAATTCTATTAAATCAATATCGTTGAATTGTGACGGCCACGAAATATGCGGAATCGCTATCAAACCAGAGCTTGAGCAATCCATTAAGATGTCATCGACTAATGGATAGTAATGGCACTTACACAGAGTCAGACAATTTTTTTCAAATGGAATTCGATATTGTTTAGGAAGCTGCATACCATTTCCCAATTCATGCAATTCAATAAGAACTTGTGAATCGTTCAAATATATGTTAACGTTACCATCCAAAAACAACATAAACGTTTCGTAATCGAAACTACATTGTGGGCGCGGTATTTTCGACCAGAAGAGGTCTATTTTTGCGTTAAGGTTTGTAAATTCATTTTTTGTTAAAATAATATTTGCTTCAAAAGGTATTCCACGCTCTCGAAATTCTGCTAGCTTAAATTTTACGTTTGAACTCTCGAACTGGATGATAATTGGTGTTGGTCGCTTACCGGCGATTTGGTTAAACTCAGTCATCGACATATTCATAACATCACATTTTTCAACACTAATATATGTTATATTTGGGTTGTCGGCTAAAGCCGAAATGTACTTGTAATTTCTAATAACCATTTTTCCTATTTTGATGGAGGTGTGCGATTGTAGTACTAAATTCATTGTTGTTCTAAAAATTTAATTAAATCTGGTCAATATTAAAACAAATAATGTATAAACTGAAACTGTCCTTACTCTGAATTAAATAGCATTCCTTCCTGTATTACAATTGAATTTAGTTTTGGATTGGCAATGAAGATGTTCGGATCTAACAGCATTAAATTATTTCCAGATAAGTCGACCATATTGAGTGAGGGTAGGTCACTAAACAACTTTAGAGGTATCGTAGTCAATTTAAAGTTTATTAAATAAATGGAATTTAATTCATGCAACCCATTGAATACGGCTTCATGGATTTCGTTCAGTGGGCAGGACGATGCAAGATGTAAATGCGAAAGATTTTTATTTGCAACGAATAAATTTGGTACATTTAGTATGTTGTCGTCAGTAAAACGAAAATCAATCATTTCACATAATGATAACAAACGAAATTTCGCCAGGTTTTTCTGGTTGAAATTAAAAACTGAAACGCTTTTTAAACCTAAATGTCTCATTTGCGTGTTTGTGAAGTGATCAAAATCGATTGGACCGGTATTGTCCAAAATAAGTGTGCTAGTATTTGTACCATGCAAATATTCACTGTTTTTCAAGCCGACATTTATCATTTTCAATTGATCGAATCGAGTCAAGTTAACATCACGATAAAAAATCTCCTGATCAATGATACCATAATTATTAAAATAAACATAAATTATCTGCTTCACGGATTCATCGGCGGTATTTTTCTCCAGTATAGTGTTGAATGTAAAATTTTGATAATTATGGTGGTTCGTGTCATTGTTGAAGCAGTTAGAAAACTCCAGCAATACGTGATTGTATATGTTGGAAAAATCCGTCGGATCTATCTGCTCGAAATCATCCAGGGCGTTATAATCAAAACATGTTATTTCGATTCTAGGTTTCGAAAACATAACACTAGCATTTCCCAATAAAACAGTTTTACGTTCATCGCGATCAAAAATGCTTGAAACTAATTGAAAAATATTTATTGAACAAAACACTAATATCAATTTCATATTGATACCCACGAGGTGGAACTAATAATGTTAATCCAGCAAAAATTACATTAAATATTACTCAAATTTTTTATTGAAGTCCAATTTACTGCAGCCATTATAGGTTAATTGGGCGTACAGCGTATACATTTTAAATTCTCAATTGTTTGCTGCAATTCGTGCATATTTTTTATAACTAATCCAATTACGTTTTATAATTCGCCAAATAAATACTAATTATATAAATCAAATTAGACTAAAAATTATTTATCTAGAAATATGGCCAGTGGATTAGTACACAACTTTTTTAAATTAATTTGGAATCGAACTTTCACTTGGAAAAAATTACAATAGGTTTGGCTTCAAAAAAAAAGCAAACTCGTTAAGCAGTTCTTCAAATGTGTTGTGGTCGGTTTTACCTCAGTTAACTGTATGCACAGTATAATATCAAATCCTAATCATTTCACTGATTTAATTCTGCTCTGGAGCATAAAGACGATAGTTACTTCCTCACACTCACAATCTGTTTTTCAAAAATATTTATTATACCGAGTTGTAGACAAATGGTTCGGCTACACTCAAAACGATCAAACAAAATCGTGAAACCAATAATAAGCCCCTCAGACAGCCAACTAATGCAAATTAAATGACGCAACATGGTGATGCAGGGCGCTACTCAGAGTAGCATGCAGGTTTCATGAGATAAATGTTAAATAAATTTTCTGAAAATTTGTTATACGTTTCAATCGCAATCGCAATAAATTGCTAGCACTCAAAAATTAGTCTATTTCCGAGTGCAACAAACCAATAGTGTTATTCATAACATACAAAAGGTTTTATTAGATTCGATTGATGCAACTACATAAACGGATATACAAGCACACCATAAGAAAAGTTATGTTGCGCAACACGATGCAACATTACGTCGAACATCTAAAACAATGCAAAAGCTATGACGCATAACCATACCATACCATGAAAAACTATGGTGGGCAATATGGTGCACCCTACCGCAACATGTTTTAACGTAACTTGGTGCAACATCGTCATCAACATCAAGCAACATGGTGTAACATACCGCAACACGATCTCATTATTTGGCCTTAATATACAAAAATGAATTTTCCAGAAATCAGAACTCCTTGCACTCATTAAATCGTCGACCAAAGCCTGAATATAAGAACTTCTTAAATTTTTTTTTTTTCGGACATCATATTCATTGGAATGATTTCCTTTGAGTCGTGGACCAATTTTATTTTAATCCGTTTGAGTCTACATTTTTTTTTTTTGAAAAAGTATCAAAAGAGAGACCGACCGCTGGTTTGCTCGGAGCAAGCAAATTTAAAACTAGAAAAAGAGGAAAAAAAGAGAAAAAAGAAAAATGAAAAAACAAAGTTAAACAAAAATAAAATTAAAAGAAACGCAATGAAGAGAGTAAAAAGAAAAAAATGTTAAAAATTATAAATATGTACTCGATAGAGTATTTAGCTCAAATAGATAAAAAAGCAATTAATCTAAAAATAAAACAAAAATTACTTGATCAATTGGTAGCAAATAATAATTTCTTATTGCGAATTTGCTAATGTGGTATTCAAAAAGTTCGAAATATTTATTAGTCTCGCGCAGCATTTTTGTAATAGGCTCGTTCTGGCCGTAGGTCGTTCTGTGAGGAGCAATTCTAAAAGCTGGTATCATTCTCAAAGCACGGGCATTTACATTAAGATTTTCCTTTTCCTTAATGAAAACGATGTCGGCAACAGATCGTCGCTTACTTAGTGGCTTTAAGTTAATAAGCTCCAAGCGGTTGAGATAAAAAGGCAAATTGTAAACGTCCATCCAAGGTAATCCACGCAGAGCAAAGCGCAAAAATCTAGGTTGTACCGCTTCAATTCCTCGTATGTGCACTTCATGGTATGGGGACCAAACCTGACCTGCATACTTGAGCAGGGGCCGAACAAATGTCATATAGAGGGCACTTGCAACATAATGGTTCAACAATCCCTTAGACCAGCGTTTCACAAATCCAAGCGATGATCTCTAAAGTTAAGTTGGTGGCCACAAATTACCCCTAAGTCCCGTATGGTTAAAACTTTTACAACCACAGCGCTGTTGATGGTCTACTCTCGACAAATGGATTTTGCGTGTTTTATTGAGTATGTTTTGCATTGGCATTTGCTCAAATTCAGATCAAGATTATTTTTAGTACACTAAGTTATGGAGTTATTGAGGTCATTCTGCAATAGGTTAACATCGATGGAACTTGAAATTTGTCTGTAAATTTTCAGATTGTCTGCATAAATGGAAATTGACGAGTTTTGGATAACGAAATTCGACATCGTTAATGGATAAGATGGAAAAATAGACCCAAGATGACTGCCTTGCGGTACCCCGGAAGTAGCTATAAAAAAGAGCAGATATGATTAACCTAAAGATTACCTGATAACTAACAGTATGCGAGTAGGGTAATCAACCATATAAGCTAAATATTTTTTGACGGCTTGTATTTCCATGATTTCATGTGCGCATATACATAGTGAATTCATAGGATCAGCAAAATTATGCTACTAATACTAGTAGCAGTTGAAGCAAATAATCAACGGGCATCACCAGCGAAAATTACAATAATGACAAGCATGGAAAGTCGTTTGGAAGATCAGGCGATAAAATAGATGATGATAGGAAAATGAGGATTTCACATTCGAAAATAGGAAGTAATTATCAAGGCCTATTAGAATAAATACCGCACATGAATCACGAGGAATCAATAAAATGAATATAAAGCTAGACCGACCCATAAAAAATCTTGAGGTCTCATGGAATCCTAACAACGACACCTTTGAATTTAAAATAAACATTAAAACAAATAAGTCAGAGATCGTCACGAAAAAGAGCCTGTTATCTGAAGAATCACAGTTATTTGATCCACTCGGGTGGTTATATATAAATACTCCTATAACAACTATCGGTAACAAGAACTGTTTGAATTTTGTGATGCATCAGAACATGCGTATGCTGCAGTAATATATTGCCTCCAAAACGACAACGAGGAAGTTAGAGGACATCCGTATTTACTGGTTTCAAAAACTAAAGTTACACCTTTAAAGTCCAAAATAACAAATCCGAGACTAGAATTGTGTGGGGCCCTATTGTTGTCTTGATTAATGGCAAAGGTTATTAAAAATCTTCGATGTGCCAACTACATATGCATTTCCTGATTTAAAAATTATTCTCGAATGGATTAAATCAGAATCACGTCGGTTTTAAAACATTTGTGGCGAACCGAATACCAGAAATTCATAGTTTGATAAACCCAGCAGGCTGGAACTATGTTAAATCATCTGAAAATCACGCTGGTTAACAAACAAACAAAATATATTGCCAACTAATATTTCGGAGGTAAAACCTGAAGACGTTCCAGATCAAAAGGTACTTACAGCACAAGTAGCTGCAACAACAATTGTCTACAATAGACAGCAACCCATTCAATGATTAATTCATAAAATACTCAAATCTAAAAATTATTGAGCGAAAACTTGAACGAATTCATAGCGACATACAAACGCTTCACTTCGTGTAGAGGAGTATGTACGGATATTTTTAGCGATAACGGCACCAATTTTGTGGGGTGCTAGTAATGTAATGGAAATAGAAACAATAAAAACAATAGAAGAAACGGCTTCAAACATTATTATATCTAATGCCAACCACGCCACGAAATGGCACTTCATCCCACCAGGAGCACCACACTTCGGTGGATTATGGGAGGCGGCTGTAAAATCTGAAAAATATCATTTAAAATGAGTAATAGGAGAAGCAACGTTAATATTTGAAGTACTAATAACTTTAACATGCCAAATAGAGGCCTGTCTCAATTCAAGGCCCCTAACATCAATGACCAACGATTCGACTGATCCTACATTTTTAACTCCTGGCCATTTTGTAATTGGCGAATCTCTCAAAACACAATCGGAAGCCAACATAACATCTCAGATGAAAGAATGAGTTCATTAACCAGTTGGAAATTAATTCAAAAAATGAAGGAAGACTTCTGGAAGCAATGGTCACAATACTATCTGCATCAATTATAACAACGAGCAAAATGGACCATATGCTCACCTGATTTAAAAGTCGGTCAATTTAGTTCTTGTTCAAGACAACCACCAGGTCAAGAATGAATTGTTCGGGTAGCAACACTCCTTGGCCCCAGAAGGGCTCTTATAAACAGACCAATAACCAAATTGTTAGCTCTTCCTATTGATGAGAGTATAGAAAACCAACATACGAAGTCACCTATTAAAACAATTACAGCATTGCTAACCAGTATTAATAATAATAAATCCAACTCCAGGAAACGCTTCTCACATGAAAACGTCTCACGTATAAAGAGAAAAAACTATTAAAATTTTGGTCGCGAAATCATATAGAGGAGGATGTAAAGAAGGCTGCAAAGAATATCAAAACCAATTTACAACTTCAGATAAAATTAAGGAAAATTCGACCATGCTTTCAGTCTTGGTTGATGTTGTTTACAATGGTGCCATTACTAAACGTGCGATTACCGCTGAACATACCCCAATGTTCAGCGGTAATCAATAATTCTAAATTTGAAATCACCACGCGAAATACTACAACCGGGACAGACTTTGAAAGTATTGGTACATCTCAGTTGCCCATCAACAATGGACGATCATATCATATTTTTTGATCTATCAACAATGTTAATAGAAGTGGAAGGACATGACGCAGCTATCGAGAGAATGGACAAATTCTGCCAAAATGATAATTAATCGTTACAATTAAAACAACTTTGTATAAGGTAAATAAAACAACAAATGATACGTACAAATCAACTCAAGATGATGCACAACGACAATGAAATCAGTTCCATAAAAAATATTGGAGAACATTTAAATAAATTACACTGTGCTAGTTGAAAAACGTGACAAGCTGGGCACCGAGGGAGTAAACCTAATTCAAGTACGCTGAATTCAATGGTGCTAGTCTTATTTCAAAGTTAGTCCTCATTTTTGAGATATCGCCAATAATTTGTCAAAATATGCACTCATTTTCATTTTAATAGCGCTTGAACCATTAAGATTTTCGTTTTACTTTCTTCAGCAAAGTTGTTGCGCAAGCCAAGACAAACAACTTTGCCGATGTTAGGTTAGGTTGGGCTGGTTGCTTCCGCAAAAAACAAAAAGCCATGATTGAAATAAAACAGCCAGAAATAATTTCGAAATACAGTACGAACATGGGCGGAATTAATCGCTTAGATCAAACCCCCCAGCTATTATCGAATATTCGTGAAGTCGCGAAAATGGACACTACGAATCGATTTCGGTGTGCTCTAGTTGGCTGGAATGCTCTAGTTTGCTAGAATATAAGAAAGATGTTTCTAAAACCGGAGAAACTCATACAATAGATCTATTGGCCTTTAGATTCTACTTAGTTCGAGCACTGATTGATTAGTCATCAAGCACAGAAACGAGGCAGACCACGAAAAATGTTGGACGAAAATACACCGACTACGAATAAAATAAGAAAATGCGAAATATGACTTTTAAACGAGAGCGCAGGTAGATACTGTAAATCACTGGCCCAAACATGACCAAAAATCTGAAATATCTCGCTGTAACGCTCTGGATTGTACTCGTACATATAAAACTTTTTTTGTTTGCACAAAATGCAATGGGCATCTATGCATTAACCGGGAAAGAAATTGTTTCAAATCGTTCCATCTAAAATAAATGTATCATGCATACCTAGCAATGTTTTGGAGTAATACACAAGTCAAAAGTTAATTAAATTTATGTGATGAGCGTAAATGTGTGATAATTTTGTTTATTTATTTTTTGTGTTTTTTTGAATTTGCAATCTGTTTTGGGGCCAAAGCTCTCCCAACTCTTTCGCGGTTTGCTTTTTCCATCCTTACTTTTACGCCGTTGCCATCCAATTGGAGGACGTGCGACTATAGATCCGATTTTATCACCATAAGTTTTGCACTCTGGCAGGCAGTCATAAATGTAAAGATAATTGCCTTTTCATCCTGCCCTATCGGGATTCGAACACGGTTCCTCCCGATCCAAACGCCATAGTTTTAACGATTGTGCCATTTTTGGTCGGTCATATTATGGTAACAGGCCACTGGAAGAATATCATATAACATCGTCTACAAAAATTTTGTAAGATAAAGCTATGCGGAAGGTATGGAAACGAAATAAATACCAAAACTGTGTATACGTTACTCGAAAAATGTTTCGAAGAAGACTTGAACTGTTTCATTGGCAGAAAATGTTTTTTTTTTAATTTGCAGCGCATCATTTTCACCAACTATTTATAGAAAAGAAATATAATCAAACCGACCAAATGGCACAGTGGTTAGAGCTTTGGCGTTTAGACCGGGAGATACCGGGTTCGAATCCCGATAGGGGCTGAATGCAAAAAGAAATCTTCGTCAACAGATTACAATTTTACAATGTTTGATTAAAAGAAAAACAAATACGACCCAGAATCGGCCTGCAAAACTCATGGGCCGACCCATCTTCCATGTCCAGTACTATAGGCTGGCGTGGAGCTATGCAATGCGCAAAGGACAGGAAAAATGAACTGTGTACTAATTGTTTAACCTAAATTGTACTACCATTAGGTTCAATCTAACTACAACATTGGTTTTCTTTCGCCAAAAGACAACCGACGATAAAATAAATAGACACAAACCTTAAAACGCAACAACCGCGACCAATTATTTATATTTCGGGATCAATAACGTCAACGCCACAAATCATTAGACAAAAGGACAATTCAAGACCAAACAGGTTCCCGCGAAGAGATCTTAAAAGCTTACTTTATAGTTTTGAGTTTAGCAGACATTTTTCAAACTAAACATGCACAGAATCATCCTAGGTCAGGCGTACTTCAATCACAAAGCCATAGCAGCATCATTTCCAAAAACTTATCGAAGATACCCGATAATTTGCAACTACGGATACCAACTACCGAGTACAGTCTGGAGTCCATTCAATCATAAACAGACAACACTTTATAAAATTATTAGGTGACCAAGTAAAATCACGAAAGATCAAAGACCGATAAAATTAAGGCAAAAAGGTCATGTAATTCGCCATGCAACACATACAACGTGTTATGAATCAAATGATTGGCCAACACGAGAAACTTTATATCAAAATATTAGAAAATATCATGAGAGTGAATTAAAATTTCAAAGTTTTTTTTAACATTTTATTATTTCGACTCCATGTTTTCTGCAGGTTTCGACGAATGCCACGAGTGGTTTATGGTAAACAAAATAGAGCACGAATGCGCTATTTTGAATTCTATCAACGACTGCTGCACATTTTTAAATTTAATTCTGTATATTGAGGAATTGAATCAAAGTTAGCGCCGTATCTAATTCAAAATTCACATTAAAACGGGGGATCATAATCGGTCGATCAAAATCATTGGAATTTTATCATAATTTTTTTTTCGGGATCCGCGATACTTTTGTTGTATACTTTATGAAATTCTCTTGGATAAACTGAATAATATTTTCCATCGATTGGTTGGAAGAAATGTAAATCGCCGCAATAATTACAAATGTGTCATGGTCTGCTTTCGCAAGCACATATTTCTACCACTTTAGAAACCTCCGACAAGAATTCCAGTTAAAGTGCATTGATGTCAATTTGTGGGGTGACAACACGGGTTCCATCATTTACATTATGGTAGATTGCAACGCCAACTGCCCTTATATTTGGCTTTTTTAATTGAACGACAATATTTAAATTTGGAATCTCTACAATGTTGTCATTATCTACCCACGTCGGGAATCATCACGATGATTGTATTCACTAGTTTGTACAATGGACGTAATAGAAATATTATTTTGCACTTTTAATAATGGCTGTGCACGTTCCGTTGAGGTCTTTGCAACCTTTTTCATGAAGTGATTTTTCTTCCGATAATCGAGACACATAACACACGGAAATATAACACACCACGGCCACGCTATGAAAATAAATGAAAATGTGTAATAAAATATTATAATTTTCCCAATAAGCTTTGTAACACGCAGGCGCCGTACACGCGTACTACCATACGTACAAACATACACGCGTAGAACGCTTACGAGAGAATACAAAACGAAAATAAATAATAAAATAACAACAACAGAATTTATTTTTTTTTTTTCAATCGAGTATGAAAAAAATAAAAGGAGGTCGGCGATTGAACGTCGTAGAGGAAAGACGTGTTTTTGTCTCTCCTCTATATAACTAAGTAAACAATTTAAAATGAGTTTAAATTAAATAATTAATTACTAATATATGTGCACATAAATAAATAAATAATAATAAATAAAAGTTGTAATAATTTTGTGTGATGCGCTTACAGTGGCACAGAATATGTATATAACAATTTATAAAATATGTACATATAAATTTTGATACCGTTGTTTGAATGACGCATCATACGCATTGTGTGTAATTTTCCAATACGTATAGAACTTTTTTATTCCAAAGGATGCTCAAGATAAGTTTTTTTTCATTTTTCATTGTTTTAATACATACTTTGTTATTACAATCATATTAAAATATAATTTTTATTCTAAAAAATTTAAGTATATAAGAGTTAGGTAACTGTATTTTATAACACACACCTTTATGTGTTATAAAATACAGTTACTCTTATATACAATACTTAAATTATATTACTTAAATACTAGTATTTTCATGTAGTGGGTTATTGCGAGTATTGTTTGGGCGAGAAGGGTTTTTTTTAATTTTGTTTTGCTGCACTCAATTTTTGTTGTTGTTTTTGCGAGTAACCATGTTTGATGCCCGACGATAATTTTTTTTGTTTTTTCAGAATATGGTAATTTTGTAACCTTTTGTTTTCTTTTATATACATACATATTTACTTGTACATTTTGTACATTATATTTTGCATGGATATTAGTATTGGAGATGTGTAGCGGGATATACATTTCAATAATCACCGAAAGTGTGGTTTTGTGATGTATATACATATGTAGCTTGTTATTCGCTTTTGGCTGGCTACCAGTGCTGCCAGATCGTAAGATTTATCTTTTTTTGAAAGATTTTGTGTCAACAAAAAAGATAAAAAGATTTTTTCCAAAATAAAAAGATTTTCTTTAAAGTGTTCATCTTTGTACAATTCTAAAATGAACAATTACACATTTTCTCCTTGACAGAATTTTTTATTTTTTATATGAAACCAAAAGTGGCTTCATTTGCGAAAGCAACGCAGCTAATGACATATGGCGGCACGGCACGGTCATTAAAGACCATTAGGCCCGGCCCGTTGCACACTTGAGTTACGTTTTTTAGCAAAGTGAGCTATGTTTTAAGGATCACTGCTTCTCGGTTTACTTTGCAATGCCTAAATAAGTGAAACCGAATTCGTTAAGCTTAGTTCAAGCCACTCGTACGCCTCAATTTATTTAATTTCGTTTTTAAACCTGTGGGTTAGGAACATATAGCTCACATAACACATTCTCTGGGCAATGTGAGCTAATTAATTAATCCCAAGGCGAAAATAAAATAAAACGGGAATCTGTAAAATTAAAACAGCTCACATGTGTCAAAGAACACAGCTCAAGTGTACAACGGGCCATAATCCTAAACAAATATTAAATAAAACGTTAAAAAAGATTTTTTGGTCGAAAAAAAGATTTTTTTTGTCAAATTAAAAGATTTTATAAAAAATAATCTGGCAGCACTGCTGGCTACTAAGATTGGGTATGTATGTATTGATTACATACGAACAAAATACAAGATCGGGAGTTTTTGTTTTCATTTTGTTTTATTTATGTCGTTGCATAGGTGTTATATATTTTCTTTTTGTGCTTGGGTGTGTAAATGTTTTTATATATGAAAAAAACGATTGAAACATGGATTTTTGTTGTTGTTTTTCAACCGAATGCGCTATTTTATTCTAAATAATACGCATTTTTGGCTTTTTCATTCAGCTATGCTACACACAATTTTGGTTTCTGGATTCAAACTATACTGCGCAATAGATTTTAATTTTTAATTTAAACACTTATTTTAAATTAAATCATTAATTTTTTTTGACTTGTTTTATTCTTTTCTCTCGAAAATAAAATTTTAACAAAAATCTACATCTCAAAAATGTCCTTAAATTTTTTATTTTCATTTCAATTTTTTTCATTTCGGATTCACGGACAAAAATTTTATTACGCAGCTGCGACGTAAAAATTTTGACCGTGAATCCGAAATGAAAAAAATTGAAATGAAAATAAAAAAATTTACGGACATTTTTGAGATGTAGATTTTTGCTTAAATTTTATTTTCGAGAGAAAAGAATAAAACGCATGGGCGGCGAGGATGTGGTGGACCGGTTTTGATATAAATTTTCTTTGATATTTGTGGTAAAGTGTTTTGAATTGGTTTCGTTCATAATGAACATCATGTTTCTCAACTTACGGAGGGTTGTATTCATATAATATGCTCTTGCGTTACCTATATTTGTAAGCTATTTCAAATTGTTTTGTTTGATTAGGAGTTTTAGGCTTGCCATGTGTACGTTATTTGAACGTACCGTACGTTATTTTGCCTTACAAAATCAAAATGTACGTTATTTACGGAATTAGTGAAAACGTACCTAAAAGTACGTTTAATTACTGATTGTATTCTAAGTCGCACACATTTTTTAAAAATTGTTGTGTTTTAAACCAAATAGTATAAAAAATACGCGAAAAAGAAAACAAAAATCAACCATTTACACATTACGAATATAGTTTCGTTTATATTATGCTGCTGGTTCGTTTATATCATGCTGCATTTTTGTTTAAAGGGGAAAATTTACCATTTGTCTTTAAACCCTTTAAGGTGCTGTCATATTTAAATAAATTATTTACAAGTGTCAGCGATCAGTGTGCTGTTATGTTTAAATCAAATTCAAATATTTGTTTATAAAATACAATTCTGTGAATTTTGTGAATTTGTGTGTTTATGGAATTTGTGCTATAAAATTAAATATTTAAATTTTTTGATTTGTTTTGTTATAATATAATTTTTGTCCAGTTCAACTTTAATGAAGCAGCGTTTTTGTATTCTTAAAGTATTATTTCTGGAATATTTGTTAAAAAAAAGTATTTAAATGTAAATCTTCTTTTAATTTTATTTAAGATCTATATATGATGGAAAAAGAAATTGATACTGACAGCAGCGAATACAACACGGAAGATGCAAATCAAAATATTAGTGGAAAATCAAAAATAAAAAGACAACGTCGTATAAATCATTTTAACGATGAGTGGCCAAAATTTTATCAATGGCTGGTCAGAGTAGCAGGAAAACCCAATGCTGCCAAATGTATTCACTGTCGCACAGAATTTAGCATTGCCGTATCTGGAATTCAAGATGTGAAACAACACATGAAAACAATAAAACATATAACCAGCATGCCTAACTTCATTTTTTTCAGCCTCATCAACAATAACTTCATTAGCATAGCTTCAATTCATCAAATTGTACCAGTGCTTTATTGCATACTTTGTTTCCTGATTCAAAAATAGCATCCAATTTCACTTGTGGCCGTACTAAATGTTCAAAAATAGTAACAAATGTATTTGCAAAAGAATCCCAAAATTCTATTATTGCTAATATAAAAAGCAAAAATCTTCCTTATAGTATTTCTACAGACGCATCTAACAAGGGAAATATAAAAATGTTTCCTCTAGTACTACGATATTTTTTGAAAGATGTTGAGGTTCAAACAAAATTTTTAAATTTTTTTGAGAGCTCAAGTGAAACATCACAGCATATTGCCAGTTCATTAATTAGTTATCTAAATAAAGCAGATTTAGATCCAATTATGTAATCCATAATAAGCTACTGCGATGATAACGCTAACGTCAATTTTGGTCGCCATCAAAGTGTTTTTACTGAGCTCAGAAAAATAAATCCAGACATTATAGAAGTAGGATGTTTGTGCCATATGCTGTCAAATGCTGTTAAAAATGCTTCAAATTTACTGAAATTTGACTTAGAATGTATTATAGTTAAAATATATAATGAGTTCAGCTCTCATAGGAAAAGGAAGCAAACGCTAATGGAATTTTATGATTTTTGCGAGGAATACACAGAAATGTTACGCCATGTTCCGACAAGGTGGTTATCTCTTGTGCCGGCTATCGATCGCCTTTACAAAAATTTTGAGCCAATAAAATCATATTTCAATTCCAAATCTTCACCACCGGCTTTAGTCATAGATTTCTTAAACAACGAGTTGTCAGAAACGTATTTAGGTTTGCTATCCAATATTGGGTCAATTATTAAAAATGTAATGTTAAAGCTAGAAGGTGAAGGTCCTGTAGTAATAGAAGTGTATGACTTGCTTGAGAATTTAAGGAATTCGTTAAAAACAAAGCTACAGCAAAAATTGTATGGTACTATAGCACAACAGGCATTAGAAAAATGCAATAATGATACTGAAAAAACATTATTTTTTAAAAGAGCTTCTGCATTTTTAGAACAATTGATTCAATATATTGAAAAAAGATTTGATTTCATTAATAATAAGTACAAAGCTCTAAATGTTTTTAAATTGGTAGAAGTTCCTGTTTTTGAAGATTTATTGAATGTACTGGAGGTATTTCCTTTAAAAAATATTGACGTAGATGGTTTATTTGAAGAGTACATAATATTTAAAGAAATTACACCAGATATACAGAAATTAACATATGAAGAAAAATGGTTAAAAATATTTAAAACATTTAATTCTACAAATATGCTTAAAATTTATGAATTTATTTTTGCGTTACCTCATTCCAACGCGATGAGTGAACGCATGTTTAGTTTAATGTTTTATGCTTGGAGATCAGATAGAAGTCGTCTCCTTATAAAAAATATAGAAGCTGAAATCCTCGTGAAGCATAATTTTAATATGAATTGCAAAGAGTTTTACAAATATGTGATTCAGAAAGATGAATTATTAAAAAAAATTAAAGGAAATGAAAAATATAACTAATCAAAGTATAATAAAATGAAGTCCTTGTGATTTATTTTTTAAATTGTTATATTATTAATATAATTAAGTTTTTTTTAAGGGCAGAATTAAAGTCCTTGTTATTTGTTTTTTAAATTGTTATACTATTCATATAATTAATTTGAATATTTTATTGAAGTGATATAATTAATTTTTTGTTAAGGCAGAATTAAAGACCTTGTGATTTATTTTTTAAATAATTTTATTTTTTAAAATAATTTAATAATTTTATATATAACATATTTACTGATAATTATAATAATAAAAAAATTACATAACATGTATCTTTAATTGTTTTCTTTTTTATGCTGATCAATTTTTGTATGTACGTTTTTTTCGAAATTTTTATCTGGCAAGCCTAGAGTTTATGCAGTTATCAATATTGTTACTATAAGAAGGCATATTTGCAGTTTTACATATAACCCTTGTCTGAAGTTTAGATTTGTATGTCCAAATCGGTCTCTGCTTAATATTATATGTATTTTTGTTGAGGTTTGTCGTCAATTTTGCTGGAGTGAATTTTTGAAATTTTAGGATGATCAGTCATACGATAAAATTTTGAGCTATGTAGGATTGCCACGATACGTTTATAATATGTCATGGATCCATCATGGCTTTGTAAAGCGTGGGTGTTGTTGATTAGTGATGTTGGCGGAAGATCACATGGTTACCGTGTATTTTGATTCGAAAATGACTTTGTGGGTTGCAGTGTGTTTGCTTTTCATTTTAGAAAAGCGGGTATTGAACACTTCTTTATAAACATTACATATTTTTCTTGGTACATTTTACTACGATTATTTATAAAATTTGATTTTGAGATTAACTAATTTTACTAGTACTGTTGATTTTTCTGTTTGATTGTAAACGAAGTCGATTGATTTTAATGTAACGGATTTATTTCTCAATGAATTGGTATGTCAGTCAGCATGTATAAAAATTACAAATCCTGCATGAGATTGAAACGAAGGATTGTAAAACAAATTGTTGTGTAGGGGTTTCTGAATGCTAAAAATGAATAGGAATGAGTTATGACCTCGGTAAATTAAGTTTAGGAGGCTTGCGGTGAAGTCTGAATCCATTTTTATTTTTGTTGTTCAATTCTCCTAAAAAGATGCCACTTAAAATGAAACTAATCTAATTTTTGGTCAATTGAAATAAAATTCTGGGTACAGTATGCTATTGTAGTAATACAAAAGATAACTCATAATTACAGTACATTGCAAGCTAAGCACAATTGAAGAGCTATTTAACGAATTTATTTATTTTGAGGAAATGCAAATTAAATTAGAAAAGTTATGTATTAACTAATCCACTGGCCATAGTTTTAGAAAAATTGTTTTTAGCCGAATTTTTGTTTATATAATTCGTATTAGAAGAATTGTAAAGCGTAATATAGATTAGATATAAAAAATATGCACGATGTGCTATACGCCCAATTAACCATAATTATATTGTAAATCATATAAGTCCTATAATGGTCGCAGTAAATTTCACGTCAATAAAAAATTTGAGTAATATTTAATGTGATTTTTGTTGGCTTAACTTTATTAGTTGTACTTCGTGGGCATCAATATGAAATTGATATTAGTGTTTTGTTCAATAAATATTTTTCAATTGGTTTCAAGCATTGTATTTGATTCCAATGAACATAAAACTATTTTATTGGAAAATGCTAGTGTTATGTTTTCGAAAACTAGAATCGAAATAACATGTTTTGATTATAACGCCCTACATGATTTCAAGGAGACTCATTCGACGTACTTTTCCAACATATACGATCGCATTTGTCACTCGAGTTTACCAATTGCTTTAACAATGACACGAACCACCATAACTATCAAAATTTTACTTTCAATACTATACTGGAGAAAAATACCGCCGATGAATCCATGAAGCAGATAATTTATGTTTATTTTAATAATTATGGTATCATCGATCAGGAGATTTTTTATCGCGAAGTTAACTTGACTCGATTCGATCAATTGAAAATGATAAATGTCGGCTTGAAAAACAGTAAATTTTTGCATGGTATAAATAGCAGCGCACTTATTTTGGACAATACCGGTCCAATCGATTTTGATCACTTCACAGACACACAAAATGAAATATTTAAGTTTAAAAAGCGTTACAGTTTTTAATTTCAACCAGAAAAATCTGCCTAAATTTCATCTGTTATCATTATGTGAAATGATTGATTTTCGTTTAACCGACGACAACATACTAAATGTGCCAAATTTATTCGTTGCAAATAAAAATCTTTCGAATTTACATCTTGCGTCGTCCTGCCCACTGAACGTAATCCATGGAACCGTATTCAATGGTTTGCATGAATTAAATGCCATTTATTTAAAAAACTTTAAATTGACTACGATACCTCTAAAGTTGTTTAGTGACCTGCCCTCACTCAATGTGGTCGACTTATCTGGAAATAATTTAATGCTGTTAGATCCGAACATCTTCATTGCCAATCCAAAACTAAATTCAATTGTAATACAGAGAGGAATGCTATTTAATTCAGAGTAAGAACAGCTTCAGTTTATACATTATCTGTTATAATATTGACCAGATTTAATTAAATTTTTAGAACAACAATGAATTTAGTACTACAATCGCACACCTCCATCAAAATAGGAAATATGGTTATTAGAAATTACAAGTACATTTCGGCTTTAGCCGATAACCCAAATATAACATATATTAGGGTTGAAAAATGTGATGTTACGAAAATGGCGATGACTGATTTTAATCATATCGGTAAATGTACGCTAGCAGAATTTCACGAGCGTGGAATACCTTTTGAAGCAAATATTATTTTAAGGAAAAATAAATTTACAAACTTTAACGCAAAAATGAACATTTCCTGGTCAATAATACCGTGTCCACAATGTAGTTTCGACTACGAAATGTGTATGTTATTTTTGGATGGTAACGTTAACATATATTTGAATAATTCACAAGTTCTTATGGAATTGCATGAATTGGGAGAACGTATGGAGTTTCTTGAACAATGCCGAAATTCATATGAAAAAGATTGTCCGACTCTGTGTAAGTGCCATTACTATCCATTATTGGATGACATCTCAATTGATTGCTCAAACTCTGGTTTGACAGCGATTCCACATATTTCGTGGCCGTCACAATTCAACGATATTGATTTAATAGAATTGGATCTTCGTAGAAACGACTTCGTTTCTGTTAATCTTACTAATTTCGATGATCGCGTAGCTCAGCATTTATTATCAATTAAACTTAGTGACATTCCTATACAGGATATATCACTGGGGGTAAATGTGGCTCATCTTAATAAGACCGAGTATTGTGCGGAGGTTATATTAAAAAAAATGTTCACCAAACTTCGGCAGTAAACAAACTTGGCACAAAATCAATATGCAAAATCAAGAGATCAACGGTAAAAAATTTGAAACGGTACGTGCATGAAAAATCGCCAGAAACGGTACAAAACATGTTGAGAATATTTCCTTGTGAAGAGACGTTTAAAGATTTTCAAATTCCATAGAAAAGTACTGTTAAATAAATAGAAGAAATTTCAAGACTCTGTTATATATAATAAGACTTTGTTTCATGAGATTGTATATGAAAACATTGCAAAATAAAGAAATAAAATAAGATGTGCCTTTGTACAATTTTTATATTTCGGCCTTAACTATAATAAAATTTTAGAGACGTATGAGCAAAAAATATGATCCAAATTTGACAGGTACCAATATACTTTATTTGTCCCTGTAGCGCACTGAAAATCATAATACCGAAAGTTTTCAGTTTATGATAATATCAATAATTCTGGATATAGGATTTTTATTCATATTGAGATAGTGTAGCAGTTAGAATATTGCGACCAAAATATGACACTCGCATGAATTTTTAAGGCTGTATATTTATTTTTTTCTTTGTACTTTTTTTGATATATTGTTTTTTGTGTAACTTTTTAATAATAATAGTAAAACCCCATTATCATTTTATATCATATACATTAATCAATTGGTTTCTTTTTTTCAACAAATTAAATTTTTCAATTTTTACATATTGTATTGTAGTTCTTTTATATATACTTACTTGTTAGTTTTTAAAATTTCTTATCTTATTTGTCTTTAGCATTTCGACTACGATATGTATCAAGACAATGAAAAGTTGCAGAAGTAATTATGATACTTAAGCCGAACAAACCTCCGAATGATAAAACTTCATATAGGCAAATTTCTCTGCATGCTACCAACATTATCGAAACTATTTGAAAAGCTTCTTTTTAAAAGACTAAAACCAATTATCGAAGAAACGAATCTTAACTCCTGACATCAGTTTGGATTTAGGGAAAAATATTCTACGATAGAACAAGTACATCGAATTACTGATGTAATCGAGAAATTACTAGAAAGCAAACAAATATGCTCAACTATATTCCTTGATGTAGCGCAAGCATTCGACAAAGTATGGCACCACGGGCTAGAATTCAAACTACATCGAGATCTTCCGGAGCAATTTTTTCAAATTTTCAAATCATACATATCAGAGAGCCTCTTCCGAGTAAAGTATGAGAATGAATACTCCCAACTAAAATGAATAACAGCAGGAGCGCCACAAGGGAGTGTTCTTGGGCCAATCCTCTATCTCCTATAACTAGAGATATACCAACTACAGAAGCAACAATGGCGACTTTTGCCGATGACACCGCAATACTTGCAACAGCAAAGAACATTAACGAATCCACTAGTAAATTACAGAAGGCTACTAACCAGATATGTAATTGGACAAAAAAATGGAAAATCAAATTGAATGAAGCAAAATCAATACAAGTCAACTTTACAAATCTAAAAGTTAATCATATTATACCAATAATGATAAACTCGATAGTGGTACCGCATGCAAACACTGCTAAATATCTCGGCATGACTTTAAATGCTAAACTTAGGTAGGAAGGGACACATAAAAAAGAAGAGAAAAGAACTAAAAATAAAATTTAGAAAAATTCATTGGCTCTTAGTGAGACAATCTGAACTAGCGATCCATAAGAAACTGCCGCTATACAAACAAATCCTGAAACCTGTATGGACATATGGTAGCCAACTCTGGAGTTGTGCCAAGAAGACAAATAGCAAAATCATACAAACAATTCAAAATACAATCCTGCGATATATTGTTAATGCACCGTGGTACATTCGAAACGACAACATTTATCGAGCTTGTCGCGGATGAAATTAAGCATCATGCAACAAAACACCTACAACGTCTGCACCAGCAAGAAAATCTGGACATACGCTGTATGCTGACTACCACACCAACAAGAAGACTACAAAGAACCAAACCACTGGACTTATCGCGACCAGGAGGTGAATAGACTTACTGTGGCGAAAAATCTGAGGAGCGAGTTACACGAAACTGGGGATAATCACTTGGTTACGCCGACTTATCAAAATACTTTATTATGCAATGTAAATTTCTAAATGGGTGCAAGACTCAGTCGTAATACAAATAAATAAATAAAATTTTATTAAAAAAAGGAAATAAAAAAATAAAAAACACTAATCTGTTGTGCATTTTTTAATTATTTATATTTCCTTTTTTTACATTTTGAAAAACCCAGAACTACTTTATTAATCTTTACACGTCTCACCGCAAGGAATCGCATTTAAAATACTTTTAATCGATTCTGATGATTTTTGACGGACATAGCCGATCAAATCTTTTTCGACTGATGTCGTGAAAGTGCAAATAGGATTATCCTTATTAGACAATGACGTCAGTTGACTATGCACATTTTGGCCATAAATCGCACAATAATCAAATTTATTTAGTTGAATGGCTTTCTCTCCCAATTCTATATACCGTATAGGATTATCCTTAACGAGAATTGATGATAAATGTTGGGCCACGCGATCATCGAGACTCGTAATATTAAGAGTGATTAAGTCATTTCTTTGTAAATCCAACGTAATTAAATCGATTTTATCGAATTGTGATGGCCACGTAATATGTGGAATCTTTGTTAGGCGTGCGTTTGAGCAATCAATGTAAATGTCATCGATTAATGGATGGTGATGACATTTACAAGGTATTGGGCAATTTTCATTAAACGAAACTCGATAATATTTCGGCAACATCGAATCCGTGAATATTTTAATAAGGATTTGAGAATCTTTTAAATGTACGTTGAAATTGTCATTATTCAACAATGACATAAACATTTCGTGGTCGAAAATACACTGTGGGCATGGTATTCCCGACCAGTAAATTTGGATTCTTGCATTTAGCTTTTGAAATACGTTTTCGGTTAAAATAACATTTGTATCAAAATTTATTTGACGTTCACGGAACTCAGCTAACGTAAACTTAATATTGGGATCCTCCAATTGGATGGAAATTGGTGTTGAGCGTTTGCAAATCTTATTAAAATCGGTTATCGGGAATTTTGATAAGTCACATGCCTGTACATTTATTCGTGTAATATTTTCGTTTTGAACTAAACCTGAAATTGACTTGTAATTTTCAATGTTGACATCTCCTATTTCGACGTAGCTTTCAGGTCCTACTATTACATCAACTGGCGTTCTAAAATTTTAAACACTTATTTAATATTTACAAATATGATTTTTTTTATAAATTTTATTATCTTACTCTGAACTATTTTGCATGACGTGTTTAATAATAAGTTTATTTATCAATGGATTAGCGATAAAGATGTTAGGATCCCAGAACTTTAAATTATTACCAGATAAATTGACAATATTGAGTAATGGCTGATCACTAAATAATTTTACGGGAATCGATTGCAATTTAAAATTTACCAACTGAACATTCATTAATGTATGTAGCCCATTAAATATGGCTTCATGGATAATACCCGGCGGTGATGCGGCGATAAGAACTAAGCTCGTAAGATTTTTACATCCGGCAAACAATTTTGGTACATTTAATACATTGTCATCCGCAAATACAAAATCAGATATTTCAAAAAAATCTAATTTACTCAGTTTATCAAAATTAGATTTAATGAAATTGTAAATTGTTGCGTTTCTCAGACCGAGTAAATTTAGTCGTTTGTTTGTAAAATGGTTAAAATCAATTAGACCGATATTCCGTAAAATGAGAACTTCGGTATCCGTTCCATTTAAAAAACTGCTTCCGTTTAATCCAACATTAGACATTATTAGTTTATCGAATTTTGCCAAGCTTACACCTCGAAAATAAACATTTTTATCAACGATACCGAAACTGTTAAATTGTATTTCAAGCGTTAGTCTGTTGAATGGTTCTACGATTATTTTACTGAACAAATTTTTGAGTGTGAAATTTTGGTAATTCCGATGATTCGTGTCATCATTAAAACAATTGGTGAACAGAAACCTTTTATAATTGAGTACATCTGAAAAATATGACGTGTCAACCTTATCCAGGCCATCAAGGGCATCATAGTTGTAACATATTATTTCAATTTGTGTACTCAATTTAATAATAGTGCCATTTCCGAAAGAAATAATTTCAGTCTCGGTAAACGCCATTGTACTAGTAACAATAAAATTTAGTACAAATATTGAACAAATTACTAAGTTTAAATTCATGTTTAAATATGCTATTTAACTAAATGGTTCTGCAATGCGCAAAATAAACTTAATGATCAGTAAAACGAAAACTGCTCCAAAGTTAAAACATAAAATTTTCGATTACTAATGATTTTTTAATGGCGAATAATCTAGTGTGACCAAATTATTATGAGCTGCAATTTGTAATTTCTATCACCTGTACCTTGTAGCTCATTAAGTATTAATTGGTTGGTTTAGTTGTAACGTGCGTGCATGCGTGTAAATAGAAAACAGAACCAATGAACTAATTCAATAAATGTCATAGTTCCATTGGTTTCCATACTTAATTGAATGTTTAAGGTTAAAGAATGGTTTAGTTATGATCCAGTGAGCCATATTTTAGTCTTCTTGTCAAAATCATTGTAGAATTTAGTTTCCATCCATCATACCAAATTTTATTAATAATCTGTTCAGAAATAATCTAGTTCTGTTCTAAATTGTTATTACTGACAATAAAGTAGTTTTGTCCCAGTTGACCATACTGTAGAACTTCTTCTAAAAATCACTTTAAAATCCTATCGAGGTACAGCATACTAAATTTCAATACTATAGCTGAACGGGAACTCTGCGCCCGGGGGTGTAGTGGGCGCCGAACGCTCAACTGCCTGCTCGGCGCAATGCGCCTCGCCAGTGGCGTTATTACGGATTTATAAATGTGTTAAATATTGATTTTAGCAATCAAGTTAATTTAACCGATATGTTTGGTTTCCTAAACGTTTTCCTAAAATCATTTAAACTGCATCCCTAAGTGAAGATACTAAGTTATTGATTTTATGTCGTACAACGATGGGCACGAGGATTTTCAAACAGATCGAACGCGATCCATTTCAAATTGGTTATTCACATTGGAATTCTTTTCTTAATATCACCCAAAAGTTTGGACATCTTGTGTTTTAATTGTAGGGTACGTTTGATGAGTTGGTAAAAGTCATGTTGCGGTCTAGACCTTAAGCAATGGTGTATTGTATGGTTTGTAAGGCAATGGGTAAATGTTATGCGTATACGGTTTGTAAGGCAATGGGTAAATATTATGCGTTATTGTTGGTAGTGATTTTTAATATATATGGTTTGCATGGTTTTAAAGCGTTGATGAAGTAACTGTACAAATTAAACCGTTTCCAGAAAATCAGATTGAACTTCCATTTATTGGTTCTACTTTGTGGCGTCATATAATCTTAGAACACGTTCGTTCAAAATCCATTTGTAGTTCTGCTATTTCTACATAAACTACTGTACCATATAAATTCTATTGGTACAAAAATGTTTTTGTATGAAGAATTTAGAATTGTTATAAAGTGCGATTATTACAAAATAAAAATGTTGCTTTGGTATACGATCGATCTAGCAATTTTTTCACACAATCGTTATTTTTATATGAAAAATTACGAATTGGTACAAGAATATTTCAAAGTAAGGCGAAGCGTAGATGATTTTTTTTTTTTATTATTTAAACATTAAAAATCTGCGGTTTTGATTTATTAAAAGTAGGTTCACGTATGTGACCAAAAAATGGTTCGCAAATTAAAAGCAAATTAAATCATTAGAAACATATATAAATTTCTCCACCCGAGATGAAATAGTGTTAACATTAAACAAATTTTGATCGCAAGCATCCAAATAATAAAAAAAAAAACAAATTATGAGCAATAATGACGCTCATTGATTGGCTTGATCCGTGAACCTCCGTTAAATCTTAATATTACTTAAAAATATTTAAACACTACCATAGTAAAAATTACATTTGCGTTAGTTTAATTCGTCTTATACATTAGAAGATGAAGGCTGCTCAAAGCACACATCACCGCGACGCAACCAACGCAACATGGCGCGGGAATTCTTAGAAAATACAATGTAAGATTTCACACCTAATTAGTGCAAAACATGATGAAACATGATGTGACATGGTGTAGCATGAAGGTTTGGTGGGAAGAGTCTTAATTAAAGAATTTTTTTGCATATTCATTACTAGATGCAATCTGTTCCTGGTACTCAAATAAACTAGGACTAATAAACATAATTTAAAATCGCCTTACTCCTTAATAAATATTCTCATTCAGAACTCAACGCAATCACTTTTTAGCTCTACCCGATTATCTGGTAAAATAAATTCTGTTAAATAAATGTCTGCAATCAATTCTTAGTACACGAAAGTCAACCTAGATTTATTTTTTCAAAAAGGTACCATTTCTAGAAAAAAATGTTGATTAGACTCCGAATGCAACAAACTAAAATTTTCAAATTTCAAAAATTCAAAATTACAGTATTAAAAATCCAAAAGTTTCAGAATCCAAAATTTAAAATTTTCAAAATTCCAATTTACAAAACTTAAAAATTTTTAATTTTTAATATTTTCGTACTTCAAATTTTAAAATTTTTAAAATTTCATGACTTAAAAATTTATTAACAAAAAGTTTCAAAATTTAAAATTTCAAATTTTAAAATTTTGCAATATTAAAATTTCAATTTTTTAATATTTCATTATTTAAAAATTTCAATATTTCAAAATTTTAGAATTTGGCAATTGCAAGATTCAAATATTTCAAAATTTCGAAAATTAAAAAATTTAAAAAGCTCTAAATTTGTAATTTTTAAAATTTCACAATTTCAATATGTATTTTAAAATTCCAAACTTTTATTATTTCAGTTAAACCAAAATTTTGAATATTTAAGAATTTAAAATTTCAAATTTGCAACGTTTTAAAAGTTTAAAATTTCTAGTTTTTTATCTGAATCTTGTTAGTTTTAATAATCTTGTGCTAGTGTTTCATTTATAATAATAAAGTTGGGAATCAAATAAAAAAAAAATGTTGTTTTTAAGGTAGTTAATTGACCAATACCTTAAATAATTATTCTTAAAAGTTGTAGAAAACATCGATTAAAATTAACCTGATTGTTAAAAACAAAATTTAGCGTGCGCGGCGCTTACTACCTCTCCGTGCGCAGAGTGACGTGCAGCTAAGGAGGCCAATGGGTGTCCCTCTGGGACAGAACTATGACATTTATTGAATTAATTAATTGGTTTTGTGTTTTGTTTTCATACATGCACGGACTATAAAATATTTATTAAGAAAACCAATTAACCTTCAATGCATGATTTTTTCTATTTTGTCGAAAAAATTCTACATTATAGTTTCTGCAATCCTTATTTATAATATCAAAATAAGAAATTCTAATTATTTGTAGTTTCCTCGGAAAATCGATTTTCATGGTTGTATCATATATGATACGACATGCATTTATGAGTACAAAACAAACACATTTTTTTTTTTTTAATTTGAAAGTTTCGTTTAAATATTTAAAAATGTTACATATGTTTTTCACAGCCTATGCTTTTTAAATTAACAAAACTATTTAATAATAAAAAATAAAATAATAAGGACATAACACAATTTCTGCCTTTGTTGCAAGAAAGTTATATGTTGCATTTTTCACACTAAAAGTGAGTTTGTAATTTCAAGGTAACTTAGACCGCTGTCTTTCCGATGTCCAGTTGAGGAAATGCGATACACTCACTCACCATGTGACTTGCGTTGAACATTTTTCGTTTAACGTCTATCTCAAGACTAATATTATTGGTTGATGGCCAGTCGGCCTCGTTTTAAATAGTTGTACTTATTATTGACTCTGCACAGGCTTTCAGCAAGTTGTAATCTAAAATTTATTAGAGCGAGATGTTCCTATCCTAAATCACGAGAGATTCTTTTTGAAAGTAACCATGAATTTACCACCGTGATATCCAAAATATGGTAAAATATTCGTATGCACCTGTTCTTGGAGTGTAATTTTATTTTGTGGCGACCTATGTATCCTTTAGAGCACGTTCGGTTGGTAATTTGCTTGAAGGTAGTCTGTCACGACGTACTGTGCCATTTGATTGAATACCAACTTTATTTAGTTCGATAACCAATGGTAAGCTCGTGTAATAATAATAATGGTGGTTCGCATTTCTTGGTACATTTCGTAGTAGTCGAATAACCACATTTGATGAGCTTCCCAAATTTTTTTCTGATAAAATACGTTTCTCATTTTCTTGCCCCGAAAATTGTTCAAAATTGTACATAAATCCTGAACTTTCACTGAGAACAAAAAATGTTTAGCTCTATTTATGCGGCTTCATTGGTTGCTTCATGTAACTTCTACCTTACAGAGCACATCTGTTATTCAATAGATATATTTTGCTCGATTGGAATCTTTTGGAAGTTTTTAATGAGAGC
Organism: Nephrotoma flavescens; assembly: GCA_932526605.1. Classification (NCBI taxonomy): domain Eukaryota; kingdom Metazoa; phylum Arthropoda; class Insecta; order Diptera; family Tipulidae; genus Nephrotoma; species Nephrotoma flavescens. The sequence continues at coordinate 227,723,047 of OW052222.1, read as the reverse complement.
ATCTATTACGGGTCGTATTTTGAACAGGCGATCGCGATTTGGATTTGTGTGTGGCACATTGTTGTACTTGCGATTGAAAAAAAGAAACTGACGAATTTTATCGAAATGCTTTCTCGTACTATATTGTTCCGCTTCATCGGACCAGTATCGGCGGAAGCGTGTTAGTTGGTGCACGGAAGTTAAAATACACACCCCGGGGAATTTTTCCAAATCCCTCCCGTTTATTGAAAACATATTTTTGATGTTAGTTCCCATTGCGTAGTAATTTGATTCTCGAACGCTATTGCCATTTTAATTAGAATTGAAAAAATGATTGAAAATTTCAAGAGGCGTTTGTAGTTTGAGAACTTCTGGTAGAGATTCATCACCGTTAAATTTATATTTTTTGACCTCGCTTGTTTCGCTTGTCACCTTAATTGCATTGCCAATATCAGAATCTTGTAATTCAATCGCATTATTATCACTATGTAGAAGTATCACAGGTATATTTTGAATATCAAATGGTACATCGTCATCAATTTCAGATGGTAGTTCGATACGGAAGTCACTGTCTTGTTCGTCATCATTGTCAATAGAATTACATATTAATAAACTCCTCGATTTCCTTAGCATTTAAAAACTAGCGTTGATCAGTCATTTTTAACTATACCAAAAATGTTAAATAAAATGTATTATTAAAGAACAGTTCCACCTAATCTTCAATTTATACTGTTGTATCATATATGATACAACCAAGAATTGTGCCGTAATTGCATGACGTATCATATATGATACAACCAATATTTTCAATATTTACAATGATAATATAGACATATATATGTCAAAATGGTTGAAACACATGATATAATTATAAATATTTAATAAAATATTTTTATTATGTGAAATAGTTTATAAATACCCTAGAAAAACACGACCAAAAATCTACGTTGGTTGCGACAAACTAATCACCACAGCAAGCGACACTCAACCGGCATTATTCTATAAAATTACGCGGGAAAACCAAATTTTGTGTTGGTATAGGTTTTCAAAATATGTAAACGAAGATTCTTATATCATATATGATACAATATGCATTGAAGGGTTAATATTTAATGAGCTACAAGGTACGGGTGACAGAAATAACAAATTGCATCTCATTATAATTTGGTCACACTAGATTATTCGTAATTAGAAAATCATTAGTAATCAAAAAATTTTATGTTTTAACTTTGGAGCAGTTTTCGTTTTACTGATCATTAAGTTTATTTTGCGCATTGCAGAACCATTTAGTTAAATGGCATACTTAAACATGAATTTAAACTTAGTAATTTGTTCAATATTTGTACTAAATTTTATTGTTACTATTACAATGGCATTTACCGCAACTAAAGTTATTTCATTCGGAAATGGCACTATTATTAAATTGAGTACACAAATTGAAATAATATGTTACAACTATGATGCCCTTGATGGCTTGGGTAAGGTTGACACGTCATATTTTTCAGATGTACTCGATTATTCAAGGCTTCTGTTTACCAATTGTTTTAATAATGAAACGAATCATCGGAATTACCAAAATTTCACACTCAACAATTTGTTCAGTAAAATAACCGTCGACCCATTCAACATACTAACGCTTAATATACAATTTAACAATTTCGGTATCGTTGATAAAAATGTTTATTTTCGAGGTGTAAGCTTGGAAAAATTCGATAAACTAATAATGCGTAATGTTGGATTAAACGGAAGCATTTTTTTAAATGGAACGAATACCGAAGGCCTCATTTTACGGAATATCGGTCTAATTGATTTTAACCATTTTACAAACAAACGACTAAATTTTCTCAGTCTGAGAAACGCAACAATTTACAATTTCATTAAAACTAATTTTGATAAACTAAATAAATTAGATTTTTTTGAAATATCTAATTTTGTATTTGCGGATGACAATGTATTAAATGTACCAAAATTATTTGCCGGATGTAAAAATCTTATGAACTTAATTCTTATGGCCGCATCACCGCCGGGTATTATCCATGAATCCATATTTAATGGGCTACATACATTAATGAATGTTGAATTGGTAAATTTTAAATTGCAATCAATTCCGGTAAAATTATTTAGTGAACAGCCATTACTCAATATTGTCAATTTGTCTGGTAATAATTTAAAGTTTTGGGATCCTAACATCTTTATTGCTAATCCATTGATAAATAAACTTATAATTAAACACGTCATGCAAAATAGTTCAGAGTAAGATAATAGTTTATAAAAAATTCATATATGTAAATATTAAATAAGTGTTTAAAATTTTAGAACGCCAGTTGATGTAATAGTAGGACCTGAAAGCTACGTCGAAATAGGAGATGTCAACATTGAAAATTACAAGTCAATTTCAGGTTTAGTTGAAAACGAAAATATTAGAATAATACGTGTACAGAGTTGTAACATATCAAAATTCTCGATAACCGATTTTAATAAAATTTGCAAACGCTCGACACCAATTTCCATCCAATTGGAGGGTCCCAATATTAAGTTTACGTTAGCTGAGTTCCGTGAACGTGAAATAAATTTTGATACAAATGTAATTTTAACCGAAAACGAACTGCAAAATCTAAATGCAAGAATTGATATTTACTGGTCGGTAGTACCATGCCCACAGTGTATTTTCGACCACGAAATGTTTATGTCATTGTTGAATAATGACAATTTCAACGTATATTTAAAAGATTCTCAAGTCCTTATTAAAATATTTCCGAATTCGATGTTGCCGAACTATTATCGAATTTCGTTTAACGAAAATTGTCCAATACCTTGTAAATGTCATCACCATCCATTAATCGATGACATTTACATTGATTGCTCAAACGCACGCCTGACTAAGATTCCACATATTACGTGGCCATCACAATTCGATAAAATTGATTTAATTACGTTGGATTTACAAAGAAATGACTTAATCACTTTTAATATTACGAGTCTCGATGATCGCGTGGCCCAACATTTATCATCAATTCTCGTTAAGGATAATCCCATACGGTTTATAGAATTGGGAGAGAAAGCCATTCAACTAAATAAATTTGATTATTGTTCGTATTATGGCCAAAATGTGCAAAGTCAACTGAGGTTATTGTCTAATAAGGAGAATCCTATTTGCACTTTCAAGACATCATTCGAAAAAGATTTGATCGGCTATGTCCGCCAAAAATCATCAGAATCGATCAAAAGTATTTTAAATGCGATTCCTTGCGTTGAGACCTGTAAAGATTAAAATATTAATTCTGGTTTTAGAAAATGTAAAATAAGAGGAAATATAAATAATTAAAAAATGCACAAGGCATTTATGTTTATGATTTGTTTCTTGTTAAAACACTGTCGAAAAGTGTTGATATAGGTCGTCTGTTCATTTACATAACAAAATAACTTTACCAATTTTAAGAACTTTAGAAAAAAGGCCTCGGTCCAAAAGTTTGTTTATAAGCTCAACAGTTTTGACTACTAAACAGTGATGTGACAATTTTAGGAACTTCGCAGAAATGTTATCATCTCCCGTTACAACATTATTGTCTAAGTTCTAGATGGTATGGTGCGATTTGCGACACTACTGACACTACTGTTGTATGGATCACCTGGTAAACGTTTCTTGTATTTAAAAGAATCTATCACGGCCCTTCATTAAGGCCAATAGGTTGTTCGTGATCCATTCAGGTTGACCTTTTCTTGATAGTTGCTTTTTAGAAACACTGTTTTGTTTGCGATAATCCCAGTTGTATTTGAAATAAAATCTTTCCAGGTAGCGGAGTTATTTACCAGGTTTCAACTATAATTGTGACGAATAATATCATACTAAAGAACTTGTTCTAGGATAGGTGCATTCCTTTTAACAATTACATAGTTTTTCAAATCTAAGATATATAATCCTATGGTCTAATAATTTGGTATCATCAAGATCAATTTGGCAACTGAACGATGTTTATATCAGTCATGACATGACATGATATATAACTGTGACTTACAAACCCATCATTGTTATAAAATTTATTTTCATTTTCTTCAAATAAAATTTCAGTCAAAACGAAAACTAACCTTTTTATTTTCGAACGGTAATCTAAACTCATCAATATTATTTCGAACACTTCGCGCATTTAGATAAAGAAGTTTAAAATCTGCATATTACAAAATTGACCTCCATTGTTGTTTACATTATGATTGACGTTTTCCAAAAACTCATTTACGGTAGGTAGACAATTAAATTTTTAATATTCATCGTAGTGTTGCTTTAGTTTTGCGTCTGCATGTGTATCTGTCGATGCATTAACCAATGCACTTAGAGTATAAGCTGTGAATGGCTTCATTTCTTTAAAAATGTTGTTACAAGACGTCATTTAAACAATTTTACAAATATATCAAATGAAAATTATATTACGGTCTATTATTGAAAACAATTTATTATTTTATTATTAAATTATGCATTGAACATTACGTTAAACCTTTAAATCACGAAAACTTTTTACGAACAACAGTGCCATCTACAGTTCAGAAAACAACCCGTAGACATAAATTTAATGGCATATTAAGAAATACTGCCTGGTACTAGAGCGGTAGGCAATACTCCTTGGTGTACGTCATCTGTCTACCGTTTCTTTTCTGAAATTTAGATGGCAGTAATGATCGTAGAAAGTTCTAGAGATTTATAGGTTTAAAGAAATGTTGAATGCATAATTTAATAATAAAATAATAAATCAATTTTTAACATTTAACAACGCGATTAACGTTTCATGACACAAATTATACAAAAAAAATTATATCATGTTGTTGATATTGTTTAAATATTCTGCCATCTCTATCCAATGATTGGAACCGTTTAGATAAAAAGATGTCATATAATAAAATGTTTAAAACAATGAGCAACAGTCACTCAGTTTGCACGTACTGAGTGAAAAGTGATCAGTTGACAATGTGTTTTCGAAATTATTGATTTACCATACATGCGAGTATAATATTTTGGTCGCAATATTCTAACTCCTCCTCCTCCCGGGTAGTCGCCTAAAACCGAAATGTACTTGTAATTTCTAATAACTATTTGTCCTATTTTGATGGAGATGTGTGAGTGTAGTACTAAATCCATTGTTGTTCTAAAAATTTAATTAAATCTGGCCAATATTATAACAAATAATGTATAAACTGAAATTGTCCTTACTCTGAATCAAATAAAATTCCTTCCTGTATTACAATTGAATTTAGTTTTGGGTTGGCAATGAAAATGTTCGGATCTAACAGCATTAAATTATTTCCAAATAAGTCGACCATATTGGGTGAGGGCAGGTCACTAAACAACATTAGAGGTATCGTAGTCAATTTAAAGTTTATTAAATAAATGGAATTTAATTCATGCAACCCATTGAATACGGTTTCATGGATTTCGTTCAGTGGGCAGGACGACGCAAGATGTAAATACGAAAGATTTTTATTTGCAACGAATAAATTTGGTACATTTAGTATGTTGTCGTCGGTAAAACGAAAATCAATCATTTCACATAATGATAACAAACGAAATTTAGCTAGGTTTGTCTGGTTGAAATTAAAAACTGAAACGCTTTTTAAGCTTAAATATTTCATTTGCGTCTCTGTGAAGTGATCAAAATCGATTGGACCGATATTGTCCAAAATAAGTGCGCTGCTATTTGTACTATGCAAAAATTCACTGTTTTTCAAGCCGACATTTGTCATAATTATTAAAATAAACATAAATAATCGGCTTCACGGATTGATCGGCGGTATTTTTCTCCAGTATAGTATTGAAAGTAAAATTTTGATAATTATAAAATAGTTTTATGTTCATTGGAATCTAATACAATGCTTGAAACTAATTGAAAAATATTTATTGAACAAAACACAACTAATAAAGTTAATCCAACAAAAATTACATTAAATATTACTCAAATTTTTTATTGACGTGCAATTTACCGCACCCATTATAGGACTTATATGATTTACAATATATGAAGCGTACAGCGTCAATTTAAGGTTCTCTGTTGTTTGCTGCATGTCGTGCATATTTTTTATAACTAATCTAATTACGCTTTACAATTCGCCAAATACCAATTATATAGAACAAATTAGGCTAAATATGATTTATCTAAAAACATGGCCAGTGGATTAGTACACAATTTTTTTAATTTAATTTGGAATCGAATTCTTATTTGAGTTAAACTGCGATAGATTTGGCCACAAAATAAATAAATTCGTTAAATATTTAGCTCTTCAAATGTTTGATGGTTCACTTACGCCAGCTTAGAACGGAATGTACTATAATTACGAACTATCATTTTTATAACTACAGTAGCATCCTGTACCCAGAATTTGATTGGCATTCACAAGCCCCTTGTCATAAATACTTTTTTTTTAAATATTGCAAGCCGCAAAAATAAAAATGGATTCAGGCCCCACCGCACGTTTCCAAAACTTATTTTACCGAGGTTATAACTCATTGCTATATCAATGCCAGGATTCAAAAACCCCTACACAACAATATGTTTTACAATCCCCCATTCAGTGTTGTGCGTCTACGCGTCTTTTGGAATTTTCGACGCCATGGCGTCGATAATGCGTCGACAATTGCTTTTGGCGTCGACAATGTAGACAATTGGCGTAGAATATGTCGAGAATGTCGGTAATTGGTAGATAATTGTAGAATATTAAATAAGGAATGGCGTGTGTTATAAGTTGGCCCTATGACACTGAATATGCACTAGCATTGCCCGTATTAATTTTAATATGTATTTAATACCAAGTTAAATTGTTGTTGAATTCGGAATAAACCAAATTGATGATTGTTTGGCTATTAAGCATTAGGGCCCACTAATACATTACAAATTCAACCTGAGTTTCCTGTATGCCTCAAGCACAATCAAATTACGATACGATGCCCTAGGCCTTCAAATCTATACTGTTGCTTCGTGCGCAAAACTAGGAAACTTAGGACAAAAAGTACGTTCTGCAATAAATAAATAGAGACGCCGTGAACATTTTTACTTCAGCTTGAGCCACCCATATCGATAGTGCGATAGTTCACATTTCAAGCGTTCTTCCTTCTTGGAGGTAAGGCACATCGCTGCCACTTTCAATTCATCAAACTTAACTTGTTCATGACGAATGAAAAATATGGCCAAAAGTACTGTTCTACAATGTTTCTCTTTCGAATAACAAGAGTGCTAAATTAGGGAATTCATCGTAAGATGGATTCTCATAATGTCCAGATTTAATCTAGTCTAACAAATTACGAAGGTTGTGTGATTTCAGAACTTCGGCCTTCCACCATTTGAACCTTTTCGATCTACAAATTTGTCCAACTGCTCTAACGAGTGCAGCCTTCTTAGCCTTACTTTAACTGCGATTGTCAATTTTGAGTCAATTTTGCCTTTATTCCTACAGAGTATTGTTATTACTTGAAATCACCAGAAATCATCATAACTTCCGTCCTAAATGCAATAAAGACATTCTGTAAAGTAATTTGAACTTGTCAATGCATCCTTTACAACTTTCATAAGTGTCGGCCCGACCTGAGTTATGTAAGTGTTTCTATTACGAGTCAATTTTGCGTTTATTCCTACAGAGTATTGTTATTACTTGAAATCACCAGAAATTATCATAACTTCCGCTCTAAATGCAATTAAGACATTCTGTAAAGTAATTTGAACTTGTAAATGCATCCTTTACAACTTTCATAAGTGTCGATCCGATCTGAGTTATGTATTAATTGTTTCTATTACGAGTCAATTTTGCGTAGTTTTCGTTATCAAATAAGTATCATTTTAATAATTCCAACACATAAATATGTACGATAATATCAGGAGTCCCACGGTCACACTAAATTTTCTTTATTCAAAAATTAAACCGCAGTTGTTATCCTCATTACTTGCGGCCGATGGAGGGGCAAAATGGTGAATTGATTTGTTTTTTTTTTGTATAAATTTAAGTTAGCGAAATTTTTTAACACCTTTTTAAACACAGTAATGCAAAGTCAGATTATATATGCGTTGCTTACTTGAAATTAAATCTAAACTCATCTTTAATCAAACTTGAATTCGATAGCTACTATTATTTTTATGTAATATGCATTATTTATGTTTAAAGATTTTGTAATAAACAAAAAAAAATCTAAAATAAATTAATAAATATTATTGTTTTGTTAATATCTGATGATTATGATTAATTTTCGACATTGTCGACATTCTCGATTTATTTAATTTTCGACATACATTGTCTACACGTGTAGACAATGTATTTATTACGCCATGTAGACAATACGGCACAACACTGCCCCCATTTTAATTTTACGCATGATTTGTAGATTTTATACATGGTGACATACCAATTATTCATTGACAAATTTGTTTGCAATCAAATAAAAAAGTCAACGTGACACCATAACAAATCAAAGATACCATATCGTTAACTTCGTCTGCGGAACAATTAATTAACCTCTCATAGCACACATCACCGCGACACAACCAACATAGCATGGCGCGACCTTAGTAAGATACAATGTAATATCTGACACCTAATTAGTGAAAACGCATGATGCGACAAGGTGTAGCATGAAGGTTTCGTTGGAAGGGTCCTAATTAAAGACATTTCCTGCATATTCATTACTAGTTGCAATCTGTTCCTGGTACTCAAATATACTACGTCTAATAAACATTATTTAAAATCGCCTTAATCCTTAATAAATATTCTCATTAAGGCTCAACGGAGTCAATTTCTAGCTCTACTGGAGTACATATTTGGTAAAATAAATTCTGTTAAATAAGTGCAATCAATTCCAAATTTTTAAAATTTTTAATTTTTTAAATTTTAAATTTTTTAATTTTTAAATTTTTAAATTTTTAAATTTTTAAATTTTTAAATTTTTTAATTTTTTAATTTTTTAATTTTTTAATTTTTTAATTTTTTAATTTTTTAAATTTTTAAATTTTTAAATTTTTAAATTTTTAAATTTTTAAATTTTTAAATTTTTAAATTTTTAAATTTTTAAATTTTTAAATTTTTAAACTTTTAAATTTTTAAATTTTTAAATTTTTAAATTTTTAAATTTTTAAATTTTTAAATTTTTAAATTTTTAAATTTTTAAATTTTTAAATTTTTAAATTTTTAAACTTTTAAATTTTTAAATTTTTAAATTTTTAAATTTTTAAATTTTTAAATTTTTAAATTTTTAAATTTTTAAATTTTTAAATTTTTAAATTTTTAAATTTTTAAATTTTTAAATTTTTAAATTTTTAAATTTTTAAATTTTTAAATTTTTAAATTTTTAAATTTTTAAATTTTTAAATTTTTAAATTTTTAAATTTTTAAATTTTTAAATTTTTAAATTTTTAAATTTTTAAATTTTTAAATTTTTAAATTTTTAAATTTTTAAATTTTTAAATTTTTAAATTTTTAAATTTTTAAATTTTTAAATTTTTAAATTTTTAAATTTTTAAATTTTTAAATTTTTAAATTTTTAAATTTTTAAATTTTAAATTTTTAAATTTTTAAATTTTTAAATTTTTAAATTTTTAAATTTTTAAATTTTTAAATTTTTAAATTTTTAAATTTTTAAATTTTTAAATTTTTAAATTTTTAAATTTTTAAATTTTTAAATTTTTAAATTTTTAAATTTTTAAATTTTTAAATTTTTAAATTTTTAAATTTTTAAATTTTTAAATTTTTAAATTTTTAAATTTTTAAATTTTTAAATTTTTAAATTTTTAAATTTTTAAATTTTTAAATTTTTAAATTTTTAAATTTTTAAATTTTTAAATTTTTAAATTTTTAAATTTTTAAATTTTTAAATTTTTAAATTTTTTAAAATTTTAAATTTCACAATTTCCCAATTTCTATGTTTATAAATTTCAAATTATCAAAGTTTAATACAATTTTATGAAAAATTAATAATTTTAAAATTTTTTAATAATTTTTGACAGACTACGGTTTAGCTAAACAAACTACTTTAGTTAATCTACTACAAAACCAATTAGGTTGACACACTATGAAGTTTAGCAAACCCTCTTTCAATAAATTTAAATTTTTAAATTTGAGTTCCTGTTCTAATTTATTACTGTTTTTCGTAGACGGTTGTGTTTTCGAAAGAGGTTCATATTTGTTTATATTTTTCTGTTTCTAAGGGAGATTTTATAGTGGGTTGTAAGTTATTTATGGGGGTTGTAAGTTATCTTTGTAGTTGTTGTTTTTGCTATTAATATGTCGTTTTTCAAATGGGTCATATATATTTCTGCTAAAGTACCTGATACTTCCGTCTCAAGACAAAAAAAAAGGGAGTTATAGGTACAGATTAAAAAAACACGAATTCGAAATACAATACCATGGTATATTATCTGGCACTAGAAGTCAAACATAGCATCAGTGGTACTTTAATTATCATGGTACTATAATACGTAGTATACACGGTAAGTGAAATGTACAAATTTGTCACAAATGTTGGTCCATAAAACACCCAAAAATATATTTTGACATGATTCGTTTTCTCTACCGACACAATTGTGATGGCAGGCGGGAAAAAAGATATAACCCTTTCTCGGCCCGTATACCCCTTTTCCTGCCCAGTAACACAATTGTGTGGGTACGACAAAAGTACCATGCCAAAAATTTATTTTTGTATGTGTTTTGACCCAACTTACACATTTGTGCATTCCTTTCAAACTTATTTTCGTCCGAAAAAAACACTATAACTATACACAGAATTGTGTTGGTTGTACCAAGTGAAATTTTTTATCAAAAACGCCATTATATACTATGATTTTTTACTCACACATTTGTGTGGTTTGGGCTTAAACGTGGCCATTTTTTATTTGGTTGAAAAAGCGAGATAACTCAAAAAGTAAGCGGTATCTATCATTGTATCACAGCACTAAATGGCATTACCCTATTTATAATTTTTTTTTTTTTATTATTGTAATCTTTATTTCAATAAAATTTGAGACAATGTAGAGCTCCTTTAGACTTTATGTCTGTAGTAGAGCAATTTATAAAAATTAAAATTAACATTTAAAAAAATATAATTAGGTTACAATTTTTAATGAACAAATACTATTTATATACAAGCTCAGTTTTTATTTTAGTTATATTGTAAATTTATTCTCCGGCTCATTAGGATATAGTATAAATGATTAATTTCATTACTAAAAGTATTGCTCAATATTATCATTACTCATTACTAAAAGTATTGCTCAGCAGCCAAATCCGAACTTCCCTGAAAAATTTATGTTTCTGCTCAAATGGAAGCATTTTAACGTGATTCGGTAAAAGATGAAACCAATACGGCGCCATGTAGCGACAAAATTGTTTGGATTTCTCGTATTATACGCATGTATATTCGACTATGAAAACTATTGCTACGAACAAAAAACATTTTCAATACTTTAAATAAGTATAGATATCTCAGAGGCAACACATTCAACTCACGAAAAAGCGGAATTGTGGGTGTAACTTTCGGACGAGCATAAATTAATTTAACAATTCTTTTCTGCGCTATAAAAAGATCAACAATATTAGCAAAGTAAATACCTCCCCAACTAGTTATCCCATACATTATGATGGATTCTACAAGAGCATGATATAACCTTCGCAAAACATAAGAAGGACACAAAGGTCGAAGATTATTGAATTTATGCTCGGCAGTAATCACAATTTTCCTGATATTATTTAAGTGGGAGGTCCAATTAAGCTGTGAATCTGAATGAATGAGTGAACATGGTATTTGATAAAGATTTGATCAAATGTTATGTCAGGACGCCCAAAATGCATAGCTCTTGACTTATCACTAGCAACAAGTAGGTGAAAGAAAAACCATTTACACGGAATGCATAAGTCATTCGACGCATAGGTTAATGCCAAATCATCCGCGAATGCTGTAGCGGAGCCTGTTAGATTAATTTCAAAAACGGAATTAAAATAAATAAAAACAACAAAAGTAACAAAACTGAACGTTGGGGAACACCACATTTAACATGGCCTGGACGACTCCACCTTATTAACTCTTACAATTTGACTACAGTTTCGAAGGTAACTGATAAACCAATCTAACAAATGGCCCTTAATTCCGATACTAGATAATTTTGTAAGTAGTATATCGTGGTTGACAGTATCAAATGCTTTCGAAATGTCCATGAAAACCGCAGAGCATTTGTGAGAGTTGTTGACAGCTAAATATATATTACTAAGGAAATGTTGGAGAGCTTCTTCAGTAGATTTTCCAGCTGTAAAACCAAATTGGTGGCCATTTAAAAATTTGATTTTATCAAGATAAGAGACCAAACTCGTTTTATTAATTTTTCAAATAATTTGGAAAATGTACTCAATAAGGAAATTGGTCTGTAATTATTCAGTTGCAAAGCATCACCTTTTTTGAAAACTGGAATAACAACAGCTGTTTTTAGAATATCAGGAAAAATTCCGCTCATTAAACTTAAATTATAAAGAAACTTCAATACATCAACCAGATACCAAATACAATTTTTAATAATTACATTGTCTATACCGTCGAATCCTTTAGAATGTTTGTTTTTTAATTTTTTAATTTCAAGAAGAATCGCAAAAGAATTGGTATCGTCGAAAAAGCAGGAAGTACTGAAGTTATCACGGTTACTAAAAATAAACCGTTTGTACTCTTCTCTGTTATGAGTACTATATTGATTAAGATTAGAAGTTAAATCGGACGAGACATTTACAAAAAAATTATTATTAAATTCATCACAAATATGTTGATTATCCGTAAGAACCTGTTCAGTTTATATTTGTAAATTTGCGTTAATTGGTTTGTGAATGTATTACGTTCCAAAATAATATCAATTTCCTTCCACATAAGCTTAGAATTGTTTCCTACTGATTCGAACTTATCTTTGTAGTACAATCTTTTGACTTGTTTGACATTGTTATTCACGTATTTAGAAAGTTTCCGGACATAATTTTCTAACCGCACGTTATTTGGATACCTTCTTAATTTTTTAGAAATTTTTTAAGCTTATTGATTTGACCTAAAAGATAGGAATTCATCCAGGGTTTTAATTTCTTGTTGTTTTGAACAGGAATTGTGTCTTTGCAAAGATCAATATGAGAATTTAAAATTTTTAAGAAATTGTTGAAAGCTGTGTTACATACAATCCTTTTCACTGTATACAAGGTCCCAGTTTTCAACTAGTAGGCGATCCCTAAGCTTATCGTAATTTACTTTTGAGATATAATCACTATTGTATATTACTTGTCTATTCGAAACCACCCAGATATTTAGTGAAATTAAATTGTGATCCGAAAAATGAATTGGTAAATTATCAAACGTAAAGTTATATGTATTACTGGATTTAACGAACATATGATCTAAACATTATAAATTCCTGGTTGGGTTATTCGAAATACTCAGGAATCCATATGATGCAAGCAATGTTTGGTAGTTAAAACTGCTTACGTTGTTTAACAAGTTGATATTGAGATCACCTAAGATAACTATATTGTTATTGCTAATTGTTGCGAGCAAATTATCCAAATCATCATAAAAAACGTGATTTTAACCTTCATTGTTAGATGGCGCTGTCACTAAACCCATTTTTATGCGATACACTTCAAAATATTGAAAGATTTGTGCACTAAACCCGTTTAGTTACTAAACCTAAAACCACATTTAGCTAATCTCGAAGTTGACATATTAAGAGATAAACTCGAAATAATGATTAAACGCGATTAGTTAATCGCTAGTCTGTCAAGGGTACAACATGTAGATCACTTCTTCTTATACCGGCGATAGATCTTTCAAATGTCTGCTATGGGTCCCATTTGAAACGTGATATTTTGAAACGCGATACGGTACAAAACGCGATATGGTACAAAACGCGATATTTCGAAACGCGATATGGTACAAAACGGGATATGGTACAAAACGGGAGTTTAGGATCGAGTTATATCAGGCGGGTGAAGGGAAAATTTAATTTCAGTTTATACGAATTTAAAAATCGATAGGAACGATAGTATATAGGATCGGTATCAGGTGGGTCGCTGCGCGCCTGCCGCTTCGCAACGCATATTCTGTACCATATCTCGTTTTGAAAAATCGCGTTTTGAAATATCGTGTTTTGTACCGTATCGCATTTTGAAATATCGCGTTTCGAGCCGATCCGGTGTGCTATTTATAATAACAAAGTTGGAAATGAAATAAAAAAGAGGTTGTTTTATGGTAGTTGTTCACCAATACCTTAAATGATAAATCTGTATTCTTAAAAGTTGTAGAAAACATATTGTTTAAAATTAACCTGATTGTTAAAATCAACAATTAATACATTTACAAATCCGTAATAGCGCCACTAGCGCAGCGCATTGTTCCGATTTGAACGTGCAGCGCTCACTACCTCTCCGTGTGCACAGTGCCCGTTCAGCTATGGAGGCCAATGGATGTCCCTCTGGGACCAAACTATGACATTTATTGAATTAATTAATTGGTTTTGTGTTCATGCACGGACACTCACATGCACGGACTATGAAATATTAATAAAGAAACACAATTAATATTTTAATGAGCTGCAAGGTGCGGGTGATAGAAATGGGAAATTACATTTCATATTTATATGGTCACAATAGATTATTCGCCATTAAAAAATCATTAGTAATCAAAATTTTTATGATTTAGCTTTGGAGCAGTTTTCGTTTTACTGGTTTTAGTAAACCTAATTACTTTGCGCATTACAGAACCATTTAGTTAAATAGCATATTTAAACATGAATTTAAACTTAGTAATTTGTTCAATATTTGTACTAAATTTTGTTGTTACTAGTAAGATTATAATGGCTTTTAGCGAGATTAAAATTATTTCTTTCGGAAATGGTACTATTATTAAATCTAGGATACAAATTGAAATAATATGTTACAACTATGATGCCCTCGATGGTTTGGATAAGATTGATACGTCATATTTTTCAGAAGTACTCAACTATAAAACGTTTCTGTTTACCAATTGTTTTAATAATGACACGAATCATCGTAATTACCAAGATTTCACACTCAATAATTTGTTCAATAAAATAACCGTCGACCCATTCAATAGACTAACGATTGATATACAATTTAACAATTTCGGTATCGTTGATAAAAATGTTTATTTTCGAGGTGTAAGCTTGGAAAAATTCGATAAAATAATAATGTCTAATGTTGGATTAAACGGAAGTAGTTTTTTAAATAAGACGAATACCGATATTCTCATTTTACGGAATATCGGTCTAATTGATTTTAACCATTTTACAAACAAACGACTACATTTTCTCAGTCTGAGAAACGCAACAATTTACAATTTCATTAAAATCAATTTTGATAAACTGAGTAAATTAAATTTTTTTGAAATATCTGATTTTGTATTTGCGGATGACAATGTATTAAATGTACCAAAATTATTTGCCGGATGTAAAAATCTTATGAACTTAGTTCTTATGGCCGCATCGCCGCCGGGTATTATCCATGAAGCCATATTTAATGGGCTACATGCATTAATGAATGTTGAATTGGTAAATTTTAAATTGCAATCGATTCCGGTAAAATTATTTAGTGATCAGCCATTACTCAAGATTGTCAATTTGTCTGGTAATAATTTAAAAATTTTGGATCCTAACATCTTTATTGCTAATCCATTGATAAAGACACTTATAATTAAACACGTGATGCAAAATAGTTCAGAGTAAGATAACAGTTATTAAAAAATTCATAAATGTAAATATTAAATAAGTGTTTAAAATTTTAGAACGCCAGTTGATCCATCCAATTGGAGAGTTCCAATATTAAATTTACGTTAGCTGAGTTCCGTGAACGTCAAATAAATTTTGATACAAATGTAATTTTAACCGAAAACGAACTCCAAAGGTTAAATGCAATAATTGATATTTACTGGTCGGTAGTACCATGCCCACAGTGTATTTTGGACCACGAAATGTTTATGTCACTGTTGAATAATGGCAATTTCAACGTATATTTAAAAGATTCTGAAGTTTTTATTAAAATATCTACGGATTCGTTTACGATGCTGCCGAAATATTATCGAATTTCGTTTAACGAAAATTGTCCAATACCTTGTAAATGCTATCACCATCCATTAATCGATGACATTTTCATTGATTGCTCAAATGCAGGCCTGACTAAGATTCCACATATTACGTGGCCATCACAATTCGATAAAACCGATTTAATTACTTTGGATTTACAAAGAAATGACTTAATCACACTTAATATTACGAGTCTCGATGATCGCGTGGCTCAACATTTATCATCAATTCTTTTTAAGGATAATCCTATACGGTATATAGAATTGGGAGAGGAAGCCATTCAACTAAATAAATTTGATTATTGTTCGTATTATGGCCAAAATTTACAAAGCCAACTGAGGTTTTTATCTAATGTGGAGAATCCTATTTGTACTTTCACGACATCTGTCGTAAAAGATATGATCCGCCATGTCCGTCAAAAATCAGCAGAATCAATTAAAAATATTTTAAATGCGATTCCTTGCGGTGACACGTGTAAGTAATAAATTAATTCTATTTAAGTAAACAAATTAATTCTGGTTTTTGAAAATGTAAAATAAAAAAAAAAAGAAAATTGATAAAAAAGTCAAAAGACATTTATTTTTATGTTTGTTTCTTGGTATAACGGTTCTCACAAAATAAAATGAATACGATGAGAATGAACGGATTTTTTTTTTAAATTAAGAATTAGATATCGTTTGTTTACAAAAACGATAATATGCAGGACAAGGTTGGTATTGGGACTTTATCATAGAAAATCATATAAGGAAAATGTTGTTCCTCTTATCCTGATTTCATTACGTGTAAAACTAAAAATTTTCATTAATTTCTATTGAAGCTCACTTTCCCGACTTAAAATGAAAATGAAAAATGTGTGTGTGGGTACTAAACTGCACTGGTACACAACTTTCTATTGGGTGTCCTTAGAGACTAGAGACTAGTCCACTTAAAAGGGAATCATGCGTCGAATGCAATTGGTCCAGGATTGATATCTTTACTCGTTCTCGGGATATGCTAGACGACAACAGATTTACGAATGTACGTACCCACGCACAACTCTAGGGACCTTGAATTGTGAATATATGTCGAAATTTTTAATTCGCGAAGTTGGATCTATTACAACAACCTTCAATGGGAATATATAAATAAAATACAACATAGTAGACGTCCAAGGTATATAGAATGGTATTCTATATACCTTGGTAGACGCGTCTGTGGCCGATAGTTGAAATTTCTTTGGAACAATTATAGTGATCTTGATTATTAAAACGAATATTTGATAACCTTCAGAATTCTCAATGTCAAATCAACATTTTAGGATAGTTATTTGAATATTGACTGTTTTGCCAAGCCAGCATGCGGGGAAATTATTATAGAAATTATGAGTATAATGTCACAAGCGCCCTAGGTATGAGCATATACGATGAAATGTTGAAGACACCATAATATACCACTCTTGTCTAGTCTTTTTGGCAGGGTCCATTTTTGTATATTTTTTATTTCTTCAAATCAAATAAAAATTTTCCGCTCCGTTGTCAAACGGAAATCAAGGTTGGTTGGTCTTGCGTTCATTTATTTTTTTATGCAATTAAAACGCTCTGTAAGTCCGCCTGCTCATCGAGTGTATCGAATGCTGATTAAAAAACTGTTGTTTTTTTCAAGATCTTTGAGTACTCAGAAACGTTTACGCCACTCTTCAGGATCTTTCACACGATAAACGACAAGCTAGTATATATTCTATAATTATCGAAAAATTAGCTACCAGCGCCAAAACGATGAATTTATGAGACAAAATTGTATCGAAATTATTGTCTGATTCAAGATCGAAAAAATGAGATTTTTTTGTTGCTGGTTCTCAACCCCCTCGGGGTCGACACAGTTTTTGCATTTCATCGAACCACACAGTTTTTGCATTTTGAGATCAGGGACCCTTTAAAAATCGAAAAAACAGCGGTTGTAACAGCCATTTTTTATTATTTTAATCGATTTCAATATATTGGATTCACAGACCGAATTTAGTTTTTAGTTAAAATCCCGATAAACCAGGTGGACAAATTTTATTTTGCATTTTTTGGGGAAGGAGCCTTCAAAACGTCGAAAAATGTGGTTTTAAACCAATTGAAACCTTTAGGAATCTTTACCTCAAGGGGTTGCGGGACCTAGCAGCAGATATTCCGTATATAGTTGGTAGTATAGATGCAGAGTAATCAAAATTAATTTGAATAGTTGATTTGTGAAAGCTTTTGGACCGGCAGTAGAAAAAGACGGAAAGGGTTGCATTGTTAAAAGTGAGATGCACAGCGACACCAATGAATATCATACGATTTTGAAAACGGTCGAAGGTGTAACGATGTTACGGTCAAAGCAGATATCCAATGCGATACCATAAATCGTATTTTAAGGCAGATATCAGGAAACAAAATTGCGTAAAAAATTAACTTAGCGTTGCGTTTTGGCAAATTAAGTTATGGGTCGCTTAATCGATTTTGTGTTGGGGGTGATACTTGAACCTAGGACTTTTGTATATCTAGATGATATTGATGTTACATTGCAAACATTCGACGAACAAAGTCGACCCCGTGCGAGCTATAGAAATAACATAACATATAATTAGCAATAATGGGTATTTTTTTATGGGCAATAAAGTATGCAAAAAAATTACAAAGCACACGAATCTCATAGGTCACAGTACATTAAAAACTCATTAAACAATAATAAGTGATTTGAAATAAATAGATTTTACATTATTCGTAATGTTACATTACCGCCGAGCTTATCAAAACTTGTACTAAATTTGTTTAAATATGAATTTTAAATTGGTGCTTTATTTATTTTTTGTCATACAGTTTGTTGAAACCCATATAATACGTGAGCCTACCGATATTGAAAGTTTAACTTTTGGAAACGGTACCGTTATCATATCAAGAGAAGAAACCGAAATAATATGTTACGATTACGATGCACTCGGTGGCTTGGATAAGATTGACACGTCATATTTATTCGATCTGTTTCACTTCAAAATGCTTCTGTTTACCAACTGTTTTAATAATGAAACGGAGCATCGCAATTACAAAAATTTTACACTTTATAGTGAGATCAATAAAATAGCCATCGATCAGTTCAAGTATCTAAATATTCAGTTTAACGATTTCGGTGTCGTTGATAAAAGTGTTTTTTTCCGTAATATTAATCTTACACTCCTCGATAATTTAAAAATGAGTAATGTTGGATTAAATGACAGCGACTTTTTAAACGGAATGAATACCAAAACACTCGTTTTACAGAATATCGGTCTAATTGATTTTGATCATTTTACAGACACGCAACTCAATTTTTTATTTTTGAGAGACGTCACCATTTACAATTTTATCGAAAATAATTTTGTAAAATTGAGTAAACTAAATTTTTTTGAAATTTATAATTTTTTGTTCGCGAACGATGATGCATTAAATGTACCAAATTTATTTATCGGATGTAAAAATCTTATACATTTATATCTTACGGCCGCATCACCACCCGGTATTATCCATGAAGCCATACTTAATGGGCTACATAAACTACAAAGAATACATTTGATAAACTTTAAATTGAGTTCGATCCCCGTAAAATTATTTAGTGATCAGTCGTTACTCACCGATGTTGATTTATCTGGTAATAATTTAATATTTTTGGATGCTAACATCTTTATGTCTAATCCTATGATGAGGACCCTTTTAATTAAAGACGAGAAGCTATTTAGTTCAGAGTATAAGTTATATAAAATGCATCTTTTCTAAATAATTACCACGATTTATTTATACTTTTAGAACGCCGTTCAATGTAATGATGGGACCTGAAAGTACCGTCCGAATAGAAGATGCCACCATTGGAAACTACAATTCGGTTTCAAGTTTACTGAAAAACCAAAATATAACATTCATAAGTCTAGTAAAATGTGATTTATCACAAATTTCGGTAACCGATTTTAATAAAATTGGTAAGCGTTCAACACCAATTGTCGTTCAATTGGAGAATTCCAATATTAAATTTACATTGGCTGAGTTTCGTGAACGGCAAATAAATTTTGATACAAATGTAATTTTAAACGAAAATGAAACCGATTCGCTAAATATGAGAATTGATATTTACTGGTCGATAATACCGTGTCCACGGTGTACTTTCGACCACGAAACGTTTATGTTATTGTTAAGTACTGGTGATTTTAATGTATATTTGAAGGATTCACAAGTTCTGATTAAAATCACTGTAGAATGGTTTTTAATATTGTTGAGTCAATATCACAATAATTTTAACGAAAATTGTCCAGCACCCTGTAAATGTTATCACTATCCGTTAATCGATGACATTTTATTTGATTGTTCAAACGCAGGCCTGACTACGACTCCACATATTTCGTGGCCATCACAATTCGGCAAAATCGATTTAATTCGACTGGATTTACGAGGAAATGGCATAGTCGGTCTTAATCTAACTAGTGTCGATGATCTTGTGGCCTCACATTTATCATCAATTCTATTAAGAAATAATCCTATCCGGGATATAGAACTGGGAGAAAAAGCCATTCAACTAAATAAATTCGATTATTGTATAGAACACAGCGAAATGTTGCGACATCAGGTATCACTTAAAACTAATAAGGAGAAACCTATATGCACTTTCACGACATCAGGCGTCAAAAATTTGATTCTTTATGTACTACAAAAATCATCAGAATCGATTAAAAATATTTTAGATATGTTTCCATGCGATGGGACGTGTAAAAATATGCGTGGTTAATGCTACTAAAATGTTTGGATATAACATACATCTTCGACATCGTTTATGAAAATGTATAGAATAAAAAATAAAGAAATTAAAAAGAGTAAAAGAATTTTATTTTATTTTGGTGGCGCTACATCCCCTGTAAGGATTTGGTCGCCTCCTTATCGTGGTCCATATTCAACTATCAAACTGAAATTAAATAATGAGAGCGCTAATCCGATTCTCTAACATTTTAACTGATTTTCGGTTTCTTAAATAATCATTCGGAGCATACAGAAATTTTTGGGAAAAATTGTAGGAGAGCACCTAGACTCAGGAGGTGGACCCGTTTAAATATATTACGAAAACCTGCTCATTAAGGTAAAACATTTCTATTCAAAATTTTAATGCGATTGGATGAATGGTGCTGAACTTATAAGAAGGGTCCCCTTCATTCGAGAACTATGACCATCGCCAAATTTCAAATTTATACCTTAATAAGCAGGTTTTCGTAATATTTTTGAACAGGTCCGCCTCCTGGGTCCGCCCTCTACAATTTGTCCCAACAACTTCTGTTTGTTGCGAATGGTCGTTTAAGCCGCTCAACCGATCGTCTTGAAATCTTTATCATAGGTTGCTTGTCCAGAACTTTACGATTTCAATTTGATTTTAATTTTATCACGGGAATTAATTTAGGAAAGCGGTATATGAATTTATTAACGTGTCTCTTATAAGTCTCCACACCATTCATCCAATCAGATTCAAATTTAGCAATAGGATTTTTTACCAAAATGAGCAGGTTTTCGTAATTTTTTTCAAGAGATCGGCCAAAAATTACTTCAATTGATAATACTTCAAAATAATACTGTTGATTCTGAAATACTGTGAAACGAATTGTGTAATCACCCAGTGAATCAATTAGTCGCTTACGATAGTCGGCCAATTGAAAAATTCAGAGCTGATTTAAAAATTCAACTACAATCTTCTAGTTAGACATACTCTCAATCAATTTTAAATTGCACTGTCCTGTCTTTTCATATTTTCAGCCAACATGAATTTACCCCCTGGCGATACTCTCAGTAACCAGATATCGCTCGATAACGCTTTAATGACATCGAAGTGTGACAAAGAATGTAATTAAGAAAGATAGCGGCATGTAACGCATAAAAATCTAACTAAACGTATTTAATGTGTGCAAATATTTAGAAGCTGAGTAAGAAATCGAAACGAAAAAATATTAGCCGCATAAGCCGGGTACTTCAGCTAGTTTTTCTTATATAAAAGAAGTGTATTGTCGTTCGCGTATCTGATTGATACTCTATAAAGCTTGGTGGAGCTCAAAACTACCAAAACTGGTGACCCCAATGTGATAGCGGACATCAAAATTATATCGAAAATTACGGCCGCTTTTAATTAAAATAACAACAGCTCCTCATGTATGCAACACTTGGTCAAGCAGCAATAATTAAAGTTACGTCCACTTACAAATTCGGTCGATTTTAACGGAAAATTCGGAGTACCGTCAACAATATCAGTGGTTTTTCATTATCACAGTCAACATTTGCATCATTCAGAGACCGAGGTGACACCGTAAAAAACGTGTCTCATATATTTGCTCATAAATATCTGCTTCTTTTTCAATTATTTTTGTTTATTAAAATGTGTTTTGCTTTTACTTTTTCGTTGTTTGTGTTCGCATTTTCGGTATTGTTTCTGATTTTATTTTTTTCGGCGTATTGTTCAAGGTGTGAACGATCCACGATGGGAGTCTAGCATCACGTTGACTCCCACTGAGCTGGCTGGTCTTATTAATGATACCGTTGCCGCAGGGCTGTCTTGCATTTAAATGTTAATTCGAAGGAAATTCCAGAAACTTCGCGATCAAATGTCAATTTTTCTGCCGGTGCTGGATTTGTCTGGATATTGCCTAATATTTATTATAAGAAGTCCGAAGGGTAACACTCCTTATCCTACGTTTAAGGCAGAAGTGATTCGGGTACTTGGTGAATCAGAAAAGACGAAGTTCAATAATGTGATGCATGGCTTGACTCTTAATTTTAATGAAGCAATACTTCGTCAATTTTAGATGAAGAGGTTGCATCAGACAGTGCACCATTCGAAAATAACGTCTTCCTGTCAGTCCTTGCGGAACGGGCTGACAACGTGCATGATACGATGACGCAGACACAAATAAATTCCATTGAAACATCTGCATCTGGTTCTTTCGGTCCTAATTTAACTTTTTCTATTGATAATAAACTTTCGGAATTTAAGAAAACATTATTATCGGAGATTTCGGAAATTTTTAGTCGAAATTCTAGATCACGATCAAATCCAGGCAATAATTATTCTCGTAATAACTCTCCAAATTTTCGAAAATCATTCAATCCTTTTTATGGTGATCCTTCGGCTGAAAATAATTTTACGGGTTTTTATCATCATTATTTCGGCAAAAAAGCATTAAAATGTAAGTCAAATTGTAGGTTCGAATTGAACAACTCCGATAGTAATATTCCAAAAAAATAAATAGCCATTCACAATTGGCGGTGTGTAGTGACGATTCTAAAACTAGCCGCATTTTAATTTTCGAAATTTTTCTTCAAACACATTCTTTAATAGACACAAGTGCAGATGTCTCGGTTTTGCCAGCCCATTTTGCTCGGAATCCAAAGGTCGACCCATCATTCAGAATGTTTGCAGCAAATAGTTCTTCGATAATTGCTTACGGGACTAAATTCTTAAAAATTGGCATCAGACTGCGCCGCGAAGTCTCCTGGCAATTCAAAGTTGCTGACGTGTCGATGCCTATCATCGGCGGATTTTTTGAGAAAAACTCATTTGCTTGTGGATATACAGAGACAGAGGCTCATAGATCCGTTAACATCTCTGTTTTCAAATGGTAGCTCTTCCTCATATGATGATAATACTGTTTCTAGGATCGACAAGTCAACAATTGATCCAGGAGTTTTCAACGTAATATCAAAATTTTTTACAGTCATTCACGGTAACATTAACATTGACCATACTAGACAATTGAGACGAACGGACTACCTAGAATTCGAAAACATGACGAAACTCGGAATTTACCGACCTAATAGCAGTCCTTGGTCTAGTCCGTACATTTAGTACCCAAAAAGAATGGGTCTTGGAAACCTTGTGGAAACTTTGAATAAAAAGAGTGAATAAAGTCACGATTCCTGATAGGTATCCGATTCCACATATTCAAGATTTCACACAACGAGTCGAGGGCTGCACTATATTCACAACGATATACCTTGTTCAGGCTTACCACCAAATTCCTATTGAACCAACGGATATTCCAAAGACAGCAATTTTGACACTTTTTGGACAATTTGAATTTTATAGAATGACTTTCGGCCTTAAGAACGCAGCACAGTCGTTTCAACGTTTTATGCCTTCAGTACTACGCGGACTTGGCTTCTGCTTTGTATATTAGGACGATGTGCTCATTACCTCTCGAAATTATGACGAACATCTCGGACATATTAAAATAATTTTTTCTAAATTAGAAGAACATGGACTTGTGGTTAATGTGGACAAATGCGTTTTCGCAAAAAATGAAATTTTATTTTTAGGCCATTTGGTAGCTGGACAAGGTATATTACCGTCGCATGAACGGGTTCAAGTCATCAAAAATTTCGAACGACCACAGACTGTAAAACAATTAACTTTTATCGACGCTTCATTCCGGCTGCTGCTGCTGACCAGGAATTGTTGAATGATTACCTAAGTCGTTACACTAAGAACAGTCGAGTTACAATGCAATGGTCAACAGAGGCTATCAAAGCGTTTGATAACTGTAAAATTAAACTTACGAACGCTACTTTACTTATTCATCCATCATCATCAGCACCTCTGGCCATCATGGTTGATGCTTCCGATACGCCGATCGGAGCGGTTGTCCAGCAGTTTGTGTCGGATACTTGGCCACCACTCGGTTTCTTTTCAGTACGTCTCAGTGATACGCAAAAAAGATACAGTGCTTATGATCGAGAACTTCTCGCGGCTTATTCGGGGACTAAACATTTTCGATATCTTTTCGAAGGTCGTTTATTCACGCTCTACACCAATCATAAGCCACTTGTCTACGCTTTTAATCAGAAATTGGAAAAGCATCTCCTCGTCAATTTCGACACTTAGATTTCATTGGTCAATTCTCTGGTCTGGATAACGTTGTCGCAGATACTCTTTCACGCATTAATCAAATTTCTATTCCCGAACGTATTGATTATGCTATCATCGCAGATGCTCAGACCAATGACGAGGAACTTCAAGAAATTTTAAGGAGTAACTTTGTTCTGAAATTTGAGAAATTTCCCGTTTCTTTTAATTCGAAAAAATTTATTTATTGCGATATTTCTACCACAATACTCAAAGTTGTGTAGCTTTTCAAAAGTTTTAAAATTTTTCGACATACAAAATCTCCACTGGGTAACTATAAATTAACTTCTCAACGCTTTTCGATTATTCATCTCGATATCATTGGTCCTTTACCAGTTTCTGATAATCAGCGGTATTGCGTTACATTGATTGATAGATACACTCGCTGGGCCGAGGCGGTTCCAGTTCCAGATATTACTGCTGCTTTTGCTATCTACTCTCATGGATAGCTCGTTTTGGTGTGCGAGAGAGTTCATTGTCACGGACCAAGGCATATAGTTCGAATCGCAACTATTTCTTGAACTGGATAACTTACTTGGTTTTGAACATAGGAGAACAACTATGATTACTCCAGCTAAAAGTTACTCCAGCTGAACTGGTTTAACTCGGACTTTATTACGAACTTAAGACGACATTTTGATGAAATTCGACCTGTACCGGCATCCCGGCATACTACGGACAAAATTATCATCAGTAAAGATCTCCTGACTTGCTAGCACGTTTTCTTACGGACTGACGCAGTACGCAGATCACTGCAATCACCATATACTGGACTGTTTTTGGTTATCAACCGTACAGACAAATTTTTATACTTTGGATTTGAACGTACGACACGTCAAAATTTCTATCGACCGACTCAAACCATGTTACTTGGACAAACAATCAGAAGTAACGGACGCACCAACTATACAAACTGGATTACTTTTACCGACTTACGAAGCAGAACTCAGTAATTCGGCCGACGGATCTAAGTTACTTACTGAGAGACCAAAAATTTGCAAAAAGGTTCGTTTTGATCTTTCGTCAAGTACTAAATTCCATTACAAGATCGGGTCGTATTTCCAGGACTCCAACCAGATTGTTGTAACACATATTTCCGCAATTATTTATATAAAAGAAGTGTATTGTCGTTCGCGTATCTGAAGCTCAAAACTACCAAAGCCCTATTAATTTTTTTTCGCTCATTCTTGAAAAAGTATTATAGGGAACCCAAATCGAAAATCGAACCAAAACCGGAATTAGAACGCAAAACAAGATCAATTTTAATCAATAGTTTTGTTTTTACAAATAAATAATTTTAGACCTAATCAAATGACTCATTAAGTCATTTAATTTAAAGCTAACGGCACCCACATCGAAAATCGAGCAGCGAAGAACTTGATCAAAGTAGGCCATTTACTGGACAAGGAAGCAGGCAAATCATAGTCAAGTAAAACTTTACAAACCTGCCACTTACCGTTTCTAATTTCTACATTTGCCGTGTTTTATCATCCATCTTTTGTGTATAGCACCCGGAACGGGGTTGACAGTCCTCTCATTGTTAGTTTTAGGTGCGTTCAGAGTATAATTTGTTTAGCTGTTCAATCCGGTGTTGTATCAGTGAACGGATATTGATGAGGGTTCGGACATAAATTAAACACTACTATACCACACACTGCAGAAATACTTGGTGATAACCGGCATGTTATCATCCCCAATAGACAGCAATAGTTAGTAGCTGTTATTAGAGGCTTGTAAGCGTCTCATCAACATCAGTTGACTTACATGGCTGCGTTTTTGTCAACCACGTAGGTGAGCTCCTCTGAAGTCAGAGAAAGGCTGCCAACTGCGGATACGGGGCAAGAATTTTGCCATGGCCGGTTGGGTACCATTTGTGTTATCTATTCCCAAGTTCCCCATAGCAGCAAATATCACCTTGTATTTTGGAACGGGTTCATCGAAATTCAATTTAAATTCAATTCCTTTTCCCATCCTTATTTTGACCTAAATTAGTGAGATTTATGCTTCACGAGAAAGTGGAAAGTCGTGATTGCCTAGTTTTATTTAAATTTATGGTTAATTTGTGTTAGTTTAGGTTATAGGCTTGTTTAGGTTAAGAATACACATATTTTTTTTCTTATAATGACCCATACGAGTCATTTTAGCAGAGATGAGTTGATGGTAGAGTGTGAGTGAAGAGGAATTTACACGGAAGGTCGTCATAAAGGGATAATTGTTCTAGAAGAAGCTCTTTAACGGGAGCGAAGAGGCTTTTTTTTGCGCATAGAGCAAGACGCGAAAGTGTGTTTCAAGAAGTTGGGGGACATTCAGAATTTGCTGAGAATTCGGATATGGGGTGGTTTAACCATGGACGAGCTGAAATCAGTTTTTTTATTTTACCAAACAAGTTCATGTTTTAGGTCCATATTACGGCACGACACAACAATAAGAGAATAGCTTTGTTAAAGTTAGCCGAAAGTTGTCAGCCGAAAGATAATGCAGATAGTGTCTTGACTATTTCAGCCGAAAGTTAAATTATCTTTATACTCTCGCTCGTATAGGTTTTTAAATTCCTATAAACTGAAATAATTTCCCCTTCACCCGAATCATATAACCCGATCCTAAATTCTCCTAAATTCAAGTTCATGAATGATTTTTGCTGTATTCAAGACACTATCTGCATTACCTTTCGGCTGGAAACTTTCGGCTAACTTTAACAGTATAAGAGAATAAGAGATAATGAATTAAACAAATTAGTTGTGGTGTCATACAAAGCCAGAGTACTCCTAGGAATTAGCAATGATACGTTGCAGCAAAGGAATCAGCTGCTCCTACCATGTGGCACGTTAGCTGAATTTATAGGCTATTGCAGTTAGACGAAATGACACCAGCTAGATCATTTCCGAGCCACACGTAAGAATTACATAATAATCAGGTAGTTCAAAACAAAGTTGGTAATAAACCATTGCCACAAATATCGCAAAAAACGTTATATTCAATTAGCCTATGCGGTTCTGTTGACACAACATCAAACAGCCTATCGTCAACCTGTATAGTAGCAGTTGATAAAAATATTTCGGGTGGTGTACCTTAGCTTCAAGATCACCGCAAGAGAGTAGTTGTGATACTGAAGTAGATCTCATTTATACGAAGCAAGAGATAGACATGAATTGTAGTAAGAGGCTTGCAGACAGTATAGTTTGTTTTTTGATACAAAACTACCAACAAATAACTCAACATGCCTAGTATCACCATCCAGTAACAAGGTTACTGACTCATTACCTATCAAATTAGGAAATGAAATTATCACGTCATCTTGCAAAAGCAAGAAGGGCTCACCTCGCAGTAAAAATAACAGTTGTATTTTGTCAAATCCATTATCATACGGATCCCATAAAAGGCAATTTAAAAGTGTACAAAAAACTATGGCAATTTATAAATTAACAGGTTGATGAGGCAATAAATCCTTATAAGTCTAACTATAGCAAGAACGTAAAAATTACGCAAGACACATCCCATGTCATCCAGGAAATTGTTAGATTATTTCACAGAATGCAAGGTCGCAGTGATACTCATATATACCGGAATAGTCGGGCATTTACACAGATGATGTAATGGTAAGGTGAAGGCTGGCACACCGCGCGAGTTACACCCCTGTATATTGAAAGTAACACAAATAAAAATGCACACAAAACAATTTTATATTAAGTGTGAAAATATCAAATTATATTTTCACATTAAAATGGAAAAGCAAAATGTGCATATAAAGTTAATTTTTGTAAAATAGAATAAGACACCTGAGCACATGTATAATACATGTGATTAAGAAATAATGTAAGAAAATCATAACGAATGAATAATTAATTAGAGTTCTGACTCTGAAGAGATCAGTTATAAACACTCTAAGATAATCTGGTTTTGTAAAATACTTTAACATAAGTAATAAATGTAAATTTTGTGTAATAAGTAAATAAATAAAAATAATTTTGTTTCGATTAATCAATAATCGAAACCAAAACTGCCGCAGTTGGTAAGATTTTCTCCTGAAGAAGGAAATCCAGTGATTAAACCAGAAAAAATTTTTTTTTTGAACTTGAGTGAACAGTAACGAAGAGACACATTAAAAATTAGTGAGCTCGTAGAAACAAAATTCGCGAAAGTGTAAAATCGTACGTCTTTCAGACCAAGTAAATCAATAATTTAGTGTTAATAAGTAATATTTAGGTGTTTAGAAGTAAATCGTAGATAACAATAATTAAGTGCTAATAAAACCAGAAAATTTTTATAATAAAACTTATAAAATTTATATTGTGACGTGGTAATCGTAGACAATGGAAGACCTAAAAAATGAATTAGCTGCACAACAGCAGATCCAAAAACGATTACTAGATCAAGTAAACACTTTGAACCAAAAAATAGGTGAACAAGAAACAAAAAATTAAGTGAAGTGAAATCTTTAAAATTCGATTTAACACCAAATCAAATCATTCGAAACTTTAATGATATTACGCCATTTTTTGCGCCATATTACGCAAGTACAATCATGGAAATCCCAGATCATATGAGGAATTGGTGTAACGTAAAGCAACACTTGAAACTGAAATTTCGACCAATCAAAACAATTCACCAATTACTATTCAAGGCAAAGGAAACTAAAGTACATAACTTAAAAGATCTCTTTAATAAATTAAATAAATTAAAAGTGATTGCAGTGAAATATGCGATTACAATAATAAAGATATTTTTACATATAACTCAATAGATAAAGAATTAGTGCAAGTTTTAAAGTCAAAACTACAAATTGATTTAAATCTATCACTTTTTGAGCTTGATAATTTTTTATGTAAATCAGAGATATATTTATCTGACGATATAATCAAATTCGAATATAGAATACACAAAAATGGTAAAAATAATTTCATCGATAAAAAATTTAGTAATAATAATCAGAAAAATTCAAAAAATAGTGATCATAACGTAATATATAACTCAAATTTTAACCATAACAATTCAAATAGTTTACAAAGAAATCATAATACTAATAATACTAATAATTTTAATAATGGGTCACATGCTCAACATCACAATACCACTAATAACAATAATTTTAACAGACAAGGACAGTTTTGATTTAATCCAAGACAATTTAGATTCAACTCGAATAATTCTAATCAATTTAATAGGAATAACCAAAATAGAAATGAAACACGGTCCAGAACTTAATCCCGAGGTAAATCTTATAGAACCGCCTCAATTAGTCAATTACCGATAGTTAAACTTACATTCGATCAAATTGTTATCAATTGTTTATTATACACTGGCTCGGATACCAGTCTCATTAAACCAAACGTCTTAAATTACCAAATATTGAAACTTGAAAAATCGATAAAATATAATTTTTTAGGTGGATCAAATTATGTGGCGGAAAAAATTATTACCCCGATCCCCAAAGAACTAATCAAAAATGGTACCCTAGAATGACAGATATTCTCTCTAAAAAGCGAGAAATACGATGCTATAATTGGCATACATTTTTTGAAACCATTCGAGTCCATTATTGACACAAAAAATGAATGTCTTAAGATATTCAATAAATTTACAATCCCATTTATTAACGTTGGATATCCTATAGTGGTTTTACCGAAGTAAACCATCTAGAATCCCAAAGAGGAAATAATCACCAAAGTAAACCAAACTCATTTGAATGTCGAGGAAAAGGAATACCTGAAGCTTATTCTCGAAAAAAATAAAGATTTATTTTATCTCGAAAATAAAGTTGAAATATGATAATCCCATTTACTACAAAATCTATAGATATCCCCAAAGGCATAATCCGAGAGTCGAATGCACCATATAATTCATGATGGACATCATTCAAGATGGACAATTCAAATATAAAAAAAATGGCGAATCGTCATAGACTATAGAAAAATTAATAAAATCGCTATAGATGATAAGTTCCCAATCCCCAACATTGAAAGTATTTTAGACAAATTGGGAAGAGCCCAATAATTTACTACATTGAATCTGGCAAAAGGTTTTCACCAAATAATGGTAAGCCCAGAAGATGAAAAGAAAACGGCGTTTTCGACACCATTTGGTGATTACGAATACGTGAGGATGCCTTTCGGATTGTAAAACACCCCAGCTATCTTCCAACGATTAATAAACTCCGTTCTAAGAGAATTCATTAATAAAATTTGCGTGGTGTATCTCGATGATATACTCATCTTTAGTACATCTATCGAAGAAGTCGTATTAAATATTAATAAAATATTGAATAAACTACGGGAATCAAATCTAAAAATCCAAATTGACAAGTGTCATTTCTTCTCTAAAGAAACCGATTATCTAGGTCATACCCTAACTACCGACGGTGTAAAACCTAACATGAAGAAAGTAATCGACATAACAAATTTAAAATTATCCGAAACGCAAAAACAGATAAAATCATTTCTAGGAGTAACTGGATACTATAGCAAATTCATTAAAGATTGCGCGAAAATTGCTCAACCTATGACCAAGTATTTGAAGAAGGACGCGAAAATTAATAAACTAGACTCTACATATACAAGTGCTTCTGAAAAATTGAAAACAATTTTAACTACACATCCAATCCTAAGATATCCGAACTACAACGAACCATTTGTTCTTAACACCGATGCGAGTCAATTTGCAATTGGCGCTGTGTTATTTTAACAAAACCAAGTAGAACCTTAAACCAACACGAAATTCGATACAGTACAACTGAAAAGGAACTACTAGCAGTTGTATGGGCTGTTAAATACTTCAGACCCTATATTTACGGCAAACCATTTGAGGTAAACACGGATCACCAAGCATTGAAAAAGCTCCAAACTAAATACTTAGGAAAAGACCTCAATCCGAGACTCCAAAGATGGATTTTCAGACTCGGAGAGTATAACATCAAAATTAACTATTTGCAGGGAAAAGAAAATAAAATCGCGAATTTTCTAAGTAGAATTAACACTGACACAAAAGAAATAAACAGAATAGAATCTAGTTTCCAACTTAACGAAGGGAAAAATCTCCCATATGAAATTAATATGAAATTAATAACGAAGAATTAGTCGCGAATAATAATTTAGACAACGACTCAACACACCCCAATGTAGAATCACAAGAGGAACAAAACGTTAATATCACAACCTTAGAAACAATAGTGGATAGATTCAAAACTCAAGTTATACTTACTAAAAATTTCACTAACGAACTAGAAAAAATTCTAGGAAGTCGTAGAATTAATATTAACCCAAAAATAAGTAAAGGAGAATTAATAAACAAATGGCCGCAGAAAATCAAAAAATTTTAGTGAAAATACTAGTCTATGAATTTTCTCTAAATTTCCCATATTATCTCAGTATGAGTTAAGCTATTAGAAAAACTATCGAAACTATTGGTTGGAGTGGAAGTTTTTGAGATATTGGCCAAAAACTGAAAATAACTTATTTGGCCGCAGAAAATCAAAAAATTTTAGTGATAATTTTAGTCCATGAATTTTCCCCAAATTTTCTGTATAGTCTCAATATGACCTAAGCTATTAGAAAACTAATCAAAACTATTGGTCACTAGTGCAAGTTTTTGAGATATTGGCCAGAAACGGAACAAAACCTATATGGCCGCAGGAAATCAAAAATTCTAGTGAAAATTCTAGTCCATGAATTTTCCCGAAATTTCCAATACAGCCTCAGTATGAGCTAAGCTATTAGAAAAACCACTGAAACTATTGGCAGTTTTTGAGATATTGGCCAGAAACTGAAAATAACTTATATGGCAGCAGAAAATCAAAAAACTCTAGTGAAAATTCTAGTCCATACATTTTCTTCAAATTGTCCATATAGTCCATACATTTTCTTCAAATTGTCCATAATAAAGCCTAAGCTACTAAAAAAACAACCAAAAATATTAATTACTAGTGGAAGAAATGCTGGAAAGACACACTTTTAAGATTTTACTCCGCTGAGATGTTTTATTTAGTGAAAAAATATATGCATAATGAATAAAAAAATTCCACTGGTAATTACATAACAAAATAAATTCTCTTTAGTGATAGTGCTGCCACTTGCGGCGAGTAGCGTAATCTCATATTTTCCGCTGTCAAAATTCCGCTGTCTTATACAGAATGGACAGAAAGTGGTTTTTGGGATGATCAATATTTACCATCAATCGCCGTGATTTTCGAACGGGCGCCTAAATATAAGTTATATGCACATTTGCACACCTAACTCCATATGCCAATGCAGGGGGTCATCTCTGTGTTGGCTACAAGGAAAATTGGTAATCAACATATTTTCAACTATAGAATGGATGGAAAGTGGTTTTCGGGATGATCAATTACGTAAATTTAATTTATTAATATATTGTGAAGCTTCTTTACTGCAAACAGTAATATTGTTTTATAATATTCTCGGGCTGGTAATTTTTTTTGTTTAATTTAACAATAAAATTTTCGTGATGGAATTATTTTTACGTGATTAAACAAAGACATACACTTTCTGATAAAAAACGTTTTTGGGATGGACATTTCAGGCCAACTTCTTACACATGGAATGATGGTCTTAGAAAAAAAAGCCACACCAAAACTAATTTAGCAGCAGATTGCCGAGGACTGCAATATTTGGAAAATTCACAATGAAAAAAACGTTGCTGCAAGATAAGAATACCAAAAGACCTGTCTGCTTGTGATAATATTTACAGAAATGTTTTTCTAAAATATGTTTCTAAGATACGTTTACGGAAATTATATTCACACCTCGAATAATTGCATTAAATGAAATGTTTATGCCTCTTGGCAAAAAAAGAAAACTGCCAGTTGCTGCTATTTTGCATGAAACATATCTCTGGCATGTCCAAAGAGGACATAATTTTAACATTTTTTGTATTTATAAAACTGCGCAGGGATGCACAAAATTTCTTTTTCTGGCTCGATAATTGCGCAGCTCAAAATAAAAATATACGGCGACATTTTTCGTATATATTGTAAACGCTACAGAACGGAATGTGCGTGTGTCCTGATGCCTTGCACCATCAAATCCTTAAAAGATATGTTTATGACATGACGGGTTTTAAAGATTGTGCCCAAATTAGTAATTCTGGCAAAGTGGACATAATCGAGATGAATATTGACATTTTTTTTTAATTCTAGGATCATCTCAACTAAAAATAAAAAAGGTGCCAAGAATATATTTAAAAGAAATGGTTGAAGTTAAATTGAAATGTCGTTATTTTTAAGTTTTTTCTATTGATTGTTTTCTGTTATATATTATTTTGTTTATGAAGAATCATTTGAAATACATTTTTATTTTTGTTCTCAAAAAAATGATGAAAGGCTTGTCAATCTGGTTTTTGTTATATTTCTTGTTGTTATTTGGTGTATTTTTACTAAGCAAAAGATTCGTTAGTCCATTTCTTTTAATTAATCCTTATAATTCCTGGAGTTTGTGCAAATAAAAATTTAAGATGGATAACATTAATTTGAATAAAAATTAAATTTCATAATACTTAAAAAATCATTTTTAAAGCTGCTGCAGATAAAATACGTAATATGTACATATCTCAAAACTACTTAAATGGATATACGCCCTTTTTGAGGGTGGTCATTTTGCACAACGGCAGTATGGTGCTCCATGATGAATGGCCATACGAACTCAACCAAAACAATCCGATGAGCTCAAAATAAATATTTAACTAAATTAAATGTTTATCAAACTACACTTACTGCCATAATGACTTATTTATATAATAAATAATAACACAATTCAATATCATTAATAGCAAACCGCCGTCGCACATTGTGTAATTACATAGATTACTGTTGACAGTAATAAATTAAAACCGAACAGAAAAAAAAGTAATAGACTTCAACAAAAAAAACAAAATCTACGTTTAAATAAAATATGACTTTTATTTCGGTCGGTGGTGTGCACGAGGTTGTGAAATAGGTAGGATGAGGCCAGAGGGATGGATACAAAAAAAAATTGTTATACCTTTCAAAATCTAATATACGTTCGTACGAGTATATGTTGCTGTGTATACATGACGCAAAGTGAAATTATTTCCCGAAAATCATTTATCATATTTCAACAACAACAACAACAATAAAGTACGTACAGTTTTTTTTTTATTTTTTAGAAAAGGGGAGAAAATTCATAATCCAACGCGGATTATAATATTTCAAAACATTAGAAGGATACATATAAAGCAAACAAAAAAATGAAAATAATAAAAAGTAGACCACATATGTAGGTGAACTGATTTATTTTTTTATGTATGTATGTTCATGATGGTTATTACTTTTAAATTTACATTAATCATAACACTTTATACCTATATAGGCGCCATAATGAAATAAAGCGAGGATATAGGAACGCGTGCTGCAGACGGTTGTCGAATTAAAATATTCTCAAGAATTTGATTACATCTTTACTGAATCGATGAGAAATTTCCAACCGAAATATGTAATTAAAAAAAAAAAAGATAAATATTTACTTACCATGTGTAACTAAAGTTGTTAAGTATATCATAAATAACACTTTTCTATGTGTAAAACGATACGGTAAAATATTTAAAGTTATTAAAACTAATTTTACCGTATTTAAAATCAACATCATCATTTTCACATTCACTAGTTAGAAATTCACTTAATAAATTATATTAAAAAAATATATAAAACAAATGAAAATATAAAGACACTTTACCGGAAAAAAGACAAAAACAATTGAAATTTTTTTAAAACATTGATAGTATCACAAGAAAAATTGAGATAAAAGCATAACACAAAACAAGATAAAATAATAACACAAAAACGTTATTTAAACTATTTTCTGTTTATTTGTGTTTGAGCTTTTTTATTTTATTGAGCTTCTTGTTCAAGCGCTTTCTATGTTCCACGGCGGTGGCAATTTTTTTCTTTAGATTGTGCCGAAGAGCTGGAAAAGAAATGAGAAAAGAAAATTAAATAAATTTTATTTTTTGTTTTGTTTATAAATAGTAAAAATAATTGGAATGTCATTGTCCACATAGTCTGTAGTTTTAATAAAAAAAAAAAAAAAAAAATGAAATAACGAGAATTGTACAACGATAATGACAAAATGAACTTCTATTTTATAGTGAAAATTATAAGAGAACTGCAGAAAGTTATTTTTTTATAATTTGACCATATATGCTAGCAGTAGTAATTATTAAAAGAAAATAGAATTGTTTTGTTAAACTGTTTGGTTCAAAGAAGCTCTGAACTTGGTCTTTGCCTTTGCAGCCGTATACTAGTATCAGTATTTTCAAAAGGTTGAAAAATAATCAACCCTTACTATAATTGTTGTTGAGTTGTTATTTTTTGTACAAAAATTCATGTACACTTCGTTACAGCAGATTAAATCCACTGAAAACAGATGGGAATTCCCGATATTCATCTCAAATGCTGAATCCAAAATAGACAAATACGAATTTTCAGTTTTTTTTTATTTTGAAAAGCTAATTCATTCCCACCATTGTGTGAATAAGCATCGCAGACCACAAGGAAAACGAAAATGCTGAACGATGTCGCTAGAGAAATCGCTGATTTAAAGAAATCGATAGAAAACTTAATGAAGATCAATGAACAGCTATTCAAAGAAGTTCAACAACTTAAAAAAAATTGCTGTAATCAAAAATTATAGTAAAGCCAAAGAAAATACTATAGCTATCTACAAAACAGATGAAGATGATTTGGCGGATGAAACGAACAAATTAAAACTAAATGTCAAAATAAATGTGGAACAATCAACACAGAGCGTCAGAAAACCACAACCCAAACGACCTGAACTTGTCATCCACGGACCTAGTGATGGTGCATAAGAACGTATCACTGCTACCGAAAGAGACCACTGCAACAATACATCCAACGTAATCAACCAAGGGAAAATGCAGGAAAATGAACCAATACATCAACATACTTAATGTTAGTGAATACGAAACAATTGAAAAAATATTGAAGCTAGGTCCAAATGATAAATATAAAGTCACTGCACAGTGAAAGTGAATACACTTGAACCAGAAACCTACAGAATGTTATCAAATGCATTCACCGCTCAAAACATCGAATGGTTCACCTATGAAAACAAAGCCGAGCAAACAGTTAAAGTCATTTTCAGAAGGCTACATCATACATGCCCAAACGAAGAAATAATAGAGGAACTTAGCCAGAAAAGATTCAAAATTCTAAACGATGTGAACATATTAAAGAGAAAGGTCACTATAAACGCAAACAGTGAACGAGAAATAACCAAAGTTGGCCTCCCGCTTTTCATGCTAACATTTGACAACGGTGAAAGCATTGATAGGGTATATGGAATCAAAACAATCCTTAATATGAAAGTTAAGATTGAGACATTAAAAAAGAATACTAGTAAAATGCCACAATGCTACAACTGTCAGGCGTATAACCACACAAGCAAATACTGTAATAGGAAACCGAGATGCGTAAAGTGCGCTGGGAAACATCTATCAAAAGAACGCAACAAAAGTAAGAACGAACCAGTGAAATGCAAGTAAGAGTACTCAACCTAGGATGCAATCCTACTCAAAACAAATCCCACTAAATAGCGCTAAAGTAAGAGAAGGCATAACATATGCGAAAATATCAAGAACGCTCCGAGTCAGAGAACCCGTGTTCTGCAAGAAATAGTTCAGAAGCTAAACGCTGTCAATGCACATCTGACTGGGTAGGAGCAAAGACTAGAATAGAATCTATGGGCGAGCTAGCAAAAAAAAACAAGAACAGGAACACTTGTCACGATTCAATACGCAAATCGTTCCAAGTTTGAGTTGGTTGCATACCCCTGCCTACTTAACACTACACCTCTACAGACTACATTTATTTTTTGGAAATGTAACTGGATGATCACGTTCAATATTTCGCTCGTTGAAATTATAATTTATATAATCGGATGAAAATCGAAAAGATGTAAAAAAAAACGAATTTGGAAATCAAGTTAGTCAAGTCAGTTGAGTTTTTAATTTAATCACAAGCGGTCGAAATAGTCTTGTTTTTGACAAAAAAAACTGTTCGGTCGAAATTAAATATTTATTGAGTTTAATTAATAAATCGTGAAAAGAAAATAAGTAGTGTGAACTTGTTAGTTAGATACAAGTCATATTGTTATATAATTTTAGTTTTTATATTAAGTGATAATATTAACCAAAGACAGTGAAAGTTATTTAATTAAATAAACTTAATTTAGATTAATAAATATCTAACGTGAATGTGAGCGCAGTGTATGAGGTTTCCGAAAAGCTACAAAAAACTGTTAAAAACGTAGATACGGGATAAACCATTAATTAAAAAGTAATGACGATAATAATACCGCATAAATAAAGTGTCCACATGTTCGGCCACTACTAATGTGTTACAAGTCTGTATAGTGAACTGACTGTATAGTGTGAATAAATATAGTTGAGTTAATTGCTACGTTAAATAATAATAATTGAAACTGTAATCTAGTTAATTACGTAATAATAATGAGTTTAAAATAATATTTAAATAAAAATTTGTTAATAGTACGAATATAATAATAAATAAATAAAAACTATTGTAATCTTAATTTAATTAAAAATTACACATAATAATAATAATAAATAATAAATAACACATCAACGTTGGAATAAATAAATGCGAAGGATAACTAAAAGAATTCTCAACGTGGGACATGAACATTGTTGGCAGCCATATTAAGGTTTTCCTTTTCATTATATCATCTTTAATTATTTTCATTTTTTTTATTATAATTATATATATTATATACATATTATATTTACTTATTTTTTTATTGAACCATTTGTTTTATATATTTAATATTTGTTTTCTTAGAATTAGGTTGTTATTTATTACAATATATTTAAAGTTAATTTAAGTTAGTTGGTATTACGTCATTTAGTTAAGTAGGGTGATAGTGTAGTACATAAAATTTTCTTTTTGTTCATTTACATGAATTTTTTATTTTATTTTCACATATTTTTTCGATTAAAATTTTATTGTTATCTCAATTTTCTAATATAGGTGTTGTTTTTATTTGAATTTTTCTTTCTATTTAATTTCGCTCGATACGCTTTTACGATGAAAAAATAAGACATTTTATGAGAATTAGTAGGTAAGTTCGATTACAGTTTCTACCATGGTAAGTTGATCCATGCATGACTCCGCAGTTCCTTTCCTGTTCCTAACTTCCCTTCTAGTGGTCCACTAGCATCTATTTATCTTTGGCAAAGCCCACCCCAAACCTGAAACCTAGCCAGGAAAAACATGACCACGCTAACGCTCTAAATGGATGAACACATTTTTCAGTAACGAACGGTACTAATTTGGAAACGATTTTGTTCGATATACCATGCTGCCCAAATAACGAATTTTGAATTGCTAAAGTCTTACATTAACGACCGTTACTTCCAGGTGAGACAGGAAGGGCAGTACTCAAAACTAAAGAAAATATTGGCGAGGGGTCCACAAGGCTGTGTTCTACTCCCCGTATTATCCCTCCTGTATACAAATGATCTAACAAACATAGAAGAAGCTAGAATAGGAACGTTTGTTATGACCACCGATGCTAGTATTGTTGAGTCCACAATGAAACTACAAAATGCTGTTAATAAAGTGAATAAATGGACAAAAAATGGAGAACAACACTCAACGAATCGAAATCAACACATATCAACTTTACAAACGGGAAATTAGAATTTATTCCGAATAGATTGAATTCGCAACAAATTTCATATTCTGAAAATGCTAAGTACCTCGGAATGACTCTAAACTCAGGTGAAACTGGCATGTTAACAAGAAAAAGCAAGAACTGAATTTAAAATTCAGAAAAATGCACTGGCTTATTGGAAGCAACTCCGAACTGACAACGCACAACAAACTGCTGTTATATAAACAAATCCTAAAACCTATCTGGACGTATGGCATTCACAGCTGCGCAAGGCAAACTACAGTGAATATTCTACAAACATTTCAAAACAAAGTACTACGTAGCATTGTGAATGCTCCTCCACTCAGAGAAAAAATATAAGTAGATCCTACAAAAGAATTTGTTGATTGCACAAAAAATTACTTTTACTATTAAATTGTAGGTTCAGCACAGGCTTTCGTAAAACCTACTAAGAAATAGTTATATGTACTAGGAATAGAATTATGAAAGGATAAATATAGTAAAATATTTTATTACATTTAATTTGTTATTTAAAATAACAAACTTTTTGAATATAATATTTAAATAAAAATATTTCTTACAATTATTAATTCCGTAGTTTAATTGTTTTCTCATTTCTACCAAAAAGTACTCCAAGTGCCCATAATCCCTGCACTGTTTATTTGGTGAGTTAGTTATAGTTATAGTACCACGAAATAGAAGTATGTATAATTAATTCTAAATTTCTAGTTTTATGTCAATCGGGTAACAATGTCGTTATTTTTTATTATTTCATTCATAGTGAGTTTCATTAATTTAGTTCTTTCTCCAGCTCAATTGCTTGCTTAGTTTGGATGTTAACAACCTGCTCTGTGTGTGTAATCAATTAGTTATAAGTGTTCAGCCATCTGTTCTATGTCACCATACAAATGTATTACAATTGGGTCCTATCGCAACTGTCGTCTACCTTAAATTCTCAAAGGTAATTCAATTCATACTTTCATATTGCTGCTATAGAAACATTCGCAATTCTTACTAAAACACCTATGTATTTTGATGTTATTGGGAAAAATACCCAAAAGAAAAGTTAACCCAAATGCAAATTAATCACCGATCAATGCTGTTGGACGCAGTAATCACAGCAATCGTAGTAAATATTGAATACCATTCATACATCTTCGCTCTCATGTATAAATTATACGAGTGATATTTGTCTCGTCTATGCAAAATCGTGACATCGAATTTCTATAGAGATCTACGAACATTTACTGCAAGTGAAATAGCTTTGCCGGAGACCCGAGATCTATGACGTTTTTTGTTAAAATAGTAGAAACGCTGTGAACTAAGAAACAGCTAACTCGGGCTCAGCAAGTGGCACAGTTAGAAAGGAGTAACGATACAAATTGCAGCAGAAATTCATTCCTAAGAAATGTCTATGTAAAATTTAATTGCCTAAATATTAATCGATTACAGAAAACTTAAAGATTAATCAAGTGTGTCAGGGGTCCTCAGGATATGAAAATTATATACTACCTCAACCAGCGAAGCCAAGTCGTGGTGCTTTTAACACATTAACAATGTTTTGTTATCTTGAAATGAAAATGTAAAATAGTTTTTGTAGTTGTTTTAAACTCACCACAAATTTTTACCGTATTGTAACATACGCAACTTTCAGACTTTGTCAGTAACAGACTTTTCCGCAAAAACAAAATTACTAGTGCCAGTATTCTTTAATATACATACATGAGAACTTAAATAGGGCTAAGAAACTTTATCTTCGATTAACGGAGATAACGCGTTTTTCTTAAAATAATTCTTTGCTATACTTGCTATAAACTAATCTATGTATCTCCAAATAACTTCAATTTTATCCGTATAAAAGTATACCACAGAGAAAATATTAGTCTTCAGTTATCAATGCCTTTTGTGTATTTCATTACCCCTTATACAAGTAAGTATCAACAAACTATCATCTAGAGTTGGTAGCGAATTTTGCAACTTAACATTTTGAAAAGGAAAACTGTAAGTGTAAGGCCAACTGTTGCGATATAAAATAAAAAACACGGTTATAATCTCAGTTACATTTAGTCCAGTAATGCCAAGTTTAAAGTGTTTTGTTTGTTTTGGCACTCTTTCACCATAGATACAAATTTATATAAAATTAAATATTAAATTGGCTTTTAAATTGTAATTACAATAAATATATTGTTATATTTACTGCTAAATTGTAATTAATACAAACAATCAGTAACAATTATTATTAAATTGTAAGATTAAAAAAATACTGTTACATATTACTAGTAATTCTTTTAAACTAAAATTTGTTAGAACTTAATTTGAATTATAGATGGAAGATTTGCAAGAATCGCAACAATCAGAGTCGAACTTAATGAGATTATTGATTTGAAAAAATCAGTCATCTCATCAGGCCGCGGCGACTGACGTTGATATTTTTTACATAGGAATATTGTCTATATATAGAACAATACCATGAATATGTAGCACTAGCGAATTACTACCTACCCCTAGTCTACCCCTAGTCTACGGAATTCGATTCTTTCATATTCTCCATCTATAGTTCATTTTTACCAGTTAACTTTTCGTTGTGTACGAACTACTTTTATATTTTTTTTATGTTGTTGTTGTTTTATTGTAATGGTTTTGTTGTGATATACAATATAAAAGTAATTCGTACACAACGAAAAGTTAATTGGTAAAAATGAAATATAAATGGAGAATATCAAAGAATCGAATTCCGTAGACTAGGTAGTAATTTGCTAGTGCTACATATACATGGTATTGTTCTATATAGACAATATTCCTATGTAAAAAATATATATAGACAATATTCCTATGTAAAAAATATCAACGTCAGTCGCCGCGGCCTGATGAGATGACTGATTTTTTCAAATCAATAATCTCATTAAGTTCGAAACTGATTGTTGCGATTCTTGCAAATTTTCCATCTATAATTCAAATCCGCGATCCAGCGTTAAAGGAAAGAAAAAGTATGGGGTGGTTGGGAAGTTGATTGTGTCTAAGTAAGTATGAATCATCATAGTCGTTGTCACACAGATTTGACGCCAAATGGAAGAATTTCCTACGATTGTGTATTTAATTCAAGATATACTGAAATAGACCAATGTACGGAACAATCACAAAAACTAAAATTTGTTCATAAATTTTCATCAGTGCATCAGTTTCAGTTGAACTACGAATCAGTTTATAGTTTTATACGTTATCTAGTGGAAAATTGGTAATTTTACCAGCACATATTTATTATAAATAATTAAAAATTATTGTTTGGTAAGAAACATTTATTTACTATAAAGTGAAATTATCTTTAAAATTTGAAGTTAGAAAATATTTTCCATTTTGCCAAAAATGGCGAACGTGTGTTGTTAGTATAAGATTGCGATTTGTGATTCTTCCAGAAGTTGTCAGTGTAATCATTCAAATAATGCATGGTATTTAACGCGAAGATAATTTTATTTGGCATGACCTGTAACTAAGTTGTAGATAAAATTATAGTTCCAGGTATATTAATGCCAATAAAATTATGAATTATGTGTTTTGATTCAATAATGGCAATCTACGAGTATTACATATCATGAACAAAGTATTAAACACTTCCTTCCAATTAATTGTTTCATTTACTCTTAAATAGTAAATAAAGCAAATAAATAAACAATAATAGCAATTGTTATTAAATTGTAAAACATTAAACAATATATTAAATTTTACAAGCAATTTGTATAATTTAATATTAATTTGTAAATATTATTATATTGTAATAAACCAATTTCAGTTTCAGTTGAACCTTAAAGGCAACTGTTCGAGTGCGAACTTTTGTGAGAATATTTAGAATCACACTTTTCCACAAATCAAACTACGCCCATAAAAGATAAAATATTTTTAACTTTAAGAAAAATATTCTCAGACGATCAACCTAATCACAAAAAAAAAATAAAATTGTGAGCTACATTGTGCTCAATAAATCGGTGGAAAAGTGTGATTCTAAATATTCGCACAAAAGTTCGCACTCGAACAGTCGCCTTAAACCTATCAATACGTTATTTAGTGAAAATTTATTAATAATTATTAATTATTTTGGATACGACATTTTTGAATTTGGAAATATATGTT
The DNA here is from genome assembly GCA_932526605.1 of Nephrotoma flavescens. Classification (NCBI taxonomy): domain Eukaryota; kingdom Metazoa; phylum Arthropoda; class Insecta; order Diptera; family Tipulidae; genus Nephrotoma; species Nephrotoma flavescens. Next base: position 227,679,288 of record OW052222.1, on the reverse strand, counting down.
CATTGCTTAGTAAGAAAAATTTATTCAATATAAATTCGTTTGATCAAAAAAAAAGCAAATAAAAAATCGGAAAGTGAAATTTAGTTTTGTACATTTTCATTACCAAATTTAAGGTTATAAAAAAAATATTTCCCTTATTTTTCGAAAATAATGTACGTTCGTCTTTAGGGTTTTGTCGTTAGTTAGTTTGTAATCATTTTAACTGGAACATCATTTAAAATAGTTCTCGATTTGATTTTCTTATAACCAATGTTAAATATTACAATTTATATAGATTTATAAAAACCACTTCCTCCAGTGACGACAAACTTTGGATATCTTACAAATATACATCTGGGTAGCCTTTGAAATACAACGGAGAGTTACAACTGAACAAATTAAGCCAACATTAAATTTTCCAAAGAAAGTAACATATCAGCAATATTAAAAAAATGCAGAAAGATATATTGTATTAAAATAGTGCACAGATTGTGATGGCCATAGGTTCGAAAACTCGAACAAAATATTGAAGCTTGATGGAATAATTAAATTTAAAAAAACCCTTTGCTAAAACTAATAATACTGGTAAGTTTTGTTTCACTTCTTACTGTGGCCGTAACGTATATGTTAAAATAAATAAATGAAACAAAATCTGTTTTTTAACTTTCAGAATTGCAACATTCACAGGTATTTAAATTGTTGCATTACTTGTTGCCTTCGTTAATTAAACACAATTTAAAAGTGGATGAGAAAACATTTCATTGGAAGCTATCCAGTCAAGATTCCATAAATAGTAAGTTTTTGATGTTGGAACATGAAAAAGAAATCAACCATCAGATCTATAATTTAAGGGATGAACATCTAGCGAGTAATTTAATCCTCCAACCAATAACACAGCTCCACAAAAGAAATAAACTCCGGCACCCGAGACGAGAATAGGTGTCCTATATGTTTTTGGGGTCGCTGATCACGAATCTGCACTCAGAATTTCTGCATCGCATCAAAATTTTGAATAAAACGCAAAAAATCTATGAAAATCGATAAAAAGAGCCCGCATCCTCGTCAACCTGCCAGTTCACCTACTCGCATGTCTACCCGCCTGCCTGTCTGTCTGTCCACGATTTTTTACGATTTTTCGCAATTTTTTCGGGACTTTAGTCTGTTTTTTGCGATTTCTTTTTTTTTCTTTTTTATATTTCATTTTAGCATAGAAGCAATTTTGAAAAAAAATTTTGATGTGATACGGCAATTCTGAGCGCAGATTCGTGATCAGCGACCCCAAAAACATATAGGACACCAATTCTCGTCTCGGGTGCCGGAGTTTTTTTTTTTTTGTGGAACTGTGTAATAATCGTAATTATATGTTAAACGAATTGCCGATTAAATTAATTGTAAGAGTAGATAGCAACCACGTATATTCAACATACACTCTTAGGGGCAATTGATTTATGTTTAAAAACGTTTTAAGTTTTTAATTTAGCCTACCCACATTAGTCATATAACGTATGGTATTGTATTCAACCTTGTTGTTATGCGATGGATATGAGTTTTGATAAACAAATATCCGCAGCGGCCAGTTTAATAACTGGTTTGTTCAACATTCTAAAACACAATTTTAAACCATAAGTACAAATTTACTTAAATTGTGTTAATAAGTTAATTTTAAATTATATTGTTATTTAAATATTTATTTAATACTTAATAAACACATTTTTATTAATCACTTGTTTTTTGTTTCGCAGAATATTTTGAATATTTTTCAAAAAGTTTAAAAAATCACTCGATCGATTTCGACTTGTTAGGTCATCATCAGGAGTATCTACACTGAGTAGACGAACTTAAGGCTGACTGGTTGAGGCATTAATGAAAATTGTATTATAATACAATTAAATATTTAATAAATAGAAATAAATTTCAAATAAAATTTTTTTTAAATTAATCTAACATATTTTCTTTGTTTTATTTCCAATAAAAAATATAATGGTGCTATAACATAGTTCACAAGCCCCGGCCCTTTTAAAGCACGTGCGCAATCACACATGCACAAGGTTTTCATCATTTGTCCGACTTTTAGCGACAAAATTCATAGGAAAGATTTAAATATTTCGGACACTTTTACTGACAAAAGTCGCTGATGATTTGATGAAAATGTCAGGAAAAAGTAGAAATTTTCGGAAATAAAAATACTTGGGATGTTATAATGTTGCTTATAGGTTTACATTTCATGATATAAAAAAAGTGTATTCCCTCGTACGCTCCTCGGGTGATATTTCACCCATTAATGATTTTAAAGTTATTTTACTTTTCTATTATGAAACTCAGGATGGTTAAAATTTTTGAATTCGTATGTATTATTAAGCATAATAAAAAAACGATGCTGAATTATTTTACGTGAGCGACCTTCGGGGTGAAATTTCACCCTTACATGTATTCGGAGTCACAGGTGCACACTGCACGTGCGAGACACAAATACTAATTCCAAATACTTTCTTATTGTATCTGGTAGTTCTAAATTTAAATTTTATAACGTACACCTGCAACTTACACGTGTACGTTATAAATTTTAAATTTAGTTGCACGTTTGCAAAAAATACAAAATATTTATTTTAGCTAGATGTTAAGAATTAGTTCCCTTCAGTAGTGTTTTTGAGTTGTTCGAGTCAAGTAATTTTTTAGATATTCGGATATAGATTCAAAGGATAAAGCCTGTGAGAAATTCAAAGAATAAAGCCTGGATAAAGCCAATGAGAAAAATAATAGTGGATAATACCAATTTAGAGAGCCAACGAACTTATGGTAAAAATTGAAACAATATTGATGATATCATGATTCAGGCATATATAGGTATTTTAATTTTGTCTGGCGTTTACAAATCCCATGGTGAATCTGTTGATAATTTATGGGACGATAAAATGGGAAGACCTATTTTTCGAGCTGCAATGTCGAGAAAAAATCAAAATGATTACTCGGGTCTTTCGGTTTGACGACAAAACGACGAATCCGCGACAAACTAGCCCCAATTCGTAACCTTTTGGATAAATGAGTCAGCAATATACCACTTTATGCAGTATATACCGTCTAAGGTCTGCAAGATACGGCATAAAAATTTGGGAATTGTTGATAGCAAATCGAATTTCTCTTGAAATATGCTAGTATGTACTAGAAAACTAGCCAATGCAGCTCTAGAAAGAAACCATGGTCAAAGAGTAGTAATCTTTTACAACTCTAGATTTAGCGAAGGCGCTACTAAAAAGCAGAAAAACTGTTATTGGAACAGTTCGCGCAAATAAAACATTTCTGCCTGCAATTACCAAATAGGAAATTTGCCGATGGCCAGTATTGTCCAGTACGTTATATTTCCACGAAGACATATCACTAATGCAGTATGTCCCAAAAAAAAATACAAAAATGATACTATGCTAAGTACTTTCCACCACAACACACCTGTCGATACGTTATGCCAAATAGTTGGCAACATATACAGCAACGCGCAAAACAAATCGTTGGCATTAATGCTTATGTATTATAGAAAGAAGTGGACCCTGATTGGAAGTAGAACAAATTGTTCAACCGGCATTTGTTTTTGGAGCTGATCTTGTCCAACAAGAAATACTAAGAAGACCCATGTTACCAAGAGGAAACTATTCATTGCCTCTTGTCAGCAATTTGTGAGCCGCACAAGCTACCGCATCCACTAGTATAGAGACTTGTAATGTTTTAAAATGCTCTAGTGTAATGGAAGCAACATCTGCACCGAATGAGCCCAGTATGAAAAAAAGAGAAAATTCTGGTTCTCGATGCAAATTTTGCACAAGAAAGGATCGAAAAGCATATTCAACTTGCCATAACTGTCAGAAACTAATTTGTGGCAAACATAAGATCGCTGTTTATTTCAGTTATAATTGTAATTAATTTATTTAATTTTGGATATATGTATATGAATTTTATATAATATATATTTGGTGAAATTTCTGGGGGAGGGTTAATGAATTAATAAATAATTGTGAAAATTGTTGTCGGAATATTTCGGTAAAATTCTAATAGTGGCATAAATATTAAGTAAATATCTCAAAATTATTTCCGGTATTTAACAGGTGCAAATTCGTAAGAATATATGGGTAATTCAAAAGTTAATTATTTCTTCAATCTATGAATTAGAAATTGGAATTGGGCAAAACCAAATGAATTTAAATACAGCGTCGTAATTTTGGAGAACCTTTGCTCGGTATAGAATAAAAAGCACTTTTATATTTTACTTAATCGCTCGAGTTGAATAATAAAACAGGCGCAAAGTGCGCTAATGGACATGTTTCACTGTTCAATTGTGTATTAAGAATATTAAGTGTGTGTTTACTTTGCATACCCGTTGTACATATACTATATTTTGACAGCGCCCTGCGTATTCGAGTTGAATTATAAATTAAATCCAAAATTTCTTTCTGTCTGAATGCACCCTTCCGTTGCTTTTAAGCCCGAAGAAGCATTTACTCATTTCGTTACCTCTGTATCGATGATCAGATTTGTTTTCAATAATCGGTCATGATTAACCTCAATGTTATTTAGAATTAACAAGTGGAATCCTATTAGTTATTCTCCCCAAAAACAAACCAATTTATATTACAAGTCATACTAAATAATAAAAACGTGTTATGTTCAATGAGCTTGTTATTGAATTAAATCAATTTGGTATAAATCCCATAACAAAATAAAATCAAAAATTATATCCGATATTTAGCCACAATTTAATGGTCTCAATGACCACACCATAATCAATCACAAATCATTAGGAGCAGACAAAATAATTATATTACACAAACAAAATTTTAATCAATAATATTTTGTTAGGTTTTTAATGAAATTAAATTTTCCCATTTTCCAGAGAAAATAATTATGATGATATTCAATAAAATATTATTATTTTAATTACAGAGAGGAAAAATAAAAAAGTTTTTCCAATCACCTCAAATAAAATAAAATCGTTTTTGATTTTGTCTGGTTTAAATAAAATTTTGGGTTGGTGTACAGTTTTCCGTTTTTTTTTTCCATGGAACGGAAAATGAAATTCTATAACCTATATGTACGGGACTAGGATTATATACATCATAATCATATTAACTGTATAGTAAAAAGTCACTGTATATTTGGCGGATTTATGTCCGCGAAAATTTTCAGTCTTGCGAATCGTATTTTATTACATTAAAGTGTTATGCCGAGTACGAGTACGTTGTTAAATTACGGTATGCACTTTTGAACCATACGAGATGGGAATTGAAAACTAACAAGTATTTTGCCATCATCTTTCCTCATACATACATATACAACACCTAAAATATTGCCTACCTGCATTGCAGTGTTGTAAAATATTTGCCATTCAGTTTTCATAAATAACAGAATAAAATTGATAAAATAAAACGATGAAGAGAAAAACGTATGTTTTTCCATTATTAGATTATGATAATGGAAATTATGGTAATAAAGATTTTTTTCGGTTGGATTTTATGATGAAGTTAAATGTAGATTTTGGTGTTGATTTTTCCATTTTTTTTTGTAACACCTTTATTTCACTCGTGTACAATCTAAATGGGATTATGCAAATTAAAACTTCCGGAATAAATCCGTTTTTGTGCTCTATTGCTATATTTGTTGAACCATTTATAGTTTGTGTTTATAAAAATGTTATTTCTGAGAAACTTTATGGTTTTGTAAATTAAATTTGTTATTTACACCGCATTGGAGATTCACAAGTTTCACGATTCACAAGTTCGTGTACAATATTAAATTAGAGGACAATGATTTGTTTTACTTAGTACGGAGCTTTACTTTCTATTATGTAGTACAATAAAGTGTAGTAATCATCAAAAAGGTTGTCCTTGAGCTTATTGCAGATTAACCATTCGATGTATCGCCGCAGTCCAAAAACTGGAAAGGCTGAAAATGTAAACTTTAAAATTATTTAAATCTTTTAACTCCTTTTCGTTTTTCGTATATCGTACTAATTGTTACCCGATTGCGTCGACTACTCAACAAACAATACCGACTACTTGCACACAGTAAAAAAAATCGAATTTTCAACTTGCATTTTACAAGCTTTTGATCACAAAACTACTAATTCTTCGTAAAATTACACAATTTCTTATTTTTTCATTTAAGTTTCGTGATTTAATGTTTTTTTTAAGTAAATTTCAATAAAAATACAATATTACAGGATTTTCCTTTGAATAAATATTACATTCAGTTATGTCTGTGAAGTTGGCCCGAAAAGTTAGCACGTAAAACACTGAGGCAACACTAATGGTTTGGATATCGAATAATGACATTTTAGTACAAGTTACCATGAACAAATATATTTTTCACAATATATTATTTAAAAAGTTAGCACAAATTTCTTTTATATTTAAACAGGTTATTAAACACGGAAAAAATCTATTTATACACCGATGTGAAACTAGCACCAAAAGTTAGCACGAATTTTTTCAAAATGTACATAATACGAAACAAATTTTTCACGTATCAAAACCAATTTTTTCCATTAAATAGTACTAAAAAAATGTGCACAACAAAATAATAAATTATTATAATAAAAAAATATAATATTAGGTATTTAAGTTTACTACAAAACTGAACGGTTTCATTTAATAATAATTTCATTTAAAATAATAAAAAGACTCAATAATAAAATATTGTAAAACATAATGGTGGTTTGAGTATTAGCTAGAGTTAGCACGAAAATTTACTATAAAAATTAATTGAGTTAAATCGATTCCAGCTGGGCTATTCCAAATATATCGTACTTGAAATTTATTTTATATTAAAGTAGGGCCAATTACAAAATTATTCAAAAAGTTTCCGAATTTTCTTATGATTTGTTTGTGAGCAATATCGATTCGTGCTGTGCATTTTCGAAAATCTCAATTATGAAACTATTCAGAAAGTTTTAGAATTTTCTTGTGATTTTTTTAGAAATACATATGTGGTAACTTTTTACAGTATTAAGGATGAAAAATTACTTTCTTTTTGCAGTTATTCGTGATGTCATCATACTCCTAAAGCCTTACCACCCCCTTGAGTCCTTGATAATATCAACAAAAAAATTCCTATAACATTTGGATATTGTGCTTCTAGATATAATTTATCTAGATTTTCTAGAATTTCATTCTTTGAATTCTACCATCGATATAATATCTAGAACTCGTGGTTTCTGGGAACGATTAATAAAAAATTGTGTCTCATGAACTGGGCCATACGTATAGGTCTTTAGCGCCAATCTCACCATACAGGTCGACTTGTGTTTAATTTTGTGATTAGTGGTCATCATTTAAATTGATCCCGCTCGATTCGTTTCTCGGAACTCATTGTTTCATAAATTAAATTCTGGTATACTTAGGACATATAGATTTGAGTTAATAGCACGCAAATAAATTCAATCTTAAACTCGACTACCGCGACGAATATTTGCGATCAGATGGCAGGCGTTTGATGAAACTTGTGGCGTTTTAGAATCTTCTTTTCTTCTTTTTACTTGCTTTTATCTTAAACTCCACTAAACTTGTGGCGTTTGACAATCTTTATTTGAATTTATCGCGACACATAAATTCCAAGAGATTTTGCTGGCGCTGTCATTTTAAGATTTTACTGGCATTGGGTAAATTTTACTGGCGTGTCTATCTTTACCTCGACTATCCGCGGTGAATATGTGCAATCAGATGGCTATTGCTTCGAGATTTTACTGGCGCTCGGTAGATTTGACTTGCTTTTATCTTAAACTCGACTACCGCGACGAATATTTGCGATCCGATGACAGTCGTCTGATGAAACTTCATAAGAAAATTCTGAAAATTTCTGAATAACTTCGTAATTGGTCCTACTTTAATATAAAATCATTTTCAAGTCCAACAAATTTTTGGAAAAGCCCAGCACGAATCGACATTACTCAACCAATTTCATATCAACCGGAAATTTTCGAAAATGCGCGGCACGAATCAAGTCGGTGAAGTTAGCCCGAAATTCCATCCCGAATTTTTTTGTTGCATTTCTTGGCTAAAGTGTAGCCAACCCGAAAAAAATGTAGTTGTTACAAAAATGTAGTGCTATATCCCAAAACCCCAAACTTTTTGAGTATTTCTTGCATAAAAGCAATCGTTACATAAAAATGTAGGATTATCCCGAAATTAAAATTTAATACAAATTTAATTTTAATTTACACATTTTCAATAAATATTTTTTAAAAACTGTCAAAAATTGTTGCAACCTCTTATTGTGGACTAACCGTGCAATATTATAATTTTATAAAAACAATTCTTAAAATTTAAAAAGCCTATTGGAATAAAACATACAAAAAAAAATTAAAATTAGAAAATTAAGCTAAATCGAAATGTGCATTGGCAATTCATGACACTAAAATAAGTAAACCATAATACCAGAGCTAAATTGCACTAGCGGCATATACGGCTATTTAGGTCTTGGCTGTGCTAATAAACCCGGCGAATTTCATTTTCATATCAGGTGGAAAAATGATGTAAACGTTGATGTGTATTTGAGGTATACGACGAATGATGGTATATATATGGTGAATGGTAGTGAGTGCTAGACATTAAGTTATTGTTTTTCGCAAATGGCGAATGATGGTTTATGGTAAAGGAGTTTATGTTAAATGGTGAATGATACGTATATTGTAAGTGGGGAACGATGGTGAATATTGATAAATTGTGATTGATCGTAAATTATAAAAGATGTTAAATGGTGATTTCAGGTATAATGAAAGCATAAAAGTAGCTTTAATATTTTTGCTAGATATTAATGTAATTTACGCATTATATTTTATATAGGGTGGAACAGTTGCTGTAAATATGTACATATATTAAATAAAAATGAAAGAAATATTGCTGCGTGAGCAGTAGCGCCGCCCTATTGAAATCGAATATCGGCCAAAACTTCCTCTTCATTCGTAGGGTCGCCACTGTCCTGTTGTGGCTCTTTGCTTATTTTCGACCAATTTTGCTTGTTCACATAATCGCGCCGAGGTTAAAATGAGCTTCGTCGGAAAATATGATTTTTTAATAACCGCTAGTTCGAAAATGAACCAAAAGATGTCGCACTCTTTATAATTTTGTTTAACTTACTTTAAAATGTTGAATAGAGCGCTTTTAAATATGAGAATTCGCGCAACCTCAAAACCCAAGAATTTGAATTACCCAAATGCTACACTACGGATATCAACTATCTGTTCGCAAAGATTTCAACGCTTTTTGAAAAACTTACACAACAGTATTTTGTCGATTACATTTGACAACACCAAAGTAAGATTAGAGCTGAAAAGTACAGTGGGCTAATGGATTTCCTGCAAAATGAAACGGTCAACCAAACCTTAGTCCCTGGCAAACAGCAATTATATTGCCATCAACTTTTGAAGGTGGTCCCAGAAATATGGCTCATATAAATATGCCATGGTAATCGTAGCAAAATATGATAAACCAGAATATTTTATTTAAATGACATGCAATCCCAAATGGGTTCGAACTGCAGATAATTTATTAGATGGACAATCCTCATGCCAATGAAGTTTATCCTAAATTAATCCTAAATTGTAAAAAATTCATTATTCTAATAACAGCAAAATTGTGAAGAAATTATGTTACGCTAGAAGTAACTAAACATCGTTCATAGATTTTATTTAAAAAAAAAGTCGGGTCAAATAACAGTGGGAATTTTCGGAAAATAATAGTCGTGAAGTTATTATGCATTTTATTCCTCCAAAGTACTCAAAATTAAAATACGATAGATGATTTGAATTCCTATACAAGTACTCCACTAGTGCAAACCAAAATAAAATTCTAATGGATGTTAAATATACCTAAAACGACATTCTTGTGAAACCCGGCATTTCCAAGAAATCTTGATTCCTAATAATTAAATATCTCAAAATTTTAACTAGTCAACTAGTTTAACTAGTAATGTGCACTCCAATTTTGCCAACCCGAAAAAAATTCAAATGGAGCTCGCATATCTAAAACGGCTCTCAATTGAAGAGCGGAATTTTTGATGTGTAAACATCTTTACGCGCGCCTACCAAAATTTTTTGTATTAGAGTAAACTTGTAAATGAAACGAACGGAAATGACGTATACCTACTTCGTTTGAAAAAAAAGCAACAAACTCAACAAAAACAATTTTTACTATACATGGCATGCTTTTATGTATATGTATAATAGTAGGGAAAATGAAAAAATTAATTTAATGAATGAAATAGAAACCATCGACATTTCCATCGATCACAAAAATCAAAAAAAAATTACGCTACGAAATACGAATTACGATTACGAAATTGCATACTCATACGATTAAAAACCCAGTCAACAACTGCTGTATATTGCTTTATCACGAGTCTCTAGGCGCTGTTCATCACGTCGGCTATCAATGATCATGTCTTCTACTGAATGGGGTTATAATGACGTCTCGTTTTTAACATTGAACTGCCAGAGCCTCAGGTAACAGTCACGCAGGTATGCTCAATTCATTTGGTTTTCAAGACCTGGCTGCGCAATGACGAACTTGTTAATATTGTGGACACAAATAATTTGCTGTACTTTTACAAAACCAATATTGACGTAACAAATGGACTGGCGAATGGAACTATGGGCTGTCTAAAGTATATCGAATGCATAGGCATCCTAACCAGGACAACGAGAACGATGAAAACGTCGACCGTAAAAAATGTCAAACGACTCTGGATGGATTTCGGTTCAAATTCATAAGTTGGCAAGAAGGTCAGGTGGCTTGAACCTGGATGGGCGCAGAAAACGAATATCGACCGATGTTTGGTGCCCATTTCTAGAAAAAGCTCAACTATTAATCGAAACAACAATTAATGTTAAGCATAAACAACAATTAATGTAAAGCGTCGTACCTTCATGTGCCACCACAATTCATGCATCACACGGTGGTACCTACAACGAGATAGTCAGTATATACTCTTACGATAAAAGACACAGTTAACAAATTGTGTATATTGCTTTAGCACGAGTAACGAGTCTCGAACGACTGTTCATCACGTCGGCTATCGATGATCATATCGTCTACCATGGACGTAAAAATGGGACCTCAATGGGTCTTCTTCAAAATTAGCTATCGCGCCGCACCACAAATCCGCTTTATCTGTTGTAATGGCGAATTTTGTACGAGATGACGTCTGGTTTTTAACATTGAACTGTCAGAGTCTTAGGTCATACACATCACCTCGACCTAACTGATACAGTCACGCAAGCATGCTCAATTTTCTTCCTTTTCCAGATCTGCGTTCAGTTCAAGAGAGACGGTGAGTGAGCTGCCAGAGTAACAATATATAAAAAATTAAATAGAATACTCATACCATACAGTCATCTCGCATAAAGAAATCATCGTTGGACAAACAACTGGTATGAGCGTAACAACACAACTCGTTGATGATATATATACGGCTGAACTTCAGCTTCTCAATGGGAATAAGATGCTTTCTGTAGTTGTATTAACCTCGCCGAATAAATCTTTCGAAGACATAATGAAGTTCATACATTTCGTCCTTGCCCCATATCCTAAAGAATTTCAAAAATTCTCCAAGGAGACTATCATCTTTTGCCGGTGATTATGAGCGAGGATTTCAATATTAATGTTGCTGTTCCTCAAGCTGAACCACTTATAAACTTCCTGCGAGACGAATTCGATTTGCACATGAACTCAGATCGAAATATATTTACTACTAGATATGGGACGACCATATTGTGCAGTTTTTCAATGAAAATTTTTAAAGTTAGAGTCGACAGTATATAATATATCTTATTTTAGCTACCAAAATTCAATTGCGTCGATTATACCAAAAGAGTAATAGACCAATTTAACGATAATAAACCAATGAAAAACTCTGGTTAGTAAAATTTCATTCCTTCTTCCTTCAAAGTAAACTGTACCCACGTACTATACACACGCCATGTTTACACATCTCCTTGAGAGTACTAATGGACTCACTCCTGTTTTTTTAGTAAATTTGATTCAATTGAATGTCGTTTTCGATATGCGAGCTCCATTAGAATTTTAATCGGGTTGGTACAAGTAGAGTGCACATATAGGTCTACCAAAATATTATAGTAGCAAGTTTGCCGATCGGTGAAAATTTTGAGATATGAGTTTTCTTAGAATTAAATTTTCTAAGAAATTCCGCTCTACAATTGAGTGTATAATTTTAACCGGGTTGATGCTTGTCGAGTATGCATATGGCTCAATTAAATATTATGTTGACATGTTTCATGTTCAAATGAATTTGATTGTCCAAATAAATAAATGAATATTTAAATAATTATTTCAATAAAAATATTTCTTCGCCTAAATGACTGCTTTAAACCAACGACCTCTCATTAATTTTTGTTTTTGTTGGTTTAGGATTAATTTAGTATAAACTTCAATTGGGTCAATCCTCTGAATTTCCTCTTGATTTGGTGGTACGTGTAAATTAAAACTGGTACAAAACTTGTCCAATCCAGTAATCGATGATATTTTCGACAAACACATTTTTGGTATATACGTAATTCTTTTTCTGATTGTCAAAAATGAAAACAAAGCAAATGATCCAGCGGAAAAATTATATCTGCTGAGATATCGAATACTAATATTTACTCTAGACTTCATGCTATTGTAACAAAGCACATGATGCATGCCCATGTGGAAGCAAAAATCGAAAATGAAGCAAAGGTGGAAAATGAAGTTCGATGGAAAATAAAGTAACACCATAATCGACGTATTTTTTCTCAACTCTAGACTGATACGCTAACTGAGGAAACAAGCTTAATTGATAATATGGGATGAATCAATAGTGGCTGCTGGTGTTGCTTTAACAACAGTTGGCAAAGAAAACATTATCTTCTAACGAAACTGATAGGTATTCCAAAATTAGAATTTTATGTCCAAATAATGCAGATGTGATAAATTAAACGGAGAAGTTTTTTTAGGTTTTTCGGGAGAAAGAAATACCTTGAATTCTGTCTCCATTGACGACGCAAACGTTGAGGATAAACAGAGCTATTTCACCAAATTTTTCAGTGAGCTAACACCTCCAGAAATGCTAGTTCACAAGTTTAAGTGAAATATAGGAAGCATTGTTATATTGTGAAGAAATTGAAATACTACGAAAAATTACTACTATTATTAAATATTTTATGCCAATTTTAAACTCAATAAGAGATTATGATTCTTACTAACTCTTACTCAAAGAGTAAAATACCGACGTTAAAAGGCTCCATATTCCTTAGGTTCATACAAATTTGTGAAAATTATAATTATGAAATGTGCCTCTCAAATCGTATGGAACTCGTGTCTCGGTAGGTCCACTTCCTTTGAAATCTACAGAACAACAGTTTTAGTATAGGTACTTAGTATTGAATATTTTACATAGAATCCATATGTTTAGGACAACATACCATTTTGTTACAGTTACTAGTCTATAACATAATAATTACCATAATCCGAAATATTTGGAAACATGTTCGATAAGTGCTTCTTCAAACTTATTGGCTTCATGTGCTACAATTTTGGTTATAACAATTTATTCTCACCTGAAGTGACATTTCGCGCGGAACAATTATAACTTATCAAATTTTACCGTAAACCCACAACAATAATAATAATAAAATATTTCCTCAATTTAAATACTAATTACCATAAATTTAGAAATAAGTCCTATAACAAAAAAAAAAAGAAGAATTAATTGCCAATATTAAATTAATTCCTTATTTTCCTCATATAAATTATAAACGTCAAAAGATCAATTGTTATCATAATATAAATTAAGAGGCAACAATAATATTAAAAAATAATAATGATAATAAATATTTTTTTTTAAATATTTCTCGGCTAATTAACCAAAAAGTTATTGTGCTACAAATTGTTGTTGTTATTTTTAATGGTATTAACACACAAATAAGCGTAAAATAATTGTTTATTTATATTTATAAATTTACTTTGAATTATTATTGAATTTATATATTATGTGTTTTTTACCATCGTACATAAATATTTATTTGAAATACTATATACAATTAATTATTTATAAAATAAAAATAAAAATCGATTCTATTTTATTTTATATTGTATAAGCTTTATAATATGTTTATTTATATACTTAATACGTATGGCAGAAATAAAAAATAAACAAATAATTTTATATGGAAAGTTACCTATATTTGTTAAAATATAAATATTATTTATAAACATTAATAAAAATATTGTTTTAACTCAGTAATAAAAGTATTTTTTTTTTGTTCATAAATTCATTTTGATGTACGTATTCTATAATTTTATTTTATAAATATAATTGTTTATTTAATTGCCCCGGGCGAAAAGATTTCGTACGAATATTATTTATGGTATGCGATGAGCTTTATGGCCCTGTTGAGTTGGCACTGAATTTTCATCTATAAAGTTTTGAGCTTGTTTAGTTGGGTTATTGGAATATAAGTTAATAAAGGGGGTAAGGCTTAAAAATAAAAAAATGAAACATAAACTTTTAATTAGTTACGAGTAGTAAGCATCTCATATCGATTTATGTACGTGCGGAAAACAATGAATATTATAAACAAATTTTCAAAGAATTTTGCGTTTGAGTTTAGAGCTTATGACAATATGTTCGTGCCACTCTACCTGTAGTTTATATTCGGTGAAGTATAATAGAGGTAATATAGGCGGTTGGAAAAACAACCGCCTGCAAAAAAGTTGTAAAATAATATCATTAACTAATTAAGTTTTGATAATTAGCATATAAGTGGAAAAAATTAAAGAAATATTTCGTTCAAAATACGAGCTAGATGGTTACTCCTGAAGTTTATAAAACCATATCTCATTATAGTGAAATGTATTGGGTGTGTGAATATCGCTCCGCCCTTTCCCAATAGGTTACTAGTATTGATTACGTGTACTATAAATGGGCAATACTGTCAAACGCAGTATGCAACATTTGGTTGAAGTATAAACTCCTTGAAATTTTCGAATTTTATACCAAATAAACATATTTTGCGGGAAGTTTCATTACATTATTTTATTACAAAGAAAAGTACAGAATTATTTTATTACAAGGAAAAGTTCTAAACAACCCAAAAAATTTGAATCTGAAATGGAAACGTTATTGGCTGAAGGTTCTTCTCAAACATAATCAGAATTGACTGTATCATTAAATGTTGTTCGATAAATAAAAAAGAAAAAGCAGAAAAGCATAAAATATCCATTAATAAAATACCTAAGGTTTTGGGAAATACCCAAGTTAAAAATTCCCAAGTTCAATTTTCAGTTTTTTCAATTTTTTTTCATTTTGATTATTCTTGATTTTGTTTAATTTTATTTAACATTGATTGTAAATCGTCGCTTTGTAAAATAAATAATTCGTATGGAATAAGTGGTGCATTCTAAAAATAAAAAAATAATATTGTCGCTGGTCTTGTGTACAAAGGAAGCAACTGTTGTGCAAGAGTGTTGTGACTACAATAATAATTGATGACCAACATCACATTAAAAAGTCGCCGTTCATAACCACGACCCAACAACACATTTATTGCTTATATCAAAATGTAATAACAGTCTCAAGCAAATGGGAAGCACATCTCGGCTTAAACCATTACAAATCATTCGCAAATCCATTGTTGACTGCCAACTAGATTGCCGCGTGTATATGTCTGCGAGACCATAAATGATCCGCAAAGTTTGTCGGACATAATTATTCCGGAAATTTAAAAATATTTGGAAGGCGACCTTTTTGTCTTGAAAGAGACTACTTTCAACGACAGTAAAAATATTATGTTGGGGACTTCGTCGTCATTAAAAACATTAGGTAGTTGCAAGTGGTGGGTGTTGCATGGAACATTTTATATTGTTCCAAGGCTGGGCAATTTGTTCACTTGATTTTTTGCCGGATGAGCAATGATTTTTTTATCAACTTTTCCAATTTGCGTTCGAAAGGAATATAAATCTCAATCCCAGTAGAATTATTAGGGGTTTTAAGAAAACCAAATTACAAAGGATGTTTGATCTATTTCTCAAAAATTTTTTGAAGGTGTGTGCAGAAGGAAGGTCTGGGCCAAAAATATGGCAATTGTGAACAGTTTAACATTCGTTAATACCGAACATATTTTAATTGAAAATAATGAGTTAATCACTAACTGCGGACGTTAAGCTTTTTCTATAGAAGCTTGACATCGTAAACTTAAAGTTGTAGTTGGAAAAAAAATGTGGCTTATTTGAAATCATTAAAGAACTTTCACATAAAATGTCTGTTTCCCAGACTAATTTGCAAAAAATCCAATCTGGTAGTTTCACCAAAATTACATAACTCCTACGAATGCCAGTCTGTACGGGTATAAAAAGATAAGAAACCGCCGCGAAAATATGGGCATAGTGGATTATTTGAAATCTATTGCATATAACATTACACTGTGTAATAAATGATACTATGTTTGTTTTAATTTTCTTTTTAAATGTTGATTAACTCTTACTTATTTTATTTTGTATAATCAACGTTTGTGATGAGTGTGAAGTTTTTAACAAAAAAATAACAACAATACGTATACGAATCCAATTTTTACACTGTTAAGTATAAAGTTGAGCGAGACAAATAGTCAACGTTAGAAAGAGACAAACAGGACGCCATGTTTATTCTTATTAGATTTATGTATGTACATCCCTTTTTCGGTCAGACAATTTTTTTTACATCAATTTAAGTTCAATCCACACAAATGTGTGTATAAAAAATGACAAGTTGTAATGTCTTCCAGATTTTAACGAATCTTAGTTAAATCGGAATTGTTTTTGAAAAAAACAAATAATTTGATACAGAGTGACACAATCCAAAATTTCCAATTTTTCAGTAGAGCGAATAGAAAATAGCACTCAAAATTGTTTGTAAAAACGGCGTTTTTTAAAAGTAAATATAAATACTTTTTGATTAGTAAAACAAATGTTTTTCTATTCCTCAGTCGGATCATAATTTTTATAATTCTTTAATAATTTGCAAATTTTCTTAAGATAGTTTCCAATATCTAAAAATACTAATTTCTGTCCCGAATTGAGTGATTTTTTATATGAAATTTATCCTAAATTGCTAGAAATAACTACATACGAGAGTATGTTTTGAAACAAAATAATAAAAATATGAATTATTGAGAATCGTTTGATTCGAATATCTTAGAAATGAGTGAATTGTGAATTATGTCACTATTGCAGCAAATGAGCGAAATAATAATTATTTGTTTTTGATAACAAAATATTAATTATTTTACTATTATGACAGTTATAGTGTACTTTTTCGGACGAAAGTGGTATGCTACATTGTGTATGTTGGTGGAAAATACATACAAAAATAAATTATTGACATGATTCTTTTGCGTTACCCATACAATAGTGATGGCAGGTGGTAAAGCGATACGGCAAATATTGTTCAATCTTATATTTTAATAATCTCAAAATAACAAGACATAGTGGAGATTGCAAAACAACGAAACCATCATCTACTTGATAAATGGCAAAAGATTGACTTGTATTTATAGAAAATGCAAAGATACATTTCAGGTTTTTTTGGTTTTATCAGTTGATCAGTTGATGAAAATTTTCTTTTGCATCCTGCCCCTATCGGGATTCGAACTCGGTACTTCCCGATCCAAACGCCAAAGCTTTAACCACTGTGCCGTTTGGTCGGTGTTATTTCAGATATAATTTATTTATAAGTCGCTGTTTAGCGATGGATGCATAATTGGAGGAGCCAATGAGAAGTTTACTCGAAAAAACGTACTGTGCTAATCTGGATTGGAACGAAATATACTTCGTTTGATAGGTTAAGCCCATAGGAGTTATTCCAATATGGTTTCGTTGTGGTGCAATCTCCACGATGTCTTGTTATTGTGAGAATAAATGAGATTCACTCAAAAAAAAAAAATCTTATTTCTGTTTTATTTAATAGAAATATTTTGGAAGTCCATTGTGATATTATAACCCGCCATTTGATAAGTCAGGCTCTAGTCTACGTGATTTTTTGTCATTTGCCAGAATTGGATACACAAAAAATAAAAAGAAGGCGAAAGGATTTAATAAATAAATTTATTAAATATTATTCTAATTTTAAATTTTATAAAATTTAAGTTTTCACTCAAAATTCCTATAAGAAATGTTTTAACAGTGTAATTTCCAATACATGCGTATTTTTTGTTAATTGGTATAAACTTCACACTCATCGTTTGTGTATATTAATAATACCTGTTTTTTTTTAATATTTTTAATAAATATAAATCTTTGCTAAAATTATTTTGCTAATACACAGGTTCTTAAAAACTCCCATTTTTCCCAAAATTTTGTTAAATAAGCTTTAGATTAAAAATCGCGGCGATTTTTAATCTAACCCAAGCTCATTTAACAAAATTTGGGTATATTTTGGGGATTTTGTATTTTTGGATTTTGTGCTTAGGAATTTTGAGATTTGCGAGCTAAGAACGAGTCCTTCACCCCGACCTAGCCAAACTGTTTCACGCCTCTTTGACCCAAATTGTTCAAATTTGGACTCGTCAGATCATAAAATTGAATGCCAAAATTCTTTCTCTTTCCCCTGGTGCTTAGCTACATAACTCAGCGGTTTCTTTTTGTTAATTTTGCTAATGAAAGGCTTACGTTGTTGGTAGCAATTGATTATTCCACGTTCTTTTAGCTGCCGTTGGATAGTTCTAGTTGAAACATTCAAATTGTATTGCTCCTTTAATTTTCTAGCAGACTTTGTTGGGGTTTTCTTAACCTCTCTTATGAGCATCACATCATTTCTTTTAGAGCTTTTCTGTTTACAGCCACTACATGCACGGTTTAACAACGAGCCGGTTTCACGCATAGTTCCCTTACAGTAGATTTCGCCACTGTAAATTTGTTAGCAAGTTGTTGGTACGATAAACCGGTGTTTCTATCCGCAACAATTCCGTCTCGGAGGTTCATAGATAATTGTGGCATTGTCGTATTTATTAAATTAATTAACATTTTTTTTTTGTCAATGTTTGTACACCAAAATAAATTTATACATACCAATTGATCAACTTTATCATTAAACATAAAGATAAAGATTTATGAAGAATTTTATAATCGTCCGTGAATTTAATTTGTTTAAGAATTTTTTTCGGCTTTTCGGACAAAATATTATTTTAATGAACACCCATACAATGTTTACAACTATTTTAGTCGCAGAAAACAAAGAGGCCATTTATTAACAATATTTCTACCACAAAAGTAGAAAAAATGCACTCCCCTCCCCCAAACCTTTAACCCCAGGGCGTACTTGTGTACACAAGTAATAGTGAGAATTTCCTGCGGTTTCTGATTTAGTGATATATAATTTGCTAGATCGATATGTTCTTGTTTTGTATTATCGGTACAAAGCAAGAGTTGGATTTTTTCAGTTTGGTCGTTGCAACCTGATGAGTAGACCAACTTTTTATCAGTACGAAACCAAGCTGCCAAGAAGCTACCTAAGGGAGTTCTCATTTTTGCAAGGGTTTGTGTTCTTTGTGTACACAAGTACGCCCTGGGGTTAAAGGTTTGGGGGAGGGGAGTGCATTTTTTCTACTTTTGTGGTAGAAATATTGTTAATAAATGGCCTCTTTGTTTTCTGCGACTAAAATAGTTGTAAACATTGTATGGGTGTCCATTAAAATAATATTTTGTCCGAAAAGCCGAAAAAAATTCTTAAATAAAGATTTATGCTTAAAAAATATCACAACCAAAGCGTTCGGTTTATTTTGTCGTACTAAAAGTTGGGATCGGTTTATTAAACAAATTGTTTTCTAAAAACAGGGATTCCCTAAATTATTTAATTTTAAAAATATTATACTAGGCTTCTAAAGAATATGAGGTATAATATGTTACACACTTGGGTTCAAAAAAATCGCACATTGCTCAATTTTCCATAAACGTTCAAAAATATCGAAAAAATTCCAATATTTGTTTAATTTTGTTAATGAGAATTCAAAGTCTATTTCAATCCTATCCAGTGGTACCTTTTTTGTACTTGTACCATGCCAACAAAGTGATTTTTTGTCAAATACATATAGCAGGCTTTCGAATAAAATTATAAAAATAATCAACAAGATCAATACAAAAGCATGCCATGAAATACCTCGCTCGGAATTGTGATCATTCTAGAGATGTGAAGTTTAGGTACTTTGAGTAATCATGAGTACTCGTTACTTTTGATGTAAATACTCGTTACTTTATATTCGTTACAAAGTAATCGCAGCACTTTTTAAAGAGAAATTCAAAATAGTACGATTACCTACATACCTATACGGGTATGTAGGTAATCGTATGACTGATGTTGTAGCTAACTCACATACGAGTACCATGTTGATTTTTGAATATATTTTCATTAAGAAATGTAAGATTTATTTTTCAAAATAATATGTATTTATTATGTATATAAAACAAAAAATATATTATAATAATTCATCTGCTTAAGTAAATTAAATAATAAAATACAATTTCAAAAAATCACATATTAATATAATAGGAACGTTTCAAGTTTCATAGACTAGAATAAAAAAAAACAATAGAATTACAACAAAAAATTTTGATTTGCATTCAAAAATATAATTTTCTTGAAATTTTCGGACTTAAGACGACTACGCCTTTCAGTTAATATTTGCCCACTTTTGGAAAATATTCTTTCCGAGGGGACAGAAGCTGCCACTATTGAGAGGTGTTTTTTGGCTAACCTTGCTAGCCGTGGGTATATTAGCTCCCTTGATTGCCACCAGGTTAGAGGGTTGCTCTCCCGGTCTATACCCTGTTCTTCACAATATTGGCAAACCTCAATAATCGCTGAAAATTGTGGTGTAATAATTGTCGGATTTCGGTTCTCTAAATCATTTCATATTAAATTTTTTTTCCCAGGATCATTAAATACTGGCGGATTTTGTTCTGATTGCGACCGATTTTTCTCGTCCATTTGAAGTATCTCGGTTACGTTAGAAATAATGGCGTCTTTCACTTTATTGTACGCTGTGATGCTAGAAAAGGTTGGCTTGGTAACCATTAAATTAAAATCAATTTTGTCAAAACGCTTATTTATGCCAGCTATTAGAACACCAAATAAACCGTCACCAGAAGCACTAAGCACGCCTAATTTAATTTTATGTAGAGCTCTAGTAAGGCCATCAACGAGCGCAATTACCTTTGACAATTTTACATTTTGTTCTGCACTCAGCTCTATAGTAATTAACTCGAACGGTTCAAGTAACTGGCATAATTCATTAAGAATTACCCATTCATCGGAACTTAACCTTTCAGTTGAATTATCTAGAGCACCCAATGCAGCATTAATGCATTCTTTTAATTGGCCCATTCGCTGAAACATATGAGATGTAGAATTCCATCTAGTGCGTACGTCGTTTTTAAGTTTTAAAATTGCTCCATTATTTAATTGCTCCTGGAAGTATTTGAGTTTTGCAACTGCATGAGTGCTTCGATTAAAAAACTCAACAATAGTTTTGGCCTTCACGTGAATTGTGGCTATTGAATTTATAGCACTCTGGACTATTAAGTTGAGCGTATGCGCAAAACATGGTAAATGATTAAATTTTGTAAGCCTACATGCTGCAACGATATTCGCTCAATTATCGGTTACGATTGTATGCATTTTATTATGCAGGTTCCATTCATGAAGCAAATTGATCATTTTAAGTTTTATATTTTCAGCAGTGTGCCATTCTGAAAATAGGAAACATCCTAAAAGTATAGACTTTTGCGCCCAGCCAGAATCAATAAAATGGCATGTCATTGACATGTTTGATTCTGTTGTACAGCTGGTTCACATATCTGTAGTTACTGTAATATCTTCCGCATTATTTAAACTTGCTTTAATCACTTCAACTGAACTATCATATAGCGGTGGTAATAACTGTCGGCTTAGAGTGGTCCAATGAGGCAAAGTATAGGCGGGATCTAAATCAGTTAAAAGCTCTCGGAATCCATGATCTTCCACAATTGAAAACGGTTGCATGTCCTATAAAATCATTTTTAAAACTAAATTATTTATTTTTTTTTGCCGTGCAATTGTAGGGGGTCGCATAATACATTGGTTCATGCCCAACTGTCTTGATGGTTTTGGCGGAATCTGTATCACTTAACGTTGAAGGCCTAGTGAATATAGTTGCAGAAGAACTTGTAGGTATATTTGACACATCAGGAACAGTTGATTGTGGGATATTAGATTTGTTTGCAGCTGATTCGAGAAGTACACCTAAATGTTTTACATTTAAATGTTTCTTAAAGTTAGAAGTGGAACCGCCTTTGTATGAGAACGTATTTTTACAAATATCACATTTTGCATGGGTTTCATCGATTTCCGTAAAATTCAACCAAAAATCGCTCCATTTTCGGTTCATCATAAAGACAGTAATGGACACAAACTTTAAAACATTCACTGTTGGTAATTTAGTACGATACGAATACAGTCGTCAATGTTATCATACGTTTATAATTTTGAAGGAAATCAATCAGGCAAACACTAAAACATAAACATCTCAGACAAGAAAAAATAATTCATTACTTGTAACGAATCGCACAATATCTTGTCTAGTTACTGTCGGTGTGATCACACCTTTAGCGCGCTGAATAAAATATTAATATTAATAAATATTTCTTCCACTGTAAATATATAGATTAGGTTCCAATGAGGAAATGTCAAAATTGATCGTGTATAGGGGAAATGGATGGTAGAGATTTCAATGAAAACAAAAAACAAATATGAAATGGAGGGGAATCAGCTGGCTATATAAAGATTGGAGATTTTGGTGTAGAGGAGATTTTTGTTTGCTTTTTGACGAGAGGAAAACGATACCAAGTATGGTGCAGTGAAAATAAAAAAATTATACTATCATACAGAAAACAAAGAAACTAAAAATAATTTGCTAATGTAATTAAAATTATAAATTAAATTATTAAATATGTACTTTTAAATAATCTATGTATGTAACAACTAAAAATAAAAAAAAAATGAAATGAAAAGTTAGCATGTACTCGTGTAGATACAAATTAATAAAATTGTGCCATTTTTTTTATTGTGACGTAAATCTGCTTATTGTATGTTGTTGATTAAAAGTTATCGATTGATAAAGTAATATAAAATTATAATAAAATAACTTAAAAATATAAGAAAAGTGGTATTTTATTCTATTAAAACTAAAGACATTGCTGACAAAAGTGCTGTGAATATTTCCTGAACTGGCGTAGTGGTCGATGTTGTATTATCTACTCACATATGCACGCAAAAATTTTACAAGTAAAACTACGCTAAGGTTACATACTTTTAAACTTGTTGAAATTGAAAATTAAAAAATGTATGTGTAAAACAGTGAAATGCAAATGTCAAATTCCAAATGAAAATAAAATTACTTTACTTTTTGATGCGCAATATTTGTTCTTCTCTATCAAATCAAAATATGTACTAAAAAGTTATTAAAATGAAATAGCATACTAATATTATGAACTTCTATTTGTTCCGTTTTTAAATGTTTTGGTTGTAATTGCTACAAATAGTTTTATCTCTTTTTTTGTAAATATACAATAGTCACACCTAGATATAGAAAAATATGGTAGGTAGAAAAATTGTATTGAATTACTATTCAAAACAAAACCACTATAACTGTCTCATATAAAAAAAAAATTCTTGTTAAATGCGAACATGAATACATGATATAAAATTATAAAATAAAGACTAAAAGTAATGAGTGTTTCAAAACTAAGGTAATCGTTACTTCGAGTAGCAGCAAGTATCGAGTATAAAATACTGAATAGTTACTACCCGCACATCACTAGATCATTCGCATATCGACGCTTAGTCTGAACGATCCTCTATTGATTACATCTTAAACCGGAGCAAAGAAATGGATACCACACCAGAAGTAGCCGCCACAAATGGTTGCACTAATTTATGTGGGGCAGCACCAAAGTGAAGTGACTCTACAACTAAATTTGAGCCAATCCTCCGTTCGTCGAGTGTGGTAGATACATCAGGAAACTGGTGGCTTCAGACGACGACAAGGGCTGGCCGATCTCGTGCTACAGCACAGCACGATGACCATTTTCTTGTAACAACTTCGTTGCGAAATCGCCGTATGAATGCGGTTCAGCTGGGACGGCGGGTCCAAGAAGTTCGTGTAGTCGAAGTCAGTCGGTGGACAGTTAGAAGACGACTTTAAGAATATCTAATCTGACTGCACACAGACCAGCTAACGGACCGAAATTGACCGCAGCCCACCGATGAGCATGTTCTGGGGAGGCTTATCATTAGAGGCGAAGACAGATCTCGTATTCATCACACGAGCCAATACTGGCTGTCGATCAAGAGGAATTAATTTTCAACAGTACATTGAGGAAATACTCGAGGAGTACGATGAACCTTTTGCCGGGTTTACTGGTGAAAATTTTCTGTTTATACAGGATAATGCGAGACCGCATACGGCTGGTATATAGTATACCAGTACCTTCAAGAGGTGGATGTGCCTGTTATGGAGTGGCCAGCGCGAAGCCTGGACCTCAATCCCATCGAACATTATTTTATGAGACGAGTTGAAAAGAACGGCTCGAGCCTTTTGCTCCAACAAGTCTCCATGAGCTGCAACAGACAATCGTAGAGGAATGGGAGGCGATACCTCAAGATTTTGTGAAAACTTTGGTGAAATCAATGCAGCATCGAATGGAAGCTGTCATACGGGCCAGGGGATACTTCTTATTAATAAAACTGTTTTTTTGTTTATTTCCATGTTTTAATTCGATTTTTACCCCTAATTTTCATGCTGACAAATTCACAAAAACGTGTACTTCAGATGTTTACCCCCAAAAACCAGTTTGATGACATTTATAAATACAAAAATGATACCACTGGATAGGTTTTGTGGAAAATTGAGCAATGTGCGATTTGTTTTGCACCCAAGTGTAGTTTGACACAATTTTCATATTCTAGAAAATTATTTTGTTCGTCCATTTAAAAAAAAAATCACGGTTTGCTGTTAACATTTTTCTAAATTTTATTGTTCTAGGTAGATAAATTGCTGCGAAAACGTTTGTAGAGTTTTCACAAGTGCAGTCTATATATGTGAATGAGATAACTACAAACTTTTCACGTCAGCTGCGTGCCGCATCTGCGAACTCGTGAGCTTAATATTTTTGTGTTATTTCGCTACCTAAATTTTACGTCAAATTTGTATGTAAAATGTATCTTAGCGCGGGCTGGATACCGAATTTTATGAGGTAAATGGCTAAAGGAAGAACGATACTATTTTACACGCATCCGATTATTTCTACATACAGGGCGTAACAAAAATTTCAGATAATGATAAAATTAATAACTATAAGTAAATAAAAGAAAAGTTTAATCACTAAAAGCTTTGTCGCAATTTCGCAGCAAGAAAAATTCGATTGTGTTCACGTTCACATTCCAATAACGATTTCAATCAAACCTTAATTACAGAATTAAATATGGATCCATAGTTTTCTCGAGTTCTTCCAAAAATTCCCAGAATTTCACGTAAAACTTAGTTTACCTCTTTATTTACCTTGTGGCGATTCTTATAAACTTAAATGTCAAGGCACCTGATAAAAGTACAAATGAACTATCTAAAATTGTGGAAGAGACAAAAAAAAACCCGGTCTACCAACGTAGGTTGTGATTAATAAAAAAAAAAAAATGTTCGTTTATTTTTACACACAAGAAGAAAATCCGTAGTGTGAAGCTTTGATTTTTGAAAATAAAAAAAATAAGAATTTCAACTCAAGTGTTTGCATATTGTGCAGTGAATTGTAATTTGTGCGTATAATCTCGTAGAGGAATTAACCTAAAACGAATCTAATTTAATTGATATCGTTTAAATTGCCAAATAAAAGGGTTTTGAACGAAAAGTACACCTGGGCACATCAAAAGTATATGTGCAGCCATATAAACGAAATAAAGGGTAGTAAAAAAATATAACACCTTTAACCTCCTCCTCGGAACTTCAATAAAAATGGATCATTAAATTCTACAATACTACACACCCCGTAGTTTCTATATAACGCCTAAATGCAGCGGTTTATTGTCAGTTTACAGTCACTATAAAAAAAAATTATAGTCAACTCAACCGAACAAAATTGAAAAAAAAACAATGGTGTATAATGGACAGCTCGATACCGTGTAAATTTACATATTGTTTCATAAAAATTGAAGCTGTAAGTGCCCAACCTATAAATGAAATTATAAAACTGTGCCAATGCATGGCCACTGTTTATATTCACATGCAATTAAATTTCAAATCAGAAAAAATATAAATTGAGTATATCTGAAAACTAAGCAGGAAAATTTAAATAGATCTCAATCACAATTTAACAATAAAATCCTTAATGTGTCCTCAACTCAATGTGCAGAAAGTTTCTACGTAAATCGGATCTCTAGTCGCACGTGAACGTTTTATCTGGCAACTGCAAAGAAGCATATGAAAAGCGTGTAAAACAGTTCAGATTGGTTCAGCCTCGGAACAGATTGCAAGAGATATTGGAAATCTATTTGTAAAGGTAGCTCATTCAAACTAATCATGTGATATATTCAAGATTTTCAATGATATAATTTGAAATCAGTACTCGTAGCGGCATCTTAAATTTCATGTAGAAAACCACCATTGTATCACTATATAATTTTCTTCATACTATGCATAAACGTAATCAGCGATCTATGAAATTTCTATTTTTTTCTTTTTGGGATAGTGCTTACTATTATTTGATATAGCGATAATATAAATTTCTTAAGCTGAAATTTCTAATTCGGCATCTGAATATGGCCCATACGCAAATATGAGTTTTTTATCTGTAGCGCAAGGTTAAATTACGTACTATTTCAGAATCTTGAACACCTTTTTTTAAATTGTTAACGGTTGCTGAGATATCGAAGATTTATTTACTCTATATCCACATTTTTAACGTTTTTTAACTTTCTTTTGGGTAATATCCAAGTTTTTGGCATATGATACAAATTTCAGTGTATTTAAAGCAAAACATATTTTTAAAATTATTTTGGGTCAAACGTTTAAGATTTTTTTTTTATACGGATATGGAACAATTGGAATGAAAAATTTAAACATAACGTTTGTGTCAACAGTCAACAAAGTTGGGCCATAACCTACAAGATGTTAGTTAGTTTCCTGCGTTTAGAGTAAATGACAGATGGAACCATATATTTAGAACCAAAATCAAAATGGTCCAGAAACACTAAAATGGAATACCATAAAAATCTAGTTTCACCATAAAAATATTTTCTGTCACTAATATTAACACACCATGTCTAACATACAAAACAATAGTTTGGTTGCACTCAGTATTTAAAGCTTAGATTTATATTGGTCAAACACCTTCCAATTATAGTTATTTGAACTCGTATTAGAAGCATCAGGAGACGTATAACTCTTTCCTCAAATTTTCTGGAATCGAAAGCCGTCTCAGTCACTTTCCTGCACTTGAAAATCAGTCCTCAACATTTTTTATACGACATGTCATCGTTTAAATCGAAAAATATAAAATTACCAGTAAAGTGTTAAAACTATGCACTAGAAATTCTTAACGGTATTTTTGAGCGAGAATAAAATCAATCGAAAAAACAAAATATTACCTACTTCTAAACGGATGCATTTCTTCGCAATGTGTTTAACTTTGTGTTTAACAAATTTTACTCTTAATTAAGTCTTATTGTTACCGTTCAATTTGTATTGAAACACATAATATTTTATTTTCCCGGAAAAAGTACATTTACTAAAATGCTTGTTTTGAAATAGGTATTTGTTTATGAGGCAGGATAATATGTATCTATCTATATGCAACATAAATCTATATAGATCAGAAAAATATGTTTTACTTCAATAGCATTTAAAGGATTTTAGCACAATGTTCATATACAATCCATAACAAAACAAGTAATCGGATAATTTTAAAAATTTTGTAATCAGGATTTTCCGGATTAAATCTTATGTTGTATAAAATGAATTTAAAATTCATGTTAAATATTAAAATTTTAGATTTTCTTTACGTGTGTATGCCAGTAATCTTCTCGAATTCACCAAAACATACTTAATATTACAGTTAAGAATGGCTTAGGTCGATTATCACAATGATTTAAAACGAAAAGCTTCGTAAGTATATAGAAAACTTTTTAACTAAGCCACATTATAATAAATCAAAAACAATACCGGTAATAGTTAAATTTCTTGTCATGTAACGACAATCCATCACTCAATCACTCTACACAGAACAACAAAAAATTATCTATCCATCATCCAATTTTCCGTACAATAATTTCACCCGAACATTATTGAGGAACTCAAAAAATAAAAATATATTCTAAAAACCATATATGGAAGTTCTACCACAAAAAAAAATTCAATAACTAAAAACCATTACCCCACAAAATATTATAAATTATTAGTTTTTTTTTTTTGTCGGTTAGTGTATAAAAAAAATATTTCGATTTTTCCATCATTTGAAAAAAAAATTCTCTGTCACCCGATTAATTAATCACAGTCTTAAACATCAATATATTTTTGTCAACTCAAAATCCACAAAAAAAATAAAAAAACGTAAACGACGACAACAAAAAGTTACATAAGCAATTAAAAAAAAAAAAAGAAAAT
Organism: Nephrotoma flavescens; assembly: GCA_932526605.1. Taxonomy (NCBI): domain Eukaryota; kingdom Metazoa; phylum Arthropoda; class Insecta; order Diptera; family Tipulidae; genus Nephrotoma; species Nephrotoma flavescens. The sequence continues at coordinate 227,650,631 of OW052222.1, read as the reverse complement.
TTGTAATAAATAATTATTCATTTTCCTCTATTTAAAACATTTTGTTTGGATGAGTAATAGGAAAATTAATTAAAATTTTAGAAAACCTTTTTTTCTCCCCAAAACACAAGCAACAAGAAAATTAGGTGATTATGTATGTGTATGTCATATATACTTAAATAGATGTATAATATATGTGTAGACCCCCGCCCCCGGTGGAAAATGTGTTTTAATTCTTCTTTTTTTTACTTGTCATGTATGAAACTATTTTGTTGTACAAAAAAAAAATTATTATTAATAAAATTGTTTACATGATTGTAATTTTCCTTGTTTTTCATTTATAATTTGGCTGAATATTATATTGTTGCCGTTCCCGTTGTTGTGGTTGTGACAAAAACTTAATTATGTTAAATTTATATTTTAACATGGTAATTAAATTGTTACAAAACACGAAAAAACAAATTTAAATTGAATACAAAACTGTTAGCACACACTATAACACAAAATTATATTACAATATATATATTATAATATATAAGCACACAATATTAAATTATTTTATAACTATAATAAACCATTTTCTTCTTCTATTTTTCGACAAAAATTTTCACACAGCAAAATAAACAACAAAATAAAAATCACACTCGTATTTTAAGTTACAAATCACTTAATTAACGATAGTAAACTTAATTGAGCTTTTCTACTTGTATAAGCATATAATAAAACACAATTTTCTTTTCACGCACTATACACACACACAAAAAAAAAAAACTTTTACCGTATGATTACGAAAAATTCGACCGAGCAAACAAAATAATCATCATAATAAATTTTTACACCGTACACAAAAAATTAATAAATTAACAAAAAAAAAAAAGAATCAAATTTTAGTTTTTTAATAAATTTTTTCTTTTTATTTTACGAAATTTATTTTTGATATAGACTCTTTCCTCGACGCGATTTCGAAAATAACTGAACAAAATATTTCACTTTGATTGTACAAAACGGAATCCAACAAAAACAAAAAATAAAAATAACGGCAGCAGCCAGCAGAGTAAAAACGAAAAAAAAATTTGTCATTGAATCCCGAAACTAACGTAACGGGAAAATGTGTGTATACGAAAAATTTTCATGTTGGGGAATTTTGCATTTAGTATTCAGTTTATTGAGAGTGTACCTGATAGAGAGCGGTTTACAATCAATCACATGTATATACACATAACATGTTTAGAAGATGCGCCGCGCATGTGATGAAAATTTTTCGGCTATAGATTTTTCTCCACATTTTTGATAATCCATAAATAACAGCAAATTACATCGTACCGTTTAGTTGTATTTTAGATGCGTGTTAAGATATAAAGAAAAATAACAAGAATCATGAGTGAAATTTGTTACGAAAAACACTCAAACTAATTTAAATCACTCAAAATATTTATTTTATAAATTATTGTGTACGATGACGAAATTACGAACCAGTACAGCAGTTTATGTTGAATAAGTTTTTTTATTTTTATTATCTTAGCATTTGCAGCGGTTAGAATATTGCAACCAAACATTAATATTATTGCAACTTTTAATTAACACGACATAAGCACAGTACGCGCTGACACATCATCACCATTGCACTAAACAATAAACCATGGCTATGGAGCATTGTTAATGAAATGTCCATTTTAAACAGCTCCACCAAATTACAACTCTCCGGTAAGGCACAATGTACTACAGCACATCGTAACTACATGCAATTGATCATTTTTAATACCTCGAAACATGTTCCGCCACAAAGCAGCTTTCCTACAATTCCAACACATGGTGTTGAACCATGAAGAATCTGCCGACTCTCTTCTTCAGCAATATCATGTCCATTGTACCTGGTGAACAAAAAGGGCCCTATGCCTCGCATCTCAAAAATTTCTCCATGCGATTTTCTTGAAAATCGGTCTCGTTAGAGCATATCGCCTCATTCCGAATGTCGTTTGGACTTCGAAATACTGCACAAATATTTTAACGTTCGGTCAACGGAATTGTGAGAGATTCGATTTCATTTTTGTATATATTGACGATATTTTCGTAGCCTCAAAGACGAGAAGCAACACTTATTCCAATTAGAACAAATCTTCCAGAAATTATCAAATTATAGCGTCAATATTAACACATCAAAATGTATGTTTGGGACATCTTGACTTTCTCTGTCACAAGATTACTTTTAATGGCATTCCGCAGTCTGAATGACGAATTAATACAATTAGGGTCTTCCCAGCATTGTTGTCCCAATTCATACAAAAATTGGCAAGTCTTCCCAAGAAACCCAAATTTTTCTTGGTCTGAGGAAGTCAAAATGCATTCCTTCAGTTCATCGCCTCTGATAGATCTAACACAGCAATAAAACGACCAGGAAATCTTTTGAATTTTTTTGCCATCTTCCAAGCAATTAAATATTTTCGCTACTTTATAGAAGGCATTTTACTGTCATTACCACAAACCGCTTACTAGAGCAATTTCCTCTAACCCGGAAGGCAAGCCAAGGCCAGCACCTCACTTAGATTTTGTCTCTCAATTCACAACAGATATTGAACATATACATATGTGGAAATTAGAAAAATTTCCTTTAGCCGATTTATCAATCAATTTATTGTAAAATAACACAAACAAGACATTACGTTGAACTCTCTTTGACACTCTGCATAACAATTCACATCCAAGTGTACGAGCGACTCGAAAACTCTTCACTGCAAGATACTTTAGGCCCGGTATGAATAAAGATGTAACTTTGTAAACGAAATCTTGTTTCTCGGGGGGGAAATGCAAAGTATAACGTCACACAAAATCACTTCACGAGAACTTCCAGATTCCATCTTGTAGATTTAGATATTGTTGGACCACTTCCACCATCTAATAGATTTACATACATATTAACCTGAGTTGGCCAGAAGCCTTTATGCACTACAGACCGAAAGTATTTGGTCGATGAGGTTTTTCCAAATAAAATAAAGGACTAGCAATGTTATTTTGGATGAATACTTTTTTACACACCCTGTCTTAATGCATCTATATATACGCATATTTTGTTTTGTTTTAACTTTTATTATTCGAGAAGTCACCAACATACTGAAAATCGATATATTTTGTTGCGTAAAAAACTGATTTATTTTAATTATTAAATAATCATCTGTGAGTGAATATTTAAAGTAAATCATTTTTTATCCTTTGCTGTGAATTGTGAATATTTAATTTACAATTTATTAAAAAGTGATTCTGATACTAAATGTTAAAAATTTTATTATTATTTTGTTTTAATAAAAAAAAAGATTCAGAGGTATAAAAAAAAGGGCATCAAGTGCGAACTGGCAATTGAGTTAAGAGCAGCCGTTGTCATTCGAGTTAAGAGCAGCCGTTGTCACTCGCATGCTGAAATTGGCAGAAAACTAGAAATTCCGAAATCTACCGTCTAATACACACTGAAGTGATTTAAAGCAACTGGGCAGAACTCATCCTAATATCGGCAGGGGCAAACTCGGTTCACCACCGCAAAGGAGGATGAATATATGGAAATCTTATCCAAGCGTAATAGGAAGTTGGCGGCACCTCAAATATTAGCTCAAGTGAACAATGCTCGGGAAAATAAATTGTCGTTTACTACGATAAAAATGCGCCTAACAGATCAGGGGTTAAGTGGCAGATTTGCTGACAAAAAGCTACTTCTATCGATTACAAACCGTAAAAAAAACTTAACTGGGCCAAGAACCCCCAGAATTGGCAAATGTCACAGTGGAAAAAAGTTCTATGGTCAGACGAATCAAAATTCGAAATTTTTGGCTCAAAAAGGAGAGTTTACGTTCGACGTCATCTCGCCGAAAAAAATGCTCCCAGACTATATGATTTCTACAATGAAACACGGGGGTGGTTCTTTGATGATATGGGGTTAGTTGGAGATTTAGTCGAAATTACGGGTCGAATGAATCGTTTCGGATATCTTTCGATCTTGCAGAAATATGCTATACCATCTGGACTAAAACTAATAGGACAAGGGTTTACGTACCAACACGACAATGATCCCAAGCACACATCAAATGTGTGCAAGGAGTATTTACTGCAACAATTTTGCCACCGAAAGCTTAATGTAATGAATTGGTCCCCACAGTTGCCCGATTTTAATCCGTTGTCCTTTTGTGGGATCAGTTAGAACGGAAACATGCCCAACATTAATGAGAGATTTGTTACAAAAACTGCAAGATGCATGTAACAAGATTTCATACAAAACATTAAATAAATTATTGGAGAGAATGCCTATAGGCTATGTCGCGTAGTAATTAAAGCAAAGGGTGTCCACATCAATGAGCGCACAATTTAAATATTTCTGTATTTTGAATCTTTGTTTTCTGTCATAAGTTACCTCATAAAACTGGTAATTAAGTAAATTAATTGAAATAAATTAATATATAAGTTAAAACTATATAAAAAATTGCTTTAGTTATAAATACAATACATGGCGAAAATTTTATAAATTAAAATTTTTAATTTAATTTAAATAAATTACATGTAGATTAAAAATTTATTAAAAAATATTAAATAATAACTGGCAGCCGGATCAGTCGAAAGTGGAGTGGCATCAAATGGCCACCAGTGAATAATTATTTGTGCGTTGGCTTACCGAAACTGTATATAAAATTTTACAAATAGCCGGTCGGCCCTCTGTGGCGTAGCGGGGCATTTCCCCGATACCATTAGGCGTTGGTTCGCCTTTGTTTAAAATTTTGCCTGGTTGGGCAACAAAATGTTGGGCATCTTCCCGCCTTTATCCGCAACCTTGAATGGTCTTAACTGGCCAACTGTACTCACTTTACTGTTGAGCGACCTTTCACTGGCGATTTAAATAATTGGGAGCACGCGCAAATATTCGCCCCGCCCCCCACCCCTGCTGAGATCTGAGATATCCGCTTAATCAAATCTAACACCAAAAGCGTAACACTGCCCGGTCTTATGACGTCCAGTCTGCAATAACGTGACTTTTCGGGTTACAGCAACTAACTTTATTTTATAATGTACATCACTTACTCAAGAAACCAAACTAATGATTCAAGAAACCGAACTGTTTAGTGTGGCAGTTTCCCGCAGCAAGCACAAGTTAAGTATTTCTTACTCAAGTACAAAAAAAAACTTTTAATTTAATACACTGCTTTTTATTTTAGCCAGCTATATACCAACAAAATGGCAGACAGATTTCTATTTTAAAAATGTCGTTTTATTTGATTGATTGATTGATTGATTGATTGGAATGTGCGACCAAACCTAAGTAAGATTCCCGGTTGACGCCGGGCCCATCCGCACACTCTTTTACATATAACAAGATGGAGGGATAGGAAAGGTTTGTTAATTATTATGGAAATTGACCCGGTTTCAGACACCTAAGTAGTCAATAGTTAGTAAATTGTTAGTTGAAATGTAATATAAGACGGTTAGCACAAGACAACACAATTATGTATTTTTGATTTTTTTTCGATATAGTCAGAACTCAGCATCCTAAAAAAAATATAATTAAAATTAAAAATCTTTATTAATTAAGTTGCAGTAAATTTCCTGAAATAAAATGTCATTATTAAGAGTTAAATTAGCTTGAATGAAATAAATGTAATGTTATGATTAGTATTAACTAAATTTCTCTTAAAACAAGTTAAATCAAAATAAATTAAAACAAATCGAATCCAGAAATCATTAAATATTGCAGTACTAGTATCAAAGCACGAAAGGAACGGACGACCTTCTTTTTATCTTCAACTCGTAGAATCTTTGTGAATCTGTTGAATTAATGGATTTATTTATAAAAAAAAATAGTTAAATAAAAAATTATATAATGTGAAGATCAATTGTCCTTGCCATCCCTAATGGCCAAATGAAAACTGGTTTCAAAAACAGCTAATCTGATATATGTAAGGTAATATCAATAATGTATATTTGGCACAGTTTTAGAACTCCAATACCTAAACAAATTAAAGCAGAATTGAATAGTTATTTTAAAGCAATCAGGAATCTGTAAGATGGCAGAATTAATAAGTAGCTAGCACAACTGTAGGATCCATTTTCCAAATAACCGAATCGTATTAAATAAATCATAAAAAGAACAACCAGCGATAATTGTTTATCAAACCTAGAACAAGCTAATCAAAACCTTCACCAATTTACTGTCTCCCAAACAACCTCTTCATGACAGTCTCCCGAAACAACCTAGAAAATAATTTTATTAAAAAAAGTCATGATCCCTGAAAAACTATCTAAGTACAGCAATATTTAACTGCATTTCAAATTTAATCTGTAGCTTCCAAGATATAGCTATGCAATTCCAAAAAGTATTCGCTGAAATGACAAATTTATTAGAAACCCGATAGCCATTATGATTCCTATTGTCTGCTCTTCTGACTTTTAAATTAAAATTTTATTTTTAATTAGAAAATATTACGACTTCAAAGTTCAATGATCTTCAAGATCCTGTAATCAAAAATCTTCATTAGAAATAACTAAATAAATGAGCTTAATCAGGAACTGGATTGAATAATAGTATTAATAATAAACACCTAGTAAACCTCGATAACTCTAAATTTCTCACTAAATTAAAATATGTATAATGATTTAATAGTCAAACGCTGAATAATTGGATGAAGGAATATTAGTAAAATTCTAATAATCTCTGAAATCACATTGTGAAAAGAATTATTTTATAAATAGTCATAGTAAAATGTACCAAAGAATATGTTATGTTTATCCAAGAGTACTCGTTACCCACCCCCTCTATAAACAAAAAACACACTGCAACACACAAAGTTGTATCCGAAACAACCCCAAAAGACGGTTTGAATCCTCTCCCCGTGACACCTCTACCATTCGCCAAGCGATCTCCCATCAACATCACTAATCGACAACACCCATGCTTCATACAGTCGTGATTATAAAAGTATCGCGGCAATCCTACAGCTCAAAAACCCCAACGTACGACCGATCATCCTAAAATTTCAAAAATGACTCAACTCCCGCGAAACCGACGGTAAACTTTATGAAAAACATCTATAATATTCAGCAAAGATACCAACCTGGATATACAAATCCAAACCAAAGACAAAGGTCCCATGCAAAACTGCAAATTTGCCTTTTTATACCAACAATTGATTGATAATTGATTGACATCAACTCCCAAACAAAACGATTTAAAATAGCCCAAAATAGCTTACAAATACAGGTAACGACAGAGCATGTTATATGGATATAACCCTCCGTAAGTTGAGAAACACAATGTTCAATGAACAACCATTTTAAACCACAGACACCGACCAACCACTCATCATGAACGAAATCTATTCAAAGCACTCTACCACAAATATCAAAGAAAATTTATTGCAATACGGCTCCACCATATCCTCGCCGCCTCTGTGAAAATTGATCACACAAATGAAATATCGAAAAACATTTACACACACAAGCACAAAAAGTAAATACCTATGCATATAACAAATATATAATAATTATGTAATGAATATAAATAAAATAATATGAAAACAAAAACAACCCTGATCTTGTAAATTGTTTCATCGTAACCAAACCAACACATATATACCCAACGACCAATTAGCCAAAGCTAAAAGCATACAACAAGCTATGTATATACATCGCAAAACCACATTTTTAGTGGATATTGGAATGTATGTATACCTCGCTATACACCTCCAATACTAATCTCCATGCAAAATATATAATGTACGAGTAAATATATATGTATACCAAACAAAACGTAGAATTCAAAATTACCGGCAAAAAAACCAAAAATAATCGTAGCGAAACAACAACAAAAATTGTTAAGCGAGTGTAACAAAAACAGAACAACGGTATTAAAAATCCCTTTCTCGCGCAAACTATACTCGATTGGCCCACTAAATGAGAATACTAGTACTCTACACCTTTATGAGTTATAAAATACAGTTAAAAGGTTTATATACTTAAAATTTATTTGGAAAAAGTATATATAATAATTAAAATATGTATTGAGACAATGAATAAATGGACGACAACACTTATCTTAGCATCCTTTGGAATCAAAAAGTCATACATATTGAAGGTTTACATATAGCGCGTGTGATGCATTCAAGCAACGGTATTAAAATATGTAATATAAGTGCAAATTGTTACGTACATATTCTACACCAATGCAAACACACCACACACAAATTTATATAAACATACAATATGTACAACTTTTCACTTTACTTATCAATTTACACAAATTATTATTATATTATTATTATTTATTTATTTAACACATATAAAATTATTAGTTATTTATTAGTTAACTATAACAAATTTAAATTAAATAATTTATTTATTTCGAGGAGAGACAAAAACACGTCTTTCCTCGACGACGATCAATCGCCGACCAATTTTAAAAATGTCGTTTTATACAACAAAATTAAAAATAAATTTTACATTGGTTGTATTAAAAATAATTTTATTAATCCACTAAACAAAACTTGAATCTTAAACCACATGTTTTTTTTTCAGTTGCAAACTTTATATTTTTGTTTGCATGCAAATTATCTCATACACTCGTAAAAAAAATCGCATTTGACTTTATCACAAACCAAAACGAGACTAAAAATAAAATTCACGCACTACACAAGAATACAGAAGAGTATTTTTTGTTGTGTTTGCGCACGTCACTTGTACACTCCCTTTCACCCGTATCAGATGCACGCACTGTCTCGGGGTTACATATTGGTCTCGTTCTCACACCATTCGACGTTTACGTATTATGTAGGGTGAGTACGGAAAACATAGAATATTAAGCCACATGTACACTGCACAAATAATTTTAAACCCCATGTCGCACTACTACAGTGGATAATGCCATCAGCTTTAATCAAACGACTGAGATTCAAAAATTTAAAGTAAAAACTACAAGAAATCAAGGTTATGACCATAGGGTCGTATCAAATGAGTAAAGGTTTTTTTGGCTATAAAACCAAGAAAATCAAAAAAATGCCTATCACAGGAACACGTCTATTTCTATAATTAATAATTAAAATTATTTATTTTAAAACTGAATTTATTCGTTACAATTTTAATCTTCCAACTAATAATAGCCACCCTTCGCAATAGCCGGAAGAATGAATGTCGTTACGCTAAATGTTCTAAATGTCGTTAAATGTACAATTTCTAGTCACATTCCACAGCTATGCGTATGTATTGTTCACAATTGCTTCAAGATTGTATATACATATTTTATACAGTTTACTTACTTGAATGTAAAATACTTTTGTGCATTTTTATATGTTGACTGTGTCCGAATTGTGTGATAAATATTTTCTAGCACAAATATTTGGCACTAACGTGAAAAATTTTCTCTTCCGGTAATTTTTTTTCAAGTTGCTGCCCGAATTCTGTGATAATTTTTTGGTAAAAATTCCCCGCCCTCAGTTTTAATTTTAATTTGAAAATATTGAATTTAATCATGATAAGATTAAGATTAAGTTATACATTATTAAAAACTCTTGAAATCATAAATACAGTTATATTTATTTAATTATAACTTTGTATTGAATTATTTAAAAATCGAAATACACTGATATTGAGGAAAATATTTAACCTTAAGTCCATTTTTTTTACATAATAAACAGCTTGTAATCATAATCAATGCCCTAAACAAGTACATTCGATAATTTACATCCAAATAAATTTTCACTTATCTGTCAAAAATTATTATGCTCATAGACCATGATAATTCGTGCGTCTTCGATATTTTCACAATGTTTGTACTAAAAAATATTTATCATACAATTCGGACACAGTCGTTGTAAACATTAGGTACTACATTATATACTATAGGAAAATAATTCGGTACCAACTCCTATACAAAAACAAATGTTAAATCAAAACAAGAAACATGAGCTCGCACAACAATTAACAAATTGCGTAGGCCGAGAATATTTATTGTAATTTATTATTGTAAGAGTTCAATGACTTATTTTATCAAAAACCAAATTATTTGTTTGCTAGCTTAGGTTTACAAATTTTAATTGACTTTCGATACGGTGCATAATTCTACATGGAGACAGATCTTCGACCTTACAGGATATAAATAGACTTGTCTCAGAAAATATTTTAAATTTTCGATGGCCGTTACACGACGATTAACTTAGCGAAAATGTATTGAAATGAAACGAATGCAAAAAATGCACTAGTTGATGGGGAAATATCCAACCATTAACCTGGATATATGTGAAGATAGCCCAAATCCCATCCCTAAAAAATGGCACCAATAATTATTGCTATCATAACATTTTCTACTCTCAGCCTAAAAAATCTCCACATATCACGACATTTTTGACTATCAGCCCCGAAAATTGAAACATTTTTACTCAACGCCCAGAAAATATTTACTGTCATGATAGTGCATGAAACTAACAAACATTTTTCGGGGCTGAGACTAAAAATGTTGCATTTTCATGATAATATGAAAACAGAACAATTTTCGGGGTCAATACAAATAAATGAAATTAACTATTCACCCATCCCATGATTCGGTCCTGATGGTATTCCAGCTTCATTTTTAAAAAATTCTAAAAATTGTTTCAATTCCTCTAAGGAAAGTGGAAAATAACTAGAGTAACGCCTATTTTCAATACTCTAGAAATGATGTTTCTTGCTACAGAGGTATTACATCTATATCTGCTATACCTAAATTATGTGAACATATTACTAGTTCACTAGTGCAACTCATTCAAAGCGGTATTTATCACAATATCAACATGGTTTTATGCCTAAAAGATCAGTATCTACAAATCTCATAGAATTTACTAGCTATTCTACTAAAGAAATTGAGAAGCATAAACAAGTTGACGTAATATACACCGACTTTGCTAAAGCTTTCGACTCCATCAGCCATTGTAAAACTTTGGAACACATTTTCAAGTTCGGATTTTCCAGTGATTTCGTAGCCTGGTTCAAATCTTATTTGAGTAATCGAATCCAATATATTTAAATAGGAGGTTAAACGTCGAATAGAGAACAAGCAACCTCTGGTGTACCACAAGGCTCTCACGTTGGCCTATGGATTTTTACAATCTTCATAAATGGTATTAACGAAGTGATAAAGCATTCCAATATCCTGATGTGATGTTCGCAGCTGACCTCAAAATCTACAAAGCCATCGAGTTAGTCGACGATGCCAATAAACTACAACAAGATATTGACAACCTAGCGTTATGGTGCGAGTTTAATTCTGTGAGTCTCAATATTGGAAAGTGCAAATCTCCATCATTTCACGGAAATACTAACCCTGTTTCACAAGACTACAAGGTAAATGGTGTACTCCATCAGGTGATACTTGAGACTAAAGACCTAGAGGTTACTTTCGTTGAAAATATGAGCTAAACTAAGCACATTGAGCTGTGCATCGCTAGGGCGAACTCCATGCTCGGTTTTGTCGTTGGACGGGTGACAATTTTAATGTGGAAACAATTAAGATCCTGTATTGTGCTTACGTTCGATCTCAGCTGGAATTTGCTGTAAATGTGTGGTGTCCGTTCTACGAAAATTATATCCAGAGTATTGAGAAAATTCAAAAGAAGTTGATCAACCATACCACCATGATCTACCATACCACGTAAACATTCAACGACATCCACCTTATTTAGCCGGGTGCAACACATACAACTTGACAACTCTTGAAAATAGACGCAAATTGCTAAAAAGTACATTTATTGGTAATCTCCTACTAGGTCTAATCGACGCACCGGATGTGCTAAAGTCAATTAAAATAAAGGTTCTTGGTTGACAACTAAGATATCATGACATCCTCTACCTAGATAGAAACAGAACCAACTATAGCGATAATGAACCAGTGAAAATGATGTGCAAAAGTTTCAATAAAATTAACTATTCATTTTATTTTTGTTTAACTAAAGATAATTTTAAAAGTATTTTAAGGCAATTTTATGCCTCTCAGTGATTTTTTACTTGTTACTTTACATTTATATTTCAAATTTTCAAATCCAACGCGGATTTATATTATTTTGTATTCTTAATTTATTAATTTTCAAGTTAAATTTGTTGACTTATTTCAATATAAATAAATAAATAAATCCCCGATTATGTTCTTAAGAAATTTTATGATCGAACTATCAGCTTTATTCTGGCGATTCAAAGTAATTTTTAAGATTTTTATCAGAATTTTTCATTAGGAGTTGAGATATAGTGCTTCAAACTCAGCAAATATTCGTTGGCCGGACTAGTGGGTTACATCGTGTGATAAAGAAACATTTAACGTATTTGAAATAATTTTTTGAGAATTTTTGTATATTTAGTATTCGAGATACAGGTTAGGTTAGGTTAGGTTAGAGTGGCTGCTATCGCACACTTAGGCCAGTGTGATACCACAGGATCCTATCTCCCTTTTACTTCTGCTATTCGAGATACAGTAAATAACAATAATCTATATTTATAATTGATGATGTTAATTTAAATTTTGAGATATCCGAACATCCGGCCAACGAATAGTTTCTCAGTTCAGTAGCCTATATCTCGAATACTAAAAATACAAGAATTCTCAAAAAAATGTCTCAAAATACGCTAAATCTTCTTCTATCGACGAAGAAGGTCAACGAATAGTTTCTGAGTTCAATGTACTATATCTCGAATATAAAATAATAATAATAAATAAACATTCAAAAATTAATTTCTGTGACAATTCAACAAACCACTTATCTATTTTTTGCTACTTTTCATGGTACCAAATTTAAATTTTAAATTTATTTGTGAACAATTATGGTACATAACTAACCTATTTTTGGACCCAGGGTAACAGGGTTTTTAAACTACGTTTATTGACACCTTCAGGCACTTGTTTCTTTCTCTGGGTTCACCGGAAACTCCCACAATTTTACCAACCCAAAATTAAATTCAAAACAAAAATTTCAAGATAAGCGTTTATTCTAAATTTATTCCTGATTTTACAAATAAAACTATTGTTTTAAATATCACTTTATTGCATGTTACAATATCAAAAAATATCAATTAAGTGGGTTTGAATAAATTTCAAACACCTATAACAAATATAATTGGTTTTGTTTTTTTGCTTATATCTCAGTCAAAAATAGTCCGATTTTGATGAAAAATTGAAGAGAAAGAAAAAGCGAGAAATATTATCGATTAGAGAATATAGTTCAACATAATCATTTATCTCGATTTAAGTGGTTATGAATTGCCTTAGATTTAATATTTTAATCTTATGATTCTTTTATTTCGGTTGTCATGGCATGTCTGTGAAGTTAATACGTAAAGTTAGCACGACATTTGCGATGGCAACACTCTTGGGTTGAATCTTGAATATTGCATTTTTAGTACAGCACGAAAAATGGTGAAATATGATATAAATTTATATAAGTTAGCACGAAAAAAATTTCAGTAATTAAATGCCCAAAAAGAAAATTTAGTGAAGCATTTATCAACTTAAAATATGCATACAAAATAAAATTTAGCACGAAAAACGCAACGGCTGATTAAAATAATTAAAATAAAACATTTGATCAAACTTGATATAAAAGTCCCTTCCAAGCATTTATGAGACATAAACTCAATTTTTTATTGTAGAAGAAACCTTAATGAATTTCTTAAACAAATTTCAAAGCAATTGTAGGGTCAGACGGCAGCACCAATGGCTCGAACCATTACTACTGCCATCTGACCCATACGATTGCTTTGAAATTTGTCTAAGAAGTTCATTAAGGATTCTTCTACAATAAAAAATTAATTCCATGTCCGACAAATGCTTGGAAGAGGCCAGCTCGAACCATTAGTACTGCCTTTTGACCTATACTTGCTGGTTGAAAGATGATTGCTTTGAAATTTCCGATTGTACAAAATACATTAATTAATAATCTAATACGATAAAATTGAAAATAAAAACTTCAAATTAATGAATATTTAAGTTTCTACATTATTTTCTATATATTGATTATATTTGTTTGTTATTTTCATTTCCCTTATGTATGTTTAAAAATTAACTAACTTGATCGAATACTCAAACCACACCACACACACAAATCATTTTAATTTTTTAAAGTAATAATATAAATGTATGATTAAATTTGGCGGAAGGCTATGTTTAATTTATTTAACTGTTTTCTATAAATTACTTAATTAATATAATTAATTTTCAAACTATGTAAATTATGGCATTTTGTGATTTTTTTTTTATTTTAGTACTATTTGATATGAAATAATTGGTTAAGATCTGTGATAAAAATTATTGCCATACAAACAATTTTAAAAAACTCTACGTGCTATGGCGTGTCATGGCAGTTTTAAACTATCGTGATAGCAAGTATTTTCGGGGCTGAAAGTTAAAAAGAAGATGGCCGCTGAGTAGATAAGTCGTACGTTGCTGAGTGCTACAAATTAAAATAAATTAAATAATTATGGCTGTATTACAAATAAGTATTCTCTGTCGATGTGATAAAGTAAACAAAAATGTATTTAAATAATAATAGTTTGTGTAAAACTATAATGAAATAACTTAGTGCATCTTATATTTATAAATATTTTTGAAAAGTATTGTGCTTTTAAATTTTGTCATTGTGAGTCATAAACTGTACTGTGTACTGTAAAGGCCATCAAACTGATTACCGTATTTGATAGGCAAATATTATTGTATTGTGTTTTTTAGAACCATAAACTGAATTTATACACATAATTGTTTGTTTATATACTATATATGTAATTCATAATTAGCTTTATGTTAATTGCAAGTGTACTAATATTCATGTGAAGAAACCTGGACTATATACTTGTGTAAAAACCGTGTAAATCAACCAAAAAGTTCATTTGAGTGTATTACCTAGAAAAATAATAATTTTATTGTAAAGTGTCAATATGGCTGCTCCTTCGAATATATCCACTAGAAGTAAACTCAAAAATTTCACAGATGAACATCACTGGCTTTGCAATCAATTGAAAGTCCAACACTCAAGGATGTCATGCAGGCCATTTGCACATCAAACAACGATCTGAATCGACAAATGGATACTTTGAATCAAGATCTTCAATCGAAAATCGATAACATAAACGTAAAAATGAAAGATCTCAAATGTGACGTAAACCAAAATAAAGATGATATCTCATCTTTAAACTACAAATTTAGTAAGTGTGAGGACAAAATTAATAATTTAGAATATCAAAATGAGTACATACTCCAGCAGTCATTCAGAAATGACATAATAATTATAGGTATACCTGCAGAAACTAAAAATTTCGAGAAGTTTACAATAGATTTGGGTACGTTACTTGGCTTTAACCTCAATGACGTAGACCCCTACTTTCATAGAACTGCATTAAAAAAAAATAAGAGAGATGCTCATATTCCAAGCTATCAGTTGATTATATCGTTTAAACTCAACGGTAAGAAACAAACAGTGATGCAAAATTTAATTAAAAATGGACCTTTTTTCCTGCACCAACTTCATCCTGATAGTCAATCAAATAAGAAATTGATAATAAATCATCGAATGCGGAAGCATCTCGCAACCCTGTTAGCTGCTTCGAAAAAACTTCAACGTGCTGGTGTATTTCACAAATGCTACTTTAACGGACAAGTATACGTTCAAGAAACTCAAGTGGATAATCCCAAAATTATATTTTGTACATCGCAACTGCCAAAGGTCATGCCACAACCAATGACGTCCCAGCCAGCTGATAAATGACGCACTCTTCAATGGCTTCGTTTAAGCATTTTGAAAATTACAAGGGTTACCTTCCTAGCATATACAAAGTATTTATCATTTTTATAATTTAAATAATACACATACATATATTTTTCTTATTTTTTCCATATTATTACTTAATTTTTCTTTTATTTTTGAATTTATTAAACTTAATTTTGTTTTTCTTTTATAGCATAACTTAGTTTTAATTGACTGCTTATATTAAAATTTTGACTTGCAATCGAAAGCATGGAATCCTTTCATACCTTTCACTACATCTAAAGCATTATTTAAACTCAGAACCAAATTATACTAATGGTTGCTTACGGTACGTTCTAATAAATGCTAGATCACTTCGAGCAAGCTTTGAAAATATTAAATATTTTTTAAAGACATTAAATACTCCTCCCCACATTTTAGTTGTCTCCGAAATATGGATTTACAGCAATGAGGTCTCATTCTATTCGATACCTGGATACGAGTCTTTCTTCTGTAGAAGAGACGACAATAGAGGTGGTGGGATTGCCGTTTATGTTATCAACTCCATTTTAGCTATAGAAAAACAATTATTAAATCTTCTTGACACCAGTTTTATTGTGATCGATCTACCCCAATTTCATAGTAAAGTAATTGGTATATATCGCACAGAAAATGTCCTGATGACGTTTTTTTTGCTGCTCTGGAAAATTTATTATTAGGGTTTCCGAAATCTGTAATCCTAGGTGATATTAACATTAATCTGTTTAATATATCTGAGAATAAAACAAATATATTGCAGTCGATAGTCTCTTCCTGCGTCTTTGTGGCTCTTAATAACCTCAACTCTGAATATTATACCCGATTTTCCACAACGCCATCATCAATAGATCATATTTACACAGATTTAATTGATTCAGAATTACACATCACGCAGCTTGATTCACCTGACTTTGATCATAGAATCATCCTAGTAGATAAATCGGACAAGATTGTCAATAATAATTGCAGCAAATCGCCTATTAGTATGATTGATTATTCCCAAATCATCATCCACTTATCGAGATCAAATAATAATTCAATCAAGTCTTTTAACGAACTAATTGATATGCTGTCGAATCTTATTGCAAAAAACATCAAATTAATACCAAGGAAACAATCTAACACATGGATCACTAAAGAATTCCTATTGATTGTCAAGACGAGAAATACATTTTATTCCCTGCAAATGAAATATCCTAATAATACATATTACAAGGAAAGGTTTAAGTATTTTCGAAATCAAGCCGTGTATTGTAAACGAAAACTTTTATCAAATTTTAATATTTACAACCTACAAAAATCAAAAGGTAATCCTAAAGCCACTTGGACTATTTTAAAGAAAATGATATTTAATAAAGATGATATTGGTGCTAACCAAATAATTGCTCTAATTAATGAAAATTCAGAAATTATACATGATTCCCTTCAAATAGCTAACACTTTTAATAGTCATTTTGTGAACATCACAAATATTATAAAAGAATCTGCGCAATATGATCCGGCACCAGAATTTTGTAGTTATTTGAAATATGACGCGCTGCCTATTCTTGATTTTTCAATTACTAATTATAACGAGGTAGATACTATAATCAAAAAACTTAATACATCGGCTGCGACAGGGTATGATGCAATTTCTGTAAAATGTATTCAGCTATGTAAACATTTCCTGATTCCTCCATAGATAATGGACATTTCCCAGACTGTCTCAAAATTGCGAATTAAATTATTAATTACCGTCCAATTTCTATATTGAACGTATTCTCGAAAATTTTTGAAAAAATTATGGTAGAACGATTACATACATATTTTCTGAAGAACAAGATCATAAGCCCCTACCAATTTGGTTTTGTTGAAAAATCGAGTACCCAATCAGCTGCAATGTCTGTTCTCAATGAAATATTATTAGGAATGGAAAACAAGGACTATGTTGCTATGCTCTCAGTAGATCTTAAAAAAACCTTCGATACTGTCCCGCATGACATTCTACTTTTAAAACTAAAAAGGCTAAATCCATCAAACTCAACTTTCTCACTACTCTCTTCTTATTTTGTTAATCGTGTTACAAATCTTAACGGGTGTGCCACAAGGGTCAGTCTTTGAGCCAATAGCATTTAATTTTTTTTATTAATGATATGTTTAATTTAGAACTGTCAGGCAAATTGTTTATGTATATGCAGATGACTCGACTTTAATTTATAAATCCAAAAATCCTCTAACGGTTATCGAACAAATCACAAACGATATATTTAAAATTGAAAATTGGCTATATGCGAATAAAATGAATATAAATCTGTCGAAAACAATTACATATTTTTCCAAAATAAAGATTTCCCAACATATTTTCCATCTCATCTGTTTGTAAATAACAACAAAATCGATCAAGTTCAAAATACGACTTATTTGGGGTTAGTGATTGATGAGAATCTTAACTGGAAAGAACATACAATAAAACTTAAAAAAAACTATTGGGCCTTACATTTTTGCAATAAAAAGAATACGGAGTTACATTGATGAAAAAACCGCTTCGATGATCTACATGCTTATATTAATTCTAGACTTAACTATATGAGCTCACTCTGGACAACTGCGTCTCAAAATACAAAGAAAAGTCTGAAAGTTTTACAAAATCGGGTAATTAAAACCGTTAAACGTTTACCCTTATTAACGGCAAGTAAATCCATCTTTACATCCAAGATATTGCCTATTGACGTATTAGGCCAATTTCAATTATTGGCGTTCATTAGAAAAGTTCAGTTAGGTCTCACTAAATCCAACATTAACCTTACTACTGTAGGTGAGATACATTCGTACAACACCCGAAGGAATAACAATACCAACTTTAATATACCTACTGTAAGCACAATACGCGGACAAAATAACCCATTCTATAAATGTCTCTTTTTATTTAATGAATTACCAGAGTCTTTAAAAAATGAGCAAAATATATACAAATACCAGATGTCACTAAAATCATATTCATTTAAAAAGTGGCTCGAGACCTAATCGGATAAACCTTTAGAAGCGATTTTTCGGTTTCTGGATTGTTGTCGATTGCGAACAAAATGTTCACATACGGAAAGTGTAGGGGAAGAGGAAGTGAAGTATTCGTAGATGAATATATAGAAGGAAAATTAAAAAAAAAATAATAAATAAAAAAAACAATAATAATAATAAAAAAAAAATAAAAAATAAAAAAATTAAAAGGATAAATAATCAATTAAGTTTATTAGATAATTAATTAAGGAAAATAAAAAAAAACATTATAATAGTGGAGAGGAAAAAAAATAATAATAGCATAAGTATATTGTTGAGTAATATTTATTATTTATTAGAACTTAATCATAATTTTCTTGTTGCTCATAAATTTTGTAACTCTTTTATCTGATAAAAATAGTCTTTTTTTTTGTTGTTAACGTTATTTAATGTATGTGTATGCTAGTACACATTTATATTAACTTAAATTGTTTGTCATAGTCTTTAAGACTCTTTAAACAATTAAACAAATAAATAAATAAAAAAAAAAGTATTGCCTTGATATTAAAAAAAAAAAAAAAAAAAAAAAAAAAAATGTGGCTTTTATTTGTTGGGCTGAAAGTCAACAAAATTATGAAAAGAGTGATTCGGTTTTGTAGCAAAATATTTAATAATATATCGTGATTTAAAATAGATACAGTGCTTATTTTAAAAAAGTTTATTTTGTTGATATTATTAAACAATTCATTTTAATTATGTTTCCTATTTTGGAAATAAATTGTACTCAAATGCTAGAATTTAAACCAAATGTTTTCTTGATAATATACCTAAAGTTGTATACTATTGCCCTATGCAACCATCTAAGTTTTCGGGGATAAGAAGTTGGGCTATCTTCACAAAGATTTATCCTAGAATTAAACTTTCTCCTCTATAACACAATGATTAAATCAATTATAAATTTGGTCGTATGGGCGTCAGTTATGGCAGTCAACCTGAAATTCGAATATTGATATTGCCCAACGAACACAGTCAACAATTCTCAGAATGATTACAGGAGCACTCTGGTTCGTGAAAATCAAATATATACATAAAAACCTTAGCACCCTATACCTACCAAAGACGGATTACGAGGACAATAGAATCGGATCAGCTATTGCTGGAGCGAAATATAAAAGATTTACCTGAAGAAAAGGATGGCTGTGACGACATAAATTACAAAATTTATTTATTGATAACAAGTAAATTCTGTTCCTGCAGATTTACATAATTACCTTAGTGATTAAGATTTTACAACTTATTGTTATTTTTGTGTATGAAAGATTCAATAAATAAATAAAATTATTTAAAAAGTCGTTTAGTGTTCAATGTAGGTACTATGTATTTTAGTGTATAATATAGTCCATTTTTTAACAAAACATGTTTATAAAAATCATTACTTAATAGAACGCGAATAAACTGCATCTCATTGAAACTCATTGAAACATGCCACATTTTTCTGACTAGAACCATAAAAATAAAACAACGCACAAAAACAATAAGCGAAAAAAGCCAAAACAATTTAACAACCCCCTCGAAAAAAAAACTAAAGAAAAACCAGTAAAACATTTTAAAACTTTATATCATAATTAAAACTTTAAGCACAAACAAAAACAAAACGCAAAAAGTTTTTTTTGTTACATAACAACATAAAAATACACTACATAAATAATGACAAGTATTTTTGACAAAGTTTTTCAAGTTTATTTTGATTTTTGTTTTTTATGCTGCTGCTTCCGCTATGTGTATGTGCTTTTTGATATATTATAATAATGGTAAGATACTTTTTTCCGCAAAAGTTACATACAACTAAGCTGTGTACAAAAATAGTGAAATTAAATACTTAACAGTAAAAAAAAGCTCGTTTGTTTAATTAAAACTTTATAAATTTATTTTATCAGCCAAACAAAAATTTATTTAAATAATTAATAAAGTCATAGATGGAATAATTTAAGCTTTATTACGGGGCAAAAGCTTTTATTTTTTTTATGTGTGTAATTAATTTAATTATTTTAACGTGCTTTTTATGTGTATGCATCAAGCCATCACATTATAAATACCAACAACAAAAATTGGAGTATTTTTTTTTCAATCGTTTCCGGTTTGGATGTGGCGGGTCAGCATAACTATATTCATGTCCTTCTAGACATTTGAATTTTCCGGCTTACAAAATATTTAACATTGAAAAGCTTCCTGTTCGCCGCGTACATAAAAAACATAACTATAAGAAAACGAAAATGTTTAGAACCAAAATTTCTGCATGTTTCGTGAATAAAATAACAAATCATAAATAGCACATAGCATAAAAATTCGTAAGACAGAACGAAGATTCGCACCAAACAAAGTCACGTAAACGCGTATATACATATATATTTGTTGTTGGTGGCTGTCACAAAATAATAGTCAAAATATTAGAAATGTAAATTTTTTTTCCAGTGAGTAGCAGCCGTATCCCGTATGTATTTATAACGCGTATATGTGTAGAGTGTGGTTGGGTAAAAATGCTGGGTTCGTGTTTTCGTACATATCCACCTACCTAGTAGCTGTAAATATATAAACGTATTTTGCTTTCAGTTGATGTCTCCTTACCAAAGAAAAACAAACGAAATATTAATAATACATAACAAAAATCAAAATGACAATGATAAATTACTTATTTCTTATGTATATATTACGCGACATATTTACATTTATATATTATGGATACACCACATATATGTATGATAATGTGTACGCATAGAATAATATTTTCATTTTCTACAAGCTTTCCGGTACACAGAGCTTATACCTAACAGTGACGGTAAGTTTTTCTCTAAGGTTATCTAAAAGTTCGATCAATCAATTTTGTGTCCCAAAAGTTGTGATAAAGAACAGCAAAAAATTTATAATAACTCATTATACAACACCAAAACAGTAAAATAATTATAATATTTGTAAACTGTCACCAAACTAACCCCCAAAATATATATCCTCATGTATATCGTAAAAACTAAAAACTTTATATTTAGTTTAGATAATTTTATATAAATAGATTGCATGGAAGCTAAAAAGCCACAAAAATGTTTGATCAACATGGAACTATGAAATGCAAAAAGTTTTGAATTCCTTGGGTGATTTACTTTTTTTTATTTTCTAATAGATACTCGCAAATATAGCGAAACCGGCTGAAGATACATTAATTAGAATTTGAAGTGTAAAAAGTTCATTGTGGCTATATGGTTTACTGTATACATCAAGGCACACTGATTCTTCCATTCTCGGGTTTCTCGACTACAGATTGAAGAACATACATGCACAAGTCGATATAACATTTACAATACCTCTTCTATTTAATTTTCTAAAATCCATGCAGGTCACACACTAATGCTGTTCACTCAGTTTAAACCAATAAAATTGCATGAAATGCTTTATGCCCCGCTTACTCTTGCCGGAAGGCGCTTGCACCACAAGTGGTTTTACGTTGTTTGTAATACGTTTGCATTACCCCCTGGGACTCAAACGGTTAATATTTGCACTAATAATATTTATAAACAATAATAATATTGTTATATTTAATAATATTATTATTATTATTATTAGTATTATGTCTAGGTGTAAAACAGTGTGATATATTTGTCTGTAAAATAGGCCAATTATTACAATAAATCTAAATTACTTTTAAAAGTTGTGGTAAAATTAAAAGTGGATTTTGATAATGTTGTGAAACTTTTCGAAAAGTCAGTAACTAAAGAAATATTCGATGTCCGTGCCGAACCCGAGCAAAGGAAAAATCGAAAACTGCAATCGAACGATAGCGTGATTCCTGGCAACATTTACTTTGCGATCGGGCTACTCGTTCACTTACTTATAACGATGTACAATTCCATGCTTTGGAAAAAAATTGCTGAAAATGGAAAACGATTGAAATCTTTATTGGTCGAAGATGTGAAACCAATTTGAGTGAAATCATCATCCATAACAATCTGTAAAAAGCAGCACTTGCAAATGTCACTTCTGAATATCATTTTTTAAATTACTTACTGGTGATATGGTAGCACAATGATTAATTTTTTCCATAATATTTCCGTTCTATGGAATATCACTAAATATATATAAACCATTTCCGGTGTAATTGTTAAGCATATGCAACAATCATTCGATAGATGTCAATTTGTGTTTTCTGTACCTCAGGTCATTAATTGGTGAAGTTATTTCATGTTGAATACATTTGGTTTTTAATCACTAAATAAATATTGAGCATCCCAATCCTCACCCATTTGTTTTTTTAATTTAACTCGAGAACACCATTTTTCATACATTTTACGTCAGCAATGCTCATCACGATCCAAAATACCAAGAGATTCCATTTCCAAATTAATTGTGGCATATAGTTTTTAAGATTTTTTAGCGATTTCCAAATGATCCAACATGCAGGATAATTATGATGGGGTGGGAGTAGTTTTATGGTTTTTAATTAAGAAATTAAGCAGTTCCAATTCTTCTGCTGTAAATTTGAGTGACTTCGCCCTAAGGTTAAATATTTATATATAGTAAATTAAATAAAAATTTGGGATATTTTATAGTAAACTTACTTGTTGCCATAATCACTTTTAACTTTCTCAGCCAATTCTTGATATTGCCGTTTTTCAGTTATACATTTTTCATTTATTTTCACGTACTTCAGGAATACACTGTACTGATGTGGCATTATTTGATGTCGTGCGGAATAAGTACTTCGATCTTAGAAAATAAAAATCTGATGAAAATGAATTAGTTCCAGTTCCAATAACATAACCATAAATTGCCTGCTCGAGTTGATCGGCCAATTCAACTAGATCGGCCAATCATAGGCATTCATCATTTTTAATACCGAATAGTTTGAATGTTTATGGTGTTACTTTAGATGGATTCTAATATGTTAACACTTAAGATATGTGTGATTATAAATAGAGCATTTCAATTTTGAATGTTACACAAAGACTTAATTCTTCACTCCAAAAATTGAAACGTCAACCTAATAAAAAAATATGGGTCAATCCCTTTACAAAAAATGCGCAATTAGAATCCTACTGAGAAGTGTATATGTATATCGCGTGTGTTCAAGCGAAAATTACAAATGAAAAATTTGACAGGCAAAATTACGTACCAAATATACTAATATATTGAGCAATGGCTAACTTCAACTCAAAACTGCATGATTTTGCCGCAACTGAATCCGCAGGTATGTATGCTGCATAAGCTCAGTACATACCTGTGGGTGTGAATCGAGAAAACTGACTGCAGTATTCAGTTGAAGTTAATCAGGTTTTTGCTCAAAATATTAGTCTATTTCGGACGTCATTTTGTATGTCACATTTTTCATCTTTATTTCAATATGGAAATTGAAAATTGCACTTGGCTTTGGCTGCGCCTGTGGCAATAAATAAAAAATCCCTTGAAAATCACAACCATGTTCAGCCAGTATACCTACTACAGGCCACACAGCTTTCTTTGCCATCAAATTTATGTCTACTGTTGTTTCTTTGAACTCTAGACGGCAGTCATGTTCATAAAAAAGAGAAACGAAAATAAACAGAAAAAAATATTTATACGAGTGCTAAAAGTAAGGTTATGTCTTTTCGTAAATTACGCGAAATGTGTTCACATTTTACACGTGTTTACATATTTAACACAATTTAGAATGCATAATTTTATAATAGTATTATGAAATTTTTTTCTTGTTGTTTGTTTACAATTTTTTTTATCAACATGACAACTTAAACACAAAAAAAACGGAGAAAATCTTTTTAATTTTAGCGCTGCCTATAATAGCCAAAGAAAGAACTGACGACATAAAATGACTTCATATAGCAAAATTTTTGTATTAGGTGAACTGGTTCAGCACACACTCAGACAGTAATGAAGAATTTTTCTAAGAATGGCCGCACGTTTAATTCGTAAATGTATATTTAATTTTAATTGTAAATGATAATACTGAGATTTTTTTATTTTGATATTTTAGGTTGGCTTAACAAAGACGAAAATTGTAAAGGGACAAGATAAAATCTTAGTTTGGTGTCAAAATTCGGTGGAAAAAATTTGGTCGATCTGTCGCGTGACAGATCGACCTGAAGTGAAAATTTTTTAATGGAATTTTTTACGTAGCTAGGATTTTTTTTCTCGTTTTAATTCCTGATTATTAGGTTGGATCTCAATTATTGTTTAAATTTAATTTGAATTATATATTTAACGAAATTGTGAGACTATTAACAATTTATGTAAAGGTTAGATCGGACAGTGGTGGTCTGAACTTCAGAACATTTTTGAAGCAGGAGGTACTGCCACCAGCTCGGTAGGTGGGGCAGTACCTCCTGCACCAAAAAGATGGAGATCATCATCATGGGGATGTTCATCCAAAAGTTTGTATTTATATTAAATTCTTCAAAATAGTTTCTTTTAATTCTTCGGTGGTTACATAACAAAATTCGAGATATTTTTGGATTTGGGGCTGCTTGAATCTATCTATCCCTTTTTTTTATTTATTTAAATAGTGCAATCTTATCACATGATAATTTATTACTAATGATGATAACGCACTTATTTGAAACTAAAAAGTGGAGCGAATGTGGGTTTACAAGCAATCAATATTCTGCTCCCAATAATGAATCTTTATTTATTAGATGACCAGCTCATGCGGTTTAATTCTTTTAAGGCGTCTCAGTTCTTGTGTTATGTCAAGAAGTTGTATTGCTTCACTGTTGGTATGTTGCAGTAATCTTCTTTCGTAATGTTTGATGGCAAATTCCTGAATCACTTCATCAATCCATTTAACGTTTAGGTCGTTGTGTAATTCCTCGTTGGTTACGTGTGAGCATTCTTTATTGCTCGTAATTATTTGTTTTGGCAACGTTGAATAATTAAACGATTTGATTGTTTAGTACAGCCCCAGAGTTGGATACCATACGTCCAAATTGGTTTAATTATCGATTCGTAGATCAGGCGTTTACAGTACAGGTTAAGCTTAGAATGTCTTCCTATTAGCCAGTACATCTCACGTTGTTTTATTTTCATTTGCTCTGCTTTTTGTCTTACGTGATATTTCAAGTTCAATCTCGAATCGAGATGCAATCCGAGATATTTATCAAATTCTGCTTGGGGAATTTGTACCCCATTGAGAAATGTATGGATGTTGCTATTTTTGCGCCGCAACGTGTATGTTACATGTACTGATTTCAGCTCGTTAAGCTTTATTTTCCAATTCCTGGTCCATTGGCTGATTCTATTGAGTGCTTGCTGTAAGTATTCTACTGCTGCAATACTGCGGTACCATCAGCAAAAGTTCCGATGAAGGTTGTTTCCGTTGTCGGTATATCAGAAGTGTAAAGTAGATATAGGATGGGTCCTAATACGCTACCCTGGGGCACCTTTGCTGTGGGTGGGTAAAACTTAGAGCATGTTTCTTCATGTGATACTCTAAATATTCGTTTGGAGAGATACGACTCGAGCAATTGGCAGTAATTTTCTGGCACTAATTTGCTTATCTTGTAGATAAGACCCTCATGCGACACTATCTAAGGCCTGTGATACATCTAGAAATACGGCAGGGCAATATTTCCTCTCTTCAAGTGCTTGTTCTATATTTGCAGTCACGCGATGAACTTGAGCAATTGTCGAATGTTTATTCCTGAATCCAAACTGGAAGTCAGGTATAATGATCATTGGTTTTAGTTGTTTCAATAACAACTTTTCAAACAACTTTGAAATAGTAGGTAACAAAGAGATCGGCCTGTATGATCCCATTTGCTCGGCTGGTTTGTCTGGTTTTTTATCATGATTATTTGTGCAACCTTAAAGCACTCAGGCACATATTTAAGTCGAAAGCAAGCATTATATTTATGTTAACATAGTGAGTGACTGCTCTCTTTGATAACTCCTTAAACATCCTTGGCGAAATTTCATCAATTCCAGGTGACTTTTTGGGATTCAAATTCATGTCTATTTGTTGCGCAATTTCTAGTGGGGTGACACTTCTGATATTTGATGGAGACCTATAGACTGGTTTAGGGTCAATCCTAGATTGTATGTCGTGTGGTTGAAATACTGATGCCAGATGTTGTGCAAACAGTTCTGCTTTGTCTTCATTACGTCGCACCCATTCTTCATTTGTGTTCCTTATAGGTGGCACTTGGATTATTGGTCTCTTGTATCTTTTAGTAGCGTGCCAAAGAGAATAATTTTTGTCAGCTTCAGGACCCAGTTTTTTCAAATAATTTTCAGTACAAGCTTCTTTATGTTCTTTAATTAATCGGTTAACTTTATTACTTACCCGATTAAATTCTCTTTTGTCAATAATATTTCTGGTTCTATGCCATATGCGTCTTTTTTACGCCTTTCTTTTATCAGTTCTCGAATCGCCAGGGGGTAGTTGATATCTTGTACGACTTTCTCACCTAATACGGGTGTAGCCTCTTTAGCAGCTTCACGCATGGAGTTAATAAAATGTTTAGTTTGTAATTCAAGTTCTTCTTTAGTTTTAAGACTAACGTTTAACTCAATTAGTTTGTCCAGTTTCTCTCTAAATAATTCCCAATCAGTAAATTTATTAGTAAGGTTAAGTTTGGTTTTCTTTTTTATGGCTAATGTACTCACAGTCATTAAGACCGGTGTGTAATCGGAAGTAAGGTCGTCAATACCTTCGACTTCAATGTAATTTGAGGCTATTCCTTTCTAGATATAAAAGTCAATCAAATCAGGAACTTTGTTGATGTCTGTAGGCCAATAGGTAGGTTTACGCGATGAGTGATATTCACAACCTGACATTTCTATTGCACTTAGGAGTTATTTTCCTTTTCCTGGTGTTATGAGTCGAGATCCCTACGCAGTATGTTTGACGTTGTAGTCACCTCCTATGATAAACCTTGGTCCAAGTTTATTAAAAATGTTAACATATTGATTTCTTACGATATTATGTCTTGGTGGACAGTAGATCGCCTCTAAACTAAGTTCAACACCACCACGGTTAATCTTTATTACAGTAGCTTGCATAAATGGCTCCTTAATTTCTTCTTGCTGGAAGTGTAGGATATTTTGCTTGTTTAAGACTGCTGAGCACGATCACTCGGATGCAATGTCCAATAGGCTCTATATCCTGTAATTTTGATAAAGTTTTTCTCCGCAAAGTGCGTCTCTGATATTAAAGCTACATCTATGTTATTGGTTCTTAGACTTCTAGTTCTTGAGCTCTTGCATTAAGCCCGTTAGAATTCCAGGCAGTTATACGTAGGAACGTTATAATCATTTACTTTTTATGTTTTAGTGGTTTATTTGGTGGCTTGGAATTATCTTCCAGTTTATCCACCCTGGTAGTAAGCTGGCTGAAATTTTGTCTCATTTCTGCCTGAAATTCGGTGAGCATTTTAATTATATTACTAATGGTTGGTTCGTTGGACACAGGTTTCTGCCTGCTTTCTTGATTTAGAATGTTATTTGAGGTTTTGGTCACCTGGGCGTAGGAAACCCCCTCTCTAATAGTATCATATTGCTGGTTAGGCTTTTGCTGTAGTTGCTCTGCTACTGTTATTTTTCTCGGTAGTTGAGCATTTAGTTTTTTCTGATACACCAGGCATCCTTTGTAGCTAGCCGGATGACCTTTTTCTCCGCACAGTGCACAAGTTGGTATAACATTTCGCGGCTTTTGATATTGTTTTGTTTGATGACTCTCTGCGCATTTAACACATTTGGCTTGCCTATTGCAAAAGTTCTTCGTGTGTCCTAACTGTTGGCAATTTACACTGAGGTATACCTATTACCATTTTAGGTGGTTCAATAGACACCTTGCAATATAGCAGGTTCTTAATTTCGTATATGTCCTTATTGTTTTCCCCCTGCAACAGGTCTACATAAAACAATGGGAAGTGTCTAATAATTTTCTCATTATTAATTGTCGACTTTTTATGAATATTAATAATGTTGGTTACTTTATGACCATGTTCCTCGATTGCCGCTTTGATCTCTTCGCGATCGGTAGATGACGGTAAACCTCGTATTACGACTCTTTACCATCTTTCACTTTTGAGCTGATAAGTATGGCATTCCATCTTAGGATTCAGTTTCTTTTATATCGCTAAGCAGTTTTTTAGTTTTACGGTAGTCATTTTCAGACTGCGTTGTTATTTTGATATCGTTATTGGATATTTTGGCTTAAACTGAGAAGGTTTCTCTGTCACTGTCAATTCTCGAGCTCTGAGTTTATTAAAATTCCTAACATTGTTGATATTGATTGGTGGTGGTAAGGGTTTATTTTGGTGTCCATGTTGTGGTTGTTTTGGTATTTCGTTATCTTGCGGTAGGGATACCCTTGGTGATGGCGTTTTGGAGAGTCTCCTCTTTTTATTTACATTTACTTTATTTTGTCTAGGTTGGGTTTCTTTCTCAAGTTTCTCTTCATCCGTAAAGTATTCGTTGTCGAGACTTTGTAGGCTCTGACTTCTACCATTAGTTGACGTAGAAGGTTTATTTTGCCTCTCTAGTGTTTCGATTCTGTTTTGTAAGTTTACCAAAATATCTTGGTATTTATTACATTGTAACTCATATTGCTGGCATTTTGTCCTTAGTTCATTATTCTGGCGCTCAATCGATGTTAATTTTGATGTCATTTCATTGCCGTCTTGAAGCATACGATATCTTTTCGTTAATGTTGGAGAATACATGAGTTCTATTGGATGTAGGGGGCTTATACTTCTATCTGCTCTAGTAGCTAAGCTTGCCACTACTAAAGCATTGCGGTCGTTTGATATCGATGACTGGAAGCCCGCTTGCTCACTTTCCGAAGTCGCCGATACTGGGCATCCTAATCCCCGCACCGTAACATTATTCTTCTGCTATTCTGCCATGGTTGGTTTATTATTCGGGGTTCCTTCCCCTAGCCAGATTTGGTCCCAGGTGGTATTTTATTTCCTACCTACCCTCCGGCAAGCCGGTTGAAGAGCATTCCCCTATCCGCCACCTGGGGACGCTCCACGATGGAAGTTTGGCATCTCCACACGGGATATAAAACGCGTGATTGAATAATGGTCTATCATTCTAAATTCCAACATGATGAAAACTTTGTCCCTAAACTATCGGAAATTGTTCTCTATGTGATATGAACGGTAATCTAGTGGATAACGAATTTGTAAACACGTGCCATTACAGAGACTCTATTTGACACTTAAATTAATAATAAGCCTGACAACTGAACCTACTTTCAGTTATAATTTGTGTACATGAATCCAGGGAAATTTAATGAATTCAGATATTAAACTTAATATTCCAAGCTGTATATTTAATCTCGTGAATTTGTCTGTCAACGTCACAATTGTGACAGGCTAAGGTCGGATATACACACTCTCAAGAAAATAACGGAAATTGATATCTTAAAATCCTGCTAAAAGAGGTTGTAAAATTTTTGTCACCAAGTGGGCACACATGTCCTCTATCTTGACGTGAAGTTGAGCGCGATCTGTCTTTCAGAAGAAAGAGAAAATGAGAAAAAAGTTAGCCGGAGCCATATCAGGTGAATACGGTGGTTGCTCGGTGAGATTTCTTGAGTTTCTTGCCATAAATTCGTTCACAATGATAACCTTGTCACATGGTGCGTTATTGTGGTGCAAAATCTATGATTTTTCTTTCCAAAAACCTCGCCCTTTTCGACGAATTTGATCTCTAATAAGCCGGATAACGCTTAAATAATATTCTTTATTTACCGTCTGATCCTCTGGCACGAATTCCGAGTGCACAACACCACGACAATCAAAGAGTTGGAAGTCAGTTGGAAGGCACCATTCCGAAGCCTGTTGACTGGTTTACATTTCAAACTCGATAACCCATGTCTCAACACCAGTTATAATGCGTTTTTTGAATGTGATTGAGTTTTTGAAGAAAATGCAGGTTTTTCGGAACTAGTCGAACTAGTCGTCAACGCGTTTCATGCCCAAACAATCTTGTACATTTACCTTCAAAGCTAAACGACGGTTTTCCGTCACCATGTCGTTCACTTCATTATTGTAAACTTCAGTTGAGGCCGACTACAGCGAGACAAATCTTCCACCACAAATTTGGCACATATTCTTTGTCACGATATTTTTATTCATTATAAAGATCGAGAAATACATTTGAGATTAAGTGACAAAATAGAGCTATGTAAACAGAATAAATGACAGATCACAGTTAAACGTCATGTCAAAATTGAGGACAGTTTTGCCAACTTAGCGGCAAAAAAATGTTTACAATCCCTGCGGGATTTTTTAACGATAAATTCCCGTCACTATTTTGATAGAGTGTACCATGTATTTTATTAAAGTATTGTCCATCGTTATAGCTACGACTTTTCCCCATCTTTCAGGCAGCATACGGAGCGGCGTCGAAAAAACCTTCGTGTTTGGAGCAATCCAAGAATCGACCCAATTTTTGCCTTCGTCGTAATCAGTAAAGTGCTGCTCGGCAAGGCCATGAGTCATGAGGATATCTCATTGAAGCGCCTCCAAAGTTTTTTTGACGGCCCTTCTTGCTGAAACATCACTTTCATGCTGAAACATCATCATGCTGAAACACTTTCATGCTGAAACATCACTTTGTCATGTCTTTTTGGCATATTGTGAGCATGTGGGGTTCAATGCTCGGCTTAATTGCAAAAATTATTGTTGATAACGTTCTCCAGTGACGGTTTCGTTAGGCTGGACCGGCTCATAGTAGACCACTCTAAACTGATTTCACCAGATGCAAAAGGAGCTCGCTGAAACTTTGAGAGTGATACAAGAAGCGATTCAAAACCGTCTCACATCGATGTCCATCAGCTGCAATTTATTTCATTTTAAAACGAAAAAAGCTGCGTAAGTTACAAGTAAATACGTATGGGTTGTCTATCTAGTTCTAAGGAAATCAATTCATTTGTTTCTTTTTGCCATTCTCGAGAAAGGTTTATGTAAATTGTTCAAATAATCAATGCAACTTTAAGAATATGATTCGTTACATCCAGGTCATGATTCGAATGATAAAATTTTATCATTTTCTCGAAAGCGAGCCGTTGCGCTTTTTGTAAAAAAATAAATATAAGCAAAAGCGAGTGATTATTATACTTAGGTGCTAAATTCGTGTGTTGTTGCACACTAGTTTAAGGATCTGTTTGATATGCTGGATGAATCGTATCGAGGCTTCAATCATTGGTATTGGAAATTAAAATTTGAAATTCTGTGTCAAGATTAGCAAAATTTATTTTCTAGATCTCCTATTTTTTGGAACAATTTGCTGATTCTATTAATGATATATATCACTTAAGACAAACTCAGAAAGTAAATGCTATGTAGTTGAGCATAAAGAGAACTCATTCGTCAGTGACATCGAAAATTTGGTCATCACCACACCGAGTGGAAAGAGTGATTTGCGGTTACGGTAAACGACGACTATTCACGATTTGCAACTATTTGCTTATTTCGGCATAAATCAGAAGTTGAAATCAAATTAAAGGAATTTAGTAAACTAAAACGTATTCGATCTGATCGTGGCGGTGAATATATTAAGATAGGCGTAAAAGAATTCTTAAAATCGCATGGGATTCAAGTCAAACTATGAAAGAAGAAACAGAACGTTGGTTGATATGACACGTTGCATATTAATTGATGGAAATATTTTGGGACGAAGCAATAACAACAGCCATATAGTTGGGTCTTACTTGCTTGAGGGAAATTGTAATCACATATAATCAAAATATAAATGGAAATTTTTATTATCTCACCCAGCACCTTTTCGTAGAAATTTACTTTGTTGGCCATTGGATCCGAAAAATGATGAAAAATTTATTATTCCATTCATAAGTAAAATTAGTAAATTTTCAATATATTTGCTAAAGCCATTTGCAATTTTATTCAGTACATATCATAAAACTCACGTAAGCTTCAATCAACAATAAATGTTATAAGGCTTACATAAAATAAATGGCATTTTTCACAATTTTTTTACTCTGTTTATTTCAGGCCCTAAAGTTAATACTTCCAGCAGTTCTAGTAGTGTGCTAAGTATAAATCGTATCCTCCAAATTATGAAATTTTTTTCAACTACAATTTACGTACATTTTTTTTTCATTTTCGCGTTTTCTGTTGACCACCGATACCTATACGAGTATATTTTATTGACATGGACTCATCCTTTATATTTGCTGGAATCGCACAAAAATAATAAGCGCATAGTTAATAAGAAAGTCGCGAGATAGGCTACTTACATAAATTGTTTTAATTCTGCAATTTCGTTTTCGAGACGCGCAATTTTTTCCTCCTGCTTTACACGAATTCGTTGATTACGCTCGTGCGTCTCCTCCAGTAGTCTAATGATATGGTCTTGGCGCTGAACTTCTAAATTTTTTGCACCCAGTGTTGCAAATAAATTTTCAAGCTCTTCCGTTTTTGTCGACATTTCTTGATTTAGCTGCGTATATAAAAAAAAAATTAGTTTGGTGGTCATAGTAAAAAGCTCCATAAACATTAGCATGATGAAAAAATGGGGATTGCACATACTTTTACCTGTTTCGCAACATATGTTTGCTTGTTAATTTCGGAATTTAATTCGGCCATTTGATTTTTGGACGCGTCCTCATTTTCTTGTAACGATTGTATTAGCTCGCTACGAATTTTCAATAAACGTTGCTGCATGAATAGTGAATCCTCTTGGAGGCGAAGCTCAGTTAAGGCTTTATTCAAATCGTGTTGTAACTGTTCATTTTCTTTCGTTTTCAGATTATTTAGATCTTGAAGTTTCATTACTTCATGTTTATAATCATTTGACTTGTCTCGTTGTTCTAATTGCTTGACCAAAACCTCAAGTTCCATAATATCTCGATTCTTTTTCGCTATTTGGATTTCCCTATCGGCCCGATCCTCTTTTAGTTCACTGATAATTGTTTTAAGCCTATTTAACTCGGCTTCTAACCGTTCCACTTCTCGCCGATAAACTTGCTCCTCAGTCGTTGAGGTTTCGGCCACGTTTCTTGTCTGCATCATTTCATTTAAACTTAGTTTTAAACTATAGACCTCTTTCTCAAGTGCTTTCTCACTCAACTTCAATCGTTCATTTTCCTCGCATAACGGTAGACTACCGTCCGAAATTTTTACATTCGCCTCGTTAAGCTCCTTACGGAATTGATTACAAACTTTAACTTGTTCTTCGTATTGTACCTTCAAAATATCCATCTGAGTCTTAGACTGCTCCTCTTGTCGTGCTAGTTTAGTCTCAGTTTTTTGACATTGTGTTGTGGCTTTCAATAATTTCTCTTGCAACGACTTAGAATTTGCTTTAAACTCTTCGATTGATTTGTCCTTTATTGCAATTTCGTTGGTTTTGGCTTCGCATAATTTTTCAAATCGTTTATTAGATATTTCTATTTGTTTCAACCTTTGGTTGAGGCGCTCAATTTCCTTGTCCTTTTCATCACGTTTCGCTTCGAATTGTGCAATGACGCATTTTAATTCATTAACGCAAAACTGTTCATGCGCAACGGTCTTCGTAAGTTCAATATTTTTTTGTTCATTTTGGGCTTTTGTTGACTGTAATTCCTTAATTTTATTCTCCAGCTCCGTAATTTTTAGTTCACTGGCCCTTTTAAAATTTTCATACTCTTCCGGAATGGAGCCTTTCATCATTACCGGTGTACCCTCTTCATTAATCATGACCTCTTTTAAATTTGTTATAAAGCTGGCGATACGAGTACCTTGCTCCAGTTCTTCCTCCTCAATTTTCTTTTCGATTTCTTCAAATAAATTTTGGATTTTATTTGGAAAAAGATTTGTATCACCACTTTCAGAATTATCGGCGGTTTTCATTTGATTGTTGATTTCCGATAAGCGCCCAGAAAATTCTTGAAGCAATTTAAAACTGTACACTTGGATGGTTTGTACTTGCTGGGAAATTTGACTAAGTACGTTCTCATTGGTAATCTGTTTGAGTTTGCTTAATGACACTTTCTTAACCAAATTCGCTGGACCCGCAGCACCACCTTCCTCAATTTCGGTAAAATCGACTATTTTTAATTCCTCAATTGGAGGCGCCTCATCTTTACCATTTAGCTTATTTAGTTTCACGAG
Organism: Nephrotoma flavescens; assembly: GCA_932526605.1. NCBI lineage: Eukaryota > Metazoa > Arthropoda > Insecta > Diptera > Tipulidae > Nephrotoma > Nephrotoma flavescens. The sequence continues at coordinate 227,615,821 of OW052222.1, read as the reverse complement.
TGAATCACGGTATCGTTTATAATAATCAACCGCCTTATTTTGAATATCGGTCAATTCTTTTTTAATTTGATTATATTGCTTTTTGTTGCATTGCACCTGCACGGCAACTAAATTTTTACTACCAACCCCTGGTTTATTGCGAAGATAGGAGGGTAGTTGTCCTGGTTTATGTGACATTGAGCTTTGGCTTGTTGCGGTTATGCGAGAATCAATTGTTGTAGTCGAGAGGCTAGCTGAAACAGCATTTTTTCCAAACCTCTGTGTTGGAGGGGCCGTAGCTGGTTTTTCTCGGATCATTTTAGTTCGCTTTGAAAATATTGAACCAGTATCTTCTGCTGGTTTAATTGGCGCTTTCGGTACGAACGTTGGCTTTGGGCGACTTCCCACACCCGTTCTAATACTTGAGCTGGCGCTACTCGAACCTGCTGGAGTGTCTCGCTTCCGTAAAATGCCGACTGTCAATAAAATCAATTAATAATCGTTTGGCATATCGAAAGACTTGGACCTTACCTCTTTTCGGCTCCTCTGCGCCATCTGTTTTATCTGTCATTTTGTGCTACGTAAAAAATTCAAAAATGATCACAGACAATTTTTCTACTTTTTTTTATGTTTTTGTTTTTTTTATAAATAAATAATTAATAATCAAAATGTTTAAACGTGACAAATTTGTGTAATTGATTTTAAAGAACTACAAAAAAAATCATTTAAAAAACAAAATGCCGGATTAAAATTTTATTGATTGTTTTCGCTAGAAAAACTACAAAAGAATAAACGAAACAAATTTCCAGGCTACTTGATGTGTTAAAATTTTTAATTTTATGTAGTTTTGAATATGGAACAGAGATAGAGCAGTAATATGCATCTGCAATACCAAACATTTATTAAATTTAAAATTTTTGTCACAAAATCAATTTAATTTATGCTTCCTCTTAAAATATTTTCCCTTTGCTTGATTTAGTTTGCTATACATTTTTAATGCAATGTCTCATCAATCATATTATACATCTATCACAACATTACCGAACAACGTACGATATGAAAAGCATAAAATTAATTGAAAAATATAAGAACAAGGAAAGGCGTTAAGAATTTTAAGCAGTTCCCTATCAAACCAACTCATTCTGTTATCTTCTTGTTGTGTTTATTTAAAATATTTTCGTATAAACGTGAAAATATCAGTATGCAGAATTTGATGTCAGATTAATACAGAAAATTACTTGGGAAAATGTATGCTGATAAATTAGCTGTACGGATGGTGATATGTTGCCTGAATTATGATTTTATAAAATTTGGGCGCTGATTGAAATATGTCAGTCAAATGTTTAATAAACATATTGAATGATGTGGATCAAATCGGTATGATACGTGTTAATTAGCAGTGAATATTAAATTTTGGTTACCTAGATCCACAAAGTCGGTCTAATCATATCTTGTTACCATTATAGGAATTTCCTTGGAGCAAAGACAGAAATATATTCTCTAATTATTAAAGAGATGGGTGGTGTTGCTTTTCAAAAGCCCCCAAAAACTTGCAGGCCAATTCAGATTTCCGCGAGACAAAATTAATCAATTTTCGAAGAACCTTTGCAATTCGTCGATATTTTCACCGTTTTGTTGAAAAACTTACACCGTTTTGTTGCAAATAAACATCACCCAAGTAGATTCCATCAAGCTGGAGAACAGCGTATCCGTCCTCATTCTCGCTTCCGTCCTCATCCTCACTCGGTGTTCAATCGAATACGAGTCCATTGCAATATATGACAAACATTCAGCTAACAAAATTACATGAAATGACAGAAAATAAACATGCGGCGTCTTTGCAAAAACTATTTTTTTATTTTTCTACGGCTCATTTGGACAACCCTATCTCTTTCGTTTGATCCTCTTGACATACCACCTGAAATCCTCTTGTTCATACCAGCCTCAGTGACTTGTATTTTCCAAAAAAGAAAATCAAAGTACTATACACTTTATAATTATGAGTGGCTTTTCAACGATTATGAAAATCCTTTTTATTGTGGTCCTGTAATTTTCGCGTATTCTTAACAATTTCATGTCGTAACTTATTTAAATCTCGTAGTTCGTCATTCAATGTTTCGATAAAGCGGAAAATATTATCGTTTTCTGTAGTCTGATTTACACCAAATAATGCCAGTGACTGAATCAATCAACTCAGTGAAATGAAAAAAGGAAACTCACAGTCACCGTCTATTTTGTCCCAGTCCCTATTTGAATCGATATTTAACATTGTTTCTAACATTACGACGACAGCCATGTTTTGCCTGTCAACCTGTCCATTAGATTGGGTGGAATCCGTTGCTGTCAGGAAAAGGTTAATATCACCGGAACTAATAAAATCTTTGATATCTTCGTGTCGGAAACAGGGGATGCCGATCAGCTACTACTCTAACCACTCATGATTTTCCCGCTCTCCTAACTTTAGCTTTTAATCGTTCACATATACCGAATCTTACAAATGGCAAAGTAAGACTGACTCAAAATAATTCACTGTATCTCAAATCCATCCTTGACGACAATCAACTGCTGGCCACACATCTTTCTTTCATACATTGGCTATTGAACATACGGCCCACGCTGGACAGCTTTGCTGCTCTATCGGTCACAATTGCTGAACCACCCGCAATCTCAACTCGTCTTAGCCAGTATTTCTTCCAAATACATTTCACTATTCTATCCAGTGAAACTTGATCCGATCAAAAAATGATCGCGAGAAAACATCCTCACCACTAACAATTTGTGCTTGATTTTCTCCGTCACCTCACCGCTTCCAGTATCATCATATCACTTTTATCAAGTTTACTGCACACATCTATACTACATAATCAATTGACTTCAAAATCGTTCACTATGGACACCAACTCTCCGCCATCTTGCTGGCTAGTATATGGCTCAATATTAGACGTCGATTCTGCATCCGTTCGAGCATCTGAAATCCCGAGTATTTCGTTTCTTTCTTTTGAACTGTGGCAATATCCCGGTAGAACTGTTCATTATTTTCGAGGTAATTCAGCCGATTCTCCTTATCTGCTGTTTTCCCACCACCACTCTATTCCACAAAGCCCAATAGTTCCTCCCAACAATGGCAACCACACCATGATATTCATCATTCATTCATTCATTTTGTCATAGGCGTACTTCTATAGCCTATAGTGCCATGGAAGATGGGTCGGCAGAATTTTATCCCAGAAAATAAAAATATTTAATCAGGCAACACTAACATATCGTTGACCAATTTGTTCATGTGTGAAGTATGCCCAGCCCGAAATTAAATAAAAAAAAATTTAAATCTAAAGTTTCAAAAAACTGTAAAATTTTGAGTTGCTTATAGTAATGGAAAAATTAACAAATAATGTAAGAAAAAATTTGTTCTGTGAAAAGTTCCCGAAAATAAACTCTGGGGTAGGAATTTCTTTTGATTTTTATATAATTTTTCGTCCCGCTCGATAAATTTAAAATTATTTCGCCAAGTCGTGAACTTTTCCATTACTATCTCAAAATTTTACAGATTTTTGAAACTTCAGATTTTAATTTTTTTCATTATATAAAAAAAATAATCAAATTTAATAAATTTCATAATTTTTTATTTTTTCATTAAAATTGATAAACATTCAGGGGTGGGCTAAATATAGTATATTTGAATGAAATGAATCAAAAGCTGAGCTGGGCTAACTTCACACAAGAGCAAATTGGTTATTGATATATAGAGTTGCCTGATTAAATATTTTTACTTTCTAGGATAGAATTCTGGGATAACCACATACGTTCGTAGTTGTGTTCCTTTTTATCACAGATCATAATCTGTTGAATTTCCTTTTGCGTACTGATGGCCCTATTGGGATTCGAACCCGGTGCCTTCCGATTGAAGTGCCAAAGCTTTAACCACCGTGCCATTTGGTCGGTGGTTTGGTTTTGTTGATAATTTTCTTGTGTCAAATTGCCTAGAGCTGTCGGTACTTTTGCCATATCAAAGGTTCCATGTAGCTCGGGAACTATCGAGCTAAGACTTACTTACTGTCCCATCTCATTAAACTATCTGTAATTATAATTTTAAAAAAAATTACCACCATTTCATAACCTGAAAATTCGAATCTGTCTTCTCCAAGGTTTTTTAATAGAAAGATAATCATTGACAAGTACACATGGATACTCGGACGATATTGATAACCGCTAAAGCTTCTATCTCGAATAAATGCTTACCCCTTTCGGGTTCAGTTGTTCCCTACTAAAGAACGCAACAGGATGTAACCATTGAGGTGCTTCAGCAAAATAATTACACGGAAAAATAACGTCCTGTAGCTTCGCAATGCATACGTTCGAAATGCCTCAATTTCCGGTTCTTAAAATTCAAAAACTGAATCCTTTTTAAGCAATAAAGGAAAAATTGCAAATTAACTTCCGAACGAAGGTCCACAAAACGGTAAACCTCATGAATATTTTTCAGGATAGAATATTCCGCCATTATACTTCATTAAGAAATTGTACTTAGACTGTGTGCCAAAGTTAAGGTAAACCGTTTACTACGGTAAAAACCGGTTTTAGGACAGTTTTTTTGATCAATTTGCCATTTTTGAAAATCATTTGAATTTACCGAAAAATTTACATAAAATAGACTCTTACCTTAAGTTTGGCACACCGCCTAAGTCTATTATTTAATCTCTTAAATGGTTTTTCATCAGGATTCTGTAAAGTGAAATCTGCTGGAACACAAGAAGTTTTGATGCTATTTATTGTCGACACAGTAAACAATAGCGGTCATGGTTTCATTTCATAATTATTTTTTTTTTGATATAATTTACATCTACATACCACCTCTGTAAAGATAGTACAAATTTCTATCCCCGAAAACTCAAAAAAGTTTCTTAAGGCAATACTACAAAAGTTTATATATACTATTGCGACATATAATTAACAAATAGCAATACATCTAAATTCGGGTATAAATATTTCCGAATAACTGCTTAATAATAAATAAAAATGAGTTTAATAAAAACAATAAAAAGTTCTGACAACGTCTAAATATTTCTCCTTCACCAGACAAAAGCCGCGAAGTCCGAGAGTCATACCTCCTCGCGGTGCTCTCTGGGTAACTCTAAATGAATCAGGCGGTGTAGTGGAGACGAGCAGCTAAATCACTGTTTATAGTCATGTCAGGGCGAGTTATTGGCGCCTCAATACCAATACCAAATCAGCGTCTGTTCTCCAGGTTAGGTGCGGCTGAAGCAGGCGTCTGTCTCGTATCAAGCGGCTCGCTATATAAATGTGTTCAAGGTAGGACTGGATGCCTTAAGATTCTCACCAGTACGTGACCCACACACGTAACAAGCGGGTTGAGCGGCAGGCCAACAACCTGCCCTCATAAAAACTATCAAGTTATGAACCCTAATCAAAGGCCTCGGATAACCATATCGGATTCATCACAAAATCGACCTCGGAAATTAGGATGTCGAAATTGGAGGACGAGAGCGATGGACCGAGACGGGTGGAGGACCATAGTGCGGGCGGTAAAATCCCTTCATGGGATGTAAATGCTAGAGAGAGAGAGAGAGAGACAAAAACCGATACCATAAAATATATCACGTACAATTTCTAAAAAAAATAATAGGAGTTGGGTAAATAATTGATATCATTTATTTGTCCCAGCCCCGATAATTTTTTATATTATCTTGAAATGCAATATTTTTACTCTCAGCTTGGAAAAATGTTTGTGTCATGATAGTGTTAGCTGTCATGACAGTAAATATTTTCAGGGCTGACAGTAAAAAATGTGGAGATATTTTAGGCTTAGAGTAAAAAAATGACAAAGGGGAAGGAATTTGAGATATCTTCAAATACAATATTTGTCCCAACCCCGATAATTTTTCTAATTTTAAATTATCTTGAAAGCAATATTTTTACTCTCAGTCCAGAAAAATGTTTGTGTCATGATGTTTTAGCTGTCATGACGGTAAATATTTTCAGGGCTGAGGGTAAAAATGTAGAGATGTTTTGAGCTGAGAGTAAAAAATGGCATGATAGCAATAATTAGTATTGCCATCGCATTTTCGGGAATGTAATTTGGGCTATCTTCACTGTCATGACAGTAAATATATTTTGGGACGTGAGACTAAAAAATGGCATGATAGCAATAATAAGTATTGCCATCACATTTTTCGTGAATGAAATTTGGGCTATCTTCACATACGTTGTTTATCCAAGCCCCGAAAATTTTTCTAATGTTTTATTATCTTGAAAATGCAATATTTTTACTCTCAGCCCAGAAAAATGTGTGTGTCATGATAGTTTTAGCTGTCATGACAGTAAACATTTTCGGGGCTGAGAGTCAAAAATGTCATGATAGCAATAATAAGTGTTGTCAGCGCATTTTTTGGAAATGTAATTTAGGCTATCTTCACATACATTATTTGCCCAAGCCCGGAAATTTTCCAGATGTTATATTATCTTGAAATTGCAATATTTTTACTCTCGGCCTAGAAAAATGTTAGTGTTATGATAGTTTTAGCTGTCATGAGAGTAAAAAATGGCATGACAGCAATATTAGTATTTCCATCGCATTTTTCGGGAATGTGATGGAAATACTAATATTGCTGATGTTCTGATCTTGAAAATGCAATATTTTTACTCCCAGCCCAGAAAAATGTTTGTGTTATGATAGTTTTAGCTGCCATGACAGTAAATATTTTCAGGGCTGAGAATAAAAATGTGGAGATTTTTTGGGCTGAAAGAAAAAAATGTAATGGCAATGTAATTTAAGCTATCTTCACATACGTTATTTGTCCAAGCCCCGATCATTTTTCTGATGTTAAATTATCTTGAAACTGCAATATTTTTACTCTCAGATTGGAAAAATGTTTGTGTCGTGATAGGTTTAGCTGGCATCATGACAGTAAATATTTCGGGACTGAGGCTGACTGGGCTATCTTCCCGGCTCAGCCCGGAATATTTGTCTGATGTTATATTATCTTGAAAATGCAATATTTTTACAGCCCAGAAAATTGTTTGTGTCATGATAGTTTTAGCTGTCATGACAGTAAGTATTTTCGGGACTGTAAGTAAAAGTGTGGAAATTTTTTGGCTTAGTGTAAAAAATGTTATGATAACAATAATTAGTGTTGCCATCGCATTTTTCGGGGATGTAATTTATGCTCCCTTCCCTTACATCTGCATGTCCAATTTTTGACAAAAATAACAACTGGGGTTTCCTGCGGGTGCGGATAGTTAAGGCTTCGGTGGCCTGTCTCATTACAGTTAGAAATAACGTTGAGCATTACTGTCGGTTTTACCGTTGATGAATGATGGTTTCTTCATCTCAGGTTTGTTATTAGGAAAATTCATCGGAATAGTGTTCTGTTACAACTTTTACAAATTGTGTCCTGGGCCAAATATATTAATTCAAGTTGTATTAGAACAAAAACAACATTTAAATTTGACACATTAAAATTATACATTTTTCGAATCAGGCTGTGTTGCGAAATTGGGCCCTGTGTCAGATATATCCATACAATTCGTATTGATATATCAGACAACTCCTGCTCAAAGTTACCACTGAACTATTTTTCTCAATTTTTTTTTAAAGTAAGGGATAGGTATGATCATCTCAAAATACATAACTTTTATCGAAATTTTAGTTCAAATACTACTTTTATAAGTATAATGATTGGGTGGCTAAAATTCGGCAAATTTAAAAGGAATGAATTTAGTTTTTATATTTAACGTCATTTCTAATCAATCCCGTTAACTTGACAAATTACTATTTATTTAGGATCAATTTTAATAAATTCTGGCTAACTTTGCATCAGAGCACTTGGGTTTTTTATTGATTAGTGTTGCCTGATGATTTTTTTTTATATTATGTGATCGAATCGTGAGATAACTTCATATATGTCCACAAAACTAAATTTCCCCAATGCAGATTATGCAAATAGATGTGAACCGTGTATTCAGGAACTCCCAAGTAATGGTACACGAGAAAATCAGCAGTTTTTGGCAGGAAGTAATTATTCGTAAAACTGCTTTCTGAGCAGAGATCAAAGGCTTAATATTTGATAAGTACGCTAAATTTAAATATGTATGGCTGTTTCAGTCGAAGAAACTTGACGTTGAGTGCAGCGTTTGGAAAATAGATAAAAAAGGAACTGCTAGCTATGCCAAAACTAGAGGAGCGTCTTCAATCCGAGCAGAAACACGAAAAATTGAGACCAAGTGCAATTCATATTCTCATATCACCGGACTTAGTATCGCAAAGCTCCAGTAGGATGGCCGCTCCTATTCAAAATAAATTAACCAACCCATAAAAGTATCAATCGGATATCTCAACTCGGCCAATCAGCCATTAAAATATTGATCCTCGATTCGTTCTTCCGAAAAATATTCCACCGCGGTTTCATTCCTAAACGGAAGCCTGACGTTGTCAAGGAAAATATCTTCGCTTGAGAATAGTACATCTCGTGCTATTCTGCGATCAGGATGGGAACGAACTGAAACACAATACTTAATTACAGTACGAACCCTTTTGTGGGAAAAGTGGACCACGTCAATAGTCAGAAAATTAGAACTAAAATTCCGCCAACGATGAACCATCCATTCTCTCAACCTGAACCAATTAACAATATTCCTAGTTTATCTAATATTAATATTAGGAGTGACGCGAATGACAAATTCCCTAAATGGCGAAATTTATCTGGGTCAAGCCTTACCTATAACTGTTAGGGATTAATGGGGTATATATTGTAAGTAGAATTAAATATATTGATTGTTGGTTGGGTAATTCTATACCCTCAAGTATATGCGCCAAGTATAATGATACCTGTTAATCTTATTAGTTATGAAATCCATCATATAAAACTACTTGTGTATATTGCCACTCATAATGGATATTACTAAATTCATATATACGATATGAGGGTATGTAGCTCTGCTACATCTATAAACATATTTTATGTATGTACATGTAAACATAATATTTACATAAATGAAAATGAAATGAATTGAGGGCAACAACAAACATTTTACATTATTGATATGAAAATACGCAATTTTCTGTTTTTTTAAGCAAAAATAAATTTTTATCTGTCTATGACATTTATTTTTGTAATTTTTGCCATTGTTGTCGCTTTCCGAGATATATATCTGACAGATTTTTATTTTATGTTATTTTATTTGTTTCTTTAAAATATATTGTAACAAATATATATGTCTACCTAACCTACATCTCTTACTCCAATCCATAATATGGCAAAGACAAATAATAGAAGTGGTACGAGACATTATACGAGAGATGCGCTTTGTTATTTTACTTCAATGATATTTTAAAATATTAAAATAGTATTTTTAGATTTATGACAAGTGTTTTGTGTTGATATAATTAGTCGATTTATGTGCCGATAATAATTTTTGTATGCTTATCACTTTATGTTACTTAAATGATTAGATAACATTCAAAATTCCTTCTTCCTTTAAAATTCCAAGAGTTCTCACAATCTTTTCTAGGGATAAATTCTGATGATGGTCAGATGCAGACATCCATTTCCAGATATTATGAAAAACTCCTCAACAGTCAACCATAGATCAGGTGTGACAATTTAAATAAAAAATATTTACTAAGCTTACTATGTAATTTCATTATAGGCCACTGATTTAGCAAATTAACTTGGCAATACAATAAAACAAGCTAAGTCACTCAGATGAACTCACAATAGTAAAAGCAAGATCACAAGCTAAGTTAAACCATCGCCTGATCAAAATAGTTTACTGAATTTTACATAGCTTTGAAAAATTCGCCAGATGAAGTGTTTATTCATCTGGCGAATTGAAAAAAAAAATAACATTGAGTTGGTTTTCTTTAAGCAGCAGCTAGAATGCGGTGAGTGTATGCAGTCTGTTAGAAAGAATCGTTATGTGTTGATAAAAAATCTTAGTCAGGTTAAAAGATCTTAAGTCAAAAAAATTTGTTCTCAAATTTAGAAATGATGAATGATTCTTAATAAATTGGAGATTGAGTTAAAAGAAATCAACAAACATGTCAGGAATCATCTCACACAACTATAAAACAAGTGTTGCGCATGTGGCGTTGTTTATCTTTACCACAATCGTAAAATAAATTATTTTGCTTGAATCAAGAAAACGGCAAGACATGTCACAAACGACAAAAAAGTTGCTGCGATTATAAGATGGCAGTTTGATAAGTCAGTGACTTAGTCTTATTTAACCTCGATACACTTTTTAGGTTTTCTCAAGGCTCTCAAACTAAGCGTTTGTTTTAGTGATGACCTGCTCGATAGACCCAAATCTCTAACCGCCCCCATTTATTGTTAGGCCTACATCTCAATCATTTTCGAAAAAATGGCGGTAAATCTTTTCGGCGGTAATGCCACACCAAACAGTAGCACGAAATGGATGTAATGGGATTTGATGAAGATTTTTGGCAGTTTCTGATAATCAAAATTTTCAATTTGGTTTATTTGACAAACATTAACAAACAAACAGTCATCATTAAGTTTGCATAAAAGTTTTCATTATCCTCAACGAGATATAAAACTGCTCTACCGTATCTTAAGCGCCATGTGGGGTCCCCAGGATTGGTTTTGTGAACTTGCTGGATTTTGTACGGGAAGTGAGGGAAATCCGCTTTTGAAAATCCTGAATCCGAAGGTTGCGGAATACAACGGAACAATCAAATTCGAAACTTTTGAAAAGTTTTTGTCCCTTTCCTCGCATTAAAATTTAAACATTGAGAAAATGACCTTTGTTGAAATTGGCGAAACTTCCATCCACGAACATAGAAAAGATTGCTTATGGCAACACTATATACAAGTTTATCAGTATTGCGAGATTTTATTAACGCAATTATAGCTATAAACCTATATTAGAGAATTGGAATTAATATTTGACCATCTGGACAATTTAAAAATCTGGTGGCGGTCTGGAGTACTAAATTCGACTAAAATTCGATTTATAAATTGTGATTGTGTAGTTTGATCAACAATTTTAGTAACATAATTGATCAGTCAACTGTCTGTAATCAGGTCGATTTCCATGCTACTAATAAACCTCTCTTATCCTCCTTATGGTATGTGTAAGACCTACGTCGAACTCATAAAGTGGTTTCCAAAAAGTTATCTGTGTGTTTTCTGAGTGCAAATTAAAAATTTTGGTGCCTCTTCACAGCTCAGACCAGCTACTGATCGGAGTGAAACTTTAAACTTATTTTTTTTGAGGAATTTGTCAACCGGTAATTGCAGCTTCCTTGGAAATTTGTACATTTCTTGAAAGTATTTTCGAAAGTATGGCATTCACGATAAAAACGACTAAGTTTTTCCATAAATTGGTAGGTCGGTGAATTTGGCTGAAATTAGCAAACCAGAAGACTATAGTGAAGTTTCTGGCAAAATAAAAATGACAAAAAACTTTACAACAGCCCAAAAAGTGTAAATCTACACTTTCAAGAAAAACGTGTTATGTAAAACTAAATAAGTTGTTACAAAAATAAGTTCACAATAGCAAGCTAATTTAGCAACAAACATGTGCAATAACCACTCGTTATGTTTTCTAGAAGCCAACATAATTATGCGGAGTTAAAATGTTTTTAATTTTAAAATTTTGCTATAGAATAAAGTGTAGTGGTGTTTCGATCGTCAATGACAAGGTATCTTAGAGAAGTCTAAGTAAATCGAAGAATGCTATCGCGTAGTACAGACCCTATTGCATCTTTTGTAGAAGCCAACATAATTATGATTGCCGTCGAAGCATAAATTTTCTATGTTGTCATCATAAAAATTCGAAAATTCAACCATTCGAAGGCCATTGACAAGGCATCGTAGAGATGTCTAAGTAAATCGAAGTATGCCATCGTGTAGTACAGACCCTATTGCATCTTTTGTGAAAGCCAACATAATTATGATTGCCGTCGAAGCATAAATTTTCTATGTTGGAATCATAAAAATTCGAAAATTCAAACATTCGAAGGCCATTGACAAGGCATCGTAAAGATGTCTAAGAAAATCGAAGTATACTATCGTGTTAACTATCGAAGTATACTATCGAATTAAAATATGTTTAACTTGGCGGACGATAATGGGGAAAATTCTAGTTTTGTTAGTTAATAATGAACCGATACAAACTGAAGAAACCAAAAGAAATTATCCATCTTTCCTCATCAAACAGATATTGTTAGTAGACATGGGAATGTTATTAACCATGCCTCACTGCACACAAATCCTGTAGGTAAATCAGAACATTCAAACGAAGAAAGATGAATCAAGGCCTTAAAATGGAATTTCCTTCAAGAAGTGTCTAGGAAATGTATCAGAATGGTCAAATGCAATACACTCATACACTTCAAAAATTTGTGTGTTATTTCTTACGATACCACATTTCAACAAAATATTGTTGATTATGGAAAGTGTAAGTACGCGCCACATGTACAAAATGGTTATAACTCCCAAAAATTTAATGCGAGTATATAGTACAGGAGAAACCTGTTGTTTCCCATGAAGTGAAAAATCATTTTGAACAAATAAGGGGTAAAAGACGAAATATGTACTTTAAAAAAAAAATGAGTTAATAAAAAGTGGTAATACTATAAAGTTGACCACTAATGAAATACTTCGAAAAATAAGATCAGAAGTAATAAAGCGTATATGATGTTTGTCGAAGGTGGGATTTGGAAAACTCAGAATATCCAGAAAACAAATACATTTATTCGGTGTCTCTACCATTATCAATCATTTTAATTCGAACTTCATTACTCCAACTTATTTCTAAATATGGCTGTTCAATTATTCATCTGGATGCTACAGGAAGCGTAGTTAAGAAACCGCAATGTTATCCAGAGCAATACTGCAAAAAAATTTTGTATTACGCCTGCATCATAAAGGTAGGAACTACTATGGTTCCTGTTGCAGAATTCATTTCATCCGAACATGATACGGGAACTATTACGAAATTTTTAATCGATTTTCGAAAGGAAATGTTAAAAATTCCCAATTTAATTTTGCCAAATGTTTATGCGTTGTAGATTGGACATGGGCTTACGTTCATTCCATTTTACTTGTCTTTAATGATATGAATGTACTTAATTACCTTAAGTATACTTATGGTTGCCTTACTGACAAGAAAAATCAGAATAAAAACATGGTCGCAGTATTCATTTGCTGTACCCATTTCATAAATATAATCGTAATTCAAGTGAAAAGAAAGTTACCAAAAGCCACTAAAGAAACCAGAAATTTTATCATAGATATGTTTTGTGCTATCCTAAATTGTGAAACTTTAGAAAACATAGTGAATCTCTTCAATATATTTTGTTCTGTTTGTTTGACTGAGTTTAAAACTCCAGAAGTTACTGTTGGGGTAAAAGAATTTGCTAAGGTTCTACCATTTATCTATCAGCATGATTGCAATCTAAACGAAAGCAGTATTAATAATGAAGACATGCTAGATGTTGAATTCGATGTAGGTAAAGCTCATTATTCTAAAAGCCAAGACAGACTCCCAAACCAAATAAAAGAAAATTGATTAATCATGATTTCGATGAAGAACTGGACGATATTAATAATGGAGAAAAATGGAATAAACATATACGACTATATGACTCCCCGAAACATATGGGGAAACGAGTCTTAGATATACAGCGAAAAATAAAATTGAGGAGGTTATCGAAAATCAATCAGAAGGCGAGGACATTGTCATCGACCATATCCTACCAAATGAATATTCTTTCAAGTTTTTAAGCTACGAGGTATCAATTTATAATACGTGCGCTTTCGATGCATTGGCCCATATTATAAGAGTGTTATGTATAGATAATAATCAAATTATGGACGTATTTAAGGCCACAAATACTGATTTTTCCGTTTTTATATCGTATTTTGTAATAAATGGAGCAATTCACTCGACATTTCGAAGAAAAACACACTTGCTTTTAAATTGTTTTAATAATAATGATATTACGTCTAACATAAATATGAGCATGGACTGCAACATTTCAAAAATAATTGAATTTTTCTCCATAAGGTCAATTTCTGTCGATGCCACATGTTCTTATTGTCATAATATTCACGCCAAAGGCAGTTTTTACGTTCCAATAAATTATAAGATATTTTCAAAAAGAAGCCTTAAAAACTTACAGGAAGCACAGTTTCAAGCGGCAGCCTGTACCAACTGTAGTCAATGGTTCGAAAAACAACCTCCTTACAGATTAAGTCGCATAATGGAATCGTTGTAATGGATGTGCAACCTATTGACATTAAAACTTACTACAACGTAAAAATTGACGAATTACGCCAGAACTTAATTTAGGATCAAAAACATATTTTTTAAAAGGAATCATTCACTTCCAACGACCATGAAAACTTTCAAGGACTGGCCATTATATAACATACATAAAAAGAAATAGTGAATCTTGGGAAATTATTGACGATTTGCTATCCATAAAATTGAATACGTCAGGGCAAATCAGAATCAATCCGGTGTCTCTAATTTATATAGAAAAACAATAAACACACCATGTTTATTTAACAACACATATTTCAAATCTAATGGTTCAATATTAGAACCATCCAACAACGTGAATTCATTTTTGATGGTAAATTCTAATGATGATGAAGTTATAGTCGCATATTCAACCATGCGAATTGCTGGTACTAGTGTCTGGTACTCGAAAACCTCCTCTCAGTAATTAAGAAAACCGTGGGAGCCTAGCAAAAATTAAAGAAACGACTCCGGGCCCACCAGATAACATCAACATCATTTGAAACAGAAGAATATGTGAAAAGGGACCTAGCTCGTGCCATTAATTAAATGTGAATGCTGCAAATCAATATTGTTACTATAACAATGAACATTTTCAAAAGACGCTATTAACAAAATCATACAACGTGTCACTGTAGCGCAATCAGCCCAACATAGTGCAACATTCTTCAATATGATGAAACATAACGCGAGACAACATAGCGCAACATTATGCAACATGTAGCAACTCACGCAACAGCTACAACATTGTGCAATATGACGCGTCATAGTGGAACATCACATAACATTCCTAAACAAGATCTAACCATTACGTAATCCAACGTAATGCAACATCACGCGACATGGCATATTGCAACAAGGCGCAATATTATGCGGCCTGGTGCAACACACGGACCCCTAAATGAATTTTCCGGAAATCAGAACTCCTTGTAATCGTTTCCTTGCAATTCAAACCCCTGTTTATTAAATTTTATCAAAATCGTTCAAGCCAAATAAAATGTTAAAAGGCCACAAACCCAACCAAAAACCCCCCCAATAAGGACCCATCGTAATCGACTTCTGGTACTCGAACCTCCCCCCTCCCCTCCCTGAACAATTTATATCGGAATTATTCCAGCTAAATTTATTTTCATAAAATGAGATCCAACGGGGGACCTCATACATAGATTTTCCCGAAATTGGGACACATTGCAATCCATTCCATTCATTATCACCGTATTTTTGTCAAAATTGTTTAAGCCGAAAAATATTAAAACCGCGCCCTATCGAATCACCTACTAAATGAATTTTCCCGAAATAACCACTCAACAAAATCAATTCATGGCACTTGAAATTCCATCTTCACTAATTTTTATCAAAATCATGCGAGCCGGCCAAAAATAATGGAATCCGGTTCCCACCGGATGACCCCTAAATGAATTTTCCTCGAAACCGGGATTCATCTCAATTGGTTTCCGGAAATTGGAAAATGCCCTGTCAACAATTTTTATAAAATCGTGCCTTCCGACAAAAAGAATAAAAAAGGAACCGGGCCCAATCGGACGACTCTCTCAATGGATTTTCCCGAATTTAACACCCATCTCAATTGACTCCCAGGACGAAAAATCCTCCTTACCATGTTTCATAAAAGTTGTGGGAGCCGAAAAAAATAAGGATGGAGATCCTTGGTCCACTGAATAACCCTCTCAACACTTGAACCCCTCTCTCCTTTATTTATTTTTATCAAAATCGTGAGAGCCAAAAAAAAATTCAAAACGGGACTCGGCCTCCAACCGGATAACTTTCAAAGTGAATTTTTCCGAAATCATGACTCGTCACACTCGGTACTCGAAAAACGTCCCTTAAAAATGAAAAACCACAAACCAAAATGAAAAATGAAACCTCCCTCATGAAACTCGTTTGAGCTAAGACAAAAATAAGAAAAATGGAATCCGTGTACCACTGGAGGACTCCCTAAACGAATTTTCCTCAAACCAAGTCCCTTCGCAATTGATTTCTGGTACTCGAAAACCTCCTTTTAGCAATTTTCATGAAAATCGATCGAGCCATATGAGAAACCCTTGTACAAACATTTAAATATACAAATGTATTTATGTATATACAATTAATCCTCGTGCACGTGTACAAAATATTTACCATACATACGTACACAAAATCATAATACAGTGTGTGAATGGTTGTTTCACATTTTTATATGTTTTTGTTTTTTATATATAACATACATTTATTTTCATTTTACTTAATTTAACTCCGTAATAAAAATAAAGAAACATATTAAAAGCTTAATTTTGTCGTCACACATTTAAGCAAGGTTCAGAACCATTTTATTTATAACATTTACAAAAGTTTTCTTTAGTTGCAAGTCATTACATAGATGGATTGAAGTTTAAGTAAGAAAAACTAAAAAAAAAATTTTGTTCTAATTTTCATATCTGATAGCTTTATTGTTTGTGGTAGAATTTAGCTATCCATTAATTCATCACCTAAGCTATTTTGGTCATTTATTGATTCATTAAAGAATAAAACTGGTTACCCATCTGTAATGAGTCTAAATGGTATACGTATTCTTCTGATCCTCAGATCATAAGTAATTTATTTGCTGAACATTTATTATCAGTTTTTAATCCCCCGACAGCTCAACAGGGGATTTCCTGAAGTTTCCTCATTTATAATAAAAATCACCTTACTTTTGGTTATGTTGGATTCTCAAAAGCTGAGAACTTACAAGTAATTCATTCGTTAGATATTGATAAGCGTTGTAGTCCTGATTTCATAACAAATTTTTTTATAAAGGCAATGAAAGACGTTTTGGTTATTACATTACAATTCTTATTTAATATGTCAGTACGGACTGGAATATTTCCTAAAATGTCATTCCAATATTCAAAAAAGGTGATAATACAAATATTTAAAACTATAGGCCCATTTGTATGTATTTTAAATGCCTTTAGTAAAATTTATGAAAAACTATGTTACACAAAATTATTTTTAATAAAATTAATCAGAGTGTAAGTGCTTCTCAACATGTATTTATTTCTCAAAGATTCACTACGACCAATTTGTTGGAATTCTCAAATTATCTCTTTCCTAATATTGATAATGGTAAAAGAATTAATTGTATTTATACTGATTTTGAGAAAGCATGTGATAGAGTTCTGCATTACCTACTGATAGATAAATGTGTTAGGTTTGGATTGTCCCAGTATTTGGTAATTTTAGTACGCTCATATATCAGTAGTAGATTTCAAATAGTTAAATGTAATGGTAGCCTGTCAATTCCTACCGTTATTGTTTTTATTGTTCATTAATGATCTATCGTTGGAATTGAGGTGTCGTCATCTGCTTTACGCCGATGATCTCAAAATTTTTAGAGTGATTGAAAATATTCTTGCTCGTCTTGCTTATGTTATCGTAATAGATTTAATCTAAATGTCAGTAAGTGTGTAACAATTACTTTCTGTAGGAAAAGGGTAAATTTCTCATACGATTATTATATCAGTAACTCGATTTTGTGTAGAGTAACGGAAATTAATGATTTAGGTTTGACGTTTGATTCAGAATTACGTTTTGATAAGCACATACAAAATATCTGCCTGAAGGGCCATAAAATGTTAGGCTTCATTTTTTGAAGAGCCTGTGAATTCCGTAATCCTCAAATCTTTTTAACACTTTTGAATACCTTCATACGATCGATTCTTGAGTATGGTTGTCAGATCTCGGCACCCTATTATGATTGCTATTCTCAACAAGTTGAAAGAGTACAAAGAAAGTTTACTACATTTTGGTTCCACAGATCAATTCCTTACACTAATTATGTCAATTATGATATCCGTCGCAAAGTTTTTAACATTGAAACGTTTGATTGCAGAAATCGTGGTCTATAAAGTTATAAATTCTATTTTCTCTACTGATTTGATTTCTTCATCACTCAGATTTTTTTCCCATGGCACGAAAGGACTAACTGTGGACTATCCAATCCAATCCATCCAATACAATTGTGAGAATCCAAAAACGTCATAACGATCGGATCTCTACGCTGGATTTTTTCAATATGGGCATGGGGTTATTTAAAGCGCGTGCCACTGACTTGGTTAACATTTAATTTTTTTATCTTATTCAATTTTCTATTTATCTGTTTTGGTATAAATTATATTTCAATTTTATTTTGTTTAATTTTTTATTTGTTTTTATATAACTTTGTATTAAGAGCGATTGTTTCATTGACTATCAAGTTGATTGTTTGTTTATCGGTTTTATATGTTTGTACGAATATTTGTATATTATTGTAAATTATATCTCCAATGTAAAATAAATAAATAAACAAATTATGTCACTCGATGAAAGTATTTTAATAACTTCACTGTTTTCATCCTTCTTGGCTTAAATGATTCCATGATTGACCCATACAAATTTAAATTGATGAGTGGTTGATTGCAACAATTGTTTCGCTTCATACTTTCCGTTTTCTTGAGTCTAGGAGCGGATAAAAATTTATGTTGTAATAGACGGCTATTCCAGTCGATAACAACTGCCCTATTCTTTGGCCGAGATTTAGTTCGAAAAATGTTTCGGACATTAGATGCATAATAGTTGAAAAATTCAACAGAATCTTGCATAGATGCTCAAATATGTAGTTCCAATAACTTAACATTAGGTTCACAAGGCACACCATAAATTAATAATTCATTTCCATTTACTTGCTGTTCCAATAAGGAACATTTTATCGAAACTGCAGACAGCTGTGATTTAATAGTAGCATTCTCGTCTCACAAAATAATCGCATTGTTTCGCAGTTCTAAAAAGTCAATCAGACAATTCATTTTGTTTGATTTGCATTACTGCTATTTCTTTCTTAAAAGTAGCCCACTTGGAATCAGTAACATCGTTATCATTGTATCATTGGTGCGAGTTGCACTTGTTATAAACCACCTGTACACGAGGCACACTGGAATTTTAAGTTGTTAGCTTCTACATCCGCCCACATTAAGGCGGAATTCCGACAAAGACAGATTATTTATTTTATAGCGAAATAAGGGGAACATTTGACAGCCATGAAAATTTGTTAAAAAATGCAAATTATGGGTAAATTAATTTTATTTCTATCTCTAAATTACTAAAAAGCCTAAATATTATTTGTAGGCATTATTTTTTTGTGTTTTTTTAATTATTTCCTTTCAATAATAAAAAGTTAGAAAACGCCTTCCTATAAAAAAAAGTTAGGGGAATATTTGACAGCGTTTGTAACATAACCTGATCACATGCATTAAAATTTTGTAATACAGAGTAAATAATAAAAATTAATAATTTTAAAATATTTTTGTTTGCACATTATCATGAAAACGCGAATTATATCACACTCCACCAAACATATAAAATGTATGAGCCAAGTGTTCCCCATAAAAATATTACTAAATTAAAATTTGCTGAGACTGTGGGGTATTTTTCATAAATACTTCGTTTTGAATTTTTTATTTATATTTATGGCAACCAAATCGCAACAACAACAAGCATTTTAAGTAAACAAAATTTTACTGTAGGAATTTTTGATTGTATCTCTTTCTGGTTTTCTACCCAAAAACAAAGCCGAAGTGATGGAATTCCGCCCTTATTCTTAAGAATATCATCACAGTTTGGATTATAAAATAAGTTGCACTGAAGACACAGGTTTAAAAGTTTATTAGCCGCAATTACTTTTCGACACTTAACTGTTAACAATACATGTTACATTACAAAATTCAACAAAAACTCAGTAATGTATATTCGAGTTATCGGTTTATTGACTCTATGACCGATTCCAGTAAACTCAGAGATGTAGGCATATATTTTCTAAAAGGGAATGAATTGTCCTGTTCAAAACAGTTACCACGTAAAAATTAAAAGACCCACACCTGGTAACATCTCTGAATTTTCTGGAATCGGCCATAGCGTAGCAGGTATTTTGAAGAATATTTGAATTTTCATAAAATTGCACGTCCTAAAACTTGTGTTGAACAGCTCAAGTAGTTCACTATTAGATGGCATATGCCCGCACTTGGCAACATCTCTGAGATTTTTTTATTTGGCCTAAGCAATTATTTGGCAACACTTTTGTTAATTTGTATAGCTACACTTTTCGTTAAAAAAATATTCACATCGATGACACATATAGTGTTTGCTTGTGTCATATTTTTGATAAAATATTTACGGGGGCATAATTCAATTTATAAATTCTTCGAATTCGAAATATGTATTAGGTAGAAAAAAATTTGATTGGGTAAGTTGTTAAGCTGAATAAATTCAAATATGTGTATAGCTACGAAAGGTTGCTGTGCACAGTTTTTCCAGACAAGATTCATTATAAAAATGAATTCATGTATAAATTTATATATTTACATATGTATATATAATGTTTTATGTATAGCAGTTTATATTGCTGGTAACGTCGATCCTAAATACATGGTAACGATAAAAATTGTATGCTTGTTGTGGACTAGTAAGAAAATTATTTTAACCCTTAACTGATCCTTAAAACATTTATGTCCAAAATAACTCTCACCCTGTAAACAACTTTCGTCACTATTTTATTGTTTATTAGATTATTTTACATACATCATGGCATCCCTTACATTGGTATAAGTCTTAATATTGTGTTTAAAACTTCCCCTCAAAATATCTTGAATGTTATACTTTATCTTATTGAATTTACTTTATAGTTTTAAACAAATTTTTGCTGATTGCCATGATGATTAAAATTTAATTAAAAAAAGCTTTTTAATATTCTTTGCAAGTATGTGTGTTAGATATGATTTTTATTTAGTTTTTATTACATAAAAATATACTTCTAATGCTTGCTATATATGTGTGTACTCGTAGTAGTAAAATTAGAAAATATGAATTTTCCTTTCAGCACAGTAGTATTAGAGAAGAATTATTGGAAAACAATGGGAAAATTTTTAAAGATTAAAGGGATTTCAGTAATAAATTGAATAACAGACATTAATTTTAATCGTAAACCGTTCTGTTAAGTGTTGTGTGCTTGGTATTTTTAGAAAAAATAATCTTTTGCTTGGGAAACAATTAAGGAAATTAAAAATATAAAATTGCTTGAATAAAATTAAATTAATATACGTTTTAGATTGTGAGATAAATCAAAATTTTATTTTCTTTGAATATTATGGATTTTTATTAAGATTTGATAATCTGATAAAACTTTTTTTTAGAATATTGACGATAATGTTGTATTTGGTACATTTAGTTTATAATTCGTCTTTTGTGATTGAATCTTGATTAAAAGTTTTTGTATTTAATTTTATAAAAGAAAAATGTTTAATACGAGGGGAAAATTTGGGTATATTTTATTCATAATGCTTCACGAGTCCTCAATGTAAGAGAAAGCCAACCTTATATATTTGGACTAACTTAAATTGTATAATTCATGTGTAAAGGCGCAGTGGCAGTTTCCCAGTTTTTAAAAATTTATGCAATGATTTTGAAAAGTTTATTTTATTACAGTTACCTTTTTCGAGGAACAAGTGTCGTGTTAGCTAATACTTAAACCTACTCCGCCAAAATTCGTCGATTGAAATCGGCTGTTTTTTACCCGGACAAATGCAAAAAAAAAAAATTTTTGTTTCAAATCATGGAATATTCAGGATCTCTCTAGAAAATTTTACGACAATGCAGGAAAATGTCAATCTAGTTGAGAAATCCATAACTAATAATAAGGAGTATTATAACGCTTTTAAAAACAAACTGGAAATTCTAGAGCATAAAACTAGAAACTAATCACGGATCAAAAAAAGGCCTTATTAACGGATTAGGATCTCTAATCAAAGATATTAGGTGAAATCTAGATTAACACGATTTAGAAGAAATAAGCATTGCAATATCCACAACCTTCATGAAAATCAAGTCAACCTAACTGAGCAAAAAACGCTCAAATTGCAGTCATTCAGGGTATGCTCGATAGGTTCAACTATATACAAAGCAATACGTTAAAAATAGTAAGAAGAAGATGACATTCGAAGTAAACCAACCGGCTAACGCAACCGAAGTGGGACAACACATGTTCAAAATAGATCAATATATATCCAAATTACGACATTTACTAACCAATAAGGAAATATATTTCATTAACGACATACTATCCAACGACCACATAGAAATTTTAAATCCGAATACTACATACGACCTACAAAATTTACAAGGACCAATAACCAATCCAAAATTGTACTAAGTATTCAGGTACCAAAGATCTTAGAATCAACATTCGGTTAATACAACATTAAACTTAACCATGCAGCGAGGTGGAAAACATATACTATTGCAAGAAACAAGCACTACGATCAACATCGCTCTCTTGCTTACCGAATATAATACTTCAACAACCGGCCAGGTGTAACCACACGAACATCGACCAGGAAGACATAATTAGCGAGCTTACAAATAGAAAGCTCTGCATAGCTAAAATAAAAGAGCTACAATTTGCATCAACGGGTAAAATCTATCGAAGGTCAATTTCCAATGGACTTCAACAACTGTCAAGTCAATATTCAAGGTATTAACAAATATGTCTACGAAGAAGACGAAACAATCATATTGCCATATCACGATGTCGAAAGCCATCACCTTATCCCATCACTGTCTATACCAAAGATGACAAATTGGACGCTGAAAAATAGATCAAATTCAACTATTACAAGAAAAAACTTTATCTAACTAAATTTTAAGTGGCAGCACAACTGGGAATGTCGTGATCGTGATCATCATAATGATGGCGAAATTCTGCAATATAACGAGAAGTGATGAAACATTCGATGAGGCGCAATCACCAAGCCCACAACCGGCCATGCGAACCAAGTCCTTTTGAACTTCTCTCCGGCGGGAGTAGTTAAGTTTCTCTACACACAAAACAACCGGCGAAACAACAACAACATAAGAAAATAAGAGAACTACTTTTCTATCGTGCGCGAATTATATACATTTGAACTTTATATGTAAAATCATCATAAAGGGGGATACATCGTCGTTAAGAATTTGGAAATTTAACATTGAATATTCGGATATGCGTAAGTGAAGATGATGAAGAAGGCATTGAACGGTCACAGTCAAATTTGGATCGTCAAGTCAGATGAATTAAAAGATTTTGAGGAGTAGATAGAGCAAAGGTGAAATGAATTACAACGCGCCAATATTTATGGTATTCTAACAATTAAAGTTTTTTTGTTTTGCTGCAGGCAGCTAACTTTTTCTGGTGTTGCTAGAAGTGAAGAGAATAAGACAGAGGGAGATGGTGGCGCGGGCGATTGGCCGAATGCAAACGAAGGAAGAGGCAAATTATAACATTTATATTTATAATACGGACACGAGTGGAACGATGATTATTAGAGCGTGTCAAGAGAGAATTGAGCCAATTAAACAAGTGAAAAGAGTGGGAAATATTGGGACGAGGAGAGATTTATTTTTTCTTTTTGCTTGGCTGCTACAAAATAAAGAGCCACGTTGGCAAAAATCCAAATTTACTCATTTCTTACTTACGCAACACATTTGCCGTCCATTACTGATTTCTATATTAAATTATTATTCCACTTTTTCTAATAAATTCATCAATTTCTTTATAAGCCAAACCACCCTCTTTCATTAATCCACTTACATTTCTTGCATTACGAAGGATGTTGAACTTCTCCACATTTTCACATACAAATCAAAATTGTTGTCTTCACTTAATTGACGTTTCCGCAAATATTTCTTTAAATTTCCTTGGTTCGGCCGGATTCTTTCAATTGTTTGCAGCATTCGTGTTCTCCTTTGAGCACCTGATACAAAAGAGTTCTCAGAGGCGTATTAGGAAGTATAGAGTACTTCATTCTCTTGTTAAATTCACTCTCCCATTTTATCCACCGAGTCATCTGAAGGATTCGAAGTTTTGTCCCTTGGATCTTTTTAGCTAAATATCGGTTAGTTCATTCCCTTCGATCTGTCTATGCTTGATGGATCTCATCACTTTGACAGAAACGAACTCAAAGTCAACGGATTATAGAGTGCGTTGTGAATATAGAAGGAGATGAATATATAGAACCGACCTCCCGTACATGTCGAAATCTGGTGTCACTTGCCCCGTACTCGGCTGCGGCGATATCATTGTGTGGTTAGAAAAGCTTTGATTAGAATTTGTTCCGACAAAAATATTAGTAGAACACGTTGCTGACATATTATATGTTTTTGTCGATACGAGATGTAAAATGATTAGGTCTCTTGTAATACCATTCATTGCTAGGGATCTGACTTATGGTATCGATTTCTGGGACGCTTTCAACATCTGGCCTATTTCAGACAAGACAAATGATCCGAAGAGCGTGGAATAAGTTGACGTGATAAAGAAAGACTAAAAGAAATTTAGTATGAACATTTTTGATTTTTTTTTATGATATAATTTGGAGTGGTTGAAGCTTCTGGTGTAACCTGAGGGAGCACAATCTGTTGTTTGGGTGTGAAAACATTGAGGCAAATTTAAATTTTGCTTAGATGCGCACAAGTTAAACGAAGTCAATGTATTAGACCATTTATCACATATTTATTTGTAACCCTTTATCATAAATTAAAAGGATTTCAGGGTAGTTCTCCGGTACAAAATGCTAAGAGATGTCATCGTAGCGTTCTGGCAAACTCAATAAAAGGCTGTATGTTGACGGTATTTTTACAAAACGGTATTTATTGTACGTGGAAGAGATCTCTTCCAGTACAAGCATATGCCGTCTGGGATTTGTAATGGAAGCCAAACTCTTTGCTGGTTGCGACACAAGCTTCTTGAAATCGATTTCGAGCGTGATGACATAATCGTCGTGTCGCAGAGCTTCAACGAACAATTACATCTAGTAGAAAAAGTAGCGTAACGCCTCCTTAAAGAACATGGATTAAGAATCGACAATGAGACGATTACCAGAATCCTGAACTTTGCAACAAGCAATGCGGTTGAAGACGTACGGAGGCTCATACGGATTGCAGATTTGTAAGGGAGGTTCATTTCTGAGTTCTCTTCAGCTACAGCACTAATTACCATCAGGCCCTATGCTGCTCAAACCGCTTTCGCTCAGCTAAAGACATTACTGTGAAAGCTCAAATTTTGGTAAGCCCAGACTTCACGAAAAAGTTTACCTCCAGACGTATGCATCGAATATTGGTGTAGCGTATATAAGCCACAAACTCACATTCACACAAAGACAGTATCCAGCTTTAGAACGCGAATGGCTGGCTATGGTGTTAGCTACCAAAAAGTTTAGACCTTATATATTGATAGCGTTCATTTCAAAGTGTTAACCGAATGATGTGCTTCTTTGGTCTGTCTGAAGAACCTGAAGAACCCAGTATCGAGGTTGGCGCGGTGGCCTATTCTTTTCCAGCACCATGACTTTGAACTCCGGTACTGGAAGTTAAAATTAAATATATATTGCTTGATTCATTAGGCCGGGCTATAGAGAGCATACGATTCTATACCAACGTGCAAGAAGACCCGATCTTTCTGAAGATAAGGCAAGGAGTTCCTGTGATTTTCTAAATATTGTCAGACTGCTGAAGGTGTTGGGACATATACGTGGGATTGGAAGCGGTATGTCCACATCATAATAGAAAATCAATTTCGAATAGTAATTTCGACATCGCTTTGACTTCCCATGACCTTGGCTTGCCCGCTGGCGTTCGGCAGTATATCAAGGTTTGTGAAAAATGACAACTTAACAAACCAAAGTACGAGATTTCGAGGATGCCCATGGTTGGCCCGTACCCTTGACCTGTAATGAGCGAGAGTGAGTGAAAGAGAGAGAGAGAGAGAGAGAGAGAGAGAGAGAGAGAGAGAGAGAGAGAGAGAGAGAGAGAGAGAGAGATGAAATAAGCCGAAATATCGCTCAATCTGCAACTAGAGCTACAAGAAGCTAGAAAACTGCAAATAAACCGCGAACCTGTTCAAAAAGAATTCTAAAGTCCATGCATTGGTCTCTTAAAAAAGCGCCTTGAGAGAATCAAACATGTTTTATGCTTCTGATGGAAAGTTATTTGTCTCGGAGTAATTCCACAACTACCAGAATGCCAGAGGTTTGTCTGTTAGGATTTTGAACAACCTGGATGACAAAAGGCACATTTAAAGATTCCAGAATCCTGTGTCGGTTCCAGGTGAAATTCAGTTTATTTTCACTCAGCTTACTGCCGTTTTTATTTAGATGTGAAGTGAACAATCCATGTTTCATCGATTGTCACATGTTAAGCCACAAGTCCCCTTATAGCAACATAACATGTTCTCTTCGTACTATTTTAAAGTCAGCTGTCTCTTCACTTTTTTTTCAATTTAATGAATTTTTATGATATTTTCTAGAGGTGCCATTTTATCAGTGTTTGTACGACTGGGTTTAAATTCATAATACCTGTCTTTTAAATTGAAATTGTAATTTTGAAGAAGAGACGCTTGTTACTAAAAACAATACCAAATAAAGGATCCTTTAGTGGTTACCTAGAAGCAATTTATAACTTGGAAATATTTAAAGTAAAAGGATCACTTGTAAGACTGTAGTGGAGCCTGACGAGTTAAAATATTTGTTAAAATTCTTTCAAATTAATATTTACTACTCAATTCAGCCTCGGCCGCTACAAATCATTGGCACTATCTTAATGCGAGAAGAGACCAAGTACCTGGGCTTAGGACTTTTACTTTTATACTGTTACAAGCAAAGAATGCTGGTAAAATTTTTTCTTATTTTCTCACTAAAACGAACAAAATGAATAATAATTTTTTTAATAGTTGCAACAACTCTGACGTAGCTACGGCTACCGTTGACACAGATTGTTGTATTGATGATATATCCCATCTGCTATTCTATGAAACCTTCATCGGAGGCCCAAAATGACATAACTCACCTGCGCAATTTATAAATTATTTTTAATAATGCTACTCTCACGCCTTTTCTTCCAAATATGGATTAGCAACTACCAGAACCAACTCATACAAAATTTACTTTGGAAAGATAGTGTGGAGTCTTTAGGAGTATCTAACGACGATATAGGAAGGAAGGTGTTGAGTCTGTGGATATTCCATGAACGAGCGTTGGTGAGAGACCTGGTACGCGGCCCTGTCAACCCATTAAAATACGGCGTTGGTCAAATTAAATAAAAATAAAATTTGACATCGCAGTTCCGGCATCTACGAAAAAACAGAAAAATAAAAAGAAAATTATTCTTCATCTTCGATTTCGACGGAACATGGTTAGTGGAAACGAAATCAAGAGCGTCGAGACAAAACTAAGCGCTTTGGATGACAGCAATGCAGCGGTAATAATTCCGCCATTTTGGAAGGCGAATACACCATTCTGGTTTTGCCAATTGGAAGCACAATTCGAAATCAGCTGTTATACCACGAAATATAATACAACCCGGTAGTAGCTACGATCGAAGTCAATATTCTTTTACTGGTGGATGAAGTAATATTTAATCCGCCGAAAACAAACAAATACATTTCGCTAAAAAACCGGTGAATGAGTAGTTTACGGCATCAGAAGAAAGCCGCTTAGATAGTTATTACACGACAAATATTTATGAGATCAACGACCGTCACATTTTTGGAGAGAAATGCGGGAACACGCAGGACCAAAAATCGGTAGCGAGTTCCTTAAATCACTTTGGATTCAGCGATTACCTACACAAATCCAGGCCATTTTAGTTAGTGGCGACGATTTGGACACGCTAGCTACGATGGCAGACCGTATTATGAAAGTTACAAAGGGATCGGAGGTGAATATATGCAGTAAAATAAATGAATCCGGATCAAATTTTGAAAATTCTATTATATCATCGTTGGAAGCGAAAATCCTGTACACCGGGTAGAGTGCAAAATGACAGCAGTTCGCGGTCAATCTCTTGCAAACGTACTGAGTACAAAAATTGCAGGTACCATCACAGGTTCGATAGTTACTTAATTCCGCCCGCCTTGTGAATTCGCAAATAACTCGGAAAACTAGAGAGACGATCGCTCATGGCGCCGACGTTTGTGTCATGCCACCAGGAAATAATGTTTAGACGAAAAAATTAGAGACGTTCCCGATAGAATTATACCAAAAAAAAATTAACGTTTTCGGAAACAAGACAATTACAGTCGAATTGGGTTTGCGGTGAAGTTTTGCATGGACCTTTATCATAGCCGATGTCAATAGAGCTATGCTCCGTTATATTCAAAGTATCATCGGCTAATGGCCGAAAAACTCATTATCGCAAAACGTGAGCTCGACAACATGATGAAGGTGGGAATTTGCAGAGCATCCGAAAGCCCGTGGGCCAGCCCTCTGCACTTGATTAAGAAGAAAAACGGCATGGCAAAGCCATACGGCATGGCAAAGCCATATTTTCCACAATCGATCTGGTAAAGGCATACCAAGGCATACCCATCGAGCCAGCGGACAGAGAGAAAACAGCGATAATAACGCCATTCGGATTATTTGAGTCTCCGCGGATAACCTTTGGTTTATTGCAACGTTACTCAAACGTTTCAAAGGTTCATCCATGCTTTGTTGAGAGGCCTCGATTTTGTTTCCCGTATCTGGACGATGTGTTAATTGATTCCGATAGCACGGAACAACATATGGATCACCGACGCCAAATATTCGATCGATTTAGTGAACACGGGATTTTAATCAACATGTCAAAATCTGTTTTAGGCAAGAATTCACCGTAAGTTTTTAGGTCAATTGATATCTGAATCGGGTACTACACCTATGCATGATAAGGTCGCTGCCGTTGTGGAATATAAAGAACCGACCGATGTAAGAGGTTTGCGATGATTTCTAGCAATGGGTAATGAAAATATCGTAACGGATGGTCTATCCCGGATCGAAACAATTTCAACTCCAAAGGTGGTGGACCTCGATGAATTAGTGGATTTCCAAATGGTCGACGACGAGGTTAAACTAATTTTGAACTCGCAAAACCAGATGAGTTTGAACTTAACACCAATAATGCTGCCCGGTAGTAGTGATAGAAACGTATTTTGCGAAGTAAAAGAAAACAGAATACGACCGTATCTCCCGAACAGCTTACGACTAGAGATGTTCAACAATTTTCACAATATAGCCCATCTAGGGGTAAAGGCTTCTACTACCTTGATGAATACGAAATATGTGTCTCCCGACATAAATACCATGAATAAAGATTGTGCAAACTAGGCATGAGACTGCGTGAAATGTCAAAATGCAAAAATATCGAGACATACGAAAAGTTCGCTATAGCCACCATACAAAGGACCATTTCCTTTCCTCAGTCCGCAGGAGAAATATTTTAAATAAGAAATAAGAAGCAAAGAAGTCGTAGTTTATACAGATCGATTAAAGCCATCGTTCTTACTCCAGGATGCCGAAGATGAATCACGTCCGATGCAAAATTCTCAGAAAACCGCACCTGACGCGAAATCAGGAAAAAACAAGATGCTGTTAAACAAGGAACTTCCAAAAACGGTAACATCTTCCGGTGAGAACAAACCATCATCAGTGCTGGGAGGACCTGTACCAGTAAAAACTAGAACGGGCGACACATGCACTTCCCCAAGAGGTATCTTGAGACATTTATATCAGTGTAAGGCGACGAAGGTGAGAGACCTGGTACGCGGCCCTGTCAACCGATTAAAATACGGCGTTGGTCAAATTAAATAAAAATAAAATTGAAAATTTGACATCGCAGTTCCGGCATCTACGAAAAAAACAAAAGTAAAATGAAAACAAAATGAAAATTATTCTAAATTATCTTCGATTTCGACGGAACAGACGTTTTAATATTTTTCAGCAATTTTTATTAAATAAAAACTTATATTAACAAATAATAAATAATAAAAACTTTATTAATAAATAAAAATCGCGAATAGAATTTTATTAAGTGTGGTGAAGGAAAATACAACAAGTTTGGGGGCTACAAGAGAGTGTATAGACCTCACCGCCGCCACAAGTCTATTAAACCAAATAAGTCTTGTTTCAGCATTTTTTTAAGAAAGTTATCACAAAATGTGAATTAGAGATGACAATCGGTTGAAACTGTTTTTGACTCAATTATTTACACCTTTTGAGAATACCCGAAAGAAAACGAAATACTGTAGGATAATTTTTCTGAATGCATGGCTGGCCGTCAACGATGCAAGATAAAATGATCGGCCGTCAACGATGCAAGATGGCGATGCAAGATAAAATCCACCTTTTCGGGAACTCTTTATTATTCTGGAATATAGTGTTTTCCAAGTGAAAGCCTATGTGGACGCTACTGATATGGGGGGTCTTATCTTTGGTAAAAATCCGAGCTTTCTAAATGTTCGCATATAAAAAACACACTAAACACTCTCTTAAATTAAGTTAATATTTGTAGCTGAAGACTGAGACTGAAAACCATCTACAAGAAAGCTTTGAAAGTTCTTACTTTAGGCCTTGTCATAAGACTCTACTTTCATTGACCAAGTAATAGGATGACCACGTGATATAGGAAATGTGTGTCCTTTAAGGTAACCGATTTGCTGTTACAAATAATTTAGGATATAGATTGAGTGCGATTCAATTTCACATTACATGCATCGTCATCAAAGTCAAAAGAATAATTGGTCAGTAAATAGTTCACGATATAGTTTAAAAAATTTTGCCATCTCTGTTTGGTATTCGAAAAGTTCGTTTGTAAAATTTTCAGTCTGTCTAGTACTCGGAAATTTTTTCGATATTCTTTTGTAATTTTTCTAGCGAAAACAATCAATAAAATTTGAACACGCGATTTTGTTTTTTAATGATTTTTTTTTGTAGTTCTTTAAAATCAATTACAAATTTTTCACGTCTTATACTTTTGATCTAATATTTATAAAAAAAAAAATTAAAAATTGTCCGTGACCATTTTTGTTTATTCCAATATTTAATAATAAAATATGTCAGATAAACCAGAAGCTGGTGAAAAGAAAGAAAGAGGTAAGCTCACATTTATTGCAATACATAGAAATGAAATTTTTTTGTTTTATTTAATTTTTTAGTTGGGATTTTGCGCAAGCGAGACACCACAACAGGACCAGTTACAACTCCGGTGATTACTAAAACCATTCCTGTTGTTCGTCCAAAATCAACGATCGCTAGCAAACCACCAAATAAGCCAGTCGAAGATGGCGGTTCCATGTTTTCGAAACGATCTAAACTTGCTCGTGATAAACCAACCACAGCTCCCATAACGCGCAACCTGGCACGTGCTTCAATCTCAGCGTGCTATTCATCTACCACACTAGATTCTCGAGTTACTGCAACAAGTCAAAGTTCACTTTCCCATAAACCGGGACATCGTCCATCATATCTTCGAAATAAATCTGGTATAGGTAGTAAAAATGTAGTTTCCATGCAGGTACAGTGCAACAAGAAGCAATTTACTCAAATTAAAAAAGAGCTGACGGATATTCAAAATAAGGCAGTGGATTGTTACAAACGTTATCGCGATTCCTTAGTAAAACTTAATAAGTTAAATGGCCAAGATGAGGTGCCAGCTATTGAGGATTTAAAAATTGTTGATTTTATTGAAAGGACTGTAGAAACGCCAGTTTCGGTTGCGTTACCAGAGCCTACATCCAAAGCGAAATCTGCAGAAAAAATTTCTTTAAATAATCTTAAACAGATAACCAATGAAGGAGTACTCAGCGAAATTTCGCAAGA
Source organism: Nephrotoma flavescens (assembly GCA_932526605.1). Taxonomy (NCBI): domain Eukaryota; kingdom Metazoa; phylum Arthropoda; class Insecta; order Diptera; family Tipulidae; genus Nephrotoma; species Nephrotoma flavescens. Next base: position 227,583,887 of record OW052222.1, on the reverse strand, counting down.
GGTGCAAAATATACAAACACCTAGTTTTAAATTATTACAAGAATTTACCGCACGCCTAGCGGAACTAAATAACGAACTTAAATCAACCGAATCAACTGCAGAGAGCGGCGATGCAAATTTAGTGCCATCTAAAATCCAAACATTATTTGACGAAATAGATAAGAAAATTCTAGAGGAGCAGGAGCAGCAGACTACACGCACCACTAATTTTATGACAAAATTGAAACAAGTTATGATCAATGAGGAAGGTACACCGGTAATAATGAAAGATGCGATCCCGGACGAATATGAAAATATCAAAAAAGCCAACGAAATTAAAATTGAGGAACTAGGAAATCAAATCAAAGAACTGGAACTAAAAAAAATACATGAGGAACACAAAAACGCAGATTTAGCGAAAGCGATTATAAATGAACAAGCTACCGTAGAAGAATTAAAGTGTGTGCTGGCACAATTCGAATCGAAACGCGATGACAAAGAAAAAGAAATGGAACGCCTGGTCCAAAAAATGAAACAAATTGATTTAAATAATAAACGGTACGAGAAGTTACTTGAATCCAAGACTAACGAAATTGCGCTTAAAGATAAGTCAATCGCTGATTTGAAGACCAACATAAAAGCGACACAAGACAAATTGACGAAATCCACGTCTCAGTGCCTAAAAATGGAAAATAGAATGGCACGGGCAGATGATGATGCCAAGTCTCAACTGGATCAATTAAAATCTAAATACGATGACGAAGTAAAGGCTTGTGATAAATTGCGAAAGGAATTGTCTGATTTGAATGCTCGGGTCGCTGACGGATTTAAGCCGTTGCGCGATGAAAACGAAAAATTAAAATTAAGCGAGAAGGAACTTGAGAAGGAGGTTTACAATTTAAAATTAAGTGTGACCCAATTGCTGCACAGTAAAACTTTGGCTGAAAAAGAAAAGGCGGAAGAGAAAGTGTATCGAAGGGAATTGAGTCGGATGGAAGAAGAAATGACCAAGTTGAAGACGAACATAAAAGAGCTAAAGGAGGAAGTGAATACAAAGTGGGTAACCAATTATTATTTTAATATTTATTTCAAATCACACAATTTATAAATATTTCAGGGAAATTATACTATCGAAAAAATCTCGAGAAATCGCCGATTTGGAACAAGTAATTAAGAAATTGGAAAAACAAAATAAAGCAGCTGAACACAAAGCTGAAATTACAAAACTACAAGATTTAAACACCCTGAAAACTAAAGAAAACGAACAATTGCAAAACGATTTAAATAAAGCTCTGGCTGATCTTCGGCTTCAAGAGGAATCCCTGTTTATGCAGCAGCGCTTATTAAAAATTCGTAGCGAATTGATACATTCGCTACAGGACAACGAGGATACGGCTAAGGCCCATATGGCCGCACTTAATTCCGAAATCGATAAAAAATCATATGTTGTTAAACAGGTAAACGTATGTCCCAAACTTAATCTCAAATAACTCGAACATATTTCTTTTTTTTTGCTTTACCCTTCTTCAGTTAAATCAAGAGGTATCATCAAAAACCGAGGAACTAGAAAATCTCTTTTCTACGTTGGGTGCTAAAAATTTAGAAGTGAAACGACAAGATCATATAATAAAACTGTTGGAGGAGACACACGACCGTAACCAGAGGATTCGGGTAAAAATGGAGGAAAAAATTGCCCGTGTTGAAAATGAAAATGCACAATTGAAACAATACATGTAAGAGTGTTGTCGACAGGATAAGTAACTAATTTCGGTATTACTAAACTTTTTATTTTTCTCGTTCAGCAAATACAAGGCATGAACATATATGTATGGCCACACGACCAAAAAAAGTTACAATAATAAATTATGATTGTAGTAAAATAAATAAAAAAAAAAATGCAACAAAATTCTAAGTCAACAATGTCTCGTGCACCGGAAATTCAAGTAATATTTTTTTTCATTTATTTTCCATCCAAATGTTTTGCAGAAATGATCAAAGTAGAAAATTTTTATTTTTGATTATTTATCTATTATCTGCCAATTACCAGTCTTCCCAGTTACCTTACTCACTACCAATTGGCATGCATAACATACTGTTAAAGTTAGCCGAAAGTTTCCAGCCGAAAGATGGTAATTCAGATAGTGTCTTTGGTATCCCAGCCGAACGATGGTAATGCAGTTAATGTATTTTCTACCTCGGTCGAAAGATGGTAACACAGATATACATTGAGTTATCCAAAAATATTTTTAAGTGAAATTTTGACTTTTTTTATGTTTTATTTATGAAATCGTTCGTCATTCGAGATTTTGGCATATAGACACAGGCATAACTACGCCGCTAATTCGAGGAGCCATGGCTAGAAATACTTTGCAGGTTTGGGGTGTCAAAAAACTGTTTTCTTCCCATATTTAACTGCCTGATTCATTTAGAGCTACCCGGCGAGCACCACGTGGAGGTATGAATCTCGGACTTGGCTCCTCATCCTCCGCCTTATAACCCTTTCGGACTCACCGCAAACCTATACTCAGAATCTACCTATGGCCATGGACTATCTAATTGGCATAGTCAGGTTGGTGTCTATATGCCAAAATCTCGAATGACGAACGATTTTATCGACGACAAATGGGGGAAATCAAAATTTAACACTTATAACCCCTTCAGACTCACCTCAAACCTATACTCAGAATCTAAATATGTTCATGGACTATCGAATTGGTATAAACAGATTAGTGTCTATATTCCAAAATCTCGAATGACGAACGATTTTATCGACGAAAAATGGAGGAAATCAAAATTTCACCCATATAACCCCTTCAGACTCACCTTAAACCTATACTCAGAATCTACGTATGGTCATAAGCTATCGAATTGGCATAGTCAGTTTGGTGTCTATATGCCAAAATCTCGAATGACGAACGAATTTATCGACGAAAAGTAGGGAAATCAAAATTTCACCTTTATAACCCCTTCAGACTCACCTCAAACCTATACTCAGAATCTACATATAGTCATGGACTATCTAATTGGCATAGTCAGATTGGTGTCTATTTGCCAAAATCTCGAATGACGAACGATTTTATCGACGAAAAATGACCTTGTTAAAGTTAGCCGAAAGTTGCCAGCAGAAAGGTAATGCAGATAGTGTCTTGACTATTTTAAAACTCTCTTGCAGACTATTTTAAAACTACCTGCAGTATCTTTCGGCTGGAAACTTTCGGCTAACTTTAACATTATCCTAAATTCTCCTAAATTCGAGTTCATGACTGATTTTTGCTGTATTCAAGACACTATCTGCATTATCTTTCGGCTGGAAACTTTCGGCTAACTTTAACAGTATGTTTGTTTAACTTTCGGCTGAAGTTGTGAAGACACTATCTGCATTATCGATCTTTTACTTTCGGCTGACAACTTTCGGCTAACTTTAACAAGGTATGCATAACTGCACCAAACCATGTACCAACAGTCGGTTAAAATTGTCCGTCTTTGGATAAAGTAATAAATGATGAAAAAATCAACATTTGGGAGTACTTAACGGCTATCTGAAGGAGGAATTCTGACCATAAAACTAATTGGATATTGTTATTGACTGATTTAAATTTGAATGCAAGACATTTTGAAATTCATCATCGTAGTGTTCTCTGCTGAATTACGGTGTGGCCTTTTTATTATTTAAGTTATCATGTGCTCAACGTCTTCCGATAGGTGGTTGGTTATGATCTCGTGTATTGCAATTGAAACAGGAGCAAAGTCGTTCTCATACCTAAAGGTTTATACTGATCCAAAGAACTCTAGGAATTAGTTTATCTCCACTTTTCTTTTCCTTCCAGTTTGTAAAATTATTACAGCATTAAGGATTCGTCGTTCAAGAGTGCGCTGATGCTGTTTTTTTACTAGTTCCAAGTACAAATAATTGTGATTTATCTATCTTGCTTCAGCAAACTATTTGTATATTATGGAGTCTGGGTGAATATTAGAAGAGGTCTCCTTACCAACCTATTTAAAGCTGGCCTGGTAGTTTTCAATCAACGTTGTAATCTTGATGGCCACTCTTTTTAGAAGGACGATGGTTACGTCAGATTGCGATTAATACAAACCGATATAATTCAAACCCCGCGAGCAGAGTTAGCCACTCTACTGTACATCGAGTGAAGGTTGTGCAAAATTTGACTTGTGTGTCAAAATTTGACTTGTGTGCATACAATGCTATTCATTTCAGAGTAAAAAATTTCAAATTGGTGGCCTAATACATCGGAGAGATCAAGGAGATTAAAAGAGCCTTTTCCGTTTTTTATTTTCTCTGACCATTATCAGATCGTCATTTTTATATCGGATTTTTTTCAGATAGCTCAAAAAAAACATATATGAAATATTTTAACGGAAATGGCCTGTTTTTGTCATTGCATCCGAGATATCAGATAATTAAGAAAGATTATTTATCTGACAAATCGGATACTATTTTATCTGAAAAGGCGTTTTACCGAATTTTATACACTGTACTGAAAATATTTAATTTGGGTTTCTACCACGAAAAATAGTAAATAAGAGTATTAATTGCACAATTAATGTAATAAAAATAAGTTAAAAATAATTATAAATTAATTTATTAATTTCCACTCCCCATAGCGTCCGCCATATTTTCTGTCAAAATATTTCAAATATGTTTTTTCTCTGAACTATTTGAAAAAAAATCAGATAGAAAAATGACGATCTTAGAATGGTCAGAGATAATCAAAAAACGGAAAAGGCTTTTGGCGGTGGCTATGGAAAATGGTAATAAATTAATTTGTAATTATTTGTATCTTATTTATATTAAAGTAATTGTAAAATTAGTACTCTAATTTATTATTTTTTCGTCGTAGATACCCAAATTTCATATTTTCAGTACAGTGTATAAAACTCGGTAAAAAGCCTTTTCAGATAAACTATTATCCGATTTGTCAGATAAATACTCTTTCTGATTTATCTGATGTCTTAAGCTTCTCCAAAAAGGATTTTAGTGAAATAAAAGTGTGACATAAATTGATAATTAGTTCACAGCAGTTTTAAAAAAGAAATAAAAAAAAAATTAGTATGAGGCACACATTTACAGGCCGATTGGAATTTAGTTTATCGGCTGCGATAACGCGCGATACATCACATTGGAGTTTGCGCTCGTTTTCACTTTATTCATCGTGTAATCATAATTTTTTAACGAATTATTCTCTGCCGAATTACTGGATAGCTTTCTTTTTATAAACGATCATGTACTCCACCTTTACCAATACGAGGTTGGTTAAGTCGTCTCGTGTCTTGAAACAGGAGCAGAGTCGTTTTCATTCCTAAATATTTCTACTGAGGAAATTTCTCTAAGGATTATACTATTCGCGTCGATTATACAACTCCCATTCTAGAATAAAATGACAAACATGTAGTTATAGCCTTATTTATAATATGATAAATATTACTAAACTCCCTTGAATAAACTGATCCTATTCAAACTTTCGCTATTATCAGTACCTCTCTTGGAATTATTTCAATGAAGTTTGACGAGTTTTCCTTATAACGAAGTTGAAAACCAAAAGATATCTGAAAAATTGTAATGTGGTATGTTAAAGTTAAAAGAGAAATAAATTCTCATAACTATTTCGCTCAGACAGACTTGGAATTGAAGAATATCCGAATCCAGATAAAAATTATGGCTTAAGTAAGCATTAAATAAGCTGTATAGCAAGTTTTCCAAATGTGCAGTTGTCAAATGCACAGTAAGTAAAAATGGGTACTCATTACTGGCATGGCTTATTACGCCATATAGAAATGCGAGAGTGAACAACCCAAAAAGCCACAGTTCTGCCCGAAATATTGTAGAACGTTCAATAGTAGTGTGGAAAAATTGGTGTCGTTGCCTTCTTGGAGTAGCCGCAGGCATCTTTATTATGGGATCCGCTCGAAACGCGATATTTCAAAATGCGATATTTCAAAACGCGATACAGAACAAAACGCGATATGGTACAAAACGCGATATTTCGAAACGCGATATTTGAAAACGTGATATGGTACAAAACGCGATATGGTTGAAAACGCGATATTTCGAAACGCGATATTTTAAAAGCCGATATGGTACAAAACGCGACACGGTACAAAACGCAATATTTCAAAACGCGATATGGTACAGAATATGCGTTACGAAGTGACGGGAGCGCAGTGACCCACCTGATACCGATCCTATATACTATCGCTCCTATCGATTTTTAAATTCCTATAAAATGAAATTAAATTTCCCCTTCACCCGCCTGATATAACCCGATCCTAAACTCCCATTTTGTACCATATCCAGTTTTGTACCATATCGCGTTTTGTACCATATCGCGTTTTGAAATATCGCGTTTTGACAATTCGCGCTTTAAAATATCGCGTTTCAAATGAGACCCCTTTATTATTCGCTTGAAAAATCAATAAAAATTATAAACGTCGCAGCTGCTCTTCATAATGTCAGGTCACATTTTAAAGTTGACGATTTTAATGATATCTCAATGCTGCAAGAAGTTGAGGAGCATGACAATTTTTGCGATATAAGCAATGCGGCTAGTTTCTTTGTTTAAAACAAAATCTAAAACTACTTAACCTATCAGTATTCTTGGCAATTATCCCAAGATAAATTTATAGCTTTCGAGCCCATTTTTTTTATTTAACCTGAGCAAGCAGTGCGCTGCCAAAAAATACTTTGTGCTTTTTTATTCAATCTGAGTAATTTTACTCTGCACACCGAATTTTTATTTGTGAACTGTGCTTATACCGCACATACTCGGTTCATCAAATTTTACTCTGAACAGAAAGCCATAGTGTACGAAGAGTATGCAAAGTAAAAAACAAATTATTACTCTATGCACACTGGATCATTTGGCAATGCACAACCTGTGCTCGGTGTACAATACCCAGGGCAAGGCTGCTTGCTCGGTTTTATTTAAAAAATAGACCCTTCGAACAAAATGTCTTCATGACAATTATCACAAATTCTTCTTACGTACTTTTTTAAATGTAAAAAAAAATATTCAGTCTTATTCATTTGTAAGTGAATGTTGTAAATTTTATAATTTTATTTCTAGAACTGGTTGTTTAGGTTTATTCTTGTATAGAGCCAACTGCCCCATTCTTTGTTTGTGCAGCTAATTAGGCTTTAAATATTTGATTGGCTTCTTTTTACCTACCGCTGAATTTTTCAACGGCTCTATATATATATTTTCGATCGTCCCATCCATTATTTTGGGTTTCACTCAATTTCGCAATATTGTTGTATAAGCTTTCTTGTATTGCTATTTGTTTCTGTAATAGTTTCATCTGTTTTGGTGCTTTGGCTGTTTGCCGTACTTCGGCATTTCTTTCAATGGTGGGTATTTCAATATTGCCCGGTTTCGTGGAACTCCGAACTTATTAGCATTTATCCCGTCCTACAGTATCCTGTAGGGTTACTAACTGTATTACCTCTTCATCATAGTGCTGTGAATACCAATTGTGTATTCGCACCGCCCCCAGTGCTTTAAGATTACGTTTATGGTGAGCCATTTTTTTAAGGCGGATTTATAGTCGCCCCAAACCTAAAATTACAAAAAATTATAATTACAATTTTTATGACAATTCATTTTATTCGGTGGCCCCAGTGGATTTAGATCGTCTCTCAATTATTACCAGAACTCTAACACAACTTCTGAGCCTTCTTTGGTTAAGTGTTTTGCTTTAATTAGGAGGCTACACCATCATTCATCATACCAAATTGTGCTCACTTAGACTTACGTTTTCTTTAAAAAAACGAAATTTAATTTATCTAAAAAACAATCTTTTTTCAAATTCTTACATTTTGTTATTCTCATAAAATCATTTGATCGAATGAAATACGTATTAAATTTGATGCGGATTTAGAATAATATTTATTGCAACGAATGCGTTTCACTCGCGGATTCTATAATATGTATTTTTCGAACTGCATTAGGTCATTCGTTCCCTTTTTGATCCGGCGTTTTCAATAATAAGAAAAGCGTCAAAATTGAGTGAATATTCCGCCGTGTCAATCCATCTTTTTTTCCATGAAGCATCTAACAATGAATTGGTTAATAACATCGCAAAATTAACAGATTCTAAATTTTATATTGCCCCGCTCAAACGAGGTAATATAAACGAAACAAAGATTCAAACCTTCGAAATCGATGACTTCAGAGCCCTAGTTAAACATTTTGACGAAGTTGGTAAAAAATAATACACATACCAGCTAAAAAGTCAAAAGGCGCAGACTGTTGTGCTAAAAGGAATTGAAAGCTGCGTAGATGTTAGCGCCATACAAGCTGCACTTGCTGCGGAAGGTTCCCATGATAAATCTATTCTTAATATGGTAAACCGTGAGAAGGTACCCCAACCAATGTTCCGTTTGGAACTAGAGCCAGAGGAAGAAAAGTCAAAAAGAGTTCCCAAGACTCTCAGCTTAAAATATTTTTTACATCGCAAAATAGTAATTGAAGAACCTAAGAAGAGGTTTGCACCAGTTCAATGCATAAAGTGCCAAGAATACGGACACACGAAAGTATATACTGCACCTTAAAAGAAATTTGTGTTATTTGTGAAAGGATTTTTATGTGAAAATAATATAGTTGTACTTAATAAACACATTTTATTAAACAATTGTTTTTTATTTCGCAAAATTAGATTTTTGAATATTTTAATTAAAAAATTTGTTCAAAAAAAGTAAAAAATCATTCGAACGATTTCGACGTGTTAGGTCATCATCAAGAGTATCTACTGATTTGTAAAAATAAAAATTTGTGATATATATGGTAGAGAAAAGCAAAAAATTAATAACAGAAGAAGGGACAAAAACTAGGCAATAACAATTAATCTATCAATCGCACAGGTGGGCAATTTGCCATCGGCTGAGTAACAAAATTCAAGGTATATTATTACGATCGTGAGAATAGAAATGGGAGGGGTCGGTAATTGGCGAGAAACGAATTTATTTATCGTTTGCCGCAATATATAATGGGTGTTATCCTCCGATTTCGTTTATGTAAGATGCGGGAGGCTAAAATCCCAACGACAAAAATACCATCAAAAACAAGATCGATAGCTTCTTATTCGTATGATCATTGTTTATAAACAAATCAGCTTAATATTGTCGATATTTGAGATTACCAGCAGTCAAAGTTAACATGCACCGAAATAAGAAACGCCTCTATCGTTCAATACACAATCAGAAACTGAACCATATTTCACTATAAACACACTTCACAGGAAAACACTATATATAGCTACTGTTGAAGTCGTTGGTTAAATTTGTTTCGGTCAGTGCAAAAATGTCATGTCATAAAAAAGTGCTTCAGTTTGCAAAATTTCTTCGCGGAGATCATAAAATTTATACAGTTTCGTTCACTCAGGACTTGATGTTGGAGACATTAGAAAGTCAAACAGAGTTTCCGCAACCGTCACTTTAAAGGAAGAAACATGACCATTACATTGAACTATTAATTGTCTAGTGGTGCTCTGCAGCCCACACGGATTGGTTGATCTGAATGGAACTTTATATTTAAGGAGCTTTTTCGTTTTTTATAAATATTTTGAAAAGCAATCATTTACAAGAAACATGGCCGTGAACTAAAGGTGGTTTATAAATTAGTTTTAAAACAACGTCGGTTTAAATCAGTTTTCCGAAATTAAAACGAAAATGACGGTTTTTGTCAGAAAGTTGTTTTGTAACAAATTGTTGACCTCTTTATAGCCCAGGTCCGAGTGATGTTTGGTCTAATTCGGCCAGAGACTTTTTGGTTTATTGTATATATGTGTTTTGAAAAGTATATCAATTACAAAACGTCTATGAAATTATCAATAAAGAGCCTGAATTAAGAAGTTTTTAACTCGTCTGTACTAATTAATTTATTTGAGGTTTTTTCGGCTTTTTAGGCAAGATAGAGTCTTAATTAAATTTGCAATAATACCGGTTCAGATCAGCTTTCCAAACTTTAAGCAAAAATGACGATGTTTGACAAATTTTGTTTCAGTAAAAAATTTGGTCCCTTCACAGCCCATACGGATTGATTGATCGGAATGAACCTTCAATACATATTAAGCTATTTTTACAAATTTAGAGATATAAGTGATTTTTGGCCTAAATCGATTCACCCGAAGTGGTAGCTTTTTGCAAATATTTTGAAAAGTATAAGGCATTTCTAAAAATTCAGATCACAGGTACAAACATCAAAAATTTTAAAAGTTCATACTAAAGCTTTTTCCATAACTTGGGAAAATGTGGTAAACTTCCGTGTATCACAAATAGAAGGTGCCGTAGGAGCTTCCTTTTCGGAAATGGGGAAATCGTTACAGAATACACCAATAGATACTTCAAGAATCAAAATACCAGGATTTTTGCATCCACTGAACAAAAGACCATAGGACCAAGATAAACCATATCTGACCACCACCAAAGAAAACAAGTACATACTTAGTACTGTATGTTTTTCCCAATGTTGGTGTGGAATCTATACATTAGAAGTTGATGAGATTTGTGAAACTAATAATAATATAATTATTTCTAAAATCACTTGTAAGTGTGCACGGGCTAATGGCCACGTAGAACGAGTAAACCAAATAACCACAACTAGTTTGGCAATATTGTCCGAAGAAAATTGGAATTGGGTCAACAAATTGCTTCAGGTACAAGAGAGACGACACTTAAAACAAAATCGACTTATAGACGAAATAAACGTTGCAAATGAAGATAATGGAAAGGAACGTGAACTATGAGACGTCGTAGGGTTGTTGGAGAAAGTTATCGAGAAGTTATGTCCAAGCAATTTAACAAACTTTGTCGGTCAGCCCCAAAGCTAAGTTCCAACGACTTGGTGATGGTAAAAAGTGAGGCAGCTGCTACGGGGGAGAGTCGTAAATTGGCTTATAAGTATCGTGGTCCCAATGAGATCGTTAAATATATTGGTAATGATCAGTGTCGTCGAATATACAAAGGCAGATTAGCCATTGACCGTTTGATGCAGGTCAGAAGGGTTATGGCAACGAAAGACTTTTGTTACTCAACACAAGGCTTTTTCTAGGAGAGCTTTTATTATTCTCCGTTATTCTATCTTAGAGTTTTATCCAGAAAATTATTGGAAACTGTCTCGCAGACTCATCAAATTTCGAAAATCAATGTTTGACCAAAGTTCAATTTTTCTGAGTGAAGATATCACACCAACCTAAATTCCATCCACTTCCACTAACAAATGGAGTGCATTAAAAATATTTTGGACACGAATAATTGAAAAATGTAACACTATTACTTGCTTGCATATAAAAATTCTTTCAAAGATCAAAAACATCTCGTTTGAAAACGCGAGATTTGAAAAAATTGAATTACAGAACTTAATTTCCTTTTCCTTGAATAAATATCATTTTAATATTTTCTTCATTTTCCGTTATTTTTTTTTATGAATATGTTGATGTTTCTACTGAACACCATCCTTGTACATTGCCATTACCAAAGATTTTCGTTGAGGAAAACTGTTTTCATTTTTTTTTTGTTTTTCATTTTGTTCGAATATCTTTGTATAAACAGCAGCAAATATTAGTATCATTACCATAATATGTTTAGCTTTAGGTTGTTATGATTGCATTAATCTGCATATAGCAAGCACACACACAGTAAGTCGAGAAAGCGAATAGTTTATGAGGATCAAATTACAGCATTAATTAAATCGTCTCATTCCTATAAAAATTCCAACTAGTTGCTTCTACATACATAAATGTACCAATCGTCATCGTACATTTTCTATTCTTTGTGATGCAATGCCGATGACAATGCGCACATTAAAAAGAATTTGCCGGAAATTGTAGATTTTTATCGAAAAATGAAATAATTTTTGTGCTTATGAAAAAGCTTATCGCTATTACATTTTACTGTGTACATTTTTTTTATATTTTTGATTCGGAAAATTGATAACCTTAGTCGGATTAAATCAGTAAATATGCGGGGTTATGCAAATTTACAATTTTAGCGCTCTTCTTTTTAAAATTTATCCCTTTGATTTTGGAGATTTTTTCATTGCAAATATTTTTTGTGGAGCATAACATGAGATGCTTGAACAAATTAGATACGAATTGGTTATCCTGCTACACTTACCACCATATGAGTGGTTTATATCATCCCTTAAAAGTGTGATACTTGCGAAAATGTGATACTTTGCGAAAATAAAGTGCCCTATCTGTAAGTTTTTTTATATTACAAAAAACCCACATAATGTCTGTCGAAAATTAATATTTGATGACTTATTACAATAAAAGCAGTTCAATGGTCTTTTCTTAAGTCAATCTTGAACAAAATCATCACGTTACGTCAAGTTTTGATAATCAAAACGCTTTGGTGTGTTGTAAACAAACACATTACTAAAAATGGCACAGTTTTGAATTTTAATTTTTCAAACAAATTTCCGGGATGCCACTGCACAAAAAAAAAATTGTTGGGCTTAAAAAAACCAACAGATAGTACACCCTTTACTTTACAAAATATTTGCAGAAAACGAAAAACCTTTTATGGAAGTAGCCACTTCCGGTGGGCCGAACGACTTTTATGAAAATTGCTAACAGGGGGCTTTCGGAAAATTCTTTTAAGAGGTACTTCAGTAGGGTTCAATTTTCATATTTGTTTTTTTTTGTTGGCTCAAACGACTGATGGAAATTGCAAAGCAGGATTTTTTTGAGTAACCAAGAAATCGATTATTATAAGTCCATATTAAAAATCGATGAAGAGTGGTTTTTATTATCGCAGTAATCGATATCGATTGGTCCATATTTTGGGAAAATTCGTTCAGAGAGACAATCAGTGGATCCAAGGCCGGGTCCCCTTGTTAAGCTTTTTTCATGTTGTGCGATTTTTATTAAGCTGGAGGAGCGTTTTCGAGTAATACAAACCGATTGTGAGGGTTTCAAATTTCGAAAAAATTCAATGAGAGGGTCCTCCGCTGGAGGCCGGGCACCAGTATTAATTTTTTTTTGGTTTGATATCTCAAATGGCAGCAACCGATTTGTATGGGTTCCAATTTCGGGAAAATTTCTTTAGAGGCCTTTCGGTGGGGATCGGCTTAGTTTTTTAATATTTTTTTCGGCACGATCGATTTTGATAAACATTGTGGTAATGAAGAATTTCTTATGCCAGTAATTGGGGGTCTCATTTATTTAATTTGGCTGTAACAATTCTCATTCATCGGTTCAACAATTCATCGGTTCTTGGGCGTGTGACATTGTTTTAACATTTTATTTGTCTATAACCATTTTGATGAAATTTGGCGGGGCAGGGTTTTCGAATGCAACGAAACATTTACAAGGAGTTCTAATTCATTTATTAGTCCTCCGGATTGGCTGGTTCATGATGTTGCAACATGTTGTGTTGTTGCGTTATGTTCATGTTATAATAATATTGCATCATGTTGCATTTTGTGTGATATTCCACTTTGTATCGTCTTATTTAAGAATGTTGCATGATGCGTGACATTTTGTACCGTGGTGTAATTAGATATTTCTCGATATGTTCGATCCTATTGCGGAATTTTGCACTACGTTGTTATTTTGCATTACGGCGACATTATATGGTTACACTAACCGCGCTTTTTTGAAAATGTTGGTTGTGACGAGCTAGAATATTGATTTGCTATCTAATTAACGTTTGAATTGTCTCCCCAAACATTGGTAAACGGAACGCCATGGAATCAAATGCCAATCGAAATCGATATCGATTGTTGAAAATTGCGAAAACTCGTTTAGGAGGTCCTTGGTGAGCCCCTTTTTGTAATTATTTTTTGACTCGAAGGAGATGGTTCTTACGAAAGAAAATTTTTGGGAAAATCCACCGGAAAATTCGGAAAGCCGAAAAATGATGTTTTACAGTTGAGATCGGCTAAACCGATTTGCCTTCTTTTTTGTTGTGTTCGCAACTGCCAGGAGATGGTTCTTACGAAAGAAAATTTTGGGAAATTCCCCAGAAAAATCGGAAAATTCGGAAAGTCGAAAAATGATATTTTTCAGTTGAGAACGGCTTAACTGCTTTGGCTCAATCATTTCTGTTGTGTTCGCAATTACCCCGAGATGGTTCCCACGAAACAAAAATTGGAAAAATCCACCTGAAAAGTCGGGTAATGTTGAAAATGGAAAAATAAGTTTTTCAGTTGAGAACGGCTTAACCGATATGATTCTATTTTTTTTTGTTGTGTTCACAATTACCAGATGATGGTTCTTAAGAATGAAAATTTTGGGAAAATCTCCCGGATCGAAAATTCTGAAAATCGAATAAGTATGTTTTTTAGTTAAGAACGGCTGAACCGGTTTGGCTCAAACTTTTTTTGATGTGTTCGCAATTGTCAGGAGATGGTTCTTACGAAAGAAAATTTTGGAAAAATTCAGTTGAAAATCGAAAAATGACGTTTTTCAGTTGATAACGACTTAACCGATTTGTTTTTTTCGTTGTGTTCGCAATTTTGGTGATGGTTTTTACGAAAGAAAATTTTGGGAAATCCACCGAAAAAATCGAAAAATTGAGACAATCGAAATTTGATGTTTTTCAGTTGAGAACGGCTAATCCGACTTTGCTCAATTTTCTTTCGTTGTGTTTGCAATTGCCAGAAAATAGTTCTTACAAAAGAAAATTTTGGGAAAGTCCACCGGAAAAATCGGAAAATTCCGAAAATCGAAAAATGACGTTTACAGTTGAGATCGGCTAAACCGATTTACCTTTTTTTGTTGTGTTCGCAATTGCAAGGAGATGGTTTTTACGAAAGAAAATTTTTGGAAAATCCACCGGAAAAGTCGAAAAATGTTGAAAATGGAAAATGAGTCTTTCAGTTGAGAACGGTTTAACCGATATGATTCTATTTTTTTTGTTGTGTTCACAATTACCAGATGATGGTTCTTAAGAATGAAAATTTTGGAATATCCACAGCAAAAGTTCGAAAATTCGGGAAAGTATATTTTTTAGTTAAGAAAGGCTTAATCGATTTGGCTCAGTCTTTTTTGTTGTGTTCGCAATTGCCAGGAGATAGTTCTTACTAAATAATTAAATATAAATAATTAAATTTTGAAAAAATCACTGTAAAAGTCGGAAAATTCGGATGATGTTTTTCAGTTGAGAACGACTTAAACGATTTGGTTTTTTTGTTGTGTTTGCAATTGCTAGGTGATGGTTGTTACGAAAGAAAATTTTGGAAAATCGGAAAATTCAGAAAGTCGAAAAATGATGTTTTTCAGTTGAGAACGGCTTAACTGATTTTGCTCAATCTTTTTTCGTTGTGTTTGCAACTGCCAGGAGATGGTTCTTACGAATGAAAATTTTGGGAAAATCTGTCGGAAAAATTGGCAAATGTTTATGTTCGCATTTGCCAGGAGATTGTTTTTACGAAATAAAATTTTGGGAAAATCCACTGCAAAATTCGGAAAATCGAAAAATGATATTTTTCAGTTGATAACGGCTAAACCGATTTACATTTTTTAAGGAGATGGTTTCTACTAAAACCTTTTTTTTAAAATTCACCTGAAAAGTCGGAAAATGTTGACAATCGATAAATGATGTTTTTCAGTTGAGAACAGCTTAACTGATTTGGCTCATTCGTTTTTTGTTGTGTTCGCAATTGCCAGGAGACGGTTCTTACGAAAATTTTTTTTGGCAAAATCTACCGGAAAAGTTGGAAATTTCGGAAAGTCGGAAAATGATGTTTTTCTGTTGAAAAGGGCTTCACCGATTTGGCTCAATCTTTTTTTTGTTGTGGTTGCAATTGCCAGGAGATGGTTCTTACGAAAGAAAATTTTGAAAAAATTTACCTGAAAATTCGGAAAATCTGAAAATGATGTTTTTCAGTTGAGAACGGCTAAACTGATTTTGCTCAATCTTTTTTCGTTGTATTTGCAATTGCCAGGAGATGGTTCTTACGAAAGAAAATTTTGGGAAAATCCACCAGAAAAATCGAAAAATTCGGAAGATCGAAAAATGATGTTTTACAGTTGAGATCGGCTAAACCGATTTGTTTTTTTCTGTTGTGTTTGCATTTGCCAGGAGATAGTTTTTACGAAAGAAAATTTTGAGAAAATTTACTGCAAAAGTCGGAAAATTCGGAAAATCGAAAAATGTTGTTTTTCAGTTGATAACGGCCAAACCAATTTAGCTTTTTTTGTTGTATTCGCAACTGCCAAAGAATGGTTCTTACGAAAGAAAATTTTGTGACAATCCACCGGAAAATTCAGAAAATTTGGAAAATCGAAAAATGATGTTTTTCAGTTGAGAACGGCTTAACCGATTTGGCTCAATCTTTTTCTGTTGTGTTCGCAATTGTCAGGGGATGGTTCTTACGAGAGAAAATTTCGTGAAAATTTACCTGAAAAGTTCGAAATTTCGGAAAGTCGACAAATGATGTTTTTCAGTTGAGAACGGCTTAACCGATTTGGCTCAATCTTTTTCTATTGTGTTCGCAATTGCCAGGTGATGGTTTTTACGAAATAAAAATTTGATAAAATCCACCAGAAAAGTCGAAAAATTTGGAAAATCGAAATATGATGTTTTAAGTTGCGACAATTCACCGGAAAAATAGGAAAATTCTTAAAATCGAAAAATGACAGTTTTTCAGTTGATAACGGCCAAACCGATTTAGCTTTTTTTGTAGTGTTTGCAACTGCCAGGAGATGGTTCTTACGAAAGAAAATTTTGTGAAAATCCTCCGGGAAAATCGGAAAATTCGGAAAGTTGAAAAATGATGTTTTTCAGTTGAAAACGGCTTAACTGATTTGGCTTAATCTTTTTCTGTTATGTTCGCAATTGCTACGAATTTTTTTTCGGAAAAATCCTACGATTTTTTTTTCGGAAAAATCCACCTGAAAATCAGGAAAATGTTGAAAATGGAAAAATGATGTTTTTCAGTTGAGAATGGATAAACCGATATGGTTCTATCTTTTTTTGTTGTGTTCGCAATTGCCAGGTGATGGTTCTCAAGAATGAAAAATTTTGGAAAATCCCCCGCAAAAGTTTGAAAATACGGAAAACCCCAGAAGCATATTTTTAGTTGAGAACGGCTAAGCCGATTTGGCTCAATATTTTTTTGTTGTGTTTGCAATTGCCAGGAGATGGTTCTTACGAAAGAAAATTTGGAGAAATTCGCCAGAAAAATCGGAAAATTCCGAAAATCGAAAAATTGCGTTTTACAGTTGAGATCGGCTAAACCGATTTGACTTGTTTTTTGGGGTTTGCAATTTTCAGGAGATGGTTTTTACGAAATAAAATTTTGGGAAAATCCACCGCAAAATTCGGGAAAATTGAAAAATCGAAAAATGTTGTTGTGTTCGCAACTGCCAGGAGATGGTTCTTACGAAAGAAAATTTCGTGAAAATTCAATTGAGAACGGCTTAACTGATTTGGCACAATCTTTTTCTGTTATGTTCGCAATTGCCAGGAGATGGTTCCCACGAAAATTTTTTTTGGAAAAATCCACCTGAAAATTCGGAAAATGTTGCAAATGGAAAAACGATGTTTTCAGTTGGGAACGGCTAAACCGATATGGTTCTATCTTTTTTTGTTGTGTTTGCAATTTCCAGGAGAAAATTTTGAGAAAATTTACCGGAAAAATCGGAATCGAAAAATGTTGTTTTACAGTTGAAAACGGCTAAACCGATTTGCCTTTTTTTGTTGTATTCGAAATTGCCATTAGATGGGTTTACGAAAGAAAATTTTGAGAAATTCCGGAAAATTAAAAAAATATTTTTTTCAGTTCAAATTTTTTCTGTTTTTCTGTTGTGTTCGCAATTGCCAGATGATGGTTCTTACGAAAGAAAATTTTGGGAAATCCACCAGAAAAATCGGAAAATTGGTAAATCGAAAAATGATGTTTTTCGCAAGATCATCATCTGGGACGAATGCACAATAGCACATAAACAATAAAGCGTTCAATCGAGCGATGAAAGATTAACGAAGTGACCCAAGACATTTTGGTTGAGCGATAATTCTGCTGGCCGGTGACTTTCGTCAAATGCTACCTTTCATTCTGAAATAAGCAGCTACAGATGAACTCAACGCATGTCTGAAATCGTCGAGATTATGGGGCTATGTGAAGAAGTTGCAGTTCACCATGAACATGTGAGTCGTATTACAGAACGACTCATCAACTGCTTATTTTACCAAACAACTGTTGGCGCTTGGCAATGGTCAAATTCCCGTTGAAGTTTTGACAGAATTGATTTTGTTTTCCTCGAATCACGATTGGCTCAACCTTTTACGATGAAAATACCAAGATACATTCTTGGTTGGACTGATATGGTTCAATAGTGTTGCCATGGCTTTCGACGGAACCTCGTCGCTGGAAAACTTACGTGGCGAACAGAACCTCAGAAATTCTCTGCACTTTACCACGAAACAGATGGGAGCATGTAAAGTTTGCTGAAAATCTTGCCGATGGTGCCAGTCGAGGCTTGCTTAAAAATGAGTGTAATGTCTGCAAATTCAAACGTCAAATGAGACAATACTGTTTAACCTGTTCAAAAATTCTTATTATGGTACACTTATGGTTAGAGAATTACAATTAGCGGAACAAACTTGCAACTGTGCCAAATGAAAATCTATCGAAATCGGGATCTTTCGAGGTTGCGAGTAGACCAATTTCGATTGCTACTCAAATGGGAAGAGAGGCAAAATCTGTGCAAGGCTATACAGGCTATGCAGGTTATATTAGAATTACCACCCGATGCATTTCGTGTTGATTTATTGCACGGCGTGGACTACCATCAGAAATCAATTCTAATAATGGTACACATTTTATTTTGGGGTACATTGAAAAATTCTTAAACTTTTTCATAAGATTGGCAAAATTAATAATACCGCAGTATAATTCCAGATTACCTTATCGTTCACGGTATATCTTGGAAATTTATTCCTCTAGCCAGTTCAAATTTGGCAGGCTTATGGGAAGCAGTTGTGAAGTCGATGAACTCACATCTTGAAGAGATGGTTGCCCTAACATCAGGCCATTATCGTAGTGGTTTCGTTATATAATCATCAAATACATATTATATATGTAAAACTGCGATACTAAAAAAATATTTTATATTAAATGCCATACCTTCCAAAAATATGAACATTTAAAATTTATTTAAAATTCTATTAAGGCAATAAAATATTCTTCACATCATTAGACATGTCATTCAGTGTTAGACCCGAAAATTCTTAAATATATATAGGTTTATACAGAATATATATTTTTTGGCAGCCACAATGTATAATTTCATACCAACAAAAAACATTCCTAATAATAATTTAAAGACAAGAAAAGATCGAGATATAAACAAAATAATCTAAGACAACAACAAAAAAAATTGTTCCATCTAAAAGAGATTTCGTTTCCTGATATGAATAACAACACCAAGCACCAAACAATAACAACAATAATGGAATCATAATATTTTTGGTAATCCAAATCTCATCTAAATAATTTTTAGATTTTTGTGGATTATTTTTGTAGTCAAATAGGAATATTTTGTACATTTTTTTTTTATGTAAATGAATTTTGAATACCAAACACGAAATTATATCAAAATGAGATCACATAACATTTACAGCATGAGGAAGGAATAATTGTGGTTGGTGTGATTACTTATGGAGGCCTTTATATCATATCTATTTTACAGTGTTAGCTCAGCTCAATCAGATGAAACTTTTGAAAAAGTGATCAATTTTCACGACTGCCAATTATTATTTAGAGTCTTTCTACATGCGGCAAAAAAAAATCTTTTTGGATTTAAGTTTCAATTCACTTTACTTGGGCACTTTCAATTTTGAACCCCTTTCTTAGCATACCATAAATACGAGTATTGGAGTATAAGATTAAAGTATTACTTAGAAAAATTACATTTAAAAAGTTTTTTTTTTACAAACAGTACCTACAAAAAAATCCTCTCAAAATAAGAGTAAAAGACGAAAGGAATAAAATTCATTTTTTATAAATAAATAATTTATGAATATCGAATATACATTTAACATTTCAATTTCTAAAAAAAGAATGATAAAAACAACAAAATATACATATAAATGTGGGAAATATGATGTTTTTCCTCGCTTCCATATGAACTATGTATGTGGATGTGGGTGGTGATGTTGGGTGCTAGAGAGTAACGGGTATGCCTAGTGCCTACTCGTACATATAGGAGAACTTTAACCAAAATTCTAAAATAAATAATATTTGTTTTTATAAAATGTGTGTATGTATTGTATACCTCGTATATGAAACACCAAACGAGAAGGTTAAAATATACACTTTCCCATGGTTATGAACAAAAATCATATACATATGTAGACTAACCCCTGTTTGATGCATGGTATAGAAAATAAATAAAGTTATCCTAAGTTTTATTTTGGGGAAAAACTTTTGCAGTTTATTTTCGATTTGAATATGGTGCTTTTACAAGATTTTATGTTGGGGAATATGAATATGTAGCACATAGAATCATAAATATGGAAATTGATTTTAATTTTTTTTTTTTTTTTTTTTCGTTGAAGTACTGCAAATTTTCATATTGGTTCATTGTGCGAGGTATATATAGTTTAACAGCATTCCTAGTATAATAAAATTCCTTGGGGGTGCTCTAAATATTTTAAGGAACAGCACGTATTGAAATATGGAAGATAACTTTTAAATAATTCACTTTTTAATTTGTCACTGTCGTTTTAATGGCAGCTAAAAGGGGCACAATTATTAGAGTTTAGGAATATATTTATGTTAAATACTATACGTATTATTTTCATAAAAGTCATTCGCTTGTTAAATTTATTTAAAATTAAAGCGATGTTGTTGGAAAGTACATTTACTGTACAATACGAGTGTTTTGTTTTATTGATAGGACTTTATTTGATTCTATTCTTGGCATGCTTTGAAATCAATATACAATGCCAGGTCAGAGTAATAATAAGTCGTTAACAAAATCCAAATGAGTAAATTTATACAATTTAATAAATGATAAATGACAAACGATAAACAATAAGTGATAAACGACAAACGATCAATGATAAACAATAAACGAAAAACGATAAGCAATAAACGATCAACGATAAACGTCAAATGATTCGTTTTATCATTGATTGTTGATCGTTTTTTGTGTATCGTTTATCTTTTATTGTTTTATGGTTTACAGTTTATCGTTCATCGTGCATCGTTTATCGTTTTATTGTTTATTGATTGATCATTTACCATTTTATCGTTTATCGCTCATAATTTATCGTTTCATCGTTTATCGTAAATCTTTTGTCGTTTATCGTTTATCGTTTATCATTAATCGTTTACATTACTTTAAAGTCACAATAGGTAAATATAATTTAAGTTTATCTCGCTTTAAAATTATTCTCTCTGGTAAAACTTAAATGTGAAAGTTCTAAATCACAGCATAAAAATAGTTACGCTGAAGGTGGCATATTTTTATACCGCTTGGTGTGGGGCTATGGGCAAACGATAAGCGATAAACGATAAACTGAAAAAGATAAAATGATAAACGATAATCGATAGACGATGAATGATGAACGATACACGATACTCAATAACTGTTCTATCATAGTTCTTACGTTTTATCGTTTTATTGATTTACCGATTTATCGTTTTATCGTTTTATCGTTTTATCGTTTTATCGTGTTATCGATTTATCGCTTTATCGTTTTACGGTTTTATCGTTTTATCGTTTTATCGATTGATCGATTTATCGTTTACTCGGTTTCTCGTTTTATCGTTTTATTGTTTTATCGTTTTATTATTTTATCGTTTAATCGTTTGTTCGCATTATTGTTTTGTTGTTGTATTGTTTTATCGTTTTATCGGTTTATCGATTTATTGATTTATCGTTTTCTCGATTTCTCGTTTTACCGTTTTATTGTTTTATCATTCAATCATTTTACCGTCTTATTGTGTGTCGTTCGTCGTTAATCTTTTATCGTTTGTAGTTCATCGTTCATTGTTTACCGTTTATCGATTACCATTTGGTGTTGTTCGCTAATAGTTTTTCGTTTATCGTCTATCGTTTGTCGTTAATCGTTGACCGTTTTTCATCGTTTTATTGTTTATTGTTTTATTGTTAATCGTTTATCGTCTTATCGTTTATCGTTTACCGTTTATCGTGTATCGTGTATCGTTTATCATGTATCGTTTATCGTTCATCGTATATCTTTTATCGTTTTATCTTTTATCGTTTATTATTTATCGTTTATCGCTTAAATCACTTTAAAGTGACAAGAGGTAACTATAATTTAAGTTTATCCCGCTTTAAAATTATTTAAATTTAGAAAAACCTAAATGTAAAAGTTCTAAATCAGAGCACAAACAAAAAACTGAAGGTGGCATATTTTGATATGGCTTGCAGTGGGGCTATGGGCCAACGATAAGCGATAAACGATAAAACGGTGAACGCTAAACGATAGATGATGAACGATGAAAGTTGGACGGTGGACGATACACGATACTCAATAATTCTTTTATCACATACTTCTCTCGTTTTATCGATTTATCGTTTTATCGTGTTATTGTTTTATCGTTTTTTGTGCTTTGTTTTATCGTTTTATCGTTTTATCGTTTCATCGTTTCATCGTTTTATCATTTTATCGTTTTATCGTTTTATCGTTTTATCGCTTTATCGTGTTCTCGTTTTATCGTTTTACTGTTTTATCGTTTTATGGTTTTATGGTTTACGCTTCATCGTTTTATTGTTTTATCGTTTTTTCGCTTTACCGTTTTGTTGTTTTATTGTTTTTTCGTTTTATCGGTTTATCGATCTATCAATTTATCGTTTTCTCGGTTTCTCGTTTTACCGTTTTATCGTTTTATCATTCAATCGTTTTATGGTTTATCGTCTTATCGTGTGTCGTTTATCGTTAATCATTTATCGTTTGTAGTTCATCGTTATTGTTTACCGTTTATCGATTACCGTTTAGTGTTGTTCGCTGATAGTTTTTCGTTTATCGTTTTATCGTTTGTCGTTGATCATTGACCGTTTTTCATCGTTTTATCGTTTACAGTTTATCGTTCACCGTTTTATCGTTTATTGTTTTATTTTTAATCGTTTATCGTCTTATCATTTTACCGTTTATCGTGTACCGTTTATTGTTTATCATGTATCGTTTATCGTTCATCGTATACCTTTTATCGTTTATCATTTATTATTTATCGTTTATCGCTTTAAAGTCACAAGAGGTAACTATAATTTAAGTTTATCTCGCTTTAAAATTGTTTAAATCTGGATAAACCTAAATGTAAAAGTTCTAAATCAGAGCACAAACAAAAAACTGAAGGTGGCCTATTTTGATATGGCTTGGGGTGGGGCTATGGGCCAACGATAAGCGATAAACGATAAAACAGTGAACGCTAAACGATAGACGATGAACGGTGAAACTTGAACGGTGGACGTTACACGATACTCAATAATGCTTTAATCACATAGTTCTTTCGTTTTATCGTTTCATCGTTTTATCGTGTTATTGTTTTATCGTTTTTTGTGTTTTGTTTTATCGTTTTATCGTTTCTTCGTTTCATCGTTTTATCGTTTTATCATTTTATCGTTTTATCGTTTTATTGTTTTATTGTTTTATTGTTTTATCGTTTTATCGTTTTATCGTTTTATCGTTTTATCGTTTTATCGTTTTATCGTTTTATCGTTTTATCGTTTTATCGTTTTATCGTTTTATCGTTTTATCGTTTTATCGTTTTATCGTTTTATCGTTTTATCGTTTTATTGTTTTATCGTTTTATCGTTTTATCGTTTTATCGTTTTATCGTTTTATCGTTTTATCGTTTTATCGTTTTATCGTTTTATCGTTTTATCGTTTTATCGTTTTATCGTTTTATCGTTTTATCGTTTTATCGTTTTATCGTTTTATCGTTTTATCGTTTTATCGTTTTATCGTTTTATCGTTTTATCGTTTTATCGTTTTATCGTTTTATCGTTTTATCGTTTTATCGTTTTATCGTTTTATCGTTTTATCGTTTTATCGTTTTATCGTTTTATCGTTTTATCGTTTTATCGTTTTATCGTTTTATCGTTTTATCGTTTTATCGTTTTATCGTTTTATCGTTTTATCGTTTTATCGTTTTATCGTTTTATCGTTTTATCGTTTTATCGTTTTATCGTTTTATCGTTTTATCGTTTTATCGTTTTATCGTTTTATCGTTTTATCGTTTTATCGTTTTATCGTTTTATCGTTTTATCGTTTTATCGTTTTATCGTTTTATCGTTTTATCGTTTTATCGTTTTATCGTTTTATCGTTTTATCGTTTTATCGTTTTATCGTTTTATCGTTTTATCGTTTTATCGTTTTATCGTTTTATCGTTTTATCGTTTTATCGTTTTATCGTTTTATCGTTTTATCGTTTTATCGTTTTATCGTTTTATCGTTTTATCGTTTTATCGTTTTATCGTTTTATCGTTTTATCGTTTTATCGTTTTATCGTTTTATCGTTTTATCGTTTTATCGTTTTATCGTTTTATCGTTTTATC
Source organism: Nephrotoma flavescens (assembly GCA_932526605.1). NCBI lineage: Eukaryota > Metazoa > Arthropoda > Insecta > Diptera > Tipulidae > Nephrotoma > Nephrotoma flavescens. The sequence goes on along the minus strand of OW052222.1, from coordinate 227,559,416 downwards.
GTTTTATCGTTTTATCGTTTTATCGTTTTATCGTTTTATCGTTTTATCGTTTTATCGTTTTATCGTTTTATCGTTTTATCGTTTTATCGTTTTATCGTTTTATCGTTTTATCGTTTTATCGTTTTATCGTTTTATCGTTTTATCGTTTTATCGTTTTATCGTTTTATCGTTTTATCGTTTTATCGTTTTATCGTTTTATCGTTTTATCGTTTTATCGTTTTATCGTTTTATCGTTTTATCGTTTTATCGTTTTATCGTTTTATCGTTTTATCGTTTTATCGTTTTATCGTTTTATCGTTTTATCGTTTTATCGTTTTATCGTTTTATCGTTTTATCGTTTTATCGTTTTATCGTTTTATCGTTTTATCGTTTTATCGTTTTATCGTTTTATCGTTTTATCGTTTTATCGTTTTATCGTTTTATCGTTTTATCGTTTTATCGTTTTATCGTTTTATCGTTTTATCGTTTTATCGTTTTATCGTTTTATCGTTTTATCGTTTTATCGTTTTATCGTTTTATCGTTTTATCGTTTTATCGTTTTATCGTTTTATCGTTTTATCGTTTTATCGTTTTATCGTTTTATCGTTTTATCGTTTTATCGTTTTATCGTTTTATCGTTTTATCGTTTTATCGTTTTATCGTTTTATCGTTTTATCGTTTTATCGTTTTATCGTTTTATCGTTTTATCGTTTTATCGTTTTATCGTTTTATCGTTTTATCGTTTTATCGTTTTATCGTTTTATCGTTTTATCGTTTTATCGTTTTATCGTTTTATCGTTTTATCGTTTTATCGTTTTATCGTTTTATCGTTTTATCGTTTTATGGTTTTATCGTTTTATCGTTTTATCGTTTTATCGTTTTATCGTTTTATCGTTTTATCGTTTTATCGTTTTATCGTTTTATCGTTTTATCGTTTTATCGTTTTATCGTTTTATCGTTTTATCGTTATATCGTTTTATCGTTTTATCGTTTTATCGTTTTATCGTTTTATCGTTTTATCGTTTTATCGTTTTATCGTTTTATCGTTTTATCGTTTTATCGTTTTATCGTTTTATCGTTTTATCGTTTTATCGTTTTATCGTTTTATCGTTTTATCGTTTTATCGTTTTATCGTTTTATCGTTTTATCGTTTTATCGTTTTATCGTTTTATCGTTTTATCGTTTCATCGTTTTATCGTTTTATCGTTTTATCGTTTTATCGTTTTATCGTTTTATCGTTTTATCGTTTTATCGTTTTATCGTTTTATCGTTTTATCGTTTTATCGGTTTATCGTTTAATTGTTTTATCGTTTTATCGTTTTACTGTTTTATTGTTTTATCGTTTAATCGTTTTATCGTTTTATCGTTTTATCGTTTTATCGTTTTATCATTTTATAATTTTATCGTTTTATCATTTTATCGTTTTACCGTTTTTCGTTTTATCGTTTTATCGTTTTATCGTTTTATCGTTTTATCGTATTATTGTTTTATCGTATTATCGTTTTATCGTTTTATCGTTTTATCGTTTTATCGTTTTATCGTTTTATCGTTTTATCGTTTTATCGTTTAATCGTTTTATCGTTTTATCGTTTTATGGTTTTATCGATTGATCGATTTATCGTTTATGGGGTTTCTCGTTTTATCGTTTTATTGTTTTATCGTTTTAATATTTTATCGTTTTATCGTTTTTTCGCTTTATCGTTTTGTTGTTTTATTGTTTTATCGGTTTATCGATTTATCGATTTATCGTATTCTCGGTTTCTCGTTTTACCGTTTTATCGTTTTATTGTTTTATCATTTGTCGTTCATCGTTAATCGTTTATCGTTTGTCGTTCATCGTTTATTGTTTACCGTTTATCGATTACCGTTTAGTGTTGTTCGCTGATAGTTTTTCGTTTATCGTGTATCGTTTGTCGTTGATCATTGACCGTTTTTCATAGTTTTATCGTTTATTGTTTTATTGTTAATCGTTTATCGTCTTATCATTTTATCGTTTACGGTTTATCGTTTAACATGTATCGTTTATCGTTCATCGTATACCTTTTATCGTTTTATCTTTCATCGTTTATTATATAACGTTTATCGCTTAAATCACTTTAAAGACACAAGAGCTAACTATAATTTAAGTTTATCTCGATTAAAAATTGTTTAAATCTAGTAAAACTTAAATGTAAAAGTTCTTAATCAAAGCACAAACAAAAAACTGAAGGTGGCATATTTTGATATGGCTTGGGGTGGGGCTATGGGCCAACGATAAGCGATAAACGATAAAACGGTGAACGCTAAACGATAGACGATGAACGATGAAAGTTGGACGGTGGACGATACATGATACTCAATAATTCTTTAATCACATAGTTCTTTCGTTTTATCCTTTTATCGTTTTATCGTTTTATTGTTTTATCGTATTATCGTTTTATCGTTTTATCGTTTTTCGTTTTATCGTTTTATCGTTTTATCGTTTTATCGTTTTATCGTTTTATCGTTTTATCGTTTTATCGTTTTATCGTTTTATCGTTTTATCGTTTTATCGTTTTATCGTTTTATCGTTTTATCGTTTTATCGTTTTATCGTTTTATCGTTTTATCGTTTTATCGTTTTATCGTTTTATCGTTTTATCGTTTTATCGTTTTATCGTTTTATCGTTTTATCGTTTTATCGTTTTATCGTTTTATCGTTTTATCGTTTTATCGTTTTATCGTTTTATCGTTTTATCGTTTTATCGTTTTATCGTTTTATCGTTTTATCGTTTTATCGTTTTATCGTTTTATCGTTTTATCGTTTTATCGTATTATCGTTTTATCGTATTATCGTTTTATCATTTTATCGTTTTATCGTTTTTCGTTATATCGTTTTATTTTTTTATCATTCTATCGTTTTATCGTTCATCGTTTATCGCTTATAGTTCATCGTTTAACGTTTATTGCTGACCGTTTATCGTATACCGTTTATCGTTGATCGCTCAAAGTTTTTCGTTTATTGTGTATCGTTCATCGTTGATCGCTGATTTTCATGTATCGTTTATCGGTTATATCGTTGATCGTTTTTCAACGTTTTATCGTTTACAGTTTATCTTTCGCCGATTTATCGTTTATTGTTTGTCGTTAATCGTTTATCGTTTTATCATTTACAGTTTATCTTTCACCGATTTATCGTTTATCATGTATCGTTTATCGTATATCTTTTATCGTTTTATCGTTTATCATTGATTGTTTACATCACTTTAAAGTCACAGTAGTTAAATATAATTTAAGTTTATCTCGCTTTAAAATTATTTCACTCTGGAAAAACTTAAATGTAGAAGTTCTAAATCAGGGCATTAACAAAAAATTTGTGCTGCAGGTGGCATATTTTTATATGGCTTAGGGTGGGGCTATGGGCCAACGATAAGTAATAAACGATAAACGATAAAACAGTGAACGATAAACTGTTAACGATGAACGATGGACGGTGGACGATACACGATACTCAATAATTGTTTTATCATATAGTTCTTTCGTTTTATCGTTTTATCGATTTATCGTTTTATCGATTTATCGATTTATCGATTTATCGATTTATCGATTTATCGATTTATCGATTTATCCTTTTATCGTTTTATCGCTTATCATTTTATCGTTTTATCGATTTATCGGTAGATCGGTTAATCGTTTTCTCTGTTTCTTTGTATAGTTTTATCGTTTTATTGTTTTGTTGTTTTATCGTTTTATTGTTTTATCGTTCTATAATTTATCGTTTATCGTTTATAGTTAATCATTTATCGTTTATTGTTTACCGTTTATCGTTGATCGCTGATAGTTTTTCACTTAACGTGTATCGTTTTCCGTCGATCACTGGTCGTTTTTCGTTTATCTTGTGTCGTTTATCGTTTATTGTTTTTCGCTTATTGTTTATCATTGATATTTTTTCGTGTATCGTTTACAGTTAATCATTCACCGTTTCATCGTTTTATCGTTTATAGTTTATTGTTGTGTCGTTTACCGTTTTATCGTCCATTGCTTATTGTTTACTCGTTTGTCGTCTATCATTTATCGTTTATCGTATACATCGCTTTAAAGTTACAAGAGGTAAATATAATTTAAGTTTGTCTTACTTTAAATATTATTTTAGCCTGGTAAATCTTGATGGTGGCATATTTTTATATGGCTTGGATTAAGAACTTTATACTTCATAACCCAACATCGCAATCTCTCAAAATACAAATACAAGTCCTTCAGCCAATCGAGGGTTAAGGCATTAAAGGAATCACGAAAATGTGTAAAATGGAAATGGGATAAAAATATGCCGATACAAAATATAAATATTTAATGCATAATATAAAGATAAAGTGCGTTTTACATATAAATTTTTTATTTAAAATAAAAATGAAAAACGGAAAAAAAATTGTTCATCTTTGCAGATGAATTTTATATATTAGTGGTACGGTACACATTTATATAGCACGATTTCGTTGCCATCAAATAGATCAAAATTTATTTGATGAATGTGTTCTCGTGTATTTTGGTTTGGGTTCTTAAATTTGTTTTTGTTGGTTTCTTGGTTGGTTGTCATTTCAATAAAATTTTGTATATTTTGTGTTATTCGAAATATTTTTTTTTCTGTTTAAATATATATTTATAGTGACAAATGATACATTGGATCGAAGATACGATGGTGCTTAGTTTGTGTTTTTTTTTGGAAATATTATGATTATTTTGCGAGATTGAAAACGAAAAAAACAAAAAAATTGGAACGAAAGCAGTATTCAAATATATTTAATATTTTAAAATATTATATTTTTTGAAATAACCTCATCGATATTCCAAGCGTCATATGATGGATCCATATAAATTTTGATTAGTGGAATATACGCAATTCTTGTTGTTTCACATGAGATGAGATATATGGTCTGCTTCATATTATAATAAATGGTTATGTTTAATAAAAAATTTATTTGTTTGTCTGCATTGCTGATACTGGTAATATTTGGTTGACCGTTTTTATATTTAGTAGGACTATGTGATTGATTTCTGTTCAGGTATTATGTGATCACGTGATATAGCATTATGTTTTAGGTATATGTTTTAGGTTCCTGGTAAACAACACTAGTTCGCGGCAGTGGTCAAAGTTTTCGGAAATCCATGTGAGAACTGCTACAGGAGAAAATGTGTCGTTGAAACTTTTAATTTTTGATTCTCCACCGTCATGTACAGATATTGGTCTAGGTATACTTGAACATTAGTTGATACCTTTTTATTTTAATAGTTGGTTAAAAAAATTGGAAAATAAGAAAATATTAAAATTGGTAAATGGAAAATTGGAAATTTCGAAATTTGAAAAATTGGAAAATTTTAAAATTGGAAAATTTGAAAATTACAAAATCGGAAAATTTGAAAATTGGAAAATAGGTAAATTGGAAAACTGGTAAATTGGAAAATTGGAAAATAGGAAAATAAAAAAATATGAAAATAGAAAATTTGGAAAGTTGGTAAATTGGAAAATTTGAAAATTTGAAAATTAAAAAACTGGAAAATTGGAAAGTCATAATATAGACTTCTATGTCACTGACATAGAAGAACTGAATTTTTTTTTCTATGTTATAACATCTATGTCACTCATTCACTCACTCACTTCAAAACTTTAGTATATCGTAAAAACATTTCAAATTTAACAAAAGATATATATTAGTTTTCGATTGTTGCCACCTTTAGCACGGATAGTAGCATATAGTCTGTGATGGTGGTCTAATGGTATTTTGTCCCATTCTCGGCGAAGAGCAATCTTTAAGGTGTCGACCGCCTCACATTTTTTAGTTATGAGAAAATGCATTAGGTTTAAATCTGGGTAATATGGTGGCCATTGTTGTGAAGAAATGAAGCTGGGAACACTTTATTGAAAAAAAAAAAAGTTTACGTGTCCAAGGTAACGCAGCATTATTTAAAATCTTTTCACGGTAGGTCTCCTGTGGTCGTTCGTCATGTGGTATTTATTTATTTAAATTGTCTTTTGATTTGCCCTCTAACCAAACACGATCGTTTGTTTACATATTGTAGAACCGTAAAAATTTTATTTCGCCATATTCCTTTCTCATTCATCTCAGGTATGTTAGTTATTTGCTAGATTTGAGATTTAAATTATCTTACATATTTTTTCATACAACTATATATATTTAATATTTACAACCATAGTTAGTTGCAAATACATAGTTTAAAAACAATACTCTGCACTATAAATAAATTAATTTCGGAAAATAAAAGTAGTTTGAAGAAATTTTAAAACTCGGTTTTTATTTCTTTTGTACGCTTTATTTAAATAAAATACTTGAATTTCTAACAAAAATTATATATTTAGCCAACAATTCAGGTAAATAGAGAAATTCTTAGAATTTTTTGCGATGTAATGCACAAGATATTTATTATTAGATAATACAAATATAATAAAAAATTATTCAAAGTTACCGCACAGCTATTATGTAGCGTACATAATAAAGCTTTTAAAGCTAGTCTTTACATATTATTACATATGAATGGAATTTTATATTACGAATGAACAATGTACATATGTACATAGGTCTACATGAAATGCAATTATGCAAAGTAGATTTAAAAGGAAAAGTTTTTTAACATTTTCAACCTTTGTGTAGCCCATCCAGCAGACCTTTTATATTCATCCTCGTTATATTAGGCAGGCAGGACTAAAAAATTATGAAAAGCTTATATGGGCTGCAATTCATATACATTCGTTTGGAATTCATACAAAGTCGCATAATCTCTTTTAGAAAATTGATGTTACAAAAGGCGGATAAAAAGTTTTTAAAATTAAGAAAAAAATATGATAGAAGTAAAAAATTTCACTCTGCGTGTTATATTTTAAGGCAATATAAAATGTAATTTTCTTAAGACGACGAATATTTTTCTTCATATGCGACGTATAACAATAACGTACATATGTACAATGTATATGTACAAAATATATATTATACATGTTTGATAAGAAAATGTGTATACATAGAATGTTGTATATATCTGCAAGATAATATGATGAATGGAGGTTCCTTTGTACCCATGCATATATACACAAAATAAATAGAGCATCGCAGGGATTCTGCTATAAATTATATGGATTTCAATAAAAATGTCTAATTTAATTTCGAATCCCTTACACACTTCGTATAAATATATTTATCCATATATGTATAAAGCACGACAGTGAAACTGATAAAAACACGGATATTTGGAAAATAAATTGCCATTTTGTTGGGTGTAAGTGATTGTAAGAACACATGTAGAGTGATTTGGCACTCGTACATGAAAGAAGATGATCGAAAAAATTAAATTTAGATTCGATCTCAGCTTATTTTAGTAATGATCCATGCAGTCATATATTTATTGTACGAAAATGAAATGACGAGGGGTAATGTCACTATCTTTTACTAAAATTGAAATATCCTTAAGAAATATTTTATTCATGTTAAACCGAACAGTGTTATATAACATCACTCAATAAACCCCGAAGCTTACTACCAAAAAAAACATTTTTTTCTGGCAATTTTGACTTTATTCATCAACACAGTTTCCTTTAAGGGTAATAGATTTATTCCAACGCATTTGTAAAGTGCCTTTTTTGTAGAACGAGTTATATTCCTAAAATAAAAACCTTTGTTTCGGCTATAACTTCAGCATTTAACACGAATCAGCATTTAACGCAATAATCTCGGGTAGGCACCAGTAACGACATGTAATATTCGCTTTTGATGGTTTTTTGTTTTTCAAGAGAGTTGTAAATACCTTGCACATCCCAAAATACGAGGGGCATAAACCTTAGCTGACTGACGTTTTGATTTCTGAGTGTATTGGTGTACGAGTAATTGGGTCCAATCAGCGATATGGTTAGTAATTTTTGGCTGATATTGATCCACCGGCAGTTTTCACAGTATAGCTTTTTCATTTTCTGAAAATTTACCAGAAACGATCCATAGTCCAGGCGGACTGATTATTTGGGCTAAAATTTCATACAAAAGGGTTTTCTAAAAATAAGAAGAATCTTACGAAATGTGGTAGAAATGTATCTGCAGTAGGAGCTTTTCTATTAGCTTTTCAATTTTCACAATGGTCTTAAAAAATATAACAATTAAAATAAATTTTAAACATTATATTTTCAGTAAGGGTTTCACTATGCAAACCTGTTTTAATCAAAAATCCGTGATTTAATCGAAATCTATGTACATCCGTGGTAATAGGAGGTCCGAGGTTGGCAACACAGAATCTCATTTTATTTTTTTATTTGAAACCTATTTTATAGAAATTTGTCCAAGCTCCAGTCAATTATCTCGATCCTCAAAGAATGGTTCCAGTCAAATCGTTTTTACTTGGTCTGCGAGCCAATATTAAACTTATTTTGTATTATAATTGTAGACTCTAAATGTCTCTCGCAAAATATTTGTTAATATTTTAATTGAAGTCCATATTCAAAGCTAATTATTAATAATTAGTATTAATTTAATTTTTAAAAGCAATTATGGCTGCCGAACATCGAATGGAAGGTGCCACTTCCAGTGGACCAATTTTGGATAAATATCACTGGTATCTCCAAATTTATGGAAAAAGCTTAATTCTGAAGTTTTCGGTGATGTCGGCTAAAAGTCACTGGGATCTCCCAATTTTTAGAAGGAGCTTAACTATGAATTCTCATATAGATCGATTAACCGTCTGAGCTGTACATGGCCAAATTTTTGCTGTTAAACAATTTAATGTCATCATTTCCGAATGAAAATTTAATTTTAATCGGTTTAGTTTATAAACATTTTTCTCGTAAATGCGATACTTTTCAAAATATTTGCTAAAAACGAAAAAGCTCCTATGGAAGCTGGCCACTTACGGTACACCTGTTGCAGCCAAAGATCACTGAGATCTCCCAAAGTATGCAAAAAGCTTATTACGCTCACTTACACATGGGATATTGGGAGACACGTTTATATGCAGCTGTGTATAGCTTCAGACTTAAGGTTCATTACAACCATTCAATCCGTCTGGCAGTTCAGCGCCGAATCTTTGTTAAAAAACAGTTTTTGTAAATAAAGGTAATTTCCCCTTAAAGTTTACAAAAGTGATCCGGACCGATATTGTAGAAAAATTTAATTTAGAGTCTTTTCCGCCGTCTGGGCTGTAGAGTCTACTCAAACATTTAGTCTGCACGCTGACACGCACGTACACACGCATACATAGAGATTTTAAAAAGTGTTTTTTTTTCATTTTATCGATAGAGTAGTGGTAGGCCAGCAAAATCTTGAAGTCAGAATTTTTCATGATTAGTGATTGATGACTTGAAGATTCACCCTGTTTTATAATGCAACCACCATTGAAATTTTTTTAAAGCTTTTGTGAAAGCTGCCACTTCTGGTACGCAAATATCTACCACATTTCGTATACCTCGTCCAATTTATGGAAACGCGTTTGCATGTACGTGTGTGTACGTGTGCGTAGAGTAAATGGACGGTGGAAAAAATTTTAAATTAAATTTGCAACAATATGGGTGCAGATCATTTTTTCAAAATTTGTTCGGAATAATGATGTTTTATGGCAAAAAACTGTTTTTAACAAAGACTCGGCCCTGAACAGCCCAGCTGCTTTTTCGACGCATTGGGATATCTCAGTGAATTTTTACTGAAATTGTGCCACCGCAAGCGAGCTTTTCTTTTTTTTTCAAATACATATTTTAAAATGTACATATATAGCATTTACGAAAAAATGATTAAAACAAAAATATACCCATAGGAAATGTGGTGAACATCTGGGTATCAGAGGTGGTAGATTCCGTAGGAGCTTTTTCAAATTTGCTGGAAGATTATATTTTAAAAAGTGTTCTTTGTTGCTTTTCTGAAATTTAAGCATACAAGACAGTTTTTATCAAAAATCCAGTATAGGTTTTATTATCCGATTTAGAATTTTTTTGTGATGTATTCGAGATCTAGTCTCAGTTATCAACCCGCACTAAAATTTTTTATTTGCTTCAAAGTTTAATAGCTGCATTTTAAGTTCTAGGGTTCAGTCAATTGTACCAATGGTTTAAATGGTTAGCAATCAAGTTAGTTTCCTTCGAGAGTTACACTTTCCAACGCTTCTTTAGCATTTCGATGCCTCTTTTCTAGAACGATTTATCTTTAAACTTTAAATAAAGAGATCCGAATAACACGATAAATGGGGAAGCAATTCAAACTTCGATTTTTCATGACGGAATCGAATTTGTCAAATGATATTACGAAATTGCATGCCTCTGTATTCCATAAAATCCCAATCATTAATGATAAATGGTTATTTGATTCTTTATCTGCAAGTTCGCGTATAACGAAATTTGTTTTACCGCGTATTAACAGGCTTATTAATCCTGTGACGTACCGTAAGCCACAGTGCAAATCTTATGTAGCACGTATGTGGTTCAAATAGAGATTTTCAACACAAAATACACTGTAGATCATTAGTTCAGACAAATTTACTGATCCGGTTCAAACTTCATACTAAGGTACGTAAATTGGGAGATCCCAATGGTTCTTGTCTATCGGAAATATAAGCTTCCATAGTAGCTTTTCTCTTTTTAAGTTATGATGAAACTCTCAATTATGAATTAAAAGGTTTTGAATTAAATTTGCAATAAAACCGGTTCAAATCAACTTTCCAAAATTTATGAGAAAATTACGATTTTTGACAAAAAAAAACTGATTTTCATCAAACATTCGGCCTCTGTAGAGCCCAAACGGATTGCCTGGTATTTGGTCAGGCATAGGGAATAATGTACTGGCTTAGAAAATAAGCCTTCTGATATGCTTCTAACAAAATTAGGTGCAGCATCCTTGTTATTATTCCAAAAATTTCATGCTAAACTAAGGATTTTTAAAAAGCTGTACATTAGCCTTTTAAAAATCCTTAGTTTAGCATGCAATTTTTATGCGTTATTTGGCTAGGATTAGTGAATAAAGTAGTTCATTTAAGCCAACAGCTTTCTGATCCGCCCCTTACAAATATCGGCTCATTTTAATTAAATAAATATTTTTTTTACTAAGTCTGGTCAATTATTCATTTTGATTGGACAAACACCCGCATCTATTGCCGTTTATTCATATTAACTCACTATAATTTTCTATAACTCACTATAATGAACTCACTACAGTAAACCCTCGATTTAACAGACCCCGATTTAACGGACGCTCGATTTAACGGACCTCGATTTAACGGATGCTCGATTTAACGGACATTTTTTTATTTTCCATTTTCCGGTATGTTGGATGTAAATAGGATTCTTAAATGATTTTGAGAAGAAATTCTGGAATTTGGCCACCTGGGACGGAACTCGTTTAAATCTTACCCGATTATAATGGGATTGGGTATACTGGATGGAAATGTGATTATTAAATGATTTTTGGAAGAAGTTCTGGAATATAGCCACCTGTGGGACGGAACTCGACCAATCCTTAATCGATTATGATGGGATTGGGTATGTCAAATCGAACTCCTAAATGATTTTTTTTAAGAAATCCTGGAATATCGCCACGAAATCCTGTAATTTAAACTAGGGCGGAACTCGCTAATGTAAACGTTTTTAATAAAACAAGCGGCTCGTGATGTTAACAAGTTTTTGGTAAGGCAGGATGCCTTAACATCTATCACCAGTACGTAACCCACTCATGGGGTTAGTGGATGGAGCGCAGGGCTGGAAACCAATTTGTATTTTAGGTTTGTTTGTTTTCTGGTTCCTTTCAATAACAATTTTTGGTTTTGATTTTGGTTTCGGTTGTATACATTTCAAAATTTTGGTTTTGGTTTTGAAACAAAAATTTAATGGTTTCGGTTTTCATTCTTGAAAAAAAATTAAAATAAGAATAAATCTAAAAATTTTAAATAAATAAGTTTTATTCATTAATTCAAATAAAAAATCCAATAAGGTATGTTTTCTCCAAACATAAAAGAATTCATCAAAAATAAAATTTTAAAAACATAAAAAAAGTGAAAATAATAATAATAAATAAATTTTTTAATTTAATTATTTAACTTAATGAAAAGAATGTATTTCAATCCAACACACCCCCGTTTAAACCATCCCTGTTATCTGCTAGGATAAACTTTAACGTTGAAAACGCTCGCTCCACCGATACTTGTGTTGCAGGGACAGCAAATAAAATGTTGGCTATTTCAGTGAATTCGCCAAATTTTTTTTTAATGATATATGGTTTTATAAAGTTTTTAATTTTGGTTTTAGTTTCGGTTTTGGTTCTAGTAATTTTTTATTTTTTTATGGGTTTGGTTTTTGAAAAACCGGTTTCCAGCTCTGGTTGAGTGGCAGGTCAACTACTTACTCACACAAAAAATCACGTTATGAACCCTACACAAAGGCCTCGAATAAATTTATATATTCTTATCAATAACGACCTGCTCACGGGAACATGGGATATGATGTCTTCTACGATCATGAGATCTTCAGAACCTTTAGCGAAATTTTACACTTTTAAGGTACTTGCAATACAAGAACGCATAACCCATATGAAATTTTTCAAAAATTATTTGATAATCTCATTTCATTATCCACAATTTCAAAATTTCTGTTATAGGAGGCCACATTCCAGAACTTCTTCCAAAAATCGTTTAAGAATCCCATTTCCATCCAACATTCCCAATTCCAACATAATCTGTTAAGACATTAAAGAGTTCCGTCCCAGATAGCCATATTCCAGAACTTCTTACAAAAACTGTTTATGAATCTCTGTTCCATCCAAGAAACTTAATCCCATCATAATCGATTAAGAATTGATCGAGTTCCGTCCCAGATGAGCATTTTCCAGAACTTCTTCCAAACATCATTTAATAATCCCATTTCAATCCAACATACCCAATGTTAAACGATTTTTGGAAGATGTTCTGGAATATGGCCATCTGGGACGGAATTCGTTCAATTCTTAACCGATTATGACGGTAATCGGTTAAGAATTGAACGAATTCCGTCCCAAATGGCCATATTCAAGAACATCTTCCAAAAATCGTTTAACAACCCCATTCCCATCCAACATACCCAATCCCATCATAGTCAGTTAAGAAGTGGTCGTGTTCAGTCTCAGGTGGCCATATTCCAGAATTATTTTCCAAAACCATTTAAGAATCCCTTGATCGAGTTCCTTTCCAGGTGGTAATATTATAAAAATTCATTCATTAATAATTTAAGAATCGCATTTCCATCCAGCACACCCAATCCCAACATAATGAGTTAAAAAATGCCTGAGTTCTTTCCCAGATGGCCATATTCCAGAACTTTTTCTAAAAACTGTTAATGAATCTTATTTCCATCCAACAAACAAAATCCCTTAATAATCGGTTAAGAGATAAACGAGTTCTGTCCTAGGTGGCCATATTCCAGAACAAGTGCAAAATCTATAGTCGATTAAATTTAAAAATTTTCCATTCGGATTTAACGGACTCCCCAATTAGTCCGTTAAATCGAGGTTTTTCTGTATAATCTATTGCAAAATTCATATATGATAGGTCAAATTTATATTCCAAGATAATCTAGTAAACATTTAAATTTCGTATACAAAAATGAAAATAACACTTGAGATTCGATCGCAAATTTTTGGCCAGAGCTGACCAATTATTAGAATTTCGAGCTTAGTTAAGGCATTGAGCTTTTTATTATTTTTCTTCCTTTGAGTGCTCAAATTTTTAAAAACATAGACCTAAAACCTATAAGGTTAGGGCGGCTGAAGCGTGCGTCTGGCTGGTATATAAATGTGTTCAAGGTAGAACCGGATGGCTTAAAAGGTTTCACCAGTACGTGACCCACACACGTAACAAGTGAGTTTGACAGCAGGCGGACAACCTTTTCTCATAAAAACAATTAAGTTATTAACCCTAAACAAGGCCTCGGATAGCCTTATCGGAGTATACGACCTCTGGAAATGGAATCAGACAATGAGTTCAAAATTACACGTGCTTGCATTACAAGATCTAAGATGGTCTGGTCTTGGAATCCATGACAGCACCAATGGTTACACTCTCCATTATATAGCTGCCATTAGAATGGAAGAGAAGTTGAAACTGGCTTCCTGATCCATCGGCACACGAAGCAACTTATCATCGATTTCCGCTCATCAATATACGGATATACAAACTCCACACTAAGAAATTTAAATTCATGATCGTTATCGTACACGCACCCAGCGAAGATATCAGATGACGTCCAAGTTCCTAATCGAAGGAACAGTATCAGACTCCTTTAAAATAACATCTGGTTTTCGATACGACGAACGAAGAAAACTCAACACTAAAACTTCGCTAATTAATCTCAATACACCAGTTTTGGATCATTCAGATGTCCCCATTATCAAACCAGTCTACCAAAATGCGATTCTTGTTTAAATTTGATACAATTTCGTTCTTCGAAACAAAAAACAATCATAAAAATTCATTTCATTTGCTTCAGTTCGATTTGGTTAACCATTTCCACCTTTTTTGTGGGCCATTTATCTTATTGTTGTTGATTTCTGTTTGAAGAATAATACACTAAAAGCGACAAGATACAACATAAAATATCGATTTAAATATATTTTTCAAAAAGAATTATTTTAAAAGAAAATAACATATGAAAGCAGAAAAGAGGAAAATTGAAATGGAAAATTTAATTCAATATCACATTTCGTTTTTATTTTATCGTCATTGAATGGAATTGGATGAAGATACGAAACGCTTTTAGTGAGCTTTTACCATTTTTTGTCTTGTGATGTTGTTTTTGAATTATTGTGCTTGAGTTAGATGTGAGTAGTGGCTTCGACATAACATTATTTACCAATCGGAATGCATTATTATATGCATAGTTGTTATTAGAATTTTCAACTGTGTGGATCGTCCCCTTAAAGATGTTTAATGACCGTTCAAGTCGGACGCTAATTTTTTTGTTTAAATCTATTGTTTCCATTCATAGAATGTTTAGCCAATTGTGAATAGTTAGCTATCATTTATTTGGTTTGCCAAATCATCATTATCTAACCACAAGCAGTTTAAGCAGAGTTGATTATTTGCTATGATAAACTGTCATCTCTCTGACACCTACAATAGGTTGAAATTGAAGCGATAAAACAGAAAATGGCCTTTTTTTAACGTGGTATCGTCATTTGCGGATAAACTGCTCGCAACATCAACCGCTAACGTATTGCACTATAATCAAAACTTCATTATTCGAGCTCTGCTAGATTTGGAAGCTCTATTGGATTCGGGGACAATTTCAAATCGGAGGACAATTTCAAAACAATAATCGGCGTATCGCTAAACCAGAAGCTTTAACACCACATCTTCGAAGTACTAACTCGTTTTCACAAACATAAATTCGTATCGATAGATCCTGACTCTGCCCGTAAGAGCTCCGTATCCCGCAATTTCACCCATACATCACCTAGCATGAGACGAACAATAGGAATTCCCAATTGCAGCTAAAGTCGTATCGAGAAACTTCTATGTCGACGATTTTATAACAGACTCAGACGACATTTTCTCATCTAATCAAAGTCCACAGGCAAATGGTGAAACTGCTCCGATGTGGTGGCTTTGCCCTACATTAATGGTTAACTTAATTAAGGCCAATTTGGATGAAATTGCAGCATCGCTAAAGTCGGAATTGTGGGTACTCAGCGTATCGTGGGATGAAGCAGTTCCAAAACTAATTCAAAACTGGTTCATATCGAGATAGCTCGCGATCCTTGGGAGCTCCGCCTACTACGTCTAGAACCTTGTGCAAATGTGCTCCTCGCAAAACTGAAATCAATAGGTACAAATGTACGCATGGAACCGCTCGCAAGTAGTATTTGGCTAGGTATCATACCTTTATCGTTGGTGGCAATTGGATTTCGCAAATTCGGAAAACCTGGGTTACTTTCAACCCGCCAATTGGAATTATCTCGTACATTGACGCACGGATAATAAAGTAAATGGTACAACACATGCAGAATTGTGACGTTTCAAAATGACTTATGCTACTTACTCGCTCGATGCTCATCGCTCTGAAAATTACATTGTATTACGGCTTTCTATAGACGCTTCATCCAACATCGATGTCTCTACATAGAAGTGCACTCGAAATTCTTCATTACTGTACCTGAGCTCAATTGAACATTGTTCAATTGAACAATTGAACGTTCTGGGTTAAGCTGGCACAAAAACACATTTCGCTGCTGAAATATCATCCTCATCCGCGAGGAACATCTATTAGATAAGAGCCGACTTCAATATCTCAACCTTTTCTTTGACAGTGGCGATATACTGTGGGTTGGAGGGCGGTTCCGCAAATCGGATTTATCATATACATCAAAACCTTGGCACGGTCGCATACCGTGACAACCTGATCATCGGTCACCATCGAGATTGTTACAGGAGATGGATTCGATTCGTCACGCTGAGATGTGGAAATGCTGTATAGAACGACCAGTGATAAATCTATGCTTGCTGCCCGTTCCGAACAACCACAAGAAACACTAAAGTATTGAATTACTTTACAGTGGCCGGCAATATTTCCGAATTTATCAATCTTCTCCACGACATTAGGAGGTGACACCTGTCGCTGAGCACCCATTACCAAACGTTGGGCGACCCTAAACCCAACATCTTAATAGAGCTTTATCATTCGCATTAGCTTGATCATTCCTCAATTAGGGACGTTTCGCCAACAGACAAATCCTCTCTTCACCCGGTGAGACCTTTAGAGGATCCCCACAATTCACACTCCGACAGCTTGAAACTGCCGGAGTGCCACTGGGAGACCATGTAGATTTTACGGTCTTTCCCGAATGGACGACACATAGGCTGTTTTCGCCACTCCGACCCTGTAGGTGCCAGTATGGAACCGACACGAAAAGAGAATCAGTCTCCAAACATACCGAACCGAAAAGAAATTTAGTACTTTATTTTATTTAAAAAAAATATAAAACAAAAATTGGTAAAACTACCAGGTGAGTCACGGAACAAAAACCAAGTGAGGCCGAAAAGAAAAAAACAAAACCGAATGCCAGGAATCATACGCAGTGCGGTTTTTTTTATTCAAATAAATTTTTTTTTGTCCAACGGAAAAATAAATCCAACGGAACGGGTTAGACGTAATAAATTTCGAAGCGAAAGAAAAATAAATCAAGCTGAAAATGGTCGAGAGATAAACAAAAAAATCGACCTAAAATATGGTCGCCGAACGTGAGTAATTTTGAAAAAAAAATTAATAAAAATATAAAAAGTTGTACCTTTAACCGAAAATAAGACCGTTGGGCGTCTTTCCGCCTTTGACCAAAAATAATAACGTTGGGCGTCTTCCCGTCTTTAACCGAAAATAAAACCGTTGGGCGTCTTCCCGCCTTTAATAAAATTTGGCTTCGATTGGCCGTCATAAATGTGTAATCCCACGTGAAAGCACTTCCGCCTGAAAATTTTGCCTTGGTGGGCAACCGTTGAAAAATTGCGAGGTCCGTTTAGAAATAAGGTACTCTTGCCGTTAATATATTTCGCGCCATACGTTGAATAATCGCTGCTCCAGCACTTGTTAATACATTTGCAGCACCACTAATTAATGCGGCGCCAGTCGCCATAAATCATTCTCATAAAGATTTCCTTAAACAATTTAGTAGATCGAGAAAATTCCACTTTTCATAATTAATCTTAATTAAAAAACTTTATTTAACGTTATTTTGATGTCGTTTAAGTTCAATACAAATTTAGTTTGCACCATTTAATTAATCGTAAATTTGATTACAGGTTTTATTAAAAACAAAACAAAATATCTTTAAACTTATAATATTATCATCTAACAAAGATGAATTTTATATTTTTTATTATTTTCCAAACTTTATATTTATAATTGAAACTCGTCTTCAATTTTTGAAAATCAAATCTAGACGCTAACAAAATCAAAACTATAGACTAAAACAATTCTCGCAAATTCTCATCCTTTCTTACCGCACATCAAATTAGACGCCAAAAAGAAAACGACCCACAAAAATACTCTTCTCTATTCTTACTGGTCGCACACACGCACAAGGTGTACATTGGTCTCACTCTCAAAATTATTCGACGTTTATGCGATACTGTAGGAGTGTGCAAAATGTGAACTAGAGTATAAAGATCAATTCACAGTCACAAAAAAAAAACTTAGTTACAATGTCCGAGGATAGATAGCAATGTCATCAGTAAAATGCATTAATTATTTGATGGTATCGAAATTTTCTAGAAATAAAAACAAAAAAAATGATCGCAGGTGTGCGCAACGTTATGACCTTGAAAGGAGTCGTAACAACGTTCTGTTTATTTTCTTGTCTGCAGTAATTCCATTTAATCTCAGTAGTCTATTTCAACATACCATTCTAGGTTAGGCCTGGAACAGTGAAATAATAGGGTCATAAATGTTTAAACAGACATTTCTAAAATTTTCAAATATACGAGCTAGCAGTAAATCATCCAATATAAAAATCGGGATGTTCGCCATTATTAAAATTGGTAAAAGTTTTCATTATTTATATTCGTCTTGTTTGGCGCATTGAAAAACTCGAGAGAAAGATGTAATTTATGATCATTCAATCTGTCAAAACTATCTAGATAATCGTAAGGCGAAATCCCTTTTTTGCTTAACAAGGTGAAATTTATTTTGCAAATTTACGTGGTCCTGTGCAGACCTAATATCTGGTTCCGTCCTACAGCCCAGGCAGATTATCGGATCGGGGTGAGACTTCATATTTGAGTTTTTTTATGAACTGTGGGAATTTACAAATTTTGGAAAAAAAACCGTTTAATACGGACAAAACTTCGCTGTTTTAACTGATAGCTGCCATAACAGTTTTTCCAATTGTTTCAAATATTTTGAAAATAATATTTGTAGCGAGTTGTAAGCAATAATCTTGTAGACACAAATACCACTGTGGACATACGAAATTAGGGTAAGCCAAATAAAATTGAAAAATTATGTGTTGGTTACACAACAATTTCATTCCAATAACCTCGCATGGTGTATTTGAGCAATTGGACAAGAGATGGCAATGCAGACACTTATGTTTAACAAAACATATTTTGTAAAGGGCGTACCAAAATGTTTTGGTGCAACCCAACTTAAGACCAGTAAAACCAGGTTTGTACTTCTGTTTTCTTCTTTTTCTTTCAATTTGGATTTTTAGCGATGAAAAACATCGCAGCAGCTGCAGCTGACCAACCGGAAAAATTATTATTTAAATAAAAAATAATTTAAATTATAATTAAATTCTTAGATTTTCAATTTTCTTATTATTATATTAAAATACTATGTAATATCTGGTGACCCTGGAAGATGGTTTTACCATACAGCTGAGTGATATTTTTTCATATTTTACAATTAATAAAGTAAAATAAAGATTACTTTAAAAAACAAAGTGCATGAAGTATTTTATTTTTAATTAAATTAGAAATATAATTGATAAGTTTTGGGAGATTGTAGACTAGAGCCCGCACCAGTCTCAATCAGTGCCTAAACATCATATAAATGGAACGCTCAAATTTCTCTTCAAATTAATGCACCTAGTTCCGTATGATTCGTATAGTTCCCGAAGGAAAAACGGGTTTGTTTCCCCTCCATTTCCGAGAAGCGTAAATCAAAAACTTTCACTTAACTATGGGTCAAGCAGCTTCTTGATTACATGGGAACAGCATTGATATCACAATAGGAAAAACCGGCAAATGATCTCGCTGAAATCGTCGATAAACTCAACGATATCAGTGGCACGTGGACTCGGAGCTTAAGTTCAATTAATCGCGACACACGTACCCTAAGCTTTGACATATACGTGCCAAATTCTAGCATTAACAGTCTTGAAACAATACTGAAACGAATTAGCAAGAGGCTAACAAAACTAGAGAATACTCCACACACGCTTTGGAGGAGTGGGAGACTCAGGGAAGTTCCATTCAACGCAATAATCAACAAACAAGATCTAAGCGTAATTCCGTACCACACACTCGTAATCCAAATATTGTTCTAGCAGCAGCAGATATTACCACAATAAAGACTTATGGTACAAAATTAATGAACGTTGACATTCGATTCAACCGACCAACCATCGGCTCGAATTTCTTAACAAAAATCATGACAGGCACACAGGCTAAACGTTCGTGGCCTCTCTACAACCTATGTAGGAGATCCCCGAGCAGCTTTCATATGAGCTTTTATGCAAATATTTACGAGAAAAATGATTATGAACTAAAAGATTCGAAATAAAATTGGCTATATCAGCGTTTCAGATCAGCTTTCCAAAATTTAAGCAGAAATGACGAATTTTAACAAAAAACATTTTTCAACAAAATTTCAGCCCCCTATTCAGCCTAGAGGAACTGATCGATCTGGATGAAACTTCATACAATAATTTTTTTGTGATTCTAGGGAACATCTAAATAAATTTGGGTCGAAATTAGTCCACCGGAAGTGACAGCTTCCATAAGAGCTTTTAGGTTTTTCTACCGGAAATATCAGTTTCCATAGAAGCTTTTTCGATGTTTTTTTATACATTTTGGAAAGTATAGGAGCTACGAGAAAAATAATAATAAACTGAAACATTATATATTAAATTTGCAACAATTTCTGTTCAGATTTATTTTCCAGAAATTAGCAGAAAATAATAGCTTTCGACGAAAAAACTGTTTTCAACAAAAACTCGGCCCCGTAACAGCGGACACGGATTGTTTTTGTAGCAAATTTAGAGATCCCGGTTCTTTTTGTTGAAATCGATATACCGGAAGTGACAGTTTCCAAATAAGCTTTTTGTTTTCTGTGTGCGTGCAGACTAAATGTCTGTGTCCTCTGTACAGGCTAAGCGGTTTGTCCGATTATAATGAAACTTCATGCCAAAGCTTTTTTTTATTAATTTTAAGATCGTAATGATTTTTGGTTAAAATCAGTCTACCGGAAGTTGCAGCTTCCAAAAGAGCTTTTATGTTTTTTGTATTATGCACTAGAAGATCCTAAATTACATTTGCAATAATATCGGCCCTTTGCCCGAAATTTAACCAGAAGTGACGATTTTTAACAAAATACTGTTTTTAACAAAAAAATCGACCCTTCATAGCCCAAACGAATTGGTTAGTCGGGATGAAACTTCATGCTTAAGCTTTTTCTACAATTGAGAGTTCCCAGTGATTTTATGATTAAATTGGTGCTTTAGAAGTGGCAGCCTCCGTAGGAGCTTTTTCTGTTTGTGCAAATATTTTAAAAAGTATTTTAATTATGAGAAAATCGAAAGATTCATAATGAATTTGTCGATTTTTCATACTTAAGCGTTTTCCATAAATCGAGAAAAACAAAAAGATTGCAAATTAATTTCCCAACCATACAAGTTCTGATTATTTTTTAAATTTTAACGAAAATGATTGCAGTGAAAAAATATTTGATTTCACCAAATTCTGCATCTCTAAAGTCCAGGCGGATTGACAATTCGGAATTAAGCTTCACACTTAAATTTTTTCTAATAGTTAGCCCTTGCAAAATTTTTATACTGAAGTGACAGCTTTCGCGAGAGCCTTTTTAATTTTGCAGTGGTGGTGTAAAAGTTAGCATTTACATGGGTTGGTTTTTTGAAATTTAAACAGGATTAGCAAATTCTGAATTCAAGAGCGGTTGATGAATTCGAGAAAGTTGGTGTATTCAAGATTTCTATATACGTTTGTTCATGTAAAGGAAAATGAATACTCAAGTGGGAGGTATTCGTTGGAGGCCACAACATACTCACTCCTCCACTTTTTTATAATTGTAATATTTTTCAGAGAACAATTTTTTTTGACAGATGGTTGGCATTTTGATACGTATGTGAAGTTATCCCACGATTCTAACCCAGAAAATCAGGCAACACTAATCAATAAAAACCTCATTTGCTCTTGTGTGAAGTTAACCCAACCCAGAATTTGTTAAAATTAATTCAAAATAATTTGTAATTGGTGAAGTTAGCCCAGCCCAGAATTTTTTAATTATCACGTAAAAAACAAAAATAAAAATCGTTACTTTTTAAATATGAAAATTTTAGCCAGGTACACGTTATATCAATAGAACATGTATTTGTACGAAATAAAACTACATTAGACATGATAAAGGTACTTAGCACGATAAAAGTATAAATTTGTCGGATTAAAGCTATGCGTTTTTGAGATCGTCACACTCCTGCCTTACTTTTACAAAAGTTAGAAAAAAAACGTTCCGTGGCAACTTTGCGAAATTGGGCCCTGGGCCAGACATATCCATACAACTCAAATTGAACCAAAAATTACATTTAAATTTCGGGCTAACTTCACCAATTACAAATTATTTTGAATCAATTTTAACAAATTCTGGGGTGGGCTAACTTCAGACAAGGCCAAATGGGGTTTTTATTGTTTAGTTTTGCCTGATGATTTTTTTTATTTTCTGGGATAGGATCGTGGAATAACTTCACATACGGCATTTTGATGTAATAAAAAGCTGTTAAATTTTTTTTTTTGATTTATGCAAATTAAAATATGTAAATTAAAATAAGTGCCGCAACCAATTTTGGTAACTGCTGCCTTACGTGGCCTTAAATTAAATTATTACAGCCTGAACCTACAACCAACTCAAATTATTTAAGGGGGCCACATTATTTAATTTGGCGCAGCTGACACACCCCATAAAGGTTGCCTAACGGTACCAAATTATTTGCATCGGAATGGACGTCGCAACCTACACCGCGTTAGAGGTAAATAACGATTTATTTCTGAGTGAACGCGGGAACTCATACAAGTTGTGCCACGACCCACATGTTTTTCATAACGAGACAAATACCATTTAACTCAACAAGAACGGCACAATCTAATTTGTATCAGACTGCCTTTATGTTGCCTAACTTTATTTTTATACGTGAGGACTCCGCAACCCATACATGTGGCCAACATTTGCCAAAAATAATATTTGTATTGGCCCATACAAGGAGACCTGGTCTAAAGAGGATTGAAAATATTTCCTTGCATAAATCCAATGCCAAATCTTGAGTTTTGTCTGTCCACTGTCTCATAGCAGTTTTATGCTTCCCCGTTATTTTCGAACGATATTTTATGTTAGTTGGTCGTATTGATAGATGCAATCAAGTTGAAATCGAAGTACAGTCTTGCACACGTTTTTACCGTATGGCATATTTTGTATCATCACGGTATATTTTATTTGCTTACTCTTTTGTTTGAATGTTATTTTTACAATTTAGACTTCCATATTCGAAACTTCCTGTTAGACTTTTTTCTATTTTTCATACACACAGCACAGTTTGTTATTTTCTTTTTTGTTATTTTTCACGTGTTTATTTAACTTTTCTATGTTTCATTATTTGCTGCTTACTCAAGCACAATATCACGTCTGCAAACCCCAGTCATAAGCCCTCTCAAATTGTCGCTCGGTAAAATGTGCTTAATGTTATTTTGCAATTTTGTTATTGAGTCGTGTTGTTTTTTGTTATAATTCTATTTAAAAACAACAAATAGTCAAACTCATTAAGAAGGATGTGAGTCTAACTACAAATCTGTAAAAACTTAAGTTTGTAATACGGGAAGAATTATTAAACATCAAGGTGTGGTGAGATTGTGTTCGCGGTTCATCACACACTTAGCTAATTTATTTGATATTTGTGTTTTGAGTACTGTATACACAAAAAATTACTAAATACTTTAACATCGTTAACGGTTTAGGAACCCACATTTACTGTATTCTACGAACCATGATGACATTAAATATTCGTTAATAATTTTTTAATTTTCAGCTATAAAATAAAAAAATGTCACCGGATATGATTTGCCCAAAAACATTTTTTAAAAGCATTTAAATGATATTTTGTTCTATTTGTATGTCAGTTTTATATAAAATAGTTAACAGTTCAAATGTATTATTTTTTGGCAAGAGCCCTTTGGATCACATTTGCATGTGCCCAATTACCAGTAATTTTAACACAACCATCCCAAATTGTAATGCATGAAAAAAACTTGCAAGGGTTTGACATCTTAAATCTTCAAATTTTATTGCCAAATAAATTAATATTCACCTGTATTGAAAACGATTCATTGGTACAGTTCCATGCTAACGATCGTTTTAAGAATTTTAAACGGGAGTTTAAACTCAGCATACATTTTGTTAATTGTTTTGATAATGCAACCGGCCACAAAAATTATCAAAAATTTTCTCTTGAATCGATTATAGAGGAACTTCCACTGCAAGAATTAAATCTAAGTAAAATTGTGATTAGTAACCAAAACTTTGGCATTGCAGACCCGAGAATATTTTTTCATAATTTCCAATTCAACAAATATAAAAGTCTAGTGCTACGGAATTTTGGATACACAAACACTGCATATCTGCAGAAGATTCAATGTTCCGAATGTCATCTACACAGTGTCAATCAAATAAATTTTACTAATTTTGTGATGAATTCCATAAAGCTATTACAAATATCCGGAACAGAGATTTTAAATTTTACAAAACGTAATTTAGTCAACTTTCCGGATTTATCAGTTATTACATTTTACGATTTTGTGCTCGACGATCAGAATACCTTCAACGTATCAAAATTATTTGAGCAAAATTTAAAATTGTGTACGATTTGGTTAGAAAACTCTCGGATAGCAATTAATCTACACGAGGACTTGTTTCTTGGAATGGATTATTTAGTAAGCCTTCGTCTAAATAGTTTAAAACTTGAAATATTGCCTGCAAATTTATTTCGAAGTTTGCTCGCATTGAGTGCAGTACAACTAAAGCATAATAATTTTAAACATATAGACTCGAATATGTTTGCCAATAATATAAATTTAGAAATGCTTAACATTGGTATGGGCGAATTTTTCGATTCACCGTGAGTAAAATTTTCTTAGATGTAATCGAATAAAATTTATTTATATTTTTTTTTTCTGTTTAGAGAATTTCAGAACTTAAAACTTAATTACCACACCAATGTTGGTTTTGATGACGCAAATTTTAACGATACCGAATTGCTGTCTTCGACCATTCAAAAATCGGATTTTCATATTTTTGTATTTAATCAAAATACCAGCATGGCGTATATTAATTTGCTCGATTTAATACGGCAAACGATTCGTCCCACTAAACTAACACTAACAATATATAATATACCGTTTCGAATAAATATGAGTGAGCTTCAGAACCGGCCGCATATTTCAGATTTATCGCCCGCGAAGTACAAAAATGTAAATACGGAATTATCAATATTCATTTTTAATCCAACCAGATCGGTCGTACACTGTGCATTTGATTCGGCATTTTTTATTTGGTATTTAAACGATAATCTCAAAATGCTTAACGTATACTTGGAAGAATACAACGCAACCATAAAAATATCTGTTCGACTTCCTAGTATTGAATTATTTTATCAGTTTGGGTTCTTCGAAAATTGTCCAAACAATTGTAGTTGCTATCATAATCCTCTGCTTGATGACATCACACTTGATTGTAGCCATCAAAGTTTAACATCGGTTCCAATAATTCCTTATCCATCACAATTCGAGATAATTGACCGGATTCACCTGAATTTAGCTGACAATTTAATAACAAACATCAGTTTTGATTTGCAAAATGAACAGGTGCTACAAAAAATATCGATTATAACATTTTATAATAATCCAGTGCAGACAGTTTATCTAAGACAAAATATGGCACATTTGAATACCACAGAAAATTGCACGGCTCCCAGCACTCTTACCAGTCAAGAAGTGATACTATACGGTGTCGAAGGTAAGCAAAAAATTATTTTAGAAAATTTATGTCGCGTGTGCTGGTCTAATGAAAAAGATGAGAAGGAATATCTTCGCTCGAAACCAATACACCAAATAAGTGAGATTTTGAACAACATTTCACGTGATACGAGTTGTCATACATCTTAAATGATTAAATGAAGTTAGATGTTTGTTTAAGTAATCGTGTTTCTTTTTCCGATCTCTGGAATGATAAGGAATATGGTGTGCTGAAAAAATTATTAAAAAATGTTCACCTTTCTAATCAGAATTTCATTTTACAAGAAAAAGGTTGAATCAAAAAACCTCTAGGGACAACTACAAAATTTAAAAAATTTAAAACACATATCAAAGACCAAAAATTAATAAATGTGCAAAATTAAATTAGTTTTTGGTCGGAAAACATAAGCCGTTCACATTCCTGGCATTGATAAAATCCTATAATCGTTACGGTGTGGTAGTTATTGCATCTGATTCGTAACATATATGAAGAAGTTTGCATAAGATGTAAAAATATGTTAGATTAGTTTGCGTGGACATCTCCAGGAGTATTCATACACATTTTTAAAAACATCAAATGTGACTGAAATTACAATTCATCATAGCTCTACTCATTCTCCCACTTATAAGGTAATTTTCGATGAGCTAATGGCGGTTGTGTATGTCATAGGGCAAATGGCCGTTAACCTGTTCAGTAGTACATAATCTCTAGAAGAAATCAAGTTCGTTTAGAGTACGTACGGAAGTTTAAGAAGTCTACAAAAAATTAAATTTAGTCTCATTACAAATAAGTCTGAAATGAAACCCAAGACGTGTAAAAGAATAAATGACAAGACGCAGAGAACTGAAATTGTTACACTGGTCGAACATCTGGCGAAATATACGAAACAAAATATCTGAATGTAAAAAGAAAATTTATGGAACTAGAAAAAGGTGGGCTGCGGGAACAGAAACAAGGGCAAGTAGAAGGAATCATGTCAAGGCTGTGTGCGAGGAAAACGAGTTTCTTCTATTCGGTACGATTGCAAACTGTGCGACTACCAAAATTCTCCGACAACTATGAAAACTTTCCAAGTTTCAATGACATTTTCGTAGCTTCTGTACATAGTAAACTAGGATTCAATGAGGTACAAAAATTTCAATAATTGAATAGAGGGTGAACTTGAGCTAAACTATGCTAGCTATATTTTTTTGTTTTGAGCGATGCTATTGTACATTGCTATTGTGTACATATTTATAACATATTGAAATTTGGATGACATTTGGATGACGTCCCTCCTATGTGTGATTCTAGGAATATTTTGGCAGACATAGCATTCTACTTGTAATTAGCTCAAATGTGCAGCGGGATGAGCTGTGTGAGCTAAACTATGATAATAGAAACTACGTTTCTCGTTAAGCTTAGCTGAAATGTGCAACGAGCCTAAACCGGGATTATCCATCTTTTGATGAGTTTTTAAATTTCTTGTGTAATAGATATGGCGCATTTGAGTCATGCACACTTCTGAGGCAAATGGTAGTAAAATTAGGTACTGCCGTCAAGTTTCATCTTTTAAAATCGGTCAATTCCGCTAATGTTCGCCTGTGCCATTGTGAGAAGTTTAAGAGTATGAGATGAGTCCAGGTGAACGACGCAACTTAACAGCAAAATTAAGATTATGCTTCAATTGCTTATCTGAACGACATCGTGCGAATTCTAGTTTAAATAAATTCAATTGTATAAAATGTAACCGTTGACACCATACTCTTTTGCACGACACTAGCTCGAACCTAAGTTTAAATCAAGCATTATATGCTCAGAATCATCACAAGAGCCACCTGAAGTAAATATTAAATCATCAAACGTAATTAATACGAATGCGTGCAATATGGCAACTACAATTCTTCCGACTACAATCGTAAAGGTAGAAAATTCTGCTGGCTTTATGAGTTTCTGTAGACTACTCTTAGATTCAGGTTCTTAGGCGTCTTTCATCTCAGGCTTGAGGGAATTCTCACTTCAAGAGTGTTAACTAAGTACAAAACTCAAAATTATAATTACTACTGTGACCGGAAATTATTGTCTGAATCATATTCCACTCGCTGATTCAAGATTTTATAAATGAAACGAGATTGATGCGCTATATGACCTGATTATTTCTGCTTAAACCAAACCAATTAAAATTAGACAACAATTTTATTACACAAGATTTGAATATGTAATCGACATATTTTAGGAACTGGAAGAAATACCAGAAAAAGCGTCATATGCAACTGTGCAACTGAAGAAGAAGCGTGTGAATGCCCCTTCAACGCGACATGATTAGGGAATCAAGAAGGACGTTATGTAGTGGAATTACCATGTGAAAGAGGATCTACCCTGTTACGTGCCTCTGCATGCTCGGCTGACACTTTTCGAGTCGGGTAGATCTCAGAGGAGATACGGGGGTTCATTGCCGACATACTTATTCGAGACACCACAAACCTATGTGTCATCACAATTCACTCATCACAAAAAAAAATCACTAGCAACCACTCTTCTCCACTTCCCGATTCAACACAACACCATTGACCATTAAATAGAAATAACTCACTTCATTATAAATACTAGAATCATTTATTTAAAGTAATTTAAAAAGATAAGAAAAAACATAACGAAAGCGAAATTTAACCTTTCGTCATACAAAAAAATGCAAGAAAATTATTCTTTAGACAAAACAAAAATTTGAAAAATGAATGAAAACCTTTTTTTTCTTAAACCTAAACTCACCCGTCTTTCCGTAGAGTACTCTGCGTAGGCGGTGGTGGTGAAACCTGTATGTAGAACACTACAAAAAAAAACTAGCACTTTTCATTCACTTTTGAACTTAATGGATAACTCTTAAAATTATTAAACTGTTGAACTAAATAATTATTTTAAAACTTTTTTTCTTTATGACTTCATGCAATTTAACAGATATTTTCTTTTCTTATTTTTTTCGTTTTTTTTTATAATAAAATAGATATATATATTTTTTTTTTGTTATTTTAACTTAAGAACTAAGCACTAAGAATTTTTTTTAATCCAGCCATTTGACCGAAATATGCGATAATACCGCATGCACACGGATGTGAAAGCTAGCGGTATATACAGAGTAAATTTCCTGTTGCTCGAGGAAAGTTCACGTTGACGTTACCGTATCTAGGCCACAAAGTACAAATTCTCGTCCGCAATCAATCGATGAAATCAATTTATGTGGGTACAATAACAATTTATCCAAAAAAATGTACAGGTAAATAAATAATTAAAGGCGTGAGACCCGAGCTGGTGGGATCCAATTCACGGTCCCGCAAGCCTACCACAATATTACTTTGGGTTGAGGGTTGGTTTGTGGTTTCCGTGTTTCGTATGCCATCTAGGGTTGTCATGATCAGAAGAAAAAAAATTATGTAACGTTGTGAATTGACCACCAAAACACCGAAACTTACCCCTTGAGAGGATATTACAAAAAAAAAATTTTTACACCAACAAAATATTGTTAAACCAATATTTTGCTTTATTTCACTAATTTAGTTAGACTTACTGATTTTTTTTTTTTTTTATTCCAAATTCAATTTAAATATTTATTGGTGGTTGCAATCGCGCGGTGGTCTCACGTATAAATGATTTTTTTAACATCATAGAACATATAAAATGAGTTAGATCGAGCAAGGTATATAACATAAAATAGACCGTAGTCCAAGTATATAATAGTAAAATCGTACGATCTCAATCCCTATATAGCACGAAAGATGTATTTGTGGGTGGGTTGCAGTGTGTTCACTTTTTATGATACCTAATTATGACTGCTATATACTATCGATAACCAAGTATATATAAATACGCTGATTACTCATCGAATATATATTTCGTTTTGTTGTTCTATATACCGAAATATATTGAGGTTCATAAACATCGAGTCCATAAAGTTTTATGCACTCGTCATCCTAAACTTTAGATCATAAAATTTGTTTTTAAAAAAAAACAAAATATTGGGATGAGTTGGATGTCCTGCTTATAATGATAATTAGCCATTCGATATCCGTAACAACCCCTTAGGAGAATCTTACAAGTAAGCTTTACACGATTATTGGCCATGGAAAGGAAATTGCATATAGAAGCGAAGAATTTGGAAATATGTATAAGGATTTTATGATGAATAAGGAATGATCTAAACAAATTTAACGTGAATATATGTTATTTGCCACATCATGGAGTACTATACGTGAAAATAGTATACCACATCAACGTTGAAAGTATAGTGCTCGATGGATCGATGGACCAACCTTCACTGGAATTTCGTATACACAGATAATTTATTGATCGGGCTCCTTACAAGACCATTTTTAAGAAAATTTTATTAACCTTAGCTTGGCCAGGATTTACAAATGTAAATATTTTAATTTTCATTTTTGAATAAAATCTACGTTATTCATTTTATTTTGAAAAGCTTCCTGCTATAATGCGTGGCTAATTTGTTGAGGTTCATCTAAAAACGTCAGAAAAAAAATAAATAATGCGCTTTCAAACACTTTTTCAGCACTTTTTTAAAATATTATACGATAATGGGGAGGTATTTGTAAATATTTTTTCAAGTGTTTTATATGAGAAGTAGAAATTTTTGTTTGCTAGTTTCAGTTCATGGTACAAAGTACATTGGTACAAAGTGCATTCCGAAAAATATACAGTACTGGAAAAAAAAATGGGCAAACATATTTTATTGCAAATTGGAGTCTTTTTTTGCTAAAATTACAAAACTTTTGAAAGCAATATGACGTAATTTTTTGAAAAAAAAATTACCTGCAATTAAGGGACAAAACCCCGAAAATTGGCAAAATATTCAAAATATGTTGATTGGAGTTAAAGTAATGGGATAAATTAAATAC
The DNA here is from genome assembly GCA_932526605.1 of Nephrotoma flavescens. Lineage (NCBI taxonomy): Eukaryota > Metazoa > Arthropoda > Insecta > Diptera > Tipulidae > Nephrotoma > Nephrotoma flavescens. Next base: position 227,528,817 of record OW052222.1, on the reverse strand, counting down.
TTATTTTTTATTTTTATTTTTTATTAAATTATGGAAGTTCTATCTTTAATATTAATATTTTGTTGGACCACCATTTGCTTTTATTACAGCGATACACCTCCGATTCATTGAATTTGATAAAAAGTTCAAAGGAAAGAATTGATGAATGATAATTCATTGAATTTGATAAAAAGTTCTTTCAAAGTCATAGAAGGTATGGATTCCTAAATCGTCATCAACAAACTTTTTAACGCTTCAATCGATTCTGGGCGCTTTCTTGCTACTTCTAGCTTCATTATAGAACAAACATTTTCAATGGGATTTAAGTCTGGACTATACGGAGGCCAGCTTAACACATCGATACTTGTTTCTTCGGAGTACTTTTTTACCTTTAAATGAAGTAATAGAGAGGAGCATTGTCCTGTTGAAAAATAAATTTGCAAGTCTCGCCAAAACAGTTTTAACACAGAAGGCTCAAATTCGTTGTGTAGGACCTGCAGATAAACAGCTGCTGTAATGCTGGAACTAAGGAAGCACAATCGACCGGTTTCATTTCAAAAAAAGCATCCTCAGACCATCACTCGCTCATTTTTTGGTGGAAGTCTCAAAAGACATTCGTTGCTAAGCCTCTCGCCCAGTTTTCTTCTTACGAGAATCCTTTCATCTCCAACATGCTGCTTGAATTTTGATTCATCGGAAAAAATCACATCATTCCACATCTCTGGAGTCCAAGAAACATGCTTATGGGCTCATAGCAAACGTTTTTTTAAAACTACTAATGTGAACTCAGGCTTTTGGACTGAATTGAGTGCTCTTAAACCAGCTTTAAAAGGTCTTTTTCTCATTAAGCTGGCTGAAGTTTGTTTTCCCGTTACTCGCTCAACATCCCGTCTTATGTCCGATGTAGGTTTAAAACGGTATTCTACGCGACAGTACTTGACCCTGTTTTTGACCAATTTTTTGGCACATCAGTTGCGGGGTTGTACCGGTGTAATAAAAACAAAATGTGGTCCAACAAAATATTAATATTAATTTGGGGCTTTTCTGTAATATTAATTAATTAATTGCAAGTTAATTCAATTGCAGGTAATTTTTTTTTCCAAAAATTTACGTCATACATGTATTTAAAATGAAACAATAAGCCAATTGCTTTCAAAAGTTTTGTAATTTAAGGAAAAAAAGCTTCCAATTTGCAATAAAATATGTTTGTCCAATTTTTTCCCCAGCACTGTATATATAGATTACAAGTCGGCAAATATTAAGATTTTCACAAATAAAAAAAAATTAGCTATTTCGATTTTGACAAATATAAAAATTTTTTGCTAGGTTTTTGGCAAACCGCACACAAAGTTCCACACACAAAGTTTTCTTGTTGCACGTGTTAATACTTTCACTTTCGAGTTGCCACGATCATCGTCAACTGATACAAACTCCTATGTAGAAATGCTAACGCTTTCTACCTTGCGAACCATCAGACGTTCTATGGCCGATTTAGGTGCGAAATATAATGCAATTCTACGACATTTGGATCATTTTTCTATTAGCGTGGGGCAGAAATGCGCGCCTAGAGCTTGTAAAAAACTCTTGCCGCTGATCTGAAAAAAAAAACATTTAGTATTGAACGTACACGAAAATTAAAAAAGTATAATTTCTTACTTGTTTTTTATGTTAAATGTGACGGATTGTTTTCCACATAAATTATATAGACTGCAAGAGCTGTCACGTCTAGTATGTTATATAACAGAGCCAATGGCCACCGATTTGTTTTTATTTTTGTTGTGTATTGTTTTGTGCTATTGTAAAATAAAATAATTTCGTGCTTATTTTTAACATTTACGAATAAGCCATGTAAATATATGGTTTATTCTTTTTGAGGCTTCCTACAATCGATAATTCCCAGTTTCGCAAAGTGTCCGCTAAAGAAACGAACGAAAAGAAATTGTCCGTTTTATCGTGGATTCCACAGTGAAACAATTGTTTTCAGTAAAATTAACACGAGATAAAAATATAAAGCTTAACTTGTTAGAGCGAAACAAAAAAAAAATCAGTAAAATTTACTGGCAGTAAGCCGGGAAAATGTTCCCATAAAAAGTATGAAACTCAATACTTTTTATGGCAACATTTGTTTGTCTTTGTCACTCTAACGTAATTTTAATATGTATACTCTTCTCTTTTCGGTTTCCCAGTTCTTTTTTACTGAAAAAAATTGTTTCATTGTGGAATCCAAGCATTAATTTTTCTCTCAGTATTTTTAGAATGTTGTATGAGATCCAAAACTATACACGATGTAATATTTTAGGCATTCGTCAAATGTTAGTTTGTATACTCCTGCATCTATTTTTTGGGTGGTTTCTTTAAATTTGAGATTCTGTTCTAATTTGTTACAATTTTTGTAGGCGGTCCGGTGTATCCGAATTTTTTGAAAGCCTTTCATAAAAGACACATAACATTGAGTCATTTTATTGTATTCTACTACTATTATCGGTATACATACTTTATGTATTTTTGCCAATCCTTTTATGCTGAGTGCTGCCAAAATTAATTAAAACATAAATAATTACTGTTAGTAAAAACAGTGTGTACCTAAAAATACAAAAAAAACTACGTTTTGATTGAAAACAGTAATTATAAATATTTCAATGCGAAATTTAAAGAAAAATAAAATATATACATTTATAAATCCTGCCCATAATAGGTATAAAAATTTGCTATCCATGCTAAGGTTAAGGTTTCAAACTTTCTAGGTAGCCATCTGTGCGGACAGAGACCAGATGTATCGACAGATTCTCGTCAGTACAATGCATAGATCCACTACAAAGGATTCTATTGGGGGAGTGTCCTAACCGATTTGAATCGGGTTTTTGTCCTAACCGAAATCCGATTTGAATTATTAACGGTAACATATACATTCGGAAGTACCCAGGGTCATAAAAATGAACATTCATGCTTATGACTTACTAGCTGATGCTGCTAGTGAAGAAGAAGCTGCGCAACTGAAGAACTAGTTGATAAATTTTCATGGGTTCGAACATTGCATCATTAAATGACTAAATAGAAATGTTAGGTTTACTTTGAGATCCTCAAGAAGATCAATTCTCATTTAGATCTTCGATCCATTGGGTCCATTTTAAAATACCACGATGTGGTGAATTTACTAACTGCGAAATTAATGGTGGCCCGAAAACAAAAGCTGTATAGTATACGTAGCTGTTTGGTTGTGGACCGAGCAGATGGTTAAATTGTCACCCGCGAAAATGAAAGGAATATATTAGCAATCGGGTAGGCGCAATTCATATCTTATTGCCTAGAGGGAATCGGCTACATGTTAAGGGTGTGACAGGGAATGAGTTGGCTATCACAATCCGAAGCAAGGTGGCCAATAAAGTAAGTAATTATTGATATAGAACAAAAATTCCATGGTATTGAACCCAGGGTATGCCAAGCAACGGTACGTCCAAATAACTCGTGTCCTATATAGATCATACTCCAGCGAATTTAAGATTGTCAAAAAATACTACGAATAGTGTGTTAAGTTTTAAAGTTCATTTATATTATGAAACACCAAAATAAATTGCCTACTTACAATAATAAAACACGTTCAGTGAACTGAATTCACCTACCAAACGATACAGTGGTTAAAGCTCTCACGTTTGATTCGGGAAGTACTGGGTTCGAATTCCGACCGGAGCAGGATGCAAAAGGTAATTTTCATGAACATATTAGGATCTTAGATCAAATAAAACACGTCTATGACCTTCTGTCGGCGTGCCATGTGCAGAGCATGGAGCTATGCAATGTGCAAATGGTGTTAAAATCGGACCTATAGCCGTACATCGTTGAATTTGCTGGCAACGGCGTAAAATTAAAAGCGGGAAATGCTAAGAAAAGAAATATAAAGAAAAAAAGAACTGAATTCACAGATGATATGACAACGAGTACTATTAGCATCGAAATTGAAACAGTAGGTACTATTTATAGAATCTGATAACATGTTGCGAGTAGGCGGTCGTCTGGAAAACTCGATTTGTTCATTTGAATTAAAGTATCTCCTGATTTTACCGAAAAAATCATGAAATTGCAAGTTTAACCCTGAATTATTTACATGAAAAATATTTACATCCTGCTCCATGGCTCTTAACTGCAATATCATGTCAGAAGTACTGGATTTTGGGAATTCGAGAAATATGTCGATGGATAACTCATAAAAGTGTTACTTGCTATCGTCTTCTACTAGCTGAACGAATAACACCTACTCGACCATCTTCTATAACTGAAACTGACTATGCAAGGAAGATGTGAAAAATTATTGAAGGCTTTCATTGTAATATTTGTATGTCTCGCTACCAAGGCGTTACACATCGATGTAACATCTTTGCTATCCACGCAAGCTTTCATGAAGGCGTTGGAGCGATTTTGGACGGAAAGGATTTTTAAACAGTGCCTGTTCAGATAATGACTCAAATTTCTTAGGGGCGAAACGAACGTTACATGAATGGTCTTCTGTTCTAACATCGAAGGAAGTTGAGAGTAAAATAAATCAATTTGCGAGGCACAAGTTCTTCCTATATCTCTAAATGCTCATAGTACTTTCGAAAAACAAAAAATAAACTTAACTCGAAGTGAAGGCATTCTTAATTCAACGCCTCTTTGTGTTATTACGAATGAGGTTACAAACAATATTGATGCGCTAACACGGAAACACTTCTTAACGTTAGGACCAATCACAGCATAACCAAATGGCAAGTTGAAATCGATGGGAACAAACACAAAAATAAGTGCAAATATTTGGCAACATCACTCCCTGACTTATCTGAATACATAACAACAACGAACGAAATGACAACAAAAAACTCAAAACTATCCCAAAAACAAGAAACTACTGCAGACTTTACTTGCAATCGTGATTTTCTATGCACTGTTCATTCAAAATTATACAAATTTTTCATGGATAAAAATTAAAAATTGATATGTTTCTTCCTGTCTTCCGGATCCTCATCGTCCTGATTTCCGAATATTGACGAGAGGGCTGAATTTTGATTAAGAATGAAAGTGACACCATACTCGCCAAATTAATTAGTGGAATTTGGTTGAATTTGAATGAAATATTCAACATCTATGTGTTAGTCAAGTTCGAATAGTTTCAATTTTGATTAATCAGAAAATATTAAGTGAGTTTTTGGATATATTGCGTAAGAGAGATTTTGGATATATTGCGTAAGAGAGATTTTCCATGTAAAATTGCTGATAAATTGAACCAATTTTCTCACAAAGTGTTTAAAACTAAACATATTTTTATTTCGGCAACTGTTTCAAAATCTACAGAAAGTCTACTGTAATTCACCTATTAAATTTCAAATCCTAAGCAATTTTCCAATTTATCATAAAAACAATTTTTCCTGCTTCCATATTTTAGCAGTAATCGTTTTGGATAAATAATTTTCAAAACACACACACACACACCCATTTAAATTTGATTATATTGGGGGTACAAATTGAAAATGCGGGATTGATAACAGATGGCGTTACTAACGCTATACGCATCAGGCAGTACGGTGACTATGTTCATGTCAAAGCTACGTCTTATAGCTTTAATTTTCAGTATGTGTCAATTTGTCGCAGTGTCAAATTCATAGTTTTTTTGAGCTCTCAATATGTCGAGTTTCGTGCCAACAAAACAGCATTTGCGGGAAGTTTTAATTTACTTCTTTAATTTGAAGAAAAGTGCTGCTGAAGCACATCGATTGGTCTCCGAGGCTTATGCGAGTCATGTTCCATCGGTTTCAACGTGCGAGAGATGGTTTGTGCGGTTTAGAAGTGGTGATTTTGACGTTGAGGACAAAGAGCGGCCGGGCCAAGTGAAAAAGTTTGAGAATGCTGAATTGGAGGCAATACTCAATGAAGACTCGTGTCAAACTCAACAAGAGCTCGCAGATTCATTGGGAGTGACACAACAAGCCATTTCCCATCGTATAAAAGCCCTCGGAATGATCCAAAAGCAAGGACATTGGGTGCCGTATGAGCTGAAGCCGAAAGACGTCGAGCGCCGTTTTTTTGCATGCAAACTGCTGCTCGAACGGCAAAAACGGAAGGGTTTTTTGCATCGCATTGTCACTGGTGATGAAAAGTGGATCCATTACGATAACCCGAAGCGCAAAAAATCATATGGTTACCCCGGCCATGCATCATCATCGACGGCCAAACCAAATATTCACGGCGCCAAGCTCATGCTCTGTTGTGGCAAAGTTGTGGCTAGCGATGGACAATATTTTGAATAATTCATTTGTTACCATTTTTTCAGAATAAACGTTCAAAAATAGAAAAAAATCCCGCATTTTCAATTTGTACCCCCAATAGAACGGTAACATATAGAAATGGAAATTTTCTAGTTGACGGCAGGAAAAAAAAACGTTACGTTGTACGGAGAGTGTTTGTGTGCACAGTGTATGAAAAACTTGAATTGAATTTGCTGGAAATTTTTACATATCGTAAAGTAAAATAATGTTTTTAGAAGTTTTCTTTTATTAATTTTTGTTGTTATTCTGTTGGTATTACTTTAGAAAATGAAAATAAATTTATTGCATGTCACGTTAACATTTTCTTATGTACACGTTTGTATATAATACAAACGCTGCTTTTGCTTTTATGTATATAAATTCGAGTACGTTGCATTACATAAAAAAAAATAATTCTTTTTTCTAAGCTGTTGTGTTGTTCACTGACGTTCACAAAAACGGGAAATATGTAAAGTTCTTTATACTTCAATATGTAAAAGAACAAACTTTTGTTGTTGCAAGGACTCGTCTTTCTGAAAAATTGAAATAAAATTGTTATAAATGTATTACATATTGTACAAGCTTGTAATTTGTGTACACATTAAATAGTTTAGGATAATTGAAAATCTATATAATGTAATATATATATATATAACAAATTGATTTGAAATATATTTAACATATTTCTAGAACTAACTGTGCACAGAAATACATCCTGGAAATTGAAAATACAAACGCTAAAATGATTACACAAAATTTACCGAAAAACTCGTATGCGCCTTAGACATGCACCTTTATAAATTTCAGGTCTTTTTTTTCATAATTGAAATTGAAAATTGTGGGAAAGTGTCTACAAATTATCAATACAAAAATTAGACACAATTTTTTTTTAAATTTGATGCTGACGGCTATTCTGTCAAGGAACTGTGAATACATTACTAAAATGCGTTAAACTTTTAAAAACTATTAAAACAACCGCATCCATCGTAACTAGTCTTCATTTAAAGTTATTTTATAAAAGTTCAGATGGCATTAGATTCAAACATTTCGATCATTCTATAATATTGAGGTGAACGTTTACCGTGCCATGGTTAGAAATAGATTCAAATGAAAGGTCTTGGTGATGCTCACGCCTGGAAAAATTCCAGTTCAATTTGCAGATGGAGAGTTGATCTGAAATTGTTTGCATATAAGCATTATTAAGAGCTTTCATTTGAATCAATTTCCAGCCATGACACTTTAAACGGCCAATTTTTACAAATTTTCAAATTTCGTGTGTGTAATATATTCAATCGAGTTTTTCCGGACTATGGCAGGAGTTGTCCCGAAACTTTCGACATGAAAATTGACCTGAAATTTTTTTTAGGTCTGATCACCATTAAGACGTTTTATTTGAATCTAGTTCCAGCCATGACGCTTTAAACGGTCAATTTTTACAAATTTTCAAATTTCACGTGTGCGATATATTCAATCGAGTTTTCCCCACTCTGGCCGGAGTTGTCTCGGAACTCTTCACATGAAAATTGACCTGAAATTTTTTTTAGGTGTGAGCATCATTAAGACACTTCATTTGAATCTATTTCCAGCCATGACACTTTAAACGGCCAATTTTCACAAATTTTTAAATTTCGTGTGTGCGATATATTCAATCGAGTTTCCCAGACTCTGGCCGGAGTGCTCCCGGAACTCTTCACATGAAAATTGACCTCGAAAATGCAATTATGTTTGACGAGGTAAATTGTGAACCAAATGATGATTTAACTGGTTTCCATAAATCTGACAATCCCGAATTATTTTCAAAACCAATATATGAACAAAGACCGTTTTATCAAGAATTTAATGAGATTTCTAACAGTTTAATTACAAAAGGAGAAATTTTAAAACCTCCAGTCAATTCATTTTTTAACCAGTTTTTAGAAAAATTTATAAAAAATACGTGACTTATTTACCATATATGGTCCATTCTTCTTGAAGATGATCGGGTTAGTAATAGCGATATGGAAAATTAGTTTGCAATTTTAAAGCGGCGGTGTCGAGATGCACCAAATGCGTACCAACGCAATGAAATTTTGCCAAATGGATAAATAGAAAAAAAATTTGTAGTCAGTGCTTGTTTCAATTGGTTTAAATGCCGCATAAAAAGTTAAAAATTGTGGTGAATAAAAATGTTAAACTTTTTATCTGCGTCAAGAGCTGATAATTTTTTTTTTGTGTGGAAAACATTTGGCTGGCAAAAATATTTGTTTGTAACCAGAAATTGGTCATGTACAAATTTTGAGAAAAAACGTAATAATTTAGATGTAAACTGACCATAATTAACCAATAAACATTTAAATAGTATTTATTTTACATATTTTCAAATTTAATTTTGCTATATATGTTCGTTCATAATTAAATCACATAAAATAAGTAACCATGTTATGGTCAAAATTTTAACCAATTGAGGCCCTTTTCCAATTACCGACTAATTCCAGAATTATTGACTTATTTGACGCCATCTTGAATAAGTCAGTCAATTTCTTCCAATTCATTGTACCGACATATTTGTGACGTAATAACAAAAAAAAAAACAAAACGCAATTTCTATTATATGAAAGAAAAAATTTTCTTGACATATTGGTCGTTGCTACTAGATTTGAAAAAAAAACTGCTTGTATTACCTTTAGTCAACACACATTTTTGGAGACATTTATGTGTAGACATACTTATTCAAATAAGTCTCCTCACGAGGTGACTTATTTGAATAAGTCGGTGTCCACAAATAAGTCGGTAATTTGAAAAAGGCCTGAAACAGATAGAAATGCGGTATTTAAACCAATTGAAACACACACTCAGTTATTCGGTGCGCCGAACCAATGTTCGCTGTGCCGAACTAACCAAGTTATATAATAAAATAAATAAAACTAAATTAAAAACTTTAAAACAATTAACGTTTATTGTTTAAATTAAAATATTATTTTGTTGCCTAGTCGCGATTAAAGTATTGGGGAAGACTCGCAAGGCCGCTTTTCCCTCGAAAATTTATATACGGAATGTAACATTGGTAATGTTCCACGGCGGTTAAGAACATACTCTTGGTTGATTTTCATTTGTTTATACGTAATCTGTGAATGATGAGTTCATGGGGTGAAAATTTGAATTAAAAATTTGTTTATCTTGTCGAAACTAATAAGTGGAACTTGATTATTTATTGGTATAATGTTTGTAACCTAATCGAGAATTCATAGATGGTGCGTTATCGAAATGAATCGTTTTATTGGTAATCTTGTTTTGTTACTTCCCCTCTTTGAACAACAACAACAAAAATTATCGATCAAAAATAATTAAAAATAATTTTTCCAATCGTTCATTCTGTTTTGTGTTGTGCCAGTGAAACATTCTAATTAGAATACAGTGCGGTAACAAAGTGTTAACGAAAACATAATAATTATTATTTACCATTGGCACTGTCATACAAAAACAAAAGTATGTCCTAATTATTGTTTTGCGTTATTTTTATTAGAAATTAAATTATTTTTCATTTTGTTTTTTATTAAAGTAATTTTGCGTGTATTTGGTATTGATTGTGTATCAAAAATTGATTTGTGGTCGCGGAAATACAGAAGACGTGAGGTATGATCTTGTTTTAATTTCTGCAAAGTGTATGCCCAAAAATGTTTGTTTGGTTAAACATAAAACATAAAAATATTATTTCTTGTTTTAATAGAACCAAACAAAACGATACGAGGCGTCACCGTTGTGCGTGATATTTGGTTGCGCTACCGGCATTTCTGCGACAGTATTTTATTACTGAGGGACCTTAATTTATCCGGAATTTATATTTGTCCCTGAAAAATTTACCGGATTTTACTGCCATATTCGTATTTTGGAAAAACGGGCGAAACACAAATACCACATAAGGCCAAACTAAAATCAATAGCCTTTGGAAGAATTACTACTTTTTATTTACCGTGTGTAGCGGAAAAATCTGGCATTGCATGAAATTTTACCGTCATTTCGATACCATGCTACATCATCGGATCACATAACAGGATAAGTTTTTAACATGTGGCTAATCCACAATTTTTATATTTTTTTTAAACTATATTCTCAAACTATATTCTCAAATTATATTCTTTAAACTATACTCCTAAACTATATTTTTTCTTAAACTATATTTATTAAACTATATTCACTAAATATTTATTTATTTATTAATTAAATTATATTTATTATATTTACTATATATTTATCCAAGTAGAATTATAATTATTTATCAAAAATTTATCGATTTACAATTATATTTATTTTTACAAACCTATATTTTATAAAATATATATATATACATTTATATATATACATATATTATATATATATATACATATATATACATATATTATATATTATATATATATACATTTAAAATTGCATGCTTAATTACAGTTATAAATTCATTGTTTATCTTTAATTTTTTGTACTTAAATGTTAAGAAAATTTACAATTTTATACCAATAATTATTTCCTGAACTATAAAATCAATATTTGCAATCTTATTATTTGCTTTATGATCTCGTTGTGTAATTTTATATTCAAATTTTATTCGAATCATGGCAATGCATATGTTAATACAGATGTGGAGAAACAGCCGGTGGAAGCGTTGATGAAGATATTCCGATGAACTCGTAGGATGAAATTACAGTTGAAATCCGGAAAATGATGCTGACTAACTGGATTGTACAGCTGTTAGATGATATCCACACAAAATCCCGACAAATGTGAAACAAAGTCAACTTGGTTTATGGATTGCACTTTAATTTAATTTATATATTATGCCAAATTAAATGAAATACACTTTATCACGGATTTTACAATAATTTATTATTTAATTAAATATATACACACTTTTAAAGAAACTTAGATTTTAGTAATCTTATGTGTTCGCCAGTTTCAAGAGAATTAATTTATTTTTACAATACAATATTGTTCGTTAATGTTTGTCAATTTTAAATGCTTAATTAATGTAGATGATACTAAAATTGCCAGGTTAAAGGTACTATTCAAATTTACACTAAGTAAAGTACTAATATTTAATTACATAGAACTAACTGCTTTAATTTAGTACATCTTAAAATTATGATAATGAAGATAACTGCATTATTGACAAGTTGTTTAGATTTACATTTGACGTTTATAACATTTGGAAAAGGTAAGTACAAATTTTGTCTTTCTAATTTACAAATTATAATTAAATTAATATTTTATATGACATTTCTTCATTTTAGGTTGATTTCAATTGATTTACGAGGATACAAATACATATACGAGTATAAAATTGGTAAGTATGTGTAGTATTAATTGATGTTCTAATGTTATTGTTTACTTTTAGGTTAATTAACTCAATGATAGTTGGCTGGACCATCAATGATTGGTTGTGAACACATGTTTTCTTATCCAATGAGGGGCATCACAATGCGGGAATAGTTCATTAGATAGCATGGGTTAACATGTTATTTCTCTTAGGGGCATACCAAAATAAATAAACGGTATTGCCAAAAAGGGAGGGTGGTGAGCATGTGGTCATAATATCTCGACCACGCAAATACGGTTGTATCTAACAGTACCTTTTTTTCCTTTTCATTAATAACTATCCCGTTATCAGTTGTGCATTGTATAACCTTGTATTAGTAGTTCATCCATTATTGTGTTTGCACAATTACAATTTAACTCCCTTTCTAACGTGTTCCATGTTTGCATAATTATTATCAGTGATTCATCAATGTGAATATAATTGAAGTGCAGCACATCTCGTCCTCTGTAGTTGGTGACAAAAACCCCACCCACCGTCTTCACCTAGCCGGCAAACGTGCTGCAAGTCACCTTATATAGAATTACATGGGAATTCTGCGAACGGAGCGAAAATCAACCGGCGAAGCTGAAGCATTCCGATAGCTCCTTTGTCGACTTAGTCGCTCTCGTTACAAAGCGGATTGCCGCTACAATAATTTTTGAAAAAATACAAATATTATTGTTATAAGACATAAACTCCTGATATGCAAATGAATTCTTCTCTTGCAATATTGACAACTAATGCTGTTGTTTTTCACTTAACTCTCCAAATCAGTAGAAATAGTTTTCTTCCATATATACTTACAGGATTTTACTCACCATTCCTCATCATGGTTGGGGTCCTTTTATCTAAAATATCCTTATTCCTAACTACCAGGAACTGTTGATTTTGTTTTATGATTTTCCAATATGTATGAGCGATACTTACTCAAAACAATTTTCCGCTAAGATGAGTGCAATTTAGACATATCGAAAAACTCGGGAAAACGAACGTTTGTCTTGTTTCTTGGATAAATATGATCAAATATCCTTAATCTTAATTACAGTAAATCTACTTATTGAAATTTTTCTAGGATTTTTCGATTGGATATAGATCAAATTGGATAAATTTACAATTGGTGCTAATCATACACTCTTCGTTATTTCATTCCGCACACGTTGATCGCAGACATACAGTCATACATTTCCAATGTATTCAATTCAAATTAACTGGAAATCATTTTAGCGCACGATGAACAGCAACAAATTATTATTTTATTACGAACAATGATATTTTCCATTTATAACTAGGTATACCGTACTTGTTCATAATTGTTCACTTATTCACATACATTATTTTTTTTTTGTATTAAAGCATGTGCATCGCTCTTAAAACCAACTGCTACGTTTTCATAAACACAATAATATTTTTATTTTTTATTTATATAAATAAATTGTGTCTCATCCCGATTATGTTTCACAAAAAAAAAATCGCGAATAACGCTACACACATAAAAATGTATGTTTATATGCTGTATGGATTGTGAACTGAAATTAAAAAGCCAACCTCTCTGTATACATACATACATATATAGTCTACATACAATATAACGCTGGAAAATTCTAATTTAACGGTCGTTAAACATAAATAAAAATAAACTAAATGATAAAAAATCATGAAGCGCGGATAAAAAAAAAATATCGCGAACAAACACAAAAGAAATGATTGAGTGATTTTTTATGTTTTTATTAAAAATTTATAACAACAAAAAACAAAAAATATCAAATTAAAAATTTATTTATTTTTATTTACGTTTTTAGAATTTCCATTTAACTTCAATTTATTTTAATTAAAATTCATTTAAAGTTTTATATAGAAAAACGAGACGATGTCATTACAGTGAAATGAATCTATGTGGCAAGCCAATTTTTTTTTATTTGCGGAATTATTATTTGTTGCATCGTCAACAGTATAAAATGGTTTGAGCAGTTCAATTATTCGAAATATGTTTATGAGCATAATCTAACTTTAAGGGCTTTCATGTATATACAGTTCCAAACGACAGTACCACCAGTACCAAATTAGAAATTTTGTGGCGAAACAACTTTGAACGGGTATCTAAAATACGGTTTAACTGTTCCAACAATTAGTGTTGTTTACGATTTGACATTAGACATTTAACATAAATTGTGGATAAAATTAAAAAATAAAAGTTGCGTTGTTGATCGTCAAATAGTTTCATAACATAAAGAAAGAGGAGTGAATATGACGTGGCGAACACTCGATTTTCTTTTACAACGAATGCGAACGTAGATCTCCATACACCACTCCAGATTTTTAAAGCGAAAAATAAAATTTACAGGAAATTTGTAAAATTGTCTGGTATAATCAAAAACTGCTATAATTTCAAAAAACAGCCCTGTTGGTCAAGGTCAAAAAAACATTTTTTATCAAAACTCGATTTCCGGTGAAAATTAAAAAACGGGGTGATCTAATTTGTTTAAAATTTAAATTACATTCTTTATGCTTTAGTTTTTTTTCTTTATTGCTATTCTTTCAAAAATATTTAGAAAACGAAAAAGCTCTTGGTTAAAGTTTACTTTACGTATACATCGAGAAAATAAAATAAGAAGTATAAATTTTCAAAATTTTGAAATGTAGGATTGTTTATCATTAGTTTTTAAAAGCTAAAATTTCCAGAATATTACCCCATTTACCGGGAAAATTTTCACTTTAAAAATATGGCGTATTATTTTATTCAAAATACGTATAAATGTGAAATTTTCATAAAAATTTTGATATTAGGATGGTATCTTAACAGTTTTTCGACAGTACAAGTAATTTTTCCGGGAACATTTTGCAATTTTTCCAGCAAAATTTTGAAATTTTTACAATTTTTGTTTACTTAGTTTAAAATTATAAATAAAATTTGAGACATGAATAATTGTATAAATTCTGGAAAAGCGGGGGTTTAACGAATACAACGGCGGTTTATCTATACAACGAATTAAAATTACAATAATTTTTTTTTTATATTTTTTTAAATTTGTGGCACTATCAGAAGAAGCAATAAGAGCGATAAATCTCTTTGATCTGTGTCTGCAAGGTTGACAAAGCGATTTAAAAAATATTGAAAAAATAAAAAAAGTGAAAAATTTAAAACTCCCCTCCTAAAACTGATAGTCACCAATTCTGCATTTAAAAATTTTCAAAATTTATACTCCTTACCTGATTTTCTCGATGTATAAATAAAGTAAAATTAAGCCAAGCTCTTTTGAAGTTTTGAACGCACCTTAAAATCGAAAAAATCATCATTTCCGCTTAAATTTTGGGAAAGTGATAACATAAACTAAATTAATTTAAATGGTATATACTGATGTCAGCCCAATTTTTGGAGAAAGCTTAAAAAGTAAGTTTTACCCAGTTCAATTCCTTCAATCAATTCGTAAGGTACTAGTGTTCGGACAATAAACTGTTTTTCAGCAAAAAGTTGCTTAAGCATGAAGTTTCTATCCATTGCAAATTTTCATTAACGCTTAAATCGCGGAAGACTCATAGGGTCGGTATTGTTATAAATTTAATTAACTATGTTTTAGTACAATACATAAATGAAGCTCCAATGGAAGCTGCCACTTCCGGTGGACCGATTTCGGTCAAAAATCATTTGGGTCACCCAGTTTATGGAGAAAGCTTCCATATGAGATTTCACCCCGACTGGTAAATCCCTCTTTGCTGCAGAGAAATCTCCTTTTTTATTTCGGTAAGAGGTTAAATTTTTACAGGATTATAAAATTTTAGTTTACTACTAATATCCCTGCTTCAGGAACCTTGTTGATTGAACATTTAATTTTTAAACTTATTTAAATTTTAAAATCTTCCTTGCCATTTTTTGTAAACTTGAAACATTTTATCATCATTGGACACTTTAAGACACGCCAACTGTAGACATCATGATTAGTAAAATTTTCTCGAAATTGATTTCAGAATTTCATAGAGTTCAAAATTGTTATACTTTGGTCGTGATTTTACTCAACATGTTGCTAACTATTGAATGGGCTAAAAGCAAGTTCAAGTTTTATTCCAAATATGTAGTTAATAGACCGAGGGCCTAGCAAAACCTTTTTATGAGAAATGTGTTCGTTTTCAAAATTAATTTTTATTAATATTTTCCATTTTTATGCCATTATTCTGGCTTTCCCTGGGCATGGGGAATTGGGCAAAGCACTTTCATAGCATTTTTATGCAAATTGTATTTTTGTGCTCTACTGAGGTAATAAGTTTAGCGCAAAAATTTATTTTTTGCAATATTATGAGCTCCCAGTAACAGCGGTATGTAGAAATGACACCATCTTCCAGCTCCGATATGGCAAATCATCTGGAAATCGTCTCTTATACAACCAAGACCTTCTTAGACCAGAGATACCGATTGATGTTTTAAGATAGTACATATACTAGAGCGAATGCTTACGAAGTGTATAACCAGACTAGTGGTGCAGTGGTTAAAATTTCGGCACTTGGAACGGAACGTGCTTGGTTCGAACCTCATCAGAGTCAGGATTCAAAAGTAATTTTTCTTTATAACCCTCTGTTCGAGTGCAGAATTCAACGCTGATCCACCCTCCATGAAATATGTAAGTGTGTGGGTAGTTAAATGGGTGGTACGTGCTTGAATCAAAAGAAGAGTATTAATTGACCAAGGACATTAAAACAATTGGAATTAATCTTCCCTTAGCCATCTTTAGAATATTTGGCCATATACTTTATATGGCCAAATAAATCCAAATTACAAATCAGTACGTAAAATCCCAAGTGGACAGTATGGCGTATATATGAGGAGGTATTGCAGGGCACCATTCCATTTAGAGTTACAGGACTCCCCGACACAGGTAGTGAATTGGATTCAATGATGAATATTCTTACTAGGGCTTTCAATACCTCTGTGGGGAAGCTTGCTCATTAACAAAGCTGATAGGAAAGCGAAAACCTGTTTGTTGGACATGGCACTTTCAGAATGCCGAAAGGCCTATGGGTCTGCTTTCAACAGAGCGAAAAGATCGAGAGAAAGCCGAGACTGGGACTTCTATAACGAATGCATCAGAGTATACAAAAGGAAAACAAGGAAGGCGCAAAACAATTTGTGGGGGCGCTTCTGTGATAGAATGAAAGTGGTATCGGAAACCTCGCGTTTAAGAAACATTCTTTTTACCAATCCAGCTGTTCTAAGCTACTTGATAAAACCGGATGGCGAATGAACGGTGTCTAATGAAGAGGCTCTTGATCTGCTGCTGGAAACTTACTTCCCGGGAAGTGAGGATGTGTTGACTGCGGGGTTTTTGATGACTACTGGTTTATCGAGAACTGCGGTTTAAATACTTGAAGTTAGCTGGTCCTGATGGGATTGTATCAGTAGAAATTCAGAAGACAATAGAGGTTTTACTTCCCTGGCTGGAAGTTATCTTCAAAGGGTGTTTGAGGCTGGGCTACATGCCGAAGAAATGGGGCGAGGCTAGGGTGATATTCATCCCAAAAGCGGGTAGAAGCTCACACAGTAACCCTAAAGACTTAAGACCAATATCCATAGTCGTTCGAAAACTTTACCCAGAAACTGGGGACAGTCGTAGCATACGTACTGTAAGGGTAAGTGGACACGGAATTACGTAGCTTGGTTCGGGGAATTCAGAAGTCATTGGATTCTCGAGAGTGCTTTTAACAACGTGAAGGTGGAAGTAATTATGGTAGGATTGACGCTACTTGAGATTGAAAACCCAGTAACCAGACTAATCAATGAAGCAAAAGGGTTATAACGGGGATGGGGAAAGTTTCCGTCAGAAGGCGGGTTATTCCGAAAACACTCCAGGGACCCCAATGGACTACTATTGTAATTAGAGGAATAGGTATGGTTTCTTATGCCGATGACGTAGAGATAGCTGTCTCGCGAAGGCACCTGGGTACAATCAGGAATGTGATGCATAATGCGTTATCAATCACTGCGGGTTGGGCCAGCAGATGCGGATTGAAGATTAAAGCATGTAAAATAATAATATTAATAATTAATCGTACAACAATTTATCGTAGAACAGTTTATCGTATTGTGATATACCATAATATACAATAGCGGCTTGGATTTGAAGTGAACACATAAAAAATTCCAATATGTATTTCGTTTATAAGAATTCGGCCATTTCTGAACCATCGTGATGTAATTGGGTATGTTGGATGGAAGTGGGATTCTTAAATTATTTCTGAAGAAGTTCTGGAATATGGTCACTGTAACGAACAAGCCTCCGTTTTGGTGGTCTGTTGTTAACAGAATTAACTAGGCTAGAGGTTTCAACTCGGTCTTGTTTAAGCCAGCTAATGCTCAGGGAAAGGCGTGAGGTTTGTTGAAACTATACTACGACTTCACACGGCTAAATCTAAAATTTGACTCATAGACTCGATCCACAATAATTATTTTCTTACTAATAACAAGAATGCTTGATTTTGCATTTTGGGATTAACCATGCCAGTAAATTATTTGTTATTCAATTAATTTCTCGTGATATAAATTTCTGCGCTTTAATATTTTGTTTTGGTTTCGGAATGGTTTGAACATGTGTCGCTATTAATTGTTTACTGAAATTTTCTGTATTGGAAAGTTTTTTTCGGGATAAAAAAAAATAGTCATGAGAGTAAAAATGTCATGATAGTAAAAATATTTCGGAATGACACTCAAAACTAGCGTAATATAGAAAATTTTTCGGGATGACACTGAAAAATGTCGTGTTATTCGTTTTATAGTG
The DNA here is from genome assembly GCA_932526605.1 of Nephrotoma flavescens. Taxonomy (NCBI): domain Eukaryota; kingdom Metazoa; phylum Arthropoda; class Insecta; order Diptera; family Tipulidae; genus Nephrotoma; species Nephrotoma flavescens. The sequence continues at coordinate 227,510,479 of OW052222.1, read as the reverse complement.
TTGAGATCGCATTTCTTCGGAATATATTTCGGGCTAACTTCACAGACATCTGTAGAGATACCGAATTTTGGTGAAATAAAGATTTTCACAAAACTAGTAATTTTCGGTAAAACTTAAAATACGGTGTCAAAACTAATTTTGGTTAAAATTTAATTTACAATCTTTTTATTTTAATCATTTTTTCGTACATGCCATATACATTTCAAACTATTTACAAAAAACGTAAAAGCTCCAATGGAAGCTATCAATTTCGATGGATCTGACCTCAGTCAACAATTACTGAGATCTCTTAATTTATGAAAAACTTGCTCAATCAATATGTATGCGCTGTGCAAGGACCAAATTTTTGCTTAAAAATAGTTATTTCACAAAATCGTCAAAAGAAAAAACCTTGTGTCTTTCTGGCAGCGAAATATCACTGGAATCTCCCAATTTATGGAAAAAACTTAAGCAAGAAGTTTCATTTCTGGGTTGTACAGGGTCGAGTTTTTGGTGAAAAATAGTGAGCCTATTTTTTAATTCATCCCGAGCAGGCAGTGCAATATCAAATTTTACTCTGCACACTGCGTTTTTATTTGTAAACTATGCTTACATAGTGCATACTCGGTTCTTAAAATTTTACTCTGAAGTTAATGCCAGTGTACAAAGAGTGTGCAAAATAAAAAACAAATTATTACTCTATGCAGGCCGGATAACTTTACCGAGTACAACTTTTGCTCGGTGTACACTACCCGAGGTAAGCCTGCTTGCTCGGGTTGAATTAAAAAATACACCCAGTATTGTGCTGAAATTGGTCGTTTACGATTAAATTTTGGAAAATTGAGCTGAGACGATATTGTTGCAAATTTACTTTAAAATCTTTTAGCTCATAGCCGTTTAGAAACACGTAAAAATAAATCAAGTTTAATAAATCACGTATAGAAACTGTCACTTCCGGTGAACCAAAGGGCGACTAAGCTTTCAATTATTAAAAACTTACACTATTAAATTTGTTATTCCTCCAACTGGAATTTATTTTCAAAAGAAAATTATAAAATTGTCCACGATTCTAAAAGTTGTGCCGCCGAATCTCGAAATATCTACAGATTCTGGCTGATATTTTTGAGCAAGTCTGTTCAGCCCATTTTGGAGATGTTCTCAGGGTTTCGATAACATTTTCAAATAAATTATCCTATCTGCTGGGTCTACAGTGAATGTGATAAAACTACGGTACCCTGAACGCCTTTTAATAATTGTATACACATTTTAAAACTCACCCACATTTTCGAATAGATTACACATAATATTATACCGTTGTAGTGATTGGCGTTCGATTCTAAAGGGGTTTTCTATGCCGATAATAGAATTCATGTTTTCATTTGTACTGCCATTACCAGAGGTGTCCACGGAATCTTGTCTACTTTTCGACAGAATTTAACGATGATTTTTGGAATTTTGAAGTTCCGTGATTTTGACAAAAATATTAATATTTAATTCTACCAGCTTTTAGCAATATCTATTGTTATGGGATTTTTAATTGACATAAAGCAGCACTACAAAATTAAAATTGAATGTTGTCTGAAATCATAGGGAACAAAATTTTGAAATTACGTAATCGCTTAAAAAATTAACTATAACAATTAAGTCAAATCTAATCACATAAATATAACACTTTTGAATACCAAAACAGTATCGAATAATTCATCCAAATACATCCAAATAAATTAACAATATTCGAATAATGTTGATTAATTAGCGAAATAAATACAACAAATAAAACCAAAACACGCAAAAATTATTATTATTCCAATTTAATTTTTATATTATTTATCAATGAAATCGAGCTTTCCAAAAAAAAAAAAGCTATCCGATTCTCTCTCCCACCCAGATGGGGGTTTAAATTGTGTTGTGTCAGTAGAGCCCGAAAAGATATACAAAATCCTGCAAATTGTGCAATATAAAATAACAAGCATAAATTAAATTTTTTGTATTAACATAAATTTGAAATTAAAATTAAAATTTTATTTTTTTTTTCTGTTTTTAAATTAAAATAAAATGTTCGTAGCTACCTAGTGGTATATTATGTTGAATATTTACTTAAAATATTTTTTGTGCTCCGTTTTATTGGAAATGGAACGTCAAATTGTTTTAAATTATCATAAATATTCCTGCAGGATATATTTTATTTGTTACCATTATACAAAAAAAAACGGAATTATACTCGTACACATGGACTTTCAGGTGTAAAGGTAAATGTCACCCAACAATAACGTGTCTATATTGGTGGACCAGTCACACCCACTAAATATTTTAAAGCTGACCGATTTATAATCATTTTACCTGTGTAACATCGAAAACATTATGTTTACTTATGTTTACTTTATGATTAATTTACTTAACAAAAATATTTAGTATCCTTCTTAGTAATTTTACGTAGCAATATATAGTACAGAGTCAAAAACGTAATTGAATATGATTGATATGCCCAAGACAATTTGGATGATTAAACAATTTCGTTTGAAAAGTTTTTATGCAGGATGATCCCCAATGTATTGACAGAAGTTTATATAGAGTTGTTAAGAAGAAACTAAAATTATTAGATAATTAAACATAAACTTAAATGATTATAGCATAATTCTATGATATGCTGCTTTTATTAGTATAAGTGCAAAGTAGATGTTCCCCCAACTGGGAATTATCTGTAAAAAAATAGTATTTCCTTTTATTTTGTCGTTAATCTTCCTTCTTCTGTATATAATCCAATTTATACAGTGTTTATTGTAGTACAACAATATGTATAACGATTTAACTCAAGTAAAGTACTTAACATTCCATTGGATTTAATTAGATAAATAATTAAATCATCAAAATAATTTAGATTATTTAATATTTTTTATCTGTTACTAATGCAAAAAATAGACTAATAGACAATAATCACAATAACCACAAACGATCGGCAAGCCGTTAATTCATGTTATTTACTCAGTTTGCACGAGCGTCACTTTATTTTAATATTTTCCTGTTAAACGTTCTTACTCACTTTGGCGAGAGCCCCGAATAACCAAAGAACGATTTACATAACGATTATCTCTTGATTCATTCTCAAAATGTCATCCTCATCAATCATCTCAAAGACGCACATAAAATACGATTCGTAAAGTCGATTAGCCTGAGATGGTTTGGTCATGATTAATACATATAATACTGGACCGCACTAAGCTAAGCATAAAGACGTATTGGAAGTTTTTACGAATCGGTTGCGACTTGTTTCAATTGCATATGGATTAGTGTTATTACCTGTACAAGACGAAACTTGAGTTATACTCGACAAATTTAAAAAAAAAATTGTTAGAAAGCATAGAATTAAACAAACAAAAACATAACAACCGTAAAATCAGATATTTCAAAACTTAATTGATTTAATTAGTCATATTATGTATTTAATATAATGTTTAATTAATGTGACAAAAAATACTATCGGAAGAAGAATATACCAAAAGGCGCAAAATACCATCGGAAGAAGACCTCCAAGGCCCTGCAATGATTGGTTCGATGACCAATGCCGTAGGGTCGTCGAAAATAAACGAACGCTTCGTGAAAAATGGTTGGCTCGCAACACTAGAAGCACTCTAGCAGAATATCTCCGCGCTAGGAAAGCCACGACTAAATACCTTCGACAAAAAAAGCGCGAACATATGAGATTATGCATCGAAAACATCAGCTTCCAAGCGGAACTGGGAAACTCAAGGGACTGTTTTGCCAACGCCAGGAATCTCACTAAAGACTTCCACCCAAGAAGTACAGCCATCAAAGACGGGAATGGAGAGTTGAGAACAAACGTGGCTGATGTTCTCTCAGTATGGCAAACCTACTTTCAAAATCTGCTAAATCGGAATGACGACGTGACCCCCATTAGAGCAATAGCTCCTCCAGGTGACGAGGTCTTTGTCGAATATCCCACAGTGGAGGAAGTAGACGCAGCTATTAGTCGATTGAAAAACGGAAAGGCACCCGGTCTCGATGGAATCCCCGCAGAATTGATTAAACTCGGAGGCGCTACTCTTGCAACAAGTCTATACGATCTCGTCGTCTGTATTTGGGACCAAGAAGAGCTGCCTGAGAATTGGAAGACCGCGCTCATATGTCCGCTGCATAAAAAAGGCGACCGTCTTAAATGTGAAAACTATCGTGGCATAGCCCTATTGAACGCTGCTTACAAAGTGTTGGCTAATGTTGTACTTGCCAGACTCATCCCTTTCGCCGAAAACATCATTGGCGACTATCAATGTGGTTTTCGACCCAACCGATCAAGTGTTTTACCATGAGGATGATCTTGGAAAAATGTTGGGAGTACAACATAACCATACATCAACTATATATAGACTTCCGGCAGGCATATGACAGTATAAACCGCGACAACTTATGGGCCGCGCTCATATGCCTAGGTATCCCGGAGAAACTCGTTTCGCTGTGTAACGACGTATGGGTCTGTATGTAGAATCGTAATTGAAGGAACTGTGTCAGACTCCTTTGAAATAACATCTGGCGTTCGACAAGGTGATGCACTCGCGCCTTTGCTGTTCAATTTGGCGCTTGAGTACGTAGTGAGGAAAAGCAACATCGAAACTTCGCGCTGTATATTTAATAAATCCGGCCAAATTCTTGGATATGCAGATGATATCGTGCTTCTTGGCCGAAGACCTAGCGATATCAAAGACAGTTTCATACCGCTCGATCGCTGCGCAAGAAGACTTGGTTTGGAGGTGAACAGCAGTAAAACCAAATATCTAACAACACCCAGGAACATCTCTAGTGCAAATCTCGGAATTGACGACCACAATTTTGATGGTGTCGAAAACTTTAAATACCTCGGGTCAGTTATAACATCACTGAATGAAATGCAGGCAGAAATAAAAGCCCGAATCGCTGCCGGACAACGAGTTTTCTACGCCCAATCAAGATTATTGCGTTCGAAACATCTATCGCAGTCGTGCAAGCTCGCACTTTATAAAGCACTAATAAGACCTGTGCTGACTTTCAGAAGCGAGAGCTGGACCATGACCTCTAATGATTGTAGATTGTTATCTACATTCGAAAGGAAGGTCATCCGTTCAATTTTTGGTCCAATTAAAGTTGCGAACAACGAATATCGGATTCGTATGAATCACGAAATAAAGCAACTCCTCGGAGGCAGCGATATCATCGGATTCATTAAATCCAATCGAGTGAGATGGCTCGGCCACGTTACAAGGTCCCAACAACAACGGATGATATATAAAGTGTTTCACCAACAACCAGCCGGAGTACGTCGTAGAGGAAGACCCCGACTACGCTGGCGTGACGACATTGAACAAGATCTGCAAGCATTAGGATGTCGAAACTGGAGGACGAGAGCAATGGATCGGGATGGATGGAAGGCCATTGTGCAGGCGGCGAAATCCCTTCATGGGATGTGAAAGCCAGAGAGAGAGAGAGAGAGACAAAAAATACTCTAAGTAAAATGACGCCAGATAAATAAACAAAATTGTATAAAATAAAATCTGGTCCAAAAGTTGTATACACAGAGCAAAAGATAAGAGCTATTCAATTTTGGATATTACGCAAAAAGTCTTTGTAGATCTTCATCATACCCAACCTTGCTTGGTACGTTCGATTTTCATAATAATAACGAAAAAGTTCGAAAATGAAAATTCTGTGGATCGAATCCTGGAGATTTTGCCACATAGCCACATGCAAAGTGCAATATATTAAAGTTGCTAAATGCTGCCCTTAGAACAGAGAGGTCTTGACTTCAGAAGTAGTTTTTTCTTCATAAGCTTAAAATTAACAAATAATGCTATATGTTTGGCTCCTTACCAAATGAATAAAATAGGAGACTGTGTAAATTGAACTATTCAGCCTACGACGATTGCCACCAGCTCGAACTAGAACTTTGCTGAGCTGTAAGAATAGCCATTGGAAAGTTTGTATCATTGATTTTGATAAAAAATCTATATTAACCTACGACCCATTAAATCCAGAGAGAGTCCAAAAAAAATTATTGGATATTGGACAACGATTTGCTTTTAAACCAGATAAATTTTATCAACGGTAGAAAACCAATTTCAGCACATTGTCTCTGCACCTTCACTCTGTGTACAATGTGAATAAAAGCTTTGTTACTAAAAATTATTGAAAACCCAATTAATATGCCTTTTTCAATTAGATATACGCCAGATAAAAAAACCAAGTTATAATCGATTGATTTTATTTTATTTTTCATCGTTAGAATTAAACTAAACACATTTCTGTGTATACTGGGGTAAATTACCCTATCCATTTCTATATAAAAAACTGTACAAAACAACGCAAAATAAACTAAAATCATACTTATACCATTCGTCGTCTATCGAATTTTTATGTTACTAAGTGGGCAACAAAATTTCAGGGTTTTCTTGAAAAATGGAAAATTCCAAGCTTGTGAAGTTAGCCCAGTTTATCATCCCAGAAAAAAAATTCGTCAACTAATACTATTTTATCTCATCCCAGTTTTTTCAATTTAAACTTGTATAAGACGGTAATTTTGTTTTTAATTTTTTTCTCAACAACAAAATATCCATCCCAGATTTGTTAATTTAATTGTTGTTTTTGTACCTACGTATGAATAAATGAAAATAATTTTTCGAAGTGAAATGATAATGATTGTATGTTTTGATTAAAGATAAGAACAATATCAGTCAATATATTGTTTCAAGTTGGTAACAGTACCAGCCGTATGGTAGTATTGGTGCAAATGGCCAACGTCCATATGGCTCCATATATGAATAACAGAAAATCAAGCCACTCTCCCCTAGAAATATAATTTGCCGGAAATGATTATTTATGTTTCGAATAAGCACGGTACGGACTAACTGTGGCCAGTCGGACAGTACAAGCCGTATGGTAGGATTCGAGCAATTGGCAAGCTTCCATATGGCCCAATACAAAAACTAATTATTGCCATTCTCCTAGAAATATAACTTGCCGGAAATGATTGCTACAGTTTTAAGTTGGTAACAGTAAGGGCTTACAATGACTAAGAGGGCAGTACCCGCCGTATGGTAGTATTGGCGCAAATGGCCAACTTCCATATGGCCCCATATAAGAATATGAGAAAGTTGTGTCATTCTCCGACAGGCCACAGTTAGTCCGTACCATGGCTTATTCGAAACATAAAGAATCATACCCGGCAAATCATATTTCTAGAAGAATGGCTTGATTTTCTGTTATTCATATATGGAGCCATATGGAAGTTGGCCATTTGCGCCAATACTACCATACGGCTGGTACTGTTACCAACTTGAAACAATATATTGACTGATATTGTTCTTATCTTTAATCAAAACATACAATCATTATCATTTCACTTCGAAAAATTATTTTCATTTATTCATACGCAGGTACAAAAACAACAATTAAATTAACAAATCTGGGATAGTAAAGATAAGTTTAAATCGAAAAAACTGGGATGAGATAAAATAGTATTGTTTGAGGAATTTTTTTTTCTGGGATGATAAACTGGGCTAACTTCACATGCTTTAAAATTCCAATATAAATATAAAAAATTGTTTATTCAAAGTATTGTCGTTCGTTATCTGCACATTTTTTTCGCTATGTGACAATACATCTCTGGCAATACATGAATATTACGACGATAAAACGACGTGTCTTTGAGCGAAACCATTCATCCAACCAATTTTGCACTTATTCGAAACTGGCCAAGTGTAGCCTACCAAGGTATGTACCATCGACCGGAACAAGTGATAGTCCGGGTGCAGTAGCAGATCCCGTATCAGCATTTTGATGGTGTCTTGGTCGATGGGAGTGCGATGGCATGGAGCGTGTTGTCGTGCTGCAATATCACCCGTTCGTGTTTTTCGAGCAATGCATGGTTCAGCAGATTGATGAGTTGTTGTTGTCTTGTTTCAGCAGCTGATAGTATACGATTCCTTTCTGATCTCACCAAGCGCAGATCATTGTCCTTTTTCCAAAGCGATTTGGCTGTGCTATCGATGTTGATGCTTCGCTAGATGAAAGGCACGACTTTTTGCGTTTTGGATTTCTAAATAAGTATACTTTTCAGCTCCCGTAACAATTCGAAGCAGGGACCTATTTCTTTAATGCCATGAAAGCAATCAAAGTAATCAAAATTGCTCTCTTCGATTTGACATCTGCCTCTCAGTCATCTCATTCGGCACCCATTTTCCTACCTTTTGAAAGTCAATATGTCGAAATCGTTACTTGTCACATCCCTTTTATCACACACTTTAATATCACATTTTTCTAATTTGTGTTATACTTTATTTTTATTAGTTATGAATCGTGTTCCGTGACATTTTTTAATGCAGGAGTTTACTAGCTTGTTTTATTTTCATTATTTTAAACAATTGATTAGTTTGAATTACATGTATATAATTTTCCTTAAATAAAACTATGAACATTAAAATAAAAAAAAATAAAAAAAAATGTGAAATTTAATAACTTTACACTAATCCACTCTGTATGTGGCTATGTGCTAAATTCTCAAGGATTCGCTCCGCAGAGTTTCCATTTTCTCCTCTCAACACTGTTTTTGATTGATGTTAGTATTTTTGGTTGCGTTTCGGCCCAAATTAAACAGAAATTCAAAAAAGAAAATTGCTGCGGAAAGATTTGGTGGTGGCCATCAGACGAGGCGCTACACAACTGATTATTTTGTGGGGTTTCATTAGATTGAATTTGTCTGGTAGCTGATTAATCCTTCTCATGAACAAGGATTCTGATGGGGATTTTATAATTAAAGTGATTTTCTTTTTGTTCAGGGCAGGTGAGATTTACATTTGATCCGAGATTCATGAATTTATTATCAATCGACACTTGTTTTTATTGAACCTTTTCGACAATTGCTCGAAATATCCAGTGAGCCTTATATATTTAATAGGCCGGTTCGTACAAAAAGTAAAGCTTTCGATATGTACCGAATATTTCGTAGAAAAAATGGCCGTTTGCGAAAGTTAAAGTATCAGATAAAATATAAATGATTTCAAAATTTAATCATGTATAAAGATTGTTGCATATCATTTTAAATTTATTCTACAAAAATAAAGACAAAATATATAAAATTTTAATTTAAAAACTATCTTTTTCCAGGCTTTTTAATTATTATTTTTGAAATTTAATTTGGTTGCAAAGTTTATATTCTGACAAAAAACTAATTGATCAATAAAACATAAAATATGGCCCCCTGAATTAAAAAACGTTGAAATTATAAAGGTGGACTTAAAAATAGTGTTTTTATATGAAAAATGGGACCTTTTTTAAGTCATACTTTTAACAAATTTTCTGACTTAACGCAAAAGTGTTTTGCAAAAACAAATTTAATTTCAAAATGACACAAGAATGGCATATTTTATTTCACATTATAAACATAAAATGTACATTTGTTTTTAATACACATAGAAATACATGCGTAATTTCACGTTTTTAAGAAAACGGTTTCTTGTTTTTCTTGTTACAGTTTTTTGTTGTATTGTAGAGAAAGCTTAAAAACGAAGAAATGCATTTTCATAAATTTCGATTGTGAATTATTATTTGTGTATTAATTCTGAATTAAAATATGCACGTTTTAATTCATTTTGAAATTTGTAATTGTTTTTTGTAATTTTCATTAATAAATGCATTAGTTGAAAATTTTGAATGGTTTTAATTTTCATATTACAGTAAAAGCCCGATTATCTGACATCCAATCAACCGGAACACACAGTTAACCGGAATTTTAATTTTTAGGATTTTTTTTGTTTTTTTCTCTCTTTAATATGCATTTTTTAATTCATTTATGAATATGCAATTGTTTTCTGCACAGTTTCATTAGTGTTAGCATTAGTTGAAAATTTGGAATGAATCTAATTTTAAAAATTACAGTTTCAACCAATTAACCGGGACACTCAGTAAACCGGAATTTTAATTTTTAGGTATATTTTTCTCTTTCTTTTGTCTTTCATATGCATTTTTTTAATTCATATCGAAATTTTCAACTGTTTTTTTAGGGTTTTTGACATTTTCATTAATAAAAGCACTAGTTGAAAATTTTGAATGGCTTGATTATCCGGCATTCTATTAACCGGAAACACTCAGTTAACTGGAAGTTTATTTTTTAGGATTTTTTTTGCTTTTTTCTTTCATTCTTTTCATATGAGTTTTTTAATTTGTTCTGAAATTTGCAATTGTTCCTTGGACATTTTCATTAATGAAAGCATAAGTTGAAATTTTAGAATGGCTTTAATTTTCATATTACAGTAAAAGCCCGTTTATCGAGCATCCAATCAACCGGAACACACAGGTAACCGGAATTTTAAGTTTTAGGATTTTTTTGCTTTTTTCTCTTTTTTTTCTCTTTAATATGCATTTTTTAATTCATTTATGAATATGCAATTGTTTTCTGCACAATTTCATTAATGTTATCATAAGTTGAAAATTTGGAATGAACTTAATTTTCAAATTACAATTTCATCCAATTATCCGGGACACTCAGTTAACCGGAATTTCAATTTTTAGGATTTTATTTCGCTTTTGTTTCTTTGTTTTCTCTTTCATATGCATTTTTTAATTCATTTTGAAATTTTCAATGGTTTTTGCACATTTTCTTTAATAAAAGCACTAGTTGAAAATTTGGAATGGCTTTAATTTTCATATTACAGTTAAACCCCGATTATCTAAGAGAAACGAAAGAAAAATTCAAAAAAAAATCCTAAAACTTAATATTCCGGTTAACTGTGTATTCCGGTTAATTGGATGCCGAATAATCAGGCTTTTACTGTAATATGAAAATTAAAGCCATTCAAAATTTTCACCTAATGCATTCGTTAATGAAAATGTGCAAAAATCAATTTCAAAATGAATTAAAAAATGCATATGACAGAGAAAAGAAAGAGACAAAAGCAAAATGAAATCCTAACAATTAAAATTCTGGTTAACTGAGTGTTTCGGTTAATTCGATGCCGGATAATCGGGCTTTTACTGTAATAAGAAAATAAAAGCCATTCAAATTATTCACAACTGTTTTCATTAATGAAAATGTGCAAAATCCAAAAAAAAATCCTAAAAATTAAAATTACGGTTAACTGTGTGTTCCGGTTAATTGGATGCTGGATGATTTTGACTGTTTTATATTTTTACGTTTTGTTTCGATCTTACACATTTTCACATTTTATTTCATTTTCTAAATGACTTAAAAATACACGTTTTATGGCATTTATAAACATACTTCTTAAATCAATTTCAAAATGACTTATGATATGCATAAATAAAGTCAGCTTTTTTTATTTCATTTTCATTACAGATTTTAAGTCAATTTTAAAATGAAAAAAAAACTGCTGGTTTTAAGTCCTAAAAAAGACCATTTTTAAGTTTTTTTTTTAATTCATTCAAATTTATTGTATCGCCTTCAAAGCGAGCCCCTTCCAAAATAATACACTTATACCAACGAATCATCTAATCATCAAAATATCAGAATCGACTTCATGTTGCCGCTGCAAATTCTCTTGTATGTATTCTGTCGACTGAAAATGGGTGCCTCGAAGTGGTAATTTGAGTTTTGGAAAGAGAAAAAAGTCAGCCGGCATCCTATGAAATTCATTCACAGTGAAAGCTTTGTAACGCGTGCATTATCGTGGTGCAAAATGCATAAGTTTTCTTCCCATAAACCTTTTGGTCGACTTTGACATGATTTTTTGTGTTCGGCTCAGCTGGAAGTCACCACTCCGAAGTTTGTTGACTAGTTTGCATGTCAGACTCGTAAAACCATGTCACATCGCCAGTTATAACACATTTTATGAAAGTGGAGTCAGAATTGACTTGTTCTAGCATGTCTATAGTGACCTTAACACGATTGAGTTTTTGAAGAAAATTTAGGTCTTTCGGAACTAGTCGTGTATAATGGTACGATTGGTTTGTGCGGCACAGAAAATTCAGCAACTCTATCTCTCAAACCTAAATGATGATTTCCGTCACCACTTCCTTCAATTTATTGATGTTAACTTCAGTTGAAGATGTTGATGGCCAACCATGCACTGTACCATTCATATGCAAGTGTTTTTGACAAAGTCGATTCACCGTAAGCCTTCTGTAACAGACAAAATAACGCACTGTAAAAAAACTAAATAATAGATCGAGCTCAAACTTCACGTCAAGATAGAGGACAGTTGTGCCAGCTTAATGACAAAATTACAATCCCTTTAAGCGGGCTTTTTAAATGATTATTTACCATCACTTTAGAATATATATCTGGTTGCTCGTTCAACATGTCTCCAAATTTGTAATAAATTTATGTTTCATTAAAATGATTTGTTTTTATTTTTTTGGTTAATGTGTTTATGGTCCACAACATTAGTTTTGATAACTATATTGAAAAGTCTCTATTATTTTATTTTCTATACAATCAGTAGAGTTGTTCTTTCGTTCTATGACTTTGCGTGGAGATGATGTTGTTCATTGAGAAAGGTACATTGACGTTTTGATAACTCTGTGTTTGGTTTAAAAATTCAACTGTACATAAAGTTTTACTTTTTAACGCAGGAATCTTTGATTTTTTTTTAAATTGTAATAAAACAGCTCAAGCGACATCCGCTTTACCCAGTTATTTCATTTTCAGAGTATTATAACACATATTAAATTGCAAAATCGTTAAATGTGCAAATAAAAATGGGAAAGACGTTGAGTTTTAATGATGCGAGATCGCTGAAATATGGGTAATCTATTCTGAAATTTAGTATTTAGACGAAGGGGACCGATTATTTCGGTAGTATATAGGCTCCAGTCACAAATCGGTTGAGAACGTATATTGAAAATTTTTTAATTTCGCATAGTTACCGATTTGTTTTAAGCGCAACATATATAACATAATGGGCTTCAATACTATTCAACAACTTTGTCTACCTTATCTACATTATCGACGCAATTTTTTTAATTATCTACATGCATGTATGCGTGTAGACAATTTCAAGTCTTTTATTTAATATATTATTTAATATATTCAACTAACTACGATCAACCGAATTGTACAATTTGATATTGACTAAGGAGCATGATATACAAAAAGTTTAAATTTATCATATTCACTCACAGGACCATATAGTAAAAACTTAATCTGATGACTCTGAATATAGGTAAACCGAAAATAACTAAGTGTTTACCAAAACCCGCAATAATATAAATTAAAAAAATTTCCCTAAATAAAATACACCATTTGATGACCCAAAAAGTTCAAACAGTTCACTATTTTTTATTCGAGGCGAACCGGTGAAAAGGTTATGTGTACATTTATTGAACTTACCCTAGATATGATTATATAAACTTGTGACCCTAATAAATTGATTTTCCTTGAAAAAGTTGCTCCTTTTTTGCCAAGCAAACAGACAAACATTCTATATACAAAAATAATAAAAAAGACATTTTGATCAACCCCATTAAAATCATATGAATGGCTGAATTTTATTCATGTTTTGTTAAGAAACAGACATGGATTTCATTTTATTACCATGAATTTCTTTTGACAAGCTATAATTTTATTATAAAGGATATACGAGAAATTAGTATAAAGCACGTGACTATATATAAGAACTCAATATACCGTTCCAAAGATTTTATCAACTTCTCGTATTTATTTCCAGTAATAGAATAAATAAACAATGATAATTAATCGAACTATTATTTTAATATAACAATCAGAATGATGGAGACAAACTTCTGGCCCTAAACAAACAACATTGGACCATTTTTTTTCTTTTTTTTTTGGGAAAAGAGAAACAGTTGCCCTTTTTTATTTTCCATTTTGTAAATTCATTTTGATAATTTATCAACAACAACAAGACAATATTGCTAACAATCTAAAACGAAAAAAAGACAGGGAGAGTACAAAAAAAAGCTTTATGTATACCCTTTAAAAATTTTCCTTCTGCCATGGATTTATATCTATTATCCTTAATTTTAATTTTCTTTTATTTCTAAATAAATTTTCCATTTTCTTCATTTTTATTTTCTCGACTCCTTATTTTGACAATATAAAATCTTTGTTTTGATATTCACATATTACATAAACATTTCATTCCATTCGTTTCATTTCCTTTTTTTTTTTTAATTTTCCATTTTTATCCGTTTGTAAACTCATATATATGTATTTTTATATTGTGTGTACATAACATGGCTGGAAGGTAAACGAGAGTCATCTAGGGTTATTATACAAATATACATTTATATGATATGGGTAATTTCGAAAAAAATGTGACACGCATCCTTGTCAAAAATGTACAAGAAACAAAACAAAAAAAAAAGTAAATTTTTAAACAGAAAAGGATTTATCACAAAAACATAAAAAATAAGAAAAAATTTCCCTAAGATTTGTGTCGTCTTCGTCTTCATCCTTTTTTTTTTGTTTGTCTGTTAGTATTCACATGTTAAATTTCAAATTTATCTCTATTAGACGTACAGTTATTTTAATTTCATATCAAGCAGCCTTATGTGAATGAATGTTAAATTTTAAGATACATTTAAGATTTAAAATAATTCTATTAGCATCGGGACTACATAGTATTATCGAAGTGAACTTGTGGACGACTGGCAGCATCAATTGGAGCTTTTTCGACTTTGTCAAATATATTTTGAAAGCTTTATCAGTTACGAGAAAAACGACTAAAATATTATAAATTTGCAACAATACCGTTTGGTCGGTATGAAACATCATAATAAGCTTTTTCTTAGTGAGATCCTAGTGATTTTTGACCGACTTCGGTTCACGAAGAAAAGAAAAAAATTTATTGCACCTTGCTTGGCTAATGTAGCATGGACGAAGGTTGTCTGTTGGTTGATGTTCTGGTACCCCGTTGTGTATTTTGATAAATTGCTCCGTTGTTCAATTTCGTACTATGGCACAGGTACACCATCGGCTGTTTTGTGTACATATAATTCCCTCGAGATGAATTGCGGACCACAAGTTATTTAGTGGTTTACTTTTAATGCTAGAAGCCAATGTACACAGATGGTTTAAGTTAATTCAAATCCATAAAGCGCATAGGTAACCAATTAAAAAATGTATTTTTGACTATGGGTCACTTGAAATCAATAAGCCTATGGTCGATTGGTCATAATGATGCAATTAATTTTTGATTGGCTTTGAACTATGCAAAATCGTATTTTATTTCTCAATTTACGGCTCCTGGTGCGTTTTAAATATATGGTGATGGTACACCAATTGACCCAGTTCAAGATTAACAATTCGTGATCGAGTAAATCATCCGTTCGGATAAAGTATCATCCTCGACTTCATTTTCTTTGATACAATTTATGTTTCGAAGAAGATCATACTCAATTGCGTAGCCATAATACAGTGGTGCCCGAATAGCAGAAAATGCGGCTGGAAACCGGCAGTATCGTGAATCGCATTCCATAACGCGCTTGCAATTGCTCCCAGTTCCGCTCAGAAGCATTAGATAGAGGCTGGTGGATGCCCGTTTTTAAATGTTTTATGCTGAATTCGCTAAGTAAACTTTAAAATTTTTTGCTGAAAAAATCCCCCATTATCACTACGTAGTACTTGTGGTCGACGCCCCGGTTACAAAGTGGTCACTGGTCAGTATGCTTGCTCCAGCGAACGGAGGTCCCGGGTTCGATTCCCAGTGGCGACAAGGAACAAATTTCACGGCTGTTTTAGGATTAATGAATTAATCACACATTATCCGAAATGAAAATCTGATTTTGAAACGTCATTTGAGGCGGCCAAATCCCTTGATGGGATATTATGCCAGAGAGATAATGAAAGTACTTGTGGTACTCCATATATAAAGAACACACCGTTACGAAGAAATTCTATAATTTTAAATACTTGCTATACCCTCGTTAAGGGTTTTAAGAATGCAATATTTGGTGAGGTGAGATAAAATAATTAGAACCATCGTTTTCGACTTTGGTATCGCCCTAACAGGACTTTATTTATTTTTTTAGAAAAGGCGTTCTGGGAATTTAACATTCTTCATTGGAGGATGTAATGTCCGGTTGGTAGCTTTCGTGATTTGGCATATTCTGGGCTAAAAATAAAACAGAATTCGTGGCGAATTAGTTTATCAGTCATGGAGTTAGGAGCTAGGACGAATCATCCTCGAAAACTGAGGAGAGTTAATCTTATTCTATAATGAATTTAGCAGAAGGGGGTCCTTGATATCCTTGATAACGTATCAGGTATACAATAATCAAAGCACCTTTCTGGTGTTCTATTACAAAGACAAATGTCTACAGTTTTAGGCTCGGCCACTAAGGGTCCTTTTGGGATATCGGTCAATCCCAGTTAGCGTGAAGCGAAATCTTTCGATCTAGGAACGAAATTTGTGAATGCATAACAAAGTGGCCAAACACTCGAGCTCGGTTGCGCTGTAATTTGTCTGGGCCCAAATTAGCTTAGCGAAAAAAAAATAATAAGTTCATCATTGGTTTCATATTTCTGGTAGAGAACATGCCTCTCACTCCTTTCGTGCTAACGTCACAGCGGATAAAAAAAGGTTGTTTGAAATCAATCAACACAAGAGCTAACCAAAGGAGATATTTGATTTTTTGTTGTTTCTACTCATTTGCGGATGAACCTCCTGTATTAACACGCCACCCAGAAATACCCCAGTTTTTTAACCGTTGAACAGCTTGGATAGTTACAGTTAGCTTCAAATTTGGCCAGGTCAGTACGAAGGCCATCCTCACCAACAACATAATTCCAAAGAGGGATTTGAACTAATAGCGGACTAATAGCGTTCGGAACTGAGTTTCCCGCTAGACCCATACAGTTCTAGTAGATTACTAGATTGGAATTCTTGGTGGCGCCTGACTAAGATTCGAGCGAATACTTGAGATATTTGAGTAATCATCGGAATCTTGATCACCGATATTAAGTCTTTATGACATACTATGTCTAATGTAACTTCATCGATGTTATAGTGAACACCTACCGCTGGTCGCTTTCTTCTATGAGATCAAAACTTGTTTTTAACCTACCGCTTTCAAATTTTTGACAGCCTAAGTTCTTCGACTATATTGTAACTGGGAAATTCATATTATCGCGCATTATATGAATGAGTTCTTCTTCTGAAAATTTGTTCGTCCGTCTACTATTGAGCATTTGAATTTCAAGAGCAAAAGCACTAAATTAGGATTCATGACTCACACTTCTCGGATTCATGGCTTGAAAACCTCGATAAGAAATACTTCGCATTTGTTCCCAGGTAGAGTCAGGGTAATTCATGGTGAGTACTCAAAACCATTTTTCAACTACCTTAGAGACAAAATAATATACTATAATATAACTTTTAAATTAAAAGATAATAAACACAAATTATTATTTTAATTTTGGTAAAAAACTTATTGAAGTATTAAACTTTATTAACGTGAAAAATTTTGAAAAATATACAAAAATAATATTAAGATTACTTAATAAATACTTTTATTATTATTAAAACGATCGATTTCGGCGTTTAACAAATCGCCATCATCAGGTTAGATACTTGAAAAATTAAAATAATAATTTGTGTTTATTATCTTTTAATTTAAAAGTTATAAAATTTGTGAAAATAAGTGCACTAAAAAATGACCATGTCTAATAATAACCAATAATATACTATTCTTGTTAATTTATAATCTGTAATATCATCTTTCCTGACAGACACTTCTAATCGGAATATAAAGTGATGAACATCAAATCATTGTCTACTACTGTCGAGGACCATTAACAATTTGGGTAATAAGGTCTCTGTTAGTCATGCCAACACTTTCTTGGCATGCATATTCATTTTTGCAACCCATGTTTTTCTGTATTTAGGATTATCGTACGAAATCCATACTGTTAAAGTTAGCCGAAAGTTGCCAGCCGAAAATGAAAAAAATCGATAATGCAGATAGTGTCTCGACTACTTCAGCTGAAAGTTAAATAAATTATGTATTAAAATGACATCCCAGCCGAAAGTTATTAACTTACAAAATCAGCCGAAAATTTGTATATATTCGTAACAAACAACAAATAAAACTAAAATACCGATATTAATTTATGTTTCTTATGCCATATAATTGGCCTGTTTTTTTATTATATCGGAGAGATCAGAGAGATAAAAAGAAAGCCTTTTCCGTTTTTTATTTTATCGGATCGATCCGATAATTTTTTTTCGTTTTTTTATTTTCTCTGATCATTCTCGCTATTAATAAATGTAATCTGATGAATTCATCATTTTTTGTGAGGGGAGTTAGCATGTGGAATTCGTTAAGTAATAACGTTAAGAAATCTAAATCCCCTGCCGTGTTTCGGAAAAAATACTTTTCTTCACCTTAATAAAATCATAATTCTATTTTTTTTGCCAATTTCAAGTTGATGAATCGCTAAAATATTGCTGCACACCTATAGGTTAGTTCAATTAATAAATTAGAAATAAATTAAAATAAGTAGTTGCCACTAATGTAATAAGTTCATAAGAACTTCAAACATTTATATTAAATAAATAAATAAATAAATAAATAGATTCTCAGATCGTCATTTTTCCATCTGAAAATATTTTCAGATAGTTCAGAGAAAAAATATTTTTGAATTATTTTGACAGAAAATACGGCGGATGCTATGAAAAATGGTAATTAATAAATTCATTTGTAATTATTTTTATCTATTTTTATTAAATTAATTGTAAAATTAATAATATCCTAATTTGTTATTTTTTAGTGATACAAAACTCGGTAAAAGCCTTTACAGATAAAACATTATCCGATTTGTCAGATAAATTATCTCTCTGATTTATCTGATATCTCGGACATAATAAAAAAACAGGCCAAATATGAATAAAATGTATATGGGCAAATTTCAAAAATTCGTAAAAACTTAACGTTAAGGTTTTACGAATTTTTTAAATTTGCACGTGCATTTCACCCCCCCCCCCCATTTTCCCATACTCCCAACATGAAACTTGATCTGGATTTTTTTTCTCTATTTTTATTTACATAACTACGCTATACGTATTTATAATTACATAATTCATTAAAGTTAATTATATATATAATTTACAACATTTCTTTCTTTAGTTGCTCGAACCACTAGAGGTTCTTTCAGATCGAACCACTAGAGGTTCTTTCAGATTCTTTCAGATAAAATCTCTGAGACGAGACCAGCTTTCAAACAAATAATTTATTTAAATTTTACGATACAGTTTTGTACAAAAAGAAAAAAGTGATTAGAAAATTATAATAATATTTTAGAATTCTAAATTTTATGATAAGAAAAATTTTAATATTTGATTTTACTTTTAATTATAAAGCTTCTTATTAATATTATTGTCTGTTCTTTTAAATATGCTAGTAGTTTATTCTTAAATATGGCTATGGTTGATGCATTTTTAATTTCGGAGGGCAGTTTATTGAAATAAGTTAATCCTCTGACCTTGTTAAAGTTAGCCGAAAGTTGCCAGCCGAAAGATAATGCAGATAGTGTCTTGACTATTTTAAAACTCTCTTTATACTCGCGCTCCTATCGATTTTTAAATTCCTATCAACTGAAATAATTTCTCCTTCACCCGAATGACGTAGCCCGATCCTAAATTCTCCTAAATTTGAGTTCATGGCTGATTTCAAGGCTGTATTCAAGACACTATCTGCATTATCTTTCGGCTGGAAACTTTCGGCTAACTTTAACAGTATAATCCTCTGCAGAGTACATTATTTCTTCTTGTTAATTCTTTTCTGAAAAAGTCAACACGGAAATCATTTTGACGCCGCGTCCCATAGGTGTGCCGTTCAGCAACCGTAACAAGCTGATATTGGTGTTTATATTGGAGTGTGCTTTGTTAATCATTGTTAATGAACAAAACTCTTCGAATAGTTGGGATGTTGGATACAAAACGGAAATTTTTTTGATATATTTTAACACAGTTTTTGAAGAATTTCAAGTTCTAATAATTTATATGCCGCTGCTCTACTCCATATGGGATTTAGATATATGAGACGTGAATGGATATACGCATAATAAATTGTTAGTAACTGCTGTTTTGGCAGCATGTACTTAATTCGATTTATAGCAAATATATATGGTGTGATACATTTTTTAACTAAATCAATATGATGTTGCCAGTTCAATTTACAATCTAAGTTTAGACCTAAATCAGTATATCTAGTCACTTGTGAGATTATTGACGAACGATTGTACTTTAAACACTTAGACCTGACGCCCGATTCCACGTTACCAAATATCATAAATTTAGTTTTCTCGGCGTTTAAAATAAGATGGTTTTGCGCAAACCATAATTCCAAACAGTTTAGGTCGTTTTGCATGCTGTCGCATAATTGTTGAACATTTCTTGCAGAATATGTTACTACACCATCATCAGCATATAGCTTCAATTGCCCTTTCAATGGTAGCTGAAACATATCATTAATATAGAAATTAAATAGCGTCGGTCTCAGAATAGAGCCTTGTGGAACTCCTTTGTTAGTAGTTCTGACGTCACTGTTATTTCCATTGGCCGCTACAAATTGCTGTCTATTTGTTAAGTAAGACTTGAATAATCATTTTAATCATTAGAATATAATGATGAATGGTGTCAAATGCTCTGCGTATGTCCAGAAATAAACATGCACATGTCTTATTCTTTTCCATTTCATTACTTAAATAATGCGTTAGATTCAAACAAGCAGCCAAGGTGTTCGACTTAGGAATAAACCCAAATTGGTTCTTTGACATTACGTTATTTTCATCTAAGAACTGAACAAATCTATACATAATACTTCTTTCAAAAACTTTGGATAATGCTGGAAATATGCAGATGGGTCTATAGTTATTAATTAATAGTTGGTTACTTGATTTGAACACGGGGACAACCTTAGCTAGGTTTAAGATATTTGGGAAAAAACCAGTTGAGAGACATTCGTTAATATATTTCGCTAAAGTAAACGCAACTTTTTCACTAAGATTTTGTAGTAACTTCGTGGATATATTGTCTACCCCAGTAGCAGCATTTGTCTTTAATGACCTGATATGTAATATTACCTCAACTTCAGAAACAGGTAGAAACTTTAATGGAGAGCTAATATTATATATTACATTGCCAAAGTCGGCAGGGTTAACTGTGGGAAGGTGAAGCGTTAAATCTGTAACTACTGATATAAAATAAAGGTTAAATTGGTTTGCAATTTCGTGAATATTGACCATTTGACCCGAATTATTTATAAGATTTATAGAATTGAAACTGCTACTGGTTTTATTAAATATAAGTCTTTTAAAATAGACCCACAGTCTTTTTGAATTTCCGATATCTTTCTCTATTTTTATTACAAAGTACTTTTTCTTTGCTTGTTTGATCATCTTTACAACGATTGAGGTAAGTTCCCTATGCCTGTTCTTAAAATATTCGCTGGTTGGATGCCTTTTTTTTAAATTATGCATTCGATCCCTCTTCGTAATTGAAGCTATTACATCTCTTGTCATCCATTCGTTGTTTGTGAAATGCCTCCTATTTGTTTTCCTTTCTGTACAATCTTTAACAATTTGCGTAAGACTATTTGAGAATTGCTCAAAATCATTAGCGTTAAGCATTTGGTGCCATAAGTAATGTTTTAAAATTAATTCATAATTTAAAACAGAAACTTCTCTAGTTTCTGGTCTTTTCCGAATTTTCAAAGCACCAAATTCTACATATATTAATTTATGATCAGATAGATCAGAATCAAAAAGTGAAATTGCGTATTTATACTTGAATAAGTCAGAGAGCACGTGATCAATGATACTACCAGAGATTCCATTGTTACATCTAGTGGGGAATTCACTACAAATTTTATTCAGTATTGCAAATTCATTCGAGTTAATTAGAGCTAAGTAATTATTAACGTTACTATCATCAGAATCTAGAAGGTTGACATTGAAATCCCCCATTATGAAGCTATTTTGATAGTTAGCCAATACATCTTCGATAGATCTAAAAAAATTTGTCATTAAGTTTCGCTGGGATCTATATACGGCAAATATATTAAAATTGCTGTCAATCAGTTTCACACCAAGAATTTGGCAGGAATCACTGTCAGAACTGTATATTTGTGCAGTATTTAAATTATTTTTGACATAGATAGCGGTTTCGCCATACCCATCTTTTCGGTTATTGAAATATGAGTTAAAATTGTTAATGTTAAAGAATTTATTCTCGTTTTCCGTTAGCCAGACTTCAGTTATTATAACAATGTCACTCACAGAACATACTTTCTACTACCGATTCAATATCATAAAGTTTATTACGGATACTTCGTGCATTTATATATAAAATTTTAAAACCTGTATTACCGACACCGAAATTATTTGTACTAATTGTGTTAAAATATTTGACAGTCATCAAATTATTTACATCCACAATGTCATCAACCATCACCGTATTTGATTTATCATAAATTATAAAGATTTTTAAGATTTTTTTTTACTAGCGGTAACCATCGACAAATCGATTCAAATAAGATTTTTTCCAGACATAGCACTTTAAACGTTTAATTTTTACGAATTTTTGAAATTTGATGAAACTTGATCTGAAAAATTTTCCAGCGATATCCATCGACAAACCGGTTCAAATAAGATCTTTTCCAGACATAGCACTTTAAATGTTTAATTTTTACGAATTTTTGAAAATTTCACGTGTATTTCACCCCCCCCCCCCTCCCATTTTCTCGGACTCTCAACATGAAACTTGATCTGGAAAATTTTCCAGCGATAACCATCAATAAACCGATTCAAATAAGACCATTTCCAGACCTAACACTAAAAGTTAAGTTTTTACGAATTTTTGAAATTTGCACGTGTATTTCACTGCCCCCTTTTTTACCGGACTCCTAACATGGAACTTGATGTGAAAAATTTTACAGCGATAAAGATTAATAAACCGATTCAAATAAGACCATTTCAAGACATAACACTTTAAAAGTTAAGTTTTTACAAATTTTTGAAATTTGCGCGTGTATTTCACTCCCCCTATTTTCCCAGACTCCCAACATGAAACTTGATCTGGAAAATTTTCCAGCGGTAACCATCGACAAACAGATTCAAATAAGACCATTTCAAGACATAACACTTTAAAATTTAAGTTTTTACGAATTTTTGAAATTTGCACGTGTATTTCACTCCTCCCCATTTTTCCGTACTCCCAACATGAAACTTGATCTGGAAAATTTTCCAGCGATAACCATAAATAAACCGATTCAAATAAGACCATTTTCAGATATAACACTTTAAAAGTTAAGTTTTTACGAATTTTTGAAATTTGCACGTGTATTTCACTCCCCCCCCCCCCCATTTTCCCGGACTCCCAACATGAAACTTGATCTGGAAAATTTTCCAGCGATATCCATCGACAAACCGGTTCAAATAAGATCTTTTCCAGACATAACACTTTACACGTTAAGTTTTTACGAATTTTTGAAGTTTGCACGTGTATTTCACTCCTCCCCATTTTTCCGTACTCCCAACATGAAACTTGATCTGGAAAATTTTCCAGCGATAACCATAAATAAACCGATTCAAATAAGACCATTTTCAGATATAACACTTTAAAAGTTAAGTTTTTACGAATTTTTGAAATTTGCACGTGTATTTCACTCCCCCCCCCATTTTCCCGGACTCCCAACATGAAACTTGATCTGGAAAATTTTCCAGCGATATCCATCGACAAACCGGTTCAAATAAGATCTTTTCCAGACATAACACTTTACACGTTAAGTTTTTACGAATTTTTGAAGTTTGCCCATATACATTTTACTCATATTATAAGCATAAGAGACTTGTAAATTGATATCGGTATTTTCGTTTTATTTGTTGTTTTTGTTTGTTGCGAATATATACATATTTTCGGCTGATTTTGTTGGTTAGTTATTTTCGGCTGGGAGTTCAATTTAATACATATTTTTTTCACTTTCGGCTGACATAGTCGAGACACTATCTGCATTATCGATTTTGTCACTTTCGGCTGGCAACTTTCGGCTAATTTTAATAGGCTACGAAATCCCCGTAATGATTTTGTACAGTAAATTCTTTCCTTTGTACCGAGAAAGCAAATTCATGCAAACGTCAAGGCTTCGGTTTTTATTTTCTTCGATCAGCTTATGAGGAACCCATTTTCCTTCACTCCAATTTATGGAGTATGATGTTTTACCTCGTTTTACCATGATTTCTTTACTTCATAAATGTTCGTGTTGGTTAACGGTCTCTAAGAAAGTCTACACCCAAGATAAAATATTATTATGGGAAGGAAAATAGAGAAATCAGAACTGTCAAGTTGCTCCAATTCGAATTTAATTTTTAATTTGTGCATACGGATTTTAGGAATGCCACATACGCTGACCATTCTAAAATAAAACAAGAAACCAACGTAATTTTACTTCTTAATAATAATTTTAAACTTCGTTTTAATGTCTCCCATTAGCACTATATTGTCGTTTATGGCAAATAAAGCGGAATAACACTAGAACAACATAACCAAGAAGAAGTACTGTTAAGAACAGTGCGAAGAAGAACAAGTCGTTGAACAGAGAAATAAAACATTAAATTAAAAGAAATATAAGACTCCGTACAAACAGTAAAATTACTGTGATAAGTATCCAAACAGCCATAAGAATATGTCATAAAAATATAAAAAAAAACTTCTTCTGTTTTCTTTTTGTTTCGTGTTGTTGCTGGAAATGATAATAAAATAAAACTAAACAATAAGACAATGTGATATATAAAAATAAATGTTTGTAAACTTTTTAAATGGACTCACTATCATATTTCGTCGAGTGATACAGGAGTGCTTTCGACTGTATATGACACAACTTTAAATCAAAGATATTTTTGAAGTAAAACTTCTTTAGGCACGCTTGACTTGGGCACTAAGCTGGCAAATGCGTTACGAAAAGTGTAATCGAACGAGGCGAACGAAACAATAAACGCAAAAATAAATCATTTTCCTTTAGTATCAGGATGTGCCATGACAATTCATAAATCCCTAGGTGAAACATTAGTTGATACTATTTTATTTTAATAATTGGTTAAAAAAATTGGAAAATAAAAAAATAGGAAAATTGGAAAACTAGTAAATGGAAAACTGGAAAATTGGAAATTTCGAAATTTGCAAAATTTGAAAATTTGTAAATTTGTAAATTGGAAAATTATAAAATTGGAAACTTAAAAAATTGGAAAATAGGTAAATGGACAATTGGAAAATTGAAAAATTGAAAAATTGAAAAATTGAAAAATTGAAAAATTGAAAAATTGAAAAATTGAAAAATTGAAAAATTGAAAAATTGAAAAATTGAAAAATTGAAAAATTGAAAAATTGAAAAATTGAAAAATTGAAAAATTGAAAAATTGGAAAATAGGAAAATAGGAAAATATGAAAATATGCAAATATGAAAATATGAAAATTGGAATTTGGAAAATTAGAAAATTGGAAAATTAAATTTGAAAACTGGTAAATTGGAAAATTGAAAAATTGGAAAATTGAAAAATTGAAAAATTTAAAAATTGAAAAATTGGAAAATTGAAAAATTGGAAAATTCGAAAGTAGAAAAATAAAAAAATATGAAAATAGGAAATTTGGAAAGTTGGTAAATTGGAAAATAGGAAATTTTGAAAATTGGAAAATTGAAAAACTGGAAAATTGGAAAGTCATAATATAGACTTCTATGTCACTGACTGATTCACTCGAGAACGCACAGGGTGACCAAAAATTTTTTTTTCTACATTATAACATCTATGTCAGATCGCATAGGGTGACCAAAAACCGATTTTTTCCTCGTTTCTTTTCCCGTTTGCCTATGATACAGGTTTTAATGCTACTTAAACAAATTTTCGATGAAACCACACTACACATACATAAATGAAATAAAAAATATTTCAAGGCCATTTTTACTATGCGAAGAGATTTCAAAAATGATTTTATTGTCCATTTTGTTACACATACATAAACATTATCTATTACGACTAATTGGCCTTGAAAAAGTTACCAAGTTACAAGGTTAGCTCTTGTAACATCAGACATAAACGTGACACTCGAGAACGCACAGGGTGACCAATTTTTGTTCAATATTATAATTTTTCTATATTATACTATAATTATTAAATATATATTAGAAATTTTACTTCAGCAGTGTGGTCTAAAGCACAGTTAATTTTTTTTTTCTTATTGATTCCTCTATAATACAAACTTATATTACCGATGTTCATGTAAAACTAAATTCCTCTGATTTGTAAAGTTTACGAATAAACTGTGTCATATTTATCGATGTCTTCCTAGAAACCAGGGGCCCTATTCTTTAAATCGGTGAAAGTTTTTGTAATCGGAATACAATTTCCTATGCAAATATATTACTAAAAATTTTCGCTGGCTATACTTTAATCATTTTTTAAATTTCTTGTCTTTTTTTAAATTAAGAAACGTAATTTCCCCCCCTACTAATGGCGTTATGACACTCACTTTTTTCAACTTAAAAAAAGTGGATCAAAGTGCTATAAAAAAATTATGCGGAAAAGAGATAGCCAGTGGAGATGATACTTTTTCCCAACTGTCAACTCAATAAAACTAAAAATAATCAGTTGTTTTATTTTTTCAAAATTCGTTTTTTCAACCGAACTATGTCAAAAAAAAATTCAATTTTAACGATGTGCATATAGAAGCACTCATTGAAAAAGTTAAAACGGCAACATACATATGGAATGCAAATAACCTGAGTTACAGAAATAAAATGAAAAAAAAATATTCTTTGGACGAAGATGGTAGAATTCTTCTTAATGGTAGATGAACTAAACTCGGAATTTCTAAATGACGGGCCGTTTATTTACAGTGAGTTCAATTACTAATTTAATGTTTTCAGTAATATAAATTGGTTCTTCTTTATAGGCGAGATAGTCCGGAAATGGAATAATTTAAAATCGTATTTCACAAATGAATACACCATCTGATTTTCTTGAAAGAAACGTGCGAAGCAATGCCTTCCATAAACAATTATAATAAAAGATCACTAAGTGTAAACAATTTTTAATCTTGATTTAGCTTACTTTACTTACAATATATCACCTTATATTTAATATTACTTTTCAGGAACTATCAGGGGATTCGATTTCAGAGTAGATATCGCAATCGTGTATAGAGGATTGGGGAGTTGAATATTTAGGCACGGAGAACAATTTTACCATTCCAAACACGAATATGTCAACCCCATTATCTACCTTACCAGATTCCCAAAATAAAATTATCCGACCAGTTCATCCAACTAAAAAAACGGGGTTCAAAATCGAAGGAGGAGAAGCTTTTCGGCATTTCGGCGATTATGTCGCTCAAGAGTTAGACAATTTTGAGCAAGACTTAATAGCTCTAGCAAAAAATAGAATAAATACAGTTTTATTTGAAATTACGGAAATGCAACTGAAAAAAATGAAAGCAAAGAAAAATAGTTTTAAATAATATATTTTGAAATATTTGTTAATAAAAAAACATGAGTTCGAAATTTTTATAAAATATTTTAAAACTTGTTTTTAATAAATGAAATATATGAATTACAATATTTATAATATTCTTAAATATTTAAAATTATTTCTGGATACAATTTTGTGAAATAATTTTCGAAGTTTTTTCTTATTTCCGCTGCTTTTTTTATTGGGGTACCAACTGTTCCTCTATTATTAGCACTTTGAAAATGTCTTGCATTTACTGCATCTATTTCTTCAGATGACATTAGATCCCATTTAGTTTGGTTTTTACTGTTGTCGTTCCCTAAATAACTGCGTGGAGAGATATGCAAGCTAGAGCTACTTTGATAGCCTCATTAGGTTCTCTGTAGATCGGCGAGAACAGTACTTAGAACCTATTCGCAAGTATCCCGAATGCATATTGTACTACCCGTCGAATTTTAGATAGCATATAATCGGTGTTGCGATATTGTAAGGTTTTTGTGGCTATAAGGCTTCATAATATAATTTGACAGCGGGAATCCATCATCAGCTAAGAAAACATATGGTGATGACACTGTAGTAGCTGGCAAATGGCTAGAGGCAGGTATCTGTACAACACCTCCTTCAATATCCCGCCTCAGATCGGATCTGAACAAAATTCGTTGGCGTCAACGATTGCCATTAGCACAAAATAATTTGTCCCTTTGTAGCACCAATAGTTGGACCCAAACTGGTTCATCGGCTTTATCTTGCAGTGTTTACCTGCAAAAAAGGAATTGTTAAGAGTCATTTAATTCCGATAAATCTTATATAACTACCGTCAATTGTACCGATACAATTCGGAAATCCCCAAATTTTATAAAAACTCTCAGAAATTACGAGGAAATCAGACTCATTATTTAGAAATTTTAAAAACTGTTCGTTTAATGTTTCCTAAGGGTTTCCTTTATAATTTTTGATATTGTTGATTGTTGAACTCTTAATGGAAGCTGCAAAGATGTTTGTTTCTCACCTGAAAAAAAAACAACCATTTTATATATGTTTACACAAATGCAACTTATAATTATATACCCGTGGCTATATATCTTAATACAGGGTGGCGCACGAATCGTGCTACAAAAACAAAACGTAATAACTATTTTTCTGTGTGACTAATCTGTTTTTTATTTTTTTTATTTTGCAGATTATTATTTAAATTTACTAAAATGGATGCTTGGAATACCGAAACGAGGATTTGGATAGTGCAGCGCTACCATGCTTTGCAGTCCATCATTTCCGTCCAGAGGGAATTTAGGCGGGAGTTTGGCGGCACTCCCCCGAGTAGATGGACCATTATGAGGTTGGTACGCATGTTTGCTGAATCTGGAAGCATCGCACGTAGACCGTACAATCGAGATCCCTATGTTCGGGTCGAAGCCACAATCGCAGCTGTAGCATCATCAATTCAGGCAAATCCAAGTGTTTCGACTCGAGAGTTATCGGCGCAAATTGGAGTTAGCAGACGGTCATTACAACGGATAATTCATGATGACTTAAACTTGTTTCCGTACAAAATCCAAATTACAAGCAAATTAAAACCTCTGGATTTGCCTATTCGCCTGGAATTTTGCCGGAAAATTATTGAAATGGCCGAAGAAGACAACAACTTCATAAATTGCTTGTTTATGTCTGATGAGGCCCATTTTGATCTAAACGGCAATGTAAACAAGCAAAATTGCCGTATATGGAGTGAAACTAATCCAGAAATACTCCATGAGACGGAACTGCACCCAGAACGAGTGACTTCAGTGCGCAATGAATAATTTTCTGATCAGGTGTCGCACATGCGTGAATGAGCATGGAGGTCATTTACGGTCTATCATTTTCAAAACTAATTAGTTAAATAAAAATAAAATTGAATTATCTATACAATAAAAAAAAATAAAGCCGATTAGTCACACAGAAAAAAAGTTATTACGTTTTGTTTTTGTAGCACGATTCGTGCGCCACCCTGTATTATCTGCAGGCGTTCTTCAGCGGGTGTACTATTTCTAAAGTTTGTATCCATTTTGCTTATAAATGGTGTATTTTTCGTCAGAATTTCCTGGAATTGAGTCGGCGTCATTCTTAAAACATTTCTATATAACTTTATATCCTCAAAGTTTCACGCTGAAGTAGCCATTTCGAGCTGTAAATAATATAAAATTTGCCATAAATAATATAAAAATTGGATAAAAGATGATTAAAGTAGCCGGCGAAAAATTTTAGTAATATAAAGTTTTGCATAGGAAATTGTATTCCTATATGCATAGGAAATTGTATAGGGCCCCAGGGCGCGTATTCTTGAAATCGGTGGATATTTTCGTCGGCGGATTAAAATTTGCATTAAAATTCTTTATATTATTTGAACTTTTCTCAGGCTACTTTAATCATTTTTTCAAATTCCAATTTCCTTCCAAGCCTTCTATTATTTATTTCACTACTAAACAAAAATTTCAGCGTGGGTAAATCAACTCTGATTTATTCCCCCAAATAATACAAAACTTACAAGCAAATTTGAAAAAATGATTAAAGTAGCCGGCGAAAAATTCGAATAATATAAAGAATTTTAATGCAAATTTTAATCCGCCGACGAAAATATCCACCGATTTCAAGAATACGCGCCCAGGTATGAAATTCATCAAAAATTATTAGTTCTTTTTTTTCTATATATCTCCAACTTGGTGTGCCAAAAAATTCTTTTATAAGTTTAAACACGGCCATTTATTACAATCCATATAAAATTTACCTTTTATTCAAAATTGTCGTAAAAATTTCATAAATTTCGGATACCTGGCCAAGGCACGAAACTGTTAGTAGCTTTATGACTTTCATTTTATAAAATTCCCTTGTACGTAAAACGTGAATGATATTTTCATAGCTGGAATACACGCCAGATAACTCTTTTATAAGTGGTATCATCGCAACTAATAACAGCAATAGTTTACGCCTTGTTCCTTCGTCCTGGCTGTAAAGCGATTCTGGGAGGCCGAGAAATTTTCCAGTTCCCTTTCTTTATAAACTAAGAAAATTTGGACTTTTAATTCCTTCGGTCTTAAACCCCGAGTAGCACAAGCAGCTGGATCGGTCTCTGATGTAATAATATGCCGCCAGCTTCCTCTCAGTGTTATGCATATACGCGCGTTTCCGAATGGTGTACATCTTGGTGTCGAAAACAGCGTCGACAATATATTTTTGAGTTGTCAATGTTGAGAATTGATGGAAGATGTGGACAATTCGTAGACAATGTAAATTATTGGTTTTTGTTGTTGTTTTCATTGTTTATCTGTACCAGGTTCCAGTTTAAATTGGGGCTTACCTGTATTTTGGCATTTAAAATTAAATTTTTATAAAACAAATAGGTAAGATTGAAACATCTTGGTTAATCGACGGCTTCAATATTAGTATATAGCGATGTTCCGGGTTTTTATTATTAAATTATTAACACTCACTATATTTTGTTTATAAACTATTTTATTTATTATTTATTATTTCATTCATTTTTTCATACAATATTATTTTGAAATATTAATTTGTAGGTGGCGAAATACCTCTATTCAGCAAAACGAGCTATCCCACGAACTAAAGCGGCGCGGCGTATAAATAGTTTTGCTACGAGGAGTGCCACGAAGTGAAAACGATTTTGAGCCGCTACAACACTCCGCTCCTGGATCAGAAACCGTATTGTTTTAAATTAAATGTAACCGTTTTTTGAAGACTACGTTTTTCAACTGAATTTACCACAAGTATTCCATATGCTGGCTTAAGTCTGTTGATGCCAATTATTTTTGATTTTCCAGCTATATCCACAACAAAGAATTTGCACAATATGCGGGTCACTGGTTACGGTCCAGGATAGGGTGTACTCAAAGGACCTCTGACTCTTTCCACATGTACGAATACATGTGAACAGGTTTCCAGATTTTTGGGAATGTACGTTGCCTGTTCGGTTGGATGTCGTGTATCCGTATGAACTAAGGCTTTCATGGCAGTACGAAGCTACTTTACGAAATCCGAAGTATCTGTGTTTGGGTTCGAATCTTGGTCGTTGATGAAGAATTCACCGGGAACCTTGATATTTTGACCATATACTAGCTCTGCTGGTGTGCAGTTGTTTTTTTCTTGGATTAGGTAAGCTTCTGGCCAACGGGAAAATCGGTCGACTATCGTTAAAAAATAATGATAGCCATTCGACTGGGGTAGAGGACCAACCAGGCCCATATGGATGTGTTCAAATTTGCCACTTGGTAGCTCGAATTTACCTAGTTCTGATTTCGTGTGGCGGTGCAATTGCTTGTATGAGTATTCATTCTTGGCCAGAAGTATTTTGAAGCAATAAATCTTCGCGTAGCACGGATGCTGGGGTGTGATAAGCCATGTAGAACATCGAAGATTGTCCGTCGCATGTTGAGAGAAACGTAGGGTCGATTT
Organism: Nephrotoma flavescens; assembly: GCA_932526605.1. Taxonomy (NCBI): domain Eukaryota; kingdom Metazoa; phylum Arthropoda; class Insecta; order Diptera; family Tipulidae; genus Nephrotoma; species Nephrotoma flavescens. The sequence goes on along the minus strand of OW052222.1, from coordinate 227,478,597 downwards.
TTACCTGTTGAAGTCTCATACCAAATTTGCTATACTTGTTTGGTAAGTCGATCCGTTGCAGCTTTACACTGGATTTCGATGTGCGTGCTGAAATCAATTTCTGCAATTCGTCGTCGCATTTCTGCTGTATGAGTAATTCCTTCGTGTGAAAGGAGAAGATGCTGAGTTCTGTGATAAGTGTCTCACCAGAACGAGAGAAACAGTCGCTCACTACATTGTGTTTACCTTTGATGTGATGAATGTCGGTAGTGAACTGAGCAATGTAATCGAGATGTTCAGACTTTGACACAATAGCTGTTGTAAGTGGTTTGTGGTTGGTAAGTATAGAGAAATTTCGGCCTTCGACGAAATGGCGAAAGTGTTTGATTGCTAAATACAAAGCAAAAAGTTCTCTATCGAAAGTAGAGTATTTAATTTCCGCAGGTGAGAAAATGTGAACCATTAGCGTTCGGTTGCCAAAATTCTTTGTTGCGTTGTTGTAAGACAGCTCCAACTGCTAAAGAGAACGCTTAACCTTTTCGAAAGATTCTATATAATCTTCGGGCCAAGAGAAGTTTCTTCTGTTTTTGCCTTTCTTGAGTAAAGTGGTCAAATTCCAAAGTTCGGCTAATCGATGTATATAGGAGTGGTAATAGTTCACCATACCAACGAACTGCTGTATTTGGCGGATTGATGTTTGCTTTGAAAAAATTTGAAATGATATCCACTCTGTCTTTCGATGGGAGAATGCCTTCTTTCGAAATTATGTGGCTCAAGGAGTCGAGTGACTTAACGCCTGAAATACATTTCGAAGCTTTAATATTAATTCCATATGCAGAGAGACGTTCAAATACTGACTCGAGATGCTCACTGGGTTCCATCTCGGACTGGCTTGCAACTAGGATACCCTCGATATAAGAGTAGACGAAGTCCAGCCCTTTTAACACTTCGTTAAGGAATCGCTGAAATGTATGGGGTGAGTTACGAAGGCCGTATGGCATTCGAGTAAACTCAAAAAGCCCAAAAGAAAGATCAACACCACCCATTACGATTCTATAAAAGGATATTATTTTTGGACCATCCACTACTACTTTTTCACCATCTTTTTGTTTTTTGTGTATAGTTATCATTGCTGAAGTGTGTCAATTACTAACAACAATGACTTCCTTTGTATCGTACCACTTTGTAAACATAAGTTCCGTGCTGCTTGCTATACATTTAAAAACAGATTCATCTTTGATTAATTTTTCCGGTGATGTTCGGAAAGTGCAGGATAATTCAAAGTTCTGCATACTTGAAAATATGTTGGACCTAAAACGTCAATACGAAGATATGGCACGAGAAATTAAAAAACTGTAATCAAAAACTTATACTTCAATAATGAAAACTCCGGAAGATGCCAAGATGATTATCCACCAATACGAAAAGTAAGAATAATTTGATACATTTTATATAATCATAACAATGATACAATCTAATAAAACACAAATATGTTATAGTAGCGTAAACCTAATTTTTGTGATTTATTTGAAGTGAAGCTCCGTCTTAATAAAATTCAAGCCACTAACCTAGATTTTACTAGATATATAGATAAAGATACATTTCCGTTTTCATTTTATTTTATTTCACCTGTTTATATTTTCTTATTACATTTCGTGTAAGAAAATAAAAATAAAATAAATGATTTTCCAAAATGTTTACGAGTAGAAGAAAATTCCGTCTTGTTTATACGTACAAATGAAAATAGATGATTCTATTATCTTCTCCTCTATTTCATTACAATGAATATAAATTTAATTTAACTTTTGTCTTGGCACAGGGTAGTAATGCATATACAACGTCAAGAAAACAGATATACACTTAAATACAAGCCAAAATGATTTCTACATAATATAAGGAATTATTTTGGTTACTTATTTGATTTCCTCTCAGCTTGTTGTTGCTCCCCATATACCATACATATATTCCTGTCGCTTAAAGTAGCCAATAATAATACAAAAAAAAAACAAGGACAAAACTTGTTACTCGTGCTGCAGCAATTGGTTAATTTACAGAAACATACCAAGCAAAACGAGGAAAAATATACGACGAACAAAACAAACAGCAAACAAGTTAAATAGACATAAATAAATAAACAATATAGAAATAAAACATGATTAGCAGAAAATGCGTTGAAAGCTACGTAATCAATTCTGGGCAAAAGTTCAAAAAGTACCGCACAAAAATCTAAATAATCGTAAATGTCAAACGAATTTGTGCTGTGCGTAAAATACGCACGTTTTTTGTCGTCGTCTATTCAAACTTTTTTTTTTGTTTGAATCACACAATGTATACGGATGATGATAATGAGATTGGGAATTTATCGAGAAAGTTTCGTTTTCTTTTTTTATGTTTGGTGCGTCTCTTTGTGCTTTCTTCTATATATCCTCATTTTTCGCTTATTTTATATTAAGCGCTAAATAGTTTCCGCATAATGGGTATATCTCTTTGGTATGTCGTAAAAAGCTTTATAAATGTATATTGGAAAGAATTGAATACGCGTTACTCTTGCAACGATAAGATGAAATCGAATTTCAATATTTTCTTATTTAAATGTAAATTGAGATAAAATGTTTTAGTGTTGCGTTATTTTTTTTTTTTTTTGTTTTCATAGACATTCATTATATTGTGTTGATGGGCAAAATGTAACGCAAAAAAATGAAACTGATTAGAGCCATTATTTTTAATCTATGTTTGGAGCAATTTAAAAATAAATAAAATTATGTACCCCAATATATTGCTGTAGCTTTAACAGATGATCTTACGATAACCTGTTCTATTTATGATGCGTTCGAGGTGGATCCTACTTCTTCAGAACTAATCGGTAAACACCGGTGTATAGTTTTAAACGCTTAGATACACAATTTTACAGAAAATGTAGAATTACATAAAAAACATTGTGGCAGGGGTGAATTTTTTATTAATCCCACTAGAACTTGAGTAGGTATTGGGGCACCCTGGCGTGGGAACCAATTTCCAATCACTCGATAAATGGGTAATCTCGATAATCGATCAATACCTGGTTATCTATTCAATCTATATCCGGTTGCTCATCTTTTTTATCTTGTCATTTCCGGTTATCTTGTCGAACTATATCCAGTTGCTCAACTTCTTATCTTGTCATTTCCGGTTCATCCATATCTCTTTATCTCATCGATATCCGATTCATCCCCCTTATCTCATCAATCTCCGGTCATGTTTATCTCCCTTATCGCATCGATATCCGGTTCTTCAAGGTCTTACCAATCGATATCCGGGTTCATCGTTATCTTGTCAATCGGTTATCGGTATCATCTTATTTCGCTGTTAATTGGTAATTTTGATCGATTGATCGAAGCCGCCATTTTTGGAGATCGAAATCCGCATGGAATTGCGTGTCGCCATTTTGTATTTTAATTTGTTGGGTGTTCTATGAAAAATTGGGCTGGCATGCGAATCGAGAACTCGGGTCTGCCGTTTGGTAAGAAACTGTCTTAACCACTAGACTACCGAGAGAACATAAAACTAAAGCTTGTTATGTGTATAAATGCAAATATATTTCTTATCGCGTTTCCGGTTAAAAATTTATTTTTTTTAGAATTCCTTATCGCATTTTTTCGCGTATGCGCAGTGCTGATATGCTCTACCATCACATTTTCGATATTTTATCGAAAATTATGTCTCGTTTCTTTAGAATAAAATGTGACACTATTTCACATTTTATATCATTTACCAGGTTGCTAGATTGAAAAATTGTGATATTCTACTCCATTTCTATCATGAAATAATTTATTTTCGATACTTACTTGAACGAAGTCATTGAAGTTGGCCCGAAAAATCATCCCGAAATTTTTGGTAAGTTGCCTCGCTAAAGTGTAGTCAACCCGAAAAAAATGTAAACATTGAAAAAGTGTAGTCTCATCCCGAAAACAAAAAGTGTAGTCTCATCCCGAAAGTTATATTTTTCATGAAAAAATTGCTTTTATTTTATTACCATATTAGTCTGAATTTTTGATAATATGTACTTATTAAACCAAATGAAAACATAATAGCTACGTAACGTACACTATAAATGAAAGAGAAAATCTTAATAGCTCTAAACGACCGATCGCAAGGGATAATTGCATAAAGTTATACGTAGAAAAATATGATCTAAAATTTTCTATAGTCGATACTAGAGATAAATATGTGTAGTGGCGCATACGGCCACATAGGCCTTGGTCGTAACTAGTAACCCTGGGCAACACAGGTGCATATCATGACGATAAAATATAAATTTATAAAAATTTGTATTAAGACACAAACTTAAATTTTCTAGAGTTATTACTAATTTCATCACTATTTTTCCATATTTTTTTAGGGTAGACACTGTAGGATTGAGGGTTGTATATAAGTTGGACTTAATTAGGCCCAAGAATTCTAGATAGGATTTAAATCTGGGGAATTGCCAAACCAGGAGAGGATTTTAATATTTTGGTTAAGGAAGACATTCTCTATATATTTTGCGGTATGGCAAGGAGCTCTTTCTTTCATAAAAGTGTAAAAGTAGGTTTGTACCAATAATGAAAGGTTATTTAATTTTGAATAACAGTCCGTGTAAATTAGGTCGAAAGAACGACCCGTTTTCGTGTAATCGTCGATTGAATTCGACTGTATTTTTACAAGGACAAATGCATTTTTTTTTAAACCGAAAATTTTTTTGTTTCAAATCATAGTATATTGTACCAATAATGAAAGGTTATTTAATTTTGAATAACAGTCCGTTTAAATAAGGTGGAAACAACGACCCGTTTTCGTGTAATCGTCGATTGAATTCGACTGTATTTTTACCCGGACAAATGCATTTTTTTTTTTAAACCGAAAATTTTTTTGTTTCAAATCATAGTATATTGTACCAATAATGAAAGGTTATTTAACTTTGAATAACAGTCCGTTTAAATTAGGTCGAAAGAACGACCCGTTTTCGTGTAATCGTCGATTGAATTCGACTGTATTTTTACCCGGACAAATGCACCTTTTTTTGAAACCGAAATTTTTTTTGTTTCAAATCATAGTATATTGTACCAATAATGAAAGGTTATTTAATTTTGAATAACAGTCCGTTTAAATTAGGTCAAAACAACGACCTGTTTTCGTGTAATCGTCGATTGAATTCGACTGTATTTTTACCCGGACAAATGCACCTTTTTTTGAAACCGAAATTTTTTTGTTTCAAATCATAGTATATTGTACCAATAATGAAAGGTTATTTAATTTTGAATAACAGTCCGTTTAAATTAGGTCGAAACAACGACCCGTTTTCGTGTAATCGTCGATTGAATTCGACTGTATTTTTACCCGGACAAATGCACCTTTTTTTGAAACCGAAAATTTTTTTGTTTCAAATCATAGTATATTGTACCAATAATGAAAGGTTATTTAATTTTGAATAACAGTCCGTTTAAATTAGGTCGAAAGAACGACCCGTTTTCGTGTAATCGTCGATTGAATTCGACTGTATTTTTACCCGGACAAATGCACCTTTTTTTGAAACCGAAAATTTTTTTGTTTCAAATCATAGTATATTGTACCAATAATGAAAGGTTATTTAATTTTGAATAACAGTCCGTTTAAATTAGGTCGAAAGAACGACCCGTTTTCGTGTAATCGTCGATTGAATTCGACTGTATTTTTACCCGGACAAATGCACCTTTTTTTGAAACCGAAATTTTTTTTGTTTCAAATCATAGTATATTGTACCAATAATGAAAGGTTATTTAATTTTGAATAACAGTCCGTTTAAATTAGGTCGAAAGAACGACCCGTTTTCGTGTAATCGTCGATTGAATTCGACTGTATTTTTACCCGGACAAATGCACCTTTTTTTGAAACCGAAATTTTTTTTGTTTCAAATCATAGTATATTGTACCAATAATGAAAGGTTATTTAATTTTGAATAACAGTCCGTTTAAATTAGGTCGAAAGAACGACCCGTTTTCGTGTAATCGTCGATTGAATTCGACTGTATTTTTACCCGGACAAATGCACCTTTTTTTGAAACCGAAATTTTTTTTGTTTCAAATCATAGTATATTGTACCAATAATGAAAGGTTATTTAATTTTGAATAACAGTCCGTTTAAATTAGGTCAAAACAACGACCTGTTTTCGTGTAATCGTCGATTGAATTCGACTGTATTTTTACCCGGACAAATGCACCTTTTTTTGAAACCGAAATTTTTTTGTTTCAAATCATAGTATATTGTACCAATAATGAAAGGTTATTTAATTTTGAATAACAGTCCGTTTAAATTAGGTCGAAACAACGACCCGTTTTCGTGTAATCGTCGATTGAATTCGACTGTATTTTTACCCGGACAAATGCACCTTTTTTTGAAACCGAAAATTTTTTTGTTTCAAATCATAGTATATTGTACCAATAATGAAAGGTTATTTAATTTTGAATAACAGTCCGTTTAAATTAGGTCGAAAGAACGACCCGTTTTCGTGTAATCGTCGATTGAATTCGACTGTATTTTTACCCGGACAAATGCACCTTTTTTTGAAACCGAAAATTTTTTTGTTTCAAATCATAGTATATTGTACCAATAATGAAAGGTTATTTAATTTTGAATAACAGTCCGTTTAAATTAGGTCGAAAGAACGACCCGTTTTCGTGTAATCGTCGATTGAATTCGACTGTATTTTTACCCGGACAAATGCACCTTTTTTGAAACCGAAAATTTTTTTGTTTCAAATCATAGTATATTGTACCAATAATGAAAGGTTATTTAATTTTGAATAACAGTCCGTTTAAATTAGGTCGAAAGAACGACCCGTTTTCGTGTAATCGTCGATTGAATTCGACTGTATTTTTACCCGGACAAATGCACCTTTTTTTGAAACCGAAATTTTTTTTGTTTCAAATCATAGTATATTGTACCAATAATGAAAGGTTATTTAATTTTGAATAACAGTCCGTTTAAATTAGTTCGAAACAACGACCCGTTTTCGTGTAATCGGCGATTGAATTCGACTGTATTTTTACCCGGGCAAATGCACCTTTTTTTGAAACCGAATTTTTTTTTGTTTCAAATCATAGTATATTGTACCAATAATGAAAGGTTATTTAATTTTGAATAACAGTCCGTTTAAATTAGTTCGAAACAACGACCCGTTTTCGTGTAATCGTCGATTGAATTCGACTGTATTTTTACCCGGACAAATGCACCTTTTTTTGAAACCGAAATTTTTTTTGTTTCAAATCATAGTATATTGTACCAATAATGAAAGGTTATTTAATTTTGAATAACAGTCCGTTTAAATTAGGTCGAAAGAACGACCCGTTTTCGTGTAATCGTCGATTGAATTCGACTGTATTTTTACCCGGACAAATGCACCTTTTTTTGAAACCGAAAATTTTTTTGTTTCAAATCATAGTATATTGTACCAATAATGAAAGGTTATTTAATTTTGAATAACAGTCCGTTTAAATTAGGTCGAAAGAACGACCCGTTTTCGTGTAATCGTCGATTGAATTCGACTGTATTTTTACCCGGACAAATGCACCTTTTTTTGAAACCGAAATTTTTTTTGTTTCAAATCATAGTATATTGTACCAATAATGAAAGGTTATTTAATTTTGAATAACAGTCCGTTTAAATTAGGTCGAAACAACGACCCGTTTTCGTGTAATCGTCGATTGAATTCGACTGTATTTTTACCCGGACAAATGCACCTTTTTTTGAAACCGAAAATTTTTTTCTTTCAAATCATAGTATATTGTACCAATAATGAAAGGTTATTTAATTTTGAATAACAGTCCGTTTAAATTAGGTCGAAAGAACGACCCGTTTTCGTGTAATCGTCGATTGAATTCGACTGTATTTTTACCCGGACAAATGCACCTTTTTTTGAAACCGAAAATTTTTTTGTTTCAAATCATAGTATATTGTACCAATAATGAAAGGTTATTTAATTTTGAATAACAGTCCGTTTAAATTAGGTCGAAAGAACGACCCGTTTTCGTGTAATCGTCGATTGAATTCGACTGTATTTTTACCCGGACAAATGCACCTTTTTTGAAACCGAAAATTTTTTTGTTTCAAATCATAGTATATTGTACCAATAATGAAAGGTTATTTAATTTTGAATAACAGTCCGTTTAAATTAGGTCGAAAGAACGACCCGTTTTCGTGTAATCGTCGATTGAATTCGACTGTATTTTTACCCGGACAAATGCACCTTTTTTGAAACCGAAATTTTTTTTGTTTCAAATCATAGTATATTGTACCAATAATGAAAGGTTATTTAATTTTGAATAACAGTCCGTTTAAATTAGGTCGAAAGAACGACCCGTTTTCGTGTAATCGTCGATTGAATTCGACTGTATTTTTACCCGGACAAATGCACCTTTTTTTGAAACCGAAATTTTTTTTGTTTCAAATCATAGTATATTGTACCAATAATGAAAGGTTATTTAATTTTGAATAACAGTCCGTTTAAATTAGTTCGAAACAACGACCCGTTTTCGTGTAATCGGCGATTGAATTCGACTGTATTTTTACCCGGGCAAATGCACCTTTTTTTGAAACCGAATTTTTTTTTGTTTCAAATCATAGTATATTGTACCAATAATGAAAGGTTATTTAATTTTGAATAACAGTCCGTTTAAATTAGTTCGAAACAACGACCCGTTTTCGTGTAATCGTCGATTGAATTCGACTGTATTTTTACCCGGACAAATGCACCTTTTTTTGAAACCGAAATTTTTTTTGTTTCAAATCATAGTATATTGTACCAATAATGAAAGGTTATTTAATTTTGAATAACAGTCCGTTTAAATTAGGTCGAAAGAACGACCCGTTTTCGTGTAATCGTCGATTGAATTCGACTGTATTTTTACCCGGACAAATGCACCTTTTTTTGAAACCGAAAATTTTTTTGTTTCAAATCATAGTATATTGTACCAATAATGAAAGGTTATTTAATTTTGAATAACAGTCCGTTTAAATTAGGTCGAAAGAACGACCCGTTTTCGTGTAATCGTCGATTGAATTCGACTGTATTTTTACCCGGACAAATGCACCTTTTTTTGAAACCGAAAATTTTTTTGTTTCAAATCATAGTATATTGTACCAATAATGAAAGGTTATTTAATTTTGAATAAAAGTCCGTTTAAATTAGGTCGAAAGAACGACCCGTTTTCGTGTAATCGTCGATTGAATTCGACTGTATTTTTACCCGGACAAATGCACCTTTTTTTGAAACCGAAAATTTTTTTGTTTCAAATCATAGTATATTGTACCAATAATGAAAGGTTATTTAATTTTGAATAACAGTCCGTTTAAATTAGGTCGAAAGAACGACCCGTTTTCGTGTAATCGTCGATTGAATTCGACTGTATTTTTACCCGGACAAATGCACCTTTTTTTGAAACCGAAATTTTTTTTGTTTCAAATCATAGTATATTGTACCAATAATGAAAGGTTATTTAATTTTGAATAACAGTCCGTTTAAATTAGTTCGAAACAACGACCCGTTTTCGTGTAATCGGCGATTGAATTCGACTGTATTTTTACCCGGGCAAATCCACCTTTTTTTGAAACCGAATTTTTTTTTGTTTCAAATCATAGTATATTGTACCAATAATGAAAGGTTATTTAATTTTGAATAACAGTCCGTTTAAATTAGGTCGAAAGAACGACCCGTTTTCGTGTAATCGTCGATTGAATTCGACTGTATTTTTACCCGGACAAATGCACCTTTTTTTGAAACCGAAATTTTTTTTGTTTCAAATCATAGTATATTGTACCAATAATGAAAGGTTATTTAATTTTGAATAACAGTCCGTTTAAATTAGGTCGAAACAACGACCCGTTTTCGTGTAATCGTCGATTGAATTCGACTGTATTTTTACCCGGACAAATGCACCTTTTTTTGAAACCGAAAATTTTTTTGTTTCAAATCATAGTATATTGTACCAATAATGAAAGGTTATTTAATTTTGAATAACAGTCCGTTTAAATTAGGTCGAAAGAACGACCCGTTTTCGTGTAATCGTCGATTGAATTCGACTGTATTTTTACCCGGACAAATGCACCTTTTTTTGAAACCGAAATTTTTTTTGTTTCAAATCATAGTATATTGTACCAATAATGAAAGGTTATTTAATTTTGAATAACAGTCCGTTTAAATTAGTTCGAAACAACGACCCGTTTTCGTGTAATCGGCGATTGAATTCGACTGTATTTTTACCCGGGCAAATGCACCTTTTTTTGAAACCGAATTTTTTTTTGTTTCAAATCATAGTATATTGTACCAATAATGAAAGGTTATTTAATTTTGAATAACAGTCCGTTTAAATTAGGTCGAAAGAACGACCCGTTTTCGTGTAATCGTCGATTGAATTCTCGACTGTATTTTTACCCGGACAAATGCACCTTTTTTTGAAACCGAAAATTTTTTTGTTTCAAATCATAGTATATTGTACCAATAATGAAAGGTTATTTAATTTTGAATAACAGTCCGTTTAAATTAGGAAAAAACAACGACCCGTTTTCGTGTAATCGTCGATTGAATTCGACTGTATTTTTACCCGGACAAATGCACCTTTTTTTGAAACCGAAAATTTTTTTGTTTCAAATCATAGTATATTGTACCAATAATGAAAGGTTATTTAATTTTGAATAACAGTCCGTTTAAATTAGGTCGAAACAACGACCCGTTTTCGTGTAATCGTCGATTGAATTCGACTGTATTTTTACCCGGACAAATGCACCTTTTTTTGAAACCGAATTTTTTTTTGTTTCAAATCATAGTATATTGTACCAATAATGAAAGGGTATTTAATTTTGAATAACAGTCCGTTTAAATTAGGTCGAAAGAACGACCCGTATTCGTGTAATCGTCGATTGAATTCGACTGTATTTTTACCCGGACAAATGCACCTTTTTTTGAAACCGAAATTTTTTTTGTTTCAAATCATAGTATATTGTACCAATAATGAAAGGTTATTTAATTTTGAATAACAGCCCGTTTAAATTAGGTCAAGACAACGACCCGTTTTCGTGTAATCGTCGATTGAATTCGACTGTATTTTTACCCGGACAAATGCACCTTTTTTTGAAACCGAAAATTTTTTTGTTTCAAATCATAGTATATTGTACCAATAATGAAAGGTTATTTAATTTTGAATAACAGCCCGTTTAAATTAGGAAAAAACAACGACCCGTTTTCGTGTAATCGTCGATTGAATTCGACTGTATTTTGACCCGGACAAATGCACCTTTTTTTGAAACCGAAAATTTTTTTGTTTCAAATCATAGTATATTGTACCAATAATGAAAGGTTATTTAATTTTGAATAACAGTCCGTTTAAATTAGGTCGAAAGAACGACCCGTATTCGTGTAATCGTCGATTGAATTCGACTGTATTTTTACCCGGACAAATGCACCTTTTTTTGAAACCGAAAATTTTTTTGTTTCAAATCATAGTATATTGTACCAATAATGAAAGGTTATTTAATTTTGAATAACAGCCCGTTTAAATTAGGTCGAAAGAACGACCCGTATTCGTGTAATCGTCGATTGAATTCGACTGTATTTTTACCCGGACAAATGCACCTTTTTTTGAAACCGAAATTTTTTTTGTTTCAAATCATAGTATATTGTACCAATAATGGAAGGTTATTTAATTTTGAATAACAGTCCGTTTAAATTAGGTCGAAAGAACGACCCGTATTCGTGTAATCGTCGATTGAATTCGACTGTATTTTTACCCGGACAAATGCACCTTTTTTTGAAACCGAAAATTTTTTTGTTTCAAATCATAGTATATTGTACCAATAATGAAAGGTTATTTAATTTTGAATAACAGCCCGTTTAAATTAGGTCAAAACAACGACCCGTTTTCGTGTAATCGTCGATTGAATTCGACTGTATTTTTACCCGGACAAATGCACCTTTTTTTGAAACCGAAAATTTTTTTGTTTCAAATCATAGTATATTGTACCAATAATGAAAGGTTATTTAATTTTGAATAACAGTCCATTTAAATTAGGTCGAAACAACGACCCGTTTTCGTGTAATCGTCGATTGAATTCGACTGTATTTTTACCCGGACAAATGCACCTTTTTTTGAAACCGAATTTTTTTTTGTTTCAAATCATAGTATATTGTACCAATAATGAAAGGTTATTTAATTTTGAAAACCAGCCCGTTTAAATTAGGTCAAAACAATGACCCGTTTTCGTGTAATCGTCGATTGAATTCGACTGTATTTTTACTCGGACAAATGCACCTTTTTTTGAAACCGAATTTTTTTTTGTTTCAAATCATAGTATATTGTACCAATAATGAAAGGTTATTTAATTTTGAATAACAGTCCGTTTAAATTAGGTCGAAAGAACGACCCGTATTCGTGTAATCGTCGATTGAATTCGACTGTATTTTTACCCGGACAAATGCACCTTTTTTTGAAACCGAAATTTTTTTTGTTTCAAATCATAGTATATTGTACCAATAATGAAAGGTTATTTAATTTTGAATAACAGCCCGTTTAAATTAGGTCAAGACAACGACCCGTTTTCGTGTAATCGTCGATTGAATTCGACTGTATTTTTACCCGGACAAATGCACCTTTTTTTGAAACCGAAAATTTTTTTGTTTCAAATCATAGTATATTGTACCAATAATGAAAGGTTATTTAATTTTGAATAACAGTCCGTTTAAATTAGGTCGAAAGAACGACCCGTTTTCGTGTAGTCGTCGATTGAATTCGACTGTATTTTTACCCGGACAAATGCACCTTTTTTTGAAACCGAAAATTTTTTTGTTTCAAATCATAGTATATTGTACCAATAATGAAAGGTTATTTAATTTTGAATAACAGTCCGTTTAAATTAGGTCGAAAGAACGACCCGTATTCGTGTAATCGTCGATTGAATTCGACTGTATTTTTACCCGGACAAATGCACCTTTTTTTGAAACCGAAAATTTTTTTGTTTCAAATCATAGTATATTGTACCAATAATGAAAGGTTATTTAATTTTGAATAACAGCCCGTTTAAATTAGGTCGAAAGAACGACCCGTTTTCGTGTAATCGTCGATTGAATTCGACTGTATTTTTACCCGGACAAATGCACCTTTTTTTGAAACCGAAAATTTTTTTGTTTCAAATCATAGTATATTGTACCAATAATGAAAGGTTATTTAATTTTGAATAACAGTCCGTTTAAATTAGGTCGAAACAACGACCCGTTTTCGTGTAATCGTCGATTGAATTCGACTGTATTTTTACCCGGACAAATGCACCTTTTTTTGAAACCGAATTTTTTTTTGTTTCAAATCATAGTATATTGTACCAATAATGAAAGGTTATTTAATTTTGAATAACAGTCCGTTTAAATTAGGTCGAAAGAACGACCCGTATTCGTGTAATCGTCGATTGAATTCGACTGTATTTTTACCCGGACAAATGCACCTTTTTTTGAAACCGAAATTTTTTTTGTTTCAAATCATAGTATATTGTACCAATAATGAAAGGTTATTTAATTTTGAATAACAGCCCGTTTAAATTAGGTCAAGACAACGACCCGTTTTCGTGTAATCGTCGATTGAATTCGACTGTATTTTTACCCGCACCTTTTTTTGAAACCGAAAATTTTTTTGTTTCAAATCATAGTATATTGTACCAATAATGAAAGGTTATTTAATTTTGAATAACAGCCCGTTTAAATTAGGAAAAAACAACGACCCGTTTTCGTGTAATCGTTGATTGAATTCGACTGTATTTTGACCCGGACAAATGCACCTTTTTTTGAAACCGAAAATTTTTTTGTTTCAAATCATAGTATATTGTACCAATAATGAAAGGTTATTTAATTTTGAATAACAGTCCGTTTAAATTAGGTCAAAACAACGAGCCGTTTTCGTGTAATCGTCGATTGAATTCGACTGTATTTTTACCCGGACAAATGCACCTTTTTTTGAAACCGAAAATTTTTTTGTTTCAAATCATAGTATATTGTACCAATAATGAAAGGTTATTTAATTTTGAATAACAGTCCGTTTAAATTAGGTCGAAAGAACGACCCGTTTTCGTGTAATCGTCGATTGAATTCGACTGTATTTTTACCCGGACAAATGCACCTTTTTTTGAAACCGAAAATTTTTTTGTTTCAAATCATAGTATATTGTACCAATAATGAAAGGTTATTTAATTTTGAATAACAGTCCGTTTAAATTAGGTCGAAAGAACGACCCGTATTCGTGTAATCGTCGATTGAATTCGACTGTATTTTTACCCGGACAAATGCACCTTTTTTTGAAACCGAAAATTTTTTTGTTTCAAATCATAGTATATTGTACCAATAATGAAAGGTTATTTAATTTTGAATAACAGCCCGTTTAAATTAGGAAAAAACAACGACCCGTTTTCGTGTAATCGTCGATTGAATTCGACTGTATTTTTACCCGGACAAATGCACCTTTTTTTGAAACCGAAAATTTTTTTGTTTCAAATCATAGTATATTGTACCAATAATGAAAGGTTATTTAATTTTGAATAACAGTCCGTTTAAATTAGGTCGAAACAACGACCCGTTTTCGTGTAATCGTCGATTGAATTCGACTGTATTTTTACCCGGACAAATGCACCTTTTTTTGAAACCGAATTTTTTTTTGTTTCAAATCATAGTATATTGTACCAATAATGAAAGGTTATTTAATTTTGAATAACAGTCCGTTTAAATTAGGTCGAAAGAACGACCCGTTTTCGTGTAATCGTCGATTGAATTCGACTGTATTTTGACCCGGACAAATGCACCTTTTTTTGAAACCGAAAATTTTTTTGTTTCAAATCATAGTATATTGTACCAATAATGAAAGGTTATTTAATTTTGAATAACAGCCCGTTTAAATTAGGAAAAAACAACGACCCGTTTTCGTGTAATCGTCGATTGAATTCGACTGTATTTTTACCCGGACAAATGCACCTTTTTTTGAAACCGAAAATTTTTTTGTTTCAAATCATAGTATATTGTACCAATAATGAAAGGTTATTTAATTTTGAATAACAGTCCGTTTAAATTAGGTCGAAACAACGACCCGTTTTCGTGTAATCGTCGATTGAATTCGACTGTATTTTTACCCGGACAAATGCACCTTTTTTTGAAACCGAAATTTTTTTTGTTTCAAATCATAGTATATTGTACCAATAATGAAAGGTTATTTAATTTTGAATAACAGCCCGTTTAAATTAGGTCAAGACAACGACCCGTTTTCGTGTAATCGTCGATTGAATTCGACTGTATTTTGACCCGGACAAATGCACCTTTTTTTGAAACCGAAAATTTTTTTGTTTCAAATCATAGTATATTGTACCAATAATGAAAGGTTATTTAATTTTGAATAACAGTCCGTTTAAATTAGGTCGAAAGAACGACCCGTATTCGTGTAATCGTCGATTGAATTCGACTGTATTTTTACCCGGACAAATGCACCTTTTTTTGAAACCGAAAATTTTTTTGTTTCAAATCATAGTATATTGTACCAATAATGAAAGGTTATTTAATTTTGAATAACAGCCCGTTTAAATTAGGAAAAAACAACGACCCGTTTTCGTGTAATCGTCGATTGAATTCGACTGTATTTTGACCCGGACAAATGCACCTTTTTTTGAAACCGAAAATTTTTTTGTTTCAAATCATAGTATATTGTACCAATAATGAAAGGTTATTTAATTTTGAATAACAGTCCGTTTAAATTAGGTCGAAACAACGACCCGTTTTCGTGTAATCGTCGATTGAATTCGACTGTATTTTTACCCGGACAAATGCACCTTTTTTTGAAACCGAAAATTTTTTTGTTTCAAATCATAGTATATTGTACCAATAATGAAAGGTTATTTAATTTTGAATAACAGTCCGTTTAAATTAGGTCGAAAGAACGACCCGTTTTCGTGTAATCGTCGATTGAATTCGACTGTATTTTTACCCGGACAAATGAACCTTTTTTTGAAACCGAATTTTTTTTGTTTCAAATCATAGTATATTGTACCAATAATGAAAGGTTATTTAATTTTGAATAACAGCCCGTTTAAATTAGGTCAAAACAATGACCCGTTTTCGTGTAATCGTCGATTGAATTCGACTGTATTTTTACCCGGACAAATGCACCTTTTTTTGAAACCGAAAATTTTTTTGTTTCAAATCATAGTATATTGTACCAATAATGAAAGGTTATTTAATTTTGAATAACAGTCCGTTTAAATTAGGTCGAAAGAACGACCCGTATTCGTGTAATCGTCGATTGAATTCGACTGTATTTTTACCCGGACAAATGCACCTTTTTTTGAAACCGAAAATTTTTTTGTTTCAAATCATAGTATATTGTACCAATAATGAAAGGTTATTTAATTTTGAATAACAGTCCGTTTAAATTAGGTCGAAAGAACGACCCGTATTCGTGTAATCGTCGATTGAATTCGACTGTATTTTTACCCGGACAAATGCACCTTTTTTTGAAACCGAAAATTTTTTTGTTTCAAATCATAGTATATTGTACCAATAATGAAAGGTTATTTAATTTTGAATAACAGCCCGTTTAAATTAGGAAAAAACAACGACCCGTTTTCGTGTAATCGTCGATTGAATTCGACTGTATTTTTACCCGGACAAATGCACCTTTTTTTGAAACCGAAAATTTTTTTGTTTCAAATCATAGTATATTGTACCAATAATGAAAGGTTATTTAATTTTGAATAACAGTCCGTTTAAATTAGGTCGAAAGAACGACCCGTTTTCGTGTAATCGTCGATTGAATTCGACTGTATTTTTACCCGGACAAATGCACCTTTTTTTGAAACCGAAAATTTTTTTGTTTCAAATCATAGTATATTGTACCAATAATGAAAGGTTATTTAATTTTGAATAACAGTCCGTTTAAATTAGGTCGAAAGAACGACCCGTTTTCGTGTAATCGTCGATTGAATTCGACTGTATTTTTACCCGGACAAATGAACCTTTTTTTGAAACCGAATTTTTTTTGTTTCAAATCATAGTATATTGTACCAATAATGAAAGGTTATTTAATTTTGAATAACAGCCCGTTTAAATTAGGTCAAAACAATGACCCGTTTTCGTGTAATCGTCGATTGAATTCGACTGTATTTTTACCCGGACAAATGCACCTTTTTTTGAAACCGAAAATTTTTTTGTTTCAAATCATAGTATATTGTACCAATAATGAAAGGTTATTTAATTTTGAATAACAGTCCGTTTAAATTAGGTCGAAAGAACGACCCGTATTCGTGTAATCGTCGATTGAATTCGACTGTATTTTTACCCGGACAAATGCACCTTTTTTTGAAACCGAAATTTTTTTTGTTTCAAATCATAGTATATTGTACCAATAATGAAAGGTTATTTAATTTTGAATAATAGTCCGTTTAAATTAGGTCAAAACAACGACCCGTTTTCGTGTAATCGTCGATTGAATTCTACTGTATTTTTACCCGGACAAATGCACTTTTGTTTGAAACCGAAACTTGATCCGAAATATGATAACACGCTCACACAAATTTAATTAGCGGGAATTCCCACTTGCTCGGTAGAAAGCAAAAGGAGTCCAGAACATATATAATTTAAAAAATTGGCGGACCTTTTAAACCCTAAGACTGTAGAGTTTTTTTTACTTTTGAACGGAACTGATACATTTCCCGTGTCACGTATATTCGAATAGCGGGAATTCCCACGATCGAAGGAACTTTATGTTTCGTCATAATTTGGCCAACAGCGTACAGAAACTATCGGCATTGACAAATCGGTGGACCTTTTAATAGAAGTACTCATCCCAGACTAATTTTCGTTGTTTAAATTCGTAGAATGTCGAAGACCGCTAATTAAAATGTTACTTTGAATAATAACAAAAAGTATGGGATGAGAAAATCAAAAAGTATGGTATGAAAAAAATCCTGGGATGAGACGTTCGTATATTATGCATATAAAATATAAAAAGTATGGGATGAGTTTTTAACACTTGTGCTGCTAGTGGTGTTTCAATTGTAGGTGTTTCAATAGGTGTTTCAATTGTAATAGTTACTACCATAGCAAAAATAAATGTAACAAGAGTATGTCATGCATAAAATGTGGAGACGAAACTCACAAAGCAAATGAATGTCGCAGTAAGGAACTTAAATGTTCGAAATGCTCCTGGGCAAATAATAAATACAACACAAAATATCAAACAAATCATGCAGCTAATGACACACAGAATTGTCAGTACTATAAAGCTCAAGTTAAGAGGATCAGGGCTTCTACAAATTACAATGTCCAGTAATTGTTTCTCGTTAGAAGCTGCCGAATATAAAAATACTCTTGAGTGTAAAAATGTAATAACTGAAAATATAAGCGGACTAACGATGCTCCACCTGAACATCAATAAATGAAATCCTTTTTATTCAAGAAATGGACAATTATCTCAACCAAGTGAACTCAAGAAACGAAAAAATACTAGTAGGAGATATAAACATTGACATCCTAAATTCAAACAACCACATATCTAATAGCTACTTAGATATGCTGGCAATCAATGGTTTTATACCGCTCATAAATAAGCCAACGAGAGTTACTTCAACATCAACCACATGTATTGACCACTGCTTCATTAAAACTACAAGACCTGTTGAAACAATCACAGCTGGAGTTTTGTTCAGTGGAATCACTGATCACTTTCCAATAGTAATTCAAACACAAGAAAACAATTCAGAAAACAAAAAATCTGGAACCAGTTGTACAAAAACCACGAACTACACGAAATTTCGCTCAATCCTTTTACGTATGGATTGTGTGACTCATAAAATTCGGAGCGATAATAGAAAACCATGGATTACACCTGCCTTGATTAAACAAATAAGAAAACGATACAAATTACATAAAACAGCACTGAGGTCCAATAATGAGCAACTTTTAAATGAAATCAGGATTTTTCGAAATACCCTAAATGCTGACTTGAAAAAAGCACGATATTCTTATTTCAAAGACCAAATACAAGGCATCAAAAATCAAAGGGATATATGGAATATGGTAAATGACTTCATGTTAAATAGAAGACATAAAAACAGAAGTATTCAAGACATTCGCGTACTAGATCTAAATGGTAATCTTACCAGATCAGATGAAGAAACAGCAAATGAGTTCAACAATTATTTCTCAAAAGTGGGAGAAACTCTAGCACAACAAATACCTAGCAAACATTTTGAATATACGTCCATGATCAAAATATCGAACTCGTTCCTGCTACTTCCCGTGAGTGTTGAGGAAGTTTTCAAAGAAATAATGCTGCTGAAAGAAAACAAAGCACCTGGATTTGATGGATTCACAACGCGACTTATCAAAAATATAGCTGACGTGATCGCCGGGCCATTGGCCATACAAAAGAGCCCAAATTACACCGATCTACAAGGCTGGCAGTAAAAATAAAGTTGGGAACCACAGACCTATATCCGTGATATGTAAATTTTTGAAGATCATGGAGAAAGGTATTTACAGGAGACTAATGCAGTTCCTTACAGAACATAACGTCATCAATAAAAATCAGTTTGGTTTCAGACAAAAACTGTCCACCGAAAATGCACTGGCCGAATTCACAAACATAATATATAAAAATGTAGATAAAGCGAAACCAGTTTCGTCAATATTCGTTGACTTAGCAAAAGCCTTCGATACCTTAGACAATGGATATTTGATAAGAAAACTTGATTATATAGGCATAAGGGGTCATGCAAAGGACCTAATTGTAAGCTATCTAAGAAACAGGAATCAAATAGTGAAAATAAACAATGTACGGAGTTCCCCAAGGAACTGTACTCGGACCCTTATTGTTCATACTCTACATCAACGACCTGTTCAACGTCAAAATACCAGGAAAAATACTATCCTATGCTGACGATACATCAATAATCTTTGAAGGGAAAAATTGGGAGGAAGTGTTTGAAAAAATGCAAGTAGAAATGGCAACAATCCAGAACTGGTTCTCCAATAACTCGCTGACAGTCAACATCGATAAAACAAACTTCATTTTGTTTGGATCACACATAGATGCGATACCACCAATACAAGAAATCCCGTTCACGTACCTCGGAGTCACAATTGATGGTCATTTGCGCTGGGACGAACACCTCAAAAAACTTAATAAAAAACTGAGATACCTTCCATTCACGTTAAAAAAATTACGAAACATAATCAGCACAGAAATTTTAGCCAGCAGCATTTACCATGGTTTATTCTTATCAATCTTACGGTATGGAATACTGACTTGGGGTGGAGCATGTAAAACCCACATCACTTCACTGGAAACACTCCAGAAAGCCGCTATCAAAAATATATATAACAAGCCTCGTCTATATCCAACAAAACAATTGTTTAAAGAAACCGGAAAGCTTGACATCAGAAAACTATTCCTCTCTATAGTTATTTTACATTTGGCTGCATCAGGATCACTTCAAGAAAGCAGACTGAATATAAGAGTCACGAGGGCAAACATCGAACTCCAATTGAGAACAATAAAAATGTCGAAGTCTGTTGGCCAGAGGAGCTACAAGTACATTGGTCACCGATTAATAAATGAAATGCCAACATCATTGAGAAGAGAACTTTTAACTTTTGCGAGCAAAAATAGAGCTACAACTAAACTTCAAGTCACCATGTGGCTGAAATGAAAATGAAACTGATATTCAAAATTTTGATTTGTTCTAAATATCATCAAAGAGATAAATCTAAAATATAATTTTATATTTTTTATATTCTCTATACTTTTTATATTTTCATATTTTGCACTTTACATTTTTATAATAATTTTAGTGTTATATATATTAATATTTTATTCTTGCATACGATAATTTGATTTCTCAGGCAAATGTATCTAAGTTTACATTCTTGAATAAATTGAATTAAATTCAATTGAATCTTTCATTTGACAAAGAATTCGATAGTCGGTTACAACAATAATCAACGGAGCCATAATCAATTCTCTGAGAAAATAATAGAATTAATAAAAGAATAGATGCAACTGTTCAACTTGTTCATGTAAGAACATGGGTTCTATGTGCACACATTACCATGTTTTATATTGTACCATCATTTTTCACTTATTCTGTCGATAAAAACATTAATTATTAAAATTTACATTTATTTTGATTTGATTCGTTTGAATAAAAAATTAAATTTATCCAAATTTTACAGAAACTTTTGTTACCAATATACTCGCCTGTGCAGGACAACGTCTGTCGGGTCAGCTATTAATAAATAAAAAGTAAAATAATATATTCTAGATTGCATATATTCTCAAAAATAATGTATTAGTGACAAGCAATAATAATAACTAAACCGTGTGTGAGGTGCATGCTTGAGCATTTACCCCACCAAAAGATTAAACAAAAGAAAAATTGAACCACACCAACGAACCTGAGTATTTCTGATTTCGCCAATAGAAAATAAAAGTTTTATTTATTTTATATAAATAATAAATTTCCCAATAGACTCACAGCAAAATAATTTTACCATCGTCCATTCCATTACATCTCGAATCTCTCATCTCGTGCACATGCGATAATCCAACATAACTTTACTGAATACCAAATTATGTATACGGCAAAGACATTAACAGGACATTTTGTATTAAACCAACAATTAGCAGAAAATATTCTAATATTTTTGTAAAGCTCGTACACACACGTACACAATATGGTATCCGTATACAGCAAAGTCGAAAATGATTACGTTATACTTACGATCTTATATAAGCTTTTCACAATCGATATAAGAATTTTTTCTATTTTGTATATAGTTGTTGCTGTTGTGTGTGCTACTCGCTTATGGGGGATGTAATATATGGAAGGAAAAGAATGAAACTTATGCTAAGTAACAATAAGCTATAATTGACATTTTAGATTTCCAATAAATTATAAATTTTCCTTTTAGATGAAAATTGTTAGATAAAAATCAATGATAGGAAAAAATATTTTCGTTGTTGTGTGTTGTTGTACCGAGAACCAAAAGGAATATTGTGTAAGAGAGCATTTAGAGGAGAAGAATGAGCCAAAAAAATAATAATAAAAGCTTAAAGCTTTTATTACAAATGAAAAGCGATTAATCTTAAAGATTTATATGTACGGATTAAAGTTTTAAAAAATATTTTTTTTTTGTTGGATATTTGGATTGTTTTATGACAAGATTTAATGATAACACAAACACAACGAACGAATAATTTTTTTTTTTTTTACTAAATAGTGTACGGAAAAGAATTGAAATTTCGTAATACGTTCGTCTTACTATTATTACTCATTTTTTTTTTTTTTTTTTTGTTAACCCGTCGTCTTTTATATTTTGTGTATACTCTTCAATTTGACAATAATTAAGTATGAAAAATGATAAATTGATTTAAGGTTAAAGCTGATTTGATGGAGTAAAAATGAAAATTTATTTTTTGCGTGCTATTCGGGCGACTGCTGCTGCTGTTTCTGGATCCGATTAAGGATATACAGCATGGAAAATAAGAAAAAATGGAATACGATTTGAAAACATTTATCAAAATATATTTGGAACAGACAGATTTGTACATTAAACACTGGAAAACGGTATAAAATAGATGAAAAAGGACAAATTGTATCGTTTACGTAATTTGGCATGTGCCAGTTTTCTTGCAACAAAAACAAGATTATGCTATACCAGAGCTATGCTCTAATTTAAAATATTCAAAAAATGTCGCAATGTCATTTTATTTAATTTCTACTATGAAGTACTTCGTTTACAAGAAATTTAAGCCTGGCAACACTGGAAAGGTAATTTTATTTAAGACGTGATAAATCGTGATAAATTACAACAAAAAATATTCCGCAGCCATCTTAACTTCTCCTGCCTATACTGAAAGCAGAATCAGTTAATTTTTAAATGTGTTTCGAACATAACCTTACGAACTCGGCTTTAAGAATTCATCCTTTCTATAATATTGCTAGCAGTGATTGTGATTATGGCTTATCTTTCAAGGATCATGTTGATGCCTATTTGATCTGCCGTTTAAAATATGCTGCCGGTGGATTCGAGTACCAGTGATTCAACTTAGGTGTAAGATAAAAATAAAAAAATAATCTTATTATTGGCGGATGCACGTGTTTATGTTGCATCAGCATATTTTGTGTTACATCGGAATGTTATCTCTTCCCTCTTCCAAGATCCATGTCTCAAAGATCTGGATCAAAAGTTTAATCTGGTCGGTTGGATCCATCCTAGGTTGTTGGAACCTTATTCTTGTAGGTATGGTTTGTTCATAAATATCGTCTTTCTCTGGTTTCTTACTCTTGCTTTGTTGATTAGAAATATGATAACTAAACATAAAATGACAGTTATTATGCTTAAATCGATGAAAGCAGCTTACTTGTCCTTACTGAATAGTTGTTTGAGTTTTTCAATATTGTCTAGATACAAATTATGTAATTATCCAGAGTCGACTTTGATGTTCTAGTAATGCTTGTTTGTAATTGTAACATGGGGGGCAGGTCTTGGAATATTCTTGCTTCTTTGATCGTGAATGTTGCACCGTTAACGTTTATTGTTTCGTTGTGGCATTGTATTAAAAAGCTTCCTTCCAAACTTCTACTTGAGTTGTTACCGCTGACATTCCCTTTGAAATTACTTAGGAAAACTGTGTTATCGTTTAGAGTGTCAATAACTTGGTTGCTGTTAAATTGGTAATCACAACTGGCATATGATCCTTTGATTAATTGACTAGCAAATTAATTAAAATTAAAACTAAAATTAAAATTGAAATTGAATTTAATTGAAATTAATTGAAAGTTAATTTGAATTTGAATTTAAATTGGAATTTGAATTGGAATTTGAATTAGAATTTGAATTGGAATATGAATGGGAATTGGAACTGGAACTGGAACTAGAATGTTGCAATTTCATATTTCCACATGGGTTCCACTTGTTCATAGTTCAAAAATTTGTAAATCACGGTTTCGGTTTTAATTAATTTCTTTTAAATTTAGTGAGCAAAGCTTTTTTTCGTTTTGGTTTTTGGTTCTTATTTCTTTTTTTTTGGTAGTTGAAATTTTTTGGTTTGAGCTGAATGTGCAAAATAAGTTTAATAAATGTTTGTTTAATGAAAAACAATTAAATTTTAAATATCTTAATTTGAGTGATTAGTACCTACATGTATTTTGTATGGAAACTTATTTTTTTCACGTTCGACCAAGTTGTAACATTTCTCCTTTTTAAATTTTTTTGTTGGAAGTAAAACATACAAAAATAGACGTCTGTGCAAAGGGTACCCGGGTACCCACGTCACTCACATTAAGGATAATCATATAATATCATATTATATAAAAGAATGGTGTATGTGCATTTTTGTACTTTTGGATATAGGATTTTGAAAATTTTACTAAGCAGTTTTGGTAGATATTAGCAGAATTCAAGAATTCAACGGACGGGACCGGTATTGATGCTTGATTTTTTTTTTAAATTTAATTTACTTTAAATATTTTGTAAATATTTCATAGTTGTTTTTTATTATTCATGTTGCATACCATGTAAATATTTTATAGTTTGTAAATCTCATAATGATTGTTATTCCTAAACACTATTGTTGCCTTAAGATATACATAGTGTATAAATCAAACTCAACGCAATAGACACCTAATGAACTGAGCTACCGGTGTCACGCACACTATCGAAGGTAACAAACTGGAACTGAAATTGAATTTGAATTGGAAATTGAATTTTGAATCTTGAATTTTGAATTTTTTGATTTTTTTTTTTTTTTTTTTAATATTAAAGCACGCAGGCATATCATTTATTTTCAAAATGATTTTTTTCACATATAATAATAATAATATACAAAATGAAAATAAATGAGTAGGGTAATCATCACCGATTTAACGGCAGTATTGATCTACCCTTTAACAAGAAAAATTATGAAAAAAAAGTTATGAATATTACAATTAAAAATTTAACAATAAAAATATAAAAAATATAAACAATTGAAACTAAAATTAAACTGCATCAGACTAAAACTCTAATGCCTCAACCAGCCAGACTTAAGAGCTTAAGTTAAACGCTGATTGCACCACTTCGGTTAGTGCTACAATCACCAAAACTGTATAGGCTTCTTGTCACAAATAAACAACTGACCTCTAAAATTTTGGTGGTCGTACCGCTCTCCTAAGTGGTCCAAAATGGAGCACAACTTAAGGCTGACTGGTTGAGGCATAAATAGGAAATCGATATTAAGGTGCTCAAAAAGCCAAACTTTAAGTAATTGGAGAAATGATTTTGCATTTATTTGCTGCCGTATGCTAAGTGGAAGATTTTGAATTTTGAATTTTGTATTTTGAATTTTGAATTTTGAATTTTGAATTTTGAATTTTGAATTTTGAATTTTGAATTTTGAATTTTGAATTTTGAATTTTGAATTTTGAATTTTAAATTTTGAATTTTGAATTTTGAATTTTGAATTTTGAATTTTGAATTTTGAATTTTGAATTTTGAATTTTGAATTTTGAATTTTGAATTTTGAATTTTGAATTTTGAATTTTGAATTTTGAATTTTGAATTTTGAATTTTGAATTTTGAATTTTGAATTTTGAATTTTGAATTTTGAATTTTGAATTTTGAATTTTGAATTTTGAATTTTGAATTTTGAATTTTGAATTTTGAATTTTGAATTTTGAATTTTGAATTTTGAATTTTGAATTTTGAATTTTGAATTTTGAATTTTGAATTTTGAATTTTGAATTTTGAATTTTGAATTTTGAATTTTGAATTTTGAATTTTGATTTTTGAATTTTGAATTTTGAATTTTGAATTTTGAATTTTGAATTTTGAATTTTGAATTTTGAATTTTGAATTTTGAATTTTGAATTTTGAATTTTGAATTTTGAATTTTGAATTTTGAATTTTGAATTTTGAATTTTGAATTTTGAATTTTGAATTTTGAATTTTGAATTTTGAATTTTGAATTTTGAATTTTGAATTTTGAATTTTGAATTTTGAATTTTGAATTTTGAATTTTGAATTTTGAATTTTGAATTTTGAATTTTGAATTTTGAATTTTGAATTTTGAATTTTGAATTTTGAATTTTGAATTTTGAATTTTGAATTTTGAATTTTGAATTTTGAATTTTGAATTTTGAATTTTGAATTTTGAATTTTGAATTTTGAATTTTGAATTTTGAATTTTGAATTTTGAATTTTGAATTTTGAATTTTGAATTTTGAATTTTGAATTTTGAATTTTGAATTTTGAATTTTGAATTTTGAATTTTGAATTTTGAATTTTGAATTTTGAATTTTGAATTTTGAATTTTGAATTTTGAATTTTGAATTTTGAATTTTGAATTTTGAATTTTGAATTTTGAATTTTGAATTTTGAATTTTGAATTTTGAATTTTGAATTTTGAATTTTGAATTTTGAAT
Organism: Nephrotoma flavescens; assembly: GCA_932526605.1. NCBI lineage: Eukaryota > Metazoa > Arthropoda > Insecta > Diptera > Tipulidae > Nephrotoma > Nephrotoma flavescens. Next base: position 227,452,149 of record OW052222.1, on the reverse strand, counting down.
TTTGAATTTTGAATTTTTAATTTTTAATTTTGAATTTTGAATTTTGAATTTTGAATTTTGAATTTTGAATTTTGAATTTTGAATTTTGAATTCTGAATTTTGAATTTTGAATTTTGTTTGTCGATAATATATACTAATCAAAACTTAGTATGAAATTCAATTTCAATTTCAATTTCAATTTCAATTTCAATTTCAATTTCAATTTCAATTTCAATTTCAATTTCAATTTCAATTTCAATTTCAATTTCAATTTCAATTTCAATTTCAATTTCAATTTCAATTTCAATTTCAATTTCAATTTCAATTTCAATTTCAATTTCAATTTCAATTTCAATTTCAATTTCAATTTCAATTTCAATTTCAATTTCAATTTCAATTTCAATTTCAATTTCAATTTCAATTTCAATTTCAATTTCAATTTCAATTTCAATTTCAATTTCAATTTCAATTTCAATTTCAATTTCAATATGTGGTACCTATATGTATTTAAAGTATTAAAAGCTTTCTATTTAATTAGCGGTAATCGTATAGTTAGTGATTTGAATAGCGTATCATATAATTTGCGCAACATTAATAGAATAAATATTCCTCGTCCTAATAAGGAACATTTTAAAAAATTCTTCAACTATACCGCTCCTAAACTATATAGTCAAATACCGTCAACGTTTTTTTTAACAAATAATGTTAATGATTTTTGCAAATTATTAAAGGATTGGCTATTTACTATTAGTAACATGGAAGTATATCTGTAATGAACATTTTACCATTTTGTTTGTGAATTTTATTGTCTAGTACCCGAATAGAAATAGTAATAATTTATAATTAATATTTAAAATTTGTAATAGTAATAATTTTACCCGAATAGAAATAGTAATAATTTATAATTAATATTTTAAATTTGTAATAGTGTAATTATTATTTAAATATTTTTTGTAATTGAATCGTAGCTCCGAAACATTATCTTTAATAAGGAGACTACTAAACTAGTTTTAATTCTGATTCTTTTCGTTTTATGTAATTATATGCTTTATATTTTTTATAGAAATAAAAACTAGGTAAAAACAAAAAAAAAAAAAAAAAAAAAAAAAAAAAAAATTTCAATTTCAATTTCAATTTCAATTTCAATTTCAATTTCAATTGCAATTTCAATTTCAATTTCAATTTCAATTTCAATTTCAATTTCAATTTCAATTTCAATTTCAATTTCAATTTCAATTTCAATTTCAATTTCAATTTCAATTTCAATTTCAATTTCAATTTCAATTTCAATTTCAATTTCAATTTCAATTTCAATTTCAATTTTAATTTCAATTTCAATTTAAATTTAAATTTCAATTTCAATTTCAATTTCAATTTCAATTTAAATTTGAATTGAAATTTGAAATTTGAATTGGAATGAAATTTGAATTGAAATTAGAATTTGAATTTGAATTGATACTGGATTTGGAATTGGATCGAGGGTATCTGTATGTTTTGGTATAAACAGGAGGTTCAACTTTGGTCAGTATTTTGTGCTTGATTGCCGTTGTAGCCGAAAGCTTCTCGTTTGTTTTCAATGTCTCATTTACGCGTAAGTGATCCATGTTGATTAGATGTTTAATAATTGTTTTTTACATGGGTGTATACCATAAGCCAGGACTGGCTCTATTGTTTCGAAATTATTTACGTTTAAACCTAATTAAGGTAACTCAACTGGTGGTTCCGGGGTACTTGTTAAGATATTCACCGTAGTTTTGTAGTTTTTGGATCTATATAACCCTGGTTGAACTACGATTTTATCATTCAATTTTTTGTGTTCGGTGACTTACCAGCCGCCGTCCGTTTTTGTATCGAACGCTACCGCATGGTTGTAAAAATTTTTGTGCGGGTAGTATCAGAGAAATTTTAGAACTTTATTGCAAGTGAAATTGTATTCGATTTAATATCAATAATGGCGTTCATGTGCCATAGACTGGGAACCTAGTATTCCACTGAAATATTCCATCCATTTCGTTGGAGTTTATTTGTTAAATGTTTTTCTCGATATGAAAAATGAGTCCATTGATGTGATTTCGATTTTTCTGGTCAATCCAAGGTGTCTTTTAAAAATTACTTTGTTCTGAATTCCTTGTTTGGAAATTATTTTTCGGTGGTATTCTTTTTTAGTTGCTCGATATAGCTTCGTTTGAGCTAAACCTACATACGAAAGCGTAATCAATTGAATACGATGGAAAGCGAGACGATACAGTTGAGTACCCACCAAACAAACGTTGATAGCAGTATGAAACAGATTGAACTATTTGCACACGTCGAAGTGAGAAAACAAATAAATTTACTTCGGTTTCTTTTATAATACATACCGACACACTGCATATTTACCCCCACTTATTTTCTTGGTTATCAATTTCATTTAGAAAAATTGCTATTTCATTTTTATCAGTCTGGAGATTTCATTTGAGGTGTGAGTTGATGCAGAATCTATTTAAATATATATATATATATATAAGTAGATTCTGGTTGATGTGTAAAATATTCATGTATGATGTTTATTTTACAATTAGTGTTTTCAGATGGAGAATACATGGACAACATATTATAAAATGAGTATACAAAATTAAAAATATGTAGTTGTATCTGCGAGTGTGTACACTTGGTATATACAACGAAACATAAAAATAAAAAATATTGTTTCTAGTTAAACCGTTAAGTTAACGTAGGGGAAATAAACCGATTTTTCGGTCGGCAAAAATACGAAAAGCATGGAATTAGGTGCATCAACTTGAAGTAAAAAATGAGCGCTCTAATTATATGCTGTTTATGCGCTCATTGTGCGCTGATTTGTATTACTGGGTATTGTGATAACCAAGCCACAATCGATCGTGTATAATCGTTGCAATTGTATTCAGATTCACTTAAAACAGATTTTATTTTGATTAATTTTAGAAAAATAGCTATTCCATGCAAATAATTCTTATTCTAATTTTTTAGAGTTTTGTTTACCAGCTATACAAAAAATTAAAACAATATCCTATTCTATTTTGGAAATATGAAGAGCGACAGCTCAATCACCATAACTGCAAAGTCATCTCAAAGTCACCCATAATCACAAAAAACTTATTATATTGAAAAAATAAAATATTTATTAACTTTTAAATCAAATTAAAGAATCGAATTTTTAATAGTCGCCCAAAGCATTGCTGTCGCTGTCAAACCAATTATGTTGCCCAAACGACAATCAATTGATCGTTATACACCTCAAGCACGAAAAACAGGGCATCAGGAACTTCAGATAAAGACAAGGAAACAAAATAATGGATAAATTATGCAACCAAAACGAAGTGTCTTCAAATCAAAAAGTAAAATATAAGAAATGTGCTGCACGGGACAGAATTACATTCACCACCCAAACCATTTACAACATTGGTATCGGGTGGTAGGTTTAGGTTAGGTTTCAGTGGTTGACACTTAGGCCATTTTTTGGCCCATTGTGATACCACGCATTCACGCCACATCATTAACCATTTCACCTATTCACCTACTCACACAATTACAGTATACCACCTGCACATTGCAAGCTCCATGTCAACCTGTACATTGACATGGACGGTGGGTCGGCGTTGAATTCTGCACTCCATCAGAGGGTCTTAGTTGTGTTTATTAACATCATCGATTGTAATCGATGATGAAAATTCGATTTGCATCTAGCCTCTGATGGGATTCGAACCCAGTACCTCCCGGTCCAAGTGCCGAAGCTCTAACCACTGCACCACTTGTCCGGTTATCGGGTGGTATAGACCTATCAAAAAAGATTTCTTGGTAAATGTACGCAAGGCTTTTGATTCTATCAATCACCATATTTTAATTAATAAATTAAGAAGAAATTTTCAGTTTTCTCGTACTGCGTGCGCAGTCTCATTGACAGTTACCTTCCTAATATAACATTTAGCGTACATTAATGACCTAACGAAAGTATTACGAGATGTTAATTATTATTTGAGCTTGCTTACCCTACAAAATAAATGATGGTATAAATATTAACCGTAATATTCTTAAAATTGAAAAATGGGCTGCCCATAAGGCTTGTTTTTAAATTTCAAGAAACACAAGCTGACTAAAAGCCACTTCTCACTGCTGTTTTAAACATTACAGGACAACTTTTCTGCGGAGGCAGTTAAAAAAGGGACTTAAACTAATTACTTTCTTGCTTTTGTGAAGTAATATAGATAAATTTCAAATAACTGTATTTCACATACCGAGAATACACACAAAACCAATTTATATTTTTGCACCATTTCAATAAAATCTTATTGCTTGTTCAGTAGAGTTTTATGTTGCTCACAAAATTGGAACATGCGAGCATTATACCCACCAACTGTTGATGAATCACCATAAAACTTAAGAAAACAAAATAATAATAATAATAAGATTGTACAAACGATCGAATTTTCATTTTTCATGACCAATATGCTATACAAAAAATTTATGTTTTTCATAAAAAAAAAAAATTGTTGCATCTTAAACATATATTTTTATGATCTAAAATCCATAAAATACCAAACTAAATATTTTTATTTTTTATAATTTTAATGTAAGATACACACCCTTATGTACATACACAGCATGTATAAAGTACATATTTGCTACACAACAGTAAACAACAAGCCTTATATACGATGCTGTTTGTATAAAAAAAAAATTTATTGTGAATTTTCATTTATTAGATGTATTCAAGATTACGAAACCCACAATAAAGATATTTCTGAAAACCGTACCATACCAACGTATGTAAAATTAATATTAAAAATGTACGTAAACAATATTAAAGAAATCAGCAAATATCATCATAAAGTACTGCGACACTTTTCTTCATTTCCGATATTAAATTGTGGAAAAGGCTTTCTAAAGAGCGTTTAAACCTTTTTAATCGCCACCTTATGCTACTCTAATCAGTTAGATTTATATTAAGTGTGTATAGTGCACGTAACAGCATGATGTAGTTACCCCAAATGGAATTATCATGTTCTTCAAGTTGAAACGCTAAGATATTATTTGCATGTTTTTTTGTGCGATGTCAAATGTGAAAAAACCTTTCTGATTCGTACGCGAGAACATTTTCGAAAATTTGTTTCCATCGTCAGTGACGTATATACAGACGTGTACGTACACATACATAAAAAATTATATTTTTACAAGAAAATAGAAAATTAACTTTCTTCTTCAAACTAGCTATATATGTACGTACACAATCTGTATATTATATCTGTAAGCAAAATTGTAGAAAAATAAAAATATATTATTTATCGGAATAATGTCATCAATGTATATGCATGCATGCTTAAAAGTTTTATAAATGTATGACAAGTGTGTTTGTGCATCTCCGCCAGTCGAGACAGAAAATTAAAATCTCCAAATCATATACGAAACAAAACAACATTTAAAATATTAAGATATGGGTATCATCACCCTGTGATGGTATCCCTCGTATTGTTGATGCTTCAACGTCTCGTACCGCAGAGAATGCCCCATTATATGAAAAACAAATTATATTTATTGTATTGTTGCATAGAAATGAGCAAGCATCAATGGAATATTCTTGGTACAAAATGAAATATTTATGCAAATTGTAGAAATAAAAATTGTCAATTGTCTTCTATTTAATACAAATGTTACGTTTCTAAAAAAGTGTCAGATTTATTAATTTAAAGAAATATTTCATTTGCTCGTAACATTACTGTGTATATGAAATATCACACCTCCCATACATTTCTTTATCAATTTGACCATCTGAACATTTGAAACTATGTATATGCCGCCTAATTCCGGTGGTAGAAAAAAATTTCGATTTATTTTTACAAATTTGCAAATGGTCCCCCTTATGCTGTTTTTTCCCCGAAAAATACAAAACAAAAAAAAATATTGTTCCAACCGTTCCAAATTACAAAGTGGATGGTTATTTAATAACATTTGGACAAATCTAGTAAAATTACATAGCTCCTTGACAGATTTTTACTGTATTCTGATTATTTGTAAGAAATTGTCCAAGTAATGTCCTTTCAGCTATAAAATATTTTTTTTGGCTTGGATGTAGAATTGAATGAAATTCATCTTCAGCGATGCTGAAGTTAGTTTAGGTCCACATACTAACGAATAATTTATGTGGTTTAGTATCAAAATGTAATTTAGATTTGCCCTAATCGCGATTAGAACAATTTTAATGTTTGAGTACCATGAAATACCTGATTTCTGCAGGAACACCTTAGTCAGGCGAAAATATTCAAACGAAGTCCGATGTGGGTATTTTACAGTGTTTTATCCCGTGTTGTGATAAGATTTTTATTAGCGTATGTTTCGGTTATTTGCTGGTCAAATCCATCAATAAATAATTGGTCAATATTGAAGAGATATATCGGTCTTAATTGAGGAATTTGTCACGACTAATATCGAGATTATTTTTCAAAATATTTGGTAAGTTTATATATTTTGCTGTACATCATTAGTTAATACCCGTCAAAAATAGGTTAATTTAAATATGAAATTGTGGATTTTATTTTTTAAGATGTTTCCATTTTTGCTCCATTACAGACAGAAAACGGCTAGAAAATATAAGTCTTATAATACAAATCAACTAATCACATTAACACAACACCAAAATATACTGGAAAAGTTGCACAAAATGTACTTTAAAAATTCAACATACGTCCATTAAATTAATTACAAATTTGTTACACAGTTAAAAAAAATTTTACAGGTCCCGTTATCTTGCAATTTGTGTGTGGGCTGGCGTCAGACAAAGCTACACCAAACTTTTCGTATTTTCGTTAATATTACTGGATTTTTGTACTGGAATTTTTTACAAATTAATTACAACATATCGGCATAGTTCAACCCCCAAAAACTTCCCCTAAAGGGTGTAATTCTTCAAAACCCATATTTTGCTTTTGGCATTTCAGTTAATACATATTTCTTGTATCGTACTGAGGCGGTATTGTAATTTTTTACTAATTAACTACCAAATATTGGCATAGCTCAACCTCCCCTATAACTACTCGTACGGGGTGCAATTTTTAAAAATCTGATACACCACGCCTTTTGCATTTTTGTAAACTTTTGGTGTATAGTGCTGGGGTACTACTGGAACCTTTTTGCAAATTAATTATAATAAAATGTCATAATTTAACCCCCCAAAAGAACTACCCCGAATGGGAGCAACAGTTTAAACTCATTGTGTCGTTTTGGTTAAAGAAGTTTTTACTAAATAAATTACAACATATTGGAATAGCTCAAAAGCCAAAAACTGCCCAAAAAGTGTAGCTCTTTAAAACAATATTTTTCTGTATAGGTAATACCCCTCAAATAGGTGCCCATGAACTTATTACAACAGCCCACACCCAAAAAACACTATGATTTGATTTTGATCGATTTTTGAGGGTGTGGGCTGTTCTAATAAATTCATGGGTACCTATTTAAGGGGTATTACCTATACAGAGAAGTATTATTTTAAAGAGCTTCACGTTTTAGGGGTAGTTTTTGACATTCGAACTATTTCAATATATTGTAATTTATTTAGTTAAAACATCTTGTATCATCCAGTACGACACAATGATTTTAAACGGTTACTCCCATTCGGGGTTGTTTTCTAGGGTTTAAATTATGCCATTTTATCATAATTAATTTGCAAAAAGATTCCAGTACTACCCCAGCACTATACAACAAAAGTTCACAGAAATGCAAAAGGCGTGGTGTATAAGGTTTTTAATAATTGCACCCTGTACGAGTAGTTATTGGGGGGGTTGAACTATTCCAATATGTTGTAGTTAATTTGTAAAAAATTACAAAACCGCCCCCAGCACGTTACAAGAAATATTAACTGAAATGTTAAAAGCATGGTTTAACCAAAAATATGGGTTTTGAAGAATTACACCCCTTAGGCGAAATTTTCCGGGTGTACTATGCCAATATGTTGTAATTAATATGTTATAAATTCCAGTTCCACCCCCAATGCGATACAATAAATATTACCAGAATTGCGACAAGCATGTTGTAACGAAAAATATGGTTTTAGAAGAATTCCACCCCTTAGGGGTAGTTTTTTGAGGGGTTGAACTATGCCGATTTGTTGTAATTAATTTGTAAAAAATTCCAGTATCATTTTTATTGGATTGTGGTACAAGTGCTATGGTGCAGCATTAGGGTCATACTATTTTGATCACCTCTCTGTTGTGCACCTTGCATTTTTTTCCTGTTTTCTTATTCTCAGTTTACTGAGAGCGTTTTATTAAATAACAAATAAGTTAAAACACGTACCACTCAAATTTGGTTTAGTTGCATTTTCATCGATTTGCAGTTAGGACAAAATGAGTCGACGGAGGTAAGTAATAAATTTATTAAATATTCCGTTATAATTCACATTATTATTATTATATTTTACGCATGTTTCTCTAAATAAAAAAATTCAAAGAAATTTCATTTGTTAGTAAAAAATTTGAATACTCTGCGTAAATCTAAATTATAACGGTATGTTTTTGATGGTATGATATATCATACATTGGGAAAAACAAGTCAAAATTAATACAAAACCATCATGTATGTATAATAAATCATGTCCATTTTATGTACATATAATGTTGAAAATATTATATAATTTTACAATTTGCGACATTTTTTTTTGTTGTGACAGTTTTAATGTTGAGCGTGACACAAAACAAATTTTAAAATATTTAGAGGAGATAGATTCTGATGACGGGAACATCGAAGAATATGATTTAACACTAATGCCTTCAAGAGATAGAGCCGACAGTGATAAAGATGATGCTCCAAGTGATGACGAGGGCGAACATAATATCCAAAGTTTAGGAAGAGGTATTTTATCACAAAATTATGAATTGAATATTCGCCAGAATGGAGAATCACATGAAATTTTAATAAACAAAGAAGAGCAGAGCCTTAGTAAGGGAAAAGCGGTTTTTGTGAAGCGGTAATTACGAATCAAATATACGAGAAACAAATCGAGTCAAGTACATCTGTGCCAAAACAATACTCGAAAATGAATTAAAACCACTAAACGTATTTAAGTTTTTTTTCGATAGCGACATCGTCAGTAAAATAAGTTCTAAAAGCGTGAAATATGCTCAGCAGAAAGGAGCAATGAACACAATAATAACCGAAGAAGATATCTACAAGTTTCTTGGAATTATTATCCAGTTATGTGAAAGTTCCAAGTCGACGGATGTGTTGGGAAACGAATGAAGACACCTTCAACATAATGATTTTAAATACTATGTCCAGAAACAAATTCGATACGATCATGATGTATTTTCATTTGAACGACAATACCAATATTGAGACCAGCGACAAACTATTTAAAGTGCGACCCTTAGTAAACCATCCTTACGAAGAGTTTTTATTCTTCGGTTAGTCATTGTGTACGAATTATTCAATAGACGAAGCAATGGAGCCGTATTATGGCCGCCATCATTTACAACAATTCATAAGAGGCAAGCTCATCAGATTTGGATTCAATTTTTGGTGTCTAAATAGTATTTATTGAAATTTATCCCGTACGTACACCGGTAAGCGTAAAATACCTTCTTACTATCAACATTTTCTGATGACATTTTAAAAACTTTTAGCCAAACTGGAGCATGATAAACACTCGCAACTAGGCAATAGTGTGGTAAAGAATTTATCGGAGAACATTATTTCTGAAGGATCAACAATTTTTACACCTCGCTGTCATTGTTGGAAGACGATCGAATAGATAATGCTCCACTCCTCGATCTAAAAAAAGCCGCAAGAGTTACGTCCCTTAAGCTAGCAGAACCGCAGAACACTACAAGACAGTATGGATAATTATAGGATAATTAAATGCTCTATTAAAAAATTTTAGTAGCAGAACCCATATCAAAAAACGATTTAAAAACTATTGAAAAATTAAAGGTTAATTTTAGGCTAATTAAATTCTCTATTTAATTTTTTTTATTATGCTCGCTCTAGGAGAAAAGTAAGGCTTTATCACATAAAAGGAAACAGAACCCAAATCGAAAATTAGAACGCAAAACAAGAACAATTGACATACAAATAATTTTAGGCTCATTATGGCCTAATCAAAAGCCATTTTAAAATTTTTTAGGCTCCACTCGTTTTTGACCAAATTTCAGATCATTTAATCTATAAAGCTATATTCTATTTATATTCTATTTCATTTCAATCAGCAAATAATTTGTTTTCGATAATTGAACGAAATTAGACAACAGCTGTTTTGGTTCGCTTAGCTTTGAAAAATTAAATATTAGAGGCCAATTTTGGTTTCAGCAATATTTGCTTGTGAATTTCCAGTAACGGAAAATAATTGTTTGTGATAGGTGGCTTTTATGTCAGTAGTAGAATTGTAATCTGAATCGGTTTTATGAAAATCTTATTTTTTTTAGTTTTATTTAAAGCCAACTCTACTTAGTTACTACTGGGGTGACATGTTCTACCATCACATTTTCGCTACTTTATCGTAGATTATGTCTCGCTTCTTTAGAATAAAATGTGACACTATTTCACTTTTTATATCATTTACCAGGTTGCTAGATTGAAAAATTGTGATATTCTACTCCATTTCTATCAAGAAATAATTTGTTTTCGATACTTGAACGAAATTAGAGAAAGACAATTTGTTCGCATTTGTACTAGTAGGTTGTGATAACAATAGAAAAGAAATAATTCATAAATGAAACAGTTGTCCATTTTGGTTTAGAAAAATGAGAAATAAACTTCGATAAAGTATCGAAAATGTGATGGTAGAACATGTCACCCCTGATAAATGTGCCAACTATGATGAACAATTATTTTCCATTACTGGAAATTCACCAGCAAATATTGCTGAAACCAAAATAGGCCTCTAATATTTTATTTTTCAAAGCTAAGCGAACTTTGCCAAAGTAAAACTGCTAAAGACAGCTTGTGCACATTTGTTCTAGTAGGTTGTGACAGCAATACGAAAAAATAATTCATAAACGAAACAGCAGGTCGTATTTTTGTAACAAAATATTTGTTTCTGGCATACTATGGTAAACAGTTGGTGTAATTTTTTTCAAAAACAAAATTAAATCGAGAATACACTTGAATCTCGATTATCCGGGATTTGTAAGTCTCTTGGTTAATCTGAATTTCATCTGACTAACCGGGATTTTTTTTAGTTCTAATACACTTGAATCTCGATCATACAGGCCGAGTTAATCGAATTATGTGTTATTAGAATACTATTAAAGTTAGCCGAAAGTTTCCAGCCGAAAGATTAAAACATCGATAATGCAGATAGTGTCCTCGCTTTCTCAGCGAAGGTTGTTGTAAAACCTAATTCTACTTAATCTTGAGAAATACAAATGTTTAGATCAATCAATTATAATTTGGCAAGCCATATTGTTAACCTTGCTTCAAATGAACATAAAGTGAGATGGGGAAGCTACTATGGCCATTTGATATGTCGTAATTGTTGGTCAACTTCGGCTTAATTATGCAGAAATTCTGTAGGGGATACAGAGATGTAATTTATCAAAATTTCGCTAATTCAATATATCGAAAATGCATCGAACGGCCTGTCCTTCTAGGTTAGCATGCCTTGTCATTCATGCCACTATGGTCACTTGATAGGCCAACATGCTGGTCAACTTCGGCCTCACTGTGGAGACATATTGAATTAGCGAAATTGCCCCCCGTATGCGAAATGAAATTAACCGGTTAATGAAACCTTTTAAAGAAATTCTGATGGGGATACGGGGGTGTTATTTGACAAAATGTCCATAGTTTAATTTCTGAAAAATTCATTGAATGGTCTGGCGCTCTTGTTTAACCTAAATTCGCATTGATGCCACACTATGGCCATTTGGTAGACCCTAAGCTCTGTTAACCACAATCTAATTTTAAAGAAATCCTGATAGAAATACGGCATTACGGCCTATCAAATGGTCATAGTGGTCAATGCGAATTTAGGTTTAAAAAGAGCACCAGGCCATTCAATGAATTTTTCAAAAATATAACTTCTGTATCCCCATTAAAATTTCTTCACAATTGGTCTGCAGTAGACATAACTTATCATAAACTAAAACTTTTGTTTTAATATCAACTTAAAGAAAAAAAGAAAATGAAGGAAATAAAGTTTTTCTTAAATATCGACTGGTAACTTTCGGCTGAAATATACTGATCAGCATTATTGAATTTTTAATTTCGACAATCAAACCAAAGACACAATCTGCATTATCATTTTTTTTATTTTCGGCTGACAACTTACGGCTAACTTTAACAAGATGTTATTTGACCTAAAAAAAATCCCAGTTGAATCCGATGAAATTCAGATTAACCAAGAAGCCGAGCGCAGAGTTTTCTTGATTGATAATAGATCCATGTGATGTCTGGAATTCAATTCGCTGTCACAAATTAAACTCAAATCACGAACAGAACTGACATCATTGTTATAGTCATGAGAAATGAACTGTGCACGTTTTCGAGAGTAAGTGGTTGTTAGTCATTTCCCAACATTTCCCCATAACTCAAGGTTGGTAATTGCACACGGAGTTTGAAATCCATTTGTAAATCTTCATGTTATTGGCGTACAAAGATATTAAAGAAATTTTAGAGCAAATGGTTGCTTTGGGACACCCCAGATGTTGCTGGGAAATGAGCTGATACTGATGACCTAAAGAGTACATGATATACTCGGTCTTTCAGATAAGAGCTCGCCCAACGGAGAATTTGGGGTGGAAAGCCAAGATCTCTAACCTTAAATAAAAATGAGAAATTCTGTATGAAGTAATTTTCATCGATTTTTTTTTTCAAATTTATAAATTGCCAGAAACTCTTATGATCGTACAGTAAGCTAGAGAAACTACCAAATTCATTATAATTATCTAAATAGTTAGAGTAATCAGAGTCCGATTAAGTGTTTAGGAATATTTGCCAACGTTTGTTTCAGAATCGAAACTAAGACTACCTTGTTCCAGGAAAAAGGTGATTAAAATGGGAGGATGGTATACGGGATCGGCTCAAAATCCCGAATCACTAAATCCCGAATTATCAAAATCCCGACCAAAAAAAATCCTGATTTTAAAAATACTGAATTTATCAACCCCGACTCTCAAAACCCCGACTTTCAAAGCCCCGACTTTCAAAATCCCGACTTTGCTGAAATTTTTAAAATCCCGACAAAATTCGGGATTTTTTTAAAATTAATAAATATTAAATTTTGTATCTTCATTTTTATTAGGAATTGGGTCTGCTCAATTGTACTAGGCTTTTCCACAACCAATAATTGTAAAATTTAATTTACAAAATTTGATTTGTATAAATATGTTCTTTTAATAAAATTTATTTTTGGTCATTCTGAAAAGTTTCACAAAAGTTCTCATTTTTGTAAAGGTTTGTGTATCTTTGTGTGCACAAGTGCCCTGGGGTTAAAGGTTTGGGGGAGAGGAGTGCATTTCTTCTACTTTTGTGGTAGAAATGTTGTTAGTAAATGGCCTCTTTGTTTTCTGCGACTAAAATAGTCGTAAACGTTGTGTCCATGAAAATAATATTTTGTCCGAAAAGCCGAAAAAATTCTTGAACACCTTATATAATTTGTTTGGAACCATTTGGAAATTCGCTTGGCATCTGGATCCAATTCTTTTATGATCGCATCAAAATACTCGGAAACTTCTTCAGGAGGTACGAAGGCTAAGTTTTTCAACATTAGAATTTACATGTTAAAAGATTTATTGTTTCCATATTTAATCGAAGGTGTTCAGATTATACTTTTCTCCATAATATTTGCCTGAAATGGAAAAGGCATCCTTTGTATTCAGCCAACGGAAAATATATTCTAGCTGCAGCTACGCTTGCATTTTCAAAATCTGACACAATTTTCTTTAGATTTAACGAGATGTTCCAATCACAAGAAATTTTACAAATCTCATAGAACATCTCAGAGTAAGCTTCTGTTGATTTTGAACTCATTATACAAAATAATAATGGTATGATCTGGTCGCCAATTTTACCATGAATTGAGAATAACTGTCTCATTATAGATAGTACAACCTCGAATGTACCGTCCATAAGCCAGCATTCAGCCTTTGCTAGCAACTTCAAAGATGTTTTTGTTCCTAATAAATGATTTTTATTTCCTCCAAAATCTTTCTCCGACAACACAAAGAGCTCTTCGTCAATAAACTTTAACGTTTCTGGAATAGAAATTTCATTTAAACTTTCCGGCTCTTTCAGTGTTGTGGTCCTCACTCGAGCAATTTTTAGTTTTCGTGCTCTGTTTGAAGGTAAATATAATCTGCAATCGGGGTCACATTCAACAATACTTTCTCTTATTATTTGTGAAGGTCGCAACTCTGGTACTTCTGCCAACTTTTTTACTACTTCATTTGCCTTAAAACATCTTTTTCCGAAGCCTCCGGAGCGTGATTTCTTTTTAAGTTCATGATTTCCTTCTTTTAGTGTTGTGGTGGCTCTTCCTTTACACAATAGGTTCTTCCGTTGATCGCAACAGCGTCGATAAATTTAATTTTCGTCCATCTTTTCGAGATGGTAGGCGTAACCATCAATAATCAGTTTGCCTTTATTTTTGTTCGTTTTGACCAATGAGATTTTTTATAATTTTAAAAATTAAAATTTTTCTCACAAAATTTTGCAACAGTTGCAGTGCAGTCAATCTATTTTTTTGTTTTAGAGCGTCAAAGAGTAAACAATAGAAAACCGGTTTAAGTCTTGCCCATATTTGTTCCTAAAATTTTAAGTACAGTAAAGTACACGCTCTTGTTGAATCTACTGTACATCGCAAATTTATCAATAGAACTTCATCCAAAAGTTCTTGAAATTGTTTCTCTTTTAATTTAACAAAAAATATTTGGTTTGATCCAAATATTTGACCGTCTATTATATCTGGAAGTATGATCGGAACTAGTATAGGGTTTTCCAATAGGAATGATATGATTTTTAAGTGACGTTTCGGCCATTTGTCATATGTCATGATCTGTCATTTTTTGTTTCATTGTATTCAGTAATGTTTATAATTTCATCATGGTGAGATGTACGCAAGAACAACGTTTACAAATTATTCAGTTTTATTATCAAAATAATCGTTCTCCAATTGCAACTTTTCGTGCGCTTTTGCCATTTTATAGTCGTAATAATCGTCCAAGTGTGCTCGCTATTTGTCGAATTGTTGAAAATTTTGAGCGTACATTTTCTTTACAAAATTTATTTTATCACAATTGGAATTCCATAGACTGTATCGATAAACCGGTTTATAAAATACTAATGTCAGAAAACTAAAATCACTTCATATTTATAAAAAAAAGAACTAAAATTTGCTAGTTTCAGGTAGATTTTTGTGAGTCATCATAATGTTACATGTCATTTTAGCTACACATGGGGATGACCCCAAAACACAAATGACGCAATCGTGGGAGTAACAACAATGGTACAGATTCTTATTTTAATTTTACCGCGGAAAGTTTACCGTGGTTACTTCTATATTAGGCTGTAGTTTGCCTGGTTTGGTTGATTGTTTTTTCTCAAGTTTTCCCAGCAGTTTTTGCGCTTTCTGTTGGAGATATCACAGAAAAAACACTTTACTTTCACACAATTCTGTAACAAACGCATTTACAATGTAAACATAAAACCTGAATATTCAACAATTCGAGTTGCGTCTATATACCTGTTGTCTAAATGGCATATGCGGGGTGGTATGATGTACTTTATGATTACGTTTTATTCTTCCTTGGAACATCACAGTCGAAACAAAAAACCTTTTTATGGTATTACAAATATATGTATCATGTTTCTATGTTGGGTAACATAATCTTCTGCATCATGTTCAATATTTTGTCTTTAAGATTCGTCTTGGATTTTCTTATGGACTCGTATATATGTATGTATAATGTTACATGTACATACGTATGTACACTGATAATCTAATTTCAGTTTTAATTCAATTTATATCTGTTTCTCCTTTTAAGTATACAAAACTGAATTTAATATTTTTAACATAAATTTTCATTTCCTTTAAGTTTTCCATTTTTGATTTTCCTCTCGCTCTAGCTAATGCCTTTTGTTTTTATACTGTCATTTTATGTTGACACAATAATCTTATTCAAAAGATACATGTACGTATTATTACAATTTTACTTTTGTTCTGTTTGTCTTCCATATATTTTCATTTTCTTCATCTCTCGTTATTATGCTAAGGAATGAAAAAATAGTAGCAGCATCCCGAATTGATATGGCAAAATATTAAGATGAATATACAACAGCTATCACATACCATGCTGCTCTGTATGATATTTGTAAAAGTTGCGATGACAAACTAAAATGAAGAAATTGAGACAAGAATCCCTTTAGTAAAAAACAATGTAACGTTATTATTATTTTGAATGTGTATTCATAGCAATTTATATACACTAGAATAAAAGACTAGGTATTAGGTTGTTCTAGAAAATAGAACAGGTGAAAAAGTAGTTTAGAGTACCATATAATGCTTTTAAGAAACCCAATACGAATTCTTAAATTTTGTGGCTTAAACTCAAACCACTCATCAACCCATTCTTCGATGCTAACAATTTTGACAAATCATTAAATTTGTAAAATTAAGTTAACCAACCAAAACAATTTGTCATTAAAAAAAATATTCTAATTTTATATATCTAGATTGCATATAATTAAATAAATTACGTTTAGCGCACCTGCTGAGCATTAAAAAATAACTTTACGTTTTTTAACAAATTCCTTTAAAAGTAATGAATTGCCTTGTATACGAAATATTATAGCGTTATGGCCCTCGTGATATCAAAGTATTTATTATTTTTGTATGTACTTTGTAGCCAGATTATACAACAATTTTCTATTTTAAACCAATTCAAATTTAGTGAAAATCTCCATCAATCAAATTTCCTGTCATCAAATCTGATAAAACGTTAGTACGAAATTTTTTTTTATACATTTTCATTCTGGTGCTGCTTTTTTTCTAAACGAGGGAAGAAAACATTGAAAAATAATGAAAATGTGTTAAAATGTACTGTGTTACATACAAAAAATACAAATGATGATGATGATGATGAAATTGTTAACCCTGTAGTTCGACTATTTCATGACAACATAGGAAATGATATTCACCCATTCATACCCGAACTATGTTTTTATGTTTTACGGTTCCGATTTCTTCCAAATTCACTGTGCAGGTTTGTTACTAGTTAAAAAAAAAAAATTAGGAAAAAAAATTAAAAAGTTATGCCGATTGGGCCCGGGGAATTGTATGGTACATTGGGAAGAAACCATATATAAACACATTTTTCAATTTTCATATATAATTCAAACATAATAAATACTAATTAATATAATTCAACCAAATTATAAATTATAATGTTTAACAACAAAGTCTTAAAAATTTGGTTTTTGGTGTGATACATTTTGAAACAGTCGGTTGAATGCAGTCCAATATCACATTTCTTACATATTGCACATTTTCTTTGGGTTGGATTATATAAAAACAAGTGGCCCAATCCGTCAAATTGAATGCTAGTATTGGAAGGTCTTGGACCTGGCACTTTCTTTGAAGTCGTGGTTTTCTTAGCTGGAAGATCCTTAGTAAGTTACGAGTGTACTAATTGTCTGGTGAATTGCATTAGTGACAAATTTAGATCTACTTCTCTGTACAAAAACCTAGCATTGGTAGCATCTCCGTTCAACATAAAACGAAAATCTGGCTAATACCACTTATTAGAGCGTATTCGTGCGCGAATGTTCAAACAAATCAACCCCACCCATTCCATCATTATATAGTTTTATTAATTGGGGTTGTTTCAATGACACCTTTCTTTTCTCGATACCGCTATAATGTGGACAACTGGATTCGAACAAAACTGTATCGGAATCTGTAATATTGGTTGCTATGGTTACTTGGCTATTGTCGTGCCATCGTATTAGGGTAATTCCCGAATCTCTCTCCACAAGAACAAAGGTGGAACCTCTTATGTCGCTTAAGCAACCCATACGGCAGAACATTAAAATATAGTATGGATAATTATAGGCTAATTATAGGCTAATTAAATGCGCTATTAAAAATTTAGGGCTCCATCCCTTCCAACTCAAACGCGGGTTCGGCTAGCTTTAGAAAAAGTTAGCAGAACCCTTATCAAAAAACGATTTAGAAACAATTGGAAAATTAAAGGTTAATTTTAGGCTAATTTTAGGCTAATTAAATGCTCTATTTATTTTTTTTTATTATGCTCGCTCTAGGAAGAAAAATAGGGCTTTATCACTTAAAAGCTAACAGAACCCAAATCGAAAATCGGACCAAAACCAAAATTAGAACGCAAAACAAGAACAATTGACATTCAAATAATTTTTGGACTCGTTATGACCTAATCAAAAATAGACGCGATTGATCGTCATAGAGGACAGACGCGTTTTCGTCTTTCTTTGCTTAGAATAAAATTAAATTTTAGTTTAATTTAATGTAATGTAATGTGTATAATAAATAATTATAATTAAAATAATATAATAACGTGTTAATAATTTAATTAAAAGTGAATTAATATAATTATAATAAAAAAATAAAATTAAAATTAAAAATAGTGTGTAGTGCGCAGCAATGTATAGAAATTGTGTGTCGTGCGAGGAAATGCACCACAATAATTTCTATGTACGAGTTTGTTCACATTGTGGGGATAATTCCAAAGGATATATAAGATAAGTGTTTTAATTATTTTAAATTTTGATTATATTTTCAATCTAAAAATTTTGATTTTATTTTTTTTTCTTTGTATGGATATATTTTAGTGGTTGTTGTGCTTGTGTTGTAAATACGCATTTTTAATGTTTCGCCATAGTGTGGTGTGGTACAGTTTGCGTGTGTGTGTGTGTGTGTGGTAGCTATTTATACATTACTTTAAAATTTAGAAGAAAGTTGTAAAGGGATATAAAATAAAAAATTGTTCGACCTTATGTTTTATGTACATACATATATACAAATTTGTTTTTTTAGTTGTATATACTGTTTTATACGTTCACACACAAAAATAATAATATGGTTATATACACTACAGGCCAAAAGTATTTCGACATGGTTTTTATAATTTAAATTTTTTTATATAGTTTCAACAAACATATTAATGGTATATATAAATACATTTAGACAGGGTGTAGCATTGCAAGTTTTTTATTTTAATGGAAAAGGAATCATCGACTAGGTGCTTTTGGCTTGTAGGGTACGTGATCATTTAGTTAAAAGACAAATAACAAAAAGGATTAAAATAAAATATAAAACGATGTAATTTGTGTATTTCTTTTATCATCATAATGATCAAAAATGATCATTGAAATTACGATGAGTTTGCGCGCATGAGTTTGTTTTATAATTGTGTTGCTATAGGAAAACTATACATTTGTTGTTATAAGAATATAATATTTGTAATATGAGTTAATGGAGAATAGTTTTATTATTAATTACGGATTTTAACCATTCTTAGTTGGATCGGGGTCCTTTTTGAAAAATTTCATAATTTGATAACATATAAATTGTATAACGTTAATAATTTGTTTTTGATAAATTATTAGTCGGGTGAAAACCTGTTTGAATGGAATGCACGGTTGTGTATGCTGGTGCATATTGCATACAAGGTAAATTTTTGGAATGGTTCTTTTTCGTATTCCAATAATATTTACACGATTGGGTATGCGGCCCGGAAAACGGATATATATATAATTGATTGTTTTTTTTGGGATTATTTTAATAATCAGTTTAATATTATTATATTGGTATTGGGGGCTTTCGATTGACCTGAATTGATTGAGTTGCGATTGAGTTATTATTCAGATAATTGAGTTGCTATTCACTTAATTCAGCTGCCAAGGTGGATTGGGTGTTCGTTTCACACCTCTTCACTTTAGAGAAATGTCAAACTAAATCATTTTAAATTAGGCTTTTGTTGATTATTAAAAAATCCTGGTCGTTGTCGAAACGTAAATATTCTTTAAGATCGTATTCTAAGGCCATTTTTAATAACTCTAATATTACTTAAGTTAATTTAAATCATACAGTAGATAGTAATTTAATTCTATTTTATTAAAATT
The DNA here is from genome assembly GCA_932526605.1 of Nephrotoma flavescens. Taxonomy (NCBI): domain Eukaryota; kingdom Metazoa; phylum Arthropoda; class Insecta; order Diptera; family Tipulidae; genus Nephrotoma; species Nephrotoma flavescens. The sequence goes on along the minus strand of OW052222.1, from coordinate 227,432,073 downwards.
TGTATAATTTTAATTAGAAAATAACACAAACACACTTTTCTAAAAAAAAAAAAAACGCTAATGAAATGAGCGTAAAACAAATATGTAAATGTCAAAAATACAACAAAAACAACCTGTCTGAATTAAGTACATGAGCAAATTATCTCTTCAGTTAATTTAGTAGCTCAATTTTTTGACTGCACTGAGGGGGTGAGCGCCCAATTCCCTTCGGTTGATTCAGTTAATTCAAATGATTTTGTTTGTTCGAGTCAATCCGAGTGCCCTTATTATTTTATGTTTATATTTAATGTTTATAATTAATTGTTTTTATTTTTGTAAGCTTCGAGGAATAAATACTCTTGGGATAAATAAGTTTTTACCTGAACAGCTAATATATATGATTTTTTGCTATTATTGACATTTTTTTCATTTAGGTAGGACATGTAGCAGGAAAATATTAATTCATTATTAAATTTCAGAGAATGTGCAGATAGATGAATTACATGGTGGAACTAAACTGTCATAATGGTTTCCGGTGTATAATAAATTAATTTCAAAATTTTATTCTGGAGTTTCAGGAACAAAATTGACTTGGTGTTGGGAATTTGGGTAATGCACATTAATTGTTATGATTTTTTTTTAATTTTGAAATTGCTGATAGACATTCAGCACCACCCTAGAACCCATCTTGTTGTAAATTAGTTAAATATTTTGTTATTAAATCACTTTCAGACAATTTAAGGTTAGATGAATATATAGAACGGCAAGAATCCAGCAAATTTGGAATGTAATCATTAAGATTATTCCTAAGGTACTCAGTTACGATAGTCCGTAACTGATTAACACTGCAGGATGGTTTCTGGGGTTCTTTCGTTCTTTCTTTCTTTCATTTGTAGCTGATGGAGAATTAAAAAGGCAATTACCATCTCCTGGAATTTTATAAACTTCCATAAGTTAAAGTATTAATAAATAAGTTACAAATGAAATATACTGAGAAGATGAACACTAAATGTAAATTAATTTTTATCTTACTAACAGTATTGTGATGTTATTAAGTTTAACTCTTAACGAACGATTAATTATTTGTTTAAATCACTATATGATTTCTTATTATTTTGTATAAACTTAAGATTGTTATTATGTACTGTTACGTGCAAATAATATTTCACTATTAAGCTTGGCTTATTATGAAGGATAGGGCTGTATTGTACTGCGAAAAAATCTTTTAAGTATAGATATTTAATTGCCCCTTTAATGTATGCAATTGATTTGATTCTTTAATAAGCTAAGAATATTGAAATCTTGAATAAATTGCTTGTTAGTTCTTACTTAAAGTGCTCATACTTGTTAAATTAATGAATAATTCGGTTAATTTTCATTATTCGGAACTAACATTATTGTTGTAATAATTGAATTACCTTTTTATCTTGAACACACTAATTAAAAAGAGATTCGCGGGATATAGTTAAATTACCCAATAAAAACATTGCGGCGTAAAACAAAACTTATCGTTGGTGTAGTTATCGATAAGATGGAACTTATAATATTTTACTAAATTTTGAAATTTTTACGTAAATTTCGAGACTGATCTTGAAATTTTGTATATTTCGATTTGTGTTTCTTACCAATTTGATGTTAAGTGTTTCGCTGTTTGACGATGGAATTCTGAGAAATTGGTTGTAAGTTTCAAAATATTAGTCTGACAATTTAAGTACTATACAGCCCAACCATGTTTACAGTATAATTTTTAAATGCTACTAGATTTCAGTTTAGTTTTATAATTAATATAATTCTAATAACTATGATTTCAGGAAATTCTTTTGTAAGTTGTTGAGTTTTAGGAGGATTAATCAATAAATGTTTGTATTATTTAGGAAGCCGAAAAACATTAATGAAGAATTAAATTTCAGGAGTCTTAAGATGTTTGTGGACTAATACTTCTTTAAAATATTAATTGATGATTGTGTAGTTTAGAATTGTGTTGTGTTTCTATTACTCTCTATTGGATTTACCTAGGTGACTGTATTCGGAGTGAATTAATCAATCAATTTTATTTTAGGAAGCTGGAAATTATTAATGTTGAATTATATTTCAGGGAATTTCCAGATGCTCGTGAAATAATAATATTTTTTTATCAGGTTGCTGATTTAAAGAAGCAATTTTTGAAGACCAATATCATCGTTATCCATTGAACCTATTAAACCTTTATCCCCCCTCCGTAGATTAGAAGTAGATTAGAATTGTGTTGTGCCGTACGATCGCTAGGTGTCTGAAACCGGGTCGTTCTGTCCCAAAAAAAAAAAAAAACCTTTCCTATCCCTCCTATTGTTATGTGTATAAAAGGCTGTAGGAATAGGCCCGGCGTTAACCGGGACACTCGTCAAGTACTTGGTTCTACAGTCCAATCAATCAATCAATCAATCAATCAATCGTTATGACCTAATCAAATATAAAATTAAAAATTTTTGGGCTTCGCTCGTTTTTGACCAAATTTCAGGCCATTTAATCTAAAGCTACACAGAAAAAAAGATTGCTAATACTAAGCAAAAATCGCATGATTTAATCATTTTTACCCCTTGATATTCAACCTATCAAGCCCATTGTTTGAATTGAGAAATAGCACGAATAATACTATTAAATTCGAATTTCTTCTTCTAAGATAGTAATTTTTTAAATCAAGAAAGCCCTACTATATTAAATATAGAAATTACTTTATTAAACTTTGAAAGTAAATTTCTAAAATAAATAAAGTAGCTTGCTCTCCTTAATAGTATGAATGTCTAAATTTCTTTGCGATTTAATAAAATTAAGCTTTTAAATTACTTAATCTAAGCAAGTGTTTGCTTTAGGTAAGACAATTTTATCTGGATTGCTTGCTGATTTTGAGAAGAAAGAAGGATAAAATTCATAGTATTGTCGTTTAATTATAGAAACTGGCTTGATAGTATAATGTAAGCTGAAGATTGCTTTTTATTAAATGCTTGCTAAATTGAATATAGGATGTATTTATAAAGGAAACTTTCTAATGCTTAAATGTATTAACCGCTTGCTTCTATCGATTATATTTTTTACTAAAATTGAATAAGTTTGATCATAAAATTTAATTTTACATTTGATGAACTTAAGCAAACAATTGCCATATAAAATATTTAATACTTACTAAAATAATGCGAATTACATATAATATTCTGGACCTGGTACAATGGCTGTCTTCCAGTATAATGTGAACTTTTTTAACATTTACTCGAATAGAAGGATAACCCATTCCTTCTTATTTATAAAGTAAAATAATGAAAAATTTTAATAAACAAAGATTTGGTAATAATTTAATTTTATTTATAAAACCTCAATTACATTTTGTAATAAAATAAGAATACATAAATCAGTTATTATTAAAAATTCAATCAATCTACATTTTTTATTTACTTATATATGTATGTACTATATAAATTAAATATTATTATTATGTATATATAAAATATGCTGCATAGATATTAAAATATAATTTTAAAGAAATCGTGGTTTTATGCATTTCTCACCATTTACCAGTGTCATACACTAAAATCGGTTTTTTGAAGAATGAATTCAAAACAATAAAAATGTATGAATTATGACAAATTGAGTTCTCCGTAATATAAGCTCGATAATTTTCATCGAAACGAGTTAAATTTATTTCCTGAGTAATAAGTATAACATTTACTTCTGAGTAGGCAATGTCACAAAATTTCAACAAACGTGTTTTAACTGAATCAAATTTATATAATTTTTTTTTTGTAAATCGGTGACGTTTTAAACTTAACACGTTGTTGGGTTTTATAATTGAATTAATTTCAGTTCCAAATGAATTTATGGAATTTGCCATTGGTGGTTTACAAACTTTTATGTTTGCTTTGCTTGTAAGTATAGTGCCCGGTTTCAACATATAGTGCAGCTGTTTACAAAAAGTGAAGTTTCTGTAGTGTTTAAGGAAAATGAGAAAATATATAATAATATTAGTTTTATGAAAATTTAAACTATTATAAATTTTGATTACCTTCCTCCTCTGGTAACAATTGAAACTGGTTAATAACGGCCTTGTTTTCTCCTATCTCCATTATAGAACGGCTTGTATATTTATTGAAGTGTTTTCCCACTTTTTGAATAGCTTAAAACTAGACTGTAGGTATAATACCTCGAACCAATATCGATCTGAAAATAAACATGTGTCGTGTGTAAGTAGAGAGAACAAAGTACTTTGTTTTACGGGAGATGAAAATTGTATAAAATCGTGTCATTAGACTTAAAAGTGATATTTTGACGAGCAATTTACTAGTATGCGAGATGGAGCGCACTTTAATCCAATAGCACATATACTATTTTTTCTCCAAAAAATGAAAAATATTTTGTAACTATATAATTTCACCAGCGCGTGCGTGTTTAAAATTTTTATATTTCAAATTTCATAAACAAAAGGAATTATTTTATTTTAAATAGTTTGAAAATGATTCAAAGTGTTTCCTTATTCGCAACAAATGCATTCGTTAATTAAAAATAGTTTACAAATTCATAATAACTCTTCATCTAAAATAAACACCAATTCCTTCTCCTTTTACTTACCAAAAGCCCATTAGAACTACACTAATGGGTGAAACGCCAAACTATTTGGATACGAGTAACTAATATTAAAATCAAAATTTTACATCAATTTTTATAATTTATACAGCACGTATATTACAGCATTCTTTTATGCAATATTTTAATATTTTTCAATCTCACTGAACACTACAAAACGTTTTTCCGATCACACATTAATCTTTCGACTAAAACTAACACTATAGTCATTGACCACCCGATTGGTTTTATTTTTTAAAAATGTAAATCAGCAAACATATACTTTTATAAACATATTTAGAGAACGCTTTAATTAAAATTTAGAAGTTTTAGAGAACGTTTTTGACGATTTCACATTACACTTTCAACTTAACTAAAATAGCACGCTTACCAGTATTTTTTGTTTTTTGTGTATAAATGAATGGTATGGTTTTAAATGTAATTTAACCAAATATAACTTTGTACTGTATAATCACTGAAGCTTCGCTCTGATTTTGTTTAAAGTTTTGTTTGGGTTTTCTTTTCGTTTTTGTCATATATAGTAAACTGGAAATAAAAAAAAAATTATTATTGTGAAACGAAACGTTATTGGTGATTTCACTGTTCACGGAACCGTACTCGTCTAAAGTACTAATTGCGATAAAATAATTACTTTTGAGTGCTTAATATTTATACGTATTTATTATGCGTATCATTTATACATGCCATCTTGGTTATAGGCTCGCAAGATCATCCGTGTCCAAACAGTAAGTTCAAATTGAACGAGCTCTCGATTCTGGATCTTGATGTGAACATGCACAAATGGGGTTCATATACCAAAGATCGTCATCTGTTTTCTCCACTTTATTCGTTTATTTTTATAGGCTCGATTTTAACAGTGGAATGGGACATACTAACAGTTTCCCATTTGATAATAATAAAATTACGTATCTGTGTCAGTCATCTTGATAATTTCAGCATCTTTCAACATACGTGAATGAAATTTAATATATGTTTAAAAGTGATGTTCGAAAGATCACTGTGGCAAACTGTGTCACAGTGAATTGAGAATTTAAGTAAATAGTCCTATCTCTTGTTTACGTTTCTTGTGGTTAATATCGAAATAGGGCTAACCAAATCATTATCGCAAGGATTATGCTAAACGACTTAATTTTTAATATATAACCCGTATTTATTCGGAGACAATATTTTATTGTAGAATATTATTCCAAAAGAAACACAACAATGTATAATAAATACGAACTTAGCCTGAAATTTTATAATGTGAATATTTGAATGAAATCATTTTTAATATTTAAAATGTCCTTTGTTGGGACTCAAAAATAGGATTTTAAAAAGCGATATATTACCTAATACTTAATTTTATCAAACATAGAATTATTTTAGATAATTATTTAATCAAATTCAAAAATTATTCAATAACCAAACGATTATTGATGCTTTGATCGAATAATAAAGATTAAAATTAAAAGTAAACTCTATCTACAATTAAAAGAATGAAACATTGATTTTAGAACCAATTGTTTTTTTTATATTATAAGCTATTGATATACCAGTTTCTCGTATTTAGCAAATTTTTGAGTGATATTGAAACATACTAGCTGCTTGATTTAAAAAAAATATTCCAAATTTAAGAATTGTATTATAAATAAAATTTAGAGAAAATACAATCAAATAAAAAACCTCTTAACGAGGTAAATGTTCGAGTAACGAAAGCCGAATTCAATTCACAAAATTTCTGATATCAAATTTGTGCCGAAAAAAACAATTGCATTCGATTTGTCAACGATTTTTCGGAATGTTAGTGCATTCGGCGCGTTTGTTTACATTTTGCTTTCTAGCTGTCAAGAATAACGATTGCTAACGATTTTTCGGAATGTTAATGCATTCAGCGCGTTGTTGTTGAACATTCCGAAAAATCGTTAGCAATCGTTGACAAATCGAACATTCCGAAAAATCGTTGACAAATCGAATGCAATTGTTTTTTTCGGCACAAATTTGATATCAGAAATTTTGTGAATTGAATTCGGCTTTCGTTACTCGAACATTTACCTCGTTAAGAGGTTTTTTATTTGATATCAATGATTTTGGCACGGCAAATTGAAAATGAATTGAATTGCGATTCGTTTTATTGTTGTCAGTCAAAACAGTTCATACACACACTCGATAGCACACAAGTGGCCGCTACGTGTTATTGTGCCTTAAGTCATATTCATACGACGGATAAAATCCGGGATAATTCAACAATTTTTTTGCATTTTTGTTGCATGGGAGGAGTGGTAAGATCTATTTTTTTAACCGCAACAGACCGATATTAAGGTGCATTTGAGCCAAAAAATGAAATTTTGCAAAAAATTAAGGTGGCTTTTAAGTTATGGAGGTCAATATCTAAAATATACGAGTTTTCTGGGACAAACGGTTGATGCCATATTGCAGGTGAGATTTGTTTCTAATAATCCTGAAAATATGAACCAAAAGTCTTGGGCTCATTTTTTAGCAATTTGGCCGAATGTGGCCGGCCGATTTCGCATTTTTCAGTTTTTTGGCCAAAATGACCCTCCAACCAAATTTTTTGAATTCTTTTTTTGCTATTTGATAGCTGGCGTCAATACCTTTCCAACGATATGCATATTTCTAGCATATGTCGAATAGATTCAGCACTGTGGACGTGGCAAAATGGCCAAAAATGGCCGTTCAGAGGCCGGCCGCGGCCAACATGGCGGCCAAATCAAAAAGTTGTAGAACAAAAGTTGCTTAGTTTTTTAAGTACTACAGCCCCTGAAAATATGAGATCAAATAAAAGAGGTACGGACAAACAAACATATATACAAGATTAAATGGTGACGTCATAGAAAAATTTAAAATTGTCATTACTTTGGTCAAAATCATCCGTTTTGGACGTTAGAGGTGTCGTTGAATTGGTATTGACGTCTACAATCATAATTTGCCAGTTAGAAAATAATTGGGGCCCTTTTTGGGTAGTTATACCCGAAAAACTGATTTTTTGGGGCAATTTTCGGAAGGTCATATCTTCACTCAATGTTGGTAGAAATTCATGTTTTTATACATTATTTAAGTTTATTTTTCAAGGCCTTTCCAATGGTATATAACATGATCCTGGCGGCCTCAAAGGGAAAAAGTTCGAAACTTGCTGTATAATATACTTCGTTCGACTTCCAGCACAGTAGGTGCTTTCGCCACTCGTTTGAACTGCCGTCCAAAGTGATAAAAATAAATAAAAAATTTCTCGGTTTAAGTAAAAACTGCTAAAATTTTGAATTTGGCCTTGCATTTGAATCGAGAAATACAGTTTATTGATTTAAGCAACTCAATTTTTTTCTGTGTAGCAGAACTCAAATCGAGATCGAATTGTTTCTGTTCTACATTCGGGTTTTGGTCCGATTTTCGATTTGGGTTCTGTCTAAAGCTTTTGTCTAATTTCGTTCAATTATCGAAAACAAATTATTTGCTGATTGAAATGAAATAGAAATATCACAATTATTCAATCTAGAAGACTGTTAAATGGTATATAATATGAAATAGCGTTACATTTTATTCTAAAGAAGCGAGACATAAACTTCCATAAAATATCGAAAATGCGCAGTTAGCATGTCACCCCTGACTTATGGAATTTGCTTGGAATTTAGTAAACAAAGTAATCTTCAATTTCTCTAATTTAAATTTCTGGCGTTTCCATTCGAGTTCGGACGATCGAGTTCTCGTTTGTGTACGCATACTGACAACAACAACTTTTTGCCGCCATATTCACAACAAAAAATGTTTTCGAGTCTTGAGGCACCTGGTCCAATAAATTAATCTTTCATAATCGGATTACGATGTACTAGTATGTGATGAGGGAGCACGTAAGCCCATGACCCTCTATCGAAGGTGCTTTGATGAGTTGAGTTAACGCGTGCAGTATGCCAATAGTATATACGTAATTCGAATTGTAGTTACCTCCTTTGTTTTTTCTTACTTTATGTATTATGCTTCTAGTGAAGCTGACATGTATTTTTAATAACTCTTGCATAATCCGTTATCAGTCAATTAAAATATTTTATAAAAGCTTTTTAAAAGCACTACTTTCTCATTTGACTGGTTCATACACAAATCGTGCATACCTGCAGGCTAATTGTTTCTGTGCTGTATAGGTAGCCTGACTGAAACCATTATGAAGACACCAACACGTTTTTTCTATTGTATTAATCATTCAGAAGCAATGAGAAAAGTAATTTTCTATTTTTGTTTATTTCGTTCATTTAAACAAAAAAAATCGTACAAAATTTTTTTAGTTGAGATGCATTAACCCCTAATGAGATTATCACTTGTATGTTTTCTTTTTAGTTGTTTTTTCCAATTTTTCCTCATCTTTGTTTTGTCTCCATAATGTGTACTTTACTACGTACAAGTACTCTAATTTCGTACAATTCTTTGTCATGAAAAACTGATGGAAAATTTCCATTTACATCTCTCTTTTTGTTTTCATTGCGATTATATTCTTGGTGTGTTTTGTTCTAAGATTGTTATTGTTGTTGTTTTTGGAAAAAACGACTTTATTATTAAAAAGTTGTCTTTTCCATCTTACTTTGTACATTTTTTCATTTTATTTTCCAGTGAAAAGCGAAACAATAATAGAAAATACGCTTTTGTTTTTTGTTTAAAGTTTTGTATGCGAAATAGAAAGCTACCGAAATAATAGAATTACCTTCTTACAGAATTGTTACTTGCGCTTGGAAATTGCTTGGTTAGGATTTGAATATTTTTTTTTTGTTTGCAAAACTTTTAAATTCATTTTCTTTATATTCCGCACTATATCTCTCGGTGCGGTGCGGATAAAACTAATGCTTTAGTACATTTTGTTCGCTGCTATGTGGCGTGGAGCTCCCCATATAAGTGAATTTGCCGTTTGTCTAGATATGTATATGCAAATCTTTGGAGAGTCATCGGTCTTATGAGTTTTCTGTCGTTTACATATATAGTTTTATAGATCTGACGTATATTTTAAAATTTAGTTTGCACTAAGACGATATTATAATGGAGGTTGTAACGGGATTATCGTGGGAATTTTTTTTTTTTTTGACAAAAATTTGTAAAGGTAATTGAACCATTTGCATACATTTATTCGTGAATATATACCGAACAATCAAAATCGTATAATAGCAACATGCCATATACTATGTATGACGGTGTCCCTATAGGAACATATAATCTGAGTTTTATGCAGATTAACATTTACGAAATATTATGTTGGTGTTAAATCTTATTCAGTTGTGTCTCCATAATTATAAAAATATTTATATGTCATAATAAATGTGACTTTTTTCTTAAATACAAGGGTAACTCGAAAAGTTTTATAAATAAATGTTAAGGTGTATAATGTTCAAAGCAAATGTTTAGATGCATGTGATAAAAAATATGGAGATGTAAAAAAGTGTTGCAACATAATTGCAAACTGCTAGAATTATTCATTAGGCTTATTCGTTGGAATTATTATTATATTGTCTCCACTCACACTTGGTGTTGGTGATTTGAGCCAAGTGTTGTTTCACCCATATAATTTGTGTGATGAAGAGTTTATCCATCATGCCGTGAAAAAGCTTAATGTGGTCATCAATTTGGATCCTTGTGAATGGGAAACAGACAATTTAATTTTAATTTCCATGAGAAGTATAGGTACATGTTGTTGGAGCATGTCGTTTTGCCCGTATTTCTCGTAAAATGGGAGCCGTAATTTTTGAATGCGAAACTAGAACGTTTATTAATTTTGATCGATGGTAGAAATGATTTTTATTATATTTTGGGGAGTGAGCTGTGCGTGATGAATTGCACGACTCAGCTGTTATTCGATCAGGGTGCCGATTTCGACGTTTTCATCATGGAGTTGGTGACGTTTATTAGCAGTCACTATTGATAACAAGAAACATTAAGAGAACCTCGGGATGTTGACGTATGTAAAATCTCAAGATTCTATCCCAGAAAAAAATGCATCAGACAACACGCATCAATAAAAAAAAACCCATTTGCTCTTGTATGAAGAAAACCCAGCACAGAAATTATTAAAAATCACGTTAAATGCAAAAATTAAATTTATTGCTTTTAAATTATGAGCCATGAAACCTTTATATCAATAGAACGTGTATATACGAACTAAAATTACATTACACAAGGACCTTTACTTGGCACGTCTAAAGTAAAAATTTGTCGGATTAAGGCAGTTTTGAGATTGTCATACTTCTGCCTTAATTTTTAAGTTAGACAAATTTGGTATGCCCAGTCATCTCGAACCACATAGCCCTAATAATTTCTGGGCTGGGCTAACTTCAGCAACTACTGTTTATTCTGAATCAATTTGAATAAATTCTGGACTGGGTTTACTTCACCACACAAGAGCAAATGAGTTTTTTTTATTGATGAGTGTTACCTGAAGATTTTTTTTTTTGTTTTCTGAGGTAGAATCGTGGGATAGCTTCACATGAGAATATTTGCGACGTTGGGAGTATTTGACAGATAATAAGTAAACAGCTGCGATTTGAATTTTTTCTTTTTTTGTGAAGTTTTGGTTTATATTTTGTATAATTTTAATAATGTTTTTTAATAAATATTAATGCACCCAAGTTTAATTAGATATTTATCTATAGTTTTTTTCTTCTAATTAATGGATATAAAATTGGGCTAAAAATTTAATAAATAAGAAGGAGGGCTAACTAAAGGAATAATGAAATTACTTTTTTATTTATTTAGTACGAATTTGATAAAACTATTTAAGAAATTAACACAACACGTTATTATTTTATTTAAAACGTACACCCATTAAGACTTTTGTAGTGTATTCGAGACCCATATACATTCGAAGTTAAATAAAGTCGGATGCAGGCCGTACCATACTCACTCCTCCATTTTTGACATCCTGTTTCTGGTTGAATTTAAACGCAGTAATCTGCCGGTCCAAGTGTTGAATTATTCCTGAACCTTTAACTACAGCAGTGTTTATCTGGTAACCGGTACACTAACGTAAAATAAAATCACACATCCAACTCGAATGCGCTCTGCAACCATTCAAAAGCCCTACAAAGTATCCAAACCTACTTACATAAGAATACTAATTTTATTGTTACATTTCCCATTATTTCATAAAAGTGAAGTACCATTGACATCAACATAATTTTATAAATTTTTTTAAATATCAATCCATTCAATTCGATTGTCTTGAACATAACCTCAATTAGATGTTTTTGTTTTTCAACTGCAGGGCAAAATAAAATAAAAACATCGAACAAGAGAAATTCCAAATATAGACAATGAAACAATAAGGATACTTATCGTTTCCAAGTAATCGCCAATCCAACCATCATACCGTATCTTATCATCGTCATGATATCGTATTGAAGTTTATACATTGAAATCTTGTTGATTTTATCGGAACAAATTTCTTTTTTTCTTTCGCTTTGCATGTACACAACTTTGAACTGAGCAGTAATCAAAAATAATAATACGAGTAATATGAAAAGCTTTATTCTTGTGTTTGTTTGTCTGTTTTTAATAAAATGTAAAAATGTTTTTTTTCATATAATAATACCCAAAAGCTTCTTCTCTTTTGTGTGTTTGCGAAAAGTTCGTTCGACTTCTTTTTGTAACAAAATGAATATTTTTAGTTAAATTCATTCACCCTCCTTCAACGAATGTAACAGCGAACAATCTTTTTTTCATAAATTTTCCTTTTTCCCATTATCGATGATTCGACTGGAAATATAAACGATACAATAAACTATATGGATTGTTTGCAAATGTATACATTTATTTATTTGTATTTCATAAATACAGAGTGATTATAAAAATACATTAGAAAATGTTTAAGGGTGTTCATTCATACCCATTGTTAACTTTGTGTTGTTTATGGTATTACTTCAGCTATACAAAACAATTCGTTCGTGTAATGATGTTTTCTTATAGAGCTTTGTTAAGCTTTAAAGTTTTAACCATTTTTGTGCCAGTAAACTGTGATTGAGTATTATAGGAAACTCATTGGAGCGGAACTCTATTTGAAAAAGTATTAAGAGCGCTTTCAGCTTCACAGGTATAAAACCGTAGATTATTGTATAATGCAGTGGTGGAACGCTGAATTCTTATCACGTTATCACTTAAATTAAAGATATAATTAAAAAAATAATATAGTTTTTTAATTGAAGAAACTGACAAAGATACGATCATTTCCGGCCGGATTTCAAATTTTCTCGGCGCTTTATAGATCCGTGATCCAAAAAGTGCAAAAAACGTTTGGGGTTCAATTATTCTCAAAAACAGCTTAGGCGGTTCAATTTTTTTCGCCAGTCTTCTTTTATTTTTATTTCGGAGAATTCAAAAGCTTTTAGGACCTCTACCTCAAGGGTTTCGAGTACCTGCCATAGAAAATCACACAAAATATCACACAATAATATAATATGGCTTTACATTTTTAACATATACTCGTGCAGTATATCGTTTGAAAGGTTTCGACCAGACAACGGTTTCAACACAACATTATAGTTCAAAAATCCACCGTTTTGGCGCTGGTATTCAATTTTTCGTTTATTACAGAGTAAAAGCTTGTCGTAGTTCGTAGATCTTGAAGAATGCCGTAAATTTTTTTGAACATATTATTACTCAAAACTATCTGCGTTTTAGTTCACAAATCGGCCGTTTTGCCGATGGTTGCTATGTAAAAAAGCAACAATTTTATTATTAGAGCTTTACGCTACAAATTAAGCTAAAGCATATTAGTATTCTAAATTATCATTGTCGTATTACAGATACATTCGCGCTCATTCTGATTTAATCATATGGCATATGGTTTATAAGATTTTGGACGAAGGGAAAATTTATAAGCGATTTATTTCACAAATTCACGATGACATCGATCTGAATAAGTGGTAATCAGAAGGAGCCAAGTCTGGAGAACACGCCGCATCCTGTAAAACTTCCCAACCTAACGAGAAGTTGAGTTCAGAAGCTCGTCGTAAATAACTCCTTTCCATAATCCCACCAGACACACAGCAATACTCCCTTGGCATGAATATTCATTTTTGCAACTGTACAAAATCGAACAAAATCCACTTTTCATCACTCGTAATGATTGTGTGCACAAAATTCTTTCTTTTGTACCGAAAAAGTAAACTCATGCAGATGTCAACTCTTTGGTTTTTATTTTCTTCCGTCAGATTATGAGGAACAAATTTAGCATTTTTTTGTATTTTGCATGCAATCGAAGAGATATTGCTTGAAGATATAGATATGAACAGGTGGCCGTCTGCATATTCTCCAGGATTCGCTCCACAGAATTTCCAGTTACGGACTTTTTCGTTAAAATTGTGAAAAATGTACGGGCCCAAAATGAGTCACCCTGCCGATCTCCAAAGACATGGAGCGTGTTTTTTTTTAATTATGCTGCTTTCATCTATTGTACTTTATTAGTGGCTACATGCCAAAATCTCGAATTTCCTCCACATAATTGTTATTTACTTACCTTTTCATTATAAATATGATATAATGAACGGACTAAGGCGATCCGCTTATACATGTATTTTTTGAAATAGAACAGCTTTTATCCATTATTATTATATATAACATAAAAAGGTGGCTATGTGTCGCAAGCTTGAGGTTCGCTACATATAATTTTCAATTTTTGAACTTTTTATTATAAATAATAATGAGAAAATCAACGGACCACAATCAGGCACCTCGACGATACTCAGAGACACGGCGTATTTTTTTAAAGTTGGACAGATTTGATCTATTGTGATATGTAGATGACTACGTGCCAAAATCTCCAAAATTCGCTCAACAGAATTTTTATTTTCGGACTTTTTCGTTATACAAATATGAAAAACTATGGGACCAAAATGGATGGGCTTCTTTCATCTATTGCACTATGTTGATGACTATGTACCAAAATCTCGAGGCTCCGATTGACAGAATTTCCATTTTCAGTTTTTTTATTATAATTATGATAAAAAACGAACAAAGGTGGCAAACCCCAAAGATCCTCATATTTTCTCGGGCAATGGAACTTGCACTGTTTGAACTATGTAGGTATTTGCCAACTAATTTAGAATTTGCTCCACAGAATTTCTATTTACGTACTTTTTCGTTATAATTATGACAAATAAACGAGCCGAAATCGAGTACCCTGAGGATCTGCATAAACATTTTGTAGATTTTCTCGCAGATGGACTGCTTTCATTTATTACACTGTGTAGCTGGCTGTGTGCCAAGATTTACAGGATTCGCTTCACAGAATTTAATTTTTCTGTCTTTTTCATTATAACTGCGACACTGTGGCCAAGGTTAAGGCACCCTGAAGAACCGCATATGGATGTGGCATTGTTATTCGCAATTGAACATCTTTCATGTAATACACTATGTAGGTGGCTATGTGCCAGAATCTCCAGGATTCGCTCCACGAATATATTTTTTGAAGTTTCACAAAATTATGAAATTAAGCATTATATCTATGATGACATGTCGATTCGCTCCACAGAATTTCTATTTTAGGCCTTGTTGATTATGATTATGATAAAATGAACTGGCCAAGTGGAATACCCTGGCGATCTGCATAGACATTGGGCGTGTTTTTTCAAATATTTTCAGCTATTGCACGATGTGAATTACTATGCGGCAAAATCTCCATAATTTCCGTTTACAAACTATTGCATTTATTTTTTGATAAAATGAGTAGGAACAATGGGGAAGACCAAAAAATGCATATAAGCGTATTTTTTAAAATTTTATAGCTCTCTTTTATTACACTTTTTAGGTACCAACATCTCAGGATTCACTCTGCAGATTTGTAATTTTCGGACTTTTCCATTTTTCGTCAAAATAGGGCACTTGCTTATTCGCAAATTGCAATGCTTTCATCAATTGATTCGGTCCACAGAGTATTCATTTTCGTAAAATTCGTCGATTCGTAAAGTTTTCTCCGACATACGATTTGCTAAAAGTATGCAGACTGAGTTACATTTCGGTATCCAGTATGCTTTATCATTCGACCTATACTTTCTTTTTGCAAATAATGGATGATAACTTAACCGATAAAACATGTTGAGGATGTGGTAAGTAAACGACACAATAGATTTCGTAGCTCAACCAGTTTTTAAGTGTCATGTAAAACATTTCAAATAGTACACTAGTGTTAATCTTTTCAACATTTACTAAAATGCGCTTTTAAATACGAAATTAGACTATTTGCAGGTAGAAAACCAAACCTTTAGGTAAAATTGCACATTTCTCGGTAGATGTAAACATTCGCCTTTATTCGAACTTTAACCGAAACATATATACCAAACATTTCACAATTAGTAATAATTATTCTGAAAGTTTATTATAGATTATTCTGAAAATTAGGGATATTGTTTTTGGGATTTTGTCTTTTGGGAATCTGATTTTGGGATAGCGTACTCAACGCCAACTAAAGTAAAATCTGGCTATTACAGAAAAAAATCCAAAATTAGATACTTTATCTTATTTTAGTTTTTTTACTGTAATTAAAAGCTCTAACCATATACGTATTGGCCAAAGTTTTAAATTTAAACCTGTTTCTCCGCACCACTAAAATCCGATTTTTATACAAATGAATTTTTTACAAGTGTACTAGGTGTACCTAGAAAATAATGTTCAGTCCACATGAACAATTTTGACCTTGAAATTTTTGTGCCACAACATATTCATAAAACTAAAGACTAATCGATGGCCACTCAATATGTTCTTCAAAATATGGTTGATAAAATTCCGTTGGCAGCCAATGGTATTTTCATCAAAACTCATTTTGATACGACATCTCAAAAACATGGAGCACAAAACTCACCCAACTACTTTCGGTGGTGTCTTATCCAGGTTACAAGAGAAAAAAGGTTGGCTCGCAACACTAAAAGCACTCTAGCCGAATACTCCGTGCTAAGAAAGCACGGAGTTCCAATTCGACAAAATACCGCCTGAAAAAGAAGCGTGAACATATAAGATCCTGCATCGAAAAATTAGCTTCCAAGCGGAACAAGGAACTTCAAGTGACTGTTTTGCTAATATTAGAAACCTTAATAAAGACTTTCAACCAATATGTACGACTAGCAAAGACGGGAATGGAGAGCTGGATGGACAACAAACGTGACTGACGTTCTTTCAGTACTGAAAATCTACTTCCAAAACGCATTTTAAAAATCAATCATAAAGAGTGTTGAGGCTTACGGAAGCGAGTGCTACACCCTGATGTCTAACGATCAGGAGCATTCATTCCATCTTTTGTGCAATTAAAGTTGTGCAAAACGCATAACAGACTCATACAAACCACGAGATGAAGCCACTTCTCGAAGGTTACGATATCATCGGATTACGATATCATCGGTATTACTAATAAATGATTTATCCAGCCGATGTGCGTCGTAGAGAAAAATCTCGACCGTGATGAAATGACAAGCTAGGATGAGGGCGATGGATCGAGATGGATGAAGGATCATAGTGCAGGCGGAAAAATCCTTTCATGGGATATGAAAGCTAGAGACAGAAACCAAAGTTCAATGGCCAGTATCAGCCAGAAACTGAAACTTATATGGACGCAGAGAATCAAAAATATATACTAAAAATTTTAGCCAATAGATTTTCCCCAATTTTCGCTTATAGCCTCAGTATTATCTTACCTATTAGTAGAAGAGCAGTAAGTATCTATTTATTTATTTATTTATATAATTTACCTACAGGGTTACAATCGGTAATTATTACAATTATTAAAAATAAGCGACATAACAAATTGAAAAAGTTATTTAATTTTAGAACGGTTATTATAAAATTTAAATAGTTCGTTCCTCAATGAATTAAGTTCAAGACTGGTTCAGATGAACAATAATTTGTGGCCACCGCTCTCGTTAATATGAATTCGCCCCGGCGATGCAAGCACCGTTCTGGAACATAAAAGCCGAAGCTGGTGAGTATCTCGGCACAATCTAAACGTGAACATAATACGTCACGGACAAATATTGCGGATGAGATATCACGTCGGTGATCTAACCGTTGTAATCCTAAGAGAGCACAACGATCGAGATAAGGCGGAAGTACATGCTCATGTGCCCGCATTGAAATTAAACTTTTAAGCGCGTAGATAAGAAACTGTTTTTGAACACTCTCAATTCTCTCAGAATGGCATCGGTAAAAAGGTGACCAAATCTGTGAGGCATACTCCAAAATTGATCGAACAAATGAGACAAACAGAGATTTCAAGGTTATCGGATCACAGAAATCCTTACAATTCCGTTTAATAAAACCCAGCATCATATATGCTCGGCTTATTATCGAATCAATGTGCCTTGTAAATGTGAGATCTCGAGTGAAAATAACACCCAAATCGGAGATGAACTTAAACTCTAACGACTTCTTCATTATAAAGCGAATACTGATGTATAATCGGAAAGCGGGTACGCCAGAAAGATATTGCCTTACATTTACTCACGTTCAGCAACAGTTTGTTTTCAACCGACCAATCACAAAATCTGTTTAAATCCGCTTGGAAATTTATACAGTCGGATACATTTGATATTCGTGCAAATATTTTCATATCATCTGCGTAAAGCAGGCAATCTGCAGAAACAAAACAGTTAACCACGTCGTTGACGAATATTGAAAATAGAAGTGGCCCAATGTGGCTACCTTGTGGCACTCCAGAAGTAACCCGAAATAGACGAGAAGATGACTCACCAATTTTAACAAATTGCCACCTATCTCAGAGGTAGGACAGCAACCACTTAGTAGGGATGGCTTGACAAATCAATCGCTGTAGCTTTTTGATTAGAATTAAATGATTAACTTTATCGAACGCTTTAGAAAAGTCGGTATAAATAACATCCAGTTGCACTTTCGAATCAATACTGCTGAATAAGTGTCTGCAAATTGTCATCAAATTGGTAACGGTGGATCTTCCGGCGAAAAACAATGTTGTGCGGGTGAAATAACCGTTTTAACATGGAAAAATAAAAACCTTTGTACCATTACAGATATCACTTCTTTTACCGCACTTGAAAATTAGATGTATATACGAAATTTTCCACGGATCTGGAAAAATTTGAGTTCGAATGCTTTCGTTAAAGATAAAGGAGATGGGAGCAGCCAGACTAGCAGCACAATTCTTAATAAGAATCGGCGGAAATCCGTCATGCCCAGCACCCTTATTAACATCAATTTGAGACAAGCTGTCATGGACGTCATCTTCGGTGAACCGTAATTGGGTAAATAATCCCTCCGTTGCAAGAATTAACTGCTGGATCGATGGATGGCGATTCGTAAATGGATTCAACAAAATTGGCGAATAAATTGCAGATTTCCGAAGAATGACTTGCAGAGGCATCTAGGTACGTCATAGGTAAAGGGAACCCAACGGTCTTTCTTTTCATATTGATAAAATTCCAAAACTTTTTTGGAGTAGAAGTTAAATCTTCCTCGATCTGCAGAATATAATTATTATACAGGAACCAGTTTAATGTTTTAAACTCCTTCAGTGTGGTCTTGAATTCATGATAATATTTCGAACCGTGTGTTTTATATAGGAAGTGTAGTTTATTACGGCGTGTCTCTATGTCTTTTAATTGCTTGTTATACCATGATTCGCGGAAGCAAGGCTTAGTTTTTTCCGTGGGATATGTTTTTCTACACCAGTCTTGACAAGCTTATTAAAAGACAAAACTATTGTATTTAGATTTCCTCCGAACTGAAGAAATTCATAATCCGAATTGAGCAGAAGTCATTTAAGGAAGTGTTCTAAAATCAAAGAAAAAATGATCAATAGGAAAACTAGTTTCGCACATTTTCATGAAAAATATTTAACATAACTGGAGTGTGGTATACGCTATGGTACAGCCTGTCAGGTCCTCGCACGGTGAGACCTCTGAGTACATGTTATCGGTTGAAAAAATTAAATCCAGATATTTACCCTGAGTATTGCTCGTTCGGTTAATTTGGGTTGTTGAGATGCTAGCGAAGTAGTCCACAGTAGCGATCCCTCTAATATCTGTGGAAGATGGTGTGAAAATACCGCTGATATCAGACAGATTGAAGTCATCGAAAATCATCAGCTGCTCATCAGGATGAACAAAAGGTACTATAGCAAGGTCGATGAAGTTGATGATCTCGATATAGGTATCCAGGCTTGACCCACATGTAACGTTAACGACCACGGCGAGAATTGACGAATCGGCTAGTTTAAACCGTACAGCAATGATATCATGAATTTGATGGGAAGCCACCATCTCATTCGGAATTGAGTTTTTCACGGCGATCAAAACACCTCCACCTTTCATTGTTGTGACATGGTTGTATCGATCTTTTCGGTAGACGATATAATCAAATGGGAAGAATTCTTCGCTATTCATAAGATTAGTAAGCCAAGTCTCACAAATTATTATGACTACATAGTTATTGTCTAGGACACCCAACCGAAACTCTTTAGACTTGCCTCGAATACTGGAAGCGTTATGGTAGTAAATTGTTGAAGAGGCAGGTTTTCTGTAATTATTGTTGTTATTGTAATTATAATTATTGCTGCTTTCGATGTTAGAAAAGGAGCAGCAGTTATTTAATATTTTAAATGGTAATAATTGTTTACTGAATGGAAATGGTAATAAAAGTTTACTGCAGAACTATTGGATGTAAGTATTTTGGGTTTTTTTGGGCGATCAGTGAATTCTCTCACTGGAACACCCACTGGCCAAATTTCTGGTTGAAGTAGTTTTGGAAATATCTCCAGATTTACCCCGATTTTGAAAACAAAATAGTATGCAATGACGTAAATGTTGCTTATTGACGTCCATCTCTTAAAACTGATGCACACGGAACGACAGCTTGTAAATGACTGAAACATTTGTCATATAAACAGCACGACTAAGCTACATATATCCAAAATGGCGGTTTAAATGCGTTCAAGCATTTTTTAATGCAACCAACTTCAGAGCCGAGCTTCTGCTACTACTTAATGATTATGAAAAATGAATGGGCCTAAAAAGAGAACCCTGATGATCTGCATTCACATGTGGCGTATTTTTTTTTAACTGGACTGATCCCATCTAACATATTACAGTATGAACCTGGTTTTGTGGCTAAATCTCCAGGATTCGATTCAAATAATTTCTAATTACGAACTTTTTCTTCATAATTGTAAAAAATGAACTGCCAAAATGAGGTCCCTGACGATTCGTACAGAAATATTGCATGATTTTCCGAACTGAAGTGCTTTACTATTGCACTACTTAGAAACCTACGTGTCAAAACTTCCAAGATTCAAAATCGCCACAGAATTTCCATTTCTGAACTTTTTCGTTCATATATAATTATGAAAAATGAACTAGCCAAAACAGGCACCCTTCGAAACTGGAACTTATCTATTGCACTATGAACAGGTGGTCGTGTGCAAAATCTCCAGGATTCGCTCCACAGAATTTCCAGTTTCGGACTTTTTTCGATAAAATCCTGAAAAATGTACGGACCCAAAATGAGTCAACCTGCCGATCTCCAAAGACATGGAGCGTGTTTTATTTTAATTGTGCTGCTTTCATCTATTGTACTTTGTTAGTGGCTACATGCCAAAATCTCGAATTTCCTCCACAGAATTGTTATTTATTCACCCTTTCAATATAATTATGATATAATGAACGGACTAAGGGCAATCCGCATAGACATGTGATGCATTTTTTTTAAAAATAGAACAGCTTTTATCCATTATTATTATACAGGGTGTCACGTTTAGGATCAAACGAAGCAGAGTGATAGAGGAGATCTTTTCCAACAAAAAAAGCTAAATAAATTTTTTTCGATTTGTTGTTGGTTCAAAAGTTATCCACTTTTATTGTTTTTTGGTGAAATCGTATACGGATGCACTAACAAACTAATTTAAAAAAAGCTAACAGTTCTTTTGTTTATCTTACTTTTTCAATATGATCTTGGTGCGCCTCTCAAATAAAGTCATTTTTGTTAACTTTGATATCTTTAGACAAATTAAAACCATGGTTTTGTAAAGCCATTTCGTTTCAAACAAAATTTTTACTGATATTTAAGTAACTCTGGTGGGAAAAAAAATGTACTATGGAAAGTTGACCAACTATCAAAAAAACTTGCGGCATTAATGCAGATTCTAAAATGGTATCACACATGTGAATATTCGAAACACGCTGGTTTTTATCAGTTTTTTTATAAAACAAGTTATGTTTATTAAAGAATGCAATTTACAAAATTTCGAGTGCTTTAAAACTGCTTCGTTTGGCCCTCGACTTTTGAGACACCCTGAATATGTTATAAAAAGGTGGCTATGGGTCGAAAGCTTGAAGTTCGCTACACATAATGTTCAATTTTTGAACTTTTTGATGGAAATTATTGTAGTAATTGTAGGAATTATTATTGATAATAAACTGAGCTTCAACCACCACATTCAAAAAATAGTTAGTAAATCCCTCAGAATGCTTGGTTTTATTATGCGAGTTACATCAAATTTTTGCAATTATCAATCATTTCTGGCCCTTTACCGTGTTCATGTTAAATCGATTACTGAATATTTAACACCAATTTGGAATCCAAATTATGAGGTACATAGTAAAGCTTTGGAGGAAATTCAGAGAAAATTCACTCGCTTACTTAAATTTAGAACGAGTTTACCCTACGAACCATATCCTTATCAGACATAATTTATTCGGATTTAAAATTTGATTTATTACAGGATTCACTTCACAGAATTTATTGCTTCTGTCTTTTTCATTATAATTGCGATAAAACTGTGACCAAGATAAGGCACCCTGACGAACCGCATATGTATGTGGCGTGTTTATTCGCAATTAAATATGTTTCAAGTATTACACTATGTAGGTGGCTATGTGCCAAAATCTCCAGAATTCGCTCAAAATATTTTCTATTACAGAATTTTATCGGTATGATTATGAAAACTCAACGAGCCAATATGGTGCATTTTGAGGATTTTTTAAACACGAGGAATATTTTTCCGAACTTTCACAGAATTCCAAATTACGAAATTTAGCATTAAATGCAAATGCATAAATAATGCACCTTGACGAACGAGCCAAAATGGGGCATTTTCTCCATTTCAAATCTCCAGAATTCACTCCACAGACTTGTAATTTTCGGATTTTTTCATTTTTGATCAAAATAGGGGACCTGCTTATTCGCAAATTGCAATGCTTTCATATATTAATTCGCTCCACAGAATATTCATTTTCGTAAAACTCGTCAATTCGTAAAATTTTTTCCGACGTACGATTTGCTAAAAGTGTGCAGACCGAGCTGCATTTCGGTATCCAGTATGCTTTATCATTCGAATTATTTTCTCTTTGCAAATAATGAATTGTAACTTGGCCGATAAAACGTGAACTTGAGTAGAGGGTCTGGTAAGTAAACGACTCAATTAATTCCTTAGCTCTACACGTTCTTCTGACCAGTCAATCGAAATTACTCGATCTTTAAGCAAACTTTTTCAAAGTAAAAGGAAATCATTTGAAATAGAAATTTAATGTTGTTACTTAGCCAGTGCTCATAAACTGTAAAAACATTTCAAATAGTACACTAGCGTAAATCTTTTAATATTGATGTTAAACGAACACTTAATAAAATGTGGTTTTAAATGCAAAATTAGACTATTTGCAGGTAGAAGTAAATCACAATACATTTCTCGGTAGATTCGCCTTTATTCGGACTTTTACCGTTACCAATCATATACATTCATGTAACAATTATGAATAATTTTTCTGAAAATTCGGGATTTTTTATTTGGGAGATTGATTTTGGGATAGCGTACCTAACCCCGACAAAAGTAAAACCTGGCTATTACCCAGAATAACCCAAAACTAGATTCGTTATTTATATTTTTTTACTGTTATTATAGCTCTATAACCATACGCCATGGCTCCCCCAAAATCTGATTTTCATACAAATGGATTTTTTTACAGGTGTACTTCTTTTTTCTTTTTTTACCTAGTAAAATAATGTACAGCCCTCATGAACAATTTTGACCTTAAGATTTTTGTGCCACAACATATTCATAAACGAAAGACCAATCTTTGGCCGGTCGCTATATGTTCTTCAACACGGTCGATAAAATGACGTTGACACATCCAATGTTATTTTCATCGAAACTTATTTTGATACGACATCTCGAAAAACACGGCGCACATAACTCTCACAACTACTTTCGGTGGTCTTATTGGTTACTTGGGGAGTTTTTCAGATGTTGCCCAGAATCTGGAAAAATTTATTTGGAAGCAGAAAATCGAAAATTTCTAGTAAAAATTCATAATCAGAAATTTTCTCCAATTTTCCCATGCGGCCGTAGTATAACTTTAGCTATTAGAAAAACAGTCGGCAGTATTGGTTAGTTGTCGGAGTTTTTAAAATATTAACCGTAATCTGAAACGTGAATATTTCGCCACAAAAAATCATATCACTTACCAAATACTAAATGATTCTGAACTATTTTCATTTTGTTTTTCGATTCGCAAGTCGCCAACCCAAAATTCAATGCAACCCAGCACAACTATTTTTATATTTACTTGAAAAGAAGTGGACGAGAAGCACTCATTGTTGACTCATTTTAGAACCTTGTTCAAAATATATATTAGAATTACAATATTGACCGTTTATTCAATTTTCACAATTCGTGATTAAAAATTAGACCAGTTCGCTCCAGCATAGCCAAAATGGATTTTAATCGTGTAGTATAGACAGAAATCCATAATAATTTCATGTTCCAATCAAAAATCAAACTAGAAACTAAATTTCATAAGAATTGGTTATGAAATAGTAAAGTTTAGTTTAGCGTGACCAAATTTTATCATAATTCGTGAAGACTTGGCGGAAAAAATTGTGAAATTTTAAGACTTCAAATACCGAGATTTTTTACTTCCGAAGAAAAATAATTTCCGCTGGTTATAAAATAACAACACTCTCTTTTGTGATAGTGCTGTTACTTATGGCGGGTAGTGAAATCTCTTATTTATTACCAAATTAATTTATGAATTTTCGCGCCGTGTTTTAAATCCTATTATCTAACGTAACTAGTGTTGAGCCATTGAGGCTAGTAAATTATCCAACTCCTTCCGTGAAACCATTGAGGCTAATAAATTATCTGACTCCTTCACCAAGTTTTCAGCCTTCTGTAGCTGAAAAAGATTTATCAGACCAATTTAAAACACGCAAGGAAAATTTTAAATTTTTCCTTGGCAACGCTGCACTTATAGTTTGCAATAAGCACATCCAACGAATAGTCAAAGGCTTCTCTTGCCAGTGCCAGTCTATAGTCAAATGGTTTCTGCATTTTTTTTTGTAAAAAAGTAAGTAATCTTTATATACGTGTGTGTTTGTGATATTAAAACTGAAGAACTGCTGTACCGATTTTGATAAAAATTAGTGTATATATTCTACGGGTCATGAGAATGGTTTTTAGCTGGAAATTCTCGAGCTTTTTCGATTTTTCCAATTATATTGAAAATATATCATTTAAAAGATAAGAAGAAACAACTTACTAAGAACCAAAATGCCCTAAATTAATTTTGCAACGATACCGATCCAGAGCGGGTTTTCAAAATTTAAGCGGAATGATGTGGTGTTTTCTCCAGGTTACAAGAGAAAAAAATTGGCTCGCAACACTAGAACAACTCTAGACAAATATCTCCGTGGTAAGAAAGCACAGAGTTCCAATTCGACAAAATACCGCCTGAAAAAAAAGCGCGAACATATAAGATCGTGCATCGAAAAATCATCTTCCAAGCGGAACAAGGAACTTCAAGTGACTGTTTTGCTAACATTAGAAACCTCACTAAAGACTTCCAACCAATATGTAGGACTACCAAATACGGAAATGGAGAGCTGACAACAAATGTGACTGACGTTCTTCAAGTACGAAAAATCTACTTCCAAAACGCATTTTAGAAATCAATCATAAGACGTGTTCAAGCTTACGGAAGTGAGAGCTACACCCTGATGTCTAAGGATCAGGAACAATTGTTCCATCTTTTGTGCAATTAAAGTTGTGCAAAACGACTAACGGACTCATACAAACTACGAGATAAAGCTACTTCTCGAAGGCTACGATATCGTCGGATTCATCAAATCCACAATATCGTATTACTAATAAAGGATTTATCCAGCCGATGTGCATCGTAGAGGAAAACCTCGACTGTGATGGCGTGACGAGCTAAGATGAGGGCGATGGATCGAGATGGATGAAGAACCATAATGCAGGCGGTCAAATCCTTTCATGGGATATGAAAGCTAGAGACAGAAATAAAATTTCAGTGGCCAGTAACAGCCAGAAACTGAAACTTATATGAACGCAGAGAATCAAAAATGCATACTAAAAATTTTAGCCAATAGATTTTCGCCAATTTTCGCTTGTAGCCTCAGTATGACCTTACGTATTAAGAACAGAGCACTAAGTATCTTGTATTTGTTTTGAGATATTGGGTAGAGATCGAAGATTTATTGCGAAAATTCTAACCTATAGATTTTCCCCAAATTTTCCAAGTAGTCTCAGTACGACCTTAGCTATTAGAAAACAACCGAAAGTACTGGTTAGTTGAGGAAATTTTGAGATATTGGCCAGAATCGGGGTAAAACTGGAGAAAAACGAAAATTTATGGCGCAAATTCTAACCCACAGATTTTAGCTAAATTTTCAGTCTCAGTACGACCTTAGCTATTAGAAAAACAGCCGACAGTATTGCTTAGTTGCGGGAATTTTTGACATATTAGAAAATCAATATATCACATAACAAATCTTTTATTTTTCGATTCGTAATTCTCCAACCCAAAATTCAATGCAACCCTGCACAATAATTTTTATATTTACTTGTAAAGAAGTCGTCGAGAACCGCCTATTGTTGACTCATTTTAGAACCTTGTTCAAAATATATATTAGACTAATTACAATATAGACCTTCGACGTAAATTTCACTATTCCTGATTAAGAATTAGCCCAGTTCTTTCCAACATCAATTTTATCGTGTAGAATAAACAGAACTATCTAATAAATGTATGTTTCAATCCAAAACCATACTAGAAACCAAATTTCATTAGAATTAAGGTAAAGTTTAGTCCAGCATGAACAAATGCTACAAAGCTGTCCAGAACTCACTTTAGAATCAATCTTATTTATAATTCGTTGGACCAAATTTTATTTATAATTCGTTAACAAATGGCGGAGAAAGATTGAAATTTCAAAATATAAAATAACAATTGATAGACTCGCTTTTTTGGTAACGCTGTCACTTATGGCGTGTAACGTAATCTCTTATGTTCCTCTGGCAAATTTCGGCTGTCTTATACAACATTATTTATTACAAAATTAGGTTATGAATTGGCGATAACACACATATCGCGCTATGCATTATAGATCCTGTTATTATACACATAACTGGCGTTCTTTCTGCCATTGCAAGGACGTGTTGTTGGATGCGCTAAATTATATGAATCCTTGCCCAAGTTCGATTGAAAAAGATACATCAGGCCGAATTAAAATGCAAGGAAAAATTTAAAATTTTTCTTTGGCAGCGCCATACTCGCGATGCTTGGTATGCAATAAACCCGTGTGCAACAAGCACACCCAACGAAATTTTATTTTGAATTTATAAAGAAATAAATATTTATAATTAAAAATAAGTAACAAAAATGGAAAAACACCAGACTTTTGTTCAATCATTTAAAAATATATACTGGTCACCAGGGGACTCTGCCGTCTGTACGGAGGTAGCTGCAACAAATTAAATATACAGTTGCCTGTAAATTAAAAAATTTTCAGAAATGTGTTAAGATCATGTCAAAATATTTATTAGAGATTTCAGGGAGATTCAAGCTTCTACCTTAAAGTTTTCCTTCCAAAATTAAGATTTTAATATTGAAAAAATACTCAATAACCTTCGCGGTTGTGTGGTCATAATAAAAATAATATTTTTTTAGTTTTTGTGTCATCAAAAAGCTTAATGTACTCGTATACGTATATCAAAATAGGTTAAATTTCATTAATACTTAACAATTTCTGTACATTAATCATCATATTGCATAATATTATAAATCGAGCTTGCTGTTCTAAAAAGCACAAAAAATTATAAATTAAATAAACCAATTAACCACAAAATTATATTGGGTATACGAGGAGAGGAATAATGAGCTGTATATGCTTGCTTTCTCCGTCGCAAGAAAAATGTTAAACCAAACCACAAAAACCAAATAAAAAATTACATTTGGAGAAAATATCATTAATTTTCATGCTAATTGAATTATGATAAAAATGTATTATTTTTTTTGTGCAAGGAATTGACTACCCTAATTTAAACATAATTTAATTAAAACAAAACAAAAATTAGAAAATTTTAAATTTTCCACATATACTTGCACAAATAAATCTTTATTCGATTCAAATTAAACCATAACGAAAAGTATAAAAAAGCAACAGCAAAATTAAAACTGAACCGCAAGCTTGTCATTATGTGAAAATGTACAAAAACAACAACAAGGGAAATGTAACGGATAATTTTTTTCCTCCTCCCCTCGCATCCCGCGTTCACGATTTCCTTGCCGTTCGTATAATATTTTTTTATGAATATATATTGTTGTAACATTATTAAAAAGCAATAAAGTAATTTCCTCTTTTCATGTTGTACAAACTTAATCAATGTGTAATTTTCCGCAAATTGAAATTACACGGTATAAACCCCTGGTAAAATGAATGGCAAATATTAATAATAACAGTTTGTTACTTCTTGTCTATTTCTTACGGCTGAAGAATTGTATATATTATGTCGAGTTATGGTAGATGGATGATGGGGTGAATCAAATTAGTAAAATAATGTCTGCATTAAATTTGAGGAAATTTTTTTTCGTCCAATTTTTTTGGTTTTTGTGTGTGTGTGTAGTTTACAGTACGTAGACGGAAAATCAAGAAAACAAAACATTTTTGGTTTACTTTAAGTTTTTCAGGTCACGCGATAGAGCAATTGATTTGTGCTATGAATTTAGCTTTTCCTGCAAGTTGATGGTGTATATATGTGTGTGTGTATGTTGAATGTGGTTTAATGGGTTGGCATGTTACCGCCCACTATTTCTATATTTAAGAACAAATAATTTAATATGTTTCATTGGATTAAATAAAGCGAGTTCTTCCCAAACATGAATACGGAATTAAGATAACACGATAAGTGTTTATAAATAATTTAATAAATTTGTTATAAATTTGAATTGTGTATTTTTGGCGGAAACACTTAGGGAAATGATTGTGTTGGTCATTTATAATTATGTTGTTGGCTTGGTCATTAATTATATTTATTATTTTGGTTCACGGCAACTAAATTACATAAATGTATGAAATATGTTGGAAAGAGTAGGCCATGTCAAATGTTAAAATTTATTATAAAAAGTGTATTGAAATGCTTTGATCACGTTTAATTTGATCTAAAACATTTATCAATTTTAAAATGATCATATTTTCAAATCAAATTGCAACCTTCTGTGTAGACGACATTTCGCGTGAATACCTTATCACAATTGGGAACTAATTTTCCATGCTATTCAGTCTCTTTAACTGTATCTTTGATACTTTCAAAGGTTTTCACCATTAAAAAGCCAATTTATAATTACCCGTGAGTAAACACTGGTTGTGACAAATACAGTCCCACTTTCTCAAGAGGCTGTCCTTGAGCTTTATTAATAGTCATGGCAAAAGCCACTCTTACAAGAAATTGCTTTCTTTGAAACTCAAAGGGGAAAGGAGTTTCAGAAGTTAGATAGGAGTTTGACTTTCTATCAGAAATTACTTTAGCAAAAATCACGTTGTTTAACCGAGAACCTAGTAAATGATGTTCTCTCCACTGACCCACTGCCAATTTCACTGGTTAGATTGGTAGCTGCTTCAATAACCAGTCATTATAATGCAATGAGTTTTCAACAAAAAGGAATTTTTACCCCAGGTGGTACACCAACTGCTCAGTTGGCTAATCCACCCTCTAACGAGGCCGGCTCAAAGGATTCTGGGGTGAGCAAACCATTGCTATTCCCATTCGATCGAAGTTCAAAATTAGCTAGGTCACCACCTAGACAAATAGAGTTCGCAACTCAGCAGGAAATCGAAAATGCTGAACTACGCAGAAGACTGAGTGAAATAGAAAAAGTCGCATCGCAACTTAGCAATGAAATCGCTAAGTTAAAGAAAGAAAACGAGGAGCTAAAGAAGCCCAATCTGATAGAGGTTGTGGAAACTCCTCTTACTTGTTATAACGAAACCAGTACCCTTGCCCGTACTGACGCTGAGTTCCACACAGATGAGGGGGAACTTGCAAGAGAAACTGATTGGATACACAAACAGAAGAAAAGACCAAGGAAAAAACGAAGAGCAGAATTCTCGCCAGAAGTTGAGGAGCTCTCGCAAGCAAAAGTTAATGAAACTGTCAATCCAGTGCCTGTACCCCAACATCACCAGCAACAAGAACAACGAAAGGTTGCAATGAAGACCAAAGCACCACCGCCAATTAATGTGGTAGGCATTACTGAGTTTGCGAATATCCAAGCTCTAATGAAATCAGTGTCCACAAACGACTATAGAGTAGTTGCACTAAACAATAATGTTTGGAAGATAAACACAAGAGATCCCGATGCATACAGAGCTTTAGCCACAAAGCTCACTGAAGAAGGTAAAGAGTGGTATACATATGAAGACAAAAATAACCGAAACATCAAGGTTATGGCCAGAGGTCTACATCCCACCTGCAGGAAGGAGGATATAATAGAAGATCTCAAAATGAAAGAACTGCAAATTGAAGACGCAGTCAATATCCTTAAACGAGAGAAAGTTGAAAATAGTCAAGAAACCAAGATCGTTAAAAGAGGGCTCCCGCTATTCATGCTCACATTCAACAAAAGCGAAAAAATTGAAAATATATTTAATATCAAAGCAATACTTAATATGAGGGTTAAAATAGAACCACTGAAAAAGAACACGAGATTAATACCTCAATGCAAGAAATGTCAAGCTTATAACCACACCCAAAGATATTGCGGGAGAGATGTTAGGTGTGTAAAATGTGCCGGCAGACACAACGCGAAAGACTGTTCTCTTAGTCGAACCGAACCTGCAAGGTGTATAAACTGTAAAGGACAACACCCAGCCAACTATAGAGGATGCGAAGTAGCGGTACAACTGCAAAGGTTAAGAAATAAAACACGCCAATCGACTCAAAACAGTAATGTTAGAAGAGAAAGGATTCCAACTACAACTAGAGCGCCGACTCAACCAGAGCCCATAGGGCCAGAGAGGAGATCCTACTCTCAGATAACGCAACAAAATACTATTGAAGAAAATCCACTAGAAAGGATATTTCGAAGTATAGAAACGATAAATGCACGCCTAGCAAAACAAGAACGTGGTCTAGAAGCTATATATAAGCGGCTGGATAGACAAGAAGCTACCAATGAGCTTACATCAATGCTATACTAATCAAATGAATAGATCATTTAGAATTGTTATTTGGAACGCGAATGGATTACCACAGCATGTTCCAGAACTAGAAACTTTTCTAAACTTAGAAAAAATAGATATATGTCTTGTCTCGGAAACTCATTTAACAGAAACTTCATTTATTAAAATACGTAACTATCAATGCTACCATGATATTCATCCAGGAGGAAACGCTAGAGGCGGGTCTACCGTAACTGTTAAAAATAATATTAAACATTACGAAGTGCCCGGCATTGAGGAAGAAATTATGCAGGTTAAAACCATAATAGTTGAATCAATATATAATAGGGAACTCAGTATCTCCTCTATTTACTGTCCCCCACGCCATCAATTAAAAAAAGAAGACTACAGTCGACTTTTTAAATCACTAGGATCAAATTTTATCATAGGCGGTGATTTTAATGCAAAGAACACCTATTGGGGATCTAGACTTACAACCTCTAAAGGGAAAGAGTTATTTAATGCAGCTCGCGAGAACAACTGTGAATTCCTCTCTGGCGATAAACCAACATATTGGCCTGCTGACATACATAAAATTCCAGATCTTCTTGACTTCTTTGTAACAAAAGGAGTTTTAGAGGACTACACATGCATTGAAAATAGTGAAGGACTATCATCTGACCACTCACCTGTGATCATGACACTGAGTACAATGATAATAAAAAAAGATAATTCACCTAAGTTAACAAACAATAAAACCAATTGGGATCTATTTAAGAAATTAGTAGAAGATCGAACAAATCTCGGCAAACCAATTAGAACGAAGGTGCAGCTGGAAGATGAACTAGAAATATTTAATAACAATATCCAACAAGCGGCTTGGGAAAGTTCAATGATTTCTCATACCAACGCTACAATGAAACATAACTATCCTCTTGAAGTCAGAGAGCTACTTAGGGAGAAACGGAAAGCTCGCAAAATCTGGCAGCACTCTCGTGCACCGCAACACAAAACTATTCTAAATTTTTTGTGCAACAAATTAAAACAACTAATAAAAGAAATAAAGAACGAAAGCATAACTAAGCGACTACGAGGTCTTTCTGAATTAAAGGATGACGATTACTCGCTTTGGAAAGCAACGAAGGGACTAAAAAGATCCAAAATGCATGTGCCGCCTATCAAATGCGATGACGGTTCATGGGCTAAAAGTGACAAACAGAAAGTCTCTCTATTTGCTGCTTATTTAGAAGAGACTTTTCAACCGTTGCCGAGGCAAACAGCAAATGAAAATACAACAGTCGTAAACAAAGCAGATGATCTTGACATAAGGCTTGTGACTTTATTGGAGCTTAAAACTGAAATCAATAGTAACTTAAGTATCAGAAAAGCTCCAGGTTATGATTTAATAACTGGGCAAATTGTGAAAGCCATTCCCGAGAAAGGTTTGCGTAAATTAAATCAAATAATTAATGCAGCTTTCAGATTGAAATATGTTCCACGACAATGGAAGGTGGCCGAAGTAATAATGATTCCTAAACCAGGCAAACCAGGAAACGATAAAAAATCATATAGACCGATATCACTACTTCCAATCATATCAAAAATATTTGAAAAACTGTTGCTGAAAAGACTCAAACCTATAATAGAAGAGAGATGCCTAATTCCACCACACCAATTTGGGTTTAGAGAAAACCACTCTACAGTTGAACAAGTTCACAGAATAACGGATGTCATTGAGGATGCACTCGAGAATAAGAAAATATGCTCCAGTATTTTCTTAGATGTAGCTCAAGCTTTCGACAAAGTTTGGCACCAAGGGCTTGAATTTAAACTGCATCGAGACCTGCCTAAGCAATTTTATCAAATTCTTAAATCGTACATAGCTGATCGACACTTTAGAGTCAAATTTGAAAATGAGTACTCTGAAATAAAAAGAATATCAGCAGGTATACCACAAGGTAGCGTACTTGGACCTATTCTGTTTATTCTTTACACGAGAGACTTACCGAATATTGAAGGTACCACAGTAGCAACATTTGCAGACGATACAGCTATTCTAGCAGTTGGAAAAGATATTTCGGAAGCAACAAACAAACTTCAAAGTGCAGTTAACACGGTGAGCAACTGGACTAAAAAATGGCGCATCTCATTAAATGAAGCCAAATCAGTACACGTCAACTTTACAAATCAAAATGTAAACTGTATTCCCGTGGTTCTCAACTCAAAACAAATTCCATATGCAAATACAGCTAAATACCTTGGCATGACCCCCGATGCTAAGCTAAGATGGAAAGAACACATCAAGAAGAAAAAAGAAGAGTTAAACATCAAATATAGAAAAATGTACTGGCTCATGGGTAGAAACTCTGAGCTCTCAATACACAACAAATTGCTTCTATACAGGCAAATGCTAAAACCAGTATGGACCTATGGTATCCAGCTTTGGGGTTGTGCCAAGAAAACCAATGTACAAATGATACAATGCTTCCAAAATAAAGTGCTACGAGGGATTGTGAACGCCCCATGGTACATTAGGAATGACAACATCCATAGAGACCTGAAGATGGAATACGTCACCGATGAAATAAAGAATCATGCAAGGAAACACGTACAGCGCTTATCTCTACACGAAAATGCAGATATCCGTCGTATGTTGGACACCACTAACGGCGTGAGGAGACTCCAAAGGCAGAAACCTCTGGAGCTGGGCAGTTTGGTTTAGAAGAAAGTATTATAAAATGAGTAACCAATAGGTTACTCATCTTAACCCGAGAACTTAATTTAAGAAAGATAAATTACTAGATGATCTCTGAATCAGTTGTAATATTGTATAAATAAATAAATAAATTTATTAAATAAAAAAAAAAAAAAAAAAAAAAAAAAAAAAAAACGTTGTTTAACAACTTCGTGGTAATGAGTCTTATATCTTTATAAAGATCTCATTTCCAATTCAAATTTCGGAACAACAGGCATGCCTGATACATTTAGAGTGTTCAAAAACTCTACATGAAAGTGAATTCTTTCCTCTTTATCATCGGTGACTGTCTACACTTTCGTTAACTCTTTCATCCTGAGGTCTATCTTCAGGTGTAACTAAACGACTCAAAACTTAAAGGAAAGGAATCAGAGAATATTGAATCGACTAATGAGTCATTGTAAATACACTGTTGAGGTATTTCAATGATATCTTCACAAAATCTTTGATCATTGGTGAGTGTCACCGAGGGACATTAGCCACTCAGCATATTGAGAGTCATCTACAGCTCTCGTTGTTCTCCGTCAGTTTGATCTGAATAATATGACGCCACATTGAACCTCTTAAGAGTGTCTTCCAAGATTTGCACTCGACCTCCACCGATTACAATTGGTAATGTCTGCAAAAAATGGCCTCCACAAAGAATAACGATATTGCCAAATGGCATATAACCATTTGACATATCAACAGCCCTTTTGATTTCTTTCAAAAGTTTGACAACACATATCAGGGCATTTTCTGGATTCATTCCAGCTTCATTCCAAATAAAAGTTTGGCATTCCACAGCGTCGTCTGAGGTCTGTTTCATGTTAGATACTTTTTTAATAGGACTGGTACCTTGAATTGGGAGTGGTATAGATTCTCCCTCCCTCAACAAGAGTGTACAGAGAAGTGTACTTTCCAGGAAAATTTGCCACTTAATGCAGGCCCATCACCGAAAATGCATCTTACTCTTTATTTTGGATCACCAACAGCTTGCATGACCATGTCATGACCTTCTTTTTGTCTAACATTCAGCTTAGGCAAAAAACATAAGTCCATTTTCTGCT
This sequence comes from Nephrotoma flavescens, assembly GCA_932526605.1. Taxonomy (NCBI): domain Eukaryota; kingdom Metazoa; phylum Arthropoda; class Insecta; order Diptera; family Tipulidae; genus Nephrotoma; species Nephrotoma flavescens. The sequence goes on along the minus strand of OW052222.1, from coordinate 227,397,252 downwards.
TGAGAAACAGGGTCATATTCCGATGGAATATCATCATGAATTGCATTAGGAGTAAGCAATTTCAATGTCCATTATATCGTGTAATGCACGACTTTCTGGGTCGGCAACCTTGAATGACTGAAACCTTCAGTTAGCGCAACGTTATGGGTAGGAAACAGCTTTCCCGCATCTTGTGGTTTGCAAAAAATGTAAATCCATGCAAAGAGGAGTCTCCTTTGATTAGAAAGCGTCGTAAAAGACGCTTCTGTAAGAGTGATATCCCACTCTTTGTCATCTGCAAGTAGATGTCTGCGTCTACAATTCCCAATCGTGTGCTCCTCTATTGTGAAAAAGGCAATATCGCTCAGTATCATTAAAAATAAAAAAGCCAAACATTCTTGTTATTGCTTTGTTGGTACCTCTTTTCCGGGGTTCCGAATGGTTTATTCTGGTCAATTGAAACCAAGCTGTTAGCGTGGTTTCCTTTTTTGCATCTTTCTGCAGGTGACAGTTCTTTAAATGAACTGCCAGTCGAATGATATCGTCGGTTTGGTGCAACAGTGACACAACTCAAAATTTTTAATTTATCAGTAGACGAATTGAAAAAATCACTCGCTTGTAGCATTATGTGCATTATAGTCGTATTTATAAAGATATTTTACGCTCAACGATAAAGAAACCTCCAGTACGTCTTTGGTACTTGGGAAAGCCGCTTTTATTTTGTCGAATTACTTCTTCAAAATCTTTGGGATATTCTTTGGCATTTTTAACATCTTTCAAACAACTATCATTTGAACATCCATGTGTCACGTGCTTTATGACATGTTGAAAAAGAACTGGTCCTTTTTCCTTGTCTGTTCTTCGAAGTTTGTCTTCATTATAAAGCATTTGCAACATATATAAATGTGGAAGCCCACGTTTTTGCAATAACTCTACCCAAGACATTGTTTACAGTAATGTCATTATTAAGTTCTTTAAGCTTTGAATTAAAGACTTTAGAGATCAGATCTGGCCTGTCCTCAGGACTACAACCCCTCAAATGAGGTCTGTTTTCCCAAACTTTCTTACAATTCCCATTGCATGCCGGAAATTTTTAAGTTGACTACTTGATCCTCCACTAAAAGAAGATGGCAAAATAAGCATTTCTTCCAGCTAATAAATTATTGTAATATTGCATCTGGGTAATTCGTTTCTCAGTAGTGACCTCTTTTAAATCAAGATGTTATCCCCAACTCCCATGGGAAATAGAAGTAGGTACACCATGGGATCACATTTTTCATCAAGAAATGAGAGTTGTTTAGTCTCACTCGATCTTTTGTTGTAGACTCTTAGGCCTCTACTATCCGGCGAATCACCATCTGCATTTGCTTTAAATACAACAGCTATCCCATTAGCTGTCGGGCGAATATCATAGCACCTGATCATTTCGGTTGAAAATGAAAGTATACCAATTCAGGAATGCTTGATCCAGTTTCTTGCCCTTGTAGGTAGATAATGTACTATGGTATCTTTATTGAACTTTTCATTGAATGCATTACTCATTCGTTCATCTGCACCCAATTGTGCAGTGTCCAACATCTAAAGTTGGGCATACGCGGTTGTTTTATCATCTGCAGGATGGGCAGTCGTAGAAGTCACATGGTGCATTGCACTTTGGATTTTAAAGCAATAAGGAGCTCTAGGGCCAGGCTTAGCATTATTGCCAGATCTATATTTGCAGCTCAAAGTGGTAAATGTAAAGCGCAATTGTAATTGCGAATATATTTCATGTAAAGTTCAGTGCGTTCGAAATTAAGTTTGCCTTTATGGCAACAGTAACTAAGACGATTATCATCAGACTTCTTTTTTTTGTAGAATTTCACATTTGAAATTCAAAGAATGACATGACCCACATTCAAAAGTCATTGAACCCAAATCGTGAAGATCTACATCAACAGCATTACGAATAGTTTCTACTCTTTGCTGTCTTCCTCCATTGAATGAAGCATTTCTCAGAGTTCTTTGCTCAGGAGTTTCATTTGCTCTGCTTTAAGCGTTTAGTTGCACCTCAATAGTTACTTTTGTTTTGGAAATTTAATCTGGAGAACTGTATTTTACGGTCGCTAAAAAATAATTAAATTCCTGGTTTGGATGGTATTTCCAAAACCGCTTCTAGAATTCGTTTATTTTTTTTTTTAATTTCTTATTTTAAGGTAGCTAAGTTCGTAACGGATCTGTTTGTGAAATCTGAGTACGATGTAAGCACGGTCGTTGAAGGATTTTTATTTTAAAAATTTCACTCGACAAATTTATTTCATCTCAATCAATATTTATCGTTAATATTTTGGGAGTTAAGATTATAACGGATATGTATGTGCAAAATGAGCTTGTTAAAATTTGCCGGTAATTTTCTGATAGTCAATTCTGATAATACAAGTATGAACAACTATCGACCAGTGTCTCACTACTTTCTGTATTCTCGAAAATATTTGAAAAAAACATAAATTGTAGAATTGTATCCTTCCTAGACAAAAGAGATTTTCTCTTTCTCTTTATTTGTTTTTAATAATAACAAACGAATCAAATTAAACTCATCGCCGAAGAAATTCAGAAGCTCAAGCTACATCTAGTAATCACGAAAAATGTTGACTTCGATATTAATAGACCATGACCTTGCAGATTTACTAATCGCCATATTGCCGAAGTCAAAATTAGGCGTTTTACAAAAATTTCATATGTGTGCATATGTGTGCATATGTGCACTGAAACTTCATAAATAAGCTCTTTTTATAGTTTGGGGGAGTCATTTTTGATCAAAGTGATTTTTGATCGAAATCGGTTTACCGAAAGTGGCAGCTTCTGAGCTTTTTCAATTTTTGCAAAGATTTTGAAAATCGTAGCATTTACGAGAAAAACGTTTACAATTTAAAATATTGTAAATTGAACTTGCAACAATTTCAGCCCATGTAATTTTTCTACAATGAAATCGAAAATAACGTTTTTTGACCAAAAACTGTTTGCTGACAAAAATTCGGCTTAGAAACTTCATAAGGGTTTTTCTTAAATTGGAAGATCACAGCGAATTTTGGGCAAAATAAGTCGACCGGAAGTGGCTGCTTCCATTGAATCTTATACGATTTTAGACGGATTGATTAATCCAGATAAAACTTCAGATTTTTTTACAAAGTTAGAAATCTCAGTAATATTTAGCAAAATCGGTTCAACTGAAGTGACACCTTTCTTTCGTAGGAGCTTTTTGACTTTTTTTAAATACTTTGAAAAGTATATCATTTACGAAAAAACGATTATGAACCATAAGATTTTAAATTAAAATTTGCAACAATATAGGTTGATATCAATTTTCCAAAACTTAAGCAGAAATGACGATTTTTAAACAAAATAAAACTATTTTCCAACAAAAATGCGGCTCTCGACCGTCCAGATGATTTGATTAATCGAGATTCATGCCTAAGCTTTTCCACAAACTTAGAGATTCCAGTATTTTTGGCCGGAATCATTTCACAGAAAGTGATACTTTAACTGTAAGTTACTTACATTTATTAGAAAATTGATTATGTACTAAAAGATTTTAAATTAGATTTGCAACAACACTTTTCTAGATCAGTTTCTAAAATTTATGCAGAAGTCACGATTTTTGACCAAAAACCGTTTTTCAACAAAAATTTGGTCCCAAAGGAGTGCAGATGAACCAATTGATCGGAACGCAACTTTATACCAAAGCTTCTTTCTCTATTTGGGACATACAAATGAATTTTGGACGTAATCGGTCCACCGGAGTTGGCAACTTTCATAGCTTCATAGCTTTTCATCGGAACTGACAGCTAAGACATTTTTCATTTTTCTGAAAAGTATATTATATACCAAAACAACGGCTATGAACTAAAAAATTCTAAATTAATTTTACAATAATGGACAAATCAGTTTTTAAAATAACGGAAGTTACGAATTTTGCCAAAATACTGTTTTTCAGAAAAAAATTGGACGGAATGCAACATCATACTTAAGGTTAATGTGTTAATTGGGATAGCTCCGTGAGATTAGGCCGAAAGTGGCAGCTTCCATAGCACCTTGTGGTATACGAAATTTTTTGTTTTATTGGCAGGTACGAGAACGAACAAATCGGATGGTTTGCTACGTACAGTTGGCCGTAAGAGAAACATTCATTTTCTAGATTCAGGCCACAAACACTCAAGGTTGATGGTCATGGCGAATGCAAGACGAATCGGTAATTGAATTTATTTAAACTCGAACAGCATATCGGTTGGGATCATCGGAATGAGAACTTCCTCACTTTCGAACATTCTTTGGAGTATCGTCGTGTGAATCACATTGCCCATGAGTTTTCTCACCACCAGATTTCGTAGCATGATGATTACAGAACCAACTTTCAGTTGTAAATTGTGCAGATCCAATGAGCTTAAAAAATTCAGTTGGATAGTTAGATGGATCGTTTAACAATGCAACTCGCATGTTTATCGTCAGCTGAAGTTTATTCACACAGCACCACAGAGTCGATGGTTTGAGGAAATCGTATATTTCATCGGCAGCGGTTGATCTTGGAATGACTGGTATTGTTTGACGGGAATTGCCAGAGTGTAGAATCATTGCACCTCCCAAACATCTTGAGTACATTCATCCCAGATGATCATTTTACTTGTTCCCAAAACATGTTGCATGTCGGGTTTTCAGCCGAATGAAGGTTTAACGGCAGTTTCAACGCTGAACGAGCCGGTCGACATCCTTCTAGCAATGTCACCGCTATCCCAGAAGAAGCAACTGCTACAGCAATATCAGATCTCGCACGAACAGTGGCCAAAATCAATGACAAGAGAAATGTGCTTCCAGCTCCACCGGGCGCATCGAGGAAAAATAGTCCACCAACCGAACCAATGCATGATGTTCATGGAGTATTGATCATGTGGCGCCGATCAAGTTGATCCTCCATATTGCTCATAAAGTAAATTTGGATGAATTTATGCTGTCCATCTTCAAACGGTTTCAATGACCCAATTCGGTGGTGAATATGGGCTTGGATCTATATAAAGTCAAAGACGAAGTCAGAATTATAAATTTATGATCACCAAAAGAAAATGAACGGTTATTCTCTCGAGATGAAATGATCTTGAATGTTGGATTGAATCCGCGTTCTTCAATAATGTCTGGGATTTTTTTTTTTTTGGAATTTTTAATTTTGGATGCTCTTTCTTTAGAAATTTGGTTTTTATTTTGGATTTGGCGAGTCATACCCAAACAGTTCTGCAATTCATTCGGGCATGCTGAATGTAACTAGGCCGTTTCTTAACAAATTACTGTCAAATTTCGAATGTAGACATTAAGATATTAACGTAAATTTTGAATGAAGTTTTGGAATTGATGATTTTTTCCGTATTACTATACCGGTTTCAAACTATCTAAATCCCACTTTTTAAATCCCGCCTTCTTTTGTCAAAATTGGAATTTTCTAAAACTGGGGCCTTACTATTGAATTCGACGTTAATTTTCGACGGCTATCGTTTTCCTATAGCAAGCGTAGACACAAAAGAGAAAATAATAGTAAAAATGGCATAGATTTTTCTTTTTTCATCTGTTGTCTACTACCAGAAAGCGATGGCATTCGAAAATGAATGTCGAATTCAATAATTAGGCCCCTGAATTCAGTTTGATCACATTTTGAAACTTATAAAAGGGATTTATAAAATTTACTTTATATTTTTTCGTGATTTTTTTAAATTTGTGATTTTGATTTCATGGTTTCGAAAAGCGGGCAAACGCCCCAACTTTGAAAATTTGAATCACTTCAATGGTGACCATTTTAATTTGTTTAAGGTGCACAATCAATGAACATAAACAAATTTTAGTGCACAGGTGGTCCATTAAAAATTTCATTCAGAATCTCCTACAGGTGCCTGATAACGAAAGTAAATTACTGCTGGAACCTCGCCATATTAGTATATAACCAAAACATTTTGAGGAAAATGTTAAAATTTTAAACAGATATAAACCGACAGATTATAATTGACGGGCTCAAGTTGTTGTATTCAACTTAATTCTATTTAATAGGCGACCATAAAAAATTGAATGCGTGATGGTTTAAATTTCAATTACGGGAGCTAGTGTTTTCTTATCTGTCGGCAATTTTGTCAAGTGCAGATGAAACGTATAGTTTAGTTTAGTTCGAATACTTTTCTCGAAATTATTATGTCTTCGAATAGAAATTTTTAAATAGTGACGTCAGTGGCAAAAATTGAAATTTATTAGGTATTAAATGAAGTTATTCTAACTATTACTAATTAGTAATATATTGTAGAGTTTTTTTCATGATTTAATTTAAGAAGTCTGTTCTGAGGCCGAAGCTCTCCCAACTCTTTCGTGGTTCGCTTTTCACATTTTACTTAATAAACACATTTTTATTAATCACTTGTTTTTTGTTCCGCAGAATATTTTGAATGTCTTTCAAAAAGTTTAAAAAATCACTCGATCGATTTCGACTTGTTAGGTCATCATCAGGAGTAGATACTCCTGATGATGACCTAACAAGTCGAAATCGATCGAGTGATTTTTTAAACTTTTTGAAAGACATTCAAAATATTCTGCGGAACAAAAAACAAGTATTAATAAAAATGTGTTTATTAAGTATAAGTGTGTTTCGCCAAGTGCCTACGGCAAATAGCGTTAAAAGTATTTCACATTTTACATTACGCAATTGCCAAATCGATGACCTAGAACCCACTGCATATTGCAAAGCTCTAAGCCTGTATGGACTGTCTGATGGGGTTGGGTGAAATGGACTTAGAAAATAAATGTGTCTGTGCCAAAAATAGCCCTTACACTCCTTCATCGTTAAACTACCCTTGTTCACTGAGAAAAATTGTATCTTAAAATCAAAGGATTTTACCTTAGTTTTAAATGATTTGTGACTATGGATTTTGCGCAAAATCTTTTTGGATTTAGATTAAAGAAATCAAAAACTTTAAATTAAAGTTATTTTTAATCATTAGTTCAAACTATTATGTATTTTAAATCAAACGATTTCACTTTTATTTCAAAGGGTCTTTAGAACTGAAAATTGTTTAAAATTAAGTTCCATTTAATTTTAAAATTAAACCGAAAAAGTTTTAAGCTAAAGAATCTCACAAATTTATTTTAAAGTATTTTATGAGTTTCAGCCAAATCATTGTTAGTTTTGGTTCAAAGAATTGCAAAACATAGAAATGAATTCTCTTCTAACTTTGATTTAAACAAACTATTCTTTTCTTTAAAATGTGCTGTATCCTCCTACTTACAGTGCATAAATAAAACTAATTATTATAAGTAATGCGGTTTAATTTTTATTTTATTTTATCACAAAAATATAAATTTCAATAGTATAGTATTACATAAAATAAATAAATGTTTTTGATAATTTGAAATGTATTATCTCAATTTAAATTAATTTTAACAAAAAAAAAGCTTTGGTAAAATAAGAAACCGTAGAACATGTCGATAAGTTCTCATACAACAGAACCTATCCGCTTAGAAGCAAACCTTAGCTCTAATAGCTCTACGTCCTGAACTTAAATAACAAGAATTAACTGGCGCACTATTTATATTAAAAAAATCAATTAATACTAAATCATTTGCAGGCTCTCCAATTTCATAACAATAAAAATGTGAATTGAAACGATAGTTACTAAAATAGTTACATACTACGTAATATTGGTTATTATCTATCAATATGTCTTTAATTTCATAAATAATAAGTTGTGGTTCTGCTTGAATGAAGAAGTAGCCAATCTTAAATTTTGTCCCTCGGAAAACTAGACTTTTAGTGTATTGTCTTATAGCTCCTAGATTCGACGAAATATTTGAATACATTGCATCTCTATCTCGACACCTAAAAGTTTTAGCTGTTAGCTCAAATTCATTGTGGAAAAATTGTTTAGTTATTAAAAGATTGGAAAATTTCAAAGAAGCCTTTATTGATAACGTAAGTGGAATATTGAGTCGTGAGGTAATATTCCTTGCATATTGCTTATGAATTTGGTGTTCCGCTTCAAAACGAAAGCACCAAAGATATTTGAGAGGTCCGCATTTTCGAATAGTGAACGATAGTGAACGAGAAAATGATATTTTGTTTTTAATTTTTCATTAAATAACTGAACGTAAAGCGTGTTATGCTCTTTAATTAGTTTCTCCATTTCTCTTAAATTATTATTGTCATAACAGTTTAAAACAATGATATCAATTAATTTAACGCATATAAGTAAAAATTTGAAAACTTTATCACTCAGTGGTATATTATTTCCAATAATCAAGGGCAAGAAATTATATTTATAAAGTCCAAGTTTCTCGAGCTGTCATTTTAAAATTTCCATACTTAATATGACTTTTTTCAACAGGTTCACTTACGTTTCCAATTTCAATTTCACCGTAATTGAACATTTGCTTTTTAAAATTGAAATTTTCAAGAGATTGTATTTTTTTCGTAAATGAAGTAGTCAAGTATACTTCGCAAATTGTATTTGCAGACTCCTAAGAATACATCACGCATGATATCACATGCAAAATTGTCAGTCACATGAAAAGATAGAATTTTGTTAAAAATAGAATCTTCCTTAATGCCTGTTTGATGAATATCAGACAATACCAAATCGGTGTTAAAATTTTGTTTATTCCTTAGAGATTCGGGGAATTCTAATACATCTGTGGTAGTTTGCTGCTTGCTGCGTTTGCACAGCCGGCAAAAGAAAGATGCATTGAATGATGAGGAATATCCCAACATCGTGTTTAGACCCAGATTTTCACCTAATATTTGACCTAAAATGAAGTGTACTTGAAGTGTTGTTGTTGAAGTTCTAATTTCTAAGCCGTAAGTTTCTAATTCGTTTATTATGTCAATTAGCGGCTTAATAGACAGACTAATGCCGTATTCTTTAAAATCTCTAGATTTTACAAACCCGGCAACAAATATATTGTTCAATTTCGAAATTTGAAACTGTGGTATGGTAGGAAATGCATAATAAATTCCACAAATTGTATGTTTTCCAGCATGTGAACTAAGGGCATCATTTATCTCGAAATCATCAAAGTAAAGATTGAATGGGATTACAGTTTTGTCCTTAGACTGAGATATTTTTTGTTTCCACAGAGAACCCGTAACAAAATTATTTATTTTATCTTCTGAGTTAAGCAATTCCATGTTATTTAAAGTTTGTTTTAATAGCCACCAGTTTCAAAATATTTCCTAATCTGAAATTTGATGTCAAGAAAACATCCTTCAACCTTACTATTATCTAGTGAAGGAACTCCATTAATAAAAACTTCAACTAAATCGTTGTTTATCAAAAAACATTTCGGCTTAGAATATATACCTAAACGTTCAATATGTTGGAAAAATTTATATTCAGTACTTATTAGCTCGAATGGATTACTCAAAAATTCTAAAAATTTATTAAATTCAGTGGCTATGTCTTTAGGTAAATGGTTAGAAAATGGTGAAAGACAAGAACTTATGGGCTGAATTATACCATCCTTAATTGACTTCTGAATCGAAAATACCATATTTCTCGGTAGCGATTTTTCACTATGTAGATTCAAAGCAAATTCCAAAATAAATTGTTGCAAATCTTGCAATGCCGCTTTATGATTGTTTCGATGAAATGAAGAATCATTTAATAATGAATTGTCAATAGTACTAATGGAGTTGTCAATTGATGAATTATCTGCAAATTCAATGCAATCGGGTATTGCTTTAGTTTGCACTAATGATTCTGATAAACACTCATTGAACTGACGAGGTGGCGAATTTAATAAATTTGATTCACCAACTAAATGCTTTTGCAAATGAGTTTTATATTTGTATATATTTTGGAATATTTAACTGCAGTTATTTTGAGCACATTTAAATTGGTATATAGAGGGTGTTCCATGAAAACTTTGTTAATGCTGTACGATTTCTTTTATATTACCAAAAGTTTTATTACATATAAAACAATAAAACATTTTTATTTCAAATAGCTAACAGTTCAATTTTTTGAATTGTAACAAATTAAATTTTAAAAATAAATAAATGAAATCAAAATAATTCGATGAGTATATAGAAATAAATTTTAAAACTAAGCAAAGAGCTGAACATATTTTTTAATTCTGTTTTGGTTTGATTCTAGCTCAAAGAAATATTCTTGCAAAAAATACCAAACCTCTTTGCTTACAATTGAGTATTCTATGTTGAATACGAAAGACAGCTTTATAATTATATCCAGACACTTACGGAATGAGTCACACTTGTACTTTATTCCCTCAAATATAACGAACATTTCATGTATCTGTTTCCATTTTTGCCCAACAACAACTATTTTTGGTTGCAAAGATCCGAATTTTTCTTTAATTTCATCCAATTTTCCGTTAAGCTCATTTAAATTAGAAATAAATAATATGAAATCGTCCTGAGCATCCGATATTGTAGGTTTGACCTTCTGACTTATCCTTTTCGGCTGAATTATAGCATGAATTAGCAAACACACAATGATGTCTCTAAAATCTATATAAGAAAGAGAAAATACTTCATTCAATATAATCATACATTAAGTTAAACTGTATATTGAAAAACTTACTTTCATCTAGATTCTCAAATTCATTCAATTCTGCTAACAGTAATTTATTATTTTTATCCTTAATTTCATAGGAAAAATTTTAGTGATGCTTGTGTTAACAAATGTTTCGAACCGCTCCAACAGGTTTTTGCCTTTTGAGGGAAAATCTGTATCAAAATCAATTGCAATCTGAAACACAGTAAAATAATATTTAGGTTAGGTTAAATAGCTCAACCAATATACGCATCTGATATGAAAATACTTCCAACAATAACACCAATAATTTTCATTGTTAATTCATATTTAAATATGATTGAATCAATTTAAATTTACGGTGTGATTGTTGGATAACTATAGATTAGTATAATTTTATAAATTATGTATAGCGAATAAACAATAGTAGTGAATAAATTGTAAACTCCCATTATAAGTGGGAACTACGAACGATTTTAGGAAAATTAGTTGTCTTATACCGTTAACTATCTTGCCAGCAATTTTAAAATTTTTATTTGTATTAGTATTTACTATAAGAAACTAAGGCATAACAAAAGTATAAATTACCAACTGATAGCCTAAATGATGTCTATATAACGGCCAAGCATCCAAGAATTGCGCAATATTTTTATTGTTTGATGATTTGAATGAAGACATACGATTATTTGAAGTATCTCTCCATTTGTCGCATACCAAATTCCACGGCTCAAAATTATATGTCAGCCACTCCTTTTTTTCCAAAAAATCATCTAGTAATGGACAAAATAAAATAGATAAATTCAGAAATATTCAAATAGTTAATAACAACTTGCCAGATGGAAGCGAATCAGGATATGATGGCACAACTCGTTGTGTTTCTGCATTTCTTACGACCTTTAAATATTTAGTACCAAAACATAGGTTACTATATCGGTCATATAATTTTCCTGCAGGTTTCTTTTTTCCACGACGAGGAGTGTAGTATTCAGTCTGTGAAAACAAAAATACGAGTATATACAATCAAGAATCCTTCATTTGGCACCATTATCGATGAGGTAATGTGGAATGATAACTAACGATTGTAGTGAAAATATAAATCATACCGAATATTCCGTAGTGAACATGTTTGTAATTTTCTTTGATAGAACCTCAAAATAAGCACTTGTCAATTTGTAGTTTTTAGACATGTAGTGATCTATAATTGTGTGCACCAAGTATTTTCTATGTTTGTCATCAAGAGAGTTATTTTTCTTAAAGTAATCTACTACCAATGTTCCTTTAATGGTGTTATTTAAAATTTGGGAAACATCGTGGGAATCTCTCTCTGATTCATGTGCACTTAAAATTTGTAAAAAAAAAATAATGAATGGAAATTATCAATTAATACAAAACAAAACATAATATTTTACCACTGATCATGCAGAGGTGATGCTGCTGAAATTTGACTAGAAGAGGGATGTTGCTCCTCGATCCATTTTACAACACGACTGTTTAATGATCTGGTTGCTTCCGAAACGGGTAACGGATTATTCTAAATGAAATATTGACATATGAGAGACAGCGAAATGCAATTTTCTTATTTTATTATAGTTTGTAATTATTTACCATTTCAATTCGCCATTTGCGGAGACTTGCTAGAAATATGATCTTTTCCCCTTTTGGATACTTGTCAAAGAGATCATCGACGCCGTTTAAATCAATCAATTCTAAAGTTTTAATGGTGCATTCATGGGCATCCGTAAGAAATTTGATGGTTTTTTGTGATAACCCCCAAGAAGAAACTAAGTTTTTAAATTCAATTATATTCGCTAGCTCGTCGTTGGCGGCTACTACAAGCAGATATTGACTGTTTTCACATGTGTAAGTAGTTGTAGATTCATGAAAAATAATACCATCATCGCCAGAATGTGTATCAATAGGTTCTATTTTGAATATTCAAACACTATTATGATAAACGAATAATGAAAACAAATGAATTAATTCTATCGATTTGAGCTGTTAAATAGCTTCATTTAAACGAGGCAACTAAACGAACTTGGGATATACTTTGAAATTTTTAAATTAACACTTCAAACATAATCAAAATAACTAGGAATTTAATTGATGTAAAACAACAATTTGAATCACAAGCACATATTCATGTAATATGTTATCAAGCACATAGAGTTTACTTGCACAATTATGTAAAAATCACTGCTTTACCACAAAATTTTAAATCAAATCAACACTTCTTACTAAAGTTAATGTAAAACAATATGTACCTACCTGAACATTAAACAATATAATAGTTTAAAATATGTAATTTATCACTATAACTAATTTCACAAATGGTGTTAGTTTTTCCGTTTACCATATAAAAACTTCACGAGAATAAGATACAGAATACAACTTGATTCGAGAAGAACGCACTATTAAATAAAAATTGTGCAACTATAACGGTAAATAAAAAAAATAATAACTTAACCATTTGAAGTAAATCCGTAATCCTTTATTTTAAAGTTGTGTATGTTTTATTTGCGAGAATCACCACTTATTTCAAATATTCGTATTCTTTGAAACAAAGTTTTTAATAATGATTTACGATAAAATCTTCCAGAATTTAAAACAAAGAATTATTTTATTTTGCAAATTACAAAATCCTTTCAATCAAATGATTTTCAATTTTTTGCCGCTAATTATTGCAAAATGGAAACCAAAGAATTTGTTTCTTTTGGAATAAATGACAATTAACTCTAAAAATTCTTTAAATCAAGGAAATAATTTTCAAAGGATTGATTTCTTTGAAATAAAAACTCAATTTTTTCTCAGTGTTCTAACATACACTTGTCTAAGCGTTATGTCGTGACGGTAAAAACAATTTAAACCAGTGCGATATTCTTGAAATATGTTTACAATAATGAAGAATAAAAATATTGTAAGCTATTTCCCTTTAACTTTGAGTCGGAAAAATCTCTCGGAACCTTCGCGTTTTTTGTGATGGTGCAGCTTATAACTAACTTGACAACTATTTTTACAGTTAGTTGGGTGCTCCGGTACCGTTCCAAACTGAAACTATGTTTTTTTAATTTGAGTGAGACTATAGTTTGACACCCTGGAAGAACCTAATTTACTTATTATTTTTACTAATGCCTCTCTTTCGCGTGCGACACATTTTGTTAAAAACATAAAATTACATTCAAATACATTTGACTATAAAATTTATTAGTTTATTTGCAAGTACCGTGTATCATAAAGAAAATATATTGGGGTGCCCGCGAAACGTATATACAAAAACGTCTTAATATTTTATTTTCACACGGATGAAATTTATTTGTTGTTGTTGTTATTTCGGTTCAACTACATATATTTTATATTGTACCAGTATAACTTAATCTAAATCATACTCATTACCATAAATTGGTGCTGCGCCTTTTCCAAAAAAAATTATTTTCTGTATAATAAATTAAATTAGAAGTAAAACAATTTAGAAAACTTTGCACCAAAGCGAAGATAATTAGATATGATGGATCATCGCAAAGATGTTGACGAGAGTTACTTGTAACATTGTATTTTGTTTACAATTTTTTATGCCTTTTAATTCTGTCAACACAAAAAAAAAAAATTTAATACACTTATATCTTACGTATATATAGGATAGGTATATAGGTACAGATCAGCGTACAGAAGATGATGATTATACACGAAAACAAGTTAATAGTATTTTGTTTTGAAAATTTAATTTTGATAATTCTAAGTGATTTGAAGAAGCTGGTGTTTAAATATAATGTGACACCTTGCAGAAATATATGACATTATTTTCTATACGATGATGTGGAAGGTATCATTTTGTAATGCTTCAGAGTACAGTGGACCCAAATCCCATATAGTTGGCCAAACACGTTTTCATGATTTACTGATTTAATCGCCTATTGATGGAGTGGGGGATGCTACATCAGCTGTGAAAAATCAACCACTAACCATTTACATTAAAACACATTCGAACGTACAAAAAATATAAATAAATATTTTTTTTTTTTTTGTAACATGTACGCGGTTTACAAGATTAGGATAGGATACTTCTTGGAAAGACGTAACAACCGCTAAACCGGCTAGAGATTTTGCCGTAACAAAACAACGAGCCACCAGCAACCACTATAGGAGGAATACGATTCACGAAATAATTTGAATTCGTATAACCAGGTAACCAAATTTTATCAGTATTCTTTAAAATTATTTCCATTGCGTTTTTTTGAAATTCCAAAATAAATTCTAAAATAATAAAAAAAAGTGTCACCGAGACAAACATGCACACTACAAGATAGACACAGACGTATCAACTGTCCCTTACTATAGGTAGAAGGAGTAATTTTTTTGTATAGTCCAAGATAGGCACAAATGCCAAATAAATTAAAAGATTGACTTTTAGCATAGCATATGAGCAAGAAGCTATAGAGAATATTTTCTATCAAGATAGTATTATTGTAAAGGATTTAGTGGAAACTCATCCAAGCAAGACATTGAACAAGTCTGGCAATTATTAAATTTCATCAATGAATAACTGAAAAAGTCAATCAAAAACACGCTGGACTCGACAGAATATTGGCGTGTTAAAATCAAAAAGAAATAATACGAATCGAACCATCATCGAGCCATCACCTGTCGTAAACGATTCTCCACAGTACTATATCAGGAAGAAAATTTACAATTGAACAAGACAATAACACTTTTAATTGATACTGAACAAATCCATAACCAATTTGTTAGCTTACAATATTTTAAGTCCAAATTATTAAAAATTATATTTTCACAAATTTTTGGATGGAATACTGGGTTCTGAATCAATGGCAACAATTAACGCCAAAATTGATTATAAATCGAATTCAATTTTGTTGAACAATGACAATTATAAGTTGACCGATATTACCCAGAAGATAATTTTTTTAAATGGCACTGTCATAGATACGGCGACTGGGTAGTTTCGGGGTTTGCAGAAATTTAATAACGATATAACCATTCAATCGGATTTATGCAAAACGATTTTTTTTTTGTTGTGTTCGTAATTGTCGGGACAAAGTTTGTATGAAAGAAAATTTTGGTAAAATCCACTGGAAAAGTCGGAAAATTTGGAAAATCGAAAACTGATGGTTTTGTACAGAATTTCTCACGTATTCGATCCAGATGGTTTTTTTCAATTCGAACAGATGGTTTTTTAGAAGAGAAAAATTAGAAAATCTGAGTCGGAAACTTCCGGAACAACCCGAATAAAATTGATTTTTTTTTCTAGCGCATCAGTTGAGAACGCCTGAACCGATTTGGCTCAATCATTTTTTGTTGTATTTGCAATTGGTGGTTGATATGAGAGAATGCATTTTGCGAGAAGGTGGTTGATATGAGAGAATGCATTGATATGTATGTCAAGATCAAAATGGAACGTTTAAATTTCATCCGCTTCAATCAATCAAAACTACTATCCGAGCAGTACATTCATCTGCGCGATGCCATCGCTTCGGATGGTGATGCAACCAAAGTCGGTCAATTGACCATTCTCCCAGCGACATATGTTGGCAGCTCACCGCATATGCATGAATATGCGCAGGATGCTATGACGTACATATGTGCTGCATTACGGACGGCCAGATTTGTTCATCACGTTCACATGCAATCAAAATTGGCCTGAAATTACTGATAATCTACTACCAGGACAAACTACTAGCGATTGCCACGACATCACCACACGTGTATTTAAACAAAGGCTCGGGATGCAAATGAACTTCATCGTTAAACAGATGACTTTTGGATAGCCACTTTGTTGGATGTACTCAGTAGAGTAGCAGAAGCGTGGATTGCCACATGCACATATTCTGCTGTGGTTAATTGAGAATATCAGACCAGATCAAAAAAATATTGTTGCTTTTGGCAACAATTCGCTCGAGATCTCAAATAGCCGTTGCAAAACCGAGACATGCAGCCACATTACTAGACGGTGGCCAGAAGATACATTCTGCGTTGAAGAGTCCGATGAATATCCATACGAATGACAAACCAGTGTGACCAAAATCATCATCTGGAACGAATGGACAATGGCACATAAACGATCGTCGGAAGTGTCCAATCGAACAATGAAGGATTTACTAATCACATGTCTGAAATCATCAAGATTGTGGCCCTATGTGAAGAAGTTGCAGTTGACCATGAACATGAGAGTCGTGTTACAGAACGACTCATCAACTGCTGATTTTTCCAAACAACTGTTGGCGCTTAGCTCAGGATTGATTTCGTTTCACTATAACTTTTGCATGTTCACGACGTCGAAGGAAGAGCTTATCACGAAAGTATTTCCGGACATCCGCCGATATCACGATTGGCTCAACGATCGAGCGATTTTTGCAGCAAAGAACAAGGAACAGTCTGAATTACTTGATTCAAAACCAAATCACTGGGAAAATGCATTGTTACAAATCCGTTGACTGTGTGACCAATCAAAATGAGGCATCCAACTATCCGACCGAGTTTATGAATGCGCTTGATTTGCCGGGAATACCACCGCATAACCTGAGGCTCAATGTAGGATCTGTGATAATCATACTGCGTAATTGTGTAATGGAACGCGATTGGCTGTGAACAAACTGATGAACAACGTGATTCAAGCGACGGTCATCAAACTCAAAGGAGAGGATGTTCTAATTCCAAGAATTCCTCTGATTCCAACTGACATTCCGTTCGACTTCAAGCCCATTCAGTTCTCTATTCGTTTCGCGTTCGCTATGACGATTAACAAATCGCAAGGTCAATCGTTGGAAGTGTGTGGAATAAATCTGGAATTTCCGTGTTTTCCTCATGGTCAGTTGTACGTCGCGTGTTCGAGAGTAGCCAAACCTTCATCGTTGTTCATTTACGCACTGGAAAAAAATTGAAAAATATTGTTTACCTCAATGCATTGTACCAATTCCATTTAACTCCACTCGAATAAAATATTGAATTATTTCGAATTCCAACAGACTCCAACTCTTTTCCATACTGAGAGAAAAGGCCCAAAAACAACTAAAATTTCAACAGATGGCTGCGTTTGAATCCACATTTCATTCACTTTTCAATACATTATGCCGCCTTTATGGTTGAATTCGCTCGTTCGTTCTGACAATCCTTACGAAAAATCATACTGCTCAAAAATGATGATTTTTTCTGATGAATTTTTCCACAAGAGATGATTGGTTGAAAAAATGACCGAACGAACGAACGCAACCATAAACCTGGCTTTAGTGTTGAGTTCGATGTAAAAGTGAAACGACTGGCCATTCAACTCCATCGTTTATTGAGAATTGAGTTTAGTTGTTTGATTTGTTCTCTCATCAAAATTAATTTTCGTGAAGGACAAAAGTATTTGCTCGGAACGAAGTAAGTGGGGGGGGGAGGTTCGCCGGGTCAGCTAGTAATTAATAAAAAAAAACTATCGAGGACCTAGTCCAGACAGAACACCTAAACGAGAGAAAAAAAAACATTTTAATCGAAACCATTTTGAAAAAATCAAATTAATTTAGCGTGGCAGATTGAGAAGCCGTCATCAGCGTGTTAGGAACAAGTACAGGACAAGTCGGATAGCAAAATAATCTTTAATTTAAAAATCCGTACTGTTCTGTAATCTGGATGGTCTAAAAAAACGGAACACTTGTGTCGTGGATGACTTTCGTAATTTAACTAAGAAAAACGACAAGTTTCGAATCCCTCAGATCGAGGAAATAGTGGACAGTTTAGGAAGATCGGTATATTCTTGGATTAAATTTAAATTTTGGTTTTCATCATTGTCCAATGGACGACAAATCTAAGGAAAAAACTATATTATCAAACGACAATAAGGTCATTTTAAATTCATCAGAATGCTTTTTGTATTGTAGAAAACGTTTTTCTTTAAAGATTTTCGGCTTTTTTATAGACAAATATTATTTTCTATGACATTCACATTGTTTGAGACCTTTCGGGCCACCAAAGAGTGAGGTCATTTACTTACAATACTTTACTAAAAAGAAGTAGAAAATTCACTCAAACCCCCCCCCCCCCCCCCCTCCCCCCCATTAACCCCAAGGGTATTTGTGTGTACAGAGCCACACAACCCTTTACAAAAATGAGAACTTCCTCAAGTTTCCTCTTGGCAGTTTGGTTTCGTATCGATAAAAGTTGGTCTACTCATCAGGTTGCAACGACCAAACTGCAAAAATTTACCTCTTGCTTTACACCTATAGTATGAAACAGACCAACGTAAACAAAACCAAGAAATAATGAGAAGCAAAAAAGGACCGCAGAAAAAGGTGGAAACGTAACCAATGTGCACACCGAGCACGCGACATACAACCGCTACGGGGCGCTCGATTACAAAATTTTAAATACAAAATCAAAAAAAATATTGAAATAACAGGAATTAAAATATAAAAAAAAAATCGTACCTCCCTGTTGTGGCCTTGTTACAGTCATGCCTCAGGGTCGCCGCCCGCGGACCGTTGAGCACGAGCTCGCCAAAACAAGTATATTTTTTGTTTTTTTTTCGTTGGAGCGACCTTTTCGCCTTTGATAATTTTTTTTCCCGTTGAGCGTCCTCCCGCCTTACTCGTTAAATAAATGGCTAGCCAGTTGGCCACCCGTATTTAATGGGTTGGGTTCGGGCTTGCCAAAACCCGTATACAATTCTTCGTTGGGCGACCTTTTTGCCTTCCCCTTGTCTACACTGTGGTTTGGCGTTGTCTTGCCAATCCCTAATGTACAAAAATTTGACCTTGATAAGTCAATACAATCGTTGGGCGTGGGATCGCCGTACCGCAATAACCGTAGCTTTAAATGGCCACCCGTATATTGGGCGTTGTCTTGCCGCTACTCGGGATTAAAACAATTGAGGTGGCCTGACCTGGCCATAGCCGCCAATACTGAATGGACGTTAGCTCGCCTAAAACCGAAAATAATTTTGACCTCGATAGGCAGCCGAAAATCTTGGGCGTTGGTTCGCCCTAACTGTAAAAAATGCGGCACTCGATGATAAAGCGGTGAACGGTTGATAAATTTTGACACACGTCAACAATTTGTGGCACCCGTAATGAATTTTGGTACCCATTGATTACGATGGTACACACCGATAAATGTGATACCTGCCGAAAAAGCTGTACTCGGAACATTTTGCATCCGTACAATAAAAAACACGTAAACTGCTTATATTACTTTTTAAGCTAGGACATAATTTTATTACGTATATTTCTACAGGTAGTTAAAAAATTTTCGTCTTATACACTATACAAAAACTAGACTCGACTTCTATTTTTTTTTACATCAAAAAATTTTTTATTAAGAAAAAAAACTATTTTATATTAAAGTCGCACCCGAATTATCCAAATCCGAAAACTAGCCTTATTTTATTTTAAATCCAAATCAAGACTCAATTTTTTATTTAATTACAACTTAAAATCACGACTCGACTAACTTTCGCGCACCACATCACGATGCAGACAAATATATTTTCTATGTGTGTCTCGCTCCAAACACTAAACGAGCAACACCAAAAAAACACAATATACATGCATTGGCTTGCACGCACGACAAGGGTACAAATTGTTCTCGCTCCATCATCTCTTTCGTCGCACCAACAAACAAAAAGGGTGTACTAACTAGACAGCAACAATCAACCGATTACAATGAATTCTTGCAAGGATACAAACCAACCGATTAAAATGGAACAAAACAAAGGGCATATAAGATAAAATGGTTATGACTGCACAGTCGTAACAAACTACTATGAAAAAGCTCCTATAGAAGCTGTCACTTCCGGTTAACTGATTTTGGCCAAACATCACTCGGACTTCCACGAGCAATCAATCATTGTATGGGCTACAAAGAAACCAAATTGTTACTGAAAACAGTTTTTTCCTAAAAATAGCCATTTCCGCTTGAAAAACTGATCTGGACAAGTATTGTGGCAAAATTAATTTAGAAATTTTAAGTTCATAACCATTTTTCTCGTATAAATGATATACTTTTCAAAATACTTGCAAATATCTAAAAAAACTATTGTATAGCAGTTACTTTCGGTTCGAGAGCGATAAAGCTCCCTTGGAAGCTGTCATTTCCGATGGACCGAGTTCATCGATAATATACTGCTATCTTTAAATTTTTGAAAAAGTTAGGTATGAAGTTTCATCCCGACCAGCCAATTCATTTGGGCTGTAAGAGGCCGAATTTTGTTTAGAAAGTTTTTGTGTTAAAAATGGTCACTTGCGCTTAAATTTTTTTTTAAACTTTTCTAGAACGGTATTGTTGCACATTTTATTTATAATCTTTTAGTACAAAATCGTTTTTCACTCTCACTTTCGGTGCACCGATTTCAGTCAAAATTCACTGGGATATCCCAATTTGTGGAAAAAAGTTAAGTATGAAGTTGTGTCTTAATCAATCAGGATTTTAAGTGATTTTTGACCAACATCGCTACGGGAAGTGATAGGTTCTGAAGAATTTTTTCGTTTTTTTTTGCAAATATTTTGAAAAGTGAATATATGAGAAAACGATTAATACCTAAAAGATTATATTAAATTTGAAAAAATTGGCTCAAATCATCAAAAATAAATAATTTCCACAATTTTGCATTAGACAAGCATAATCCGGATTGAAGGTTTCTTCTGATGATTTTTCCATAATTTTATGCGGGATTCGTGGTTTAAATTTTGGCGTTTTAATTAAAATATCATACTAATTTTTGCCGTAGTTTTCATGACACCGTTTATCGCGAAAATTTAAATGTGCCGCTTTTCGGGACAATAACCAATCGCAAGAACCTTTTATAGGATTTATTTTTATTTTTTGGTAAAGAGTTAAAACGTACAATGGATCTGAAAAAGCAGTTCACTAAAGGTGTTTCTTTATTTTCGCTAATATTTTAGCTTAATTGATTCTGATAGGATTCCCAGAGCATGAGTCCAAGAGTTATTTACATTACGTGTGAGGCATGACATTTTTTTTGAAAATGTAAACCATTTGGAAAAACAACAAATTTAATAGGGCAATTTTTAAATTTTTTTTACACAAAATTCCATTATCATGTCTGTTTCAACTACGAATTTTGAACGATTTTTGGACATCAATTTTCAGGTCTATTGGTATAACACGAGTTTCATCACTAAGTTAATTAAGTAAAACCACTTAGTTAAACACTGCTCTTCTTTTGGATTTTAGCTGTGAAGTTTGATCTTCTAGATGCGCTGAAGTTATTTAAACTCAAACATTGATGATCATTATCTGCTATGTCTGAGAATCTTGATTCAATTCTGCCTAGCACATCACAATGATCTTTGAGTAACCAAACTAAGTCGCCACCTTATGTTACTAATGCTCAACTAGAGTAAGAATAAATGAGGTGACTTTTGAAATAAATTGGTGGCATCCAAACTAGAAGTTACATTTACATTTACAAATTTGAAATTTTCTTGAAAATTTGAGAACTGTAATGCGGTATAAATTTCCAAAAAAAAAATCCGTAAATTAAAATGACCTCCCCGTTATTGATTGTTGGCTGACTCTACATCGATAAAAATATAACCAAAAATTATTTGGTTTATCGGGTGCTAACTGTACATGCTAACTGGACACTATATTTTAATTTCCTCACTAATAAATGGGGTGCTAACACAATGAAGTTAGGAAAGTGTAACATAGTTTATAAAAAATTTGATCAAACCTATTTACACGAAATAATATTTTCATAGCTCAATGAACAGCTCTGCTTTAAATCGTATATTAGGCGCGAAATAAATTAAATTAAATCATCTCATTTTCAACAGAAAAAAGTGTGAACCATATTTTTTTTAATTTCCTTCTATATAAAACAAAAGAGCGAACCCTCTTCGTAATTGTAAAATACAAAACTTTTCCAAAAATTATTGTATTTAGCTCCCCCAAACGTAAGACTTTTTGTGTCCCTACATTTCGATGTTGTCGTATTCAAAAGGAAAACTTGCTAATATTATCCAATAAAAAAAGGATAATCTGGATAAATTATATAACAATTTTTTTTTTTTGTATTTGTCTGCAAAGATAATGGGATATAAAAATGTATTGTTTATACGTTTTTTCTTACCATTTTGACTTGAAGGAAATTTTGTTGTTGTTGTTGTTGTTAAGACATATATGAACCTGAACTATGCTAAATTCTCATAAAATAATCATTGGTGCTCTATAATTAAGGCACGAAATAAAATGAAAATTATAAATTATTTTGTGCTGCTGCGCTATAGAAAATCAAATTAAACAAAAAAAAAAATTGTTACTGTCTGTCAAGTTTTTGGGTCGTTTAGAAGTAAAAACCGTAAAAAATCGAAAATTAAATGGAATACCCTTCGGGGATTCTAAAGTCTCTATCTGCACACACAAGTAAAATGTTAATGAATCCAAAAAAGTTTTTATTTTGCAAAATAAACTTTCTATATAAAATTGTGAATGAAAATTCTCTAATGTAATGTTTAAAATAATTAAAATTCAATATAGAATTTCGCCATTGAAAATAGCACCGAATAAATTTTCCGTTTATTTAACCGTTGATTTAATTAATTCATTTAGAAGCCGCAAATAATTTAATAGCACTATGTAAATGTACATAAGAAAATAGCAAACACACACACAGACAAAAAAAATATATTACAGTGAAGCTTTAACGCCACGCTTTTGTTATATAAACACAATACAAAAAAAAAGTTTTGGAATATTTTCCACACAAAAACTTTACAAACTGTAGCAAGAGCAAACAATGCAAGAAGAAAACAAAAATAAAAATAATAAAAAAAAATAGAAAGCCAGCGAAATGAAAAAGTCAATAGAAAAAAGCGCAACAAGTTTCATCAATAAGCTTTTTTTTTGTTTTGTTCATTCTGTATACCAATATAAAGTAAAAAAAAGCTTTCTTTATGGAAAATCACGAAAGGGGCTTTATGTTTTGTTTATTGAGCTTATTTATAGTAATAAAATATTGTTTGGTGTTGTTCTAAAATAAAGTGATAAACTTTTTAGTTAAAGTGGTTTGAAGTAGTTTGTGTTAGACAAATTAATAAATGTTTTTAAATTATGAACTAGCGGTTGCCCGTCAAAAATGGAAGAATTTTTGAGAACTCAGTGGTAATTTTCTCTTTTTTGCAATTAAGAACGGGCCAAATCGAGTTGTGAATTTAACCAGCAACAGAACAAGTGAAAATAGTGAATTGTTGCCGATATTAAAGTTGTTTTGAAATACAGTCTGTAGCTTAAAGCGCTGAGTATTTTATTTGCAAATTCGAGTATAATATATCATTGGAGAGCTTATAAAATCTACATATCGTTTTATTCGGAAATTACTCAACCCAAAATTATCAAACAAGCAGCTATAGGTTTTAAAGTGTTAATGGCTTTAAATCTTTCGAATTCGGTAAAATAATGTGTCTTAAACTAAATGTCAAAATCAATTAGGTTTCTGTTTATATCTTAGGCGCTAGGTTTTAAATGCAAGATTACGAAAATACGTGCTAAATTCATCAGCAATATCAAAGGCTTCAGTTAATAAATTATTCCTGGATGTAGGAAAAGATGCTGGAATCGTTGATTGTCTCTAACCCGCTTTGTCTTTTTCAAAAGCCACTTTTTACGTTTGATCATATTGGTTAAGGCCATAGATATCCAAGGCTTAATATGACGATTGCGACGCGACCAATTTTTATCCAAACTAGTTAAAAAATAATTTTCTCAACTCCCAGAAACGATTTGTTGGCTGAACAAGGATTATCAGTAGCGTAGATGAATGAAAAACAACTCTTAACTTGACTAGAAACTTAGATAGGTCGATTTTAGGGTAATTGTTGTAATTCCTATATAGTGATCACAAAATAGTGATCACTAATCCTGTAGTTATAAATTATTGTTCCGTAATCTACAGAAACAGTGATCAGTACAAGTTGAGGTAGTTACTGTCTCTCTAGTATGTTGATTAATTAGAGAGACAAGCGCTTAAGAATACACTATGAAAGGATAGTTGAGAGAGTTAGAAGAATTTTTTAAAATAGCAAAATTAAAATCACCTATAAACGCGAACGAAAATATATTCACATTTTAGACGCATTCACAACATCAGTTGATACAAGAAAATTTTACTCGACAAAACGATTTAAACTCCAACGGCAAACAATCAATCCACCTCCAGAACATAACTGTTATTACAACAACAAAAAACCAGGTGGAAATCCATTTGCTTAAGAAACAAAAGTCCAGCAAGTTGAACTAAGAAATTATTAAAATTCTTTCTTAAACTTCCTTTGTTCTGACAAATAATTTACGAGTACCCTGAAAATCAACCATTTCAAAGCTACTTGAAGTTACAATTATAAAAGAAGGGCCAACACTGCTGCAAACAAACTTAATATATAATCAAAAGAGTCGTGAACCATCAATTATAAATAATAAAAAAAAATCAAAATAGATATACACTCGCGAGCAACTAAATCGACTCAAAGCTTGAGCGCTCACAGAAAGGCGAATTATTTAATGCATTTTGAATGAAAACGCAACCAAAATTGATAATTATGAAAAAAAAATTTTAATTACAACAAAAAAGTAAAGCAAAACAAAAACAATTTTATTGGTTAACACTTAGTATTCCCGGTATAAGTCAATTACTCGCCGTAATATTTGGAAAGCTTAAAAAGGATTCGTCGACAAATCAAGTGACTTATCGATATAGGCAAGTCAACCATATAATTATATACTAAGCAAGCCGGATCCCATCCTATTATTGACTTTCTGCTTTGGAAGTAGTCACTTGATAGGTAATTTGATTGTCCACGTAATATGGACCACAAAGTGAGTTTTGTTAATGACCTAAATCTGGTTCGTTTGGTGCCTATTAGACTCCATATATAGATTACCAAAAATCAGTTTCAAAGACTATTCCAAATCGTACATAAACGTCACTTTTAAAACGGGGAATATGGTCAAAGCTAAAACTAAAGTAGTTTCATATAAAACGGTAATTCACGGTTATATATTTATTCCTTTTAACATAAAATAAAATAACACACTAATTCACTTATTGCAATATAAAAAGTATAGCGTATTCATAAATTCCACCCGTCTTTGGTCAAGGTCGGATATCATTAATTCATTTTGTGCTGCAATTTTTTTCATATTTTCCTGAAGCAGTTTGTAAGATGATTTTAATTCTGCTAATTCATAAAAAATTGAAGCACATCCTATGAGCATTTTTATCAAATTTACCACGAATAACGCATTTTGGACAGCCAACAGCTGCGTTATATTGCTTAACACCACACACGCTTGCTCTGGCAGGAGCATCGCATGTCACTGCCCTAATTTTAATTGTAATATTTTGTCCATTATATAGAAAGTTACTGGAAATTACTTTCATTTCAGAAACAAATGGGTTTAAAAATTCAATAAAATTGTCAGGTTTTTGAAACATGGTATATTCTTATAACAAAATCCGAATTTACACGTATGTTAATCACACAACCCAAGATTAACCAAAATGAATGTTCCTTGTTGTCACTAAATACTGGTAGACCGTGTACATTTATATCAATATTATATAGTTCGTGGTAATGTGGCTAGGCTTGAATATTCCTGCATTAAAATTTTATTTAAGTTATTTTCTACACCGACATGTATATATTTTCCTGGATGCACAGATATTTGTTCTAATTTTCGTGGTGTTTGCAATAAGGTTCTAGAGTCCATTGGTAATTTTGGAAAAGACTTCTTTAGAAATTTGAGTAACTCAGATAAGGCACCTTTGTTTATGTTGTGATCAATCGACCATTTCCGCAGGAAAGATTTTTTAACGGTATTGGATTCTGAATCGTTAAATGGCTGGCCTGCACAATTAGTTAAATTGACATTTTTAGTAAAATTCAAAAAGGATGGATCACTTCGATATGCAAAATGCTTCACATATATTAATGTCACTTGATTCACTTAACATTTACTGGTGTCACTTGATAAATTGTCCTCAATATCAGAATCATATCCATCCATATCACTAGATTCCACTAAAACAATTTACATTTCCGTACTACTCGACACACTTGTACACATATTAACACATTGAGACTTTTTTTTTTCTAGTATAGTTTTCAATTTATCACTGTTAATTATTCTTAGTTTATATTTTTAATTATTAATGCATTTATTTCGCTTCTTTTTGTATTTTAAAATTGAATTCATTTTATTTTCAAGACAATGAATTCTTTCTCCATGTGCATAAAAATAATAAGCCTCAATACACTCAACTTTATACCTGTTATTTCGTCCTTAACATGTGGTTTACGTATATTTGTGAATCCTATGAGGAGAGTAATAATTAAATGTTGTCCGCACTAAACACTTGTGTATTATCATTTTTTAACAACGAAGCTTCTTCATTGCTTACAAATAACTGACATGAGAGTCAAAAATCGGTATTTGACGTAAATGTTCGTTAAATTACTGACTTCAAAGCCAAACTTTTATAACCAGCGTTTACGCTTATCGAGTAACAGGCATATAAGTCACATTTCTGTAATTGACATCGATGTTAGCCATATAATAGGTATCAAAGTCGATATCAAGTAACTGACGTTTAAGCCTGTCGAACAATTAACTCAAAAGCTGGTTTAGAATAACGGTCATTTAGGCCGGCAATTCGATCTACTTAAATGCCGGATTTTATAAAAACAGGTTTAAGTCTATTGCATCCTTAGCATTAAAGTTAAATATATACATTCAGCATTCATGTTAGTTACTCCTACACATGTAAACGGCGCAGAAGCCAAACGACTAATTTCAACATCATTGTCAGACATAAGACCAACATTCCCTATATTTTTGGACTTGCGGTTTACCGGGATTGCCCCCCCCCCCCTTGCATTCACAATGGTTCCCATGCGGTTCTTCATTGAGCTTATTAAGGTTTTGACAAAGACTTGGGAGATCGCATCTCACTCCTCATCCAACACAATCTTGAGGTCACTGATATTAGATGGTACCGTTTTAGTTCGTCCCATAGATGTTAAATTGGATTCATGTCTGGACTGACGGCTGGTCACTTCAACGTCTCGAGTCCAACCTCATCAGTGCTCTGCCTGTGATTCGAGCTGTGTGGCACCGGACACTGAAATGCATTAATATGAAATCTGCCTCTTTATATTATGTGTATGGAATTACAAGGTCCGAGAGAATGCCATCGATACATGTTTCAGTGGTCAGACTTCCTCTACGGGCTCCACCATGTACGAAAACAAGATCTGTTATTCTTTCAAGTGATATGCCAACCCACACCATGCACAATCTGCCGCCTTACGAGACTGTTGGAGCAAAACAGCACTGCAAAAATTGCACTCCTGGATGCCGCTAGACTCACCATCGAGACATATTCTACACTCGTCAGTTAATAGAACAGACCTCCATTGCTTGATATTCCAATTGATGTGTTCGCGGGCAAATTTCAGTCGCTCTTTGCGGTGGCGTGACTTCGAAACTCTAGCAGGCCATCTAGGAGTGAGGTTAATTTCTTTCAAGCGTCTCCTTACTGTCCATTGACTCGCACCTCTATCTCGAACTTGTCTTAGCTCCTGCTGCACATCGACGCCCATGAGATGGCGATTTCGCAGTGAAGCTAGGACGATAAATCGATCGTTAATCTCACATGTACACCGACACCGGATGGTATGTGGTCTCTGATTGAACGTACCAGTTTCTTGAAACCATCTAGAAACTTTTGAGACCGCAGATTTGCTCATGTTTATCTGACGAGCGATTTCTTGATGATTGCATCCGTCTTGCAATAAAGCACCATAATTTTGAGAAAACAAGAAGCAAACCGGTAGAGATTTATTCAGGTTATTCTGATAAGTGACTGGTGGCGAATATCGGTCAATGTTGTATTATACAGGAGACTACATCATGCCAATAGTTTTTACCGAAACACCGCATTTTGTGATTGCTTTAATTTGAAAAGTGTTGTATTTATTATAATGATAAAAGTGTTATTGTAAAGATAAAATACTAAGTTGTCAAAAAAAGTTAAGTTTTTTACGAAAATCGATTAAGCCATTTAAAAAATCATACGCCTTATTTACGCGCAGCGATTTGGGTCGATTTAGTTGATCGCGAGTGTACATTCCCAGCATCTTGTATCATATCACAAAAAATGTATTACAAAAATAATGACAAAAGACATATAAAATTCAAAGATGCATTTGCTGGGTTTTTGAAACTATCAAGTGCTCAAAAAAAAATTATAAAATTTTTTAAATATAAGGTTTTTATTGGTATATGGCACATATATAAAATTAAAATAATTATTTGCTGAGCTTTCGATGTCAATTCGACATCATTATCAAAGCTAAGGAAATTTTATTAAACAAAATTTTTGCGTTACAAAATATACAGAGCCTATACAGTAAATTTTATATAAATACAACATGAATAGAAGGTTTATTTAAAAATTATATAAAATATAATTTGAATTTATAAAATAAAAAATGCAAATATTTAAAATAAATTTAGAATTTTTAAAATTAAAATAACAATAAGGGAGACAAAATAATCATAAACATTTCCGATATAAGCATAATCATTATTAATATTTATAGAATTAGTACTAGATTTAATGTACAGCATTTCCAAAATTGACCTCTTTCTAAAATTTCGTTCTTTATCAAGTACCTTGATGTAATCTAAATTAATTATATGACTAGTATTTTTCAGATATGTTAAGCGCACCCGTACTTTGTTCGTCATCGTTTACGTCGTTTTTGTAAAAATTGTTTGGTTTGACCAATATAAACAAATCGAATCTTAGAATTACTAACAAAAGGTTTTTGTTTCCAAAAACTTTTATTAAATAATTTTGCCGGATAATGGTTATGTAAAAGTGTTTCTTTCAAAATTTTAAAATTTTTATTATGGAATTTTTTGTCTGAAAGTTTTAAGATTTTTTGGGCCAAAATATTTACTGTATTAATTTTATATGAAGTAGGAAGCCAAGAATGAAAATTTAGATATCTGCCCGACCAACTATTTTTATGATACCAATCGAAAGAAATTTTGCCATCAGGTTCATGAATCAAAAGTGAGCTCACGATAGGTATGAGCTCTATAGATGGTCCCACGTTATCGGCATTTTTAGGTAATGTCATTAAATTTAGTGTAGGAAGTTAATCAAGTTAGCCCGATCCCGAATTTTTTGGTGGATTTCTTGGATAAGTGTAGCCATCCCGAAAAAGTGTAAATACATTAAAAAACGTAGCACCATCACAAAAAACGATTAATACGTGAGAAAAACAAAGAATATAGAAAAATAATATTATTTAAAAAAAAATACTGGTAAACATTTTTTTTTTAATTATTTAACCCGAATAGCGATTTGTGTAGTTGTTATGGGTCATTAATCAATACCTGGAGATAAAGCCACCAAGCGGCATAATTGGTCAGACAGGCCACGATACTAGCTTAGATGAAAAATTGGCATCAACTCCATATCAGGTGGAAATAACCTGATTTTAAATTTATTTGTTTAACCCGAATAATTTGTGTAGTTACTATGGGTCAACATTAAATTCTATACCACAATACCTGGAGATAAAGCCTCCAAGCGGCATATATAGTCAGACAGACCACGATACTATCTAAGATGTAGAAGTGGCCAAAATTCCATATCAGGTGGAAACAACCTTTTTTTTAAATTTATTTGTTTAGCCCGTATAGCGAAAATTCGTGTTGTTACTATGGGTCCACATTAAATTCTATACCGCAATGCCTGGGAATAAAGCCACCAAGCGGCATATATGGTCAGACAGGCCACGATACTAGCTATGTAGAATTGGCATCAAGTCCATATCAGGTGAAAATAACCTTTTTTTAAATTTATTTATTTAACCCGTTTAAGACAGGCCACGTTATTAGCTAAGATGTAGAATTGGCTCCTGTCCAATCGTAGACAGTATCGTGACCTGTCTGACCATATATGCCGCTTGATGGCTTTATCTACAGGTATTGCGGTACAGAATTTAATGTGGACCCATAGCAACTACACAAATTATCGCTATACGGCTAAACAAATAAATTTAAAAAAAGGTTGTTTCCACCTGATATGGGCTCTGAACTAATTCTGCATCTTAGATAGTATCGTGGTCTGTCTGACCATATATGCCGCTTGGTGACTTTATCTCCAGGTATATTGTGGTATAGAATTTAATGTGGACCCATAGTAACTACACAAATTATTTGGGTTAAATATTTTTTTTTTTTAAAATCTGAGTTCCACCTGATATGGACTGGAGGCCAATTCTATATCTTAGATAGTATTGTGGCCTGTCTGGCCATATATGCCGCTTGATGGCTTTATCTACAGGTATTGCGGTACAGAATTTAATGTGGACCCATAGCAACTACACAAATTATCGCTATACGGGTTAAATAAATAAATTTAAAGAAAGGTTATTTCCACCTGATATGGAATTTTGGCCACTTCTACATCTTACCTAGTATCGTGGCCTGTCTGACCATATCTGCCGCTTGGTGGCTTTATTTTCAGGCATTGCGGTATAGAATTTAATGTTGACCCATAGTAACTACACAAATTATTCGGGTTAAACAAATAAATTTAAAATCAGGTTATTTCCACCTGATATGGAGTTGATGCCAATTTTTCATCTAAGCTAGTATCGTGGCCTGTCTGACCAATTATGCCGCTTGGTGGCTTTATCTCCAGGTATTGATTAATGACCCATAACAACTACACAAATCGCTATTCGGGTTAAATAATTAAAAAAAAAATGTTTACCAGTATTTTTTTTTAAATAATATTATTTTTCTATATTCTTTGTTTTTCTCACGTATTAATCGTTTTTTGTGATGGTGCTACGTTTTTTAATGTATTTACACTTTTTCGGGATGGCTACACTTATCCAAGAAATCCACCAAAAAATTCGGGCTCGGGCTAACTTCATTGACTTCCTACACTAAATTTAATGACATTACCTAAAAATGCCGATAACGTGGGACCATCTATAGAGCTCACCAATCGTGAGCTCACTTTTGATTCATGAACCTGATGGCAAAATTTCTTTTGATTGGTATCATAAAGATAGTTGGTCTGGCAGATACATATACTTATAAATTTTCATTCTTGGCTTCCTACTTCATATAAAATAAATACAGTAAACATTTTGGCCCAAAAAATCTTAAAACTTTCAGACAAAAAATTCCATAATAAAAATTTTAAAATTTTGAAAGAAAAACTTTTACATAACCATTATCCGGCAAAATTATTTAATAAAAGTTTTTGGAAACAAAAACCTTTTGTTAGTAATTCTAAGATTCGTTTTGTTTATATTGGTCAAACCAACCAATTTTTACAAAAACGACGTAAAGAACGACGAGGAACAAAGTACGAGTGCACTTACAACACATCTGGAAAATACTAGTCATATAATTAATTTAGATAATGTCAAGGTACTTGATAAAGAACGAAATTTTAGAAGGAGGTCAATTTTGGAAATGCTGTACATTAAATCTAGTACTAATTCTATAAATATTAATAATGATTATTGATTATGCTTATATGTTTATGATTATTTTGTCTCCCTTACTGTTATTTTAATTTTAAAAATTCTAAATTTATTTTAAATATTTGCATTTTTTGTTTCATAAATTCAAATCATATTTTATATAATTTTTAAATGAACCTTCTATTCATGTTGTATTTATATAAAATTTACTATATAAGCTCTGTATATTTTGTAACGAAAAATTTTGTTTACTAAAATTTCATTAGCTTTGATAATGATGTCGAATTGACATCGATAGCTCAGCAAATATTTATTTTCATTTTATATATGTGCCATATACCAATAAAAACCTTATATTTACTATTATTGGCTCATAAATTATATTTTCAAATAAACTTTTTTAGATGGCAGCTAGCACGCAATCAAGAAAAAACATTTGTAAAGTTTCACAACCGCTGTCAAATGCCACCTTATGTCAAAAAAAATGGTTAAAAATTCCAATCAAATCGAAATTGAAAATGGTTAAAATGTTGTGTAAGTCATGCCCAAAATCCCAGTTTGGAAATTCTACGGTCTTCCTGTTTGGTGGAGTAGTATTTGATTTTTCAATTTTGTGCGCCCAACAGTAAAATTTGTGCGTTCTGGCTGTTGCGGAACAGACACAATCATCAAACTTGGTCAGAATGTTCATTTCAGCTAGTTTAAGTGATTTTATTAATAAAAGGTGGGATTTCCAGAAACTACCCATATAACTTTTTTTAAAAATGTTCGTTTGGAATTAAGGTTGAAGTAATGAATATGTGCGATTCTGGCTGATTGGCAGTAAGCACAAACTTGAAATTTGGCGGAATGTTCATTTCAACAAGTTTATGTGATTGTATTAATAAAAGATGGGGTTTCTCCATACAAAATTTTTTTGATTTCAAAATGGTATTTTGTCGCCACACACATAATATTAATTATCGCGATACAAAACTTCAACGACATTTTTATAAAAAATTTCTACTCTGTTGAAAACCAAAAAAAATCTTAATAAACCTGCTTCCATCAAGTTGATGGGATTGTTTATTTTAATTCTTTCTCGTTTTCACTTAACTTATCAACATCATTGCAAAAATTGATAAGCTCTCATTGAAGCTGCCACTTCCGGTACACAGGTTTCCAAAAAAAATTTCAAGGATCTCCCAATTAATGAAATTAATTTAGTATGCATTTTTATTCGGAATAGTCAATCCGCCTGGAGGTGTCGAATTTTGGTGAATCTAATTTTTTTTTTATAAAAACTCGTTATTTCCAGCAAAATTTAAAAAATGATTGAAATTTTATTTATAAAATCTTTTTGATTGTACTCTTGTTTTCGTAAATGCCATAAACGAAAAAGCCCTACGAAAGCTGCCGCTTCCCATGGACTAATGTCTGAAAAATGAATTTTTAGCATGTCCCGGTATAGCCCTACTGATTGGTTGATCGGGTTAAAACTTTATACTTAAGCTTTTTTACATAAATTGGGAGTTTCTAGTGATTTAAGGCAGAAACCAGTCCATTGAAAGTGGCAGCTTCCATAAGACTTTTCTCGGTTCTTGACAATATTCAGCAGGATTCCGATTGAACGAGAATATAAATTAATATCTGATCATGTAGCAGTTAAACTTCAGCTGACAATGGCCCTTCCTAAAAATGTCGTTTTCGATGCAAGTACTCTTTTATCAAACAAGTTGGATACAAAGTTAAAAACGATAATTTAACAATTGACATGTGAAATCAAACGCACATATTTTGAAAAGATAAATCACTACTAAATTTAATCGACGGCGTTTGACTTTATGAAATATCAATACAAATACGGATTTATTTTATTATAAAATATTTTATTATTTTAAAGAAAGTATTGACTATCCAATAGATTTAATATCCTTTTATTCTACTCATACTCCAACCATTTCCCTTCCAGTACTCAAAAAATTACAGTACGTTGCAATTATGTGATGACAGTTCGCTTTTTAATTCTGCTCCTAATAAGAATAGAACGCAGTACCACTCGATTCAAATGTCATAGCATTAACCGCTGCGTCAACTGTTCTGCTAAATTTTGGGTAGCTTCGTGCGGTATTCATCATCTGGTAGATGATCTTGAAAATCTCGATACGGTAAGTTTGTAGGATATATTCCCTTTTTTCATTTTTTATTTTAATCCATGCCATCCGTTTCGAGGCTGAAGCACTCCCTGCTCTTTCGCGGTTTATTTTTAGTTACATTTTACGCAGTTATGCCAAATGACGGACGTACCGCTGTAGGTTTGATTTACCTTACCATCTGCGAATTGCATAGCTCCATGACAGCCTATATAGTGTAGTATTATATTTCATCACAGATCGTAATATGTTGATGAAAATTCTCTTTGCATCATGCCCCTTTCGGGATACGAACCCGGTACCTCCCGATCTAAACGCCAAAACTTTAATCACTGTGACATTTTCTAATTTCAAAAGAACTATAATTTCTAAAGATTCATTTAATAAAGACGAAAATACGGAATATTTAAAAAAATCACAAAAAAATAAAAAGTACTTCTAGAATCATTTCGTAAAAATTTTTCTCTGAAAGAGAAATCAATTTCTCTTCGTTCTCATAATAAAAATAGTGCGGGACGTATTGAATTTGAATCAACGAGATATAACCGTGAGAAAAACCTTGAAAGAGCCAATGGAGGCATTTAAAAGTAGAGAGCCAGATAAGGCGAGCCCACTAACATCTCAAAATAATAAACAGTTACGTAAATTCCTCTCTTATATATAGCAGTTAAATACCAACAAACCGTGATGCATACAATAAATAAAACTAGATTTATGTAAATAATTAAGCATTTTCAAAAATTTTCAAATGATTGAAATCGGATAGGCCAAATTTGATCAATATAGAAAATGTTTAGAGAGTAATGAGCGAATTTAGGAAAATGGAGGGGAGGGGATTGTTCGAGGGGTAATACCTGGAAGGTAATGTCCTCTTACAACTAATTATATCGTCTTTGATTATCCGCAGTAAATCTTTTGCTCATTCTCATAGCTACTTAGACATATCTTTGAATATGTCAGAATACGGGTTATTAATGAGTATTTCATGAATAACATTCATGACTTTAGATACACTTCTTCCATTATTTATTAACATTATTGATGCGAATATTATTTGCAACGCAACCACCATAAATATCAATCAGCCCATATTTTGGAGACTTAAACACATAATTTTAGCAACGAATATGTTTTCTAAAATTGGTAACTCCGAATTTGTAGTACGTGATTGCTACTATGCTTCAGGCACATTACTCTATAAAGAGCAGCAACATTCTTCTACTTTTGGTTGCAAATTTTGGAATTTTAAAAGAATTACCAACAGTTTTGTTGATATGCTGTTCTGAAATATTCTTCACAACCAATCTTAACAAAAATATTGATTGGTATTTGTTCGTAAAAAATTTGGTCTCAATCAGATGCAATTAGCCTTATTTACGAACAAAAAAAACAACGTCTAAACTATTCGGGAACAGAAAACAACAATCGGACCAAATAGAGAGACAAATTGATTTTATTTTAAAGTTTACGCTCTAATCAAATTCAATTGGGGGTTAGGGGAAAACTTATAACCAAAAACTTTTGCTAACATATTTTCAAGAACAGTTTGCTATTTTATGAACTTACATAAACGATTTGAAAGCATTGTTTTATGCGCTTTTTTATTTTTTACCATAATAACAACAACCACAAAACATTGTTACGTAGTTGATGGGAAATGCTTCGACTTCTTTGTGTGAATGGCGAAGCAACGCTGGGATATTTAATTTTATTGTTGCTGTAAATTGGGCTGATTTAAATTGTTTTCAAACTAAATTTAAAAAGCACAAACACTAGGCACAAACTATTACAAATATAGTTGGTTTTCAATTTGGCATTTTTATTTTTAGTGTGAAATTTTGTGTTGAACTTCTCCAAATAAAAAATTTCTTATTAAGTTGCAGTTATCTTATCAGTTTATCAAACCCATAAAGAAATTGTTTTGTTCATATATGTGTCAATTATTATATAGTTTTTAGTGTGTTTCAGATCAATTCAATGTAAAAGAAAAAATCAAGAAGCAATTTGAAGTTTTGGGTTATGCGGTTGGAGAATTCAATTTTTGTGTTAAAGATTAATGTTTTTTTGTATAAATTTATTATTGGTAAAACTTTTTACTTAATTTCGCGTTAAATATACTGCTTTCAAAACTTATTTGTGACATTATATAAAAAATATATTTTAAAAAATCCAACTTGGTTTTAGTATTAATCAGAAAATTTTCACTAATTTGTAATTCAAGAACAATGGGCATGCGCCAAAACCATCACCAAATTTATTATGCATGTGAATCCTCATAATTTGTTTGCTATAGTAAAAACAATTATGGTTATGTAATATAATACAACAACAATTAATTTTAGTCAAAAGATTAACATTTATGGTAGCTCAAAACAAATTTTGTAGTTCCAGGACTTCAAAGTATTCGTTAGAATTGACAAACAATTTAGATTAGGCCATTTTGACAACAGCAACGATTAATTTCATTGTGCTTGAACCGCAAACTTTTTTTTGTGACAAGCTGGGCTCCAAACCTAATTCAAATATGCTGAATTCAATGGTGCTAGTCCCATTTAAAAATTAGTCCGCATTTTTGAGATATTGCTTTCGCCATGTTTTGGCTCTGAGTCAAAAATTTGTCAAAGTATACACTTATTTTCGTGTTGATAGCAATTCAAGTTTATTCAGCAAAGTTGTAGCGCAAGCAAAAACAAACAACTTCCGAATTATCCAAAAATATCAAGACCGAAAAACCATATCTATACATTCACATGTTTGTGTTATTTTTTTTCTTTTCTTTTCGGCAAAAAGCGTCCAATTATTGAATTTAAATCGATTGAAATCGACCGAATAAACATCGCATCGACAAATATAGATACAATAGAAACTTTTTAAAAGAAATTTAAGTGGATTTAGTTGATTTTATGAAGATTTTGCTTAATGTTCCTCTAAAAAGTTAGGTTAATTTTCTAATCTTTTTAATTTTAATTTTCTGATTCGTTCTAGTCATTTTCGGTTTCTTCTTCCTCTTGCAAATTCCAACAAATGTCACCCAAGAGTGCATGTAGCTTTTTGCCGCTGTACCAATGTTCGCCTTGCTGTCACGAGGTGAAAACGCTCGCCGTACTCCTAGGATTTGGCTGGTGATTGTTCCGCGAATTTTTCCACAAGCCAATACAAAAAATTTATTTTCAATGATATTCGAACGTTTATAGTAAGAAAAGCGGTCAGCATATTTCGGCGTGTAGAGTATGGCCAGCCTATCAGATCTCGCGGACTGTGGAGTGCGATATATTTTGGCTGCGTACTTAGCTCCAAATGGCCTTGAAGGATAGTAAAGGGGAAATAAGATCCTGTGGTATCACAATGGGCCACTACCGGTCTAAGTGTGCGGAAGCAGCCACCCCAACCTAACGTTACCTAACTTTGGCTTAAGTAAAACACGCATATATTGTGGACGTGGTTTTTCTATATACGATACGTTCGGCAAAGTTGTTTGTCTTGATTTGCGCCACAACTTGGCTGAAGAAAGCATAACGAAAATCTTAATGGTTCGAGGGCTATCAACGTGAAAATGAGTGTATATTTTGACAATTTTTGTTCTCAGGGCCAAAACATGTCGAAGCAATATCTCAAGAGACTGTTGGTATGAGACTAGCACCATGGGGGTACCCAGCTTGTCACTTTCAACTAGCTTGTCAACTAGCACAGTGTTTTTTAGAAAACATAATATTTGACTTAAAATTCAGTATGAAACTAAATTTCGAGGTTCAGGTTTTTCCAAGTAACCTTCAAAATGAGGTTTCGTTAATACTCTGTAATACTCATATACTGTGACACCAGTAATTTCCGTACATCGACATCAATAACGATTAATTTGGCCAACGAATTTTAAATTATTCCGTTATTATTAACGGAAATTAGATTAATATTGAACTTCTGGACATTCCGGGCACATTGATAATAAATTATTTACTGGACCATTGAATTTTACCAAGGTTTTGGGTTCCGCAAACAAAGTAAACCTAGTATACAAATGACGGTACAACATAATTGATTGGTTAAATCTAAATTTTACCTTATTTACTATGGTGTGTTCTGTGATCCCTTTGACAGTAAATTTGGAAATGTCGTAAACGTTTAATAAATTTCGAGATGAATTGTGAATTTTCTTTGAATAAATACTTTCCAAAAATTGCAATCTTACTAAAATTTTATTCTTTAGCCAGTATTACAGCGTCATAGGCATTGAAATACCACTTCTTCGAATATAATTTGTCATTGCCACTATTGGCGAAAATGGGTAGGAGCCTCAATATTATGCTGGTACACCGGCATCTTTAAATTTTGCTCGGTTTGTATATTAAATATGATTGCAAGGCTTTTAGAATTTCTTCTCTAGAATAAAGTGATCTCTGAACTTTTAGTTGACCTGCCGTCGAGTTGTATATCATAATTCTGAAATAAAACTTCAATTTTTTCAAAAAAGATTTGAAAACCAACCGTATATTATCCGACAACTTCACATTTTTTTCAGTTAGCAAAAATGCCGCATTATTTTAATACAATCGTGTATGCCAAGAATTTTAATTTAAATATCCACCTGACCACGTTTTTTATGATACCAAATCCACGTGAATTTTGTCCTAAACTGTTCTAAAAAAAATTAATTTTTGTAGTACAAATTTCAAAATAGTGAAATTTGTCCTAATCCTTTTATATATTTGAATGTGGCAGTTTGTATAATATACTAAATTCGAATAAGCAGATTGACCATTGATTTAATCATTTTTACGTACTATTAGTCACTAGCTCATATTCTGGGAAACAAAGGACAAAATATAAATAAATTTTGGTGTAAATTTATGTTCAAAAACATTTAATATACCCAAAATTGGAGTTATTGTGTTGTCAGATCATTAAAGTTTGCCTTGGAAATAATTTGCAAATACATTTTCTGAATTTTTTCGATAAATCCTATAAACCAAAGTATGTTAGGTGAGATGTTACACTACTAGGTCTCATGTAATAGAAAATCTTCCTTATTTGGTCAAATTAAGGGTTTTAGGTGTTATGTAATTGTAACGTACAAATTTTATAGATTTTTCAAGAAACTCCTATTAACTATAGCCTCATCTAATAGAAAACTTAGGTTTAGGGTTTTTATTATAGCCAAATGTGCCTTGGAGTGCCATAATGCATTTTTCGATCGCATTTTACTACGATATAAGAATGCCGTTTGGTCTAAAGAATGCCTGTTCAATGTTTCAAAGGGTCATGGATAATGTGTTAGGCGACCTTCAAGGTGAATCTTTCTTGTGTTACATAGATGACATCAACCTAAAGCAAGTGTTTAATAAATTACGAAAGCCAGTTTAAAGGTTTAAATGGACACATCGGAATTTCTACATCGAGAAATTGCCATGTTGGACTACATTGTTACCTGCGACTGCGAATTCCTCGTTCGTAAAACGGATAAACAAATTAAAAGCTGTGTGGATCTTCTGGGATATTATCGATAGATTATAAAGGATTTCTCCGACGTTACTAAACCACTAACGGAATGTTTGAGAAAATGCAGGGAAATAATCCTTGACACAAGATATTTACAATGTTTTGAATATTGTAAGCAGCTGCTGTATAATGAACCAATCTTGCAATATTCCGATTTTTATAAATAATTTATCTTTACTACTGATGCGACTGCGAGTAACGTAACTATTGGAGCGGTCCTGTCGCAAGGTGCCATAGGAAAGGACAAACCTATTTCAAACCTATTTGTTATGCAACCAGAACTTTAACGGCAACCACGCATATATATAAGAAGGGTATGGATGCAGAAGTTGGAATTGACAACCATGTACGGTCAACTACTTCCCCCGAGTTACGAGTATATGTAGGCGTATATACACATACTTATCTGATTACGGGTATATAGACTTCGGAATAGCTAGAGAAGAAAAAATCGAGAATAACTTCAAAAAATTATTTGGTAAAAATGCTTATCCTTCTGACAGAAGTGTAAGACAATGGAGATCAAAATGTTCTGATCAAGAAAAGGTATAAAAAAAAATCACCACCGAGGAATATTGGAGAATTATGAGTTTTCAAAGGAATACATTATTTTCCAAATATGAAGAACCTCATAGCAACGTACACCAATAATCGCAATATATGCTTGCAAACTTAATATGATAGAAATCATGTATTCCTTACAGTTTTGGATAAATTCTCTAAATTTGCGGCAGCCATCTACCTGAAGACTCTCACCAGCAAAGAATTCCAAAAGAGACTTATCGAACTTAATAGTGTTCATGGTAAAAATTCGAAAATAATATCGGATAACGAAGGAAACATGAACACTCCATCCTTATGAGCTTCTCATATGACGTTCAATTACATAATACACCCCGTCATACTCGTCAACAGTGAATCCTCCTGTAGAGCGACTGAATTACACCTTGCAGGAACTAATGAAAATTGCTCATATCACTTTTGCTGCGCGGTAACACAATTGTGTACCATGTCAAAAATTTATTTTTGTTTGTATTTTCAACAAACTTACACCACAGAAAAAAATAAATATAAACAGAAGTAAAGCTGCATACAAAATTTTTACGCATATTTTCATAGTAAAATATGGGGTCACGATCCGGTTTTATGTTTACTAAATTTAAAATTACGGTTATAATCTGAACGAAAAAAAATTGAAACAAAAACAATATGAAAGGCAAAGAAACTCTAAATGAATATTCGAAGAGTTGGATATTCTAAGTTTATTATTTTAGTCGTAAAATGAGTTTGTATTTTAGGGTTACAATCTAAAAAAGTTGTTTCAAAATTTTGTATGCAGCTTTACCTCTGTTTATATTACTTTTCTCTATGCTTACACATTTTGGTTTTCCTTTCAAACTTATTTTCGTCCGAAAAAAACACTATAACTATACTCACAACTGTGTTGGTTGCACTTCAAATCAAGCGAAATTTTTTATTAATAATCTGATGCACAAATGAATCCTAT
Organism: Nephrotoma flavescens; assembly: GCA_932526605.1. Taxonomy (NCBI): domain Eukaryota; kingdom Metazoa; phylum Arthropoda; class Insecta; order Diptera; family Tipulidae; genus Nephrotoma; species Nephrotoma flavescens. The sequence goes on along the minus strand of OW052222.1, from coordinate 227,356,067 downwards.
CTTATAACAACACAATATATACGGTAACAAAATTCAAACCTTTTGAGCTTTTGACGGGTCATTATACCATTTTAGGTAGATCTATCGATGTAGCATTTTCAAAAGCGCAGGAGTACCCAACCACAAGTTATCATATACGATGAGTTGTGCAAAAGCATTTATGAAAAAACTTGTGCGAAGAAAACAAATACAACCAAGCTGCTGTGCCCAGCAATAAACTTAATAGTGACGTTAAACCTCCAAATTTAAAAGTGATTCAAGCAATCCGTGTTTATAGTAATTAGTTCAGTTCACAACATAAGTTGTTTGACTTAAGTTTATTTGGGCACTTTCGGCAGAAACAATTTGTCGTCCAGAAAATTGTTTGGGAACTGTTTTTTTTGCATTTTTCGTTTTCAATAAATGGATCATGGAAGTTATTAGCGCCACAAGGGCCATGCAAGCTATAACACTTGGGATCCTAACGGAGGCGAAACGAATAATACGTTTAGCCAAAGTGAATTTGTCTTCCGCTCCACCACAAAAGCAACTTGTTTTGTGAGATCAATCTTTTCAGAAGAGAGTCAGCTTATTTAAGACACGCGTGCCACAAATGCTGGTATAGATCTGCAGTAATTTCACCAGGTCTAAAATTTTATTTTCAGTATTTTGCGTTAGTTTTCATGTTGGTGGCTTCAACTTTCAAATAAAAGTCAACTATGGCCGCGTTAAACGACCAGCATGCCAGATTTGGTTGAACTCATTACGAATAGTTGTTTGTTCACTGCTGTAGGATGGCTACAGTAACGAATTTACTGCTCTGTTTTCACTTGCCACAACATCTGGTGTTAACAAAAGATTTGAACAATATGATCCAGAACTACAGGTGGAAAGTTGGTTGCGTACACTTACAGTCTGCGTTGAGTCGATAACGCAAATCTGTGCATATCTCCTGGTTTGTTTTGTAGGAGGCTGTAAGTAGTTTGGTGATATGTTTTATCGTGAATCTTACAGACGTATGGTCCACTATTGGAAATGTCTACAATTTTTGCTTTCATCGAAGCGAACTCAGATTGAATTTGCTCTCGATACTGCCGATATTTGAGAGCGACTGGATTTGAGAACAGGTACCGTCAGAAACGGGGTTAAGCCAGCTTATTACCATTGATGTCGATAGGCTTCGGAAGCTTCAACTTTCCTATGCATCAACACTAAGAGAAAACATCATCCGATGGACAGTCTGCTAAACAATTGTTTGTGCCATAAAACTGACAAATAACAAAATTATATCACCAACATTGACACTGCATCAATGTTGACAGCTTATTCCTCTCGGATTACTTGCTTAAACAAGCAACCCATGAATGTCGTTGAAATCAAAGCTGAGTTAGTTGGGATTAGTGCTATTCAAGACCTTGTAAAGCCCTTCGAAATTGCGCAGTCTGAGACGCCGAGTACGACAATGTTTTCTTGACAGCATTCCAGAGTTGTCGTTTTGTCGTTAAAAATTAAATGTTATGTTGATAAAAGCACTTCGTTACTGTGATCAATTTGTAATAACTCATGACTCAGGCCGAAGAAAGTATAGCAAGAGTGCTTTGAGCATGACTAACATATAACATTGGGATATTATATCTGTGGTCACAAAGTAAAATCACCTAAGTCTCGATAAGCGTGAAAATTTCATGAATTTTGGTTTTTTTGTAGAAATTGTGCAATAAAAACAATTCGCTTACGTCCTGCAGATTTAAATAAAATAATTTTAGCATAATCGAGCTTTAAGTTCATATAACAGATTTTTGGAATACGTCAATTCAAGCATTTATCTTCAACAGCGTCAATTCAAGCATTTAAATAAGATGCAACTGATGCTGCTAATATTGACAACAATAATGAAATTGATAACGCTGTATCAGACGCCAATGAGTTTGATGATTCTGATGTTGACCCAAATTATATGTCATCCGACTTGAATGAATCTTATAATTTTTTGAACATTTCAGATATTGAACAAATGGCACTGAAAATTTAAAACAATTTGGAAAATGAAAATGAACCAAGATAGCGACATGTAAGAAAATTTTCTCAAACAGATTCGGAAGAAAACTTGTCAACCTCTTCAAAAATTACGGAAGCTGTGTCATTAATTGTTGACCAATAATGGGATTTTGGTACATAACCAGCAAATTATTTTCATCACTGGCCTCCTAAAAGTGGAAAACAAAAATTCCAAAGAACGATTAAAAGTATAACTGCTCCACTCAAAGACAAAAAATTACTTGCAGTATGTAAGAAATGCTTGCGATGTTGTTTTGGTGAAATGAAAAGTTTGTTAAAAAGCTTCGTCAAGTAAAAAACGTAATTCGCTAGAAATATCATTTGAGGATCATTGGAGTAATGCAGAGCCAAAAAATAAAATTTCATTGGAGAAGGTAAATGAAGTAAAAACTTATACAGACAGCTTTCAGGCTAATGAAAGCCACTGTACAAGAAGGCATATAAGTAAAGAATATTTACACGCCGATTAGACTTTGGACAAGAAAAGTCTCTCAAAATGTACAGATATATTTACGGGTAAGATTTACCCAATTCAATATTTCATAATAAATTTTTAATTTTGTTCTTTTTTTATCTAGAAATGTCATTAAATTTTAAAAGTCAAAAACCGATACGTGTAATACATCTAGGGATGCAAATAAAATAGGCGCCTTGAAGTTAAAACAATCAACACATCATATGAAAGCTACCAACCCCTCATACACAAACATCAATGTCATTCTACAATCACCAATTTCGAACATATAATCTAACAATTCATGATGGTGCCACTACCATATTACTTTATGTGGCACGAAGGAGTAGAAGACCGCTGCAAAAATGGCATATCTTCATGTCTCTACAAAAATCTTACTCCCAAACTATCCCAACAAGTAAAATTTGTTACTTTCTATAGTGACAATTGCGTGGGCAGAATAAGTATTCCTTTATTAGCCAAATCTGCTTAAGCGGTTTTGACTTGAGCCCACATAACTTACACCTGTATTTTTTCTCAATAAATATTCACTTATTTACATTAAAAAGGCAACACTTATACAAATCGTCACGACCACGCAGAGTAAATAATAATTGAAATGTACATTAAAATAAATGAGGTGACAATAATATTACCTGTCGATAATACGATCCAAGCATCCTCATTTACATTTTCAATCAATTTTCATTGAAAAACGATACCTAACATTTCCGGGAAACACAAATTGTTTTTACCATTCCATATACCTTCGCATTATTCAAATATTATATACAAAGGACACACAACAGCAAAACATAGAAAAACACTTCCTCCGAATATACAAAATGCTACAAGTGTTTAGCAACGCCAACAAATAAGGAGCGGAGCGAGACGGCAAAAATATAAACGGAAAAATTATCATAATAGAATTAAAAATAAATAAAATTTTATCGCTTTTATGTGGAGCTTTTATGTATAACTATATGTGTATATGAAAGAAGCATTAAAAAACAAAATATCCTTATTGAATAGATAAAAGGGAAAAATTATAGCCAAACACCAGCAGCAAGAAAATAACAAAAAAAAAAAAAAATCAAACAAGTGGATTATTGAATTTTCGTCTGTTTTCCGTCTATTATTCTATATTCGTGTGAGTGTGTATGCGTGTGTGTGTGTGTGTGTGCTGTGAAATCCGATAGATAAAAGACACTATATATTTTCCGTTCGAATATTATTAATCCCACATCTTTATATTCCCGACCAGTAATATGTTAAGAACTAGAATTTTGTACAAAGCTTTAATCAGATTATATACACCATGGATATTAAGCCGCCTTTAAGGGGTTTACATACTCGTACATAATTATACTTAATTTTTGGATCTGTGTGGCCAGCATCAAAATTCAACTGACTGTTATTTACAAAATAAATTAAAATTTATTCGGTTTTGTTCCATAAAATATATTCTGCAGCTGTAAAAATTATTTTGTATATCGAACCGGTTCAAATAGGAGAAAATATTTTGTTCGAATTTTTCCCCCCATATCTATGCGGTATATAAAGAGAAACTTTTTTCGAACATTATTTAATTCTCCATTTTTTCTCTTTTGGTACAAATTCGGTATACAACATAAAGAAAACTATGGTAAAATATGCGACAACGAAAATAAAACAAATTCAACCAATTTTCTCCGCATTTTCAATTCGCATATCGTGTATAAAGAAAAATGCAATTGAGTCATAAATGTCATCATCAATTTAAAGTTGTTTTTGTTGTATTTCTACCGATGTTGTGTTACTGTTTCTGACTATTCCCATTTAAATGTAAAGTTGATGTAATATTTACAGAATTTTATTTGAATGGGAAAACTTTTTCATTTCTCTCTACCGTCATCTCGTTCTCGTCATTATCGTCGGTATATACTCGGTAGAGGTTTGAAAGGAAAAGTTTGAATTGCGTTTGTTTGGTACATCTAAATAAATGGAATTTTTTAAATTAATAAAAAAAGTTTTGTTTTTATGCATAGCGATGGCTTTATATTATTATCTCTGGTTTGGTGTGAAGCTACTTGATGGATTCTTAACTGCGGTGCAAAATTATTTTACAAATTCGTCTTGAATTTTTATGTGCTATGTACTAAATTGGTACGTCTAGACTTTGTTAATATTCTTATCGTTTAAATAAGTATTACTAATGAAATAAGCCACAATGAAACGCTTTAAACAGGAAGGTCGTAAATATTTTTTTTATCTAAGTTAAATTAATTTAGAATTACCCTGGCCGATCCATTTAATCCTGCTACATTAGTAAGTTTTGGGTAGTAAATTCTACTAGCGTTCTGAAATTCCAAATGAACAGGAATTCGGATTCTCTTATGCCTAAGAAAATTTTGTTTTTGCCGACATGTTTGAGAAACAAGCGGCTGCTGAGCCAAAATGCACTTAATTCTTATAGAGCAAAATATTAATGAAGTTTAAGGTTAAACTTAATTTTTTCGACGAATTTGTTGTAACAGAAGTAATATCTATAACACCAGTTCGGACTGATAAGATCATGAAAAAAAATCAATCATCTCATCATGGCCTGCCACGAATATAAAGGGTAATATAAAGGGGAGCCGTTAACATTGGTCCTTCGAGCCGGATGCAGTGCAGAGCGAAAAACGAAGAGGTATCTTGAGGCCAGAATAGCGAATCTAAAAAAGTTGTACAATGAGTACGTAGACGGTGACAACGAAGTGAGGAATTTGAAACCTCCATTGGAAGCAACTCACCAATACTACAAAGATAGACAGATAGTATGTGACACCTATACAAAGTATATTGATGACATGCGGCAGCGTCTCAATCAATCATCCTTGCCATCAACACCAACTCCAGAATCAAGTCTTAAATTTAACTTCGACAAGTCCCCCGACTCAAACAAGAACGACCAGGGAATGAAGTTCCACCATTCGGAAAATTCACTGGCCAATCATCCTAATCAACAAGAGATGAATCAGAAAATGAAGGTCAACAAAATCAGCCAACGAAAATGATCCAGCAATTGAAACAACAGAACATTAAAATGCGAAATTTATATCGATAAATTCGTGCGAGGACGTACTGGCAAGCAACAACAAGTCCAGAGCAGTCCTCAATCATATATTGAAAACGATAGAAAGGACAATGATGCAAATCATGGATCTGCATGAACAGATCTGCATGGAAGCTTCGGAAGAACAAGAATCTAACTTAGATTATTTCGTAGACCAACACTACGAAAGTTTAAACAACAAATACAAAGGTATCGTAATAACAATAACAACGTTAATAGAGGGTGATCAACAACCGTCCACAGCGAAATCATTGGAAATTCGTCTACCACGAATAGAAATCCCACACTTCCATGGGGAGTGTATGAAATGGGCAAGTTTCGCAGATACATTCAAACGGCTAGTTCATGACAACAGTCAACTTACCAACACGCATAAAATGAACTACCTCAAAGGTCATGTACAAGGATCAGCTGGGAGATTATTGAGCCATCTAGAAACCACTGGAGAGAACTACGATGCAGCTTGGGCAATTTTAGAAAATCGATATAACAACAAAAGATTGCTCGTTTCCAACCTTCTGAACACTTTGCTGAACCAACAAGCTTGCACCACGGAATCGGCTGCACCAATAAAAGGCTTACACGACATAACGACAGAGTGTTTATACGCCATCAGAAATACGGGGATCAGAATTGAAACGTGGAGCCCTTTCATCATTTTCACCTTACTGAAGAAATTAGATGCCGAATCACGACGTCTATACGAAAGCTCACTGAAAAACCCAAGAGAATTTCAAGAAACAAGCCAATTCTTGAAGTTTCTAGAGAGGCGTTTTCAATCTCTAGAATCAATTGGTCCCATCAAACAAATACCACCTCAACAAATGAGGTTTCAAGCTCAACCATTAAGACGCGCCTTTTTAGCTGCTACACAACCGAATCATATTTGCATATGCTGTCAGAAAAACCACAGAGTCAACATATGCCCGCGTTTTAAAACCATGACTACCTCCGAAAGAAATCAAATGGTCATGCTACACACTTTGTACAGAATCTGTCTTGGCCAAAATCATATACGACAACAGGCTGTAAGAACAACACAACATGTTCTTTCTGCCAGGGCAACCATCACACCTTGCTACACGTAAATAATCGGGAACGAGAGAACAATTATGCAAAATTGAACGTATCAACATTCGACAAAGATTGCGATCCAGTTCTACTAGCTACAGCCCTAGTCAGAGTAGCTGCACAACAATTAGGTTTGCCAAGAACAAGGGTTCTAGCCGAAATTTCCGGAATAACAAGAACAAAAGGAAAATCACATCAACAGATTACAATCGATATAAGTCCCAGATTCCCATCAATTTTTCAACATACAAACCAATGCCTTGGTTTTGAGAACCATAACAAAACCACTTCCAGACAAGAACATCTTGGGTTTGGATGGATATCGTCAAAGGGAAATAATTCTCGCCGATCCTACCTTCGACACTCCCGGACCTATTGATATTTTAATAGGTGCTGATATTTATGGAGAGATAATGTTAGAAGGCATAAAAAGGGATCTACAACACAAGTGTATTGCTCAAAAATCACAAATAGGATGGATAATATCCGGCCGTCTAACTCAGGCGAGCAACATACCAACCGCTCGACTAAGTAGCTATGCTACTTTAGCAGATATAACCAACTCAAGCGCCTTTGGGAATATGAAGAACTACATCCAAAGCAAACCCTAACTACGGATGAAGTGGAGTGTGAAGAGCATTATAAAAACACACACAAAAGATTGAAAAATGGGCGCAATGAGGTTCATATACCACTCAAAAATGACAAACTAAAAGAAGTGGGATTAGGAGAATCTAAAAGCAAAGCAGCAGTAAGATTGGCTCAAATCGAAAAAAGATTCATGAAAGATGACAACCTTAAAAGGGAATACCACAAGTTCATCAACGAGTATATCCAGCTCAACCATATGGAACTTATTAAAAATGATTCCGGCACAGGTCCGTCCCGAGTATACTACATGCCACATCACGCCGTTTTAAAAGAAGATATAGCACAACGACGAAATTAAGAGTAGTATTCGATGCTTCCTGCAAAACAACAACGGGCACTTCTATAAACGAAATGATGCGTGTAGGCCCAACCGTACAAGACAATTTAACAACAATATTGATCAGATTTAAGATACATCGTTATGTTATTGCATCGGACATTGAGAAAATGTTCAGGCAAATACAAGTAACCAGCCAAGATCAAAACTTTCAACGAATTCTATTGCGAACAAATCCAAATATGCCAATGAAAGCCTATAGATTAAAAACAGTTACCTATGGAACAGCCTCTGCAACCTATTTGGCCACAAAAACTCTACAACAACTGGCCATAGACGAAGCATCAAAATATCCGATTGGGTCCAAACTCGTATATTAAACGATTTCTATGTGGATGATCTATTATCTGGGGCCAACACTAGAAGGTTTCAACCTTAGAAAATGGGTCAGCAACAATAAGACAATATTATAAGAACTTCCAGAGAGCCTTAAAGAAACTGGTCTACACACGATATAATTTGACGAGACAATAAAAACTCTTGGACTCCTCTGGAACTCTGCAACAGATACGTTTCAATTTAAAGTGTCTTTGCAGGGAACTAAACCAGCGATATCCAAACGAACAATTCTGTCGGAAGCATCTAGGCTGTTTAATCCGCTGGGATGGTTAGCACCCGTGATAGTTCAGGCGAAAATTTTGCTTCAAGATTTATGGGCATCTGGCGTAGGATGGGATGAAAAACTTAATTCAAAATTTGAAGAGAGATGGTCAAACTACAAACTAGAACTACCACAGTTAGAGAAAATTAGAATTAATCGATGGACACACTACACCACTCAAGCCAAAATTGAATTACACGGTTTCTGTGACGCATCTAATCACGCGTATGCTGCGGTGGTATACAGCAAAATAAATAATAAAACAACACTAATTGCTACTAAAACCAGAGTTGCACCGTTAAACCAGACAATATCGCTTCCAAGGTTAGAGCTAAACGCTGCACTGCAACTATCAAGGCTGCTTCAAAACGTCTTACATGCGTTGGATATTGTTTAATTTGAGATGCTAGCGAGCTTACCGCTGGTGAGGGCTCACTATTTCTGAATTAAAATTATTTTTGAAACACAAAACTAAAACGTTACTGATATAATTTCGTTCTGATTTATTCATTTGAATTTAGTTCTTTATATACAAAAATAAGTGCTCATCATTAAAATTTATGTTAGTGCAAAAAATGTTGTATTATATGTCACTTGCCAATTTAAATTTGATGAGTAAGCTTATACATTGTGTATGCTATAAGCATGCTTACTTATACATATTACTTATACTACTACTGTTGATGTTGAACTCAACAGATTGTTTTGGGGTGGTTCTGCGTTATAACTTCGTTTTGCTCACGCATAAATGTCCTTCAGATAATAGGGACCAGAATTGATCAATTCCAATTAAAACATTTATGCGAATAATATTTGCTGGACTAGGATCAGCCATCTGCTCCCCATTGTTTATTTTTATAGCTTAAAGTTTCCACAGAAGAAAAAGTTAAACTTCTTCCCAAAGATATCGCCACTGTTGCCCATCATGTTTTCGGAAAACATACATACATAGATTGCGCTCATATATTTGCGATGAACAAAACAACGCGATTGGCAAAAATTTCCAAAAACTCGATTAATCGGGGTTGATGTTAAAAATAAGCGAGCTTTTCAAAATGCTCAAATATAAAGCAAAAAGTCTAATTTACGATTTAGATTCAAATGCGGTTGAGCAATACCATTCTACGATATGTAAAACCGTTTGCGGTAAAAGAATAATTTTTTCACGTGGCCAATCGTATGCTACACGATCAAAATTTGCCGAAAAGTGCTCATTACTGGTTCGAGAAAAAATTATTGAAAAAACTCCAACAAAAGAGATGAAAGATAAATAAACGAAAAGAGTCTGCGAGAAAATGTATTGCTAAATAAAGATAATTATCATTGTTTAACCCTTTAAATGCGATATCTCCCCAAACGAGATTGTTTTGTCACCTCCAGCATGACAGTCAAATTCAAAGAATTAACAATTTTGTAGAATCGTGAATTATTATTAACATACGATAATTTTATAAATTTGTTAGACTGTTCACGGAGAAAACGAGGAGCAGAATCGACCGAAGAAAATTCTCGTTATGGAATGGAAACATGTCAATGTCCTGATATGGTGAAAGAAGAGTTTAGGAAGGAGAGACAAAATGTCATCTTAAAACTGAACGGGAAAGAGACGATCGTGTCAGAATCCAAATCGAGACGATTAATCAGTCAAAAAATACATTATGGCATGAGAAGCGATATCACAGACTGTCCAGTTCTATAGTTTTAGTTTTCTTTAGTTTTGAATCGCATCATTCGCGAAGGCAATTGTTTGGTGAATAAATTATGAAGAAGACGCTATAAGTGCAATCAAACTAGAAACCAAATTTAAAGCGAAAAAATGCGGTCTTTTCATTTATGATCAATATCCTTGTTAATCTGGTAGCCCGGATGGTATTATAGGGAAAGATGTCATTATAGAAGTAAAGTGTCCTTACAGTGCCAGAGAAATATATCCAGTAGAAGCAGTGAAGTAAAAAATATCATATTTTTAAAATATATACAAGATCCTTTGATGATAAATATATCTCACACATATTACTACCAAATTCAAGGTCGATTAGAACTAACAAAACGAAAAATAGGTTATTTCGTTGTGTGGACCTTTTTTCATCGGTGGCAAATGCTTCCAATCTTAAAACTGTATAATCTCAGAACCTTTTATTGAGCCATTCTAATTTATTAAATATAAGATGGTGGTCGAGAAAATTCGAAAATTTTGTGACGTAAAGTTACAAAATCTTAAATAAAATGGTTTTTGGGGTCGATGATCATAAATTCGTTCTATAAAATTGTATAAATCGAAATCGGTCGAAATCGATAGAAATCGGATTAAATAGGGCCGGCGAATGACCAATTCTTAATCGTTGCTTTTAATTAGTTTTAACTTCCTATAAAGAGTTTTGGGTAACTGATCATGAATCCATGATCCAAAATATTTGGCTAATCCAATACGGCTCAGAGATTGAAATAGAAATTAAATCTTCCAATTTATTTTAAATTCGGCCAAAACTTATAGATAGAGATTTAGGGTCCCTGAAGGAATCTTATACCATATTTCAATGAACAGACAGCTAAATGTTGGAGTTGGCATAGATATTTTGTATGGAAACACAAAAAAAAGAAAATTTAACTGCAAAATTGTATTCGACAAACATTGTATTGTCGAGTATTTTTGAACGGAAATGTACTACGGGTGGCAATATAGTTTTGAACACCGGCCATTACAATTTTACAATCTCATCACCATTATACAAAATCCCATCATAATCGGTTATAACGACCCGAGTTCCGTCCCAGGTGGTCATATTCCAGAACTTCTTCCAAAAATCATTTTAAAATCACATCATCATAAAATCACATCATTTCATCTAATACTTACCCAATCTCATAATAATCCGGTTAAGAAGTGGCTGAGTTTCACCTCAAGGGTCCATTTTTCCGAACTGTTTACTAAACTTATTTTAGAATGTCATTTCCATCCAACATACCCAATCTCATCATATAGTCGGTTAAGAAATGGTTGATTTAGTATTCAGGCAATCAAAAAAAGAAGAAAAGAAACCCGGGCGAAGTCCTGATCAAATTTTTCGGGAACCAATACACATCGCAATCAATATATTCCTGGTACACGAAGCTCCTTCCCCTTCCTCAATAATTTTCAACAACGTAGTTTGAGCTGAAGCGCAAATAAAAAGAAATAGGTACTCAGGCCTCACTGGTGGCCCCCTGAACGAATTTTCCGTAAACCAAAACCCATCGCAATCAATTCCTGGTCTAAAGCCACCCATCAGGAATTTTCATTAATATCGGTTGACTTGAGAAAAAGAAAGTTACAAATATTGGATCCGCTATATTTATTTTCAAATTTTATACCATGGATTTTTTGATCAGTTTATAAAAAAAATAAGTTGGTTTTTAAAAAATCTTACCAAATTACCAAAATTAGGTTAAAAATATTAATGCAATGTAACGAATTATAATTGATCTTTTGGTATGTATATTGGATCCGCAATCGGTATAAGGTGACCACTATAAATCGTGCTACAATTTCATTAATTAAAAATTCTCAATTTATTGATTTGATTAGAAGAAATAAATGTATTTCTGAAGCCATAATTTTTTACTAGTATCATATGAAAAAAAAACACAAATATCCGAAAAGCAGAGCACACAAATAAAACAAATTGTCTACGCAAAGAACAAAACGAAAGCTAATCAAAACACTAGTTAAGCATCGAACAGTTGCTGGCATTGGGTTTGTTCATCAGTAGTGGTCCTAACGATTCGTATGTTCTACTTGGTAAGTAGAATAGACAGAATTAATGTTTTAATTTAAGATACACAGGATTACTCGAATGCTCTACAAAACTAATCAAAATTTTGAATTTTTTGACTTTAAGATTAGTAAATTGTCTTTGGAAACCTATATCTACGGCAATAAAACCAACTGGATTGGGTTTTGGCGATATTTGGATTTTGGCGGTATTTGAAATAAAAAAAATAATAATTTCAAAAGTCCTGCATAAAGGATCCAGAAGGTAAAATCTCTTTACACAAGACAAACTTCCTTAAACTTAAATGTAGTGTAACCCACGTTTAATTGAAAACGTAATACCCCATGAAAATCCGCTTACAAAGCAAATCTTAAATTTTTCAATAGTTCGAGGTAATCAAGCATGAAACACCAATTTTCATCACATTTCGTTTTGATGTAATTTCGCCTCGCAATTGAACCGTTTAAATCTAATCATATAATTAGCTTATTGACAGCGTGTATAAATTTACGAAACTCATTTATCTTCCAACTTTTTTACCAAACTTATTTTTCTTTATTATTGTAACATCTCAACACAAAGCGTTTTCGCAAGAAAAACGAAATTCACAAAACTTTTCATTTAAAAATAAAAATCCAATTTTCATTTCAAATTTCTTTTTATTTATTTTTTTTCGGCGATTATTGTATATGTGTGTGTATATATCTATTACTTGTTGTCGTTCTTTTCTTTCATTTCTAAATCTGTTTACTCTTCCGTCTAAATCACAATTATCTTTTGTATTTGATTGCGTTATTTTTATTTTGCTGGCCAACCATACGCAGCAAAACAAAAAAAAAAACCAAAGCGCGCTGAAGAAAATTCGGGAGAAAAAATCCAATACCCAGAGAGCAAAATTAAAATTTATGCGATACTAATTCCATACACCCACTGAACTCATATATACACAAAACACAATACAAAACAAAAAACAAAAACGAAATGAAAACATGAGCTTTATGAAAATATAATGGAGGGTTTTGTTTAAAGCTTTTTTGCGATTTTATGTTTTCATTGTGTGTCAAAAATCGTTTAAGATTCCGTTTTATTTTGATTCATTTAATTATTATTTTAGTTAATTGTTATTATTAATAAACAACAACAACAACGACAACATCTGAATTTTGATTTTTGTTTTTTAATTTAATTTTTTTGTTGGATTGGAATGCCTGAAAAGCACAACGCCGATAAAATTATTTTTTGTGTTTTAATTTTTGGGGTCATTGAGTTTTCTTCAATTTCCTAATTAGACAATTTACAGTCAATGGGTATGAATTCCATTTGTTTTGTGTATAATTAAAAAAAGATTCTTGATCGTATACGGTTGTGTACTTTGCTTGAATTAATAATTTTGATTTTAGTTTCGCGATTATTTTAGAAAAGTTTATTTTTTTTAATTGAATCCGACGAAAGGTTAATAATTTGGATTTCGTTTGGAATGAAATGTTTAAATCGGTTGACGCTATAGTTATATTTTGCGAGAAATGTAGACATTTTTTTTGGATATACCTACGGTATTCACAGTATAGTGGAATTTTATACTCGATGTATAAATTTTACTGATCCAATGAATTTCGGTCGCATATGCTTTTATATAAAAATCCGATAAATTATCCTGGAAAATATATAACCGGAACAATATAACACACAGCAGCGTACAAAAAAAAATGATTATAATATATTTTGGTTAGTAAACTCTGAAAATAGAATAAAAATATTAAATAAAATACTGTTTGGGTAATAAAAATGTCATAATATAGCTACAATTTTGTAACAAATATGTTTGTATCTTGTAAAAAAAAATAAAAAAAACCTAAAACTACGAGTATAGCTGCTATATATGGATTCAATTGTATGGCAGCACAACGCAAATGAAAGAATTATTTTTGAAGCAAATGCGACCAAATAGATAATCAATACACAAATTCAAATCTATTATAAATATGATATAATTTTGGACCCACAAAATATGTACTTCCTGTAAAAACTGAATATATTCTTCGTCTTATATGCCTTCGTGTGCTTTTATGATCGAATGGATAATTTTGTAAGATAAGAACTAGTAACAGTACCTGTGTGTCGAATACAAATTTGAACCGAGTCTTAGGTTCTCTTGTATATCAAAAAGAGTAACGGGAATTTTCTAATTTACACGATTTCTACATTAATGTGTTGGTCAACATGTCTGAAAAAACTCTGTACAATGTTAGCCCTATTCGATATTTAATCTGTTGTTAGCTATCCAAAAACTTATATGTGTTTGGTAGAAGTGGCGGTTATTTGTTTGTTAAAACAATGGATCAGGAAATTTGTATAAAATTAAAAAAACAATAAAATAAAAAGTTTTTTAGCGCAATATTGCTAAATCTCGAGTAGCACCAATAATAGCACCAGTAGCACCACTGTCACTCTACCTCGTCTCGAATTGTAGTATACCGCTGTTCTGAAAACTACTCTTCATATATTTAAATCAAGCTACTTGTCGTTAACGTCCGAAGCCTGAATTTCGGAATATCCAATGTTACGGCTAACCGTATATCGTTTATAAAAAGGATATTGCAAACGTCTCACTGAAACCGTATAGAAGTGAAATTGAATGTTACCGATCTCACTTGTCCCAGCGCCAAAATATTTAATACATGACAAGTTAAGGTGGTCTGGACCATAATATTTAAAGGGGCCAAAATCTTTATAGTCGATAGCAGTGTTGTGCCGTATTGTCTACGCTGGGTGATTAATTAATATTTTACATGGGTAGGACAATGTAGATAATATCTAATAATAGGCAACATTCTGTGACCTTCTTGTGGCTTTATTCTTGCTATTTGATAAAACTTCAACTTCAAATTCATTGTATTTTTTACGACGAAAGAGTAGAAAAAGTAGAACTTGATACTCAGTTATGGGTTTATATCTCGAATGAATAAAATCCCAATCTGTTAATCCCTCCTTTTCAAAATTAGGCATTTGAAAATCCCGCTTTTGCTGAAATCTTAGAAGAATTCGCCAAAATCGGGGTCATTCATTGTAAAATCATTGCAAAACTTTAATTATGGGATGTTATTGGTATTTTATTATGAATTTTTGGAATTTTGGAATTTTTTGAAATTTGCTCAATGGAACTTTGCCATTTCTCTACCAATAATATTGTCAAATTTGGCATAAAGAATTTGATTAGGAGACTTATTTACATTTTGATAGAAGTTTTGGATGAAAATGGTTCGCTATTCCAAAAAAAAAAATTCAACCTAAACTCCGAAACCACACTTTACAGAAAAATTTAATTCTGTAATATAAATTCCCATAATATAGAAATCAAAATTCAAAATTCCAATAACTTACATTAAAATTTTGTCTATTTCAGAAGCAAATCCAATTTAAAAAATCCAGTTTTTACAACATTTCTCAAAAATTCAATATTTAAATGCTTTAAATTACGTTTAAAACAAATTAAACAAAAATTAGATTCCAGCTTTTTATGCCAGTTTGAATACGGCTTATCGTGGTTCTAGAAACAGGGTTGAGTTTTTTTGGAATACCGAACCGTTCCCCTACAAAGAAAAATTTCTTTATGAAATAAAAGTATACGGTACGATTTGCCAAATCGAAAATTCCAAAAATTAAATTCCAAAATCAAAATTCCAAACAACAACATTCCACAAACAAAAATTCCAATAAAAACATGTTATAAAATAAAGTTCCAAAAAAAACAAAATTCCTATACAATGACAATTTTCAAAATCCCAATACACAAAATTCCAAAAAATTTCATTTTATACCATGGAAATATGAAAGGCGGTTCCTATGGCATAAAATGAAATTTGTAATTAAGAAATCTGTTAAGGATTTTCAACGGTATCTTGCAATTTTTTTTTTTTTTTTTTTTTTTTTTTTACAATATTTAATAAATTTATTTATTTATACAATATTACAACTGATTCAGAGATCATATAGTAATTTATCTTTCTTAAATTAAGTTCTCGGGTTAAGATGACTAACCTATTGGTTACTCATTTTATAGTACTTTCTTCTAAAACAAACTTCCCAGCTCCAGAGGTTTCTGCCTTTGGAGTCTCCTCACGCCGTTAGTGGTGTCCAACATACGACGGATATCTGCGTTTTCGTGTAGAGATAAGCGCTATACGTGTTTCCTTGCATGATTCTTTATTTCATCGGTGACGTATTCCATCTTCAAGTCTCTATGGATGTTGTCATTCCTAATGTACCATGGGGCGTTCACAATCCCTCGTAGCACTTTATTTTGGAAGCATTGTATCATTTGTACATTGGTTTTCTTGGCACAACCCCAAAGCTGGATACCATAGGTCCATACTGGTTTTAGCATTTGCCTGTATAGAAGCAATTTGTTGTGTATTGAGAGCTCAGAGTTTCTACCCATGAGCCAATACATTTTTCTATATTTGATGTTTAACTCTTCTTTTTTCTTCTTGATGTGTTCTTTCCATCTTAGCTTAGCATCGAGGGTCATGCCAAGGTATTTAGCTGTATTTGCATATGGAATTTGGTTTGAGTTGAGAACCACGGGAATACAGTTTACATTTTGATTTGTAAAGTTGACGTGTACTGATTTGGCTTCATTTAATGAGATGCGCCATTTTTTAGTCCAGTTGCTCACCGTGTTAACTGCACTTTGAAGTTTGCTTGTTGCTTCCGAAATATCTTTTCCAACTGCTAGAATAACTGTATCGTCTGCAAATGTTGCTACTGTGGTACCTTCAATATTCGGTAAGTCTCTCGTATAAAGAATAAACAGAATAGGTCCAAGTACGCTACCTTGTGGTATACCTGCTGATATTCTTTTTATTTCAGAGTACTCATTTTCAAATTTGACTCTAAAGTGTCGATCAGCTATGTACGATTTAAGAATTTGATAAAATTGCTGAGGCAGGTCTCGATGCAGTTTAAATTCAAGCCCTTGGTGCCAAACTTTGTCGAAAGCTTGAGCTACATCTAAGAAAATACTGGAGCATATTTTCTTATTCTCGAGTGCATCCTCAATGACATCCGTTATTCTGTGAACTTGTTCAACTGTAGAGTGATTTTCTCTAAACCCAAATTGGTGTGGTGGAATTAGGCATCTCTCTTCTATTATAGGTTTGAGTCTTTTCAGCAACAGTTTTTCAAATATTTTTGATATGATTGGAAGTAGTGATATCGGTCTATATGATTTTTTATCGTTTCCTGGTTTGCCTGGTTTAGGAATCATTATTACTTCGGCCACCTTCCATTGTCGTGGAACATATTTCAATCTGAAAGCTGCATTAATTATTTGATTTAATTTACGCAAACCTTTCTCGGGAATGGCTTTCACAATTTGCCCAGTTATCAAATCATAACCAGGAGCTTTTCTAATACTTAAGTTACTATTGATTTCAGTTTTAAGCTCCAATAAAGTCACATGCCTTATCTTGCAATTTGCTAAAACAGTTACAGTGCTTATTTATTAATAGGGAACGGGTCAGTTATCCAAAAAAAAAAAATCCAACTGGCCTAAATTTCCAAAATCCCAATCAACAAAAATATTAAATTCCATTTTACAACATACCATAACATAAAAATCGAAATTCCAATTGAGAAAATTCCAAAATTTATTTATTTTAGAAAAAAGAAATCCATAAATAAAATTCCATTTTTTCGTTAGTTTAATAATATTTGCAGCATTTCGCAAAAAATTCTGATTGGTTTATTTCAATTATTTTAATTATTATTATTTAATTATTTCAATTAATTAAATTTAATTTAATTGTTCTGAAAAACTATTATTTATATTTATTTTATTCAAAAAAGATTCCCGTTGTCTACCAGATTGGTTAACGCTTATTGTTGTGATTCTAGAAAGCAGGGTTTCGTTTTTTTTTTTTGGAATACCGATCACCCCTTGAAACATGTTAATATATGTATACTAAAAACTTGTGAATGGCACAGTCGTTAATACATAAGAACTGTAACGGTTTTAGCAAATTGCAAGATACCGTTGAATAAACCATAATAGATTTCCTAATTACAAATTCGCGCCTTTCACATTTCCATGGCATAAAATGGAATTTTGTATATTGGAATTTTGAAAATTGGCCTTTTGTATAGGAATTTTGTGTTTTTGGAATTTTATTTTTAGGAGTTGTGTTTATTGGAATTTTGTTCTCTGGAATTTTGTTTTTTGTAATTTTGATTTTGCAATTTAATTTTTGGAACTTTGGATTTGGCATATCGTATCCAACCCGTTAATCAATCTATTAAACAATGGAAATCACTTTTGAGTAAAATAAATATAAATAATAATTTTTCAGAACAATTAAATTTAATTAATTGAAATAATTAAATAATAATAATTAAATTAATTGAAATAAACTAAAAACATTTATAATTGTTTGCGAAATGCTGCAAATTTTATTAAACTAACGAAAAAATGGAATTTTATATATGAAACCTTTTTTCTAAAATAAATAAATTTTAGAATTTTCTCAATTGGAATTTTGAATTTTGATTTTTATGTTATGGTATTTTGTAAAATGGAATTTTATATTTTTGTTAATTGTGATTTTGGAAATTTATTCCAGTTGGATTTTTTTTTTGGATAACCTACTCGTTTCCGAAATAAATAAGCACCGAAACGAATTCTTTTTCGGAATTTTATATATAGGAATTTTGTTTTTTTTTTAAATTTTTTTATTGGAATGTTTGTTTCCGGAATTTTGTTCTTTAGAATCGTGATTTTGAAATTTCGATTTTGGAATTTTGAGTTTGGTTAATCGTAACCAACCCGTTCTGGAATTCGGCCCTCTATAATTGCAAAATCTTTAATCAAAATTTCGAGTAAATCCACAAGATATCGAGTGTATGTTTTTTAAAAATCCGGTATCTTTTTATTTTATTGATTTCAATCAAAATATGTAATAAATTTTAAAACAAAATCGGGAAGCTTCTTGGTTTAATTTAGGATGGCCGAAGTCTAGAATTGTATTTGAATTCTATGTTCAAATTTCATTTCAGGTCTATAAACACTTTCAATTTGAAAATTATCGGTTGTGAAGTGGCGCATTCCTTATATAAATGTTTGCTTTACAAACCAATGCGTTCCGTTTATTTGAACCAAAATCTAACGGACATGTTAGAATTCCAATTCACCTTGATTGGGATACATCAATTATTTTATGCACTTTGCACCTAGTGTATTTTTATCTGGTGGAATTTTTTTCAAGTGACAGGTGTCTTGATTTATTTTAATTCAAATATTGTTTTCGAGAATAAATTACCAAATATGAAAATCTATGGCAACAATTTTAAACCTCATGTATTTGTCGCTTATTTTGGAGTTGAATCATGCACAGTTCTCTGACGTGTCTGGTATGAGCATGCCCATCCTAGCTCCTACTCATTTTCTGTTGCGGTTACGATTTGCAAGACATGTGCAGCTTTCCCACGAAGAGCCCAAATAAGTGCGTTGTACTTACGGTAATAGGTGGCATCCCGAGTAATGAAGGTGACGGATGTACCGGTCGCACCACCTTGAGCCTGGGGATATCGGATATATCTGCATCGGTTGGGCTACAGAAGTAGCCGATATACTTCTGAGAATCGGATGAGGATGGCGTTCAAACGGATATGAATCCATTTCTATACGTAACCAGTTTAATGAGCATACATTGTGAAAATCATTGCACTAGTGCGTGCAAAGGTTTGCACAAATGCAGTTGGTGCATTTTGAGCATCAGTCGCTTGGCTTAGTTAATGAGAAGTTTGATGGACTGGTAGCTACAACATTTTCAGGTTTCACGGTTGTGTATTTGGGAGAATTATACGAACGCACAATACATCGAACTTGTGAATAGTCACTTGAGAAAATTTTGTGTGGGGTTTAAAAATACTTCGACTCCCAAGGTTTTCAGGTAGTCTATGATGATTTGACTTACTATTCTCGTTGTCCATTACGATTAGTCTTCTTGGTACCGCATGAAGTAATGTAACGATTTGATGATATTGTTTCGTGTATGGAGGCTTCATTTGCTTTTATTTTTAAATTTTAAATTTTTCGTTTTTCATTTCCATGACGCCGCATAATTTCACTGGGCAGTTTGTAATAAGCGTTTTCTGTAGTTGGACATGACCTGGGTTAATTATATTCTTCTAGCTGAGTTTTCCATCTCTTCATTTTAACATTATTAGTCCTGTTGCCTAGTGTGAATGTTAAAGGTTGGTGATCCACCTTAATTTTAATTTTTTTACACCATACAAATTGTTTCCAAGGTTATCCAATTCCCAGATGATGGCCAGCATTTCCTTCTCATTATGGTCGCATAATTTATCACAATTGTTTCTTCGTTTTCACCTTGTGATAACACCGCGCCGATTGCAAAAGACGATGCATCTTTAGTAAATATAAACGGCTTTTTGAAGTCCTGAATAATAAGTATGTTTGAGATACTATTAAAGTTAGCCAATAATTTTCAGACGAAAGTAAAAAAAACGATAATGCAGATAGTGTCTTTGCTATCTCAGTCGAAAGTATAATATGAAATGTCAAATATTATGCTTCAGCCGAAGGTTTTCAGCCGACATTTTTCAGCCGACATACCTCAACCGACATTTCTCAGCCGATATTTTTCAGCCCAAAGTATATTTGTATACCAGAAATATTTGTTTTCTACAAAAAAAAAATTAAAAATCAATTATATATTTAATAGCATTATTAATTGTTTAGAAAATCCGTTTTCCAATAGCGAAATTTGTATATAAATATATCGCACACACAAAGTTTGAAAATTTCTAAAAATTGACCGTTTAAAGTGTCATGGTTGGGAATAGATTCAAATGTAAGGTCTTAATGATGTTGTGGGGAGCTCGGGAAAACTCGATTGAATATATCGCACACACAAAATTCTGTTAAAATTGACTGTTTATAGTGTCATGGCTGGAGATAGATTCAAATAAAAGGCTCCCCATATGGAAATTGACCTGAAATTTGTTTCTAGGTATAAACATCATTAGGACCCTTCATTTGAATCTATTCCCAACCATGACACTTTAAACAGTCAATTATTAGAAATTTTCAAACCTTGTGTGTGCGATATATTCAATCGAGTTTTCATGAGCTCACCACATGGAAATTGACCTGTAACTTTTTCCAGGTGTGAACATCATTAAGACCTTTCATTTGAATCTATTCCTAACCATGACACTTTAAACGGTCAATCTTTAGAAATTTTCAAATTTTGTGTGTGCGATATATTCAATTCGCAGATTTCATTCAGTTTTTCCGAGCTCCCCACATGGAATTTTACCTGAAATTTTTTCTATTTGTAAACATCATTAAAACTTTTCATTTGAATCTATTCCCAACCATGACACGTTAAACCTTGTTAAAGTTAGCCGAAAGATACCAGCCGAAAGATAATGCAGATAGTGTCTTTGCTATCACAGCCAAAAAAATATACGATATGATTTTTCGATAAAGCGGTGAATAAATTCTAAATAATCCGCTCCTACGTGGGGCACGCAGTGCGACATGTTTGCTGATCCCTGCTCCTACGTCCCCGGAAATTCAAATCTAAAGCCCCTCGAAGGGCTAAGTTAGGGAGCGCAGCGACGTCCCGTGTGCCCGTGAGAGTTGTCAAAGCCGTTAGCCTCGACAATTTTGTCTTATTGCATTTGTATAGTAAGTGTTTCGCCTGGGATAGCAGAGACATTATCTGCATTATCTTTTGGCTGGAAATTTTCGGCTAACTTTAAAAGTATTGAATATTTGACATTTCATATTATATTTTCGGCTTAGATAGCAAAGACACTATCTGCAATATCGATTTCGTGTACTTTCAGCTGGAAACTATCGGCTTACTTTAATAGGGTATGTTTGACTATATCAGTAGGAGGGAACTGGGAAATGAATTTACATATAAATTCTATTTAAATAATTTTTTTCTGGCATACTAAGGTAAAAAGTTAGTGGCATTTTTTTTAAAACAAAATAAAATTGGGAATAACTTTCCCTGATAATTTCGCTATGGAAAAATTATTCCCAATTTACAAATATTTACATCAACATTTCTTTCTCAGTAGGCCAGAAAAAACTGATTTATACATAAAAGCTATGTAAAATCTTTCCCCAGTTCAATATTCCCGGGGAATTACCACAATAGTGCCACAGTAGCTTTTTAATGTGTTGGTATTTTTTTCATAATATTACGTAATATCATTATACTCGTAATTTTAATACCGACTAATTTCGCTTTTCATTTACATTTTTTGTATTAAATGATTAAATTTGTTTGCTATTTTTTAGTGTTGGCTTTAAAAATCAAATCTTGTTGTAGTATGTTTAGAATGAAAGGTAATGCAGTTTTTCTAAATTTTTCGGGCCAGCCTGATTTAGCAAAACCACAATTTTTTTGGGTTACTTTTCGGGCCAGTTTCACATCGGTTTTGATACCCTTGGTCGTAATAAAAAAATCAAAGAAATTTCGTTTGTGTTTCCAAGAATTCCGAGGATAACCCGTAATTTATTTTTTTCCAATTTCTCAAATACTCTCCTGATATTCGATAAATGCTCTTCTTCAGTTCTCTCTCCGAATATTATAATATCGTCGATATTTACGTAGAATATCTCGCCGATAAGTTCTTTTACTGCGAGTTCATACGACGGATAAAAATCTCGGATTTTTCTATCCCAGATTTTGTTTTCAATATTTTCAACTTTTTTATATGAAAAGAGGCGTGCCCGTTGTATAATTTACGTGATGTAATTGGATAAAACGATGGGATAGTAAAATCCGAGATTTTTATCCGTCGTATGAACTCGCAGTTAAAATCTTCTTTCCATCCTCTCGAATATGGCTGGAGCCTTTTTTAGGGCCGAAGAGAAATCTTAAGGACTCGTACATCCCAGTTGTCGTTTATCGGCTTAGGGTATATCGGCTCTTTCATCTTTATTTGATGCGAACCTATTAAAGTTGGAAGTTAGATCAATGGTGGTAAATAATTTTGAATCACCGAGGTTTGCGATTGATTTACTTACTTCAGAAATTAGATGTGGTGTCCGAATCTGTTACTGCGTTTAGCCTTTTGAAGCCTATCACCCGTTCTATACTTTTTCGTTTGTGAACCGTCCATTGTCTTTTCAACAATCCAAATCGGCGAGTTAAAGTGACTTTTGGAAGGTCTTAGGTATTCCATCCGGTTGGAGTTGGCCGATTTGTTTTTCCACTTCTTGTCTCATATGGTGTGGATACGGGTATATACACGACATATTGGTTCCTCCGTCGCTGTTTTTAATTCGGTTCTTACTTCGGCGGTGATTGTTTCCGTATTGTTCACAGGAATGAAAAGTGCATGAAATGATGCATCAATATTTCATGCACTATTCAGACCTGTGGTCAATACGGAAACAATCACCACCGAAATAAGAGCCGAAATAAAAACAACGACGGAGGAACCAATACACACCCTGAAGTTCTTGCCTGGTTTATGGTAATAGATGGTTGTCGCGAAGTTCGATATTGTAGACTTGATGGGACGCTTTTTAATGCAATGGGATTGTGATGTTTGGCGATATAAAATGTTGCTTTCGAAGGTTTTTTGACACGGCAAAACGAAAAAATCAATTGTGTTGTTTATGCGTATACATTTTTGAAAAATTTGATCTTGATTTTTTTTGTTAATTTTCATATCTCTGGCTGCTTTTAAATTCAACGTTGGTCGGGATGGCGGATGCTAGAGAGGCATCCAACATAAAATTTTATTCTGGATTTTCCTCTAGTTGCTCTTCTTCAATTATTTCGTTTTCCGTAGAGTCTTCCACGCGTTCGTTGTAATGGTCTTCCTCTTTGATGGATCAATACTCACAAGTACTGGTGGTTCCAGGCCAGTTGCGTATGCTACTTGAAGAGTTTGAGGTTTTGGATTAGTAGCATTTTTGTTCCCCGTTCAATCCTCTGATGAACACGCCAAGTACTTGATTCCGTAAAGTTTCGACGAGAAAGTTGATGGCATGAGATGAGTAGTCTTCGGTTTTTAATTTATCAACGATGAGTGAAATCTGGTGATTTACGTTGGCGTAAAACTCCTCCAAACTCATGTTTCGTATAGGATTAGATTGCCTAGTTAATGTTATAGGGCCCGCAAGCATCTTTTGTCCGCGTAGTGCAGTGACAAACATTTTTTATTGACATCCAATCATTTTCGAATATGTTGTAGAAAATAAGTACTGAGCCTGCGTTGCCTCATATATTTTGTCTCACGCTTTGCAATTTAGCTTTATATATGGGCTTGCCACACATTATCTCATAGCAGCTTTTATTATGAAGATGCGATCGTGAGGCAATAACATTCACCTAAAAAAATATATAAGTGAAAAACACATCCATAAAACACCTTAATCATCCAATCATTTACCATATTTCGTATTAAAATGTTAAAAAAATGCAAAATTGAGAAACATCAAATAAAAATTTACATAAATTCAAATATGTTTTATATATCCTTCAAGTAATTTGTATGTACGTAGACCTTAAATGAATATATTTACATCAACATATTATACGTTATAAGTAAAAAGCTCACCCCCAGCTGCCGATCCAGCAACACTCTGTGTAAATACATACACACACACACACGCATATAGAAAAAAAAATTAAATCGTATAAGATGAATTATTAAACAAAATAAATTAAAATCTCAAACCTCCAAGGCTCATAACAAAAAGTGTTTGGTGTTTGTTGGTATTTTGTGTATCGTATGTGCCACCACCTTGACACCAAATATTTACACACGAAAATACATCGTACTATGTGAACCCAATATTAAAAGTTCTGTTTGTATACATATATATTTGTATATGTATGAGTATGAGCTTTATCCAAATAAAATGGAAATTTGGAATGAGACTTTTTTTTTATTTTATTTGAATTTGAAAAATTGTTTATATTTAAAATGGTCTCTCGTGTCAACTTTGAGGGATGTCATTTTTCTAACTACTTCCTTTATACTTAGTGTACCCAAAAACTGCCTCTTGCCAATATACATATACATATATGGTAATATGCAATAAAAACTACTGTGTATGTATAAAGGATAAATTAAATTTATTTGACACAGGTCAATTTTTGATTTTGCTTTTAAATGTGTGTGTGTGTGTTTTTTTTAACATTTTAAGGGTGAAAGCTCATTTTAAAGCTAGATGTTTTATAACTAGACACATAACAAGAGAACGAGGAAAATTTAATTAAGCCTGTTTCCAGAAAATTCTTTTGAACAAAATTTTTTTTTTTGGTATCGTCAGAACACAAGGACATAATATACATCCACACAAAGAAAGGAAAGTTATGATTAATTAGAAATTAGGTTAGAGTAAAGCACATACACATACTCTAAAAAAAAAGCTCAACACAATTTCTAAAATGAAAACACTAAGAACGTGACATTTTTTAATTATAGTGTATACTTTTTTTTTTTTTGGTATTCTGTTGCTTAAAAATTTTCATTTTTTTTTATAACTTAATTAACTTTTTTTTGTGTTATAATTTATTACAACATGAAAATGTATAAAATTCTAATCAAAATTTGTAAAATGTGATAAGAAACGGGAAAAATTTCAAGTGAGAAAATATTTAAAGAGGTTCTGTTGTGTATAGAATGCCATAGCTTAACACTAATCGCTCGTTATACATTTATGATGCGCAGCTTAATTTTCAAGTTAAGCCGCACACCATAAAATCAAGAAGGCGCACACATCAATTTTGTGCTACATTCCTTGCCTTTTATAATGTGTCGTACGTAACTTTTCCATTCTTCTTGTTTTAATTCGTTTTCTTACCGAGCGTGAGTTCAAATACACAAACACACAGCTTCTCGCATTTTCCTAAAACAAAAGACAAGAGGAAAAGTTTGTTTGGTTTTATTATTTTTTTTTGTTTTGGGAAAATTTAAGACATTGTTGAATTTTTATGATGATGATAATCATTATTTTTATCAACAATTTTAACAACCTTTATGATGTCATAATTTAATTTTGTTACAATTTTTTGGATGTTTTACTGCTTACTAAGGGGATGATTCAACAAAAACGCCTTGAAACATTTTCTTATGGATTTGATAACGCAATATATCATGTTAAGGATTAGACGAACGATAAGTATAACATGAATTGTTTAAGGATTAGATACAAGTTGTTGTTGTTAGAAATTATTAGAAGGGTGGAACTTTTTTAATAGTCTGGGCCAAGATTTGATCAAAAATGATGAGCAATTGTTGGTTTTATGTTTTTTTTTTTGGAAATGTGCATACTAAAAGAGGGTTTAGTCTAATTTGAAAGTTAAGTGGTTTCAATTTAGAGTTTTATGAATTGAAATTCTGTATAAATTTGCCTAATAACTTTGGCTTAAATTATAAAGGTAACCTTTGAAGTAAAACTTCTAACTTTTAAACTGGTTTGTTGTCAATCAAAACAATTGACTGCATATAGTGATAAAACTTATTAAGCTTTTACCATAAATTATTAGATCTCAATGGTTTTTGGGGAAACCTATCGATTGGTAGGGACAACTCCGGTTCAGACCAGCTTTCTAAAATTTAGCGGAAATTACAATTTTTGCCAAAAATCTGTTTTTTTCTTATCAAAAATTCGACATCTGTACAGAGCAAAGGGATTGGCTGATTAGGTTGAAACTTGATACTTTAGCGTTAACATAAATCGGACAATTCGAATCCAAAGGTGATTTTCCGTTTTTAACAATTATTTTGAGAAAGAATATACATTTTTGACTAAAACTACTATGAATTTAAAGTTTCAAAATTAAACGTGCAACAGTATCGGCCCACATCAGTTACAATTTAAGCAAAAGTAACGACTTTTGAGAAAAAAACAGGGTTTGAACTAAAATTCGGCCTCTGTACAGCTTAGACGGATCAAATAATCAAAGTGAAACTTCATTTTTAAAATTATTCCATAAATTGGCAAATTCCAGTGATGTTTGGTCAAATTTTTTCCTCACCGGATGACATTTACCATAAAAGCTTTATAATTGCAAATATTCTGAAAAACATATCATTTACGAGAAAAACGAATATTAAACAAAAGATACGAAATTAAATTTGCAATAATTTCGTTCTACATCAGGGAGATTTTGCTATTATGAAAATCCGATGTAGAAAAATCCGCTATTATGAAACTAAAAAGAGAAAACGAAATCGTATTTTCGAATTTCATTAATTGCTTTCGAATATATGTGTTTTTTCAACTTTCTGTGTACCAATAGTGGGTAAACTTTCAATCAATTTGCCATAGAGCTTTCAAAAATAAATAAATTTACCGAAGAAATGACTTAAAATTGACTTTAACCCGACAATTGTGGCACGCAGCCTTTTTACGAAATATAAAAACTAAAAAAAATTGAATTAAACAATATTTAAAACGTAAGTATATATTTAAATAAAAAATATTCATATTTAAATGATAATTATAATTAAATTATTTATTTTGAATTTATTAGGACAACAGCAACAACTGAAGAACAATTCCAGTTACTTGTCAGTTTTATGGAACGAAATGAAGGAAACTTATTTGAATGCTCTTCAATTGGGGGATAGTGTAACTGAGGACTTAAACGAAAAAATCCACCAATCAAATCAGTGGTCGGTTGAAAAAAAGTGAGCTTATTTCAAACTTTGACTAAATTCAAAAATTATATATTTATATTTATTTTCTTAGGTATGGAAAGACTACACATATATAATATTAACTTAAAATTAAAAAATAACAAAAAAAAGTAGTAAGAATGGAGGAAGTCCATGTAGATGTAAGCAGCTTAGTCAACTAGAAGAAAGCATTGACAGGCTTCTTGGTTTGGCGAAAGAAATAAATGGTACGAGGCCCAACGTTTTGGCTGTTCCTTACGAACGCATATCAATGAGCCACAAAATAAAAGATTACATGAAATTGAAGAAACGGAAATAACTGGAGCAATAGAATTTACTGAAGTAATTAAAAATCCGGCTCCAATACCTCAAACTCAAAATCGGCAACAAATAAAACAAAAGAAAACAATTAAAATGCTTCTAAAGCGGCAAATTTAGATGCAAGAGAAAGGAATTAATTAAAAAGAATTGATAAAATAGAAATTTAAAGATTAATACACGAATGAAACAAAAAGCCGAAGAGTTACAACTAGAAAGAATAGAAATAGATTTAAAAAAATGGGAATTAAATGCAAAACAATTAAATGAAATTTTATTTATTATATAACAGTTTAAATTAATTTTTTAATTTTTAAATTAATATTTATAAATTGTCTCTTATTTCATCTCTGACTCGTTTTGCTTCCTCCGGTAAGTTTTCGGTGTCTACTTCGTATTATGAATTATATTCGTAACTATCTTCATTTTCTATTCAAATAATAACTCTGGCTGATCAACTTCCGAAGATTTTGGGATTGTAAAACCAGTGTGTAACATGTACAACGCATAGAAGGCATAGAACGCTAGAAGCTCAATACTTGCTAAATATTTTTGAAAGAGAATTTTATTGTAAACACTTTTAAATTCTTAATGATTGCTTGATCACAAGGCTGTAATACATTGGTAATATTTGGAGGCGAAAAAATTAATTTAACAGTTTTAGTTGGATCTTCGGATGTGCTATAGGCAATTATCTAAAATTGAAACTGTGTTTCCCTTTTCATTTAAAAAGTTTTTATCGAACGATTTTAACCAACTTGAAAATAAGTCCGCTGTCATCCAGGCTTTTTTATTTGTGGTGTAGCGAAGGGGTAGATTTTTAACCTTTTTAAAAAATCTCAGATTTTGAGATTTACGGAGAGCAATAAGAGGAAGTTTCTCTGTTCCATCGGAATTACATCCAAAAAGTACTGTAAGATGTTCTTTAGTATTTTACCACCAGAACAGATTTCTCCTTTAAATGTTAAAGTTTTGTTCGGCATGTAACGAAAAAATAAACCGAATTCATCAGCATTCAAAATGTTTTTTCTATCGTAATCCTTCATAATAAAAGGTAAAGTTGAAAATATCCAATCGGAAGTCATATCACTTGTCTCGCCTCTCAACTAATACACTTAAAGACAATTCCGTGCCTTGTTTAGAAACGTTCTAGCCATCCAGGATTAGATTTAAAGGTAATTCCCATTTCAATGGCTATTTTATCCTCCTTTTACATTACATACTTAAAAAACACATTTTTATTAATCGCAGAATATTTTGAATATTTTTCAAAAAGTTTAAAAAATCACTCGATCGATTTCGACTTGTTAGGTCATCACCAGGAGTATCTACTGATTTGTATTAGTAAAAATTTTGTTATGTAGTAGAAAAAAGCAAATTATAAATAAAAATAAAAGAAGGAGGGAAAAAAATAAGCAATAAAAATTAATCTACGGATCGCGCAGGTAGGCGATGAGTCATAGGTTGAGTAACAAAATTCAAGGTATATTATTGCGTACGTGAGAATAGAAAAGGGCGGGGTCTGTAATTGGTGAGAACCGGATTTCTCTCTGTTCATTAAGGATATTATGGTTAAGAAATATTGATTTTCGAATTTTACCTTTTACATTAATAGAGGTCCAGAGATAGGAGCATTTTGAGATCGCGATTGTTTAAACCAAAGCAGCAATTCCGAATCTAAATCTTCATTCTTTGATAAAATGGATGGAAGATGGATGGCATTGATCAACATTTTTCAGAATATCTATTATTTTTACTGTTAACACGATTTGTTTTTTATTTGCGCTAGCCATGCTTTTGATTATTAATCACTGAAGAAGAAACAACAACAATTTTAAAGAATTCTAGAGAACACAATTTAGACAACAAGAATTATTTTATATCTCACTCACCAAAACTAACCCGGTCACCAAAAGTAACACCAAAACTAACCCCGCGAACGACAACAATAAATTCAATTTTATGATTTCAAACAGAAACAATTTTAAGTTTAAGGAGAAATATGTACTCACTACTACCACAAACCAAACTAAAACCATTTCTCTCCAACAAAACAAAATTTAATAACAGAATTTAATTTCGGGTAATTCCCTAAAACTGAACGATATTTTTTGTTTTATGAAAGCACAGGCGATCAATTATAAAACTCGCGTAAAGCGAATATTTCTGTACTAATTGTATATAAAAGGGCTACAATATTTGTTCGCGTTAAACGAAAATTCATACTAAAATTATATGAAAAAGCTAAGTAACAAAAACAATTTCTTGTTATACGAACTTTCACGTTATCCGTTTTCGTGTTAACTGAATTCCACTACCACATTAAAAAACAACAACAAAATAAAATTTAGCAACATCAAGTTAATTATAAAACGCATTATTGCTAACTTCATACTTATATTTGAAAAATTCGACCAAACAATTTCATAATAGGAAAATTCGCGGCGGATCAAATTTTTCGATATCGGAAAAAATCCGATATCGGATATTTTTCAAAATAGCCCCCAAGTTTTCCAAAATTTAGGTGGAAATGACGATTTTAGATATAAAAAAAATGTCAAAAAAAATAGATGCCGAATTTTTTGTTGACATTATTTTTTATAAAGTAGAGTCCAGACATTTTGCATCTATAAATAAAAATTCAAAAAATTTAGCACTTAAGCTATTTGCACAAATTTGCAGGTCCCAGTGATGTATGGCCGAAGTAAATCGTTTTTCTGCAGTTTTCGTGTTTTATTTGAATAAACCTTTATCCTTAAATAGGAAGATCTGGTTTTCTGGAACAGATGCGAGAATGATGATTGTAGTGTATAGAAGCATGTGGTTTATTTGGTATATGTACATTTGTGGTAATAACAAGTTGAATGTTGGCCGCAACATAATCACCCTTACATTTTTATGGAAATCGCTAAAACCCAAAAAAAGTTCTGCAGTCAAGCCACAAGGAGCCTATGGTGCAAACCGCAGCGATTTCATCAAAGTGTGCAAGTGCGATATACAACATCCTTGGCACTGAATAAATTTAGACCAGAGAATGGATATCAATTTATTTGCACTAATCCAGTTGGAGTTAAATACGTGAAATCTGATCCTTTTAAACGTAGGACAGTTACATAAATAATGATTGCCCTCACAGAATTGCAATGAGAATTCGTAGTACATTACTTTTAAGATTACACGCCTTTATAATTGTTTTGCTTTACGACTGCCTGTTGCGTTAAGCTATAATTGCTACCTTAATGAACGTTGGATGCAAAGCTTAATTACTATTTCACTACTATTAAATGATAAAGGAATAACAGGTTCTCATCCTACAAAAACGGTTCGTGCACCTGTTTTGGCCATAGAATCCGCAATCTCGTTACCAACAAATTCGGAGAAGGCTGGCGCTTGTATATATATAACTGTAACTTTAATATAACCATAAAGACGATTTATGAGATGTTTACACTCTCTGACGAGTTTGGAAACATTCACTAAAAGTTTAAAAATGCGTTTAGGTTTTCTAACTTTACATCTTGGCACTTCGGATTCACAATGAGTAAGAGCTGCGATTTCCGCTTAAAAAGCTGAACAATCAGTAATTAGACTATTTGATATTTTAAAGTCAAGGTATGACCAGTAGGCACCGAAACCTGCATCAATAATAGCGCTCGAGCCGCCCAGTTAAAGAAACTAAACTCATTCAAAAAATTTTAATTAACCAAATGAATTTCTAGAATTTACGAACTATATTTATTGAGAATTAACAGGTATTGTATATAAGTGCCTTTTACCTAATAAATCGTCCCGTGTTCAAAATTAAAGCCTACAACCTACCAAGGAAAAGAATGACTGCCATGGCAATGACTGGAAAAGACGATAAAATACTAGCAATAGCTCTTCACGTGATATTTGGGTAGCCACTTGTATAATTCGGTACACAACGGCTTTTATGACCCACGACAATTTATCGAAAATGACGATTTACCGACAATGAATTCACAGAAAAAGACAATCACCGCAATAGCAATTAACTGAAAATGTGACTTTACCGAAAATGACAATTCACCGAAAACAAGAATTCACCAAAATCAAGAATTCACCGAAATTATCCATTAATCGAAAACGACAATTCAACGAATACGAAAATCCACCGAATACGACAATTCACCGAAAATGACTTTTCCTTTATACGACCTTCCAGTTGTACCTTTAAAATGAAAAAATTAATTGAAATTCAAAGAGAAAAACAAATCTTGTTCAAAGAGAAAAACAAATCTTTATTTGGAATTTTTCGCTTTAATAATGGGACCGACTGAAAATACCGAAAACGAAGAAACCTAAATTTATACAGATATAATTATTTTGCAAAATACTAAAACTAAACTGTTAAGACAAATTTCATTGTTTTTTAATAAAATTTTAATTAAATTAACTTATACTTCCAATTAGTGAATTTGATGTCCCTTTAGAAATCACAACATTGCGAATTTTATATTCGCGTCATATTTATAGACTCCTTCCCCTACTTGCCCTTAGTTGCCGGTAGACGTCCCAAGTGCCCGTGAAAGCTACCTGAGCTGTTAGCGCTATACAATTCCACACGAACTCAATTTTTAGCTGCGTGAATTGCATTTTTTAAAAAACTATCAAATTTATTCTGTTGCCTTGAAGGATACTTTTAGTTGAAAGAGCTGTTTTTAATTTTTGCTAGAATGGTTAAAATTCATTTCTTAGCCTTACTGTTAACTTCTCTCACTCAAAATTGAATTAAATTGCTTTAATGAAAAACACTTGTAAAATTTGGTTAGAGTGATTTATTTGTTTTTAGGAATATCGATTTCGAAAACTAGAAGCGTTGCCTTTTTACAAAAGACTGGCAAAAAAATTTGATTTGCATCAAAAAATGGAAATTCAGATTTTTTCTTCTATTTTAACTACCATATAGACATATTTATATACATATAATATGTCAATCGTAAATATTGTCAAATATGTCAAACGCGTTATTTGAAAATTTTTCAAAATGGTTTGTTATTGTTTTCGGCACCTTTTCGGGTATATGCATATACTACGATAAAAACACATTAAATTTTTTTCGTATTCTTTTTAACTATCGGAAATTTGATTTACATCAAAAACGTAAAAGAATTCGCTATAAATTTCTTCTTCAGTCCCTTTTTTACAACTAAAGGTCGATTTATATTATCCGTTCCTTTCAGTTCCTGCACATAATGTGTCCGACAAAAAAAAGATTATTAACTGTATTTTGTATAGGAGTAATTATATTATCCGTTCCGTATGACCAGGAAGAGAATGGAACGGATTATATAAATATTCCTATAGAAATACATGTAACAATCTTTTTTAACCGAAAGGAACGGTAAATATAAATCGACCTTAATACACCTTTCTAAAAATTTTGTTGCTTATATACTAATCTTAGGTCTAATTTGTTAGGCTCCTCCTACTGTAGTTATTGTTGTATATAATTAGGTCGTAAATCTTATTGGTTTTGGTACTCAATTTTTCGTTTAATAGTACGTTTCCATCTTTGTATTTGTAAATTTCGAACTCCTCAAGTATGTTGAGTATGTGTCCTTTTCAGGGTTTATGTAATATTGTTAGGTTGTGGTCAAAGTCTGTGAATTGATGTTTTTCTGTTTTGATGTGTTCTGCCTAGCTGCCCAGCATTGCATGATAGTTTGTACACGCCTGTATCTAAAAATTGTTTATGTGGTTTGTTTTTTAGTTTTTGTTGTAATTTGTTGTTATTTGTAAACGCTATTTCATATGCGAGTCTGAAGGTTTTTTTATGGCTTTGTGGGTTGTTTTGTTGCTCACTTAATTTGGAGTGGTTCTATCGGCCCCTGCTAGTGTTGTCATGTTTACTACAGTAGGAGGAGCCTAGCAAATTAGACCTAACATAGTATGTGTGTATAAGCAGCATAATTTTAAGAAAAGTGTATTAGTTGTGTAAAAAGGAACTGAAAAAAAAATTTAATTTCGAAATCGATATTCCTAAAAACAAATAAATATTGTCACTCGAAGCAAATTTTACAAGTGTTTTTCAATAAAGCAATTTAATTCAATGTTTTTAGTTGTCGTTTTCGCTGAATTGTCGTTTGCGATTAATTGTTTTCGGTGAACTGTTTTTGTGTTGAATTGTCGCTTCCGGTAAACTGACGTTTTGGGTGAATTGTCGTTTCCAGTGATTTGAGGTTTTCGGTGAAGTGTTTTTTAGTAAATTGTTGTGGAATCTCTTAAAATGAGTATTGACGTAGAAGTCTCTCTGGCCTCCTGGACGTCCTAACTGCGGTTAGTTTCTTGATCTGAAGTTTCACCTTACCGCTTCAACATCCACATTCGAAAGCAGATTTACTATTATGAAAATCCGATATCGAAAAATAAGCTATTATTAAACTAAAAAGACAAAACGAAATCGGATTTTCCGAAAATCGAATATCAAAACCCGACTACTATTTAAGTGACGAATTTCAATTTTTGTTATCGAACGTGTGTTTCTTTAAATCAATATATTATTTTTACGAATTAAGAAAACTACAAAAAATTAATTAAACAATATTTAAAATGTAGGTAAAATATATTTAAACAAAAAGTATTCATATTTAACCCTTTGCACTCGATTTATTTGAGTGGTTGGGTACTTGTGTTATTTTTAGCTAAATGAATTAAAATAATTTGCAGTGGTTGAATTGAACGTATTATATTTATTTCATTTATTACTATTATAAAATGTTTTAATTTTTTGGTGGTATTTTTTTGGTCTACAGACTGATATACGAGTTTTAGAGTAAATTGGTACTGCCACTTCCAGCGTGACATACAAATGCAATAATTAAATAATTTATTTTAAATTTATTAGTAGGGGCTCTATCATGATTTCCGCCGCGAACCAATTTTCAGACGATATCGTGAATTTGGTATCACCAAACACGATACCTTTTCGTCATCTATCCGATAGCGAGAAAAGTTCCGCCATCGAAAAGATGACGGATATTTTTTCGATTGAAAATCGGGACTATGATTTCCGTTCGATTCCTAATTTAACATTCATTTCATTTTCTTCACTTGGCAAAAATAAATCAATGAAAAAGTGATATATTTTTATAGAAGAAATATTAAAAATAACTCAAAAGTATTTAATTCAAAACTAAAACCTCAAATCACAAATAAAGTCGAAATTAATCTCAAAGTACTGTTGTTTACACTAGCTATATTTTGTTGAGACAATAACAACACAACTATGGCTAAAGCAAAAACTAAAGTATCTTAAAATTTTGCTTTAGCTGAAGATAATGCAGATTTGAATTAGTTGAAATAGCTGAATAGCGCTGAAACAGCTAAAGCAAAAATGCTTTATTTCTCAGCAAAATACAGCTAATGATAAATGTCAAGCCAGCTGACATAAAATGAGTGCGTTTAAGAAATTAAATGAGCGCGGTTACATTCTAGCGGAATTCATGTTATGAAGGTTGAGACGGGTCGAAAAGAACATATCGAAATATTTAACGATTCGCCGCGGAAATCATGATTGATTGATTGATTGATTGGACTGTAGAACCAAGTACTTGACGAGTGTCCCGGTTAACGCCGGGCCTATTCCTACAGCCTTTTATACACATAACAATAGGAGGGATAGGAAAGGTTTTTTTTTTTTTTTGGGACAGAACGACCCGGTTTCAGACACCTAGCGATCGTACGGCACAACACAATTCTAATCTACTTCTAATCTACGGAGGGGGGATAAAGGTTTAATAGGTTCAATGGATAACGATGATATTGGTCTTCAAAAATTGCTTCTTTAAATCAGCAACCTGATAAAAAAATATTATTATTTCACGAGCATCTGGAAATTCCCTGAAATATAATTCAACATTAATAATTTCCAGCTTCCTAAAATAAAATTGATTGATTAATTCACTCCGAATACAGTCACCTAGGTAAATCCGATAGTGAGTAATAGAAACACAACACAATTCTAAACTACACAATCATCAATTAATATTTTAAAGAAGTATTAGTCCACAAACATCTTAAGACTCCTGAAATTTAATTCTTCATTAATGTTTTTCGGCTTCCTAAATAATACAAACATTTATTGATTAATCCTCCTAAAACTCAACAACTTACAAAAGAATTTCCTGAAATCATAGTTATTAGAATTATATTAGTTATAAAACTAAACTGAAATCCAGTAGCATTTAAAAATTATACTGTAAACATGGTTGGGCTGTATAGTACTTAAATTGTCAGACTAATATTTTGAAACTTACAACCAATTTCTCAGAATTCCATCGTCAAACAGCGAAACACTTAACATCAAATTGGTAAGAAACACAAATCGAAATATACAAAATTTCAAGATCAGTCTCGAAATTTACGTAAAAATTTCAAAATTTAGTAAAATATTATAAGTTCCATCTTATCGATAACTACACCAACGATAAGTTTTGTTTTACGCCGCAATGTTTTTATTGGGTAATTTAACTATATCCCGCGAATCTCTTTTTAATTAATGTGTTCAAGATAAAAAGGTAATTCAATTATTACAACAATAATGTTAGTTCCGAATAATGAAAATTAACCGAATTATTCATTAATTTAACAAGTATGAGCACTTTAAGTAAGAACTAAC
Organism: Nephrotoma flavescens; assembly: GCA_932526605.1. Lineage (NCBI taxonomy): Eukaryota > Metazoa > Arthropoda > Insecta > Diptera > Tipulidae > Nephrotoma > Nephrotoma flavescens. Next base: position 227,319,424 of record OW052222.1, on the reverse strand, counting down.
AAGCAATTTATTCAAGATTTCAATATTCTTAGCTTATTAAAGAATCAAATCAATTGCATACATTAAAGGGGCAATTAAATATCTATACTTAAAAGATTTTTTCGCAGTACAATACAGCCCTATCCTTCATAATAAGCCAAGCTTAATAGTGAAATATTATTTGCACGTAACAGTACATAATAACAATCTTAAGTTTATACAAAATAATAAGAAATCATATAGTGATTTAAACAAATAATTAATCGTTCGTTAAGAGTTAAACTTAATAACATCACAATACTGTTAGTAAGATAAAAATTAATTTACATTTAGTGTTCATCTTCTCAGTATATTTCATTTGTAACTTATTTATCAATACTTTAACTTATGGAAGTTTATAAAATTCCAGGAGATGGTAATTGCCTTTTTAATTCTCCATCAGCTACAAATGAAAGAAAGAAAGAACGAAAGAACCCCAGAAACCATCCTGCAGTGTTAATCAGTTACGGACTATCGTAACTGAGTACCTTAGGAATAATCTTAATGATTACATTCCAAATTTGCTGGATTCTTGCCGTTCTATATATTCATCTAACCTTAAATTGTCTGAAAGTGATTTAATAACAAAATATTTAACTAATTTACAACAAGATGGGTTCTAGGGTGGTGCTGAATGTCTATCAGCAATTTCAAAATTAAAAAAAAAATCATAAAAATTAATGTGCATTACCCAAATTCCCAACACCAAGTCAATTTTGTTCCTGAAACTCCAGAATAAAATTTTGAAATTAATTTATTATACACCGGAAACCATTATGACAGTTTAGTTCCACCATGTAATTCATCTATCTGCACATTCTCTGAAATTTAATAATGAATTAATATTTTCCTGCTACATGTCCTACCTAAATGAAAAAAATGTCAATAATAGCAAAAAATCATATATATTAGCTGTTCAGGTAAAAACTTATTTATCCCAAGAGTATTTATTCCTCGAAGCTTACAAAAATAAAAACAATTAATTATAAACATTAAATATAAACATAAAATAATAAGGGCACTCGGATTGACTCGAACAAACAAAATCATTTGAATTAACTGAATCAACCGAAGGGAATTGGGCGCTCACCCCCTCAGTGCAGTCAAAAAATTGAGCTACTAAATTAACTGAAGAGATAATTTGCTCATGTACTTAATTCAGACAGGTTGTTTTTGTTGTATTTTTGACATTTACATATTTGTTTTACGCTCATTTCATTAGCGTTTTTTTTTTTTAGAAAAGTGTGTTTGTGTTATTTTCTAATTAAAATTATACAAATTTTAATAAAATAGAATTAAATTACTATCTACTGTATGATTTAAAAATTCGCCGCGGAAATCATGATGCTTAGAAATTCGACCAAACAATTTCATAATAGGAAAATTCGCGGCGGGTCGGATTTTCCGTTATCGGAAAAAATCCGATATTGGATTATTTCATAATAGTCGCGCGAGGTGAGAAAACCGGAAAAATAGAGTATTGAGCATTCTGATTATATTAGTATGCGAGACGCATGGACATGATCATGTTTTGATTTTTTTTGGATTGACATTTCTATGCGTAAACATTTCACAATTTTCTAATTTTTGAATTAATTTGAAAATAATTCACACATTTAAATATTAAATCATAGACATACAAACTAATATTGTAACATAAAATACTAAAAATATAAAAAAATAGTTCATTCCACCGCTCAAAAGCAAGCGAATAGAAGAGGTAAATAGACGTCAGTATCCAAAAAATTAAACCGATTCAACTAGATCCATTTATTTTGGTACTTACCATCACAATACAATACAAGAGAGGAAAATACACAAAACAAATACAAAATTGTGTATTATACACCGTATATGTACACGAAATTCTTGCTCACCTCGCCAACTCGCGCTTTAATTTTGCGTACAAAATTAATACTCTGATTTTCTTTTCGCTCTCTGCTACTGGCTCGCATTATGATCCCGATCCTTACTCTGCCACGTCACGCAATCCCAACTCCAACCCGTAGTAAATCATATCACGTTTCTTCGTCTGGGTCTTCCTTTGAAAACTTTATCCGTCGGGCAGGAGGCCCTTCTGCAGTTTTTTGTTTTAGTTAATGAACTGAGCAGTTTTCTGTGACTTTTTTTTAATTCAGTGGAAAAACCTTATGTTTCTGCGTTGCTTCATAGCTCCAACTCTGTCATGGTTCAATTATGACCTGTCTATGTTAGGTTCAGCAATAACAAACCGTACTGCTGTACTGCCTTTTTATAGCATACAGTCTTCGAACAGAGTTTCACCGCCAAAGATTCATTTATCATCGGCGCGAAACAAATGATTCTCGAAGTTGGTACCAACTTCTATAGCTTTATTTTCCCAGTCGATCATGATTTTTAAACTGAAGAAATTAATGCCAGCTGTCTCTCCTATCATTTTAGCTTAACATGCCAAAACATTTGTCTCATTTAATACACTTATTGGAGAATAGAAGGTGGTAGTTTGGCGTGGTGGTTTGGGTTGGGCGCGTAGGAGAGATCATTATCCGCCCCTATTCTCCGGGATATCAGTATGCATTTTCGAGTTGCAGCGTGCATCTTCCAGCACCCTTGGGAGCTGGCTAAGTGTCAATGAACCACTCATTCATAAATCTGAAATTTGAAACTGATTATGCAACCTTACAAATAAGGGAGGATATATCCCTTAGAATACCATTAAAACCACGCAGTTTATGGCGGATGTCAAAACTCAATGTTAATGGGTTATAGGGACAGCGCCAATACACATTTATATTGGATATATGTACTTCGAAATTGGCCCTTGATGATATTGTGCGTTATAACTTGCCCTCAGGGGCAGATAAATTTGCAGTAGCCAAAGAAGAGTGTACATTTCCAATAACGTTCGTAGGAATGCTGATCAAACATTGTTTTATCGTGCTAGTAAAACTGATGCATGTACCACCAAATGGTGGCGGATCTGAAAAACAATAAAAAAGTGAAACGTGGAGTCAATTCTTTATTGATAAGATGGCTGAGATACCACCGATGTGCGAGAAAATTATCTACACCGAGGAAATGTTTTCGATCATCAAAACACAAACAAAAGACAACTTTTTGTTCACTGTGCAGCCATCTTTCAGCTTAACAGTTAGATGTCACAGTGGTGGCACTGGATGGATTAGCTGACGTATTTGATGTTAATGATGACAAATTATAGGAAAATATAATATTGCGCAACGTATGAGATCGACAAATCCAATCCGGTAAGCACCAAGAGGATTATCGCCTGCGAAGGAACAGGAAACTGCGGAATCAACTACGCAAATGGAACATGTCTGAGTGATAAAGTAGTCTTTCAACCCATGGAATTCACCAGCAGATCTTGTTCAGAAAAAAACTGCACCACAAGATTATCATAAATTAAACTATGTGACGAATAAGGACCAGTTTCCGTTACCGCGCGTTGATGACACCTTGGTCACGCTGTCGAGGTCAAAATTTTAAATATATTGCAGTTTAAAAAATGGTACTGGCAAGTATCAATCCATCCTAATGATAAAATTATGACGAGATTGCCAGAATAGACAAATTGAATGAAATATGGAACCGTTTCCGAAAAATTATTGCAAATTCAGTAATCTGAAAATACTTCCCAACACATATTCTTCCATAAAAGTGAGATGATTAATAACTGAAGAGTCGCTTCTTGTTCATACATATTACTTCTCAAAAATAAATTGCATCGATAAGTTTAAGTTCCGTTCGTGATGGCCTTTCTTTATATAGATGTTATCATAAGAATAAAGTACACGCATAATTAAAATTAAATCCCCTTCCATCCCACTATTTTGTTCAAAAAGCAAAACAAGTTGTTTTATATATTTCCATAATTACATTTAAATTACTATGTACATATGTAAACAAACATTTTAATTACAATTTCAATTTAAAACGAATTTAGAAAATCATAAAATTCAAATTTTCTTATAAATGGTTTGTTTGTGTTGTTGTACGATACGGTGAAAAGTCTACAACTTATTTTTTTTTGTACCTTGAATATAATGAAAACCATGAAACATGAAATATTAAAAAAAAAAAATATTTTTCCATTTTCCCTCCGCGTTTATTGTTGTTGTACAGATACGTTACAGATTCATCTTGTTTAACATGAATATTTAAACTGTTAATCCTTTGACTCACACTTTGTGATATATTTAGATTGTTTGTTGTTGTGTAACAACGCGAAGGTGTACACAAAGGTAAAGAAACATTTTATTACATTATTCACGCAAAGAAGGAATTTTTTAGAAAAATGTTCATTAAATTTCGTCTGCAAACACCTTTTTCGTTGTCGTTACTTGTATAAATACAAAATTTTCGCATACATTATTTTAATTATTTTGTGTCGAGCGAATTTCCCCCGCGCACTTTACAAAAAGCTCATATGAGCATAGCCTTAGCATAATAATATATAAACGATTACGTAGCTATACGCGTATAGATAAAAAAAAGCACACAGCAAACAAAACGAGCTTTTGTATTAAAAAAAAACGTAATAATATTGAAAATGTAACGATAAAGAAGTTACGATATTTTTATGATCTCAAGAGATATATTGAGAGTACACAAAGTATTATAGAAAGGTTACAGAAGTAAAAATTTTGAAGTTTATTTTTTATACCTTGCCGCATTTATATTTTTGTCGTATCGTCGTCATTGTTTCTCGTCTTTGTTAAATCCGAGTGTATATCTGAACATATAAGTAATAGAACCCATAAGTAAGCTTTCAAGCAATAGAAAAAAAAATCTTTCTACAAAACTTATAAGTATGAAGAGCAAAATCGAAACCTTGTTGACTACTTTCTTTTGATTTATGAAAGGATCATTGAATTTTGAGTATAAAAATTGGTTTTCTTGGATTTTTTTTCGGACGACAAAATGTACCAATAAAATTTTTTTAACTTCAAAATTACCATAAGTAACAGAAAATTAAACTGCAATAGGCCTTTTGTCAAATTTTATTACATTGTGCGATAGTTTAAGGCGGAAGTTTTATGGAATCTCCAACTGATGGTGTTATCGACTTTCTTGACACTCATGTTTTAGCCTCGCATCGGATGAGGACTTCTAACATGTCCGCTAACACATGGCCTTCTGAGTCTGCAAATTCTACGTCCTTCTTGCTTTTGAATGATAGCTCGTTTCCTGCTATTAATTCAATAAAATCAGGTTTGTCGCTTATTTGTGAATATCATTTTACAAAATTGTTACAATTTTGATTTTGTTTTTTCGCAATAAAAAATGACTCATTGGTAACCAAACGCCAAAATGTCTTGACCAATCCTGACCTAAAGATTATACCTAACGAAATTTAATAAAAACGATATGATATTCTTGTAATGAGGTTCTACCATACTGTTAAAGTTAGCTGAAAGTCATTTGAAAAAAATGTCGATAATGCAGGCGTGGATGAAACCCAAGATGAAATATCGATAATACAGGTTCAAATAATCAAAATTGGTACATACAGTGCAATATGTTAATAATGCAGATTGTGTAGATAAAGAAAAGTTACTTCAACATTAAACCAAAAAATGCCGGCAATGCAGTTCTAAAAATAACAAATGAATCATCAATGAAGTTATATTGGTGAAATGTTCCTTTTTCCGTTGTTTCGACGATAAAATTGTTCACCATACGAGATTTTGCCAAATAAACGGCGCCTGTCTGATTATGGCAAATTTTTGATTTTCCGTGTGTTTTCACGATAAAATCGTTCGGCATTCTAAATTTTTCCAGATCACACTCGAAAAAAATTTTGATATGCGATGCAAATAATTCCGCATATGAATCCAGCGCAAAAGTATATCGTTTTTAGAAGTAAGCTTTGCATCTTGACAGAAGCGTTATAATTTGCATTAAAATATGAAATAAATTACTTTTAAAACGAATTGATGCAACTTATGTCTAATTGTGAAGCTGGGGTACATTGAAACTGTATCGATACAGTTGTATCGTAATGTGTCGTAAATTAGTTTGATACTAATTACATTGAAAAAAGAAATGGGAAGCACACTGTAAAAAAGATTTTACAAATATTTACTAAAAATTTACGAATTTTGTTATAAAAAAAACCCGTTGAATTATATTTTATGCTTCATGAGATTTTAAAATCTCTATATCAAAAATTCAGATGTCGCGTCAAGTCAGCACACAGCATACTGCGCTCACCAGACACCAAACTACAAATATATGAAATATATTTTAAGCTTATATTGAAAGAATATACACAATGTCTTAGCGAATTATTCTAAATTCGCTTAACATTTGTTAACCCCAGGTTATATAGAAATTTCCTTCCGACACACGTGTTACATTAGTTTTAGACGCAACTACATCGTAAATATTTTCAATGCATGCTTTGCTTTTAAATGTGTTACATGATTTCTTCGTATACACCTCGATGCAAGCGTTACATCGAAAACCGCTGCAAAATTTTTAAGTGTGAGACATCAAGACTATACTAATTCGATAGCGCATGACCAGGTAGATGTTTATTATAGTTTTGGGCTGCTAACCTTATCAGATTATAGGGGTGAAATTAAGATTTTCATAGTGTTTTGTCCATCATTTTCCTTAATTGTCAGATTGGTGCCTATATGTCAAAATCTTGAGTAACGCATGATTGTATCGATAAAACATCAGAAAAATGAAAATGTGACCCGTATAACTTCATCTGGCTACCTAATCTACCTATGGCCTAGAACCATCGAATTGATATAGTCAGATTGACTATCTGGCAAATTCCAAATGGCGAACGATTTTATCAACGAAACATAAGGAAAACAATATTTCAGAGCTATAAAACCTCATTAGACCCACCCCTTACTTATAATTAGAATTTACCTATAATCACGGGCCATCAAATTGGTGTAGTTAGATCGGTGTCTGGTATAATCTTGAAACGCAATCCATTTTAACAACCATTACAAACCATTTAATGCTTGACAATTTTTAAATTTCTTAATCGAACATTTTCGGCTGTCTGAAACTGATATGGTATTTTTTATTACTATCCTTTCTCAAGATATTACCGCTTACAAACCTCTTTATATCAGAGCTTTTCCAAACATGACACGTTTAACATTAAGTTTTAACAAATTTTTGAAACTTTGCCATATTTTACTATATTTAAGTCACTATTTGCATTATCATTTTTTCCACTTTCTGCTGGCAATGTTAATAAGATGGACTAAATTAAAGATAGCAGACAGATGGTAATGCAGATAGTGTTTTTGCTATTCCAGCCGAAAAAATATTTTATTCCTGAAAGATATTCAAGCAGATGTATCACCAGTTCATTCTAGAATACATCGACCTGAAGCACATGGAGGTAATCTGAGCAAAACCTAAAGTTATCGAAATGAAGCTGTACGCGATACAACCAAGCAACAAGGCAAACAAGACAAAAATGCGATAAAGCAGTCTACAGCTAACAAACAAAGCAGCTGGCAGTCTAACAACGATCGCAAACAAGGCAAAAACGGAACACAGTAGCTTACAGCCAAGAAACAGCAGGCAAATAAAGTAATGGTAATAAAGTTGGTAATGCAGATAGTTAGTTCTACTCTAACCTACAAATAATCAGAATGCAGCAAAAATCTGTCAGAAGCTATATAGTTTTACCAAATGGTCAAAATCTAATAACGTGTAAATTCCAATAAATTTAGAAATTTTCGAAACTAAATTAATAAAACGTTCTGAATTTTTTAAGCTACGAAATTTGGGGCAAGTCTGAAGGAAAATAGAGGGTTGTAATTCTAATTTGTGGGAAGTGGATAACTTAAAAGATTCAGAACATTTTATTAATTTAGTTTCGAGATTTTCTAAATTTATTGTAAATTACACGTCATATATGTAGAATTTTGACCAATTTAGTAAAATTATATAGCTATATAAAATATTTTTTGGCCTGAGATAGCAAAGGAACTATATGCATTACCATCTTTCGGCCATTTTGCCTATTGTTGCTTAGCTGTAGAATACTGTGTTCCGTTTTTGACTTGCATATCGAATGTTGTTTGGCTGCAAGCTGCTTTAATTGTAGATGTAGGCTGCTTTATCCCGGTTTTGTCTTGTTTGCTTGTTGTCGATGAGTGCCGATCGTTTTTGACCTTGTTTGAAGGTTGGTGTTTTTCGGCTATTTCTGATTGAACTGGTGATACATCTGCTTGAATGCTACATCTTCTCTAAATTTCCAAATTTTCTTCAAATACTTCTTAAATTTTTTAACCGGGCTAGATATAGACTAGAAAACCCGAGGAATTTACCAATATCACCAGAACGACGTATATATGAACTAGAATCGGTATGGCCATAACTGTTGTCTGCCAGAGGCCTTTCTAACTGGAATTATACAAATTACTGTAAACCCATTCCCGCACCCTATTAAAGTCAGCCGAAAGTTTCCAGCTGAAAGAAGGTAATGCAGATAGTGTCTTTGCTGTTCCAGCCGAAAAATAAATTAACAGCCGAAATATACATTAATTGAGATAACTATAGTTCTATATTATTTAGGCAACGTTTGTTGGATAGGTCAAAATTTGAAATTTGGGGCAAGCCTGAAGCAGATATGGGGGTGTAATTTGGTATAATCTGGTACATTATACCAAAATCCGAAATTTTCGATAATAAATTAATAAAATGTTCTGTAACTTTTTATTAAATTTGTTTCGAAAATTTCGGATTATCTGGTACATCATACCAAATTACACCTTACCTAGGCCTATGATGTTTCTAATAAACATAATGGGTTGGATGGGAAAAAGGGTTAGTCAAAAGTTACAGAACATTTTATTAATTTAGTTTCAAAATATTCGAAATTTATTCTAATTTACACACGGGTTTGGACAATTTGGTAAAATTATTTAGCACTTGATACATTCTTGCTGTATTCTGATTATTTTGATGTGATATAGTAGAACTAGGTATATATCCCTTGTCCGGCCTGAGATCACCCATTGTGTACGTTACGAAACAGAATCATGAAAAAACCAATACAAACTATGGTTATTTACATACACATTTGTGTTAGGTGGACTTAAATTTAAGAAAAAAAAAATTGTCTGGCCGGAAAAGAGATTTAGTAATATGTATATCTTTCGACTATAAAATATTTTTTCGGCTGAGATATCAAAAACATTAGCGCATTACCATCTTTCGGCTGGGATAGCAAAGACACTATCTTCTTTATCTTTCGGCTGGGAACTTTCGGCTAACTTTACCAGTATCATTCCCGTCCTGTTCTTGAAATCGGTGGAAATTTCCGTAATCGGAATACAATTTGCTATGAAATTCTTTAAATTACTAAAATTTTTCGCCGGTTACTTTAATCATTTTTTTCAAATTTCTTTTCTTTTTTAAATTAAGAAACATAATTCTTTCCCCCCTACTAAGGAAAAAATTCCAAATGGGTAAATCGATACGGAATTATTCGCTTAAGATTAGTACTTAGTTCAAAATGAAATAAAATTTTACCGTGGTCTCCAAAAATTGATTTATTTTCACGTGAAATACAAATGAAATTTTATTTGGAGAGTTTTTAATTTTAACGTATAAATTTGTAGACATAAATGAGACATAAATGAATTTTTTTATTTTAGGTAAATGAATTAAATTAGATTGACTTTAATTAAAATTTTTGGATTTGTGGTATTAAAAATTTTTTTATTGCTAAACACAAACAAAATGTCAAAATTTTTCGTAAAAATAATGTGCCGAGACATTATTTTCACATGAAAATAATTTGGAGAGTTTATGCGCACCATCTTTGATGTATGGAACACACTTGGATTTTTCGCTGATGAACTGAGTACAAAATGAAAACAAAAGTGGAATTTTTAATTTCTAATTTCACTATGGTAAAATCGTATGGAAATTTCACGTGAAATCGAACTGAGTATACTAGGCTTTAGTAGGGAAATAAATAATAAAAAATTTGCATACAAATTTGAAAAAAAATAAAAATGATTCAGACGACCGGATAATATTGTTTTGTTTTTTGCTCATGGAACTTCAAAACAACGAGAAAACTCATACTGTGCAAGGTCTTTTCGTCACGATTCCAATAACTTCTTAACACAAATCGTGCAAAAACTTTAAGACACGTCACAAAATCTTTAAAACATAAACGAATTTTAGCTTTTAGCTTCAATTTTCTATATATACTGTACAAATTGTTCCAAGTCGAATAATAAAGTTAAATAAATTTAATGTTCTCTCTAATTTTCTTATTTAATTTTTTACTTAAAAGCAAATTACATTAATCCATTTAAATTATACCACAAAACTAAAAGGATATATAGACGATAGTAAGACGATGTATATAGCACAAATGGATGTGAGCACAACATCATTTGTAATTTTGTATATACTAAGACGAAAATCTTATCTCTCTCGGTATTCCATGTATCTCTATCTAGTATACACCTTTAATCTAATTAAATTTACTTGATATTTGCATTAAGTTTGGTTAGTTTATACAGGTAAATTCGTTATGGTATAGCGGAGGTTCTTACTGATGTGCGGAACGTGGGTCATTGTCTCTTTAATATTTTCTACTTTTCAAAATCGTAAAAACAAGAATTAATTTTGAATTCAAGTCGGATTTCTTTTATTTTTTTTTGTATTTCGTCTTAAACACAGTAATGAAGATGCCAAAATATAGCTACAATACGATTTCATGCGCTGTTTGCTAAAGATATTTAAATTTTGCATATATGCGGGTGGCATAATTTCATAGTTTTTAATTTAATTGACAATTATTGCAGTTCCAGTATATCGGTATTCTCAAGTGCCACAGTCCATATCTGTAGGATTAGTCAAACCAATTAAATATCTTTCAGAATTTTTAATTATTAATTAAAATTCTGCAATGTTCTTTGAGGACCAGAGAATAACGTATACTAACTTTCTTTAATCAAGAGCTGCATCCAAAATATCCTATCAATAAAAAACATTGCCATGAATTCAGTACGAACGCGTTTTGGATGTGAAAATCGTATATATGTAACAAAAGCGATAAAATGAACACAAACAATGATCATAAAGTTCAAAACGAGATAAAATTATAATCAAGCGCAAATTTATAATTTCCTTTCGAAGCTAACAACTATAACAGCACATAAAAACTATTACACAGTTTTTTTTTCTAGTTATAAAGCATTTCTTTGAACAATCTTTTGTGTTTCTTTATAAAATTTTCAAGACATTTTGAACTCCAATTTTGTGTTATACAAAAAAAAAAATTAAAAAAATCTCAAAGCACACACACCCATCTGCAAAAAAAGCTTGGTACGTGAAAATAATTTTAATTGAAAACAAAAAAGTATAACTTCCTTTCTTTGTACATATATAGCAGTGTATGATGGTGTTGAACCGAAAGCACATAACATATACATATATATGTCGTACATACATGTATATACTGCGCTACGCGACCAGAGTTGATTTTTTAAACTTACTAGATAACACTTGTTTGCCCAAATGTTAGGGATACCACGTATAACGCCAATCTTAGCAAGAAATTAAAAATTCGGTTAGAATTCGGAATTATAAAAAAAAACAAATTTATTACTCAAAATCAAAACTAAATGATGCTAACTGGATAAACAATTGTACTGGATGGTTTGAATTTCCAATTTCCTGGTTGAGGAAGTCCTTCTTGAACTGTTGATTTTGGGAAAAACAGCAGTACTTTTTTATACGCGAATCTCGCCCTGTGTATCAGAAAAATAAAGACCACGCTTCATTATGTTCATTGAATAGCTCCTGTAATTGTATACAATGTTACCCAGACAGATTGTGTAAGTAACTGGAATCCATTTATAAATTCTTTTCTTGCGTAATACGAAGAGTAAACCATGGAATGTCTTCACTTCTTTACTTACGAACGGAATTATTGATTTGGAGCGTCACGTCAGCATATTGCACCATAAAACTTCCTTTTAAGTATTGACTCGTACTATTATACGAGATTTGGCGGTCGTTGAAGGTTTCAATAATTTGTTGGTTGTGCAATTGGTACTCGCATCTCAATAAGATTTTGTTTATTCCACTTAGGTTACAAATAGTCGTCTCCCCGAATGTATAATATTTTTTGACAATTCGAAATAACTTATCTTGGTTAATGTGAATTAATAATGATGTGATGTAGTCCTGTCTGGTAGGTTTAGGCATTGAGAGGTTTTAAAGTAGTGTAGATTCTTTCACAATCATCAAAGGTTAGCTATAGTAAATATGCTATTGCCTTTTGCCATTGCCGAATACCATTGCCTTTTATCTCGTTGGCGTATGACGAGGTCTCAGTTTCCGTGATTAAAGGACTAATTTCACTTTTAGTCAACAAATTAGTTTTGGCTATGTTTCCTTTGGCTAATTGAGCAGCTCGAACTATCTCGTATATTTCGTCTTTGAGGTTAGTGAGGAAATTAAACAATACTTGTTGGAGATTTTCTTTCGATATCTCGTTTAGGCTAGTCATTATTTGGCCCAAATCAGTGGCATCTAGTAATCTAGCTATCAATTTCCAGGTGCCACCGATCCAGTTTAATACTGTTAGTTGATAATATTCAGCCGAAAAATGACGATAATGCAGAGTTGGTTGCATCCAATATATTATCTCGATAATGCATTTTCAAATGATTACGACAGTGCAATATTCATGGTTAGACCTTTGAAAATTCAGTCGAAATCTGCATTATCGAACAGTTTTGAGGGGAAAATTAAATAATTATTTAATAAAATGTTGAAATATAAATAAGTAAATCAAATCGATAAAATAATACAAATTTATTTAAATGTGTATATAAATTAAAATGTACTAGTAAATTCCGTACGTTATGTTATTATGCCTATTAAATTTCAAATACTAAGCTGCGGTCCAATTCGTGACTTATTTTGTAGAGACCATGACTTATTTGAAAGTCTACAATAAACCTCCAGTCAGCTAGACTTATTGTAGACTTGTTTGACTTTAATGCGAGGCTTGCGCCAATCTGGTAACTCAACAAAATCATTCTTACAAGTTTCTAGACTTATTTATTCGACAGGAAACTTATTGTAGAATTTCAAATAAGTCAGTCTCCACAAAATAAGTCACGAATTGGACCTCAGCCTTAGATATGAAAATATTGTAAATGCAAATTCTCCAAATTAATGTAACTCTTTTGTTATGTAAGCGTGCTGCGATTTAGTTGCTGCAGTTCAGGCCGTAGTACACAATATCCATCCATGTAAAGTTTGAGGCCAAAGTTTATGTGGGATCATAGTTAGATTTCCCAAAATCCTCAACCATGTCCGAAATCTGCTTTTCACATGAAATGATCTAGGTTTTAACCTACAAACAGAATAGGCATTCTAAAAAAATGCCAAAGTAAAGTTTTAGGCCAAAGTTTATTGCAATGTTAAGCAAATTCCATGATCCCTCTTTTAGCTTTGAGCGTGTAAATTTTCCGAGATCGTTGTTAGAGTAGCTAGTTCACCCTAGTAGCTGGTGGCGATAGATCTTAAGATATCCAATCATACCTGAATCACGTTTATATTGCGTGCCACTGGCTACAAAGCAGACGACCCCTTCAGCCTGCCAATTGTCGCCGTACCATGTAGTGTCCTTGACTATGAAAAGAATTTCATGGAGGTATGAAGGAGGTATGAATCTGGGACTTTGCCCCCCTTTATTGCTTTTTTATTTGTTTTATAATTTTTTTAGATTTTGGTGAACATTCATTTTTGAAAAATGTTTCTTAAAGTCGTTTATTTCTTGTGATTCCATTTTTCTAAGAGATCTACTTTCTACCTGTTTTTTGGTTTGGACTTAATATTATTAAATCCTTTTTTGGGAAAATTATTTTACTTCCATTTGATATTCGATTCTATCCATCGAAAACACTAAAAATCGTCCAGCTCTTATTTGTCGTTTGCCAATTTCAACAGCCATTTCAGTCCATTTCCAAAGTAGCTTTCAACTGAAGCGTTTATAATTTTTTTGGAGAAAAATCCTTTCTTTTTTCTATTGGAGTCCACAATGGAAAATTATACGAATTTTTGAATGTAGATCATTTCATGAGAAAAGGAGATTACAGACATGGTTGAGGAATTTGGAAAATCTAACTATGATCCCACATAAACTAAAATTTTAGCTCGCTTACACGACAAATGAATTATGTGAGCTTCGAGGATTTTGTAGACACCTTATAAATTATAATTATACAAAATTTATAATTATCATAATTAATTAGGTAGCTTTATCCAATGTATACATACGTCGCAGAACCGATTTGAATATGATTTTAAAATTTATTAAAATATTTACAGTATTTATTTTAAGAAAATCATCTAGTATAATTTCATTCTATGATTTTGTGGGCAATGCAGTTTTTCATGAAATTCCGCCCGAAATGGTGTATATTATAGTTTTCTCCCGCAATATGTCGATAAAGTAGTTTTTGCCGAAATTTCGACTGAAACGTCAATAATGCAAATTTTATTTTATTATGAATTCTCTTCACAATATGTCGATAACGCAGTTTTGTGATAGTAGTTCGATGTAATGTCGATAATGCAGTGCGTATGTCTAATTTTCTGCTAAATTCAGTAGTGTGACGTTTAACTGATGAAAGGTTTGCATATCAAAATTTTGACAGCTGAACGCCGATCTGACTGTAACAATCATGGAACCAGCATGACATAAAGTAGAATTTGATTATATGTTTGATGAGGTTATATTGGTGAAATGTTCTATTTTTCATTGTTTCGGCGATAGAATTGTGCACCATTAGAGATTTTGCCAAATGACCAGTGTCTATCACCTTGTTAAAGTTAGCCGCAAGATTCCAGCCGAAAGATAATGCAGATAGTGTCTTTGCTATCCGAGCCGAAAAAATATACTATATGATTTCTCGATAAAGCGGTCAATAGGTTCTATATAATCCGCTCCTACGTGCGGCAAGCAGTTCGACATGTTTGGTGATCCCTGCTCCTACGCCCCTTAAAGTTCAAATCTAAAGCCCTTCGGAGGGGTCCGTAAGGTGCTCGTGAGAGTTGTCGAAGCCGTTAGCCTCTACAATTATTGCATTTGTCTTGTTGCATTTGTCTAGTTAGTTTCGGCTGTGATAGCAGAGACACTATCTGCATTATCTTTCGGCTAACTTTAACAGTATGTGTCTTTCACACTACGAAAACTTTTTAAAATATGATTCTAGATTTAAGTTTTAGGTTTATGCTGGAAGGTAATTGGTATAATTTATATTTTAGGGAAACCTGGGGAAATCAAAGTTTCACCCCTATAACCTCATCAGATCTACTCCAATTAGTCAAAAATTGCATATGATCTTGGTTGGGCCATAGAACTAGCATAGTCAGATTAGTGTCTATCAGGCAAAATTTCGAATGACGAACAATTTTATCGACAAAGCATTGGAAAAACCAAATTTTACCCCTATAACCCCATCAGACCGGAGGTATATAATCAAAATTTATACCTATTATCTTGAGGCTTAGAAATACTATGTCTATCTACCAAAATTTTGAATGATGGACGATTTTACGGCAGAAAAAGGCGAAAATAAAAATTTTCCCCTATATCCACATCAGTTCCACCCTAAATCCATGATAAAAATCTACTTAGGTTCATGGGCCATCGAATTGACATAGTCAGATCTGTGCATATTTTGCAAAATTTCCAAAGACAAGCAATTTTTTCGACTAAACATGAGAAAAGTCAAAATTTAACCCCTATAACCTCATCAGACCCATCCCCAGATTGGTGTCTTATATCGAGATGTTGTGTACAACACGTCCATTTCCTCTCACTAAATATATCACAAAGTCTTTTTGAAAATTGAAACACATAACTTTCCATTCATCTTTTATTCAACTTTTAATTATCTTTTAAAATAAGGATGTCATTTAAGTTTTTATTAAGTTTATTCTTCTTAAGTTTAATTTTTCAAGATAAACTATTTTAATTTATTATTTTAGAGATTAATTTTTAATTTTATATTTGTATCTCTAAACTCGACTCGATAAGTGTATAATATAATCTATTAATCCTTTCGACTCGATCTCTTCTCGTTTTTATATACTTTGAGACAGCGCCAAAGTTTCCAATGTGAGTATACCGGTAACCAATCTGGTGCAGTGCTAAACTCACCATATATCTTTCGAAGTTGTGTTGGGTATAATATAAATTATTTGAATATAATTTATAATTATTTCACTTTCGGCTAACTTTAACAAGGTCGATCAATTGAGACGGGTGTTGTCCTTTGAGAATGTTGGTGATCGGTTGGTGAAGTCATCGTAATTATTCAGGTTTGTGACATGAACCACCATGAAACTCGCTTCAGCACCACTGTAACGAAATGGGTTTCGTTTTTTTGTAGAATTTCCATCTCGTTAACAGAATCCCTCTATGACTCCCTCTATCAAGTAACTGTAGCACGTTTGCCGGCTACGATCGTATCTTAATTCAAAGCTTGTTTTAAGTATTCTGGTAATAATGGAAACTTATTTTTATGGGTGCGCCTTCGCGAAGTAATTTGTTACATAATGACATTGATGCGTCTTGTTTCTTGATAGAATTTCGGATTATCTCGTGTCGCAAGCATCGTTGACCTTCCAATTCAATCTCCTACTGTTTTCGGTTTTCCATTTGATCTCTGTGTTCGTTCTTGTATTCTTCCTTTATGATGGACAATATATTTTTTTCATTCTGCATGTCTTCAACAATTCTTTGCATTATATGCTTATTTTAAAACTAGAAAAATTCTTCTTACTGCAGAAGCTAAATAAACTCCATCGGGATTTTGAATCTGTTGATGATGCTTGGATGCCATTGATCCTTTAGCATGTTGCATACAATTCTTTGTTTATCTGTAGTAAACTAATATTGTATCTGTTGTAAGAGAGATAGATCAGGTACTTAGGATATCTCGTTTTCAGTGTTGTCGTGTGCGAATTTGTTTTAATAGTCCTCAACAATAGTTGCATTTCTAATTGGTTGATTTGTTGTTTATTTCTGGGCTTGTGGAGAAGAGAATGTTCCCTTTTTGCTACCGGATTATCATCAGGAGTGGGTTGGTTGGTATAATTTACTTACCGCGTTTAAACTGATGTATTAAGATCCATCGGTGCCGGTGGTTTAGGATGGTTCGGGCTTGGTGATGGGACGTTGCTTAAATTCCAATTATCATAAGGTGTGCTGTAGTTTGGGTACTGAATGTTGTATGCTATGTATCGTTAATTTTGAGTGAAGTTACTGCTGGTGTGTATGAACAATTTGGATTACCGAAACCTTTGAATGTTCACGTTCTTGAAATTCAGATTTTGAATCAACAAAAAAAGTATACGCTAAACAAATTTACAACATCTGTGGCACTATTCTAGTAATTCCCCGGGAATAGGGAACTGGGAAAAGAATTTATATGTAATTTAAATATTTTTTTCCTGTGGCACTATTCTGGTTTTCCCTGGGAATAGGGAATTGGGAAAAATATTTTCATACCATTTTTGTCTAAATTATATTTTCCTGGCCTACTGTTAGAATTAGTTAGGTGTAAATATTTTTGAAACAAAGATATCTTGGGAATAACTTTTCCCTATAAAAATTTTGTGGAACAAAAGTTTACCAAACAACTTTGTTTCGAATATATTTACACCCAACTAATTCCAACAGTAGGCCAGAAAAATATAATTTAGACAAAAATGCTATGAAAATATTTTTCCCAATTCCCTATTCCCAGGGAAAACCAGAATAGTGCCACTGGAGATAAAATGTTAGTGTTTTCTTTTAAGAAAATTAAATGGGGAATAATTTTCCCTGCAAATTTTGGTATTGAAAAATTAATCCCAGTTTATAAATATTTACGTCAAACTTTTGTCCTTAGTAGGCCGAAAAAAAACATTTGAACAGAAATTCCATATAAATTCTTCCCCAGTTCCCTATTCTCGGGGAATTACTAGAATAGTGCCACTGATGGATAACGGCGATCAACCGGCCTCAAAGCAGATTTCGTTTAATTTAATGTCCATTATTTTGTCCCAAAATTTTTACGATTGGTGCTAAACTTGAGCACATATTATGTGCTATTAGAAATATGTTTATCCATTTGAAAAAACCGAGCGCAGTGAAATTATTAGTATTTTGGCACATGCCGCGTTTTACGAGGTATGCATGTAATACATGAAAACATCGTAACACTATAAATATTAATTCTTGTTTATCTTTATATTGCTTAAGTACATATTACATATATGTTTTGTAAACAGTTTATTAAAATGATCGCTGTTCATAGTTTTTATTACTATACATATTTGAAAATATGAGTGTAAAATACATTTGCCTTCAAAACAACATTACAGTTTTAAGTAACCGGGAAACGAAATTAAAATCCAGTGTTGTTTTGTATGCTCATGCAGTTTTCGAAACACTGCTATCTCCAGATACAGAGTTTGGAAATAAATGAATTACAAAAAAAAATGAATTAGCACAATGGAATGTGAATTGAATTAAAAATTAGCATTTTTTAAAGTAAAAAAAATTAGCAGGTCTTTATTTATGTTGTAGCCAATACCCGACTTTATTTTACATTTTGTAAAACTGTCGCGTATAATCAAAAAACAGTTTCCATGTTTGAATTTCTGGGAGCAACACGGTCAACCCATGTTAGTTGATAATTTATTCTTAGATATATTTAAATCTTTTAATTCTTTGTAAATGCTAAAGATACAGACTTGCACTAAATTTTGCAAGCATCTCACAATTAATGAAAAAAGGTTAAGGTTATGTGACATATTTTTTTATCTCAAAACTGGTAATAATCGGTAAAATCTAAAAAATTGTCTGAACCTTACTTGAATTTTAACTTAAAGTTTTAATCTTTTTTCATAAACAATATATACTTTTCAAAATATTTGCAAAAAACAAAAAGCTCATACGGAAGCTGCCACTTCCGAAAAATCGATGTAAACCGAAAATCACTGGGGTCCGCTTATTTATGGTAAAAGCTTAAGGATCAAGTTTCATCACGTTCAATCAATCCGTATGGACACTAAAGGGACTGATTTTTTGCTGAAAGCTTTTTTTTTGGCAAAAATTATTTCCCACTTAAATGTTGGAAAATTTGTCTAGTCACTATTATTACCTGGATCAATAATTTATAATCTTTAAGTTGTTAATATTTACAAAAACCGAAGATGTCAATTGCAATGATCTGATTTCAAGCCCACATCACTGACACCTCTCAATTTATGGGAAAAGGTTAAGATGAAGTTTCGTCCCGTTCAATCAAACCTTTCCTCGCAAAGATTTCTTACACAATATGTATTCATAATTCAGGCCTCGGTAAATGTAAGAAACAAGTTTCTTCTCATGATAGTAGAGGCGCGCTCTCCCGCATATGGATCCTTAATTTCGTTTTCATTTTCGCATATTTCTCTTAACGTATTCATCAGAAAAATCACCGGTGTCAAGTTTTCAACATTTATCAAAAGTGTAGCTACAAAAATTAATAAATAACAAAAATGTAGATACACAATTTACCAAGAAGTATATTATTACAAGTGTAATACTACACTTTTTGTTGAATTGTGTATCTTCATTTTCGCTTTTTATTAATTTGTGTAGCTTCACTTTTGATAAATGTTGAAAACTTCACGCCGGTGAAAAATCGGGATCCACTGGCCCTAAAAGAATCAGTTTAAAATTCGAAAAACAAGTTGTTTTTTCTTACGTTTCAGAAACATACTCTAAGTTCCTTTTGAAATATTTTCGAGATATTGATAAACAATTGAACTATTTAACTATCTAAATTGTTACTTGATTAGTATATGCAATGGAGGTTTTGGAAACTTTGTAAATTGTCTGTGATGACATTCAACATAATATGAATGATAGTGTTCCATCATTTTGTTAAATTTTTTGGTGTTCTAGAAATATTCATTGGTGTGACAGTTAGACCAACTGATTAGTGTACTTAGTCATTTGTATATAGTTGTTTGGTTTCTCTATGGTAAGGTTTTGTTTGTCATGGTTCATTGAAGTAAGGATATTTTGCAATGGGCTTTCACGGATATTCATTTATTTTTGGTATTAGTATAGAAAAATAAGTTTGCCATAGATTTCTCATTTTTATAAATCGAGAGATAAAAATGAGTTGTGTAAAAAACTTCTGATAATTCCAATGTCATTATTGTATATTTTGTGACTTTACATTGCGCGCAACGTAAAGTCACAAATGCAATCATGACATTGAAATTATCAGAAGTTTTTTACACAACTCATTTTTATCTCTCGAAAAAAATGAGAAATCTACTTATTTTTCTATGGTATTTGAAAGCAACTTTGAAAATTTTTTATGAGTGAAGTGTTATTCTTTACATTTTTAAACATCTTGAAACAGCGGTCATCTCACTATGTTCGAGAAATAGTTATTTGGTATAGGCTTCGTTCGTTAAGCTACAATTAATTTGGCCGAGAAACTTGAACTCTACAACCCCATATAATATATTCTCTGGGTGACCTCATATACCTACCTATTAAAAAAACAACCGAATGTGTCAATTTCTCATAACAACAAGTAATAACAACTGTGGGAATTTTTAAGAAATTGGCCAGAAACTTAAGAGAATGTATATGACCGCGGAAACCCAATCGATGAATTTTCCCAATTTTAACAAGATATTGGCTAGAAACTCAAAATAATTTATATGACATAAACTGCCTGATGACTTAATTATTTGGACGCAAAACATCAAAATATTACTTAACGAATTCTAAACGATAATCTCCTTTACCTTTTTTATTAGATTCGCAAGTTTCTAATCCAAAATTTAAATGCAACCACGCACAACTATTTTTTACCTATAAATGAGTGGACGAGAAGCGCCGATCATTGAGTCATTTTACAACCGTGTTCAAAATTCGTAATAGAATTATAATATAGAACTGCGATGCAAATTTAACAATTATTGATTATGAATTACCCAACTTCTTTCCAGCAAAATATTGGAGACTTGTACTGGACCAGATAAAAAAAATGTTCTTTCTTTCAATAATAATATTGCTATATTTTTAGAAGGTTCAGTTTTGAAAAAAAATAGAGGGTGTAATTGTTGTGGCCAATACTCGATTTTTTTAAAAATTGTGAAATATTTAATCAACCGGATTTGTGATAAAATTATCTTGTAAAACAGAAAACCAAAAATCACAGAAATGCAGTGAAATGCAAAATCGAAATAGCTCCTATTGAAGCTGTCATTTTCAGTGGACCGGTTTAGGCCAAAACTCACTGGGATGTCCTAAATTTGTCGGTTCGAATTTGGCAGTCGTATTCAACAATTACGACAATTAACAATTTATAACAATTTATTTTGGAGCGACTAACGCCGCAACAACGTGTTGAAATTATTAAAACATTTTATTTAAATAGTTCTTTAATTGTGACTATTATGAAAATTGATTTCTAGTCCCAAATTCTCAAATGTTTAAAAATGCACTCCTAGAAATGCACACAAGGGATAGTCCCCAGGCCACAAATAGTTACGAAACTATCTTAATTTAATTTATTAAATATTATTTTAAAATTATAATAAAGAATTATAATGTATTGTGTGTATATTTTATACGTGTGAGAGAAAAATGTTTAGAATTATAAACTGCCCCTTAATATATGCAATTTGGTAGAAAGTAGTATTAATACAAGTTAGTAAGATGTAGTAAAAAGTTCCATCGCGCTTACTGAGAATGACTTTTGAATGTATGTATCTAAGGCCCACTTAAAATCACATTTTTAAATCTCATGAAACGTCTTGTCAGACTTATTAGAAAATCATATAACTTACTAGGAACACACATTTGGTGCTAAGCAGTCCTCCAATACACTTACATTCATGTAAAATGCTTCAAAAAGGTTGAGAAATAACGCCCTGTAAATCTCATATAATACCCTGCCAAACCCATTATAAAACTATTAAACTTACTATGGATCTGCTCTAGGTTTAAGTAGTCTACCATTATCATTGAAGTTCATGCTAAATGCTTAGAAAATACTTCGAATATATACCTACGACCCAAATTTCAGGGAACATTATAATTCTTGAAAAATTTAGATATTTCACATTCGTAGAATCCTGAATGCTTACTTTTGCCAACCTTTTACAATAATTTGGGTTTGTTGTATTTTTCGGCTAATTCAAAAGCCATGCAACCAACATACTTAATCCATGGTGCTGTAGCTTTTTAATATGTGTAACTTATTTTGACGTCTTGCGCACTAACTGCAGTAAAAAAGCTTTCGAATTTCAAAATGAAACTTGGCTTACCGGTTGCTGACATATAATTATTAGTGCTAGTCAAGGAGCCGCAAAAACGTGAAAATAAAATTTCAAATTTCGCGTGAAACACGAAACAAATTAAAACCCGATTTCTAAAAAAAACAACAATACATGTAAGCCCAATTTTAAAGCTTTTTGCAACTGATTAAGTTTGTGCTTATCATAGAAATATAATTTTCATAAATGTTCATACAAAAATTTGAGGAAAAAAAGCTAGCCCCAAAAAGATACTAATAAAATACAGAGGTACACCTTTCAATAATATTTGTGTTGATCAATAAATTAAAAAAAAGAAATAAAATGTTTTTAAATCCAAAAATAAGGAGTTCAGAGAGAATATTGATGACCTAACAGACATTTTGATTGCCAGCTGCAATATGTAGTGGCTGAATTTGTGCTAATCCATAATTGACTCAACTCAATTGACATCAAAGACCGTTGAATGAACAATTTTGTGACATAAAGTGTTCTAGAAACCAATGAACTTGGCACTTCTGATTATAAATTCATATCTTCATTGGTTTCTAGAATACGTTATATCACAAAATTGTTCATTCCACAGTCTTAGGCCGGCCACACACGTACAGTTTTAAATGTCAGTTTTCACTGTGTAGCTATAACTGTCTGTTTTAACTATGAACTGAGATGCATACACACGTTCAGTCTAATCCTTCAGTTATTATCAAGGATTTGAATGAGCGGAACGATTTGGCTGTTTTTGGTGTATGAAATTTTGACACAAAACTGAGAACTGTGCAGTTAAACCCCCACACACGTTCAGTTCAGTTAATCGTTTCAGTTAAAAATATAAAAATTTTAAAGTTCTCAGTTAAACTGTACAGTTGAGTTTAACTGAAATGAAATACCAGTTAAAACTGCCAGTTAAATTGTTACAGGCTTGCTACTGCCAACCTGCAGATTTCACTAAGCGCATGCAGAGGCCTCCACGGTGATATTTTGCCGGCTACGTTCTCAGGGAGAAGTGCTAAGGTCGTGGGGTTTGAGGCTTACATGACGCCCCTGGCTTACACCGTGATGATACAGAAAGTTAGGGGGAACGCAAATAATAATAAAATACCCGGAGTTCCGCCGAAATCCGTCGGCCGGAACCTGAGGAACTAACAGCAGAAAATTTTAAATAAAAAAAAACCATAACGGTAGAGAGGTGGCCTGGTGTGTGCATCCGCTCGAAACTCGCACGGCGGTAAACACCGGTTTCGAATCCGGATGCGGGCACCAAGGGACCGCTTACCCTACGCCGACACAGGATGGGAATTCCCCCCTCTTCATACCCACCCAAGAAATTTTAATAATTCGTTTTATTTATTTAATCTAGACAAGAAAGAAAACCCCAACTTCCCACGAGAAAACAAGAAAGCGAGAGAACGAGAGAGAGAGAGAGCGAGAGAGCAATGCGCATCGAGCGCGCGACCGCTATACGGCACTCGATTACAGAAATGTTTATATACAAAATTTAAAATTTTAGAACAAAAAATTTAAATAAAAAATATCAAAATGAAATAAAAATAAAAAAAAATCGTACCTTAATTAATACTAACCAAAAAAATTTACCGGTGCGGGGCCTCTCCCCGATACCAAAATAGGTTGCGGCCTTGGTGCCGTTATGCTTGCGGGCCCTCTCCCCGTAAAAATTGCGGATCGTTGGTTAGCCACCCGATCGTTGCGGGGCCTTTCCCCGATACCAAATTCGAATAGCCGGTTGGCCACCCGTTACGTTGCGGGGCCTTTCCCCGATACCAAATTCGAATAGCCGGTTGGCCACCCGTTACGTTGCGGGGACTTTCCCCGATACCAAATTCGAATAGCCGGTTGGCCACCCGTTACGTTGCGTTGCCTTACCCCGATACCAATAAAACTATCACGGCTGGCCTCACCTGGCCGCCGGATCCGTGTAAATTGGAGTGACCCCAACTGGCCACCCGTAAAATAATTATTTGGGCGTTGCCTCGCATCCAACCGCTAATATACGTCGAGCGTTTGTTCGCCTTAACCCGTTGAAACAACGTTGATGCCAACAAAAATGCGGTTGCTACTGCACTTGCGCCGTTATATTCCGATACCGAAACTCAAAATGGCCTTGTAATTTTCTCTTTTTTTTTTTTTTTTTTAGAATCCAATTGATCACTGACGGTTAGCAATCCATATATTTTATATAACTCAAGTACAATAAGTAACACTGACCAAGTTACAGAAAGACCAAAACTTTCTTGGAAACTTTTAATTTTTCCTTAGTGTATATCGTTATACTTTCCACTAACAAGAATATAAACCGTTTTCTTTCGTTCTATCTGCGTCAAAACAGCTCAAATTCCGCGGTGTGAGTCGTTAAACACCGCACATAAACCATTAATAAAAAAAATTATGTTACACTCAATCACCATATTCACCTGTGATTAAATTTACTTTTTTTATTTTTATTATTTTCTATAAAATTAAATTACAATAATTTTTATCTTATCGGTCCAAAATCAACTACCGGTATCACCCAGTCAACTCTATTTTTCAATATCTCAAACTAAAACTCAACTTACTTTTAACAAAACCAAAAAGCAAAACTTGTCAAAATCCAAAACTCTAATGAAAAAAAATTCTTACGCCGAATACGACGCGCAAAACATTCCAGAAGAATTGTCTTTCTTCTCTGTTTCTTCGATAAAAAAAACATTCTTATGGAATGTTTTGCTTTACACACACACTCGATGCGCATCGCTCTCGCTCTCCCCCATTTTCGTTCAGTTACCAACAAAACGAAAAAAAACACACAGGAATCCATCCATCATTAACTGCGGTTAGACATCAACAAACCCGGACGCAAAAAACCCGGACGCAAAACAATCCGGACGCAAAACAACCGAGGAGAATAAAAACACAAAAATTTACAAAAAATGGAGATGCAATCCACAAAATGAACATTTGGTCTTGTTAAAGACAACACAGTCGTAACAAAATCTGTTCGTGTGTGGCCTACCTTATAAGAAAAAATTTCATCAGTTTAGCCGTCTTTGGGAAATTAATTAGGCTAATTTAAATTAGGCTAAAATTATTTCTGTTTTTTTTTCTAGAAATCGGGTTTTATTTGTTTCGCTTTTCACGCGAATTTTGAAATTTTATCTCCCCAGTTTTTCAGCTACTGGACTAGCACTAATTTTCCCCGTGAGCACTAATTAGCACAAATTGGGCTTAATCGGTATACAATTAAGTTTCTCTGCTGTCGTTACCCAAACAATTTTTACTCATATTCGTCACCGAAACAAGGATAACCAACAGTGGGTTTGGTTATGGTTTTTAGATTTTAATGTCCTCGTAAGGCAGTACCTACCCTGGATTTTATATAGTTTGGCTGCTTTATTGATTATAGAAATTTTGGAGTTTATTCTTTCGATTGCACAAGTCAATTGTAATTCTGTCCAATTGGATATTGATGAACTGTTTCTTTTTGTAGGCCTACTTGTAAAAAATGACCAGATACAATTAAATAAAAAATTAGTTTTATTATATGGTGGAATAGCACAGTGTACCATATCTCCTCCATGTTAAAAACATTTGGGAACGGAAAATAAACATTTTGAAAAAATGTTTTTTCAATTCCCTGGGAAAGCTGGAATAGGGCCACAGAATATTATTTTAAATTGTTCAGTGTAGGGAACAAACAACAGGCAAAAATTTAATTTAGTTTATTTCTGCTAAATTTACTCACTATACCGTTTAACTAATTCGTACGGTCTATGCTAGCTATTACGGAACCAATTGAGCAAAGTCAATAAGATTTAGTTCAAGCGTTTGTTAAGAAGAAACTGTTGAAATATGATTACAAAATAAAATAGATAATAAACTTCATTATGTTGGTACTTTATCTAGCCACCAAAATTAAATTATATCCGCTTTTATAACACTAACGTATTATGCATAATTCAAATTACATTAAATCAATTAAATCTTTATGTATGTATAATTCTATAATACATAAATTCCATTTTCCTATACATTTCGCTCATTTTTCTAATCCAATTATCTTAATTTATATTTTCAATTCAATTAAAAATTTCAATAACATCTTTTAATTGCTTTAAACAATATTTTTTATACTTTTAAACGAAGCATGTGTATTGTGTATGACAGAGTGGGGGGTGGGAGATGATGGTACATACACGAGGAATAAAAAGTAAATATGGAAAAATATTATCCATTTAATTTTAATGTTATCATTTTCCTTCAATATTTTCAAAAGTCTATGCTCCTCTGCATGGTACTCTCGTATAAAGGGAGATCTAAATATATACATATACAGCATACAGCATCGCACATACATCGTAAAGACGTCTAGTCTTTCGTAACATTTTTTTAAGTAGAAAATGAAACTTTTTTACGTAATGTTACATTTCTATGCTTACATATATGTATGTTTTTTAATACATATTATTATGCTTATGTATGTTTATGGGGTTTTGTGTATTTTGTACAACGACAAAAAAAATAATTAAATTAAATCAAGAGTTAAGTATTTAGTTCGTAATCCAACGAAATTTTTTTTTTGTACCCCGTTTAATGTATACAAAGATGTGGAGTCATGTATGAAGTGTAACAAGTGTAATCTTATTTAATTTAAATTTGTGCGCTTTCTTCTTTTTTATTTTTCATCCCCCGCGTCATCATCGTTTTCGTTTCTTTCAATTAAAATTTATAATCTGGATCTGAAAAATAAATACCTAAGTAACAAAAAAAAAATTGGTTTTGTGCATCAATTGAAGAGTTTTTTTTAATATGTATATTTAAATCATTTGATTAAATTTGGTGCTTTAGCAATGTACTTGTGTGGTACATTTACATTCAATTATTTGTAATACAACTTTGATTGAAATGATGAATGATTGAATTAAATGTTTGATGTATGGAGTACATCTCATGGGCCGACCCATCTCCCATGCCAGTATATTCTGCCATGGAGCTATGCAATATGCAAATCGTGATAAAATCGTAGCTATAGCGGTACATACTCGAATTAGCTGACAACGGAGTAAAAGTAAGGACAGAAAAAGCAAACCGCGAATGAATTGGAAGAGCCTTGCTCAGAACAACCTGCAGGGATAATAATAATACAAAAAAAATAATAAAAATTAAAAAACATAAAACAAAAGAAATAAAATATAACATCGAATAAATTTGTTTATGGTAGAGGTAAAAATATATTCGAATTTTCTTTAGGGCGATTGAATGGAAAAACCAGTTCCATATGGATATAAAACCTGGACTGTGACCAACAAATTTTACGCAATTGAACTTTAAAATAAATCTTACTAAATATCGTTTTATTTTTCCAAAATGCTATTCATTTGCATATATTCAAATGCAAATATTTTAATTCTTTTAAAGTATCAAATAAATTTTAATTTATTTTTTAATAATGATTTCTAAATTTAATAAATTATTATTTGATTATTTTTAAAAGATCAAATTTAATTATTTAAAAAATAATTTAATTAGAATTAAGAATTATTTGAATATAAGTTATTGATTAATAAATCTAGTTGTGTTAAAAAAACACACAATTCCGCAAGATTATCATCGATCTCTGACTATTTACATGTTACCTAATTACTAGAACAGGGGCGGTATGTTGTACCATCACTTCGAATCGAAATTCGAAAAAAGTCGAATGGCGGTATGTTGTATCATTTTCGAAAAGCAAAAATGATACAACTTTCACTTTTTCGATTCGACTTTTTTCGAATCCGACTTTTTTCGATTCGAAGTGATGGTACAACATACCGCCCCAGGTAGGATCTAGTAGAATCTCGAGAGGAATCTAGAAATTCTCGGAAAAATTCAGAAAATTGTACGCTTGATTTATTGCGTTCCGTTTTAACGTGTTTTTTTGAGAGAGAACCAAGTGGCATCTAACGAGACGTTAGAGTTATTAAAATGTAAAACTCTTTTCGTGGTAGGTGAAAAATAATTTATGAAGCTATTAAATGTTTCTAAAATTACTGTCTAAAATTTGTAAAATTTGGAATGAAAATATAATGAGAATTGACCACCCAAAATAAGAAATCTATTGACCAAAGACTGTTAACTGAGATATTTGATTATACACAAAATTAACTCCCTTATGTAGTAAAATACGTAATACCCTAGTACTTTAATTTCGATGCTACTGACGATAGCAGAAAAATTCAGCAGGCAAAAACTGCATTAGCGACTGTATTGTTGACGTATTTAAAATAGTCGTAGACAATTTGACTCAATTTTCTTTATGTAAGCATGTTTTCAGCCGAAATTCGAGTAAATTTTAATTGTTTACTATCAAAATGTATTTACATAAGCACAAGAACTGTTTTAATAATAAATTATAAGTATAAAGTAGAAAAATTCTTTAGCCTTAGGGTTTAAAAGGTCCGCCAATTTGTTGAATTATATAATTTTTAGACTCGTAGGCTAAATAATTTTTCTTCTTTTCAGCGGGATCATTACTTTTCTCGTGTCACGTATATTCGAATAGCAGGAATTTCCACGATCAACGGGTCGGTATACTTGCTCGGTAGATAGACATAGGAGTCTAGAACTTATACAAATCAACAAATTGGCGGACCTTTAAAATCCTAAGGCTAGAGAATTTTTCTACTTTATACTTTTAATTTATTATTAAAAGAGTTCTTGTGCTTATATGCTTATAAAGGAAGTCGATAATGCAGTTTTCCTGCTGAATTTCTGCTATCTTCAGTAGCATTTAATTTTGCGTCAAAAGCAAATTATTTTGAAAGTTAAACAAAACATCTATTTAGTGTCAAATTTAGCGCTAAACTAATCGTTAGTTATATATCCAGTTATGTTAAAAATTTTGGTCTATTTGAAGAAGCTCTTCCTAGGTACGAAATTATACTTACAAATACCAACCACAAGTATGTATAGTAGTCAAAATTTTCATTGAACTATTGATCAAAGAAGATTGCAGTTACAAAATTTAAACTTTTATTTATTTTTTTAAATACAATTCTTTATACTGTTAAAGTTAGCCGAAAGTTTCCAGCCGAAAGATAATGCAGATAGTGTCTTGAATACAGCAAAAAATCAGTCATGAGCTCGAATTTAGGAGAAATTATTTCAGTATATAGGAATTTAAAAATCGATAGGAGCGAGAGTATAAAGAGAGTTTAAAAATAGTCGAGACACTATCTGCATTATCTTTTGGCTGGCAAATTTCGGCTAACTTTAACAAGGTGAATTCTTTAGTTAATTAAAATTCATTGCATTTAAAATAGATGTATGTACAAAGGGCCGAATGTCGAAGGATCGAATGTGTCGAATGGCCGATTGAGTCGAAGGGCGAAAGTCAAAGGGCCGAATGGGTCGAAGGGCCGATTTTTTTTTTTAGAAATATAATTTTTTAAATTTGTTGTTTTATTGAATATTTTGTAAATTTTTTTTTATTAAACATAAATGAATTTTTTATGAATTTATGTATTTTACTATTTTGCATCACGTATCCAGTCAGCGGTACATTTTGGTAAAGGAAAATTTTGTCATGCGCCACCAATAGGTATATCCCATTTCCTGTCCGTTAACACAATTGTGTGGGTACTGTAAAAGCACCATGTCAAATTTTTTTTTCTTTTAATGTAATTTTAATTCGTTGTACACATTAGAGGATGGGGGCCTCCACCTCCAAACCCCGCTTTTCAAGAATTTATACAATTCTTCAAGTGGCAAATTTTATTTATAATTTTAAACTAAGTAAAAAAAAAATAATAAAATTTTCCTAGAAAAATTGCAAAATTTTCCCGGAAATTATACATACAATAAAATACAATATGATATATGTTAAAATACAATATGATGTTAATATCAAAATTAAAAAAAAAAGAATTACACATTTGTACTATTTTGAATAAAATAATATGCTATTTGTCACCAAAAAAAATGAAAAGGTCAAAATTTTCCCGGAAAATGTGATAGTTTTCTCGAAATTTTGGCTTGCACTTCCTAAAAACGATAGATGCAGAATCCTACAAAGAAAATTTTTTAAAAAAATTTTTTTCTTACCCAAATTTTTTATCAAAAACGCCATTACATACTATGATTTTTTACCTACACATTTGTGTGGTTTGGACTTAAATAGTGCCATTTTTTTTTGTAAAAAATATAAAAAAATAATTAAATTACATAAAAAATAACAAAAATATATTTCTAAAAATAAAAAAAAAGTCGGCCCTTCGACCCATTCGGCCCTTTGACACATTCGGGCCTTCGACATTCGGCCCTTCGACACATTCGGCCCTTTGAAATTCTGTCCTTTGACATTCGGCCCTTCGACATTCGGCTCTTTGATGTATGTATGTATATACCTATATGTATAGTCTGCAGTTTTAAGGTGTTCTTTTAATTCACTTAAATATTGTTCGTCTAGTCCATTCAATGTAATAGGTGCGGGTACAATTCGGCACTTGTTCCTGTTGTGTTTAAGTTTCAATTATGGTCCGAAAATATTTTATTCATTTTGGGTGCGGCTTTATTAATTGGTTTATATAAAGCTTCTTTGATTTGAAATAATTAGTGATAACAAATGGTTGGTGTTTCACGTTCTTTTAAGGCTTATTTGGTGAAATTTTAATAACTCCCGCCCATTAAACAAGATTTTTGCTTCAATTTCGAAGTAAACTTTTGAATCCTGTAATCAATGAAAGATGAATAGTTTGAATAATTTTGAATAATATTCGGGTTAAAATTGAATTGTCTTAAAGTCGTTGTGGGACTAATTTTTCAATAAATCCATAATAGTTTTTCAGTAATAATTTGGCGCGAAATGAAATAAATACATTTTTTACCTAACTGATCCAAGCAACTTGAAAAATCTAAAATTTTCCGGGGGAAAATCTCGATTTTCTGATTCTCATTTGAGAAGGTTTGAGTTTCACAAATACGAATCTAATATTAAAGCAGGTTTCTGCAAACAACAAATAAAAAACCGGTACGATTACATTGTTCTTATCCTGGTGTATGTCCCTGTTAATGGCCATCAGTGCACAAATTTTGAAATTCGTATATAATCATGAACACATGACAACCTGAATAATTTCGAATGATTCCGTTTCACAATTACAACCTTTCTATAAACTCTTCGATATTTGGCCACTTTTACTCCATAAACTGGTTACTTTCAGATTTTTTTTTTTGCTTACTTTTGATCAGGATGTTGAAAAGTAACATAAGTACATCAAGTCAATAATATTCCGAAATATCGGAAAACACCAAGTTTGATGGTCGTATTGCACTAGCAAGTATAACTGATGAGAGGAACTACGGATTTAAAACACCTTTCATTATAACTGAGCACAAAAAAAATTGACAAAAAATTTCACACTCACACTGTATTTGACTTAGGCTGAGGAAGGCCTCATTGTTCGGAGTTACTATTTAGTAATTATTTTTATTATGCATTTGTTCAAAGTTAGTCCACTATGTTCACTAAAAACCACTACTTATCAATAAATATCAATTACATATTTTTGGTTTTATAAATAAAGATTAGCAAGAGTATTGTAACTTTAAAATTCCAACTGCAAATGAAAAATTTATATTCTCATTCAATCTTTCACGGGAAAAATTAAAACAAAAATCAAAAGAATCTATAAATGATTTTAAAATGACAATAAAAATGGCGTCCTTTGATCGTTAAAATAAATATTTTATATTTATAAGTACTCAAATTTAACGCCATTGATTTTACTGGGTCGTCAATTTAACTCACTATATTTATTGTCAAATTTGATCCTTGTATTTACGTTGATCTAAGTAAAAGTTAGGTAATATAATTAACGTAATTTAAATTAATAGAACGTCAAAAAAAACGTCTAACTTTTTTTTTTGTTGTTTGACTGTCCTTATTTTAACCCCCGAAAAAGACAAAACGTCCGAATTTTTACTGTGTATATACGTCACTTAGCATGCTGGTTTATAGGAGATTC
This sequence comes from Nephrotoma flavescens, assembly GCA_932526605.1. NCBI lineage: Eukaryota > Metazoa > Arthropoda > Insecta > Diptera > Tipulidae > Nephrotoma > Nephrotoma flavescens. The sequence goes on along the minus strand of OW052222.1, from coordinate 227,287,052 downwards.
CGGGGAAAATTCACAGAACAAGGCTAATTTGTCTGTCCTAAACACCCTTAAATTCCATTTTCGACAAAACAAACGGGATTTCCTCTAGTCAGGACCTATTAGCATCTCAGAATATACGTTACTTATCGTAACGGTTTATAGGACATTTCCAGAAAAATTAAAAAATCGTAAACTCGATTTATAGAATTACAAGAAAAATTTGGCTAACCTAAACACAATAAAACCCTAATTTGAACAAAACAAATTGTTTTTCCAATAAACAGGACCTTGCAGCATCGCACTATACAGGGTGAGTTTTTTAACGATAAAAATTACCATTATCAAAATTAAATCATTCTGGAGGAGAAATACATTAGTGCTAAAATTAGGACCCCCCCCCTCTGTTTGTAAGGGGGTGGGGAACAACTTGGAAACTAAGATAGGAAGCCCTACTTTTTATTGCAGATTCGGATTCTACGGCTAAAAGTACGTAGGATTTCCTTGAAACATCTTTTTCGATTGATGGCGCTGTAATAGGCGATGATAGATGGCGCTGTAATAGGTGATATTAAATTTATTTCGATTTCTCCTACTGAGAACATTATGCATACGATTCTGCAATATGTTTGCATTAAAATTAACACGTTTTCAATGTAAATACTTGAAATTAGTTTTAAACAAATTGTATTTCATAAATTAAAAAAAAAACTACTTTTAGCGTAACACAGGAACAACATAATCAAACAAATAGTATTTCTTATTATTGTATGATAGGGAATATCACAATACTTTTATAATGATTTCTATTATTATAATTTGGTAAATTCAATCACGTATTTATCATATTTTTTTCTGAGTGTGTGTGGCAGCTCGCACTGTCTTGTTGGAAAACATGTCCTCCACATCAATTACATCCAATTCGATCCAAAAAAATCCGTTAACATTTCGCGATATGGCACTCCATTACCAGTTAGCGCATTTCCAGCCGCACTTTCAAAAAATTACGGCCCAATTACACCGCCAGCCCAAAATGCACACCAAACAGCAATTTTGCAACACACAAATTTTGTAACCAATCAGCAACACACCAATTTTGTAATTAAACGCCTCACTGTCGATTCGAAAACTGGACGTAATTGACGAACTGTTTTCGCAAAACTTTCACCATTTTTGAAATAGTTCTAAAGTCTTGATTTTGAAAAAGTATTTTTTATTAATTATTAATAATATTTTAACATAAAAATAAGATATCTTGCCCAAAAATTTAGCAGAAAAAACCAAGGCTGCGACGTCAGAGGCGGGAGTCGGTTTCGTGGAATCGGTGCTATTTTATCGGTGTCGGAAAAACTGTAATTTTGTCAAATTAGAGCAAAATTGCCATATATTGACACCCGCTCTAGAATTAGTCGAACTCCTAGTTTTTGATGGTTTTCGAAAATTGAATTTGCAACTCCAATTTCTTGAAAAATAAACAATAGACTATAACAAAACTAAAACAGTAAAACCCGTGCACAGTAAAAAAGTAAAGGTTCGGGATATATATAATTCGAGTCGCGGCGCTTCCATAGCTTCTTTCCCTAATTAGAAAAAAACTTTAGATTATATGAGTCGGGTTTAAATTCCTTTATAAAATGCCAATTATCAAAATTCCAATATACAAAATTCCAAAACATATCATTTTATGCTATGGATTGGATACGATTTGCTAAATCCAATATTCCAAAAATGAAATTCCAAAATCAAAATTCCAAAAATTAAAATTCCAGAAAACAAAATTCCAATGAAAACAATTCTTAAAAATAAAATTACAAAAAAACAAAATTCACGTACAAAAAACCAATTTTCAAAATTTCAATATACAAAATTCCAAAAAATTTAATTTTTTGCCATGTGAATATGAAAGGCGCGCGCCTTTCATATTTCAATGGCAAAAAATGAAATTTTTATTTAGGAAATCTATTAAAGTTTATTCAACGGTATCTTGTAATTTGCTAAAACCGTTACAGGGCTTATTTATTATTGATTGTACCAAGACCATACATAAGTTTTTACTATAATTAACATGTTTCAAGGGGGGATCGGTAGTCCAAAAAAACGCAACCCTGTTTTCTAGAATCACAACAATAAACGTTAATCAATCTGGTAGACAACGGGAATCTTTTTTGAATAAAATAAATATAAATAATAGTTTTTCAGAAGTATTAAATAAAATTTAATTAATTGACATAATTAGATAATAATAATTAAATTAATTGAAATAAACCAATTATAATTTTTTGCGAAATGCTGCAAAAATTATTAAACTAATGCGAAAATGGAATTTTGTATATGGAATTCTTTTTCTAAAATAAATAAGTTTTGGAATTTTGATTTTTATGTTATGGTATTTTGTAAAATGGAATTTTATATTTTTGTTTATTGGGATTTTGGAATTTTAGGCCAGTTGGAATTTTCTTGTGGATAACCGACCCATTCCCAAATTGTAAAGGCTTCAATAACTCTCGCAGGCACAGGGAAAGTCGCATCGCCCCTTTACCTTCCGTTTAGCCCTCCGAGGGCCTTTAGAAAAAACTTCCAGGAGAGCGGGGTTCAAAAACATGTAATAAAGAAGCATTTTTACTAGTTTTGCTCTATGGGAATGATTCCAATTCAAAACTGATGTTTTGATACAGTTCTAGGGATAGAAATTGACCATTTCTTTACTGATTATGTTGAAACTCAACAAGTAAGGTCTAATAATGGGATTCTATAATGATTTTTTGCTAAAGCTCTAGAATATGGTCATTAGCGACAGAACTTTCATTGGCAAATATTTCTTGACCGATTACGATAAAATTCGACATTTGTAATAAAAATAAGATTCTAAAATGATTGTTGACTAAGTTGTGAAATATTTTACCTTTTTGTCCTGACACGCAGAGTTTTATCACAAAATCATCTAATAATCCCATTTAGATCGTGTCAAATTTAAACATAATCGGCTTTATCAAAATATAATTTTATAACCCCATTTCCATCGCACGTGACGTTTCAACATTAGTTGATTTCAACTTAATTTCAATATAATCGAATAAAAAATGATCTAGTTCCATCCCTAATAATAATATTCCGGAACTTTATTAAACATCATTTTAAAATACCATTTAGATCCCACTAGTCAATTTTCGACATAATCGGATAAGAAATTGCCATAGGTTTCATCCCTATCCGCCATATTCCAGAACTTATCAAAAACCCATTTTTTGAATCCCATTTACTACCCACATGTCAAATTTCAACTAAATCAGTTTAAAAATGACTTAATTCCATAGTGATCGCCATATTTCAGAACTTTATCAAAAAATCATTTTAGATAACCATTTCCATCGCACGTGTAGAATTTCAACAAAATCTAAAAATCGAGTTTTTTTTACAAAACCGGGATATTGAAAATTTCGATTTTGAAAACCGGGATTTCGTTATACACCCGGAATTTGTCAACTAAATTTGTTCCTTATGTGGAACAAAATACATTGACATAATTTTTATTTTATTTTTATTAAATTAATTTTATCTGCATTATCGTACAATTACATACAATTACATTACATACAATTTTATCTGCATTATCGACACTTTCGCCCATCATTATCGGCATTTTGCGGGTGATTATCTCAGTAGGTTTGTATGTTTTTCTCTTTCTCTCTCTCTCTCTAGCTTTCACATCTCATGAATGGATTTTACCGCCTGCACTGGCATCATCCATCCATGTTTTAATTTATCATCAAAATTATCAATTTGCACACTCGAAAATTGACCGAAATTTTTTTCATTGATACAGCATTTTTAACGGTCAATTGCCAGAAATTTAAAAAATTTTGTATGTGCGAAATTAGTTTTCTCGGATATAGAATAAAACAAAAAAATGGTTCGTAAATGGAATCTTATATAACGAGCCTGGCAAATACGATATGAGGGAGGCCACATTGTTTTAAATTGCATCAGTAAACTTGTGGTACATTGTCATCGACTACACTCGCCTATACTCGTAAGTTAGTTAGATTACACAAAACTAGCAGTCTTCTCGACAACAACAAAAATTGTTCCATATTTTTCTGGAAACTGCACATTCCAGCAACAAACTGAAAAGTTTTTTTTTATTTTATTGTTTACGTTTCGAACCAGCTTGTTTATGATTTTAACAAATTTATATTTAATTATACAAAGTTAGTTAAAAAGAACATAAATATTATATTGTCAACCAACGTTTGCAACTTTGTAAAAATGTGACCGACCAACTGAAAACAAAAAAAAAATTCATTCGGATGTGACAAATTTTGAAGACATTTGAAAGTTCGGTGTTGCACGGCGAACAGTTTATGAAATATTCCAACAATTCCACGAATAAAATATAAGATTGGTGCTAAAAGATTATGAAAGATTTTTTTTTTATGTTAAACTACGAATATAAATTTTATTTTGTATGTGCTCCCAATTACATACCCTTGTACATGGATTGGTATGCCACCACCCCCATACGAACATGTATTTTATTGCGTACAAAACGTATAAAAAAAATCTTTAAGATTTATTTGAATATGTGTGTGCGGAAGGTTAAGTAGAAAAAGGTGAAGTTTTTTTTTGTGTATATTTGTTTGCTTTAAGATTATTTGAATTTTTCAGAAAAGCAATTGCAAATAAAAAAAAAATGAAAATGATGATGATGATGATGAGTATAAAGAGGATAAGATATTTTAAATCTGCTGAAAGTTTATCTTAAAGGAAATATCTAAAAAAAAAAAAGACAAGAACAAGACGTTGCGAAGCAGAGGTGAACCAAAAATAGAAAATATTTATTATGTCAAGACAGATCGTGTGCTCTGCATCATCTTTGCGGGAATATACCCATACGGAAAAATATACTTACTATTATCATATACAATAATGTTGAGAGTATTTCTTTTTATATTTGTTCGTTCGTCTTTTCTAGAAAAATTATTGAGGGTGATGATCATCAATCAAGAGTGAATACTTTAATGTTTAAACATTTTTTTTTTGCGTATGTTTCGGCGAAATTGAAATACAAAACATTGGTTGTTTAAGCCTAGAAGCGATATTTGTCAAAATGAAAAAAGGTGGTATGTTTACTTAATATTTTTATTGCAAAGTGTATTTTTAGTTTTGATTTTAATATTTGCTTGGTAAAACATTGATAATATTCAATTTAAGAAATGGAAGGAAAGTGTTTCATTTATAGGTATAGGAATATGTTATGGAATTGTACCACTAAATTCAAGATATTATGATTGATCCAGTGTGCACATTTTCGACACAGTTAAAATTATGTTAGCAGTGACAAGTAAGGTTGAAACGGCATAAAAAATACCTGGCATAAAAAATACCTGTTATCATTTTGGTTGTCAGCCAAGGGCAACACATGTCATCTGTATATATCAGAGCATATGACCTGAGTTAGTGAATGTGAAGAGCATCTATTGAAACCTCCCGATCATGATGAATATTTAAGAACTGTGTTCCTTAGAGCCCAAATATTTCTTGAGCTGCCTAAATGTGAAACACGTACAGGCAAATTCTAGACAAATCAAAATTTAAGATCAAAAACCAAATTCGGTTCCTTGTAAAATTTAGCTTTATTTGGATCAATGGAAGCCATCCTTTTAACTTTAATTATTATGTGCCTTTATCAAAACTATACAATTGGTAGTTGTGGAATATTTTTCGAAAAACATTTTAATTTTTTCATAACTTTTCAAAACAAGATTTATTTTTGATTAAATATAATTGAAAAATGCTATTTTTGAGTAGCCTTGTAAGTCATACACTTCTCATAGCGAGGCTTCCATTTCCCTAACTCATCCCAATACAACCGGGCTACTTTCTCTGCAAAATAATTGTTTATAAATGTGAAAGGCCTTCATTCAACGAAAATCTATGTCCTCCGAGCACAACTTTCAGCTTAGGGAACAAAACAAATCGCTTGGTTCTAGATTTGGTGAGTAAGGAGGGTAATCAACCAGGTCAAACCGTAATTCGTGAATTTTTCGACATAGCAACCGCTGAAGTGTGACTCGGCGCATTGTCTTGGTGGAGCAAAATTTTTTTCTTCTGCAAATGTAACAGTTTTTCCGCAATTAATGCCTTAAGTTTGCCGATTGTGCAACCAATGGTTGTAATTGTCAATATGGCGGAATCGGAATTATTGTTACCATTATTATGGTTTAATAGATGAATTTTCTATTCCTTACTCGATAACTGGGAAATAATATAGACGTTCAACAATTGTTTTAATACTTAATCTCAAGCTAGATATTTAATGTGATAGTTCTTGAAAAAATTAATTCTTGTTGTTGTCAATATGGCGGAATAAAAATTGTTGTTGTCAAATATTTTTTAAATGTACAATCACTTTACTTGTTACTTAGGAACTTAAGAAGTTTAAAATTTATTTTAATACTTAACCTCAAGCGAATTACTAAAACATTCTGTTTTTGTGATAATCAATCGTTGTTGTTGTCAATATGGCGGAATCAAAATTATTGTCGACCATTATCGTTTAATAGAAAATTCGTTGTGATCGATACCAAGGCGAACTGCAGATGTTTAACAGTTATTTTAATACTTAAACTCAAGCAAGATATTTAAAGTAATAGTTCTTGAAAAAATTAATTGTTGTTGTTGTCAATATGGCAGAATAAAAAATTGTTGTTGTCAAATATTTGTTAACCTTGCGTTACTATGTACTAATTACGTAAAAAAAACCAAAATACTGACCTTAAATTTTTTGTTGTTTTTAAGTTTTAGAGGGATAAACTAAACAAGTAGTGAGTTCGCACTTTTTGGTTCCCCATTTATATAAAACGAAGATTCCATAAAAAATCATTAAATGTTCGCGACTCGAGCGAAGACGCCATAGTGTTTATTTATGTTGTAAACTTTTTTTTTTAAATTAGGTAAGTATTTTGTGGTATTTAATTTATATCTCTATCGGTGAAGATAAAAACGGCCAAATTATGAAATAAATGGAGAATTTAATAAAACATCATGATAATGGAGGATTCCTTAATCTTATATAAAAACTAAAATCTACCTATTTTGTTTCAATGCGTGAAATTTCGTACAACGATTAATTTGTAGTTTATACAATATAAGATTAAGTTAAATTAACAAATTCTTTATACAATTTTTAAAATACAGAAAACCTTCCTAAACCCCCAATAAGTGTACTTTCGGACTAATAAAAGGATCTAATCTAACCGAAAATCACCATTCCTTGAAAAGTTATAGGAGCTAACGGTGCTTAGAAGGGTCAATTTGCAATGCAAGAGATTTACGTTGTAAACGGTTTTCCATCAAATTTTCCCCGATCCTAGGAAAACGCTACCGAAAACAAAGTATACTTTTTTATTAATAAGGAACCGAAAATGTGCATCCTTTGAAAAGTTATAGGGGCTAAGGGTGTTTAGACTCTTCAAGTTTCTATAAAATGTTCCCATGTCCTAGGAATACCCCACCAAATACTAAGTGTACGTTCCGGCTATATCGCTTGAAATTTTGACGTGACAAATAAATAAAAAAAAAATCAAACTAATGCAGCCATCTAAGATTGAAAAAAATTCAGAGTTTTCCATAAAATTATTTAGTAATTTTTGATTTTAAAATCTAGTAACCAGGAAGATCCATAGTCACGTCGCATGAAGTGATACGTATAAAGTTTACCAACAAAAAGGTCAACTGGATACCAGTAGAACTGAACTCACAGCAAATTCCCTATGCAAATACCGTAAAATATCTAGGCATGACTCGACTTCAAAGCCCAAAAAACGCAGTAGCAACACGAAAACTATAATTTCTGTCACATATGAACTGTCAGCCCCAACACAATCGTATGTCAGCCCAAAAAAACAAATATATTTTGCTGTCACGTATGAACTGTCAGTCGTATATATCATCGCAATGTTGTCAACCCAAATAACTAAAACATTTCTACGTCTAAAAATACATTATTTAACTAAAATAAAGAAGTTTCAGGAGATTGTGATGCTGATTTACGAACAACCATAATATTCAATGGAAGTTGAGATTTTTGGTGTTGCGGTCATCGGTCTCACTAGGATGTTCGCACTGATCTGGTTCTAGCCTTTACGAGTAAGAAGTTTCAGAAGGTTGTGATGGGGTCCACATACCGAGAATGGCCTGTATTCAGCCGATTTACGAACAATCATAATATGTAATGGAAGTTGAGATTTTAGGTGTTGGTCATCGGTCTCATTATGATTTTTGGTCAGATCTCCATTTATTGATATCCTTGCACCTCGATAATTTTGGAAAAATGGACCGTAATTCTTGTCGGCGGTAAAGCTACACCAAACAGTAACTCGAACTGTGTGTTTTTGGGGTTTTCTGATCACACAAATCTTCGCAATGCGAGGTTCACAGGATTTTGTATTTGGATCAGGTTTTGTAAGAGAATATGTGGCAATCCTCTTTCAAAACCCGATCATGTTGTCGTGGATGACTACAGGGATTTCAGCGACATTCTATCTCACAACATCAACTTTCTCAACCGATCTGCCAGTTCAATCGCCAAATCTCCGACAATCCAAACTCAGCAAATTTATTCACCAGTGAACGAATGGTTGGAGCAGTTCTTGAACGATTATTTTCAAGAAATAGAGCAACAATCTTAGTTCTTTGCGCAAATATGTAGCGTCCAATTTTTTATATCTCCCATGTTTTATCTGTAAAATAGAAAAAAGACGATATAAATTTTCGCAAATAACAGAGTTAAACAAATTTTTACATCATATTTTTACTTTAGCAGCACTCTGTACTAAATATGAATGATTGCACGATGCACTAAAATTTATAAATAGGTGAATATTATCAGCTGTACGTAGGGATGACCAAACCCAAGCAACTGATGATCAAACACAACTTTTATAATATGGACTTCTGTCCAAAGCCTAGACCTATATAGCCATTAAGGGTGCCAATCTTTGAGATACGGGGAATTAACCAGAAGATACAACGACATCGTTTCATATAAAAATCATCTCAAAATATTAGAAATTTAAGAATTGTGATTATTGGTTCATGGTTCAGCGACTAAATGGAAAAGCATTTCCGTTTCCATTTCGTATAATAAATGATAGCGCAGTCAAAATCAAAAAAGGATAACTAAGTGGTCTGCTATACAGTAGCTCAGATTAAAAAAGGCATTCAAACTACTCTATATATCATATAAGCAGAACCATAATCAGAATAGTTCCTGAACGTATCCCCCTACATTTTATTCCTATAACACAAAGTCCTTATGCAAATAAAAAGAATACATATTTGCATTAAATCTTACATAATAAGTAGAAATATGATATAGTTATGTAGTAAAACATATTTAATATACTGGATGCTATGCTGTATAGATATAGGAAGAAAGATGAAATCGTGCACACCACAAAACAAACAATCAATATTTGTACTATGTAATTGAGAAGCATGAAGCAAAAAGCACATGAAAAGCACACACAAAAAAAAAACCATGAACACCAACGAGTGAGGAGAGTAAATAAAAAAATTTTTATAATAAAAATACGGAAAATTAATTTTTTTTATATACAAAAAAATTTTCCCGAAGCAAAGAAAATAGGAAATTTTTTTTTTCTATTTTCCACACTCGGTGGTGTATTTATAATATTCGTGTGTATTTTGTTGCTGTACTTATAATACTGACTAATCTAATGTATATATGATGAAATATCCTACACACGTTCTTTGAGACTGAGTGGGTTTATTATTTATTTGTATAGCCAGGTTCATCGTGTATCCTTTTTGGTAAATCGTAACATACACACCCAAACACACGGTATCCGTTTAGAAATAAAGAAAAAAATTCTACAGTGCAATGTATTTAGGTAAATATTTATTTAAGCTAAGTATTTATTCATGTGCCGATTTTTATACATCTGATATCTAGGTTCTATATCTTTGTAATACGGCGATGGGCCACCATCACATCGTTCCACCTAACCGCACTCTATACAACATAATAATGTGTATCAGTGTAATAAAGGTTATTAAAATGTAATTTATATAACATGTGGTAAATTTCGGTTTTATTTTATGTTATTTTTTACAGCAGAATATCTAATACAAATTATACTTACCTAGGAGCTACACATAGTAATGTATACTCGTCTCTAGTATAGACCATGTTAGATATATATAAAAAAATTGGTTTAGACATTGAACTCGTTCGTATGCTTGTTTTATATAGTTTACCAATAAAATTGGTTGGATCTTGGATCTGGTGGAGATATAAAATTTAAATAATTTTATCGTGTTTTGCTGATTACCTTCTAACTATTATAGTAAGGGATGGATGGTGATGCAAAAACTCTATTTTTCATTTTTATAGATTATATAGAACTTCTGTTGCAAAATATTTTACATTCGTACAGTTTACGTATGGAATAACAATTGGCTTTGAATTTTTGTTACAATGATAAAATGTACATACTCTTAAATCTTTAACAATGAACAACTGGTGCAAATGAAATGCAAAATAACGATTTAACTTACAGATTTTCGATTTATTATCAATAATTCGCGGAATAACTTGTGCTGGTAAATATATAAGCGTGTAAAATATATAAGCAAAACTAATATTCGAAGGATAAATTTAGTCAATGTTGAGATTTAAGTTCAATACATGATGGTATTAAAGAGCATCAGAGAAATTATTGGAAGAGTAAAGTAAGTCGAAATAGCATTGCAAAATAATAAAAGTAAACTAAAAGTATGGACACGTGCTAAGATTCCTTAAACCATATCCAACGCAAATAAAACCGGTACGCTCCTTCTTTATCTGCCATTGGGACCAGGCTGCTTTGGTCTTAATTAACCTTTTACCGTATTTAACCCACCCGTGGAACAAAGGGTTTAAATTCGTTTTCAGGAAAAATAATTTATTTGCAGCGTTTCTCTTTATGCTTCTAAGTGCGTTTTTGTATTCTGAAATGTATTCAGCAAAATTGTATTCAGCATTTTGCTCAGCTGTAAATATTTTTTTTTTACTAAAATAATAAAAAATCCAAACGACTGTTGATTTTTATTGAAGATTTATACATCATTTTTCACGGATGTGAAGTTTCCAACAAAAAGCAAAATCAACAAAAACACACACATACACAAACTTGTTAAATTAACAAAATAGTACACTGGGTAAAAAATTGTAGCAAACAACAAATTATCAAAAGACAAATGTTTTAGATACTTAAATATACAAATATAAACAACATTTATTTAAAATAAAATATTTCATTCCCTAATAAGAAAAAACACTAGTACTACTATATAGTAAACACAAACTACTATTTTCAATGTGTGAATAAACAATAATTTCGAAATTTTGGGTGGTCCACTTAAAAAAAAATATTTGGCCAGCTCAGGGTTATTCCGCGGATGTGGCATATGTGACCAGTTACCTTAGTAATGGCTCCATCGAACGGCACTACCAACATATGGATGCGATGATCAGAAAGGTTTTGTTGATGTGTGTGAATAAACTAAATTCCAAATTCTTACGGTGGTCCACTGAAAAAAAAAATATTTGGCCAGCTCACAGAGTTATTCCGCGGATGTGATCTATATGGCCAGTTAGCTTAGGAAGTGCTTCATCGACCGACACTACCCACATATGGATGCGATGATCAGAAAGGTTTTGTTGATGTGTGTAAATAAACAAAATTTCGAAATCTTGGGTGGTCCACTGAAAAAAAAATATTTGGCCAGCTCACAGAGTTATTTCGCGGATGTGACCTATATGGTCACTTGGCTTAGGAATTGCTCCATCGAACGACACTACCAACATATGGATGCGATGATCAGAAAGGTTTTGTTGATGTGTGTAAATAAACAAAATTTCAAAATCTTGGGTGGTCCACTGAAAAAAAAATATTGGCCAGCTCACAGAGTTATTCCGCGGATGTGGCATATGTGACCAGTAAGCTTAGGAAGTGCTTCATCGAACGACACTACCAACATATGAATGCGATGATCAGAAAGGTTTTGTTGATGTGTGTAAATAAACAAAATTTCGAAATTTAGGGTAGTCCAATGAAAAAAAAATATTGGCCAGCTCACAGAGTTATTCCGCGGATGTGGCATATGTGACCAGTAAGCTTAGGAAGTGCTTCATCGAACGACACTACCAACATATGAATGCGATGATCAGAAAGGTTTTGTTGATGTGTGTAAATAAACAAAATTTCGAAATTTAGGGTAGTCCAATGAAAAAAAAATATTTGGCCAGCTCACAGAGTTATTCCGCGGATGTGACCTATATGGCCAGTTAGCTTAGGAATTGCTCCATCGACCGACACTACCAACATATGGATGCGATGATCAAAAAGGTTTTTGTTGATGTGTGTAAATAAACAAAATTTCGAAATCTTGGGTGGTCCATTGAAAAAAAAATATTGGCCAGCTCACAGAGTTATTCCGCGGATGTGACATATGTGACCAGTAAGCTTAGGAATTGCTCCATCGAACGATTTTACCAACATATCGATGCGATGATCAGAAAGGTTTTGTTGATGTGTGTAAATAAACTAAATTCCAAATTCTTGGGTGGTCCACTGAAAAAAAAAATATTTGGCCAGCTCACAGAGTTATTCCGCGGATGTGATCTATATGGCCAGTTAGCTTAGGAAGTGCTTCATCGACCGACACTACTCACATATGGATGCGATGATCAGAAAGGTTTTGTTGATGTGTGTAAATAAACAAAATTTCGAAATCTTGGGTGGTCCACTGAAAAAAATATTGGCCAGCTCACAGAATTATTCCGCGGATGTGACCTACATGGCCAGTTAGCTTAGGAATTGCTCCATCGAACGACACTACTAACATCCATATGTTGGATGATCTGAAAGGTTTTGTTGATGTTTGTAAATGAACAAAATTTCGATATCTAGGGTGGTCCACTGAAAAAAAATATTTGGCCAGCTCACCGAGTTATTCCGCGGATGTGACATCTGTGACCAGTAAGCTTAGGAATTGCTCCATCGAACGACACTACCAACATATGGATGTGATGATCAGAAAGGTTTTGTTGATGTGTGTGAATAAACAAAATTTCGAAATCTTGGGTGGTCCACTGAAAAAAATATTGGCCAGCTCACAGAATTATTCCGCGGATGCGACCTACATGGCCAGTTAGCTTAGGAATTGCTCCATCGAACGACACTACTAACATCCATAAGTTGGATGATCAGAAAGGTTTTGTTGATGTTTGTAAATGAACAAAATTTCGATATCTAGGGTGGTCCACTGAAAAAAAATATTTGGCCAGCTCACCGAGTTATTCCGCGGATGTGACATCTGTGACCAGTAAGCTTAGGAATTGCTCCATCGAACGACACTACCAACATATGGATGTGATGATCAGAAAGGTTTTGTTGATGTTTGTAAATAAACAAAATTTCGAAATCTTGGGTGGTCCACTGAAAAAAAAATATTTGGCCAGCTCACAGAGTTATTCTGCGGATGTGACCTATATGGCCAGTTAGCTTAGGAATTGCTCCATCGACCGACACTACCAATATATGGATGAGAGGGATTTAACTTTGTAAATGTGGGAAGTACTTTTATTGCAAAATATTTGATATATTCAATTCCCGTTTGAAGTAATTTTTTTTTAAATTCTAAATTTGATGTAAGGTGTATTTTAAATTTATTAATTTAGTTTTCTCTTTATTTAAAGTGATAATATTTTTGGTAATTTTAATAGTGATTATTGTGAAATAGCAGTTGGGTTGATTAACTGAATAAATTGTTGATATAATTAGTTTTTTCCGTTTTATTCGTAATATGTAATCCTCAAATTTGGCCTGGATCGCATCTACCCCCTAATTTTGTTTATTTACTCAACTTTAGCGTAATACTAAACACATTTTCAGGTGTTGACCATCGGTTTCCTTGATAGCAAAATTAGGTAATGGTAATATCTGTTCACTCGAGCCAAATCATGAAGTTCTAATAAAATCTACACCCTCAAATTTGGCCTGGTTCGCATCTACCCCTCATTTTGTTCATTTACTCAACTTTAGCGTAATACTAAACAAATCTCCAGGTGTTGACCATCGGTTTCCTTGATAGCAAAATTAGGTAATGGTAATATCTGTTCACTCGAGCCAAATCATGAAGTTCTAATAAAATCTACACCCTCAAATTTGGCCTGGATCGCATCTACCCCTAATTTTGTTTATTTACTGAACTTTAGCGTAATACTAAACACATTTCCAGGTGTTGACCATCGGTTTCCTTGATAGCAAAATTAGTTAATGGTAATATCTGTTCACTCGAGCCGAATCATGAAGTTCTAATAAAATCTACACCCTCAAATTTGGCCTGGATCGCATCTACCCCCTAATTTTGTTTATTTACTCATCTTTAGCGTAATACTAAACACATTTCCAGGTGTTGACCATCGGTTTCCTTGATAGCAAAATTAGGTAATGGTAATATCTGTTCACTCGAGCCGAATCATGAAGTTCTAATAAAATCTACACCCTCAAATTTGGCCTGGATCGCATCTACCCCCTAATTTTGTTTATTTACTCAACTTTAGCGTAATACTAAACACATTTCCAGGTGTTGACCATCGGTTTCCTTGATAGCAAAATTAGGTAATGGTAATATCTGTTCACTCGAGCCGAATCATGAAGTTCTAATAAAATCTACACCCTCAAATTTGGCCTGGATTGCATCTACCCCCTAATTTTGTTCATTTACTAAACTTTAGCGTAATACTAAACACATTTCCAGGTGTTGACCATCGGTTTCCTTGATAGAAAAATTAGGTAATGGTAATATCTGTTCACTCGAGCCGAATCATGAAGTTCTAATAAAATCTACACCCTCAAATTTGGCCTGGATCGCATCTACCCCCTAATTTTGTTTATTTACTCAACTTTAGCGTAATACTAAACACATTTCCAGGTGTTGACCATCGGTTTCCTTGATAGCAAAATTAGGTAATGGTAATATCTGTTCACTCGAGCCGAATCATGAAGTTCTAATAAAATCTACACCCTCAAATTTGGCCTGGATTGCATCTACCCCCTAATTTTGTTCATTTACTCAACTTTAGCGTAATACTAAACACATTTCCAGGTGTTGACCATCGGTTTCCTTGATAGAAAAATTAGGTAATGGTAATATCTGTTCACTCGAGCCGAATCATGAAGTTCTAATAAAATCTACACCCTCAAATTTGGCCTGGATCGCATCTACCCCCTAATTTTGTTTATTTACTCAACTTTAGCGTAATACTAAACACATTTCCAGGTGTTGACCATCGGTTTCCTTGATAGCAAAATTAGGTAATGGTAATATCTGTTCACTCGAGCCGAATCATGAAGTAATAAATATTCCGTTAGTTTTTCTAGAGGTTTTTTTAATAAATCTATAAATTCTAGTTTGCCGCTCATTGCTTATCTTGTTTATGGAGGTCTTTTCATTTGAAGATTTTAAATTATCTATAGGTGATTGAATTAGATGACCCGCGAATTGATAATAATTGATTTTTATTTATAGTTTGAAATAATAAATTACGTAAATTATATTCTATGTTTTCGGTTGGTAATTTAACGTGAAGTTTAGTACCAAGTGTTTAAAGTTTAGTTTAAAAAGTGAACAGCAAGAGTTTCGTTTATTTGATTGTAATAAAATTATAATTGGTATAACTTATTACTGTGCATTTCTTAAAAATAACATTAACTAGTTAATTTAAATTAAGAATAAGATAATATCTTTTTTTTTAATAATTTTCTGTCTAATATTGGTTTTACTTAACATCTAAAATGAAGAAAAAATTTAATTATAAAAAAAATAGAGGCAAGATAACTGCTGAAAATATTTACAATGCGTTAATTATTAATAATGAGATCCCGGAAGATTTTAAATTTTCTAAATCGAGTACATCTCAAATGAGTATAGATTGTGCCAGATAATGCATGTTACAAACAACCGTAGTAATATTTAACCAGTTTAAGCAACAACTTTATCCAACGAGAATCTAAAAATTCAATGAATCATGAAAATATGGATACTGAGCCTAACGTGCATATTATTCCATTATTATCTGATGTTAATTTTGCCTCAAGTACGAATACATCAGAAGGTGATTTTGATTTTGATTTGTGCAAGGATACAAATATTTCACCCGATCCTAATGGGAACACATTCGAATTTATTGATCTTTCTGAAGGAAAGCACTAGCAGCAATATTGAATCGACTTGGAGTCTTAAATACAAAATCCAATTAACCGAAAATATTGAATTTTTCAGCAAAGAAGAAATTCGTGAACTGATTCATCGAATTTTAGAATCTAAGAGAAACGCATGTGTATTGTCGATTCAAACCATGCACATATTTTCTAAAATTAATAAAAAAATAGTTGTGTACGGTTCATGTAAAGATATGTCGCATAAGCAAAAATATAAAATCGAATTGCTTAAAAATAATAACAACTTGCGGGTATATACTAAAGGAAACGATAAATTCATTCATTCTGGTGATAAAGTGTGCAGACAATATAGAAGTTTACGTCGAGATACAACGAAGGAACTGTCTAAAAATAAAAGCGCTCATGTTACTTACTTGGACTTGGTAGGCACCACTACTTTGGAATTATTCAAAATAGGAAATACTCAAGACATGTCAACTCCTCACGTTTTAAGAAAAATAAAATCTGAATTCTCTAAAACTAATGACTTGGTTCAGGATTGTGACATGGTCGATATTTATTTTCAATGCTGCATGCAACCTCTAACAAATCGGTATGTATATTCAGTGAGCGAACCTTTACAGATAGTGCTCTTAAGAAATCAACAAATTAATTTACTAAAATATGACGAAGTGAGAGCGATTCATTTTGATGCTACTGGTGGAATTGTTAAAATCCCTACATGCCATGAACATAAATACAAACGAATTTTGTATTATGCCTGCGCGATCTAAATAAATTTTAATATAATCGCCATAGCTGAATTTATTTCATCTCAGCATGATGTCTATACAATTAGCAAGTTCCTATCGGATGTAAAGAAGGAAATGGAAATTAATATTAAGCACGTGAAAAGGTTACTATTTTGTAGTCGATTGGTCTTGGGCTTTAATGAATTCGGTGAATTTTGCATTTAACGCTCTGACTATCTCGGAATACCTAGAAATAATTTTTAATTTTTTAGAAAATAATGCTGAATTAAAAAAACAAATAACTCCCATTTTCATTTGTTGTTCACACTTTATAAATATAATCACAAAACAAATAGCAAAAACAATTTCTAATATTAAAGCAAACCACAGAAATCTTATTCTAGTTTTTTTTTGTGCCATTCTTTGCGCGCCTTCCGTAAGCATCGTAGATGAACTGTTCCGTCAATTTTGCTACATCATGTGTTCTCCTAATATAATTACAACAAGCAAATTAGCTTATAAAAATTTTACGAAAAATTTAGGTGAAATTTATAATAATAAATATGCGGGTACTGAAGCTTGTAAATCAGAAGATATTATTAATTCTAATATCAACACATGGCCCGCAGACACTGAAAACCCTTTTTATAGAAAATATAACAATATCTACCAAGAAGTAAAACATAATATAAGCCAGGAAAGCGGAGACAACATTAATAATTTTTACTGTGACGCCTTCGTCCAGTATACAATTAAAAAATATTTTTCTTATATTATTTTGTGAGCAAATTATTTCTCAAATATTTTTGGGGTTCAAGGAAACATTTCAAACGCAATAATTGAAAATTGGTTTCATGTTGTCAAAAACCATTACCTCAATAATAAAAAAATGAAAATCGGGCGCGTGGTAAATACATTAAAATTCAAATGTGAACAGAGACTTAAATCCATTGATATGCCGGAACCTCTCATGAAAACCTTAAAGGACAACAAACGCAAAAAGATTAATTATATCCCAGATAGTAAGGAAAATGAAGAACAATGGAATAAAAAAATGCGTAAACAGGACAATTTTCCAAAACATATCGGACAAAAGGTTTTAAATCGATATGAAAATCAAAACATTTTTAGTTCAAATCAGAAATTTAAAAACAAAATAAAAAAAGTTAATGTTGAACGCATTCCCTTACTAAAGAATGGCTTTTCGATGAAAAACGGTAACAATTCCATAACTCTTACAAATTCTTGCGGATTTGATGCACTGACCGAAATATTTATATGTATTGCAAACGACTTAGACTATTTTAATTTACATTTTCAAAAAAATAATAATGATTACATTAAATTTATTACACAAATCATATGTGAAGGAAAAATGTCGGACGACTTATATCAATGGAGTACAAATTTATTGCTTCAAGCGTTCCAAGAGTTAAATGCTATTACAGAAGATGAAACTGGCACTCAATTAAATGCAGAATGTCAGATAACGTTCTTAATTAACAAATTCATACCTTCACCAACTGATGTGTACCAAAAGTGTGAAATTGAAAGATCATTAAGTTGCTACCTACCATTTGACATATTTAACGTCAATGAGAATACTATTCGCAATGTTCAAACTTCTTTGTCTTTCGGATCTCTTACATGTTTTGAGTGTGGAGCTAATATAAAAATTCACATAATTATAAGCAAATACGGTATGGGCATAGCAGACACACAATATTTCCATAATTTAAATAACTCAATACAAATATGCGAAATTCAGAAAGAAATTTATATGAATGATGAAGTTTTCTTTCTTAAGGCATTTATAAATTTCAATTATAACATTAAACATTACACCGCATTTGTACATCGGCCCAATAATCGCTGGGAAATCTATAGGATGATTTAAAAAATTTGCCAACGGAAACTATAGATAAACTGCGAGTTAATCCGGCAAAATTGTTTTACTGTAAAAAATAACTTAATTATTAAATTTACAGTGCTCAATATGATCAAAAATAATCAAAAATATATACGATACAATTAGTTACAATAATGGAACTCACGGCAAGCTAAAAAAATTATTAAATTTTTAATCGAAATTAAAGTGGGTTAGGTGGGTGGGAAAAGAGGGAAGCGAAGTCCGAGATTCAAACCTACACGTGGTGCTTCCTGGGTTACGCCAGATGACCTAAAGCTAAAATAAAGGTTTTAAAACAAGTTCATAACTTATGGATGCGATGGTCAATGCGATTCACACACATCAACAAAACCTTTCTGATCATCGCGATATGTTGGTAGTGTCGTTCGATGGAGCAATTCATAAGCTAACTGGTCATATATGCCACATCCGCGAAATAACTCTGTGATCTGGCCAAATATTTTTTTTTCAGTGGACCACCCAAGATTTTGAAATTTTGTTTATTCACACATTGAAAATAGTAGTTTGTGTATATAATTTTTGTTATTTGACATGTGTTTTTTTCTTATTAGGGAATGAAATATTTTATTTTAAATAAATGTTGTTTATATTTGTATATTTAAGTATCTAAAACATTTGTGTTTTGATAATTTGTTGTTTGTTACAATTTTTTACCCAGTGTACTATTTTGTTAATTTAACAACTTTGTGTAAGTGTGTGTTTTTGTTGATTTTCGTTTTTGTTGGAAACTTCACATCCGTCATTTTTCATTTAAAATAATAGTTTCTCAAAATATGGTTTGATGAAATTAGGTCGGCATTTCAGTTTTGTGGCAATACAAAAGCACTTGAAAAATCTCATTATCGTACGATCGTGCCTGAAAAGTAAGACCTCTCATTAACCATTTTAATAGCGCTTTTCTAACTGCCATCAGTAATGCCGAATGCCAAGCTATATACGAACATGTGATTAAGTTTAACGGCTTCAATATTATGAAACAATACGTTAAAGGTAAATTTTCATTGAGGTACACAGTATAATGCACATTTTAACTATAACTACACATTATGATTTTATTTACAGGAAAGCCAATAAGATGGAGATTTAAAATGTGGTGGCGCTGTGATTCTAAAACGGGCTACCTTTTTGAATGTGACATATATACTGGGCTTAAAATGAATAATGATAAAATCGTCAATCTAGGGGAAAATGTAATCCGTCGATTTTGATAAATTATTTAATTCTCCTCAACTTCATTCAACACAAATTGAGCCTAAGAGGAATAAATTATTGCGGGACTGTTCGTAGAAATCCTAAACATTTACCAAAATTTGAAACCAGGGTAAAATTAGATCGCGGTAATATAGATGTTTACTGTTCTGGTAATATTGTTGCTCTTCGATAAATGGACAACAGAGAGGTATATTTACGCACCAACTTTATTTCCCCAACTAACACATCAACAGTAAAACGTAGAGTGCAAGGATTATCTAATAAAATAAACGTACAATGCCCAGAAATGTTTATTAACTATAATGATTTAATGAACATAGCCTTTCGTTCACATAGCAAAATTAAAATCTTACGGCATTTCTTCTAAACTGAACTCTAGAGTTTCGGTAATTTGAAGCAAAAGGTCTCATTAATAACGTATTGTTTAGAATAAAACAAGCCATCGATTAATCTATTAAACTGCCAAACGCCTTTGCCAACTCACAAATCCTGTGATTAACCAGAATAACTACTTCCTGAGAAAAGACAAGAATGTGTGTACTGCTCATCGAAAAATATAGTTATGAAAACTCCAAATTTTTGTTCCGTGTGCAATAGTACCATAGGGTAAAAAATTATTTTCAAATTCGAAAATTCTAAAGTTCCTATTTGAAAATTGAATTATAGTTAAATATGTAATTTGTTATTTTATGCAATAAAATTGAAATGTAATATTTTCTTTTGAGTTAACCTTTGTATTTTGTACCATATATAGAACAAGCCATATTATCCTCATTACGTAATTTTCCGAATTTTCATTTGTGTTTTCTTATTAATTTAAATGTATTGATTATAAATTGCTGCATAAAACCAAAAATTTTCATCATATTTAATAATGAACATGATACAATATATCCGGGTGCGTCCAACTACCGATTAACCTGCATAGTTCAAGTTGGTAAGTTGGTAATTTAATCTATAAAAGGAGAAACGAATGATCAAATATTACAATTCTTTTCCATTTTCCACTTAAAATCTTCGCAATAAATCATTTCATTTCCAGAGATTTAACCGAGATTTCGTTAGAAACGCACCAATCAAAAGGCATCGTAAACGCCGGTAACTTTTCCAAAGCCTGCTCTACAACTTGCTGTTTAAATATTTTAAAAAAATGATTTTTTGTGAACATCGCACTACGTTCGTATATTGACTAAGTTATTAACAATATTTAGAATACTTTATAGTACTTTGGTTGGCAAAAATCTTATTTGGGCCGATTCAATTCACATTAAATATTTTTATTTTATTTTATATTTAAAAGAAAAATCGGAATTTTTATCGATACACTTAAGATTTTAATCTAGCTTTCGTTCGTAATAATAAAATAAAATTAGAATTTTTCACCGAAATTAGCCCATTAAATTTGGGTTAAAATCCTACTTTTATAATTATCTTTACTTAAGTGCGTTACTCAATTAAATTTGTTGTGGTACCTAAAAAATAATTTCACTGTACCTATTTATAAATCTTTTCTTTGCCATTCGAACGTATCTAATAGAAAACTTCTGTATTTGCACACCAAACAATCCCTGGCCCACTATCGATAATTTTTTGAGTTAGATTTCTTATTTTTTTTTATGGAAATTATGGGTAGTCTGTTTTTATTTAAATTTTTTCTATAATAATAAATTAAAATATTTAAAAACAAACAGAACTCAGCGAGATTATTGATTTAACTTTATTATTGCGAAAAAAAATGAGCATGTTGTTGTTGTATATTCCTATCGAGCTAGTTGTGCAACTTCTCCAAGTTTGAGAAAATTTCGAGAAGCGGAAAAAACTAAGCACGAGTTTTCCATAATACCTATTGAATCTCAAAAAATCAATATCAATATCAATATCAATATCAATATCAATATCAATATCAATATCAATATCAATATCAATATCAATATCAATATCAATATCAATATCAATATCAATATCAATATCAATATCAATATCAATATCAATATCAATATCAATATCAATATCAATATCAATATCAATATCAATATCAATATCAATATCAATATCAATATCAATATCAATATCAATATCAATATCAATATCAATATCAATATCAATATCAATATCAATATCAATATCAATATCAATATCAATATCAATATCAATATCAATATCAATATCAATATCAATATCAATATCAATATCAATATCAATATCAATATCAATATCAATATCAATATCAATATCAATATCAATATCAATATCAATATCAATATCAATATCAATATCAATATCAATATCAATATCAATATCAATATCAATATCAATATCAATATCAATATCAATATCAATATCAATATCAATATCAATATCAATATCAATATCAATATCAATATCAATATCAATATCAATATCAATATCAATATCAATATCAATATCAATATCAATATCAATATCAATATCAATATCAATATCAATATCAATATCAATATCAATATCAATATCAATATCAATATCAATATCAATATCAATATCAATATCAATATCAATATCAATATCAATATCAATATCAATATCAATATCAATATCAATATCAATATCAATATCAATATCAATATCAATATCAATATCAATATCAATATCAATATCAATATCAATATCAATATCAATATCAATATCAATATCAATATCAATATCAATATCAATATCAATATCAATATCAATATCAATATCAATATCAATATCAATATCAATATCAATATCAATATCAATATCAATATCAATATCAATATCAATATCAATATCAATATCAATATCAATATCAATATCAATATCAATATCAATATCAATATCAATATCAATATCAATATCAATATCAATATCAATATCAATATCAATATCAATATCAATATCAATATCAATATCAATATCAATATCAATATCAATATCAATATCAATATCAATATCAATATCAATATCAATATCAATATCAATATCAATATCAATATCAATATCAATATCAATATCAATATCAATATCAATATCAATATCAATATCAATATCAATATCAATATCAATATCAATATCAATATCAATATCAATATCAATATCAATATCAATATCAATATCAATATCAATATCAATATCAATATCAATATCAATATCAATATCAATATCAATATCAATATCAATATCAATATCAATATCAATATCAATATCAATATCAATATCAATATCAATATCAATATCAATATCAATATCAATATCAATATCAATATCGATATCGATATCGATATTGATCCACTCGCGTAGACCAAGTTCTTGATTTCCTAATGCTGTATTTATAGTTTCGTATAATTCAGAATATGCTTTCGAGTGGATTCAGTAGTGTTAGTTAAGTGCTGAGTTATTTGCCAGTATCTTCTCTCCTTTCTTCCTGCTTTCGTTGAATTAGCACGTTCTCTGGCGTTTTCCAATTTTCCCCCGTTTAAGGATATTAATTGCCTCTTTAACTTGCAGATCTTTAATCTTGTAGTTTTTATATTTTGACCTCCATCTTGCAGGTGGGATGAAGATCTGGCCATAACCTTTATTCTTCGATTGTTTTCTTCGTAGTTGCACCACTCTTTACCTTGCTTATTGAGCATCGTGCTTAGTGCCATTGCTATTGCTCCAAAGTAGTTTGAGGCCAAAAATTTTATTAGAACTTGAATATTTGCAAACTCTGTACTGCCAATAACATTAATTGGCAGTGGCTCACTTTGTCTTCATTTCAACTTTGCATTATTGTTGTTGCTGGTGTCGATGAGGAATGTACACCGGTTTTTTTTTATTAACTTTTGCTAAAGCAAGAATTTTGCTACGCCTTTTTTTCTGTTTATGGATTCAATCAGTTTCTCTTGCAAGTTGCTTATCATCTGTATGAAATTCAGCAGGCAATACAGGCAGTCGAAGAATAGTTTCCGGCAATTCTACCAGGCTGCTTTTCTATAGCTCTTCCCATTTTCTTTCTCAACGACTAATGTAAGAATCCCAATAGGTTTACAGCCTAAATTTGACCATGATTAGTTAAGAAATGGCCAGTTCCATGCAGACTGGCCTAATTCTGGACTTCGTGTTAAATTCGCGTTAAAATCCAGTTATTCATACCAAATTAACCATAATTTCGCACTTTGCTCAAATTTAAGGCTTAAATTCTTAAACTGCAAATCAAATCCCTTAACTTGAGCAAGATCAATTAAGAAATACCCGCGTTCTTAACAAAAATGGCGCCATTTTTGAGATTTCAGCAGGATCGGGATTTTATGAAGCCAGGTGAAAAGTGGGATATTGAAAAGTGGAATTTCAAAAAGCGAAATTTTTAAAATTGCGATTTTTAAAAGCGAGATTCTCGATAGAGAATGGAAAGCCTCATTGGTTTATTTGCAGGGAGCACCACGTGCAGGTGATGTTACATTTTAGCTGGTGTATAGTCTTCCAAGACCGACGACTTTTAACCGAAGATGTTTATAACACTGCATAACATTTTTAATCAATTTAAGTCAGATGATTGACTGTGTTTCACAAAAACTATTTTATTGAACCTTTAAAGCTGAGGTCTTGTATGGTGTACAAAAATACATCCAGTCTTCTGAAAAACGTATTGTCGTTCAGATCATTACAGGTAAAACTCAACTTGAGGAATAGTTTTTAGATAATGGGTTGAAAGCAATTTGATTGTGTCATAACAAGTTCCTAATTGTTTTTTTAAACTGGTTGTGGCCAGTGTAGATTGATAAGTTCCTGAAAAAAATATGTCTTTCAATTTACTAATATGTTACAATGTAAAGTTCATACATGAATTCTAGTTACTCGCACGTATCCAATACCGACATCTCCACCGATAATTTCTTATTATAACACAACGTATATGTACGAAATAGATGTTAGACGAAAACAAAGATGACATGCAAAATAATGATTTTGTTTGGTAGTTTAAATGGAAAATATTCTGAACCGCAAATACAATTCCTCGTATACATATACAAATAATATGTACGGTATGCAGAAAGGAGACATAATCTTAAGAGAAAAAATACAGATGTCAATTCGAATGTCACTTTCGCGTGAGATGATTTTTTAAGTATTTAAAATAATTTGTCATTGTCAAAAAGATGAAATGTACACAAACACAAAACAAAAAATGTAATTTTTGATGTATATCATTATGAAAATATTTTTGACATATCTGTGCGAACAACAACAAAGTTTATAACATGGCAGAAAAGGAACCGCCTTTAGTTTATTTATATGCGAGCGTGTGGTTCGTATTAATGCTGGCGCAATCTATTAGAATAATAATTATTTTGGTTTATGTTAAACAGGATCGTATACGTTGCGTGTTGCCTGTTTGGGTACACATCTACCAAACGTCCCTTAAGCTAGCAGAACCCATGCAGCAGAACATGACAAGATAGTATGGATAATTATAGACGAACAATAGGCTAGATAAATGCTCTATTAAACATTTTTGGACTTCATCCCTTCCAACTAAAGAGCGGGTTCTGCTAGCTTTAGAAAAAGTTAGCAGAACCCATATCAAAAAATGATTTAAAAACAATTGGAAAAATAAAGGTTAATTTTAGGCTAATTAAATGCCCTATTTAAATTTTTTTATTGTGCTCGATCTAGAAAATGCAAAATTCTTTATCATTTCAAAGCTAGCAGAATCCAAATCGAAAATCGGACAAAAATCGAAATTAGAACTCTAGTAAAAATTCTAGGAGGAAAATTCTACGGGTGGAGCCCAAAATTTATTAATGGGACATTTAATTAGCCCATACGGAGCCTAAAATTATTAGATTGTCAATACATCTTGTTTTGAGTTCTAATTTCGGGTTTGGCGCGATTTTTGATTTTTGTTCTGCTAGCTTTAGATTAAATGACCTGAAGCTAGGTCAAAAACGGGTGGAGCCCAAAATTTTTTAATCAAGCATTTGATTAGACTATACCGAGCCTAAAATTATTCGATTGTCAATAGATCTTGTTTTGAATTCTAATTTTGATTTTGATCCGCTTTTCGATCCCTATAATTATCCATACTATCTTGTCATGTTCTGCTGCATGGGTTCTGCTAGCTTAAGGGACGTTCTACCAATCTATATTTGCTCCGTGTACCCAGCTGCTATATACTAGTGAGTAGTTAAAATTTATAAGGTCGAAAATTCTCTGTAAACGAGTATCTGTGTTCATGTGTTTAATGTTTTTAATTTTGGTCAATTTTATGATATCACAACATTGTGGGGACCACCTCATGTTACACACATCACAAGCATATAATATTATACTGGAAAAATAAAATTAAAAATGAAATGACCAAATCTAATTTATCTGACCGAATTCAACCAAAACAACAATTATCCTAAGCCCGAAAATGATACTCATCTATATACGGACATATATACTACGTATGTCGTATAAGGATAAGAACATAAAACCACAAAAAATTTTCACTTAATTTCAAAATCATCAAATAAAGTGTGTAAGATTAGATATGGAACAAAAACACAAAATTAAAGTACCAGGAATACGACAACGAGAATTTGGAAAAATAAATAAAAAATTTCAATTTTCCTTTTAATCTGGGGTTTCGTTTATTTTATGTTTTTATTTCGAGGCAAAATGAAACATGAAATGGCCCCACTATCTGGTATTGTGACAATAAATTTTAAGATGAAATAAGAGAAAAATACGTTTAATTATATTTTTTTTGATCTCATTCTTAAAGCTGTATGTTAGCTTTGTTCTATATACTTCCTGTTGTGTTCTTTGTAGCGTAATTTTTTAAAGTGGTGTGAAAAATTATGAAAGTTGTTTTGGGATTTGATTGAAACCGATTTGTGTTTAAGTTTTACTTTTGTTCAGCTCCAATTCCAACGACCAAATAGCACAGTGGTTAAAGCTTTGGAACGGGAGGTACCGGGTTCGAATGTGATTGGATGCGATCTTCCATTAGCCGTTTTGATCGCTGTTGTGACTCGTAGTAAAATGAATGAACACACTCTCCACCTGCGGTAGGGTGCTCCTGTATCTAACAATCCAGTGATTTTGAATACTACGGTATATACTTCAATATAAGAGCTTGTATCTCATAGTTATAACCGACTCGGTAAGAGATGGTAAAAATTCGTTGGGTGACTCTTTAAACCATTCCTTCGACTTAATGTTTGTTTGAGTCTCTCTATACTCATAGCTGGCAACCGTAGACACTGGAAGCTCTCATTTAGAAGATTTCAGGAGCCAGTTAAACGCGGCATGTTTATTGGGACATTTGTTCGCTCCAACAAAATACCTTTTCTCTATGGTCTGATCGCAATCAAGATATTTATGCCCATATTGGTTACAATTCCAACATTGCAATCCACCTTGCGTTGGTCGTGGTTCAAACTCATTTTCCCTTCGGAATCTAGGTGTGTCTCTAGTTTTGCGCATGTCCTCTCCAACACTGAATAGTTGCTCCATTTTATTGACTTCATGGACTTTATTATGCTTGTTACGCTTGGTTCGGGGCATTCCATACGAAGGAAAAAAAGAATTTGGAATTTGGTGAGTCGTTGCTATCCATGATTCCATCACTTCGGATTCGTCAACCTGTTTGCACAATCTTTTTAGTTGTTCTATTGATACTATATCGACTATAGCCAAAGGTGAGGTATAACGAGGAAGCATGTTTCATCGAACGATTCACATCTTCTCATGAATTGTCATGGGTGGGTACGTAATAGCATTCCCATGTTGATAATAGATAAAGTAAACAACTCTTCTGGGCCTTGCAATTGTAATCAATCCCGAACTTACCAGCAATTACAATAATAAAAATAAGTAGAATCATCCTGTAGCGCTGTTCTGGTAATTCACCGGGAATAGGGAATTGGCGAAAAATTTAAATATAATTTCTACTTTTTTCGCACATATACTAAAGTTAAAAGTTAGAGGTAATTTTTTTGAAATCAAAATAAATAAATAAATATTATTTCCAATTTGCTAATGAAACTCTTTTCCTCAGTAGAGCAAACAAAAAGTTTTGAGATTTTACCAAAAAATTGTCGAGCTGCGTTGGGCTTGTTAATTACACAAGCACCGCGAATTAAAACAAACAATCCATTGTGATCTGCCAAAAAATCTTAATGGAGAACTGACTACCTCAAAATAGAAAGCTCTTAGTATATTTGTGAAACGCTACTTTACCGACCGAAAAATTATGGGTTATGAGAAATCAGCTATAAATTTTAACCGTAATAAGCGCTCAGGTGGAGATGGGTGCATCCCATACTTGTTTTACGCCTTACACCTGTGCACTTACATATCAAAGCTAAATAAACTAAAAAGCTTCTTAGGTTACTACATCGAGCTTTCAGACGTGCTCGTATCAACAAACCATGAAATCCCCATATGATTTATGACATGACATATAGCACGTTTAACCGTCAATTGGGGAAAATAGAAAAATCTACTATATTTGCCTATAACAAAATTAGATTGGTAGATGATATTAACTCTCTGGCAACCCTATACAGCAAGTTTTATATTTCAAAATACATATAAGATTTATAATATAGAACTATACGATCTAAATTAGTGCTTAACGATCTGGCGAGCTCCATCCAGCATATTTAGCTGTAAAAACTTTCTAAAAACAAAATTCTTAACCCTATCCAATATTACTAACCAAATTTCATCACAATAAAATCTGAACGCAAACTTTGGAGGTCAACCGTGCAAGTCTACTGCCCATGTTAGTTATGGTGTGGCTTGGAAAGGATCGCATACAATCGTCATTATGTGTAACTCTCAATCTGTTAATGCTGGCTATAATTATTACCTCACTCAACCTGAATCATTTTACTAAAGCAACTTGTCTGTGCTATATGATAGGAACCATCATTTGAAACAAGGGCCTAGTGTGACATTATATACGGAAAAGTTTTGAATACCAGCCAAACTTGGTTGGACTAATAATACTCTTGCGGGTGGAAAAAGCTGTATTTACAAAATTTATTGCCCATCAAAATATTCGAAATGGACCTTTTAAGTGCTCTGCTTTGAAAACATTAAGGAAAACTGCTAGGCAAATAAAAAACATAGCAATGGAGAAGGAACGTTTAAGTCAACTCGGCCTAATTACTACCGGGACTAAAGGCTTACAAGAAAAGCTTGTAATCTGGTCTCAGATATTCCTATAGAAGAAATTTGCTGAGGAAATCAACAATCTATCGACTGTCTAGATATCAATGCTGCCAGATTGAATTTTTCTTGCTTTGTTGCAGTATATGGTTATCCAGTATATGGTTAATTGGATATACTTCAAGTTCTTGGAGCAAGAGCAGAGTCGTATTTGTACCCAACTTCGGTAAGTTTGGCTATACTAATTCGAAGAGCTTTCGTCCAATCGGTCTCTCATGAACCTTTTTGAAACTGTTGGAAAGAATCGTTGACAGATCTGTTAGGGACCATTTTCTGTATCTTACTTCAATCCGTAACACGCAGCGTGCTTATAGGCTGGGTAAGTCTTGTGAAATGGCGCTTCATGAATTTGAAACTAGAATTAAAAGTTTTCAGTAATAACGAGTTTCCCATCTTACTGGACATCGCTGGAACATTTGATAACAGTTCGTTTGACACTATCACTAATATCTATATCACCAGTTTGGGATTGATTATTAATCGGACTGTGTATGGCATCTGTGACTTATTTTGGATGCTAAGTAATCGTGAAAAAAAATCTACATAGAGAAAATGTCATAATTTTATATACAAATCGCAAAGAATGCAAAAAATTTCTTTTCTACACCAAAGCGACACCAAAGCGATATATGTAATTATAGACGAAAGTTGTGGCAATGGCTTGAGCTGACATGTCTTTCTTGCAGTACGGGTGGAAAAAAAGGTTGGAATCTTCCAGAAGGAATTTCGGATCGGCCAAATGTGTTTTCGTGTGCCTTTCAACTTTCCATCGCTGGCAAAATAAAAAGGATTGTGTAAATTTGCCGATATCTTTGTTTATACTGGGCTACAAGTAGCAAGCCGTAAACAATTTATGAGTAGCACGGACACCAGCATATTTCGCAATTGCAGAATTTAATAAGCTCTATAGTTGCATGTGTGAACTAATGTGACATGTAGAACCAGAAAGTAAATTCTGAAGTTTCACGTCCGCCTATTGCGGGGTAGTAATTATTTAGAAATAGAAACGTTTCTCGACAGTTGTTGTATCGTTATTAGTCGTGTGGAAGCTGATAAACTGATCAGTGACAAATTAACTAATATAATCCAAGTAACGCGCTTGCTTAAATTTACGTTCAGTTTTAGTCAGTGGTTTATGATCGGTATAAATGGTGAAGACCCGATCACAATCAAAACACGTACAAAGTTTAATCGCTTCCCAGATAAATGCGGTAATTCCCGATCAAATGAAGAGTATTTTTGTTTGCCATTTGATTACTTTTTTGAGAAAGATCCTAATGGTTTGGTCAAATCCGCAACGGTATCAATTCATTCCGGAGAAGGCGGAACACTATTAGATGCCATTTTGCGACTGTAATATACTAAAACGAAGTCTAAGTCACGGACGACTTCAATCAGAATCCCTGAAACGTTTGTACAACATTGCGTAATTCGAATTGTAATCGGTTGAATTTGAAGATGCAAAATAGTGTAGGAATTGCCGTTTTGTAAACGTCTTCAGGTGTGCCAAAATTTGGTGGGGAAATTTTTTATGAGAAGCAATGGAGCGATCCAATATCGTAACCGTTTTTAGTCGCAGATTATCTTTCTTCTTGACCATATGTAATGGACAAGGGGCGAGAGATACAGATCTTTGGGAAATTCCTAATTCTACCATGTGCTGAAATTTTCTGAATGCAGCTTTATGGAGCTCTGGATCTAGTTGCCGTGACTGAGATTTAGACAAATGACATGTAGCGATGACAAGATGGATCGCATACTGGTAAATCTAGTTTGGCTCTGCGGTTAGGAAACTATATTTTTCTAGCAGAGAGCCGTAGCTCGATAGGGGTATTAACCTGAAATGCCGCGTCGTGTTATTTCTTGACAACTATGTCGCCAAATCAACCAGCCGTTTTCATTTCAGATCAACTAGTTCAGATCAACTAGCCGAATTTACTAAGAAAATTGGCTTCAATGATCGAACGATTTACATCTGCTAAAACGAAAGTGTGTGTGAACGCACGTTTAAGTCTGAGGCAATAAAATCAAATAAAATCAAACGTCGGGCAGGGAGCACCGAAAGTTCTGCTCCTGTGTCAATAAGAAGAATCAGGTGAACATTTTTGTCGCATAGGAAAATGCGGCTATTATTTGCTGGGCGATGTTGTTTTTTTGATTGTCACTGTTGATGCCCGGCACAACTTGTGGATCGTTTTTAGTATCATGAGTAAGTCGGGTTAATCACCAACATCCCAATTTTGATTCGTTTGCGTCTAAGAGTCGACAGTCGCCAATATTCTGAATAAAATTCGTTTTACTGTCGTGTACGGGTTTTCTGTTGGTCTATTCGTAAGCAAGTCGCCCACCGCCTGGAACGCTTCTGGTGGGATATTTTCTGAAGTTATGCACTTCAAAATAGAGCTCAGTCAACTGCGGAAACAAGCTCCTATGCGGTGTTATTTATAAAAAGAAATTTACTTGGTTCACTTTTTTAGAACCATTTGCTTCGTATGGTTGATGAATATTTTTTATTTTCGGGAATAGAATCGTGGAGTAACACCATACACATGGTTGGTGTTGCAATAGCAAAATCTTCAAATAAAAATTTTGTAGTGCAAACTGATAGGAGCGATTGAAACTATGGCATTCGTCAATGAACTAAATTTTCAATGTAGTTGGTAATCAATCAAAGATGAAATAATCTAATTCCATCTTACCAATCGAGTTGAGATTATTTTAGTTTCAGGATGAACAAATTCAAGCATATAAAACCAAAATTATTATTTTAGAATTTTGATTTCAACAAACAAATCTAATTTTTCAGAAATTCTGCTAAGTATTGCGCGAGTTCGTTACATTTAAGATTTAAAAGCTGATTTAGGAATAATGTGAAAATTTTATATCTTAACATCACAAAACTAAATTAGCTGCGTCGTCTGGTACAAACTAATAACTAAAATTTAATACTCTACTAAGCAATAACTGTAGAAATTTTTCTGTTCCAAACTAAAAACCTAAAATAATCTGCATCTGTTAAAATAAACTATATACAAACACGAAAGACTCGTATATCCACTATATCATAGTACGTAATCGTTTTAAAAGCAATAAAAAGTTCTCTTAAAGCACAACATTTTTTTCTATAAAATTTCGATTTAAATTCAGCATTATGTGATACACAAATGATGTAACCCATCACCTGAGCACTTTGAACTAAACGTAATAAAATAAATCGAAAACTCTCTCACAGTACAGATGTTTGAAACTTGCTGTATCTGCCCTCACTATACCTCCTCACTGAAATGTTAAAGAAACCATTTTTATTACAGTTACAAGACCTAAAAACACTTGCAATAAAAAAATTGATTATTTGTATTCCTTATGAATTGAAAGCAGAACCTAAAATGAATATGTAGCACATATCCAGAATTCAAATACATGCTGAGCACCATTCATGCAGAGATGTGTACGGGATACCTAATATGAAAATCACGTAATATTTTTAATGCCGTTTTATTTCATGTATCGCCACATTTTGCTATATGATCTTAAATAGGCTTTCCCCGTTTTCTTTTCAAATTTTTATTACACGCAGCATCTCATATACTACATACCCGCATACACACACCACTTCTTTTGACTCCTATCAATTTCAAGTTGAATCCTAATCTAAAATCCATTCAACAGAGGAGTCAAACGCAAAAAAATTATTTCCTATATTTTCGTAGCGCAAACGGCAGTGTGTTGGATGAGTATAAAGGCGAAAAAAATAATCGGAAAGTGTTTTTTTTTTGCTTGTTGTTGGTGTTTCTTGCCTTTTGAAAATGTGATTTTGATAAGATCATTAAATTTTATTATCTCCAAGAAACAAAATAAAAAAAAAAGTTCGAAATAAATGATTCTTTTCAGTTTCGTTTATATTTTTTTTGTGTTATTTTAGTATAAAATACACAAGATACCAACGGCACCAGCGCAGAGCAACAGCAACCCCATCATAACCTATAATATTGTATATATTTCATAAAAGGGTAGTTGATATATATACAAGTGGCGTGGTATTAAATTGTGATGGATCTGTGAAATATCCTTTACACAACATACAGGCATATAACAACAAAAAAAAATGAATACGACGGTTAAGGAAATGCGAGAGAACAGTGGGATAAAGAACAACATGAATGACGACGATTTAATGATGAAATCATTTTTAATGGTAGAAATTTACGTCCCTGCTAGTGAATTGGTCAATTTACGGGTATTATTACATTTCGGGAAAATAAAATACTTAGTTTAAGTGTTATTAGCGGTATTATTTTTGGTTGCTCGTTTAAACTTAAAAATATTTAATGGTTCAACAGAAAAAAAATTTTCTAAAAATTATGTAATGTTACTAATTAATAGATTCGAGTCGGCAAACCAGCTTTTCGTTTTTTTAAGCAAACTTTATTTTATTTTTTTTGGCGTCAGATAATTGTCCAATGCAGATTGCATATAGATTTCAATTCGGTTATAGTTTGTATTGTATACCTACATCGTTATGTATAGCAGTTTATTCCGGTTGGTCGAAGGAAATACCTATACAAGACAAAACTTAGAATTCAATTATTTAATTCAGTAAGAAAAAAAAACACTATCAAAAAGTGCTTTTTAGTTTAGAATGAATTCCGATGTTGTTAATAACATCCATCAATGCCATGAATTTGTTAACGTTTAGAGAACAGAAACATCAATTTTTGCCCAATCCTATTTAATGACTGTCTTAAGCTCCGCTAAGTGGTAAACTGACCTCCATTTTTGTAGACTCCCTAACTAAGAATGCTCCGCATATTTTCCACTGAACTAAACTCCGGACTAATAAGTGGCACCTGCAATACTGCATTGTCTTGCTGAAATGTCAAACTTTTACCGTACATTTCCCCCCCAAAATTTACTAAAACGTCGTCTAAAAACTGCCCATACTTCTCCGCATAATTTTTGAGAACAATACAAATTGGGGTCTTGCCTCGATAGCAGAAACCACTGCATGCCATAAGTGCCCTTCCTTGAAAGTTGCGCGAATGCTGTGTTTGAGGAGACCCACGAATATCTCGCCAATATTTTAATGTAAAAAATAATTCATTTTTAATGTAAAAAATAATTACCTCTTTTTTTAGTGCTCCTGAATATTTTGTTTTATTACACAATATTAAAATTAACAATAAAACACTTTTAAAAACGCACTTGTCCCATATAGCTGTTTCCTTCCACCGGTGGTTGTAAAAAACAATAAATTAACATAACGGTAATAGGAAGAAGTTACGAAAAGAAATTTTAATTTCAGTTTGTTGATAGTATACAGATTACGTTGTCCCATATAGCTAATTCAAGCGGAATGGATACAAAGGGCCGAATGTCAATGGGCCGAATGTGTCGAAGGGCCGAATGTGTTAAAGGGCCGAATGTGTCAAAGAGCCGAATGTCGAAGGGCCGAATGTCGAAGGGCCGAATGTGTCGAAGGGCCGAATGTGTCGAAGGGCCGAATGGGTCGAAGGGCCGATTTTTTTTGTTTTTAGAAATACAATGTTTTAAGTTTGTTGTTTTATTGAATATTTTGTAAATTTTTTTTTATTAAACATAAATGAATTTTTTATGAACTTATATATTTTATACTATTTTTCATCAAGTATCCAGTCAGCAGTACATTTGGGTGAATGAAAGTTTTGTCATGCGCCACCAATAGGTATATCTCTTTTTCTGCCCGTTAACACAATTGTGTGAGTACTGTAAAAGTACCATGTCAAAAATTTATTTTTGTATGTGTTTTGACCCAACTTACGCATTTGTGCATTCCTTTTAAAATTATTTTCGTCCGAAAAAGAACAATATATCTATATACACAATTGTGTTGTTTGTACTTCCACACAAACGTAATTTTTCGTGTAAGTGTAGATGGCGTATACATCGCCGAAATCAGGTAAGATGAAAATTTAAAAAAAAAAATTCTTTATAGGATTGTATACCTATCATTTTTAGGAGGTGCAAGCCAAAAATTTCGGTAAAATCACCACATTTTACTGGAAAATTTTCAGTTTTTCCAAAAATATTATTTTGATTTTTTCATCTAGAAATTAAAAATCTGCCGTTTTTATTTATCAAATCTTAATTTTAATGATAAAAATTCGAATTACACTGTCATGAAACGGGTAACAAATTACATTTTTGCGTTATTTTAATAAAACTTTTTGATTTTCCGGAAAATTTTCCCCATTTTTTATTTTTCAATATTTTTTTTTAGTTTTATGTATTTTTATTAATAATAATTGCTTCGTCAACCTTGCAGACGCAGATCAAAGAGTTTCTATCGCTCTTATCGCTTCTTCTGATAGTGCCAAAAATGTTAAAAAAATCAACTTTTGTAAATATAAAACTTTCTTTTAATGAAATTTTAATTCGTTGTACATCTTAGAGGATGGGGCTGCCGCCCCCCAACCCCGCTTTTCCAGAATTTATAGAATTCTTCAAGTGGCAAATTTTATTTATAATTTTCAACTAAATAAAAAAAATAATAAAATTTTCTAGAAAAATTGCAAAATTTTCCCGGAAAAATTACTTGTACTGTCGAAAAACTGTTAAAATACAGTGTTAATATCAACTTTTAAAAAAAAATTACACCTTTGTACTATTTTGAATAAAATAATACGCAATTTGTCACCAAAAAAAATGAAAAGGTCAAAATTTTCCCGGAAAATATAATAATTTTCTCGAAATTTTTAGCTTGCACTTCCTAAAACCGATAGATGCACAATCCTACAAAGAAAATTTTTAAAAAAAATTTCATCTTACCCAAACTTTTTATCAAAAACGCCATTACATACTATGATTTTTTACCCACATACTATGATTTTTTTGTGTGGTTTGGACTTAAATAGTGCTAATTTTTTTTTGTTTGAAAAGAGATATGTAAAAAAATAATTTAATTAAATAAAAAAATAAAAAATATATATTTTAAAAAAAAAATAAAAATAAAAATTCGGCCCTTCGACCCATTCGGCCCTTCGACATTCGGCCCTTCGACATTCGACATATTCGGCCCTTCGACATTCGGCCGTTCGAGATTCGGCCCTTCGACATTCGGGCCTTTGATATCATACCATTCAAGCTCGTCGAATTAAAAAAGGCTGACGTAAAAATGGTGTTTTTTCGGAACGAAATAAAAAAAGCTGACTTCATCATAAGTCATTTTGAAAATGATTTAAGAAGTGTGTTTATAAATAATATTAAAATGTTTATTTTTAAGGCATTTTGGAAATGAAATAAAATGTGTATTTAAAATCGAAATAAAACGTAAAAATGTACTACAGTAAAAGCCCGATTAGCTGGCATCCAATTAATCGGAACACTCAGTTAACCTGAATTTTTTCTGCTTTTTTCTCTCTTATATGCCATTTTTAATTCATTTTAAAATTTGCAATTGTTTTTGCAGATTTTCAGTAATGAAAGCATTAGTTGAAAATTTTGAATGGTTTTAATTTTCATAATACAGTAAAATCAGTATTACACGGCATCCAATTAACCGGAACTCTCAGTCAACCGGAATTTTAAGTTTTAGGGTTTTTTTGCTTTTTTCTCTTTCTTTTCTCTTTCATATGCATTTTTCAATTCTTTTTGAAATTTTCAATTGTTTTTTGCACATTTTCATTAATCAAAGCATTTGTTGAAAATTTTTGATGGCTTTAATTTTCATATTACAGTAAAAGCCCGATTATCCTGGAAGGATTTTTTTTTGATTTTTTCTCTTTCATATTCATTTTTTAATTCTTTTTGAAATTCGCAATTATTTTTTGCAAATTTTCATTAATAAAAGCCTAAGTCAAAAATTTTGAATGGCTTTAATTTTCATGTTACAGTAAAAGCCCGATTATCAGCATCTAATTAACCGGAACACTCAGTTAACCGTAACTTTAAGTTTTAGGATTTTTTTGCGCCTTTCTCTTCCTTTGCTCTTTCATATGCATTTTTTAATTCGTTTTAAAATTTGCAATTGTTTTTTGCACACTTTTAGTAATGAAAGCAGTAGTTGAAAATTTTGAATTGCTTTAATTTTCATATTACAGTAAAATCCGATTACCCGGCATCCAATTAACCGGAACACTCAGTCAACCGGAATTTTAATTTTTCGATATTTTTTTGCTTTTTCTCTTTCACAAGGGAAATAATTTTTTTTATTATTCGGGGATTCACAGATAATATACTTTCCTTTACTTTTTTTCTGCTTTATGCATTATTATATTTGCACTAAATCTGTAAATTTGTATCACATATAGTTAGGTTAGTGAAATATTGAATATATGTATGTATCTTTTTTAAGTCACGGAGCCGCTAATTCGCATAATATATTTCTAATTGTTGATTTACCCCTCCGCTTCAACTGCAAAATTTAACTTTTGCAGAGTGATTAGTGCACCGCACCTACTATTGCTCGGAACTAGTCCAATAATTCTAACTCTGACGATGCCGTCAGCAACAGGATGAATTGTATCACCCTTCCTAATGTCCCCTGCGATTGACGGACAGGTTACTGTAATGTCAGATATTTCGTATGCTTTATCGATTCCACAACTGTTGTTGACATATCGGTTGCACCATTGTGAATGTGATATTTTCGAATTAGTAAGATCTTCTTCGGTGGTGCTTCTTCCACGAAGTGGTGTGGGCGCGTATTCTTGAAATCGATGGATATTTTCGCATGCGGATTTTAATTTGCATTAAAAAGATTTTTTTTATTCGAATTTTTCGCCGGCTACTTTAATCGTTTTTTTTTTCAAATTTCCTTGCAAGTTTTCTATTATTTAGGGGAATAAATCCTCATTGATTTACCCAGTCGAACATTTCCTTCGATTTTTGTTTAGTAGTGAAACAAATAATAGAATACTTGGGAGCAAATTTGAAAAACGAAGGCTGAGCCGCGTTTTTTACCTTTGTCGTAATAAAATTGCAAAAGTTATCGAATTGTTTCATTATTTATCTCCATGTTTAAAATGTTGTAACTTTTTATTCACTTCACCGATTTTTATGTTTTGTATGTCAAAGTGCAAGTGTCACCTTTCATAAACACATAAGCCCGATAAGTAAATGGTTACTGAGAGATATGAATGTAAACCATCTACCGCGAAAAAGGCCACGAACTTTTAATCCTACCTATTATTTAATGAAATTACTTGCCAATCAAAAAACAACTAATCTCAGTTTAGCAGTGAAACTAGCCTTACGTAGGACGCCGTGGTGGTGTGGCAAATAATAACCTTCGTCAATATTTTCATCGGGGATTTCTTACTTATGGTGTAGTTTCTCATAGTGAGACATAAGTCTTTTATATAAACAACTTGGAATAACCATATTTGGTGACTCAGCTAGCTCGGTGAACCTTTGAATGGCAGGCGAACAATTTCAATTCAATATTCAATTGTTAAGAATGTAGTTCACACAATGTTTCTTCAGGAGTTATTATTATCTCTTCAAGGTTCTATCAATATATCAACGATTTCGAGATAGTTTCTTCTGAAGATAATTACAAAACAGCCGGAATTTTATAAAAATAATTTTTAAGGAAGAATCTCTCTTTCAAAAACAATATCGTACAAAAAACCAAAATAACGCAAAAGAACTATGGAATATTCAATTTAACAATAAAGTATTAAACCGACAAAAACAGGGTGGGCTTATCTATTAGCCTTTTTTTCATTTGTTTCCTTATCAATAAAAATTTTGACTTTTCATCCCAAAATGTATGTCTTATGCACATTTTGGGATGACAACTCAAAATTTTTTTTGATAAGGAAATACGTTCTGCACGTCATTTATGTATATGAAAACAATATCGTACATATACCCACCACGGCTTCGTCTACAGGCGTGTATCCGAACATCAAACTTTACGATGACTTTTGCCAATAAAAGTGGATCAGTGACCTCAATTCCAGCTCGATTGTTGGTTTTAAGTTGTTGAATTGGTAGTAGATGATTAGCATACACCTTATCTTTTAAATAACCCTACAAAAATCCGGTGAATAACATGAGGATTCTCCGCTCTTCAAATTTGACAATTTTCCTATTTTTTTTTTTTTTTTTTTTTTTTTTTAGAATTTAATCTACGAAAATGTAACTTCCGTGGATTTGCTCCACAGAAGTTACATTTTCGGATTTTTTCGATATACTACCTAAAAAAATAAGGCACCCTGAAGATTCGCACCGATCCGGGGTATTTTTTCGAAATTGCCAGTTTCTTCTGTTGCGCAGTTCCAAAACCTTCGGGTTTGCTTCATAGAATTTTTATTTGCGTCCCTTTTCACTTTCATATAATAACCGGAGCCAAATGTTGAACACTGACAATCAGCACATACGTGTTGCGATTTTTTTCGAAATTGGACTGGTTTCATCTATTGCATTATAGGTGGCTATTTGCTCGAGGATTCGATCCACAGGTTAAAATTTTCGGTATATTTCATTATAATTATTATGAAAATCGGAACAAGGTGACGGACCGCACAAACATGTGCCACATTTTCTCGGAGCTGGACAACTTTCACCTTTTGCACTGTGTAGGTGACTATTTGCGTTATAACTTTTATGTTATTTTTTTTTTAAATAAATTATTAATATTGTCCAGTGGATTTAATGTCGTTTGAAGGTGAAATAATACCCCCCTTTTCATTCACGCACACACTACGTGCACATTGCAAGCTCTATGTCAACCTGTACACTATAACATGGCCGGTGGGACGGCGCTGAATTCTGCAATCTAACATAGGGTCTTAGTTGTGTTTATTAACATCACCGATCGTAATCGATGACGAAAATTCGCTTTTGAATCCAGCCCTTGGTAGGATTCGAACCTAGTACCTCCCGGTCCAAGCGCCAAAGCACTGCACCACTTGTCCGGTAATTATAAATAATTAACGGACCAAAATGGGACGCTTTGACGTATCGCATAAACATATGGATGTCTTTCAGTTATTCCACTTTGTAGATGACCATGTTCCACAATCTGCAGGTATCGATCCACAGAATCTCCATGTACGGTCTTTTTTATTATAATTATGAATAGAAACAGGCCGAAACGTCCATCTTTTCCGTTTTCGCATTTTTTTCCCCTGGTTCGACCAGTTTTCATAATTATAACGACGATTTGCAAAACATTAGGCGTATTTTCACGAAGTTGTGTTGCTTTCATCTATTGTACTATGTAGGTGTCTTAGTGTGAAAATTACGAACTTTTTCGTTATGAAAAATTTTACGGGCCGAAATGGTTCATCCTGACGATCTGCATAGGCGTGCAAATAGACAGACCTAATTGAGACACACCGACAATCCAAAGTAACACGTGGAGTATAATTTTTTGAAATTAGACTGCTGTCATCTACTACACTATGGAGGAAGTTGTGTCAAAATCTCCAGGATTCATTCCACAGAATTTCCATTTACGGATTTTTTCGTTATAGTTAATAAAAATGAGCGTGTTGAAATCTCTTTGACGATCCGCGTAGACTTAACCAGCATTTTTTAAAAAATCGACAGCTTGCATCTTTTGCAGTAGGTGGCTATGTGTCAAAATGTCTGGTATTCTCTGCACAGAATTTCCATTTTCAAACGTGTTCTTTAAATTAATGATAAAATGAACGGGCTAATGTAGAACACCCTACAGCCAAAAATTTTACATTTCTTTATAGATTTTAGTAATATTTGATATGTCATAATGATTATTGAATTATTTTAAAACAAATTAAACGATTTTTTGAAATTAAATTAAATTTGTAATCAAAACCCTGCAATTTAATCTTATATAAGGATCAGGCTTAGTGAATTGTTCACATGACCAATCCGATTCGAGAAAATTTTACGAAACTAAACGATGCGTAAAGAAATGAGTAACATTTTCTCGGACATCGAACGAAACTATGATGACAAAATTATATTTTACATTCCATCTTTCAAGTGTCGAAGCTTGCAGCCTCTCCGGGGAGAATTTAATAGCAGCATTTGATATTTCTTGACTGTTCGATAGTTTTTTGGTTACACAAATAGCCAAAATGTTCCAAAATCCTTTTACTTTTCTGGATCTACAAAAGGTGTCACACAATAGCAAAATAAAAAATTAACGGTCATTGAAAACGTTGTTTAATATATTATATGTTACGGTAAAAGCCCGATTTCGGTAAATGGCCAAATAAAAATTGGAAAACAACTGTATTTTTTCTTCGAAATTCCTGAAAAGAGAATTCTATATACTCGATATGGGTCAACCTTCACCCCTACGGAATATTTATATGGTATGCGGGAGCTAATTGTGCCGCGGGAAAATCAACAAACAATTCGTAACCATAGCACCTCTGGACAACCAATTTTTAGTCGTATAAACGAATTTAAGAAATTAAAATTTCGAACATTTACCGATTTCGGACTTTAACCGTAACATATACAATCAAATCTCTTTTGACACAGTGCTGTCAGACTGGCTAATTATACTTTAAAACTTCTCACATAATTTTATATATGTTAACAAATTTGGCACGCTTCTTATAAAATATATATACAGTCGGTTTTCACATAATAATTAAAATAAAATCACGATGTTAACATCATAAAATACGAGTACAGAAGAAAAATATTTTTATTAGCTGGTAAAACGTATTGTAGACATTATAAGCGATCATAGTTGTTGTCTTGCAGCAGGAAAAAGATGCTGAAGGAAATGGCAGGCGAACTGGAAAATCCCCATCCTAACTTTTATGCATACTTTACTATATTCAACTTGTCTTGTCTACATCTATTAGTAACGATAATAATTTGTTTTTCTTCATTATCAAACGATAGAGATAAAAAAAGAACTCGAAGACGAAAACTTTCTTTTATGTTAGTGACATTTTAATGCACTGTTAAAAAAATTTCCTTTTGTCTTCTTTATCAACATAAATATATATTTTTTGCGTTCGTCTCCGTCATTGTTGTTTTTGTAATATAAAACTTTTTTTTAAATTATGATTTTTTTGTAATATTATTTGAGCTTACATCTTTCATTTATTAAAAAATTAAAATAACAAAATGTTGTAAGTTTTAATTTACTATATACGAGTACATACAAAAGAAAATATAATTACTTGTGCTTTTTGTGTTCGTAATAAACTTTGTTATTTAAAAATAAAATAAACTGTGTTGTTGCTTGCTTGTGTGTGCTTTTAATGCACGTTCCTAAAATAATGTTGATAAGGTTCTATATGTCGCATAATATTATTTTTTAAGAAAAAATGATGAGCTTTATTTTGCTTTACTTATTTCAAAATTAATTGTACCGAATGCTTTATGTCAAGATCAAAAATGATTTAGCCAAGTTTTGGCGTTTGTGTTGGG
Source organism: Nephrotoma flavescens (assembly GCA_932526605.1). NCBI lineage: Eukaryota > Metazoa > Arthropoda > Insecta > Diptera > Tipulidae > Nephrotoma > Nephrotoma flavescens. The sequence continues at coordinate 227,244,375 of OW052222.1, read as the reverse complement.
ATGTATCGGGTTCGAATCCCGATAGACGATTACGATCAGTGATGAAAATGATCATAATTAACGAGTTGGGCTACTATCAAGCTAGCCGAGGCAGCCACTTGAATGATATATCGTATTTCGACAATAATCGGGAGGTTTGCTCTTGCCAATAAACCATTAACATTTAGAATTTCTTTTATTTGTATATATTTTATTACATTTTTAAAAATGAACCGCTTGCTCACTTAGCCCACTGTTTCGTTAGCGGTATATTTTTTATTTACTAATTTTACCGTTAATTTGACGTGTATGCAATGCAATTCTTTGCTACACATATCATATTTCAACACGTTTTTCGGGCTAACTTCAACAACTTGAATCTGACGCGACTGTCCCCTGGATCAAGGAGACGCTTCGTACAAGTTTCTACACCATTGATCCATCGTAGTCTTATTTTGCATTTTATATCAAAATGAGTAGGTTTTCGTAAAATTGTTAAAGGAGTTCCCATCTTCCCATGAGTCTGGGTGCTCCAATACAATTTTTCCCCAAAAATGTCTGTTCCGATTAATGGTCAACAATTAATTGTTGTGAAATTTTTATCATGTCCAGAACGGACCTAACGATTTTTTTAAGGGGTTGGATCCTTGGGTCTAGGGGCGCCGAAACAATTTTTTTCTAAAATTTCATTTTTTTTAATATTTTCACGGGAATAAGTTAAGGAAAGGGATTATAAAAAATTAATGATACTCTTGAATCGGAAGGGCAGGCCCTTTCTTAAGTTTACACATTATCTATCCAATCTGATTCAAACTTTGCGTAGAGAATTTATACCAAAATGAGCCGGTTTTCGTAATGTTTTGGGCATTTCAGCCGCTCAATCAATCGTCGTGAAATTGTTACCCTGTCCAGAACAGACCTTACGATAGTTTTTAAGGGGTTAGACCCCTGGGTCTAGGGGCTGGATACAATTTTTTCTAAAATTTAATTTTTTTAAATGTTTTTACAGGAATGAGTTATGGAAAGGAATTATATGAATTTAGTGATATTCTGCAAAGCGGGGGTTCGGTCCCCTAACTCAAAGAACCTTCCTAAGCTTACTCACTATTCATCCAATCAGATTCAAACTTTGCATAGAGAATTTACGCCAAAATAAGCAGGTTTTAGTAATATTTTTGAAGTAGTCGGCCCCTGGGTCTAGGTGCTCGAAATTTTTTTCCCAAAAATGTATGTTTGTTCCAAAAAGGCATTTCGGTTGCAGAAATTGTTACCAACTCTAGAACTAACCTCTTACGTTTTTTAAGGGGTTAGACCCCTGGGTCTAGGGCGCCGGTACAATTTTTTTCTAAAATTTATTTTTTTTGAATATCAGGACCTTCTTAAGCCTTCTTGCGTTGAGAATTTATACCAAAATGAGCAGGTTGTCGTAATATTTTAGGCATCTCAGCCGCTAATTCAACCACCGTTGAACCCTGTGTTACCCTGTGCAGAACAGACCTCACGATAATTTTTTTTGGAGAGGGGGGGAGGCGGGGTAGGGAGGTTTACAGGCTTCTGAAATTGTTTCTAAAATTTAATTTTTTTTAAATATTTTTACGGGAATGAGTTATGGAAAGGGATTAACCTTGCGTAGAGTGAGATTGAGAAGGTTTTCATAAAATTCTTGAAGGAGTCGGCCCTGGGTGAGCCGATCTAATACAATTGTTCCTCAAAAATGTCTGTTTGTTCCGAAAGGACGTTTCAGACGTTAAATCAATCGTCATTAAATTTAGGTTAGACCCTGGGTTCCCTAGGGCCGCGGCACAATTTTTTCCTAAAATTTAATTTTATTTGAAATAAGTGATATTCTCGAACCCATGGGGTCCGTCCCCTCAATCAAAGGATCTACCAAAGCTTACACATCCATTTATCCAATCTGACTCAATGGTAAATTGATTATTCTTAAGGAGATTGGATCAAACGGTTTCAAAAAGGGATGTAACCGCCTCAGTGAACATTAGGAAATATTTTATGAAACGAATTGCGTTATTAAAAAATTGAAGTGATAAGTCGAAAAAGCGTCTTCTTTCAAGTCTGCTGAAACTATAGTGAACAGATTGAAAAGTAAAATGATACATTTGAATGCGACGTTGCAACCAGATCAAACATCGTTCTGCGTATGGGAGCGATACGATATGTTTTGATATAGTGTGATATGCAGATATGACAAATGCGATAATACACCAATAAATTTATTAAAATGGAAATAATTTGGAAATTTAGGAATTTAATATGATAAATCTAGCCTGTGATTCCTCTTCAGATATTGATTTTATTTTAAGGTATTAAGTTTTACATTTGCTGCCCTAGTTTCATCCTCGTTTAACATTTACATAGATGACAAGCTAGATTTTTTATAGAAAATCCCAGAACTTCTAAATTTTTCACATTATATACATTTTATCGATGTATTATCGCATGTTGTCATATCTGGATATCACGAATCCTAAATAGGAGAATGAACCACGTCCAATAATAGGGCCAACGCATTTTAAAAAATGTTTATGTGTTCTCCAGTATTTTCACAGAACCCCAAATTACAGCTAAAAATATTATTTTTTGCTTATTTAAATCATATACATGACTTGCGAATCCGTCTTGTCGTTATCGAAGAAGTTTTCATTTTAAACCTGATGAAATAAGTGAAACAATTTTGTAGGTAGAGAAAATATTTATAACTGTTCGAAAAACGAGCAACCGACATTTTGCCCATTAACCCAATTTCTGTACATATTTAGGGAGCATAAAAGAATGTTGATGAGCGAGCAAAATTTGTTCAAAAACTATAACCCATGTAAAATATTGAAGCGATAAAATTTTTCATTCATTCTTAATGATAATACGCCATTTAAGTCAATTAAAAATTAAACATCATAAAAATAATAAAATACTGTTTAGATTATTTCACAATTTAAATAAATTTTCCAGTAATTTAAATTCCAAAAGAAAAATAATATCAACAAAAAAATTAATTCAAAATTAAATTGCAAAAAATAAACGGAAAATGCGTTTAGAATTTTAAATAAAAAATTTCTTTCAAATGTACGATAGTATGAGAGGTTCAAAAACGAGAAGAATAAAATTTTAAAATTAGTTTATATTTCGAAATAATAATAAAAATAAATATTTATTAAAATTTAAAAGTTACAAAAAAATATTCTTAATCCTTTTATATATACTCGTATATACATAATATATCCACATACATACATACATAAACTTGGTATTTTAGTAATCATAATAATTATAAAGGAAAATTTAAAAAAATGGAAATTTAATTTGCGCACGACACATAAATTTAAAATATGTCTGCGTACATGCCATTGCAAATACCGTACCTGAATAATATTCTATACAGTAAATCCATTAAGCGATAAAGTTTTTCTTTAATAAATATTTTTTTATTTGCGCTATTTAAGAAAATGTTAATCCTCGCCGATCGTCGCTTTATTTGTTTTTACCCACCGCATTTAGAATTTAAATAAAGCAATTTGCCCTACATATTTAATGTGTTTAATGAATTTAAGCATGAAAAATAAACAATAGTAAATTCAACTTGTATGATTTAAGTAAAAAGTAATTGTTGCAAAATATCGTCATATCCTGTGGCTGTGTGTCGTTATAGAATCAAGTGTTCTGCGTATTTTGATTGGATTATGGTTTCCGAACGCCTTTGTGTGTTCTTTAAACCGTTTGATAAAATTCGATCCTGCTTTTGCCCATACTGTAGTTTTATCACACAGTTTAAAGAAGGCAAAGGATTTCGGAAATAATACAACACAATCAAAATACGCAGAATAATTTGAAACGAGTCGGCTTTATACTTAGGCAAAAGCTGGCCCGTTTTCACAGAACTGCCGATGCCTTTTGGTACTGCAGGCTGTATTGGTTCCCGCAGCTCAGTCAGTTAGAGAGAACGGTGTAGGTTTTGGGGTACCTGGATATTGGCCTAGACCACATTAAAAAACACAAAAAAAAAATGGAGAGGATGAACTTGGGGGTATCGGATCCGAAAATGGTGGTTTTATGCCATCATAAAAGATGACCTCTAAAACCGCATCACTATAGCAGCAAAAAAAAATAAAACACAAAAAAACGCGCGACGTGAACCTGGCGTTCCCAAAACAGATGGAGGAGAACCTTAGCAGAAAGGAAATGTCCCATATGCTGTATAAGATAGCGGAATTATACCAGCGGAATTTTTTTACTCATTATGTGTATATCTTTTCACTAAATAAAACATCTCAGCGGAATAAAATATTAAAAGTGACCCTTAAAATGGCAAATTGATTGATCTCCGAAGTAAACGAACTTAGTATATGAAATTTTGAAATTTAACAATATTCCTTCCTTCCGGCATTTCCTCCACTAGTAACCAATACTTTCTAACAGCTTAGGATATACTAAGCCTATATGGGAAATTTAGAGAAAATTTATGGACTAGAATTTTCACTAGAATTTTTTGATTTTCTGCGGCCATATAAAATATTTTCAGTTTCTAGACAATATCTCAAAAACTTCTACTAGTAACCAATACTCTTGGTTAGTTCTCTAATAGCATAGGTAATACTGAGACAATACGGAAAATTTGTAGAAAATCCATGTACTGGAATTTTCAATAAAATTTTTTGATTTTCTGCGGCCATTTAAGTAATTTTTAGTTTTTGGCCAATATCTCAAAAACTCCCACTAGTAACCAATAGTTTTGGTTGGTTTTCTAATAGCTTAGATAATACTGAGACAATACGGAAAATTTGTAGAAAATTCATGTACTGGAATTTTCAATAAAATTTTTTGATTTTCTGCGGGCATTTAAGTAATTTTTAGTTTTTGGCCAATATCTCAAAAACCCCCACTAGAAACCAATATGTTTTGGAATACAGTCCAGCAGACACGAGTCAATTAAACAATTTCTAATTGGATACCCGCTCATTTCCAACGAGAGTAAATTAAACTAAATGCTGGACAACATTGAACTTGAAGACGAGAAACCAAAAAAATAATTTTTATATCATTCATCTCATTCCAACCAGCCGTCGTAATACGTCGCTGCACAAGCTGCTCGAACACAAAAACAGAGCATTAATGTAACGCCTCCAATGGCATATTTTTAATAAAGTTTGATAGGGCATGTAATACCAACATGCAGCATCCACGTCGTCCCACATTATCCACGGTGGATAAATAATAGAAAACTTAACATAAATAAGTTTAATAAATTAAAATAAAATTTATAAAATATTACATTAATAAATAAATCAAATAGTATAAAAATGCTATATTTCGCTTGAAATTTTGTATTAAAATAAATGTTTCTGAAGTCCCTAAGTATCAATCAAAGTGGTTTAACCTTTAAAAGATATTTGACAATAACAATTGATTTTTTTCTGAAGAACTATTACTTCATCACAGTGGTTTAATCTATTAATCAGAATATTGTTTTATATATTTTTGGAAAGCTGAAATGATAAATAAAAATTAATAGGTACATAATTTTTTTTCGATAGAGCAAACATTTTGAGTTAAATTTGATTGAAAATTGGTAATTTACCACATTATTATTTTTTAATATTCCTCTTCATAGCAAGTGATCGCGGTTTCTGGTGCCACATATGATCCCTTTGTTTATAGCACAAAGAACAAATCGATTTTGTGTGGCTATACCGCTAATATATTTGATGCATGTGGTTTTTGTTTTCCGGTCATTTTGATAGCTGCACATCTGACATCGTCTCGGTTTTTCCATTCTCCTTTTTTTGAAACACGTTGTTTTGAGTCAATTTGCATGTATGAGGTTCCAGTTTCTTGGTTTTCATTAGTCGCAGGGTAGCAAATTAACACAGCTGTCTCTTATAGCTGGTGTCAATTTAATTAGCCGGCGGCGTCTATTAATTTGACCTTGAATATGGCTCAATGTTAGATCTTTTATAAATAAAGATATTTTCTGGTACTTCTCTGAGGTTTATCTACGGTCTACAATAGTACAATGCGACCATTTATGCTTGATAAATTAAGCGATCAGAAAAATATTACTAAAGGACGAGACAGGTCCTGGCAGCATTATAGTTTGCACATAATTGGTCGGTTGTGTCCACACCGCCTTTACTTTTATTGTAAAATTCAATGATTTCGGGCAAATTTTTGGCCCACCATCCAGATATAGCCTCGACAAGAGTAACAGACCCTTGTTTTTTTTAGGAATATACGATAAAATGGTAGAATTTAGTTTATAACCAAACATATATGAAATTGAATTGTGGCAAAAAATAAACGGATTAGCAAATGTAAGGAATTTTGTTTTTTGCTTCAATGCTTACTAGATTTTTCAAATTAAAGTTTTGGTTTTTCCTGTCCAATGAATGAATAAATGAATGCTTCGCTCAATGAATATAATACAGTGAGCGAAATTAAATTAATCTCACCGTTTTTTTTAAACGATAAATTTGTTTAAAAAAGTGTATTAAATTTATTTAAATTACTTTAAGTATTACAAACGAAAAAATATATGATATGTCAAAAATAGCGTAGTATTTATTTCATTTATTTAAAAAATATAAAAATGTGCAAAATTGAATTAGCCTCAATTCAAATACCATTATTGGATTATTAGAAAGTGAACCTGACCGTTGAATTAATGCTGTAAATCAATTTGCGGAGAACTTCTACTCGGATTTCAATCCATACGTCTCGTACCGTATGTTTTAATACAATTACTGATCGAAGCTGTTTCCCATTCTTATATACTTCTCGGGAAAGGATGCCTCATAAATTTGCAATAGGGTTTATGTCCAGGCTGCAAACTGGCCAGTCAATCATCTCAATATTTTTCTCGTCAAACCATACTTTTTAATTTGAGCCCATTAGACCATCTGCATATGCTCAATCAGATTTGTTTCCAGCATTTTCATATAATCTGTCGATTCCATTTTTGTACAAATCCAGGCAAGTGGCAGTTTTCGATTGAAATAAAATGCACCCACAACACATGAGCGACGCTCCACCAAAATTCCTGCTTTAACCGATTTCGGTTTATTTTCGAAGGTCATGATGTCAGTAATATTTGGTAGCAATCAGGGTCATGTAAATTAAACTTTTTTTTCGTCGCTGAACAGTACCATTTTCTATTCATCTTTCCATGGCATATCGCTTTTGGCAAAAACTAAATAAGCCTCATTGTGACGTACAGTTAATTACTGTTTTGTCATCCTTTTCCGCCAATCAGATACCCGATTAACATGCAAAATCTGTTGAATCCGTCGTGTTATAACTGAGAGCTGCATTTCCACCCGAATTTGTGATGCTCATGCTGTCTTATGGTTATCGACAGCATGATGAAAAATACCTGGTTTTACCGCTGCTATTGCCATATTTTCCATAGAAATTTTTTAATTTAAAAAAATTATTGATAATCTCTGGCGACCTATTCAATTTAGCTGCAATTTGACGGTGTGTTAGCTCACAGTCTTTGCATGCTTTAGTGGTTAGTATTTCTTCACTTGTTAATCGTTTATTTTCCCCATTTTAAAACTTTTTATCAAATTACTACGATCAAAATTTATTCTTTTTTGTATAAATCACTTTTCAAACGCGAATTGTTTTATATTTTATTTAACATTTGAACAAAAACTGCGTTTCACAACTTCATATGAACAAAATTCAATAATGAAAAACAGAAAAAATGAATTAACACTTTACATAGGGTCTATTTTTAATTCAACTCGAGCAAGCAGGCTTACCCCGAGTAGTGTACACCGAGCAAAGCTTGTGGTGGGTAAAATTATCCGGTGTGCATAGAGTAATAAATTGTTTTTTATTTTGCACACTCGTCGTACACTGACATTAATTTCAGAGTAAAATTTAAAGAACTGAGTAAGCACTGTGTAAGCACAGTTCATAAATAAAAACGCAGTGCGCAGAGTAAAACTACACTGGTTGAATAAAAAAATTTCAAGTTTGAGTCTAAGGCCCTTTTCCAATTACCGACTTATTTCAGACTTATTGACTTATTTGACGCCATCTTGGATAAGTAATATGGAAGAAAAACTTTTCTTGGCATATTGGTCGTTGCTACTAGATTTGAAAAAAACTGCATGTATTACATTTAGTCAAGACACATTTTTGGAGACATTTCTGTGAAGACATACTTATTCAAATAAGTCTCCTCGCGAGGTGACTTATTTGAATATGTTGGTGTCCACAAATAAGTCGGTAATTGGAAAAGGGCCTAAGGCTAAAAATTTAAACATCGAAAATGGGGCTTCAAATTTTGCTTAATGTCTAAATAAAAAAGCTTAAGCCGACTGATTTGTTTTAGGAGTACTTGTTTTTATATAAACTTAAAAATATTGGGTAGGGTAAAAATATTGGGTAGTTCGTGGCCTTTTTCCCGGTAGATGGCTTTCATATATCTCAATAACCATTGATCGTATCGGGCAATTCTTATGTGTGTTTGAAAGGTGACATTTTAACTTGCACTTCGACATTCAAAACATTAAAATCGGTGAAGTGAAGAAGAAGTTAAAAAATTTTAAACATGGAGATAAATAATGAAAAAATTCGATATCTTTTGCAATTTTATTACGACAAAGGTAAAAACGCGGCGAAAAATTTGTGCTGTTTATGGAGGTGCTTTATCAAAATCAGCAGCAAAGAAATGGTTCGTGCGCTTTCGTTCTGGAAATGGATGTCAAAGATGCACCTCGCTCTGGTCGACCAACCACTGGAAAAGTCGATGAAATCATGCAGAAAATTGAAGAAGACCGGCATATAAGCAGAGCCATGCAAATGGCAAAGAACTAAATATTGATCATAAAACAGTTCCAAACCATTTGAAAATGGCTGGATACAAAAAGCTTGACGTTTGGGCACCACATGAATTACAAGTTTAAAAATTTAATGGACCGGATTTCTAACTGTGAAACGCTGTTGAAACGGCACTAAATCGGGCCATTTTTAAAGCGGATAATTACTGGTGATGAAAAGTGGATAAAATACGACAACCCAATATGCAATGCCGACGGAATTCCATTAACATTCGCGTTCTAAAACCACACTGCTTCTATATAAAGAACCATGTGTAGCACACGGAAATTCGTACTACCAGCCAAAGAAAAGTGTCACAAAAATTCCGGTGTCGGTGTGAATCCCAACTAAAAAGAGAAAAAAATCACAGAAACAAAAGGCACGTGTTTGTATATATTTTCCAATTGGAATAAATAATAATTCTTATCCGAAATAAAACAAAATTATCCATTTATAATAAAATAAATATTAATTTTTTATTCACATTATTTTTTATTTGTGTACAAAAAACATAGAAAATTTATTTACATATTTAGATTTCATAAATTGAGTTTTGTATTGCATCCGCCACGTTGTATTGCATCCGCCAGCATATTGAGATTTTGAAAAAAAAATCATTGAAAATTTACTTCGTAAATGTATTTCGCGACGACGCCATTGTGAGACAGATCTGTATTACCTTTTTAATCCAAATTTGCACATCGCGATCACTAAATAAGTTAATAATAATTATTATATATTTAAATTTAAAATTATTTACTTTAACAAATCGAAAAACATTATAATGAAACACAACAATTTAAAGTAAAAAAACTAATTATGTAGTGCAACCGTGCACGTCAACTCTTCAGAAGAAACTGAAAATAAAAGATACAATCAAAACTTATAAAACGAAAATAATATTACCGCGAAATAGAAAGAGAAAAACAATTATTTTTCTCCAAAATCAATATTTTTGTGTGTTTGATATTTTGTAGTACGGAATTTTGTACGACATTTGAGCAGTTTTTTCCACACAGTGGAATAATTGCATACTGGGAACGTTGTGCTCGTGGTCAGAAAGATCATGGACAAAACGAGCTCAGTATCCTCAAAAAGCTCATGGACAAAACGAGGTGAAGCTTCCCCAACGATGTCAAAGCCAGGTTTGACGCCAAGAAAGGTAATGCTGTGTGGTTGGTGGGATTGGAGAGGAATCGTGCATTATGAGTTGCTGCCACCGGGCCAAAAGATTGATTCTGATCTATATAGTCAGCAACTAAGGCGTTTAAGGCAAGCAATTCAGTTAAAACCTCCAGAATTGATCAGCAGAAGTGGCGTTGTGTCCCATCATGATAACGATAGGGAACACACACATCAGAAACTGAAAGAGCTTTTCTGGGAAGTTTTGAAGCACCCACCATATAGTCCTGACCTTACACAATCGGACTACCATTTGTTTCGGTCCATGCAGAACCATCATCCTTCAAAAGAGGCCTGGGAAAATGAGTTGTTTCGATTTTTCTCTTCTAAACCACAGAAGTTCTACAGTGATGGGATCATGGCTCTACCAGAAAAATGGCGAAAGGTCATCGATCAAAATGGTACATATTTGGTTTAATAAAGGACATTTGTAATAACAAAATTCTTTGTTTCAATGTCACCCAAAACAGGCCACGAACTTTTCCGTACCTATTAAAAAATAAAACTAGTAGAAGCGGACAATTGAAATTGTCCGACAAGCACTCGCCAAAATAGGAAAAATGCAATAGATGGACGGACGGAGGTGTAAAATCTCTGAAACAACTAAGGTGCTAATACAACAAATTAGCCCAATAGACAAAAAATGAATAGAATCTTAAGCAAATCAAAAAATTACAGAAACTAGTTTTGAAATAACACTCATTTTATTATAGATAAAAGTAATATATATATTAGAGTTAGTCAGTTGGCCTAGAATAATAATTGAAAATTTAAAAAAAAAAAGTAGACAGCCGCATCTGTGTGACCTCTATTTTTAGAAAAAGTTGAATATCTCGAAAACTACTTGACATAGAGTTCCCAAATTTTAAATGTGACGTTTTTAGAGTAGTATCTATCTGTGTGCAAATTGAGCCCAAAGAGCTCTCTGGTATGCATAGTTTTTGCTGTGATAGTGCCAACAGGCAGACGGCCTAAGTCTTTGTATAAGCTAAAAGTTTGAGCCGAAAAATTGATTTTCTGCGCACCAGCGTGTATTGGTTCTCTCATATTTACTTTATTTTTTTATTTTTATTTGTATATTACGCTCACTAATTGATATCGTAGATGAGAAATGGGTGCATAGAGAGAGCACAAAACAAAATTGGCACACCAGCGTGTTTTGGTTCTCTCTTATTTACTTTATTTTTTAATTTTTTTTATTTCGTTGCATATTCTTGGGACACAATTTCGTTGCACTTTTCTATATAATGCGGCGCCAAAATCATCTTCGATGTTAAAATACGAAGCATGATACAATAATTTTTTCTTTATCAGATAAACTCACTAGAAATATATTGTCGCTAGTAAACGAATTGTGGTGACCTTATATTTTTTCATTTTCGTTTGTTTTGTGCATATCTACCCAGCAAACAAACGCTGATAGCAGAATGAAACAGATGGAAACATTTGCACACGTCGAAGCGAGAAAACAAATAAATTTACTTCGGTTTCTTCTATGTACTGCATTTTTACCCCCACCTAATCTCTTGTTTATCAATTTCATTTCAAAAGTTGTTATTTCATTTCTATCAGTCTCCAGATTTCAGCTGAAGGTAATAGACGTTTGTAAATGTTTTTCAGATGGAAATGGAAATACATGGATAACATATAAACTAAGTATACAAAATTTAAAAAATGTGTTGTTGTATCTGAATGACATTACACATTTGGTACACACAAGCAAAACCAAACACAATAATATATGATTGTGTTTGGTTTTGATACAACAAAATACATTAAAAAATATTATTTTCTGGTAAACCAACGGTTAACAGTTACATATTATACTCAAATCGCAATGAAAGAGAGATAAATAAATTTTAAGGGGAAACAAAGCCGAGTTTTCGGTCGACAACAATACGAATAGCATGGAATTAGGTGCATCAATTTGAAGTAAAAATTGAGCGCTCTAATTATATGCTGTTTATGCGCTCTTTGTGCGCTGGTTTGTACTACTGGGTACACTAGGGTAACTTTAATCTGGTATTTTTTTCGTTTTTTTCCCCTTTACCAATAAAATCGGTTTTATTTGCGCCGCAATTTTTTGATTTTATTGGTAAAGAGGAAAGAAACGAAAAACATGCCAGATTAAAGTTACCCTAGTATGTCATCAGCCTATGAATATTATATAAGAAGATAATTATTTTAGGTCACCGTTTTAGTTCATGTTTTGAACGTTTCATGGTGGGTTTATCTATAAGAAGAGAAAATTATTGTATCATGATACGAAGTATTTTTTGACAGTGCACTGCCTGCTCGGGATGAATTAAAAAATAGGCCCATAATACATAATATACATAAAAGTTGCTATTTTGTGTGTTATCTTTTCCGATTTAACATCATTGTATTTTTAAAACATATGCGTTATATAAAAAATGTTGGGTAATTTTAATTGTTTATCAGTATGTATATTGGAAAGGATTTGAATAATATAAAATGTAATTTTTGAGTAAAACGTGTACTCTGCGAACATATTTATTGAAAAGTTTAGTGACCGAAATGTATTTAAACTACCGTATGTGGCTGGTTCATACAAATCCAATTATGTACGTATATAGTTTGTGTTTTAATAATAAAAGTAACTACTATCAAATTAACTACTTCCGTAGTACGATGATAATTCGCTAGGATTAAATCTACTGAATGGGAAATAATTATTGTCAATACTGTTTATACATTCATAATTAGGTATAAATACATTTACACTTTCTGGAACTGGATATAGTGACACAATTATTTTCCAATAATGCGACCACAAAATACTCGTCGCTTTACCAAATCATGTGGGCGCTACTTCAAAATCGGAACCAAATTCTTAACAGAATTCATTTATGAAGAATCTCGATGAACATTACAAAATACACCATTTTTGACAGGGGATCAAATTACATCTACAGATATTACAAGGTGGAGTTTATTAGCGCTAGACGGTACTCAATGTTTTAAAATGGCAACGATTACTGTTAATGTGTGTAACAAATGGAACAATGTTAATGTGTGTAAAGTCTAATCGATTCCTCGTGGATTGGTTTGTTGAAGATACATGTCCACATCCTGGTCAATCAATCGCCTATGTCTTAACCTTCTTTCTTTTTAGTTTCATTACATATTCGTTATTTTAGTGTTAAAAATAACCGGAGAAAATTTTCTACCATAGCGGATATTTAAATATATTTCAACATATTAAAAACGAAAAAATTATATCATTTAAAGAAAATTATTTATTAAAATGACTACATTGTAATACTATTTCATTTAATTAATTTAGGATAATTTATGTTGTCATTCAACGGCTCAAGAATCCATTAAATATTCGGCAAATTCAACTCGAATTTCTTTTGCCTCGATTCTTGATCTTCTGCCCCATCTTCTTGATGGAACAAACGAACTAATATTTTTGTTATCAAAACGCCACATGCCCGGTAAAAATTGGTTTCCACCTTACTGATCTTAGTATAACGCTCCTGGCTGTGCATATGATTTATTTCAAGAAGTACTATTAACTAAAAAATTATATAATAGCTCACATACAATAGTTATCAATGCCTTTTTTTGCGGATCTAATAAAATCAGTCATCTAAAAATTCGGAATGCCAACGCCATTATGCCAAATGCATTTTTCATGCATGGAACAAACTTTTCTTTTCCGGGAATTGGTCGGTTTAAGAGCAGCATTAACTGTTCCCTTTCCATCCTTTTAAATAAGGTGGTATGACGAAAAACCCCACCATCGCTGACACTTCCCGGAGCTCCTACATCTGCATAAATAAAATTATATTGGCGTCAACTAAAGCCATTAAGACTTTACTAAAGTTACTTTTATAGTTATAGCACACGGAAACACTATTATTTGGAGCTTGTATTAATACGTGCTTCTCGTTAAGCGCGCCGACATATTGCGGAAAGTTCCACTTTTCATCAAATTCTTCGGCGAGAATGTCCCATTCTTGCGATGTCTTTTGCACCTGAAACTAAGGAAGATTTATGATAATCAAACCCAATGGATGTTAATCTATAGTAAAAATATCAATGGGACTGCAAACATTGTGCGACAAATATTTTAAACACACCTCAGGGATAATTTTGGCGATTACTTGATGAGATATTTTAACGTCACCGCTAGTCTCTCTTGAATTGAAATCGCTTTCCTCTTGTTTGTATCTTCTTTACAAATCGATGGCTCAATTTTTTGCAAAACATTTTCAAAATCTGTTGAAGACATCCGACAAAAGTTTTCAAACTTGCCCGAAGGCTCACACCGTAAATCTGTAAGAAGTTGTCAATTGTCATATTTTACCAATATTTGCCAAATAATTTGGCTTAATTCTATTTCGCTCTTTTAAAATAAAAATATTGTTTTTCCAGAATAGCTATACAAACAGTTTTTTTTTCTGATACAATTTTTTTAATTTTTTATAACTACCAAAGGTTAAATATATTCTGGTAAAGAAAAAAAGAGTGAGTCCATTAGTACTCTCAAGGAGATGTGTAAACATGGCATATGTATAGTGCGTGTGTATGGTTTACTTTGAAGGAAGAAGAAATGAAATTTTACTAACCAGATTTTTTCATTCGTTTATTACCATCAAATTGGTCTATTACTCTTTCGGTATAATCAACGCAATTGGCCTATGGTAGCTGCAAGCATCAAAGACGTGGTCCCATATCTCGTAGTACATATATCTTATATTTCTCACATATCTCGTAGAAGATATATTTCGATCTGAGTTCTTGAGCAAATCGAATTCGTATCGCAGGAAGTTTATAAGTGATTCATCACTGATCTTAGGGAGCAGCAAAATGAAATCCCTGCTCATAATCATCGGCAAAAGATGTTAGTCTCCTTGAAGAATTTTTGAAATTTCAGAATATGGAGCAAGGACGAAATGTATGAACTTCATTATGTCTTCGACAGCTTTATTCGGCGAGGTGTATACAACTACCAAAAGCATCTTATATCGCCAATGGGTTGTGTTGTTACGCTCATACCAGTTGTTTGTCCAATGATGATTTCCTTATGCGAGGTGACTGTATGAGTTCTACTTGAATTTTTATATACTGCTACTCCAACCACCCGCTGACTATAATTCTCTTGAACTGAACCCAGCATTGAAAATAAGGAAAATTGAACATATACAGGTCATTCTAGGAGAGCAAAAGAATTGAGCATCCTTGCGTGACTGTATCAGTTAGATCGAGGTGAAGCGACCTGATCTCGTACAAAATTCGCCATTACATCCTGAGCTATACTTAGCAGTTTTGTGGTGAGGCGCGTTAACTCATTTTGAAGAGGACCAATTGAGGTTGCATTTTTACGTTCATGGTAGAAGACATAATCATTGTTAGCCGACATGATGAACTGCTCTACAAGATCGTGATAAAGCCATATACACAAGTTGTTGACTGTGTTTTTTACCGTAAGAGTATACTATCTCGTTATAGGTACCACTCTCTATAGTGCATAAATTGTGGTGACACACGCTATTTTAAATTTTTTTATTTTTTCTGTTCGCTGAAAATGTCGATTCTTCGATTTGTCGTTTCTATTTAATTTTATAAATGTTTCTTTGTTTTCTTTCCATACTATTTATATATACACATACACTCAGACTATGTGTGTATATAGTACAAAATTTATATATGTATTTTGTTGTTTTTGTTCTTTTTTTATTATTTTATATTTTGTTTCTTTTTTTTCAATGAAGATATTTAAACGTAGTACGTCATTTCCGTTCGTTTCATTTGAAAGTTTACTACCATACAAAAATTTTTGGCATACGCGCGTAAAGATGTTTACACATCAAAAGAATATAATTTTAAATTTGGTTACTGTGTTACTGAAAATCAATGTGATGCAAATTAATTTCGTTCACTGTATGAAAAAAATGTACATATACATAA
Source organism: Nephrotoma flavescens (assembly GCA_932526605.1). Classification (NCBI taxonomy): domain Eukaryota; kingdom Metazoa; phylum Arthropoda; class Insecta; order Diptera; family Tipulidae; genus Nephrotoma; species Nephrotoma flavescens. The sequence continues at coordinate 227,228,433 of OW052222.1, read as the reverse complement.
ACATGCACCTTTAGTTTTGCGTGGAGAGCCAAGTTCTGCTTGACTTTTGCTTGTAAATGCAGTTCCATTAATGTTGCGAGAATTTTAACCAGTACAAATTATTTCAGAATTTTTAATTTGGTAGCTTATTTACCTTCAAAATTTCACGAAATTCCTGGAAAACATTTTAAAGACATACATAGACATCTCCATAGACTGACAAGAAAATATATTAGAGCATTTAACATGCAAATATTTTCTACTAAATTCTGATAAAAAGAAAAAAGTAATTCAGCATCTCCTAATGTACATAATATATTGTAACGTGCGAATAAAAACGTACAGTGCAAGTAGATAAAAAAAAAATCTCGATGTCATTTAGGAATGTGACAAAAAGTCTTATCTGAGGCAGACAGAAATTCAATTTTTAACGTCGTTGTCGTCGTCGAAAATGCTTTTTTTTTGTTGGTCGTGAATGAATGAAAGAAAATGATTATGATTATTTTTATGACTGAATGGAATGAATGAATGATGTAATAAGATTTCAATTGAAATTCGAATTTTTGTTGTTGCCGCTGTTTTCTTGTGTACGTGATGAATATTTAATTTGATTTAATTTTCTTGGTTTTTTTATTTTTCATTTCGGGTGTACTACATAATAATATAATATACTGATTTGCTTTTGGTAATATTATATTAACAAGAAAATGACATTTATTATGTTTTCGTTTTTTTCTTTTCAATACTTCTTTGCGCGTTCGTTCGTTTATTGAAAAATTATTTAACTTTCGACAATTTTTTATTTAAATATTTTTTTATCGTTTGCGTGGTTAACGTTCATTTCATAGTACAACACTCTTATTATTTTACATCAAATTTAGGAACTTTAATGCTAAATCAATTAAAATATTGATAACTGCAAAACTAAATATTTGCCATTTATAAAAAAAAAGTTAAATTTGATCGTTGATCCGTTTATTTTAATTAAGGACCCAATCGAATTTATATCATTTTACTTTTTCGAAAACAGTTCAAATTCCTGCGGTTAAAACGATACAACAAAAAATACATATTTTTTTTGTACAGAGACAGGAATATTGCAAAAAATTTATATTTCCCATATTTACCCCAGTTATGCATGTCGTGGGTACCATACCATCATAAACCTATACAGAATACATATACAAAGTACGGAAAATGTATTTTTAGTTGTCGATTTTTTCCCCGATATATTCATTTTTAAATAAATATGAAGCATTTTTTTTATTAAGAAAATATTTGTATATTGGAAACATCCAGAAATTGAAAACCCAATCAAAAAATTTCAATTATATATAATTCTATTGTTGTTGTTGTTGTTTCTGTTCGGTTTATTCGTTCCTTCAGTTTTAATATTAGTATATTGAAACGTTGATTTTGTTCGTTTGAAAATTGTTACATTTTTTTTTATTTTTTTGTGATTGTAAGAAGAAAAACCTATACCATATACATATGTAGATGAGGCAACAATAGGAAAATTAATTTTTTTTTTTGTTTTTGTTATCCTGTTTCTGTACTTGTTTTCGTTTTGTATTAAAATTTGATTGATTTTTGATTGTTGAAAAACCATTTCCAGAAATATTAACAATTGTGTATACAGATACATTGCGAGATGGAACGAGCTGTGAATCCCATTTGATTGTTTCTTCTATGTATATAGTTTTTTAAAACTTTTGCTTTACCATTAAAATTTTCTTTGAATTATTTTATTCCTATAGGTCTGCATATAAAATACGATAGTTTTAAATGAGCATAAGCTTTAATCCAGATTCATTTAAACTGAAGGCTTTTATACATATTAAGTAGATTTTCCGGTTTATTCGATTTTCATCGGACTCCTTTTTTATACACGAAATGACGAAAATTTAGAAAGGTTTAAAACAGCAGGAACAACCTGTTCAATATTAACTTAATGCAGATCGCCCCAAGTTATACTATATTGTACTATTAGGCAAATTCTTTTATATCGAATATCCATATCTCAAACGATAGTGGAGTTTTAGAGGTCTCCTTTTTTATTTAGAAAGCCCGTTTAATTTAATTACGGACCGCACCAACCACCTTAGAGATAAAACTATTTTTTTAACTGTGCAGATCGGATTTCATGTTACGCTTTATTAAATCCTTGTGGAGAACCCTAGAGAAGAAAAATGTCATATGAAGTGCCGAGAAATTTAGAAATTTTGAAACAACTAGGATTTTGTAAAGCCGAATTTTGCAAAAAAATGTGTTCCATGTATGTTTGTGTGTGCGTGTGTTTTGTCGTGCAATCCGTTCACATTCGTTCCACAACTTAAGCTTAAATTGAGAGATAAAAGTGATTTTTGGTCGAAATCGGTCCACAAGGAGTGGCAGCTTCCGTAGAAGCTTCTTCAAGTTTTTGCAAATATTTTGAAAAGTATATCATTTATGGGAAAAATAACTATAAACTAAAATAATGTAAATTAATTTTACAACCATATAGCGGTCCAGGCCAGCTATTCAAAATTTTAGCAGAAATGAAGGTTCTTGGCAAAATCCAGTATTTAAGCAAAAATGCAATCCTTATACAGCGCGCGCATATAGATTAATTGATCGTGATGAAACTTCAGATGTAAAACGTTTCCATAAATTAGGAAGGGGCAATTTCCATAAGAGCTTTGCTTTTTTTTTTTTTTGGTTTTGAGTTTCAATAAAAAATTCTTCAGTTCACCAAAATTTGACATCAAATCTGTTTCCGTTAACTGAGAGGTTCTTGCGAAATTTGATGGAAACCTGTATACCATAACTGGGAGCTTTAGGGTAAGCTTTTTATTTTTTTTTTGCAGTTATGTTGAAAAGTTTAGCATTTGCAATAAATTACAAAGAATCATAAGATTTAAGATTCAATCTTCAACCAACCAACAAGGTTTGACTTTTGTAAAGATCTGCAAAGTAGTTTTCTTTTTCCGAAAGATTAATATTAAAAATATTTCTTTTATATAATTTTTATAGACACATTTGAGTCCATTATAGATATTGTAGTTAAAATTGTGTTATTTTTTATTGCTATACGCTCTATAAGCTACTCCCGTGTTATATCTTTATCAATTTTAATTTTACATAATTGAATTTTGAAACGCATTAGTCCATTCAAGGTCTAAGAGAACCTTTAGTATATCCAATATCCGGTAGAATCAGTTTTCTTAGGTTAATTTTAAACATATTTCAAACTCCGATATAAATGTTCACGTTCAAAAATAACTGAATCCACTGAACTGTAGTCAGCGATTTTGAGGTAAAAATTCAGGTGAAAACAGTACTGAAATTTTGAATTATTTTTAAGAAAAAATAATAACCGATACAAAAATTGTTCCGATTCATAATGAAGATTCTTCCAAATATAACTGGTTTTAGTACTGTAAACCAATTGCATTTGTTAAACCGTGCTACTAACCAAACCTCAAAATAATCACACCCCTCTAAATCTAGCAGACTCCCTACTATATGGGACATTACAAGGTACTATTTATAACTCCAGGCTACTAATAAAAATTATTGGGCTTCACCTCTTCCAACTAAAACGATGAGTTCTGCAAGTTTTAGAAAAAGTTAGCAAAACACATATTCAAATATGATTTAAAAATAATAACTGGTTTAGGCTATTTAAATGTCCGATTACAAAGAAAAGCCCATTTCCACTTCAAATGTAGCAGAGCCCAAATTGACAAAAAAAAATTAAATTTTAATTAAAAAAAATTAGGCTCCATTCGCTTTGATCTACTGATTTGTAAAAATAAAAATTTGTTATATAGCAGAAAAAAGCAAAAAATGAGCAATAAAAATTAATCTATTGATCGCGCAGGTGAGCAATTAGTCATCGGCTGAGTAACAAAACTCAAGGTATATTGAAGTACATTTAATTACCTGACGTATTAGTCAAATTATAGAAAAGGGCGGGGTCTGTAATTGGTGAGAAATGAATTGCTCTCTGTTCGTTAAGGATATTTTGGTTAAGTCTCTAAGGTATCTAAACGTCTGCCTTTAGGTTGTATATGTAATATGTCTAAATTGCTCCAATATAGGAGAAACTACAATCATTGCAATTAATCCTATAAACACCAGACTTGGAAAGGCGATCAACTCTCGCTTTATTGTTAAAATCATTTTCTTTATTGTGTTATTATTATATAAAAAGCAAAACTAATATTGGTGTAATTGGACGAGATGTTGCTAATCCTTTTGCTTGTTTTCCCTATATACTCTAAGCGACGTCAATTTTTCCGAATCGGACTTCCGAATCCGACTGGTTGACTGGTTGAACTTTTTCGACGACTGGTTCAAAGTATAATAGCGTGGTATTTAGTAAAGTAATGTTCGTTCGAACGGATCGCTTTGACTAAATTTGAAGAAATTCGTGAGTGTTATAGTTGGTGATCAGTCTGCTCGTTGTGCTGCATTAACTTTAGTGAACTAGACACGTTATCCATTCTCAAAGTATACCCACAAATGTTGAAAAGTCGGGTGACGTTCGTGTAATGCAAATGAGAAAATACTCCAGACCGCCTAATTGCCTGAACGGCCCAATTGGAATTTTGGCACATTGTCATTTGCATTCAAACAAGCAATGCCGAACACTACCAAGTCATTTATTTGCAAACATATTTAATTGGCCTAATGGAGTTACAGTACTCAATATTGCAGTGTGTTGCGAATGTTTTCGATAGAAGCTTGAAATACGGAACGATCCAGTGATTATCGACCACATTTTTTTTCCTTTCACCGACAAAGTGACTGTTCTGCCACGATCTTCGGGTGAACAACGCCGATATAGTGGATAACAATCGTTTCCACTTAGTGTGTATGCCAGCAACGGACGCGGATCTTGTTTTGTGCATATCCTATCGGGCATACACTGTGAATCTGGATTGTCATCTCCGCATGCACTTTGAATCATGTTTGTTGCGGCTACTGCGAACAACTCCGTGTCTGCTTCTGGATCTGGTATTTCGGCGCTGATGATCGAATCGATTTGATCTGGTCTGATTTTCTCAATTAACCACAACAGAGAACATTAAATAACGTGGCTGTCCGAAACCCATCTGTTTAACGAAGAAGTCCATTAGCGTTCTGAGCTTTTGTTTAAACATACGTGAGGTGATGTCGTAGCGATCGCTAGAAGTTTATCCTTTCAGTAGATTACATGTAATTTCGGGCAATTATTGATTGCATGTGACCGTGATGAACAAATCTGGCCGCCCGTAATGCCGCACATATGTACGTCATAGCATCATGCGCATATTTATGCATTTGCCGTGCGCTGCCAACATATGTCGCTGGGAGAATGGTCAATTTTCCGATGCTGGTTGAACCGTCCAAAGCGATGGCATTGCGCAGATAAATGTACTACTCGGAACGTGGTTTTGATTGAGTGAAGCGGATGAAATTTATAAGGTTCGTTTTGATCTTGACATACATCAACGCAATCTTTCATATCAACCATCTCCTGGCAACTGCAAATACAACAAAAATGATTGAGCCAATCGGTTCAGCCGTTCTCAACTGACCATCTGGATCGGATACGTGCAAAATCCCGTACAAAACATGATTTTCGATTTTCCGAATTTTCGGGCAAATTTTCCTGTTTTCTTTCATAAGAACCATCTCCTGGAAATTGGGAACACAGAAAAAAAAGATTGAGCCAAATCGGTTCAGCCGTTCTCAAATGATGCGCAATCAAAAAAAGTCAATTTTCTTCGGATTTTTCTAGAAACCTACAAGTTTTCCACTTTCCAATTTTCTTCTTCTAACAGACCATCTGGATTGAATACGTGTGAAATCCCGTGCAAACACATCATTTTTCGATTTTCCGAATTTTCCGACTTTTCTGGTGGATTTTCCCAAAATTTTCTCTCGTAAAAAGCATTTTTTCAAAATTGGGAACACATCAAACTAAGATTGAGCCAAATTGGTTCCGCCGTTCTCAACTGATGCGCTAAAAAAAAAATTCATTTTTCTTCGAGTCTTTCCAGAAGCTTCCAAGTTTTCCACTCAGATTTTCCAATTTTTTTCTTCTAAAAGACCATCTGGATCGGATACGTGCGAAATCTTGTACAAAAACATCATTTGCGATTTTCCGAATTTTCCAACTTTTCTGGTGGATTTTCCTAAACCTTTCTCTCGTAAAAAGCCTCTTCTGGAAATTAAGAACACAGCAAAAAAAGATTGAGCCAAATTAGCAGAGCCGTTCTCAAATGATGCGCTAGAAAAAAAATTCAATTTTCCTCGGGTTTTTCCGGAAGCTTGTATGTTTTCCACTCAGATTTTCCAATTTTTCTCTTCTAAAAGACCATCTGGATCGAATACGTGCGCAATTCAGCAAAAAACATCATTTTTCATTTACCAATTTTTCCGACTTTCCAGCGGATTTTCCCAACATTTTCATTCATACAAAACTTGTCCTGACAATTACGAACACAATCAGCCAAAGGACCTATTTCAAGTGATGATCAGTCATACATGCGCAAATTGATTATAGATTTTTTAGTAATAAAAGAATTACTACCAAAAAATTTTCAAATCGATTTCCTTAAAAATATGATTTTTTGAGATGTGACCCTGTTGCAACAAACCGACGATATGTATATTTCGAAACATTAAAATTAAGGTCATTCACGATTGATTGACTTGAAACCGATGGATTATTTTGTGCAAAATTTTGTGCAAATTTTGTCCCGTCATCGTGATGTGAGGTTTTTACGTGTTCGACCACTTCTTTTGTTTCGTTCAGCAATTTCTGTTTTATTAAAATTTTGCGCAATTTTAGGTATATGGCCAATGAAATCTTGTTTTTTCATTTATCATTAATTTCCGAACTTCAATGCATTTTTATCCCATTTTCAAAATAAATTCAATGTTCTATTTTCAGGGAGGTTAGACCCAATAACTTATTAGACTTTAATTGCCAATTATTAAATAATCTTACCATTATTGAAAAAAATCATTAATTTAAAAAGTATTCAAGATTACATAAGACGAACCCGTCTGTTCACTTTTTTCAACAATACGCTGAGAAAACTGCCATAGTTTAAGATAAAAATGAAACATTTACGATATTAGAGGATTTAAGAGCTAAAAATTCTTGAATACTATTTTTGTTTAATTTTTTCTTCTCCATACTGTAAATTGGTCCGGGTTTCGATTTATAGGTTCTGCTAGCTTTAAATTAAATGACCTAAATGTGGGTCAAAAAAGAGTAGTTCCCAAAATGTTTTAATGGGGAATTTTATTAGGTCATAATGAGTTTTAAATATTTGTGTGCCAATTGATCCTAACATTTTTTAATAAGCAATTTAATTAGGTTTTAATGAGACTAAAGCTGTGTTTCTTATTTAAATCCGTAGATCGAGCAGATTTTTAAATCTGAAATTAGATCGATCTGAAATAAGAAACAGGTTTTAGAATTGGTAGATCAAAAAACTTATCGACTGTCATCGAACTGTCAAAAAATACACGATTAATACAAATCAATTCTTATTAGCTACTTATTATTTGGATTTAAATTACGAACGCGAAGGAAATATTACGAACGACCGTATACGAACACGAAGGGAATATTAACGTACTAAATTACTTTGAGGAAATTGTACCACGAATGCCAGTTCATCTTGTTTTGTATTGCATAATTCCGGTTTTTGGCCCGATTATCGATTTGGATTCTGCAAGTTTTAACGTGGAAAAGCCTATAATGCTTTTCTAGAACGAACGAATGTTTTGACTTAGGTTCTGCTAACTTTTTCTAAAGCTAGCAGAACCCATTATTTTAGTTGTAAGGTATGGAACTCAAAATGGTTTAATAGAGCAAATAATTAGTGCCTTCTAATGTTCTGCTAGCTCTAGGGATGTAAATGATCTCAACGTGCACGTTCATATCGGTAGTTATCCCCCAAATATGTAATTATGTACCGCAGTTTTTATAAAAAATCATTTGATATGTGTAGATTAAACATTTCACTTTGCTGCATAATTTTAAGCTTTTTTTGCCAAAATAATATATACGTTTCTGGCTTTGAAAAGTGAATAAAACGAAACATATTACGAATATGTTTATTCGTAAATTTAAATGGAAATAGAAACTCGAAAAACGGAAAATTTAATTTCTGCGAATATTTTTGTGTCGTTAAATGGAATTTTGCTTTAGTCTCAATTTTGTACAGTGTCTTGTTTGTAAATATGTGGGCCACATGGCCTTCAAGAAAATGAAATTGGTGCCACATAAATTATTTATTGTCGTATATACGAATGTGAATTAATTTGTTATAACGGTGTGAGCACACTCAAAAATTCAATAAAAGTAAACTATCCATAAATATAGTGAGTATTACAAACACGGCAAAAACATTCATAAAATTAATGACAAAAATCTGTAATTTAAATCAGATGTGTATATAAATACATTAAATCACGTCAACTATCTCCTACCTTCGCATGCACCTCACACTTGACAATGGCACTAAAAGTACGATATCCATGTAATAGTTTTTCAAATAATACACGAAATTGTTATAAATTAAAAATTTAACACAAAAAAATTAATTTTCAAAAAATTATTATATAAATCACGACACACGTTTGCATAATTTTAAATAAAATGTTAAATGCATAATTTATCGCTTTAAAGCACAAAAATGCTTTTTTTATGTAACAATGCGAGCGAAAGTTTTCCAAATGAAAAATTAAACTATTTTCCTGTGTGTCTCTCTGTGTACTTGTGTTCATTATTATAATTCAGTTATTTCAAATTAATTTGGTCTACTGTGCGAGTATAGTTCTTTGTAGTTTTAGTTGGTCGGAATTTTATTGTAAATTTTATTATTAATTACAAATATTTAGAACAAAAAATATTTGGAAAATGGTTTTACATAAATTGAAATTGTTTTCTAAAAATTTTCAAATAACATTAAAAGAGTATTGTTTAAATTGTTCTTTGGCTGGACTACGTTACATAGCAGATAGCAAGTAGGTATAATATGCTACTGTACAGAACTGTGATAGTGTTTCTTAATCTTGGTCGAAAATTAAACCAAAACAAAAAATTTGTTATATATGAAAAATTCCATATGTTTTGTGTTCTCGAAAATATTTAACAATAACAAAATGTGTAGCTACAGAAACTAAGGGTGAGTGAATTATACTACACTATAGGAAGGTGACGATTAAGAACAAAGGCGGTAAATTTTTCCACCTCCAGTTGAGGTCGAAGGATTCTGTCCTACGCTACAGATCACAGCTTGAGGATTACTTCTGTCATCCAATAGCAAGCCTTTCTCAAAAAAATTTATTTACTAATTTACAGTGGTTCCGATTGATGCTATTTCACGACCCATATTACTTTTCAAAATTCGAACGTTTTCGGCTAACCAACACTAACTTTGAAAATTAGTTTTCAATCTTTCGAAACGTTGCTAAAGCGAAAATATGCGGAATATCAGACCGAATATCAGACCGACGATCTGTCAAAATTTCCAGTAAATCGTTTAAAAAGGGGTTGCCATAGCCTATGATTTAAAAACAAACCAATAGATGGCCTTGTACATGTAAAAATAATTAATTATTTTTTTTAATTAATTGACGATTTTTTTTCGGCGAATTGTGTTTTTGGTGAATTGTTTTTCGGTGAATTGTTTTTCAGTGAAATGTCGTAAAACCACTATATTGCGAGTAAATTGTCGTACATCATTACGTAATGGTCCTTGTTGCGGGTTACCTTAATGTAAACGTTGGCTTGGCTGTCAATTCGTAATCTTGAGAGAACGACGCAAAGATGGCCATGCGAGAATACAGCTTTCTCTTAATAAATTCCAGCGCGATCAAAGAACTGGAGGAGTAGTTTTTATGATGGTGCCAGATCAATTCGAGGGATCAGTACACTTGCTCATTTATTGCACTCCTAAATTATTTTGGGGCTTACGAAATTCCAAGCATGTTCTTCGATAATTATTTGAGTGCCAAAATGCAATACTTTCTTCGTATTGATGTGTCTCAGAAGCATGATAATTACACCTTTTTCAGAAGAAGCACATGGGTGGCATACCAGATGGAGTTGGGTCGTTGACTAATTCAAAGGATAAATTGAGATTATCATTCGGATCGGCAGTCACACTGGAATCAGCGCTGTAATGTATGCTCGCTTCACCGATTAATACGTCACTGATTCCTTTCAAGCGTTTTAGCTTTTTTTGGTGCAGCAATGACTTTTTCTGGTAAATAATCAACGGATATCTTCTAAATGTTGTCAAAAATGCTGGTTATTAAATCTTCAGTTGTAATTATTTCACTTGGAATTTCAATGGCATCTTATTCAAAAATCCCAGGTATTTGAGGCAAACTTCCAGATCCCACATCCAATAGCAATTGATTGTACTTAGCCTGTCTTTTGCTACGCATATTGGTACTAGGAGACAGTTGATTGAACAGTCTCTACAATGGATTAGACTTAATACAACGCTCTCTGATTTATGTGCGTGTCCCTTTTCACACTAGTGGTAATGTCTAACGAAACTCAATACCCACAACTAAACCTTTTCCATCACACTGGATATCAGATTCCATCACTTCACGAAGCAATTGGTCGATCCAGCGAAGTCCGTGTTTTTACAGCATTGTAACTTCGTCAATTACAATCAGAGCAATTTCTGAGGCAGAGTAGAGGCACGCATAATGGCAACAACTTCCATTGTTGGGAATGGCAAATCGATTTTTCCATTTCCTCTGAAATAGGCCATCAGTGTTGTGTAAAGAACCGCCTTTGATGAGCCAACGAGACCGTTAAGATAAAAGAGCTTCTTCGAACACGATATTCTATGTTGATTGAGAATTAAATTTATGTCACGAAGCACCTTGTTGATTAATGTAGCTTTATTCTTTGTCGAATTTTCCAAATGATTTAGTCAAAGTTTGAGCGGCTGATCATGTTGACAAAATATGCGTATGTAGGTGAACATTTCGTGTAATTGTTGCCAGGCATCAAGTTAAACAGTTCTCTTGGATACAAGAAGTCCTCGTGCTTTTGCTGCTGCCTTGAAGTTTTGTTAAATAAAACTACTTCATTAACTGTTCGTAATGATTCGAAATTAATTGCACCAGGCAGATGGTTGTATTTTTGACCAAAGCCTGCTCATCAACGCGACTTCTATACGATGAACAACCATTGACATTTAGAAGGGTGACATCATTGAAGCATTTTTAAAATTGTTTTGAGCATTGACTGTCTTGGGTCTTTCGATACCTAAGACCACAGGGAAACCCATGTATCATACATTTGAGCACGATTATTAGAAGTCTTGGTCTCGTTCCTGATTGAAACTCAGCACTGATAAATTGATTGATTTTTTGAACTCTATTTTGGTGACCTTACCATTTGAAAATAAAACCATATATCCTCAAAATGTAAGGTCACTAAAACGTGGGTGTCTAGGGTGACTTGCTGTTGAAACTCAATGATGTAGACGTATGTAATGGATATTCAAAAAATTCCATGTTTCATGATATCGTCAATCAAGGTGTCGAGTCTGATTTTGAAAACTTGCGCCTCTAAATGCGGTCGAACTGAGGTTACCTCACTCAGTGGCACTATTCTGACTTTCTAGGAATAGCGAATTTGAGAAAAATATTTTCATAGCATTTTTGTATAAATTATATTTTTCTGGCCTACTGTTGGAATCAGTTTGGTGTAAATATTTTTGAAACAAAGTTGATTGGGAAACTTTTATCCCACAAAATGTTTATAGGGAAAAATAATTCCCAACATGTCTTTGTTTCTAAAATATTTACACCCGACTAATTCCAACAGTAGGTCAGAAAAATATAATTTAGACAAAAATGCTACGAAAATATTTTTCCCAATTCCCTATTCCCAGGGAAAGCCAGAATAGTGCCACAGACGCTGTATTCTTGAAATCGTTGGAATTTTCCCAAACGGAATACAATTTTCTTTGCAATTCTCTATACTATTCGATTTTTTCGCCGGCTGCTTAAATCATTTTTATAAATATCTTTTGTAAGAGACGTAATTTTCGTTCAGGGAAACAAATATTAGTAAGCTTGAAAACTAATTTGAAAAAATGATTAAACTAGCGGGCGAAAAATTCGAATAGTTCAATAAAGAATTTCCAAGAAGATTGTATTCCGATTTGGGGAATTTCCACCGATTTCAAGAATACGGCCTAAGGTCTCAAATTTTCCGACACTTCACCCCAACCTGAATTTGCAGTGAGCAATATAAAAGTATTTGGAGCGCTAAACTTTGCAAATATTGACATTGCATTGCAGCATCTTTCCCAGATGTTACTCGGCGATCCTTCAAATCTTGATGGGAGAACGACCGAAACAGCGGCAGAAAGACTTCGTTTGGAACTATGCAAAAGGTAAAGCAAATCAGAACTGTTTGAATTTTTCGATTGATCGATCGTATTATGAAAAACTGGTCTAATTTTCAAAACAACCGATGATCATATATTACCAAAAAAAAATTCTTGAATCATTTTGCAACCAATTTTGTTATGCTAAGTTGGCTTCGTTCCCCAATCTCCTGTGAGTTTTTCGGGTTAGTCAATTTCGATACCGAAGTTCTGATTACCTCTTTAGATTTTGGCCCCTAATTTAGCTATTATGAAAAAACACACAGACTGTTTCATCTGTTTTTACATGTGTGAACACAGTGAACACTGGCTGAGTACCGGTAAAAGTGACTTGACAGGTTTTTGAATTTCAAAAAAAATTTGTGTCGCTAAGTTTGGAGATCTGATTTGTTTGAAAATGATTTTCTTTGATCGTTCGCTTTCATTGACATTTGCTTTCTATTAGCACCGATCTAAAAATAAAATATTTTAAAATAAAAAAAATTACCACTGCCGAAGTGCTCAAACTTTTTTAAAGTTACATTAAGGAAACTTTTAAATCGATTAGATTTTACTTTTGCCTCGCTTTCAATGGCCAAGAAGGATTTTCTCAAAAAGAACATGGTGTGCGAGTTGAAAGCGCTGATACAAACTGATAAAAGTTTTTTCAGAAACAGCTCAAAGTTTCTCTAAATCAAGTCACTCTTGACAACTCATTGGTAATTGATAAGCAAATATATTATTTTAATAGCATTGACAGAAGCAAAATAGCTATGTTTTAGTGTTAAAATAGTTGAAATGAAAATGATGATTAAAATTATATTTTTTAAATAATTAAATTATAAATTGTTCTAATTTACAGATACCATTACACGGAGCGATTGTTTTGGCTGGTTTGCCTTCTACTATCATGGGGTGGATCATACTATTTAGTCGCAATCACATTGGAGGATTTTGAAAAGAATTCAGTATCGATGGTCATCGAAAACTTTCTGCCAGCACGAGACACTACACATTTTCCATCGATTGGTATTTGTGAGATGGGCTATTCCAAGGTGGAATATCCAAAATTAGAGGAAATTATTCGTGGGTAAATCTAATTTAAAATTATGGTATATTGCAAATATGTTTATTTTGTTTACTTTTGTGAAACATATATTTCATTTCCACCTTATTTCCAGATTCTGAAAAGCACTTTCAAATATTAATACTTGTGAATTATATGATTGTTTTATTTTAAACGCCTGCATTTAAGCTGTTTCTTTGTTTCATCGGGATTTGCGAATCTTCCTGAACTTCTTAAGCGGCCAAGAAAAGAACGCTTGGATGGGCTCCTACCTCATCAACGGCAACTTCGATTTGATCTTTCAAGTGTTAGATAGTCTCTGAATGGTAACACTTCTCCATAACGGCTCCCCACAAAAAAGACTCCAATCGCAGCTGCATGGTGGTGGCCAATTGACATCTCCGTTACCGCTGATTGTTCAATCTCCGAAGACAGCGTCCAAAAGACCGATTGTTACTGTGTGGCAAATTGCACCGAACCAAATGTAGTGCGTATCTTTCTCTTAAATTCGGGGTAACAAAAAATCATTTATCATGGCTCGATAGTGCTCCTCCCAAAATAGACCAATGATGCCGCCGGTTCAAAATCCACAACAAACAGTCACGCGTTGTAGATGCATCGGCTTCTCCATGGTTACGTGTGAATTTTCTGAGCTTCAAATATGACAATTTTGCTTGTTGACATAGCTTCCGAGATGAAAATGAGCTTCGTCGGAAAAAATGATTTTTTTCAGTAAAAATGCTATTTTTTATCCAAGCGTTCCACAGCCCAGTTAGCGAGCCGAAAACGTTGCGGATGGGTATTTTGCTACAGCTGTTCAATTATTAAGCAAGATAGTGAGTTGATGCTAATAGATGAAGAGACACATTCTGAGCAAAAGCTGCAATGTTCTCGACTGTAGCGCGTACGTGGTTGTTCCAATAACAATCCAGTTTCACGAAATTGCTTTACAAAATATCTAACACATTTCATTTCTACTGTATTTTCCACAAACATTTCTTACAGTTTTGGTAGAAGACTCACCACTTTGAAAGTAAGTTTTCAATATTTTCCAATTTTCTTGAATGACTTAAGTGTAGTCACCCGAAAAATCCCCCGCAGTTAATAATCCCCCTAATTCTAGGCAGTAACCGAAATCTCAGGCAATCCTTGTGAAAATCACATTAGAAGAAAATTTCTTAGTAAATTTTTTGTTGAAAATCGTTACATACTGAGACTGGCACGAACCTTTTTTGTACCTCGTAAAGAAATAGGGGTACCTTATTTTGATTCCAGATAGCCTACACTTATTTTCGACGGTATCTGAAGTCTCAAGTGATCCTTATGAAATCCGCCACAGAAGTAAATTACTAAACATTTTGTTGAAAATCGTTACGTACTGAAACTTGCCCGAACCTTTTTTCCACCTCGTACAGATTTGGGGCTACAATATTTGGATTCCAGATGGCCTACAAAAATTCTCGACGGTAGCCGAAGTCTCAGGCAATTCCTGTGGCAACCACCACACGAGAAACTTTTTTAGAAATTTTTTTGGTGAACATTGTTACATACTGAGACTGACACGCATCTGGTTTCCACCTCGTGGAAGGAAAAGTCGGGCCAGCCCGAAAATATTACTGATTAAGCAGACACATTTTTTCCGGGCTACTTTTTGGGCCAGTTTCACATCGGCAGCTTTTTGGTAGTTGTCACTTGTTATGGTTAAGTGACTGATAAATAGGGCTGCTCCTCTGGAAGTGAGACTTAAGGGGACATAGCACCTTCAAAATTGAAAAAAAAAAGTTTTTCAATGATTTTTTTTTTGGAATAAAAAGAGATAACTCAATGAAACTTTCCATTAACATTTTATTTAACTGAAAGTATACAAAAAAAAATTTTCAGATTTTATTTAGCCCACTGTCGTCTGCTACAAGGGTTTTCCAAAAACACTGAAAATTCGCGGCGTGCATCATAACTGCTAAAACTGTCTAAAAAAAATAAAAAACCGGGGTTTTATTCAGCATTAAATCGCCCTTGGAATGAACTAAAAGGAAAAAAATTGGTTGAAAAATAAAACAATTTCGGCATTTCTTCGAAAATGCAGTTTTTTGTCCCCCCCCCCCCCCCCAATTAGTTGTAACTCAAAAAATTGAAAGCCGATTATTCCTTCCGTAATTCATTCTGAGCAGAAATATCTGTAGATAAACTGTTAAATTTTAGAACGATTGGATAAGAGTTTTTTCTCAAACTTGCACGCCAACTTGAAAAACGTCATTTCGATATAATCGCGTTTAAATTATCGCGCTTTAAATTAGGCGCGCTTCGCAATAAATAAAATAAAAATATAAATAAATTTTTTTTTGAGATTTTCATGTTTATATCATTAAAATCATGTTTTTAAACGGTCATTGTAACGTATTCTATCATAAAAAAAAAATTAAAAAAAAATTTCATGTCATCTTCACCGTGAAGGAAACTTTTGTTGTTTTGATGAATCATCTTAGTGAATATGTCGTTAAATGGTTCCAATCGTTCATATTAGCCGTAAAAGACAGGTAGTTTTACTTTTGGCAGTTCCATTTTTATTGTTCCTGGCGTGGTTGTTTCATTGCCGTTAGATTGTGGCAATTTATTTTTTCTTGTAGCTGGCCAAAATAATAACTGTTGATGTTTCCTGCATATCCTATTCTAATTGCTTTTATTTTATATTGACATATTTTTTGGACATGTGTTGATTTTCTGGTTGTTGATACGTATCAGCTGACATTGTGTACTTTGGATTTTCTTGTGTACCTTCTCCTGCTCCTCAGCTGGACTAAAATGTGTGGTTCGGTTCCAAAGGTGGACTGATGGCTGTGACCATGATTTTGTCATCATTGTCGACGTATTCTTTGTACAGCTCCTTAATACTCGCTATTATCTTATTCATACACGGCCTGTCTATGCGGTATATCTCATTATTTACGGTATATACATTATTTACGTTATTTATATTATTTACATTATTTATATAATTTACATTATTTACATAATTTACATAATTTACATTATTTACATTATTCACATTATTTTACATTATTTACATTATTTACATTATTTAAATTATTTACATTATTTTTCTTGTTACGATAATTTACCATTTTTCCTTGTGTACTTTCTTCTGCCCCTCAGCTGAACTAGAATGCGTGGTACGGTTCCTAAAGGTGGCTAGGACCATGATTTTGTCAACATTGTTGACGTAATCCTTGTACAACGCCTTTATACCTGTTGCTTTCTTCTCCATATACAGCTTTGCGGTAATTTACATTATTTCCATATTAACACTATTTACATTATTTACCTTGTTTACATTATTTACTTTGTTTACATTATTTACCATTTTGCCAAGTGTGCCTTCTCCTGCTCTTCAGCTGAACTAAAATGAGTGGTTTGGTTCCAAGGATGGGCTGATGACTGTGGTCATGATTTCGTCATCATTATCGAAGTATTCTTTGTACAGCGCCTTTAGACCCCATATTCTCTTTTCCATATACTACTTTATGCTTATTTCCTCCCAACCTTCCGGTAATTTTCATTATTAACGTATTTACATTATCTACATTATTCACACTACATACATTATTTATATTGTTTACATTATTTACTTTGTTTAAATTATTTACCATTTTTTCTAGTGTGCCAACTCCTGCTGCTCATCTGAACTAAAATACGTGGTTCAGTTCCAAAGAGTGTGTTGATGGCCATGACCATGATTTTGTCATCATTGTCGGTGTATTCTCTGTACAGCGCCTCTGGACCTGCTATTCTCTTCTTCATATATGGCTTTATACACTACTTACATTGTTTACATTATTTACAATGTTCACATTATTTACCGTGTTTCTTTGTGTACCTTTTCCTGCCTCTCAGCTGAACTAAAATGAGTGGTTTAGTTCCAAAGGTAGCTCGGACCATGATTTTGTCATCATTGTCGACGTATTCCTTGTACAGCGTCTTTAGACCCGTTATTCTCTTCTCCATCTACGACTTTGTGGTAATTTACAATATTTACATTATTTACACTATTTACATTGTTTACATTATTTACCTTGTTTACATTATTTTCCATTTTCTTGTGCACCTTATCTTGCTCCTTAGCTGAACTAACACGCGTGGTTCGGATCCAAAGATGGGTTGATGGCTGTGACTATGATTTTGTCCTCATTGTAGGCGTATTCTTTGTACAGCGCCTTTAGAATCGCTTTTCTCTTCTCCATATATGGCTTTATGATTTTACATGTCCTTGCGCTAATTTACATTATTTACGTTATTTACGTTATTAACATTTTTTACATTATTTACACTATTTATATTATTTAGATTGTTTTCATTATTTATGTCGTTTACATTATTTGCCATTGTTCCTAGTGTACCTTCTTCTGCTAAACAGCTAATCTAAAATGCGTGGTTCGGTTCCAAAGGTGGTCACTGATAGCCGTGACCATGAGTTTGACATCATTGTCGACGTATCCTTTGTACAACGCCTTTAGACTAGCTATTCTCTTCTCCATATAAGGCTTTATGTTTTTTCCTCCCCTTCCTTGTGGTACTTTACATTATTTACAATATTTTCACTATGAAAATACATCCAGTATAAATATACTGGTTACCATATTTACACTTTTGAAAGCAATTTACATTTTTTACGATATTTACACTATTTATATTATTTATACTAATAATTTTTACAATAATGGCTTGACCTCACACAAAAATTCGTTTTATATATAAAATTTGAAGTATTTTCAATTATTAATTTTTAGCATGAAAATCACTGACGAGGATGACAAAGGATACAATTTTGATGTAGAAGATTTCATGTTACGTGTTATCTTTCATAATCTCTACAATTACGGTTCAATTTCATCTTATTGTCAACCATTCGTCGATTGTGATGATTGTATCAAGTGTCCAAATGATGGATACCAAAAATATGCTAGTGTGGTGGGTATAGCCTATGGCACAAACAAAACATATAATGTTTGTTCATATAAAACAATGAACATTCAATGATAATTGGTTATATTTGTGGTTTTGATTAAGGGTGAACATACTCGTATTATTATCGGAAAAACCCAACAACGATTTAATTTTATTTATTTCTGTATTAAATCGATTGGACATAAGTGGTTCATTTTATATATTTGGTTAGGACATTTTGATTGTCATCGAGTAGATTTTCGATCAATTTCAAGTATTTACGTATATCATGAATGTAATAAAATACTTGACAATAAAATTTTATGTTTTTTTTTTATCAAAACAATTTTCAATTTTATTATCAATATACGATTATGTTACGGTGTGTGTATTATATGCTATATGCTGTATACTTCAGTCGAAACTGTTGAGAGATTGATTTTAATTTAACGTGTATATTGTGTATACCTGAACCTAATTTTATTAATTATTTATCTATGTCAAATTGAACCGAACCAATCGTAATACAGAAATAAATTAAAATGTGAAAATGAGATGAGAACGATGAAATTTTCTATCTTACAAACAAAAAAAAAACAATTAATTTCAGGTACGTGCAAGTTGTACCGAACTGTTAAATCGATGCTTTTGGAGGGGTATAGAATTTGATTGTTGTACGCATTTCCAACCATTGAATACTTCAAATGGACAATGTTTCCTACTGAATTCGATTCAGACAACAGAAAAGTAAATATTTGATTAACATTTTATTGATTCGAAAAATAAACACTTTAACCAAGTGCTGGTCAAGTAGGGTTAAATCTATATAAAAATAAATTTCGATATATTCCAGATATTCAAAACATTGGCTAAATATGGATATTGGAGGTGAATTGGGAAATGGTTTGTTACAAATCGATACGGACAAACCTACATCGTTACACATTTTAAACGAAGAGGATATTCCTCATATACTGTTAAGTTCATTGACCTTCTCGCAAATACCGTCTGGTTATGAATCACATATTAGGCTTAGCATTCGGAATACAGTTAACGATCCAGGTATTCGTGATATTAAGCAAAGTATTCGGAAATGCGTTTTCCCCGATGAACCGTTCGAGTCGACGTATAAATATTATAGCTACAGTGTCTGCGTTAGTGAATGCCTGAAACGTATCCAACTAAAGACATGCAACTGTACACACTACAACATGATTTACGATGATACGGATAATACAAAGCCATGTGATCATAATGGCTTGTATTGCTTGGATCAAAATTTACTGATTTCTCCGAAAACCTCTATGATGCAACCTTGGAAAACGAATGGATTGTATTGCCATTGCTTGCCGTCGTGTACCGAACATGAAATAAAACTTGTTGGAAATGCTGATATGTACGTACATGTAGACTAAGTATTGTTAAAATAAATTTTAAATATCTAAATATTCTTACAATTTTAGTGTTAATCCTGCTATCGATCGCTCGTACTTTGTTAGTTTGCAATCAGTTCCAACGCAACGATTTCGTAGGCAAGCGGTACGAGGTCAATTGGATATGGTTGGTACGTAATTTATTTCTTGTATTTTTAATTCAAATAATTTGTTTGGTTTTATAGTTTCAGTGGGCGGTATTCTTGGCCTATTCATTGGTGCCAGCATTTTGAGTCTTTTCGAGTTCTTTTACTTTTTCAGCGTACGCATATTGGGCACCATGTACATGAATGGAGCATAATTTAAATAATTGTATCGGCTTTTTGCGCTTTTCTTAATTTGCTTTATAATAAATCATTATTGAAGTGCTCTTAAATTTTTATTGGAAACCGGTAATGAAGTCGAAGAATCAAACGATTATTAGAGTTGGTAAATATTTTCCAGAACATGTTGTATACATTTCCAATGATGATCCAGACACAACCATAAATCACTTTCGTCTACAGTCGAAATACAAATTTATTTTTATTTTGCTATGTAGAATTGAATATACTCGTATAGTTTACCATGAAACATACACCTATACCTAAAACTATAAATATCAAGTTCTACGAACAGATCTAGAAATTCACAAGCGATTTGGGATTTGTTTTCAATTTGTGTATAGACTTGTTTATACATCAAGCTTTAAACACTACTTGCATATATACAAAGTTTAATTTAAATTAATGGTGTCTATGCATTTTAAAATGCACTGCATCTCTTACGTATAGACAGGTAACCGCACATGGGCGACTGTTTACAAGATGAATGCTTTATGTTATAGTGAAGTATCATCATTCGACACTTGTGTAGGAGGAACATGAGAATTTTTTAGAGACGTACTTTAGTGTTAGATACAGGTAATAAACAGGCTTCAATTTTATGTGGCACTTTACTCGTAATATACATGTGTTTATACCTTTATACAACGGCTATATACCGATTGTAATAAAAAAAAAGAAATGCTTTAAAATAATATGAATAATTTATTTTTGAGTTTTATAGTTCTAGTGGATTTACGTTATGTTCTGTTTTATATTTATATTTTAATCAAAGCCGAATAAATCGATAGATCTAAATAAAGAGCGACCGACATACAGCGTCATGTCTCCCGAAATTTACGCCAAATGGATTTATACCAAAATTAGGTTTTGGGATTTGTAGCAGAAATGTAATTATGTAACTTTAATACACGTGAAAAAGGTAAGCAAATTAACCACAAATTTTGTAGAAAAAACAATATGTAATTTGGCCGCTTGATGGTGGTCCTAAATTTGTCTAGATTTAAAGGCCAGATACGATAACTTACCAATCGCGTATATTGTTCGTTGTCATAACACCAGGTATAATTTAGGTGTTTCCCTATGACGTACGTAGATCTCATGGCTCCTAGTAGAGCGGATATGAGGGACCTTATTAAACGAAGCGCAAAATATTTTACGTTAAATCGACCCAAACCTAACAATTCTACAGATTATCTACGAAATTACAAACAATACAAATCCCAAATACAAACAAAATTTCTTCTGATTTATCAATTAAAGTACCCCTAAAGTGAGTAACATTTTCGCCAAGTGTTAGTTAACAACTTAAGTTGAGATTGGGTCGAATAATAAATAAACTAATTTATTTTTAAACCAACTACTTTTTATCCACATTTAATTTACGATATTTTTGTTTTACTAGGTTTTTTCGTGCGAAAAGGATTTTATCAATCTTTGTTTGTTCCGCATAAAATCTTGCAAAATGATCTGGACCAGCTTTGGCTAGATTTAATTTAGAATCATTTTGTTTTTAATCGATTTTTTACAGATGCGCAAAAACCTCTATATCTGGTGAACCGGTTTCCGCCAAATTTCAATGAGGCCTCCCAAATTTTGAAAAAGTTAAAGTATGAAGTGTCATCTAAATCAATAAATCCATATTGATTGTAGAGTGGACACAGGCAGAGTGACACCATTTTGAAACCACTTTTTCGGACTGAACTTCAACAGTATAGCGAACAGTAAATCTGCAAAAAGCTCGAGGTCGAAAAGTTTCGTTATTGCTATACTTAATTTTATTATATCAAAAAGAATATAATAATTACGCCACACTTGGTAAAGAGACGGATTAGCTCTATTCAAAATCACATCCGGAGCAAGAAAGAATGGCTAAGGAAGGCTTAAGTTAATTTTAATTTACAATTTTCTAAAGACATGGGCTAATCTGAGCTCCATCCCCTTCGATTGAGAAATGATATAGTTCTGTTGTGGGGCAACAAGCAACACTGCAACTATACCGGGGCACCTCTCAAAAATTTCTCAAAATCTTGATCTATTAAAGCAATTTCCTGACACTCGAAAATATCCTCTATCAATTTTTTTATCAAAAACGCTTGAGCTGATGTTTTTTACTTTTTACGCTATTTGCCGTAGGCACTTGGCGAAACACACTTATACTTAATAAACACATTTTTATTAATCACTTGTTTTTTGTTTCGCAGAATATTCTCGCAGAAATTCTGCGAAACAAAAAACAAGTGATTAATAAAAATCTGATGTTTTTTAAATGGTGACCTGGATATCATTTGTGGCCCCTATAAACAAATTTTCCCGAATTTAGAACTCACCACAATCGATTCGTAGCACTCTAAAACCCATCCATTTTTATTCAAATTCATAAATGAATTTTCCAAATATACGACTTATTGCAATCCATTCCTGGAATTAGAAAACCCTTATCTTCGCAATTTTTATATAAATCGTTTTATCATCATTGGAATTCACTTCTCAAATTTTTATCAAGATCGTGCTAGCCAAAAGAAATAAAAATTAAATAAAGATACCCGGGCCGCACCAGACGACATCAAAATCGTTTGAAGCACACAAAAATATGAAAAAGGGATTTTTGCGATTAACGAAAAACACAAGACCCAACACGAAGCAACATAACGTAAGATAGTACAAAATTGGGCAACATGCACAACATCCCACAACCTGGTGCAACATAACGCAACATTGTGCAACATCATGAAACATGGTGCAACATCATGCAATATAGTGCAACACAATGCAGAATGGGGCAACATCATACAACACGATGAACATTGTGCAATATGGATCTACATGGCAGCCCATTCGAAGAACTCCTAATTGAAGTGTCCAGAAATCAGAACTCATTATGTATTCGATTCTTTGAACTCGAAAACATTTTCCGCCAAATTATGTGTGGATTCCACAGTGAAATAATTTTTTTCATTAAAAAATACTGAGAAACCGAAAAGAGGAGAGTGTCATATTAAAATTACGTTAGAGCGATAAAGACAAACAATAAATGTTGCCATAAAAAGTATTGAGTTCCATACTTTTTATGGCAACATTTTCCCCGCTTACTACCAGTAAATTTTACTGAAAATTTGTTTTGTTTCTTTCAACAAGTAAAGGATTTATATTTTTATCTCGTGTTAATTTTACAGAAAAAAATTTTTTCACTGTGGAATTCACGCGTTATACCAACATCGTTCAAGCAAAATAGATTTTTAAAAGGACCTCCTCCCAAGCCAACATAGCAGGACGAACTGTAACATAATACAACATCCCTCATCAATATGCTGCATCAAGAAACATGGTGCAACATTATGCAACATAAAGCAACATCACGCAATAAGATGCAGCACGGTGCATCAAGACGGTCTGATTTTTTCTTCATTTAGAATTCAAGGAATTCTAAATGAAGAAAAAATCAGAACTCTTTGTTCCCGCTTAATTTAATTAAAATCGTTCAAAATGAATACAATTCTAAAAATTGCAAGCCCCTTGTCTACTACTGGATCGTCCCCTCAATAAATTTTCCCGAAACCAGGACCTAACGCAATCGGTTTTTAATAATCGAAAACGCTTCTCCAGTAACTTTTATAAAAATCGTGCGGGTCGAAAAAAAATTAAAGAAAAGGACTTGGGCCCAACCAGACAACCATCTGAACGGATTTTTCCAAAATTCACACCCATCGCAATTGATCTCTGGCACTGGAAAATTGCCCCTTACCAATTTTTATAAAAACCGAGTGGCCCATCGCTCGACCCGAACGAATTTTCACAAAATTTGAACAAATTTGAACAAATCTCCATCAACTCTTCGCAATTGAAAACCCCCCTTCAACAATTTTTATCATATTAGGTGAAAAAAAAAATTTAATACGGGACCCGAGCCCGGCGGATTTTCCTCCAGATTTTTGCAGATTTACCTTTCGCCATATGGCCGAAGTAAAAAAAAGTAGTTTTAAAAAATCTACGTACTTAAGCTTTCTCATAAATTAGAAGGTCTAAAATTGGCTTAAATCTCACGTTAAGAAGGGGGCTCCCTCTAGTATATCCTTTCGTTCAAAAACCTAGCATTTACGGAAAACCTCAAAGAAATAAATGATTCAAATAAATTTAATAATTAAATTTTCAACAAGCAGAATTTTCGTATGAGCTGTTCAACGGTAACCCCACAACGGTAACACCCTGGTTATATTTATTACCTAATTTTTTCCTTTAGGTACTCAACATAAATCTTAAATCCACACTCGTAAATTGTATACATTTTTTTATTCGATTAAGCATTTTTTTTGTATTTTTAAAATATATGTAAAACCTATACACCCGCGACTGCCTTGAATTTTCTGATTTAGGCCACAAGTTCGTACAACATTTTGTTTCTCGAATATTTTGGTTTTTGTTGAAAATTTCAAATATTATGGAAAGATCTTGACCCCCATGCTAAAATAAAATGAAGTGTGGGTTAGTGATGGTAAATTGGGGTGACCACAAAGATGCCGAATGAATATGCAGGTGTAATAGTTTCCATCCAACATTATATCGTGGTTTTCGATGAACGAATCCTAATCCGAAGAGTACTACTCAAAGCACCTGAAAGTCGAAAACAGATGGAGCGTTACAGTCCTGACGGGTCAAAAACTGGTAACCGTCTCAAAATGGCGCCGAAACCGGGACCTGAATTGCGAAAGGTCCACCATTGGAACCCATCACAATCGATTCGTAGCACTCGAAAACCCATCTTATTCATTTTTATTCAAAGTCATTCGACCCGAAAAACCATAAATGAATTTTCCCAAATATACGACTTATCGCAATCCATTCCTGACATTAAAAAACCCTTATCTTCGCAATTTTTATATAAATCATTTAATCATCACGGGAATTTCCTTCTCCAATTTTTATGACGATTGTGCTAGCCAAAAAAATAATAATTAAATAATGATACCCCGGCCACACCAGTGGCACTATTCTGGTTTTCCCTGTGAATAGGGAATTGGGAAAAATATTTTCATAGCATTTTTGTTTAAATTATATCTTTCTGGCCTACTGTTGGAATTAGTTGGGTGTAAATATTTTTGAAACAAAGATATCTTGGAAATAACTTTTCCCTATAAAATTTTGTGGAACAAAAGTTTCCCAATCAACTTTGTTTCGAAAATATTTACACCCAACTAATTCCAATGGTAGGCCAGAAAAATATAATTTAGATAAAAATGCTATGAAAATATTTTTCCCCAATTCCCTATTCCCAGGGAAAACCAGAATAGTGCCACAGACAACATTAAAATCGTTTGAGGCACAAATAATATTAAAAAGGGATTAAGGTCAAAACATAATTTGGTAACGAATGCTATAAATCAAGATTGTTATTCTAACAAACAACATTTTAAAATAATGCCGAAAGGCAACAGACATAACATCTTGAGGCATTCCGCAATATGATGAAACATAACACCAGTTATTTGGTTAACGAAAACACAAGACCCAACCCGAAGTAACATAGCGTAAGATTGGACAAAATTGGGCAACATGCACAACATCCCACAACCTGGTGCAACATAACGCAACATTGTGCAACATCACGAAACATGGTGCAACATCATGCAACATGGCACAATACAGTACACCATAATGCAGCATCGTGCAACGCATACAGCACGATGTACATCATGCAACATGGTGCTACATGGCATCCCATCCGAAGAACTCCTAATTGAAATGTCCAGAAATCAGAACTCATTGTAATCGATTCTTTGCACTCGTAAACTTAGTTCTGCCAAATTATACCAAAATCGTTCCAGCCAAATAGATTTTTTAACAAGACCTCAAGCCAACATGACAGGAAAAAGTGAAACATCAAACAACATCTCTCAACCAGATGCTTCATCAACCAACATGTTGCAACATCGTGCAACTTAAAGCAGCATCACGCAACAAGCTGCGGCTATCGTTGTAATCGTTTCCTTGCATTCGAAAATCCTGCCCCGCTTAATTGGATCGAAATGGTCCAAAACAAATACAATTGTATAAACTCTGAGCTCCTTTTCCACCACCAGATGGTCTTCTCAATAAATTCTCCCGAAATCAGGACCCATCACAATCGGTTTGTAGTAACCGAAAACGCTTCTCCAGTAATTTTTATAAAAATCGTGCGGGCCGAAAAAAAAATTAAAGAAAGGGACTTGGGCCCAACCGGACAACCCTCTGAACGGATTTTCTCAAAATTGGCACCCATCACAATCGACCTCTGGCACTGGAAAATCACCCCTTACCAATTTTTATAAAAATCGAGTGAGCCACAGAAACATTAAAAAATGGTTCGGACCCATCGTTCGACCCGAACGATTTTTCACAAAATTTGAACCAATCTCTATCGATCCCTCGCAATTGAAAACCCTTATTCACCAAATTTTATCATAATTATGCGAGTAAGCAAAAATTAAAAATGGGAGCCGAGCCGGCTTCCATTTTTAATTTTTATACGGCCAAAGTAAAAAAAAAGGAAGTTTTAAAATCTACGTACTTAAGCTTTTCTCATAAAATAGAAATTCCAAGTGACTTTATTGCTTTATATCTCACGTTCAGAAGAGAGCTGAGAATCGAAAGTTTAGCATTCACTAAAACCAACAAAGAATTAAATGATTTAACTAAATTTAAAGATTAAATTTTCCACAAGAGTTGATTTTGAGGGTTTTAGAAATTTTATTAGGATTATTGTTTTTTGAGTAAACAAAAGAGTTTTACCAAATGTCTGGTTAGCTAAATTTTTCGCTTTACAAATCAAGTGTGCAGGACATTCGTACAAAAGAAAGTCGGAGTCGATGGAGTTTAGAAGTTATATCCTTATAATGATGTATGGTCATAATAAGAGTTGCTAGTGATGAATAGTTGCTTATCAGCGATTATGGCTATTCCATATTATAGATAGATGTCTCTAGATAATTACAGATTTTCAGTTTCAAATTTTTTCTTTCATCTTTAAATTTTCTGATTCTTTGTCATTTTTTCAAATGCTATACTTTTCAAAATTATTCCAAAAATTGTAAAATATTTCACGGATTTACAACTTCCGGTACACAGATTTTCACCAAATTTTGCAAGGACCTCCATATCAAAAAAAAAAGATTAAAAATGACGCTTGATGCCTATATACAACTCAATCTGCCTAGTCTGAAAAATGCTGGATTTTGCAGAAATATTTTTGTTTATCAAATCTTGTCATTCAGTTTGATTCTGTGTTTTGAATCTTTTTACTTCTAAAAGATTTTTGCTAATGCTATAAACTTTTAAAAATTGTCCATAAAACAAAAAGCTCCTATAGGTTACTGGGATCTCCCAATATATGGTAAAATCTTAAGTATCATGTATCATCCCAATCAATCAATCCATTTGGGCTGTACTGAGGCCAAATTTTATAAGTTAAAAATGGGTTCTTTGTTCGAAAAACGTCATTTCCGCTTAAATTTAGCAAAATTGTTGTAAGTGATATTCTTTTGAAAATAATTGCAAAACGCGAAAAAACTCCTGTGAAAACTGTCAATTTGTAAAAAAAAGTTTAAGTATAAAGTTTCATCCCGATTAATCAATCCATCTGAGCTGTACAGCACAGAACTTTGAATGAAATATTGTTTTTTGACAAATTGTAACGATTTTACGAAATACCCTCTGAGTGATTTAACACAGGATGAGATTAAGTTGGATTGTTTGGTGAAGGGTATTGATTTCAGCAATTCAGATCGGGAGCAACGATTACTCGAGTGTTTAAGTGCCGAATGACTAGATGCTTCCTCAAAACCTAGTCGAACTCATAATAATAATTACCAGCAAGAGCTTAAATTGTGTGCCAACCAATTCTGATAATGTTCGAGTTTTAAAACTAAGAATTCGTCATTGGAAGCTGGACATCATTCAATGATGTAGTTCATTTGCAATTAATGCAACAGTTATATGATCTGAAAATCGATTAACTAAACTCTCACATAAAACAAACGTCGCGGCAACTCGAAATGGCTACAACTATTGTGCTCTTAAGAAATTAGATTTAGAAAATTCGGTGGAATCAATGACCGAACCAGTTAGTTCTTTAGTATAGACATTCCAGATATGATCATTTCTTCTCGAGAGACGCACACGCCAGTTACACAGCATATTACTGAAACCGCTCCGATAAAAGAGCAAACGACATTAAGGCCTCAGAGTAAAAATTGAACCCACTTTAGATGGTCGGATTCCTCCAAGCCAATAACGACAACTAAATGAGATAAGTATCAGCCACTAAATCTAACGTATTCTAATAATAATTACACTAGTGTCCCGCGCACTGTTCAAATAACTAATATCGATATCCCTACAATACTGTGCCAGTGAATAAATTGTCTGGCCTCATACCCAAGTTTTGTGGCTCATACCCAAAGATGTGGCTGAAAAATTGTATTGAGTTTTTACGCAAAAATATCCGAATGTTTCATGTGAACAACTTAGAGGTTCAGTGTTCGGAATTAGACAGAGCCACTCGAAGATACATCGAATCCAGAAAACAGCGAAATTCTGAGTCGGTCGGTGAATTCACCTTAGAGGTAGAAAGTTTAAATAACCGTCCCAATCGACCGTTTCCCGAAATGGATCCTTTATAGATTTTTCGCGTTCGAATTGCAGCAAATTAGCTTACAAATGATGATTATGTCTATTGAATATTTACGCATAATCTGCCATAAATACGAACGATTACGGGCAAAAACGCGTAAGAAACGATCGTCCTATAATAAGCAACGACGTAGAGTGGTACGCGCCATTCCCATGCCGAACATGAATATGGAACACGCCTCGTCTGGTAATGAATTAGAGATTGATCAGTAAGAGGATATACATACAGGTTTTACCAGTTATGGATTAGATGCATTGACGCATCCACCACCGAGCCACGCTGTACAACCACGAACCAGTCCTGAACCACTTTGACAATCATTAGTATGCATTGAATTGTCGCAACCCAGAGTATATAAATCAAAATTGTACTTTTTTAGTATATTGTTAAGTATAAGTTGTTGAGTATAAGTTCACAAACAAAAAGTTCTTCACGTGTCCTGTCACATCACTCAACTAGAAACTGTGTAACTTATATATCACAACTACAACTTTCAAATAGGTCCACATTCGCAACAAAGACGTCTAAAAATAATTTTCGTTTGACTAGAAATATTAAATACTAGGTTATTCTAGGTTAATTTTGTGTGTGTGTGCGCTCATTCGATTTTACGATTACATTTTTGATGCATTTTATGTATTTCGTTGACGAAATTTTGAAAAAAATAAAATCACACGGACGAATTATTTTTGGTCACCCTATGCGTTTTCGAGTGAGTGACATAGACGTTATAATATAGAAGAAAAAAATGTTAGTCACCCTGTGCGTTCTCGAGTGAGTCAGTCAGTGAAATAGACGTTTATAATATAGAAAAAAATATATAAAAAAAAAATCACACGGACGAATTTTTTGTTTCCTCAATCTGTGTATTCTCAGAAAAAAAAAAATTTTTGGTCACCCTGTGCGTTTTCAAGTGACATAGGTGTTTATAATACAGGTTTTCCAATTTTGTCCAGTTTTTCAATTTTCCAGTTTTCGAATTTTCTAATTTTATAAATTTCTTATTTTCATATTTTATTACTATCTTATTTTCCAATTTTCCAATTTTTCAATTTGTTTATTTATCAATTTTCCAAATTTCCTATTTTCATATTTTCTTATTTTCCAATTTCCCAATTTTCCAATTTACCAATTTTCCATTTACCAATTTTCCAATTTCTCAATTTTCCAATTTTCCTATTTTCTTATTTTCCAATGTACCAATTTAGCAATTTTTCAATTTTCCAATTTTTTCAATTGTCCAATTTCCAAATTTCCAATTTTTCAAATTTCCTATTTTCTTATTTTCATATTTTCAAATTTTCCTATTTGCCAATTTTCCTATTTTTCAATTTGCAAAGTTTCCTATTTTACAATTTTTAAATTTTGTGAGTGACATAGACGTTATAACATAGGAAAAAAAAATTTTTTGGTCACCCTGTGCGATCTCGAGTGAGTCAGTGACATAGACGTTTATAATATATATTGGCGTAATCGTCGAAATTTCACTCTTGTCTGTGCAGAAACGCGTTTAGCCTCTAAATTGATAAAATATGGTTTTATGAAGAGTGCGAGTACGAGTAGTTTTGGGCTGTTTAAAAGTCGACCGTTATTGGGATCACTCGAGAAGTTACTGTTACAAAATCGATTCGACCTAAAATATCAAGTATAAGGGTATAAATTATTATTGAGGCGTCTGGTGGTTTTGGAAAAAGATTAAGTATAAAGTTAAATCCCGATCAACTATCCGTCTGGGTTGTATCGGAACCACGTCGTTGAAAAATAGTTATTTTTAAAAATCGTCACTTCGCCAAATTTTTTAAAACTGATTTGGGTTACAAATTTAAATTAGAATCTTTTAAATTCACAATCGTTTTTCTTGGAAATGGCTTAATTTGCAAAAATTTTCCAAAAAAAAAAACGGAAATCTTCTAGGAAAGCTGCCACACTTCCGGTGGACTGATTTCAGACAAAAAACCCTACAGGATCTCCTAATTTAAGGAAAAAGTTTAAGCATGTTTCACAACGATTAGTCAAGCCTTCTGGGCTGTAGAGAACCAACAAAATTTGGTTTGTGCAACACCACTCAAGAAAGCTTTTCTTCAGCTGAAGGAATGCATTTTTTATTTTTTTTAGGATAATAAAACTTTTGATGTGTTTCATTAAATTTGTTGCCAATTGTGCGAACTGGGATAAGTATCTCTACAGTTTTGAGATAAATCGAGGCATAGTAGTTTACCATATACCGACAAATTGTTCAATTAGTGTTAGTGCTTTGTATGGTTGAATTCCATTAGAAGTAATCTTGTGTTTCACAAAGTCGATATATTTGTATTTCTTTAGTCAATAAAATTACAGGCGTTCAATTTTAAAATAAAATACTGGAAATGGTCATCGCATGTTGTCCCGGACAGTTTGTTGAGGGTGAATATAGAAGATCTATAGAACAGTTCGACGATGAATTGGACTTGGATTCATATGCATTTTACGAAATCGATTATAAAATAAAATAATAGAATCAACAGAATAAAAGCTCATCCCGTTAATAATTTCTCAGACCAAAAAGTTCATCAACAACTGCGATGTTTGCATAGGTAGCAAATCAGTCAATTTTTAATCGCGACCTTGAAATCAGTAAACAAATTGAGCGCTATGACCCCTATAGCTGCTTTTTATAGGAGTTTTGGGTTTTAAGTTTGGAGGATTCATTGTTAAGGAACAATTAAAGTTCACGAAAACCGACATTTTCTTCTCGTATACTGTAAAGATATTTCCAGTTGAAGATCTTAAAGGGGTTAAACAATGATTTGGCTCCCACAGAATTCATTAAGCCAGACTCCGAAAAATATGGTTTTATACCACTGGCATTTGGTCTCCGATAGTAATTTGCTTTGACGCGGCTACCTTGGTATTACATAGGGGTACATAGAGACGTTTGAAGCCCTCTGAATACCCTGGGGTGTCGGATTATTAAGTTTGGGTTAGTGATATACATTTTCGGAATACTGTGGTAAATTTTAAATTATGATTTAGGTCTCGTTCTCCATTTTTCAGCCTTGGGTTGGTTTATTCTTATAAATGTAAAATAGTCTTTAATGGTAGGGTGAGTAAAGACATGTGAACAACTTCGTTGCATCACGATAACCTTTAGACATCTCACACAACATCACTACATTATTTTCATAGTGGTATACTCGTAATACTAATAAAGCCAGTTAGTTTTCACGCAATCTGGACGAAAGTCGCGTGATGTTCGATCTTCAATCTGTTGTAAATACGAAATTGCACACAAAACGTTTGAGTTTGCCCATTGTGATATTTATAATACGGAATGTATGCCATCCAAGAAATTCTAACATGCATTATGTACGTAAAAGTGAAATACTCGTTCCCTTCATAAAAATAAATGAACCGATATCGATTTTCTAATCAAACAATAAAGGATCAATAGTACCTGGTAAAAAATGTATTCTTATTCTAATTTTAGCTGTACAAATGTAATTATTCTTTCTCTATTGCTTTGAATTTCCATATTAATATAAATTTGTTACTAAGAAGTTTGTATGATGAAAATCAGTTCAAAATCGTCACTCGACTTATTCAAATCGATGCTAAGTGTGGTTTTTAGTGTGACCATAGTGAATTTACTTTAATCAGTAATATGCGTAACTGAATGCGACAACATAATCAGCGCCAGCAATTTTTTACCGCGGTGATCCAAATTTGTCATGCTAAAGTATAACAAATCACATAATGCACAGAAATAATTTTTCATTTTGCAAATGAAGTTCATCCATCACAATTAAAATACTTTTCATAATTGTGAATTGCAAGTACGCTTAATTATAAAGAATGTAATATACATTTTTTTTTATCGTGATCTTAATAAGATAATAGAGGATACATGTTTCATTCTTTGTGTCATCATATCTTAACGTAAGATATCTTGTTTTTTGTGGCAAGCAAGCCAATTAACTTTGTTCAGTTCGTGCGACAATTTTTATAGTGATTGAAGTCAAAAGGTATTTGGATAAATCAGTAGTGTATTTTTAAAACATATGCGGTACCGTCATTAATTAGGGAAATCATATATTTGTTAAGTAAAATCTAGTGGGGTCAGTTTAGTATAGGTGTTAACAAAAATAATACTATGTCATTTCTGAAACGGTGATAAAAATGTGATTATTTTTACGTTCGATTCATTCGATGTCGATTGGTGTGAGTTTATAAAATTAAATTCGTTTGTGAATCAAATCAGGATTTTTATTAAGGGACTGTTATAGCTATATGTAAAAGTGTCTGAATTTTAGTTGAATACGAACGTTGTAAGAAACGTTTCCAGCACTGCCTGAAGCCTTGGAAGGCTTCTAGAACCAAAAGTAAGGAAAGTTCGTTAATTTCATTACAAAAAATGTAAAAAAAAATTCCACGTGGTATTTTGGTTAATAAGGCAGCGCACCGTCAAAAAATGAGTGAAGGTCGCCTTATCGTAATTAATTTTTAGTGTTTCAATTTAACGTGAATAATTATTAACCGTAGACCAGTTTGACTTTGACACCATTTATCATGTAGACAATTTGTCATACACCAATTTATCGTAGTTTATAAAAATGACCGTATAACAAAATTATGTGTAAATAAAAAATTAAAGTGTCTTGGTTTTATAAAATTTTATTGAATTCGGCCATTTATAAATCGATTAAGATGGGGTTGGATATGTTGCATGGAAATATGTCCACCTGAGACTGACCTCGGTCATTTCTTATCCGATTTTAATAGGATTGAGAATATTGATGGAAATGGGATTCTTAAATGATTTTTGGAAGAATTTCAAAAATATATCCACCTGGGACGAAACTCGGTCGTGGAAGAAGTTCTGAAATATGGCCACCTGAATGTCACGGGATGTGAGCGTTTACTTATAATTTAACGACTGCAGTGTCAGCGCCTTATAAATTCCCAAATTAATTTTATATTAAAAATATAATATTTTGGTTAGACATAATACTCTAAATCGGGCCAATCCGCGATGTCTTCGTAAACTGCATTTGTTACTCCCGATCCGTGATATTTGTCATTCAACAAAAAAAATCCTTAATGTATCCCAAAAGACTTTCTTGATTACTCCGCCTATTAGTTAATCGGAGTGAACTTTATGACAAAACAACAAAATATACGGAGTGACCTGTAAGTACTTAGAATTGAAAAACCACTCAAAAACTCATCTTCATAATAATATTTGAAAATTTTTAATAAACACAAATATTATATTTCTACACTTTAATTAGAAAACATTTAATTTTTGTGAATTGTTTTGAGTGGATTTTATAAAATGAATTTTTTTAAAACAAAACACACTTAGAATCGCTCAGAGGTGATCGAACTTACTCTAAACTAGAATTTGATATAACGGACAAATCCTATTTATCCACATACTCGGAAATCTCTGATATTTTTATTATTTCAGAGAGAATATTATTGAGTGAAATATAAAATTACTAAATGTTTGAAATTATTTAACTCGGTTCACAATGTACAGATTATTACACTCAGCGATATTATCTCTCGATTTAAAAAAATCTCAGCATGTGGATAAATAAGATTGGTTTCTTACATTAAATACTAATTTAGAGCCACTTCGATCACCTCTGCGTCATTCGAAATGTGTTTTGTTTTAAAAAAATTTATTTTATAAAATTTACTCAAAATTATATTCACAAAAATTAAATCTTTTCTACTTTAAGTGTAGAATTAAAATATTTGTGTTTATTCAAAATTTTCAAATATTATTATGAAAGATCAATTTTTGAGTGGTTTTTAAATTCTGAGTACTTATAGGTCACAGTATATATTTTGTTATTTTGGCATAAACTTCACTCCGATTACCAGTTATTGTTTGCTTATAGTGGATTCCATCATAAAATAGACATCTATAAGCATTTGTTTCCTCTGTTTAACAAATCTTCCGATCCGGATTCAAGAAATGGCTGAACTAGTAATTTCCAAATATTCGCAGTTAAAACCATTATTAAGCGCTTCGGTAATCTCATGGTAGTTTGGAACCTTACATATTGATGAAACGTTTATTGCACGATGCATATAGATAGAAGGAATATCTCGTACTTATGTGACTCGCTGTTTTGTACTGCTTTGTACAAGTCTAGTGAAAAGGCATGCATTCATGGATGCGTTTATATAGAAAATATGTGATTGCATCCAACGAATTGAAGAACATGACTACCTAGCTCAATGGTCCATGTCTCTTTATGGTTAAAAAAACACGAACTGATTCAAACATGAAATTCGAACTGATGGTGCCGCGCTATACCCGATGAACATTTCTGATCTGAACAGTTAAATCACCTACGAATATTGTAGAATTGTGGTCAAGGCGAATCGATGATGTTTTTGTTGAAAGCTTGTGTAGTTCAATCGAGTTTATCTTCGCTTGGAGCTTGTAACCCGACTCTAAATTTGAGCTTGTTGATGTTATTAGTACCACAGAGTTTCATGGCGGTTATAATCGATGATGCTGTTACCGATGACTCGCAGCCAACCTGGAGTTTTCAACTAAGCACACAGAGGCCTCTCTCTCGGTGATGATTTTCCGGCTAGATCTCAGGGTAATTGCATAGATCGTGTGAAAACAGAGGCATGCGTGCCCTTGGCATACACCGTGGAACAGAAAAAAATCAAACTCAAAGCAAAGTAAAAAAAAATGAATTTAAATTAAGTCAACCACAATACGTTGCACGAAAAATATAATAACAACCGAATATGTTCATCCTACGACTAGTACATAGTCTGTTGAAGAGATCCCCCGAATGATCCATCGACCCCGGAATGCCGATGCTCAGCCATGAAGCGGCCTTACAGTATAGGAACATCTTTTCAACAGGCCAGGCTTCATTTCAACGGGAGAGACATCCAGCTAATCCCCCACAATTCACACCACGAGAGCATGAGACCGCCGGGAACCGTGTGGATTTTACAGTCGTTCCCGAAAGGACGATACATATGCTGGACTCACCACTTCGATCCTGTGGATGTCCTGTCCAGTGGATGAAGGGGAGTGGCAAGCCAAGACTGTGCATTTTGACCCAGCACTTATTTTGTATTTCATTTTATTTACAAAAGTGCAATCAGGAATCAAAGAAAGAAGGGTTACCGACGAAATCATAAAGAAAGGAAATAGATCGATCAAGGAGGAAATAAATAAGCCAAATGCTAGGATTCGCCATGTAAAACAGTTTTTTAAAATTATTCGCAGTGTAAAGAAAAATAAAATAAAAGTAGAAATAAAAAAAACAAAAAAATAAAATGAGCGCTTCCAAATGGCGCACAAACGTTATGGCTCGATTATAATATGTCTATAAGAAAAAAAAATTAGAAATCGACAATCGAAAATGAATAATTAAAAAAATTTAATAAATAAAAAATGGAAGATTGAATTTAGAGAAAAATAAAAAAATGTAATATTAAAAATTGGTACTTCTACTGTTGCGGCCTGGTAGCCGTCATGCCAAAGGTAGTATCGCACCCGGACCGTTGCGGCCTTGTGGCAGCGGATATCAAGGCTCCAGCGATGCGGCCCACCCGCCGGTTAACGTACAAACATAAAAAAAACGTTGGGCGTCTTCCAGCCTTTACAAAACTGGCTGGCCTTAGTTGGTCAACCGTACCCGCAATAACGTGGGGCGTCTTTCCGCCTTTAGCTAAAAATATATAGCGCGTAGGTAGGCCGCTGTAAATAACTGTTGGGCGTCTTCCCGCCTTAGACCAAAGATACATGATATTGAACGTTGGCTTGCCCTAACCGTAAACCAATGGAGTGGCCTGAACTGGCCTCTAAAACTAAAACTATTCACATAATAGTTTTAAATTTTTACTCCAAAAAAAATTCAAAATGAAAACAGTTAAAACATATTGCGAGTTTTATCACATTACAATCAACTTATCCATACGAATTTCAAAACTCGACTAAAAAAACTCTGGCACCAAAAAAATATTGAAGAATATTTTTTTCGTTTTTTTCCTGCACATCACTCTCTCTACCGTGCATCCATCGCAAGTACCAAAACAAGAAAACACTAAAAAATACCCCGTACACATTGGTCTCTCCCCATAATTCTCTCGCCATTTACGTAATGCAATAGGGGTGTGCAAAAACATAAAACAGGATTTAAAGCCCATGCACACTGCACAACAATTTTAATATTAATGTCATACTACAGATGGCAATGGCATGCGTAAAATGCATCAATCAAACGACTAAAATTTGAAAGTAAAGAAAAAATATAAATAAAAACGGGAGATGGGCAATGTTATGACCGTTGAGTCGTCACAACGCTATTACCAACTTGTTTCCAATGTTTGTAGTGAAAGAATTAATTTCCACTCGATTTAAGTTGTGTAGAGAGATTAGCAGTAGGTTTCACTTTCGATTATTTCATTTTAAAATACAGTAAACCCTTGATTTATCGGACCCCGATTTAATGGACGCTCGATTTAACGGACAATTTTTTATTTTCCATTTTTCGATAATCGATTATGATTGAGTATGTTGCGTTCTTAAATGATTTTGGAAGAAATTCTAGAATTTGACCATCTGAAAGGAACTTAGATAAATTCTTAACCGATTATGATGGGGTTTGGTATGTTGGAAGGAAATAGGATTCTTAAATGATTTTTGGAAGAAAATGTGGAAATTCTTTCTGTCCCAGATGGCCATGGAACTCGATCAATTGTTAATGGTTTATGATGGGATTGGGTATGTTGGATGCACATAAAGATTCTTAAATGATTTTGGGAAGAAGTTCTGGAATATGGCCACCTGGGATGGAACTCGTTCAATTCTTAACCGATTATGATGGGATTGGGTATGTTAGATGGACATGGGATTCTTAAACGGTTTTTGGCCTATTGCCAATTTTTTCTTTCCTATAATAATCCTATTTCCATCCAACATACCCAATCCCATCATAATCAGTTAAGAATTGGACGAGTTCCATTCCAGGTGGTCGTATTCTAGAACTTCTTCCCAAAATCATTTAAGAGTCCAATTTAAATCCAACATTCTCAATCCCATCATAATCGGTTAATAATTGAACGAGTTCCATCCCAGATGACCATATTCCAGAACTACTTCCAAAAACTGTTTACGAATATCTGTTTTATCCGACAAACAAAATCCCATCACAATCAATTAAGAATTGGTCGAGTTCCGTCGCAGGTGGCCATATTCCAAAACTTCTTCCAAAAATCATTTAAGAATCCCATGATCGAGTTCCGTCATAGGTGACCATATTCCATAATTTCTTCCAAAAACTGTTTACCAATTACCATCCAACAAACAAAATCCCTTCATAATCGGTTAATAAACGAGTTCTGTCCTATAGGTGGTCATTTTCCAGAACAAATGTAAACTATATGGTCGATTAATTTTAAAAACATTCGGATTTAACGGACTCCCCAATTAGTCCGTTAAATCGAGGTTTTACTGTATTCATCAGTAAAAGTCAATTTATTTTTCACTTACCCCTTCAGTATATAGTAGTTTGTTCAAAGATCAACTTTGTTATTCGCTACTGAATTTCCCTGCTTTATTAAAAAGGAGGATATTTGATAGCAACATTTACATTTATTTCGCTATCTCTTTATTTTTTCAATATTGTAAGTTTGTCATTTTTATATCGTCAATCTTTCTAAATTATATTCGACGGTTGCGGAGGCATGGTCGTAAGTTTAAACCTCCACGCTTTGCTTGCTAGGTAAATCTAAATGAATATAGCGGTATAATGAAAACGGTTCAAGAGAGATTTTGCTTATGTTCATTGACACTCATGTCAGGGCAAGTTATTGGCGCCGCGTAACCAACTCCACTTTAGCTTTAGTTCTCCAGGTTATCGAACCACATGTCAATTTTCTCGCAAGCGGCTCCATGTGAAAACGTGTTTCATGTAGAATTAAATGCCTAATTAACATCTATCATCAGTACTCAGTACCTTCCCCAGGTGGCCTTGTTATAGAACCTCTTCCGAAAACCATTTAAGATCCTCATTTCCATTCAACATACCTAATCACTTCCTAAACGGATCAGAAATAGCCGAGTTCTGCTCCAGGTGGCCGTATTCCATATTTTTTCCCAAAAATCATTTTAGAATTCCATTTCCATTCGCGACATGCCCAACACCATCATAATCGGCTAAAAAATAACGGAGTCCCTTTCAGGTGGCCATATTCTAGAACTTCTGCCAAAAACATTTTAGAACCCCATTTCCATTCAACGTACCAAATCCCTTCACATACGGATAAGGAATGACCGAGTTCTGTCTCAGGTGGCCGTCAAGCAAAACTTCTTATAAAAATTTTTTAGAGTCGCTTCCATTCAACATATCCAATTAAATAATATGTGGCTATATTCCAAAACATCTTGCAAAAATGGTTTTAGGATCCAATTTCTATTCAACATAAATAATCTCATCAGGATTTGTTAAAAAAAGGCCGCGATCATATACGAAATACGTATATTGAAAAATGTTTTATTTTTTTGTACTTCAAAACACTAAATGTGTTATACGATAAACTGTGCACACGACTAATTGTTCTACGATAAATTGTTCAACGGTAAACTTTTCTATGGTAAATTGTTGTCCGATAAACTGATTACACAATAAATTCCTCTACGGTAAATTGTTCGCGATAAACTGACAGTAAAGACGATCATTCATGTACAAATTGTGTCTGACAGACATAAATAATAATCGCTCTGGTTGAAGGTCGGCCATATTTTTTTATCGTACGACAAAAATTATAAATTGAACATTGCTCAATTTTGTACAAAATTGGACGGCATTGAGAACAAAAGAATACATATTCTAAAATAAAAATAAAAAAACAAAACAAAAACACTTTTAAGGTTGCTTGCTTTTATAAAATGTCAAAAAATATCCATGCCATAAAACTACATACAGGTATCGCTTAAGTGTGAATTTCGTTTTTATTTTATAAGACGAAAAAAATATTAAGCTGAGTTAAGTTGTGTTCATAATCGTGGCATATGTTTGAATGTATGACTGGACAAATGGTTGTGGATGAGGGTACAGCACCCATCGGGTTCGAAAATATTATGAAATTAGTCCTTGAGTTTCAACTAAATTTTCATGAGGTTTTCCTTATGCGGATTATAAATCTAGCAAAATGGAATGTAACTAAAAACAGGGTTTAATCTTTCCAATCTCATTTGGTGTCGAAGAACTCCCAACCCTTCCATGGTTATCTTTCCTCGACCTACCTTACGCAATGGCCTGCAAAATTAAACAAGCATGGCTATAGGTCTGATTTAAGGGCAGGTCGGCACATAGGTTTTGCTCTCCGACAGGGGGTCATTTGTGTTCATTTCCATCATAACAATAGCAGTAGCTGACCAGATGATGTCTCTCTATCTACTGATTATTTCTGATTCCAGTTTGGAATCTTTTTAAATGTAAAGGTTTATTGCCAAAAAAATATGTCTATGACCTACAATTTAGAAAATCCGGCAATTTAGTCGAAACAATCGGTGTTAGGCACACGGCCATATTTTATTGATATCTACTGAAATTTGAGCAAACTAAAAACAATATGAAGTTGAATTGAACTTTCAATAGTTTGTTTACTGAACTGACAAATATTTCTTCGCACATAAATTAATTGTGCAGTTAAATGCCAAAATATTACGAGAAATAAAAATTTGTCAAACTGATTATATGTTGAAGGATTTGTTCCTTAAATATGTTGTGGCCCTATTCTGGTAATTTCCCTATAAATCTGTCTTTCTAGCCTATTGAGGAAGAAAAGTTTTATTATACATTTTTATCAATCGGGAATAATTTTTTCATAGGGACACTGACAGGGAAAATTATTCCCAAGTTTATTTTGTTTTAAATCAAATTATCACAAATTTTTTACCTCAGTGTGCCATGAAAATTATTTAAACAGAAATTATATGTAAATTCTTTCCCCTGTTCACTATTCCCGAAAAATTACCAGAATAGGGCCACTGGTCGATAGAAATTTTCCATCGCGATAAATAAGTTTATTTGAAATGTGCAAATAATTTATTACAATTTAAATTAGTAACTATTGCATATTTCCAGATAGATGCCTCTAGTTAATTAAAAATTTCAAATTTATTTACAATTTGTAGTTTAAAAAATGCTTGTAAAACATAGAGTTACTTTTATTTAATTATTAATATTATTTACGAGTATTTTAATAAAACACCACATACTTTAATGTCAAATCGAGTGAAAAACAAATAAAGCGGTCCACTTAATTTCGGTTAGCGT
Organism: Nephrotoma flavescens; assembly: GCA_932526605.1. Lineage (NCBI taxonomy): Eukaryota > Metazoa > Arthropoda > Insecta > Diptera > Tipulidae > Nephrotoma > Nephrotoma flavescens. The sequence goes on along the minus strand of OW052222.1, from coordinate 227,187,326 downwards.
AGTAGTCGATCTAACTACTAACAAATAATTTGTGTGATTTAGTATCAAAATGTAAAATTATTTACCCCTTCGATAATTAAACAATTACCTAATAGCTAAACAGCAACTTTATCAAACTGCGGCTAACCTAAAATATAGAAAAGTAATGAGAAAAAAGAGTTTTAATATCATTTCCGAGGTTGGCGACATATTTTACAAGGTTAACGTCAGGGATGCAAGAACGCAACTCAAAAATCAACAAAGGTCATGTGGATGACGCCAATATCAGATCGGTACACTACTTTTCGCCAAATTTCTTGATCTTCTCACAATTTATGAAAAAAACTTAATTACCAGTTTCAGCTACTTTTTCAAAAATCATGTATGCTTCTATTTTGGACCTAGTAAATTTACGATAGATACCACTTCCGGTAAAAAGATTTGCTGAGCATTTTGCTACGATCTTTGAGTTTATAAAAAAAGCATAAACGTAAAGTTTGGCCCTGATCAGTAAGTCCATCTAGGCTTTAGAGATGTCGAATTTTGTTCAAACACTGTTTTTCAAACTGGTAGTTTACTAATTTAGTTTACGAAAGTAGTTTACTAATTTAGTAAGTAATACAATATTCAAAATCCAAGAAAGTGCCTTTCAATAGCTTTTATAAAGGCTCTAAATTTTCTTTTTCAAATGTTTTATATTCTTAAATTTAAAAGGAGAATTTAAGAATATAAAACATTTGAAAAACAAAATTTAGAGCTTTTATAAAAGCTATTGAAAGGCACTTTCTTGGATTTTGAATATTGTATTACTTACAAAATTAGTAAACTACTTTCGTTTCTGACCTACATTCTATACATAAAACACCAGAGCTGTATTCTGAAAAATTTTTCTTTTTCAGGAATATCAAAATCGATATAAAACTGAATTTGTTTGTGTATTATTCAACCAACTGACCTCTTAACATTCCATTTTCAGTCTTAAATATCAATAAAAGTTTTTAAAAAAATTTTATATGATTCCATAGCTACATACATTTTTAAATTTAATTGTATGGATTTATTGTCTGTACTGTTGTTTTTATTTTTAATTCGTAACCCCCCTTAAAATTTATATTATATACCATTACCACGCACCACCGCAAAAACAGATTTCAAAATTCCCATCATTTATGTTGTGACATGAGAAATTCATAAAATAATATTTTCATTTTTAGTTAAAAAGTTAACTTTGATCCGGTCGGAATACTGGAACGGATTATAAGTAAAACATTTAAATTTTGAAACAGTTTCATTTTGTTTTTGTTGCTTTCTAGGTTTGCCAAAAAGAGATATGGAACAAAATAATAATCATGTCATTGCTACAAATACGATAGCGGATATAGAAGAATTTTATCGAGACGCAACGATCTTGATTACGGGTGGTACTGGTTTTTTAGGCAAAGTGTTGGTGGAAAAACTACTCAGGTGTTTTAAAGTGCGTAAAATTTATTTACTGGTACGGGTTAAAAATAATGTTAATGTACAGGATCGACTAAAGAGTTATTTCGAAGAGACTGTGAGTGATTTTATTTTTCAGTTCGTGGTTCAATTATGTAGAGTACTTTTAATTTTATTATTTTAAGATTTTCGATAGAATTCGAGCTGAGAATGAGGGGAGCCATGAATCTGTGTTTTTGAAAGTGTATCCGATTGAAGTGGATTACGAGTCATGTGATTTGGATATATCAGAGGAAAATGTGAAATTAATTTGTAGTGATGTTGAGGTAAGTTGATTAGAAGCATTTTATGAATTTTATCTTAAACATTATTTAAATGCAAAAAAGCGCACATTTGATTGTGTTGAAGTCTTTTTAAATAAAATAAATCTTTATAAATAAAACATGCGGAGTACAGCACCACCTTCATGTGGTGTAAATTGACAAAATAAACATTTTAAATAAAATTTAATTTACACTTTGAAAGATTTTCGACTAATTTGATTTTTTGCTTAGCAAGTAAATCTCTCTCTCTCTCTCAAATGAGGTTTCATAATCATATTTTCATTTCGGATAATGAGTGATTTATTCATTGCTCCTAAAACAGCCGTGAAATTTTTTTCCTTGTCACAACCGTGAATCGAACCCGGGACCTAAGGTCGCTGGAGCAAACATGTTCACCACTTTGCCACCGGGACGGCAAGTAAATCTGAATAAATTAATTTATCAAAAAAAAAGAATAAATTATGGCTGATTCACTGTTTTCGCTCAACAAGGTTTTTTTCTCTTAACATTTTTTTTGGTATCTTACGAAATAGAGCTTACTAGAAGATAGAGAGAATGCAAGTGTTTAATTAAGCGAACCCATGAAAATTCTTCGTACCTGCATTTTGGAGAGTTGTAGTTAGTATAATGATTGAGATTTATCCCATGAGTCGTCCCGAGGCAATGTGGTGATCCTGTAGGAAATCCTGCTACTTAAATTTGAGTGAAAGTTTTATGAATTTTTGCATTGAAAATTAGTATGGAATGGGCATACTTTTCTAAATTTCAGCCAGTTACTCGTTTCCAACGTCTTCTTCATCCCATTGCCAACTTATAAAGAAATGAAATATTACTTTATTTAACGCTGTTAGTGTCAAAAGAGTGTTCTTTGCTTTGCACCTTGATTTTACTGAGTCTCATCTAAAAATATTAGAAATTGAAATTGAAATTGAAATTGAAATTGAAATTGAAATTGAAATTGAAATTGAAATTGAAATTGAAATTGAAATTGAAATTGAAATTGGAATTGAAATTGAAATTGAAATTGATATTGAAATTGAAATTGAAATTGAAATTGAAATTGAAATTGAAATTGAAATTGAAATTGAAATTGAAATTGAAATTGAAATTGAAATTGAAATTGAAATTGAAATTGAAATTGAAATTGAAATTGAAATTGAAATTGAAATTGAAATTGAAATTGAAATTGAAATTGAAATTGAAATTGAAATTGAAATTGAAATTGAAATTGAAATTGAAATTGAAATTGAAATTGAAATTGAAATTGAAATTGAAATTGAAATTGAAATTGAAATTGAAATTGAAATTGAAATTGAAATTGAAATTGAAATTGAAATTGAAATTGAAATTGAAATTGAAATTGAAATTGAAATTGAAATTGAAATTGAAATTGAAATTGAAATTGAAATTGAAATTGAAATTGAAATTGAAATTGAAATTGAAATTGAAATTGAAATTGAAATTGAAATTGAAATTGAAATTGAAATTGAAATTGAAATTGAAATTGAAATTGAAATTGAAATTGAAATTGAAATTGAAATTGAAATTGAAATTGAAATTGAAATTGAAATTGAAATTGAAATTGAAATTGAAATTGAAATTGAAATTGAAATTGAAATTGAAATTGAAATTGAAATTGAAATTGAAATTGAAATTGAAATTGAAATTGAAATTGAAATTGAAATTGAAATTGAAATTGAAATTGAAATTGAAATTGAAATTGAAATTGAAATTGAAATTGAAATTGAAATTGAAATTGAAATTGAAATTGAAATTGAAATTGAAATTGAAATTGAAATTGAAATTGAAATTGAAATTGAAATTGAAATTGAAATTGAAATTGAAATTGAAATTGAAATTGAAATTGAAATTGAAATTGAAATTGAAATTGAAATTGAAATTGAAATTGAAATTGAAATTGAAATTGAAATTGAAATTGAAATTGAAATTGAAATTGAAATTGAAATTGAAATTGAAATTGAAATTGAAATTGAAATTGAAATTGAAATTGAAATTGAAATTGAAATTGAAATTGAAATTGAAATTGAAATTGAAATTGAAATTGAAATTGAAATTGAAATTGAAATTGAAATTGAAATTGAAATTGAAATTGAAATTGAAATTGAAATTGAAATTGAAATTGAAATTGAAATTGAAATTGAAATTGAAATTGAAATTGAAATTGAAATTGAAATTGAAATTGAAATTGAAATTGAAATTGAAATTGAAATTGAAATTGAAATTGAAATTGAAATTGAAATTGAAATTGAAATTGAAATTGAAATTGAAATTGAAATTGAAATTGAAATTGAAATTGAAATTGAAATTGAAATTGAAATTGAAATTGAAATTGAAATTGAAATTGAAATTGAAATTGAAATTGAAATTGAAATTGAAATTGAAATTGAAATTGAAATTGAAATTGAAATTGAAATTGAAATTGAAATTGAAATTGAAATTGAAATTGAAATTGAAATTGAAATTGAAATTGAAATTGAAATTGAAATTGAAATTGAAATTGAAATTGAAATTGAAATTGAAATTGAAATTGAAATTGAAATTGAAATTGAAATTGAAATTGAAATTGAAATTGAAATTGAAATTGAAATTGAAATTGAAATTGAAATTGAAATTGAAATTGAAATTGAAATTGAAATTGAAATTGAAATTGAAATTGAAATTGAAATTGAAATTGAAATTGAAATTGAAATTGAAATTGAAATTGAAATTGAAATTGAAATTGAAATTGAAATTGAAATTGAAATTGAAATTGAAATTGAAATTGAAATTGAAATTGAAATTGAAATTGAAATTGAAATTGAAATTGAAATTGAAATTGAAATTGAAATTGAAATTGAAATTGAAATTGAAATTGAAATTGAAATTGAAATTGAAATTGAAATTGAAATTGAAATTGAAATTGAAATTGAAATTGAAATTGAAATTGAAATTGAAATTGAAATTGAAATTGAAATTGAAATTGAAATTGAAATTGAAATTCCAATTGAGCCGATTTTATAAAAATAAAGAGGTTTCCAAAAACATAAAACCACTATTTTAAAAACCAGGATTTTCAAATTCAGGCTTTTTAAACGAAAAGACTTCAAAACTAGTCTTTTAAAAGTAGGATTCTAAAACCAAACTTTTGTCCCGTAAAATCCCGTGTTTCAAAATTCCGATTTTCAAAGACCCGTTTTTTAAACTCTTTTTAATGAATTCTGGCGTCCGAGAGCAGGCTGGCCGCGGGCGCCCACATAGATAAAGTAAAGTCTAAAAAAGTATGTAGACTCGAGCTGTATTAGATTTATACATTGTATGAAATTTTGTATTAAACAAAACTTCATTCAAAATGGATGTAAATTCAAATAAGCTCTACCATCTAAATTTTACCATGGTTGATCAGAAACGCCCAAAATCCATTTAGAATGGCCTAATTCAAGAGCTTCATGTTCAATTCACGATAAAATACCAATCCAGATGTACATACCAAATTTGATCATTATTTGTTAATACGAGAATGGCCTAGTTACATTCAGCATTGTAGAATTCCAGAACTTCGTTCAAAATTCAAGAAATGGCCGATATCCTAATACAAAAATTTCGACAAAGAAATGTTTTAATGCCGGTAAAAAAATCCGCTTATGAACAGGGTTTTTAAGGATTTTCCAAAAGTAATATTATGAAAAGGTCTTGAAATGCGAGATACTGAAAAACAAAATTCCGAAAAGCGGGTTTTCGAAAAGTGGAATTTGGAAAAGCAGGAATTTTAAAAAGTTGCTGTGCATGGTAGATTTAGCTATTACAAAATTATTGTTACCGTCAATTGTTTACCATACACAGCAAAATTGCAAATGCCACTGTTTTATTTGTGTTCCTACTAATGAGTTCAAAAAGTGAAGCAGCTTACTTCGATATTTTTATGAAAACTCTGAATGGGCATGCATTTAAGAAATCTATTTAAATCCAAACATGGTAATCTTCAATTTCGAAGAGACTAGTATAAAATCGAGGTTGTTTGTTCCATTTCGGGAAATAATCTAGAGGAAGGTGCAAGCAGAAGGGTGTGCTTTGAAATACGATAACAACAATTATTTTAGCCTTGATATCAGGATATTAGTAAATTTATCTTTCTTACAAGCAGAAGATTTAATTGTATATTACCCATGGGAAACTCTAATAGAACAATTATCAGAAAACCAAAACCACACTACTCTCCAAATGTCTGGTCTGTGTTCAATAATGCTAAAAATAATTGGACCAAAACTCTAATTAATTTACCCTCCTACTAACCTACACTAATTTGTTAATGACAATAAAAAACGAAAGCTGGCAATAAATATAAAAATTCACATTCAATCTTTGCCATCTGTTCTGGGGCAAAGTCACTCCCAACTCTTTCGCAGTTCGCTTTTCGCGTCCTTACGGTTCCGATTTTATCCTCATCTGCACTTTGCATAGCCCATTACCAGCCTATGCTGGCATGTAAGATGGGTCGGCCCATGAGTTCTACACTCCGACTATTAGTTTTAAGGGGCATGCATATAAGGGGCTTACCAACAATCTTTCGAAATCTGGGAAACCGTTTGAAAAATGTTTTTATTGATTAGGGGTACTACAATTTATATTTAATTAATTTCAAAAAATTTGGGGCTTCAAAGAATTTTTTTTTGTAAATTTGTGGAGCCCAATTTATAAAATATTTTCTTTAATGAGAGAAAAACTTGGGGTTCAATTAATTTTACAAAATTAGGGGAGTTACTATAATTTAATGAACTCCATTTAGTATTTTTCAGTCCTTCAGTCGGGCAAAAATGATAAAAAATATCACAATATTTTTTATCAGGTTTGGCTATGAAACACACTCATTTATCACAAAAAAAACAATAATATTTTTGATTCTGGCTGTCAAAATCTTAAAAATCGAACTTATTTTATTTATTTTGTGAACCCCAATTATATATTATTTTTATTCTCGACGAATGATCTCAAGTGGTAACAGTTTATTTAAATAAGTCGCGTAAAATTAAAAAGGGTCCTTTCAATCATCCACATGATCCATTGTGTTTTGAAAACAAATATTTTAGGCTCGTGAAACGACACGTTAACCTTCACAACTTATAAGAGACCATATTGTTAACGGTAGACCTATGAAAAACATAACATTCTTCGAGCTAGATTGTGTATAGGAGCCCGATAATATTTAAACATTTTAACTCCGGCGCAATTAAAATATTTAGAAGGAAAACAATCCGAGTTAGTTGAAAAATATTTTGGTGGAGAAAAGATTATCCTCTTAGGAACTCCTTCGAGCTTCACACTGCTTGCCGAAGCTAAATGTTGGCTTATGGATTTATTTGCAGTGCATGTTAAATTGGTAACATGGTAGCGCGGTAGTACCTTATTTATTTTGCTTAATGAATGACATTTTACGAAATGTGCAAACTAGCCTGTGAGTGGAATAATAATTTGGAACCAAAGTGAATAATATCGGACTACGAGAAAGCGAGTGTAGCTGCCCTTAAACATTTTTTCCCGGATGGTGAATACAAAGGGTGTCTGTTTCGTTAGATAGTGCCAGCTAATGAGGTCATTTCATAAAATCGAGAACTAAAGAAAACCTTTGATTCGGATACTCGCAAAATAGAGGTATGGTTTGAAAGAAACTATTTAACATGGCCAAAACTCTGTAGAGAGTTGGCATTGTTGGTTACAAATAATTGTTGGTAAATCGGAGTTGGGAAAAAAGCTAATTGTACATAAAACTCGAGATCAGCAAACGCAAGCAAAATCTACCTGTTCTATAAAAAAAACCAATTGAAAAATATAATAAAGTTTATATAATTATTCAACAATGGGGCAGCTTAGTTAGAATCAGTTTTCTAAAAATATTGCATTCAATTTTTTTTTAAAAAAGTGAAATCGGGAATATTTTCAATTCAGATATTAATTTTAAAAACGGTTTTATACTATTTGTGCATAATTTCAAAAAACCAAGATTTCTTCCAAAAACCAAGATTTCTTTTTTTTGTGGAGAAGCAAAATTTTGAAAACCAAGATTTTAATAACAAGAAATTTTGGAATCAAGACTTTGCCTACCAAGATTTTGAGACGCTCAGGGTTGCAGGGGCCCTATTCTTGAAATCGGTGGAAATTTTCTTATTCGAAATTCAACATACTCTAAAATTCTGTATACAGTAAAAATCTACTTATTGCAAATTCAGATAACGCAATATTTCGCATAATGCAACTACAGACATAACGCATTTTTTTTTGACAACTTGGGGGCGCTATGTTGTACCATCACTTCGAATCGAAAAAAGTCGAATCGAAAAAGTGAAAGTTGTATCATTTTTGCTTTTCGAAAATGATACAACATATCGCTATTCGACTTTTTCCGGATTTCGATTCGAGGTGATGGTACAACATACCGCCCCTGATCTACATAACGCAATATTTTTGATTTATCATTTGTTTCTCTTCTCTACGAATTAAGTATAATAACCAAAAATATAAAAATATGTATATATGAATCTGTGACGTGAGAATCATTTTGATGATGAATGAGCGATGGCACACGAGAGAAAAAAACACCGGATTTTTCCTCGTTCCAAACAAATTTTCTGTGCAATCACACAACTCAAACATAAATGAAATAAAAAATAGTTCAAGGACATTTTTGACTCATTTTCCTTATAGTTGTATTTAAGAGAGAGCAGAACAAATCATAATAACACTAGTTTGGTTTGAAAAAAATGCCAAATTACAAAAAACCCTCGTGTGGAATGGGAGAATAGTATTGGTCCAAAATTTAAATTAAAACAAAATATTTAAAATGACATACCAAATTCACAAAACGCATAATTGTTCAGTTACCGCACAATTTTTGAGAAAATTGATTTAGAATTGAAGTGAATATTTACTGTATTATATATTCGAATTTTTCGTCGGCCACTTTAATCGTTTCTTTTTCAAATTTGTTTGCAAGTTTTCGATTTGGCTTACTATAGTAGAACATCTGTGGATATGCAATACTCGCTGTACCGGTAAAGCTTTAAAAATTCGATACACGAGTCTTGTTCATCATATGAGCCGTTTATTTTGAAAGTGGTTTAAGTCCATTTATTTTGTTTTTGTAACCTTTAACATGTTAAATTACATAGTGTAATACAGTTTATAAATATTACTTGTAAAAGAGGCTGTTTTAGAGAACCTGCAATGAACTTAAACCACTTTCAAAATCAATAAAAATACTTTTTTGTTTTTAAAATGCATTTGCAAGTCCATTTTTCGTAATTGTTTAAGATTGTTATAAGTTAAATTTTACGGGTGTGTAACGAAATCCTATTTTTAAAAATCCAGGTTTGTCAAAATCCCGTTTTTTTAATAAATCCCGCAGTTTTAAAAATCCCGATTTTCAAAATCCCGGTGTTCAAAATTCCGGTTTTCAAAATCCTGCTTTTGTATAAAAAAATCCCGATTTTTAGAAAATCCCGGTTTGAATTTTTAAAATTTGGCATGTGGGAAAATGGTACTTTTAAAGGATTTTTTGGCAAAATTAAAAAATGAGTTTGCGATAAAATTCTGAAAATGGCTAATATAATTTTTTTAATTTATTTTACGGAATATTTCGTAATTTTTTTATCAAATATTAGTGAAATTGCTTGATAAAATTTTCCTTCACGAAAATGTATGAAAACCGGGATTTCGTAGTACACCCAATTTTTTCACTTAAATTTACTCAATTATGTTTATATTACTCCAATAAAATTATTTAGTGATTCTTCTAATTGTTGAATAGTTGCTTTTTAGTGTAATTCCTTGGATTTATTATTTTATATAAATTAAACTATCAAAAAATTTTATTTTTGATGTAGATGAATGTATTAGATATAAAGTTTAAAATAAGAAGAACAGTTTTATAACTTGAGACAGATTTTTAATAGAAAAACAATTATTTAATAGTAAAATTTAGTCATTTATTACAAAATTAATATATTATGTTTTTCGTTGATCCGTGATTATATTGATTGATTTTTTATTCGTTGTGTTCGGATCCAATTATTGTGTGTAATTACTAATTGTAATTATTGTTACCATTAACTATTTTTTTTTTTTTGGAAAATGGACCTAAACCACTTTCAAAATAAACGGCTCATATCGAGATAGGGCTTACTGATTTATATACCGTAATGTGTCCCCTTTCGAACATATATAGTCACTATGCGAGCTAATCTCTGAGATTTTTGTTATTTGGTGTATCATTTTATACAGTATGGTATGTGATTTACTGAAAAATTTATAATAGTGAGCATATTAGATTTTTTAATGTTAAACAATTTCTTTTGTTTTGTCAATATTTGTTACAATTATTGGTTCGATTTATATATAAAATAAATACACTGTTAAAATTGCACACTTCCATACATTTTTGTCTAAGAATTAAAATTGTGTCCAAAAACTTCACAAAGAACACACGCACAAAATTTTTGTCCAAAAACTTTTGTCCATGAACTTCACACCGGTGAAAATCATTTCCATTTTTCCTCATTTGTAAGTAGTTTTACAGTATCTAATATTTCAATATATCTAAATGCCGGGTATACAAACTTTGTGTACGCCACTATGTGGAAATTCACGATAGGATATCGGCAGAGAGAAGAAAATCAAGTGAGGTAAAGGACATTTCCAAAAAACGTGATACTTCTGAAATTTCGTCTGGTAAATTAAGTCAATTCGTTAGGTATGAGTATCTTTAGTTTAAATATATTACTAACATAAAATCGTGGAATTTCTCCGAAAATGCCTATAAGGTAACACAATGAAATAAACCTAGTTTCCAAATATCATTTTTAGTTCTGCTAAATTTAGCCGATTTTATTAGTTTGCGTAATTCTTGTTAAAATAAATTATGGATATCATAAACTTTGTCGGAAAAATCCACTATGTGAAAATATAAGCCTCAGTTGACAAAATTAAATTATTTAAGTGCCATTTCCAAACCGAGAGTAGGGATATCATATTTAGTTGTGGATAATAAAAACCATTTTATTGGATTGAATAAAATTTGTTTAGTTTTTTTTGTCAGTGACAGAATCACATAAATCGAGAAGCTATATTCTCATAGCTATGGGATAGGGCTTAGACGCAATTCTAAAATGCTACCTATCTCCTAGATATGGAAATGGCTTTTGATTTATTTGATTGGGTCAACCTGAAGCTAACATTTGGACATAGTGAAATTTTCCGACTAACTCTATGATATCCGGAATTTATCTGGAATTGCTAGAGCGAAAATAATATCTACACTTTCCGTTTGGAAAGAGAGCTTGACTGTTATCCTAAGGCTATCATTTCATCGTAGTCAAATTTTTCGTCAGATTACGATTTATTTTCTAAAATATTTATTACAATGAAATCCACAAACACACACACATACTCATCAGCTCCAGTTCTGAGTTTTACTTTGTACTCTTACAAGAATTCATTTGCTTTACTTTTTCATGTTTCATTTTTAGTTAATTTTTTAAAAATGTCTATATATAGTAAATAATATTAAGTTTAAACATGATGTTTAAATTGTGTAAAGTTTTCAATTAATTTATTGAACTCAATTATGTTAAATGACATTGTGTTTTATTTTTTGTTCTCAAGATTATCTTGGCAAAATAAATCGAATAAATCAAATTTGGCGCCTATTTTCGCTATATAGTTGTTTCGCAGAAATTTTTGTTTAACAGTGTAATTACTAAAAATGCATGTTCTGCATTAAAAATTACTAATTGGATTTGTATATGTATAAAAGATTATTTTTGGGACAAACTTCACAACCGTATTTTCAGTATAAAATTCGGTTAAAAACCTTTTCAGATAAAATGTTATCCAATTTGTCAGATAAATTATCTCTCTTATTTATCTGAAATTTCGGATACAATAAAAACCAGGCCATAGGTAAATCGATTCGGAATTATTCCCTTGCATATAAATTTGAAAAACTGACTAAAGTAGCCGGCGAAAACTTCGAATAATTTATGTTGATTTTCGTTGAAGAAAACATAGTACCCTATGGTACTCCAGCTGCTGTCAAAATGTTTGACTGAAAAAATATTACTCCGGGGGTAATATTTTGTTACTCCCGTGGTAATTTTCTATACTCTAGGTTTTCTGGTGGACAATGTTGTTACAATGTTGTTGTTGTTGTAAATCTATTCGCCATTTTTTTCTGTCATTTCTCAAAATATACGACGCGTTGGTAATTTGAATCGTGCGATTATAAAAATAAAAAATAAAGTAAACATATATAAAAATTGGTAACAAATTTGATTTAACACTATTAATTTTTCACAACATAAACGAAAAAAATTTAAAGTTTTTTGACAGTTAAAGAGAAAGTACTATTTTTGTTTCATTGAAATAAAATGGGGGTAAAACATGAAGGTACCATTTTGGAAGTGAAAAAAAGCAATGAAAATCGACATTATAGAATTGTAAAGCAAATTAAATTCCACGTGTGAAAATTTGTACCGATTTCAAGAATACGCGCCCTGCGCTGTTCAAAAAAATTAAATTTTAAAATAAAAGTGTTTCAGTAAAATCCAGTATTTTTCGTTCACAATATTTAAATTGAAATTATGAACTACCTAGTATTTTATATTTGAAATGTGTATTAAAATTTTCCTCCTGTCATACACGTAATATACTTTACACAAAAAATTACTAATAAAAATGTATTAACTTTCATCCATTTCAGATCGTATTCAACATCGTCGCATCCGTAAAATTTAATGAAAAGCTAAAAGATGCTTTTAACATAAATGTCTTAGGTACTAAAAAAATCTTGGATTTTATATTAAAAATGAATCAACTAAAATCGTTCGTGCACATCTCGACACTGTACTCGAATTGTAATTTATCGTATATCGAAGAGAAATGCTACGAGCCTGACATTGCAATGGAAAAATTAATTAAAATCATTTATGTGCTGGGCGATGAGCGGAGCGTAGAGAAATTGAATCATTGTCTAATTGATGGCATGCCAAACACATACACGATGACAAAAAAATATTCGGAAAATTTAATAAATATGAAAGCAAATAATTTACCAGCGGGAATTTTTCGACCACCCATAGGTAAGGTATCGGTTTATATAAAACATATTTTTTTTTTATTTTCATATTTTGATAAAATTAATAAAGTTGATTGGTATACGGATATTTTAATATATATTTAATTATTAATAATTATATTCGGCCCATGATGCCTCGTATGTGGTCCATAGGCCGATGTTAAATTCAATTTATTGATATCATTAGTTGACCGTTAATTTCATATATAAATATACGTAATATATTCACAATGAATGATACGCATTGTTAAAGAGTGTTATACATGATGTTTACAGTCACGTTTTTAATTAAAATCCACCACAATTTCACAAATTCACTCATAAGCAAATATATTTTGCTTTGTTAGAGAGAAAACATGAACAGTATAAAATAAAAGTTGGACATGCACTTGAACCGTATAAAATGGTAAAGCAACAAATACGAATATATACGGCACAAAAAATTTGTTGCATTTTCCATCCGATTCTGAACGTGATCTCCATCCTTAAGATAAAGATTCAAATTAATGACATTAATTTTCCATTTTCCATCTCAACATAATATAGAAAGAACATCTCGCTGTAATGGTGGTACATAATTGAAATTAACTGTACAATTTTTTTGTGTTGTACATTTTGAACTTAAATAAAACAAGGATTTTATTGACCATTTCAAAAATCATACTGGAAAACTATAGTCGAGTGCAAAACAAAATTATGGTGGGAAATCGGAATGAAGAACCGATAAATTAAAATTCACAAAAAATTTATATTAAGTTGTACATAATATTTTCATTTTGTAATGTTCATACATACATGTATGGAATATGTGTACCTGCTTCGTCTCTAATATGTGAGAAAGTACTTTAAATTGAATTAAAAATTGCAACGAGCTGAAATGGAAGGAAAAACTTATATTCAGGTACACGATTTTAAACAAGTTTTCTGCTTTGTTGTTTGTGAAAATGAATAATTAATAACGTTTAATGGATGTTTTATATATGCATGTACGTTACGGGATAAATTGTGTAATGTATGCTGTTTTGTGTCAGATGCATTCTATTTATATATTAAAATATACATTTTATAAATTGGGAGCGCAATTTGTTGTAACTAAAAGCATCCGAATCGCAATTCTTACTGTTTTACTGTTTTTGTGTGCTTTTCATGCACTTTAATTTTATTAAAATTTATCTAATTTCGGCCACTAGATGTCCATGCTGAAAGACTGCTAGTTTCTGGCCTCTTTAACATGAGTGAGGTTTTAGTACACCTTTGGTGGATTACAGTTAAATTCTCGTATTCCCTCCACTTGCTCCGTTGCGACGTCTGCTTGTTTAAAATGTTAAATATTTTATGTTTGGTAAAACATTTAGGGGACTAGTTTTGGTTTAAATGTTGCGTTAAATTGTTGCGTTGATTACGTGACATTTTAACGTAAAATGTTATACGGAAAAACCTCGATTTAACAGACAAATTGCGGAGTCCGTTAAATCTGATTGTCCGTTAAATCCAGATGTTTTTAAATATAATCTATCTATTCGATGGAATTTAATCTGGGTCGGAACTCAGGCTTTTTTTTCGATTATGTTAGGATTGCGTATGTTTGATGAAAATGGGATTCTTCTATGATTTTGGGAAGGAATTCTGGAATATAACCGCGAGGGATGGAACTCGATCAGTTTTCAACCTATTTTGTTAGGATTGGGTATGTTGGATGGAAATGGGATTCTTGAATGATTTTCGGAAGAACTTCTAGAATATGGTTTTTTGGAGGTTATTTGATGGAAACGTGATTCTTAAATGATTTATGAAAGAAGTTTTTGAATCCATCATAATCGGTAACCGAATAATGGAAAATAAAAAATTGACCATTAAATCAAGGATCCGTTAAATCGAGCGTCCGTTAAATCGAGCGTCTATAATAGATCGGGGTCCGTTAAATCGCGGGTTTACTGTATATTGCTAAATGCACGAACTCCTCAAGGAACTGCAGTGTTTTGATAATCTTCGACTTCTTGTAATTGGCGATGATATACGTGATTTTAAATTTAATACTTTATGTTTTACCAAACATTTGTGGTGCAGGTGAAGCTTGAACCCCGTTCGTTTTTTTCATTGCTTTGGTACTGTTGTGGGGCTCAGATTTATCCTCCGTTACTCGTTTAGTTGTGCTGGAATTTAAATAAATAAAACTGGAATAAGAGGGATCGATCCGAAAGTTTCGTTTCCGAGAAATCGATTTGACAGATTACCAGACTCTGCGGTCGGTTCATTTAACTAGCCTAAATTGCAATTTAGCATTAAAATTAACTTTTTCTTTGAATTTCCTGATAGAATGAAAACAATTGCATTGTCAAGAGCATAAATTCAAATTTAGCACAATTTTTTTAAGTTGAACTTAGATGCAACTATAAAAAACATAAATCAATTAATTTTATTTAAATTTTTTTTTTTTATTAAAATATTCTTTAATTTAAGTTATTATTAGTGATGTATACTACCTTCAATTATCGAAATTACTTAGCAAATTTTATCTCTGAGGCAAACATAATATACAAAAATGAAGGGGCCATTACGTTGTGGCGAACACCCGACTTTCTATTACCACGAACAAAACTCATGATTTGTAAAGCGAAAAATTAAACTTACTGGACTTTTTGTAAAACTTGCTTAAATTTCAGAACAGCATCAAGGTCAATTCTTGTTGGCTGAAAATTTACTTTGTAATAATAAAATTTTAAGTATTATTCAAGCTGTTACTTCCGGTACACAGATTTCAGTTAATGGATGAAGTTTAAGTATGAGGTTATGTCGAAAAGTAAATCCGTCTGGACTATTGAGATGCCAAATTTGGTGATATCTAGTTGTTTTTTAATTCCACGTTTCTGGTGAAATTTAAAAAATTAAGCTTAACTAACTTTGTTTTAAATTAAATTTACAATCTTTTGGTTTTTATTTTAGTCCGTAAATGTTTTACACTTTTCAAAATATTTGCGAATAACGAAAATGCTCATATGGAGATTGCCACTTCAGGTGGACCGATTTCAGCCAAAAATCATTTAGAAGTTTCAATTTGTGATTATTTAAAAAAATTTCTTTGCTTCGGCGATATAGCGAATAGTAAATCCGCAAAAATCGCGAAGGCAAATTGTTTCATGATTAGTATACTTTTTTTTAACTAAGAAATTTAAGTATGGAGCTGTTCAATGAAAACTTAGTTGTTAATGTGTTTTGAATATGGGCTCCCCCAAACAAGTCCTTCTGACTTATAAGCTAAAGCTATTTACTCATAGTCCACAAGCGTTTTCTGTTGTTACTGAGTCTTTGTAAGAGCTTCACTCATTTTTTAGAAATGTTTTGAAGTACTTTCGACCAACACGGTGAACGAGGTTCACCCAGAGGTCTACTAGGAGTATACGCAACACTTCTCAGAATCAATTGCAAAGGGTGCTAATATCCGGAAACAAAGTTCAGAAGGTCGTCCGATGGGGTCCGAGCCACCTCTTTAATTTTTTCAGCTCACATGATTTTTATAAAGATTGTTTTGGGAGCGATTTTTGATTACCAAAACCTGATAGTGTTGGTTCCACATTTCGGGAAATTTCATTTAGGAGATCATCCAGTCGGGCTCAGGCCTCATTTATTAAATTTTATTTAACAAGCATGATTTCGATAAAAAAAAATTGGTGAAGAGGCGTTTTCAATTGTAAGGAATCGGAAGGAGGAATTTTCTTTTTTAAAAAAATTAGTGAGCGAGGGTTTTTCGAATGTCAGGAGTCAATAGCGATGGGTGGACATTTCGGAAAAGTCTGTTCAAAGGGTCGTCCAGTGCGGCCCGGATACTTTTTTTAGTAATTGTTTTTTCAGTTTTCTTGTTTCAACGTGTCACGTTGCTTAAAGTTGCATTATGTTGTGTCGCGTTGCATGGTGTTGCACAACATTGCTTATATTGCACCATGTCGTGTGATATAGCATCTGCATTATGTTGTGGGATGTTGCATCATGTTGCGGTATACTACACCATAATACGTGATGTTGGATTACGTTGCATATTGTTATGAGTCTTGTTGTGGTGTGTTGCTTCATTTTGTGTCATATTCCATAATGTTGTTTATTTATTTACTTTGGTTTTTTTCAATTGTAATGGTGTTATTGTGATTTTTCCTTATATTGGTCTATTTCAGCGCTCTCGAATTAAATACACAATCGTAGAAAGTTTTTCCATTTGGCGTTAATCTATGTGACAACAATTATGATAATCGACACTTACTTAAACACAATCAACTTCCCAACCATGCATACTATTCTTTCCTTTAACGCTGGATCGCGGATAAATTGAATTTTGAATTATGTGTAAGAATCGTGAATGCGAAAAGTTAGTTGTTAAAATAGAATATAGATGGAAATGTGAAAGAATCAAATTTCGTACGCTACGCAGTAATTCACTAGTAGCATAATTACATGGTATTGTTCCATATATATGGACAATATTCCAATGTAATAATACAACATCAGTCGTCGCGACCTGATGAGAAGACTGATTTTTCCAAATCAATAGTCTCATCTGTTCGAAACTGATCGTTGTGATTCTTACACATTAGCCATCTATAACTCAAAATTCAATGTTGTTTATTGTTGCACTATGTTGCGTATCGTTGCATCATGATATGGAATGTTGCAAGGTATTGCACCATAGTGTGTCATGTGTATCATGTTTTGCCTTGTTGCTTGTTGTTGCTCTATGTTGCGTTATTTTGTTTTATGTTGCGTCTTGTTGCTTCGTGGCTGGTCTTGTGATTTTTGTTTATCAGACACCCAACGTTATGTTCCATTACACTGCGAATTGTTGCACCATGCCATGTTGCTTGTTTTACTGTGACATTATTCGGTTGCACTAATCGCGTATTTTTGAAAAGTTGATTGGTATTTGTGTATTTTTTTGTAGCATTCACTATCTTAATATTTTAATGTTTTGTTTTGGTTCCTTTTTCACATTTTTTTCGCCTTAAACGAGTTTGTTGTCGCCTGTTGCGGCTCAGGCTTCTCTACTTTGTTTTGTCGGCTAGTGCGATTTAAATAAAAATTGGTCAATGGAATGCCAATTAATCAAGTACTAACCATGTGCTTTATTTGGAAAAAATTGGTTTAGAAAGTGCCTCGCGGCCCTCTTCAAATTTCGTTAATAACGGTTCTCTAATGTCAGACGTGTATTGCGATGAGTTAGATGAGTAATAAAATAGATTTTCATGGGCAGAGAATAGATTGTGATGAGTTCTCAATCCGGGAGAAATTGATTGGGTCCCAAAACCCTTCCGGGTTTAAACAAAATCAGGTCAAACGATTTTGATAAAAAAAACTTGAGAGAGGCTTTTTCCGAACGTCAGAATGTAACTGCAATGGATCATGATATTGGAAAATGTATTTAGAGCTGCTCCGGTTTAGTTGCTATGTTGCACATTGGTATACAACAAAATCTAGTCAACTTAATCGAAGGGAACAGAACTCAGATTAGTGATAAAAATTCTAATCTAATATAAATTTTAGAAATGCCTCTGGAAAATTTTCAATTCAAATTAGCCTAAGTTATTTCTTAACTGATTCGGGTACAACTCTCTTTGTATAATAAACATAGGATAGAATTAGAAAAATTTCTCAAACGAATAGTTCTTTAAATTGTATAGTTCTATACAAGTCGTTGTTTAACCTTTTTCACTCGTATGTCACTCTGGAAGTGACAATACTAATTTACTCTAAACTCGCATATCAGTTTATAAAAGGTAACACTAAAAAGTGTAACAAATTGTAGGCAGTTGGGTTTTGTCTGGCTCGAACCCATGTTCAGCTCGTATACACAATTGTGTATGTAAATTACATTTAAATAAAATGAAAAAAATTATTTCTTTAACTCGAAAGGAATAAATATTTTTTGTGTATGATTTATGTGAGATGATGCTATATATGTATATAATTTTTGAAATGCGCTAGACTAAAAACGAAAATAAATAGCTTGTACTACATCCGGAAAATAAACATGACGGTTGTATGATCTGTTCAAATAGAAAAGCTAAGGGCGGAAGAAAGACAACTGTTTACTTTTGCGAAACATGAGAAAGAAATCCTTTTCTGCACGTTGGATATTGTTTTAAAAAGTACCACACTGTACAAGATTACAAAAATTAAAACATTTTACACAAGTACTAAATGAAATAAATTTATACTTTCAATTCTACCATTGTAAACTATTTTTATTTCTTTAAAAAAAATACAAGTTGACTCGCAACAACCTTGAAAATAAATCGAGAGGGGTAACCAAAGTGTGGCACAATCATTGCTTTTACTGCTGATAAGAAAACTTATTTAATAATTCACCTACGTGAAGTGGCAAGCGTTCGGAAAGTAATGACGATTATTATTAATATTAACGTTCCAATTTTGAAATGTTTATTCTTATTTCGATTAAAAACCTTTGACCGGGCGACGCTCGATGCTCTAGGGGCTAGCAGTCTATATTTAGAAGTCCTAAGTGCACATACCCAGTCACCATTCTTGAATTAGGACAATATCTATCACCTTTGCTCTTAGTTTGAGCATCCAACACTTGGTGTGATGGAGGTTAATCTGCAGAAACCACAACATTAGGTTTGCGTTTTTTACTCGAAACTGCACCGCAGTTGCATCAGAATCCTTCTCTGACTGTAACTCCTTGAGGGATCCACAAAATAAAGCCCATCGAAGTCGACTTCTCTGTGTCTGTAGTGTTTCCTCCTACTCCCTCATTTCCATGATGTTCAAGTTCTCAGCTGGGGCCTCTCTTTATTGGCGCCCGCAAGATGTCCTTCATGTTTCTTATAAACCGTAAATATAAATCTTGTAATACATAAAATGGTTAAAATTATTGTTTTCATAGGGGGTCGTGTTCGGAAATATTTCAGACTGATTATTCTCCATCCTGTATGTTGTCAATATATTCCTGGGCCCTCTTGAATCAGTCTGCATAAGGTTTTATTTTTGTGACCATAACTCGACAGCAACAAAAACTGCTGAGAGAAATAAATATATCGCAATGAAATGGTGGTAACCTTGCATGTTTACATCGGTTGTTGATGTTTCTGGCCGTAGTTAATATTGTTGAATTGAGGTCTCCATAGTCTTAATTTCTGATAATGTTTTGTTGAGCTTGATTTCATTATTTTCATGCGGATTTCATTATCAACTCACTTATATTAAAGTGTGTCCTGGATTTTACCACAAAAATCTAGACATTGTAACTGCACAAGGAATCTAAAGTGTTGTGATATCTATTTTGCTAATTTGACAGCTTGTTGGAATATCGATGCGTGAATTAAACTCATCAGCAGAGAGTTTGGTGTTCTCTGAGAAGGGGGATTTGTATTTCGAATATGAGTATTTCTCAAGTTATGACCTGATTTCGGCCAGGTTTATCTTGACTCGATTTCATACTGTAAATGATTTTTCTGATTTGTTCTTGGAATTGGTGTGGTGTCTAGTCTTCTTTGATGAACCTCCGCAATTGTGAATTCTGCATGACACACTATATTGTTCAGAATGTTATTGAATATTTCAAATTTTTGTTTTGTTCCCTCGTAATTATATATGGTTAATTAAGTTGATTGTTGAGTTCAATATCGACATCTGTTTGTTGTAGTAACTTTTAATATTTTTTTTTGATTTCACGCATTACCGGAACGTTGACAAGTACACCGAATAATCCGTTGGCAACCGTACCAACAAAATCTAAAGGTGGAATAAATAATATTCTTTTAGGATCGTTTCCTGACGAAAAGAGATTCAAGATAGTTTAACAAGCCATGTAAGGCTAAAGTACGATATAATCTTTCATTCACCATTGACTAGATTAGCTTGGCCAATTTTATCAAAATCGATTCCAGGATAGAAGGTCACGCGTAATATGTTGCACGTAATACTTCATTGTTGTTTCCGCTACTGCTGCCCTCAACATACAAATTATTGAGAGCGTGTGAAGTAATGGCCTTGGGTCGGAGTTTGCTCTGTCCCACATCTATGTTGTCTTCGTTGATCATCTTCTGGGTTGTCTAGGTACTGGTTTTTTGTTTTGCAAAACCGTGTGATAGCTCTTGTGTGATACCTCTTTTAGTAGGGGTTCCTGTATGATTTCCAACTAAGGCGCATTGAAACCAGTTACAGCAATATTCTTCCGATAATCCACCAAGATGATATTACCATGTGACTGAAAACGCCATGTTATACCTACCATTGTTCTCGTTCATGTCACTGCATAATCCTCGTCTAGAACTAAACCTTTTGAAGAAGGTGAGGAATACTCCTGGTCTATTACTACCTCCGTGTATTGATTAGAAAGAAGTCTGTCGAATCTGTCTTTTAATGATCCTTTCTGGTTCATGCAAATCGTACCCATATAGGTCCCCTTTTTGCACTTTTTGATAAGTGGTTCCCGGTTTAACGGTTCCCTTCAATTTTTTAAAATTTGATAATTTTTCTATAAATCTTCTCTTCTTTAGTGGCGAATATTTAATTAGAATATTTCACTTCGATTAGCATACACCTTTTGTTCCAAAAATGTCCAACAAAAAAACAATGGCACTAAATTCTAAATAGGCGGTTTTAATGGGACATCCTTTATTGGGTTGTTCTTGCTCTTTTGTATATATAGCTAAGCAATATTCTTCAACGCTCTTTTTTCAGAAGCTGAATGATCCTGGTTTAGAAAGATTTTCTAAATAACATTCTTCGATATAGTTTGATCCGTCTCATGTTTAATTCTCCGCCGGTTCAGATCTGAGATAATTTAAGAGATAACGTATATACGTGAGGTAATTGAAATCAAGTATAGCTTTACGAACTTTGCCGAAGGATTTTAATCTACTGCTAGTTGGTCAGAGATGCCAATATTTTTACGAGAACGTAATTGTCACACCTGTTAACTTTAATATTAATAAAAGATTACTTTTTACTATGTTTTCGGTCACGTTTTAGCATCTTCAACATATAACATACAAATACGTAACCTTCATTTAGACAAACGTTGTGAAACCCTGAAATGAATCAAATTAAAGTTCATCACATCTCTATTATGTTGGAGAGAGACGTAATTTTTTTGCAATGTAATAAAATTTATGTATAGTTTGATTGCTCTGTGTAAACGGTACTCTCTCTAATACGTATATTTATCTTGAACACACACACACATACATACACACAACATATTTAATTTCCCATATAGAGAAAAACCCTTGGGAGAAATGAATATTTCAATATAATCGTGTATTAGTTTTGTTGTTGGATGCTGTAGGTACCAAACGAGTATATCGTGCGGTTCAACAGAAAATGGATGAATTTGTTTATTTTTAAACATAAAATTTGTCTGTTCTTATTAGTAGAATTGGATGAGGGATGATTTTGAATATTCGTATCTCTATATATTCAGGGTCTTATACCTTTTGACAGACTGATCTAAATTACAATGAAATATTATTATTCAAGAGTTTATCGAAGGAGGATTTTCATCTTGTACGTATCGCGCGCGTCTTCATAAAAGCTTATACTCGTATATGGTTATACATATATATAAAAGATGGATTGTTCAAGTCATTTATGTTGAGCATAAAAAATTATATAAATTGAAAGGTTGATTTAACTATTTGGGAGTGTATACATCAAATTCCCACAGTAATATCCTTAACAGGATTTTTTTTTTTTTATTGCGATATTTGATAAATGATCCATTACGAAGCTGTATTATAAAAATATATAGACTAGCGATTCCATTCGGCTATTAATCACTTATACATATTTTTTTTATATATTACAGTGTTGTCGACGTACAAGGAACCGATGCCCGGCTGGACGGATAATTTAAATGGCCCGTCCGGATTATGTATGTGGTCTGCACGTGGATTTGTACATTGTATTTACGGCGACGCGCATAAAAAAGCAAATCTTGTACCCGCTGACTATTGCATCAATGCACTAATCGCAGCTGGTTGGGATGTGAATCGTAAATTTGCCGAACGGTTGGAATTTTATAAACCGATTCCTGTTTATAATTACATGTACGACAAAAATAATTTGACATGGGGACAGTATATGCGAATGTCGAAGAAAGAACATTATGTGCCTTTGGAAAATTCGTGTTGGCATTTTGCGTATGAAATCTATCCGAAAAAATATTTATTTTATGTTGCTGAATTTTTTTTACACACGATGCCTGGTTATATACTGGACGTAATTGCCAAAACATTTAGACAAAAAGCAATGTATGTTAATTTTTATATATATTCGCCATTTTGTTAATATTAATAAAAAAAAAATGTTTTTTAGATATCGAAAAGGTTACAAAAAACTTGAACGTGCAATTCGGCTACTCTCGTACTTCGGTTTAAGAGAATGGAAATTTCAAAACGATAATATTCGTGCACTATCAAATATGCTAGAAAACGGTGATAGGACAAAACACAATAAAAATCAAGTGAATTTGGATTTCAATATCGAGAAAATAAATTGGTCAGAATATTTTCGGTACTACATGTTGGGAATTAAAAAGTATTTTCTAAAGGAGAATTTCGAGAAAGTGCACAAAATTAAACGGATCCAGCGACGGTTCGTTTACAAATTAATAACCAAAACTTTTACTATAGTTCGCGTTATTTTTGTATTTTTTATTTTAGATTATTTTACTTGCACATGATTGTAAAATGGATGTTTTGGATTTTGATATCGACGATTTCTGTTAAATTTGTTAAAAAAACGCTGTGTGAGAAATTCATCAAAATAGTGTCACTCTCAGCATAAAATGGACAGTGTATTTTTAATATCTGTCAAGTGTACTATGTATTATGTGTCTTGTATAAAATAATAAACCTAATGGAAATTAGTTCAAAGTAAAGATTTGTCTTAACGTAATTTTCCAGACCACTAAGTTTCGGTAACTCATCAGACCAGCAAATGTACTTTTACGCGCCTAAGTTGCTTTTATAAAAAGTGATCTATAATTTGTCCGATTTGCAGTTTAATCCTTACATAACCTATGGAGAAAGGCGCGGTTTTGGCTTAAAACCTACTTTCTAATTCATTCAAATTATTCCGGCACTGCAGTATATTAATTATTTCTTCAGCAGCTCTACCCTACTTGATCAGACCTGAATTCGATCAATAGGTAAATTTAGTGCAGTCAGTCGTTCAACATCAGAATCAGGTCAGCTTAAAGGAGATGCATTTTTAATGGCTAAACATTTTAAAGTGACCGACGCAAATTATATTGAGGCTTTGAGAAAATTATAGCACAGATACGGCCGCAAGCGCCGCAACTTTTAGACGATTAAGGTGGATTTACGTCCTTTAAGCTAGCAGAACCCATACAGCACAACATTACAACATAGTATGGATAATTATAGGCGAACAATAGGCTAATTAAATGCTGTATTAAACATTTTTGGGCTTCATCCCTTCCAACTAAAACGATGGATTCTGCTAGCTTTAGAGAAAATTACCAGAACCCATATCAAAAAATGATCTAAAAGCAATTGGAAAATTAAAGGTTAATTTGAGGCTAATTAAATGACTCATTAAAAAATTTTCGACTCCACTCGTTCTTGATCAAACTTCGGGTAGTTTAATCTAAAGCTAGAACCCAAAGTGAAATTGACCGAAAACAAAATTAGAACGCAAAACAAGATCAATTGGCATACGATCAATTTGGGCATTTCATTAGGCCATAATAAGCCTAAAATTATTTGTATGTCAACTGATCTTGATTTGCGTCCTATAATTTCGGTTGAATGTGTCACGTGATGTTCGGCGCAGAAAAATCGTTGGATATGTAAATTCACCTCCTCGATCAAGTAAAAACCAGTCACCTTTGGCCTATATAGCTGCTCTTACAAAAATTAGATGACAAGACACGCAGTTTATGACCACAGAAAAATACCAACAACGATTTGCCATCGATTACTGGGTTTAGAGTTTTTAATCAAAAAACTGGATGCACTCGAGTCAGTAAACTCATACCATGCAATCCCTAAAATCATCAAGCTACCGCGATGGCATAAAGGAGAATCTTATTATCGCAAATCCGGGGCAGATGATGCCAATGTTTCTACAGGCACGCATACGATCTTGCACTTTGACCGAAAACTGATCGCTCTAATGATATTCAAACCAATTTATACAAGGTCATGTACCATTAAAGTGTACTCTGCAAGCAGCATTACCAACTGCAATAATAACACATTGGACGATTATGGGGTACCGAGACGAGACTTTTTTTATAACAGAATCGACTGTCCAGGAATTAGGTTTACCACGAAAACATTGTAGAACGTTAATAGCGTGAAGCAACAGGGGTCGATCGCGGAGAGTTACAATAGTGCGGTTTTCGGTATGATCCGCTGGCAGCCGGCTAAAATCACTGAATGCACTTATCATTCAAAAAGTTACATCATCATTGCCAGCTACAGAATTTGACATTAACAATCTCAGAAATAGGATAGCAATACAAAATTATTAAATTCAAACCTAAGGGCGTATAAAAAAAACGTTAGTCGGTGATATCAAAGGATCCACACAGTCATTTGCAAATACCATTGATATTTGTCGGTCTTGATTTTTGCTAACCTTTCAAAACCCATGCATTGTGATTAGCTCTCAATTCCTTCTAAAGCGTGATGCCATATATATGGCATGTTGAAATGTGTATATTAATCTCAAAATAGACTCTTTCCTATCTATGGTTTTTGCCATTTATCAGGTAAATGAAGAATGCCTTCGCGATACAAATATTTCCTCACATCTTCTACTTTCGTGATCAGCTAGTCATGACATCGATCTGAATTAGTGGTAATCAGAGGGAGAGTACTCCGCATGCTGTAAAATTTCTCAGCCTAAAAATAAGATGAGTTCTTGGCCGGTAAATGGTCCTTTTTCTTCCAGGGCATTATTTAATTTGATCAATTGGGCCTGGTAACATATTCAGATGCAACAGTTGGACCTGGTTGAAGAAGCTCGTATAATAAATGCCTCCTTTCCAATCTCACAAAACATACAGTAATACTTTCTGGACATGAATATTCATTTTTGCAACTGATATTAATGCGGCTGACCTGGATCAATCTGGATAGCAAATTCTTACAGATGTTAACTCTTCGGTTTTGGTTTTCTTCGGCCAGTTTATGAGGAACCCATTTTTATCCTTTCTCTATTTTCCTATTGCATGCCATCGAAGTAATATTGATTAGTGAGTAACTCCTAACTGCTATTTTGAAAAAGTTTAAATTCTTTCGACTTCAAATTGTTTTACTGCACCGGAGGACGGTTTCAGGACTATAGAGGATTAGAGGATTTAGGATAATTTCCTGTAGAGGGAGTTCCGTTTCAAACCCGATTATTAGCCCCCTTTAAGGCGTTTGGTGGACACCGATCTTTTAAAATAGTTAAAAATTGATTTTAATATCTGAAAAATATAAAAATATGGTTCACATAAGAACATTGCTCATAGATGAAACTATATGAGCCAGATTTTACAAACATCATTAAAAATTCGGTGATACGCCTCGTTTGCCTCGTCGTTTGATATAAATATTTATCTCTGAAGCAATGTTTCATTTTATCCACAATCACCTGCGTTAATAAGAGTGGTCGGGGATGGCAGTTTTCCGGGTTAGGATGTAGGCGAAGTAATCGATCGACCTTAGTTAAAAAGCTTTGGCCAAACGGTTATAACAAATTAGATTTTTTTTTTCTGGTGCGCACTTTTATCTCGCAAAATTGAATAAAGAGTAGACAAAATTCTTCGAAATCACATAAATGGTTTGATTTTGTTAAATGATAATCTCCTTAAAACTGTTTAAATAAAAAAATATTTCCATTGAAGTGTGGCATCGGTCCTCCTGAGGCGTATTTCACAAAAATACAAATTCCTATGAATTTTTATTCTGCTAATATTGCAATTGGTTAAATTTTCAGAAATATAAAAATGATTTAGCCGCAATCCTATTTGTTGCTTAAATTTGTTGTTTATATTGCAAAAATACTTTTTATGAATTATGGGGATTAAAGGATTGTTGATTTGTTCTGTTCTGAGAAAACGTTTGCCAGTCCATCATTGAAATTAATTTGAAAGCAAAGTTTTGTTTGAAATACAGCATATAGCATACAACATATAGTAATGTTAATGTTTAACTTAGTGGTGGCTAATGTTTTTACGTCTAGACCAGGCTGAGCCCAAATTTAATGAATTGAAATCTATCGAGATGATCCTTGGCATAGACGCTTTTTTGATGTGTAAACATCTTTACGCGCGCCTACCAAAATCTTTTGTATGAGTAAACTTGTAAATGAAACGAACGGAAATGACGTATACCTACTTCGTTTGAAAAACAAAAAAAGAGTGAGTCCATTAGTACTAGAACACACCGTTTCAGAGATTTTAATTTGGGTTCCGATAACATAAAATTTTGTTAAAATCCTCAACCAACCTGACTAAATCGATGTTTCTAACCAAGACAGCGAACATTTGTATTTTATATATGAGTTTGAGTGAAAACGATAAACGGAAATTAACACACTTTTCTAAAGATTTGGACAAAGGTTACGATAACACTATAAATATGTTGAAAAATTTCTTATCCAACCAGAACCAGTCTAAATGGAACTTTCTAACAAGGAAAATATATTTGATATGAATTTTTGTATTTAATTGTCAGTTTGAGTGAAAGTGGTAAACGGCCATTAACACCTCTCACTCAGAGATTTGTGCTCAGACTAAGATATCACTTGAAATGGGTTATTAAATTGTTCGATCATCCTAAATTAAACTTCTTATCCAAGACAGCAAATCTGATAAGATTTTTTGTATTTTAATTTTGATTTTGAATGAAAATAGTAAACATCGATTGTGATGTTATTTTCCCATTGACAGCAAACGTGAAATGAGATTTTTACCACAAGGTACATTTATTATTTATTTTTTTAATTTATGCTAAAATCTTAGAAAGAAAACAGTAAACGATCCTTACCGCCCATGAATCTCAACTAATAAATTGAATCAAACAGCTATAGAAATTCAACAAAAATTAGTGACATCAGAACCTAGGAAATTTATTATTAGACAAGTAATGAGCTCAAACGCTCATCACACGATGGGAAACGATACTTGCGACCCTACACAATTCTTTTGAATTAAGTATAAAACATAATTATATTTATATGATTTGCCAAAATTAGCTGTTAGAATATTCAATAACACCTTCGAGAATATTTCACTTTTCTCAAAAGGGGGGGAATGTTGTATACCAAAAAAAGTTCAACTTATTTGTTTTCCGCATTTTTAAGTAACGTCTTGAAATTTTGCCAAAAATAAACACAATTGCGTTGAAAATATGAAAATACAACCTTGCCATCTCAGAATATATGTCAACAAATGTAGTTACATTTCCGTAGTGCTTGTATAGCATTTTCAGCATATAAGAATAACAGTTTAGTTAGAAGTCATAATCAGTAATCATTAGCAGAAATAATCATTATGTGCAAACATAATTAATAATTGGTCATCAGAAATCATTTTAAGTGTTAAATTTTAAAAGTCAAAAATTTAAGTTGTGTAAATTTAAAATAAAATCTGTTTCATCACTTCATCACAGATTAGCATAATAGACTATCATTACATTTCTTTTTAATATTTTTTTTTTTTTGAAAGTTAAAAGAATGAAAAGCTTATCTCTTCCTATATTCATATCGATTAAGCACAAATATTGAAATCAATTAAAAATATTTGCTGCTTTATTGTTCTTAACAAAACGGATGAAATATTCATGTTATACTATTGTATCTTAAATTAATAATACAATAAAGCTACAGACGTATGACATAGTAATAATAATAATACCAACAACAATTCATGAATTCATAAAATATTAAATAAAGGATATTTGAGTGAGTAACAAAACTATCTACACTAAAACCATTCCACCCATTCCAAAATACATACTCGTAGTTAGATTTTTGTTACGTTGATATTTCCAGAGGGAAAATAGCGTTAAGGATCAGTGAGTAATGTATGTAGTAGAAAAATTATTTATGTAAAGGCTATTGTGCATCAAAATTTTCTAAAATATAAAGGATTTTCATTTCGCTTTGTACGTGTATTATGTATCTGTTTGTGTAGCCCGTCATCAAAACAATGCAAAATTTTCCAAATAAAAACAGGGAAATGATTAGATTAAAATTTATGATGATTTTTTTTTTTTTTGGTATATTTTACTAACTACCTATATATGGTATGTAGGGTTTTTCATTATTATTGTTGTTATTTATCTGTTGTCATTAAAAAATTATATTGACGATTATAAACAATAAATTTAAAATTTTTGAATGGCATATTTAGGTCATAAAAACATATGAGACTTATTTTTATTATCATGTACAAAATATTTACACAAGCATGAATATGGATATGCATTTATGTAATATGGAATACATTAAATTTTAATTAAATTTTGTTAAAGGTGATTTTTAAGGATAATTTTATTTTAATTGGGGTTAAATTTCGATATGACACCCGAATACTTATCACCTTTGTTTTTAAAGGAAACCCCACCCAACGCGAACATGTAGCGAATTGCGTGGCTCGGAGAGGCGGCTCTCGGAGATGAAACGGCTATACGACATTTGGTTCTTGTCATTGCGGTACTTTTCGTAAAATTGGTGGAATGATATTGCAGTTGTATTACTGTAAATGTCGTACAGTTGCGTTTTTCAATATGTATTAGCTGTGTGGAGAAGACTGCGTAGAACTCAGTTAGAGGACTACTCGATCCAACAACATCGTTGATGTGAAGAGAGTCGCCTCAATAAAATTACAACATTTGAGATTGACAACATTTGATGGTGTATACCTTAACCACTCGACCACTAACGGCCATATTGTTCATTCGGTTTAAATTTGGTCTATCTTAGACCATGGTTTGAATCGTTTTAGACCAAATTTTTTCTGATTGTTCATCATTGGTTTAAAAAATTTACACCAAACTTTTCAAACCAATTGGCCAATAAACCTCGATAAAACACGCCGATTTTAAACAGCACTCCGACGGCTGATTTATAATCATTTTTGTTGGTTTAATCCGTGTTATCATATTATTCACTCGTTTTTCAATCGAACCAGTGTACTCGTGTTGTGAATTTTGTCGAATTAAATTTGTTTTTGATTGAAGGTAAATTCTTCGTTTGATTTCGTTATTTTCGTGCTTTTTTTGCTGTGCATGGACACAATTAGTGAAAAAAAAAGAGTGAGTCCATTAGTACTCTCAAGGAGAAGTTAAACATGGCGTTTGTATAGTGCGTGTGTACAGTTTACTTTGAAGGAAGAAACAATGCAACTTTACTAACCAGAGTTTTTCATTTGTTTATTATCGTTAAATTGGTCTATTACTCTTTCGGTATACTCGACGCAAGTGTATTATATATAGTAGCTAAAATAAGATACATATACTGTCGACTCTAACTTTTCTAATTTTTAAAGAAAAACAGCACAATGGTCGTTCCATATCTCGTAGTAGATATATTTAGAAAAGTGGTTCAGCTTGAGGAACAGCTAAATTAATATTGAAATCCCCCCTCATAATCATCGGCAAAAATGATAGTCTTGATGGGGAAATTTTTTTAGAATATGGAGCAATGACGAAATGTATGAACTTCATTATGTCTTTGACAGATTTATTCGGTGAGGTGAATACAACTACGGAAAGTATCTTATTCCCGTTGAGAAGCTGCTGTTCAGCCGTGTATATATCATCAATGGGTTGATGATTTCCTTATGCGAGGTGACTGTGTAAGTTCTACTTGTATTTTTGTATATTGCTACTCCGGCAGCCCACTGACAATCTGAACGCAGCATCAGTTTGACCCAGTTATCAGAAAATTGAGCATCCCTGCGTTACTTTATCAGTTAGGTCTAGGTGATGTGACCTGAGAATCTGGCAGTTCAACGTTAAAAGCCACTAGCCAGATATCATTATTATCTCGTACAAAATTCGCCATTACAATCTGAGCTATACTTAGCGGATTTGTAGTGAGGCGCGATAGCTAATTTTGAAGAAGACCCATTGAGGTCCCATTTTTACGTCCGTGGTAGAAGACTTGACCATCGATAGCCGACGTGATGAACACACCTTCGAGACTCGTGATAAAGCAATATACACAAGTTGTTGACAGTCGAGTTTTTCTAGAAATGGGCATCAAACATCGGTCGATATTCGTATTCTGCGCCCATCCAACTTTAAGCAGCCTGACCTTCTTGCCATCTTGTGAATTTGTAGCGAAATCCATACAGAGTCGTTAGACATTTTTTTACTGTTGACGTTTTCATCGTTCTCGTTGTCCTGGCTGCATTCGATATACCTCAGACAGCCCATAGTTCTATTCGCCAGTCCATCTGTTACGACAATATTGGTTAACCTATGACAAGTGGAAGTACATACGGCAAATTATCTGTGCCCATTATGCTCATTTTATGGATCTTTCGACGGAATTGCTACCCCGGTAGCCTCTGCTGACCATCTCTCTTAAGAGAGCTTGGAAAGCAAATGAATTGAACATCCCTGCGTGACTGTGACCTGAGACTCTGGCATTTCAATGTTTAAAACTAGACTTCATTATAACCCCATTTAGTAGAAGACATGATCATTGATAGCCGATGTGATGGACAGCTCCTAGAAACTCGTTACTTGTGATAAAGCAATGTACATAAGTTGTTGACTGTGTTTTTAATGGTAAGAGTATGTAATTTCGTATTCGAAATTCGTATTTCGTATCGTAATTTTTTATTTTTCTGATCGATGGAATTGTTGATGGTTTCTATTTCATTTTTTAAGTTAGTTTTTTTGTTTTCCCTACTATTATACAAATACAAACAAGCATGCCATGGATAGTATAAAATTTGTTTATTGAGTTTGTTGCATTTTTTTCAAACGAAGTAGGTACGTCATTTCCGTTCGTTTCATTTACAAGTTTACTCTAATACAAAAATTTTTGGTAGGCGCGAGCAAAGATGTTTACACATCAAAAAGCAAGAAACTCAACAAAAAACAATTTTTACTATACATGGCATGCTTTTATGTATATGTATAATAGTAGGGAAAATGAAAACATTAATTTAATGAATGAAATAGAAACCATCAACATTTCCATCGATCAGAAAAATCAAAAAAAAATTACGATACCAAATACGAATTACGATTACGAAATTGCATACTCCTACGATTAAAAACACAGTCAACAACTGCTGTATATTGCTTTATCACGAGTGACGAGTCTCTAGGCGCTGTTCATTACGTCGGCTATCAATGATCATGTCTTTTACTGAATGGGGTTATAATGACATCTCGTTTTTAACATTGAACTGCCAGAGTCTCAGGTCACAGTCACGCAGGTATGCTCAATTCATTTGGTTTTCGAGACCTGGTCTAAAGTATATCGAATGCATAGGCATCCTAACCAGGACAACGAGAACGATGAAAACGTTGACAGTAAAAAATGTCAAACGACTCTGGATGGATTTCGGTTCAAATTCACAAGTTGGCAAGAAGGTCAGGTGGCTTGAAGCTGGATGGGCGCAGAAAACGAATATCGACCGATGTTTGGTGCCCATTTCTAGAAAAAGCTCAACTATTAATCGAAACAACAACTAATGTTAAGCATAAACAACAATTAATGTAAAGCGTCGTACCTTCATGTGCCACCACAATTCATACATCACAGGGTGGTACCTATAACGAGATAGTCCGTATATACTCTTACGATAAAAGACACAGTTAATAAATTGTGTATATTGCTTTAGCACGAGCAACGAGTCTCGAAGGACTGTTCATCACGTCGGCTATCGATGATCATGTCGTCTACCATGGACGTAGAAATGGGACCTCAATGGGTCTTCTTCAAAATTAGCTATCGCGCCTCACCACAAATCCGCTTTATCCGTTGTAATGGCGTATTTTGTATGAGATAATAATGACGTCTGTTTTTTAACATTGAACTGTCAGAGTCTTAGGTCATACACATCACCTTGACCTAACTGACACAGTCACGCAAGGATGCTCAATTTTCTTGCTTTTCCAGATCTGCGTTCAGTTCAAGAGAGACGGTGAGTGAGCTGCCGGAGTCACAATATATAAAAATTCAAATAGGATACTCATACCATACAGTCACCTCGCATAAAGAAATCATCGTTGGACAAACAACTGGTATGAGCGTAACAACACAACTCATTGTTGATATATATACGGCTGAACTTCAGCTTCTCAATGGGAATAAGATGCTTTCTGTAGTTGTATTAACCTCGCCGAATAAATCTTTCGAAGACATAATGAAGTTCATACATTTCGTCCTTGCCCCATATCCTAAAGAATTTCAAAAATTGTCCAAGGAGACTATCATCTTTTGCCGGTGATTATGAGAGAAGATTTCAACATTAATGTTACTGTTCCTCAAGCTGAACCACTTATAAACTTCCTGCTAGACGAATTCGATTTGCACATGAACTCAGATCGAAACATATTTACTACTAGATATGGGACGACCATATTGTGCAGTTTTTCAATGAAAATTTTTAAAGTTAGGGTCGACAGTTAGGGTCGATTATACCGAAAGAGTAATAGACC
Organism: Nephrotoma flavescens; assembly: GCA_932526605.1. Classification (NCBI taxonomy): domain Eukaryota; kingdom Metazoa; phylum Arthropoda; class Insecta; order Diptera; family Tipulidae; genus Nephrotoma; species Nephrotoma flavescens. The sequence continues at coordinate 227,153,811 of OW052222.1, read as the reverse complement.
AATTTAACGATAATAAACAAATGAAAAACTCTGATTAATAAAATTGCATTCCTTCTTCCTTCAAAGTAAACTGTAAAACTGTACCCACGTACTATACACACGTCATGTTTACACATCTCTTTGAGAGTACTAATGGACTCACTCATTTTTTTTTTAAATTGTCACGGAGAGAGAATATCCGTATAACACAATCTTCATTTTATAGACGGCCTATTCGGTTAGACTATCGCGGGGTTTTTTGACGACATCATTAAATCATTTATTGGATAATATAAAATTCATACAAGTTCTGACGAGGATTAGAAACTGTTACGTCGTTTTTGGGAGTGGAAGAAATTTCAGTTGAAATTCCACCTAGTGATGACGTGTGCGAAGCATATAGTGTGGAATCAACCACTCAAAAGGGAACTTCGAAATCTTACGTATAGCTGCTTGAAAGCAGCAGTTTCCAAAATGTTTGCGATGGAGCGGATATTTAATCGAGATTCATATTTAAGTGAAGAATAAAGAAAATTCATGCGAAAATATCAGTTGGTTGAAAATATGGAGTGAATTCCCGAACTAGCCGAATTTATTAACAATCAATTTTATTTACCTCACCATGCCGTTATAAAACAACGGTGCGTGTGGTTTTCGACGGGTCGTATAAGTCAAGTTCCGAGGTAAACGAACAAACTAAACGAAGAGGTCCGACAATTCAAGATAATTTTTTTTTCAATTTTGACCAGGTTTCGCCTGGTAGCGTTGATGTCCGAAAGAAAATGTGTATATTAGTACAAGTTCATCCGAAACATCAATAAGGTCAAATGATTGTATGGCGTGAGTATCCGAGATGGGGACGATTACTTACGGCTTAACGTGTTCGGCGTATCTTTCTATTCATTCCCTTGATCATATTATTGCGGATTATCATCATATATCTAAGAAAGTTGGCAGACATGATCAAATCTGATCTTTACATTGTTGATTTACTGTCTGGTTGTGACTCTGGGTGTCAAAAATTTTATCACATGCCGGCTTTCCATTAAGACAGTGAAGCTCAAATAGCGAGAAATTTCTTAACATATGCCCACGGAAAAACTTGGAAGAAATTCGATTTCATTTGAAGATTCAGATGTATTTGTAAAGACATTCAACGTTCCGGAGATATCGTACAGTAAGTTGTAAATTATTCGACCCAATATAAATATTACTTCCCAATATAAATATTCACTCTGGTTAACCAAGAAAGAATGGGATGATCCACTTCCAGATGACGTAAATCGGACATGGTTTTCAATCTGGAACGAGCTGCACGCTCTTACTGCACTACATATTCCACGATATTTACTGTGCAGCTATCAGCAAATGGCATTCAGTATCATGGTTTCTGTGATACTTATAAGCAAAATGAATATTCAGCTGTGGTATAATCAAGAGCTGCGAGCACTGATAGACAAAGTTTCTTTCGTATTCTCGCCTCTTAAACGAAAGTTGCTCTTCTAAAGCAATTCCGTTTGGAACTCCCGTTTGGAACTCTGCGGTGCTGTACTATTAACGAAATTGATTTGTAAAATTTCCAACGTTTTTCTAGTTCCAACTGGCTTATTTTACGAGCCAAAGAACTGGAATTAGTTTGTAGCAAACCGCTTCATTTCTAATCGGTAAAATACCGAACGTTCTTTGGCGATTGCACAAGACGGGGAATTTTACAGAGTGATCTTCTAAAACATACAATTGGTGGAATGGTTTGAAGTTTTTGAAGATGTCACAATCTACATGGCCCATTTACAAAAAGTGTTCAGAAGAGTATACAGTCGCTGAAAGCAAAAAACAGCACTAATTACCAAAATTGGGAAGGCAAATATAACATCACATATGGATTATTTACTTACAGGTTTTCAAAATATTTTGAAAAAATCGAAAAAGCTTCTATGAAAGCTACCAATTTCGATGGACTGATTTCGGCCAAAATTCACAAGGATCTTCCAATTTATAAAAAGAACCTTCTGCATGAATTTTCATACCAATCAATCAATCCGTCTGGCTGTACAGAGCCGAATCTATGTTGAAAAGTAGGTTTTGGGAAATTGATCGGACCAATATTTTTGGAAATTTAATTAAAAATCTTTTATTAGATTTTTTCGGCTCTTTGGAAAAAAACATTATTTTTAATGGTCTCAGAAAACAAAGACACCATTTAATCACAATATATCTACCACAAAAAGTAGTAAAATGCACTCCCTCCATTTTGAATTCCAACGAAACGTGTCAAAATACACAAACCCTTACAAAAATAAGAACTTCTTTAGGTCTCTTTTGGCAGCTTGTTTTCGTAATGATAAAAAGTTGCTCAACTTATTAGGTTGCAACGACCAAACTGCAAAAATTCAACTCTTGCTTTGTGCATATTGTACAAAACAAGAACTTATTGATTTAGCGAATTATGTCACCAAATCAGAAACTTCTATAAATTCTCACTATGTATGTGTACTAAGCCAACACATTATACATAATTAAGAAGTTTTTAAAATCGTCCGTGATATTAATTCTAATTTTTATTAGATTTTTTCGGCTTTTCGGACAAAATATCAGGTTTTAATAGGAATGTCAATATACACATTTTAAAATGAAAACTATAAAGCTAATTTATAATAAAAAATAGATTTCACACGGCGAAATTCAACTATAGCTAGTAATTTTAAAATAAAACAATACCATTAAAAATCAAAAAAGTTTCAATACGAGTATAACTCCATTTTTTATTAAATACTTCAGAAATTGTGCTTGGCATGGTATTAACCAACCCTTGCAATTCCATTTCTGCAATTTGCTCCCATGCCCGTACAACGGCTTTATGGAGCTTAACTAAATTATTGTCCATAAATTCTCTATAGCCCAAAAAATCGATCTGTTGTTTTGTAAACCAATCGATCGTTGATTGAACACCCTCGATTTGTGAATGAAAGTCTGTGTATTTTTTGAACTTCATTCGAGTCGACATTTTCCACATACATAGATGTTTTTCCAAAATAGGAAAATGCCCCTTAATTCAAAGAAATCTAATCTGTGATTAACATGTATGATTTCAGATTATTTATTTTAAAACAAAAATAAAAAAATTAACCAAAAACTTGTAACAATTTTATTTAACATTTAAAAATTTAAAAAATATTTTTTCAGGATATTTTTGAAGTTATGCTTTGATAAATTAAAGTTGAATAGGCTCGTCGATGATAATGATTTAGACATCCTATTAATGGGCATGTTTTCTCCATAGTTTGTGGAATGGTGTTCTAGTGCTAAAAACCCATGGTTTCGAAATGTTCTGCATGACACATGAATTGATATGTTTCCCAAGATGTAAGCTGAATCAGTGTGACCAGGCAAAACCAAGAAAGGTCGCGGCTAAGAGCGTACATATTTTGTTATCCGTGCATCTGTTGAGTACGGAGATAACCGAGCTACATTTTCATGGAATGGTATAAGTTGTGGTCGTAATCCCAGTCATTTTTCGTTAACAAGAAAATCAGAAACTTCTTTTAAATACTTTCAATTTGATTTAATGTCCACACAGCATATTATGGATTCAGTTGATTTTCATATTTCAGTTGAGATCGAACGTAATCGAAATAGAGTGAACATAAGGTGTGAATGTCTTTAAATTACCCCGTCTATCTTTTAACAAATCCAAACAAGGCATTCGTTTTCGCAATACAATTTTCAATATGCCTGTTTCAATAGGCATTTTTGACAAATATAACACCTCTAAGCCTATAATCTCATTGACTCTTTGGAATACTTCGTTGTTGGCTTTGTGGAAAGACGTCGATCACACCACTCACTTAATCTATCGATGTCTTCTTGAAGTTTCTTAATATCTTGCATTTTACAATAGCACGAAAAATGTTGACGTCATCAGTAAATATGAGCACGTTTGAGTTTTTGATTATCTCGGTTATTCGATCTATGAAAACAAAAAATATCCCAGGCCTGATGTGAGATCCTTGAGGAACCCCAGACATAACTTTAATAACGTTTGATTTCTCTTTTCCCATTATTACGAATTGTCGCCGGTTTGATAGATAAGACTTGAACCAATTTATGCATTCGAGTGAAAACCCAAACGTAAATAAACTCTGGGGTGCCTTTTGATGGCAGATGGAACCAAATGCTTTTCTGAAATCCGTGTACGCTATACATCTACTTGATGGTGTTTTTCGATTTAATTAATTCACTGGTGAATTTTCAAAAATTGGTGTAATCTTTGAAATTTTCCATTTTTCGGGGAACACACGGGGGGTGCTGGTTGAAGGAGTGATTGAATTGGTTAACATAATGGAATTGCTAAAATATCAGCGTACTCTTTCAGAATAGAAACGGGTATATTATCAAGACCACAACCACCTCCAAGTCCATTTAAAGCCGATTAAATGTTATCCTCAAAGATAACAGGAGGAGTTATTGATACGTTTATACAATCGACTAGTAACGCTTAGTCTATAGCCTGATTGAAAAAACGACGCGAACATGTCAGTTTTATCTTTTTCGTTTGAAAAGCAGGTACTGTTGTAGGTCGTATTTGCAGGGTATCCTTCAATTTCGCGTTTATTCCTAAAGTATTTCCAAAATGGTTTATAATTAGTTTTGGTTTTTTCTAGAATTTGATCGAGATACGACTTTCATTTTGATTTGAAGTAAATTTCATATTCGTTACAGTGTTGTAGAAACATAGTTTTGTCATTTTTTTTCAAATTATAACCTAACATGGCGTCTACAAATAAAGTTTCGGCTCATTTATAATTTATAATCCGATCTAAAATCATGCTCGTAATAATTCAATCCATCGGTCTATTTAAATTAAACTTCTTCTCGTTCGAGAAGATAACATTTTTCCAAATTAAGGTAGGTTTTATTAACCTTTCCACCAACGGTAGTTCTGATACAAAATTTGTTGAATGTGGCGGGTTCCAAAGTTCCGAAACAATTTTGCCTTTCGAGGCCGCCGGTTCTCCTTTAATTACAATTCTTAGGATTTGTATTGTCTGGCGCGATGAGAGATTCTGATAATTTTTAGTTTTTCCATAATTCTCGTTTTCACACAAAAAACTGTTGAAGGCTCGAACTTCTTCTATATGTCTTCGGTTGTTAGTGTTATTGCTTTGCCCATTTTTATCAAAATTTTATAAAATACCAAATAATAATGTCATTAATTACAAAACTCGTTAAAATACACTAACAGTAAACTAATTAAATCAAACGCCTAAGATATACTAAATTACTAACTCGCTTTAATTGAGTTTCGCATTTATAGAATCTTCTTTTGTTTTTTCTCGATCAAACATGATGCATTCCGATTGCTAAGTTCAAAATTTTATTCTTTTATGCTTCGTAGTCCGTTTACACTACAATTAAACAAAACAATTCGTTACTTAATGATTTACGTTTAAAATTATGTGTGGCTTCAATGGACTTTCGCAGAATGTACTTTATTGTACTATATGTAAAATGAAGTAAAATTTAATAAAGCATTTTTTGTAATATTAATTAACTCCTTACTATTTAATGAACCATTTCATCGAAAGATTCAGTTTATTAATTAAAGTTAATTGCATTAACGTATTTTTTTTATTCAAGGTGTAATGAACAAATACGTTGAATTTGTTACGTTTGTCTTCATAAATTAATTAACAAAATAAAATTTATTTTATTTTCCGCTATAGGTTTGAAGTTATATGAAACTGAACTGGTTGTGGCTGAATGTTATTACATAGTTGCTTTGCAGTCGGTCAAGTGCAAGTACTTGTGATTAGTTAGGTTTGTGTCTTTACTATAGAGTGTTACAGTCGTTTATTTTGTTTAACTACTCACAAGTACTAGCGGTTCGTCTATAATATTGCAATTATTCGAACGTAATGCCATTCACAATGAAACTCTAGAAACTAAAATATAATTAGGCAATTAAATTTATTTATATAAATCAATTCGAAAATACTTAATATTTTGATGAAGATGGCGGAACATATTTACATTTTTTACACTTGAGTCTACTGTTTTTACAATTGAAGATGTATTTTAAATTTAAATTTATCTATAAATAATAATCTATACATTACAGATAAATTTGCCAGGTGTTTCTCGAAAATCGGAACACGGTGTAATAAAATATGTAACTAAATTTGACATAGGTTTCAATACAGTCAGGCACAAAAGTCTACATACACCACTAAAATGTACAAAATCGAGATAAATGAAACGAACTAAATATTGTAATATTAATTAAATAATATATTTAAACAAAGAAAATTATTAGTGGAAAACAAATATAAAATATATATCACAAAATTCTACATACAGTTGCACGTTTCTATTGATTCTCGAATTATTGCAAAGTATACCGTTATCTTTTTTTATATAAATATCTAGGTACGCCTATCGACACTTTCAGAAACAACTTTGCATTCGTCTTGAGTGAGAAATATTTTACGTCTTTGGCATTAAAAAAGCTACGGGAACAGAATAAGAGTTACAATAAAATATCTGAAATTATTGACAAAAGTTGCGCAACCATACAAAAAACAGAGGAGTATTCAAAACAAAAAACGGTTTAGGCATCCTAATAAACTAATGGCAAGGGATGTTCGAAGCATAATGGAAAAAGTGGCATCCAATTCGAGGTTTAGTGCTCCAAAAATAGCGGTTGAGATTAGGAATAGCACTGATAAGGATAATGATAGCGAAACAGTTCATTTAATTTTATAGAACGAAGGGTTTAATGAAAAATAAACAGAAAAAGCTTGAATTTGCAAAAAAATTCGATAATGAAAGCATTGAATTGGAAAGTGAAAAGTAAATTCAATATGTTCGGTTCCGATAAAGGTGCAAAATTTTGGCGAAAAATTAACAAACACATGGCTCAAAACATTTGCTTCGCACCGTTTAACATGGCGGTGACAATGTAATGGTTTAAGGATCTATGGCTGCACCTGGTATCGGAAAATTGATATTTATAGAAGGTTATTTGGATCTGAATATCCAATTTAAACATATTGCGTAGCAATTTACAACCGTCCGACGAATGCTTAGAACGAAGCAACCAGTAAATCTTATATCATAACCATCCTGGCAGTAAGACAATAGTTTCTAAAGCAATCAATAAAGCATATCTGGTATGAACTGGAACAAAGGGTCCGAAAATATAGGATTACCAATAGGGATTCAATAAAAAGTACCCCTACTGAGAACCTGGTTTTATTAATGCCCAGTAGCACTATTCTGGCTTTCCCTGAGAATAGGGAATTGGGAAAAATATTTTCATAGCATTTTTGACCAAATTGTATTTTTCTGGCCTACTGAGGAAATAAGTTTGGTGTACAACAAAGTTAATTTGGAAACTTTTGTTCTACAAAATTTTTATAGAGCAAAATATTTCCCCATTTGACCCAAACTTATTTCCTCAGTAGGCCAGAAAAATACAATTTAGACAAAAATGCTATGAAATTTTTTTCCGCAATTCTCTATTCCCATAGAAAACCAGAATGGTGCCACAGGCGACTAAGCGCTTTTATCCAGTCCAATGGTGACCCAATTAAATATTTATTAGTTCTTATGTGTGTCTGACCACGATTATTTCTGTTTTATTTACTGTATGTAGACTTTTGTGATATAAATTTTATGAAATTTTTGAAAATTAGCTATTTCTTTTTTATTTTTGTCCAATAATAAGTTTAAATATATTATTAAATTAATATTACAACATTTTGCTAATTTTAATGGTGTATGTAGACTTTTGTGACTGTAGATGCACCTTGTCTATAAATAAAACAAAACTATGTATATAAATTTAGTAGAGATATTAAAAATCGCCGTAGGTTCAAAAAAAAAAACCATCTGTCTAATTTTAATATTCTTAATTGATTTGTTAATTAAAATTATTTTTATTGCTTTCATATGATTTAGGAGGTGTTTATGTGTCTAATGTACAAATGTATATGAAGGTAATAAATTAAAAAAATATTTAGCATAAGTATAAAGTCATAAAGACGTGTGTGGATCGGAAATGATTTTTGTTTATCTGTAACCTTGCACGATTTTCAAATAAATTGCATTGCCATCAATATTGTTTACTTTGTTCTTTTAAAAAAATATCTCAAATATTATATAATTTTTAATACTATAACAATATAATTTACATGTAAAATTATAAATAAAATCTATAATTATAAAATTTGTACCAATCAAAACAAAATGGTATACAATAAAAATAAATAAGCGCGAATTATAATTTTGAGGGGGTGGTTCAATGTTCTCTTATATCTTATAATAATATATTAATGATATAAAAGTCTACATATTTATAAAAATTTTGTTATAATTAAATTTCAAACATCAAAATCCTCGTAAGACGTTCGATTCCCTTCATCATCATCGAAATACTTAATTATGCCATCCTCGCCGGTCGATTGCAATTGGCTCTCGTTTAAACTGTAGAATTCTGTTTCGGTTTTACCAAATTTTACGGTGTGTCCCAATTTTGCGTTACCCGTTGTATTACACGATTTTGCGTAGCAACTAGAGCAGTGATACGGTTCCTCCAAATTTCTATCTTGGGTCGATAAATTCAAATTCAGTAGTTGGTCATCCACTAGTAGCGGTTTATTTTGACATTTACATATTTCAAAAAGCTTTGTCGTTTGAATATCAACGTTGTTGGTGAACGTTGCCGCTTTATTCTTATTATTTAGTTTTGTTATTGCTATGTAACTATTAATTGACTTGTTATTATTATTATTATTATTTTTGCTACTTAATTGATTTCTATTAAATAAATTATTTGCTTTTCTGTAACTGGAATGATTTATCGTGTATGACGATCGAAGCGAACTGACCCGTGTATGCATCGACATTTTATCGCCAAAATCGCTATTTGTTCGGTCCAGGTTATTACGAAATCGCCACAATCCAAAACGTTTTCGGAATTCTCTTTTAAATTTTTCATTGTATATGCCATAAATAAAAGGATTATAGCAACTGTTGCTCATCGCCAGCCAATCGCTGCAGAAAAATACGATGTTGATGTAGTGGTATCTAAAATAGAGAGAAAAAATAAATTCTTGAGTATTGTTTAATTGGGTAGCATAAAATTCTGAAATGGTCGTAATCTTTTTAAAATTTATACCATTATCCTGAATTTATTGAAGATTAAACGTATGTGATTTACTCTATTTATCTACTAATTCAGTGGTTCATATTGAAAAACAACATGTATAATAACGGTTAAAGCAAAAACCACGAAAAAATGATGCACAAAAACGGTATGATATCAAAGGGTCGAAGGGCCGAAAGTCGAAGAGCCAAATGTCGAAGGGTCGAATGTGTCAAAGGACCGAATGTGTCGAAGGGCCGAATGTCGAATAGCCGATTTTTTTGTTTTTAGAAATATTTTTTTTATTTTTTGAATTTTTGTACCATATATTTACTATCAGAAGGCTGACATAAAGCCGAATATCTCATGTTGCGCATGACAAAATTGTCCTTCACCAAAATGTATCGTTGACTGGATACATACGTAGAATTTCATGAACATCCAATGTTAAGCCTCAATTTTTACATCCCGAGAACGTAAAATTATTGGACGCCCTTCAGCAATGCCTCGCAACACCACTACTTACTTCGAATATCTCTTTCTATAAACGCAAATTATAGAGGTTTAACCTAACGGGCCATGATTTTGTGACGAATGTTGCCGATTGTTACATGTGGTACGAATGTATAGGTAAACGAGGAGACAACGAAATAGCATGTTGACTGCATAAACACCGGCTTAGAACAACCTTTTGCAGTTGACCATTTGATTTTCTATAGTGATACTTGCTCAGGTAAAAATAAAAATTTATACGTTGCTATGATGTTTATAATTTTTATGCAAATATCTGATCACAACATTAAAATAGTCGACAACAAATTCCTTGAGTAAGGTCATACTCACATGGAGTGTGATATAGAATTGCAGACCCCTCTATAATTGAGCGGAAAAAGAAACGCACTAACTTCCGAATACATCACCCACGTGAATGGTTTAAAGTGCCAAATATTGCACGCCGGCGAATTGATACTTTACAATTGCAGAAGTGCCAAAATGCTACAAAGGTGATTTACGAAAGAAGAGAGTAAGTGAAAATTGAAAGTATAAAATTGTAAAACCGCTTAAATGCAGAAAATGTAATTTACTAAAATATTTTTATGTTTACTTGGTATTATCACGATGTATGCTAATGATGCTATTAAAAACTTCAAATAAAAGTGTAACAAGTTCCAAACGTCATTATACTTTTTTCAAAACAAGGATTAAATTTTTTAACATTCATTTCTCGAATTATATTAAATGCACATAAGCGATTTTCAGTTTTTGGTAGAGAATTTTTTCGAAACCCGAAAACGTCTGAGCATACCATCTCATTCCAATTTCTTCTAACGACAATCATAAAAGCGCAATTAAGACGTGAGATCTCGGTTTTGGTTTTGATTATATTGACGGTATTTTCGTAGTATCATGAGACGAGCATCAACATTTATTCCATTTGAAACTAATCTTCCAAAAACTAGCAATTTACGGCGTCAATATATCAACAAAATATGTGTTTGGGACTAGCACACTTGTTTTTCTTTCTTTTTTCATTCTTTCTTTCATGAACGAATTAATGCAATTAGAGAATTTTTAGCACCGCAAAATGTCAAACAAATACAGCAATTTGTCGGTATGGTAAATTACTACCTACCGATTTTTCCCAAAACTCGCAGAGATACTTGCCCCAATTCATACATAGTTGGCAGTACTTCTCAAGAAACCCGAAACGCCCCAAAATTAATCTTTACCTGAAAAATGTCAAAATGCATTTCTTCAACTCAAGAGCAGTTTATAAAATATTGCTCAGAAATATCCAAGAGGTTCCCAATTTACTTTATTGAGTTGTTGTAAGATGCATACGCTTAATGCATCTTAGAACAACTCAATAAAAAAATTGGGAACCTCTTGAATATTTCTCCAAGAAACTATCAAATGCTGAAAGACAATATTCCGCATTTGATAGACAGTTACTTGATCCCAGGCCATTGAACACTATTGCTACTATGCAGAAGGTCGCAAAACCACTATCTTCACCGACCACAAACCGCATACTAGAGCAATTTCCTCTCAAAAGGAATGCATTCCAAAGCAAGCACGACCCTTACATTTTCATACAATTCACGGCAGACATTCAACATATACAAGGCAAAGACAAGATATTTGCGATGTTCCAAGTGAAAATTAGAATAATTTCTATTGTCCGATTTCATAATTTACTGTGAAATAACTAAAGACAATAATCGCCGTCCATTCCAGAAACATAACGTCGAACTATCTTTGACCCTCTGCATAATATTTCGTATCCGTTTCCATTCATTTCCGCGTGCCAGCAACTTACAAACTGGTCATTTCAAGATATTTTTGACCCAGTATGAACAAAGTTGTAACCCTGTGGGTGAAATCCTCTTTTATCCTGCCAAACAATGCAAAGTGCAATGTCCCACCAAATCACCTTACAGTTTTGTGGAACATAATCGTTAGACCAACAAAACCATCGAATTCTTTCTATACCTCATAAACCATTTGATTCTTCCCCAGACACACAAAAGCTTTTTTCATTTTGGATAGAACCTTTCTGAATTAAACCCTACTAAGTTGCCATGTATCTTGTAGAGTTGAGCTTTTTTCATTATGCAGAAAAATATTTTCATACAGAAATAAGCAGTGTTAAGAAGAAATGTAGTATTTTAAATTGCGTGTAGTGGAAAAAGAAATTTATAGATTTCCAGAACCATTTAGCATGTTAATCGAATTCGACGTTAAATGAGGTCAGTAAATGAATCCAACATACCTCGACAATTCTAGTGTCGATGGGATTTTTGTCCGATTGTACCTCGGAATAGAAAACTGATCTCGCAGTCCCGTTAAGAAGCGTATTGGCGAACTATGCCTCCAGACCCTATTTGACCCTATAGTTGAAGGTCAACTTGGGTTTCGGGGCCTCAACTTATGTTAAGCGTACTTTCTTGTCGGTGCTTTTTGTTGATTAGATCTAAATGGTGCTCGCATTTTTTACAAAAGTTCTGATGCCAAGACTGCCTGCCATGAATTTAACTTAGCTGACATTACAACTGCGCTCTCAAATTTGCGATTTCCTTCAAAACACTGGTAAGTACAGCAGCTTATCTTCATTAAACATCCACAAGACCCGGTTTACACGTTTTACGATATTATTTCCATTTACACTTAAGAAAAAAAATCCGCGAAGGTTGCAGTGATATGCCGCATATGACTAAAAATTCTGGAAAGTATCCCCAAAATGCCAGTGTACTCAGAGTTGTGCTGTCGTCTCCAGAATAAAGTGTTATGGCCCTTAAACATTCGCCCCTGCGTATCACTAAAAAGAAAATAGAACTTCCACACGGAATCGACACCAATAATTCGTAATATTTTGTTTATCTGAAATTTCTCTCTAGCGAGTTTCCAATTTTCTTGTAAAAACGAGTTCTAGTGGGATAAATAACATATTCAACCCTGCTAAAATTTTTTTATAAAGTGATAGACATTCGAATAAACGCACTAATTTTTCCCCTTTTAACCATTTCTTTCTTTGCAGTTTTTTCTCGATCAATTTTTTTTTATTATAGTTTATTGTTTGTCTAACGGAAACTTGCCTGCACTAAAAAAAAAATAACAGTAAGGCGAAATATACAAAATAAAACAAAAAATCTTCTGGCAGTCAGTATTTGCAGAGCCATTCGTTTAAACGCAGTACGGGAAAAGCGATTTTTTATTTAAGCTTAGTACTCAGTTCAAAATGAAATGAAATTTTACGGCGGCATCCAAAAATCTATTCGCGTGAAATAGAAATGAAATTTTATTTGGAGAATTTTTAATTTTAACGTATAAATTTGTAGACATATACATAAATGAATTTGTTTAATTAAAATTTAAGGATTTGTTGTTTTAAAAAACTTTTTTATTGCAAAACCCAAACAAAATAATGTGTTGACACATCATTTTGACATGAAAATAATTTGGAGAGTTTATGCGCACCATCTTTGATGTATATTGAACAGACTTGGGTTTTTCGCTCGTGAACTGAGTACTACAAAATGAAAACAGATGTGGAATTTTTCATTTCTAATTTCACTTTGGTAAAATCGTATGGAAATTTCACTTAAGTTTTAATTTATTTCTAATTTATGCATACATATTCAAAGGTAATTACATATAGCAAATTGGTATTTTGTTAAAAAAACCATTTTAAGGACTGTTTTTTAGTGCCTAAAGGTAATCGTTTAACTGAGGTGGCAAACTGCAACAAAAATTGAACTTTCTGAAAGCGTCATCAATAATTTTTTTAAAAAAAGGCTTAAATTATGGTGTAAAAGCCCCAATCAAAGACCTAAACAAGATCTCAGCACGTCAAACTGGTCAAATTCGACATGAGGCTACTCGAAATCGGCTGCCATACAACAAGATAAAGGAGAAATTGGACCTTCCTGTGACGGCTCGACACATTGTCCGTATTTTGAGAAGTTTACCAAACATTAAATGGAATAAATTGAGAAGTAAAGCGCGTTTAACTGCCTTTTGACGAGAAAAAATTCCACCTTGATGGTCCTGACTGCTATAGTTGCTACTGGCATAATTTGAAAGAACGTGGCGTCATCAGGTCGAAACGTAACTTTGGTGGAGGGAGCGTAATGATATGGGGAGCCTTTGATTACTACGCAAAGCTTCCCATCTGCTTCATAACGACTCGGATGAACTCCCGTATGTACATGGATCTTTTGAAAAATGTTTTACTTAGTTACCTTGATGATATTGATCACGGAAGTTGCATATTCCAGCAAGATAATGTGTCCATCCATATGTCAAATGAATCCAAACAGTGGTTTCGCGAGAAAAACATCCCTCTCCTTGAATGGCCAGCTTGCAATCCTTACTGCAATCATTCGAGAACCTTTGGGTATCCTGGCTGGCAAAGTTTATGCAAATGGTTGGCAAAGTTTATGCAAATGGTGTTTTACTTATTTCGAGTGCGTTTATATGAATGTCTACCTAAATTTTAAGTTTTTCAATTTTATTAAAGTCAAATATTATAATTGTCATTAATTTGTTATTTTAACTACTTATCTTAGATCAAATAGACCATTTAAGTTAATTAGAAATATTTAGAAAGATCTGGTTGTAGCAATATAATTTAAAAAAATAGTGCGTTTATACGAATGTCTATCACTGTATAATTCTACACATTTTGTTAAATTGTCTATCTACATTTTAGTTTTTTGTTAATTTGTGTAGCTACACTTTTGGAAAACTTCACACCGGTCTTCATGTTCATGGTATGCATATAGGAATACCAAATTTTTTGGCAAAATTGTACCTATTTTTGTTCAACCAGGCGCCATGATAAATGCAGATTGCTACATGAGAAACTGTTTAAAATCACTTCTCAAAGATTCGAAACACTTATACCCAGATGGTAACTGGATATTCAATCAAGACGCAGCTCCATCACACTCGGCAAAGACAACACTTGCATTTCTTCAACAAATAACTTCCTCATCACCAACTTGTCACCCTGTGATTATTTCTTGTAGGGCCACTTTAAGTCACAATTGGCAAAGTCTACAGATGGCAATATTGCGCAGAACGTTCGTCTTGCAATGACTCGCTCTTAAATCTTGGTAAAGTCGGTGTTTGACTGTTTGTAAAAGAACGGTTTACATATAAAATAAAATTACTTGGAAAACTACTGTATTTTGATTATTTCACTTCAAAAACGTCCAATTTCATTTTTGATGTATGCTTCAAACTATTGTCACTTTACGACCCCACTGGCTTATCATATGCATTTGAGATTTATACTGGTGCCGGGAACTATACTTAACAAAAACTATAACTAATTTTATTAACCACATAATCTACTTTGATAACTTCCATACAAGTATAGAGGGCTTATCTGCTAGCAAATGACGTCCGCTATGATCAAGTAGGAAAAGCAATGTAAATACCCAATATGTTTAATTTTATTTTAACTTTTTATTTCGATTTGTGATAAGAATAAATAATTTTGAATATCCTGGACCTTCCATTATCGCTGTCCTACTTAAATCGCTGTCCTATCGCATTGTCCTACTTGAAAACATATCTTCAGATTCGCCTTTCTTGGCATAAATTTTATATAATCAAAATTTCTCAGGTTTAAAAAAGTGCATGCATTAGACGGTTAGCACTTGATCACCATTCTACTAACAATGGAGAAAACAACCCCATTAATGGGATGTCTAAATCGTTCATCTTAATAGACGACCTATTTGACTTTAATTTGTCAAAGAATAATTTTAAAAATATCTTGAAGAACTATTTTTTAAATTTTTAATTGTCAAACTAAAATTTGGTTTATATTTTCATTTTTTAAGTGTTTTGTTTGAAATTACTGTTTTAACTATTGTAAAATCTGAAATCATATATGTAAATTACAAAATTGATTTCTTTAAATAAATAAATAAATAAACATCTGTTTGCAAAAAATCTACATCAACAATTTTAGTTATTAAAGTGTTCACAAGTTATTCAAGGGTTTTGTAACATTAAAAAGTTATTTTTTATTTAGATTATGCATCAGAAGACGCAGAAAAAAAATTTGGGGCGGTTGGCTAAATTTCACAGAATGTAACATTAACTAACAATCGCTTTACACGTCCTACCATACGCATTGCTTGCCAAACCGAGGACATACAGCTATAGATTTGATTTAAGTGCATATTGCATTGATCCACGCCAGCCTATAGTATTGGCATGGAAGATGGGTCGGCTCATGAGTCATGTACACCTACAGGAGGTCAAAGTTGTGTTCATTTCCAGTACCTCCCGACCCAAACGCTAAAGCTTTAACCACTGTGCCGTTTGGTCGGTATGATAAATGTTTCATAAAAATGGGGAAAAAGCGGAGAAAAAATTACTGCAAATATTAAAAAATATTGTAAAATTGATTTGGACGTTCCATAATATCACGTCAATCAGACAATCGATCATTTTATAATATTCTTCAGCAATAATATATTTTTTTGTTGTAAAAACAGCCATTAACGCATAATCGCATATTTCTCCAGGGTCCTTTATTCACTTAATTTAGTCACAAAAACTCCTTGAAAATCTCTTAATCGTACCTCTAATACACAAAAAATAATATAAATGTTACATAATTTATACATACTGATTTATATCGGGCCATGTTACATATAAAAAATTATAGCATTGTAGTGGTAACCAACATAATCCAAATAAAACCACAACAATCACCAACATCTTTATAACCTAAAACAACAAAGCAGATAAAGAAAAAATGTTAGCAGCTTTTTTATCTTAACATATGAATAATACAAGAAAATACGAAATCATATAATCTTATCAAATTTACATTCTAAAGCATATATTTTGTATAAATATTTTATACGGAATATGTAGCAGCTATCTACATATCCGTAGATACATTTGTCTGTCTATATCTAACCTTCTTTTTATTTTTCAATAAATTTATATCTCTTGCATCTTGAGCATTCCCAGGAGTTTTTGATCCCCATAACCTTATAGCCATTTGTATATAGACAAAACTTATTACAGTTAGTGGTATCACGTACTGAAAATATATACAGCAGAAACAAAATATTATTAAAAAATTGTAGTTATTGATTTTATTTTATTCAACAATTGTACAAACCTGCATAAAAACTAACGCATAACGGTAAAAACGCATTTCATTCAATTCCAAATTTACAACATCACAAAACATTTTCACATGGTATTCGGTTTCTGTAGAAAGAAAATAATTATAACAAATTAATCGGTGCAGTATGAGCGTTAAATGCATATAACTCATTATAGAAGTAAATTATGTTGTCTAACCTCACCTGTTATTTCGATATGCAGTTCAATCACACGAAGTGCAATGGCTATCGGACACGCGAATACGATTGATAGGGCCCATATTAAACCAATAATTGCTTTTGATATATGTTTTGATGTCCGAGCCCTGTGAATGAACAGTTATGACATTAAAATTGATAAAAAAATATTGTTCATAAATTGAATATGAATTGAATATGAATTGAATATGAATTGAATATGAATTGAATATGAATTGAATATGAATTGAATATGAATTGAATATGAATTGAATATGAATTGAATATGAATTGAATATGAATTGAATATGAATTGAATATGAATTGAATATGAATTGAATATGAATTGAATATGAATTGAATATGAATTGAATATGAATTGAATATGAATTGAATATGAATTGAATATGAATTGAATATGAATTGAATATGAATTGAATATGAATTGAATATGAATTGAATATGAATTAAATATGAAATGAATATGAACTGAATATGAATTGAATATGAATTGGATATGAATTGAATATGAATTGAATATGAATTGAATATGAATTGAATATGAATTGAATATGAATTGAATATGAATTGAATATGAATTGAATATGAATTGAATATGAATTGAATATGAATTGAATATGAATTGAATATGAATTGAATATGAATTGAATATGAATTGAATATGAATTGAATATGAATTGAATATGAATTGAATATGAATTGAATATGAATTGAATATGAATTGAATATGAATTGAATATGAATTGAATATGAATTGAATATGAATTGAATATGAATTGAATATGAATCGAATATGAATTGAATATGAATTGAATATGAATTGAATATGAATTGAATATGAATTGAATATGAATTGAATATGAATTGAATATAAATCGAATATCAATTGAATATGAATTGAATATGAATTGAATATGAATTGAATATGAATTGACTGTGAATTGAATATGAATTGAATATGAATTGAATATGAATTGAATATGAATTGAATATGAATTGAATATGAATTGAATATGAATTGAATATGAATTGAATATGAATTGAATATGAATTGAATATGAATTGAATATGAATTGAATATGAATTGAATATGAATTGAATATGAATTGAATATGAATTGAATATGAATTGAATATGAATTGAATATGAATTGAATATGAATTGAATATGAATTGAATATGAATTGAATATGAATTGAATATGAATTGAATATGAATTGAATATGAATTGAATATGAATTGAATATGAATTGAATATGAATTGAATATGAATTGAATATGAATTGAATATGAATTGAATATGAATTGAATATGAATTGAATATGAATTGAATATGAATTGAATATGAATTGAATATGAATTGAATATGAATTGAATATGAATTGAATATGAATTGAATATGAATTGAATATGAATTGAATATGAATTTAATATGAATTTAATATGAATTGAATATGAATTGAATATGAATTGAATATGAATTGAATATGAATTGAATATGAATTGAATATGAATTGAATATGAATTGAATATGAATTGAATATGAATTGAATATGAATTGAATATGAATTAAATATGAAATGAATATGAACTGAATATGAACTGAATATGAATTGAATATGAATTGAATATGAATTGAATATGAATTGAATATGAATTGAATATGAATTGAATATGAATTGAATATGAATTGAATATGAATTGAATATGAATTGAATATGAATTGAATATGAATTGAATATGAATTGAATATGAATTGAATATGAATTGAATATGAATTGAATATGAATTGAATATGAATTGAATATGAATTGAATATGAATTGAATATGAATTGAATATGAATTGAATATGAATTGAATATGAATTGAATATGAATTGAATATGAATTGAATATGAATTGAATATGAATTGAATATGAATTGAATATGAATTGAATATGAATTGAATATGAATTGAATATGAATTGAATATGAATTGAATATGAATTGAATATGAATTGAATATGAATTGAATATGAATTGAATATGAATTGAATATGAATTGAATATGAATTGAATATGAATTGAATATGAATTGAATATGAATCGAATATGAATTGAATATGAATTGAATATGAATTGAATATGAATTGAATATGAATTGAATATGAATTGAATATGAATTGAATATGAATCGAATATGAATTGAATATGAATTGAATATGAATTTAATATGAATTGACTGTGAATTGAATATGAATTGAATATGAATTGAATATGAATTGAATATGAATTGAATATGAATTGAATATGAATTGAATATGAATTGAATATGAATTGAATATGAATTGAATATGAATTGAATATGAATTGAATATGAATTGAATATGAATTGAATATGAATTGAATATGAATTGAATATGAATTGAATATGAATTGAATATGAATTGAATATGAATTGAATATGAATTGAATATGAATTGAATATGAATTGAATATGAATTGAATATGAATTGAATATGAATTGAATATGAATTGAATATGAATTGAATATGAATTGAATATGAATTGAATATGAATTGAATATGAATTGAATATGAATTGAATATGAATTGAATATGAATTGAATATGAATTGAATATGAATTGAATATGAATTGAATATGAATTGAATATGAATTGAATATGAATTGAATATGAATTGAATATGAATTGAATATGAATTGAATATGAATCGAATATGAATTGAATATGAATTGAATATGAATTGAATATGAATTGAATATGAATTGAATATGAATTGAATATGAATTGAATATGAATTGAATATGAATCGAATATCAATTGAATATGAATTGAATATGAATTGAATATGAATTGAATATGAATTGACTGTGAATTGAATATGAATTGAATATGAATTGAATATGAATTGAATATGAATTGAATATGAATTGAATATGAATTGAATATGAATTGAATATGAATTGAATATGAATTGAATATGAATTGAATATGAATTGAATATGAATTGAATATGAATTTAATATGAATTGAATATGAATTGAATATGAATTGAATATGAATTGAATATGAATTGAATATGAATTGAATATGAATTGAATATGAATTGAATATGAATTGAATATGAATTGAATATGAATTGAATATGAATTGAATATGAATTAAATATGAAATGAATATGAACTGAATATGAATTGAATATGAATTGAATATGAATTGAATATGAATTGAATATGAA
The DNA here is from genome assembly GCA_932526605.1 of Nephrotoma flavescens. Lineage (NCBI taxonomy): Eukaryota > Metazoa > Arthropoda > Insecta > Diptera > Tipulidae > Nephrotoma > Nephrotoma flavescens. The sequence goes on along the minus strand of OW052222.1, from coordinate 227,133,588 downwards.
TTGAATATGAATTGAATATGAATTGAATATGAATTGAATATGAATTGAATATGAATTGAATATGAATTGAATATGAATTGAATATGAATTGAATATGAATTGAATATGAATTGAATATGAATTGAATATGAATTGAATATGAATTGAATATGAATTGAATATGAATTGAATATGAATTGAATATGAATTGAATATGAATTGAATATGAATTGAATATGAATTGAATATGAATTGAATATGAATTGAATATGAATTGAATATGAATTGAATATGAATTGAATATGAATTGAATATGAATTGAATATGAATTGAATATGAATTGAATATGAATTGAATATGAATTGAATATGAATTGAATATGAATTGAATATGAATTGAATATGAATTGAATATGAATTGAATATGAATTGAATATGAATTGAATATGAATTGAATATGAATTGAATATGAATTGAATATGAATCGAATATGAATTGAATATGAATTGAATATGAATTGAATATGAATTGAATATGAATTGAATATGAATTGAATATGAATTGAATATGAATCGAATATGAATTGAATATGAATTGAATATGAATTTAATATGAATTGACTGTGAATTGAATATGAATTGAATATGAATTGAATATGAATTGAATATGAATTGAATATGAATTGAATATGAATTGAATATGAATTGAATATGAATTGAATATGAATTGAATATGAATTGAATATGAATTGAATATGAATTGAATATGAATTGAATATGAATTGAATATGAATTGAATATGAATTGAATATGAATTGAATATGAATTGAATATGAATTGAATATGAATTGAATATGAATTGAATATGAATTGAATATGAATTGAATATGAATTGAATATGAATTGAATATGAATTGAATATGAATTGAATATGAAATGAATATGAATTGAATATGAATTGAATATGAATTGAATATGAATTGAATATGAATTGAATATGAATTGAATATGAATTGAATATGAATTGAATATGAATTGAATATGAATTGAATATGAATTGAATATGAATTGAATATGAATTGAATATGAATTGAATATGAATTGAATATGAATTGAATATGAATTGAATATGAATTGAATATGAATTGAATATGAATTGAATATGAATTGAATATGAATTGAATATGAATTGAATATGAATTGAATATGAATCGAATATGAATTGAATATGAATTGAATATGAATTGAATATGAATTGAATATGAATTGAATATGAATTGAATATGAATTGAATATGAATCGAATATCAATTGAATATGAATTGAATATGAATTGAATATGAATTGACTGTGAATTGAATATGAATTGAATATGAATTGAATGTGAATTGAATATGAATTGAATATGAATTGAATATGAATTGAATATGAATTGAATATGAATTGAATATGAATTGAATATGAATTGAATATGAATTGAATATGAATTGAATATGAATTGAATATGAATTGAATATGAATTGAATATGAATTGAATATGAATTGAATATGAATTGAATATGAATTGAATATGAATTGAATATGAATTGAATATGAATTGAATATGAATTGAATATGAATTGAATATGAATTGAATATGAATTGAATATGAATTGAATATGAATTGAATATGAATTGAATATGAATTGAATATGAATTGAATATGAATTGAATATGAATTGAATATGAATTGAATATGAATTAAATATGAAATGAATATGAACTGAATATGAATTGAATATGAATTGGATATGAATTGAATATGAATTGAATATGAATTGAATATGAATTGAATATGAATTGAATATGAATTGAATATGAATTGAATATGAATTGAATATGAATTGAATATGAATTGAATATGAATTGAATATGAATTGAATATGAATTGAATATGAATTGAATATGAATTGAATATGAATTGAATATGAATTGAATATGAATTGAATATGAATTGAATATGAATTGAATATGAATCGAATATGAATTGAATATGAATTGAATATGAATTGAATATGAATTGAATATGAATTGAATATGAATTGAATATGAATTGAATATGAATTGAATATGAATTGAATATGAATTGAATATGAATTGAATATGAATTAAATATGAAATGAATATGAACTGAATATGAATTGAATATGAATTGGATATGAATTGAATATGAATTGAATATGAATTGAATATGAATTGAATATGAATTGAATATGAATTGAATATGAATTGAATATGAATTGAATATGAATTGAATATGAATTGAATATGAATTGAATATGAATTGAATATGAATTGAATATGAATTGAATATGAATTGAATATGAATTGAATATGAATTGAATATGAATTGAATATGAATTGAATATGAATTGAATATGAATTGAATATGAATTGAATATGAATTGAATATGAATTGAATATGAATTGAATATGAATTGAATATGAATTGAATATGAATCGAATATGAATTGAATATGAATTGAATATGAATTGAATATGAATTGAATATGAATTGAATATGAATTGAATATGAATTGAATATGAATCGAATATCAATTGAATATGAATTGAATATGAATTGAATATGAATTGACTGTGAATTGAATATGAATTGAATATGAATTGAATATGAATTGAATATGAATTGAATATGAATTGAATATGAATTGAATATGAATTGAATATGAATTGAATATGAATTGAATATGAATTGAATATGAATTGAATATGAATTGAATATGAATTGAATATGAATTGAATATGAATTGAATATGAATTGAATATGAATTGAATATGAATTGAATATGAATTGAATATGAATTGAATATGAATTGAATATGAATTGAATATGAATTGAATATGAATTGAATATGAATTGAATATGAATTGAATATGAATTGAATATGAATTGAATATGAATTGAATATGAATTGAATATGAATTGAATATGAATTGAATATGAATTGAATATGAATTGAATATGAATTGAATATGAATTGAATATGAATTGAATATGAATTGAATATGAATTGAATATGAATTGAATATGAATTGAATATGAATTGAATATGAATTGAATATGAATTGAATATGAATTGAATATGAATTTAATATGAATTGAATATGAATTGAATATGAATTGAATATGAATTGAATATGAATTGAATATGAATTGAATATGAATTGAATATGAATTGAATATGAATTGAATATGAATTGAATATGAATTGAATATGAATTAAATATGAAATGAATATGAACTGAATATGAATTGAATATGAATTGAATATGAATTGAATATGAATTGAATATGAATTGAATATGAATTGAATATGAATTGAATATGAATTGAATATGAATTGAATATGAATTGAATATGAATTGAATATGAATTGAATATGAATTGAATATGAATTGAATATGAATTGAATATGAATTGAATATGAATTGAATATGAATTGAATATGAATTGAATATGAATTGAATATGAATTGAATATGAATTGAATATGAATTGAATATGAATTGAATATGAATTGAATATGAATTGAATATGAATTGAATATGAATTGAATATGAATTGAATATGAATTGAATATGAATTGAATATGAATTGAATATGAATTGAATATGAATCGAATATGAATTGAATATGAATTGAATATGAATTGAATATGAATTGAATATGAATTGAATATGAATTGAATATGAATTGAATATGAATCGAATATGAATTGAATATGAATTGAATATGAATTTAATATGAATTGACTGTGAATTGAATATGAATTGAATATGAATTGAATATGAATTGAATATGAATTGAATATGAATTGAATATGAATTGAATATGAATTGAATATGAATTGAATATGAATTGAATATGAATTGAATATGAATTGAATATGAATTGAATATGAATTGAATATGAATTGAATATGAATTGAATATGAATTGAATATGAATTGAATATGAATTGAATATGAATTGAATATGAATTGAATATGAATTGAATATGAATTGAATATGAATTGAATATGAATTGAATATGAATTGAATATGAATTGAATATGAATTGAATATGAATCGAATATGAATTGAATATGAATTGAATATGAATTGAATATGAATTGAATATGAATTGAATATGAATTGAATATGAATTGAATATGAATCGAATATCAATTGAATATGAATTGAATATGAATTGAATATGAATTGAATATGAATTGACTGTGAATTGAATATGAATTGAATATGAATTGAATATGAATTGAATATGAATTGAATATGAATTGAATATGAATTGAATATGAATTGAATATGAATTGAATATGAATTGAATATGAATTGAATATGAATTGAATATGAATTGAATATGAATTGAATATGAATTGAATATGAATTGAATATGAATTGAATATGAATTGAATATGAATTGAATATGAATTGAATATGAATTTAATATCTTCTACTGATCGCCACGATAAAAGCTCGCATTTCCAAACAAATGCATGATCGATGGAGAAAGCTCAAAACGGTATCATCGAGAGTTGTTAAAAGATAAAATTACCGGTAATGATGGTTACCCACTTTATCAACGAGAAAATACGGAAGACAGTGGAAAAGCAATTACTCTGAAAGTGAGATGAAATTTCATTGATCACAACACAGGCAGCGATATGTTCGTGTTTGGAGTACCAACAAAAAGTAATTTAGATGAAATCTCACAAAATCAAATCGGCAGATAAATTAACGGCAGTCAAGCTGTGCGCTGTTGGGATCCAACTGTTGTTCCAGTTGCTGTATTTCACGGAACAAAACATACAGGACAGAACAACAAATCGACCGAACGAAACGTTAATAACCTTTTTTTGCAATTGTCAAGCAGATGATTTTGCAAGAACTTTGATGTATGCAGGCATTCCAACTAATTACACTTGGAACGCAACACGAAAGTATTTTGAAAGAAGGAAGAGAGGCAAAGTAGTAGCTGGACAACCTGGAATTTTTTCATCTAATGCTTTAGGAAGAATATACACTGTCCATGCGAACAACGGAGATTCCTTTTTTTTACGATTGCTTCTCATTACCGTTCGTGGTCCAACATCATTTAGACACTTGCGAAGTGGATGGAATAGTACATAGTACGTATCGGAGTGCGTGCGCGAGGCACTTCATTGGCTGGAAAACGACAATCATTGGGATAAGTCAATTGAAGATTCATCTGCTACTTCTAGTCCATTTCAAACCGCAACTATTTTATTTAGATAATCCCGTCAAATCCAGTACAATTGAGGGATAAATAGTAACACTACCTGGGCGAAAATATTCTGCAGAGAATGCGTCAACAAATAAATAATAAGGGCTTCCATTTCACAAAAGAAATTTACAATGAAGCGCTAAACTTTATTGAGCATCTTCGTCTTGCAATGTGTGGCAACTTGTTGAGAATTGCTCACAGAGCAATCATATAACAGAAATGACGTACAGCCGTTCGTCCAAGAAAATACACTGAAACTCCTTCAAGAACAAAAGATAGCATTTGATAGCATCATACAAGCTGTGGCCAACCAATCCTGTTTATTCTGCTTTTTGGACGCTCCAGGTGGGACTGAAAAAACGTTCTTAATTTATTTTATCCTCCCTAAAATCGGTCCAAATGGCCATATTGGGTTAGCACTTACTATTAGAAGAGAGGAAAATCAGCGGATTCACCTCTGTCACTAAACATACAATTCACAGAAAACCCATCATGTAACATTTCTAAAAACCAGGAATGGAAAAGATTCTTCCGGCATGGAAAATCATTGTATGGAATGAGTATAGATAATGGGCTCACAAGAAAACACTGAAAGCATTAGACCATCACTGAAAGACTTGCAAAATAATCAGGTTTCATTTGGTGGATTAACACCAAGTACTATTCGGTAACTTCAAGCAAACGCTTCCTGTGATATCTCGTTCAACACCGCAGCTGATGAATTATAAAAAAATTTAACAACGAATATGAGAGTTGAAATTCAAAACGATCCAACAGCTGTCACATTTTCAAAACAGTTACTAGAAGTCGGTAACGCCACGGTACCTACAAACCCAGGAACAGGCAAAAACCACCTTCCCACATAATTTCTGCAACATTGTAAATCCAAAATGAGAATCAGTAGACAAGGTATTCCAAAGCATCGAAACAAATTATTAAAAGCACGCATGGTTAGCGGAAGTGCATTTTAGTGGCTAAAAATGTCGAAGTTCATATCGTGTACTCATCATTCTAAACAGAATCGCAGGTAAAACAGTGGCATTCAAATAATTATATAGACCAAAGTGAAGTAGTCAATTTTCCAACGTAATTTCTTAAGTTGCTCGATGTTCTCAGATTACCATTCACATTCTGAATTTGAACATTGGAGTGCCAATTATTTTACTTTCAATTTCAGCAATTCTCAATTTTTCCGCATTTTTCGTGAATATTTTAAATACAAATAATTTTTTTCAATTATATGTACCAAATTTAAAGCTAATTAGAGACAGTCTTTAATTTGCGTTTCATCGGTATTTATGACGAAACTTTTCCGAATTGTCAATATTTGGGTTGAAATTGTCTCTTTTTCTATTGTGACTTATCGCATGTGACAAAAATAGTGACACAACTCAAATATTGAGCATTTTGAGATAATTCGCTAGAAAGATGCGCAATTTTACATTTCATAATCTCTGCAATGAAAAATTTTTTTTCAGGCTTATTTAGATATCCCTAGAGATCTAAGCACAACCTCAGGTATAAAGAGTGTTAGTTTCGGTCCATTTCTGTTAGAAAATATATTCAGGTGCTCCCCATCCAGGGGAGGGGCAGTTAATAAAATTTTGTATTATGACCAAATATAATAAAAATTCTCAGGCTAACTGAGATATCGCTAGAGATCTAAACACAACCTCAAGTATATGGAGAGTTAGTTGGGGACCATTTCCCCATATACCTGAGGTTGTGTTTAGATCTCTAGGGATATCTTACATAGTCTAAGAGTTATTATTATATTTGGCCATAATACAAAATTTTATTACCTGCCCCTCCCCTGGATGGGGAGCAACTGAATATATTTTCTTTCAGAAATGGTCCCCAACTAACATCCCATATATTGGGGATTATCTCTAGGGATATCTCAGTTAGCCTGAGAATTTTTATTATATTTGGTTATAATACAAAATTTTTTTTAACTGCCCCTCCCCTGGATGGGAAGCAACTGAATATATTTTCTCACAGAAATGAACGCCAACTAACTCTCTATATACCCGGTTGTGTTTAGATCTCTAGGGATATCTCAATAAGCCTGAGAATTTTTATTATGTTTGGTCATAATACAAAATTTTGTTAATTGCCCCTCCCCTGGATGGGGAGCAGTTGAATGTATTTTCTAACAGAAACAGTCGCCAACTTACACCCCATATACCTGAGGTTGTGTTTTAATCTCTAGGGATATCTCAGATAGTCTAAGAATTTTTATTATATTTGACCATAATACAAAATTTGATTAACTGTCCCCTCCCCTGGATGGGAAGCATCTGAATATGTATTTTAATTATCATGGTCCCTAACTAACACCCCATATACCTGAGATTGTATTTAAAACTCTAAGGATATCTCAGTTAGCCTGAGAATTTTTATTATATTTGGTCATAATACAAAATTTTATTAATTCCCCTCCCCTGGATGGGGAGCAACTGAATATATTTTCTAACTGAAATGTTTCCCAACTAACAATGTATATACCTGAGGTTGTGTTTAGATCTCTAGGGATATCTTAGATAGTCTAATAATTTTTATTTATTTGGCCATAATACAAAATTTTTTTATCTGCCCTCTCCCCTAGATGGGCAGCCGGTGTTTTTTTTTAATTGGTATGATCCCTAACTAACACCCTATATACCTCAGATTGTGTTTAGATCTCTAGAAATATCTCAGTTAGCCTGAGGATTTTTATTATGTTTGGTCATAATACAAAATTTTGTTAATTGCCCCTCCCCTGGATGGGGAGCAATTTAATGTATTTTCTAACAGAAACAGTCGCCAACTTACACCCCATATACCTGAGGTTGTGTTTTAATCTCTAGGGATATCTCAGATAGTCTAAGAATTTTTATTATATTTGGTCATAATACAAAATTTTATTAACTGTCCACTCCCCTGGATGGGGAGCATCTCAATATGTCTTTTAATTGGCATGATCCCTAACTAACACTCCATACACCTGAGATTGTGTTTAGATCTCTAGGGATATCTCAGTTAGCCTGAGAATTTTTATTATATGTATTTGGTCATAATACAAAATTTTGTTAATTGCCCCTCCGCTGGATGGGGAGCAACTGAATATATTTTCTAACTGAAATGGACCCCAATTAACTCTCTATATACCTGAGGTTGTGTTTAGATCTCTAGGGATATTTCATTCTCAAGAGTTGTTAATAAATAGTTTTATCTACTATAGTGTATAATTTATTGTTTAACATTATGAATATGAGTTAGTTTTGCTGTTTGAATATGAAAATGTTTTCCTTATCATTTATCATAATAAGATACTTTTTTAATTATTTGCTTTGCATTTCCCGAATTAAGGCAAAATTGTACAGTAAGTTTGATAATTAGTTGTGTAATGCTCGTTTTTTGAGAATTTTAAATATAATTTTGAGTCAAATTAAACATTCCTGTAGTTAGTCGAGATAAAGTTATTTTATATTATTCAGTTAATTTTAATAGGATTTAATAATTACATCCACAAAAACTCTAATTTTCGATAAATTCCGTCTTACCCAGGTCATATCACTAACACAAACACAATTAATGAAACTAGCAAAAGATTAGCATTTTCTTCATATTCGTGTAATCAACTAATTTTTGGGATGATCATCTCATTTCGCAAAATTCGGCTTCCAACGCAAAATTAAATAAAATCTTATCAAAATCGATTAAAATCTATTGAAACGCCATAAAATATAGGGCACAAATGTTATGCTACTCAATTTAAACTATTTAGAGTACAACCAACGAATACATAAAACCAACGTAAGCTAATGCAAAAAAAAAAAAACTGAAAATAAAATCTAGACCAAAACGATCCGGTCATATTTAGTTCAAAAAACACTAAAAATACCTCATCTGGCCAATAAAACCAGTAAGCACATTTTGTTGTTGTACATTTTTTGCCGACACCATCATCCCATAAAAAAGACGGTACAGTCTATTCATTTATGTATGATACACAAAAATTTTATATACCAAAATCTACACCCCATTCCATTTTATGGATGCTATACGAGTAGTATTTTTTTTTACATATTCGTAGTTGGATAGCACCGAACATTTTCAAAATGTTTTTTTAAATAAAATTATGATTTTTAAGGGTTTTGGAAAAAAAAAAATAATAAAATTTTGGTTCATAAAAATAAAACAACTAGTAAACTGCATTATCCATATACAGCACTATACTATAGTATACCATATGGTGACTACATATTATTATTCTACTAACTATACTCTCGCCGCACCACTAAAATATTTAATGTGCGATGATTTTGAGGTTTCACTATAGGGAAAACAACTATTCATAATCGTTAAAAAAAATTATATAATTTAGAATTTTACCTCAATGGGTTTAATATGGCACGATGGCGATCAACTGCAATTGCTGTCAACGTAAAAACAGATACATTAACAGTTAAGATTTGTATGAACGGGCAAAAAGGACACATAAATTCCGGAAGATCCCATCGTTGGAGTAACGCCGCCTGGAACTGTATATATATAAGGTAAAAATATATTAGCTTGTGTAGATTCATCATATGTACGCAGCAGCTCGATTTACCTGAAATGGTATCGCAAACATACCAATTGTAACATCTGCCAGTGCTAAATTTGCTATAAATAAATTTGTTACAGTTTGCATTTGTTTTGTTGTTGCCACAATCCATATCACCAACGAATTTCCTAATACAGCTAAGACACTTATGCAACCGTAAAATATTGATAGAAGCACAACAATGCCAACAGGTACATCGTATAGGACTTCAGTATATTCTGTTGGAAGGTGGAACAAATATATTTTAACTATACAAATTTGACTCCAATTATATTTTACCTATTTTTGTACTTCCATTTATGCTGATTTCTGTATATGGTGATGATGATGACGATGATTCGTTGAACAAATCTTCGTATGCCCTGGTAAAGTCTTCAGACACACTGAAATATATAGAAACAGATAAGAAAAGAAAATCAGGTTTTATTTGATTAAATTATTTTATGCATGGTTTAGAAAACATCAGACTACGATACTCATTCATATACCACTGGAGGATTACCAAAAAATTCGATTTTTAAAACAATTGAAAATTTATAGAAAATGTGATTGACCTTGCGACGTTCTAAATGCAATCAACTGATTCATTTTCCAAGACAATGTATTTAACTCAACAGGTATATATTGTATAGCTTTCTAATTAGTATACTAGTAGGTTGTGAAAAGTGTTCAATTGCACCAGTTTTCAACTATCACTCATTATGACCCTCGACACAGAAGAACTCATCAAACAACAAGATGTCCTCGCCGACAATTTATTCACCATCAAGTGAAACTATGGAAAAGACGGCGAATATCGCCAAAGTCAGGGTTATCTACAAGAACATATGGCAAAATTACAGCCGATGAAAAAATCATCGAGATCTCGCCGCTAATTGATAACCATCCCTACCTTAAAGATATGAAGCAGGCAGCAGAAAAATACGAAGTTCTTCTGGCTGAATTACAACAACAATTAAAGTCGCTATAAGATCAAATACAATCGGCATCATTTAATGCCACCAAGCCAGACAACAACAATAATGATTAAAATAGGTCGGAGCCACCTCGGATTGAATCAATCGAGTAGCCTGATAACCCGCTGTTCAAAATAAAACGTACATATACATCAAATCGTGCACCAACTGGATCACATATCATTGTTTGAGACATGGGCTTGATTTCTAGAATTAAACAAAAAAAAATCGTAATAATTAATTTATTTTGATGTTGGATCTGTTCTTGAGCATTTGACACTAGGTTTTTTTGTGAGTGTAAACCGACCTTTACACTCTGGTTCACGTTTAGCATCCGTCTAACTTATGGCGCAGAGAAGAATTCTTGTTGTGTGCGTTTGGTGCGCGATGAGAAAGGGTGTGCCGTAACGCGCACGAAAAAGGAAACCAAGAAACATCAACGAACAAAAATATTCTGCTTTGGTTGGTGCGAGAATTTTTGTTAGACAGTTCAGTTTGGAATATTGACGTGTTAATTCAAATTCCGTTTTAAAGTAAAAAAAAAGTTTAGTTTTGGTTGATAAACACCTAGTTTGTGACATGTAACATTAAAGTTATTATTTTTTTGCTTTTTTAGAAATATTGAGTGAAATAATAAATGAGTACGAAAAATACTAAAAGAAATTTTATTCGAAGTGTCAAGGTCTATACTCGCCCAATTTTTTTGCTTGAAATTTTCCGTGTATTCCAAGTCTCATAATGATTCGCGGAGACCGCCATCATTAAAAGTTTGAGTTATTTTCACTGTTGTTTTCAATTTTCAGTTTGTAAATTTAAATGGATAATAAATGTAATATAAAAAGAAATATTTTTGTGTGGGGAATTTGTGGGGACGTCATTCCTCCACGGCCATTGCATTCAAATCTGTTGACAAATTTTCATCGAATAGTTAACGAGTATCATATTTTATCGAAGGGTACCGCCATTAACAAGGGGAACGAGGCCAACCTGCTATTAGTAGTTTGTTTGCCAACGGCGGGAAGTCGCCCAACGATTTATTTTCGATTAAAGGTGAAACATCTGTAACGAGAGCGTGGTTTCGGTTTCGGTGATGACCTTGTATCATATGGTAAAATTTTTAATAATACGGAATCCAAACCACATGGTTCTAAGAATTAAATCTAGAATAAATTCCAAATCCAGATTTGAACCTTCTCATTAAAGAAAATTAATTATCTAACCTGCTACTATCACGGTCTATAGCTCCAGCTTATGCTCGTCGGATTGGCGTGGGTGTTGATAGCGCTTAGGAATAGATCTTGCTAGACCGATATTAAGATGTAAAGAAGGAAAACGGGAGAAACACATACAGACTACTCTTCGTCTAAAACAAATCAGCCGGATCTCATCCCCATGCAACAAGATAAAATTAATTAACAATCCATTTTAATTAGACTCATGTGAAATTGGTAAAAACGTTTGTCAATACAATAATCCATATAAATATTAAATTAATTATAAATTTATGATTGATAAGTTTGAGAAGAAAAAAAAAAACACTCGGACCGAACTATAACTATGTACTTAACCTAAAACAAATTAAACAAAAAAAAAAATTGCTAATTGTAAAAATTAATTTAAATTAAGAATTATGAACTGATATGGAAATACACTAATACTATGCAAATTAAATTTGGACCGAGCGATTAAAAATGATTAATAAATTAAACCTAAGGCATGCATTTGGGTAGTATCTAATCATCGGTAGTTTATAATACAGGTGGTACAACGCAGCTTCATAATATGTACTACCTTGATGGTTTACATTAATAAAATTTGTATGATGACGAATAACCATGAACGTTTGAATTTTGGTTTTCTCCAATACGCTTCTTACGTCGATTCGTAACCGAATAATAACATTGATTGTATACGTAGAGATGACGTAGACTTGAATTGGACCGATATTTGTTTTCTGCTTTTAAACATTAAATGGTTGTAGAAAATTACGTGCACGTTCGATAGGATTCCAAATTCACCGTGCTCAAGGATATGACGATCGTATAGAGTAGTAAATTGTTTTGTATTCTGGAACGGGATAGTGTGTAAAACGAAAATAACTTACATATAAAATCAGCGGTATCACTGCCTACGCCATTTGGGTTGATTTATGCGTATTGTACCAATATGTTTCATACATTGGGCGTTTATACAACACTGTATACTCTAGCTTCACGGTTCACAATAGTTTATCTAGCACTAATTTGTGTCACAATTACGGTCACTTGTTTCATATGGAGTTCAAAATTTAGGTTTCACTTCAACTTAGTTTTGCGAGATGCGGCATCACATTTTATACACCATTATATCAATATATGCATGTCATATCACTACATACATTTATTAACTTAGTATTTAGTTATTTTTAAAGTAGCATAGTAGTTTAGTTTACTTTTATTTATTTTATCTTAGAACTTAATTATTTTAGTTGTTAATTAGATTTTTAACATTAAAATTTTATATTAATTTTATGTATAAATTTATTACGGTTCACTCACTTACAGTTCAAGCCACTTTACTTCTGACAGGTGGAGCAAAATAACGACCATATAACTCACAAGAAAAAAATTTCGACTCATAATCCAAATAGAACCAAATTTATTTTTTTTTTTACATTAAAAGATATTGTAACATTTTGTTTATTCACTTAAAATGGAATATAATATTTATTGTATAGTCCGAATATCTATATATATATTTTGCAATTTTATTTAACTTTATGGTTCACAATAAAATCTTACAATACTTATGACACATAATTTGTAATTTGTATAAATGGACAAGACAACCATTTTACTTTATGCGCTTTTTCGCTAATTTTTATACAATCCATTTTAACTTAGATTATTATTATAAAAATCTTAGATTATTATTATAAATTTTTTTTCTTTTTAACTTTAACTTTAACGATTATCACTAATTTTTTTATTTTTATTTATACATACTTTCCACAAAAAAAATAATAATTTTTAATTAACTCGCGATCGATCAAAATTTTATTATATTTTTTTTTTCTTTCTTTTTCTCCTCCCATCTGCTTGACCCGGTCTCTATTTATACCATTTTTGGTTCAGCACAAAAATATTCAGCGCGACAACAACAATACAAAATTTTCGGTTTCGGATTAAATTTTTTTTTCCGTACTTACTGAAGTTGCTTACAGACTTAGCTAACACAGTGGAGGTCAGTGCTCTCATTATTTGAATTCCGAAAGTATATAATATAATCCCTGGTACGACCAGCGGCCGTAACACATCGCTCAATGATAATTATTTTCGGCATTCATATTGGTTATCGGTTACAAGGCGGTCCGGGGGTGGCACTACCTGTTTGCGGCGGCTATCCTACAAGGCATTTTCAAATTCCAAAATTTGCAATTTTTAATTTTTAAAATATATTTGCAATGAGCACCGAATAACGGTTGTAGTGTGCGCGGCCGAGGTACGCGTTTGTTTTGCCCTCAAAATTATTCATGGTCGGAGACCTTATTTTAATTCTATTATCTTTTTTTATTCTCTCTCAACCAATTTCTTGTGGTTTTTTTTCTCTCCTTTCACCGCTGATTTCTCGTGAAAATTGTCATAATAAAAATGTGCACTTCGGTTCCGACGGTATTAGGATTATTATTCTTTCTCTTCGTTTTTTTTTTGTAAACCGTTTTTTTTTGTTTAGGGTGATGGGGGTGGTCCTAATCCTCTACGTGTCGGTTCAATAGTGACAGGCTGAGCTTGCCAGTCAGTGTTGCCAGGTGTAGGAAAAATTCCCTACTTGTAGGGAATTTTAATCAAAAAAATGAATGTAGGGAAAAAAGGACAGATTTTTAATATTACCTTAAATGTAGGGATTTTTTACTAAATTGATATTTTTACGAGAAAATTGTATAAATTATACATATTATGTAATATGGAAAATTTCAAAATCCGTTCGGTTTTTTATAACGATTTCCGTTCAATCTGCTTATTTGTATTTCTCAATTAGTATTTCTGTTTTCAGGGTTTTGCTCTGTCAAACTTCATTTAACCATTACTTTTGTTTTTGTGGTGTATATAAAATATAAATTTTCAATGCGCACAAAAAAAACTATAGTTGTGTACCAATTTATTATTTGCATTTTACATATTTAAACTAGTAATACGAGTATGGATTCATCATCATCATCTTACGATTCCCAGGAGGAACGGGGAAAAATACTCGTTCGTCCAAATCCACAAAGTGGCGGAAACAAAAATTCAACAACGATTGGCTAAATATCGAACAATTCCATGGTTGGCCGAAGAAGTTTGCAGACGACGATTATAGGTGCAGATGTTTGGCTTGTAATCGAGACCTTAATTGTGGTAAATCGGACTTACTAAAACATTCTGAAACGAAAAAACACAAGGATAATGTGGCAAAGATTAAAAATACACCAGCTGTGAAAACGTTTTTTAAGGCAAAATGTAAATCGAACGAAAGAGCTGTAGATAATTTTGAGGTTAGGCTCAGTTTGTTTTTTGCAGAACACAATGTCGCCATCCACGTTATTGACCATCTGTTACCTCTACTGAAAGATATTGCGCCCGACTCCGATATTATTAAAAAGGCGAAGCTGGGGCGTACTAAATGCGTCGGGATTATAAAAAATGTTTTAGCCTATGAAGAAACAAATAAATTGGTCGCAATATTAAAAAAGACTCAGTTTTCCGTAATGATAGACGAAAGCACAGTATAGGCACAAAAAAATCTATGTGTAATTGGTGCGATACATAAGCCCAGAAAATGGCCAAATCAATGTTCAGCTGTTAGCTTTATTGCCACTGGGAGCAGATTGCACTGCGGCTGCACTTTACCAGTCTTAAAAATTTAATAAATAATTTCGGTATGTATTTATGTCATAATTTTACTGTATACCTTATGAAATATTTGATTTTGTATGTATTCCGCTCACAAATATAATCGGATTTTGTAGCGACGGGGCTAATGTGATGGTAGGAACAAAAAACTCATTCGTTTCTCGTCTATACTGTTAAAGTTAGCCGAAAGTTTCCAGCCGAAAGATAATGCAGATAGTGTCTACAATACAGCAAAAATCAGTCATGAACTCGAATTTAGGAGAATTTAGGAAGGAGAAATTATTTCAGTTTATAGGAATTTAAAAATCGATAGAGACGAGAGTATAAAGAGAGTTTAAAAATAGTCAAGACATTATCTGCATTATCTTTCGGCTGGAATCTTTCGGCTAACTTTAACAAGGTTTCTCGTCTTCAGGAAGATATTACCACAAATTATTGTAATTAAATGTATATGCCACAGTGCAGCCATTGTTGCCAGTAAAGCATGTTGAACCTTACCGCGAGCCTTAGAAGATCTTCTACGCCAAATAGGGGTATACGTTTCCGGCAGCTCTAAACGTTGTTCTCAGCTTCAAGCTATTCAAGATCTTCTCGGAGAGGATAAACGGATAATTTTAAGAACATCATCGACACGTTGGTTGTCACATCAAAAGTGTGTAGTCAGGACTTAGAAAATTGGGTTGTGTTGCAGGAATTTTTTAAAGAAGCTGTCAAAACAGATAAGTTAAAGGCCACGGCAACCATTTTACAAGAGCTAAACAACCTGTGTACAAAAGCTTACTTGTTATTTTTAAAGCATGTACTGGAATTTTTTAATATATTAAATGCCATGTTTCAGTCAAAAAAGTGTTTAATTAACAACTTGCATTCAGAATCGATCAAAATTTTTAAGAACTTGGGGCAAAATTTTATTAAAACAGAAGAGCTGAAACCCAACATTAATGTTAAATCGCCGCATAATTTTATACCAATTGAGTCTGTGTATTTTTGACCAGAATGTATGGACTTATTAAAAAAAATTCCCAAAAATGAATCAGACCGCATAAGGCTTGATTGCCTGCAATTTGGCATTGGAAGAAATTCAGCAACGGCTGCCGATTAAATCCGACTCCATTTTTAAAGAAATGGAATTTTTAAATCCGAGCATTGCGTTGGGTACTAGAAAAGATATTGATTTACATGATTTTAAAATAATATGTGAAAAGCTGGAAATCGATCAAAATGTGCTTAGTATGGAATGGAGAAAATTACCGAATGAATTCAGTGAAACCCAAAAAAGTGTCATTTATCAAGATCCTGTTGACAAATTTTGGTGGACAATTTCAAAATTAAAAAATTTCAACGATAATTTATCTTTTCCGGTAATATCAAAAGTGGCTCAATATATTTTATCGCTTCCTCATGCAAATGTTGATGCCGAAAGAATATTTTCAATCGTGTCAGACGTAAAAACAAAAAAGAGAAACAAACTAAGCAATGAAGTTTTAAACGCCATATGCGTTCTACGTTCTTCACCATCCAGTGAATCATGTCTTACATTTCAATGTAATGATAATCATTTCAGTCGAATGATTACTAAAGTTTTGTATGAAAATGCCGGGTGAATAGATTTTATAATTTTTAAAACAGTGATAGAAAATATCGCTAATTTTTTGTGATTTAATGTGATTTTATGTTTATTTAATTTGATATTATTTAACTTTTGAATATTTGAAGTCAATGAAATAAAAAAAAAGTATTCATGTAAGCGGTTTTCATTGTAGTTAGCGGTAAAATCAATAGGCCATTCAGCCAAATCAGACGAGCATGCATCATCACATCATATTCTTTCCTATTTACCAGCTAAAATTTGTTAATAGATAACGAGGAAAGAAAACACGTTTATCGTTATTTATGATATTTGTTGCTTTCCAGTTGACCAACTGCTATAGTACCCGCTAGCTAGTAAAAAAGTTTCTATCTTTGACCAATTTTGTGAAAAATTTGGCAAAGAGAAAAACCTTTCTACTTGCGGGTGATCAACTGCAATACAAATATTTGTATTTTATTTGATGATTTTACAACAACAATTGCAGGAAAAAGTATGTAGGGAAAAGTAGGGATTTTTTTTTGTAGTTGTAGGGAAAAATAAAATTCTGACCTGGCAACACTGTTGCCAGTCCTCTTCATCTCCTTTGCAGTTGAACATTCGGGGACGACCGTAAAATCTACACGGTTTCCCTATGGGACTCCGGCAGCCTCGAGCTGCTGGAGTGTGAATTGTGGGAGATTCACAAGTTTCAGCTGATAATCTAACAACAATTGAGCAATTAATGATGATAGATTGGGCTGACAGAATGCAGTACGTACGGAGAAGTCGTGGTGGTCATTTGAATGATGTTATTTTCCATACATAATGGCATAGTGTAACCTTTCAAATAAAAAAAATGTTAATCTCACTGAATAATTTATGTGTGTTTTTTTTTAATTTTTTAATTGTATCATTCCTATAAGAAAACCCTTTACTTCAGATTTTAAAGCTGAATTAACGACATTTGCGACTAACAATTTTTTGTTGTTACAGCCAAAATACTATATTATCGACATTTTTCGGCTGGAGCATTTCGGCTAACTTTAATAGTATGATTATATGAGTATTTATGCAACATAGATTACGATGCAAAATACACCGATGTGAAGCTAGCACGATTTTTTTTTCTAATGAATAGTACTAAAAAATTGTAAAAACTAAAATAATAAATTATTTATTATAAAATATTATATATAATATATTATAAAAAAAATCAATTATATAGTAAACTATAAAACTGCACGTTTTCATTTAAAAAAAAAATGTTAATTAATCCATCGTCCAATAATTAATTTAATATTATAATTAAATAAATAAGACGACTCAATAATACATTGTTCTAAAACATAATGGCGGTTTGAGTATTAACTAGAGTTAGCACGAAAATTTAATATAAAAATTAATTGAGTTAAATCGATTCCAGCTGGGCTATTCCAAAAACTTGTCGTGCATGAAATTGATTTGATATTAAAGTAGGACCAATTACGAAATTATTCAGAAAGTTTCAGAATTTTCTTATGATTTGTTTGTGAACAATATCGATTCGTGCTGTGCATTTTCGAAATTTTCCCGTGTATATGAAATTGGTTGAGTATAATATCGATTCGTGCTTGACTTTTCCAAAAACTTGTCGGACATGAAATTGATTTTATATTAAAGTAACGCCACCTACGAAATTATCCAGAAAGTTTCAGAAATTTCTTATGATTTGTTTGTGAGCAATATCGATTCGTGTCCGACAACTTTTTGGAAAAGCCCAGCACGAATCGATATTTCTCAACCAATTTCATATACACGGGAAAATCTCGATAATGCAGAGCACGAATTGATATTGCTCACAAACAAATCATAAGCAAATTCCGAAACTTTCTGAATAATTTCGTAATTAGTCCCACTTTAATTTAAAATTAATTTCATATCCGACAAATGTTACGACGGACTCAACATAAACCTTTAGTACCCCACCAAATTCATATAAACGGGAAAATTTCGAAAATGCACAGCACGAATCGATATTGCCACAAACAAATCATAAGAAAATTCTGAAACTTTCTGAATAATTTCGTAATTGGATCTACATTAATACAAAATCAATTTCATGTCCGACAAATTTTTGGAATAGCCCAGCTGGAATCGATTTAACTCAATTAATTTTTATATTAATTTTTCGGGCTAACTCTAGCTAATACTAAAAAGACATTATGGTTTAGAACATTTTATTGTTGAGTCTTGTTATTTTATTTAATAATAAAAAATTTAATTATTGGACGATGGATAAATTAATTATTATTAAATGAAAACGTTCAGTTTTTATAGTAAACTTAAATACCTAATATTATATTTTTTTATTATAATAATTGATTCTTTTGTTGTGCACATTTTTTTAGTACTATTTAATGGAAAAAAATTGGTGCGTGATATTGATACGTGAAAAATTTGTTTCATATTATGTACATTTTGAAAAAATTCGTGCTAACTTTTCGTGCTAGTTTCACATGGTGTATAAATAGATTTTTCCGTGTTTAATAATCTGTTTAAATATAAAAGAAATTCGTGCTAACTTTTAAAATAATATGTGAGTAATACATTTTTTCGTGCTAACTTGTACTAAAATGACATTATTCGAGATCCAAACCATTAGTGTTGCCTCAGTGTTTTACGTGCCGTGCTAACTTTTCGGGCCAACTTCACAGACATACAAAATACTAATTCCAAGAACTAAACATACAGGTTATTTAGCAAGGTATTGTGTGTTTTCTATTGGCTAAAAATATAGACCATGAAATGAATTTTACGGGAATATAAACAAAAAACGGGGCTATGGAATTTAATGCCCTTCAACGGAAAAATCGTATCAATTTTGAAAGGTTTTAATTTAATATAAGGGTAGTTTGTTCTCAGTTTTTTTATTAGACCATAATTTTTAAGCATGTTTTGGTAAACTTTGTATGATTCATATACCCCGTTTTGACTCCTTCATGAATAAATTGTTAAACCAGAAATCTAAAAACTTTAAAACTAGAATTGGTCTGTTAACACATGGCTAATATAATAGTTTTCTATTATCAAATGTGACTATATTTATGTACAAAGCAAGGAATAATAAAATAAAACACAATAGACATAATACATATATTCTTATTCGATTCAGCAGTAAAATCAACCGATCAAAATAAATAATCAAATTCGAGTTAAACAAATATTTGGCGAGAATAATAAACGCTAATAAAATAATCAGCTTGTATTAAAATCTACACACAGCGTCTAATTATAATTGTTATTTATACAATTTTGAATTAAAGATGCAATTAAAGTCAACCAATCTTTATGAACATACTAGAAAAAATGCACCTGTTATATAGGCCACAGTGTATTTATATATGTACATATATGCAAAGTAGATTAACAAATTTACTTACTCAAATATAAAACACGATACGTGGAAAGTATCAATTTTTAATTAGTTTAATAAATATTTACATTAGAATTTTATAATACGTAAATATATTCTGAACTATTCTAGTTCTACTATGGTTGTGGTTTAATGAAAAAACCACGATTGCGATAATTTATTGTAATTATGCCCGAGGTGGTAAACCATCGTTCCGCCGCGCCGTCTAGTTATATACTTTGTGAAGAATAACTTCGTTTATTATCATAAAAAATTTTAATATTGAATAATTATCCATCTATGAACATCGCACTATAAAATAAATATTAGCTATTTTATAATATTTATATAAAATTATTTTGTTATTGTATTGTTTTATGGTTTGTGCGAAAACTAACGTGCGATATTTATGTTTCAATTAGATAGCGAGTAGCATTGAACAATATTCGAAATGTTGCGTGGTTTATTTATTTTATGCGGTTGGTTATTTTAAGTGATTTCGAGAGGGTTGAGCTTTTTACACATATTTTCTGTATATCTTTTGCTGTAATAAAGTTTAATTTGAAACTGGCAACACGCACGTTTCTGCAAATGTGGTGACATTAGAATATCTTTAATTTGAAAATTTAACTATATATTTTCTTAACATACGCACGGTCGGCGATTGATCGTCGTCGAGGAAAGACGTGTTTTTGTCTCTCCTCGAAATAAATAAATTATTTAATTTCAATTTGTTATAGTTAACTAATAAATAACTAATAATATTTTATATGTGTATATATATGTATATATGTGTTAAATAAATAAATAATAATAATAATAATAATAATATAATAATAGTTTGTGTAAATTGATAAGTAAAATGAAAAGTTGTACATATTGTATGTTTGTATAAATTTGTGTGTGGTGTGTTTGCATTGGTGTAGAATATGTACGTAACAATTTGCACTTATATTACATATTTTAATACCGTTGCTTGAATGCATCACACGCGCTATATGTAGACCTTCAATATGTATGACTTTTTTGATTCCAAAGGATGCTAAGATAAGTGTTGTCCATTTATTCATTGTTTCAATACATATTTTAATTATTATATATACTTTTTCCAAATAAATTTTAAGTATATAAACCTTTTAACTGTATTTTATAACTCATAAAGGTGTAGAGTACTAGTATTCTCATCTAGTGGGTCAATCAAGTATAGTTTGCGCGAGAAAGGGATTTTTAATACCGTTGTTCTGTTTTTGTTACACTCGCTTAACAATTTTTGTTGTTGTTTCGCTACGATTATTTTTCGTTTTTTTGCCGGTTATTTTGAATTCTACGTTT
This sequence comes from Nephrotoma flavescens, assembly GCA_932526605.1. NCBI lineage: Eukaryota > Metazoa > Arthropoda > Insecta > Diptera > Tipulidae > Nephrotoma > Nephrotoma flavescens. Next base: position 227,111,597 of record OW052222.1, on the reverse strand, counting down.
TGTTTGGTATACATAAATATTTACTCGTACATTATATATTGTGCATGGAGTTGGAGATTAGTATTGGAGGTGTATAGCGGGGTATACATACATTCCAATATCCACTAAAAATGTGGTTTTGCGATGTATATACATAGCTTGTTATATGCTTTTAGCTTTGGCTAATTGGTCGTTGGGTATATATGTGTTGGTTTGGTTACGATGAAACAATTTACAAGATCAGGGGCGGAATCATGAAATACGACCGGAAAGTTTAAACGGATTTAAAAATATTTTCAAACTTATTAGATTAGAGGTATTCAAATTTACCATGATGGATGCAGACTGATGTATAAATGAAACTTTTAGAGTGTTTGGAGAGCAATGTCTAATCTCCTCCAAGATTTTCGAAATTCATTTTTTACCGGTACAACATTTCCGTTTAAAACTGCTCGATCATGAAATAGTTGTCGAATATAATTTTTAGGTTAAACTTTCATTTGTTTGTGTTTTCATACAAAAAATCTACGCCAACTTTGACCATTTTTTGAATTTTTTTGTCTTTGTCCATTGAAATATTTTCTAACAATTCATTTTTCCTATCGGATTTCATGATCTTGCCCCTGTATACATTAAAATAATTATATATTTAAAGAATTTTTACAATTTTAAAATACAAAAGACTTCAATGCCATCTCATAAAATGAAATGGCGACGAACCTGGGGCGAGAAAAATGAATTTTGAAAATCTTCTAGGATATTAGTCATTGCTCTTGAAACGTTATGGAAGTTGCATTTATACATTAGTCTGCATCCATCATGGTAAATTTGAATACTTTTAATCTAATAAACTTGAAAATATTTTTAAATGCGTTTTAAGTTTTTCCGGTCGTATTTCATGATTCCGCCCCAGGGTTGTTTTTGTTTTGATATTATTTTATTTATATTCATTACATAATTATTATATATTTGTTATATGCATAGGTATTTACTTTTTGTGCTTGTGTGTATAAATGTTTTTCGATATGAAAATACACAAAAAAAACAGAAGATCAAATCATAGATTTTAGTTGTTGTTTTCCTTGTTGTTCGCCTTTTCATTTTAGTTTCATTTGTGTGATCAATTTTCACAGAGGCGGCGAGGATATGGTGGAGCCGTATTGCAATAAATTTTCTTTGATATTTGTGGTAGAGTGCTTTGAATAGATTTCGTTCATGATGAGTGGTTGGTCGGTGTCTGTGGTTTACGATGGTTGTTCATTGAACATTGTGTTTCTCAACTTACGGAGGGTTATATCCATATAACATGCTCTGTCATTACCTGTATTTGTAAGCTATGTTGGGCTATTTTAAATCGTTTTGTTTGGTAGTTGATGTCAATCAATTATCAATCAATTGTTGGTATAAAAAGGCAAATTTGCAGTTTTGCATTGAACCCTTGTCTTAGGTTTGGATTTGTATATCCAGGTTGGTATCTTTGCTGAATATTATAGATGTTTTTCTTAAAGTTTACCGTCGGTTTCGCGGGAGTTGAGTCATTTTTGAAATTTTAGGATGATCGGTCGTACGTTGGGGTTTTAGCTGTAGGATTGCCGCGATACTTTTATAATCACGACTGCATGAAGCATGGGTGTTGTCGATTAGTGATGTTGATGGGAGATCGCTTGGCGAATGGTAGAGGTGTCACGGGGAGAGGATTCAAACCGTCTTTTGGGGTTGTTTCGGATATAACTGTGTGTTGCAGTGTGTTTTTTTGTTTATAGAGGGGATGGGTAACTAGTACTCTTGGATAAACAAACATAACATATTCTTTGGTACATTTTATTATGACTATTTATAAAATAATTATTTCACAATGTGATTTCAGAGATTATTAGAATTTTACTAATATTCCTTCATCCAATTATTCAGCGTTTGACTATTAAATCATTATACATATTTTAATTTGGTGAGAAATTTAGAGTTATCGAGGTTTACCAGGTGTTTATTATTAATACTATTATTCAATCCAGTTCCGGATTAAGCTCATTTATTTAGTTATTTCTAATGAAGATTTTTGATTACAGGATCTTGAAGATCATTGAACTTTGAAGTCGTAATATTTTCTAATTAAAAATAAAATTTTAATTTAAAAGTCAGAAGAGCAGACAATAGGAATCATAATGGCTATCGGGTTTCTAATAAATTTGTCATTTCAGCGAATACTTTTTGGAATTGCATATATCTTGGAAGCTACAGATTAAATTTGAAATGCAGTTAAATATTGCTGTACTTAGATAGTTTTTCAGGGATCATGGCTTTTTTTAATTAAATTATTTTCTAGGTTGTTTCGGGAGACTGTCATGAAGAGGTTGTTTGGGAGACAGTAAATTGGTGAAGGTTTTGATTAGCTTGTTCTAGGTTTCATAAACAATTATCGCTGGTTGTTCTTTTTATGATTTATTTAATACGATTGGGTTATTTGGAAAATGGATCCTACAGTTGTGCACGCTACTTATTAATTCTGCCATCTTACAGATTCCTGCTTTAAAATAACTATTCAATTCTGGTTTAATTTGTTTAGGTATTGGGGTTCTAAAAATGTGCCAAATATACATTATTGATATTACCTTACATATATCAGATTAGCTGTTTTTGAAACCAGTTTTCATTTGGCCATTAGGGATGGCAAAGACAAGTGATCTTCACATTATATAATTTTTTTATTTAACTATTTTTTTATAAATAAATCCATTAATTCAACAGATTCACAAAGATTCTACCAGTTGAAGATAAAAAAAAGGTCGTCCGTTCCTTTCGTGCTTTGATACTAGTACTGCAATATTTAGTGATTTCTGGATTCGATTTGTTTTAATTTAAAGTTAAATCAAAAACTTGTTTTAAGAGAAATTTAGTTAATACTAATCATAACATTACATTTATTTCATTCAAGCTAATTTAACTCTTAATAATGACATTTTATTTCAGGAAATTTACTGCAACTTAATTAATAAAGATTTTTAATTATAATTATATTTTTGTTTAGGATGCTGAGTTCTGAATATATCGAAAAAAAATCAAAAATAATTGTGTTGTCTTGTGCTAACCGTCTTATATTACATTTTAACTAACAGTTTACTAACTATTGACTACTTAGGTGTCTGAAACCGGGTCAATTTCCATAATAATTAACAAACCTTTCCTATCCCTCCATCTTGTTATATGTAAAAGAGTGTGCGGATGGGCCCGGCGTCAACCGGGAATCTTACTTAGGTTTGGTCGCACATTCCAATCAATCAATCAATCAAAATATTTTCTTAACATACGCACATTTTCTAAACAGAGGCAGCAAAACGATTCATTTATTTTTTTTTGGTACGTCTGTTTAAATCTAAAACAACATAATTAAAATTTTATAAATTATAGCTTTGTCCAAACATAAACCGCCTTACACAAATAAGCGGCATATGAAAATTTATATACCTGTGCATTCAAAGCACACGAAAATTGTTTGTTTGCAGTCTCATTGTTTATCTTGTAATAAAATTAATTTTATTAGCTGTACAGTTTTATATTATATGTATGTTACGAAGAAAAATGAAAATAAAAATAGCAGTGATTAGATTAGATTTCAGATCGACATATTTATATAAGCCGAACATATGGTTTTAGGAAATTATCACAAGTTTCTTTCCGTTCTGTTTCTTTGAGTTTCAAATGACACAGGCATTCCCTACAACACCGGAACTTCGAGTGTTTTTAATTAAATAAAATCCCATGACACTTTAAGTTTCTATAGGACAAGTCGCTGAAGTTGACCCGAAATTTGTGGTTTGTTTCTTCGCTAAATTGTAACCATCCCCTAAAAAATGTAAGCATAGAAAAAGTGTAGTATTATCCTGAAAAATATGATATGCAGAGTGGTCGCGTACACTTTAGGAAAAAAAATAAATTTTATTTCGATGTAGTCGTACTCATTTTTAATTTTCTAATTTTAAAGTAATATTAGAGTAGTAATGTAATTTGATAATATTTTGTCAAATCTAAAACAAACGGTAAAATATAAAAATTATTACAAATTTAAAAGCTTTAATTAGCAGAAATTTAAATTAATTTCTGATAAAAAGGTATATGAGTGCATAATTTTTTTATGTAAACGGATTAAAACATAACCCTCAAATATATTGATAAATATTTCTAAAAACAATATCGAACGTTTTGTAAGGCGAAATTCTTAATGGAACCAACACTATATAAATAGCCCCTCAGCCTAGGGTACTCAGAGGGCTTCGGCTGTCTCTGTGTACACCTAGGTAACACCAAGGTAGCCGCGTCCACGTCGCGGGGGGTGGGTACTGCTTCGGCAGTAGCAAAGTGCTACCGGGGACCAAATGCAAGTGGTATAAATTGGCTAAAACAAACAATGAATACAACAAATACGGAATGTAATACCCCAGGTGGTACAGCAGCAGATATGCTGACAAATCCACACTCTTCGGAGGCAGGCCCAATAGATTCTGGGGTGGGCCAATCATTGTTTAACCCATTTGGACGAAGTTCCAAATTACCAAGATCACCAAAATCTTCAACTGAAAATATATTTCAGTACGAGAAGGAAAATGCTGAACTCCGTGAACAACTACGAGAAATAAAGGAATTTACAACTAAATTGAAAGAAGAATTTACAATTTTAAAGACAGAGAACGAAGAACTCAAAAAAGCAGTTGAAACACGTGCAGAACTTGGGACGAAACCTAATTCTGCAATCGATGATGAAATCAATCCATTCCATACGGACGAAGAAGAATTGGAAAGAGAAACAAATTGGGTGTTGAAACGAAGTAAAAGACCAAGTAAGAAAAGGAAAGCTCAACACTCACCAGAAATGGCAGAAACTTTACCATCAACTTCAAAAGAGGTTTCTAGAAAACAGTTAATCATCAAGAAACAAATAGCTCTAGACCAACAACCAGCTAAACCAAAAGAGAAATCACTTTCACCAATAAATCTCGATGAGGTAGAAAAATCATCCGAACGGCAACCAGCTCAACAAAATGAAGCACAGACAAAGGTAAAAGCCACACCACCGATTTTCATAGTCGGAGTAACGAACTACTCAGAAATCCAAAGTGTAATGAGTACTGTTACGGAACAAGAGTATAAAATTACTGCTCTGAACAATAATGTATGGAAGATTAACACTTCAAATCCAAACGCATACAGAAACTTGTCAATGAAGCTGAATACGCAAAAATATCAGTGGTGCACGTACGAAAATAAAAACGAGCGTCCCATCAAGGTCATGGCAAGAGGGCTACATCCAACCTGTGAAACTAATTCAATAATGGAGGATCTAGAAAATAAAGGATTTAAAATCCTTGATGCCGTAAACATTATTAAAAAAGAGAGACGTAGCGGAGAGAACCGACTAGAAGCCGTTTCAAAAAGAGGGCTTCCCCTGTTCATGCTAACGTTTGATAAATCCGAGAAAATAGAAAACATTTACAACATAACTGGCATACTCAACATGCGAGTAAAGATCGAAGCTGTTAAAAGAGGCAGTACAAGAATAGTACAATGTAAAAAATGCCAAGGCTTTAACCATACGCAACGATTTTGCGCGCGCGATACAAGATGTGTGAAATGTGCTGAAAAGCACCCAACACAAACTTATAAACTATCAAAAGAAGAGCCAGCAAAATGTATAAATTGTAATGGGCAGCATCCAGCCAGCTACCGAGGATGTGAGGTTGCCAAGCAGCTACAAAAAATGAGGGATCAGGCACGCAAACCCCCTCTAAGTCATCCAAATAAGAATCGAGCAAGAAACGAATCATCTATGCGTAGGGAGAATTATACATATGCGCACAGGCCGCTTCAAATTCGAAAGAAAATGAGGCAAACGGTACCGAAAATTTCAAAAACACTGTCCAAGCAATTCTAAATAGCCTTGAGGAACAGAATAAACTAAATAAGTTAATTCTGAATCGACTTAACCTGCTGGAAATACCAAGTTCCAAAATAGTTAAAAATAAATAATGTCTGCAATACCTAGTTCAACTCATAATTGCGGAACAGAAACCAGACATCAAAACTACTCATTAAGAATAGCTATATGGAATGCAAACGGATTAACACAACACCTAGAAGAATTAGAACTATTTCTAAATACAGAGAAAATTGATATATGCTTAATATCAGAAACACATTTTACCAGCAGCTCCTATGTATCAATCCGGAGATATACTTGTTACCATACCACACACCCTGCAGAACGAGCAAGAGGAGGGTCAGCTATATTTATTAGGGATAATATCAAACATCATGAAGAATTAAAAATAGAAAAAGAACCCATGCAAGTAACCACCGTGACGGTTAAATTTGGTCATCACAACACCTGTAATATATCTGCAATATATTGCCCCCCACGGTATAACCTAAAAAAAGAAGACTACATTAATCTGTTCCAGAAATTGGGAAGTAACTTCATTGTCGGAGGTGATTTTAATGCAAAAAATACCTTCTGGGGTTCAAGATTAACCTCTCCAAAAGGCAAGGAATTACTTGCAGCTGGCCAATACTCAAACTGTGAATTTTACTCAGGAGGGAAACCGACGTACTGGCCAACAGATACTAACAAAATCCCAGATCTAATAGATTTCTACATCACTAAAGACATATCGGAACGCTACATCTTCTTAGAAAATGATGAAAGTCTAATATCTGATCATTCTCCTGTTATTATGACGGTTAGTGAAAATGTAATAGAAAAAAAAAATTCACCACAACTAACAAACAACAAAACAAATTGGGAATTGTTTAAGCAGTTAGTGGAGGAAAAATAGAACTTCAAGTGCCAATCAAAAGTGAATATGAAATAGAAGAGGAACTAGACCGGCTCCTTGATGTCATACAATGGTCGGCTTGGGAATGCACCCCCAAATTATCATCCAGGAAAGAAAACGCCGTTATTTACCCAATAGAAGTAAGAGAATTAGTGCAGGAAAAACGAAAACCCCGAAAGAAATGGCAAAATAGGCGTGCGCCGCAAGATAAAACCACCTTAAACAACTTGTGCATCAAACTTAAGGTACTCATAAAAGCAGTGAAAAATGAAACAATTGGAAAATATCTCTGTTCTCTAGCCCCAACTAAAGATACCGACTATTCCTTCTGGAAAGCAACAAAAGGGTTAAAACGACCAAAAACGCAGATTCCCCCAATCAAAACAAACGATGGGAACTGGGCTAGAAGTGTGAAAGATAAAGCTGACCTGTTTGCTGAACATCTTGAAGAAACATTTCAACCTCTAGGTCGGCAGACCAGTTACGAAAACACTGCTGATACGCCCAGAATATCTGATTTCGAAGATATCAGGCCTGTAACATTGAAAGAACTAAAAGCAGAAATTAAGAACATAAAAACAAAGAAAGCTCCTGGTTACGATCTGATAACAGGGCAAATAATAAAGGAGCTGCCTGAAAAAGGGACCCGTAAATTGCTGCACATAATCAATGCGATCATCAGGAAAAAACATGTGCCAATGCAGTGGAAAGTAGCAGAAGTAATAATGATTCCGAAACCGGGCAAGCCACCGAATGATAGAAAATCTTATCGGCCAATTTCACTTCTACCAACACTAGCGAAATTGTTTGAGAGGCTGCTGCTCAAAAGATTGAAAATAACCATAGAACAACGAAACCTTATCCCAGAATATCAGTTTGGTTTCAGGGAGAAACACTCCACTATTGAGCAGGTTCACAGGCTTACAGATGTCATTGAGAATACATTAGAAAGGAAAAAGGTTTGCTTTGGTATCTTCTTAGATGTGGCACAGGCCTTCGATAAGGTATGGCACAGTGGTTTACTCTTTAAACTACATAGAGATTTACCAAAAATTGTTTTGGTTACATTACATGATTTTAAAATCATACATAGAGAATCGCCACTTTCGGGTGAAATATGAAGATGAATACTCCGAGCTAAAAAAGATCTCGGCAGGAGTCCCACAGGGTAGTGTTTTGGGACCAATTCTTTACTTACTCTACACCAGAGATTTACCTCATTTAAACGATGTTACCGTTGCAACATTTGCTGATGACACTGCAATGGACAAAAAAGTGGCGAATCGGGCTCAATGAATCAAAATCCACGCATGTGAATTTTACTAATCTAAAAGTCAGTTACAAACCTGTAATCATTAACGGTCAGCAGATTCCGTATGTAACTAAGGCTAAATATCTAGGGATGACCTTAGATACCAGGCTCAGATGGAAAGAGCACGTTAAAAATAAAAAAGAAGAACTTAATATCAAATATCGAAAAATGTATTGGCTGCTCGGGAAAAACTCGGAATTGTCAACCGAAAATAAATTGCTATTATATCAACAGGTGCTAAAGCCTGTATGGACTTACGGAATACAGCTCTGGGGCTGTACAAAGAAAACCAACACTAAAATAATACAAACTTTTCAAAACAAAGTGCTACGTGGTATAGTTAACGCTCCGTGGTACATTAGGAATGATGACCTTCTTCGGGATCTAAATATCCCGACGGTCCAAGAAGAAATAAAAAACTTGCAGTAATACATGGACAACGTATTTATCAACACGTAAATGAAGAGCTTCGTGGTATGTTGGACACCTCCCATGCAGTAAGACGATTGCAGAGAACGAAACCAATTGATTTAATGGATTAAGGACACCAAAGCAAAGACTACTTAAATAACCTATAAATGGAGCCGGCCAATGGGCGTCTCATTCACAAGTGATTAAATTAAGAAAGAAAAATTACCAGATGAATTGTATTCAGTTGTAATAATTTAAATATAAAAAAAATAAAATAAAAAAAAAAAAAAAAAAAAAAAAAATGGCACTACTGACAAATAGCTATAGGGAATAAGTAAATGATCCTTGAGAGACCCATTTACTTGTCCTATATAATAATTCAAGAACATTTATGTGTGTGGTGTGTGTGTGTATGTATGTATGAACCTTATACAAATCCACATTTCTTAACCGATTTCAACCAAATATTGTGTACGTATTGTTTGGTTCACGAAGAAGGTCGTAGGCTTCGTCGTCTGATCTTCCAATTTTATGCTGGAGCTGAGATACATGATTCCAAAGATTATCCATGTATGCATTCGGAGATTTTTTTTATTTAAACAGCTATTTCAATTGTTTTTCAATATATGGCTACGAGGCAGGGTCCTGGGGGAGGGTGCTGGGTTGGGGTGGGGTGCGCTGAGGGCTCATTTCTAGAGCCCGTTGGCAAAACTGCTACATCATTAATTGATCAAATCCAAATTTCTTAACCGATGACTACCAAATTTTGTGTACGTATTGATTGGTTCATGGAGAAGGTCGTAGGTTTTCCGTTTCAATTATTTTTCAATTAAACACATGCCTCATTTGACCAATTTCAAAACACATGACGTAATAATAATACGTTTAATAATACGTTTGACAGTTATTTAAATAAAACATTGGATTAATTTTATTACTTTTCAGATAGATTTGTGTTTCGTACTGTACACATATATAATATTGGTACGGTCTATAGTGGTTTCTGCCTTTTGTACTCATATAATATTTGGGCTCTTTATATAAAATTTAAAATAATAATACCTCATAATTAATTAACACGAAGATTTTGTAAGGTAAACTCTGTGATAAATCTGTCTTAAAAATAAAAATCTTAAATTCATTTGTTATCCTGTAAAATTTGATTATGCCTTCGAAAAACCGAACATCAATTGGACGAGTAAGTGCTTGTTCAAAAAAGTCTAAAATCAGCAGGACAAATGAAAACCGAGATTTACATTTTGAAACTAAGCGAAAGCGAGCGATTCAGTCTAGAGCTTCTGAGATGAATGAACAACGAACTATTCGATTAAACGACATGAAGTCAAGAGCAACTACTTCAAGAGCTTCTGAGACAAGTGATGAAAGAAATGTACCATTGCAGGATAATAGGTTAAGACGAGCTAATTCTAGAGATTCTGAGACAAATGAGAAAGAAATATTCGTTTGCAGGATATGAGATCAAGAGCTGCTAGGTCCAGAAATAATGAAACAGGCGATCAGCGAGATAATAGGCTGCAATGTAACAGTTTATCAGCTACAAAAAGAGCTTGCAATGCATCAGAAAAAGCATTAGCTTTAAAGCTAATTATTAATGAAAATGATAGTCCTAATATTCGGTCGACATTTTTCATAAGATTTGCGAGTTTTGTAATGCCATCCATTTTAATGGAGAAAAGACAAAAGACAATCAATTTTCTACCTGCTGCTCAAAGGGATTAGTTAAATTAAGCAGTATTCGTAAATCACAATTAACCTTATTTTGAATAAGCATGAATATTCTAAAAATGTCTTTTAAAATATAAGATCTATCAATAGCTCGGAACTTTACATCCAAGTAATGATGATCAGCGAAAATATGCTCAGTTATACATACTTGACCTTGATGAGGCAACTGAACAAAGGATATAATTATCCGAAAATAGAAGTTGTATCCCAAATTTGCTAAGAACTTTCAGCACTTTTATAACTCACAATAATCCGTCCGCAACAGCTTGTAAAATGTTATATGAGGTTGAGCAAGAAAGACCGGACAAATGATGCAGTGGTTAAAGCTTCGGCACTTGAACCGGGAGGTACTGGGTTCGGATCCCATCAGAGGCTAGATGCAAATCGAATTTTCATCATCGATTACAATCGGTGATGTTAATAAACACAACTAAGACCCTCTGATGGAGTGCTGAATTCAGCGCCAACCCACCGTCCATGTCAAATGACGGAACTTTTCCGAAGTCAGTCCACCGTAAGAGAAAGCCTGTATAGGAGCTTTTAGGTTTTGCAAACATTTTGATGATCAAAATCATTATTCGTTTAGATCATTATTCCAAAATTTAAGCACAAATGACCAAAAATACTGATTTCCAACAAAAATGTGACCCCAATATAGCACAAATGGATTGATTAATCGGGATAAAACTTAATCTTAAGCCAAAATTCGTCAACCAGAGGTATAAAATATTTTAAAAAGTATATATCAATTATGAGAAAATCGTCTACGAACTAAAGTTTCTTAATTAAATTTGAAATGGTTTTTACTTTCTGTTGCATCGTAAAAGACTACGACGCAGACGGAAGCGACTGATCGAATGAAACTAAATACTTAAGCATTTTTTCATAAATTGGGAGACCCCAATAATTTTTTTAAATAATAACTTTAAAAGAGTCTTGCAACAATATCGGATTAGATCAGTTTCCCAAAATTTAAGCGGAAAGGTCCATTTTTCAACAAAATATAGATCATAATGCAGCCCAGACGAGGCTATTTCCATAAATTGGGAGATATCAGTGATGATTGGTCGAAATCGGTCCACCGGAAGTGGCAACTTCTATATATGAGCTTTTACGTTTACTACAAATATTTTGAAAAGTATATAGCATTTACGAAAAACGATTAAAAACTATAAATTAGGTTTTAAACAAAATTTGTTCAGATCGTTTTTTTTAAGTTTTACCGAAAATGACGAGTTTTAAAAAAAATCTCATTTCAACAAAATTGCACAGTAAAGGCGGATTGAATATTAGAAATAAAACCTCATACTCAAGCTTGTACGAAATTTGGTGTCAAATTGTGTACCGGAAATGGCAGTTTTCATATCACCTTTATAACTTTTGGAATGCTGTTGAAAAGTATAACCTTACAGAAAAACAAAGAACTAAAAAGTTTAAACAAATTTAAATATTAAATTTACAACAAAGGTTGACTTAGTGGATTTTTAAAAATGTAAGCAAGAATAATTTTTCCAAAAGGTTATTTTGTCGCTTTAGAAATTAAGTGTGGTATATTTAAGATCTACATATCTACAGTGCTGGGAAAAAAATTGGGCAAACATATTTTATTCCAAATTTTAGTCTTTTTTTGCTAAAATTACAAAACTTTTGAAAGCGATTGGCTTATTGTTTCATTTTAAATACATGTAAGACGTAATTTTTGAAAAAAAAATTTACCTGTAATTTAGGGGCAAAACCCCGAAAAATGCCAAAATATTCAAAATACGTTGAATGGAGTTAAATTAAACAATTATTTTTCCACTAATTCCACTATTTTTTTTTTTGTTTCAGTAAAATTAATAGACGTTCTATCTTTAATATTAATATTTTGTTGGACCGCCTTTTGATTTTATTACACCGGTACAACACCGCAACTGGTGTACACAAAAATTGGTCAAGCAATTACTTTATTTTACGCTTACAGTACTTGGTCGTTATTAGGGTGTAGATGTTTTATTGCCTCTATTTCTTTTTTTTTAGTACAAATAGTGCATATTTCGCAAAATTTAGTTACTCTGTAAGTGATCCTAGCCAAATAAAGAATAAAGTGCAATTTTAGTTTAAAAAAAATCGAAAATTTAGTGAGCAGTGTAAAAGCAATTTGTTGATTTTGGCCTGAGAAAATTTAAAAATGCGTGAAATAGCAGAAAGATTACACATTCTTAAAAGTATACTGTCGCGTGGAATATTTAAAAAAATGCGAGAGATGGGCACTACACAAAGAAAGAAAGGCTCTGGAAGGCTCAGAAAGACAATGCCAGTGGAAGATCGTTTCATAATTTTACAATGTCGTCGGAACCGTTTTAAAACTTCATCGGACATAAGACGGGATGTTGAGCGAGCAACGGGAAAACAAATTTAAGCCAGCTTAGTGAGAAAAAGACTTGTTAAAGCTGGTTTGAGAACACTTAAACCAGTCCAGAAGCCATTGCTAGTGAGAAAAAAAACGTTAGCTATGGGCCAAGAGCATGTTTCTTGGACTCCAGAGATGTGGATTGATGTGATTTTCTCTGATGAATCAAAATTCAAGCTGCATGTTGGAGATGGAAGAATTCTCGTAAGAAGAAAACCGGGCGAAAGGCTTAGCAACGAATGTCTTTTAAGATTTTAACCGAAAAATGAAGGAGTTATGGTCTGGGGATGCTTTTCTTGAAATGAAACCGGTTGATTGTGCTTCTTTAGTTCCAGCATTACAGCAGCTGTTTATCTGCAGGTCCTACACAACGAATTTGAGCTCTCTGTGTTAAAGCTTTTTGGCGAAACTTTTAAATTTATTTTTCAACAGGACAACGCTCCGTGCCATACCGCCTAAGTTGTGAGTTATTAACTTTTAATTGTAGATAGAAAAATTGGCTTTCAGGTAAACATAAATAATTTGTTAAAAACTTGTTTTTTAAAAAAGTACTAAAAAAAGTACTTCGGTAAAAAAGTACTTTGAAGAAACAAGTAGCGATGGTTTTTGTTGTGATTGTTCCGTACATTGGCCTATTTCAGGATATCTCGAATTAAATACACAATCGTAAGAAATTCTTCCATTTGGCATCAAACCTGTGTGACAACGACTATGATAATTCATACTTAGTTAGACACAATCAACTTCCCAACCACCCGATACTTTTTCTTTCCTTTAACGCTGGATCGCGGATAAATTAGAATTTTAATTTGAATTAAAGATGGAAGATTTATCCGCGATCCAGCGTTTAAGGAAAGAAAAAGTATCGGGTGGTTGGGAAGTTGATTGTGTCTAAGTAAGTATGAATTATCATAGTCGTTGTCACACAGGTTTGACGCCAAATGGAAGAATTTCTTACGATTGTGTATTTAATTCGAGATATACTGAAATGGGCCAATGCGCGGAACAATCACAACAAAAACCATTACAATAAAACAACAACAACGTAAAAATATAAAAGTAATTCGTACACCACGAAAAGTTAATTGGTAAAAATGAAGTATAGATGGAGAATATGCAAGAATCGAATTCCGTAGACTAGGTAGTAATTCGCTAGTGCTACATATATATGGTATTGTTCTATATATAGACAATATTCCTATGTAAAATATCAACGTCAGTCGCCGTGGCCTGATGAGATGACTGATTTTTTCAAATCAATAATCTCATTAAGTTCGAAACTGATTGTTGCGATTCTTGCAAATCTTCCATCTATAATTCAAATTAAAATTCTAAAGTATCGATGTGTTGAGCTGGCCCGCGTATAGTCCAGACTTAAATCCCTTTGAAAATATTTGGTCTATGATAAAGCTAGAAGTAGCAAGAAAGCGGCCAGAATCGATTAAAGCTTTAAAAAGTTTGTTGATGACAATTTGGGAATCCATGCCTCCTACGACTTTGAAAAATTTATCAAATTCAATGAATCGGAGGTGTATCGCTGTAATAAAAACAAAAGGCGGTTCAACATAATATTAATATTAAAGATATAAGTTTGGCAAAGCAATAAATAACAAAAAAAATTTAAAATACATGTTTAATTTATTCCATTACTTTAACTCCAATCAACGTATTTTGAATATTTTGGCATTTTTCGGGGTTTAGCCCCTAAATTGCAGGTAATTTTCTTTTCAAAAAATTACGTCATACATGTATTTAAAATGAAACAATAAGCTAATTGCTTTCAAAAGTTTTGCAATTTTAGCAAAAAAAAACGCCTATTTGCAATAAAATTGGTTTGCCCATTTTTTTCCCCAGCATTGTATACATCTGTGGTAAAAGAAAATCGTTTTTATAGATAAAACATGGCACACTATGGCACATTAATTTTATAGTAATAATTTACAATAATAATTTATCAACATCTTTTAACTTTACTTAAAAGATAAAATAGATTTTCCATATTTAAATCTTGCTATATTACATCAGGCATCACGCAGTCTCCCTCGATGATTTTAAGCGTATTTATACAGAACTTGCGTTACTTGCAATTAAGTTCCAATACAAAACATAATAATTATTCATTAAAATTCGTGCCAATTAATTTCAATTATGTTGTACACACTGTATCAAATAAAAATTATTAATTAAATTACGGATGCGCCATGTACGTACGTGGCTGAATTATTTGCGGTCGATTTATTATTGTTCGATAAATTCTTTATTAAGCGTTTCTGATATTCATAATTTATTGAATACAATAATTAATATTTTATTACACAAATTTGCATAAAGAGAATTAAAATGTTTTTGCCTACGTACATATATAAAATCATAAAAATGGTGTGAGTTGCATATGTGTTGTGAATATGATGTATTGCATTCTATTCGGATAAGGTAGGTCACTTCATTCCAAAAGCAGATTAATTTTATTATTATATGGCAATGACGCTAAATCGTAAAACAATAATCATTGATAAACAGATTTTTTATCAGTATACACATAAAGCTAGGCAACTAACTATACATATACCGCGTGCTCATTTGGAAAAATTACACCAGGAGTAGATTATGAATTTTCCACTTTATGAATAATTAAACCAAAAAAAAATTTAATTAAAGTATTGCATTTTTAATAAGGAAAGCAAAATAGTAAAGCGTATTTCAATATAGCTCGAAATTTCTTAGGTTATAGTAGCCATGTTGTTAAAGGAACATCTGTCAAATTTGTTGTGAATTATTCAGTAGTAAAGAGAGTAGTAAATTTAAAGAATTAAAGAGTTTCAACAAAGCAGAGAACAAATTAACAAAAAGTTTTATCAAAGAAGTAAAATATTAACGCAAGATTTGAAACAAAGTTTTAAAATAATAAGTAGAGAAAGGATCTAGACGATGCTGGATGAAATGGTAGACATCATATTTGGTGAACGGAATCATGATGTAGGCGATAAGGAACATAACAGTGGGGAGCCGATGTTGAAAACGGCTCTCGGTAATAAGGTGGAACCGGGTGATAAAGGCCATGGTGTGGGTGACACTGGTCGGAAATAACCGTTGGGCTTTGTGGAACTAAATGGTGGTTAGGAAGTAGCAGATATGGAAAATAAGCTGACAATTCAACAGAAATGTTGACAAATTTCAAAAAGAACGAACCGAGCTACTCGGGATTTTGGGTGCTCAACCGGGTGCAGACCCGACATCTCATGGTGAGCCAGTTGTTGGTTAGCGAGACTCGGAAGAGGAGGAGTTTGTGGTGAATAAGGATGACGGTGGATTGCCTGGTAGAGATGGTTTCGACGATTTTGGTGTAAGGATTCCTGTTTAATGGAGCATGATAGTCGGAGATGAAGTTACGGTAAAATTGAACTCAAATTTAAACGCGCGATATCGTTGCAGATGCGGCGATACTCGCGGATGATGCCATAGATCAATTGTGGCAACTACGTTTAGGCGGGCTGAAGACACATATGAAAGAATAATGGCCAGATCGATATTGATTATGATAGTGGTTATTTAAGGATCGGATGAAGTTCCATTGGATAAAACATTGTAATGTGTCTGGAGGATATGTTAGGGCGGCAAGGGTCATCAGGAGCGGGGGATATTAATTTTGCAACGGCCCATGGTTGAAAAAAGGATGTCTGGAACACATACATGAATGACGGCCTATGAAAGAGGTAAACAAATGATCAGAAATTATGACGTGCAACAGCGATCTTTGATTAAAGTGGCTATACTAAATGTCGCCAAAATTTAAGAAGCACAGACGAAGGCGAGAAATATCACTGTTGAAATGCAGGTTAAATAAGGCGTTGGCGAGGGGAGCATTGGCCATGTGCGAGGAAAAGAGTATATGTGGTTGTGATAGAATGAACCATGGAGATTAGTTGCAAGGTTGTATGTCATCGGGAGTCAAGGATGAAGGTGAAGTTTATTAATTGGCTTACGTTACACAATCTAACATACAGAGGCGGAAGTAAGTTTTGATACTGGTCGGGACGAACAGGCCAATGTGGGGATAATGTTACGATCCCACCTATACTGTTGATGCGCAACTAATTCGGCATTGACAAAACATTTATTCAACAATAAATGGTTCATTTAGGTATATAACTTTACAAACACTTTTTGTGAGATTGGTGACATCTGAGGCTTAGTAATGGCACTAGAGGAGGCATACCCGTTTTACTGTATAGCGGATGGTACTCCGAAAATTCTGCGGCAAACAACTATGCGACAAACAATTCTGCGAAATACAAATATGAAAACTACATTTTTTCAACAACCAAATGTGCGAGAAAACAATTTTGCAAATAACAAATCATCGAAAACACAATTCATCGAAACAAAATTTTTCATCTACAAAATTCTTTTGAAAACATCAGTATTTACAGGTAAAGATTTCCTATGGAAATTTTACAAGTCACGTAAAATGAAATATGGAGTAAATTCCAGGTAATTCACATAAATATGTAATTTAACATAGATATGCTATAGTTCTTCCTCTATATCTAGAACAGTAAGTCGCTTGAGGATTTGTTGAGAAGGAGCTGAGATATGAACATTCTCTTCAAATGATGCTCCAAAATCGATGAGTACTCTCGAACAATATATTTCCCCATCAACCATGTACTTAAAATGCTCCAATCATCATGAAAATTCATTCAGCAATTACGCAGAACCTCATTTTTGTTTAAAATCATGGCATATTGCTCAAATCTGAGCCAATTGTTAGGACATTTTAGTTATTATGAATGTTTTCGATGAATTGTATATCTTCGAATTTACTATCGAGATTTTACAATTCATCGAAATAAAATTATATCGATATTTTATAGATTTTGAAACGGATTATTGTGATGGGGTGCATAACTTATTGGAATTAAACTGAATTGCTATAATTTGAACATTTCGGGAATTTATGGTGCAAGTGGCTGGCCCCAAGTCAAAAATCATTTAAAAAATTTTGTTTTCGTGGATGCGAGTTTTGATATTAAATCCCACTAGAATAATGATGATTGATGGTCATGGTGAAAAAAATATGAAAACACAAATAAGCTTGCATAAAATTAGCAAACTATTGTTTTCAAATATTTTTGTAGAATAGATTCGAGTTTTTTTTGAAAATCTTAATATGAAACTACGACACACTAAATGTCGGAAAAAATTGTATACCTTGTTACGACTGTGTGGTCGCAACCACAATTTTATGTTTTGTATTTTCCTCTGGTTAGTGTCTTTACTTTCCATTGATTGCTCAATATTAGTATTTTATATTCACCTCGGTTGTTGTCTTCGCTTTCGGAGTTGTTTGTTTATTGTGCGCTAAACGCACTCGCGATGTTTTGTTTTGCACCTCATCGTGTGGTGGCGCAAGGGTAAGAAGAATGATGAGAGAGCGAGACCAATGCGCATCGAGTATGTGTAAAGCAAAACATTCCATAAGAATGTTTTTCTTATATGCCTCTCGTTTACATCAATGTGAATTGATGTAAACGAGAAACAGAGAAGAAAGACAATTCTTCTGGAATGTTTTGCGCGTCGTATTCGGCGTAAGAATTTTTTTGGTTAAAATCAGTCTTGTGTGGAATTTTGTCAACAAAATAAAACAAAAAAAAAAATTAATTAAATTCGTCTTGTTTTTGATAAATTAAGTCTCGTTTTGATTGAAAAAAAAAGAAAAATAATGTTTTGAGTTTTTCAAGTGAAAAACAATGTTTTGAGTTTTTTGTAAAAATTAAAAAACAAGTATTTTGTTTCATTGTACAATAAATATATGGATAAAAAACAAAATATTGGTGAAGATTTTTTTGTTCTTTGATTTTGTAATGCGATAATTAGTACGGGGTACAGTGAAAACCGTATAGTTTAGCGTTTTGCTAAGTGTAATATCGGAGGAAAGATGTCGCACAATCAATTTTGTTCCGATCAACGGGTGGTGCAGCAGTTTAATTTTCTTCGATTTTTTTGGCGAAAACGCCCAACGGGTGGTGCAGCAGTTTATTTCTACGGTTTAAGCTGAAACCACGGTAAAATTTTTCGTAATTGCGAGCCAACGCCTAAATTATTTTGGCGGCCGATTGAGGCCAACACAATTAAGACAAAGGACGCTGAACGAACGTGCTACCGAAGGCAAAAAAGTCACCCAACGGGGAGACATACGGGTTTTTGCGAGCTCATGCCCAACGGCCCGGGTGCGGCGCACACATGTAGCATGACGACCGAACAAGGTCGCACCAGTAAATTCCGTATTAATTAAGGTACAATTTTTTTATTGTATTATTGTTTTATTGTTTTTTTATTGTTAACTAAAATAAGTTTATTTTTTTTCATTTTTCAAATTTTTTTTCCTAATTTTTTTTTCTAAATTTTTTGTTCTTTTATAAGATTTTGTAATCGAGCGCCGAATAGCGGTCGCTCGCTCGATGTGCATTGCTCTCTCTCTCTTTCTCGTTCTCTCCCTTTCTTTTCTTTTTCTTCTCTCGTGGGAAGTGGCATTTCCTTTATTTTTTTGTGTGTCTAAATTAAAAAGAAAATGAATTATTGAAATTTCTCGGTTGGGTATGATGAGAGGGGAGCTCCCATCCTGTGTCGGCGTAGGGTAGGCGGTGGTGCCCGCATCCGGATTCGAAACCGGTGTTTACCACCGTGCGAGTTCGGGCTGAAGCGCGCACCAGGGCACCTCTCTACCGTTATAATTTATTTAAATTTTTCTTTTTCTTTTTCCTTCGTTCCTCAAGTTCCGGCCGACAAATTTCGGCGGAACTCGGTTATAATCATTTGCGTTCTTCCTTTAAATATCTGTAATCACGGTGTAAGCCTCAATCCCCATGACCCTTCGCACTTCTCCCTGAGAATGTAGCTGGCAAAAATCGCCGTAGAGGCCCCTTCGTGCGCTTAGTGACATCTGCAGGTTGACAGTAGCCAGGCTGTAACAACCTGTGTTAAATTTCTCTAAATTCAACTGTTCTGTCACTCATTGGTTCGAACGCCAATTTTTAAAAATCAGTGTGAATTCCAGGTAATTCACACAAATATGTTATTTAACATAGATATGCTATAGTTCTTTTTCTATCTAGAACAGTAAACCGCTTGATTTTTTTCTTGAGTAGGAGCTGAGGATATGAATATTCTTGTCAAGCTAGCTTTAATTGGAATTTCGCAGTTGCTGCGCATGCAGCCAGTTTAACACGCCCTTCACCCCAACCCGCATCCCCGTGTGGGCTTTGATCCTGGTATCTCTGTCTTTTTGCTGTGATTACCATGTCCGGGTTATTTTTTCCGCTGTCACAGTTTCCTGACTCATTGTGCTTATGGGCAAGTTGTGACACCATTCAAACACTAAACCTGCACTTCTCGGAATAATTCCGTTTTTTTTTAAATTTAAATATTTATTTCCCATTATAGTTTCACGAATATCTTTATACCAATTATAACATCTAGGCTTTGGCCCCACCCGAGTCTATTCCCTAACTATTCGGAATTGCACTAAAAATACTTATATGAATTTTTACGGCGATTAGTGAGTAAGCCCCTTACTACTTATTTATATGAATTACCTGGAATTTACACTGACTTTTTTTTATAATGGGTGATCGAACCAACGCGTGACAGAAAAGTAGAATTTATAGAAGTTTAACACAGCTTTACAGTTTTTTACGACATTTAGTGTGAATAAGTTTTAGATTCAGATTTTTAAAATAAACTCAAATCCATCACCCTATTTTCCCGAAATATTTGAATTATTATAATAATTCAGTTTGATTTAAATAAATTAAGCTCCTCATCACAATAATCCGCATTAAATTCTGCTTAATATCGATACAATTTTTTAAACGAAGATGTCATGCCTTGCTTTGCGTATCACAAAATTGAACCGTTTAGAGAAAATTGATTCATATGCGTTTTAATATGCCTTACGAGTCTTTTCGATGAATGGTTCAGTGAACAATTCATTTCTAACAATTGTTTGTCGCACTTTTGTGATTGTGTTGCGCATAAGTTTCGGGTTGCCATAGCGGATTACCGTAGTCTAGAACAGAATCTAGAATAAATCTAGACGAATCTTCAATATTCGATCGATGTATTAATACGAGTATAATTACTCAGTCTTGGTGTGACGGTAGAGATGATACGCGAACGACTAAAAGCGATAGTGAAGTGAATAGCTCAAAAATAATAAGTGGTGTTAAGTGAATATAGTGATTTAATTAATAACTGTGGAAATTATTTATTGTTGTGATTTAGGGTTGGTAAAATAAAAGTGGGAAAGTTATTGTCGGAATAAATCGGAAATATTCCAGTAGTGGCGAGCTTGTTTAAGATTTCGTAACTTTCAGTACCAAAAGTATTGCAAATGTTGCACCTCATTGTTAATGTGCTTTCTTTATAGTAGATTATAATTGTGTTGTCTTGTGCCATACGATCGCTAAGTAACCGGTGTGAAGTATTTAACATTTATCAAAAGTGTAGCTACATAAATTAACAAAAAATAAAAATGTAGTTACACAATTTAACAAAAAATGTAGTTGTACACAGAAAAAATGTAGTAGGGTTGCATTTATAATTTTTTTATTTTATATCCCACTTTTTAAACTTAAAAACAAAAAAATAGAGTTAAAAAAAATTAAAAAATTACAAAATGAATTGAATAAAATAAATCTTTATGGTTTTGAATTAACAAGGATTTTAAAATATAACTCGTATAGATAAAAAAGTACATTTTGATGACCATTAACACATAATTCTAGAGACGGCTAGAAAAATATGGGTATTCTGGCATTTTATCCGTGCATTCGTGATTTATTTGAGATATACGGCACATCGATGTAACCCTCGGGGAATTTTCTATCAATTTTACAATATTTGTGAATATCGGAAAGTGTACGTTGAATCGTGTAGGTGTTTGATGGCCATTAACACATAATGCATCAATGTGCCGTATATCTCAAATAAATCATGAAGGTACGAATAAAGTGCCAGAATACTCATATTTTTCTACCCATCTCTAGAATTATGATGATATCGTTGGTACTTATCGACGACGGTCGATTGCTACTTATCGATTTGAAAGAACGCTTAATGTAAAATGCAGAAACAGGGCGTAGGGAGCGATAGAACATTTTAATGGTGGAAGTGCCAAAATTTCGATAACCTTCCTTGTATATAATTTTCTTTTCAAATTATGTTTATCTGCTCATCGGTATGTTTTGTAATGGCCACACGGTTTACGGTTCTTTGGATCGACAAGTTTAAAAGCCGGATTGATATTTGCCGCATTTTATTGGTCGCATAAATTATTTTCGCCTGCACTATAAATTAACATTTCTACGAGAATATTTACGGATGTTTACTCTAATCATATAGATTTTTAGTGATACTGTTGTCTGTTTATGTGTTATCAGTAAAGCTCATAAAATATAAATTCAGGTTTAACATAATGTACATACATAAATAATAACGAAAATGATTTATAATTTATGTATTTTTAGTGTTTTTTGTTCGCCCGGTGAAATTGATCTGTAACAGGTACATTTTCCAAAATTCCTAAAGCTAACAGAACCCATCCAGCAGAATATTACAGATTAATTAGAGCGATTAATCTGAGAAACTATATGGATCGTTCTCGAAATAAGACTCCTTACGATAATACGCACCCCAACATCCGTCAGTGCGCACACAACAAGCGATTGTTGGTGTACAGCGTATAGTGTTGATGATGATCCAAATGTGTCAATTCTGCACTTTATAGGCCGGTGGAATCATTGGTAAATATGGCTTGGATGTACGGAGCGGTACAGAGACATTAATGTTGCAGACATGATTGTGTTTTCAGCATGATTGCTCCGCATGCCACACAGGGTGTCATACAATCAATTTACTGAGAGAAACATTTGACGATCGATTAATTTTACGAAATTCGCATGACCTACAGCCGCGGCGGCCACATTCCTGAAATCAAATTTAAATAGTAATGTCATAAAATTATGTGTCAAATAAAGCCAATTTTATGGTTATTACAAAAAAACTTTTCTGTTCTTCCTCTATACGGGTAGTTCTTTAGGTATCCGGAAGATAAGAGTCAATCACCTACAGAAAACTAAACCATAAATGACAAATTTCCCCTTTTTCAAACAGAGGAAACACTGGATAACCTCGGGTAATCTACCTACTTTTCAATATTGGTTTTAAAAACAGGGGCCTAACTATTGAATTCGACATTCATCTTCGAAGCCTATCGTTTTCTTTATAGAAGAAAAAATAAAAATGTGTGAAGTTTTACTATTCGAAAACGATCGCCGTCGAAAATTAACGTCGAATTTAATAGTAAAGCCTCAAGGTTTCACCAAATCCCGATGGATAAGGATTCTCAGGAAACACCGCATTTTCCACAAACCAAGGGAGCACTTCGAGTTTGGCCATAAATAATGGTCATACACAGACTAATAGGAGAAATTTATTATGTATATTTTGATGATATCATCCTTCTAGGCTCCAATCTAGATAACAAGATGGAGAATGTTCAAGAAGTCGGTTGATTAATGTTTGAATTTTTAAAGAGGGAGAAAGAGTTTTTAGGGCATATAATAACACAAAAAAAGGTTAAACGTAATCCTCACAAAATAAAAAAAAATATTGAGTGGCCACTTCTGACCACACAAAACCAGATTACACAGTTCCTTTGGTTATTGGAATATTATAGACGATTTATTCATAATATTTCAATATTTCCAAAAAATGGACGAAGTTTCTAAAAAAGGTGCTACTGTTAACATTTTAGACCCAGAATATGTAAACTCATTTAAGACATTACAGAACATAATAATAAACAGATCAAATACTATCCTATTTGAATTTCAGTAAGCTCTTCATCCTGACAACGGATGCATCCGAATGATGTATGATAACTATAAAAAATAACTATAGCATTCGCATCTAGAACGTTTAATAACACCGAAATCAGATACCTTGGTGACAAATTACAACACCCTTATTTCATTTAAACTTCTGAGAAGAACTGGGAAATTCTTAGATTGCGTTTGGAACAAAAAAAATTTCATTATGATGTGTTAGGTAAGCAAAGCTCGCGTTGTTGTGAAACGTTATCTGACACGTTTCAATAGAAGATAATGCATCAAAATAGTGACTCGCAGATTCAGACACGTTATATTCATATTACTATACATACAATTTGCATAACGAATTATTAATTTCTATAAGAAAAAAATAATTTTCAGACTACTCGAAATAGACACCATAATTACTTACAGAAAGGAAGATATTATTCGATATTTAAAAAAATTTCATAATGGAAGGCAATCCGGAATCTTAGCTCCGCAAATCCTTCGGATATATTCAGGAAGCTTGTAGAGAAAATTTCTCAACATAAAGTCTATTCGTCACCATAATAATCGAGGACGTGGCTAACGAAGACCCTGGAAATCCGGTTATAGTAAAATAGAACAAAAGAGCTCATAATTGTAATAGAAAAGCAGTTTAATAGCACAATAAACGATATACTCAGCATTAACAAATCGGGTTTCCTATATATAACTGATTCATTTTCAAAACATTTACAGATGGTTTTTATAAGCACAAAAAATCTCACAGACGTCTCAACGATAGCATTAACAGAATACTTTACCTTCTTTGAAATACCGCACGTTCAATTGTCTCAGATCATGAGACCATTTTTCAGTTCACTCAATTCAAAGACACAGTGGCAACGCAAAGACACACTGGCAACGACATATTAATACGCGATATTCATTTAATTCGACATTTAATAACCGACATTCAATAATCGACGTTCACAATCAGCCGCGCACGAGCGCTCTCATAAATGGGCAGTATGAATATACTGGCATTGACCAAATAAATATATCGTCGTCAACTTCAGTTGATTGAAAATGTCAAGGAAATAAAAAAATAAAAAACTCTCTTTTACATCAATGTGAACACATGCGCGCTCATAAAATAAAACATTTTTGCAATTTAAATTAAAATTAAAATAAATAATAAATGTCGTCTATGGTACGAAAGAAAACGAAATTATTGTACGAAATATAAAAATAAAACTAAACGGACGAGTCGCGAAAATTGTACATGAATGGGATACGTTGAGCACAGCCTGGAAATTGCTAGCAGGTAATCCATATAATCCAGATACAGATAATAAACACCACTGAATGAGTTGATCGAGGAAAATAACCTGCAATTCCAAGTGAATGAACAAATTAACAAGAGAACCTGAACAATCACTATGCCATCGTAAATTAAGCTATAAAATAATACTCAGCGAATTAGAAACTATAACACTATCGAAACCGAAAGTACCTTTCTAGAGGATATTCAGAAAGCGACCATTCGAACCAAGATCGAACTACCCAGCAGCAACATCCTTTTCTTTAATTAGATTATGATGGTAAAAAATCTACTTAACGATCAAGCTGTTAACATTGCACTCGCAGACGAAGCATTAGAATACGTACGACGAAAGGTAGCTATAAAAAGCGACACATTACTACACAAACTAGAAGTGCCGAAACTGGGTGACGGTCTCTTTATCGTAAACAATTTATCGTGTTTCAATTTAACGTAAACATTTAATCGTAGAACAGTTTATCGTGGACACAATTTACCGTGGACACAATTTATCGTGGGACAATTTATCGTAGAACAGTTTTTCGTGGACAATTTATCGTAGAAAGGTTTTATGCGTGGTATCAAAAATTAGTGGGATTCTTTAATGATTTTTGGAAGAAGTTGTGGAATATTGCCATGTGAGACGGAACTCGGTAGTTTCTTAACCGATTATGATGGGATTGAGTATGTTTGATGGAAATGGGATTATTGAATGATTTTTGGAAGAAGTTCTGGAATATTGCCATGTGGGATGGAACTCAGTAGTTTCTTAACCGATTATGATGGGATTGGGTATGTTGGATGGAAATGGGATTATTGAATGATTTTTCGAAGAAGTTCTGGAATATGGCCATGTGGGACGGAACTCGGTAGTTTCTTAACCGGTTAAAGATCCCGGCTCCTACGCCCCCCGAAGTTAAAATGTAAGAACCCTGCAGGACTACGGGGAGGAGCGTAAGTGTCATTAATAGATTCTATATAATCCGCTCCTACGTGCGGCACGCAGTGCGACATGTTTGAAGATACCGGTTCCTACGCCCCCCGGAATTAAAATCTAAAGAGCCCCGCAGGGTTACGGGGAGGAGCGTAGGTTTCATTAATAGATTCTATATAATCTGCTCCTTCGTGCGGCACGCAGTGCGACTCCCACTCTCAATTTAATATATTCATAAAAAAATATTAAATTTCAATTCAATATTTTTTTATTAAATTTTTTTTAGCACGTCTTAACGTATTTTTTTAAAATTTTAGTTCGTTTTTATTCCAATAGATGACACTAGGTCCAAAATGCTAAGCAAAGGCACATTTTTAGTTATAAACAATTCCGCTATTGGTCAAAGTTGCGCTACCGTCGCTCAGACTGTCAAAAAATTTTTGACTGCGATACTAAAGCTTTTCCAAACTGTTATACGATAAATTGTCTACGATAAAATGTTATACGATAAATTGCCCACGATAAACTGTTCTACGATAAATTGTTCCACGATAAATTGATTCCACGATAAATTGTTTCCACGATAAATTGTACTACGATAAATTGCTCACGATAAATTGTTCACGATAAACTGACAGTAAATCGCCGAAACTGCAAGAGGAAAAATCAGCTGCATTAATGATTGCTTCATTGACAATCGATCAATTTTGTTGCAATTTAACTACAAAAATTTTGTTCAAAGACATGCAGAAATCGAGATATATTCCTTCAAACCCAGCAAATATTCGTTGGCCGGACTATCGGCTTATGTCTATGGAGAAAGCTTTAAAGTAATTTCAATGATTTTTTCAGAATTTTTCCATAGACATGCAGAAATCGAGATATATTCCTTCAAACCCAGCAAATATTCGTGGGCCGGACTATCGGCTTATGTCTATATTGATGGAGGAAGACTTAAAGTAATTTCAGTGATTTTTTCAGAATATTGCTATGGGGTAGTGTTGAGATATAGTCCTTCAAATTTATAATTACTTTAAATGTTCCTCCATCACCAGACAAAAGCCGATAGTTAGACCAAAAAATATATCACGTAAAATTCAAAAAAAAATTATCGGGGATGAAAAATTATCGAAAACTTTTTGTCGTCATATTGTCGATTTCAGCTATCGTGATAGCAGATAAAAGTGCCATGATAGCAATAATTAGCGTGTCCATCGCATTTTTTGGGAATGTAATTTGGGCTATCTTCACATACTTCCAAAGTCGCAAGAAGCGACCAGACAGGCTTTCAGTATTGGGTATTGACGTTATTCCGAGGGTAAACCTTACTAATAATTGGAGTAGTAATATTTAATAAACACATTTATATTAGCATTAGTTTTTTTATTTCGCAAAAATTAAATTTATAAATAAAAATCAATTGCCGCATGTATGAAAGATCAACACTTGACAACGGCTCTACTGATTTCGTTGATTTTTATTTTGTTGTGTTCGTAATTGTCATGACAAGGTTTTTATGAAAGAAAATTTCTGGAAAATCCACCGGAAACTGTTCTTCTGTCACATGCTTTCCTACCAATAACAAATGCCGCATTGTATATTGAAATTTTGCGAAAAAAATTTAATTGATGAAGCAATGATAGAAGCGATAGTTCAGTGAGTTATCGGTTGTGATAATATCATTAGTACATTCAAAATTCATAATTTGAATTTTTTAAAGTTCGTTGTAGTTTGGAAGCAAATTGAGTAAGAAATTTTCAAGCGCGATCCATTATGACTCCCAAACTTCGGATACAGTTAAGTTCGACTCACTCGCGACATGAATTGCCAGAATTATTTTGTATGAGCGGAAAGGTCAAATTACCACAATGCGGAACTGGCAAAAAGTTCTAAATTTGATTTATTTTAGCTTCGATTCGCACACAAAGTCAAATAGCGCTGGCCGTACAGCAACTGGGATCGCTACCGCATTGTTAGAAGGGGGGAACGATCAGCTTATTCTAGGCTTAAACTGTCACTGAATTTGCAAACGATAGATGAACCGACGTGCAACATTTCCTAAAAATCAGCAATTGCGAACGTGCTATAGAAATACAAAATAATCATTTTTGATGAGTGTACGATGGCCCTCAAACGAGCACTGAAGGCACTCGATCGAACATTGAAATGTTTGCCCAATAGTCAGAACCTCAAAAACGTATAAAGAAGGATTGGTCACAAAAGTGTTCCCGAATGATGGTGCAAATTACAAAAACCTAAATTCATTAGATTTTGCAGCTCGCGCTCGGTTCGAGGATAATCATGTACAGCAACCTGAACCAACCAAAACTGTGCAATGGAACAAGACTCGCAGGTAAGAGGCAGACACCTTGCGGTTCGCTTATTTGCAATGACGATTGATAAATCGCAAGGCCAATCGTTGAAAGTGTATGGAGTAAACCTTGATCTTCCAAGGACAGAAAGGAAAAAAATATCGTTTATCAGCAAGCTTTACGATGAACGCGAATAATACGCGCGAATAAATTGGTTGCCGAGGGACCCAATTTTGGTCGAAAAACGGAAATAAAATTTTTGAGTTTTATCTTTGTTTCACATACGTACTAGACGTAAATATTGAATTTTTCCGGTATTTGTATCAAACAAAACATCTGTAATTCTCATAATTTTTATTCCCATTTTTTGCCCAAAATTCGGCCCGAGGTCGTTAGATTTGACAACTCTCGATTCCTTTGAGATATTTAAAGTCTCTTGATTATGCTGATAAATTAGCGAAAGCTGACAAATGAAATGCGCTTTAATTTCACTACGCTCCTTCGCAATCTGAATCTGAAGAGTGCGTCCCTGAATCAAGGGGTCCATTCTTTTGTGTTCCTGTACTAGTCATCCGGTTGTGATGGAACGTTGATGAGGGGTTGCGTGCACGTCCGCAAAGGTTTCTGAGTTATTAAAATTAAGGATGGGTCCCTTCCGGTAATGCGAATATGTAATAATTCAGTATCTGATGACTTCCTGTCATATCCGATTGCAACTACAGTGACGTCGAAGAAAGTGTCTGCAAAATATTCGCAGTTCTAAGTAATTCTAATTTCTCCTAAGAGTATCGACAAAATCCGAAATCGAACGAAGGATTTTTTAAACATTTTGAAAAAAAAAATTTGAAATAGAAAAACAAGTGCTAATACAAATGTGTTTATTAAGTCCAAATGTGTTTCGCCAAGTACCTATGGCAAATAGTGTGAAAAGTATTGGGTATAGTAATACTATTCGCCTATATTATCACCCACCTACGTGTCACACAGATAACATCGCAGGCAATTCAAACAAATCAGGGGTATCAACATCCAACGGTTATGATGCAACCGAGTGTTCATCTTCATTATCAAATCTTGAAATGGGATCAAAGACCGCAGACGTTCTTTCTCCATCCCCGGGAGGAGTTATGTTATCATAAATTGTTACAACCACAACTATACAAAGTCTTAAACATAGAGGTTAAGAATGTGAACGATACAAAGTAGCAAACATTATAACAACATTGGAATGCAATGGATTTCTAGATTATAAATAATAAATCAAAATATTTTTTTTTACCTTGTTAAGATTTTAAAATGGTTTAAAATGTAAGAATCAATGTGTAAATAAAAATCTTTGTTTATGTTCGAACAAATCGAGCAACTTCCAACTTATCCTGTGTGTGGACTGAATGGCGGTAAATGTGTCATTTAGTTACTTATTTGTGGTTGTAGACGCTATCCTGATCTTAACTAATTAGCAACTTAAAAAATAATAAAATAATACCCAAGATACAGCAACGACCTTGATTACGGAGTAATTTCTATATAAAAATTCAGTCTTCTATTTGTGCTATTATAGAAAATGTCACCAAATCAGAATTACCTATTTGAAGACATTTAAAAAAAATATATATAAACTTGATATAACTTAGTTAGGTTTGAGACAAAGGGAACGCATCTACCGTATAACAAAGAAAATGATTTAATCGAACCAAATCTGTAACCAATAAAATAATAATGCATACTAAATTAGTATTTTTATTAAGAGTACCTATACATATATAATTTATAGCAACAATAAATATGAATAAATAATCGGGAAATTACAAAGAGATTAACCCCAATAAACATATCAAGATGACGCATACGAGTACGCACACATAAAAATGTAAATTCGCGGCAAAAAGGTATATTTGAATATAATTTAAGAAGATTTAGTTTTTAATTATTTAAACACGTGATATTTACTTACATGTTCTATATTAAGAAAATCATCTTTACACACCATGTACCAATAGACATAGTTATTTGTGTTTATCCACGGAATTATTTATGTTTACATACGTTTTCACACAAGTTAGTATACGCTCGGTAATTAGAATAATATTGTTTTCTATATGATAAATAAGATTAAAGTTAATTTGAATATTAAAACGAGAAGTTTTTTTTATTTAGTAGATTATGGAAATAAAGCAGAATTTTTTTTTATTTATTTATGTGTTTGATACCTTTTTTGCTATAAAATTCAATTTAAGGTGTAATACTATGTACGAATATTCCTAAAAGTAATAAATTAAATTTATAAAAGCGTACATAAATTTATTTACCAAAATGTTTATGAATCATTTATGTATGTGCACCTATTTTAAAATATTCTGCGAGTTGCGGGAGTCTAAATACCTAGACATCTTGAAAAATGTATAAGTTTAAACATTTTGAGAAAAATGTGTTGGAGTTTTGGAAAAATAGACTAGGTGGCTGGAACCGAGAAGCAAAAATAATGTGTGAGTTGAAATACAACAATGAGGAAATATCGTTTTCGGATGGCAATGAACATTTGTGCTAAATTTGTCCTAAAAAGCAACAATAATAAAAAATATGTTTACGTGTTTTTAGAATATTTCGAATTTTCGCAGAATGTCTCGAAAACGATTTTTTAGGACGACCAAATTTACATTGGTCTTCCATAAACCACGTACACTTTCCTAAATTCCCCCCTACCCTTCAGCGTTCCAATTGTTAATCTAAACCATCCAGGAACCCCCCCCCCCCACACACACACACACACACACACACACACACACACACACACACACACACACACACACACACACACACACACACACACACACACACACACACACACACACACACACACACACACACACACACACACACACAAAATTTCATTAAAATCGGTCTAGCCGTTTAGGAGGAGTTCAGTCAAAAACAAACGTACAGAAAATTTTTGGGCGGTGGGGGTGGTGAAATTTTGTGGGTTATATGTTTTAATATGCGAAAAATCTTAAAAAAATAAAATTTTTCTAAAAAACAAAAAAATTAAATTCTAGAACGCAATCGCAGTGCCATCTACCGGGTCCAATTGTAAATCTAAACTATCCAGAAATCCAATCAAACACGCGAGTAGTACAATCACAAAAAATCGTACATAAGAATTATATCTATAAAAATTGCGGGGTGGTGAAATTTTGGGGTTATATATTCTAATATGTGCAAAATACAAATAAAATAAAATAAAAAATTAGTGTGCTTTAGACCACACTACTGAAGTAAAACTTCTAATATTTATAATATAACATAGAAAAATTATAATATTGAAAAAAATTGGTCACCCTGTACGTTCTCGAGTGTCACGTAGACGTTTATGTCTGATGCCACAAGAGGTAACCTTGTAACTTGGTAACTTTCTCAAGGTCAACTAGTCGTAATAGATAATGTTTATGTATGTGTCACAAAATGGACAAAAAAAACATTTTTGAAATCTGTTCGCATATTAAAAATGGCGTTGAAATATTTTTTATTTCATTTATGTATAACCGAAGTACACAATGTGGTTTCATCGAAAATTTGTTTAAGTCTCATTAAAACCTGTATCATAGGCAAACGGGGAAAGAAACGAAGAAAGAATCGGTTTCTGTGACACCTCGTGTGAAATGGAGCTATAATATAGAAAAAATGCATATATAAGATATATTTTACACGGACGAATATTTTTTGGTCACCCTGTGCATTCTGGAGCGAGTAAGTTGATGATTGACATAGATGTTATAATATAGGGAAACAATTTTTTTGGTCACCCTGTGCGTTCTCGAGTGAGTCAGTCAGTGACATAGAAGTATATATTATGACTTTCCAATTTTTCGTTTTTCAATTTTACAATTTACAAATTTTCATATTTTCCAATTTATCAACTTTCCAAATTTCATATTTTCTCATTTTCCAATTTTCATATTTTTCAATTTTCCAATTTTCTGATTTTTCAATTTTCCAATTTTCCAATTTTCCAATTTTCTAATTTTCCAATTTACTAGTTTTTCAAATTTCCAAATTTCCAATTTTCATATTTTCACATTTTCACATTTTCACATTTTCATATTTTCACATTTTCACATTTTCACATTTTCACATTTTCACATTTTCACATTTTCACATTTTCACATTTTCACATTTTCACATTTTCACATTTTCACATTTTCACATTTTCACATTTTCACATTTTCACATTTTAACATTTTCACATTTTAACATTCTCACATTATCACATTTTCACATTTTCACATTTTCACATTTTCACAATTTCACATTTTCACATTTTCACATTTTCACATTTTCATATTTTCATATTTTCATATTTTCATATTTTCATATTTTCATATTTTCATATTTTCATATTTTCATATTTTCATATTTTCATATTTTCATATTTTCATATTTTCATATTTTCATATTTTCATATTTTCAAATTTTCATATTTTCATATTTTCATATTTTCATATTTTCATATTTTCATATTTTCATATTTTCATATTTTCATATTTTCATATTTTCATATTTTCATATTTTCATATTTTCATATTTTCATATTTTCATATTTTCATATTTTCATATTTTCATATTTTCATATTTTCATATTTTCATATTTTCATATTTTCATATTTTCATATTTTCATATTTTCATATTTTCATATTTTCATATTTTCATATTTTCATATTTTCATATTTTCATATTTTCATATTTTCATATTTTCATATTTTCATATTTTCATATTTTCATATTTTCATATTTTCATATTTTCATATTTTCATATTTTCATATTTTCATATTTTCATATTTTCATATTTTCATATTTTCATATTTTCATATTTTCATATTTTCATATTTTCATATTTTCATATTTTCATATTTTCATATTTTCATATTTTCATATTTTCATATTTTCATATTTTCATATTTTCATATTTTCATATTTTCATATTTTCATATTTTCATATTTTCATATTTTCATATTTTCATATTTTCATATTTTCATATTTTCATATTTTCATATTTTCATATTTTCATATTTTCATATTTTCATATTTTCATATTTTCATATTTTCATATTTTCATATTTTCATATTTTCATATTTTCATATTTTCATATTTTCATATTTTCATATTTTCATATTTTCATATTTTCATATTTTCATATTTTCATATTTTCATATTTTCATATTTTCATATTTTCATATTTTCATATTTTCATATTTTCATATTTTCATATTTTCATATTTTCATATTTTCATATTTTCATATTTTCATATTTTCATATTTTCATATTTTCATATTTTCATATTTTCATATTTTCATATTTTCATATTTTCATATTTTCATATTTTCATATTTTCATATTTTCATATTTTCATATTTTCATATTTTCATATTTTCATATTTTCATATTTTCATATTTTCATATTTTCATATTTTCATATTTTCATATTTTCATATTTTCATATTTTCATATTTTCATATTTTCATATTTTCATATTTTCATATTTTCATATTTTCATATTTTCATATTTTCATATTTTCATATTTTCATATTTTCATATTTTCATATTTTCATATTTTCATATTTTCATATTTTCATATTTTCATATTTTCATATTTTCATATTTTCATATTTTCATATTTTCATATTTTCATATTTTCATATTTTCATACTTTCATATATTCCTATTTTCCAATTTTCCATTTACCTTTCTGATTTTTCAATTTTAAAATTTTCCAATTTTCCAATTTACAAATTTTCAAATTTTCCAAATTTGCAAATTTCGAAATTTCCAATTTTCCATTTACCAGTTTTCCCATTTTCTTATTTTCCAATTTTTTTAACCAATTATTAAAATAAAATGGTATCAACTAATGTTCCATCTAGGGATTTATGAATTGTCATGGCACATCCTGATACTAAAGGAAAATGATTTCATTTTCGTTTATTGTTGTTGTTGTGTATTGTTGTTCGCCTCGTTCGATTACATTTTTCGTAACGCATTTGCCAGCTTAGTTCCCAAGTCGAGCGTGCCTAAAGAAGTTTTACTTCAAAAATTCGTCAAAAAATAAAAAAAAAATCCTAGAACCCGATTGCAGATGACACTGCAAGCTAAATATTTACATACACCGGGCCCAATTGTAAATCTAAACCATCCACGGACCCACTCAAACACACATCCAAAATTTCATTAAAATTGGGAGGAGGAGTTCAATTACATACACACGTACAAACGAATTACATATATAAAGATTGGCGAAAGTTGATTACAGTCGGTATGTCTTATAACAAATTTGAAGTGGTAAAATTTTAATTAAAACGTCTAACGCCAAATTTCAGAGATGTTAATTGCCAGCTAGCGTTTCAAAGTAATAGGCCCCATATTTAATCAAAAAATTGGCAAGAGAGATGATTCAATAAATTTAATCATTTATCTATATAGCTAGAACATTCTCTAGAACAAGGTCATCTGCAAAATTGAAACACAATTATTTCTTCAAATTTACCCTACACTACACACCTACATAAACCGCTCAACATGTACACCATGAAAAAAAACCAATAAATGATTCAACGTGGTGCAATTTACGAGAAATTCGATTTTTTGTCTTTCAGCCATTTCCCATATAGTGTACACGTTGTATTGAATCATGTATCATAAATAATACTTTATTTTTCGATTTTCACATTTTCCAATTATTTTTATGTTGTACCTAAGTGTTTTCTTCACTGCTTCAATTAGATTTTCCGAAAAATGTAGCACTCGTTTGACATGAAATCTCAACACAGTTCAATATGTATTGTTCCGTCATATACGTATATATATATATATATCGGCAAAATCTATCTACTCGTTACAAAATATGTAATGCGTCTATGTGTCGAGTTCAATTCTTCAATGGAATTCTTAAAATTTATCGAATATTTCAAATAACGATAAAAAATATTTAATTTCATAAAATTTATATTTAGACAATAAATTTTGTTTTTTTTAGTTGTTCTCAACTGTATTATGTTTTATTGCGTAAATGAAATCTGGTCGCCTTAATCTAGTAAATTATTTCTGATGCGATTTCTGTGTTGATGCGGGGGCGTGTGGGAGCGAAACAAAACAAATAGCAAGGGACGAGATAAAATTTAAAATTTAGTTTATTGGTTATCAGAGCTAAACATTCCTTGCGGATATCTTTTAATCTCTCGTCTATCGATTTCTTTTTTCCTCGATTAAACAAAACAAAAAAATAATTTTGGTTATGAGAAGGGTATATAATACCCGATAAGATTCAATGATATCGTCCTACAATGATATTAATTTAGAGAAAAGGTTTTTGTAATTATATTCAGTACCCGCAATGCCTAATTGGTAAAGGTATTTTTAAATTACTTGAAACATCCGTAATAAATTACTTTCTGTATTCACGGTTTTTACACCGCACTGCCTAATTAGCATATATAGAATGTATTTCATACAATAAACCACTTTACCTAAGTATTTATCTAATTGGATCAAAAATTATTGCATTTAAAGCCACGTACCTTAATGTAGAGTGAGATTTGTGTAATTCGTGTGCTTTGCAGTTGAATATGTCTCACTGGTGGTTTCTGTCGAGTTGATAACGAATATCTTATGTACAAAATTAACTTACTGCAAATTGTTGAACGTGACTCGTTTAGTTGGTAATCTAATTTATACCAAAGACGTTACGTATTCTCGAATCATTTAAATTCTCATGTTTCATTTCGTCGATAAACATTGTTCCCGATTTATTATTCTCTTTCGAATCTTAATTCAACGACCTGAGTCTATCCAAATATTCTTTGTTATACGAGTATATAAGTATGTAGAAAGAATGTTTTGCAATGTGGTGGAAAATCGAAATATTTTATTAAAAAATTGAAAATCCTCATTAGTTTGAGCTAAACCTATCTTGGCAATTATTAAAAGGTTACGAAAATCAAATAAATTGCACTTTTAAATAAAAAAATTTGCATCAAAAATTTAATAAAACGTGATTCTTACTGCCTGCGAAATACCGTCCATCAAACGCGTTACCCTGCATAACGGTATCGCCTGCCAATATCTTCCTCGGTTCCAGATATACCATAGCAATAAAGGCGCACGAATCTGTCGCACATACCGAACATTTCGTATAATTTAGATATTTTCTCCTAATTTAGATATTTTCTTCTTGTTTCTTTCGTCAAAAAATTTCACTTCGAACTTCGAAACGGCTAATCATTGTTTCCTTCTTCGATGTTATTCCAAACAATCCTCACCACTTATTCATTCCCCTGCACATTAATAAAAGGAATCACGATTTTTTATTTTTTTTTTGGGGGCTTCAAAATCAGCATTCTATTAATTTAGCTCCCGCAGGACTCTGAAAAAAATGCGGTATTTTTGCGGTAAGGCTTCTAAGTGATCTAAATGATTTCTCTCTATCGGGCTGTTTTAACAATTTTGCGCTGACCAAACCCTCCGCACTCCCCTGTTCTGGCTAACTGAATTTATGATCAACACTGATATAGATGTCCACATTCATCCGAATAAAAAATTCGGGTTAGGTAACTCTAACTGATACAATTTTACAGCATTGCTGATATCACTTCGGCTGTATTTTTATTTAGGTGGTCTCTGTTATCTTGCTGAGAATGAAATCATTCACATAGAGTAAAACTGTATTCAATCATATTTGGTTAAAGCTTAAACATTTAAATCGGGAGGTACCGGGATCGAATCTCGATAGAAGCAGGACGCAAAAACGATTTTTCATAAAATTTTTCTGTAGGCTTTATCACACAAAATATTATATTTAATGGCACCCAACAATGTGTACGACTTTTTTAGTCGCAGAAAAACCAAGAGACCATTTACTCACAATATTCCAACCACAAAAGTAGAAAAAGTGCACTCCCTGCATTTTTAACCCCAGGGCAACTGTGTACACAGAGATACACACACCCTTACAGAAATGAGAACTCCGTTAGCTAGCTTCTTGGCAGCTTGGTTTCGTACAGATAAAACTTGGTCTACTCATCAGGGTGCAAGGACCAAACTGCAAAAATCCAACTCTTGCTTTGTACCGATAGTACAAAATTTTCTACGACCAAAAAAGTCGTAACCATTGTTGGGTGCCATTAAAAATAATATTTTGTCCGATAAAGCCGAAAGAATCTTATAAAAAAATTTATATCATGGCCGATTAAGAAATACGATATTTCATCTTCTAACTAACGTTTAATTGTGGAAATTTCAGAATTCTCAAAGAAGGCTGGCTACATGGATTAAGCATTAACTTAAAAATCAAAACCAGAGCTGTTTACATTCGAGAAGAATGAACTGGTTGCAGAAAACAAAAGCTTCCTGTATACTCTGCGTCTAGAAAAAACACGAAATCAGACGAATTGAAAATATGGCTTTTGACCATAGCCAAATATAGAAGAATCTCAACAATCTGACAAAATTCGCGAAAATACTGATGAATGTAAAGAGAAGTCACAAATAAAACCGCTACCAGTAATTGTAAATGACGTTGAAAACTATCAAGCTACAAGAAAGTTCGTGAATTCAAATTAGGCACAATATCAAACAACATTGCTGAACAGTAAGACCTCAAGGTAAATGTGCAAGACTTAGATAACTACAGAAAACATATACTCTTCCTCTTAATGAGAAGGGTAAAAACAAATCAAAAAACAAAGCTGATTCCAAAACGCAAGTCAGCTTTAATCAGCGCATACTTAAGTGTTTCCTTTTTGAGATCTTCGTTCTACTTCATCCCAAAAATAGGACTAGGGTTCAAATCTGACAACCGGGATGGTAAACGGAGCTGTTTGGGTACATTATATAGTAACCCTCCCTTTACAACGTGGTATGTTTCGGATCATTGTCATGTTGAAAGATTCAAGACCTTTCGAGCCCTAGCCTTTCAACAGATGTCTTCAAATTTTCTTTCAATACGGTCAACTACTGAAATCGATTCATAGTTGTATCAATGAATACTAAATTACCAACCCCAGCCACGGCCACGCCCTCCCAACCATAACACTACCACCTCCACGTTTAGTGGTATGTATTATATTTTTGTTTTGCAAAGCAGTGTTCGCTTTACGCTATATTTTCCGCCTAATTCAGATAGATATACTACTATTCCGAATCGGATGACCTCAATGTCTTCCAGTGGCGGCGCGTCATAGTAAGCAACGGAAGCACTGCTTCCGTAAAGATTTTTGTTCAAGTTGAATTTTTTTAATTTACTAACTATTGTTTATTAATTATGCCATTAATCATATTAATTTTAGTTATTAAAGGGTGATTTTTTTGTGGTTAGGATTTTCATGCATTAGTATTTGACAGATCACGCGGGATTTCAGACAAGGTGTCAAAGAGAAAGATGCTCAGTATGCTTTGACATTTCATAATGAATAGACTTACTAACGAGCAACGCTTGCAAATAATTGAATTATATTACAAAAATCAGTGTTCGGTTCGGAAAGTGTTTCGCGATTTACGTCCGATTTATGGTCTACATAATCGACCAAGTGAGCAAACAATTAATGCGATTGTGACCAAGTTTCGCACTCAGTTTACTTTATTGGACATTAAACCAACCACACGAATGCGTACAGTGCGTACAGAAGAGAATATTGCGTCTGTTTCTGAGAGTGTTGCTGAAGACCGTGAAATGTCGATTCGTCGCCGTTCGCAGCAATTGGGTTTGTGTTATTCGACGACATGGAAGATTTTACGCAAAGATCTTGGTGTAAAACCGTATAAAATACAGCTCCTGCAAGAACTGAAGCCGAACGATCTGCCACAACGTCGAATTTTCAGTGAATGGGCCCTAGAAAAGTTGGCAGAAAATCCGCTTTTTTATCGACAAATTTTGTTCAGCGATGAGGCTCATTTCTGGTTGAATGGCTACGTAAATAAGCAAAATTGCCGCATTTGGAGTGAAGAGCAACCAGAAGCCGTTCAAGAACTGCCCATGCATCCCGAAAAATGCACTGTTTGGTGTGGTTTGTACGCTGGTGGAATCATTGGACCGTATTTTTTCAAAGATGCTGTTGGACGCAACGTTACGGTGAATGGCGATCGCTATCGTTCGATGCTAACAAACTTTTTGTTGCCAAAAATGGAAGAACTGAACTTAGTTGACATGTGGTTTCAACAAGATGGCGCTACATGCCACACAGCTCGCGATTCTATGGCCATTTTGAGGGAAAACTTCGGAGAACAATTCATCTCAAGAAATGGCCCGGTAAGTTGGCCACCAAGATCATGCGATTTGACGCCTTTAGACTATTTTTTGTGGGGCTACGTCAAGTCTAAAGTCTACAGAAATAAGCCAGCAACTATTCCAGTTTTGGAAGACAACATTTCCGAAGAAATTCGGGCTATTCCGGCCGAAATGCTCGAAAAAGTTGCCCAAAATTGGACTTTCCGAATGGACCACCTAAGACGCAGCCGCGGTCAACATTTAAATGAAATTATCTTCAAAAAGTAAATGTCATGGACCAATCTAACGTTTCAAATAAAGAACCGATGAGATTTTGCAAATTTTATGCGTTTTTTTTTAAAAAAAAGTTCTCAAGCTCTTAAAAAATCACCCGTTATTTTCTAATAAATAAATTTGCAACAAATAACAAAATCTATAAAAAAAAATCCTATACTTTTGCACGACATTAAACTGTAATTCAATAATACAAAACTAGGAGACTCGATCATTTTTTTTGTGTTTCTATGAAATAATCTTCAACACGTTTCTTTCCCGTATTACACTCTACGAGTAAAAAAAATGTTTTTGTTGTAGCGAACAAAATATATAGGAAAATAAGCAACTGACGAAGCAGCTTATTTTATGTTTTTCGAGTTATTTTGTATTTAAGTTTTGCGATATTTTGTATTTAGGTGTCGGCTTGAACAATATAAATAAATAAACTGATTTATTAATTTAGTGTTATGATCTGCTAAGCTAATTTTTTTGTTGTCAAAAATGGATTGCAATTGCATTATAGAACAAATATTTAAAACAAGTTTTAGTAGTAGATCGTTTGATGATAAACAAAAAATTATTACTGATGGACGGCCTATGCCGAATATGACAACTTTAAAAACAAAAATGAAAAAATTTACAAGACATTTTTCTGTAAATTATTATAACTCTCATGCATGGCTTACTGATTGCGAAAAATTAAATGCATTATTTTGTTGGCCATGCTTATTGTTTTCAAGAGAGAAAACATCTTGGACTTCGAAAGGATTTACTGATTTAAATAATCTATCAAAGGCGGTACATCGTCACGAAACAGAAACAACTAGCCATCTAACATGTATGCTGCAATTAAATCAGTTTGAAAAAACTAGAATTGAAAATTTGGTGGACAGCGCCAGATGTATTTCGTTGCAACAACAAAATGAAAAAGTGCGTACTAATCGAAACATTTTAAGATCATTGATTAATATTACCTGTTTCTTGGGAAAGCAGGAGTTGGCGTTTAGAGGACGGGATGAATCAAGTACTTCACAAAATCGCGGAAATTACATCTAATTAATAAATTTATTGTGTGATGAAAATCCAACTTTCAAAGCGCATTTTGAAAAACCATCAAACGTATTTTCTGGACTTTCTCATGACACACAAAATGAGTTAATTCGCTGCATATCAAAAGTAATGTCGAATCGTATGTTTCAGGAACTAATTGAAACTGAATTTCTGTCGATAATTTTAGATGAAACAACTGATATTTCGAGAAAATCGCAACTTTCATTGATTTTTCAATTTTTAAATAAAAATGGGGCTGTTTTTTTTGGATTTTACGATGTGTCGTTACAAAGAGATGCTGAGAGTTTGGCCCAATTTGCTCTACAGTTTTTAGAGGAAAAGGGCATTTCAAATAAATTAGTAGCACAGACATACGATGGTGCAGCTGTTATGGCTGGCGATTCATTTGGTTTACAGTCTCGAATTAGAGAAAAATTACCAAACGCATATTTCGTTCATTGCTATGCTCATCGACTTAATTTAGTATTATCCCAGTCGTTCACGAAAATTAAAGAATGCAGACATTTTTTTGTGATAATTTCTGGATTATCATCATTCTTCAACCATTCTTCAAAAAGAACAATGGTGCTTGATGAAATAGATAAGGCGAGAATGCCAACTGCATCGAGAATCAGATGGGAGTATAATGGCCGTATTGTAGATACTGTCTATAATAATAAAGAAAACTTAATTCATTTCTTTGAATTAGTAACAGATGCTGAACAAGACGAATGGGATTCAGATACAATTATTCTCTCAAACAGTTATTTGAATTTTTTAAAAGATGAACAATTTTTAATTTTACTATATTTTTTTCATGGTGTGTTTTTGAGAACTGATATGTTATTTGATATATTACAAAAAAAAGTTAACGATATTGCTTACTGTTTAGATAAAATAGATGAATTTAGAATATTTGTTATGGAAAAACAAACCAATTTTGAATGCTTTTGGGCAGGTTTAATTATGTTGGAAGCGATTCAAGATGGCAAAATATCGAAAAGAGGTATTGGAGAAATTGATAAAAAACAATTTTATTTTGGTTTAATATCTAAGGCTTCGAATCATATTATTGAACAAATGGATTACAGATTTTCTTCTTTGACCAAATTTCAATTTATATCGTTATTAGAAGTTAAAAAATTTCCGGTCTATAAAAAAAATTTCCAGATAAACTCTTGCTTAACTTAAATAAGTCATACTCATCATTTTTTGATAAAACTTTGCTACAATTACAACTTAAAGTAATTTATGCAGATAAATGTTTTGTTGATTTGAAAAATATTTACCAGTTTATCAAATTTCTCATTGATAATGATTTACAAGCAGTATTCGGCGAGGTATACAGGCTGGCAAATTTAATTTTAACTGTTCCCGTTTCTTCGGCTTCAGCAGAAAGATCGTTTAGTTGCTTAAAACGTGTGAAAACTTACGCAAGAAATACCATGGGCCAAGACAGACTAAGCAATCTAGCGATAATTTCAATTGAAAAGGAAATGTTAAACGATATGAAGAGCAGTGAATCATTTTTTGATCAAGTAATAGACGAGTTTGCTTTGAGTGCGAGACGCATTCCTTTGATTTACAAATTCTAAAGCGAAATCGTATGATCAAACAACAAATAAACATAACATACAAGAATAAAATTAGGGTAAGTACTGTTTAGAACTATTATTTTATAAAATGTATATAATTTATTTTTCGTTACAGCTACTTTGAGGAGGAATAAAGGCGACCTTCATGCTATGGATGTTTAATATTGAATTATTCTTAATTTATAATATTTTTGTTCAGAAATAAATAAATAAAGTTAATTTTTAATTTGGAAAATATCTTGGTTTGGTTTTATTTTAAAATTGCTTCCGTCCCCAAAAATATCACGCGCCGCCACTTATGTCTTCTATAGCGAAGTTAAACCTCAATTCTTTGTTGTTGGTAGAAATTAGCGGTTTTTTTTGTGGAATCCTGCTATTGATCCCACACCATTTGAGTACTCTACCAATAGTTTTTGAACTAACGTCGTTTTCTGGCCCTACAAAATGCAGCAATAGGATGCCCTCGGTTTATTAAGTATAGACCATTGCTCTTCATAGCTTTTAATTATTGTTTGGACAGTAGCACGGCTAAGTTTTACAGTTTCAGCAATTTCACAAAATGATTGTTTTTTCTTAATTGGACTACTAAATTCCGAATACTGGCACAAATTTCTGCACGCCGTTCCATATTTTAATGAAATTTTCACTAATTTGACGCGTAGAAGTCACCGATTAATTGCAAACTGCTGCCTGTTTAATGAAACATAACTAAATAATGGACAATACGGAAACTGCGCATGCATACTTTTTCTTTCCAATTTTTATGTTTTTTTTTTATTTGTCAGAATATGCAACTGTAAAATTGAAATGTGATTTATAACATTAATTTATATATAAAAATATAAATATTTTTCCAAAAAAAAAAAATGGAAATTGAATAAGGTTTACGAAATACACTAGAAACAGCAAGTGTATGTATATTTTTGACTCTGAGTGTACATATTATAACGCACTCATAACCATTGCAATAGAGACCCATAATGCGTCAAGTGCGCAGCTAAACATTTTAAAACCCAGAGAAAGTTCAACAAAGTGTGTGAGCTTTGACAAACCACATCCCGCAAGCTACAGAGGCTGCGTATAGTTGCTAAAAGAGATAGTGAAAGATAAACGTACAGTGCCAAGAAAAACAAAGGTAACGGAAATCAAACCTACATCCAAACGACATCAAAGTACAGGCTTACAATATTCCGAAGTTGCAAAACTGCAACACAAATAAATAAGTGCTCCGACGGTACAGTCAAATGCTAGACAAATCAGTTCAGTTTTTTTTTGTCAAAAATCATAATTTCGGCTTTAATATTTTTGTAAAATTAAATTTGTAGAATTTTTTAATTCATAGCCGTTTAAAAAATAAATGATATACTTTTCAAAATACACCTAATTCTGTTGTGTCATTCGAAAGTCACTTTCGTCACTAGAAATATTTTCCACTACATTTTCATTGTCGCGCACTACTTTCAGTCGTTTTAGTAAAAAAATTCATTATCAATGGTTGTTTCTCAGTTGTGATCAGACTCTTATGTATTTCACGTTAGGTCAAGTTCAAATTTTCCAGCTCCGGTGGCTCTCCCAATAGGATCATACTTGCCAAAATGATCGTCCAATTTAGCAGCTAGTTTAAGTTTTCCTTTAGTTAGGTCTGCGGTAAGGGTAGCAACCTCGTCGTCATCATCGCACTAATTTCTTGGGCATCGGGCGTCTCAAGCGCAAAACCAATAATGTCATCATTGCTAAGTGTTTTATCCAGTAATAATTCTTCGATATCTACACACGATAGATCGTCAAAACCTTCTCCGCGTATTTCGGATGCTCCATATGGGGATGACCTGGTGCGTTGTCTATAATTAACAGAACTTTAAATCGGAGTTTTGGTGAATCGCGTTAAATCAAATCCGCGTAAAAACAGGTTCGCGTAAAACAGTTTGGGTGTATTTGCAAACCACGTAAATCTTCCTATGGAAGCTACAACTTTCTAATATATGGAAAAAACTTATTAAGTTTAAAGTTTAGAAATGCCGAAAAACTTTTACTCTGCACAGATCACATACACACAGATTTGAAGCATATGTAAACAAACATTTGAATTTTGGTTGAATATCTGTACCTACAAAAAAAATAAATGATGGTGGCTTATGTTAAATTTTCCGAATAAAACAATTACAAAATCTTTACTTACCAATTCGACAAACAAAATGTAACACCTTGGTTATGGCGATGGCGTTACCATAAGGGGAAACCGTGAAATAAATTGCAAATTTGTTCATGTCTCTCGATTATTTACCTATGCCAAATTCTAAAGTACGTAACATGACAAGAAACGATAAAGACTTGTCATACATGTTTCACATAAGACGATTGTTGTCGACCGTGGAAAGTCGTTGAACGAATGATTTGAGAAACAAATGTGACTTATCACAAATTGGTCATCTAGTCAACACACGATGAAAAATTGACAAAACACCAAAATTTTTCGTTTTACATTCCCCACATGAGATGACTTGGAGATGTCAAGCTCAGTTTCACAGAAGAATATACTAGTCAACTCCTTTGATCAGCAATAAATGAAAAAAACTTTTTGCCTGTATGATAG
The DNA here is from genome assembly GCA_932526605.1 of Nephrotoma flavescens. Classification (NCBI taxonomy): domain Eukaryota; kingdom Metazoa; phylum Arthropoda; class Insecta; order Diptera; family Tipulidae; genus Nephrotoma; species Nephrotoma flavescens. Next base: position 227,066,739 of record OW052222.1, on the reverse strand, counting down.
CCGTGATCTTGGCGACATGTTCAATGATCGTAACGATCTGTCAGCGACAAAGTCATGATATGATTATTTGAACAACGACGCAGGTTATGCATAATTCTATGTTGTTGAAGGAACTGTAGAGTACTTCATTTATCATTACATAAAGCGGATAATTGTAACAAATTCATATTATTTTGTTATTACACCTAATCCTTTTTTTACGCGAAAGATTTCATTGTAAAAAAAAGAAAATATTTTTCAACAATAAGGGAATTCCCCGGTTTGTATAATGTGTCCGATGTAAATGTAGCAACAAATATAACGCACTGAATTTAAATTTTTGGGAAAATAGAAATGCGTAAAAGTGCATTCGCGCAAATAAAAACCGCGTAAAAAAGGGATTGAGTGTAATTTAACAAAACAGAATGTTACAACAAATAAAAGTACCAAATTTTTGACCCGCATACCTAAAACCCCGATTATATTTAAATTTTTGAATTGTTAAATGTCGATTTGATGCAGATTTAAAGTTTTTCAAAAATTTTATAAATCTAACAATCGAGAATTGAACATCCCTATTCCCCTAGTCGCATCACTTCAAGTGACGTGACTATTCATCTTCCTGGTTACTAGATCACTATATCGCAATTTACAAAATAATTGTTCTATAAAGCCGTTGGGGCGGGATTTTGTAACATCACAATTTTCGATAATTTATCGAAGTTTATGTCTCAGTTCTCTAGAATAAAATTTAATACTATTTCATGTTTTATATCATTTTCAAGTCTGGTAGATTAAAAAATTTTGATATATCTATTCGATTTATATCACCAAATAATATGTTTACGATACTTCAACGAAATTAGTGAAAGAGATAATTGTCACATTTATTCTAGTAGGTTGTGATAGCAACAGAAAAGAAATAATTTATAAACGAAACAGACGCCAATTGCAGTTTACGAAAAAGAGACATACATTTCGATAAAGTATCGAAAATGTGATGTTACAAAATTTCGCCCCTGGCTGTTTTTTAAATCTTAGTATATGCTGCTCTATAAATATTTCCTTGCGATTGCTATTGACGACTGTTAAAGTTGGGAGTGCGACATCTAGTGCATTAAAAATAAGCTCATTGAGTCTTTTTTCCATGAAATTTTAGCACGGCATACTTTATAAAAATAAAAATTAGCATACAAAAATATACCCAATAAGTTTAAATTTTTTGCCGTCAGATCCACTTATAGTTGTCTATCACTTCAAAAGACAATTTCTATCACTTGAAATTTTGACGTGACAAATAAATAAAAACAAATTCAAACTAATGCAGCCAACTAAAGGGCACATTCTCCACCAGCTAGCAAGCAAGCAATATGCTAGTGCAAAACCTGGCTACTCAATCAATTTTACCAAGCAAATTTGAATTTGAATTAATTTTTGTATACGTTTTTTGTTTATTTTTGCGATTGCACAGTACGCCCATATAAAAATTTGCTGGATAGTTTTGTCAGCCGCAAAGTTTACTGTGCAATCGCAAAAAAATAAAAAAAAAACATAAAAAGTAAATTCAAATTCAAATTTGCCTAGTAAAATTGATTGAGTAGCCAGGTTTTGAGCTAGCATATTGCTTGCTTGCTAGCTGATCGAGCATGTGCCCTTAAGATTTAAAATGTTTTCATTGAGAATTTTACACAAAATTATTTAGTAAATTTTGATTTTAAAATCTAGTAATCAGGAAGATCAATAGTCACATCGCATGAAGTGGTACGTCTAAGGCCGCAGCCACACGAATGCAAATACATACCAACATTGGCGTATTTGCCCAAATAACAAATCGTGTAGCTCCACAAAACCCATAACAAATTTAAATCAAGGTTACATTTGTCCAACAATGGCGCACATTCGCTCAATAGGCGGATTTTAAAAAGAGATCAAAGGAAAAAACAAATACTACAAATCGTGTAGACAGTAAAGTTTGTCAATTGTCATATTTTCCTAATATTTGCCAAACATAAAATATACCAACCAATTGAGCATTCAATTTGTCAATTTTGATGATTTCATACATTTATAGTCGTGGCTTACTGTGCAAAAATTTCAAAGAATTTTTAAAAACTATTGAAAGCAATGCACTGTAATAGCTGAACGCGGAATCATTGTTGCGTTCTTTCGTGTCTTCCTTCCTTCTGATTGTTTTTTTAAACCAATTTCATTGGTTAAAAATGACGTTTTTTTCTTGTGAATTTTTTTAGCAACTTGGATTGATTTAAAAAAATTTCAGAAGGAAGGAAGGAGCGATCGAACATAACACGGAATGCAGCTTTAACATTCATGTGAATACATCGATAGCGAAAAAGAAAGTAAAGGATGATATCCTTTTAAAAAATTTTATTTATATTTTTATTTTATTTATTGCGAAGCGCGTCTAATTTAAAGCACGATAATTTAATCGCGATTATCCCGAAATGACGTTTTTCAAGTTGGCGTGCAAGGTTGAGAAAAACTACTTATCCAATCGTTCTAAAATTTTAACACGTTGATCTACATATATTTCTGCTCAGAATGAACTACGGAAGGAATAATCGGCTTTTTCAATTTTTTGAGTTACAACTAATTGGGGGAGACAAAAAAGCTGCATTTTCAAAAAAAATGCCGCCACTTTTTTATTTTTCAACCAATTTTTTTCCTTTTAGTTCATTCCAATGGCGATTTAATGCTGAATAAAATCCCGTTTTTTAGACGTTTCTGATACTTTCAGTTAAATAAAATGTCAATGGAAAGTTTCATTAAGATATACATATATCTCTTTTTATTCCAAAAAAAAATCTTTGAAAAACTTTTTTTCCAATTTTAAACAATTACTCAATTGCGGGATTCTAATTGTTTGCTAAATATAACAACCCTCAACGTGCTGTCGGAGTAGAAGTGTTCATTGACAGTTTAAAACATATATTTCTAAATGATATTCGTTTTTAGTACAGCAGATTAGTATTTGATATATTCTTTGAAATAGAGGGGGAGGGGGGGGGGGGGGGGGGGGGGTAAATGTTGATTTGTTTTTAAACCATAGGCTATGGCATCACTTTTTTGAGCGATTAACTTGAAATTTTGAAAACTGGTCAGTCTAATATTCCGCGTCACGAAACAAGCATGTTTTCGCTTTGAGGAGCGTTCCGAAATATTGAAACCTTATTTTCAAACGGAACCGCTATAGTGAAATTGGTGAAGATAGTTCATGAGAAAGGCTTGCTGTATGATGAAAGAAGTGGTCTCCGAGATCGGACAGTGCGCACGCCCGAGAATCAAATACTCAACACAAAGACCTCAGATTATTCTCCAACAAGGTCCAGATGATTCAGCAGTTGTTAGCAAATGAATATCCACTTCGATATCAGTTGTAGGCGTACGCGTAAGGCATAGACATGCTTCATAAGGATGTTCATTTTGGTCGAAAAATCATATCTTCAAATGAACCACATTTCCACCTCTGAGCTATGTAAACAAGCAGAAATGAAGGGTTTGGGGTTCGGAACAGCCACGCGTATTCGTAGAGGAGCCAATGCATACAGCAAGAGTGGAAGTGGATTTTGAAGTGATTGCTTTGGTTTCAACAAGATGGTGCCACATACCCAAGAAACCTACTGACAATCGATCCCTTGCGCGCTAAATTTTACAACCGAATAATCAGCCGTTTTGGAGATGTCAATTGACGTGCACGGAGCTGCGATTTGACGCCCTTGGACTTTTTTCGATGAGGTTTCCTTAAACATAGATGTTATGCAGATAATCTAGAGAAATTTTCAGCTTTAAAATATAACATTACGACAGTTATTCGCGAAATAGCATCGAAAAAGTTCTTTAAAGTTGAATTCACAGGATTGGTTTACTGTAAGGCCAGCAGATCAAGCCACATGAACGATTTTTTTTTCATTCTTAAATCGGAGAGTCCAACCTACATAATAAAAAAAAATTCATCAAAGTACGTCAATATCGATATTCTAACCAGTGGCACTTTTCTGGCTTTCTCTGGGAATAGGGAATTGGGAAAAATATTTTCATAGCATTTTTGTCTAAATTGGATTTTTCTGGCCTACTGAGGGAACAAGTTTGGTGTTAATATTTTCGAAACAAAATTAAATTGAAAAATATTTTTCAATACAAAAATTTTATGGAACAAAAGCTTCCCAATTCACTTTGTTTTGAAAACTTTTGCACTAAATTTACTCTTTCAGTAGGCCAGAAAAATATAATTTGGACAAAAATGCTATGAAAATATTTTTCCAAATTCCCTATTCCCAGGGAAAAGCAGAATATGGCCACAGTTCGTCATTTATTGATTAGTTTTCTTTTTTTTAGTTATGGATTTATTTCAAATCGTGTTCTAGTTAATGACCAATCTCATTACTTTCATTACTCTCTAAGATTCTTGAAAAAGGACTTGAAACGAGAATTGTTAATATTTTTGTCAGTTTCCATTATTTCATTAACGATAAAATTTACATAAATAATACGCAGATTAGACTGATTTAATATCTTTGCATCATGTGAGAAATAGGTCCGCAAATTGCTAAAAAATAATAAAATCTTAAAAAGTTAAGATAGTTAGGAAGCTCCTCTGTTTGAAACATCTCGACCGTTTATAAGAGTTTAAAGTCTCATTTTATTTATTCAATATAAAAGCCAATCTTTTAAATGTGTGTTTTTACCACACATTAGTGTAGCACCGTAATTTTGGTAGTTGTAGGGATTCTTAAAATGGTCCAAACCTTTCTCAAAAAATTGCATCCTAATTGATTTTGATCACACAAAAAAGTATGTCCAAAATTGCAATCTCACGTACTTTTAGACGCTGGTCGCCCAATACGAAATAATGGGCGTGCTCCAAGTTCCATCTTTATTGCCTTTAAACCGCTGGTTACAAAAAATCCCAAGTTTGAGCCTAAGGCTAAAAATTTATACGTCAAAGGTGGGGCTTGAAAATTTGCTTTATGCCTAAATAAAAAACTTAAGCCTACTGATTTGTTTTGGGCTATAGAGTACTTGTATTTATATAGGCCTAAAAATATTGGGTAGGATAAAATTTCGTGACATTTCTCCCGGTAGATGGCTTTACATTCATATATCTTAGTATCCATTGATCGTATCGGGCAATTCTTATGTGTGTTTAAAAGGTGACATTTTGACATACAAATCATTAAAATCGATAAAGTGAATAAAAAGTTACAATATTTTAAGCATGTAGATAAATAATGAAAAAATTCGATATATTTTAAAAACGCTGCTCAGGCTTGCGAAAAAATTGTGTGCTTTATCAAAATCAGCAGCAAAGAAATGGTTCGCGCGCTTTCGTTCTGGAAATATAGCATCTCACTATGGTCGACCAACCACTGGAAAAGTCGATGAAAACATGCAGAAGATTGAAGAAAACCGGCATATAAGCAGCCATGCAAATGGTAACGAAATAAATATTGATCACAAAACGGTTTTAAACCATTTGAAAATGGCTGGATACCAAAAAAAAGCTTGACGTTTCGAAACCGGATTTCTATTTGCGAAACGCTGTAGAAACGGAACGAAATCGAGCCATTTTTAAAGCGAATGATTATTGGTATGAAAAGAGGATAAGATACGACCACGTTGTGTGAAAAAGATCATGGATGAAACGAGGTGAAGCTTCCCAAACGGTATCAAAGCCAGGTTTGACGCCAAGAAAGGTAATGCTGTGTGTTTGGTGGGATTGGAGGGGAACCGTGCATTATGAGGTGCTGCCACCGGGCCAGCAATTGATTCTTATCTTTACTGTCAGCAACTAATGCGTTTAAGGCAAGCAATTCAGTTAAAACCTCCAGAATTGATCACCAGAATGAGCGTTGTGTCCCATCATGATAACGCTAGAGAACACACACACCATTGATGACCCAGCAGAAACTGAGAGTTTGCTGGGAAGTTTTAAGGCACCGACCATATATTCCTGACCTTGCACCACCGGACTACTATTTGTTGCGGTCCATAAAGGACCATCTTAATGGATTTACATTAAATACAGAAAATGAGTTGACTCGATTTTTCGCCTCTAAACCACACAAGTTCTACAGTGATGGGATCATGGCTCTACCAGAAAAATTGCAAAACGTCTTAGATCAAAATTGCACATATTTGGTTTAATAAAGTTCATTTGAAATAAGAAAATTCTTTGTTTCAATGTCACCCAAAAAAAACCACGAACTTTGCCTACCTATTAAAAAATAAAAAAGTTTGAGCCGAAAACTTGATTTTCTGCGCACCAGCGTGTTTTGGTTCTCTCGTATTTACTTTATTTTTTTTATTTCGTTGCATATTCTTGGGACAAAATTTCGTTGCATTTTTCTATATAATGCGGCGCCAAAACATCTTCGATGTTAAAAATTATTCACTACACGATTTTAATTATTTGCTTTTTTAAAAAATATTACTGACTGACACATTTACCCTTTCCTGTACACGTGGCGGCATATGGCGTTATTTTAAATAGTTTACGGTAGAACGCGTCGGCATATGAAGACATAATCGTTGATATTTTCATGGCATTATTACCAAACATGATCTGTTGTGCCACATTACAAGCTTTTTTGTAATAAATGTGCCGAATTTTTCTATTGGGCATTTGAAGACGGCATTTGAAGATATATTCATATATCTCAGTACAGTTGACTTATATCATCCATATATTCAAATCACATTTTTCAGCGCTAAACGTAGAGTTAACGTTAATTGTGAAACTTCACCTAGTTTTAATTTTTGAAAACCGATTTTAAAAAGCATTTTTGGCAATTCATAAACTTCAAGAAGAAATTACATGGATGTCTTTTTGTCTACGATGAAGGGACCATTACAACTGTTCGATAATTTTTTAAACATGTCCAACTACAATAATGATATGGAGCCTGATGCCGACTACTTGTGTTACATGAACAACAGCGCTCGAACAGTTCTATGATACTGTGGTTAGAAGGACTAGAACGCTAAAAGATCCATTTTCTCCTGACCCCGATGTTTTGTCTTCTATCGTTTTAGAAAATTGGGTTGGTAACTTAGTTCAGCAACTAACAACGCTGTTCCAAAACTCAATACAGCACGGAATATTGCTTTTTATAGTTCCGATCCAAAAGAAGTGATGTAAATAGATGTCACCAATTATAGGCTAATTGCGAAACTATCATGGATCCATAGGCTATTGGAAAATATTGTATACGATTCTTTCTACTTTCAATGTAAAATTTTGTTAACAAACAATCAGCATGGTTTTCTTAGAGTACGATCTACCGTCACCCAATTTAACCGAATTTGGCAGGGTTTCCCATAAGATAATTTTGTTTAAGCTCGGAGCTCTTGGGTTTGTATCTCAACTTTTACTATGGGTAGGTGTTTTTCTGAAGATACGTAGGTATCAGGTGATCTTTAGGCCATCAATATTGGAATTTTATTGGTACTATTTTTTTCGTCGATATTAAAAACTCGTCAATTTGTTGTTATTGACAGAGTTTTTAGCCATACGGAACTTAGGAGTAATTTATGGCCGCGGTTTAGTGGTAAACCGCGTGGTATTCCACAGGTGGATATTTAAAAAATAATAATTTTGATGGTGACTCCCCGCGTGCGTTCAGGGAGAGGTGATGTGTTGGTTCCATTGTCTAAAAATGTTATGTCCCCAAAAGGGTTAAAATGCTGTTTTTATACAAATAAATTGACTGATCATATTGAAACTTCACTTGTGGAGTGCGTTAGATAAAATTTAGAAATGTACAAGATTATTCAGTTATTCTATTGCTCTATAGATGTCGCCCAGCGAACTTTCTGAATTATACCCTTACAATTTTTGTAGATTTTAAATTTTTTTGGTAAATTTTACATAGGACCGGTTTAACACGTCACAATAGTGGAAACATATTTAAACAGCCTAATCTTAATTAGTCTCTGCTGTTGACGATTAAACGTTGCAAAACTTAAATTTTAAACACCAAAATTTAACAAAATGGCGAGAGTGAAGTCTGAAAGCGAACTCAAGGAATGTTGAGCATCCAAAGTAACGGCTAAGTTTTATACAGGCAACTTCTTGGATCGAAATATTTTCAGATCATAATCACGAAACTCTCCTAATGTCTGAGAAAGTTGCAACTGTTATAAAGATTTCGGCCACCTTACAAACATACAACGACACCAAATTTAGTTTTGAATCCAATTTGCATTATTTTTGGTTATAGTGTATACTATACAGACGGACAATTACTTTTGAACTTTAATGGTTCTACGTAAACATTCTAAATGTAAAGATTATAGATTATAATATTCCATTTAAATACAAAAATTATGCATACATTATATTGTGTATAAGATTTCCAGCATCACGATAGTAGCTATATACAATTTAACCATTTAAATATTTTAGCATTTAGAGTATGGTACTTTTACGAAATATTCAATTATGTTTTTTATGTTTGTAGCACACCGTTTATGTAAAAAATGTTTGTAATCAATTCCAAAAATATAATTCCGATGTCGCGTTGCTGTCAACTAAGGTTGTAAAATTGCATACATGGTATGCATATATTGTTTACAAGCGTATATACAAAATAATCAAAATTCGTGATATGAATTTAAAATAAATTTGATTAAAATTTGTACGTCTGGTCACCTTACGATACCGTATTATAATTCTTATTGTCTGGTTATCGCATAAATATGTAATTCAAATTTAAATTTACCTCATCTTGTTAGTATCCTTGTATGTTGCAGGGTTAATCCACTATATACGTTTCTATATATTGGTATTGTTATAAGGTTTCGGTTGCCTTATAAATTTCTATAGTTACCGACTATTTGCCCTAACTCACATTATTTTTAATTGATCTCCCACTCTATACTTGATTTTTAGTATATCAAAACAATTAAAAGTAAATAAACTTAATTAGTTACCGGAAAAATAAATAAAATGTCATAAACCGCACACGAAAAACTATTTCACCTTAATCATTAAAATAAAATTACACTTTTATTATTTATTTTCACTTATTCGTTTCCCGCGCGCGCTTACACACACATTAAATTATTTATATATATATATATATACAAAACGTAACTAATTAATTAATTCCGTAAGCGATCCAATAACTTATCTCAAGCACTTCTAACTAAAACGAAATTTTGATTGGAACTGAGCAAATTAAATAAAAAATCGAACAAAAAAAAAAATAAACTTAAAAAAAACGTTCGCCGCTTTTTTCCCCCAAAGTTACACTGTGCGTTTTTTCGGAACGAGATCAAACGTCGTAATCAACACACACACACGCACACGCATACGGTAGTAGTAAATTCTGTTGAGTGTATAAAAGTAGTAAGTCGCGGTGTATTTTATATAAAGAAAAACAAATTTTTGCATTAAACACGTTAACGTTTTTAGTTTTATTTTTTTTTCACAACAACACGATTTTAGTGTGCGCTTCAACGGAAAATTAAATGAAAATGAAAATTTTTGTTCTCTTCCATTCGTTCGTACACGTTCTATATATTATCATCATAAGGTAAGAAACTCGGTGTGTTTAGAGATATTTACCCAAGTTGAGTTTTTTTGTTGTTGTTGTTGTATTTTCTTATGTTGTGATATCTCAAGTACAAATTGTGTATAGTAGTGGAGGAGTTCTTAAGATGGGGCAAAATATAAATAAATTAATAAACATTTTTTGGTATTCTTGTTGTTGTTGTTGCTGCTGGTTCTCTATACAGAGTGTCCCAGAAGTGGACTATCAAAAAAAGCAGAGCGATAGAGGAGCTCATTTCCAACAAAAACTGCCAGGAAAAGTTTTTTCGAAATGTTGATGGTGCAAAAGTTATTCCACTTTTAGTGTTTTTTAGTGAAATCGCATATGCGAATCGCCCACCAAAAAATGTATTAATAAAAACAAACCAAGAGTTCTTTTGTTTAACTTTTATTTTTTGTGCGATCTAGAAGAGTGTGCTTTGCAATAAAAACTGTGGTCGTTTAGTTTCCCAAAAATTTTAGTTCATGTTTATGTGAAGCTAAAGAGAAAGCAATGTACTACGGAAAGTTGACCCACTATCAGACACATCATCAAGTAATTCATTAAAGTCATGTTGTATAAAACTTAGATAAACTTCCCCGTTGATCCGACGTGGTAGATCAATTGGTCCAATCATTTTTCCGTCGACTATTAGCGTACCACTTTTGGATTTATACCGCACTACTTTTGGATTTACGTGGGCTCAATAGTGCAAATTATGGATATTGAATATCCTTTCCATTTTAAAACATGTTTCGTCACTCCATAAAATGATGTTAAAAAATTATGAATTTTCTTGACATATAGGCGCAGCCTTTCTTGACAAATTTGCACCCAATTTTCATGATCAACAGGTAACCGGCCTTGTACACGTTGCACATAGTAAAGATGCAACTGATTTCTTTTTAAAATACGATGCAACGTATACCGTGGCACTCCCGAACATCTGGATTCGTTGAAAACGTTTGGTATCATGGAAGCCAATAATATCGAGTTTAATGTTGATGAATTTGTACCCTCGTTACCAATGGGTGGTATTGGTATTATCTCAGATGAAACTTACGAATTAGTTGAATTTCGTGATAATCCAATTGATAAACAATTATTTCGTAAAAAGCAGATCGACCCATCATTGTGGAAAAAATGTAAAGAAAAGTATGAGGAATCAAGGTCGGGGATATGAAAATCCGGCGTCTTATGATGAATGTGCTGAAAAGTGCAGTTTAAAATGTAGATTGAAGTTTAGTGAAATGGATCAACAAAAAGTGCAAAGTACGTTCTGGAGTCTTAGTGCGAACGCTATACTTGGTTTTTTCTTGAAATTTACCAGAACCGCCAGTACGAAAAAGAACTAAAAACAAACATCAAGTAGGAATGACGTACGTTCTTATATTTTGAGAGTTTGTATAAGTTATTGTTCCTTACCACGCTAGATCTGAGTCAAAATCGAGTCTACCAGACAATATCTTGAATCTGGTTTGAAAGTTAGCAGATTTTCACTAAAGAGTTCATCGGAGAGTTTCACATGTCATTCTACAAACTGAAGAAAGACCAATACGATCGATGAGTAGTACATAAAGTTGCGGCCAAGCTCTCCACTTCCGAAATCAAAGGATATGAAAAACACAATGAAAATAATATGAGGCTAACACTGAAAGAAAAAACTGCCAAAGAACTGTCAAAGGAAAACCGCCATTTTGGTGTTTCTGTTTCAAACTAAGAAGAAGAAGAAGAACCGCCAGCTTACATTATAAGAAAACGGCCACCTAATAGTGCGATAGTTAATATATTTAAATTACAATTTATTTAACATAACCTAACTTTTTCCAACCATTCACCGTTTTCTCTGGAAGACCTGCAGAGTTTTACTCTCTCTCTTTCTCTGGCATTATATCCCATCAAGGGATTTGGCCGCCTCAAATAAGGTTTCATAATCATATTTTCATTTTGGATAATGAGTGATTAATCCATTGATCCTAAACCAGCCGTGAAATTTTTTCCTTGTCACCACCGGGAATCGAACCCGGGACCTCCGGTCGCTGAAGCAAGCATGCTAACCACTTTGCCACCGGGGCGGCAGAGTTTTACTACACTGATAAAACCATTCAAAATTTTGAATTGATCAACATTTTTGCTGTCGTTCTATTAGGAAAATTAAAAAATAAGTAAATAATTATGGTAAATTAATAACACGAATTTCATAATAAAATTGTTCAAAATAAATTTTTTTGTAACTCTCATTTCCTCTACTTACATTTTTCCACTTTTTATTTGATTCTATAATATGGAACACGACCTTCGTCACGTTAAAAGCTGTCGTATACTAACGACATTATCGAAAAGAAACAATATCGAAACGTTCATAATATCGAGTGAAAAAATACTATCGAAAAGTTTCATGATTGTTCATTTTAACAACAAGATTTCATTTTAAAAACATCGGAAAAATCATAATAGGTCTCCCGAGTTTCTACTAGTACACCTAATATTTATATTCATTTTTCAATCGGCATTCGATTCGCAAAACAACATCGAAAAATTTCATAATCGCTTATTTTCAATACTATCGAGAAAAAAGCACTATCGAAAAATTTCATAATATCGAGAAAAAAACACTATCAAAAAATTTCATAATGCTCATTTTGGATAATTTCGAAAAAACAATATCGAAAAAATCGCTGTAGGCTCCCTGATTTTCTACTTGTACACCGAATATTTATATGTATTTTTCAATCGGCATTCAAAACGCACCCGCGCATTCTCTAATCGATGTGAATATCGAGTAAAAACAATATCGAACAATTTCATAATCGCTTATTTTCAATACTATCGAGTAAAAAACAATATCGAATAATTTTATAATTTTATAATATCGAAAAAAAAACACTTTCGAAAAATTTCATAGTGCTCATTTTGAATTATATAATTATATCGAAGAAAAAATGAGTTTCTACTTGCACACCTAATATTTATATTTTCAATAGGCATTCGGTTCACTCCCGCGAATTCTCTAATCGACGTGAAGATTGAGTAAAAACTATATCAAAAAAATTTATAATCGCTCATTTTCGAAACTATCGAGAAAAAAACGCTATATCGAATAATTTCATAATATCGAGAAACTTCATAACTGCTCATTTTCGATAATATCGAAAAAAAACTATCGAAAAAAACATAATACGCCTGCTGCTCAATTCACTGTTGTTCTGTGCTCATTTCTACGATTTGCAAAATGTGTTTTGTAAATGTAAATTCTCCGTTTATAATTTAATGCCCCACTCTAATGCAAATAAGCTCAGATGTTGTGTAATATGGCATGAAGGTATGAGCGGTAGATCCGCAAATTACTCTTATTAGTCTGACCTCTAAACTCGCATTAAAATTATTCACTGGAGAATTCATGTTCACAATTCTTCTAATATCCCATCTCTCGATTTATTTTATTAGTTTTAGGTTGATGTAACCGGACAAGTGGTGCAGTGGTTAAAGCTTCGGCATGACCGGGAGGTACTGGGTTCGAATCCCATCAGAGGCTAGATGCAAATCAAATTTTCAATATCGATTACAATCGGTGATGTTAACAAACACAACTAACACCCTCTGATAGAGTGCAGAATTCATTCGCCGACCCATCGCCCATGCCAATGTACAGGTTGACATGGAGCTTGCAATGTGCAGGTGGTATACTGTAATTGTGTGAGTAGGTGAATGGATGGGTTAATGATGTGGCGTGAATGCGTGGTGTATCACAATGGGCAAAAAATGGCCTGAGTGTCAACCACTGAAACCTAGATTGGTTTATCTCCATCGTTTTGGTGTATATCCAGGTAATAATTATGATCACATAATTTTATGTGACATACACCAAAAAGGCTTTAAAATAAAAATTAAATTTTCCATTTGCCGGGAAAACTAGTTAACTGCAAAATGCTATTTGCAATAAGTAATTCATAGTAACATGAGTCGATTAAGATAAAAAATTTTTTTGGTTTAAGTGAAACTTTTCAATTAATAAAACCATAAAAACTTTAAAGTTGATTTTTTCAAAACTAAAATACTTGCGATTAGGCCAAGATCGAACTCAAGCGACGACTTATAGGTGGGTCGTCTGTCATCATTCCAATTACTCTATCTTCGTCTATATCAAGTTCGCCAGCGCTTCCATCTCTTCTCGGATGACCTTTGTTAAGGGCTGGTTCGGAAACCAACCCACAGATTTTCCTAAGTATGCAGAGGCCTCTTTTACGGTGGTTTTGCTAGATCTAAGGGTTTTGCGTCGTGGGTAAGTTCTGGCTTGCATACTCTTGGCCCACACTGTAGAATATCAAAACAAAAAAAAATTAAAATAAAATAAATAGTGAGACTAAATTTAAATTACGCACGATCGGATCTCCCCGAAAGACAGGTACCATGTCTTTTAAAGAGACCATCCCCCCTCCCGCGAATGATCCATCGACCTCTAGAGGCTCATGCCCAGCGACAATTTCGTTTTGCATAAGATGGTAGGGACGTCTCCCCAACAAACAAAGACTCTCTTCACCCGAAGGGACTAGAGCATTTCCCACAATCCACACTTCACCAGCTTGAAACTGCCGACGTGCCACGGGGAGACCGTGTAGATTTTACGGTCGTCCCCGAATGGACAACACATATACTGGACTCACCACACCGACCCTGTGGATGCTCTGCCCAGGGGATGACGGGGAGTGACAAGTCCAGTCCATCTTATTATTCCTGATTAAGATAACCATAAAAAAGTAGCAGAAATAAATAGACCTACGCCGATGGTAAGAGAATAATAAACCGAATACCAGAAATATTTCGCAGTGCTGTTTTTATTTATATATTATACACTAAAGACAAAAGGAGGAAGGAGGGAAAAGAAAAACTTACAAAATGAAATGGTTATGGTAATCCGAATAAGATAGGTTTCCAACATCCATCCTGCCTCGATTAGAAAAGGGTACGAGAAAAGGATACCACTGTTACGCAGTAACGAAAATTAAAAGATAAAAAATATGAACTTAAATTGAATTTAATTTAAACAAAAATAAAATAGGATGTTGGCCTCCGATAGGTCACTTTGTAGGGTTGCGGTGTTAGCCGGTCCGTAGCGGTATCTTCCCACCGAATCCAAATTGTATGAATGGCCACGCCACGTTGTTGGCCACCCATAAATTGCAGTTGTCGAGCCTTGTTTGGCCGCCCTTAACCGTTGCGGTGCCTTTCATCAATACCAAAAATTACAAATGCCCGGTTCGCCACCTGCACGTTGCAGTGCCTTTCACCGATAAAAAATTACAAATGCCCGGTTGGCCACCTGCACGTTGCAGTGCCTTTCACCGATAACAAAATTGATGGCGAATCAATTCCATCCGTTCAAATTTGGCGTACCGTAGAATTATGGCACACGTTAATAAATTTTCAAAATCCGATAAATTATGCGATACCCGTTGAAATACGGTACCCTCACCATTCGAATACAACTATCTATAGCCTCGGCCAGGCCACCCGTAAAATGTGGTGGCGCACGTATAACATCGATACGGCTTTTCGAGACCGCTGCTGCATAAACTTATTCCCGAAATGTGGTTTGGTAAACCCAAAATAGTTACTTGACGAAAAACTTGGATTTTTTCTACATATAAAATCAACAAAAACTCGACTGTTACCAAATCAAAACCAAAAACTTGACTAACTAAATTCTTGCACGAAAAAAAAACAATCTCGAAGAAATATTTGCCGTTGGTATGTTTGGTTTTGTTTTTTCGTGCGCGTGGCTCCCTTATTTATTCTCACCACGCATCAGTTGCAAACAACAAAAAGGGAAACGCACAACAAAAATACTCCTCTACATCGCTTTCGTTCGAGCACACGCACAAGGTATATACATTTGTCTCGCTTTGGCAATTATTCGAAGTTTACATGTCATCAGTAAATTGAAATGAAAAAAAGCGCAGGTTGAGCGCAAAGTTATGACCCCGAAAGGAGTCGTAATACCTTCACTGAACATTTGATGTACGTTTTGAAATACTTAGTGATCGGGAAAATGTTCCCGATTTAGATACCGTCTCTAGTATTCTCTTGCTACAGCTCTGCCATTATACAAACCATAAATGAAATGCATTTCTGCATATTCGCGGTCGGAATGGGCTTATTGCCATTTTAATTATAAACGTTCGAGTATGTATATGGAACTACTAATGTGAATTATAAAAATGTTTTTCTTTTTTACCACAAATTTTGTTTAGTTCGGGCTACTAGATTTGCTTAAAAAAATTCGTATAGGTAATTTAGTCAAGTCGTATTCATACGGTGGATAAAAATCTCAGATTTTTCTATGCCAGATTTTTTTTCAATTTTTTTCAACTTTTTTATATGGTGTGTCTATTGTATGATTTTCGTGATGTAATGGGTTAAAAAAATCCGTCGCGAAGAGAGAAGCAGGTTGTTGCAAACTTAATATACAAACTTCTTGTTCCCTGAAAATTTTTGTAAATATTAGACTTTTCAAAATATTTACAAAAAACGAAAAAGCTCATAGGAAGCTTTGAAAAATTCCAAGGATATCTAAAATTCCCAAAAATATTAGGAGTAATTAGATTAATAAAAGGTAATCATCAATTATCATTAGTGTTGTCAATAGTCCTGTTTTTGTTTTGACCAACTATTGACATATTATACTGCGGATAATGATGATCAAAAAGGTTCTGAAGTCGACAGCAATGAATTCAGGAACGCATGGAAGACCGCCTATTCGAAGGATAAAGGAAATTCAATATGACCGTCACACACTAATTATCGTGCTTGAGCTCTCTTTTTGAGGGCATCGAACAAGAAGGATAAAATAAATGAAGCAACAGAGATGATAACGTCGAGTTTTGTCAGAAGCAAGTAAAGAAATGATCATGATCGATCTACCGGAGGATAGTGAAGAACATATGAACGAACCAGCAGAAGACAGAACCTTGCCCAAACAGAATATACATGGCAACAGGATGAGCCAAGATTATCACACAGAAGTGGACTTGGAACAAAGGCAGGACCTCCGCTTGGAACAGTGCCAGTAGATTTTTTAATCTATGAAGGAGGTAACAAACCGGCTAAAGAATACTTCCATGACAGTTAAAAATGAGATAATTCAGCTCGAATAGGTGGTGGAGGATATACTCTGGACCAGGAGCAAGCGTCGGAAAGACGAAAAGGCTCAGAAGCCGAATGAAATGGAATCAAATAAAGGTACTAAATAAAGTCGCAGGGGAATAAAAAGAGCGGCAGAGATCGTGCTTCTGAGACTACAAACATCGACAGATGAACCAAACAATTGGGTCTATGTTGGTGGGAAACGGCAGAGGAAGCTCATTAGTCATGGAGACAGCAGGCTCAATATAATTAATATAGCTCATACCGTGGAGAGAACCCATTTAGTGAACAGGAAACCCAGTATTAAGCGAAAAAGAGGAAGAAGAAGAAGGAAAACTCAGTGCGAAGCGGTTATAGTGAAACCGACTGAAGGTAAAACCTACGCTGACGTGCTGAGGGTAATCCGCAACAGTGCAGGTCCAGATGACAACGACGTGGAAATAAGGCGGATCCGCAAAACCTTGACCGGCGGAGTGTTGCATGAGCTGGGCCGCTGTGCAGATCCGGGCAAGTTCCAAGAATCTCTGCGCGATGCAATAGGGCAGGATGGAGAAATCCGAGGGGTAGTGCCACGTATAAAGCTCGAAATAATGGACCTGGATAGCCTTACAACTGTGGTAGATTTGTCGGCAGCTGTCATGCGAGTTGCTGGCAAGGATGAACCTGGAGAGATTAATATCACGTTATTTGACCTTGAAAGGCGAGGTCAGAGGAAAGCATTGGCTGAGACCAAGGAACGAGCCGCTTTGGCGCTCTTGGAGCGAGGGAGAATGAAATTTGGCTGGGTCTACGGCCGCGTTAAGAAGAAGGTGGAGGTTCAGAGATGCTATAGGTGCCTAGAGTATGGACATATAAGAGGAGGCTGCAAAGGGCCCGATCGCAGTGGAAACTGTTGGAGATGCTGGCAGGATGGGCATAGGGCTGCTGCATGTACATCCCAGCCAAATTGCCTTCTTTGCGGGGCCAACCCCAACCGCATACAGGGGTCGGGTATTTACACGGGAAGTGATCTTAACTATATAACCTTCCAGATACGCGGTTCTCGATAAGTGCAGCAAGTAATAACACCAGAAAAAAGGGGATGGAATATGAATAAGTTTGACGCTACCAAACGGGAGCCAACAACAAGGTAAACCGTTGTCGCTGAGGCTGATCAGATAGTTCAATTTCTACAACGAGATTGATACTCATCTATGCCGCGTAAAAAAGCATGGAGTGGAAAACGACACGCATATTGGTTGACAGAAGAGATTGCTGAATTAAGGAAGATAGCTCTAATGCTTAGAAGGGCGGCACAGCGAGCACGGATCAGGTCAAAGCTGCGTTAGTCAAATCCACCGAGCACAAAGCAGCGAAAAAAGTGCTTGGTAGAGCCAACCGGAAGAGTAAAGACCGATGCTGGCGGATAATGTGTGACGAGGTCAATACGGATCCATGGGACAGAGGGTACAAAATCGTTATCCGCAAGCTAGGTTCTCCAGACATGTGTAGGCTATTCGATGAAACCACGATGGAGGAACTTATTGACACATTTTTTCCCCCACACGAGATTAGGCAAAAGGAAGATACCGCGACTGATGGTAGAGATGTTGCCCCACTCAACGAGGATGACTTACTAAGTGCAGTGATGTCTATGAGACAGATGGAATCCCTGTTGAAATATTGAAGTTTGTGACCAGCAGTTACCCGGATATATAATACTGGACATATTTAACAGGTGCCTATTAGCAGGAGTGTTCCCAATGTGATGGCAAGTGGCAACACTATCGCTAGTCAAAAAGGATGCTAGAGGGAACCCTGATTTGCCGTCAACATACAGACCTCTTTATATGTTGGACACGATGAGAAAGTTACTGGAGAAACTGCTGAAACCCCGGTTAGAAACAGCGATACGCGCCGCGGGTTACCTATCCTCAAGACAGCATGGTTTCCGTAAGGGACATTCTACTTTTAATGCCATAATGGAAGTGGTCAATGCAGTTAAGAGAGCAGAAGCAGCCTGGCATCAAACAAGACCACTCGTTTTCCATGTTACTCTGGATGTCAAGAACGCTTTTAATTCGGCGAGCTGGGAGTACATTATCGAGGCGCTCGGGCAACCTTTCGGGATACCAAGCACTCTCTTGGTAATTTTGCGGGATTATTTAAATAACCGGAAAATAACCTATAACACGGTCAATGGTATTAAGGAACAAGAAGTTACAGCCGGGGTAGCGCAAGGCTCGGTGCTTGGACCAGAATTATGGAATGTTGTATACGATTGTCTGTTAAAGCTAGAAATGCCAGATGATGTTTTCCTGGTAGGGTATGCAGACGACGTGGCGATCATAATTACCTCTCGAACTGCGGAATTTGCCCAGTATAGGATTAATCAGGCTATGCGCAGAATTAATCACTTGATGGAAAACCACGGGCTACAATTAGCAACTACAAAGACGGAGATAGTAGTGTGCACGAAACGAAGGATACCAATCGTAATGCCCTTAACGATCAATAACGAGGAAATACGAACCAGTAGAGCGGTAAAGTATTTAGGTGTTACTAAAGACAGTTGGCTCACCTATTACAAACACATCCGCAAATCGTGCGACAAGGCAGCCACTTGGGTGCAGCTCTTGGTAGACTTATGGCAAATGTGGTTGGACCGCGAACCTGTAGGCGGAGACTAATTAAGTCAGTAGTCCAGTCGATTTTATTGTACGGGGCGGAGATATGGGCTAATGTTATGACAGTGGTGCAATATCGGAAGAAGATGGCATCTTCTCAACACTGTGCAGCACTACGAGTAGCACGTGCGTATCGCACGGTGTCCCACGTGGCAGCTTTGGTCATTGCTGGGATAATCCCTATAGGCTTGTTGGCGATAGAACGCCAAAAAATCTACATACTTAGCGCTGAGTATGGAAAAAGGATTGCAAGTACTATAGCACGTACTAAGACACTGGAGGCTTGGCAGCGTGGATGGCAAGAAGGAGATACTGGGCGATGGAAAGCAAGGTTAATAAAATAACTTGGTCCTTGGATCGAGCGTGGGCATGGTGAGATTGATTTTTTTCCTATGTCAATTCCTGACGGGGCATGGTTACTTCGGTACCTACCTCCATAAAATTGGTAAACTTACTTCACCCCAATGCCGGTATTATCCAGAAGAGCGGGATGATGTTTGCCACAGTTTATTTAACTGTGAAGGATTCAGCTAACGCGGGGAGAGGAGTCAGCTAACGTTCTCGGAAGGACATGTTACGCCGGATAACATCATCGAGATCATGCTACAATCGGTGGAGATGTGGAGGGGGGTAATTTTTCCATTTTTCCAATACTAAGCTTTCTTTAACCCTATTATGAACCCCTTATAAATCAATATTTTCAAAATAAAAGATACATAAAATTTTTGGATTTTGGATTTTGGTTCATATAAAATCGCAAATAGAATTAAGTTATTGAGAAATTATCTTGTAAGGCGTTCATTACTAGTGGAGGGCTCATGACAAGATGGTTCACCCTACTGTAGATTCAGTTTGAATAATCTAATTTAGGTTATCTCTGCTTTAGTTTACCATTTTCATCATTTTGTTTTATTTCTGACAAAGCATCTACTTTAGAACTCGAAATTTTGTTAAATGCATTTTTTAATAGACACGGCTTACTTTGCGAAAAAAATAAAAAAAAAACATTCTGTTTTGAATAGCCCGGTGTGTGATAGTTTCACACATTTTTCTGATAGTGGGTCAACTTTCTGTAGTACATTGTTTTCCCGGTAGCGTCACTTAAATATCAACAACAGTTTTTGGGAAACTAAAAGACTTTACAAAACCACTGTTTTCATCGAAAGGGCACACTCTTCTAGATCGTAGTAAATTCGGAAGGTTAACAGGTGCGCATGCGCTTCCACTAAAAAACATTAAAAGTGGAATAACTTTTGCACCATCTGCAATTCGAAAAAAAGTTTATTTGGCTGTTCTTGTTGTAAATGAGCTTTATGGGACACTCTGTATATGTTCTTGTTGTTTTATACGTTTAGATGATTTTTATTTTAATTTCATTACTTCTGTATCACAGGTAACTTGTGTGTATATTTCTGTTGGATATCAAACAATTTTTTAAGAAGTCTTGCAAACCAAACACAATTTTTTCATCACTCTCCTCAACGTCTTAGGCACCATTATACACAAATATATGCAGAAAATATTCGGGAGGAATCTCTTAATTTCAACCAAACAATATAGATTTATTCCTTTCTGTAAATTTTTTTTTGTTTTTTTTTTGTTTTATGCAAGATGTTTATTTATATTTTATTCCTTATGCTATACACAGAGCTTATTCTTATGTACTCTCGTATATTATTGTGTACCCTACATAAACATACAGAAGAGTGTGCGGTTGATGGTTATTGTTATACAGTTTTTCATACACATAATATATTGAAAGGATGCCTTTGAGTTGTTAATATTCATAAAATAAAAATTAAATACGTATATTATGCTCGTATCCTTTATACACCTTATACCCTATATACAATTCATTACAATACAATTCACACACAAAAAAAAATTAAATAGAAACGGAGTGGGAAAAATTAAAGTTTGATGTTCCTCAAGAGCTTTTCATTTAAATAGTACACAACGATTTGTTTTTGTTTTTTGTCTTAAAGGATTTGGTAAAATTTGTGCAAATATACAAAAGCAAAACCAACAAAAAAGAGGATTGAAGTGTATAGCTATATAAGTTTTTGTTTGACTTGTAAGAGAAAGTGGTTTAAAAACAAAAAAAAAAAATGGGTGACACATCCATCCTGTTTGAGAGAAGAATATAGATTTTGTACCTGTTTGATTAAGAATATTCATTGGGTTGCTTCAATTGTTTGCTAGGCGGTAACCCATGTTCCCATGGTGTTTTAATGAATCTTTTTTGGGTTTAAAAATATCTTTATTCTAAATTTAAGAGCGGTGACCCTAATAACCGATTCATATACTAGTATGAAATTTGGCTGTGTAAAAAAATATAATTTTTTATCTAGATATGTAAATGCTTTATAAATTACTGTTATACATATTAGCGTATGTTTATCAATGGCTTTTTCGATTGCTGTTCGATAACTTCGAGTAAGATTAAATAATGGTGTTAATATAATTTTGAGTCTGTTTAATATTGATATATGTTTAGAGCCCTCCATAATTATCTTGATGTAACAGGTTTAACCTTAACCTTAAATTAAGAATTATTTTAAATGTATATCAATTTACATAGCCAATTATGTATTGTTATATCAATTAGCATTTGTACGTAAATGGGCGATGGTATATACAGTAAAAGTGGATTGTTGGTTGGTTAATTGATCTAACAGCAAGGTAGGTAATTGGTTATTATTTATGCCGCAAATTACGATGATTGTCTTCTTCCACAAGTTGATTTGGTTTGGTTCCACGAATGGTTGATGAATTACCTTGGGTGATTAAATTCTACAAGTTAAGCAAACAGCAAGTTTTATTTTTTTTTTATTGTAAATTAGCTGTACCCTGCCCGCTTTGCCGGTCGTTTGATTTTAAATGTGCCGTTATTTTTAAATGTTTATTTTTGCATAGCTTATCACCAGTACCTGAAATATCAGAAGATATTTTAAAAGCAATGGAAGGTGTTTTATCCGATGATAACGACCATAACAGTAATTTAATAAAGGTAAACATGATCACATAATATATTTTTAATTTATTCAAATTTCAATATAAAGAGTTAGAAAAAAAGTTCGTGGCGTTTTTAAGGTGACATTGAAACTTTCAAATGAACTTTATTAAACCAAACATGTGCTATTTTGATCGATGACCTTTTGCCATTTTTCTGGTAGAGCCATGAGATTCTGGTAGTTTTAATTGAATTGCTTTAAGACAAGCGTTTGTTGCTGACAATAAATCAAACCGAACAAGCAGCATTACCTTTCTTGCCGTCAAGCCTGGCTCTGGTACCGTTTGTGAAGCTTCACCTCATTTCGTCCATCATGTTTTTCACACAACGTTGTCGTATCTTATCCATTTTACATCGCCACAATCATTCCCCTTAAAAATGGCTCGATTTCGTTTTGCAGATTGAAATCCGGTCCATTAAATTGTTAACTGTTAATTCATGTGGTACCGAAACGCCAAGCTTTTATTGTATCCAGCCACTTTCAAATGGTTTAAAACTGTTTCGTGATGAATATTTAGTTTTTTACTAATTGCATGGCTGCTTATATGCCGGTCTTCTTCAATTTTCTGCATGATTTCATCGACTTTTCCAGTGGTTGGCCATAGTTCCAGAACGAAAGTGCACTAACCATTTCTTTGGTGCTGATTTTGATAAAGCAATGGTTACTGAGATATATGAGTGTAAGGCCAGCTTTTAAATTTGCTTATAATATTTCTTTTAAATTAAACCACTTCGCTAATATATGTATTTCTGTAAAACAAACTCCAAAATGTCAAATAGAGAAATTTTTGAAGTGAAAACTTTTTTAGCGACGTACCTGTTTGAAATGTTTAGTTACACAAAAGAGGAAACGGTTTCACTTGAGAAAATTTAATTTCCTAGAAACAGAACCCAGAAAATGACACCCATGTCGGCTTTCTACCTATTCGTACACCTATGGTACGAATCATCATCGTAACAAAAACGCCATCGCCCCTACATCTTGATTTGCGAAAAAAGAAGCCGAAAACGTAATCAGTACCCCGAAAATTACCCCCATATCGACGTTATAGCCTTTTTTCAACAAAAAAAAAATTGCTCAATTGAAGTCCAAACCACACAACTGTGTGAGTAAAAAATCATAGTATATGTAATGGCGTTTTTGATACAAAATTTCTCTTATTTTGAAGTACAACCAAGACAATTGTGTGTATATAGTTATAGTGTTATTTCTCGAACGAAATAAGTTTGAGTGGAAAACACAAATGTGTAAGTTGGTTCAAAACACTAGAAAAATAAATTTTTGACATAGTACTTTTGCCCTACTCGCACAATTGTGTTAGTAAAACACAAAACGGATATGTATAGATAGTAGGTATGCAATAAAAGTCTCCATCTCTTTTTGTAAAAAAAATGAAAGTCTGTAACGTAATACACCCCGAAAATGACACCCTTGTCCACATTATAGGCGAAATTAGTATATTTAGGAACCAAAATCCATCATCTCTACTTTCAAAAACAAACCTCAGTAACGTAATCTGTACCCCGAAAAGAACACCCATGTCAGCATTATTGCGTAGATAGTAGGAATAAGTGCCGAAATTGATACCGCCTCCATCCATCACACCTTGCGAAAAATGAACGTGAGTAATGTAATCAATACATCTGATATTGACACGCGTATTGGCGTTGATAAAAAGGCGTAGATATTATTTGGTACCAAAAATGATACCGCTCCACACCCCTTGCAAAAACAAAATCTCGGCATCTCGGATCTTAAAACGGATACTATATTCCTAATTAGCAAAATCCAGGAAATGGACAGCATTGGAGAAACCCAAAATCATGGGCCGAGTTTTTGTCAAAAAACAGATTTTTGCCAAAAATCGTAATTTCCACTTAAATTTGGAAAACCTAGTCAGAACCGGTATTGTTGCAAAATTAATTTATGTAGGATCTTTTGGTTCTTTGTAGTTTCTCTTGTCAGTGATATATTTTCCTTATAATTGCAAAAATCGAAAAGGTTTCATGGAAGCTGTCACTTCAGATAAACCGTTTTCGGCCAAAAATTACAGAATCACTATTCACGGCCCATAGAACATATATGTAAATTTTTATTGAAATCGATGCAGTAGATTTTAAGTTTATCGATCGAAAATGCTCCTATGAAAGCTGCAAGCTCCGGTGGACCATTTTTAGGTATGAACTATTCTCATCACCCACAGAACATATACACTAATTTTTATCAGAATTGGTACAGCGGTTCTTGAGCTTTAATGTTACAAAAAAACACGCCAGTTTTATATATAGAGATTCGATGTTTACTCTGTACAACGGCTGGCTTCCGAAAATAGAATTTTACTTCGTTGATCATGAGAAATATTTGATATTTTATTTACATAATTTTAATATCTGAAGGTAGATGGCACTAACAATGATGTTGTATAGTGCATATCCACACTAAGATAACTTATATCCGGTAACATCTTCGTTTGTTTCCCCTTTACCTGTAAAATAAAAAAATTAAGACGCAGAATAAACTGGTTTTATGGGTAAAGGGGTAAGAGACTTACCGGATACAAGTTACTCTAGTGTGATAAAACGTACTCCTTTTATTATAGTAAATGATGGCGTAAAGAGTATTACTCAAAATATTACATTTTAATAATTTTAACTCAATTTCAAAAAAAATGTTTTCGTTTCCATCTGAGACATGTAGCGTCCGGGTCTCTAGTCTACAATAACGCACTATTCTGTTCACTTCAGATAGCTTCTCTCTTCCTTCTCCTCTCCCAGACCTTCTTTTAACTGGGTCAAGCTTAGCTCCACACAAACACCAATATTTCATCGATCGAATTAATTTTTGGAAGTGCTTCTATACACCGTCTGAAGATCCAACCAACTGTCCAGTAACTAGACACAAGTCAGCTAACTTGTTACGACTTCACGGTCATAACATTGTTTTCCAGTTTTATTCTGGACTCTAATTTCATTTTTAATCGGTTATATCGTAGTGTCGGCATTGTTATATGTGTTCAGTAAGTTGGTATATACCTTATTTTGTGAATTGGGCATTAATGCTTGGTTTTATTTGGGCATTAATATTCTGTTTTACGTAAACGCATTTGTGCTGTGTGCGAGCAGTTAGGACGTAGATGAGTATTTTTTCTGTGTTTCTTGTTTTGTATTTCTGGCGCGTCACGTTCTCTTTTTTTTAGCGAAAGATACAGCGACAAGAAAACAAATATTTTTCTAATTTGTTTTTATTTGGTGTGAGAATTTTTTTTTTAAAGTGAGTCTCGTTTTGGATGATAGACAATCAAGTTTTTAGAAAGTAGTCTTGATTTTTTTTGGTTTAATAAGCAAAATTCTTTTTGTTTTTGAAATTTTATGTAGGGAGTTAGGATCGAGTTTGAAAAACGTGTTGTTCTCCCGTATTGTAAAACACAAAAAAAAATTGTAATTAATTATACAAATTAATAAAATTCTGTGTATGCGAAAATTAAACAATATAATTTCCGTGAGTTTTTTTGATTACTAATCGATTTTTTGCTTAATAACATAAAAACAAAACAGTGAAAGTTATAGTTTGTATAAAAAACAGTTGTGGTGAATTTGGTTTAATAAACGGGACGAGTGTCCTTTAAAAAAAATTAAAACAATATTAAGGTAGATAGTTTTATCTGTGCACAGTTGATTGGTTTGTTTTATCATAAAAGTAATTTATACCATCACACATTACACAAAATATAAAAGTTTTGCATTTATTTTAACGGGTGGCTAGTTAGGATCATTTTATTTCTACGGTATTTTTGGCGAGGCAACGCACAACAAATTTTTGGCGAAACAACGCCCAACCACATTTTACGATTTAAGGCGGAAGGACGTCCAGCGGTTTTTTTAACGGGAGACCACTTAATGCCGTCCCTATTGGCGTTATTTTGGTGTAACAACGTCCAACGACCAGGTGGCCAACGAGCCATTTGGTATCGGGGAGAGGCTCCACGTGACAAACAGGTAGCCAACCGGCCATCTACAAAATATTGGTCCACAGGCGGGAAGACGCCCAACGGTCCAGGCGTGGCGCCAGTTACATGACGGCTTTCCAGAAAGCAGTAACCTATTTGGACAGTGACACCGTAATCACCCTACAGGGTGACCTTGTTGAAAGTCGGAGGATTTTTTTTTTTTTAATTTTATTTTTAGTTTTAATTTAAATTTTTCTGATTCAATTTTTATTTGAGTTAAGGTCTATAATTCCCATATCTTGATAAACTTTATTTTTCCCTAACTTCATATTATTTAATTAAATTTTTGGTTGTAATCGAGCACCATCTTAGGGTGGTTGGGCACACGACCAGGGTGTACGTTGCTCTGGTTCTTTAAATAACTCGTTGTTGGTGACAATAATTTTTTTTATTCGATTTTGCTTTTCTTTCTTCGATTTATGTTCTCGTTCAACCATTTTCACCGTTTTTATTCATTTTCTCTTATTTCTTTTCCCGTCTTTTGTTATTGTTGATTAAATATAAAATTGCACGGCGACTAAATCCCGGCATTCGGGTTGTTACTCTTCTGCCTGGTCGGTTGTTTTCTCTCTTTTTGCTGTACTCTTTCTCCCAAAAATTTTGATTAAAAGAACTACTATTTTTTATACGGGCCGCTGTATTGAAAGGGGGACTCTAATTCTGTGCCGGTTTCATATTCAAAGGTTAGGCTTGTCATTCCCCTTCCACAGAACCGTAAAATCCACTTGGTCTCCATGTGGCACTCGAATTGTCGGAGTGTGTAGTATGGCAGAATCGCTGGAGGTCTCTTCTGGTGAAGAGAGACCCATCGGCGGTGGACTATTCTGAGGTGAGTTTGATAGCTCAAACTTGATGACTATGGTGACTCTATATGAACACACCCAATAAAGCTCGGTTAACTATTGTTAGGTCACTATTATAGCTTCCATTAGATAAGAACGTTGTTGGGTTTCTCTGCAGTGCATTGTGGAAAGTTCACTCCTAGATACGAAGTCCTTGTAGCGGCCTGTTTCTTCAATTACAAGAAACACCGCACAATATACTTAATCACAAACGGACAATTCTCCGTAGACTGAAATATTTATCAACGGACAATTCTCCGTATAAATAAGCATATTCCATAAGAATATGCAACAACAGTCTTCCCATGCAAAATCGGTTCATGCATGAAAACAATTTTGTACACATTACAAAATTAACAAATTTTATTATCATAGCGATTTGCACATCAATCAAAATCGTTACCAATATTCAATTATCATTGAAACGAACGATATTGCAATTGTCGCATAGATGCCACCATCAATTGTGTGATAACCAAGACACAGAATATTTAAATTAAACGATGGTTCGGTAGTTATTAAAATCTTATTATAGATGCCTCCCATCATCATTAAATGATTGTGATAACCGAAGACACAATTATTTAATACCACTTAACATGATGGCGGGCAGTTAGAACAAAAGCAAATTTAACATTGCAATACCGTTCATAGGCGTACGTACGTCTATAATACAAACAAATTGGTAACCAGCTGAAACCAGATTTGGTGGATGCATTTTAGATTTTTATTACCTTGTTTACCAAAAAGCGAAAGCTCTGGATCAATCCAATTTTTATTGCATCCAGATGGTCTTAAAAAATTTTTATAAAAGTTATACAAAATTTTGAAAACCTTCTTAATCAATTTTGGAATTTTGGAGAAGCAGTAGCCGCTGATCAACATCCAGCAATCATTATTTTTTCAAATAAAATTTTTTTATTAATTTTAAAATTAAACTAAATTTTGTTTTTTTTCTTTTTATTATTATTTTATTAATTAACCAAGTGCTCCGCTTTATTCCACTTCCGCATATCAACATCACGTTATATCCTCTACGTGTATTTCGTCTTTAACGGTTAAACGGTCATGCCACATTTTACTTCTATAGCATTCAAGTCTTCAGTGATCATGTCGCAGGTTCGTCTCTATTTGGACAACTAATATAACCATGTACGCGTCTTGCAATTCTTTGCAATATGACCAAAAGCACCTAGATGGATTCATTGCTTGTAATTTTTGAATTTGCACTAGGAACTCAAATAATCAAATATTTTATGCATGCCCACTTATGATTGCGTGCTTTCTCCAGTTTACCATCAAGTTTAGCTTTTTGTTTCACATATTGAATATGTGAAATTTCAGCTACCTCTGCACGAACTTTTTTTGTCCAGCCAATCGAACTCAACAGTGTGCAAACGAATTGCTAACTCAGTGTGAACAACTTTAAGATGGAGATATAAGTTGTTCCTGGTAGCATACCCTTTACGCAGCTCGTTATCCCTCCAGCTACAACGCGCTAGATTGATAGCTCTTCTTCCTTGCAAAGGTTTACTATTGCATTTAATGTTAGTATAGTTAGGAAGCAATGTTAATTTTTTACAACTACTATTAAACCATATTTGATCATTATTATAACAAATTCTTACCAACAAACGACGATAAATTACGGCGAGGGTGGCCAAATCTGCCAACTTAATACTTTTTACGCTATTTGCCGTAGGCACTTGGCAAAACACACTTATACTTAATAAACACATTTTTATTAATCACTTGTTTTTTGTTTCGCAGAATATTTTGAATATTTTTCAAAAAGTTTAAAAAATCACTCGATCGATTTCGACTTGTTAGGTCATCATCAGGAGTATCTACTGATTTGTATTAGTAAAAATTTTGTTATATAGTAGGAAAAAGCAAAATATAAATAAAAATAAAAGAAGGAGGGAAGTTTATATTTGGTTCGAGTGCTGGAGTCAGTACTTCACAGTCATCATCGGTTGAAGAAGTGTACAACGGAAGCGAATTTAAAATATTTTCTATATGACAAATCAGGGTTGTAGCCTCTTCGAATGTTAGGTTGGCGTTATGTGTATCGTGGGGGAATTAGAGGCTTGTGTGCTCCTGGCCTAGAACAGAAATAATTAAAAATAAAAAGCAAATAATTAAAAAAACTTAAGTCGACCAGAAGCTATAAATGATATCCAATCAACCGTTGTGGCACTTGATTACAAAATAGAATTAAACAAAAATTGATAAAAAAACTTGAAAAATTGAAAATAAATTTGAATTTACTGCAAAAGAAAAATAAGAAATCAATAGAAATTGGAATGAAAAAAAAAATAATAAAAACCAAAAATGGACATTGTGGTACGCCAAAACCGTTAAAACCGTTAATATTGGGCGTTTTTTCGCAACACCCGGAAATTTGGCCTTGATAGACCGCCAAAACTGTTGCGGTGCTTTCACCGATACCAAATAATACAAATGGCCGGCTGGCCACCTGCTCTTTACGGCCTTCACCGTAAATAAAAATATGATTTGAACAACCTTAATTAAATGCTGTACGTAGAAAATAATTTGGCATGGCAAAGCTATTGTAATCGCGTTATTGTAATTCCGGAAAAACTGTTTTTGATTTCCAACTAGCAAATACACTAATAATATCTTTTGCTCACGGTAACTTACAAATTTATTACTTCCAATTAAATCGGTATGTCACGCATCTACCAATGTCACTCGTCTTTCCATAATACCAATCTCGCACGTTTTCCATATCATCGTGCATCCATAAAAAATCCACAAACTCTGTAAATAAGGGCTTGTTTCCCACTTAAGTAACAAGATTGGCGTTTTCCCATATAAAAAAAATTCACTTCACCAAACAAAATATTATCAAAATTATAAATATTTATTATAATATTTTACACCGTTTTTATTATCATAAAATAATGATTTATTAATAAAACTAATTCAACTTTTAATTTTCGATCATAATATTTTTTCCAGAATTAAAATCAACTTTTCAAAATTTAATACCTCGCTCTCCTTTCACAAAATAAAAACTTGACCGTTTTACATCCAAAGTTAGACCACTCTATCAAAAAAATTCTCGCACCACGTCTACATCAAAAAATATAGAAGAATATTTTTGTTGTGTTTTCGCGCGTCACTTGCACACTCTCTCTCACCCGCATCAGCTGCACGCACGAAAACAACAAAACACATTAAAAATACTCCTCTATATCTTAGCCGCTCGCACACACGCACAAAGGGTACACATTGGTCTCGCTCCAAAAATCAATAGACGTTTACGTAACACAGAATATTAATGCCCAATTCACAAAATGAAATAACACAGATGGCAGTAACTATTCAATTTTAATTTTTTTTTTTTGTTTTTTATAATGAAAAATTAAAAAAAAAATCAAATTATGTTAGGACCCTCAAGGTGTCGTAACAACCAGTTTGCAGTACTGCCTTTCGGGTTGTATAACACGAAGGAGAGTTTGTACCATTTAATGTATCAGGTGATTCCTCATCAATTTGACGAGCAGATTTTTGTTTATCTAAACGATCTTCTGATAACATCAACAACTTTCTATACCTGACGATATTATTGTTGGTAGCAAAGCAACTGCAGATGGCAAACCCAACCATAAACGTGGAAAAGACAAATCTCATCCTAAGGTAACACAAGTATTCCGGTCACATTACCGGTGGTGGTTGTATTTGCAAAGACCCCGAAAAAATTTCAGCCATAAACTTTTCCGGTACTAACCAATTTGAAGCAACTGTGGCAATCGCTGAGGATGACTGGTTGGTATCGTCGCTTTATTATCAACGTCTTTTCTATTGCTAAGTTGGACTGAGACAACTCAACGAGCCTATCAGCGTATTCGCTGGAGAAACGATTATGCTGCTCAAACCGCTACAAGGGGGTTCCACTGCCACTCTGAGTGAAAATAATGAAAATTAAGTAAATACTGTCTTTTCAGTATTTGAGGTACTGTCAATTCAATTCACTACTTTTCTAAACAATTATAGAGTTCGGTATATATGGACACCATTCCGTTCGCCGCAAGGAATACGTCGGAACAAGTGATGCGACACATGAACTAAACATTCACACTGGTATTTACTTTTGGAGGAAGTGGCAAGCGCTGCGAAATTTTGTATATTCCACAACACCATACTTGCCGCATTTGTCTTGAAGGATGCACCTGATTGCTTACCAAAATAACGATGGAATCGTTACCGATTTGGTTACTTGTCGTCGTTGCGATGGTCGGAGTGGTCCAGTAGTAAATAATGTTTTATATTTTTATATAATTCGATCAAACATACAATTCTAGACGAGTGATGGCGAACCATGGAATAGGGCCGCCTCTACCAATCCATGAATTTGGGAATGAATCATCTAAGTATTCTCATACCGTTCGTTGGTTATGTGCCGGACTTAAGTTAAATTGTTAAGAACATTTTGTTCCGTTGCGAAATTTTTTATACTTTTACACACTTTTTAGGATTTGGAAGCCCATAACTAATTTTTCTTAAACCCATTATATTAAATAATGATTTATTTAGAATAAACTCACATTGCAGCGTGCAATAAAAGTTATTACGACTACAAACCAAAAAGTTATGACCATTTAAAGGTGAGATTTTGGGTAATTTAAAAAAAACTTAAAAATATCATACCTCAGTTACCGTGACACTTAGGACATCAGTGTCATGGGATGAAAACTTCTAAATGACCTCCCCTATCTGCCTCAAAATATCGTCGGTCCACCTGCCAAACACCCTGTTAATTCATGGAGTACCCAAACATCAAACTTTTTTTTTGTCTCCGCAGCCATTTTGAAATGGTTTAAAGCTGTTTTGTGATCAATATTTAGTTCTTTACCAATTGCATGGCTGATTTTATATGCCGGTCTTGGAGGTACATCTTTGACATCCATATTTTTAGTAAAATTTTACTTTTGTATTTAACGCCATTTCTCATTAATTCCGGACTGGGGTAACTTCACGCAAGAACAACATGGATTTTTGATAATTAGTATTGTTTGATCGATTTTTTTATTTTCCGGAATAGAATCGAGAATAACTACAGATATACGTATTTTGATGAGGTTTGTTCAGAACTGCCCATTTCCAAACTGCCTTGACTTAAAAACGAAACGAGATTCACCTATATATTACCCAATTTAGTATAAAATCGTAAATCAAAGAAATGTCAATTTTATTTTGTGATGTCTTGTCAATATTGAATGTGTTAAATTAAATTTGTTTTGTGTTGATTGGAATGAGAAATCAGATTTGCTATCTGATAGATAAAATTTAATTTCCGGCAATGTTTCCGTTTAATTTTCGATATAGTCTAAATAATGTATACGATATGGTGGCGGTTTTATCGTGTTGTGGGAAAATATATTTTTTTTGTCTAAAATATTTTCAAGATCTGTGTAAGTCGTTCGCGATTAGTGCTGAACTAAGCTGAAAATACTTTGAAAATGCGTTAATAAGCACAACATAATCATGTTAATATTCTCGTGCCCCAGATATAGCATTCTCACATTTTTTGCGCCACTAAAAAGTATCAAAATAACACATCAAAAACAGCATAACACAAAAAAAACGGAGCGTGGGAAAATAAAAATCTTTAAAGCTGCGAGAAAAACACCTTAGCAAAACAATATATATAAGAAAGGTTAAACTTTTGAAATAATTTTAATTAAATAAAACCAAGAATATATATTTACAAAAAGTACAGCATACCTTGAGATAAAAGCGTGCTCACTTAAAAATTTTCTAATTTATTTTAAATTTATCGTCTCCAAAGACGCGAAACTATATAAGTTTCAAGAAAATATCTGTTTAGCAATAACAAGGTTAAAAAATAACGTATAAGATCTTCTGTATACTCTCCCCCCCAAAAAATATAAAATTTATTTTTGCGCCCCATTTTTTTCATCAAGGTACTTACACTAATTGAAATGGCTACTCTCTGTCAACATACGTTGTTGAATTTGAACGCGGCATACAGATGAATACGCGGCTGTTTATTTAATGGTTTTGTTATTTTTCTCATGTCATTTTCGCGTGTTTCGGATGTAAGACGTTATATGATGGTAAAAATGTCAAACATTTTATATTTACATTGAACGAAGGGGGAGGGATGTGGTACATCTTGGTAACTATGTATATGGTTGATGATGCTTTAATTGTGTATTTGATAACGAGGAAAATTAGTCCGTGCACACACAAAACACATTTTTATATCGATCGCCAAAATGAAAATATTCGTAACATTTGTAAAGAGGAGTATTATTTTTACTCACTGCCACAGGGTTTCGAATGCCTCTAGCTTCTTTCAGTTTTAGAACACATCAAGGGGATATTTCAACTTTTATAAACTGACACTTGTGACATACACTATGAAGGGATGGCCAGCGCTGTCGATTATGACTCCAGAAAATCGGATACAGTCGACTTTGACACGCTCAGTTGAAGCTTAAGCACAAAACAATTTCTAACGCCGACAAAACAGACGGCTAAAGTGACAATTCGAAATGAACATTTGTCTATCAGATACGATCCAAAAGTCGATTGCGCCGTGGAGTTCTGTCGAAAAGGCCATATTACCACAATGACACCGCTTTCAGTGAATGCTGATCACAAATTTATTGAAATTTATTTTCTTAAAAATTCTGATGATGAAATCAATCACCATTGTGCCACCAGTCGAGCGCTAAAGTGCGACATAATATTACACAACTGCAACAAGTCTTACATGAGCACAATCAATTGGTTAAATTGTTCAAGACTGCACTAGAAATGATGCCTTCGAACGATCACAAAATAGTAATCAGAGAAGATAAAAGACCTGCAGGTGACCACGAAGGACGCATCAATGCACCAACCTTGAATGAAATATGCCGTTGTGGTTGTCGGCGAGAATTTAGACTCTCGCGACATTGTGTTCCGCGTTCCATTGTTCCGTGTTCATCGCTACTTTCCAAAAAATTCAAAACGCATTGCAATGTTGAGTACTGCAATCCTGTCAGTTTCATCAAATACACGTTTGCAAGTACGTCACGTTGGGAGTGTGATTTTGGAGGCGATGGAAAAATCTGAAATTGTTACTATCGATATACAGTAAACCTTCGATTTAACCCCCATTTCACGGACGCCCGATTTAACGGACGCTCGATTTAACGGACCCTCAATATAACGGACAATTTTTAATTTCCCATTTTTCGGTTACCGATTATTAGGTCAATTCCAAGTGGCCATATTCCAGAAATTCTCCCAAAAAACATTTTAGAATCCTATTTCCATACAACATACCCAATTCCAACACAATCGGTTAAGAATTGATCGAGTTCCGTCCGAGGTGGCCATATTCCAGAGCTTCTTCCAAAAATCATTTAAGAATCCCATTTCCGTTCAACATACTCAATCGCATCATAATCGGTTATGAATTGATCGAGTTCCATCCCAGGTGGCCATATTCTCGAATTCCTTTCCAAAATCATTTAAGAAGCCCATTTCCATCCAACGTCACGTCGATCACATTTTGTCATCATTATTTGGACATGTGTTCCATCGAACCTACTTCATTTGTGGAACACACACAAGGACAATATGGCTGAGGATATTTTGTATCGAATGCCTACAACAACAGTGAATCTCGAACCCGAATTTAAGGCAGAGATTCACAACGAGACGTTGATTTCTGTAAATGATTTATGCCTGATGATGTCCGGCAAGATGTTGCACGATTTAGTGATATTGACCCCTGCACGCTGTATTCAATCGAGAATTTGAATGAGAACGGCAATATGATCGAGATGCTTTGAATTAATCAGTATGAACAAAATTCCAATTTTTGAATCAGCATTGGAGGCACTCGATCGAACGATGATTCTGCTGGCCTGCGATGTTTTGCAAAACGCTGTCAGTCATTCTAAGATCAACAGCTCCTGATGAAATAAAAGCTTGCTTGAAGTCATCGAATTTGCGGAGATGCGAGTCCCGTTACAAAGTGACGAATCGACGGACGTGTTTTCCCAGCAATTATTAGACATTGGCAATAAAAAAAATTCAAATTCACGGTTTCCGGTTCGGCTTGCATTCGCAAAGACAATTAATAAATTGCAAGGTGAATCGTTGGAAGTGTGTAAAATAAACCTTGAATTGCCGTGTTTGCCCATGGGCGCTTGTACGTGGCGGCTCGTGAGTCGGTAAACAATCAGTGCTATTTGATTTCTCTCCAGAGAAAAAGACAACAATGTCGTTATCACCAAGCGTTGTGATAACGCATTATGAATTGACTGATGAGGTCGTGAGATTTGACAACTTTCGATTTTTTCCGGAGAGTTATTTAAGGTCACGGGATTATGCTGATAAACTAGCTACAATAGATGCTTTGCGGATTTTTTTTTTTCAAATTTGCAGAAAAATTTTCTAAATAATAAAAATGAAAGTTTGTAAATCTGTAAGTCTGTCTGTAAATAATCTCCTGACAAATCTATTCATCCGATTGCAATAAAACTTCGATGAGATGTTGTGTGCACGCCCGCGAAGATTTCTGAAAACCAGCGCTAAACCCCAGTGTATAGGTGCTCCGTACAAATTTTTCCTAAAAATTCAATTATTTTAATTCAATTATTAGAAATTGGTGACATGTTCGAATCTGAAAGGTGCGTCCCCTGAATTAAGAGGTCGATTCTTTAGCGTTCCTGTACCATTCATCCGATTGCGATGAAACATTGATGAGAGGTTGCGTGCACGTCCGTGAAGGTTTCTGAGTTGGTAAAATTAGGGCTGGGCCCCTAGGTCTAGAGATCGCGGTAATTTTTGTTCTTCGAAAAATTTAATTTTTGATGCTTCCTGACTGAATTCTTCCTGACTCCTTTCATATGCGATTGCAACTACAGTGACGTCGAGAAACTGCCTGCACAATATTCTTTAGGTCAAAGTAATTCTAATTTCTCCCGTGCAATGCCGAGTAATTCATCTAGTTTATAAACATGCGATGTCCGAACGCAAATGGAGTAAAAATGAAGTTGTGAGTTTGGTTTTTATTCGCTGGTGAATGTGGTATTAGAAAATCATTTTAATTTGTAATACGATACATCTTTCAATATTATTAATATTAAAGGTTTTACCTCATATGCTTTACATCTCGCTCCATTCTGATAAACGAATAACATCCAGTAAATCTCATCAAATTGACGAGTAAAACAAAGTATGACTCGAAGGCCTACAAACATATCTCACCACATAGTTCTGATCACCAGTACTGACTGGGTGCTGAAAATGGTAGCAAAATTATTTTTATGGTTTTGATCCCCTACAGGCATGCAAATCCATACATGTATAAGTACATCAAGATTTACAAAAACTTTGAAACTACTACGTACGAGAAACAAGTCGGTCGATCGACCAACAACACTATTGGAGCAGTACGTTACGTTTTATTCATAAGCATACTGCTCACCTTCACAACGCAAACAAATAATCCATAATGAACAAGAATTTCCAGCAGCAAGCCACCGTATACTTGTAAGCTCATTCTAAAGAGAAAAAGGCAAATAACATCCGAAAAATTAATTTTCCGGCTAACTAAGTTTTTCGGTTAATTGGATGCCGGATAAACGGAGTTTTCCTGTAATATGAAAATTAAAGCGATTCAAAATTTAGAAATAATGAATTCATTAATGAATATGTACAAAAAACAATTGCAAATTTCAAAATGAATAAAATAATGCATACGAAAGAGAAAAGAAAATTAAGAAACAATTCCTAAACATTAAATTTCCGGTTAACAGAGTGTTCCGGTTAATTGGATGCCGGATTATTATCGGGCCTTAAAAGATCGACTTTCATTATTGAAAATTTGAAAATTTTTTTAATTACAGTTTTTTTTAATTCAGGGAGCCGTACTCTGCTTAGGCACACAGAGTGATGAATGATGAGTTAGCGATAAGTTTGCGAGATGTTAAGTTTGCAATCTGTACGAACCGAGTATTGGTTTGCAGTTCATTATTACAAAAATTCAACACCTGCAACTTTATGTTTAAGAAATTCGAGTTTCGCAAATATGGAACATAGTTAACAAAAAATAATCTCAAATTGTCTCGACTCATCTTGAAGTTACAAGTTTCGGAGCGAGTTTGCTTGCAAGATGTTGTTTGCGGCTTGAAAATTGCACATAATATAACGTAGCGATCAGCGGGTGGTAATATTTTCACATATTGGTCGTTCAGTGAATACAGCTCTTTAAGCACTTCACTAAACCATGGAATGTGGTGAGATTCCAGTAGACGAGTGGACAGCATTTCTTACGGCTCCGGTAGTTTCATATAATTTACGATATAATGGCGAATAATATTGGACGGTTCACTCATTCGGTAAACAAACACCCGGCCATGCAATCGGTGAGGGATAACCTTATCCATAAGTCGACGCATCGTTTGGGTTGCATTGCACTGATGCATCGTGTCTGGTCCAATCGGCTTAAAAGTTTGTCGATCAAGGCAAAAGATTATAAGCATCTATCACCGTCACCAGGGCCAGCATTCGAAGGAAATTAACTTGCTATGCGGGATAGGATGATACTTTGTCGACTGTTTAATTTGTTCTTTTATGGTTCAACAAAAATTGCTGATGGTTGTTGCAACTTTCCCAGCTGTTTGGAGCGTGGGCGGAAGAGACTAGTAATTTTTTATTATTTTCACACGGTATTAGCTGTGACAGAGCCTACGATATGGTACCCAATTCACATACATTTTTTTTAGTCAATCCTCTTAATTGGAAATTTTCAGCATCCGAGAATTGCCAAAGTCCTTCCGTAAGTTTCCTTTCTCAAAAAATTTACACCTTAAACATTGAAACTTCATAGTGTTGTGACCTCTGCATCCGAAACAAAATCTATGCTTTATCAACATTACCACAACCTTTATAAAAATATCCGGTGACTAGACAATTCCAGCAAGTATTAGGCTATAATGGTTTCTCAAAGATTGGTGTTGGATATTTATCTGCGTATGTATATCATTCAAAATGCTGGTAACTGTACATACCGAATCAGGCTGTTGTTACTGGTCAAAATAATTGTATTCGAAGGCACCGTTGTGGTATATTTTTAGAGGCCACCCAATTCCACAGTAACACACCAATTTACCCTTTCCGAAATATTCAAAAAATGTTGTCCAGCAAACTTGGCCTGTAAGCATCAATGATAAAGTTCATCACATCATCAACAGTCCTTCTTATTTTAAATCTTTGCATCGTGTATCTCAATTGAGTATAAATCTAGGTACTTTTATAATACACTAAGATTCGCAGATAGTTTGTCTTTACTTAAACCATTTACCGCGGCCATTTTTGAACTCAATATAAAACCCATCCTACTGATACATCGTTCTCCTCGTCACCATGGTTAGTCATCTTCCAATTGCAAATCTCCAGGTGTTGAGTCGCAGGTCTAAAATTTGGGTTAGAAAACGCTGAATTTGTCTTTGATTTATCTAAGTATTTTTCAATGTGAGGTGGAGGTATGTATGATTGAATTCAACAGAAATTTTAGGGTTATTTGGTACATTTCGATTTCTGGATGGGAAAATATTCCCAGATTCATGGAGGTAAATTGAATCCACTGTCGGTATTTTCGTAAAGGTTAAGTTTATCGGCAAGTAGGTCTGCTCTATCGAGAGGACGCCACTGCCGATGGACCAATTTTTATCAAATATCACAAGGATATCCAAATTTATTGAAAAAGCTTAAAATTAAGTTTCATTCCAATCAGTGGATCCAACTGGGCTGTATGGAAATTCCCCAATTTGAGCCTAAGGCTAAACATTTAAACATCGAAGACGGGGCTTTTAATTTTGCTCAATCCCATAAATAAAAGAGCTCAAGCCTACTGATTTGTTTTGGGCTAGAGTACTTGTATTATTTATAAAGACCTAAAAATAAAAAAAAAGTTGAGCCCAAAAACTGATTTTTGACTATGAAATTTTGTTAATGCTTAAATAAAAAACTTAAAATTTTACACTCATTAATTGATAACCTAGATAAGGACAAACATCCTATGACCCACCTTCTAATGGAACGATTTCGTCCAAACTACTTTCTTTTCCTTTATGCGAATTTTTATTGAAAAACAATTTTTGTCGAAAATTATGATTTCCGCTTAAATTCTGGAAAGCTGATCTGGACCGATATTGTCACTATGGAAGATACCACTTCCGGTAGACCGATTTCAGCCAAAGTTCACTGAGGTCTCCTAATTTATGGAAAAAAACTTAAATATAAAATTTGACCTCGATTAGTCGTTCAGTGTAGGACTTAAGGAGGCCGAATTTTTTAAGAAAAACAGGGGCGGTATGATGAATACGAACGAAACATTTAAACAGATTACAAAATATTTTCCAACATACTTCGATTCAAACTGGTCCAATTTGTCACAGCAGATGTGGGCTGATGCATTAATAAAATTTCTATAAAATTTTGAATATCTAAATATTTAGGCCAACTTTGATAATTTTTCCACGTTTTTTTTGTTTGTTCGAATAAAAATTTTTCGAAACCGTGGGTTTTTTGGTCGGATTTCATGATCTAACTTTTGAAAATAATTTGAACCAATATTGTTGCAAATTTAATTTATAATCTTAAAGATTCTATAGTAGCTTCTCTCATAAATGATGGAAAATATATGGGAAAAGCTTAAATTTGAAGTTTGTAACAGTTTCTTCTAGAAATCGTAATTTCCGCTTAAATTATGGAAAACTGATCTGGACCGGTTTTGTTGAAAAATAAATTAATAATCTTTTGACAATGTAAATGACATATTTTTCAAAATATTTGCAAAGAACAGAAAAGCTTTTATTGAAGATGTCAGGAACCTCTCAATTTGGGAAAAATCCTTAGGTATGAAGTTTCATCCCAAACGATCAGTCCTATACAAGGGCATTTTTATTGAAAACGGTAGTAGGACTAATTAAAAGTGAATAATATAGAACTCATTGATCAGAATTAACGAGCGCTACATTTGTATTTGATTGAATTATATGAGCGTGTTGTTGAACCAACCCGTGAAGCAAGTTTGGCGTGGTGTTACAGTTAACCAGATTAATAAAGACCAGATTAATAATTAACCAGATTAATATTATTTTCGGCTAAGCTGTTTTTGTAACTATCATATTTTTCATAAATTTCCTTTCATTCCCTTCAAATCACTTCGTTTGAATTTCTTTTTTATTCAGCATTGGGTTAGCCCAATTTAATTTTCGTATTTATAAATTAATTTATGCCGTGCTCATATGGTATACAGTCGTGATCAGAAAAGTAGGAACAGCGAAAAAAAACAACTAGAAAGTATTTTAATTTCGCATACTACTTTCAATACTTTAGAATTTCGTTATACAAAAAATTGGTAATGTAGTTTTTTATAGTCCGCTAGTTTTTATTTTAAAATTCTTAAATGTTGAAAGCTGGTCTCAAAATTAAGAACAATTCAATCATGTTTAAAATTAAAATTAAAAGGAATATCTAGAACTTATTTAGGACAAAATTCATTTTGAAATCTTAAATCTTCGTAGCATGTCCTTTATTATCAATGACTGCTTGGCATCTATCTTAATTGCCAACCGCATGCTCAATTGGAATGAGATCAAGAGATTGTGTGGACCAAGTCATAAAATTGATTTTTTTTTATCAACATAACATTTTTTTTATCCACCGCAGGGGCTTGTTATATTCAGCGTATGGGTACATCACGTTTTGTAGAATATTATCAACATAAAAATGTGTTGATCAATGTTCGCCTTAACCCAATAAGACAAAATTTTTGGACAAAATTTTTTATTTTTTGATCATCCGACATATTGTTTTCCATCAGAACTAAAAAAGATTTATTTCTGTCTCGTATACCATCGATCTATCAGATTCTAGGAGGAGTCTTTTTTTTCTTTTATCGCATATGCGACCATAGTTTTTGAGCGTTGTATTATTCCAGCCCTTTCACGGTACGACTTCCCTTTATTTCATCCTTAATTATTTGTCCGGACATGTTTTTCTGTTTTACAGGAAGCAATAAAAATAAACCAATAATGAAGCAAACTTTGACTATACATAGTTAATATTAGTGTAAGTAATTACAAATTATAAACAATTGATGGTGAGTTAATGAGTTATAAGGTTTTAATAAATTTTGAAATTTCATAATGATACAGAAACTGTTCTAATTTTCTGACCACGATTGTGTATAATTAGATATTTATTTCTTTTGTTATTCTGTGGATTATAAGTTTTAAGTTTATAACTCACGTTTCTCATATTAATTAATTTTGAACGGTAATTCGATGTTGAAATTCTTGCTAATGATGATAAATAAATCAATTTGGTCTTATTATCAATAAAAATTTTGTTCTGAATAAATAATTTGTTAAACATTCAATTACAAAATGCATTACTTAATGCAGAGCATGAGATGGTTGAGGTCTAGTTGGTAAAACTAAGTGTAAGTGAACCCTTTTTTGAGTTATTTAGTGTAATGCTTTAGTGTGGCGATAAGGACTCCCAATGTATAAAACCCAAACAAATACACCACAACCCATCCCCCACACGGTCACACACAGTCGCAGTTACATGCCCGGATTTTCGTACTAGAAACAGAGTGTACTATGAACATTGCAAGTTATACTCACCGCACCACAAATATTTTTTATGCCAAAAATATGTTAATGTTAAATTATACGTCGGAAATTCATTGTCTTCAAACACCATGAGAATTAATTGTAAGCGTTTATTAAAATATTCGACCTTATATTTGAACTAATTTGCAGTATTCTAATCACAAAATACATATTTACAATTAAATATAAAACGTAAAAATTCTTATCAAAACGCATTGTTTATATTCTTAAGATTATGTAATTAAAGCATTTATACATGATGACGATCATAATGATTATATACAAACTGAATGAAAATGAATAAGACAAACACAAAAACATTTAAAATAAAACATTTTATATCCAATTTTGAAATTAATTCCAAATAATATTTATTTAAGATTTAATTTGGTACATTAGCTCCCCAGGATATAATCATTATTGATAATCGCATCAACCCAAATACTGATTAAGATCAGTACACACCTAAAGAAAGATGAAAAACAAAAAGTATTTTAACACTAATGAAATATAAAATCTTAGGTATTTCGTATTAAAACATTTGCTATCCAAAGGTCAACATTTAGGGTATGTCATAATCGATTAAATATAACCGCGATAACCAATTGACGGATTCGAATAAAAACCGTAACGATCAGTGTCACGATAATAACCATAACCAAGATTTCGATTACCATAGTACTGATCGTTGTAGTAACCTATGTACGAACCAATTCCACCATTACCTCCATAACCACCGTATCCACCAGCGCCGCCTAATGAATTCGTACCGTAGCCATTGTACCCGGGATTATAGGCACCGGTACCACCGTAACCTGGATTATAAGCTCCACCTGTTCCATAACCTGGATTATATGTACCTCCGTATCCCGGATTATATGCTCCTGTACCGGGATAATATCCCGGATTGTATGTCGGCCGATAAGTGTTTGTGTTGTACGGCCTCGGGAACA
This sequence comes from Nephrotoma flavescens, assembly GCA_932526605.1. NCBI lineage: Eukaryota > Metazoa > Arthropoda > Insecta > Diptera > Tipulidae > Nephrotoma > Nephrotoma flavescens. The sequence goes on along the minus strand of OW052222.1, from coordinate 227,023,904 downwards.
GCGATGATAAATCAAAGACTGCAATAAACAAATAATTATGTATAGTGTGATCATAACATTGTATATACAACGGATTTAATAAATACATCTACTGCTTCCACTTGCGGCTGGTGTCAAATCTTGTGTTTGTGGAGCTGTATTACGATTTAGATCTGCAATTTCATCAGCATTGTTGAAAGGTGTCATTATGGTGACTAAAAGTATTACCTGAAATATATTATATACGATGTAAATTATATTTTTATGTTATACTTCAGGGGTCAGATAATCTTAATCTCTGGACCCCTGGATTTATTTAAAATTGTAGGTTAATACCATTCACAAATTTAAATCAAACTGGAGAAATATTATGCAAATAAAAATGTGAAGTTTATAAATAAATTAGTTTAGTAATATTTGGGGTACTCAGTTACGGCTATACAGATAACTTATTTATCCCCGCAATAAAAAACCCATTTATTTGGCTGTCCAATTTATTCTGAAGTCTGAGGGTTTGCCAGACAAATGTAATAATTATTCGGAGCCACCATCCCACATCTGCGAATTAATTTTAGTTGGTGACTTTAATGCCCACTTTAATTTTAGTTGGTGCTAGGCGTTTTCCGGAATTATCTACATGTTATGGTGTCGAAAATAGTGGAGACAATTGAATTTTTCGTGGACAATGTCGATAACTGGTAGACTATTCGTAGGAAATGTAAAATATTTTATTTGTAGGTGCTCTCATGGGTTTTTCAGTAAGAGGTTGGCATCCTATAGATCTTTAGTTTAAATTAGCGCATTCCAAAATTTTAGATCCACATGTCCGATGATTCCTTCTGCCCATAAAGCACACCAAATGGTATCTTTTGTAGATTAAATGGTTTTTTAGCAATGGTTCTTGCAAAATCTTGACTCAAAATGTGATAATTCTCCTTTTTGACATAGCCATCCAACCAAAAATGAGCTTCATCACTAAAGACAATTTTGTATGTTTGCATCGATGTCAATACTGGCTTCGGACCATTCAATAGCTATTCATTATGTAATGGCAAATTAAACTAACCAAACGTCAACCGTCAGCGATCAGGTCGGCTACAAAAGTGTTGCCAACTTAAATTCTATACCTCGAAATGAAATATCCTTTAGCATGGCGCAACTTCCAGTATAATAAGTTATTTTCATTATCGAGCAAATATACGCGATCCTGTATGAAATTTTTATAGAACCACTGAGTACTAGTTTACGTCCTAGCACACACATTACCGAGCGATATCAATAGAACACTTGACCTGCGTTTGGGCCGTTTGTCCGCTTTCAAAATCACGAAATCAAACTCTTGCTTTCAAAAACACGAATCTCGAAAACCCGCTTTTCAAAATCTTCATTTTGGTAATAGAAAGGAGGATTTTAATAGTTTGTTTCAACACACTACAATGAACCAAATGCATAAAAAATTCATGGTTAGGCTGTTTCTTCTAAAATTGTCAAAATTTTCAATTTTGAACGAGTTTGTAGAGTTCTAGCGATATTTGAACATAAATTTCAGATACAATTTTAGAGTTTGGCTACCGAACTCATGAAATTTGGATTAAAGTAACTTTATGGATGAGAAAAGATACTTTTTATGGTCGTGTTGAAAAAGACCGCTGTTTTTTTAAAGAAATTTGATATTTACATAATTAATTAGATTTAAAAATTTAAAAATTCAGAACTTTATTCAAAATTGATGTTAGATTTCTAGTCCTCCTGTACAAATCAAATTTTACTGTATTATATAGTAACGAAATCTTTTGCCTAGTTCTAATCAGTATTGTCAAATTTTAGAATTTCATCTAACATGCATTTTAAAATCCAAATCCGCTTCAGAATACCAAATTTAACAATCATTGGTAAAGAATTCCGTACAGAATGGTTGAATTCCAGAACTTCTTTAAACATTCACGTTGAACTGTCAAACTAGTTTTACATACAAAACTTAATGTGTACATTCAGCACGACCGAATTCTAGAACGAGTTGGGTATGATTCTCCAAATTCAGAATTAATAAATCAAAATTCTCGACAACAAAATTACAGAAATAAAAATTTCAATAAAAATTTTGATTTTTATGCAAAGTGTGGTTTTGGGATTTGGGTCAGTTGGATTTTTTTAATAGCCCTTCAAAACCAATACTTCATTCAAATGAAATTAAATTTGACAATTATTGGTTGAGGACAGGCCAAGTTCCATTGCGCATGGCAAAATCCCAAAAATTCTTCTAAAATTCAGGTTTAAATGCAAATCATATCCCATAACCCAAATTTGCCAATGATCGATCATGTTCAAAAAATTGGTATTTTAAAAAGCAGAATTTAGAGCAAAATTTTGAAATGTGGAATATTGAAAAAAACGAGATATTTGTAAAAGCGATATTTTTATAATTCGGGATTTTGAAATTCTAGGTTCTAGCTAATGAATTTAAAAAAAAATGTGCAAATAACAAAGGTCATCGGTTCTGGAATTGTATTAATCCTCAAAAATTGGTCAATCATAGTCCTCCGGCAATTTGCCTAACTGATTTTAGAAGAAGCATAAGTGATCCAAGATCCAAGATTCAGTAATATTTTTTAATTTGAATTTGTGATTTATTGATGGAAAATGTGAAGAATCACAACAATCAGTTTCGAACGGACGAAATTATTGATTTGAAAAAATCAGTCTTCTCATCAGGTCGCGATGACTGATGTTGTATGATTACATTGGAATATTGTATATATAGAACAATACCATGTAGTTTTACTACTAGCGAATTACTGCATAGCGTACGAAATTCGATTCTTTTTTACATTTATCCGTTGGTTCCGTATATTGGTCTATTTTCAGTACTCTCGAATTAAATACACAACCGTAGCAAATTCTTTCATTTAGCGTCAATGTGAATGACAAAGACTATGATAATTGACACCTAATTATACACAAACAACTTCCCAACTTGTACAAGTGATTTGATAGCTATCACTGAATCTGAATAATTTTTGTTTCCTATCGGAATGCATCAAAAATGCATAAGAACAAAATAATTATCTATCTATCTATGTACCTTGTTAAACAAATATTTTAGAAGTTTCTAGCCCCTTTATTTAAAATTTCCGTAAGAGCGAGAGTTTACTATACGTTTAGATAAAATATTATTACCCTTTCACTTTCGATTTCGCTGTAATAAGAATGATATGCGAAATCATTTTTATGCATTTTTAGTTAATTTTAGGAATCTCAGTGCAGCACGTGCAATACAAAAATGTATTAATTATTAACTAAAAAAGTTATTAAACAATAAAAAAATGTATTCCTTCCTTAAAATGAAAACCCCCATCATAGTACAGATTTTGTTCGGAAGATCCATAAAATTAATATCATTGTTGATTGATGTAAATAATAATCAAATTTTAAATTTACATCTAGTATGCTGATGAAACAATTTAAAAACACCCAACTCTCAAGTCGCGGTTCTCGAACAGAATTCGTATGCCGAATGGATATCACATATATCCAGATTTTAAAATCTTTAAACCTGACCAGGCAGTTGTGTGCAAATATTGCTGTTTAAAAACTAGTGGAACGATCGTTAAATCCTGTTTGTTCTACATCCCTTCAGCAACCGTCGCTATAAACGTAAAATATCGTTTATCGTATATCGTGTACGACTAAAAAATAAAGACGAGAATAAAAAGCGGGCCATTTTTGATTTTGTTCGTATAGTCTGTCATTCTAATGGTTTACTTGATTTTGTTAAACGATTTGCCACACTACAAAACCCTACTTGCAAATTATTTCCATAAAGTGTATACTATACCGAGTTGTTAACTTCATTTTTGATGAAAGTAGTGATGTTGTCGGTCAACCTACAGTAAACACTATAATTACATTGTATATGTTATAAGACAAACAGTGCAACTATTGCAGGAGTCTTATGAAAGATTTTAAAAAAAGTTGAAAAAAAATGGATCGATGTGTTTTCCATATCAATAGACATGAAATCAATGTCTCGTAAAATAAGAGCTGGTGAAAAAAGAATCCTCATCTGCTTCATGTTGTGGTTGAGAAAACTTTAAATGCGATAGAATTAACTTTAGCAGGAAAGTTTGTGATAAATTTAGGAGAGCATAATGGAATCACTATCAAATGTCTCCCGTGCATTGGTTCAAAACTGCATGGAAAAATTTTCAGAAGCGCTATCTGAAAAATGAAATGCTACCATATCGCGAAATATTGATACTGCCACTATGAAACTTTGAAAGTCAGCTTCGATTATTGACCCTTTTAAAAGGTCGCTAATTAAGGAAAATTTACAAATTTTAAAATATTCCTCAAACATTACTAGTAAAATAAAAACAGAATTTTTAGAATATTGTATCGAGTTTTTTTTTATTTTACTATCCCTGCAATCTGTTCTGGGGCCAAGGCACTCCCAAATCTCTCGCGATTTGCTTTTCCGCCCTTACTCTTACGCCAGTACCAGCCAATTCGAGGACGTACGGTTATAGGTCCGACTCATAGGTCCGACGGGTGGTCATAGGTGTATTCCATTTCATCACAGGTCTGATGAAAATTCGACCCTCCGAGGGAGGTATCGCCCAATCCAACTCTGCTATTTGGTCCGCATTTTTTTTCTGCGATTTTAATGAAAATTTTTGGTTGGCGGATTTCGAGTACCATTCATCATAATGACGATATCTCCTCATTTCGGGACAAATCGTGTAAGGAATTTAATGGTGAGGCCCGGGTTTATTTTTATTTTTTTTTGCTCAGCTCAAACGATATTAATGAAAATTTTTGGAAAGAGGCTTTCGAGTACCAGGAACCGATGACCATATCTCTTCATTTCGTAATAAATTGTGTAAGGGGTTTTATGGTGAGGCCCGGGTTTATTTTTTTTTTTGCTCAGCTTAAACCAATTTAATGAAAATTTTATGAAGGAGGTTTTCGAGTACCTGGAACTGATGGCGATGGATATTGATTTCGGTAAAAGTCGTGTAAGGGGTTTTATGGTGAGGCCCGGGTTTTTTTTTTTTTTTTTGTTTAGCTCAAACGATTTTAATGAAAAGTTTTGGATGGCGGATTTCGAGTACCAGGCACTGATGACGATATCTCCTCATTTCGGGGAAAATCGTGTAAGGGGTTTTATGTTGAGGCCCGGGTTTATTTTTGTTTTTTTTTGCTCAGCTAACACGGTTTTAATGAAAATTTTTGAATGGCGAATTTCGAGTACCAGGAACCGATGACGATACCTTCTCATTTCGGGACAAATCGTTTAAGGGGTTTTATGTTGAGGCCCGGGTTTATTTTTATTTTTTTTTGCTCAGCTAACACGGTTTTAATGAAAATTTTTGGAAAGAGGCTTTCGAGTACCAGGAACCGATGACGATATCTCCTCATTTCAGGATAAATCGTGTAAGAGGTTTTGTGGTGAGGCCCGGGTTTATTTTTTTTTTGCTCAGCTCAAACGATTTTAATTAAAATTTTTTGGATGGCGGATTTCGAGTACCAGGAACCGATGACAATATTTCCTAATTTCGAGATAAATCGTGTCAGAAGTTTTGTGGTGAGGCCCGGGTTTATTTTTATTTTTTTTTTGCTCAGCTCAAACGATGGTTATGAAATTTTTTGAAAAGAGGCTTTCGAGTACCTAGAACCGATGACGATATCTCATTTCGTAATAAATTATGTAAGGAGTTTTATGGTGAGCTCAGTTTAAATGATTTTAATGAAAATTTTATGAAGGAGGTTTTCGAGTACCTGGAACGGATGGTGGATATTGATTTCGGGAAAATTCGTGTAAGGGTTTTTATGGTGAGGCCCGGTTTATCTTTTTTGCTTAGCTCAAACGGTTTTAATGAAAAGTTTGGGAAAGAGGCTCTCGAGTACCAGGAACCGATGACAATATTTCCTAATTTCGGGATAAATCGCGTTAGAGGTTTTGTGGTGAGGCCCGGGTTTATCTTTTTTTTTTTTTTGGTTAGGTCAAACGATTTTAATGAAAATTTTAGGAAAGAGGTTTTCGAGTATCAGGAACCGATGACGATATCTCCTCATTTCGGGATAATTCGTGTAAGGGGTTTTATGGTAAGGCCCGGGTTTATCTTTTTTTTGCCTAGCTCAAACGATTTTAATGAAAATTTTTGGAAAGAGGCTTTCGAGTACCAGGAACCGATGACAATATTTCCTAATATCGGGATAAATCGTGTTAGAGGGAGGTTTTGTGGTGAGGCCCGGGTTTATCTTTTTTTTGGTTAGGTCAAACGATTTTAATGAAAATTTTAGGAAAGAGGTTTTCGAACATCAGGAACCGATGACGATATCTCCTCATTTCGTAATAAATTTTGTAAGGGGTTTTATGGTGAGCTCAGCTTAAACGATTTTAATGAAAATTTTATGAAGGAGGTTTTCGAGTACCTGGAGCGGATGGCGATGGATATTGATTTCGGGAAAATTCGTGTAAGGGGTTTAATGGTGAGGCCCGGGTTTATTTTTTTTTTTTGTTTGCTCAAACGATTTTAATGAAAAGTTTAGGAAAGAGGTTTTCGAGTACCAGGAACCGATGACGATATCTCCTCATTTCGGGATAAATCGTGTAAGGGTTTTTATGGTGAGGCCCGGGTTTATCTTTTTTTTGCTTCGCTCAAACGGTTTTAATGAAAATTTTTGGAAAGAGGCTTTCGAGTACCAGGAACCGATGACAATATTTCCGAATTTCGGGATAAATCGTGTTACAGGTTTTGTGGTGAGGCCCGGGTTTATTTTTTTTTTGCTCAGCTCAAACGATTTTAATGAAAATTTTTGGAAAGAGGCTTTCGAGTACCAGGAACCGATGACGCTATCTCTTCATTTCGTAATAAATTGTGTAAGGGGTTTTATGGTGAGGCCCGTTTTTTTTCTGCGCAGCTTAAACGAATTTAACGAAAATTTTATGAAGGAGGTTTTCGAGTACCTAGAACCGATGGCTATGGATATTGATTTCGGGAAAAATCGTGTAAGGGATTTTATGGTGAGGCCCGGGTTTATTTTTTTTTGCTCAGCTCAAACGATTTTAATGAAAATTTTTGAATGGCGGATTTCGAGTACCAGGAACCGATGACGATATCTCCTCATTTCGGGATAAATTGTGTAAGGAGTTTTTGGTGAGGCCCGGGTTTATTTTTTTCTGCTCAGCTTAAACGAATTTAATAAAAATTGTATGAAGGAGGTTTTCGAGTACCTGGAACCGATGGCGATGGATATTGATTTCGGGAAAATCGTGTAAGGGGTTTTCTGTGAAAATTTTTGAATGGCGGCTTTACCAGGAGTACCAGGAACCGATGACGATATCTCCTCATTTCGGGAAAAATCGTGTAAGGGGTTTTATGGTGAGGCCCGGGTTTATTTTTTTTGCCTAGCTCAAACGATTTGAATAAAAATTGTATGAAGGAGGTTTTCGACTACCTGGTACCCATGGCGATGGATACTGATTTCGGGAAAAATCGTGTAAGGGGTTCTCTGGTGAGGCCCGGGTTTCTTTTTATTTTTTGCTCAGCTCAAACGATGTTAATGAAAATTGATCGAAGGATGATTTCGAGTAAAGAAAAGCACTAGGTCTATTAAATCCTTAGCCAATGACTTATTTTATTTCAAAGAGCACCTCTTATGTTGACATTTGATATACGTATTTGCAACTCGATTTCATTGCTTTGGCAATATTTTGTACTATAATTGAACCTTTAGTAGTGCATACCACAATTTATTAATATTATTAAATTACATAAAATGTTTTGTCTTACTTATGTTAATATTTTCAAATTGTAATTTTAGTTTTTTTATTTCAATCAAAATTAAATTTTGATAATAGCTTTTAATTAAAAGAAATTTGTCTGTTGTCAGGTTTCCATTGTTAACATTGCTTTTACCGACTGATTTTTTAGTTAATTTAACAAATTTGATTTTTGTTATTTTCTTAAAAACTTTACATCGGTACCGTGGCTTGAAACCGAAATGAGGAGAAAAATTATAAGGCCAAGATAATAAAAATAAGTCGCTACACATTGAACTATTATAGATGAAAACGATTCTCTTGTTCTGAGTCTCCCAACCTTATTTTTTACATCTTAATTTCATATATATATTAGTAATAAATAAAATGTTCGCGGCAAAATTTTCATGGCCTGTTTAAGTCCAAGGCCCTGTAATTAGTGAATTGAACATATGGCTTCTCAGATATATGGTATGGCTCGCGGCTTTACGGCTTCCGTAGAGAAACACTTCTCTAGACCGATAGTTGGCTGAGGATTTAAAAATATGAAAGTTATCAAACTTTGTATAATCTGTGATATCTACGATGAGTTAGTGCAACTAATAACAACCAACGATAAGCAACGTGATTCATGGTTCTGCTTTTCATGAAACCCGTTAACATTTGATTCCCGTACAATTATCCTAATAGCTTGAATGCAAATGTCATTTATTACCAGTTTTCGCTCATAAGCGTGTTGGTCAGGGATGATATTGCCGATACTATAGTACTTTTTCCGATATTTTGGCTGCGTATAACAAATACTTAAATATCACTCGTATTCCGTTTGTGGCACAACTTTTGGAGAAGAAAAGAACAACAAAATGTATTCCTTTGGATTTCGTCTAGGAACGGTGGCCCATCAAGCGTTTGCAATTTCAACTACCGGTTATTTCGAGTGTGGCAACACTCGTTATTCGTGTTATGTAAGAAAATTGGTAAATGTTTGACAAATCAGTCGCTTTACGCTTCAACAAAATTGAGAAACATTAAAAACTCACTTTCAAAGCGGTGAAAACTCGCCCAAACTGTAAGAAATTTTCATGGAAAATTCAGTGAAGCGAGTTCGTGAAACTGGTTTGTTATTGAATAAACCAACACGTGCACGTGCATTTACAGCACGTACAGAACATTGCAGCTGTTGCTCAGAATGTGTCTGAATATGTCCATCAACATCAATTCGTCATCGTGCTCGGTAAAAAAGCGCGCAAAGTTCAATGCGTGCAGGAGCTGAAGCAAAATGACCACCCGCAACGTTCTCGGTTCGCTAATTAGGCTGTGAAACGCTTGGAAGAAAATGAGCATTTTTACCTAAAAATCATCTTTTTCCGACGAAGCTAATTTTCGTCTCAGAGGCTTTGTCAACAAACAAAATTGCCGCATTTGAGGCAAAGAATATTCATCAATTCTTATTTTGTGAATTAGCATCCCTGCGTCAAAATTTGTCGAGAGAAACATAATGGAGAACGTGTTTCGTTCGAAGAGGAAGTATATGTTTTGGTTGGCTGGTTTCACTCTCTTTCAATGCTTCAGTCAGTTTTTTTCGGAAAAATTAGACGTACTTAGAAATAAATTATCGTTGTTTTTTTCTTTCTCTAAAACGAACACACAAAACAAAATTTGAATTTTTGTAATAAATAGTAAATATGGGCAGGAGAACACAAAACGTGTGTTAAAGGGGTAAATTTGTTTGCAAGATACGGTATTTTTTTCTGCCTTGAAGTTATTCCAGACTTTCATCGGACGACTAAAAAATATACCACCAGCAGCACCAGCGTTAAAAAGCTCATCCGAGAATCTTTACATTTTATAAACATAATACGTATTATTTCTAGGCCCACGATTTCCCCTTATCCCTTCCTTAATTTTCTCAAAACACGCTTCCTATTCACATTCAAAACAATATTTTGGAGAGTAAATTTGTGTGTGTGCTTGGCCCTTCTAACGGTCTTGAACCCAAGTAACAAACTCCACAGATCGTGGGAATCACCACAATTGAAATAAATTTGACACGGGAAATGTTCTTCTACCGTCGAAAAATAAAAATATTTTATCGCTCAAGAATTTAAAAGGTCCGCAAATCTGCTAGTTTAGACATGTTTTAGACACCAATGGTCATCTACTGTGCGAGTAAGACAGCCCCCTTGTCGTAGGAATTCACGCTATGTATAAGTTTGATATAAAGATACGGGAAGAGCGCATCGATTCCGTTGAAAAATAGAGCAATACTCCAGCCTTAAGGTTCATCCGCAAATTTGTTAATTTAGGTAAGTTCTAGACCCCCGCCTATCAGGGAAGTAAATCGCGATGAACATCTGAGTGAGAGTTGTACGATATTCTACGAATTTCAGCAACGAAAACTTGTCTGGGTTCTGGGATGGATGGATGTTTATGTAATCTGTTGACCAATGTATACTGGCTATATGTACTGAGTCCATATTCATGACGATTTGAACTCAAACATTTAACTTTTCGTTTCCTTGTCTAGCGTTTAAACAGGGATATATGAACATTTCGACAAATGTCACAAGGTAGTGATGGCCATCGGGATTATTAAATATATAGCCTCATTACCTCATCAGTTGGATAGCGGGTCATATAGATGGGTAGATCTATAGATGGGAGTCTCTTATATAAATCAATAAATCTGCGAACCATTTAATGTCACGAATATTGGATCATGTCACGAATATTGGAATAGTGAGAATTTGCACGATCAGCGGAACTTCATGTTTCATCATAGATTGGCCAACAGAGTACCAAAACTACTGGCAATAACAATTCTACGGACCCTTTAATAGACGTACCCATCGCAGACTAGCCATCGTGGAACAGATCTGGTATTATTTTTTAAATCGTGGGATAAAAGCTTGCGATAACTTCTTGGTGGAGTGCGTCAAACCTGCGTCAACACTGCGTCAAATTTAAAAAAAAACTTACAGATAAGGAGAGTGGAACCAGCCAGCTGAATCGTTCCATTTGGTAAACAAACCTCATCTTTATATTTTTTGTTCCTCTTTTTCATCATTGACTGAAAGTTTATTTCAAAATCCTATGTGATTGTTAGAATGGATGTCGACTGGCTTCATTTCCGGGTAGTTTAATGTGTATCTTTGACTTGAAGTAACCGTGAAATTTTAATTATTATCTAATAAACAGATGCAGTTCAATTTCTCAAGTAAAATCAAGCATTAGGATCGGTGCTGTTTTAATGCTCTTGTTGAAACTAATTGAGACCTCGATTGGCACTCAGCCATTAATACCCCGCTTAGTATATGTTGGTTAATTACTATTTTTCAAGGGGTTACTCGTAATAAATAAATAAATAGCCTCAAAACGAACCATTTTAAACTTTCTGTATATAAAAACTTGATGAGCCTATCTTTATAATGAAATAAACCAGTAGAAATCAAATTACCCACAAATACGAAAGAATTGCAAGAATTTTTTCTTTTGGCTCCTGCAAATTGCTATTTTGATGTGCGTCAAAACAAACTGAATTGAATTTATCTTGAAATTTGCTTTAGTCAATTATTGGTGAAGTAGATGGAGTACTCCGTTCCTTAAAATTCAGTACTTTTGATAACTTAACAATATCATCCCTGGTGTGGGTATGGATTAAATTGACCATTACTGTAAATTGCAAACCAAAATGGAAAAAATAAACCTAAAGAATAAATATTAAACTAATTACTATTGACGGTACATGATATGTGTAGGTGTTCTCTCACTGACATGGTTCTACATAGTCCACTCAGTCGCTCTGACGTGGTGTTAAAATCACAGAATCAAATCAACTAAATTTATTTAACAATTTGGAACGATATTTTCAGGGAACAAGCAAAAGTGGAATTCATTTTTGAATTTGCTTCACTTTGGACATCTGCGCTCATTTCGTTTTACACCACCGTCGATCGCAAAGAAACAAAAAAATTCTGAACTTGTTTAAGTTTAGGCAAAGGAATATGAAAGCTTTAAATATAAGTTCAAAAAATGTCACTAAATAACACATCAAATAAGAATTTTCGCTTTCATTATTTAAATCCGGAGAAATAGATCGCACCACAATCACTATCAAAATTTTATTTCCAAAACAATGCAAAGTATAAATTTCACCAAAACGTTTTAGTTCACTTCCACTTTCAATTTTTAATTATATTTGCAAAAAAATCACAGCAAAAGATTATTTATCCAATTTCATTGCCAAACATCACAATTTGGCGCTTTAATTCCGCTTTGTGTAACAATATTTTTTATAAGATTTTAAAGTTGTATGATACTCACACTTAACACAAAGGAATACATTTCGCGTAAATTTATTTTATGCGCGATTTATTTAAAATAAAAAATTAGAACGGAAGCTTTTTATGTAAAAATCTAAATTATTATTAAATTAATTATTTTTATTTTACGTCTTTTACACAAACGCAACACACACACACTTATGTACACCGAGTCTTATGAATTAAGATATGTTAACTTCGTTGATGAAAAAAGCACAATAATAACATTACCATAAGTGTCAGTCCAATTTATACCTTCTTACGTTTTTATTTTTAATTTCGTAAAATGGGGGTGGTGGGAAGGAAGTGTAAATTATGAATATGGTTTGTAAATTTTTATCAATTTATATATTTTATCATGTAATATTTCGATTTGTCTATTAGTGCAAACAAATAGTTTTCCATATTATTGGTTTTTGGTTGGGTGCGAGATGAGTAAGATGGAAATTTTAACAGTTTTAAAATTAATGGCTAACGGAACTTGTGCGCTCATGATGTTCCTTACATCGATTTCACAACAATAAAATCAACCAGTTATTTACAAAGTTGTTCAGACATTTTAAACTACCATCGTAAAAATGAAAATTCGTGGATAAATATTAGATAAGTTAAACATCGTTTAAGAATGTCTTTTGAAATTACTGTCGCTGATATGCTGCAATGGCGGTGCGATTCATTTTTGACAATTTTTATTTGATATGTAAATGACACAATTTTATGTGTAAATTTTAACATGTAGATCAAGGTTCTGGTTTTTGGGAGTTTAGATAAATAATTAGTAAATAAATATTTATATTTAAGGTTTGTGTTACCGACAACTCAACGTTTCTTCGTAGAATTCTTCATATTTAAAAGTTGTTGCAATTTAATTTCGCCCCTTATTCCAGAACGGTATAGTTCTCCCATCTTGGAACAAAGTAAACCTAGATCTACATTTTCATACAACATTATAAAGATTTATGTGTATATTTTTTAAAAGTGAGCAACTCACTTGTCAGAATGACAGATTTCTGCCGATGAAACTCTAACCACCAGTAATCTATGCCGAAACCCAAAAAACCCCATGGACAAGCATAAATAAGAGGAGGAATAGGATAAAGAAGAACTCTTTTAAAAATATTATTTGCGTTAGCGCGTCCATAAGGTGGTGGATCGTGGAAAGTTGGTTGAAAACTGATTTACTGGCGGGTGGGAAAAAGATAAAATATTAACCATGCACGAAACGCAAAAATCAAATCAATGGATAACACATCGAAAGGTAATATTACCAAAAATAATATTTGTCTAAATGGTATTCCTATAATCGCAGAAGCTACCTTCAACCAACGAAATAATTTCCCGCCCAAAATCAGTTTGTTGTTTTTTGTTCGATATGTTAAAATTTATTAACTAGGAGAATACAGTGCAACGACGAGAAAAACTATGTTGACTGTCGTTGCAAATCGTGGGGACGACTCACCCCTGCTGAAGTGTTTCAATGCCGTGCAAAATTTTATAATTTTGAGACATCATCAATACGTTTTAGTTCAGACATTTTCCTCGTATGCTTTTCGATGAGGCAAGATATTTTATTTTTATGTTAAAAAATTATTAGTCCGGCCGGCCCGAATTAATAAAAAAATATGTTTTTCAAAATCAAGACTTTAGAACTAGAAGAATAAAAAATCCGGGTTTTCGAAAACCGGAATTTTTAAAACCGGGATTTCGTAGTACACCCAAGGCCGAAGCTTCCTGTAGGGCTTTGAGTAACATATGAATTTGGGCCACGGATAAGGGCCAATAAAATCTAGGTAAATTTTCTTAAAAAGGCGACTTAGACGTTCTAATGTTTTCGATATGACCATATAGTTGGAAGATGCGTCTGTTGAAAGAGGGACTCAGTTAAACCATCAAGCATAACGAGTTTCCATGTCGGCGGAACCGTATCTTCATGACGTAACCTGTAGGCGGGGGCAATAAATTTTGTCATCTAGAACTCCAAGGTTATAATCAGCTTGTGGAAATGTTTTAACAGCTTCCAGTCGTTTTGAATATGTCATACCAAAGAAAGGCGATTGACAAGATCAACGTGTAAGGGATTCAAATCGGATTCCAAATTCAAAGAGCAAATCGATCTACTCCCATTAATATGAAGATCCATAGTCGTATGAGGGGTCGGACACCACATTTTGTGAGCCCTTGGAGTAAAGTCATATGAACATCAAACGACTGGATCAAGCTTGAGGCTTCTGCATGCTAACCTTGCAGGCTGGCATGGCCAGTAGTGAATGAGCGACCTTCTATAAATAATTTTTTTTTTAATAATACGTTGAACCAGGTGACGCTGATAAAACGGGTTTCAAGTATTCGAACATGGACTTAACCGAATCGGACTACATTTTAATGAAGCGACGATAACAGCCGCATATTCCTAGAAATCGTCCTATGTGCTTGGACTTTTTTGTTTTCGGTAACTCTATTATTGCGCGAACCTTTTCCGGATTAGTTTGGAGACAACCTTCACCGATAACATACCCAAGATACTTTGCTTCTTTTAGAATAAATTTGCTTTTACCAACATTGATTTTGAGTCCTGCGCTCTTTAAACAAAAAGCGATTTTTCCAACAATTCTAGGTGCGGAATGTGGATCAAGCGGCAAATCGTCTGCGGCCAGTTATATAAGTCGAGTGGCCCAACCGTACAAAGATTGGTACAAAGTTCTCCCAGGAACAGTAAACGCTGTTTTATTCCTGAGTTGTTTGGGCCAACTTGATCTGCCAAAAAGCATCTTTAAGATCAATACCCGAGACATAACTGGCTTGATCCTATCGTACCAATAATCCAAGGATTAGTGGTAGTGGGAACGCCTCTTTAACGGTGGCCTTGTTCAATTCACGGTCAACCATGCAGAGTCGATCCTTGCCGCTTGCTTTAGACACCAAAGTGACCCAAGAACACCAAAAGCTATGACATTCCTCTATTACGCCTTGGGATAACATTAGGCCCAACCCTTTGTACAAGTGCGTCTTAACTGCCGGAGGCTCGGAATGGAACCTTTGTTTAATCGGTTTGGTCGTCCCAATATATATTACGTAGAAAATTAGGAAGGTTCTTCCTAGACCTATAGTTTTTGAAACAGTGGTAGGAATTTGCGGATGAACCAGGAGAAATGGTAGAACATAGAGAAAATTCGGCCGGTCGGTGAAACGCGAAACAAATTCCAGAAGTCGATGCCTATAGGTACAACGGTTGCTCGAAACTAGAAACAATATGTTAACGCATTGTGCGATGTATATTTTGAAATTTTACCTAAGCTCAAATATACCGAAAGATCCGTTCCGCCTCACCGTTGGCTGCAGTAGGTGGTAGAGTTATGAAATTCGACATTCGAGTATATAAATTCTAATAAATTCTCTGATCCAGCGCACCTAAAACGCTTACCGGAGCCGAGGACCTACGGCTATATGCCCGATTATATCAACATCTGCACATTCTACAGCTAAGATGGGTCGGCCCATGAGTTTTGCACTCCGACAGGGGGTCATGTGTCCCATTTCACCGCAGATCGTAATATGTTGATAAAATGTCTCTTTGTTTCCTGCCCCTATCGGGATTTAAAACCGGTACCTCCCGATCCAAACTCCAAAGCTTGATAACTGCCGTGCCATTTGGTCGGTGTTTTGGAACTTTTATTTGAAGCGGAATCCATGTTCGAAGTACTTGATAAGGAAGAGGTAGAAGAGAATTGAGATTGTCATCGCATCGATGAAATGCTCCTGATTCAGAACACTATAGGGTTATTAATTTTATCATTTACTTGAGATTGTAGCATATCCTGTCGTTGGTATAATGTTAACTTCTACTTAAGCCTGATCGAATAATTCTTCCATGGTGGATCTTCGCTCTGTTCGTTCTTATGGTGAGGAATCTGAATCACTGCTCATTGCGTTAAACTATCTTGTTACTTTTTTATAGAAAATTTCTTCTTTCGAACAAACGTTGCAGTTTCTTCATCTTGACGGCTAAGAGCATATGCTTGTCCTTTTTATTTTGTTTTATGGTAAATGAAAAATAACCGAATTATATACAAGCATCCTATATGCTGTTTCGTCACCACTAAGATGTTGCCACTACCTGTGATCCCAGATTCTTTCCAGAGAAATTTCCAGATATAAGATGTTAGGTGTAGACCTGCAATAGTTAACTTTCTATCCTTCATATTTTAATCTGTCGAATCAAACAATAAGTCAGTCCAGCCGTTTTATATTTGATTTGTTTCCTCTGGCTTATCACGCAGTCAAAGATATTTCTCGAGCAATCGTTCTCAGTACCGCAACCAATAAATTACCGCAATCACATAGACCATATGTTAAGTTTAAAGTCATGTCTGGAAAGGTCTCATATGAATCGGTTCGTCGAGGATTGTAGGAGGGATTAAAAATAGAAGTAATTGAAGAGAAAATAGGAGGGATTGAAGTGCATGTGGAAACTTCAAAAATTTGTTTATTTTGTTAAAATGTAGCTTTTATTTCAACAAAAGAGTCTACCACTTTGGAGAAAACTGCTTTCTTGTTACTCTCAAAAAATGATAACCATTTAGCGCTCGGAGTACAAACTGTGCATTATTTAAATTTCTTTTTCTTAGAGCCTTCAGAAAGAAAGATCCTTGATACAACGACTGACACCGATCGTTGTCTGAAAATCTTAGAAGTGCTGGTCACTTAGATCTAGAAACTCATCGATAATGGGAGATATCACTAACCCAAGCCCAGTATTTATCATATCAGGACCATATCATCTCCTTTAACACCCGATGGTACAAGTCAGCTTCATATCGAAGAGTAGAGCAAACCGCTTTGAATACCGTAAGAGGTTCAACCGCATACACAAGTGGAATTGTTCGAACGAGGTCAATTGTCCAATTTATATTAAGCTCGGGAATCAATTCAACATCCTCCATCACAATTAATTGACAAGACAGACATTTTACTCGGAGCTCATCGATGTTGCATCGAAAAAAAGGATGGTTGCATCATGCTGTTCAACATTCGCCCAAAATACGAAATTATATGTTCGCAAGGTTATGACCTCATCAACAACACACTGAGGCTATTATGGATAAACGAGGATGCTTGTTTGTCTCGAGAACTAACGCACAATGCGTCAGAATGTGCATCGATACATTATGAGAGGATGGAACATATACAAGCGTCGGTTTTCTAAGATTGATTAATTCCGCTTTTAATACAATAAGTAGATACAACGCTACTTGGAATTGGGTCATAAGGAGGAAGTGCTTAAAGAGCACAACAGCTTCCTCATCACGGTATAATGCAACATCGAGAGACTTCTAATCGAATTTCGCGAGCATTCGTGTGTTTCGGATTCAACATCAACCTAACATAGAATGTTCGTGAACCAACCAAATGAAAAATGTAGCTGCAGACCTCCAATATATTTGATCAGCTCGGGAGAGCATCTCCTACAACGATTATCGCCATCGTGTGAAGCGGTTTTATACTCAGTAGCTCAAACATAGCTCACTTACCGTGATTGTTTGAGTTCCTTGGAGGTTCTCAGAATCGATCGCTGGATAAATCATTCAACAAGTATTCTCAGTTATCTTCAAATTTACCGATTAGGTTACGTTTTTGAGAAAGCCTACGCAGCAAGGGTGTATGCTCGTGCGACGTCTACAGATGAATTTTTCAAAATCACAATACTGGCATCCAAGACAACCCACACACAAGATAGTTCAATCACTCAACGTGCCTCAAATTCAAATATACGCATTAACCGGCTCGCTAGAAGTATACTTGGCTGGGTAGCCAGCACGCCTAATTGCTGGTTGATTTTTGCAATCAAACTGCTTTCGCAAATATTGCGTCACCTTCAACGGAGGAAAAGGAATTATGCCTCCCAGATTGCGCGCCTTGTGATTTCGAACCCTCATTACTCCACAGACATCTGATGCTGAGGTCAGGTTTTATTTGGTTATTTTTTTAAGATCTCAGCCAATGGACACGCCAACAAAATTAGAGGTAATATACTAATATGACGAACCATAAATAAAGTCAAAGGTCGCAACGCAGGCAGAAACGTATACTACTTACTCGCTCGATGTTCATCGCTCGGAATATTTCTTCTTATCACTACTTTCTAGCAACGCGCTCGAAGGATGTTGAGTTCTGGGTTATGCGAGTCAGCACCGCGAACTCTTTCGTCAGCAATGACAGTATAATCCATGTTGTAGAGCACCTCCACGAATTGAAACTGCCATACACAAGGAGGCATCCGATTTTCATTCCCAAAGATAACCAGCTTACCAATTTATTCATTTCACAAGTACACCATAACGCTACACGGTGGTTCAAAGAATTTGTCGATGTTGGTGCCAGCATCTGATGGCCAAACTTTCATCGTATCGTGTTACTCCTTTGGGGCCGTTCCTTTTCTGCGGCGTGGATTATGCAGACTAACATTTTAAACTGTACAAAACCTCGTGGTGGTGTATCGACAAAGAGTAAAATCCGTATTTTCGTTTGTTTATCTATGAAAACACTACATTTGAAGCTGGTGTTCGAGCACACCATAAATATGCATTCATTGACGTGTGCAAAAGTTCACTGCGCGAAGAGGTAAAATCCAAAGCTATACGAAGGTTTTGCAACCAGCACTAGAGCACGAGAGACATAAATTCTGAGAGCACTGGGCGTAATTTTACTTTACGTATACATGGAGAAAATCAGGTAAGGAGTATAAATTTTGGAAATTTTTAAATGTAGGATTGTTATTTATCAGGTTTTAGGCGGGGGAAGCTAAATTTTCACTTTTTTTATTTTTAAATTTTTTTTTTTTATTAATAATTTGCTTCGTCAACCTTGCAGACACAGATCAAATAGTTTTTATCGCTCTTATCGCTTCTTCTGATAGTGCCACAAATGTTAAATTTTTTTAATGTTATTTTAATTCGTTGTATACCGTTTAAAACGTTGTTAAAAATTACTTGTACTGTCGAAAAACCAGTTAGATAAAATCCAAATATCAAAGTGAGATTTAGTAAAGTTTTTATAAAAATTACACATTTGTACGTTTTTTTGAATAAAATATAAAATGGAGTAGTTTTCCGGCAAAATTTAGCTTCCCCCTCCCAAAAACTGTTGATAAACAATCCTGCATTTAAAAATTTTAAAAGTTTATACTCCTTACCTGATTTTCCCGATGTATACGTAAGGTAAACTTTAGCCGACCTAATCAATATATAAACATGAGCAATAATTGATTAACGAAAGGAATGTATGACTGGACATCTACTGTAAGAAAACAACACCCATTTCCTGTTGTCGGGGTACTAACCCCATCAAAAATTCCCCTAAAAATACGTCATTCAGCAATCTCGTATTTCGTTCATTAATAAATTTAGATGTGAACATAAACTGCTAGTTAATTCCAAAAGTTACGATGCGATACGTTGATTAGTGACCTTGAATTTTAAAGGTACGTAACATGTCTAATGACACTTTCGGAAAAACTTTATTTTGTATATTTTCTTGTTTATTTAAACATTTTTAGTTTCATAAGTTCCTATTTATTTATCCAAATCAAACAATATATATCGTTAGTAAGAAAATGATAAGATTTGATTTCACAACCCAAGATAACACACAGGTAAATATTATGGGTTTGGTTTTTTATATTGTCGTTACATGGTTTAATCACTCCTATCAATATGTGCATATCATATAACGTTAAATAAGTACGCAACACTTATGTATTTTAATAATGCTGTTCTCTTACATGACATCATTAGCATACCGACCATACGTAGATTGACAGCAAAATAGAGAATAATGGAGATTTCCCAAGGTTCGGAAATATAAAACGCTAATTACCTAATTGCGATTTGATGTGATATCACACATGTTTAATACTTAAAATTAATTTGAATAAAAATCATTACATTAGGTCGCGGCCACACTCTCATTTACTATATGTCAAAATTACTGTGTCACAGTGACAATAACAGGAAATTGATGATGAATGTAAATGATTGTAAAGAATATTTTTAACAGATATTTTATATTTACGTTTATGAGTCAACTTAAAAATAGTTTATCGTATAAATGTAAACTAGCCTAAGTCAATCAGTCTAATATAATATTTTGACTTCAACATGCGAGTTACAATATTTTGGCTTCCATTTAAAAATTTGAAGCCGAAGGCTATATAGCAAAAAATAAAATGATTTCTCTTTCAGCTTTGTGTTTTAAATACCGTAGATTTAGGAACTCGAACTATAACAGTATTGTATAATGCGGATCTTAAAAATAGTTTGCCAAAATCGGCCTACTTATAGGCTCAAACTTTGGTGTTTAATCTGTTTTAGGGGAAACGGAATCCCGCTAAAAAATTGAATAGGTAGATGAGCGTGCAGCTCACATATAGCGTGCAGCTCACTCGCGGCTTCCAATAGAAATGTGGCTTCAACATATGTACAAAGAACATATATAAATATTGATTTACGCAGATATAACATGACAGTGACTTCCTATTATTTAACTTATCCCGATTTGCACGATTTCGCCGATTTAATTATTTTTTGGCTCGCATGATTTTGATAAAAGTTGGTATAAGAGATGACTCTTATGCTGCACTAGCACCAACAAATTAATTACAACATATTGTCATATTTTAACCCACAAAAAACTACCCTTAAAGGGAGCAAATCTTCAAAAACCATATTTTCCGTTACAGCATGCTTATCGCATTTCAGTTAATATTTCTTGTAGTGAACTGGGGACGGTACTGTAATTTCTACGCATAGCTGAACTCCCAAAAAACTTCTCCTAAAGCGTGTAATTTTTTTAAAACCTTCTTTTCGCCACAGTGCTTGGGGAGGCACTGGATTTTTTTTTACAAATTAACCCCTAAGCTATCCCAAATGGGTGCAACCGTTTAAAATACAGGAATTTTTTACATAATAAACTACAATATATTCGAATAGTTCAATTTCCAAAATCTGCCCCTAAAAAGTGAAGCTCTTTAAAACCATATTTCCCTGTATAAGTCATACCCCTCAAATAGGTTCTGAACTTTTTAAAACATCCCACAAAACTCCCACAAAAATCGATCATTCTGCATCGAATTACCATCTTGTGCAAGAAATAGGTATACCCTACCCAGAGGTACCTATCTACCCCTCAAATGGGAAATAATGTTTTAAAGAGCTTCACTTTTTAGGTGCAGATTTTGGAAATGGAACTATTCGAATATATTGTAGTTTATTTTGTAAAAAGTTCTTGTATCAACACGGTTGTTCCTACTTGGGGTAGTTTTTTATGGCTTTAATTATAAATGTCATTGTAATTAATTTGTAAAAAAAATCCAGTACCACCCCCAGCACTATACAACAAAAATTCACAGAAATGCAAAGGGCGTGGCCTGATAAAAATAAGGCTTTAAAAAAATTGCACCCCTTAGAGGAAGTTTTTTGGGGGTTGAACACCTGTAAAAAATATCCTAACTGTGTACCAAATTTATAATTAATTTGTAAAAAATTCCAGTACCATTTTCATTGGATTGTGTTACAAATCCTGATGCAGCTTTAGAGTCATGTGTAAGAATCGTTTGCGATGTGTGTTAATTTCGTGAAAACCGTTGACAGGGTCGTTCGATGGCGCCTGGTCACCGGAGGAGCACTTTTGAATCTCAGAAATCGATTGGATTGGGTTCTGATTTCGGGAAAATTTACTTCGGGGGTCATTCGTTAGGGGTCGGGTTTCATTAATTAATTTGCGCGGCAGGTACGTTTTTAATAAAAGATGGTAAAGGGGAGATTTCAAACGGCAGAAATTGATTCCAATTGATTCTATTTTCGGGAAAGTTCGTTTAGAGTTCCTTCGTTGTAGCCCCAAACGAATTATTATTTTTATAAATTTTAGATGATATGGTGTTACAGGACGGGGTACCGAATTAAAAAAGTCTGAATTAAAAAAGTTCTTTAAAAATGATTTAAAAAAGTTGATTTTTGTATGAACATCTGCTTCTTATTTTAATTCATATTTTTAACTTAAAATTATGAATTAAAAAAAGCGATTTAGAAAAATGAGAAAACTCAAAACTGTGTTAAAACACCTACCTTAATTCATTTTCAAAATGAATTAAAAAAGGCACATTTTATTTCATTTTATAAATTAAAAAATTTTAATTCGACTTTTAACAAATATTCAGAAATGTGCATTATTTTGGGCTAAAGTTAACGTATGCATCGAGAAAATCAGGTAAGGAGTATAAATTTTTAAAATTTGTAAATGCAGGATTGTTTATCAACAGTTTTTAGGAAGGGGAAGCTAAATTTTTCCGGAAAATTGTCCCATTTTTCGGGAAAATTTTCACTTAAAAAAGTTGCGTATTATTCTATTCAAAATACGTAGAAATGTGTAATCTTTATAAAAATTTAGATCTTATAATTGTATCTTAACAGATTTTCAACAGTATAAATAATTTTTCCGGGAAAATTTTTCAATTTGTCCAGGAGAGTTTTGAAATGTTTTCAATTTTTTTTTATTTAGTTTGACACTTAAAGAATTGTGCAAATAAATTGTGGAAACGCGGGGGTTTGGGGGCCAACCCCCATCCTCTAAGGTATAAACGAATTAAAATTACATTAAATAAAAATTTATGTATACGAAAGCTGATTCTTTTAACATTTGTGGCAATATCAGAAGAAGCGATAAGAGCGAGAGAAACTCTTTGATCTGTGTCTGCAAGGTTGACGAAGCAATCATTATTAATAAAAATATAAAATAATATTGAAAAAATAAAAAAAGTAAAAATTTTTCCGGAAAATCAAAAAATTAGTAAACAATCCTGCATTTAAAAATTTCCAAAATTTAAATTCCTTACCTGATTTTTCCGATGTATACGTAAAGTAAAATTACGCCTTATTTTGCATTGCCAAATTTTTACCTGCCAAATTCAAATTCAAATTCCAAAAAATTTTCATTAATGAAAATAACATTTTTTTCATTTTATAAAGAGGCTTATGTTATTTCATTTTAAAACTGAATTAAGAAATGCCTTTTTAAATTCATTGTATCGAACTTTTTTATTTCTTTTTCAACTCTGATTTTAATTCATTTTTAAAATGAATTAAAAACACTTATTTTAATGCAGAAAAAAACTTTGTTAATTCAAACTTTTTTAATTCATGTAGCCTTACAGGACGGCTTAGCAGCCGATCGTAGAGGCCTCACATGGTGATTTTTGAAGGCTACATTCTCAGGAAGAAGTGCTAAGGGTCATGGGGTTTGGGCTTACGATGTTCCTGGGTTACACCGTGAACACAAAAACTTGAAGGAAAAAAAAACCAACGCAAATAATAAATAAAACCCTGATGTTCCGCCGAAATTCATCGGCCGGAACTTGAGGAACGATCAACACCATAATAATAACTGAGTGAGGTGCCTTGGTGCGCGCATCCACTCGAATTCAAACGGCGCAAGCGCTGGTTTCGAAATTGGTTGCGGGCACCAAGGAACCGCAAACCGCACGCCGACACAGTATGAGAATCCTCCACTCATCACACCAAACCCGGAAAAATTAACAATTCATTTTTTTTTTTATGAGAAAGAAAAGAACAACAACTTCCCACAAGAAAAATGAGTGAGCGAGATCAATGTGAACCTTGAACGCGCGACATATACCCGCTATGCTAAAATCAAAAAAACCGTACCATAAAAAAACAATTTACTGTTGTAACCTTGGGCGGTCGTTATGCCACAGGGTCGCCACCCCGGACCGTTGCGGTGCCTTTCACCGATATTAAACTTAGTATGGGTTGCGGCCTTGCGGTGCCGTCATGCCACAGGGACACCCTCTCGGGTCGTTACGGTGCCTTTCACCGATACCAAACACAAATATGGGTTGTAATTTTGCCGGCCATAAAACCCGTAAATATGGCCTTGATATACCGCCAAAACAAAAGTTGGGTGTTGCCTCGCCAACTGTAAATATTGCGGCTCACCCGCCGGTAAGTATATTTGGCCTTGATTGGCAGCACGTAAATAATTCTGGCTGGGCGTTGTCTCCGCGCCTTCCGACCTTCCGGAAAACAAAATGGCCGGGTGGCCACCAGTACGTTTCGGCCTCTCCTCGATACCGATAAAAGGAGTAGCCTCGCATGGCTACCCGAAGCTCGTTGGGCGTTGGCTCGTCTTTTACCGAACAAAATGAAGTGGCCTCAACTGGCCACCCGCTATATAAATTTTCAGCCTCGTTAAAATTCGGCAGAATGATAATATGTGGAAAAATGCGTGTTATGACAAAAGCGGAACAATGGTTTTTTAGTGGCAGGAGTGGATTGTGATGAGCTCAAATTTTGAGAAAATTCGTTTAAGTTGTCCTTATTCTGGGCAGAGTTTTCGAATGTAAGGAAACGAATACAAGGAGTTCTGATTTCGGGATAATTTATTTAGGAGTCCTCCAGATGGGTTGTCGTGTTGCACAATGCTGCCTGATATTGCACCATGTTGTTAAATATTGCACTATGTCGTGTGATGTTGCATCTTGTTGTATGATGTTCCGCTATGTAGCGTCATGTTGCATGATGTTGCTAGAATTGGCACTATATTACGTAAAGTGTATCATATTGTGCGATTTTTGATCGGTTTTTTAAAAATGTGAGTTTTCGCGTTCAACTCAAGAATCGATTTCGACTAAAAAAAATTATGAGGATATTTTCGAGTGTAAGTATATCACTGGAATTGATCTTGATTTTGGGAAATTTGTTAAAAGGTGTTCCGGCTTAGTCGTTATATTGCGTAGAAATATGTCACTTCTCAATCTAATATAAATTTAAATGCCTCTGGAACCTTGCTTCTAATATGCATGTTACGACTTAAGCAATGTTACGACTTATGATCGTTATAATTTTGATTTCATAAATATCGATGGTTTATAAACGGTATGTAATTGAAAAAAATGTTGACGAAAGATGTTGATAAATATTGGTAGATCTGGTGGGTCCTTATTCAGGAAGGTTTTTGGGTTTTATTTCAGAGTATTTGGTTAGGCAGGGTTTTCGAATGCAAGAAAATGAGTACAAGGAGATCTGATTTCGAAATAATTAATTTAAGAGTCCTTCCGATGTGTTGCATTATGTTTTACCATAATTTAATTCTTTATATTGAAATGCTTGGTGGTCGAGTGGTTAAGGTGTACACTACCTAGTGTTAAAGTTTATAATTTTATTGAGGTGATTATTATTTGTAGGAGAGCGAAGTCCTAGATTCATACCTCCTCGTGCTGATCTCTGGGTAAGTCTAAATTAATCAAGCGGTGTAGTAGAGACGAGCAAGATTAATTCTGTTTATGTTTCGGGAGGGGGAGAGTTTTGGCTTTCTTTCAGACCCACACTGTAAATGCACCATAGATGACATTAAAAATCTATTCTTCGTTCAGCTAGATGAAATCATCAATAACATCCCGCACCACGACATAAAATAGATGCAAATATTGGTATAAGTGCAGAAAATACATTGCACAGTAACCCTAACTGCTTGCAACTCACTAGTAATAACAAAAACTAACGCGTCACTGCGTAAAATACTATCGGAAGACCACTCTCGATATTCCAAAATGATAGGTTCGATAATCGGTGCCGCCTGGTCCTCAAAAATAAACATAAAAGCTAGTTCTAATATCTTTGTGCTATGAAAGCCACAAACTAATACCTCCGGCAAAATAAGCGCGAATATATGAGATCATGGTTTGAAAACACCAGTTTCCAAGCAGAACAAGAAAATAGAAGGGACTGTTTTGCTAACGCCAGGAATCTCACTAAAGACTTCCACCCAAGAAATACTCCCGTCAAAGATGGAAATGGGCAGCTGAGAACAAACTTGGGCTGATCTGCTTTCAGTAACGCAAATCTACTTGCAAAACCTGCTAAATCGGAATCACGAAGTGACCCCTATTAGTAGATTGAGAAATGAAAAAGCAGCCAGTCTAGACGGAATTCCCGTAAATTTGATTAAGCTCGAACGAGCTACTTTTGCATCAAATCTGTAAATCTGAAACCAAGAAAAGTTGCCACGTTGCGTATCTCTACTGTATACAAAATGTTCGTTAACATTGTACTTGCCAGACTCATCCCTCTCTCCGAAAACATCATTGACGACTATCAATGTGATTTTCATCCCAACAACATAACCATAGAGAAGTTATGGGCCGCACTCACGTGTTTATAAAATTCGAAGAAACTGGTTTCTCTGAAAATTTTAACAACGTCTATATGTAGAATCGAATTCGAAGAAACTCTATCAGACTCCTTTCAAATAACATCTGGTGTCCGATAGGGAGATGCATTCGCGCCTGTGCTGCTCAATTTGGCGCTTGAGTATGTTTTAAGCAAAAGCAACATTGAAACTTCACTATGTATATTTAGTAAAGCGAGAAAAATTCTTGGATGCAGATGATGTCTCGGCCTAGCGATATTAACAGTAACAAAACAAGTTTTTAGCAACACTTAGGAGAATCTCGGAATCGGCTACCATAATTCTGATAGCGTTGAAATCTGTCCAAGGGTCATTAATAACACCGTTAAATGATATGCAGCCAGAAATAAGACTCCGAATCGCTGCCGAACAACGAGTTTTATTCGTCCAAGCAAGGTTATGGCAATCTAAACATCTATAACAGTCATGCAAGCCCGCACTTTATAAAGCACTCCTAAGACTTGCGCTTGCTTTCGGAAGCGAGAGTTAAACCCTGACGTCTAATAACTGTAGAATATTATATATGTTATACATTCGAAAGAAAGTTCATTCGTTCCAACAATGATACTGTTAAAGTTAGCCGAAAGTTTCCAGCCGAAAGATAATGCAGATAGTGTCTTGAATACAGCAAAAATCAGTCATGAACTCGAACTTAGGAGAATTTAGGATCGAATTACATCATTCGGGTGAAGGAGAAATTATTTCAGTTTATAGGAATTCAAAAATCGATAGGGGCGAGAGTATAAAGAGAGTTTAAAAATAGTCAAGACACTATCTGCATTATCTTTCGGCTATAATCTTTCGGCTTACTTTAACAAGGTCCAACAATGGAGGTAGCGATATAATCAGATTCATTAAATCTAACCGAGTTAGATGGGTGGATCACTTTACATGGTCCCCACAATAGCGTATCGTACGAACAAAAATCATCTGATGTTCGTTTTAGAGAAAGAGCCCGGTTGTCGAACTGGAGGGCGAGAGCAGTGGACCGAAACTGATGGAGGATTGTAGTGCATGTAGCAAAATCCATACACAGGATGTAACAGCTAGAGCGAACGAGAAAGAGAGAGAGAAGGTGAGAGGTTTATCTTCAGTTGGTGCATGCCCATTTAAAAGAAGAGAATAAATAGAAAAAAGAGAATAAATAAAAGTGTCGTGCGAGAATACAATTCAATACGTTTTTTTAGTATATGTTTTCATTGGAAAAATTTGAATTGAATTTGCTTCGTGGTAATAGTGTGAATAAACAAAAATTTGGCAGCATCAATCGAATTAAGTTTACCACAAAAACCAAAAAAAAAATTAACGATATTGTAATTGCGCGCAGAATACAATTTATAAGGCAAATCAAGAAAGCCGCATATTTTGAAGGCCGAAATCATTTTTTTAACGGGTGGCCAACCACGAGGCCATTCGCAGTTTCTATATTGGTGGCAAGACACCGCAACGGGTGGTGTGCAATTGTTCGAGTAGCACCTGTGTCGGTCGGGCAGCGGCAGAGCGGGTAACGGCAAAATCAAGCCGCAACGGTCCGGGTGGGGCAAGGCCACCTGTGGCATGACGGCCGCACAAGGCCGCAACAGGTTTTTTTTGTATTAAGGTACAATTTTTTTATTTTTATTTAAATTTTTTTTTTTATTTATTTTTTTTTTTGATATTTTTTATTTAAATTTTTTTATTCTAAATTTTTAAATATAAATATAAATATTTTGTAATCGAGCGCCGAATAGCGGTCGCGCGCTCGATGTGCATTGCTCGTCTCTCTCTCTCTCGCTCTTGTTCTCTCGTATCGTGGTGCGGTGGAGGGGAAGCTGTTTTCCTTCTGTTCGTTTTGTTATAATCGTAAATAAAATGAATTATTAAATTTTTTTCGGGTTGGTGTGATGAGGGGGGAATTCCCATCCTGTGTCGGCGTAGGGTAAGCGGTCCCTTGGTGCCCGCATCCGGATTCGGAACCGGTGGCTACCACCGTACGAGTTCGGGCGGATGCGCGCACCAGGGCACCTCTCTACTATTATGATTATCTTATTTTTATTTTATTTTTGATTTTGGCTGTTCGTTCCTCAGGTTCCGGCCGACGAATTTCGGCGGAACTTCGGGTATTATTATTATTACTTGCGGTTTTTTTTATTTTTTATTTAAATTTCTGTTAATCACGGTGTAGGCCAGGAGCCATGCATGCCTCAAACCCCACGACCCTTCGCAATTCTCACTGAGAAGAGAAACGCAAATAATAATAAAAATAATCCCGAATTCCGCCGAAATTTGTCGGCCGGAACCTGAGGAACGAACGGCAAAAAAAATAAAAAATATTATAACGGAAGCAAGATGCGCCGGTGCGCGTATTCGTCCGAACTCACACGGGCTGCGGGCACCAAGGGACCGCACACCCTACGCCGACCCGAAGAAAGACGTCCCTCCTCATCACACCCAACCGAAAAATTTTAGTGATTCATTTTATTTGTTTAGATATATGATAAATAAAAAAAAACAAAGGAAAAGACAGCTTCCCATAATCGAACAACCATTTCCCACCAACGAACAAACACTTCTCAACAGAAAAAAATACGAGGGTGCGAGAAACCAATGCGCACCGAGCACGGCACGCCTCCGCTATGCGGCGCTCGATTACAAATAAAAATTAAAAAATTGAAAATATATAAAAAAAATACTAAAAAAAAATAAAATAAACTAAAATAAATTGTACCTTAAAATTACCGTTGCGGCCTTGGGTAGCCGTACGTTGCGGGCTTTTCCCCGATAACCACAAAAAATAAATAGCCGGTTGGCTACCGTTAGTTGCGGGCCTCTCCTCGATAACCAAAAAATAAATAGCCGGTTGGCTGCCGTTATTTGCGGGCCTCTCTCCAATACACAATACAAAAAACAATAGCCGGTTGGCTACCGTTAGTTGCGGGCCTCTCCCCGATAATTATTTTAATTGCTACTTTTTTTGCCAAGGAGACAGTGTACTCAGAGTTTGACGAGGCTATTCCTTTTAGATATAATTTCACTAAAATACTACTTTTGATATGCGAGAAGATTGCTTGTTTCACATTACATAGTCCACACAACTACACATTTATGTAATTCGTACTAGATGATAAATTTCACAGAAAATTTTTAAATTTTGTTTTTTAGTATATGTATTATTATTTTATTTTATAATAATGTACAAATATGGCCAAACGCCAAAACATACTTTTTTCCATTAAAAAATTTTACAATATACTCACAAGAAAAAACTAAGCTTAGCTGTCCACAAACAAAAAACCGACCAACTTAAAAAAAACTCTCGCACCACAAAACAACGACGCGCAAAACGTTCTAGAAGAATTTTCTTTCTTCTCTGTTTCTCGTTTACATCAATTCGCATTGGTATAAACGAGAAGCATATAAGAAAGACATTTTTCTAGAACGTTTTAGTTTGCACACACTCGATGCGCATTGGTCTCGCTCTTTTGTCATTTTTTCTTACCGTCGCGCCCTCATACGAAGAGGTACAAAACAAAAACCGTCGCGAGTGCGTTCAGCACACCACAAACAGCGGTGAATATAAAATACAAAAATTGAGCAATCAACTCCCTAAGTACAGACACCAAACAGATCAGCAAACATATTAAAAATGATTAAAATTTGTTTCTTTCGTTGAGAATAAATTACAAAGTGTTTTTAAAATGTTCAAATACGTTTCAAAATTTACTTTGCACTTTGTAATATGATTTTTGGGGAGAGATTAGAACCAATCAAATCATTTATTCTATCCGAATTTGCATTTAGTTCTCCAAATTTTATTTAAAATTTCAAACAAAAATTAGTCAAAAAGTGAATTTAAAGCAATACACAAATTGCCACAAAAATGCCAGTTCGTATAGATTCCGGATTTGTTGGGAAAAATGGTAAATATTTCAAAATAAATTAAAACATAAATTATATTTATGCGTCGCAAGAAATGGCCGCTAACCTTAAACCATAAAAGTGCTGAAACGATATATAATAAACACAATTTAAAATTACAAAACTTTATGTGCATTTACTTATATTTGTTGCTTTTTTGTTTTAATTTCAGAATTTTATAAGTACTCAGCTTCCTAAACATTAAATGGTTGCTTATATGAGGAGAATTTAATTATAAGCAACATTACAACAATTCAATGTTTTTCAAGGCTGTAAAGGAAAAATGTAACAGAGATGTAACTAATTATACCTTTGTGAAGATAGCCCAAATTTCTATCCTCGAAAACTTAGATAGTTGCATAGGCCAAGATTATACAACTGTAGATATACTATCAAGAAAACATTTGGTTTAAATCGCACTGTATCTATTTTATATCATGAAATATTATTAAATATTTTGCTACCAAACTGATAACATTTTCTCATAATTTTGTTTACTCTCAGCCCAAAAATTAGTCACATTTTTTACTCTCAGCCCCGAAAATACCTGCTATCACGATAGTTTGAAACTGCCATGACAGTCGAAATAAAAGCATCATAAGATTAAAATATGTATGTGAAGATAGCACAAATTTCATCCCCGAAAAATGCGATGGTAACACCAATTATTGCTATCATGACATTTTATACTCTCAGCCCAATAAATCTCCATATGTCATGACATTTTTTACTCTCAGCCCCGAAAAATCCCACGTTTTTACTCTCAGCCCCGAAAATGTTTACTGACACGACAGTTAAAACTATCACGACACTATCACTGACAGTCTCAGCCCCGAAAAATGATTGTGTCGTGATAGTTTTGTCTCAGACTAAGAGTAAAAATATTAGATTTTCAGGATAATATGTAAACAGAAAAACTTTCGGGGCCTTGACAAATAAATGATATTTACTAATTATTTGCAAATCCCAGATTATGTTATTAAGAAATTTTACGTTATGTATTTCATGATCAAACTAGTGGTCGGACTAGTGAGTTACATCGGGTGAAAGAGGAACATTTAACGTATTTGAAATAATTTTTTGAGAATTTTTGTATGTTTAGTATTCGAGATATAGTCCACTGAACTCAGAAACTATTCGTTGACAAATTCTCATACAAAAATTCTCAAAAAATTATTTCAAATACGTTAAATGTTCCTCTTTCACCCGATGTAACTCACAAGTCCGAACACTAGTTTGATCATGAAATACATAACGTAAAATTTCTTAATAACATAATCGGGGATTTGCAAATAATTAAGAAATATCATTTATTTGTCAAGGCCCCGAAAGTTTTTCTGTTTACATATTATCCTGAAAATCTAATATTTTTACTCTTAGTCTGAGACAAAACTATCACGACACAATCATTTTTCGGGGCTGAGACTGTCAGCCCCGAAAATGTATGTGTCGTGATAGTTTTAACTGTCGTGCCAGTAAACATTTTCGGGGCTGAGAGTAACAACGTGGTATTTTTTGGCGCTGAGAGTAAAAAGTGTCATGATATATGGAGATTTATTGGGCTGAGAGTATAAAATGTCATGAGAGCAATAATTGTTGTTACCATCGCATTTTTCGGGGATCGAATTTGGGCTATCTTCACATACATAATGCACTGCAATTTTTTCGATGTGCAAATTTTAAAATGCCTAGTAAATCATTATCCACCTTGCTGTCATTATTTCCATGCGCTCTGTAAAGAATTTCTAAATTATTTTGCAAACTGCGGAGTAAATATATCAAAGCAATAGCAAATATTGCTGATCGACCGTGAAATACAAATAATGAAATTTACTCAGCAAGTTGTAATAATTGATTTGCTAAAATCGCAGTAAATACAAAGCGCTGAATTTTTAATCAGTTTTCATTAAATATTACTCCGCTTTTTTGTGAATATCACCGATTATTTTTTTCAAGGTATTTGAATTTTGGGGTTACAATAATAAAATATTATTTATATTACTTTTCTCTATGCCCCAGGTGTATCTTAGTTGGAGAAAGGCACTGATGTGTAATTAATTTTACGGAGCCAATAACTCGCCGTATCATTGTCCTAACCTAGGTAATGTCACAAAAATAACTTATTGGTAAATTTTTAAAACAATGAACGAGGTGTTTTGGTAAAACTGGATCTCTAAAAATATGAATTTGTGATCCGAAACTTTTCGAATACTATAGGTATCATGAATTCAGTGGAATTGACAGCTTTGTAAGAAAGTATGTGTTCAAGCGTAGGTTTAATCGTTAATATTTCTCCTATACTGCAATCAATATCACAACTAAACTATAACGATATGCTTCAACAAATCATAAAAATATCATCATATCCAAGATTATGCGTATCACTATTCCAAAAATTATGTAAATGTGATCAAAACAATGGAATTACCATTGAAACTTAAAACCATGAAGTTCAAGATCACACATGTTTAGCGCATATAAGTCATATCTCGTAACACACTTTTAATATAAGTTTTAACATAATTTAAATTTAATTTAGTCACAGTTTTTATCACACATTATTTAATGCTTACTAATAATTTAATCACCATTTATTCATATCCGTCTAGCAAATTTGAATCGGTTGACTATACTTGCTCTTATATAGCTTCCATTATTCATTCATAAGAATATTTTAAGATTGTCGAATTTGATATAGACGCATTATATGCAAAATTTCAATCTATTCCTATATTATAAATTAATTAATAAAAATTTGTAATTCATAAATTTTCATACATCAAACAATGTCCATTATAGTTGGCGAGAAAGAGTTCAATGCCGTTATACTCGTATGTATAGCTATAAACGAGGAAACTGAAATTCTTTAAACGTGAATATTGAATGTGATTATGATTTGTTGGCAATCGCATGAAAATTATCCGTAATGAAGATATTTGAATAGTTGAGCTTTTTAATTTAAACATTTAGGCGTAAATATTTATAAATATTTTTAGTATTCTTTCTGGATGAGCTCAGCATAATTTTTATTTAGTTAATATATTTTAAACTAGATGATTCTACTGTATAATTTTTTAAATTTTAAAGTTTTTGTGATTTTGACTAAATGCAATTTATAACATATAACAAACAAAAAATACAATTTCAAGTGGTAGAACAAAATGCAATTTTTATAAGAATTTAAAGTGGATAAGCTCGGTGTTGTGGTCGCACCATAATTAATTTAATTCAACACTAGTACATTTGTTTAAAATTTATGTAATTCCCGTTCATAATCATATTCATTTTTACATACAATGTACAATTTTAGTTGCTTCTTTTTTTGTGTCATATGATGAATTGCAAGAAAAGAAAATGTAATCATAAATGTGTCTAAATGGTTTTCTTTTAGAATGGCATTCCAATTGGAGGGGAATATGGAGTTAACGAAAGCAATAATTGTAAACGCCAGTGAAAAGCATCATGAGAAATACTGGAATTAACAGTCACTAAGACAAGGGAATTGAATGCTCACGAATACAACTAAATAACCTAAATATAATAATATAGTGTTTTGGGTAAAGAGTTTGGAAAGAATATTAGTAGACTACATGAAATACCGCAGACTCGGCAATCATATATCGTACAATATTTTCAGCCCCTTCATTACGCAGATGATACAAGAATACAAGAAAATAAAAGCATCAGACGAATTCCATGCAAACGTGAACCATCAGCTATCACCAGTAATAAATAAAATAAAAACTGAAAATTACAAGAAAGATACAATGACTGTACTAACAGAAATTTACAGGAATCGTGCACTCGATATTTTTGAGGGAATTAATGGCCGAAATATCCAGAATGTTAGCCATTTAAAGACCAGCAACACTACCAGCATACGTATCCTACCTAGTAAAATATGTTCCATCCAAAGCTACCAAGACTGCTTCCCACACTGACTCTGCGACAAATGAATACGAGATACGGTATAGAACAATAGGAAATGAGAGAAGCACAAAGATCGCAATACGCAAAACCATCAATTCCAATGAAGTGGACGAATCGATGAAAACCAGAAATATCAATTACAACAATCGATCAAACTTATAAAGAGAACGAAAGTCGGACGTCAAAATAAGGGTTTAGAAGCAACGAAGAATGTTTCACTTGCAGCAGAGAGACGAGACAGACCAAAATGAATATCAATACGAAAACTACATCAGAAATTACTAAGGGGAGGAAGGCTTAAATGAAGATAGCATAGATATAGAGATATAGAGGAGGCCTCTCTAGCCAACCTTACCTAGAACAAAATTGCTGCAACAAAAGAGTATTAAAGTTCCTCGTAGCCCGTAGACAAGCCGTTCACCGTCAAATCAGCCGGAGGTGAAATACACATAAACCAAAAAATAGCCGCACCTATTTTCAAAAGATTTCAAATGACATTCCAGTAGACTTCTTCATACTATCTGGACTAATCTCGTTCGACGGTATAATTGGAGATGAAAAAAATAGGAACAATGGTAGATAAAAAACGTAACATGTTTAAGGGGAAATTTTCAACTCAAGTCCACAATATTGACATTAGGGACAACCAACTAGATAAACAGAACAAGCTAAAATTAAGTTTTCACCACTGTTTGAACCAAATAACGACGAACACACTCAAAGATCTAAACAGTAAACGGAAGAACCGCTTTACACAAAAACATACCTCTGTCTGAAAGTCCTTACTATTCCTCAATTTGAGTCGTGGAGAAAAAACTGGACGCCTCCGGCATATAGGTGAAGAAATACCAAATGGTAATATAAACTTAATATAAACCGTTAATTGCAAATATGATCGCAAGACATCGTCGTCGTCTAATAACTTAATCGTATTTCCGGATTTTAATCGACCGTTAATTTTAACAACAAACGCATCAAACACCTTATGTGTCAAGGTCCTTGAACACCACAAAGAAAAACTATGCAACCAAGTAAAAGGAAATATTCGTAATTGTCTGATAGATAACCAACCATTAACATTTGTCTTGAGTAACCGAAATAATATCAGCAAGTTGTAAAATGGAAGGATCGATTTAAAACTGGGATTGAACACCAAGCAGCGAAACGATGCGAATCGCTAATAAATATTTTAAAGATCTAGTAATTAATATTCCTAAAAAGGAACGATATGTTATCTACGAAGAACCTCATCATAACTATGATGTGATGACTTCTGGCCCGACATGAACACGGACACATTAAACACAATTTTGGAAAAAAAGTTAAACCCGGCACTTCTAAATGGTATAAAAATCCCAGACGAATATATTGAAATACTCCAGTAATTATACCAACGAAACCACTAACTACAAAATACGGTTAACAAGAAGAGTAGTGGTGAACTAAAACAACGACGAAAATAAATATAAAATTCTTCTGACGGAGAACACCGAAATGCAACAGATATGCAACGAGAATAAGTACGACCAGCATTCTAACAAACCTAAGCTATACAGAAAACGCTAATACCAGTGACATTCCCGCCGGAAATTCTTCACATTGATATATTGGAACAACAAATTAATTCGGTCCGTTTCAAAAAGTGGCTCTGACTATAATAAATTTTTTATAGTAAAAGTTAATTTCCATTGTTTCAGACAGATTGGACATCTGCCGTTAACAATCAGCTTGTGTTAACTCTGTCGGATGTTGTAATAACTAAACAGCATTTGAGATGAAAGTTAAATTTTTGTTTGAATTGGAAAAAAGTGCTGCTGAAGTACATCGAATGCTTGTGAAAGTTTTCTGTGACAATGCTCCAATTGATAAATCATGTATAGAATGATTTTGACGCTTCAAAAATGATGATTTTAGTGTTGAAGATAAGCCTCGCTTAGGACAGCCAAAAAAAATTGTAGTCGATGAATTAGAGGGATTGCTCGATGAAGATCCGACTCAAACGCAAGAGGAGCTTGCCGGTACATTAGGAGTAACCCAACAAACAGTTTCCGTACGATTGAAATATATGGGTATGATTCAAAAGCAAGGCAATTGGGTCCCTTATGAATTGAACCAAGAGACGTGAAAAGGTGTTTTTTTTCTTGTGAGCAGCTACTTCAAAGGCAACCAAGAAATTGTTTTTTACATCATATAGTGACTGGTGACGAGAAGTGGATCTTCTACGATAACCCCAAGAGGAAAAAATACTATACCCCGGCCAATCGTTGCCATTGACTGAAGGTTATGCGGTACGGAGGCGAGCGGTACAGATTACAATTAATTCGTTTGAGCCGTACATTTCGAGAAAAACGTTCGGAATATGAGGAAAGGTGTGATTAAGTTATTCTTCTGCATGACAACGCTCAGCATCACGTTGCAAAGGTCATCAAAAAATATTTGGAAATGCTCAAATGGGATATTTTACCACACCCGCCGTATTCTCCGGACATTGCTTCTTCTGATTACTATAGTTGTTCCAACGGATACAACACACGATTTGGCAGGTCACCGGTTCACTTCTTTAGAAGAAATTGAAAATGGGCTTCAAACTTGGATCGCTTCAATAGTCGAATAGTTTTTCCGAGATGGGATTCGAGAATTGCCTGACAGGTGGGAAAAAGTCGTAAACAGCGATGGACACTATTTTAATTTTATTTTAAAATAAATGCATTTTTCAAATTAAAAAAATGGACCGGACTAATTTGTACTACCAATATTATTATTTGTACATTCTTAACAAATGTCATAATATGTTTATTCTACCTCTGTTTAATTAAGTGTTCGAGAAGTGAACCCGATGGATCTTTCAATGTAATTTTGAATTTAATTTTATTTTATTTCTCTTATAAATCATCTGTAATACCCTAAAAAACCTAAAAACTGTTTGATTTTCTTTTGGTTTTTGGGAAGCGGCCAGTCTAAATTTTTCTGAATTTTGTCTTTATTTGATTTCATTCCCTCCTGTTATGTATGTAAATTTCACTCAGAAAGTCATCCCAGAAAAATAAATTATTGCACCAGGCAACGCCCATAGGATTATTTAGATTGATAATTGATTCAGCCCAAAAAATATTAAAAGCTTGTAATAAAACATATTGTATGGAACGAAAAAAATATATGTATTTTGAACCCAGATATACGAGGGCTGTCTGACAAATTGCCGACCTAACAAATCCTTTCTTCAAATTTATTTTTATTGCTCTACATAGTCTCCTTGTAAGTCTATACATTTCCCCTAACGATGCACACAACACTTCAACCCGTCCAAATAGTACTCAGTCTCATTCGACGAGAATCTTGACCTTTCAGCGCAACTTTTAGCTTAGAGAACAAAAAAAGTCGCTTGGGCTAGATCTGGTGAGTAAGGATGCGGAGTTGTGAAATGGCGCATTGTCTTGGTGTCTCCTGTAATGGTTTTACCTTTTTGAAGATAATCGATTAAGATAATTGCATGACGTCCCAGAAAACAAACGTCATAACTTTCCCAGCTGAAGGAACAGCCTTTACTTTTTGAAGCCGTTTTCTCCTTGGCTGTTTACTATTTTGACCGTATTTTTGATTCTGGAGTGTAATGGTGTATCCAAGTTTCATCAACAGTAATTAGTCGGCATCAAAACTCTGATTTATTCAACAGAGGTATCACCAGAGTATAGCGTTGGAAATGTTCGAACGCGTTTCTGGTTGAAAGCGAGCGTAGGCCGTATTGCCTTTAAAAGTAAAAATGACAGCTCGATGCTCGATTTTTTCTATTTTCACGAAACACTCACATAGACTCACTCAAACGAGTGTTGTTAAACCACAACTGCCAAAATGACTGATATTTCGGTGGGGACCTTTCAGCGCATGCGCAAACACACTCCCCTACCTTCTTGATCAGTGCTGCCATAAAGTTTTTTGACAATCGTATGACTATCGCCTTGCGTAAGCCTTTTTATTTTGGCAATTATTGAATTTTTAATATTCTACCACATACTTTGCTTGAAAATTAGAAGATCAATTTTTAGAGGTCCGGAGAAAAACATTTTTAATATTTTTTCTGGATGGATTCACGTATGTGAGTGAAGATAGCCTGAAAACTATCCCAAAAAAAAAGATATTCTTCTGTCATTTCTAAAATGCACCAAAAAGCCTCTTCACCCGGATAATAAAAAATAATTTTCTTTCAAATCATACTCTATCCCAAAATCTACAATAATTGTCTGAAAACTGATCCAATCAATTTTTATATTAAAAAATAAAATGCCTCTGTAAAATGCATCAAAAAGCCTCTTCACCCGAAAAATACAAAAATAATTTTCTTTTAAATCATACCTCTATCCCGATATCTAAAATAATTGTCTGAAAACTGATCCAATCAGTTTTTCTATCAGTTTTATTCTAATTGATTGGACCAGTCTTCAGACAATTCTTTTAGATTTCGGGAGAGAGTATGATCCGAAACGAAATTACTTTCTATTTTTCGGGTGAACAGGCTTTTTTATGAATTTTAAGCAGATGTTTTATTTTTTTTAATAGAAAAATTAATTGGAACAGTTTTCAGACAATTATTTTCAAGAAAATTATATTTTATTTTTCGGGTGAAGAGGCTTTTTGATGCACTTTAGAGGCATTTAATTTTTTAATAGAAAATTTGTTTGAACTTCAAGCAATTCTTTTGGATTTCGGGATAGATTATGATTTCAAAGAAAACTATTTTTATTTATCGGGTGAAGAAGATTTCTGATGCATTTTAGGGAGATGTTTTATTTTTTTAGTAGTTGGAAAAGATTTCAGGTGAACACAGGTGAACACTAAGCAGAACACTTTTCGGGTGAAGAGGCTTTTTAATGCATTTCAGAGAGATGTTTTTGTTTTAATAGAAAAATGTCAGGGAGTCAATTCGCGTTCCATGAAATTATGAAAATGAAAAGTTTTTTTCATTAGCAATCGAGTAGTTTTGCATTCCTCATAATCAATTTTGATTTCAGACAGTAAAATTTAAAATTAGGTGCAAATAATTCAAACTACTAGATTGCCAATGAAAAAAACTTTACATTTTCATTAGTTTACGGAACGCGAATTGACCAAACGGTAATTCTTTTAGATTTCGGGATAGTACATATATGAATTGAAAGAAAAATGATTTTTATTTTTCGAGCGAAGAGGCTTTTTGATGCATTTTAGAAAGACGTTTGTCTTTTTAATAGAAAAATTGATTGGACCAGTCTTCAATTGATTTAGATTTCAGGAGAGAGTATGATCCGAAACAAAATTACTTTCTATTTTTCGGTTGAAGAGGCTTTTTGATGCATTTTAGAGAGATGTTTTTGTTTTAATAGAAAAATGTTCAGATAATTCTTTTAGATTTCGGGATAGTGTATGATTTGAAAAAAAATTACTTTTAACGGGTGAACAGACTTTTTGATGCATTTAAGAGAGGTATTTAATTTCTTAATAGCAAAATTAATTGGACCAGTTTTCAGGCAATTATTTCAGATTTGGGATAGAGTATGTTTTAAAAGAAAATTATTTATAGTTTTTTGTGTGAAGAGGCTTTTTGGTGCATTTTAGAGAGGTATTTAATTTTTTAATAGAAAAATTTATTGGATCAGTTTTCAGACAATTATTTTAGATTTCGGGATAGTGTATGATGTGAAAGAAAATTACTTTTTATTTTTCGTGTGAAGAGACTTGTTGATGCATTTTAGAGAGGTATTTATTTTTTAATAGAAAAATTGTTTGGGTCAGTTTTCAGGCAATTCTTTTAGATTTCGGATAGAGTATGATTTGAAAGAAAATTATTTTTTATTTTTTAAGCGAGGAGGCTTTTTGATGCAACTTAGATAGATATTTGATTAATAGAAAAATTGACTGAACCAGTTTTCAGACAATTATATTAGTTTGTGTGATTTGAAAGCAAAATATTTTTTTATTTTTCGGGTGAATAGACTTTTTGATGCATTTTAGAGAGGCATTTTATTTTTTTAATAGAAAAATTCATTCTGAGACTTTTTGAAGTATTTAAGAGTTATTTTATTTTTTAATAGAAAAATTAATTGAACCAGTTTTCAGACAATTGTTTCAGTTTTCGGGATATTGTATGATATGAAAGAATTTTATTTTTTATTTTTCGGGTAAAGAGGCTTTTTCATGAATTTTAGAGAGGTATTTTATTTTTTAATAGAAATATAAATTTGACCAATTTTCAGATAATTATTTTAGTTTTTGGGGTAGAGTATGATTAGAAAGGAAATTACTTTTTATTTTTTTGGGCGAAGAGGCTTTTTGATGAACTTTAGAGAGGTATTTAGATTTCGGGATAGAGTATGATTTGAAATAAAAAATAAATTTCGAGTGAAGGGACTTTTTGATGCATTTAAGAGATATTTTATTTTTTAATAGAAACATTAATTGAGCCAGTTTTTAGACAATTGTTTTAGTTTTCGGGAAAAAGTATGACTTGGAAGAAAATTATTTGTCATTTTTCGGGTGAATAGGCTTTTTGATGCATTTTAGAGAGGTGTTTTATTTTTTATTAGAAATATAAGTTTGACCAATTCTCAGACAATTATTTTAGTTTTCGGGATACTGTATGATTTGAAAGAAAATTAATTTTTTATTTTTCGGGTGAATAGGCTTTCTGATGCATTTTAAAAGTATTTAATTTTTAATAGAAAAATTGATTGGGCCAGTTTCCAGACAATTATTTTAGATTTCTGGATAGAGTATGATTTCAAAGAATTTTGTTTTTTGTTTTTGGGGGAAGAGGCTTTTGATGCATTTTAGAGAGGCATTTAAATTTTTTAATAGCAAAATTAATTGAGCCAGTTTTCAGACAATTCTTTACTTTTAAGAATAGAGTATGATTTCAAAGAAAATTATTTTTAATTTTTCGGGTGAAGAGGCTTTTTGATGCATTTCAGAGAGGCATTTATTTTTTTTTAATAAAAAAATTGATTTGATCGGTTTTCAGGCAAGTTTTTCAGATTTCAGAATAGAATATATTTTGAAAGAAAATTCCTTTTTATTTTTCGGGTGGAGAGGCTTTTTGGTGCATTTTAGAGAGGTATTTTATTTTTTTAATAGAATAAAAAATATTACCATTTTTCAGACAATTATTTTAGATTTCGGGATAGAGTATGATTTGAAAGAAAATTATTTTTTATTTATTGGGTGAAGAGGCTTTTTAATGCATTTTAGAGGGATATTTTATTTTTTTAATAGAAAAATTGACTTGATCTGTTTTCAGTCAATTCTTTCAGATTTCTGGATAAAGTATGATTTGAAAGAAAATAGTTTTTTATTTTTCGGGTGAAGGGGCTTTTTGATGCATTTTAGAGAATGCACGTTTTATAGAAAGTACATCTTCACAAGAGGCTAACTTCACATACATGATGGATTCCAATATCTATATTTTGTAATATTTTTCGGGCTGAAAGGCTTTTTGTGTAATTAAACAATTATATCTAAAGATATTTTTCATGGTGGTTTTCGGGCCAGCTTCATATCCGCTTAATTCAATACATATTTTGAGGGTTAGTTCTCGTTACACTACTGATGCCTTTCTTCTATTTTTATAAATACCAGACCCGAAGCGTTTTATTAAGCGGATTATTCCATAAAATTAAATAAAAACACTACACCATATTTACATATTCTATTAACGCGTCACATTTCCTATATATTTCTTGAGTATTCTCGAAATTACAAAGTAGGTAATTATTGTTTTTATATCACACATTTTTGAAAATATGCGTGTATCATTTAAAAAATAATAATTTTTGTTTATTTAGTATCACTTAAATAATTAAAATTGTATACATTTCGCGAAATTTAATTTACGTTATTAATTAAAATAAAATCCAAAAATTTCTAAGCTTTTTACAAATTTTAACTTATTTTTTGTTTTTTTTTAAAACCTCTCTTCTCTTAATACGTATCGTATCGCATTTAATTAAATCGTTAGAGTGCGCCAAATATACTAAAACATTTTGTTTACAATAAATAATAAAAAATAACATATTAATAAAATAACATTTTTAAAAGATTAAAAAAATAAAAATCATAAAATAAAACTTAAAAACTAATGGCAATGTTAAGGTGTTCGTATAGAATTCTTTTATTACACTTAATACTATAAAATAATAATGATAAATTGTTTAATTATTAATTTGAAATTTTAAAAATATTATTTTATTAAATAATACAGAACCCGCGTAAAATTTGGCGGAGGCCCGTTTCGAAATGCATGCTAGAACCGCGCACCAATTAAAGCATGCTTTCAATATTTTATACAGGGCTGCCACTCAATTTTAGTCGAGTGCGGTTCACAAAATGGCGCACCCTCAACGTTTAAACTTATTTGTTAACATTATAATCTCATCAATTAATTTTCTTTTGTTTTGTTTATTACAAATTATAAATAATTAAATTATAACAGTTGTAATAAATATTAATGGAAGACAAAATTTAATTGCTATTTACTACTATATCGCTTTGTGTATCGTCTGGCCGTGGAACTGCTGCTGGTGTATCATTTGAGTGGTGTTTCATTTTTCGGCCCTTGCGACGATTC
Source organism: Nephrotoma flavescens (assembly GCA_932526605.1). Taxonomy (NCBI): domain Eukaryota; kingdom Metazoa; phylum Arthropoda; class Insecta; order Diptera; family Tipulidae; genus Nephrotoma; species Nephrotoma flavescens. The sequence continues at coordinate 226,981,162 of OW052222.1, read as the reverse complement.
GGTGACTTTACAATGTGCTGCTTATTTGGATCGACCATTTTTAGCACATTCTGGAAGCTATCCGAACTTGGAAGCGATTTTTCGGCCCCAACATTTTGTTCCTGATGGCAGAATGAACATGGATATGGCATTGGTAGTGCATTTATTGGGAAACCTCCGGCAACATTTGTGGCATTAAAATTATTACCAGTTCCTGGACAATATGGGAAGAATACAATTGGAATAAAACCGATTATTCCGAATGGAACTTGAACATTTGGTTGTTGCTGATTTTGGTCCGTTGATTGGGAATTTGCTTGGGGTTGGCCTTGTTGGGCGAAAAAGTTGAATGGATTGAATTGATTTGCATTATAATTTAGTTGTGTATTTGCCTGGCCGATATTTGTAGGATAGTTTGATATTGGTAGTGGTGGAATCACGGATGGTATATTTGGTGGTGGTGTTGTCAGTTTATCACCTGTTTGAATACCGGTTGCATTTGATTTTGGTTCCACCAAGTAACATGGACATGTTCCGGGTGATGGAATATTTGGGATTGGGTATGGATATGGGATGATATAAAGTGGATATTTAGATATGGAAATGGCATAATTTGGATAATTATCTACTTGAGTGTTTATTTCACCTACTGGACGATTTGGTGGATAGACACCAATAGCTGTTCCAGGCGAGCCAGGAACTGGAGATCCAGAGGGTGTTTGAGCTTGTGTAGGTGGGCATCCAAACGGATAAAATTGACAGAGCTGGAAATTTTGGCCTGGTTGATTAATAACAATTTGACCCGCTTGACCAGGTTGCCCTGGTTGACCTGACACACCTGGTTGACCGAATGAAACTGATATACCAGGTTGGCCCGGTTGTCCTGCTCCACCAGGTTGACCCGGTTGTCCTGATACACCAGTTTGACCTGGCTGACTAACTGAACCGGTTAGCCCAGGTTGACCTGGTTGTCCAAATGAGCCTATTGTACCAGGCTGGTTGGTTTGTTGACATGTGTATTGGCCAAATTGATTATATTGACACGACTGTCCCGGTTGACTTGGTTGGCTGGGTTGGCTTGGTTGACTAGACTGACCCGGCTGCCCAGGTATTCCTGTTTGGCCTGGAGTTCCAGGTTGTACAGTAGGTCCTGAATTTTGACCAGGTTGTGTAGTGGAACCCGGTTTCGCCGGCTGACAAATATATTGTCCAAATTGATTGTATTGGCATGACTGTCCTGGTGATCCGACTTGACCTGTTCCGCCAGAATGGCCAGGTGAACCAATTCCACCTGGCTGACCTGTTACACCTGGTTGACCAGTTACACCTGGCTGACCAGTTACACCTGGCTGTCCAGGCTGGCCAGTTAAACCTGGCTGCCCAGGTTGACCAGTTCCACCAACATGACCAGTTTGTCCAGGTTGACCAGATTGCCCTGGTTTGACAGGTTGACTAGGTGACCCAGGTTTGTCTGGTTGGCTCGGCTGAGCAGGTTGACTAGTTATACCGGGCTGTCCAGCTGGTTGACACGTATATTGTCCGTATTGATTGTATTGACAAGTTTGACTAGTTGGACCTTGAGAACCCGGTTTAGCAGATTGGTTAGGTTGTGCTGGTTTGGCCGGTTCACCGGGTTGACTTGTTTGTCCAGGCGAACCTGGTTGACATGTATACTGACCAAATTTATTATATTGACAAGATTGGCCTGGTTGTCCGATTTGTCCAGGTTTACCTGGTTGCCCTTGCGTTCCAGATTGACCTGGTTTACCTGGTTCACCGGATATACCGGGTTTGCTTTGATCTGGCTGGCTAGGTTTACTTGGCTGACCTGTCTGACCAAACACACCGGGTTTCCCAGCTGTTTGACAAGTATACTGTCCATATTGATTGTATTGGCAAGACTGACCAATTTGAGTAGTTGGACCTTGAGAACCAGGTTGGCCAGATTGGCTTGGTTGAGCTGGTTTTCCTGGTTGAGTGGGTTGACCTATTGTGCTCGATTGGCCGGGTTGACTTGGCTTGCTAGGTTGAGTTGGTTTACCAGTTTGACCAATTGAGCTTGGTTGGCAGGTGTACTGACCGAATTGATTGTATTGGCAAGATTGGCCAGTTTGACCTGATTGTCCAGGTTGACCGGGTTGTCCAGGTTGACCAGTTTGACCAGTTTGACCAGGTTGACCTGGTTGTCCAGGTTGGCCTGATTGTCCAGATTGGCCTGGCTCGCCTGATTGTCCAGGTTGACCTGGCTCGCCTGATTGTCCAGTTTGCCCCGGCTGCGATCCTGGTTTTCCCGTTTGCCCCTGTTCACTAGGTTGACTACTTGAGCCAGGTGTTCCAGATGGACCAATTGATCCTGGTGTTCCAGTTTGTCCCGTTTGGCACGTGTATTGACCATATTTATTATATTGACATGATTGACCAGATTGTCCGGTTTGGTTAGGTTTACCGGATTGACCTGGCGAGCTGGGCTGGCTCGGCTGGATAGCCGCGCCCGGATGGCCTGTTTGTCCCGGTTGGCCAGAATTGCCTGTTGAACCTGGTGTGCCTGTTTGGCCTGTTTGTCCTGGTTGGCTGGGATGGCCTGTTGATCCTGGTTTCTCAGGTTGGCCAATAGAACCCGGTGGGCTTTCAGGTGTTCCGGACGCTGGTTGGCAAATATATTGACCAAACTGATTATATTGACATGATTGACCAGATTGTCCGGTTTGGGTTGGTTTACCGGGTTGACTTGGTGAGCTAGGCTGGCTGGGGTGAATAGACGTGCCTGGATGACCAGTTTGTCCCGGCTCCCCAGGATGACCTGTGGAACCTGGTGTACCTGGTTGACCAGGATGGCCTGTTGAACCTGGTTGGCCGGGTTGGCCGACTGAACCCAATGGGCTTCCTGATGTACCGGACCCCGGTTGGCAAACATATTGACCAAATTGATTATATTGACACGATTGTCCAGGTTTTGAGGGTTGGTCGCCTGTACCGGGTGTTCCGGTCTGGCTAGGTTTAATGGGTTGCCCCGAATGACCTGGTTGGCCTGGTTGTCCAGATCCACCAGGTTGCACTGGTGGTCCAAATGAGCCTACAGGTTTATCAGGCTGACCTGTTTGTTGACATGTGTATTGACCAAATTGGTTATATTGACACGACTGTCCAGGTTGGCTTGGAGTTCCAGTTTGACTAGGTTTTGTTGGTTGCCCCGATTGACCTGGTTTTCCTGGTTGTCCTTGTTGGCCTGGCTGTCCTGTTTGCCCGGGTTGTCCTGGTTGACCTGTAAAATTTTGTTGCCCTGGTTCAGTAGGTTTACTCGGCGTGCTAGAAGATCCAGGTTCTCCGGGTTCTACGTTATTGCATACATATTGGCCATATTGATTGTATTGGCATGTTTGTGTTGGTTTTATCTGCTGACCAGGTTTAGCCGGTTGTCCAGATGTGCCAGTTTGAGTTGGTTTGTCTGGCGTTCCTTGTTGACCTGGTTTTCCATCTTGACCTGGTTTACTACAAGTGTATTGTCCGAATTGGTTGTATTGGCATGTTTGCCCTGCTTGATTTGGTTGTTCAGGTTTTCCATCTTGGTTAGAAAGGCACGTATATTGTCCGTATTGGTTATAAGAACATGTTTGCCCAACGTTTCCTGGTTTACTTGGTTCACCTGCAGGTCCTGATGGTTTTACTGATTGACTTCCTGTCCCTGTTGGGCCACCTAAAGGATATTGGCCTCCTACGCCAGGTTGTCCTGATTGATTAGTTTGTCCTGATTGACCAGGTGGTCCTGATGTTCCTTGAATTCCAGGTTTCCCTGGCTGTCCCCCGTGTCCTCCTACACCAGGTTGCCCAGGTTGTCCACCGGGTCCTGGCTGCCCAGGGTAGCCAAGGGTGCCAGGTTGACCTGGTTTACTTGTTTGTCCTCCCGAAATGAATTGAATTGATGTCGATTGGCCTGGTCGATTTGTGACTCCAATTTGCCCATATTGACCTGTAACTGTAAAATAATATTCGGCATTATATTACTATGTGTATTCCAAGTTTATTGTGAAAACGATGTGGAAATAATAAAAATTGTAATGACTCAAACCTATGATTTGATTAACAATTCCAGATTCCCCAGTTTGCACTGGATTAATAAATCCCGATTGTCCCTGTGAACCAACTATGGTTGTTGTATGAATATGATCTGGATGTGCGCATATGTGATATACTGTGTATATTAATGGTGATTGTGATCGAAAAATTATGAAAATGTGAAATGAATTATAATGAAATGATGTGACATGATTTGAGACGAAAATAATTAAAAGAATCGCTAAATTACTTACCAGGACCATCCGTAGATGTAATAATTTGATTACCAGTGCCTGTTGTGATTGTTTGATAGCTTCCACCTGTTAGACCAGTTCCAGTAGTAACTGTAAAAATATTACCGCCGCCTGTACTGGTACCAGGTTGTCCGGATGTACCACCAGTTTGCCCTGGTGTAGGTCGTGAACCAATAACTCCAGTTATGCCCGTGCTTCCAAAACTAAACGAGCCGCCAGATACTGCACCTGGTTTTTGCGTAGGTGTTGTACCACCTGGTTGCCCAAATATTGGAGGATTATATCCACCAGTAATACTTGGAGAACCTGAACCACCTGGTCCAAAAGGTCCAGTAGATCCACTTGGACCACTGGAGCCAGTACCACCACCCACTCCTGTTCCACCAACTCCTCCAACAGACCCAGTTCCACCTAGTACGAAAATTTTATTGAAAATATTTTGAGACTAAATAATATTCACTATATTAATTATTACCTGAAGATCCCGTACCTCCAATACCACCGACTCCACCTCCCGCTCCACCAAATCCTCCTTGCGGTCCAGTAACATGTTGATATGCACCGCTTCCGGGTCCATGATGGCCTGTTGAGCCTGTGACATGTACATATTGTTCACTGCCAGGTGGTTTATGTGAACCTGTAACACCGCCCGGACCAAAATGGCCATTTGACCCACCAGGCCCGTTAGGTCCGAAAGGACCTGATGATCCATCAGGTTTAGATCCAGTTGGTTTATATGAACCGCTAATAGTCTCACTACCGATCGTTACGGTTCCAGTTGATGACCCTGGTTTTCCGAATGGTCCAAATGGACCTGTACCACTTGTTGACCCTGACGAACCAGGCGACCCACTTGAACCCGACGAACCACTTGGCTTAGTACCTCCATGCCCACCGATTCCTCCTGCAAAACCTGGGCCTCCAACCTCACTACCAGGACTAGTCGACACTGATCCACCCCCTACTGCTCCGGGTTGTCCTGATCCTATTCCAATTCCAAATCCACTTCCACTACCAGTTCCAATATTAACTCCAAATCCGGATCCAGTACCTTGACCCGGTTTTCCGCCTGTGCCTACACTTCCTGGACCACCAAAACCGCCTGTTCCTCCTGCTCCACCTGTTAAATCTACGAGTTAATCATATTTCTAATTACAACCACAATCGGAAATGCGTACCTGATGTTCCTGTCACATGTTGATATTGGCCAGCACCTGGTCCACTTGATCCAGGTGATCCTGGCTTTCCAGTCCCAGACCCACTTCCTCCGTCACCTGGTTTCCCAGTTCCTATTCCTATTCCAAACCCACTTCCACCACCCGGCCCAATATTAACGCCAAACCCAGATCCAGTACCTTGACCTGGTTTACCACCTGTGCCTACATTTCCAGGGCTGCCAAAACCGCCTGATCCTCCAGATCCTCCAACTCCACCTGCAAAATTTCTTATTGCTCTTATTTCTGAAAAACAAACTTTATCGAAATCTCTTACCAGTTGGACCAGTAACATGTTGATATTGACCAGCACCTGGTCCAGATGAGCCGGGTTTTCCAGAATCAGATCCACCACTACCCGGTTTTCCACTGCCTATTCCAATTCCAAATCCACTTCCACCGCCACTTCCAATATTCACTCCAAATCCGGTTCCAGTACCTTGACTTGGTTTTCCACCCGCCCCAACACTACCAGGGCCACCAAAGCCGCCTGATCCTCCAGATCCTCCTACTCCACCTGTAAAATTTCTTAATGATCTTATTACTGAAAAAAACAAAATCGAAAACTCTTACCAGTTGGACCAGTAACATGTTGATATTGACCAGCACCTGGTCCAGATGAGCCAGGTTTTCCAGAATCAGATCCACCACCTTCACCTGGTTTTCCACTGCCTATTCCGATCCCAAATCCACTTCCCCCACCACTTCCAATATTAACTCCAAATCCGGTTCCAGTACCTTGACCTGGTTTCCCACCCGTCCCAACACTACCTGGGCCGCCAAAACCACCTGATCCTCCAGATCCTCCTACTCCACCTGTAAAATTTCTTATTGATCTTATTACTGAAAAAAAACAAAATCGAAAACTCTTACCAGTTGGACCAGTAACATGTTGATATTGACCAGCACCTGGTCCAGATGAGCTAGGTTTTCCAGAATCAGATCCACCACTACCCGGTTTTCCAATGCCTATTCCAATTCCAAATCCACTTCCACCGCCACTTCCAATATTCACTCCAAATCCGGTTCCAGTACCTTGACCTGGTTTTCCGCCCGCCCCAACACTACCAGGGCCACCAAAGCCGCCTGATCCTCCAGATCCTCCTACTCCACCTGTAAAATTTTTTATTGATCTTATTACTGAAAAAAAAACAAAATCGAAAACTCTTACCAGTTGGACCAGTAACATGTTGATATTGACCAGCACCTGGTCCAGATGAGCCAGGTTTTCCAGAATCAAATCCACCACCACTCGGTTTTCCACTGTCGATTCCAAATCCACTTCCCCCACCACTTCCAATATTAACTCCAAATCCAGTTCCAGTACCTTGACCTGGTTTTCCGCCCGCGCCAACACTACCAGGGCCACCAAAGCCGCCTGATCCTCCAGATCCTCCTACTCCACCTGTAAAATTACTTATTGATCTTATTACTGAAAAAAAAACAAATCGAAAACTCTTACCAGTTCCACCAGTAACATGTTGATATTGACCAGCACCTGGTCCAGCTGAGCCAGGTTTTCCAGAATCGGATCCACCACCTCCATCTGGTTTTCCACTTCCGAATCCAAATCCTCCGCTGCCCGTACTAATGTTTACTCCAAATCCAGATCCAGTACCTTGACCGGGTTTACCACCTGTGCCTACTACACTAAAATCCCCAGCACCACCGAAGCCGCCGGATCCTCCTGTGCCACCTGTTCAATTCAGAGTAAATCTCGTATCTATCCAAACACGCAATCATTAAAACTTACCGAAGGGTCCTGTAACATGTTGGTATTGTCCGGAACCTGGCCCATTTGGTCCAGGTGATCCGGATGATCCAGATCCAGATCCAGCTCCACCGCCGTAACCAGGCTTTCCGGTCCCTACTCCGATTCCAAATCCACCGCCGCTACCGGTACCCTGGCCGGGTTTTCCTCCAGTGCCAAAATCTCCAGGACCACCAAAGCTGCCTGGTCCTCCAGACCCTCCAGCATTTCCTTGGCCAGGCTTTCCAGCTCCAGTACCTTGACCTGGTTTTCCGCCTGCGCCTACTCCGCCAAAACCTCCAGGACCACCAAATCCGCCTGATCCTTCAGAGCCTCCTAAGCCACCTACCCAATTTAAAGTTAATAACATATATATTAAAAATGTTGTCAATAACTCCTACCAGCTGGTCCAGTAACATGTTGGTATTGTCCGGCACCTGGCCCGTTTGGTCCAGGGGATCCGGGCTTGCTTGATCCTATTCCTATACCAAATCCACTTCCTGTACCTGTCCCGAAATTAACTCCAAACCCACTTCCAGTTCCGAGGCCCGGTTTTCCACCTGAACCTACACCTCCCGGACTACCAAGCCCTCCTGGTCCACCAGGCACACCAAATCCGCCTGTACCACATTTTAAATAAAAGGTTAATTTTAAAATTAAACAAAAATTTATCAATAACTCGTACCTGATCCAGGCGACCCTGGTTTTCCAGATCCAGCACCATCTCCTTGACCGGGCTTTCCAGATCCGAAACCGATACCAAAACCACTTCCAGTACCATGGCCTGGTTTTCCACCTGTACCAATACCTCCAAAACCTCCAGGTCCACCAAAGCCACCTGCACCTCCTGATCCACCAGATCCTCCGGAACCGCCTGTTGATTTTAAGATTAATTTCAAATCTTAACACAAAATATACGTTTTCTTACCAGATGGACCAGTAACATGTTCGTATTGTCCGGCACCAGGGCCATGCGGTCCTTGTGACCCAGGTTTTCCAGGTATTCCGAATGACCCACCAGGCCCACCAGAACCAGCAAAACCACCGGCACCAAATCCTCCAGCTGGCCCCGTTACGTGGACATAGGATCCATCAATTCCAGGTTTACCCGGCTTTGCTACTCCAACTCCACTTCCTTCTCCTGGTTTACCAACACCTGTTCCAACGCCCGACCCAATTGCGGTCCCTATGCCACTGCTAATACCACCGGAGCTACCGCCGAAGCCAAAATCACCACCGTGTCCTGGTTTGTTCGGACCACCACCTCCACCTACAGCGAATCCACTTCCTGTTCCGGTCGAGCTACCTCCTCCAGTTCCCGATGGACCGCCTGGTCCTGGTTTACCTGGTGGCCCTAAAGGACCCCCCGGTCCGTGTGAACCGTGTCCCCCAAATGGACCACTTACTGAGCCCGAAGGACCAGTAACATGGACGTATGAACCATCTGGTTTGCCTGAGCCTGGTTTTCCAAAATTACCGGTTCCAACTCCTCCTTGACTTGGTTTATATGTGCCGGATCCGGAGCCTCCACCAAATCCAGTGCCAAAGTTGTTACCGCTTCCAATAGGGCCATTTGGACCTGGCGGCCCATGTGGTCCAGGTGAACCTGGCGGTCCTGGAGCTCCTTTTGGCCCATAATGACCAGTTGGCCCACTGGGACCATTTGACCCGTGGGGTCCCATTGGCCCACTGGGACCATTTGACCCGTGGGGTCCCATTGGCCCACTGGGACCATTTGATCCGTGAGGTCCCATTGGCCCACTTGGACCATTCGATCCGTGGGGTCCCATTGGCCCACTGGGACCATTTGATCCGTGGGGTCCCATTGGTCCACTGGGACCATTTGATCCGTGTGGTCCCATTGGCCCACTGGGACCGTTTGATCCGTGGGGTCCCATTGGCCCACTTGGTCCATTCAATCCGTTTCCACCATTTGGTCCATTTGGACCATTTAATCCACTGCCACCATTTGCACCATTAGGACCATTTGGTCCATTCAATCCGTTTCCACCATTTGGTCCATTTGGACCATTTAATCCACTGCCACCATTTGCACCATTAGGGCCATTTGGACCATTTAATCCGTTATTACCGTTTGGGCCATTGTTTCCGACTCCGCCCACACCTCCATGTGCACCAGGTAGCCCGTTAGGTCCAACAAAACCAGAAGTAATTCCTGTGTTTGGTGTACCGCCCTGTGATCCCACCTAAAAGCAGTGCCAAAAATAAGTATTATGCGTACGAACAAAAAAAATTATAAATTAATACCGGTGCAAAACCCCCTCCAGGTAATAGTATAACAGGTATATCAGGTCGTACACCACCTTCAAACATGCCACATCCTTTTGGGAAATATAAATCCCGCCATGTGATTAAGTTTCCTTTTGGTTTGCGATACGACTTCTTTGGATCCTTGTTAACCTCCACACCTGCATCATTGAACCGTCGTTCTGTACCCTCGGGGAAAATCTCGACATCCTTATGTGGTTCAACCACCCTATAACCTTGGGAATCAGCAACATAGTGTGTTGCACGTAATTTACCATCAGGATCAATGTAACCATAACAACCGTAGGTTACACCGTCGGGGCCGCGTGTTTCATGATGAAATTGTCCATTTGGCCCAACCTCATATCCAAAGTTGTATGCGCCTGAAATTATGGTAAAAAATAAACAAAAAATATAGAAAATGATTAATGATTTTCATTTTTCACATACGTTTTACATTTATTATATAAAATAGTCGTATATGAAACTATAAACAAGATTTTTCCATTAAAATTCTTAAGATTATCTCTTCTTATATAAAATAGAAAAAAACTACAAATTGTAGGATGAATGGTTATCTCAAGAGTTATTTCCTTCTTCATTACCATACCAAAGAATTTGTGTAAAGAAATTCTCTTCGGAGTAAACGGTTTTAAGCAACAACACATCAAAGTCAATATAAAATGACATTAATGATCCTTATGATATGTCAATTTGCAACAACAAGATACGTAGCACCGGATGAGACATTAAAAGGTAAAATTTACTCGACCTTGATACCAATAACTGATGTACTCTTGCAAAATAGTAATTATATATTCGTACCGCATGCAATGCCTCAAAATTAAACATAAACGTTGCAGACACTCCCCTTCCCCAAATGTTACGAAAATATGGTGTATTAAAATTTATTAATTACGAGATAATAATCACCATCAAAATTTATCGTGCACACGATTTTTACAATACACTCATAAATATTATGTCAATTATTTCATCCTTGTTTGGTTGATCGCTGATCTCAGTTAAAAATGCTAGTGGATTGATTCTTATCACGCAGCCTAATGTAAGCGTATCAGGTACACGTCGTATGCCGCACAATGTTAATAATTGTTTATTGAATAAAAAAAAAATATTAAATTAATCAATAAATGTTTAACAACAGCAACAACAACAATTATATGTTGTAATATTAAATTTAATAATGTTACTTTCAATTCGCATTCTGCTGCTTTTGGTTAAATAACTTTTCCTTTACAAAATAAAATTGATAATGGTAAGCGATTGATCTTGATATTGAAAAGAAGTTAAAAAAAAATATTTTGTAATAAACTTATACGGAACGATAATGTGCAATGACGTAAGGAATTCGAGCTTGGTCGAGGTCATTAAGACACGCTTGGCTACATTAAATTCACCGCGGGGGCAGAATAAAATTAATCAATCGTCGATGTCTACTTTTGCCATCAAGCGAATACTATTTGATAAAAATTTTGGTCAACCGCAGGGGAGCATCATAGAGGAAAGACTCGTAGTGTGTCACAATTTTTTATAGATGGCATCAGGTTTCCGGACAATAATATTTTATTCAAATAAAACACTTGAACGTTGACGGATGGGAGGCAAAGTATCAAATCGATAATATCCAAGGAAAAACATGACACAAACAAATTTTAAATAAAAAGTAAGTATATCTTTTTCTTTGTTTTTTTAAGTTTCTTAGAGAATATAGTAAATAGCTTACGAAGAGAGCTCTCGAAACGAGTACAAAATAAAATTAAATAAAAATAAAAAATTCCACTTAAATAAAAAGATATTCTCACGTTCTATTTAAAATTTGAAATTAAAACTCGTGATAAATGTGAACAAAAAATAAAGGATAATAGTGACAGAAGCTGCTGGAAAAATGACATGAGTTACTACAAAAAATTTAAATTTATCACCAATCAAAGATCAAATATTAACTCTAAGAAAGTTACTTAGGACGACCCACCTATAACAGCCGGAACTCTAATCCTACTACTCCATCTAGTAGTCTTTTCGAAACGAATACTTCCCAGTGGCACTATTCTGGTAATTCCCCGGGAATAGGGAATTGGGGAAAGATTTTATATGTAATTTCTGTTCAAATATATTTTTTCTGGCCTACTGACGAAAAAAGTTCCATATAAATATTTATAAATTGGGAATAATTTTTCCACACCTAAATTGGTAGGGAAAATCATTCCCAATTTAATTTTGTTTTGAAAAAAATTAACACTAACTTTTTACCTCAGTAGGCCAGAAAAAAAATATTTGAACTGAAATTACATATAAAATCTTTCCCCAATTCCCTATTCCCGGGGAATTACCAGAATAGTGCCACAGTTGGAAATTTGTCAACATGCATTTGAATAAATTTTTAAAGAATACATATTTTTAAAATGTGTATGAAAAATAAAAAAAAATAGTTTCTCCTGAATTTTTGACAGTATGTTGACTAAATTATTAATTTATAACACGTCACTTTAGTTTTTCAATTGACCCATGCAGGTAAACGTTCGACGACAAGTGTGAGACATGTCATATACTTTTCTTCTTTCATGACAATGTTTTAAGCGAAACATTCACGACAAATCTTTGGTGTCGAGAGAAACTATACTACACGTTCAAAATTGCAAGATCAATCGAAACAGTGTGATAAGGGAGCCCATTTCCAACAAAAACAGCTACACAAAGTTTTTTCGAATTATGGATGGTACAAAAGTTATTCCGTTTTTAGTGTTTTTTAGTGAAATGGCAAGCGCCCCATAATAAAAATTTTTTTGGAAAAAGTTCTAATAAAAAACAAAATTTTTGTTTTGTTTAAGTGACGCCAGCGATATCAGAAAAATGTGCGACACTAATGCAGATTTTAAAATGTATAAACGTTTGAAAATTTCACTTACTAAAAATCACTTAACAAAAACATCACGTTTATGCAAAAAAAAATGTTGCAGAAAAAATATCGATTACTACTCTTATCCAGTAACAACAACTCCCAATTTATAAAAGAATCATCCTCGTTAGCACAAAATTAAAAATTTCGGTAAGATAGATTCGGTACAGCTCGCTTCGCAAACGTTATCTACTTTTATTGAGGAACTGAGACAAAATAGAAAACCTAGTGTGCAATTTTTCCAGCAGTCTCAAAAGATACGATCAAGAACACATCGGTTGGTCAAATCCGATATTTTCAATTTTATTTTATTGCCAATCGGCCCTTTCACGCTTTCAATTTTATTTACGGCATTTTCTATAAAAGATATTTGGATAGTTATGGATAGTCCCGCATTTTCAAGTTCAATAATTGATGCACTCAAAAATAGATAATTGGGGGATATAAATACTAAATCATTTAAATTTAAGTTTGTTTTGAGCTAGCAAATATGTCTTAACCCGAATCGAGGGCGGTCGAGTCTTCGTCTGTCAGTTTGCGTAAAACATTTTCTATTGTTTGAAAATTCTGGTGATTATTGACTTTAATGGAAGCTCCAAACCAGGTTAACATTCTTTAAAAATTTGGACTCTCGAGGGCGTTGTAAACATAAATTTTTGATAGAATCCATCATTCTGTCTACATCGGAATGTAAAGTTCTAATACTTTCTACAACTCGATGGAGCCCATGTGCCAAGCAAGTGACAGCTGACATGTAAAATTCTCGAATAGAAAATTTTAATTGCATTAGCCGCTTTTACCATATAAGGAGCAGCATCTGATACAAACAATAACATATTGTTCTGATTAAAATCTTCGCCTAAAGTTTTAACGGAATCGTCCAAAAGTCTAGCTACTGTGAAACTATTAGCTTTGTCAAGAAAAGCAGTGTCCAATAAAAACTTTTTGCGGTTTCTAAGTTCATCGCTCCAGTTGTATCGGGTTTTCGTCTATTATCATCAATATATATTCGTCACTTAGCACACTGTTTTTTGTTTAAGGGAATATCGGAAGCCACTAGCATTCTACAAGGGCTTAAACAAAAATCCTGATACGTTACGTTTTCATTAACCAGCTTATTCTTGAAATTGGTAGAAATTTTCGTAATTGAAATACAATTTGCTACGAAATTCTTTATATTACTAAAAGACTTTTTTAATCATTTTTTTAAATGAAGAAACATAATTTTTTCCTCTACTAAGGGAAAAATTCCGACTGGGTAAATCGATATGGAATTATTCCTTTAGTAGGTAAATAAATAATAGAAAACTTGCATACAAGTTTGAAAAATGATTAAAGTAGAAGGCGAAAAGACCAAATTTTAGTAATACAAAGAATGTCATAGCAAATTGTATTCCGACTACGGAAATTTCCACCGATTTCAAGAATTGGGCCCCAGTGGCACTATTTCTGGTAATACCCAGGGATAGGGAATGGGGGAAAGATTTTATATGTAACTTCTGTTCAAAAATATTTTTTCCGGCCTACTGACGAGAAAAGTTCCATGTAAATATTTATATATTGGGAATAATTTTTCCATACCTAAATTGGTAGGGAAAATTATTTCCAATTTAATTTTGTTTTGAAAAAAAAATTAACACTAGCTTTTTACCTCAGTATGCCAGAAAAAAAATATTTGAACTATAGAATTACATATAAAATCTTTGCCCAATTCTCTATTCCCGTGAAATTGCCAGAATAGTGTCACAGATATAAATTTCTGGAATGGAATTCTCGATCCATTGTTTTCTGTGGCATTTTCTTTGTGTTTCTTAGAGCCTAAATGTTGTTTAACTTGAGATTTTTTAAAAGCAACGATTGTCATTTTGCAAATTTTAGTTATTTTAGTATTTTTGTCTTTCGTCATATCTGAACTAAATAATTTACCGTCACAAAAAATCATTTTAAATAATATACAACTCTTCCACAATTACCTTTTAAATGTAAAATAACTTTATGTGTGCACTGCACAATGCAAGTATATTTTTAAATAGTGGATAAAATAGTTTGATAGAAATAGTTCAAAAATAATTATGAGAACACTTTGTGAATGCTAACCATACTAACATGAAATGCAAAAAACCTATTTATGTCAAATTTCTTGTACGCCAACAAAAAAAAAAGAAAATAGTGTTGCTACTAATATTAAATTTTCCCTTCTAGAAATAGTAATGGGTTGCCATATTTGAATTTGATAAAATTAGCACCAAGTTTCGTTTTATACGAAATAAGTACGAGTAATGTAATATTTATGAAATAAAAACTACCAAAAATACCTAGTTATTGTTAAATCGATCCCAAATGAGCGGAAATTTTATGAATCATATTTCCATATTATCAAAATACATAACTCTGCCTCCAGAACGAAAAGGTTTTAACCTAAACGTCACAGCCCTATTGATCACTAATAACTGTTACGTTATGGCACAGCATCCCGAAACAAAAGTTGTCTACAGGTATCACCGGAGAAGTTAGGGTGGAGCTTGCAATGATGGTTGATGTACTACACCTGGATATCCAGGTTACAGTTACTCGTTATTAGATCTTAATTGGCCGAACAATTAATAACGATTAAAAAAAAATATCGATCATGGTTTGTCGAAAAATTAATATCCAAAAGTTAATTAATTGAAAAAAGTTATTCCGAAAAAATACCGAAAACGATGAAATCGTTGTATTTTCAACGGCAGATTCAATATTTTCAGTATTTATTCGGAAATTTTGGGTTGGTATCGAAAGGCCAAAAATTTTATTAGCGAAAAAAATATCCCAAAATGCCACCCCGAAAATAATAATCCAAACAACAAAAATCTCAAAACACATAATACCAAAAATATGTTTACCAAGAAAAAAATTGCTCGAACAAAATCTCAAAAAAATAAAAATATCGAATTAAAAATTCCAAATTTTACCGAAAATAAAACCAAATGAGTCGAAATCTGCGCGCGCAGATTTCGACTCAGTTGGTTCTATTTTCGGAAGATTCGAAAAAATTAAATCATAGATAAATTTTCGTAAGATATATTTTTAAAATATAAAATATATATTATAAGTTAGACTAATATTTCATTTTCATATTTTCATTTAATAGTCTTAAATAAATATAAAATTAAATGAAAATTTTGGACTTTTTATTTTTTGAGATTAAATTTTTCGCCCAAATAATCAAAAATTTACAAAAAGTGATTTGGGATATTTTTCGGACTATTTATTTTGGGCAATTTGAAATTTGAGAAACAGCCTCCTAGTAAGTTTTTGATCTAGTCGAAAACATCATTTTGGTAATAAAATTTTCGGGAATACGATGGTATCCCTAATAAATCTAAACGTTGGCTCTAAAAATACTGAAATGTGTCAAACTCAGTTATTTTCGACCAAACCGCAGAGGATGAAAATACCTTATTGAATATTTTCGCCATTTGCTCGGGCATTTTTGGGTTATTGTTTTTTAAGATTTTGTTTTCCGGGTGTTTTGGGGATATCATTTTTCGATATTTAAATTTTCAGAATTTTATTTTTCGAGATTTTGTTTTAGGAATTTCGATTACGGATTTACAAAGTTGCGAAAAAGCTTTATTTGGGATAGCCCTAAAAACTCGCCAAACGAAATATCGAATGAACAAGATACCGAAAGAAAAAATTTACTCGAATTTAAGAATATCGAATTTCAAAATAATTTATTTGGAAAATCTCGCATGCGAAAATCTCGAAAATTAAAAAGATGTTCTAAATAAGAGAATGGTAAAAATGCACTTAATATTTTTTATGCTATTTAATAGTGTTCAATTAAAACAAAAAAATAAAAACAATATAAAACATAATAAAACAAATAAAAAATTTATATACATATGTTGTGAACCTTTTTAAAAAATCTAACTTATCAATTTTTTGCTTTTTTTTCAAAATTGTTTTAATTTTTGATATCTCAACAAATTTTTTCTATTTAATGGCTTCATTTCACCTATTTTCATTCGTTCTATATTATTTTTAAATATTATTAATTCTTTTGAAAGATCGGTTATTATTTTGTAAACACCAGCATTTTTCGTTCGTACTACTGTTTTAAGCGCCGATGCAATGCCCCTATTGAATTTTGAATACTCAGGAAATTGTTAGCAACAGCATCGGCAGCGGATCAGAATTAAGGCTCATAGTGTGGTTTAGGTAATTTGTATTCTCGAGTCACCGCAAATAATATTTTGCGGCGCCGCAAATAATATTTACAAAATTATTTTTATTATTCGAGATTCGAGATATATTTTCTATATTTTGAAATTTCGATATTTTGAAATTCGCTATTTTATTAATTCGAGATTTCGATTTCGAGATTTTGATTTCGAGACAACGATCGTCGAGGTTTCATGACCAACCCCTTTATTTTAACGAAACAGTCCTAAAACGTCGCCAAACGAAATATCGAATGAACAAAACATCGAAAAAAAATTATTTCGAATTTAAGAATATCGAATTTCAAAATAGTTTATTTTGAAAATCTCGCATGCAAAAATCTCGAAAATTATAGTTATTGTTTTTGAAGATTTCGTTTTTCGGGACTTCATGTTTCGGGATTCCGGTTTTCGATATCTAAATTTTCAGAATTTTATTTTTCGAGATTTTATTTTAGGGATTTTGACTTTGGGTTCATAAAGTTTAAAAAAATCTTTATTTTAACAATTGATAAATCCAAATGTTAACCCTAAAAATACTGAAATATGATAAACTCAGCGGCTGAAAATACCTTATTTCAATATTTTCAGCATTTGCTCGGGAATTTTCGGGATATCGTTTTTCAATATTTCGTGTTAAATTTAATTAACATTTCAATCTTCGGAATTTTGTTTTCGGGATTTTGATTAAGAGATACGTTAAGCCTACTAAAAATATGTAAAGCTAATTTTATAGCACCCAACAAGTTTAAACTTTCTATGTGTTTTGGAGAACAAGACGGTACGAAGTCTACCTTATCTAATAAAGTCAAATAGTATTTTTGTGGTATACATCGAAACTGCATAGGGTTTTTGGTTTGTGCAACAACTTTGGGAACTAATTTTTTTCTAATCAAGTCCATTTAGTTAGTGTATATACATCCCAAAATTTCGGAATCCAAAATAATTTAATAATGCGCACAGCCATATGGTTTACCAAAGATCTGCACACTCGCATCACTCAGCATTTAACAATTCAAATCATGTTGATCGCGACCTGCATACTAAAACAATTATGTGAACTAGCAACAATTATACGATAAACGTTTATTAATTTATCATGTTTTATGCAAATTGGTCTATAATTATCGAAGCCTAACTATTTTTCGTATACACGTAAGAATTTCAACCATATATCATATCAGGTGTTAATAGTCCAATTAAATATTCTGGTCGCAATCTGCCAATAAAACTAGTCTGCGTTAAATAAATAATTATCCGCATTCTTACGAAATACAAACACATATACAAAAGGCTAAGATTAACAATGAACTTGATCTTGCGTAAATATATATATTTTTTTTTATAAAGATACGAATGACCTTTTTATCGTAAATCTGGTGTCTTTCGCGAACGTGATGCGGTTGGTAGATAAAAGTATTAAATTATTTTTTTTTTTATAATCGCACAATTATATTTACACCACCATCGATTATGTAAATTATCCAATTTATCATTCTGAGGTACTATTTCTTCGTCTTATTACATTCTTATACAATATCATCTTGTGATGACATTCACCACGGTACGTTATTATTTTATCAAGGAGCGTCACAGACAATAGTACTGCGGTGATGATCTGTGCGTCTTTCTCGTTGACATTAATGATAGCCACAGTATAATTATTCAAATTAATTAAATATCTTTTGTAATGCCAACTATAAGTTGCAAATTATTTTAATTAAACTCCTTCTCGGAATTTGTTGTAATGTTCTTGCAATTTCAACATATTATGATGTGATTAATTTAGCGTAATCTTATTAAAAGTTGATAGATAAATAATTTTGGTATAAAGTCTGTATAATTCAACAAATGAAGCAAAGCAATGCATGCGACGTACTGAATAATATTTTCTTTTCTTATTCTGTCTAGCGATAAGAATGCGAAATAAACAGGCATAGCACAAAAATAATATTGTGTGTAGGTCCAATAGAACATGCAATATAAGGATTTTCATTTGATTTATTCGGCTTGGTGAGTTTTTTATTGCAGGTAATTAATTGTCAACATGTTGGGGTTTCTATAAAAATTGATGATGTTATACGATATTTATTACCCTGCAAAGTAACGTGGGGTTGTTCTTGTAACTGATGTAGGTATATTAGGTTTGAATATCGCACATAAGCACAGTGTTTCGTGTATCGATCAAAAATGAGTTTTACTCTAACAAATAGAATGCATTGCGAGCAAAAGCCTGTTCGACAGGAAGTTTATGAAAATTGACGAAGAAGTCATGTATGTGAAGCTGGCACAAAAAACCAGCCCGAAAACACCTTTCCAATTTTAGTGTGTTTCTTTGCTAAATTAAATGCTATCCCGAAAAATTTATTGAAAATGCAAGAAAACGAGAATTTCATCCCGAAATATTTTTGAAGTTGTATTAAATAAATAGCAATTAATATCTGTGAAAAGGAATAAATATCACGGTTTTATTTGCTTAATTTAGACTACACATTAAGGTAAAGTATGTGACAACAAAGCACCTTACCTGGTAAACTATATAACAGAAAAATCTAAATGAGTGCTGTTGTACAACAAAATTAGTAGTTTTATTATTTAACTACAGAAGACACGAAACATGTAATCATCATATGCACACACTGTGTTGAGATTGCCCACAAAGATTTAAAAATTTTAAAATACTTAAGAATAAGCAAATCAAGCAATTTGTTCTTATGGTTTCGATGTATCTTTGGTTTGATATGAAAAATCGATTAAATAAATTAATTGTTTGTGGAAATCATAGAGATAACCCCATCGGGAAATTAAGCTTAAAAGTTAGGTTCGTCTATTACCTAAGCCATACAAAAAGCTCATCTTTGAATCACGACTATAAGATGCTGATCTTAAGCAATTTGTCCTTATAGTTTCGATGTTCTTCATGTTTGATATGAAAAATTAATGGACCTAACTTTTAAACTTAATTTCCCGATAGGGTTATCTCTAGGATTTCCACAAACAATTAATTAATTTAATCGATTTTTCATATCAAACATGAAGAACATCGTAACCATAAGGACAAATTGCTTAAGATTAGCATCTTTAGTCGTGATTCCGAAATGAGCTTTTGGTATATCTTAAGTAATAGATGGACCTAACTTTTAAACTTAATTTCCTGATGGGGTTATTTTTAGGATTTCCACAAACGATTAATTTATTTAATCGTTTTTTCATATCAAACATGAAGAACATCGAAACCATAAGGACACATTGCTTAAGATCAGCATCTTGTAGTCGTGATTCCAAGATGAGCTTTTTGTATGGCTTAAGTGATAGATGGACCTAACTTTTAAACTTAATTTCCCGATAGGGTAATCTCTAGGATTTTCACAAATAATTAATTAATTTAATCGTTTTTTCATATCAAACCAAAGGTAAACGGTACATTGAAACCATAAGGACAAGTTGCTTGATTTGCTTATTCTTAAGTGTTTTAAAATTTTAAATCTTTATAGGCAATCTCAACACAGTGTGTGCATATGATGATTACATGTTTCGTGTCTTCTGTAGTTAAATAATAAAAATACTCATTTTTTGTACAACAGCACTCATTTAGATTTTTTTGTTACATAGTTTACCAGGTAAGGTGATTTGTTGTCAAATACTTTACCTTAATGTGTAGTCTAAATAAAGCAAATAAAACAGTGATATTTATTCCTTTTCACCGATATTAATTTCTATTTATTTAATACAACTTCAAAAATACTTACGGAATGAAATTCTCGTTTTTCTTGCATTTTCAATAAATTTTTCGGGATAGCATTTAATTTAGCAAAGAAACACACTAAAATTGGAAAGGTGTTTTCGGGCTGGTTTTTCGTGCCAGCTTTACATACATGAAGAAGTCTAACTTACCCGTTCACAGAATCCAAAATTTATTAGTTTGTGTTATCGTAAAACTATGAATCACGCTTTATTCAGTAAGACATTTAAATTTTAGTAGATTTGACGTCAGTAAGCTGTTCGCCAATCTAATAGTGGAGTGTTCCCAGATTATAATCAAACTAATTCCGTTGCACCTGTGAAAACGATAAAATTTATTATTTATTTTCAGAGACACTCAAATTGTTAATACAGATGAAGCACTAAAAATCAAGTATTACTCCCACTTAATTTAAATCGCTTTTCCAGAACATTCAAAACAACGATTTGGTTAAAGTGTCCAAAATTGTAATAATTATTTAAACAACTGACAATTTTCGATCAGCAACAAACCGTTTGTATCATCAGTTAACCAAATATTTCCGTTGTTGTTGAAGGCAAATAATTCAGAAGGGGAAATTTTTTTAAACTATTTCCTGGAAAACGTCGTTATAAGTCATAATTCATATATAGCTGTTTTGCCACACGAATGGTATCGATTTTAGGGGAACCAGCGATTTACAATATAAAACAACTACATTTTGATCCCTAGATAAAAAATTTAGAAGGATTTTTGGATCAAATCGTTCTTGAGTATGGGCGCTTATGAAATATAGGTGAAGTAGAATTTTGTGGCCAGCTAATCATCGAAACTATTTTTTTAGATTTTTAAATGTTTTTGCAACGTCTGTAACCGGATACCCAATACAGGCGTTCAAAAAATATTAGAATTTCGTATTTGTGTTCATCAAATCGAATATTTGTCGAAATGAACGAATTTGTACTAAACACTTACAAATCAATATAAGGGATATGATCAATCTTATGCGGAATTGGCTATATACAGATTGCTGCACTCAAAATAAGAATCATCACATATGACCGACTGCCGAGAATTCATTTAGTAGCATTTTTTAACGATATAATTCTACTTCCAACCAAATACCCAAGCAACGGAACACAAGATATTATGTGAAAACTTAAATTGGCTATCTGCATCTGGAATAAATTATCCAGAAAAAGTACTTTTATCGGTTAAAATGGAATACGAAAGAAAGCTATAATAATTTTAAATGAAATCAGTGATTTAATTATATACTAATTTTAAATCCAAACTCGACAGTAACTTATAGTTGTAATTAGCTGATTTATCAATTTCCGACATTGGTCGCAAATATTTTCTCTATTACGTATATAGGTTTAGAAATATTTCAAGATGGGACAGCATCAGCTTGCTTTGCTTCTATAACTGAATTTTTAATCCATTTCACTTCAAATCGCATTCCAATAACATTTAAAACAAAAATTAAATTAAAACAAAAAAAAAACTAAACAAAAGTAAAATTAAATTAAAACTAGAAATCAAATTTTGATTTAACATTTGACAATTTAAAAAATAAATCAGAAATTTTTTGATGTTCAAATGACGATAAATTAATCAAATACGGTGTTCTAGTTTTAAAAGCATATTGTCATTCTACAGCCATGTATACAGGCTTTAATGCCGACTTGTATTGATCATATAATTCCGACGCTGATCATATATCGGCCTCGTTGTACATGAAAATTGAACGCGATTCAATTCCCGTTATTGAATTAGAAAGAAATCATAAAATTGGTCTGATTGCTAACAGAAACAATGATTTTCGACATTGTCGACATATTCCCTACATTCTTCTCTCCATTGTCGACACTATTATTTTCATTCTGTTTACATACATTGTCTACACATGCAGAATATTAATTAACTAAACGGTGTAGACAATACGACACAACATTGCAACAAACAAGAAAAAAAAATTAAGTGCGGAATGCTAGGTTCAGAACAGATCCATTTAGAGGAACTAGCGGATCTATTACTAAAATGTCACAATCAGACAATTAATAAAAAATATCTACTGTCTAATAAGTAGTGAAAAAGCATGGTTAATCAATGAATTAAGAGAGGGTCTTGCAGCCTTTCATTAAAGAAGATTTTCTTTAACCCGATAGCTCACAGGGATTTAATATTATAACTTCAGCTGCGAAGTTACAGTACACCACCATTTTCAGACGCTAAGGTAAAATCGAAAATTATTTACGTAATTATTCCCCAAATTTTCTATACTGCTTTTAGCAGAAGCGTTATCGTGTATTTTCGTCGACCATAAGAACGTATTCTGGTGCAACCAAAGAGAATGACAGAGAGAAGACATAATTGACATCAACTTGCAAAGGCTTGGACAATTATGTCTTCTTGAAGTTTGCCAGAAACCTTGCAAAAAATTGCAGTAACAAAATCTTACATTATTTTTCGTTTTATCTATAGGTTTTATTAAACAATTTTAAATCAATTTTTAAATTCTAAATATGTAATCAAATTTATTTTTAAATCAGTTAAATCAGTGGAAGATGGGTCGACCTATGGATTTGTTACATTTCATCACAGATCGTAAGCTGTTGATGAAATTTCATTTTCGCTGTATCACCTGCTAACTTATGTAATCACAATTTAGCAAGAAAGAGTGAAACCCAACAACCGATTACTCCTCCCTGACCACACGTGGGGAAATCACCATCTCGATTATTATTATCATTTTTTTGGATTCATGATAGATGGCGCTGTAATAGGCGATATTAAAGTTTTTTCGATTTCTCCTACTGAGAAATATCATTTATTTGAAAACGAATTTAGTCACATGTTCCTATGCAAAATCATCGCCGTCGTTGTTCCTGTGTTACGCTAAAAGTATTTTTTTTTAAATTAAAGAAATACAATTTGTTTAAAACTAATTTCAAGTATTTACATTGAAAACGTGTTAATTTTAATGCAAATATATTGCAGAATCGTATGCATAATGTTCTCAGTAGGAGAAATCGAAAAAAATTTAATATCGCCTACTACAGCGCCATCTATCATGAATCGAAAAAAATGTTTCAAGGAAGTCCTACGTACTTTTAGCCGTAGAATCCGAATCTGCAATAAAAAATAGGGGTTACCGATCTTAGTTTCCAAGTTGCCCCCCATCCCCCTGACAAACAGGGGCGGGGGTCCCAATTTAAGCACTAATGTATTTCCCCTCTAGAATGGTTTAATTTTGATAGGGTCATTTTTATCGTAGAGGGCTTATTTTCCGAGATATTTGAAAGTTTCAGCTTAAAAAACTCACCCGGTAGAGTTCAAAACATTTTAATGGGGCATTTAGTTTGAACAAAGTTCGCCAAAAATTATTTGTATGCCAACAGAAAATGTGTTATATTTTAAATTGCATTTACGAGTCGTTTTCGTAGTTTATTTGAGTTCTAGAGATGGAGTTTAGTTTACCATAGAGTTCCGCAATGTTTTGTTAGATTTGATTTGCGAACATAGGTTAGGTTTCAGTGGTTGGCATTTAGGCCATTTTAGCCCATTGTGATACCACGCATTCACGCCACATCATTAACCCATTCACCTATTCACCTACTCACACAATTACAGTATACCACCTGCACATTGCAAGCTCCATGTCAACCTGTACATTGACATGGACGGTGGGTCGGCGTTGAATTCTGCACTCCATCAGAGGGTCTAAGTTGTGTTTATTAACATCGCCGATTGTAATCGATGATGAAAATTCGATTTGCATCCTGCCTCTAATGGGATTCGAACCCAGTACCGAACATAAGGAACGAGATTATTCAAATATAATGATGAAATCGGGAACCTTTCACCAACAGAGGTTGCATTTAAATTAAAAAGATATCACCACCAAAGAATCAGCAAATATTATTTTAGTGTTGACCCAGCAGTAGTAGTGTCATTCCTTTCTCATTTGTAAATCAGTCAAATCAAACAGAGATACCAGTAATTTTAATGGTTTACTTGACTATTAGTGACAATTCTCTCATATTTTATTTTAACTTGAGGTATGTTTGGTAATCTGCTGAACGTGATCACTATTTCAATACAGCAAGCCAATGGTTTATATTATTAGTCGAGTTCCATTGGCGTTAGCCAAGTACTCGCAGGTATATAATTTTTCTATAACTACTCGATCAAGAATTTTGTTTTCTGTTTTACTTCTAATATAAGACAAAAATAAACTACAGGCCTGGGCCTCTAGATTCTGATCAAATGACATTTTTTGTGACTTTGCCTAAAATTTTAACTGTTCCAGAATGAAAATTTAGTTGTGACTTCTAAAAAGCAATGCTGATGAGATGATTTTTGCAAAATGTCACGGATGTTTTGTAACAATTAGTACCAAATTGTCACGGTGACTTAAATTTTCTTATAAAGTTAAATATGAGTACATTTTGTAAACAATTTCCTCATTAAATTAAATTGAAGTTACGAATATAAAAACTAAATACTTAAATAAAAATTGTAAAACGGATTATAACGTGTTTGCTTTTTTACGATTAACAAGTAATTACAGTTGTCTGTTTAGAGAAATAAGTTAGAAATTTAATACAAATTAGCACTGCAACTTTAACTACTATAAAATGCTGTAAATGCCAATTTCACTTTTTATAACATTTTTTCAGGAACTGCACTTCGAAATGAGATTTTTAAATTTATTAAAAATGGGTTCAAAACCCAAAAATGACATTAACATTGTCATTGACATTAAATTCTGTGAAAATTTTCTTTAAAATGTCACCATGTGTTTTTGAATGCAAATTTGTACGATTTATTGGGTAATATAAATAAATTAGCAAATATTGAATTGCATGTCGTTTAAATTACGTTCCACAAACTTGCAGATAAAATAAAAAACAGTTAAATAAAATTAAATATATTGCAAATTTCGAATGGCCAAAATAGTCACAATCAAAAATTATGTGAATTGAATTTGGCGAGACACATATTTTGAAGATGATGGTGTCAAAAAATAAGTACATGAATCAAGAGAGCGAGTACAAAATAAATTCGAGAACGATGTCCGGTACTGATCAAAATGATTGAGCAAAATTATCGTGGAAATTATCGTGAGTGACATGTTCTTCAGAACTCAAAGTACGTCAAAGTTCAAGTACGTCATGAAAATGATGATAAAGCTTGTTTGCACTTGTTGTTTTTGTTATTTTTATGGGGTGAAAACATTGTGAAATTTAAATTTTAAATTATTAGATAAATCTAAATTTAAAATTTAACCTCGAAGAAAAGATGTTCCCATACGAAATGGTCATTCGGGTCACTATAGCTAAAACCTGACTTCTAACTAACAAATTTGCGTTCCATTTATCAACTACTCGCAAGTACTTTGCTAACGCTAATGGCATCTAACTTGGAATAGTTAATAGTTACTAACTAAAACACAGAGAAATTATGGGAAAATTTAGTTAGTTTCTCAGTTTAAGAATGAAGTACAAGCTGCATTTTGTTAAAAAAAACTCAAACAACTGGTGCGAACCTTCCGCCTCTTTTAATTGTATAATTTTTCGGGGAAAAAGCAGCAATTTTTTATTTTTCGCAAAAAGCATGTGCACGAATTAGACCGATTTGGAGAATCTTTCCTCGACAAAACTCAAAATCCTTCATTTAAATGAGTTAATAACTGTTTTAAATTGAGGAGCTCCTTATTATATGTTTGAGTTTGGTAGATTACTCCAAAATAATTAGACAAAAAATGGAATAAAAAATATTGAACTATTGATTTAGCGATATCCCGAATTTTCTAATGAAGCATAATATTTTAAATACAAAAATTGTTAACGGACGGCTCCACATTGTGTTCCGTTTAAATATCGTATTTTTTATAAAATTTTAGAGGCTTCTCACACATAACTTTTATTGTCCTTCAAATAATTCATTGAAGTAGATTAATTAGCCTATATTCCTATAACCTTGATTCTCAGAACGAACGTCTCTTCACAAAACTTAAAACGACCTCTTATACAATCATTATTATACAGCGCTTGCATGCGATACAAATTAATAATCAACCCAAAAAATAATTTTAAACTGGATCCCAATCAAAATTCCGCAAACCATGTAAAAAGGGAACGGTCTATGCGATAATATTAGTGGGCATACCATATACGAATATAAATAGACGAATCTAAAAAAAAATAAATATTGAGAAGGAATTTGATAAAAACTAAAATTAAATCATTAATCAAACTAAATATAAAGCACAAAAGATGAAAATAAAATAAATAAATAGTCATCACTATAATAATATAATAATAATATCGGCCAAATGTAGCGGTGGCGGTGCGCGCATATAAAACTTGGTCGATGACAAAACATAAAAAATCTGATAAATTTTGTATTCGGCATATCAAAAGGAATCCAATTAAAAAGCGAAAATGTATATACGGTAGGAGGTAGTTACGGACAATATGCATAATTTAAGACCTTATTTACAAGGACGTTGTCTGGAATTTTGCTCGTCATAACAAAATATTTAGCATACCAGTTCAAATTATCTCTTAGATCTACAGCACGCAACATCTAAGGTGTAAATCATATTTTATCACTTGCGTCTGCTTAAAAGATCACACCATGTCAAAATAAAATAAAACAATATTTTTTTTGGTAAAATTAATTGAAATTCAATATCAAATACATTTTTGTAGAAAAAAAACTCCCGTCCAATATAAAAAGGTTATCGGGTTCCGTTCATAATTTAAAGAACGAATTTAAGTAAATAAAAATATTTAAATTTATTTTTGATTGGTATTTGAGTATCAATATTCTATCACCTATATACCAGTATTTATACGAATTAAGAAACAATTTTCTATAGGGAAAAATAAATATTAGACAATTTAAATTGAATCCTAGACAAATAGTAAACCTTAATTGCGATTCTCTGTGCAAACGAGAAAACAAATTTCCCAACATTTTTTTTTATCCTCAATATTTTCTTCTAATCGGCAAAAAAACGTATATTTATATAAACTTTATCTACCAGTAATAAATTATTAATGCACCAACTTAACTATACATAGTTACTAAATGTATATAAAGTTGGGATGGTATAAGACGACGTAAGAAGAATATATTATACAAGTGTAATATAAATTGAATTAAAACGTATATTAAAACCCAATTTTGAATTTATTTTATTTTAAAACACAACAATAAAAAAAATGTCTAGGACTTACTTGTATTAAAATTGGCAGCATGATATTGTGTTTTATCTGGATCATCTATGGCTACAATTACTTCGTTGTCTGATGTCGATCTTGATTCTGCCGCATATATCGCTCGCAAAATTACACTGGCGAGGACCTGAAAAATAATATAAATAAAATAAATTAATATTAATGATATGAGGTCGGTATCAAATTAAAGCGCAGACAATCGCGTCACTAAAATTATAATTCTATATTTTATTATGTTTCTATGTAAACACAAATCTCAAATTCTTAATGACCAAAAAATCCCATTTCATGGTCGACCGGGTAATTATATAGGTGATTTAAACACCGTTTTATGACTAAAGTAGAACACAGAAAAGCTTAATGACACATTTTGAGTGAACTCTAGAAAACTATAAAATAGTTTTTAGTGACTCATAGTAGGTAAATAACTAATAATGAAGAATAATAACAACCAAAACCAAGTGATAACTAAGGATATTAATAAGACAATTTCCCTCGAAAAGCTCAGTTAAAAAAATAAATATAAATTAAAAGCTCGGTCTTAAAAAAACACAGGTTGCTTCCGACATTAGTTCCGAGTAATCATATGGTAGGAACTAGTTATTATTGGTCAAAGTGATTTAAGAAAATAATTTGATTCATAAAATTATTTATTTTTCATCTTCGAAATTGGTAAATGCTGTATATGTTCCAGACAAACATATTCACTTATTCTCTTAAACATAGAAATTCCGAAGTAACTGATTTGTGTTTAATTTAGAATTATTTAATGAGTTGACCAAACTGGTGAAATTATGATGTACCATTCAAATTTCGACCTAATATTGTAACAAATTGACACTTCAAAAATTATTTAAATAAAATGACAGTTATTAAAAATATTTATGAAAACATCTTTATCATCATTAAATTCTATTCAAATATCTTTACGAAAAGCTCCAAATTTCATGCATGCGATAAAGTTATTGAGGTAGCTGAAACTAATTAACCGGAGCACAAAATCAGGCATCAAATAAAGCATAATTTATTTAACCCGTTGCCGCACACATTTAAATTGACGATTCTTCTCAGAAACACACTTTTATTTTCAATTGTTTATGACTACCATATGAAATTGAGCGTCATTTATATTATCACATTATCTCACAGTTTTTCAACGAAAACTCTCGACGGTCATAGCCGTCATTTGCTCATCAAACATTTTTTCTCTTCCCAGAGCAAATATGACGGCTATATATAGCCATCGTATTTGCTCTGGGAAGTAGCCATCTCATCGTAGCCATATAGCTTCGTCAGCTTATATTTTTTCATAAATTAGTAAAACAATTTGTTTCGATATTACTGTGAGTTTATGTGTATAATCTCTCGCTTTATATAGGATAAAATTTAATCGCTAAAATGGACTTTTGCGGAAAAGACAATAAAAAGATGAGAAAAATATTACGTGACTGCGTCCTCACTGATGACGATCAAAGGCTTGTTTTGGAAGGATCCGATGCTGAACCAGACTTTTAGCGACGATAGTGAGGCTAGAAACTCAACGTTAGAAGAAGAAGCCTGTAATATTGTCGTTTGAAGATCAAGACTCTGAAAATGTCTATGATCCTGATGGTTTCGATGCTGCAAGTTTTTCACCAGTAACAGAATATAATGAGAAGATTATCGACGATGACGATATGTGGTATGATAAATAAGAAAAATTGATTAAATTCCACAAATAAATATGGAAATCATTTATTTGAAACCAAGCATTCTGTAACAAGACATACTCCGAAGGTGGACTTAATTGAAACAGATGAAGAAGAGCTACTAAAATGTATGCGTCTTTGCTTACTTCTAAGTAAAAAAAAGAGTTCCTTCCATTCGGCATTTGTTTACTGATGATCCTTTTTACTATTCACCAATATTTCGGTACACCATATATCGGGTCGCCGTTTTGAACAGCTACTACGATGCATCAATGGACATTATACTGGAGATGTTGAGAGCAATACCCAAAAATTAAATTCTTCCCAATTTTCAAGCAACATATTCACTGTCAAAAGCACTTTCATTGGATGAATCCCTTTTGTTGTTTCGGGGTCGGCTAAGTTTCCGACAATATATCAAAGAAAAAAAAACAAGATATGGCATAAACTATTTGAACTTACTTGGCCGGACGAATATGTT
Organism: Nephrotoma flavescens; assembly: GCA_932526605.1. NCBI lineage: Eukaryota > Metazoa > Arthropoda > Insecta > Diptera > Tipulidae > Nephrotoma > Nephrotoma flavescens. Next base: position 226,951,379 of record OW052222.1, on the reverse strand, counting down.
CTAAATGTTGACATTTTTCAAGAAAAATCAGAAACATAGAGGTCCCATTAAAAACAATTAATCTTGTATTACGGTTGATGCAACCTCATTACCATCGCCATCGACAGGTCCTACACAACAACATTTCTTGGAAAAGATCCCTCATAATATTGATTTTCAGCTTAAAACTAATTTTCTATGGTTGTAAACTGCAACATGTTCGGCTAACAAAATTAGAAAATCATTTAGATGTAAAACTTGTCACAAAACCCTCCATTGTATCCAGAATGCTTCGAATCCTTTCATTTATAGTAAAGCTGATTCCTTACTAATGATTTTCTTATTTGTTTATAATTTGTTTCTTGAACTTTAATATATTTAAATGACGGCTTCCAAACAAATGAATGACGCTCAATTTTATATGGCAGTCATAAATATTTGAAAAAAGTGTGTTTCTAAGCACGGTCGTAAATTTAAAAGTGTGCAGCAACGTGTTAAAAAACGAAAAAGTTGTATGACGCTTATAGCCGTCATTTGTGCTAACGTGATAGGACGGCTATAGCCGTCATTTGCCTATACATATCACCAAAAATACGACGAGTAGCCGTCATTTTCGGCAACGGGTAATTTGAAGTGACCATTGAAAGTTTTACGAACAGTTCAAGCATAACATAAAAAATTTGGCCTTAATTTAATGAGTTGGAAGGAACCCAATTCGCACCAAAATCAGGGTGGCTAAAATTAATCATCGTGTGGACTATATAAGGTTTAATTATGGAGTTATTATTTGGAGGAGTTTAAGTAGTTTTTCCATGGAAGGTTTTTATTATTTGTCCTGTAATCAGGTTAGATCCTCTAAATTGCTTTGCACCTATGTAGGTTAAATTTGATTTCATATTTAAATTCTTGTAATGAAACTGGATATATATGGCGTGGTATGTTTTCTTCTGCTGTTTGTATAGGTAGAGCTAACAGTTCTTTAATTAAAGTTTTCCGCTTATTGAACAAAAATTTAGCTTTGTTTTATATTCTGGCGTCCGAATTCCCTGCCAGGCTTTCCAAGCTTTTGTTTTCTTGCAACCAGTTCTCTAACTTCCATGAAATATATAATCTTTCGCCGTATTTCCATTAATCTTGATGGGATACTACTTCACGCCACTTCTTATATGCTGTAGTTGAGATGGTCTAGTTTTTCTCCTAGCTGTATCGGATTTTTAATTGACATTAGAATTTTTCTCAGTAGGATTTATTATTTGCTAGCCAAGGTGGAATAGTTTTCCAACGGAGAGTTAACTAGCTAAAATAATTTTGTTTTCCAAATGTTTCATTATCAAAATTAGAATTAATCTTTCTTAAGGCCGAAATACAAATACTTAAAAACGAACGGTATTTTATATCACAGTATTAATTTGAAAGGAACACTTTTTTGGAAGTATTTTCATATGCAAAAAAAACGAAATATATTGAAAATGGGTAAAATCGTTGAAAACTAAATAACAACGAAGATCTAAATAAAGGAAAAAAACAATCACCGGTTTATTCAAATAAAAAGGGAAACCACAAATTAAGTGGAAAAATGCATGGTCGAAAAATCGACCATTGGCTGAAAGGATGTATAAAAAATGAACTCTTAATAATATTAATAAATAAATCGCGTTTTTGTTAAACATTTTATACCTAATCGGCCAATGGTCGATTTTTCGACCACTGTTTTTCTTGGGAAGAGGGTGGTAAAACCGGCTGGTACCGGCCTGATTGCCATAACATATGTTTGATTAAACAAAATCCCCTCGTTGTTTCTAGGTATAAGTTTTCGTTTAAACCTTTGCCGATAAACACGTCCATGAGCTTGGGTATTTTATTTTTGACCGTAGACCATGTTGGTTGATCTCCAGAGTAAAACATGCAACCGCATAGTCGTCCCGCTGCAAACAGCCCTCTTCCTTCCTTAAAGGTTACTTTTAATCCCCAAAAGGTACTTTCTACCTGTTGTTATTGTTACATTTTTTTAACATAATTGGTCGGTTCTCTTTTAGTTCTTATCTACAAACATATTTCAAATTTATAAATCGCCGATAGAAATATTGTGATGATTATAAATCTGAATTTATTTTTTAAAAAAAATTATTAAAATAAAAATCAAAAAAAATTTTTTTTGATGTACTAAAAAAATTAATTCAAATTAAAAATGCGATCACAACTAAGATAAAAATCCGCATTTGCCTTTCACCAAGGATGCAATAATTGTTCTGAAGATAAATCAACGGTCGAGGTAGAATGATCGAATCCTTTATTTAATACGAAATATCAGCATTACCTTGCCTGTAATGCTTTTGGAATTCGCTGATGTATGATATGTTTTGCACTTTGAAAACTTCTTTTGAGTTTCCGTAGAATCCGTCGTAGATAGGTGATATATGTTTCCACTAACTTTAATAACGTATATGAGCCTGTTCTGTTTCATATAAACGATTTATATTCTCTAGATGAGTAATCTTTAGCCGAAATTTTGTACTACCTTCATATAACAATGTTATTTTTGCTCTAAATAGTTTGGACAATAAGAAGAACAAAAACAACTCTACTCGAAATAGGGAAAGCATTTCTGGAATCCTTCTCTTACAGTTGCATGGTATCGTATGAAAAGGTTTTGCTGTTTGACTTTGCTTAAATTGCAGCACCACAGGATTCAAAAGCATTGTTGAAATTAAGGATTACCATTTTAGTTCTGCTGTCTTATAAAGTTAAATAATGAAAAAGTTGTCCAGAAGGTACAATTTTTGGAGTTTGCCACTGCTAACAGAGATTGGAACTACGCTAACCACATTTTCGGACTCTGCATAGTAGAACATTAGTAAGTTTAGCTGCTCCACTTTTGAATTATTTTCGATCTTTATTGCTTGTTTTTAGACTTAAAAGTGACAACGCAAAAATAACGGTCACCGGGTGGAACCAATGGAACAAATATCTTGAACATTTTGGGAGCAGATTCTCCAGTTGTGGAAGGCTTAGGGTTGCCGGAAGCAGATGGTATTTCTGAAGTCTATATAGTGTCAGAAGAAACATTTAACCGCAGTACCGTCACGCATTCTAGCGAAGGAAATAATAAACTAGCCTCAAAGGTCTTAAATAATTTTAAGTTTTTTATTACTCTGGAATTATGAAGATTATTACTCTGGAATTATGGTTGATTATTCTTGAAATCGATGGAAATTTCCGCATTCGAATATAATTTGCTTTAAAATCCTCTATATTTTTCGAAAATTTCACCGGCTACTTTAATCATTTTGAAAAATGACAAGTGAAAACGAAAATGAAAATGTCACGGCTAAATTTTATATTGACTGCATAGTTCAGCTAATGAAATTGGTATGTTTCGTATTAAAATATAGATGTCTCTGTGTAACTCATTTTTCACTGCGTTTTTATCTGCCCAGGCACAATAAAAGTAAGCTAAATTTTTCACGTTTCATAATTATTTGTATTTATTGTTAAACACACTCACAAAAACATTTTGACATGAAAGTATAAAAAAAAATAATTCAATATTAAAATTTTACAAAATTTTACATGGAATATTTCTCTGCTCTATTAATTTTGGAGAACTGCGAAAATTTCATTTCACGTCAGCTGCATACTAGTCTTAAGGAGAAAATCCCGAATGAATTGACTGACTGAAGAATTGTAAAGCAAATTATCTTCGAATGAGGAAATTTCCACCGAGTTCAAGAATAGGGGGCCCAGGGGCGAGATCATGAAATCCGTCCTGAAAAATTAATTTCGAAAATTTTCTAATAGATTAGTCATTACTCCTAAAATTTTACAGAGAAAAAATTCAACAATTTTTTCTTATCCAAGTTTCAATTAATCTACCAATCTGAAAAGCATTAAGTTTGAACAATTGGTGCAACAAAATATGAAAATAATTATAAAAACTTGAATAGTTATCACTATTCAACAAAACAGTCATTACTTATCATTTTACTGTTAGATGCAACAGAAAATGCATAAATGAGAGTTTTTCAATTACTTACTACTATAAATTGAGTAGTTTCTGCTATTCATGTTGGCACAACAAAAATTAACTGAAAATTAGTTTGTGCAAAAGAGACCTGGTAAAAATTCAATTATTATAACCCTTTTTTGATAACTATATGTATGTCGAGGAAGGAATAATTCAATCAAGGGTGGTGTACAAATAATGAGCCTCATGACGTAACCAAGTTGTTTTGGATAATCTCGGCGCTCGCTTCGGTGTGATTAAAATGTTATACAAATACAAATCTCTTTCGGCATTAAAAGGCGTTTGGACTTGACCGTTGAAATTATTGTGGAATTAGTAATTTTAGTTTGACATCGCAAAATTTCTAGATCTAAATTTAGCAAGAAGAAAGATTATTTTTACACTGACCTACCAATGCAATAATATTTTAGTTGAAGTACTTTTTATGTTGTTGGTTCATTTACGGTCCTAAGCATCTTATACTTATTCCTCCACATCAATTTGGCTTCAGAGAAAACCATTCAACAATGGAACAAGTACACCGAATTACAACCATAATTGAAGATGTGCTTGAAAGTAAGAAAATATGTTCAAGCGTTTTCTTGGATGTAGCACAGGCCTTTGACAGAGTATGGCATAAAGGGTTGGAATATAAATTGCAAAGGACCTTAGCAAAGCAGTTTTATGAAATTCTAAAATCTTACATATCTAACCGACAATTTCGTGTTAAACTAGATGGTGAATACTCAAACATAAATAAAATATCAGCAGGAGTACCACAAGGTAGCGTTCTAGGACCAACTTTATATATTATATACGCCTGCCGGACCTGCCAACGATAGAGGAGACTAACATAGCGAAGTTTGCGGATTATACGGCCATCTTAGCAGTCGCTGATAGCATAGAAGAATTCACAAACAAATTACAAAGAGCTTCTAATATTGTCAGTACCTGGACAAAGCGATGGCGAATAAAACTTAATGAAACGAAATCTGTTCACGTAAAGTTTACCAACAAAAAGGTCAACTGGATTCCAGTAGAACTGAACCCTCTGCAAATTCCCTATGCAAACATGGCAAAATATATAGGCATAAATCTAGACGCGAAACTAAAATGGAAAGAGCATGTGAAAAAGAAAGAAGAGTTAAACATAAAAAACAGAAAGATGGATTGGTTGTTAGGAAGAAATTCTCAGCTAACTCTACATAACAAATTGCTACTATACCGGCAAATTCTAAAACCTGTGTGGACTTGCGGTATTCTGCTCTGGGGCTGTACAAAGAAAACAAATGTCAATATCATCCAGTCATTCCAAAGCAAAGTCCTACGTGGAATAGTAAATGCACCGTTGTACAATTGCAATGACAACCTCCATTGAGATCTGAAGATGGCTTCCATTAATGAAGAAGCAAGCAAGCACTCGAGAAAGTACATGCAACGTATTATTCTACACTAAAATGCTGAGATATGTCGTATGTTGGATGATTCAAACCCAGTAAGACGGCTGCAAATCAAGAAATCGCTTGATCTACTAGTTCGAAAAATAAAATAAAACTGTAAAAGGAACTAGCCAAAAGGCTGCAACCCCCAAACAAGAATATAACTGATGTGAAATAAATTACTAGATGATTTTTAAATCACTTGTAATAAATAAATAAATAATTAAAAATATAGGTAAACGAAAATGAAATACAAATTTATTCGGAGTCAACATAAACTAGCGCAAATTTGACAAATAATTCAGTTAGTCAGATCTCAACAAATTCAACATTTTAGAATTGCAACAATTGACAAATAACCAAATCTCACCACAGAAAAAATACAAACTAAAATTTTTGCAATAAAAGAAATTCATGAATTGCAGCATGTAGGCTGTTCCCAAACGTCGTTGCATAACGAGATTATCCAGTTTTGAGTCACCTAATATATTTTGGGTATTCTATTTATCTTTTATACGAAATTTGTAATAAATGTTACTTGATATTGGTTTCCAATTGATGTGTCTATCAAATTGAATATGTGTAATCCGACTCTCGTCGAAATCATATATAATTTGCACGGACTGTCAACAATTAATATTATAATGATCGATTATTAAGTTACGAGTAATATGATCAAAACATGATCATTAAGTATTTTGTGTACAATCAATCATAATATTGTATTACACGTAAGACGATTACTGCGTTAAGCGTTATTGAAAAGTAAAACAAAATATTCAATGCACGTTTTATGCAAAATTTGTATAAATTTGAAGAATGTGCATAAAATAATGTCTGATGTCATAAAAGTGATATTAATGTATAAAATATATAGGATTTGATTGAATAAACAAACAATTGTAATGTTTACTTTTACTTCCACGCAAATAATTAAACATTTTTTTTTTGTATCAGTATTCAACTGTGAATATGTCTAAGCCAAAGGTGTTAAACACTATTTTTTCTAAAAAAAAAAAAATCTAGTAAAATACGCAAAAAATATTAACTATACAAAGCCTGCCATCGGGTTACTAATGTTCGAGGTGACCTTTCCCAAATAACATTTTGAGCAGAAATTCGTTTATTTTACTGTCCGCCTCATCTTTTTGGTGGTAAATTTACCTAATATGATTAATATTCAACATATGGCATACTGTACACCTATAGTTGGTAGGTGAAGGAGCCCATCTTATATAAAATAAAAATATTTAAAATAAGTTAACCATATTGCGTAATTTTCATCTCTCCATAACATACATTAACAATAGAAATTGGGAACATACATCTAAGATGAGGATTTTAAAACAACCCCCCATTTGTCTTTATATTGAATATGTGTGTACACATAAATTATGAAATTAATTTGCTCGCGTGAAGGTTGTAGAAATTGAATTTATTTTATTTATACAGCAAATAATGTTTGTCTGTAATTGGTCACGTTTGAATAATGAGTCTTTCGTTTTATATTTTATTATTTTATAGCTTTAAGCTAGAAAAATCTATTGAATGAAATAAATATTGAATGGAAATACCGCGTCTATATAGTGTCATGGTTAGTTAACGTGTAAGCGCCGTACGTATTTTCAATCGTTATGTATTGAATTACGACTAATCATAAACAGATATTTTTGTAAATTGTCAGTATTCATTTTCAAGTTGCCACATTTAACAAATAAATGTGATGGTTGGTTGCGACGGCCAAAATAAAAACAGCCATATTATTCACATGATAATGCAATGGCTTTTTCAAAATCTCCGAGAAGTTTGAAAGAAATCCACCAACATTTTAATGTTAGGCTCAATCGCAACTTATCGACATCAATGAATTACTTAGTTCGTTTCATAAAATGTAAGGTATACAAAATTTAACAGAAAGATAAATTTGAAGGGCTTGTTGAAGGGATGTCAGTATTTTAAGTTTGAATCGAATGAAGAGATTTGGGTCCCTTTAAAAAACGCATTCCATTGGGAATTTCAGAGATTCTTTTGCTTTTTCAAATTCTATTGACTTCTAATAAGAAAAAGACGTAATTTCCTAATAAACTGCTTTATTATAGAATACCGTGCATTATCTACTGATGCTTCGGAAGAGTGGGAGCAAAATGTCAATTGTGTGACAGCAATGAACCTTATATTAATGAATTTCCTGATTCAATTAAGTATTCAGAATATAAAAAATACAAAATAAAATGTAAAATAAATTATTTTTTGTGTTTTATTTATAAGATAGTATACGAATGTCTGGTGACATTTCATAACAGAGCTTATTTCAAAATATTTTTTTTTTTTTTCAAAGGACTTATTTCCAAATAGTTCGAACCAAAAGCGCCTTATTTTTAAAATACTGACTAAAAATTAAATTAATATATACTTCTGAATGTTTCTTTCGATTTCTAAAAATTTTCGAATTAAGGAAATACAACGTTTTGAAAAAACACTCCTCAAATATACGAAACATTAAGCCATTATGCTAGGAACAAATCCCAATGTAAAGCGAACATTTTCGTTTTGCAACGATATTTGGGTCAGTGAAAGTCCAGACTAGCGATTGAAACGTTGGTTAGGAAGATAATTGTTAAAACTAATATTGTTAACGAAGAAAAACCAAGATTTATTAAATCAAATTCACAATGGTGTGTAACGTGGGAAATTTTCGCAAGTGGTCGCTGCGCTTCCATTCAAATATATTTAGCCTGGAAATATAAAAGTATTGAATTAATATTGGTAACACCGCTTTAGGAAGTTTGACTCCCAAAGGACGCATGAATGAGCTAGAAATATTTACCAATGCATCATCACATTGCCCCATATATTTACAGTTATTATGTTCAATAATAAATAATTGATTGAAACGATGTTGCGATAAAACTGCACTATCTTCCCATACTTTTTGTTAGAAAGGAACATTGGGCTGGAGTGAAATTTATTGTTTTATAATACCCCACAGGTATAAAAAGGATTAAAAACTCGACTCTGTGCTAGTCTGGACAAGATACGGATTTTATGGTTTTACAGCTATACCCAACACTTTTACATGTGTGTTTGAGCCCTTCCTCATATACAAAGGTAAAGCCAACACAGGGGCAAGTCTTCTGTGTTCCCTTATTCAATTTATTTTTTAAGTAGGGCCCAACTGCGGAAGATTTGAAGCTTACTCAAACCTTAACTTGAACAAGGTCATTTTTATGTATCTTAGGTTTAGTTTCTAGTTGAGGAGCGTCTTATAATAATGCCCAACATTTCTGGTTCTTGATTATAACTTTTTTGAATAGCATCATTACTCTGTTAGTAATGAATCCATGGAGCCCTTTTGTGCAACAATTTTCTCGCAGTTCTGGCTGTAAGGTTATACATTTTTCAAATTTTGCTTCGAACTGGGATGAACTAGCAAACGAATCTTGCTAGTATACTTTTAAAAGGATTGTGTCATTCTCACTGTGGTTCACCCTTTACATTCAATTAATCAAAGCTTTATAAGAATTTATTAACCTGGCAACCAGTAAATTCGTGTTAGGCCGAAGAGAAACCATCACTTCGTACAAAGTTTTAGAGCACCTAATTTTTTTTAAAATTCGAATTGATGCCTTCAATCTGGGATGATATTTCATACATTTTACTATTAATCTTCATTTACAGGAAAGTTTTCGCCGTTGTTTTCGGTGTCGTTTTGAGGTCTCACTATAGGCCACAACAAAAAATTGTTAATTTTTCCGCTGATCGTTTTCTCGGTTTTTTTATGAACCAACACAATTATTTATTGAAAATAATTTATTCATTAAATTAAATCATTTCCTGTGTAAACAAATATTGACGCATTACATATGGATGCGAAAACAACCAAAAATCACTACCCACGATATATATTTTGGTTGTTTTAGGGTTGTTTACTAACAAATTAGTATGCAACTTGGATTTATAGTCCGTGCTACCGATAAATTTTAGTAACGATTTTTCTTTCGGATTTATCGGACAAAATATTATTTTTAATTGTACCCGAAAATGTTTACAACTTTTTTAGTCGCAGAAAACAAAGAATATTGTGAGTAAATACAATATTTCTACCACGAAAGTAGAAATGCACTCCCCCACCCCCAGGACACTACTGAACACAAAGATACACAAACCCTTACAAAAATTAGAACAGAAATGAATAATATTTTGTCCGATAAAGCCGAAAGAAAAATCGTAAAAAATTCGCGGACAATTATGAAACGCGTGAGAATTTCCTGAATTTCTAAGTTGTTGATATAATTCGTTAAATCGATAGGTTCTTGTTTTGTACTATCGGTACAAAGTAAAGTTGGATTTTTCCTCTTTGGTCGTTGCAACCTGATGAGTAGACCAACTTTTTATCAGTATACGAAATCAAGCAGCCAAAACGCTACCTAAGGGAATTCTCATTTTTGAGGCAAAAGCGCGCGATAAATCCGAAAGTAAAATCATAAAAAAGTCGCGGACGATTATGAAATACTTCAAAAATAAATTTTAGTATGGAACTGAAACATTTTTTTACTGAATATCGCGAAGAAAAATAACAGCAAAAACAAATTTTCAAAATAACTTCCAAAACAACGAAAACAATACAGGTAAAAGCGTTTTTATGGTTGGTGTTCGTTCGTTCGGTCATTTTTTCAGCCAATCATCTCTTGTGGAAAAATCCAGAAGAAAAAATCGTCATTTTTGAGCAATTTGATTGGTCGAAAAAACTGTCAGAACGAACGTCAAATAAAACACAACTAGGCCACATCTTAGTATTAATAAATGAAATCACGCGATTTTAATAAAGAAAAATTTTAACATTTGGTAGGCTTTGATAAGAGCTGTAGATTTAGAAAGTTGTTAGGATTACATCATCCTATCCTTGAAAAATAAAATGTCGCACGCATGGGATTTCTAAAATGTTTTTAAGTTGGATTGTTTAACTATTACAAGGTTAAATCTAGCAAATATTTAATTGTGCGGCTAAATGAATTTTGCGCATAAATCGTCTTTTATTAAAAGCTTAGTATAAGAATTGAAAGTCAGACGGACGAATAATTTGATTTTGGCACTTGACGTATATATTGAAATTACTATCAATTTCGTTGCAGAATTAAACTTAGATTTAAACTGAGTTTCTCAGATCGAACGTGCTCAATTTAAGTGCCGGCCTTAACGTTTTTTGCAATATCCTTAATATCTGCTTGCCTGGCAGCTTTCTTATCCTATGCACAAGCTATCAAGAAAAAATTATGTATTGCTCTTACTCATTATTCGTTTGAAGTTTTTAATTTTAATATTCCAATGTTATATGCACTAAGAATAGTCTAAAAAATAACTGTTTCTTCACATGTCTAGGTATTCAAGGATACTATTAATCTACTGTGTTTTTTTCTCCCAGCTACCGTTATGTGGGTTTCCGCACATTCCAACATTAACGATGATTCTGTAGTTAAAACCGGATCTTTCGGCAAAAAGAAGCGCTATCAATAAATATGCTTGCATAGTGAGCTTAATTTGACGTTCGGTAGATATACTTCATCTTTAAGTATTGATCAGTAACAAAGCGTAGTCGTGATCCTTACGGGCCGTGGTTGTTTTAACGGTCATCTACGTCGCCTGAATTTAGCTCAACATACTTTACTTGAAAATTGTGTTGAAGTCGTTGCGTTCATTTTATTTGCCACTGTGCAATTTTTGACAGAATAAGGTGCGTAAAATGCAAGGCTATTTATTGAAGAGCAACTTTCTACTTTACCTGGGTTCAAACTAATACAGTTTCGTAATACTACAAAAAGCTTCTGCAAAGCACAGAAAATTCCCCTGTTTGCACCAAGGGGCCACAATGACTTTAACTGTGGAACCTATATGGATTCCAGCCAATTAAATGGTGCTGAATGTTTTTCGTTTCCCAATTAAATGGCATTATTGTGGAACAGCTGTGGTTCAAACAAGGCGGCGCACCATGGTCACATAAAGCGTGCCTCAGTCGATTTCTTGAAAGAAACAATCGATGATCATTTCATTATTAGAACTGTCAATTGGCCTCGTGTGATGTAAAGGTGGTTTTGTAACCCTTAAAATTATTTTGGAGTTTGTACACTCGCTATGGTGTACGCCTTTAAACCATAAGCAGCCGCGACACCCATATGTTATAAATTATATTTCCAGTAAGCCAATATCAAGGTCATCGCCCCGATGTTTATGTCATTTCATTTTAACGATCTGCCCGATAGTATCGAATATATTACACCCACCTAGTTTTTAAAAATTTTGTTCACGAAGACAAGAGCAGAAATGAACTTCTTGTCAACTATTGACAAAACTACTGACATCTATCAATATGCAATCTAGTTTTTTAATTAAAGAAATTTGCTTCAGCCGTACTTTAGTACAGAATTATAATATCAAGTTTTTTGTATTCCAATCACAATAAACCGAACACCTTTTGCTACATCAATTTTTATAGAAGATGAAAAACTTTGATTCCGAATTATTCTAAGTATGAACCAGGAAAGCTTACTTTGTACGTTTTACATTCATTAAAACGTAAATCGATTGGCGCCGTGTATAGACATTTAAATGGTTTCACCCCACACACATAATATTTGTGTTCATTTTATTATTCAATTAGTGTTCATTGAAAATATTATTGACCATTATCTGTAATTATTAATAATATGTCGCGTGTGAAAATTATTTTCAATAATATTGACAAGTAAAATTGCATAATAAAATTGAGAATCATTACTGAGCGCATAGAGTGACGCGTTTATGAGCCGGATAAAATTCATAAACAATATTTAATATATTCAGATGAATGTAATTTCCATTTTGAGTCATATTTGGTGATTTAACAAGGAAATATTTGCTTTAAACACATTCACAAAATACACAGTGAAAGAGTGCATTTTTAAAATTTAAATGTATTTTTTTAAATTCGACACATCAAAATATACATGCCCTTGCTAAAAAATCATCAAATTTATCGAACAAAAGATAGGCCGCTTAAAGACGTCTTGACGTCTTAAACGATTTCTAAATTATCCACTGTACCGATACAATTACAAAACAACCATTCATAATTTACCCTTTACTTACTCAAGATGCCTCACTAGACGGATGCTACCAATATTCCGAATGAATAATTAATTTTTTCTCAAAACCACAGTGCCACAGACTTACCTAAAAATAGAAAAGAAAGAAAAACATAATTAATAATTGAATACAATTTAAAAAATAAATAATATAAATTAATTGACACATGTCATAATTTTAACGATCGATTTATTGTAGTATTCCCAATATATATTCGATTTCAGTTTTAATAAAGATCGTGCGATCAAATTTTCACGTATATATTCAGTAAATCAATGTCATTATTAATAAAATTTTGAAGATCGCATTTGATCTTTTCCACAATACATATTATTATTATTATTATTAATTCTTCAAGGCCAATATGTGATCATATTATTATAACATTCGTGCGTAATAATGATAAAACAAATTGATGGAAATCGCGATCATTTCCAATATGTAATATGTATATTATGTCAAGATCACACGATCGATATATATATATATATATTATAACATCGATAAATAGATTACGATCAATATTACGTCACGAAAAAAAATGTTTCACCTGTCCAGTTATTTGACATTTTACGATCGCGTGCATATTTACATAAATTTTTTTGTAATTTCATCGTTATAATTAAACGCGTGCATATACATGAGAGATCGAGCATGCAAGGTTGTCTCGCGTATTATAATAATAATAATTAATTTATAATTATCGATCGACATGATAAAAAATGATCATCAACTATGATCATCACATATAACCGTATTTAGTAAATCCAGATTATTTATCGTAAAGGTTTACTTATTTTTTTTTTTGTAAACCAAAACGTTTCTTAATCGAAACAATACAAATAAGAAAACATGATAAATTATGTTTCCACTTATAGTTTTGAGGGCATATATACCAACATACATTGTATATACGCGCATATATTTAATTAAAAGTAAAAAATGGCAAATTATGTAAATCGATTTTTTTGTGCATGCAACGTCTTCAATATACAAAATGATTTTACTTTTTATTAAATAAGGAGATGAATTTACTTTTGTTTTTCGACATCTTCGTCATTATAAGGTGAGTATTGTAATTTATGACTTTTGCATCGTTCTAGTTTTTGTTGTTGTTGTTGTTGGAATTTTTATTTTATTGTGCATACATAAATTAATATGTCCATGAATATTTTATGAAGAGACAGTAGGTTAATGGAGCATTAATAAACGTGTGTTCACACAATTAAACCATTGTTAATTTATAGACTCGCTTCAGGACTAATCGATTATATTGGTTTTATGAAGTGTGAGCATTGTCGTAAACTTTGATTGACAGTAATTGTGTATTATATAAACATTTGTTGGGTAGAATTTATGACCGCCGAAATAAAAAAAGTTAATTACATATTTTTGCGGTATGTTCGAATTTTTTATTAAATTTACTTTCACTCAGCAGAAATTAGAAATAATTAATTAAAGCAATGTTATATTACTTTTGTTCTCGAGTATCCGGCTTACACCATCAGCACTGAATTCAACATTATGATTTTTTTATATAAATACGGATTTTGGGCTTATGCGGCCTTGTTAAAATGATGCGTGGACATGTGGGATGATTTATATTGTAAATTAAGAAGTGTGCAAAAATAAACAATATAGAGTTGAACGGACAATTGAATTAATTACTTACATGAAAATTTAAATTTTGATTTTACCATTTTTATGGAGTGCATTTAGCAAATAATTGATTTAACCTTTTCTATCAAGCGTACTCACACGTGTGACTGAATTAAGTGTTGTTATGTTAATTTAGAAATTTGTTACATTGAGGTGGCAATCACATTAGTCGGTATTTAAATCAACTTTTGATGATTGAAGTATGTGTGAAGAAAATAATTGGTTGGTAAGGTTACACCGTGCCCCATTTGATTCCAATTGATTTAAACTTTAGTACACAAGTAATCTTTTGATGCAATTGGATGTAAAGTGCTTTGATATCTAAGTTAAATATTTAAAAATTAGGAAAACGACTAGCACGTCAATTCTGAGAAAATTGAATTCAGAGAAAGCGTAACTTAGATGGAACACAAATTCAGAGAAAATTACAAATACGAAAAAATCGATTCAGTGAAAACGAGAATTGGGGGAATGCGTATTTACGAGAACAGAATAGTTTTCAAGGTAGCTCGTAGTTGGTTCCGTTAAATTCGGAGAAAAAAGAGATCAAAAACTGCACCCAAATCAGTCCGAAAATATGTTTAATTAGAACGATAAAGTAAAGTTAATTGAGAAAATTTTAGAACAATATATTGTTATTAACTCTACCACCTAGGAATAGTACGCTCCAATGCTCAAGTCGATGGCTGTTATGATTCATCAGTAGATCGCTCACCAATAATAGTAACACTAAGTACCGAAGCATTGAAAACTAAAACACCCGAACGTTTAACAAACAAACTAACGAAATGGGCTCTCTAAAAAAACATACAAGATGTAAATTGTCATCTGAATGTATCGCTGCGCACACCAGAAGACATTGATGCCGCCATAGAAAAATTAGGACAGACTCCAGAGAACAAGAAATCACAAAAAAAATAAAAAGGTTTCAAGTAACATTCAAAAATTATTGACAGAGAAGCGGGTAATTCGGCGGCTATGGCAGCTTGACCAATCTTCTTTGCACAAATTGAAATTAAATAGAGCTAATGAAGCTCTGAGAAAAGCAAAACGGGAAGAACAAAATTTAGGACTACAGAACTACCTAAGTGAGCTCACAACAACAGAAAAACCAGATTACTCACTGTGGAAGGCAGCAAGAAATTTAAAAAGGCCAGAGCTATCGAACCCATCGAACAGTAACCAGATGGTCCTTGGACAGAAGTGACTTAGAAAAAGGTTACGCTTTTTCTAGCCATCTAAAAAAAGTGTTCACCCAAAACGAATAAAATAATAACTGCGTACTACCACAGTTTACGAAGGACGAGTCAAACCCAAACCCAGTACACTCAGAAAAAAAATATGATAAATACATGATTGAATTTACCATAATATCATCATTGTATGTTAAATGCAATTATTTATATGATTGATTTTATCATATTTTGATTGATTTTATCATACTATGATGTTCTTGATCATTTTTCTTGATCTTCTTCATCATAACAATGATGATCACTGAGAAACATTTTTTTTTGAATGATCATCATTGATATGATGAAGAAGATTAAGAAAAATGATCAAGAATATCATTGTATGATAAAATCAATCATAGTATGATAAAATCAATCATAGTATGATAAAATCAATCATTTAAATAATTGCATTTAACATTGATACAATGATGATATTATGGTAAATGCAATCATGTATTTATCAAATTTTTTTTTCTGGGTGTACAATTTAAATGGAAATGCGTCAAAACGGTTATCAAAAACAGCATAAACCTAAGATCAACCATAAGACCATGATCTAATAACTGGAAAAATGATAAAAGAGTTACCAGATATATGCATAAAATTTATAACATATATTTTCAATGGGATTATGCGATGTGGATACTTTCCCCAAAAATGGAAAATATTTCAAATTATCATGATTCCTAAACCAATATTAGCTGAAGGATCACCAATTTGGATTTAGAGAGCAGCACGGCACAATAGAACAGATGCACAGAATATTAAATACAATTAAGGTTTCTTTAGAAGAAAAGAAATAAGTATGACATCATAAGTACGACAAAGTATGGTATAAAGGATTAAAATTACAAAATTAAAACTCTTCTGCCTATAGACAATTTCATGCAATTCTTGAAAACTACTTAACCCAAAGGATGTTCCATGTGAAACAAAATAAAGGCAAGAGTAGTGTATTGGGACCTGTGCTATACTTGTTATTCACAGCTGGCTTACCAATAACTGAAAAAAAAATATATTGTTTTCACACAAAAATCTTCAAACAGCATCGAGAAAATCACAAGAACATCTGCACAAAATAGAAAGTTGGTTAAACACCTGGCGGATAAGGACGAATGAATTTAAATCAACAAACGTCAAATATTTCGGTCTTCAACTCGATAGAAATAAAATTTTCTGGATGTACTGGATGATCGTAAGAAGATCGAAACACCCTCTAGACTGCAAAATTTTACTATACATAGCAACCTTGGTGCATCAGATATACATATCGTACAAAGAACGCAACCAAAAATAATTCGAAGTATTACAAATGTCCCATGATATATTCGAAACCGCAACATCTATAGAAACCTATAGAAATTGATTGCTAAATAGACAATAAAATCAGGCAGTCTAAAAACCCCACTGAAACTGGAATCACAACCTAACGAATTAGCTAGAGAGCTACAAAGGCAACCGAAATACAAACGGTTCGCAGAGCAGATCCTCTAGATTTAATAAACTAAGAAAGCTAACACACTTAATTAATTAATAATAATTTAAAAATAATAATGCATACAGATATTAAGTATTAACATTATAGGTTAAGGCTTAAGTTTAAAAAAAATCATAGTTTTTAAGAATTTCACACTTCTTGTTAGTTTCGTATAAAGAAAGATTCAAGAATAAATCCTTTGGCAATTGTTACAAAAAAAACCATGGCAAATGTATAGAACGAAAAATTTATTTTCAATCTATGTATTATTAAAATTCATTTGTTTATAGTTTCAATCTCACCTTTTAAATAAAAAAGATCAATTGAAATTTTATTTTGAATTTCATTTTTGTGGAAATTTCATTTTATTTTAATTGTATTTTCTATGAATTGTTTTTCGCTAAACTGTCTTTTTCTCTGAATTGATTTTATTGGAATTGTCGTTTTCCCTGAGTTGTGTTTTGTCAGAGTTGATGGCTTTTCTGAATTGAGTTTGGTAGAATTTTCCTTATCTCTGAATTGGCTTTTCTCGGAATTGTGTTTTCTCAGAATTCATGCTTCTCTGAATTGGTTTTGTCTGAATTGTCGTTTTGTCTAAATTGTTTTCTTCTGAATTATCATGGACCGCTTCAATGATATTGGAACTCCTCTCGGTTTGTGAGATCGCGGTATTCTTGAATAGATAATTAATTCTTGAATTCTCTTGAAGTCATATACTCCCTTAGCCAAGAACTACTATTTCTCTACATTGACTTGAAATCAGCTGTTTCAAAACATACATACTCTGTGCGTCATTTGAATAAGACCAGCTAATTATTTTACATTTTTGCTTATTCCAGTTTATATTGTAGGTTTGGAAAGTATACTCTATGCTCGGTCTCGACAACGGTTTGGAAAGTATTCTCTATACTCGCCTAATTTTTTCGTGACCATAGAATGCCATTACAATATACATATATTTGTATTGAATCTGATCATGCGCACACTGTGATAAAGAGAAAATTTATTAAAGTTGCTGATGTTTTTGTCATGACACTGTGACAAAACGAGTAGGAAATTTGTGTTTTATTCTCAATTGTACAAAATAGATTTACATACATTTTGCTGTTAACAGTGCTGAGTGTAAAAATAAAATTTTGTCATGACATGCTATCGTCATGACCAAATTTTGCAAGTGAAGACCAAGCATAGAGTAGTAGTTCGATATGTTTTCGATACGTGGACAAAATATTTTTTTTATGTCATTAGAATAAGGCCAGATAAACATTTGAATAAAGTAAAAGAAGAATGATGTTTTCAATATTGAACTAGTTCTTATTTCCCATATTCCTGTTTTCTAACAATGAGTAGAACCCTATCGTTGGAAATAACTCCCAAAACACGATTAGGTATAAAATCATAGGGTGCGTTCAATAAATTTAAAGAAATCTTTCTGTCTTAATTAAGGATTATCAATCGTGATACTCCGTTTGCGTAGTATTATGTTTAAGTCCAAGCCGTTTAAGTGACGTTTTGGGCTTAGATCCAGGATGATCCCGTTTTTGCGGTTTAAATCAAGGCACTATCGGACTGATTACTCCACCGTACTGGTTCAAAAACTTTTTTAAATTGTGGAAAAGCATTTTATAAAATAATTTTCGGTCTCCAATAAACGCACATTCTTTCGTAGATCGTGAAAATAAAAATTAACCATTAAGGCCGCCGATATTGAATTTTTTCTCATCAGAAAACACAACTTTTCTCCACACGATCGTCCGAAATTTTTCCGGTAGGTTTTCAAATTTTTCAAACTGTATGCGTTGCTTCATAAGTGGCTTTTTAATTTTTTTACGCATCCATAAACTTGATGCTCGCAGTATGATTTTTTTTTCGTTGAAGTGGCTCGATAAGTCTGAGCCCTTCATATTTTTTTCCATTGATCTAGATAAGTTTAATTTTTCTCACAGCCAGAAGCTAGCAGAAAAGGGAGCGTGCAAAACGCGGATGAGGGTGTATTTGCTATATTCAATTCCATATACTGTATATCTGAATTAGTTTTTAAACACCAGAAAGAATGACAACCTTTAAGATTGAGATTCCATAAAATGGTTAGAATTTAAAAATTATTAGGTTATTTCATTTCAGTTTTATAAATATGATTCTGATTTTAAACAATTTATCCTTTTGGTTTCAACATAACCTAAATATTTATTTGTTCGGGAATTCTAATTTGTCATTATGGATTAAATTTTAAGGTTTGATATGAAATGGGCTGTGGAATGCGTCCAAACAAAAATCCACTCGTCACTCGGATTCAAATCCAAATTGTGATCCAGAACATATATATTCCTAATTACGGTTCTGACAGGAATACCAGTAAAAATAATTTAAGTTGGGAAACGAGTGCGAAATTTGTAAGAGAAATCGAATGAAGTGGACAAAAAAAGTTTCTCAGTTTATGGCAATTTCTCACCGCAGAAAATGTAAAAATTATCTGGTTAAGTTAATTTAGCTAATTAGAATATTTTTTTTTAATCGGCTGGATTGCGAGAAGACTCCTTTCAGTACACTTCATACTTCGAAAGGCCCATGATTATAAATTTCTAATTAGAACCAGCGAAATAAGCTATGCGCTTGTAGATTTTTAAGCCGCATGCAAGGGATTATCAAAATCCTCAACAAAATCAACAGAGTATATGGTCAACGAGTTACTAGTTTGCTAGTAGTTATAGTTTACTTGTTTCATAAGAGATAAAGGTTTGAGAAAAAGACGGATATATTTTCAGAAAGCAGCATACAAAAAGCTTTTATAAGCTTTCCATGGCTTTTCTCTTCTGAATGTAGGCCTCCATCTTCATTTCATCTGATTCGACAATTTGTACAAAAAATCACCGAAATATTTTGAGGAAGGCATTCGCTAACTTTTCAAATCGTTAAAACCATTTCACTTAATAGAATTAATTAGAGACCAGAGCAATAACTTTAAGGAAACAATTAACAAAAATCAATATGAATTTGAGAACACTCCTTCTTATTTATCGCAGATTTTGAAGTTGACTGTTCAAAAATTCAACAAATTAATTTAAATAAAATAAAATGTGAATTAACCAATATTAAAGTTACTAAATTCTTAATTAGTAATTTATCAGGTTCTTGTGCGTACTTTTGCTGAATATCGCTAATGCTAGTGACAGTACCTCGTTCTTTATAAGTCCTGTACTAGGTAGAACTGGTTTTAACAAAACTAACGTCAATTGTTTGGAGTGCAAGCTTAAGAACAGTTTTTCGAGATTCGCATTGCTACTCCATGGATTCAACCAATCAAAATGATTCAAGACACACAATTCACATATACTTTCTTCGAAGTTTTTTCTTTTCTTTCATATTTTTCGAGAACTGGGCTATAGGTGGTGAGTTGTTTGTCGAGCTGGGTGATTTTTTATATTTCTGTTGAATCAGTAACAGTCAGTTCTGGTTTCCTAAGGTTCACCTGATAGGGAGGGGAGCAGCCCCCCTGCTTTCCTTTCAGCTGTGACTCAGCCTTATTGGTCTTTAATACAGGAAGTTTTTAATTGCTCAATAAATTGATAAAACCTTTACTTGTTATTATTTATTTTAAAATGATATTCAATAATTTTGTTTGATTATGCAATAATTCGAGGGACAGTGAAACAAATCTATAAATGTGTTGTGTGCGATCGGAAACTTGGTGCTACATTTTTCATTCCGCACGTAACAGAACTATCGGTCTCGTTTTTTATAACCCTGCATTAATGACCACAGTTCCTGTTACATTTTTACTAACCATGGGTCTAATCGACCCATACCTTAAAATTAGCCTGAATGCGGAGAACTTTGATTCCAAAATTAGAATTTGCAAGTTTTAAATTAATTCATTGAACCAGTAACAAAATCGCCATTATTGGGGTAGACACTCGATCGACAAGCAAGCAATTTGCTAATCGAAATTAAGCGATGAGGCCTACTCATGGTAATGAACAATGAGGCCCACTTTCACCTTAATGGCGAATAAACAAAACGCGAATAAACAAAATTGCGGGAAATGGGGCACCCAAAATCCATGAATAATTGTTGAAGATCAAATGAATCCACTTAGATGCACAGTATGGTGTGGAATAACTTCAGAAAGGATCATTGGACCATATTTTTTCGAAACCGACGCATAAGTTACGGTTTATGTGGGCATTCAATACCGGGCAATGATTGAAGTTTTTTTAAAGCGAAATTTTTGGCGATCGAATAATATCGCGTTTTCCTGATTTTAACTGGCCACCCGTGGTCGCTCGATTTAACGGCTCCCGATTTATTTTCTTTGGGGCTACCTTAAGAGCAACGTGTATGCCAATAAGCCAAGAACCATCCAACAGCTTAAGGCCAATATATGAGAAGAAGTGAAGGACTCTGAGACCTGAAATCCTAAGAAAAGTTATGGCAAATGCTCTGGAAAGAGCACGTCAACGTTAAATAAAATCAGAAGCAAAAAAGTTTTTCATTAAATAAATCATAACGTTACTTAGGCACCACCATATATACATAAATATTGGTGGTTTCTATGATTATATCAATAAACTTGAAAAAAGGATCCAATTTTCTAATTGTGTTTTGATATTTTTTGAGCAATCCGTTAGATTTTAAATATATATAGTTAAATATATTCTCAACCCGAGTTCCGATTAGAGCAAAATGACTTCCAAGCCAAATCGTTCCATCTTTTCCAATAAAATTGTCATCATTCGGTCTGTCATCAATATTCTCATCACTCGACTTTTGTATTCTTGTTCGGTTTCTAACTATTTCGACGTTTTCTTCATTTTCGCAACCAATCTCACCAATATCCCGTTATCCAGATCTGCCAATATAGCCCGAAGTTTTTCTCTCTTTCGTAACAATACATCTCATCAAGCACTACTCACCACAGAAAAATAAAATTATCATAATAGAAAATAATAATTAATTCACTTGGGTCCATGGACCAATGCAGGGTTAATCAAACAATTATCAGCTAAAATTTTGATAATTATCTTGCTGTTGCTTTAGACGGTGAAATTTTTTGCATGTTTCAAATTTAACGTTAAAATTTAACTTAAAAAGCTTTTGTAACTTTTTGACAATGTTAATCATTTGACAGATTGTGAGGTTACACCAAAAACAGTGATATTAATTTCCAAATCACTCGATATTCCAATGCTGATGTCTTACAATTATCTTAATCAGAGCCATTTAGTTAATTCGAAATAAGGAATTACTTTTAGTGCATAGGATAACCTTTAGTTACTTTCAATTCTTACGAACCAGAAACCAACATGTTTAATGGTATAGTAATGGAACGTTTATCACAGATAAACAGAATTACCACAGTCGCTTATGTTTTATACTGATAGGTCTCCCTCCTGTCCTGGTGCGGTATTCGAAATTTACACACTTTATGCAATTGATGCTTGTATTACGCTTTTTCTACCCACGGAAATATTCTGTTAAGATCTTCAGCTCATTGTTACATTGAGGGTGAGAATGCTGCCTCACTGAAGTTGAAAGTTAACACTAAGCTAGAAATATTTGGTTTAATTCCTCTATTTTCCGCAAGGTGAAATATTTGATCGCATAACGAGCCTAACAATCTGCAAATAAATAATAACTTTGAGAAAGGATCAACTGAGATTGTGCAGTTTCTGATCGTAGAACTCTAGATCTGCTGTCATTCGATAATCCAACCAGTTTTAAAAATATAGAGAAAGGCTGATCATTTGGAAGTTTAAATCACCTACAAACTGACCATATACTCATTTCATTTTTATGCAACTTTCAAAACGAATTTCATTAGACAAGGAGAAAACTTGTCGCACCTACAACAGCTCTGGAACATAAAATTTTCTACTGGACTACGTAATTCAGTTATGCACGTATATGTAAATATTAACCAAATTTTTGTTGTCGAATCGCACCAAAAATTATTATATAATTCAAGAATGCATCAAAATTTGCGTAAGACAACGGTTGACAGATTGATGAAATGTGCAAATAAAAAAGAAAGTAAAGATGTGTTGCAACTGGAGAGAAGTAACAATTAGCTATAAAGTATTACTAGGAAGGTGATCAGTGAAAGTTAAATGTCCAACAGTAACTCAATAAGCAATAATTTAAACATGTAAATTAGTTAAATACACAATTTTAAAAGTAGTAAAAGTAAATTTGGGGTAGTGCCGAAATCCGAATTTCAAATAAATAATTAATTCTTTTGCAACGAATTTCCATGAAAACTCTAGAGTACCACATCTGAGAACCTTGATTTTGAGCAACTCTTCAAAGATGTAAGGTAACGAAGGAGAACACGCCAGTATAGCATTGAATATAGTGATTGGCATCTTTTGACATTTCGAAAATTGCTACTAAAACATTGGTGTGAAAATTTATTTTAGAAGATTTTTGAAGTAAATGCATAACACAAAAATTAACAAATTTGAACTTAGACCTGTGCCTATATACTGTCTAAAATTTTTTGATCGTATAACAAAATCGTGATATTAAACTTTTTAAAAAATATTAAATTTAAAAGGTTAATGAATACGGCGATTTGAAAATGTAATGAATTTTTGTTCGCTCATATTTTTTGGTATATGAATACATCCGAAAACATCGCGTCACATTATATATGCAAGAATTCGGTATTTTGCAATATTAATTATTTTCTACATTTCATATATAATATTTCATCGCGACAGTGACCGTATCTCATCGACAAAATATTAATAAATAAATCGCGAATTCATTTCCTGGTAAAATGATTAATTCATGAACGTAATTTTTTTTATTTATTCTGCACTTAACGCAAACGGCGTTTTATTTATCTTGCACATATAACAATACGCATATATTGGCTCGATTATCTAATTAATTAGTCAACAGACAACAAACAATGTTGTATTTAATTATTTATTAATCTATTGAATATGAAAAATATTCAATTAGGCGCGCAATTAGGATATATTCTCGCGGCTAATTATTCTGAATTGTAAAGAATTTTTATATACAAAATCCTACAAATGACTCAATCATACATACACTTGGTACGATATAGACAACACCACGGAAAGGTCAACATGCGTATCGCGAATTAACGAGTATAATTCAAATAAAATCAAAGTTTATAATAAAATTTTACTTCCTCGAATTCATAATGACATGATTCATAAAATTGTTTGTGATATTTCGCCATCATCAAGTTCATCAACTTTAAAAAATCATATACAGCAGGACCAGAACTCAATCATAATTGTATAAAACAGTTTCATGGGAGAACCAATTAAAAAACGATTTGTAAAAATTCCATATACATACAACTATGCAACAAAAGGTTAAACTCATATATTATTTGACAGGATATGTCATCGTTTTTATGACACATCCACCAACGTTATGATGTAGTCGTACGAGTATACAGTCGCACGAACCAAGTACAAATATTAATATTTTTTGCAATACATATTACATTGGGATCAGTTGTTCTTTGACAAGATTAATTAAATATTTCATTAGTTCTTGCACTTCTAAATGTTTTGAAAATTTAATTGTTTTTACATTCAAACTAATCTAATATGTATATATAATTTAACTGTTATCCAAATGTAGTACATGAGGACAAATTTTAAAAGTGACCAGATTTAAGGTAACTTGTAACACGATTAAGGGTGACGACATTTGTCCCAAAATCGCACATTGCATAGAAAATGTTTTTGATAAGATGGCAGTTTAAACACCGCTGTTCGCTAACGAATAGAAGTATAAAGTACAAATTCACTCTGACCTGAAGTTCTACCATCGAATATGAAGAGGAATAGTCGACCTGTTATCTAAGACATCTGAAACAATGATTCAACTATGCACTATAAAGACTATTTGCACTCTTGTTGTTCTTTGGTTGTTCTTCCTTGAGCCATATTGAAAAATATCACAGGAGATGTAGGAAACATCGTTAAGTAAATTTGACATTTTGATTTTGGTAGATCGACGGTTCAAATAAATTGACCTGTATATCCCTTTTCCGGCCCGCGATCCCAATTGTGTATGTATCAAAAAATCATCATGTCATTTTTGTATGTAATTTGGATCAACGTTTGTGCATACTATAACCACAAACAAAATACCAATCAGACCTGCAAACCAATAGTAACTTTATGTGTAAATCAAATTCTCGATGTCGTTACAAATGGAAAAATATTTCGAGCGGCTGTTAGTAGAAATGCTTAGCTAAAACTCAAACCCTATGTGCTCAATATACATCTCGCTCAATATATTTATTCAACGCGCGCGACAAAATAATTTTTTTTTATTTGTGTGTACAGTATAAAAGAAACAAACGGAAAAATACAAATTCAACGTGTTTTTTATTTTCGTTTGAAAATATCCTTTCTCTTATTGTATGTTTTAAATTTAATAAAACAGAATGTTTTGAAAACTAAAACGCACGTATTATGTATATACTATACATATACTAGATGTATATAACGGGTGATTTTTTTGTGGTTAGGATTTTCATGCATTAGTATTTGACAGATCACGCGGGATTTCAGACAAGGTGTCAAAGAGAAAGATGCTCAGTATGCTTTGACATTTCATAATGAATAGACTTACTAACGAGCAACGCTTGCAAATAATTGAATTATATTACAAAAATCAGTGTTCGGTTCGAAAAGTGTTTGTGTCGACAAATTTTGTTCAGCGATGAGGCTCATTTCTGGTTGAATGGCTACGTAAATAAGCAAAATTGCCGCATTTGGAGTGAAGAGCAACCAGAAGCCGTTCAAGAACTGCCCATGCATCCCGAAAAATGCACTGTTTGGTGTGGTTTGTACGCTGGTGGAATCATTGGACCGTATTTTTTCAAAGATGCTGTTGGACGCAACGTTACGGTGAATGGCGATCGCTATCGTTCGATGCTAACAAACTTTTTGTTGCCAAAAATGGAAGAACTGAACTTAGTTGACATGTGGTTTCAACAAGATGGCGCTACATGCCACACAGCTCGCGATTCTATGGCCATTTTGAGGGAAAACTTCGGAGAACAATTCATCTCAAGAAATGGCCCGGTAAGTTGGCCACCAAGATCATGCGATTTGACGCCTTTAGACTATTTTTTGTGGGGCTACGTCAAGTCTAAAGTCTACAGAAATAAGCCAGCAACTATTCCAGTTTTGGAAGACAACATTTCCGAAGAAATTCGGGCTATTCCGGCCGAAATGCTCGAAAAAGTTGCCCAAAATTGGACTTTCCGAATGGACCACCTAAGACGCAGCCGCGGTCAACATTTAAATGAAATTATCTTCAAAAAGTAAATGTCATGGACCAATCTAACGTTTCAAATAAAGAACCGATGAGATTTTGCAAATTTTATGCGTTTTTTTTTAAAAAAAAGTTCTCAAGCTCTTAAAAAATCACCCGTTACATATGTACTATTTAAAATAAAATGTGTTCACGATCGATAATTTCTTGTCGTTTAGGTATATAAAATTTAAAAAACATGTGATCATGAAAAGAAAGAGGATCTATTTTCGATGTATGTATGTATGTATATATGTACGTATATACGTTGTATGTACGTATATATATACGTATATACATACATTGATTATGGTTTGGTGTGCTGCATGAAATATAGTTTATAAAAAAGAAACAAATATTTGGAGGAAAGGATACGAAACATCAGAAATTTATGAACGAAAGGGAAAAATATTATAATTAAATTGTTTTTAGTGATCGCAGTAAACATTTAGATATACATACATATTACATATTTGTGTTTAGTTACATTATGTATATTTTATATGCCTATCTATACTGATTGGTCGAAATTAAATACATACATTCATTACTTAATTTTTCCTAAGTGTACTATAAGGATGATTGATATATGTTCTAAATTCAATAATATTAAAATTCCTAACAATTTTATAAATGATTTTAATTTTGAGAAAAATAATAAAATCAGCTTAGAGCGGAAAGATGCCTTAGGGAGGATGTACTATGTATTTGGATTTGCATCTAAAAAATTGGTCAAGCATATATAGTACATTTTTGTTAACACTTTCCCCTTATTCCATATTATCTGAAGCATAGTATAGTATTTGAATTGTTTCAAATAAAAGCTAGTTATTGATTTTAACCAAATTTGCAAAAACATTAATATTTCGAACTCGGTTGTGATATATAGAATTATGAGTATATCCTTGGAATTCCATTTTTAAACTTCTAACCCCAAGTAAAAACCATCCTAAGGTTTAAAAATAAAAATAAATAAATTTCGTTTTTTGTTGTTTTCAACCGAGTTACAAGCTTACATTATAAGTACACTGCAATTTTTCAGATACCAACCACCACTTATCATGAAAACTACCCCAAATTTCTCTAGAATAAATGGCCACTTTTTTGACAATTTCAAAAATAGACATTTCAATATCGGATATTGGGTATCGCTTTATAATCCTCATCAGAAGTGCAATTCGATTTTTAAGTTGTAACTTGGAACTTTAAATCATGGAAACAAATTTATTTAGCCACCCACTTTATTTATTAGGTATATAACTTAATTTCTACAGATTTTTTTCACGGTATTCTGTGGTTTTTGTAGGATCGGACGCAAGGTTTCAGAACAACGAACGACAAGTTTACGTGAGTTACATAACCTCTCAGAATAGCAGAGTTTACGATTACAACTGATAAACAGCACATTCGGCACTGCATTCTATACGAATTCCAACAAGGAAAAAATGCTTCTAAGGCACGGGAATCAATTTGTAGTGTTCTTGGTGCCGACCTTGTGTCTTATGAAACGTGTAATTATTGGTATAAACGTTTTAGAATTAGTGATTTCGATCTTAGTGACAGCCTCGAAAGTTTGAAGATGTGCGAGCTAACCTGGAATCTACAACAGCAACAGGCATAACTCAGAAAAAACGAATACCTAAATAACATACTGCCTAATAATTGGTTTCATCTAAGATTTCAATTCCTAAAAATCATAAATAACTATCAAATGTTTAAATTCTCCTAAACTTCTGAAAATTTAAATAAATTTTAAGAAATATGTACTACGGACTTGGAGCAAAATATTTTCTGAACAGTTATTTTTCAGTAATTATCTTCTCCTGTACTAAATATTAATTTATTACATTAATATGCCCAGCACCAAGTGAATTTTCTGAAACTGGTGGTTATGTAAATGTATTTAATTAATGTGTAGTAATCTATCACCATACCATACATGACATACTTTAGTCATATATAGTCTACTGAGATTGTCACAGATTTTAGTGAGGCCTCATTAAACCTTTTATGAAACATGTCTTTGTTTTTGGTAAGACTTCAGTAGGCTGAACTTGCTCGACATGTTTAAAGAGTTCGTAGTATAAATATTTTTTGTATAAGGCCTCCTGCCTGATGACATAAATCAAAGATAAGATCACGAACACCGCACGGAAGTCCAGAAAATAATCGAACTCAATTCAAATAAAATTAATTAATTTAAAACGAGTTCATAATTTTGAATTACAATAGAACAAAGAAAAATATTTTGAATATCAGTGAAACTAGCTTTATTGGATTGATAATTTTATGCCATTAATGCTTGAATATGATTGTGGCCATGTGGCTGGTGCGTAGATGGCGCAATCTGCATGTCCAATTTTCACACACTTTTCGCAGCAAGCGTAGACAAGTGACTTAACATATGAAAATAATCTAATGGAGTTAGATCACACGATCTCGGTGGCCAATTAACAGGACTATTATGTTGAATTAGTCTTTCATCAAATGTTTCTTTGAGTAAATTAATTGTATTCCGCGTTGTGTGCCTTATGGAACCGTCCTGTTGGAACCACATATCAGCAAGATTAATGGCAGCCAATTGGTTTACAAAAAAGTTAGAAATCATGTCTCTATACCGTTCACTGTAAGATTCCACCCATCATCGTTTTTGAAGACATATAGACCAGAGAGTCCGCCAGCCCATAAAGCGCACCAAACAGTGATTTTCTATGGATATAATGGTGTTTCAAAGGCAAAGGCTTCTAGATTATCTTCACTCCAAATCCAATTCTGTTTATTAACGTACCCATTCAACAAAAATTGAGCTTCATCGTTGAACAAAATTTTGTTTGGAAAATCAACATCAATAGAATTAGTGCTTCAGCCGATTGGCCGATTTGGCAAGCAGTGCTATGGCGTAAGTTTATTCATTATGAAATGGCAAATCAAACTAATGACAAAGCAAATGTTAGCTATAAACTCGGTTGTCAAACAAAACAATGTTGCAAACTTAACGATGTGAAGCTATAAAACACACCCTTTACTGATTGAATAAGGAATTCATGAGACAAACACTTTTAATATTTCGATCAATGATTTGCATAATTTTCCTTCTAAGCAAAATGTACAAAAGTAATTCTTCACGATACAAGCTCCATTTAAACCTATATACTGATATAGAAAATGAGTCAGCGTCTACACTCAGAAAAAATATGATAAACACATGATTGCCTTTACCATATTATAATAATAGAAATCATTATAAAATTATTGTGATATTCCCTATCATACAATAATAAGAAATACTATTTGTTTAATTATGTCAATCAGTGAAAACGGAGCTTATTATTATTATGATACATGTAATCATATTCATCTCCCATGATTAGTGTAATCAGAATGCATGATTAAATTTTGATTCGTTTAATAATTTTTAAGGTATTTATAAAAATTCGCTATCTCAATGGGTGATTAATTCGTATGTGAACACTAAATATTTAGAGTTGCCTTAAAATGCCTCAACCAGTCACGCACGACTTAGGTTAGGAGCTTAAGTTACACGCCGGTTGCACCACTTCGGTTAATCACCAAAATTGTATAGGCTTCTTGTCACAAATAAACAACAGGGGCGGTATGTTGTATCATCATCACTTCGAATCGAATTCGAAAAAATTCGCGTCAAAAAAGTGAAAGTTGTATCATTTTTGCTTTTCGAAAATAATACAACATACCGCCACTCGACTTTTTTCGAATTTCGATTCGAAGTGATGGTACAACATACCGCCCCGGACCTGTAAAATTTTTGGTGGTCGTACCGCTCCCCTAAGTGGTCCAAACGGAGCACAACTTAAGCTCTTAAGTTTGGACTGCCTAAGGTTTTTAATTTGTAAAAAAGCAATAAGCCATGTGGTGTGATTACCATATATATATATATATATATATATATATATATATATATATATATATATATATATATATATATATATATATATATATATATATATATATATATATATATATATATATATATATATATATATATACAGTGAAACCTCCCAATGTGACCACCTCTTCATTCTGACCACCTCCTTAAATAGACCACTTTTCTACAGTCCCAACACTTTAACCATACAAATTTGATCTAAAAATTCTCTTTAACCTGACCACCTCTCTATTCTGTTTAGTGACCAGTGTATTTGGGCTCATGCGAATTAAATTAACTCCTTTAATGTGACCAATTTTTTTTTAAATGTAAACAGTCTATTCTCTCCACATTTGAGTGTCATTAAACTAATGTGAAATGTAAATATGTATGTACATTGGGGTGGTCGTTGTTTGTATGGAGTGGAAAGAATGTACAGATATCTAACGGGACACCCTCTAGAAATGTGATGTTGTGCTAAGGGATTAAATACAAAAAATATTTGGTCGATCGAAGATGGTTTAGAGGTTGCGACTTGATCGTCAAGTTCGATAACGGCGGTATTTTCTTCAATTTTGTACTTTCAAACGAACAGAAAAAAATTTTCTCAGCCTATAAATAAAGATTGCGGTGAGTGGAAGATATATTCAAAGATGTCGAGAGTCGGTTGACGGATAGCGAATTTATTGCCAATTTCCGAACCGAAACTAATAAATAACCCAAATAAGAAACGGTTTTTTAAATCCAGGTATTCATATTCAAAATTACAAAAAAATAAATAAATAAATAAGAATGACGTACAACGAGTAAACAAACGAATGTTTTATGCCGTCATTGATGATGTGAAAATATTCATTACGAAACAACTAGCAGATTTTGTTACACCAAACACTGACGATATTTTAGAAACTATTCAAGATTTCCACAGATTTCTTAAAAAAGATCCGAATATGTGGCCTCAGGATGATAATTTCAAGAACGGAATGAAGATTATCAGTCAAATAAAAGTCGTAAATGATATCGCAGAACGTGGTGTTAAATTAGTACAAGATTATAATAATAAATTAACAAAAAATGAAGTTGACATCCAATATTTGCTATAAGTCGTAAAGGACTACACACAGAAGTTTTCAACTATACCAAAACATCCTTAATGTACAGAAAATCATCCGAGATTGATTATTTTCATCAAAAAAATTAATTCATAAAAAATAGTCATAATTTGCCTTGTTGTTGCATTTTGGAAATTTGGCAATAATTTCGCTATTTGTTAACTGATTCTCGATATCTTTGATGTTTTCAAAGGGTAATTTTCTTTGTCTCTTCTATTCACCACAGTTTTCTCACCCTAAGAAAAATGTTTAAATAATTTTTCTCTTCGTTTGAAAGCAAAAAATTGAAATAATGCCGTTTTTATCGAACTTCGCGCTCAAGTCGCGACCTCTAAACCACTTTCGATCGACCCAATGTTTTTTCTGTTTAAGTTTTTAGCGTAACCTCACACTTCTAGGGAGTGTCCCGTCAGATGTTGGAACTTTCGAAAATTAGGTCCACTCTAATGTACATACATATGTTTGGTTTATTTACCATTTGTCAAAACCTCTAAAAAAAGACCAACCACCAGAAATATAATTTTGGTCACTATTCAGAGAAGTTTCTTCATACTGACCACCTCCGTAAAATGACCAGAAATTTACAGTCCCGTAGGTGGTCGCTTTCGGGAGGTTTCACTGTATATATATATATATATATATATATATATATATATATATATATATATATATATATATATATATATATATATATATATATATATATATATATATATATATATATATATATATATATATATATATATATATATATATATATATATATATATATATATATATATATATATATATATATATATATATATATATATATATATATATATATATATATATATATATATATATATATATATATATATATATATATATATATATATATATATATATATATATATATATATATATATATATATATATATATATATATATATATATATATATATATATATATATATATATATATATATATATATATATATATGTATACATATATATGTATATATATATATATATATATATATATATATATATAACGGGTGATTTTTTAAGAGCTTGAGAACTTTTTTTTAAAAAAAAACGCATAAAATTTGCAAAATCTCATCGGTTCTTTATTTGAAACGTTAGATTGGTCCATGACATTTACTTTTTGAAGATAATTTCATTTAAATGTTGACCGCGGCTGCGTCTTAGGTGGTCCATTCGGAAAGTCCAATTTTGGGCAACTTTTTCGAGCATTTCGGCCGGAATAGCCCGAATTTCTTCGGAAATGTTGTCTTCCAAAACTGGAATAGTTGCTGGCTTATTTCTGTAGACTTTAGACTTGACGTAGCCCCACAAAAAATAGTCTAAAGGCGTCAAATCGCATGATCTTGGTGGCCAACTTACCGGGCCATTTCTTGAGATGAATTGTTCTCCGAAGTTTTCCCTCAAAATGGCCATAGAATCGCGAGCTGTGTGGCATGTAGCGCCATCTTGTTGAAACCACATGTCAACTAAGTTCAGTTCTTCCATTTTTGGCAACAAAAAGTTTGTTAGCATCGAACGATAGCGATCGCCATTCACCGTAACGTTGCGTCCAACAGCATCTTTGAAAAAATACGGTCCAATGATTCCACCAGCGTACAAACCACACCAAACAGTGCATTTTTCGGGATGCATGGGCAGTTCTTGAACGACTTCTGGTTGCTCTTCACTCCAAATGCGGCAATTTTGCTTATTTACGTAGCCATTCAACCAGAAATGAGCCTCATCGCTGAACAAAATTTGTCGATAAAAAAGCGGATTTTCTGCCAACTTTTCTAGGGCCCATTCATTGAAAATTCGACGTTGTGGCAGAAATGTCAAAGCATACTGAGCATCTTTCTCTTTGACACCTTGTCTGAAATCCCGCGTGATCTGTCAAATACTAATGCATGAAAATCCTAACCACAAAAAAATCACCCGTTATATATATATATATATATATATATATATATATATATATATATCACTGATATTCAAAATATTTTTCTTTGTTCTATTGTAATTCAAAATTATGAACTCGTTTTAAATTAATTAATTTTATTTGAATTGAGTTCGATTATTTTCTGGACTTCCGTGCGGTGTTCGTGATCTTATCTTTGATTTATGTCATCAGGCAGGAGGCCTTATACAAAAAATATTTATACTACGAACTCTTTAAACATGTCGAGCAAGTTCAGCCTACTGAAGTCTTACCAAAAACAAAGACATGTTTCATAAAAGGTTTAATGAGGCCTCACTAAAATCTGTGACAATCTCAGTAGACTATATATGACTAAAGTATGTCATGTATGGTATGGTGATAGATTACTACACATTAATTAAATACATTTACATAACCACCAGTTTCAGAAAATTCACTTGGTGCTGGGCATATTAATGTAATAAATTAATATTTAGTACAGGAGAAGATAATTACTGAAAAATAACTGTTCAGAAAATATTTTGCTCCAAGTCCGTAGTACATATTTCTTAAAATTTATTTAAATTTTCAGAAGTTTAGGAGAATTTAAACATTTGATAGTTATTTATGATTTTTAGGAATTGAAATCTTAGATGAAACCAATTATTAGGCAGTATGTTATTTAGATATTCGTTTTTTCTGAGTTATGCCTGTTGCTGTTGTAGATTCCAGGTTAGCTCGCACATCTTCAAACTTTCGAGGCTGTCACTAAGATCGAAATCACTAATTCTAAAACGTTTATACCAATAATTACACGTTTCATAAGACACAAGGTCGGCACCAAGAACACTACAAATTGATTCCCGTGCCTTAGAAGCATTTTTTTCTTGTTGGAATTCGTATAGAATGCAGTGCCGAATGTGCTGTTTATCAGTTGTAATCGTAAACTCTGCTATTCTGAGAGGTTATGTAACTCACGTAAACTTGTCGTTCGTTGTTCTGAAACCTTGCGTCCGATCCTACAAAAACCACAGAATACCGTGAAAAAAATCTGTAGAAATTAAGTTATATACCTAATAAATAAAGTGGGTGGCTAAATAAATTTGTTTCCATGATTTAAAGTTCCAAGTTACAACT
Source organism: Nephrotoma flavescens (assembly GCA_932526605.1). Classification (NCBI taxonomy): domain Eukaryota; kingdom Metazoa; phylum Arthropoda; class Insecta; order Diptera; family Tipulidae; genus Nephrotoma; species Nephrotoma flavescens. Next base: position 226,917,076 of record OW052222.1, on the reverse strand, counting down.
TAAAAATCGAATTGCACTTCTGATGAGGATTATAAAGCGATACCCAATATCCGATATTGAAATGTCTATTTTTGAAATTGTCAAAAAAGTGGCCATTTATTCTAGAGAAATTTGGGGTAGTTTTCATGATAAGTGGTGGTTGGTATCTGAAAAATTGCAGTGTACTTATAATGTAAGCTTGTAACTCGGTTGAAAACAACAAAAAACGAAATTTATTTATTTTTATTTTTAAACCTTAGGATGGTTTTTACTTGGGGTTAGAAGTTTAAAAATGGAATTCCAATGATATACTCATAATTCTATATATCACAACCGAGTTCGAAATATTAATGTTTTTGCAAATTTGGTTAAAATCAATAACTAGCTTTTATTTGAAACAATTCAAATACTATACTATGCTTCAGATAATATGGAATAAGGGGAAAGTGTTAACAAAAATGTACTATATATGCTTGACCAATTTTTTAGATGCAAATCCAAATACATAGTACATCCTCCCTAAGGCATCTTTCCGCTCTAAGCTGATTTTATTATTTTTCTCAAAATTAAAATCATTTATAAAATTGTTAGGAATTTTAATATTATTGAATTTAGAACATATATCAATCATCCTTATAGTACACTTAGGAAAAATTAAGTAATGAATGTATGTATTTAATTTCGACCAATCAGTATAGATAGGCATATAAAATATACATAATGTAACTAAACACAAATATGTAATATGTATGTATATCTAAATGTTTACTGCGATCACTAAAAACAATTTAATTATAATATTTTTCCCTTTCGTTCATAAATTTCTGATGTTTCGTATCCTTTCCTCCAAATATTTGTTTCTTTTTTATAAACTATATTTCATGCAGCACACCAAACCATAATCAATGTATGTATATACGTATATATATACGTACATACAACGTATATACGTACATATATACATACATACATACATCGAAAATAGATCCTCTTTCTTTTCATGATCACATGTTTTTTAAATTTTATATACCTAAACGACAAGAAATTATCGATCGTGCACACATTTTATTTTAAATAGTACATATGTATATACATCTAGTATATGTATAGTATATACATAATACGTGCGTTTTAGTTTTCAAAACATTCTGTTTTATTAAATTTAAAACATACAATAAGAGAAAGGATATTTTCAAACGAAAATAAAAAACACGTTGAATTTGTATTTTTCCGTTTGTTTCTTTTATACTGTACACACAAATAAAAAAAAATTATTTTGTCGCGCGCGTTGAATAAATATATTGAGCGAGATGTATATTGAGCACATAGGGTTTGAGTTTTAGCTAAGCATTTCTACTAACAGCCGCTCGAAATATTTTTCCATTTGTAACGACATCGAGAATTTGATTTACACATAAAGTTACTATTGGTTTGCAGGTCTGATTGCTATTTTGTTTGTGCTATAACTATAATAAAATAATTAATTTGTCAAAAAAAATTATTCAAAAGGATTCAAAAAGAATTCCGATTTAACAACGATCCGTTAAAATTTGGAAGACATTACAACCTGTCATTTTTTATGTTCACAATTGTGTACGATGGACTTAAATTTAAGTAAAAAAACATTGTCTGGCCGAAAAAGGGATACAAATTGATTGAAAAATCCATAACTCGAGCAAACACACTCTTAATATTCGATCGTCATTGAAAATTAGACCAGTTATAACAGTTTTTCATGGTATACAATGAATCGAACAATTAAGAAAGTTTTGAAATGCTTAAAATTTGGTAAAAAAAAATGTATGTGTATGAAGTAAAGCTTATCTAAGAAATTACACCAACCCGGAAATTTTACATGAAATGAAAATTGAAAATTTCTTTAGTTTTTAAAAATATCATGTTCAATAGTATTATTCTATATTCTACACTGAAGGATTAACTATTCACCAGCGCCAAAGCGGTGAATTTCTGAACAAAAGTGCAGCAAAATTGGTGCTTTTTCAAGGCCTTACAACCATGAATTATTTATATGTCAAAGAATTGCTGATAAAAAATTGGCCTTTGTCTAAAATCTTAAAAAAGATATGCCACATGACCGTATCAGAATAAAAATAAATGTATCTGTAATCAGCGCTACAATGGTAATTTAGAGTACTAATAATATGCTTCAGCTAAATTTGTTTCATTTTTCAAGGCCTTTTCATTGAGATATCACATTTATATATTCTATAATCATTCAATAATTAGCTATCAGCTCCAAAACGGTGGATTTATGAACTAAAGTTGTATCGAAATTGTTGACTGATCCAATACCTTTCAAATGATATTCTATACGAGTAAATGAGAAAAATGTAAAGCAAAACCCTGCTACTGGGTGATATTTTGAGTGATTTCCTATGACAGATATCGAAACCGCTTGAAGTAAAGATCCTACAAGCTTTTCAATTCTCCAAATTTAAAATAAAAGAAGATTGGCGAAAAAATTGTTGAGATATCCAGACGGACGGACCATTTTTTTTTTGATTTTCTGGGATTTTCTAGGTTTCTACCTTTTAAAATAATGGTACTGCAGCTTTTAAAGCAGATGGAAATACCCCGTTTAGAAAATATCAATTTATAAAATGTATCAGAATCTGTTAAAGAATTTAAGTGTTAGATTTAAACATAATCGAACTCATTTCAAGAATATTAGGAGGCAATACTCGATTAAACCTTCAGAGAGCTCAATTCAAACTAACGCTGTTTCTATAGTTAACGTATAATCCGGTAGTATCTACAAAACACTTGTAGATACGTGAAATACCACAAAGACAATTTAGATTTTAAATCCAGATCACAGACCTATTGATCTAAACTCGTAAAATTCTTTATATCCTTTGAAAAACATGCAATATTTTGTATGCTTTTAACACTATTTGCCGTAGGTACTTGGCGAAACACACTTACCGAGACGTTCAGATGCAAAGTGCGTTAACTACATTTTTATCAAATTTTGCAAGCGATATGTTGTCAGGTTCGTATTTTCAAGGGCTACACTACTAAATAATAAAAAATTGGAAAACTCGTTTTTTTCATAGCAGTTTCATTTTACAAAACAGAAGTTCAGAACAAAACTCTTTATTTACATATTAAGTTAATTACAAAATCCTCTATCTACATAGAAAAAATTGTTCCAAAACTCGATATCTACAATAACAAAACCGAAGGATTAACTGCAAAACTCGCTATTTACTAAAAGGTATAGTTTCAAAAATCACTGTGTTTTATTTTAGTTCAAATTTCTTTCTTATATGTACAAACATAAACGATCACCGAATGTACTAAAGTGCCAGCACAGCTTAAATACAAATGCTTTACAGTGCAATACTACCGGTCGAGATGCAATGAGTTTTGCCAAATCATTTTACGCAACGTAAATTGAAGCAAGATTCTTTTCTATTGACGTATATGCCAGTGCCTTAAAACCTTTGCGCCGAAGTTTAAATCCAACCAAAAACCGAACTGTTTCCGTTACATACTACGTTAGAAGAACTGACAAAAATGTTGGTATAGAGTATGTTCATCGAGCAATACATATATATGAGAAATCAAGTAGTGAAAATTTTATAAGCCAGTTTTTCCAAGGTTAATCTTATTTATAGTTTTAATATATTTATATACACAAATTTAATTTTTTTCTGTATTTAATCCATATATACGTATCCGATAAACATATCGGCATAGTTATTTTATAGTTCATTGTTAGGATTATACAGATTGCCAAAAGTAAAATAAATTAACCTCGGAATCTCTACATGAGTACTCTTACGTATATTTTGCTTTATGGTATGTCAAACTGCTTTTTGTGGCATATTGGGCAACAAGATAGAATAGTGCGTCTATCGAAATATCACTTAGATACCGGTTTAGGTCCAACGGAACGCCGTGGAGGGGACAGAATCGGTTCTAAAAATAATTATAAAAAGGACCAGATTTTAAAATTTGTACCAAAATTTAACACCATAGAACTCCACTAGTGTCGCAATAAAATTGTAAAAAGACAATATCTGCCGAGTGAGCTTAACATAAGTAAGATATTTCGAATGTTTAAGGCACTTGAATCAGATATAAAAAAACCTATTTTAGACATATGTATATTTAATACCGGTTTCAATATTGGCTTCAAGACACCCGCGACTGATGTGTGTTCAATATATATTCGGCTGAAGAAGGAAATGAAATTTTAAAAAGACTCTTCAAAAAAACAGACGATAATGGTGAAGCTGTTAGTCCACAAAAGGCGCGCAAAACACACGATCTCATTTGATTGCCAGAATATAGCCCCCAAATTTATTTATATAACTTTGGCGTAGTGGTTTGCACGCCCAAATGACTATTAACGCAAGAAAAGTTTTTCTGTATATTTGGACTGAAAATTCATTTTTAAAAGGCTTCTTTTCAAGTAGAGTTTATCTTACACCATCGCCTTTGCCAATTGGATCAGAGGAATAAAAAAAAAGTTCGGTTAATAGCAGACGGATGTGGAGGCCAAAACAAAAATTCAATTGTAATCGGTATGTGCTGCTACTGGTTATTGCAAGATGCACCAACGAACATTAACAGTTTGGAATTAATTTTTCCCGTCCCGTAGAAAAAGAGGTACATAATATTTTTATCCAGAACATCTTAAATTTTAATTATTATTATTATAAAGCTAATAACATTTTGTATGTAAGAATAAATCGATAAAATTAATCAATTTAAAATTAGATAAATTTGTGCATGTAATATGGTAAAGTCACTCAGAGAAAACTTGGCTAAAAAAACAAAAATCTGAGTCTATTTTGCGAAAGTTTTGGTGATTTTCGATTAACCAAATGTCCTAGTTAAAAAAACAAACAAGATCTTAGTTGAATAAAGTTTTAATTTTAAATAACCAAGGTTTTAAATAACCCTGGTTATTTAATTTTTAGCTTGGTTAATATAACCAAAAAAATATGGTTAATTTAATGGATAGAAATGGAAAATATTTGGTAAACCAACATGTTCTAAGTTTGATTTCGAACTAATGAAACATTGAATTCTTTATATTAAAAAAGTTGGTCGTCTCATCAGACTGCAGTGACCAAACTTCAAAAATATTGAAAATACTTTGAGCTTACATTCAAAGTATAATCACAATGCGTTAGCGAATTTTATTGATTCGCTACGCAATTTTCACCAATTGTAATTTTTAACATGTCTTAGATTATATTATATAAAAAAAATTCGTTAAATTAAACAAAACTATGTACCAACAGCCTGGTAACTCAAATTTCACTCACTCTTTGTTTTAACTATAAGTAAGAAAATACAAAATTTCTAAATTAAGCAAGAGATTTGGTTTATCTAGCTCAGAATTTTGTGTTAAAATAACTAAATTAATATAACTAAGTATTTGGTAGTAGTCTTTTTTCTGAGTGTTCGGTCGAAATTTTTTACATTAAACTGATCCTATCAGTATGCCAAAAATATGCAATTCAGACAAAAAACCTATGATAATATTTATCAGGGCAAGCCGGAATAGAGGCGCTAAACACGCTATTTTGATCCGTGAGTGGAGTCGTCAAACCTGTGATATCATTCGCCTTACGCACTATAACATGACTGTTATTTTATGTTATGGCACGGTTAATTGAATCGGACAAGTGTATCAATAGTATATCCAGACACATGCTGAGATTTGTCGCTAACGTGATTTCCGCTTAGTGTCGGATGAAACCTAGATAAGTTTCTCAATGATTGTTACATCTTAATTTACATTTTTCAATGTAAGAACGACGCAACTACTTTTGTAGGATGCTCAATAAGCCACAGTTGAGGTTGTATACTTCAAAAGAGTCTATGTGAAACACACGTTTACCGGACAGAGCTTTCTAATTATCGAAACATGTAGTCATTAGTTGAGTAGCGTTGACGTAAGAAGTTAAGTAAGAGTTCTAGACCCTATCAAAAAATCTAAAATGTTTGTGTCCCTTATAACAAAAATTTAAGGGGACTAAGCACAAAATGGAGTGTTGTTTTCTTCTAAACCCAACGCCTTTCATTCGACATTTTGGCACTAACGGAAATAATTCTATCCAACAACTTCAAAAACTTGAGTGTTTTAATCTGGATTACAGGGTTTTCCATATATAGGTGTAGTCTTGATTCTGATTCAAACAACCGGCAAAGTTATTGCAGTACAGTCCAACTTGGACGATATTTCGAATTTTGTTTATGGATTTATATCAAAATTGTAAACTGGTGTATGCGGGAAGAATATTCGTCATAAAAGCCAAGTTGAAATTTTGTTTTTGATGTCATCAAGTTTCCATAGGGGCTTTTCATCAGTTTAGAAGGATTCTTTCTGGGCGCGTATTCTTGAAATCGGTAAAATTTCCGCATGCGGAAAACCGTTGCGGATTTGTTACCCTTAGTAGGAAAATAAATAATAGAAAACTTCCAAACAAATTTGAAAAAACGGTTAAAGTAGCTTGCGAATAATATAAATAATTTTAAAGCAAATTATATTCCGAATGTGGAAGTTTCCACCGATTTCAAGAATACGCGCCCTGGTCCCTGTTTATTAGATCAGTATATCGAATATTCATAAATTTAAATCTGTTATAAAATTGTCCTGCACCCTAAAATCAATCGAAAGGATACGAAATGAAAATTTTCCGCATTGTAACGAATGGCCAAGTCTTGGGAACTTTTATTTAAAATTTAACATGATCCGTACACCTCAAGTTAAAAATATTTTCAGTAATCAGACTATAGGTACAGGCTGATCAAATATCCCGTGCTATTGAAATCGATCACTTTTGTTCATTATCAAATATGGTTGAACGCCTATAGGTAAATGTTTTGTACTATTGCTTTCGATGCCTGTTTAACACACGAATAAATCCATTTATATAAATTTTTAAACAAACACCAAACCGGAAATATGGAACTCTTACATCAACATTTTACTTATTACTGTGATCGATGAGAGTCCCAAACGAACTACGGAATAATACCAATTGTTCATTAAATGTGGCCGTGAGCTCGATTAGGGTTTCAATCTTCGTGAGTTTTTTCAACCAGTTTATTAACAAACGCGTTGTGTCCTAAATACGGTTTTAACTGTTTTTTAATTTTTTTCAGAACAATAAATTGTTATAATTATTGAACTGTTTCTATTTTCCAAAACCTGAGCGGCCATATCAGTTCTGATGTTCGAACCGTTGCATTTTTTTGATGTGGCTATGTTTGGACTGTCGCATGTTCGTTAAAATTTTGAACAAGTCTACTTATCGTCCACCTGCAAATAACTTCTTTCAAGCTCTTTTAAACGTGTATATGAAAGTGTTAGGGAACTGCGGAGAGCGTTTCAATAAGCGGATTACTTACAATTTTTAATAAGAGCATTGTAAGTAGTTTAAATAAACCTTGTTTGTAACTAAATAAACTACTTAACTAAAATGTAGCAACATGCTGAAGATACTATTTATTTGGCCTCGGTAAATTAGACGAACACATTTATTAATCTTATATGACAAAACAAAATTTCAAGTGATTTCAAAGTTGAATGAGGAAGCCAGCACTTATCATACGGGGATTAGAACGACTGAGCATCATCAAATAGCAATGACCTGTGAACTTACCACTATAAAATGCCCTTACACATTTTTGAGGTCATTGCGCACATAATTACATAAAAAAGTATTAATTTATTATAGGTCGATACAAGCCGCCCATTTAATTTCCATAATGATGGTAATACAAAACACCACAAAATTATCTAACAAAATGCATATAACACACATTGTAATTTTATTAATTTATTCTTGAACCTCCAAAAAAGGTAAATGCCAGCTTTTTTTGAGCTTTCATAAACAAAAGTTCGTCTAATTACAATATATAGTCAGAGCCCCCAATCAATAAACTCGATACTCTCACCAATTAATCAAAAATGTAATATTAGTCAAACCAAGGTAAGCGCGCGCGGTTTCATAAAAAGACAGACCAGAGTCAAAATATTAATAATATAAATAATAAACTCGAGCTTCATTCAATTAATAAAAATATTATTCAAAATTTCAATGGCATGCAAAACTGTACACCATTAGAGGATATTAAATATCTTATAGTTAATTTATTTATTTGCTTTATTTATTAGAAAATTATTTAAAGCTGATATGATGTTATACAACTATATTTCATCTAATATAAGTAGCATTGAAATTCTTTGAGATGAGCAATGGTTAAATTTTTTTTTGGGTTTCGTTTACTTGACATTGAAATCTATTATCATAGCGCGTTTTGCAATTTACACATTGAAATTCTGGTAATGCATATTTAATTCGAGAATGTTATTTAAGAAAGCTTTTTGCTTTGGTTGTCAAACTAGTTTTGCAGAATAGCTTTTCACGGTACGTCATTACGTATGAGATGTGATGATATATTTATAAATAAAAAATGTTTTTTTTTATATTTAGTTTTATTGTAAAAGAAAATAATTAGTGATGTGTTGAGTGGAAAATTCTATATAAATATTAATGTGGAAATATTAAAAATAAATGTATATTTTTAACTATACATAATAATCAACACATCATAAATCAAATTTATGCAAGATATTAACATATTTACATTTATAATGGGTTTTATATACGGAAATGTGTCATTTTAAACTTTTAACACTTTAACACTATTAATATATTTACTGCACGGCGCTAATAAATAAATCAATTATCAAGTTCGTTTGACAAAAATTATTACATTTTGCATAGATGATGCGTTCGCCTGATTTTATGAAATATTTTAATAGAAATTATGTAATTTTCGCTTTATAAAATATACTACACTCTAAATGGCATTAACATTTCTCGAAATTATATAATTTATTTGATCAAATTGTGTATATAAACATTGGTGTTAAAGCCCAAGGTTAAGCCATTAATTTAATGTATTGACCACCGCTGTAGCATTCAAGGTAGTTTCGTTGTCAACTTGGTGCATTGAGATGAGAAATAGGCTTTAGTATGTAAAAGAATTCTGATTTGTAATTATTGGGTGCTTATTTTCAACCAAGAAACATCCTTAATTTAATGATTTTCATAAATAAAATGTAAACATTTTGAAGGATTATACGTAACTCCCTTGGTTCGCTGCCTAGTGTACAGGAAATATTTTGTTCAAAATAGACTGCAAAACCTCCAGTCAAGCCTATATGAAATCAGTAGCGCAGTCATAGATTTTTTTTTAAGTTTAAAATGTTGCTATAGTAAAAAGTGTAGTGGCGGTCCGATGATCAATGAACGACTAGGCATCGTAGAGATGTCTACGCTTAACGGTATATGAAATCATGTTACTTAGACCATTCTTAATTTTCTAGAAGCCAACATGTTTATGCGAAGGCGCATTCCTAGATTTTTTTAATTTTAAAGTTTTGCTTTAGTAAAAAAGTGTAGTGACTCTTCGTTGGTCAATTACAAGGCTTCGTAGAGATGTCTACGTTTAACGGTATAAAAATCATATTGTTTAGAGCATTCTTAATGTTTTCCAGGCGCCAACATATTTATGCGGAGGCGTAATCGTAGATTTTTTTAATTCTACAATTTTGGTATTGTACAAAGTGTAGTGGCTCTTCGATGGCCAATGATAATGAGCATAACAAAAGAAGATTGAGATGGAAGGATGGTATTGATCATCTACGGTGGATAAGACAAGATTAGCTTCTATAACGGACGGCAATGTTAACAGCGTTTGTCTAAAACACGAAATACGAGAAAATTCTAATTTCAACTTATTGTCCACGACAAAAATTTGCTTTACAGTATGTGCGTTCGTATAATATGTAATGGGTGGTACGACCACGATCTCCTAAGATAAGGCAAATTCAAGTGTCCAACGACAAAAAAGCCATTTTCCATCTTACGATCCATAATGTTTAACACAAATAAATCCAAAGCCCTTATTATAGGAAAACACGAAAAAATTGTACCGTTACAACCTAGCGAAATTAGGCTCCAAACAAAATATTGACATGTAATACGTTCTGGCGCCCTATTCTTGAAATCGGTGGAAATTTTCGTAATCGGAATACAATTTGCTATGAAATTCTTTACATTACTAAAATTTTTCGCCGGCTACTTTAATCATTTTTTAAATTTCTTATCTTTTTTTAAATTAAGAAACATACTAAGGAAAAAATTCCGACTGGTTAAATCGATACGGAATTATTTGCTTAGTAAGTAAATAAATAATAGAAAACTTGCATACAAATTTGAAAAAATTAAAGTAGCAGGCGAAAAATTTTAATAATATAAAGAATTTCGAATAGCAAATTGTATTCCGATTACGAAAAATTCCACCGATTTCAAGAATAGCCCCGGGATCAAAAATAATATTTTAATTTGACATGTAAAAAGTATTAATTTGTCGGATTGTTTTGTCCACATTTTGCGAAAAGTGACGTCTTTTGAAGTGAATCTTTTAGCTCTGATCCGAGAAATTAATACTTTTTAACAAAATAAAATATTATTCTGGATCCAAAACGTATTACATGTAAATATTTTGTTTGGAGCTCAATTTCGCAGTATATAAAATATACTACAAAAAGGGGCGGGGCTAACTTCACACAAGAGTTAGAGAGATATAATTAGGTAGTGCTGCCTGATTATTTTTTTGTTATTTCGGGGATAGAATCCGGGGATAACTTCACATACGTTGAGACCGATGGTAATTTTGAGGAATTGTCTGTTCGTTTGAAATAACTAGATTTGTTAATAAATAAATTGAATTTAAATAATTCTCAATTCTAATCAAATTAACTTAAATAATTAAATTTGAATAAATAAATCCTTTAAAATAATTAAATAAATATTCAATTAATTTAGAAATCATTATTACAAAATAATTTTATATTTTAAAATAATTAAAATATTTGCCCCTGAATATATGCAAATTAATAGCAAGATTAAAAAAAATTATTAGAGAGACTTCAATCGCGTTCAATCGTGTGGATTAAGATTCCGATTTGCTACTGAAATATTAAAACTAAAAAATCTATGACTGCCCCACCGCATAAATATGTTGGCTAGAAAACATAAAAGAAGTTTAGGGCAAAACAAGCTTTTATTGATAGTGTAGATTTACACCTTTTGGGCTGTTATAAAGTTTTTTGTCATTTTTAGTTTGTCGGAAACTTCACTATAGTAAAAAATTACTATTTGAATTACATTTACTTCCAAGACACGTTTTGTTTATTTTTAGGAGTATGACGGACATTTGTTTTCCATTAAAATAATAGGATTCAGGCCGAAGATAAAAAAAAAATTTGCGTTTTCTCCCTTTCTATCTCTCTCAGGATAGTGAGAGGTCATAGTTAGGGTCGTCAATATCAGCTGGCTAATCCATACATTTACATGTATTAAATATTTAAAGAATGCGGAGAAGCTAATTTAAGAATAATGACTGATCAGGTTCTCGGAATCAGCTTGTTCAATAAGAATACCATGATTCTAAACAAGAATTGGTCAAAAGTATAAAGAACTACAATCAAATTATGTGATGCTATAATATCCTCTGGACAAATTTTGGAACGTTTAGTACAGGGTGTTCCATCTGTAGATTTTTTTTATATTAAAAAAACATAACGTATATTGGAAATCCAAACTTAGTGAAAATGAAAGTTGTTTCTATGCCATTTATATATGGAATTCAACATCATTCTTGTGACCCCATCGGTCCTGTTACGGGCCCGCATCCGAACATTAAAAATTTTGATGATTTTTTCAAACAAAAGAGTGTCCTAATTTTCGGTACGGATTGCGACGATATTGAATATTATTTTTGACAGCGCAGTCTTGTAATGCAAAGTCACATGGGAAACGAAATAAATAAACATTGGGGAATTACATGGTTATTGACTAAGCAATGATACGATTTCAGTTCAGGTGGGTGGTGTAGTAATTTGCATGTGCATTGATTCTGGGCGAAACATGATTATAATTGGGAACAAGACTTAGGAGTTTCTTTCCGACTAAAATTCCGTTAAAGATTATTGGGTACTTTATTATCGCTAATATCAACGTACATGATTTTATTGAAGGAGGAGTTACATCGTTAATTGGCAAAGATACGGCAATACAACTAAAATATTTTAAGTGTATGAAGTGAAGTAAGAATTAAGAAGCTACCATCAATAAAAGGCATTGAAATTATCATCCCAATCGACAGAAGTGTGGCACCTGTTAGTCAAGCATATCAAGGAATTTATATTCCACTCGAAGCTACTGTTGGTACCAAAATTGACGAACTCCTTGAAAACGACATATAATTGAGCCGGTCAACCATCACGCTGGGTGAGTGTGACCAATGGCCGTAATACAGAAATCTTATAATGATATTCGCTTATGTGTAGACATGCGTAAAGCAAACAAAGCTCTGCTTTGTGAAATGTACCCGATGTCTACAGTAGAGGAACTGTTGGCAACATTGAGAAATTAAAAGTTATTTTTGTGTTTGAACACTAAAGAAGCTTCTCATCAAGGCGAGGGTTGTTTCGCTATAAACGGCAAATGTTCAGAATTTCTTGTGACCCACAGCTTTTTTCAATAAACGATTGATTGAACAAATTTTGGGTGGTTATTAAGGGTAAAAGGAAGCAGGTAAAAATAAACAGGAATCGTTTAATGTAAAACTAAATAACGAAAAATTCCGATTCAAAACAAGTCAAAAAAGTTCCTTGGACATCAAATTGCTGGGAATGAAGTGAAACCAGCACTTTCAAATATCAAAACTGTAAATAATTTCAGAAAATCATAGTCTGTAGAAGAGGTTAGAAGTTTTTTAACGCAACAAAAACATATCCATTGGAGAATTAATTAAATCAAATAATACAGTTGGGAAAATGATCAAATGGGATCGTTTGAAATATTTAGTTTGAAGTAAAGCTCTCTACTCGCAATTCTTTAGGATTCTACGCTATTGAAGATCAAGTACATGTGGCAGCTGAAGCCAGCCAAGTTGGTTTTAGTGCTGTTCTTTGTCAAACTGAAAAGGATGAGCCTAGAATTATAGCATATGCACATCGTAGTCTATCGGAACGGGAACAAAACTATCATAATACTAAAAAAGAAGCAATGACATTAGTGTGGGCGGTTGAACATTTCTATGTGTATTGCATATGTATTGATTGCATCCTTGGAGTATCCTAGTATTTTTAAAAAGTACTTTAATTTATCGGAGGAGTTGACGCAGCTATACGGCATGTATGATCATCCGGAAGTTTAACAATTTTATCCCGTCGAAATTTCATGAATTTATAAAAATACCAACAGTGGAAATTCAGTAAAGAAAGCCAGTGACATTATTCTACTAACTGCTTCTACTAATTACAATAAAAGCTTCACTATGAGGTTCGTTATGGAAGTCATTAGAAGCGGATTATAGCTGAAAGCGTTATTACAGTTTTATACCACATTTTAATTATTTAAAACTAACCGGTGCCGTCCATTTGGGACGTATCTTATCGAACCCGACTTTACAGAAAGATCACAAAATTCAATTTAGAAAGGCCATAGGAAGGAGAAAGAAAATTTAGCCTTACGTTAATCAATTATAGACTTTTGATGATCAAATTCATAAGAAACCAGATCCTCGGGTTCTAGGGCATGAAAACACTTTACTTGGATGTTTTAGTTGGAAATTAGCTCCCTTATTACCCTCCTTCTTATGATCGTCCAATTCTGGGACGAAAAATTTGAAGTAACAGAATCTAGACTTACTACTAGAAATTTTTTATTATTCAATAAATTCAATAAACAAAAATCTTTTAGTTTTAAATTTAGGAAAAAATTGTTTCAAATAGTTTCCAAAATTGGAAGAATTAAATAAGTATAAGGATTAAAGAAACTTTTTCATGTTTTTTAATTTTTATTAAACTTTGTCCAACTACAAAATTGATTTGTCTATACAATTCTGTCTTAAGTATAACTAGATATGCTTAGCTTTTTTCAAGCTTTATAAATAAGGCTGTGAGCCAATCAAAAATATAAACGCATAAAAAGTTAAAATTTACTTTAAAATTTTAATTATGAGTAAAATGTCAAAAATTTCGGTTGCGATTTATTTGCGTTTGACACACAGACAGTATGAAGCACAATTTACACTTTATTATGTGTAAAGAGCTTTTATACATTTAAAGCATTTACGCAACGTAAAATTGGTATTAGATTGCATAATACCATTCTGGAGAAGCCAATTTCTAGGTTAAATTTACTATTTTAACCTTTTCACCTTCATTTTCTTAGGTCTGGCACAAATAAAATTTCTACTAAATTTTGTAACCTACCGACATTTATTGGTATAATATTTGTTAAGTGTTAATCGGTATTATAAGAGAACTCACTTACGCAAACTCTTATCTTATACAGCTTGCGTCTATTAAATCATAAATGACACTTACCTGAAAAAGAAAAGAAAAATATAACGTTAAAAATGTATTTAAATCATTTTAAATTTTGAAGTTTTTATTATTCGTAACGAAACGACATGTCACAATAAAAAGCTTAAAACAATAAATTAATAAGACACCAACATTTTTGTATAAGCTGAGTTCTGTTCTTCATGTATATACAAAAATTGTAAAGAAATTACATGACCTGTGACATATAAATACCTATATTTACGTTTGCGCTTTAAAGTCTGTGCATATCGTATCGTTAAAGTTTATGTCAATATACAATGTTGTTAAAAGCTAACTCATATTAAATATGATTAAAAATTACATCGTTTTATAAATAATTAACTAATTAATAATAAAATTTTGTTGATTGTCAATATTATTTTTGAAAGTTGCACGCTGTTTATATGTGAAAAACTATTACAAAACTATATATTCAATTTATTTGCGTGATTAGTTTAAAACTTTTAATTGCCTCGTATAGTTTGATGAACGACCTTTCAACGAAGATGATTCTTTTTTTATATGTTTGTACAAAAAAAAAATATTTTGAAGCTAGCTAGACAGTTCCACTTTCGATTTATAAAATTGTACGATTCGTCTATTCAACAAATATTATAGCAGGAGGTGTAAATACACGTGATAATTAAAATCGATATACCTACTCATCTAAGCTAAACAAATTAATTATAATATTATTTTATAAATCGCTAATAATATATTTAATATTATCAAAATCAGAAAGGTTAACATTTATATTAAAAACATATTGGAATGCTTTGTTTGGCATCGTATATGATAATAATCTCTAAAATTTGTAAACGCTTTAGCGCAAAGCAAAAACAAAACTAAAATAAATAACTTAACGAATTAATAATCATAATGCCGGATTTTGTGAGTTTTGTGAAATGATTTTTTTCTCTCTACAAAATATCATCATCTAATATTGTACACCCAGTTTCTGAAGGTCGCTTCAAAATTACAATAAAATATTCTCAAACTCAAAGAAGTCTCATTTTTCTTATGCTTATCTCGTATTTCTTTAAATATCTTCTTTCTTCGGCGTTTAATTTTTTTTTTTTCAATAAATATCTTAGGAGTACACATATTCGTATGTATGTAAAATACGATATTGTATATGTTGAACAAAAAGTCAAATACAACATTAACTATAATAATAATGCTTGGGGGCTTGAATATTACCTCAATATGTTGTAATCGTATTTAAAACAGAATAAATTTGAGTAACGTCTGGTTGCAGATATTTTTTCGGCATCATTAAATAAAAATCGTTTTGTGGATTTGTTCTTAAAACCCACCCTACTTGAAATATTTCTCATTGAACCAGTTTACATTTTATAATCATTTTTTGCAAAATATGCATCTCCGTACTAAAGGATACGATTTATACAACTCTTGTCTCATTGGTATTCATATCCTTTTGTTCTTACAAGTTATTTTGGTAACTGAAAATAGTTGAATATAATTTGAAAGCAACTGCACGAGAGGAAATTTTGATTGATTACCAATTCGTTTCAAGTGGGTGTTGCAGATTGATAGTATTAACAGGGTATTTGATTTTATCATATTATGTTTCAAAGTCACTTTAAGGCAAACTAATTGCCACCTTAGTGACATGAAATTGCAATGAATTTGAGTCTTGCAATAAAAACTTGAAATTAGAGCATTCAGTTATGCGACATTTTCAGTTATCCGAATACCAAATAACTATTTCATTAAATATCCAAATATTTGGTTAATATTCGAGAAATAATAGAAGTACTAAGAACCATAGATAATCGGCAATAAGGCGCGCCACTGCAAAAGAAATTTTCTCAGTAAAAAGAAATTGGGACCAAATTATCGATTTGTCAAGTGTGGGAGAGGAACAAAAATTGTATGCATTAAAATTTTACTGACAAAATTTAGTAGTAGTGTACTGCCATAAAAAATTGGAAAAAATACTCAACGGAGTACTTTTTATGGCAACATTCCAACACATCTACATAAATATTGTGTTGCAATATGTTGCTCTAAAAATTATGAAACTTTTTGGTTAGGTTGTCAATTGTTTAACTATAAAAATTTGCTATAATAAAAATTAACAAATTATATTTTTCTTTCACTCTGTTGTATTTTTAATATTACCTTTCTCTGTTCGTTTTTTCAGTATTTTTTACTGAGATAAATTTTTTCGCAGTGGAAATCGCACTAAAACAAAAAACATTCAGGTTTCGTTTTACAAATTATAAATTTTATTATATTTTTTTTAAATAGGCATTCAAGAAATAGAAGTGCGTTGGGATGTTTAAATTTTAGGCCACTTGTCATTTTAGATTTTGGATTTGCCGCCGTAGAGAAACCCCTTTCAGTTTCTGTCGAAGTGGGGCTAATCGTCACTTAGAGCATTAGAAAAATTGTTTAATTTATCTGTTCTCTTTTGAGCGGATCTAAATAACAAAAATCTGTTTTTTAAGTACTTCCTATGATTTGCATTACCACTACTATTACTGTATCTCTTGGAATGGAATCGATAATTGAGTTAATCGCTAGTTGCAGCGGTTGTTGCAATATATTTTCACATTGATTGTTGACTGCAAGTTACTCTTAAATCACATGAAACCTGCAGCTCGTTATCAGTATTTTCATTTCTAGAACCCGCATCATCTTTGATGGTTGAGAATGAGAAGTCTTTCAGTGGGATCTTCCGCCATAGTTTTCGCGGCCGTTTTCTTTGCAAAATCAAAATTTTTGTTCAACCGTGGTATAGCTCAAATTTCAAGATTTATCAATAAGCTGGTTAAGGTTTCGTCTCTTCTCTGATCAATTATTTTTTTAATTTCGTTGAGTCAGATTTTTTTAAATCACTATTGATTTCCATTAGAGAGTTAAATAAAAACGTATAAACGCCCCCGGCTCAGGTTGTCAAAAGTGTTGAATTTTCTTTGCTAAGTTCTTTGACTGCAATATCAAGCGGAGTTAATCGTCAAGCAGTTTTTGTAAATAAATGGTTTCCGTTTCAGTCACGGTTTCATAACCTAGATCAACTAGTGCATTATTAAGACAATTTTTAACGCGAAAATGGAACAAAATCTCGAATGGAAAGTTTGTACCAAGATAAATTGACTCGTTGTCAATGGTATTATCACCGCCGTTCGGGAAATCATCTTCGATTTCACTATATTCCGATTCGCTATCAAATACAAATAAAATACAAAATACAGTTGTTGCACAAGTCATAAATTGCAAGGCTGTGGAGATAAAAAAATATTCGCATATTCGCGTATAAATATTCGAATAACGAATATTTAAATTTACCCCAAATTAATCGGATATTGGAATACAGGATTATTCAGATTTGAATGCTCTTAAAGAAATACATAAAAGAAGTTGACAGGTTATTATACTCCTCCGGGTCTATTATGAAATTTTTCCGCCTCGGATTTTTCCATTAACGGAAATATTCGATCCGACCCTATTATGAAACATGTATTATCCAATTTGTAATAAACATATTTAAAGTCAGCAACATTTTTTTTTAAATAATTTGAGTTTAGATTTTGATTTTTAATAATTTGACAGCTGGGTTTTTACCTTAATTATCTTAATATTTTTTATTATCTTAAAATGTTATTAATTAACTAATTTTAGTAATATTATTAAAATATAATTCACTTTCCACTATACTTTGATTAAACATCAAAATAAGATCAATCGACTACAAAACACGTCAACTAAATTGCAGTCTGTGGCCTAACTATTGAATTAGACGTTCATTTTCGTAGGCTATCGTTTACCTATAGTAGACAAAACAAGGAAAAAGAAAATGTATATAATTTTTAATATTCTTTTTTCTTTTGTTTCTACGCTTGCTATGCTATAGGCAAACGATAGCTGTCGAAAATGAGCATCGAATTCAATAGTTAGGCACCTGACTTTTTCCAGTGTATTCGAAAAAATCCGATTCGATTTTACTTTTTTGGTTTATAACAGTACGGATTTATCCATTAACGAAATAAATCGAGACGGAAAAATTTCATAATAGACCGACCTGAATGTTTTCTTTGAACTCAAAATTGGGTATAATAATTTGCTTTAAATAAAATCAAACACTTTTACGTATAATAATGAGGGAAATATTTCAAACTGGTCTTCCTCATTACGACTGTGACAGCTACGCCAAAATATGTTCTACTTCAAGTGACGATATCATTAATTTCAGGGATTTAGGGAAAGTTTTCATTGGGTCCAAAATATTAAATTGTCCTCTTTTTTGACAAACGACTCGACTAGCGTAAGATTAATTTGTATTCATTTAAAGAGAAACAGGAACCCATTACAAAGTCGAATACTGGTTGTTGTAGACAGAGCTGAATTTAATGCGACTCACAAGTCATTTTTCCTTCACATTTGGCAAAAAATAGATAAATCTTCTATTTGTAGAACTCGTGCTACTTCTGTTAAAAAGCCAAATTTGGTTATTATACAGGATAATGACGGCCAAGTGTTTTATGTCTAGGCTTCATACTATTTTCGAGTTTATTATTATCATTTTAAAAAAATTTAATTTCATTTGAAATAGACAAATTCGGATTAATCAAATTCGAATTAATCAAGTCAAATACGTCAAATGCGTAATTTGAAATGTTTTCCTGTGTTTAGATGTGAGCTCCTAGCTCTAAAAATTGAGTAACCAAATATATTTCTTTTTCCTAAATACGTTGACCATTTCCAACATTGTCTTCCGATGGAGAAGCATCAATGTTAATAGAATCGTCTTCAGATGAGGAAGATACTTGCATAAGTGAAATATTTAAGAATCGGGATGTTATGTTCTGCACAATATTTGTGTATAGAAACTGGGGATCTATGGGATGAGGAGCCAAGTTGAGCATTTAGTTTAAATGAAATTAATCCAACAGAATTAAACTCAGACTCTGCAAATGAAATTGGAGAATCCATGTCTGAATGCGTTATGAAACATTTGGGCGATATAAAAAGTGCTAATATTGCAGAAAATTTTTAACTAAGCTAACCAAAAAATGTAATTGTTTATTGAAATATAATTCATTTTATTTGAAACAACGATAATAAATAATTGAAAAAATTAACTGTTGTTATTTGGTAAGCTTATAAGTATTTTCATTTTCTCTTCATGGCGTTTTTGTTTCTGTTGCGCACTTTTTGTTTTCTTTTCTCTTTTTCTTGAACAATTCTTTCTTTTTCAGATGCCATTGCTCTTTTTCTTTTGGCTTCTGAATCTAAATAAAGTTTAGTAGCTCGCTCAATTTTTCACTTTTTCACAGCCAACAATTTTTCACAAAATAAATCTTTTTTGGTTTTTGTGACACTTCTCTTTGACGCTGGAAATCCATATTCATTCTATGACTGATTAAAAAATCTTAGTCAACTGCTGTAGGACTAGGGTGATGGTATGGCGGAATCGTAATAGGTGATGATGGATGGGAGGGTGTTTCAGGACTGCGTGATGTTTACCGACCTAAATTTTTGTTCTGACTGCAACGTCCTTGTGGTTCTTAATTTTGCAGTCGAAATTGAGCCTATTTTTGTCGTAAAAATTCAAACTGAAAGACCCGTATCTGGCATAATTGAATCATCTAGGTTCACAATGCTCTGTATTTCGTTCTCGTAGACACTTTCTATGGAAACTTCACCACTCGTTCCATAGATGTCGATCATTAAATTTCTCTTTGATGATTTATATTAATGTTTCTTTTTTTTTGCAAATATATATTTATATTTTAAAATACATACTACTTAAATTTTGTAATAATATCATGTTGTCCTGTATGGCTATGTAGACATTGCGATCTTTCACAACGCTGTATTCGGCTAATAAAAAAGATTCCATTATAAAGTCAAACATTCGATATATTCATTAAAAAATTAACACAACATGTTCAACGAGTGTCAACACAAAACTGGTTTGTTATTGTTTTTGGCATCCTTCTCAAGTTTACCACACAACGATAAAAACACATCAAATTTTTTTCGTATTCTTTTTAACTATTGCAAATTTGATTTATGTTACATCAAAAATGTAAAGGAATTCGCTATTACTCTACTGCTTTTTTCCTTGTGTAACGTAGCCAACTTAGATTAAAAAAATGTTCACTAAGTCTTTTGTACTAAATTAGTAAATTTTGCCTACCCGAGTAGGCACTGCGCAGCTTAAAAATATTCTATTTTTTTATGCAACCTGGCCAAAAATACACACCCTCAACGAGTAACAGATTATTGTGGTTTTTGAAGTGGTGGCATCATTGGGCCGTTCTCCTTCGAAAATGATGCTGGCAACACCATTAATAGGCTTCAATAGTTGTATAAGTAAAGTGTATAAAATCGAGAAAACTTTGCTACTCCAATAAACTACAAAACTACAACAACAATTAAATCATCTGTGTTAAAGTGAGTGGAACAATTTGTTTTAGTGTTAGTGTGGGCAGGGTAGCTGCAGCAGGAAAACTTTCGAATTTCAAAATGATACTTTGCATACCGATTAAGCCAAATTTGGGCTAATTAGTGCTCACGGGAAAAAAATAGTGGTAGTGCAGGAGTCGAGGGGTCAAAAGAAAATTTCAAATTTCGCCTGAAAGACGAAACAAATAAAACCTGATTTCTAGAAAAAACGAGAAAAAATTTAAGCCTAACACTTTTTAAAGGCGGCTAATCTGACAAAGTTTGTGCTTATCATAGAAATAATAATAATTTTCAGAAATGTTTCATTCATAATTGAGGTATACCGTTCATCATTCGAAAATATAGTGACTGAATTTGTGCTAATCCATATTTTCCGTCGATTTTATAACTCGACGATCTAATATTTTTATCCACTATAGCTGTAAGTTAAACATTCAGAAATTTATACATATTGATATTCCTCATTCAAATCCACACACAGTATTAAAATTCACAGGGTCTTCTCTTTAAAAATAGTAAAACATATTCTAACACCAATTATACTTTGCTAGCATCTGGCCAAAGTAAAAGAAAAAAATGTGGTGCTGATTGAACTAAAAGGTTTGTTTTGTTCAATGAACTGACAAATATTTTTTTCATGCAAAAATTAATTTCAAAATGCAGTTAAATTTTGAGAAAATATAGAAAAACATTTAGTGAAATTATTCTATGGCAATTAATGTACTCTTCCTTAAAAGTAAGCTAATTAAATGTGAAGGTACATTTGGGATGAGACCGAATTGGGCCAGGATGAAAATATATGGTTCCATTTTCATCGCTGCTCAAAGCTGTGCTTGGTTTTTATTTGTGGTGGAATTTTAAGTGTGTTTATCATACTAACGGTGCACGATGGGGATGTTGTTCAGTTTGACCACGTACTAACTATAATGGTACGTTTAACAGCGACTGTTGTACAATCGCGTTATTTTATACAAAATGGGAATAAATTAAGATTAGGGTACGAGTTGGTTCATATACTAACGATTCATATTATACGCCTATCATATTTAACATGTATATAAAAACTATTGTTAAGATCTCCGCAATTAACATTGATGCCTTTTACTGATGAGGCAAATTTCTCAAAAGACACTATCATGCATTTCCATAATAGTCATATTAGGCGTATGGAAAGCCCTTATGAAATAAAGTAAATTATAACTTCCACCATAAACTTTCGCTAAATGTGTAGATGGGAATTATCGAAAATTATTTAATTAGCCTTGCGTTTCTTCCCGCGAGACTTGATGATGCGTTATATAGAAATTTTCTTGAAACTCTTCCTGTTTTGTAGATGATGTACCAGTTTTGATTAAAAATAGAATGAGCGCCATCATGCATTAATCGAACTTCATATTCAGTCTGATCTTTGAAGAAACTAAAAATATTGAGCATATGCGGGAAGTCACCATCAGTATTATTAATTTTTCTGAGTCTCGCACAGCATCCTAGTAATAGGCTCGTTGTAATATGAGAGCCTCAAACAAGGCGCCGCTCTCACGGTACGAGAGTTTATATTAAAGTTTATTTTTCCGAGCAAGGCCTGAGCCTCAATACGACCAGACACTAGCTGGTGCCCGACGATTACATCTCCAAATGTTCGGCGTTTATACTGGGTGGCTGTAAGCTGATGAACTATAAGCGACCCAAGAAAGGAGGCAAATTACCGATCGAAAGAAATCTGTTAAAATATGGATCAAGGAATTATTTTTTTTGCGTCAAGCTCATTAGGGTTGTTTAAAAAGATTCACTAAAAAAATTAGCTCAAACTGATTGATCAATTGACAGAAACGCTTACGATCGGAGATAATGTCAGATTGAATAAGTAAAATATTTTTATTATAAAGTTCTTAGGAAAGATTTGAGGGGCATTTAAAAGATTGTGAGGTAACTTCTGTATGCTGGTTCCCATTTAGTTTTTAAAAAATTCTTCGAGCGTTTCTTTCTTAACTACAAATTATTCGCAGTTTCTTATTGTTTAATGGCAAGATGAGGATATATTTGTATGTATAGTATAAAGAATCGATTGTTCGAAACAGCATAATCTGCAAAATACAAATTGACTGCCAGAATATCAATATCAAAATGGAGTTGAGACCAATTTGTTAATAACTTTTTTAACTTTAAAAAATCTATTTTCAGATTTGTTTCTGCTTTTCAGACAAAATATTATTTTTAATAGCATTCACAATGTTTACGATTTTTTTAATTCAGTAAAAACAAAGAGGATTTACCCCCCATCGTTTTTAACCCCGCATTGTACTTGTGTAAAGATACACAACCCCAACAAAAATAAGAACTCCTCTTTCACTCGAATCCGGATTAAGATCATAACACCCATCGTTTCTGAGAACGCTAGAACCAGTTGTAAAATATTCATTGCTATTAAAACCCGTATTTAAATTAGTTTCCGTGCAAACACACTAAATGGAAGTACTTGAAATTGTAAGAATACTTTACGAGACTTAGTCCGGAGTGCCCTTACATTTTGATAGTCGGTTTTTTCGGAATTATGGGAGTATTGACCGGTATGAAGTTTTCAACATTTTTCAAAAGTGTAGCTACACAAATCAACAAAAAAAAACATGTAGATACACAATTTAACAAAAAGTGTAGGATTACATAAAATAATTATGGCAGGGTTGAATTTCTTATTTATCCCACTAAATAGCCTTTAAATTTACACTAAACAAAAAAACATTCGCAGAAAGTCCCAGTGATATGCCGCGAATTAGATTAGGTAGATTTAGTAGGATTAATAACAAATTCAACCCTGCCATAATTTTTTTTTATTTAATCCTACACTTTTTGTTAAATTGTGTATCTACATTTTTATTTTTTTGTTAATTTGTGTAGCTACACTTTCTATAAATGTTGAAAATTTCACACAGGTGGAGTATTGTTGACGTCATTGTTGTTGTTGTTAACGTTATTGCTGTCGATGTCAATGGACGCGGAAGTCAACGAACCCTTTCACGTAATTCGGGCAATGAAGCTGAATACATTTGTAAACTAAACCTGGCGTCGGCCATAAAGCGATTTTAAATGAAGCCACAACTTTTAATCGCCATGAATGTTATGAATAGCCAAAGTAAAGTTGAAATAACAGATAATACCTAGATTAGTCGTACTCTAATCTAGTCGAGAGACAAATATGTTCTTGGGTTTAGTAAAAATCCAATGTTGCTGGAGATGTTGTCATTTTCTACTTGAAATATTGGTAATGATGTAATGTTATTATCAGAGTGCCGTATGATTGCAAGAGTCAAAAGTTCATGCTACAGATTGAGAGAGATATAGAGATTTTCAGTGACAATTGATTTATGAGCGCAATAGTTTGCGGCAAGCATCCCTCTTAGTTTCTAAACCTTTCTAAAGACAACCAATTATAGATTTCCCTACGTCCGTTTG
The DNA here is from genome assembly GCA_932526605.1 of Nephrotoma flavescens. NCBI lineage: Eukaryota > Metazoa > Arthropoda > Insecta > Diptera > Tipulidae > Nephrotoma > Nephrotoma flavescens. Next base: position 226,892,751 of record OW052222.1, on the reverse strand, counting down.
TGCAGACTTGGCTAGGATTATTGTTGAATATAACAAATTTCCGTGACATTCTTGAAAATTGTTCAGCATTCGAAACCAGATGTTCAGTGATGAGCTCATTATTATTTGTACAATCAGTAGAAAGCTGTTTGATTTGTTTCATGTTTATCACCATATTAGTTTTAGTCTCCGTAATTAAATAAATCAAAATTGAACGATAAATTTTAAAATTTTCGACAAGAGTTGTTGATGTTCAAAATTAATGCAAGAGATTGCTTTTGTGGAACCTTCAAAATTGTCGTCTAGATTCTAGATGGTCGAAGGAGACAGAAATTTCGTCATCTTAGGGCTTCTCGTCTAATTGGGTACCTAAATGACCAGAAAATAATTCTCCATGCAATTTTGATTTAAAAATCTGATCAATATTACATCCTTTATTTCATAATCAAGTGAATGTAATTTCTTGCTTGGTACCTTGTACATACCTTTGGAATTTTCTATAAATTTATCCCACACTGTCTTCAAGAAAATTGCATTAACACTAGTAAAAAAAATTGCAATTATTCCACTGTCAGCCCAAAACAAGTTCTTTAATGCCCAAAATAATATTTTTCCATTCGGCAAATATCTACTGTCAGCACTCAAAAAAAAAAACTATTGTGACGATAAAAACTGTCATGATAGATGACAGTTTTACTTTCAGACCTAAAATTATTCAACAATTTTGGAGGAATCTGAACTCTAGGAGACCTGTATGGCTGACTGAGCAAATATTTATCCTGTGCATTTTTGAGGAGTCAAATGTCAAATAGTCGGTACAACTATATATACCAATTAGTTTATAGTTTCACCCAAATCTGATTGAGATTTTAAAAATATCTACTTCAAAAATATAAGTAACATAAATTAATTTTAATGAGGAATCTACTTCGATATTAAATTCCACTAAATTTACCAAAATCGCTTACTAACGACGTCTATAATAATCACCTTAGGCTAAAGTAAAATAATTTTTGCACAAAACAAAACAACCGTTAACAAGAAAACATTCTTATCAATACCTTGCCCTTTTTAAACATCTTACCGATTTTTTTTTTATCTTTTTTATTTTAAGGTAAAGATACCCGTATACCATAAAGGTATCACATTTTATTTTGTTTATCAACAAAAAAAAAATTTGCGATTAACACAAACCCAACTCGTTTAAATATAAGATGAGATCATCCGTATAGAAATATAAGATGAACCAAAGAATATTTTATTTTTTTAATTTAGACAAATTATTTGGTATTTTGTTTTGGTTTCGATTTCAATATTCTCTGTAAATACTTGATCTTCTGCTGTACCATAAATGGAACGCGCGAAAAATGTATGCCATGCATTTTTTACGGGATCAAATGAAATAAATCATAATTTTAACAGGAATTAATGTATGTATATTAGAATTTTCAATTATTATGAAATTTTGGAAAGATAAATGAAGAACCATTTGTCATAGTTGTTCAAGGTAAATTATGGTATGTGGTGAAGGTCGAGTTAAAAAAAAAATAAATTTATTTTGTATAGAATTCTTATAGACATTTAACGCTGATTCATAATAAATTTGTCAACTTTACGTAAAATCCTAATTATCGTTTGACATTCTATACAATACGTGTTTCAATACGAGTATGATAGAATACCCACAAACACTCATTACACCTTTCTCAAATATAATATGTTTCATCTATTTCACTACTGAGATCTAAAACTCGACACATTATTTATACGATTTATTATGTTTATTCGAATGTGGGATTATTTCTATAATAATGCATTGAAATTTAATTGTTTTAGAGGATTGGCAAAATCATTTCACTTTTTGTAATTTAGTTCAAAAGTTATTGATTCACGTAAAATTTAAAATTTGTACTCAAATCAAAAATGTTCACCTTTAACATTTTTATGTATACGTCGTCTTAGAATTTTCGTAATGATGTGCGCTCTCGCGATTGAAAATTTAGATTGAAAAACGAAATTAGATCATTTTTGATATCATAAGCTCTTTACGGGATATAATCTGCAATAAAAAAGCTTAAAATTTGTATATCATATCTTGAACAGACCGATATCAGGTTTTATGAGGTAAGGTCTTCGCACGATTTATTGACCATAAGATAAACTGAATTTATTTTGATTTAATAAGAAATTGTGTAAAAGTGGGCTTTAACTTCATTAGATAATTTGCATAACAAGAAGCCATTTTTGAGTCACATAAATATTGAAATTTTCTTTTGAACGCGTCGATAGATATGATTTGGAACCTGTTTGAGAACTACTTTATAATATATATTCATACATGGAGAAGAAAAGTACTCCGTTTATTAGCTCGTGTGCTTGCCATTTGAATTTAAATTTTTAAGGAGTGGGTTGCTCTAGGTAGCTCCATAAAATCTTCAAATTTATGTGTTCAAATCTTAAAGTATGTGTCCTTGAATTAGACTCACAATTCACATGCTTATTCATAGTTGACCTTTAGATTAGGTTTCTTGTAGACAACATATGATAGCATAATTTATACAAGATTTAAGCATTTTATCGAATTTAGTTGAATGACTTTTAGCTTATTTTTTTGAAATTTTGACTGATATGATTCTAAATTCAAATATAAGAAATTGACATTTTCATTAAAAAATTACTTCTAACCGTTGAAATGAATATACCCCAATACGAAAACTTACAAATTTTGGTTTATTGTTATTATTTGAAAACGGGTTTTTGAGAAACATCAAAAACTGCAAATCGAACTGTGTCCAGAAATATCTAAATAATTTTTTAAATGTCAAAAACAAAACCTGAGCCAAATAAAGATGTATCTGTATACTTGTATATTTTGTAGGTGTTAGAGGATTCGAGTGCCTGCCGTATTAATTTTTTGAAACTATAAGTAATAATTATAAATTTAAATATATCACCATCAAGCCTGGAAAGCCACATTAAATGTAATGGACTAGAATGATTCAATAAAATTTCCTATGTTGGGCACATTTACAAAATAAATTTAACCAGCGCCCAATACGCTAGAATTATTAAATTCCGATTGACAATGACTTTTCAAAGGTACAGGCAAAAATAAATGTTTTGGTCATCTCTAGGATGGGCAATATAGAGTCAGGTTGCATCACTTTAGGTTTTGGTGAGATCATCGGGCTACCGAAAAATTTAAGTGACAATAATCGAATATTGCTCCAAGCCCGCCTGTGTCGCTGTAGAAAGTTCAAATTATAACAACAACTTTGTATAACAACGCGAAATTTAGTACAGAAATAAAAAAATATATTCGTTATCGAGTATTTTAACTCTTTATATATTCGTATCGGAGATTAAAGGAGGAATTTTCGCCTTAATTGTGGTTCATGGCAAATGCTGGTAACTGTCGGATTCTTATATTTTACCGATCCAATTTTGACACGAAAAATATATTTCCTAAATTATAAAAATTTAAGCCAGAAAATGATAATTTTGTAGGCCAGAAAATGATAATTTTGGCAAAAACACTATGTAAATATTTTCTGTAATTCCTTTTTCCCAGGGAAAGCCAAAATCGACCTGTTGGGGACAAGATCATGAAATCCGACCAGAAAAATCAAATATTTCAATAAACAAACTCGAAAAATTTCGAATAATAGTCAAAGTTGGCCTAGATATTTTCTATGAAAATGCAAATAAGAGGAAGTTTAACGGCAAATTTGTATTCGGCAAGGAACCCTCCTATTTCTACCCAGAAATTTAATTTTGAACATCCATGAAAATATTATAGATAACACATTTATTCATCACCCCACAATCTCTCTCTCTCTGGCACTATATCCCATCGAGGGATTTGGCCGCCTCAAATGTGGTTTCATAATCATATTTTCATTTCGGATAATGAGTGATTAATTCATTGATCCTAAACCAGCCGTGAAATATTTTCCTTGAACCCATCGAAAATCGAACTCCGGGACCTCCGGTCGCTGAAGGAAGCATGCTGACCACTTTGCCACCGGGGCGGCCCCAAAATCGATATGGCATATTTTAATAGTTTCGAATAAGTTTGAGAATTTTTTTGAATCCGTTTAAATTTTCCGGTCGTACTTCATGATACCGCCCCAAGTTTTCAAAATCTAGGTCCAGGATTATAAAAAAATCTGGATGATCGTGAAAGTGTAAAAAACAAAAACAATGGTTTAATATTAATTAATTATCGTGTAAATGTTAATTAACCGCTAGAAACTTTGAATTAAGCACATTATCCTGGATGAAACTGATAGGGCACGAACCCGAATTAATAAAAAATCCGGAGTTTGATAACTTGTAAAATAATATCTAAATGCGTAGTAAACTCCCAAAGAATGGAAAACTAAATGCGTGGTCGATTTTGATAGGAAATAAAAACATGTTTTCATAAAAAAACTGACTCAATATATTTTATAGCGGTATTTTCTTTGTGGCAACATTTACTCAAATAATTCATACAAAAATTTTAAATTTCTGTGCTTGACTCTCAAGTGGTAAATTATTATGTCCTAAAATAAATCTGTAAATTTACAAAATAATTCTGCTCAATTTTTGGCACACGAATATTCGTCTTTTTAAATGTTACGATTCTCTCTCCAATAAAAAAAAAATTGAGAAATGTGTGAATAATAGTTCTAATAATTGAAAGGTTGAAACGATTAATCCACGAAATAGACACCACTTCCAAAATATTTTCAGCGAAAGTTTGTCATTTTTATTAAAATCCATTATTATATAATTATTAGGTCAATTTTACAATAGGTCAATTTTACAGTAGTAAAATTAGTTTTGCTTAGTTTCTGACACAAAAATATTGGTTTGGTGTATTCACAGACTGCTATGAATATTTAGTAAAACCATTTTTCTCACATTAGTTTTATTTTATCGCGCAAAAAGCCATGACAAAAACCTTGTCACAATATCTTCACAAAAGGGATATGCGCGGATACGTTCATTAATTCAAGCAAAAATTTAAGAGATGACGAAAATCGGATGAAAATGCAACGTATCACTTGGTACAAAAAATTATTGCTAATTAATTGGGTTACGATGCAAACCAAGCCAGTATTCTCACTGGTGTTATGTCTCATGAAGCAATTCGAACGTCTTATAAAGGTTACGGTAAACGTTCTTTTTGGATTTATTCATGATTGACCTCCATGCCAACTCCTACGTCTGCTAACTAGAACATATTCTCAAACACGGAAGGTAGTTTTCAACTAGCTCCGTTTTGTAATCGCTTCAGATGCAACAGCTCGTTTGGAGTTGGTCAAGATCCCAAACAATTTTTTTTTAATTACAAATTTCTTGAAGAAATCAGCAATCGAAATAACAATTCCTTATGAGAAATTAACAATATTAACTTTGTCTCTTGATTCTTGATCAGGTTTTTCATATAAAATTTTAACACTCACTTTAATCACTCGGTGCTCTCTTTTTTTATAAATGGATAATTCATAGTACGAAACATGAAATTTGAAGTTCTAATTCCAGCAAGGTTGAACATTATCGGTAGAATATCTGTAGAATACTCATCAAGAGACTAATCGCAATATCGCGTAAAATTCGCAAATATTGTCGCACGAATAAATTTGACTCCACGCAAGAAAAACTATGAAATTTATATTTCTTGTGCTTATTTTTTAAATAGTTCCGAGGAGAGCTAAAGATAATTGGTTGAATAGCGGTCGAATATCGCTAGTACTACCTAGAACGAAACTATCGTAAATTCGGTGAATAACCAACATATACTCGTCCGTGTATCATATATAATTCTGAAATTTTGTCGCCAGATTAACTTTAACCTCACTCACGAACAACTCATAAAATTAAATTATGAAATTTTGGGTTATTCTGGATAATAGCCAGATAGTGTTTTTTCCATCAAGGTGAGGTTACCAGGACGTTGGAAGTTGGTTTCGAGCTAATGAAACATTGAATTCTTTATATTAAAAAATTCCGTCGTCTCATCAGCCTGCAGTGAGAAAACTACAAAAATATTAAAAATGCTTTGAACTTACGTTCAAAGTATAATCACAATGCATTAGCGAATTTTAATGATTCGCTACGCAATTGTCAACCTCTTCATTTTTAAGCATTTTTGTTACTCGTTTTTGTGCTCCTTAAAATTGATAGATTTTTATTTTTATTTTCTATTCTATTTTGGTTTCATACACAGAAAAAAATGAAATAGAAGAATTATCTAATCTCAATTAAATGATAATGAATTATATAATTACATTTAATATTTTATTTGTATTAACTAATCATTTAACAAAATACGAAATGAAAATTCAATGATTTGGCTAAACAAAATTAGTTCATATTTTACATTACAAATTATATAATTAATTAAATGAATTTATTATAATTTTGGGAAAATCAAGTAATATCTTTCGCTGAAACCATAAAAATATTTGATAAAGTTTATTTTACGCCAAATTTATTAAAACAGCTAAACATTGGTTGATTTCTACTAAAATAATTAAAAGTGGCTATTTGAGTTTACTAAACAAATTGATAAATCATCTAAACCAATAGCAGAATCATAGAATTAACTTTTGTTCTTTCATATAATTCAAATGAATGAATGCAGCTTTATTTTGGGAGATGTTTCGCAAAATTATAATAATTCGCTAACTCATTGAGTTTTTATTTTATATATACGGATAAAGTATTAACCATTTCCTTACAGTTCAGTCGAATTGTCGAAGTCTTGGCCTGCTAGATGAGATGATCGAATTTTTTAAATAATGTATTCAAAAATCTTATTAGTTCGGAAACCAAAGTGCCACTGTCAAAGCCAACTCGGTATTTTTGATTGCTTTAATAAAATCACTATTAATAATTTAATTAGAACAACGTGTAATTCTAAACAAATTATTTTGTTTGGTTTCCTTGGAAATTTATGAAAATCATTAAAATATTTAATCAAATCATTAAAAATGATTGATCATAATGTTTATTTATAAATAAATGTTTTATCTAATAGTTTATTTAATTTTACTAATTAATTTATTTAATCACTAACTATTTGTTAATAAATCAAATAAATATTTTATATGTTTTATTAAATGTTTTAGTTGAAACATTTATTTTAAGGTTTGTTAAAATCATCTAATTAAAATTAAAGAAATCAACCAATCACATTTAATGGCTAAAAATCAATCCTCAACTTTAAATGAAATTGATTAATCTTTATTTGAAAATACTAAACTTTTCTTTCTGTGTAGAGCATGTGAGTGTGGAATAAAAATATACCTCGTCTGGATGTGGGTTTGTGTGGGTGGCGCCGTTATGGGGGTGGTAGGAGTGGTGGTATGGGAGGTAGAGGGGATGGGATGAGGTGTTTTGGGTTTGGTGTGGGATTTGGGATTTGGTGGATAAGCGTTTGTGTGTGTGGTGTGTGTGTGTGTGGGTATGGAGGTCTTAAAAGGTGATGATATAGGTGGTGTGGTATACCGCACCACGCGGGTGAGATGGGTTTTAGGGGGTTTGAATTAGATGGGTGTGGTAATAATGTTTAGATGTAGTGGATTTCGGTTGATTGGGGATAGTTGAGTTATGGTGGATTGGGGTCGGTTGGGCTGGGTATAGATCGGGTAAGGGGAATGTGAGTGGGTGTGATATTTGAAATACGCAAATCACGCTACATAGAAGTCCTTTATAGGCAACAAAAATGCTTATAGAGTTCGGCCCCTAACCTTTCCCGTCTTTTTCCGGTTTATTTTCATCAATCATCGCAAACCGATTCATTTCAATCGCATTGAACATAATTTCTACTTTCGGGAGAGCAAATGTAAAGTTATGTAAGTTGCTGGATTGAGTATCTAGATAAGTTTTTCTAAAATTAATATTATTGTAACAAAAATAAAAAATGACAAGAGAATTTAACGAATATTTTAAAATTAACTTGTGTTTATAACTATAAAAATTTTACGACAAAAGGTAATAAAACCAATTATTTTACGATAAACTGTTTGTTAACAACATTTTCGATTTTTTTATGATAAAAAAACATTTTATAAAAAACTTAAATTTTTGGTAACCTGAATATATTAAAAAAGTTAATCGCCCTAGGTTCTTGAGAGCATCCTGTTCGCACGACTATATACTACCCAGAAAAATACAACTAAAACAGATTATTAATTTGTGCAAGAAGAATACGGAAAATCGTCAAACGGATGTGTCACAATAAAACAAAAGATATTCTGCGATAGCAGCATCAATTTTATTTTGTTGCCCCATCCTCACTTAATCGTATCAATCCATTAACTTTTAACATTATGTCGTTTGGTGTTAATCTTACCTTGAGATATATCTCAATCTATTATTGATATAAGTAAACAATTTGAAATCACATTTGCATATTTTCACAGTTTTCAATGTCCCGCTCATACATATATTTTACTACCCACATTCGCGAATCTTAATTTTATTGTTTATGTGACACGTGAAACGCGTGTGCATATATACATTTTTCACAATAACTATATATGTATGTACATTTAAGATGCTGTGGGTAATTTCATTTTAGATCCATTCAAAAATCTAATCTCGCGGTTTCTGTATACGATATGTACATGTGGTGGAGTATAGACGAAGTCTGATTATGCAAAAACTTTATGTGCGCGTATGATCTTTTGACCGAGTTACGTAATTCATTTAAGACGTATAGTAAACTGGCATTATGAAAATATTAAAAAATCTTTGGTAATATCTCAAATAAAAAAAAAGTTTCATCTTCATAAACGAATATCTATAAGTCTATTACTCGGGCATAAAATTTTATTAGAAACGTTTATTATAAATTTAATTTTATTGTTGATGAGAGGAGCACTTAGCAATAAACGCCATATGGATAAAAAATAACCTTTAATTATAACGTAATGACTTTCACGAATAAACATTTAATTTGTATATAGATATTTTATGCGGGAATACGCAATTGTGCATACCTACATTTTTTAAAACCTGCAGCGAAAATGACAATTTTATTCATCTTCCTCGCATAAAATCACAGTGAACGACCGGATTAAACACACACCCTTACGATTTTCCTTGATTTATTTCGGTACTTACTACATGCCAACTAGTTTCTCGAGATTGTTTTTTTTTATAACTCTTTTATTGAGATAAATTGCGTAAAAACAATAAAATTAATAATTAATCTGTCAATAATTTTTTTGTGGTATTTCCCGCCGAACGTCTCGAGTATTAAATTAGATCAAATTAATGATATTTTGAAGGTAAGCCTCGTTAGAAAGCAACACCTTTAAAATTGAATAATAAATCACGTAATGATATACCTGTTCTTGTATCATCTTTATGTTTATGTTACAGCTTGTATATAGAAAGTGTTAGTTCAAATATTTGTAAATATAATATGCATTAAATTGATAACCAGTCAGACACATTTTTTAAGTATTTTATATGCACACACAAAAAAAACCATCAAGAATCGCGCCTATACCAAAAAAATAAAATTATATCACATCAATTAGTAACGAATTTATGTTTCTTTACATTATACACTTTGTTGTTGTTAACATTCTTACGACGTTTTCATCTCAGCGTGTTACAAAAATTGTAGTAAATAATAATTTTGCAGCTTTTGGAGAAAACAAATTAAAATTATTTCAATCAATTTTTCAACACATTTTATGTTACATTTTGTTAAAAGTCATGACTTTTTTGTGTACGATTTTATAAGATTCGCAAGGATAAAGTTGTTTTTTTTTATAATCTTAATTGATGGTATTAAATTCACAAAAAATATGTTAAGTTTAAATTTGTTAACATAATGGTGTAAATTTTTTTTACATAACGCGAAAAAATTTTATAATAAGAAGTTGCATCTGCTTAATTAAGAAAATAGCGATTTGATCTCAATTTTCACGGCTTAAGGCTTTTTTTATTGTATGACGCGACTTACTTCGGACCCTTTATACGAGATAGTGAAGATATTATAAAATATTAAGTTTAACCACATTTGTTTATCTAGTGCACGTTTTAAATTTGCCAACTTAATTAATGATTACTGAAAAACAAATTGCACGATTTTGGGGTCTCTATAGAACAGCTTGGGTTTAGATTACAGTTTTTTACACAATTTTCTGTGAGCATTTACCTTTGGCAGTAATGATTAAAGGAGTTACTCGAATTGTACCGTTATTCAATTGTAAGCTATTCCAATCCTTCTTGCTAGGTATTAATATTCTATATAAAATTTAAATTTTGCCCCAAGAATATGCAACGAAATAAAAAAAACAAAAAATCCAGGTAACACTCCAAGAACACGGTATTCAAAGAACATGGTTTCGAAGAACACGGATACCCATTTCCTCAAATTACACGGTTTCAAACAACACGTATTTCGTTATTCTCTTTTATTTTGTTTTTCGTTATCATAACAAAAAATGAAACGTAGCGTTTTTTTTTTCTTTTCTTTTGTGTCTCGAACAACACGGTTTTAAAGAACACGGAACGAATTAAACGTATTCTTGGAGGATTTCCTGTAAAGTAAATACGAGAGAAGCAAAACACACTGGTGCACCGAAAATCAATTTTTGGGCTCAAACTTTTTTATTTTTTAATTTTTGATCTATATAAAAACAAGCCCTCTAGCCCAAAACAAATAGTAGGCTTAGGCTTTTTATTTAGGCATTAAGCAAAATTTCAAGCCCCATGTTCGATGTTTAAATTTTTAGCCTTAGGCTCAAACTTGGAATTTTTTCGATTACTGATATAACGAATTGTAAACATGGATACTTCCTTAAAATTACAATTTGCAAAACAAAAGGGAATAACTTGAAAAATTGGTGGCTTTGTTAAGGTCTGTTGCAAAATTTGTTTTGAAGAAACAAATATCTTAAGATATTTGTCTGTGTTGTGAAATTTTTTTAATAAAAAAGAAATAAGTAAAATTATGTGACTTATATAGGAAGCAAAAAATATGTATTGTTGTACTTCTAAGTGCAGTAACGAGAGTTTCAATCAAAAAATAACTGCATACTCCACAAGGATAAATCTTGCACAACTATAAAATATAGTGAAATGTGATAACCAGCCAGGCTCTTCGAAATTAGGTAGAAAAAACTGTTTGTTTTACTGTTAAAGCTCTCATTTACTGTTTTTATTCCATTAGTAATCGCATGAAAGTTAAATCTCGCCCCGAGCTTTTAATATTAGGATTCTGACATAAAAATAGGATTCGAACAAATTGGAAGTACTTTAATTTACGATAAAATGAAAAATGGTGTCCCTGATTGAGATTGAGTAACCCGTGGAAATCCGGAAATAATGTGTCTTTGCGAAGCGGGATTAATTTTAATCCAACTCTTTAGCCAATCAAATCATCATATTCAACAAAATTCGGCATCGGTTTATTTTATTTGCTTTGTGTTTTTAACTTTCCGATCATAAGCAATGGCAGTTTTGCGGATCATTCAGCGTTTACTCCAACAAGTATAGTTATTTGCTGGTTACTATGTTTGGCAACGTTTTATTCGGAAGCATATTTTAAAACAGCCCTGTTTCATCAAGATTAAAAATGTTTTGTGTCATGGTCCTCAAAAATAAGTGGTAACCGATTTTTAAGCCAATTTTTCATATTCAAAAATATCTACGAGTTTACCGAAATAAAAACGAATGAAATGAAGAAACATCATGAGATGCAAAAGCATAAAAACACAAGCGAAGAACTTTGTAAAAAACTAACGTGCTATATCCGACGATAATTCTATAGAAATTATTTTCAGAGGACTGTTGTCACGTACTCTAAAACGGTATAAACGAAGTGGGATAAATCTAATCAAAAATACACAGAATAATGTGGTTAAAATACAATAAGACGGCATAGTCGTACCTAATTTGCCGTGTGCATTGTAAACGGAGTAACTGAACGATTTACATGTTCCAATTTTTTCTCGTAAAAGATGAAGGGTTAGGTATATTACGATTTTCGTTTGCGAGAGGAGCACGAAACAACTTCTACTAAAATAAAATAGGATTTTTTTCTTTTTAATTTGAGCAAATGTTGGCATAAAACTGGGAATGTTGCCATAAAGTATAGTTTCTACGATTATTTTTATAGCAGTAAAATATAAAACATCAAAAAGTTTCATATAAACATCAAGTAACCATAAACATCACTTAAACAAAAAAAGCAAGCATGAGCGGTAAGTAATTTAAAATTATTTTATTTTGCAATTTGCGTTTTTGTTCGTTATCTAATATAAACGCGAGCTGTTTGAACTGTCAAAATTTATGGGACATACTGACTCTTTTTAACTATTAACTTTTTTTTTGTGCATGCAATTTTTCAGTAAAAAATTTGTTGGAGGAAAAATTGGAACATGTTTAATTGGTTCATAAATATGCTAGAAATATATTTATGTAAAATGATTGAGAAACAGACATTTTTTTAGGTCTCGCAAACCAGGCAAAAATTGAAAGAAACCAACAAAAATACAAAACAACAGAAAATATATGACACGTATGAGAGCAGAGCCTCCTAAATATAACAGCCGTAAGACTCCGGCATTTTTTTCCATGAGCTTTCCATAGAAGGGAGACTTTTTGTACTTTTTCATACCAAGCAAGTGTATTTTAATATTTTTTTAGAAAATTTTTTGTATACAAAAACATAAATGCTTCGTTTGAATTTTCAATGTGAATGATTAATTCAATATTCAGGAAAAGCATATTTTAAAATTGAGTCATATTATGTTGAGATAACGCAAAAACATTTAAATTGGTCTAACACAGATGGTCTATATACAGAAAATAAGAAATTAGTATAGAGTGTTCCATCAAAAATGTGAGCATTAATTTTCCAAAACAAAAGTTCGTTAAAAATGCTTTTGGAGTAACAATGTAATATGGGAGTTATTGTGTTTTAGATTATATTTCAACATTGTTGATGAACAAACTTCGATACTGTTTCGTGACTTGGTAAAAATTTGATTTTTAAAAAATTCGCAGCCTATATTGTTTCATCCCGTAGTTTAAACAAAACAGAGCTTCACAAAATGAAAACATTGTAATTTGAAAAAGCTTTTCGTAATTACTGTACCAATCAAAAGATGTCGCTAAGTATAAATTAAAGCTAAGCATTAAAATGTTTGTTTACAAAATTTAACAATTTATTATGTATACTGTCTGGTTCAATAGATTATGGAGATATCCTTGAACTAAAAATAACCCAACACGAATGAATTGGATTGAAATAAAAAAAGAAAAAATTTGGAAAAATTCTGACATTTTTCTATTATTGTTTTACGCGCGAAGCAACTATGATGGTGAATATTTTACCACGAAAAGTTTTATTTACGCCAACCGTTTTATAAATAAAAATTATAATTGTTTTGAGTTTTATTAATTAAATTTGCCAATTATTTTATTCTTTTCTAATTTCAAGTAATTTCATGTAAATTTATTACAGAGACATCTGTAAACGGATTTTGAAATTACGGAAAGCGCGGTTTTGCAATCACATAAAATTGAAGTTTTCTACGGTTTGTTGTTTTTTGTAATAATATTTAATTAAGGAAATCAACGATGTCAACGATGTTGTATACATTTCCAATAAATAAATTTTGATGAAAAAATTTTATTATATGAATGATAGTTATTAGTTCTACATGGTGATTCATAAAGTCTCGTTTCATCTCATGTTTCCTCTCTTATTTTGGTTATAAATGTGATCGTTTACATTGATATTAAATCCTAAGTTCACCTGGAAAATTCTGATGTGCATGTGACCAGATTCTACTAAAGACGTTAAATTTTTATAAAACTAAATTTTAAATTGGATGTAAGAGGAATCCGCGGCAGCACCCTGTATTATCTTACTTTACTAGCCTACACAACTAAACGGAAAGCTCATTTTTATAGAAAATTGTTAAATCTATGCTAAGCTTTACTGTTTAAATTTAATAACTAAATACAACATTATGATGGTTAATTTTCAAATATGTGTTCTTTGAATATATTATTAAAAATATAAAACTAAAATTTAAATGTTTTGTTTAATTTTTTATTCATTCGAAAATTTTCCAATTACCACGGTTTCTTATAGTAACTCAATAAAAGCTTCCCTTCTATTTAAAGCTTTCTTTTTAATATTACGGCTCTTTAGATAGATGGCTCTGATGATGATAGCCGTAGGCGAATTAATTGAGCAAGTCTAACTGTGTTTAAATTGGTAAAATATAATACCACTTTATGGTCCGGATCAGTTCAAATTTGAAATCTATCTATCCAGAAACACTTCTAGCAAGGCTGAAGAAACTACAAGCCTGCTGTATATACGAAAAACAGTCATCAAGCTTTCAATATGGGTACCAAAGAGTATTATATGGAAAAAAGGGGGTTTGCTGAAAAATAATGTTAATTTAACAAATTGATTTTTAATTCACATTACAAATTAATTGAAATGCACATATTTTGAATCATGTTCCATAAATTTTCCACTAACTTGAAAAAAATATTTAAATTTAAAAGTACATACCAATTATTATAAATCTCATGAAATTTTGAACTTTTGAAGAGCTGCCAGATGCTGTTGTTGTATATTTGACTATGATAAATTGATAGGTCAAACATTTCATTTACGTGTTTTAATTGTAATATTTTTTTTTAAATACAATCAAGTAGAGAAATCAAACATTTCGCAAAATGTATAAATTTTGCACCACAATTAAAGTCCAAAAATATCGTGAAGTGGAGTCATCGGTCCATATCGCTGGTAGAGTCATCGACCCATATTTGTTCAAAAATGGGGCCGGCCGGAACATAATTGATAGCTAGATCATGTAATATCACACCTTTAGACTTTTTCCTTTGGGGCTACGTAAATTCCTACATGGATAAGCCGGTTTCGATTGAGGAATTAGAAGCCAACATTATTTGCGTCATTGGCCAAATACTACCCGAAATGCTCGAACGCGTCATCAACAATTGGAACTTCAGAATGCACCATGTTAGCCACTGTTACGGGCAACATGGTTACGGCAAAAATAGTTCTTTTTTTGTTCGATTTAATTGTTTTTTTTTAATTTTTTTTATTTATGAAAAAGTGCCTCATAATGAATCACCCATTATTTGTTATATTTATAAATAAATAAATTTTAAAATGAACTGCATTTTATGTGATAATTTAACATTGAAAAATGTTATTTTTTCCATTCAAAATAGGCATTTGGGTACCCTTATCGAAAGCATTGCTTTTTGTACAAGGAGACCCGTTAAATATATACGGCCCTGCTTCAAAGCTCTACCTGATGAAAGATTGTAGAATTAGCATGAACACATCTTACATAGAGAAAGTGTGCCGCACGAAACAGCAGACTCATATTAAGAAAAGAATAAGTAAGGGTTTTTTCAAATTAGTTTTATTTTGTGGATTATGCATATTATAAATATGAGATTTCAATTAATTATAATAACTAAAAATTAAAGCAAAATTATTGTAAAGCAAAATACAGTGAACCCCAAAAGTAACGCAACATTCAAAATTTATTTCAATTTTAAATCCATTTATTATTCTGCCATTCCATTAAACCAATTTAAATGTTTGTTTTTTGTGTTTTGAAGTGCGAATTCTACTAAGCATTGCCAAAATAACGGCTCTTTTAAAATTCGAGGCCCAGCTACTTCTTCCACTTTTTTATGAAACCCAGTTGTGGGACTATTTTCTTTGAACAATCTTGTTTTTGAATCGCTCCAATGTTTTTTTATTGAAGTTATACCGGGATGTTTATTCACGAAATTTTATTCGAACTTGTTGTTCGAACAACCCGCTTGAAGCCCGAACTTTCAAATTCAAATGAGGACTTCTATCATTGAAATGCAGCTGCGAAACCATCAATCTCCACCGGTTAAATACCAGAAGTTTTTGGTAAATCTCACATGATATCTTGAATTTGCAAAAAATATTTTTTTCGAACACCAGGTATAGTGGTACAAGTTTAAAAATACCCATTAATTTGGCCGTATTCTCAAGCAAAATGCTAAACGAAACATTAAAATCTGATAACCGGCCTAGAAAACAATGGGTTTCTAACTAAAATTTAAAGTAAAAGTGAAATCTATTTAATACCGAGTCGTTGACATCAACGGTTTGATCGACCTTAGTTAAGTCAATTAACACAAAACAATGACATGATCTAAGCTGGGTAACTTCCGTTTTCACCGACCTAAGCAATTTACGTCAGATAAAATTTTTAGTTCGCGAACTAAGTATGTTGGTTTAAAATATACGGGAGTCGAATTATAAGTTTAAACTTGTTTGCGTTTACATAATGAGATTAATTTAAATACTAATCTGAACAAATTTACGAGTGCCATATACATAAATAAATGTTGGTTTCCTAATATTATGTTTTATTTCACGGTTTTATACATGAGTGGACTTTACACGGTCAGTAATAATGTCATTACCTAAACTGTTATAACTTGGATTTTTTTTTTTGTTTCAACTAGACTTTCTACCCCTTTGAATCGTATACAATCTACCTCATAAAGTATTCCAACTGGCAAAGCTTCAATAATTATAAAAATGCAATGGAAATAGGGCTTTTTAGATAGTTGTCCTTTTTCGATAATGATATTATTACTGACCGTGTAGAATTCGTCGTAAAATATGTACATTTTAATTCAGGTAAGATATACCAACATTTCAGGCTAACTTTATCGATAAAATACCGTCGACCGACACAAACTAGATTATCATGAATACTTGAATATTCCGATCTGCCATATCACAATTTTTATCATAACAGGATTATTACGTTTATAGAAACAAGATTATTACTATCGGGTTGTGTTTATTTGTTTGGGTGCAATCGCCATTGGGAGTAGTCGCGATAATTTTTTGTGTCTGTCCACGGTATAAAATATTTGAAATATTCGGATGTTAAAGCGATTTTCTAAAATTTTATAAAATTGTACAAATCGAGGGAGCTATGCCTTAATACAAACATATAAGTTTTAAACAATTATTATTTATGTATACCAAATCGCTCTCCTGAATCGCCAACAATAATCGCTTAATTTTGACTTTTTATGACCGAACCAATTTCTTGCTTAATTGTGTATCGATCATCTGTCTGTGAGGTCGGTTTATAACTTAAATATTCCTCAAATATAGATTAATCCAAATCGAGTGAACATGAGCAAAAAAAATCAGATACACTTGATATGGGTATATATCAATTCCGATCAAATTTTGATTTACAAAGAAAACTATAAAATCATATTTATCTGACCTATTTTATACAGGATCTGATAGACGAGCTTTTTTATTCAAAAACATGTAAATTCAATAAACTAGTATTTTGTGTGTGCGAATTGTTTAACATTTATGCAGAGATGACAATGTAAATCATATTCAATGTAGTAAATTACTGTGAGCTGCACCCCAAAAAAAATCTAAATCTTAATTTATATATGTATTTTATGAATTCATATTACTCGTGTTTAATGTCACCTGGTGATACAGAAGAGTACGGTAAATGTTTCGCTATTTTTTTTTAGCAAAATCTTATTATTTTTTTGTATAATATGCACAATTTTGTTTGATGAGCATCATCTATTTATTTATACATTTTTTTATCGTATATAACACGTCCTTCATTTAAAATTCATTCATTCAATTTACAACAAAATTTATTTATATAAATTTATATTCAACTATCGAATAAAGATCACAAAACTTTATTTATAAACCAGTTGGTATGAAAGAATTATGTTTTGTATTAGAAATGTAGTTTTTATAAAAAAAAATGCTGTGCTCAAGGATTTCAATTTAGGTATAATAAGTTTACCGGTTTATATTTTAAGATGACATTTATGCTGTTCGCGGTTTCTTTAACACCAAAAAACAACACCTCTTAAACTCTAGTTTACTATTTTATACGGTTTTATAATTAGCGATATACATTTAAATTCAATCAATATTTTTATAAAGACGAACGTAAAATCGGTTTGTTACATGTAACGTCTTCGCGGTTTAAAAACAGTTTGAAATCTGATTAAAAATCGTGTTTATATTCTAAATTTTGACATGAAAGGAGATTTTTACGCAGACGGATCTTTAAAAACATAAACATAATATGTATGGAGGTATTAAACGTGCCGAGGGAAACATGAATTGAACGTAATTCAATGCCATAGAATTTTTTTTTTATATATATAAAATTTATTTCAATTTAGATAAAATTTTTATTGGAATTTCCCTGTGGTTTTTCGTATTATTAAATATTATGATGATGATTATTGTTGTACGCCATCCATTTCAATTTATTTCGTTTCATGTGAGTAATGCAATATTGAAATAATTTTTGTATATAAATTTCACTTTCGTTTAAGAGAAAAAAATAAATAAATTAACATATTCGCTGTTAGATGTTAAATATTTAGTAATATTATGGTGACATCATATTCAACGGTGTAATGAAAATAGGTATATAAGAAGCAAAAGCAATACAGATAATACTCGTATTTTGCTTCAAAAATTACAACTTTTATAAATGGTTCGAGTGGCCCATCACAGCGTGATTATTAAATGATGAATTAGTTATAAATATCCATGTATAACTAAGTGCTATATACAAACTGTTTTTCTTGTTATTTAATTTTAATTAAAAATTATGATTTTGAGTCCCCGTGATCTTCATCAATCTAGATATTATGTCAGTCCTTATAATATTCAATTCAATGCGAATTCTTGGAACTTACCTAAAAATAAAAGAGAAAAATTATTATTAATTGCGTGTATAAGGTTGAAAAAGATATAAAAAGAATTAAGTAAAACAATTTAAAATAAAATAAAAATATTGACGATAGATTTGATTATTTCTCTCTGCTTATTTTAGAATTATATTCTGGCCATTGTGGGGTCTACAAATTGCTTCAGAATGATTCATAAGTACAATAGATTATGCTAGAATATAAATAAGGACTTGTTAAAAAAATTCTCGATGATTTTTATGTGTTTGTGATTGGTCGTGATTCGTTACTAAAATGTAACTCGTATGCAGTTGCACATCTGCCCCAATAATGAAATTGTCTGCATTATTGATATCAAAAATAGCGTAGATCATTGCGATAAAATCAACAATTTAGTTAGGGCCGGCTACGTCCCAAACTGAAAATCTCGATTATGTATCCACTTTAGTGACCAATCGTAAAGTAAGTCATAGTTTAAAATCGGGTGGAAGAGACATTTAATATGTAAAATTCGTATAAATATAATGTTGTCAAATTCGAAAAATTCTGACTATTTGAAAATTTAATCTGAAATTTTGAAATTTTGTATGGGCATTCAAACGAACTATCCACTATATAGTGAAGCCATTTTCTTAATAAGGAAATGCAAGAAATTTTTAAGATTATAAAAGTTTACTTGCATGTCCAGTTGAATTTTTAAAATTTACCTGGAATATTATTTAACCATAACCATTGACTATAAGCTTCATTTGCTCCAATTTCTGATTGTGACACTTTTTATACAGAAGCCTAGTCTAAAAATAAAATTCATTGTTTCCATTTATACATTTTTGCCTCACCACCTACGATAATTTCAATATTTGCATACACCCCAAAAATTTGGCTCTTTCTCGGCAATTTTATGAAAGATTTTCATATTTTTTTTTTGAAATTTATATTTGAACTAATTTTATTAATTTTTTTCTATATTATAAAATAAAAGTATTTAAAAACCAAAAAAACATCCACCAACGATGCATTTTAATCAAGTTGGAGGTAAGAATTGATTTTCGAATTGTTTTGATCCTTTCGTAATCGGACGTGAATCTTAGTTAAATATTTTCTTTAATTCTTTTGAAAATAAATATATTGTTGTTGTTATTATTTTACTAAATACAGCGTGGACCAACATAGACTGACTGTTTTAAAATACATATACATCTTTCGTATTTAATTTTTTTTGCAGATTATAGAGTTTAATAAAATTTTAACTATGTACTCAATCGGACGCTCTATTATTACAACAAAAATAAAATACCGTCAGCGTTACATCGCCCACAGTGCAAACATACTGCCTCAGCCCACAGTGCAAACATGATAAAAAACTTAATAACTCATTTTGAGGGGTGTTTTCGCAATGAATAAGCTGTGGACACTGTACGACTGTACGACGCATTTTAAAACTTGACCTGAGGATGTTTTCGTACAAAATACAAATGGCCTAAAAGTTATTGCCAAGAATTGCCCGGCAACGGTTGCAAGATGCATCAGTTAGTTGAAGTTGCTTAAAGACGCTGTTTTGCGTAACTAAAACTAGTTTGTTGTGCCAAGTAGGTACACGATTTGAACGTTTTAAATGATATATGGTTTAACAAACGAATTAAATATTTCATTTGCGTATTATGGGAAAGATTTTAAATTAAAATTTCATTTATGCCTCAACCAGTCAGACTTAAGTTCTTAAGTTGTGCTCCGTTTTGGACCACTTAGGATAGCGGTACGACCACCAAAATTTTAGAGGTCAGTTGTTTATTTATGACGAGAAGCCTATAAAATTGGTGATTGTAGCACTAACCGAAGTGGTGCAATCGGCGTGTAACTTAAGCTCTTAAGTCTGACTGGTTGAGGCATTAGACTTGCTGTACTGAAAATTTCACTAATACGATCGAAATAAGAAGATAAATATTATGAGATGATTATTATTGTGTAAAATATTCAGAAACTTGTAAGAAATATTTATATATTTGATAAGTGATAAATGAACGTTCATTACAATTATTCTTAAAATTATGTTATATTCATAATTACAAAATTATGAAAAAAAATATTTAAAAAAACAATAATGATTGGAAGTTTAAACAAAATTAAAAGGCGGAAGTTTAAAGTCGCGGAAGTTTTTAGATAAGTCTTGAATTTAACTATATCTGCATATCTTTAATTCCTTTCTCAAGCAAGATGTACCACCATAAATTTAAATTCCTCACAAATCAACAATTGCATGACAAAAACTAAGAAATATATGTTTGGGTTCAGGCTCATTGATTCACTGTTACCACCTATACCACTCATTGAGATGTTAACTCCGATATGTTCATTTCACAATTGGCATTGTATAATCGGTAAAGATAAAACACGGCGTTTTACAATCCCTGTAGCGGCTACCAATATTTGAGTAAAATACAAATTAATTAAACGAGATGAGAAAAACAATTTTTTTGTGGCGTAGGGATACGTTACCGAAATCTTGTAAGATGCATAACTTTTGGATATTTTACATTACAGGAGCATGTATGTATGTTTGGAAGAATAAGATTTACACATGTTTTAATTAATTTGGATAATGGAGTTATGAATCAAAAATTTTGAAAGAAATTTCCATCTTACGAAGAAATAAATACTAAGTGCTTTCTGGAGTCCTCCATTTTAGTATAATAGTTCGCATCGCAAAAACACAACAACATTTGAAAAAAAATTTAGTAGCAATTATTAGACTTGGGCCGACAGGTCACTATTTTCGCTTCGATGCATTTTCGATAGAATAATGGTATTTTGGAAGTAAACATTTTTTTTCTTTCATGTAAATTTTTAAATTTTCATCAAAGTAGCACGGTTTTTTCGTCGAAGGTTTTTAAAATTTTTACGTCGAAACAAAATCTCGCAATAAATCCGCTATCCATGTACATATTTCCACTCAGAGTTAACATATACCTATCAAATGATAGTAATTCAAACTGTACATATTTTATTTTTATCTGAAATTAGAAATGCGATAATTTTTCTAGGAAATTTCCTGAAAACTTATTTATTTGTGGTGCACCAGCAGCAAGCAGTTGAAATCGGCAGGAAAGATTGATTTTATTTAATATACTCGTGCGGTTTTCTCTGTCAAATCAGCCACCCCCTGAGAATTTACATTTTGAGGCAATTACATTTTTTGGCTTAATATTTTTGTTAACATATCTACTTTTTAATGTCGTATCACCTTTTTCGATCTTCAAAATGGCGGAAAAGGGTAAATATCTGGTAAAAAAAATAGTTTATCATTTATTAAATGTAGTCTTAAAACGTAATTTTAATGGCCATTTTTCAAAAGTTCATGAAAATTAAAACATGATCGTGGAGGTTTTCGGGATCGTTTTTTAAGTGTAAGTTGTTTCGCCAAGTGCCTACGGCAAATAGTGAAAAAAGTTTCAAATTCATGATCAGCGATCCCGAAAACACTTTAGGTTATTATGGCCTCAAAATTCATGATCGGCGATTCTGAAAATCACCTAAATCATGTTATTTTTCATTTTTATGAACGTCAAAAATTGGTCTTTTTTCGGCCATATTCGATCTGTCATCTTGGTCCGCCAATTAGTTCAAATTTGTGATCAGGGGCCCCTTATTTCTTCTAGCTCATATTTCTATCGATCATCATGAACTTCGACAATTTCGAGAATTTTTTGCGGTCGTCTTGGATCCGCCATCATGAAATTTCAAAAAACAACGATTTGTATTCAGTGTCTCCAAAATACTGTTAAAGTTAGCCGAAAGTTTCCAGCCGAAAGATAATGCAGGTAGTGTCTTGAATACAGCAAAAATCAGTCATGAACTCGAATTTAGGAGAATTTAGGATCGAATTACATTATTCGGCTGAAGGAGAAATTATTTCAGTTTATAGGAAAAATCGATAAGGGCGAGAGTATAAACAGAGTTTAAAAATAGTCAAGACACTATCTGCATTATCTTTCGGCTGGAATGTTTCGGCTAACTTTAACAAGGTGTCTCCAAAAACATTTGTAAGTAGATTAATAGAGTTAAAATTACGTTTTTGGACTGTAAATAAAAATGAGATTTTGTTAGCATGATATTATTTTCCATCATTGATGTTCCAAAACGGCCATTCGACAATAAAAAGTAGACATGATAACAAAAAATGTTATGCTCAAAAAGTTTTTTTTTTCCTCAAAAATTGAAATGCGGAGAGGGTGGCCGATTTAACAGAGTATGCACCGAAGCGTGTTATCAGCATGAATCTGATGATTTTAACATTAATATATTGAATAATTTTGAATTCATTGATGTTGATCACGTGCTTTGAGGATTCGGAGCCTCAACACACGTGATAAACTTACTTAAGTAGATCATCTCATTTTCAATCGAACAAGTATACTCTGATTTCTACTAATAAATTTTCGTGTTCGATTTCATGTCTTCATTACTTCGGCAAAATAATTTAAGCGAATTTGCGGCCAAGGATAAACACATATCGAAACTGGCTTTTACAGCTCTAAAACGGTCTTCACTCATTCATAATTCATATCTTCTATTTTTTATAAAGCACGCGCTCCAGATGAACTGCGTTGGTTCCAGATGAACCATTTATCAAACGCCTTTTAATCACCTAGATACACAAGGACAAGCGTGTTTAGATTTCAAAGGAACGTCGTTTTGGTTACTGCAACGACTTCTCTCAAATGATGCACAAAGAACAGCAAAAACACCCTTAAAATAAAGTTTTAGTAAATAAAGTTTGAGTTTGCTTTAATTTGAGGTGAACTTTGATTTATTGTGCTTCTTTTAAGGTTTTGATGAACTGGGTCCTACTTGCAGTAGCTCTCATAGAAAGTTGTGTTTGAGAAAGTTCATATATGTATAGATGAATCCAAGTTTCATCGTAATCATTGGCGTACATTTTATTTTTTTGTCAGTGGTGTTTAAATTAATAAATCTATTACATTGGAAAACATAGCTATACCGAGTACTAAAGATAACTACAGATCGTGTTCCATATTTTAGCAATTTTCTAAAATCACAATGCATTCTCTAATAGCTAGATACGCCAATCGTTATTAGTCCCTAACCCCCCGATTCTAACGTACAGTCACAGACGTATTTTCAGTCTTAGCGAAAACTTTTGTCTTAACGAAGACTAGATACTTTAAATTCGTATTCTGCACTTAGTCTTATCTGTCAGTAGTCTTAAAAAATTGTCTTCGTTAATATCAACGAAATAGGTGGTCTTAGGAATCATAATTTTGACATTTAAACAAAAACAATAATTATATGTATTTGACTATAAAACCGGAAAAATTATTCAAAATACAATATTATGTACTCTCTAGCATATATATAACATAAATTTGAGTTTTTTTAACAATTTCGAATTGAACTGTCGCTTTTCGTTCATACATTTGAAACAATATGGTAAAAATTTATTTTCGACAGCTCTACAAAAGTGTTTGGAGAGTTTCTAATATATTATTTAAGACTACTGTCTTCAGAATTTCAATGAAGACTTTAGTCTTAAAAAAATAGTCTTAACAAGAAAGTCTTAGCTAAGATAGTCTTAGTAGTCTTATCGTCAGAATCGAGGGGTCAAAGAAGGTAAGTTTCTAATACGATTCCGCTTCGATTTATGTTGCACACTGTCATAATGACGAACGTTGATATAAGGCACTAAATACTGTGATATTTAGCACAAGTATGAATTTTAAATTAATAAACAACTCGATCGGTATGCTGTCTAATTATAAAACATTCAAATGAAGGAAGAATAGAAACTTTTAAAGCTCTGTACAACCCCTATACGGGCAAAATAAAAAAATTAATTTTTTGACTATACAATCGATTATATATAACACAACTGAGACCACCAATCGGAGTGCAGACCTCATGGCTAGACACAAGTTCCACGCATTATTACTAGCTGGCAAAAAGAGTTAGAAGCCATAACACAATAGGCCCTATATTACTTGGTTGTGTTATAAGAAAATTTATATTCATCGTTTATGTTCCTAGCGCGGTTTTATATCGCCAGCTGCTCAGCCTGGGGAGGTCCCAATAAATGTTAGAACATAAAATAAAACAATGGTAACGTAAACCGCAGAAAAATAAGGGAAATTTGCAACAACTCATTCACCATCTTTGAATACAAACGTCCTCTTAAGTTCCCATTTTAGAAAAAAAAAACTACTCCGCATATTTAAATTACACTCACGGTAAATCAACGAAAAAGAAGTACGTATGATGAAATGAAACGTAAAAATGCTAATTTTAACTTTAACAAAATTTTAGCATAAAATAATTTTAAATATTGTAAGTAAATAAAGTGAACAAAGCGAAAACAAAGAAAACTATTTAAGATAAACATTAACTAAATGCGAAACTATCTATACTACAAAGAAAGAATCATTAATTTTAGCATCGAAAAGAAAGAAATACATATTCAATACTAATAAATTAATAATAAGGGCCAACCATAAAAAAATTATAAAATTAAAAAAAAATTTTTGACACTAATTTTTTTTTGCAAAATTTCGCTCCAATAATTTTTATTAAGTGACAATTCATATTTAACGAAGCTTCGTTAAATTTTTTAATTTAAATTAATTTTTCCATGGGCGAAAGCACAGAAACGGCATTTATCGCAAACAAATTTTTTTTTAAAAGTTTCGTTTATAACTTTTATAAATTTTTGTATAAGGGGTCCCACCTTGCGACCACCAATCGAAGTGCAAACGGCATGGGTAGACACATGTTCCATTCATTATTATAGGCTGACAAAAAGAGTTCAAAGTCATTTCAAAACAGATTGAGGCATCATTTTCTTATTGGGGTTGATTTTCGATTTATCAATGAGAAATACACAAATACTTTGACTAATTAAGATAATCCATAGGTTTAAAGAATACGCAATTTATCTGAAAGATAAACTATACATGAACTGACGTGATATCTACAAACTGCGGTGGGAACAAATATACAAAAGTTAAAACTACAACGAAATGTAATGACAGGTTGCGATGGCTATGGTTGGAAAACCTTGAACCAATTATTATCTACAAAAACAAAACAATTAAAATTGTGTCCCGGCCCTAGGTTAATTGTATTTATCATAACCTTGCTTAAAGTGAACCATTGCTTTAATCGCTCGGCCTTATTGTATGTACTGAAAAATATACTACAAATAAATTATGGGAAAGAGCTAACGTTAATTTGGCGCATCTCTGAAATCCGGAATTTAATGCGTTTGGTATAATTGAATAATTTTAAAAGAAATCGCTCGATCATTTATTAAAACGTTTACGAAAATTTATATTAAAATTCTTAACTTACACGTCAAAATGCGGATGATAATTTGCGGTAGTATATCGGTTAATCGAACCCTTTACAGTCTAGTGCCGCGATAACAACGTATTTCTAACTTAGCATAGTGTGATCCTTATGTTATGAAGGCTCTCTATTCAACATACGTTCGTCCCCTGCTTGAGTATGCTAGCCAGGTGTGGTCCCCTTATCATAAGATTCACATTAAGAGGATTGAAGCAGTCCAGCGAAGATTTCTTCACAAACCAAAAAAAGTTCTAGCTCTAATTTTTAGACGTATAAACTAGACAGGTTCAAAAGCAATATGCCAAAGTTAACGTAAAAACTTACTCGGTTGCGCAGCTCTCAATGGAAAGCTTAAAATGCAATTACAAGTAAAATAATAAACTGAATAACAGAGCAAGGCTTTAAATATGAATTGCTTTTATCAGCTTAATAAAACCCTTTTGTAAGCTTGTTACGTCATGCGTGTTGTGTAGAAAATTTAGTAATCTGGCCGAATCTTAGCACAGAACAAAAAAGGCCGCTTTTGTGAATGTAAAAGGTGCTCTAAATAGCCAAATGAGAAAACCTCGTTGCTTAAATGAAAGAAATTAATAACTTCCAGGCTTTACGAACAGATTTCATAATCCATTTAGCCAGCGAACTGAACACTATTAACGAGAGAAACATGCAAGATTACATTGTTAATGTTCCTGATTATTATATAAACTTTATTACCTTAATTATTAAAGCCTTTTCGAATTTTACTAAACACGCTTGATAATCTACAATTATATTATTTATGTACATAATTACATTACAATTAATATAAAAATGCCAATTTATTTATATGCACAGAATTTCGTTCGATGCAAACACGAAATGCCATGAAAATTTTTTGTTTTTCGAAATGTCATAAATAACGAAACAAATTCAAAACGTGCCCACTCGCATAAATTTATATAAAGGTAAATATAAACGACAACACATTTATTGATAGCGCGCGCATATATTGGGCAAATAAAATTAACGTTTTAGCAAATTGTTTTCTTATCTCAAACTATTTTCATACACATACATACAAATATTTAATTATATTAGCACACCATATATATCGAGCCAATTAATTAATTAAATATCTTGAATTTAAATCTGATTCTTTCGGCTCTTTTGTTTTTTTGACCCGAAATTGAACCTTTTTCGCATCGAGCCAACATAATTATATTATGTACTTGGATTGAGAGATAAAAATTTCGATAGAAATCAAAATACTTAAAGAGTGTAACACATTTTTGCTTTAACACTATGTATATAATTTTCCTATTTCCTTTGAATTCAATTTAGTAGAATTTTCTTATTATATGTATAAAATTTGCTATTATTAAATCGTTGGATGGTGTTTCTTTTTATCGGTTTTTATCACTTGCTGCTTACCCACCATATTTACACACACCAGAGTCGTTTTTCCCTTTTTTTTGGATCCACACAAATTTCCCTCCATTAGATATAAATATTTAGCAAATTAGGGTGGCTTGTACTAAATTTGTTTTATTGCGATTGTTTTAATATTGCCATTTAACTTGTTGAATATTATGTATTACATTACGTAGTATGAACATAATGGAAGTTATAGTTTTTTTTTATTAAATCAGTGGAAAAGGCAAATGAAAAAGAAGTTTTTTCATTATACATATTTTATTTTTGTACATGATTAATAGCGTGGTAACATGGAATTATGGTAAATTGATTTTTTTATTGCTTTTTTGCTAGTCAAAGCCAAGGTTGAATCTAATTAACTATTTAAATATATTTTTGATGAAAATTTCAATTAAATTAATCCAATTATCTAGTCTCTACAAAATTTCAAAAGGTCAGTTAACTTAAGCACCATATAATACAATGACTTAAAGAAAGTAAAAGTAAATTTTGTTTTAACAAGAAATTGAGTGAAATGAAAACGAAAGTATTTCTTTTGTTTGGGATTTAACGGAATCGTGGAATGTTCTAGCGCCGCATACAAAAAAATACTGTAACCAGAGAACGAACAAATCATTAAATATTTTTGTATAGTTTGCTATTTTTACTTTTATTTGTGTCTGTCTACTTTAAACTCTATAACATCTTACGTAATCTGTATACAAAAGAAGAGAAGACACATTAAAGCATATGTGTTGAAATTAATTAAGCTACTCTTTAAAAAAATTCTAGTTTGGTAAGTATTCTTTAAACGTATTCAAAAAACAGGATGGTGAACAAATTTTGATATAGCCAATTTTATAACCATCTAATATCAAGACAAGATTTTCTGGGGTGGGGTTTAATTTTTGGAGCAATTAAAATGGATTACATATTATCTTAAATGACCTTCAAAGGCCACTCTACTATAATAAAATACAAATTTGTTGATATAGTCTAATTTTAGAATATTGAGCAAATCATAACAGTGTACTATAAATTAAACCGATTTGAACGAGTTTCGGTAAAAAAAAAACAAATGGACACGTGACGTGAGGAATTCATATTTTGAATTTAAATAGCGTTAATCGGTATAATAATAAACAGTGTTTAAAGTGTTAATTACCTTTTATTGTTTTATAAAGGGAATGTGTGAAAAATATCGGACTTTCGAGTAACATGATGGCATAATATGTAAATGTCGCTGCTTACGCAAAAATGTTATTAGAGCGATATGACCTTGGTGGCGAGACTCATCATAGAAATAAACAGAGTTAAATATGCTTAATTTTTTTTTGTTTAACCTAATAATTTAATTGATTGGTAATTTATATATAATTGAATCAATTTAATATTAAATCATTGTGATGGTCGTCTCAATTTTATATCATCAATCAAACAGTTCGCTTGAACGCCAATTACATTGGGATTAACGATCGATCCAATAATATGCGTTTTCTTTGAAGGTAATTAATAAACAAATTGAGGTAAAGTGTATTATCCTCATTAAATTTGGAAATAGTTTCAGTGCGAGGAATCGTATCGGATAGTCGCTGAAATAACTCTGTCTTCCTGATTATCTTTACGATAACATTTCAATAAAATTATGGCCGTGGTACAGCAAAAATTTACAATATTTTCGTGAATATGTGGCTTGTGGTACTATTCTGGCTTTCCAAGGAATTGGGTTCTGGCATACTGTTGAAATTAGTTTTGGACTTTCATATTGCATTTCAATACGTTTATGTGGACCTCGTTTTCCTGCTTTTGGATCTTTCCCATGGCTTTTAAACGAATGGAGACGGCTTCTCGTGACACATTCAATTAATCGAGTTGTTTTTGCATTTGAGTGTCATCGTCATCCAACAGTGCTTGCAATTCACAGTCTTCCAACTTTTTTGTGGTCTTCCACGTTCTTCGTTTCTCACGTAAAAATCAGCACTTTTAGATTTATTAAACCACTCATATCATTCTGATTTACTAAGAGCATGCTCATCGTGAGCTTTGACAGTTTTCTTCAAATGATAACAAAAAATCAATGTTGTTCGCAAATCGTAATATGTAGGCACAAAACGCGACATTTTTAACACGTAAAAAACTGGCGTTATAGTATGAAACTTGTATAGTTATGAATTTGATGCTAATGGCAGATGTCGAAACAAAACAGTAGCGCCGATGACGAAAGGTACATTGACAGGTGGCGCAATTTTTTGGTAAATTCCGGTTTCATATTCACACACCTGGTATATTCGATTTAAAAATTGATTTTGTCATTTAAAAATGTCGCAAACACATCGAGTATATCTCAGGGGTAAATTCAGGCATCTTCTAATTAAAATAACAAATTAAGTGTGCCTACGGAAAATAAATAATTTGGCACAGATGGCTTCAATTCAAACATGATCCTGCAGAAATTTTGCTAAAATTATTTCAAATCTTAAAATTTGATTTATTTAGAAATAAACATTTTGACGCCAAGATTTTCATCCATGAAGCTCAAAGCTGACATTTTTCATATTTTAATAACATTTTCATATTGTAAAAACATTTTAACTAGCCTTGAATGCATTTGCCTCGATCCTATTTGAAGTTTTTTTAAATCTGTATCTGTACGGATTTAAAGAATTAATAGATGACGAGACCAATTAAACCACACCTATGGTTGATATTTAAAACTTAATTAGTTTGTATAGACCCTTGTCAAATCGATTAAGAAACTATGAATTTGTTCGATGGTTTGTCAGACTAATATGCTGAAATTCGTAACCAACATCCCTACTAACTGCAAATTAATTTTGGTTTGTGATTTTATTCCCCGTCATTAAAAATGGCTGAATCGTCAAGATACGAATTCCCATTCAAATGTCCAAATTCTACAAGAGTCCGTATTTTACATCTTTGTCTCACAATAATCCCCCAGTCCATGAAAACACGTCTTGAGTTTTGAATTTCTTTTGAGATTCTGACTTTAATCTGACAACCGTAAAACTATATCTGTCAAAACATTGCCAGAATGTAGATAACCAAGGTGGCATTTTAACGAGGCTGAATATGACGGTTTATACTGTCATTTTTTCAACATTCGATTGGTAAAGTCATTGTTTCTATAACACTCAAATAGATGACACCGTTTCAAATTTCACTGAGATCCAATCCAAATTTTAAAATCTTTTCAAAAGAAAGCGCCAAAGCTGCCAGATAAAAAGAAACTGATCAGAAGAAATATAACCACAACAAAATTTATTTTGATGAATATGGGGGCACACGAAATACCCCAGTGGCCCTATTCGGGCTTTCCCTAAGAATAGGGAATTGGGAAAAATATGTTGATAGCATTTTTGTCTAAATTGTATTTTTCTGGCCTACTGAGGGAATAAGTTTGGTGTAAATATTTTGGAAAAAAAGTTAAATGGGAAACTATTTTTCCCTATAACAACTTTGTGGAATAAAAGTTTCACAAGTAACTTTGTTTTAAATTTTTGACACTAAACTTATTCTTTCAGTATAGGCAAGAAAAATTAAATTTAGACAAAAATGCTATGAAAATATTTTTCCCAATTTCCAATTCTCCAGGGAAAGCCAAAATAGTGCCACAAGAAGCCAAAAAAGAGCAGAAAATATGAGTCTAGCTACCGACCAGTTGGCAAACGCCTTCATGTCGAACTTGACTATAGTTGTCCCCGATGGATTTACGCCTCCGTTAATTCCGTATTGTGGTTTAAAAATGGACACCATCAACATCTCGAAGAAATTTATCTTCAGAAACCTGAATACGATGGAGTAAATAAGCCTTCCGGACATCCCGGAATTCTAGTTCGAATATTGTATGAGTGTGCCATTGACTATGACTAGTTCTTTTGTCAGGAACAAATGGAATCTCGGTCTAGAAGAACATGGATATGCCTTTGCAATTCGCCTTGAATCCAAGGCGTTTGATAAAGTTTGACAACGACCATAAAGTGGATGAAAAGCTTTCTCTAAAACCGAAAAAGCAACGTTGTGCTAAACGTGAAACCATCAACAACTCCCCAAATGCCGAAATACCTCAGGGATTAGTTTTGTCACCGACTTTGTTTTTGTTATATTTCAAAAATTTGCTGGATGGTTAACCCTATCCATATCACTGTTGATGATGCCTCATTACGCTCTTCTATTTGTTCCGAGGTGAAACCTGATCCTTCAGAATTAAACGGTAAACGAATAGAAAGTCTCAATTCCCTTAATTCCGATTTTAGTACAATATTTTAGTGGGGAGTACGAAATCGGATCACAACGCGAATACCCTTTTTTTTGGTAAAAGTTCATGAAGATTAGGACTCTGATTTTAAACGAAACCTTTTAATTTTATTTTAATCCTTTTTAATGTAGAAATGTGTTCGATTTATATAAAAAAACAGAATTCCGGCGAGTTGCTTGGCAAGAAACCATTCTAGAAGCGGCCATTAGGGATATTAAAGAAGTAACGTTTTCTCAATTAATGCATCACCTTAAATTCTAAACGATACAACATTTCGGCCACAACCTTAAAAACGGTGGCATCTTGAAAACAAAACTAATAAAAAACACCGGGAGAGAGGCTTCTGGTTGCTTATATGTGATGATTTTGAAAAGAAAATTGTACGTTATATAAAAAATGTTCAAGCATATCAAGCACAGGTTTGCTTCAACAAAAAATGAGGTGCAAGAAATGGCATTCGGACTGACACAGAAATATAATAAGCACATAATTTTAATTTGGAGGAGAAAATCATGGAATAATATATGTTTCACGACATCTGGACTTCCCTGTAAGGAAATTCAAAGGAGTTTCACAGAATCGCGCTGAAGGAATGAATCACAGAATCGAAAACGATTTAATCGCTAACTAGGACATATTTATAATATGGATGAGACCGAATGTCAACTAAATAATAGGACACTGAATGTGTAATAGCAGAAAGAAAGTCTACAAATATGTCACGACTATTATCTGCTTAAAAAGGGGAAACAATTTCTGTTATTGCTTGCTGTATTGAGGCCAGGAATTTTTTGTCTCCAGGTTCAGTGGTCCCCGTATGTGGCAAACATAGCAACTGATCGGTTTTTAAATCATTTAAATCACATACGCGGCTTGCAATTTGTACAAAGGCCGGAATTACACTACATAAAAGATTTTATAAAAATTTTCCTCAAACTTCAGTAAAAACAAAACAACAACGAGCAGCGTGTGCAGCAATATTAAGCGCTTTTATTATTACATCTTTAATAAAAATTCATTCGCCTCGTATTCTTGAATTAATATTATTCTAGTTTTTGCCGTCCAAATGTATTTGGTCGCCATTTTGAATAACCGATATGTCAAAAATAATTTATCAAATTTACCTGCATGAGACTAAATTTGATAAAAAGTTAATGACGACACACTAATGACTCATTAGCGACAGTCACGCATATGACACGCATATAGAAATTTATCAGCAAATGGGTCCAATTTTTGTTTGTGACATGCGTGAGATGTATCGTTTATGACATGTCCGAGATGAATCGTATATGACCTATCTAAGATGAATTTTATGTGATGAATCCTATTTGAGATTCCTGAGATTAATTTATGTACGCCTATTTAACTATATGGAGATATATAATGAAAATAATTTATTTAGATAAAGAATAATCTGCCTAATTTATTTGAAATAGCATATATATTATTTGTTATATAATATTAGGCTGTAACCTTAAAAAATATTAAAATCATTTTTCCGGTGCCAGATGTGTTGTGTTCCAGATAGCCGAAATTTACACTTTCGTTGATATAAACACAATTAGAAAAATTTAATGAGTATGTTCAAATTTTCCGAACAGAACAATTGCAAAATGTTGACTCACCAATTCGAGAAACAAGATGATACATTATGTAATAATAATAATAAATAAATAAATTGTTTACCTATATATATTGTTTACTTATATATATTGTTTACCTATATACATACGTCATTTTAAAATTACGTTATAAAACGAGAAACGTCGAAGACATGTCATACATGTTTCGCTTAAGACATTGTCATGAAAGAAGGACGGTTTTAGGACATGTCACATACTTGTCGTCTAACGTGGACAGTAATTGGACGATTCATTTGAGAAACTAATGTAACTTGTCATAAATAAGACATTTAGTCAACATACCACAAAAAATTGACAGAATACTATTTTCTTTCTTTCTCATACACATTTAGAAAAAATAACTAATAGAAACGTATGTCTTTCGTAAACAATATTTCACATGCATGTTGACAAATTTAAAACTGGGATAATAGTTTTATAAAACATGCATTTTGCACTATCAAAGAAAATTGATAAAAATGTTTTATGAAACACCTTTGTCAAAGATCTTTTATAGTGTAATTCTGGCCATAACAACCAATTCGGAAAGGAAACTGCAACACCGAGTAATAGCAGCATTTTCAACTATCTGGTATTTTCCCGTTTTATTCTGACATAATTTCGAATTATGCATTTATTTGTACGCCTGATGATGCAGCTAATCAACAACAGCAACGAGAACACAAAACACGTATAGTATGGAAAAACGAAATTTGAGCCTATCTTCAGAGACTACTAATCAGCGCGTTGTTGTCTATACTTGGAAATTTTTACTACTCTACAGAAACCCCAGAAAGTAAAAGAGCTCGTGTATTGTCGGCTGATAGCATAGGTAAACTGAAGTTAAAAACAATAAAGCGGAAACCGTTCAAAACTAACAATAATACAATGGTTCAAAAACGAAAGAAAATGGTACATGATTCTTAATATGAAGATGAAAATAGTTCTGTTCCGTTAGATAACGAATCAGATGAAGGTGAAGTTGTTGTCGCATTATCATCCTTAATACCACCCGCCCACGCTACCTTGCGCATGTAATAAAAACAAGTAATCTTATAGTTCTTACTGTCATTCCTTAATATTACCAATCACCTAGACAGAGACTCAAAATACAAAAATGTCAACAATAATTAATCACTTCCCTAGAGATAGGCTTTGACATGCACTTAATTAAAAGATACATACTAATATCTGTGAGCTGTCTCAATTTATTATTAAATTAAGATTCAATATCTCAAAAAAGTGAGTGGAATATACGATCAATATTATTGTTAAATGCCATTTTAAATTAAATTATTTTTTTTTTATTATTCTAAACGCGATTAATATCGTGCGTGTACACAGAAGATCAATTTATACACTGGCACATAAAAACCATAAAATTTATATTTTATTAACACTATATCGACCACTCCTAACTCTAATATTGTTTGATATGCGGTGCTGTTAATAAATTGCAAAGTTTGTGTGTACATTTATCGGATCGCAGACCGGAAAGAAATAAAATTAAGAAAAAAAACTTTATATTCAAATATAAAATTTAGAAAATAAGAATCTTATTAACCAATTCGTGAACGACATTAAAATACAAATTATGTCAAAATTTCAAGGTTACAGGAAATTGATAAGATAAATTTTTTTAAATGTAAATCGATTCAATTTTTGTCGCATAATAAATTTTATAATATAATCGATGTTATTTAATCGAATCGATTATAGAAATTCTTCAGATTCAATATTTTTTTCAAATCGCGTTATTTTTATAGCATAATGATGGTTATTGTTCAGAAACTATGATACATAAGTGTGTTAAGCAGAAGCATGTCAATATTTATTTTCACTTGAGTATTTTTTTTTATTATCTTCTTATATGCAAATGATGTTCCGAGATGTGTATACTTGATTTAATCAATTATTGTGGAAAAGCGAAATGTAAGAAAAGAGCGGCGGGTACGATGGAAGGTAAATTCTTTTAATACGAATGGTATAATGTCAGTTAAAAACACCTTGAGCTGGACTTTGTATGGCATTAAATTTAAGTGTTATTACCTTAATCAAACACACTATGCGCTTAATATAAATATAGCTAACGAATTTGGTGTAAGCTCGTCTGAAAAATATTACATTGGTATACAAATTTTACCGTAGACCAAAGTGCAGCTACAGTGTTATTGTTTAAAATATTAAGTTGTTCAAAATAGGATTTCCGAATCGGCAAGAGCTGTTTGGCTCGTTACCTCTACGAAACCATACAACGCCTTTAAAAACGTCATCAACATATAAAAGTGGTGTTTCTAACAAAAAATAATAGCAACATGTATTCGAATCCAATAAGAATATTCCAGTTAATTTTTACAATGTTATACACAGTATTATAAGAGACAGCTTTCTCAGTATGCAATTTTTCCAATTTGTGGAAAAAATAGGTCCAATTCCACACTAAATTCCGTACTACAAATTATCAAACACACAAAAAGCCCGGTTTATAGCAAAAACAATTTTCTTTCTGTTTCAGTGTCCCTATTCTGAGTGTCGATTTTGTATCAAAAATTGCAGCGTGAGCTGGCGAGGTGAACAATAATTTTGTGTACATATACAGTGGATAATATACAATTTTATATTTGTATTGTATTTTTTCTCAGATGTGCATTCTGTCCGTCAATTTTACAATGGCAATTAGACCAAAGTCAGAAGTTCCGGTTGAACCGGTTGAATACTTATGGTGCTGACGTATACCTCATTGAACCGATTGCTTACTATGTGATTATTTTCAAATATTTGAACAACACACAAAATGATGCTCATGCGCTCAAGCAAACCAATATTAATAAAATAACCACTACTATGTTTTTCCGGCTTGCTCACCTTGCTCTGTTATTTTTGGTTCAAAATCGACGCTCTGGTAATTCCACGGGAATAGGGAATTGGGGAAAGAATTTACATATAAATTCAATTTAAATTATTTTTTCTGGCATACTAAGGTAAAAATTTAGTTCTAATTTTTTTGAAAACAAAATAAAATTGGTAATAACTTTTCCTGGTGGTTTTGCCATGGCAAAATTATTCCCAATTTACCTACATCAAACTTTTTTTTCTCAGTAGGACAGAAAAAACTGATTTATAGATAAAAGCTATGTAAAATCTTTCCCCAGTTCCCTATTCCCGCAGGGAAATACCAGAATAGGGCCACAGGTTTCCATTTTTTGTTTTGATGTTTAATTAGATGTATTTTTTATCTTTAGATACGGGTTGTTTTTATAAACGAAACTTGAGACTTTTTTTTGTTGTATTTTGTGTTTAGTTAAATTTTATTAAGAATTCAAGTAAAATTTTAAGAATTTTAAGAGTTTTCTAATCAAACTCGAATTTCTCGAATCATGTAAAAATTTACGACGGATTCTTTTGATACTGAAGATCTTCATTTGTTTCCTTTTTTTATGATGAATGCCGAATGAGTGATGTAAATTGAATAAACTTAAAAATTAAAAATAAATAAATTTTACAAAAAAATGCAACAAAAGTTTCTTTAATTTCAAAATAAAACCACAATGTAAAAAATACTATGGAAATCTGCTCTAGAAACATGCAATCCGAATTTCCAACGGAATTCCATTTAATTTCCAATTTGATTTTTTCTCTTTTTAGTCGGGATTCACACCCACAGTGGAATTTTTGTGACACTTCTTTGGCGAGTAGTACGGATTTCCACGTACTTTACATAGTTCTTTCCACTATGTAACTGTGGTTTTTGCACGCGAATGTAAATGAAATTCCGTTAGCATTGCATATTGGGTTATGATATTATAAAGAGATAGAAGACACGGCATGTTTTTTGATATAAAAATTAAATTGTTCGTCCCTTGCTAATGTTAAAAGGCTCACTCGCTCTATACTGTATCAGATAACTCACTTTGGATTCCCATTTAAATGTTGAGGGACATCATAAAGCAAGTGTGAATATTATAATGTATCAAAATAATTATGATCAGCAAAGCCAGAACAAAATAAAATTCTTTCAATTTATGTAAGTGACACACTTAAACTTAATAAACACATTTTTATTAATCACTTGTTTATTGTTTCGCAGAATATTTTGAATATTTTTCAAAAAGTTTAAAAAATCACTCGATCGATTTCGTTTTGTTAGGTCATCATCAGGAGTATCTACTCCTGATGATGACCTAACAAGTCGAAATCGATCGAGTGATTTTTTAAACTTTTTGAAAAATATTCAAAATATTCTGCGAAAAAAAAAACAAGTGATTAATAAAAATGTGTTTATTAAGTATAAGTGTGTTTCGCCAAGTGCCTACGGCAAATAGCGTAAAAAGCAGTAAGTGACACACATTAAATTGCCAATAACAGGACATCGTAAAGTTTCTTCCAAAATTCCATTACACATAGATGGCATGTATGGGCCTAACCTTTGAAATGGCATCGCAGTTTATTTTTAACAGCCACTAACAAGATATCGTGGAGTTTATAACAAAATGTCACTATTATGCTTTACCTTTCAAGTAATAGTTTCGAATTCCAAAGGGAGTGGTAACGAAATTGAGTAAAAATTTTGAGTAAAACTCATTCATTAAATTTGTTGAGCAGTCAATTTTTAATTTGGAAACAGAGATTTTGAGTCCCCCGAATAAGTTTTACTCAAAAATCAACCGGTATCAATCCGTTTGGGAATATAATTGATGCTATGTTAAAAGTGCCACTCAACAAAATCAATGAACGAGTTTTACTTGAAAAAAAGCTTCCGGTACCAATTTGTTTTGACATCCCATAACACTGCGATATCTTGTATTTAGCTCTTAAAAGTAAACCACTAAAACTATTTGTGTGCAATAAAGAAATTCTACTCAAAAATCGTGCGGCCTCCGGGCATACATATGTGCCATCTGAATGTGATGAAATTTTGGAAAAACCTCTAAGAGATCCAGTATGGGCCATTTAAAGAGTCCCACTCAACAAAATAAAGAAACAATTTTCACTCAAAAAAATCTTTCTTTTCCAATCCACTTGAAAATCAAACCTAGGTTATTTGAAACGCTGAGCCTGTATAAATCATCCGGTAATAGTGGCATTTTGGTATAAATACTGCGATATTTTGTATTTGGCCGTTAAAGTAAACCACTAAAACTTAAGTGCACTGAAGAAATTCTACTCAAAAATCGTCCTATCTCAGGGCATAAGTGCCATCTGAATGTGATGAAATTTTGGTAAAACCTGCAAGATGTCAATTTACTGGGGATTTCAAGAGTCCCACTCAACATTGTAAATAAATTAATTTCACTCAAAAAAATAATTATTTTGGAATTCAAACCTAGGTCATTTGAAACGATGGGCCATGTAGAAATCATCCGGTAATAATGGAGTTTTGGTATAACACTGCTACATCTTGTATTTAGCTTTTAAACTAAGCCACTAAAGCTTTTTGAATGCACTGTACAAATTCCACTCAAAAATCATCCGGTCCGAGGGCACCTGAATGTGATGAAATTTTAGTAAAATTTCTAAGAGGTCCAGTATTGGCTATTTAAAGAGTCCCACTCAACAAAATAAAGAAACAATTTTCACTCAAAAAAATCTTTTTTTTCCAAAACATTTGAAAATCAAACCTAGGTCATTGGAAATGCTGAGCCTGTAAAAATCATCCGGTAATAGTGGCATTTTGGTATAACACTGCGATATCTTATATTTAGTCGTTAAAAGTAAACTAATAAAACTTGAACGCATTGAAAAAATTATACTCAAAAATCGTGCCGCCTCAAGACATATTTGCAATCTGAATATGATAAAATGTTGGTAAAACCTGCAAGATATCCTGTTACAGGCCTTTCCCAGAGTTTCACTCAACATTATAAATAAATGAATTTC
Organism: Nephrotoma flavescens; assembly: GCA_932526605.1. NCBI lineage: Eukaryota > Metazoa > Arthropoda > Insecta > Diptera > Tipulidae > Nephrotoma > Nephrotoma flavescens. The sequence continues at coordinate 226,853,475 of OW052222.1, read as the reverse complement.
ACTCAAAAAAATCTTTTTTTTTTCCTATCAGCTTGGGCATCAGACCAAAATTAATTTAAACGATGAGCCTCTGTAAATCATCCGGTAATAGTGGCATTTTGGTATAACACTGCGATATCTTGTATTTAACCTTTAAAATTGAACCACTAAAGCTATTTACTGAGCTATTTACTGAAAAAATTCTACTCAAAAATCGCCCGGTCTCAGGGCATATGTGCCATCTGAATGTGATAAAATTTTGGTAAAACCTTTAAGATGTCAAGTTACTGGCCTTTTCAAGAGCCCCATTCAACATTAAAAATAAATTAATATCACTCAACAAAATCTTTGTTTTCTAAACCATTTGAAAATCAAACCTAGGACAAAGTCATTTGAATAGGTCATTTGAAACGCTAACCCTACAGAAATCATCCGATAATAGTCACAATTTGGTTGGTACAAACTCTGTGATGTCTTGTTATTGGCTGTTAAAAATAACTACTCAAATTATATGAGTGCACTGAGTAAGTTCTACTCAACAGTTCCTGTTAAAATGATTAATTCAATTATTTATTACCGCGAATATGTGAGTGCAATATCAACTAAATGAGATAGTTATTGGAAACGTAGATTTTCAAAAGAAAATCAATATTTATTTTATTTAACTCAAAATTCTCATAAGAAATATTTTAACAGTGTACTTAATAATTCACATTTATTTTAGTTCATGTTCGAAATAACCCTATCATATCAACATCCGAATAATCTGGTAATTTGGGGAATAGTAGATGTCTATCACTCGCTTGACAGGTCAGATCTCGCTTGAATTTGTCTCACTTTACTCTTGGCCGATTTAAAGTCACTTACTAAATATGTACCGAATAGGTTAAGGCTGAGGTGAAAGATAATTTTTATGAAGATTAAAATCGTTGACTACGAATGACATGAAACTCATTGGGACACCAATGGTTATTTTAAATGATTTTATTTTTAAAACCGTAATCTTTGAACCTTCTGTGGGACAAGAAAAAATTCACTTCTAGTTTCAATTCAACTGGTTGTGGCGTCGTTTTATGTTTTTATTTAATTCGACTGGTTATATACACACTCGAATTTTTTTAAAGAGTGTGCAGAATAGTCCGGAAACGTCAACAAGGAGACGTTTAACATAATTGAGACGTAAGGACCGTACAGAGAATTTTGGGCAAATTAAGAATTACCATATAAAATTCAGTTTGAGCAAAAAGACCAACAGACTATCAGGAATGGGTTGATTTGGCATTTCGCGACGAGGATAATTTGAATAAAATCCCGATTTCATTCGTAATTTAATAATGAGCGATAAAGCCCGTTTTCAATTAAATGGCTTCGTAAACAAATCCAAGATCAATTCATCAACGACAATTGCACCAACATAAGTATACTGTTCGGTGCGAAGTATCGCCTAAATATAATCTTTGCCCCATCTTTATTCGAAAATTTGCCTGCTGTACAGAGTCGTTCAGAACTGTGGTTCCAACAAGATGTTCAGCAAGATCTTGTATTTAATTTTAGCATGTTGTCTAAGAGGGGCTGTCGCGTTTTAAACTTTCAAGGTTTTATTGCACAAAATAAGCTTGTTGCAAATCTATATTACGTGCAAACACATATCTACACAAATTTGCACAAAATTCTTATTTGGCAACAACAAATAATTTACATCCTGATAAATATTTATTCTGAAATCACCCGAAAACTAAACATGTACAATGTGCAAGCAAAAACATTTACTTTTATGCCTCATTTGCATTGTTTCCCAAAAATCCAAAAAGAAAAAATCTGAATGATTCGCTTTGTATAAATATTCTACTTTCGGTACGAATTACATAAATACCAGAACACAAAAATTAGTTACATCCTGGAATTAAAAAACTACTTAAAATTCATTACATATACATCGTATGAGAGCGATCTCGTATGATTGGTTTGTTATTTGTTTAACCAGACCAAAATTAAATCAAAATTTATTTTTAATTTTAGAATATAAATCTCGAATTCCGTAAATTGTGACCGGTGAAAATTATTTTCCGTCATATAAAAATACAAATCAAACATATTTATATTTTATACGCACACAGCCAAAAAAAAATAATAACAATAATAAGGAAGGCACTTAAAACAAGTGGAACTTTAACCAAAACTCAACAAATTTATATGATTGTTGCAAAAAAATTCAATTAATATTCATTGCATCACAAATAATGTCAACGCACTGTGGAATATTAATTTTGGTTTTACAATGTTCAATATATATACACGAAGTACCAATATTGTAAAATGTAATAAAATGAAAATATCGGAATACGGATTCCCACTGGTCTCTCTTTCTCGTTTGTTGATTAAAATATAAAAATGCTGTTTCAAAAAAAAAAAAAATCGATTACGTAACTTATTTTGCAAAATGCGATTCTTCAACTCAGCGGATCGATACCGTTCTTTATGTTTGGTTGGAATGTTAGACACACTAAAAAAAAAATTATTAAGGTGACCATTTCATTTTCTATTTAAGTTCTAATTACACCATTCACGTTGACTTATTAGCATAAATTATTTTGATCGATCGAGGGCATTATGTAATTATGTATTATTGTTATGTGGTTTAATTGTAACGAATAACCATGTACGTAAGGCTAGAATTGTGCTAAATATTTTTTTTATTTGGGAATCTGATTGTATAGATAAGTGATGTCATGTTGATATTTTTAATCATTTCTTTTACCTTGATTTATGTGAATTGGTGTGTTATTGAATTATGTAAACTTACCTAGAAAAAAAACGAAAAAAATTATGATTAAAATATGTTTTACTTAAAAATTACTAAATTATACTAAAATTTAAATGTACATTTATAGATTTGATATGAATCGGAAACTCGAATATATAGCTTTGTATTCTAATAATTCACAATTTCAAGAACAACTTCCACCAATTTTTAAAGTAATTGTTATTTTCGTTTGCACACGTGTGTTGCACAACATAACATGTCAATAACGAAGGAGCATTTAAACGTGTCACCTTTTTGTTGTCATGATGTGTTGAGGTGAATCAATCTACAGTACTTGGCTGCTAGTGACAACTGGGTTTCTTTTGTGAACTGTAGATGGCAGTAATCTTCGTAAAAAGTATTCAAGATTTAGAAGTTTAACGAAATGTTGAATGCATAATTTAATAATAAAATAATAAATTAATTCTTCACCATGAATTATGTTTGATGAAAAAAAGTATAAAAGGATTATACCATTTATTGCCATATACTGCCATCTATGGTCAAAAATTGGAACCGTAGACATAAAATGGCGTCATATAATAACATTTTTAAAGCAATGGTCCGTTGGTATTCTAGGCACAATGTCCAAATATTTTAACATTCTTCCTGACGATAATGCAAATGCTTATATATATTTAAAAAATGATATGCAATGAAACAGAGAACGATAAAGGGAAACGACAATACACAATTTATCCGATGCAAATTTTAAAATTCTAAAGGCTCGTATTTTACATATCTTCTCTCTCTAAATAAACCACTGACCATATAACTACAATAACTATAAAGCAAATGGTATAAAAATACGAACCACCATGAGGCAAACCTTTAGAGATTAAATAAAAACCTACTTTTTAAACATCATTTTAGAATTCAATTTCCATCCATATAATTTCATCATGACGTTCACAAATCATTTGAGCATTTGATTTCCACCCATTATACCAAAGAACAACATAATTTAACAAAAATGGCCAGAATGTCCTCCAAACATATTTTCAGAATATTATTTTCACACATCGTACTCGGTTACATCATGTTCGTTAAGAGGTGGTTGTGTTCTGTCTCTATTGGTTTTGGTTCCAAATTTTTTTTAGAATCTCATTTACTTCAACAATAAGAAATCTTATCATAATCGGTTAAGAATTGGCACAGTTCAACCGGCTAGGCCAAATTTTAGAACTCGTTCTAAAACTCTTAGAACACCATAATGAACCGATTGAAAAGCTCACGAAATAGCGTCAATTATTTTTTAAATTGCAGAATTTTAATATTTCAACGTCGAAGTAGATGTACCGATATACCAGCTCAAAAAGCAAACTGTCTGTATACCGGAAAGCTCACGAGAAATACGTCATTACAAATTTTATTTTTAAATTTTTAAAAGAATTTGTGCTTTAAGCATACGTATATGTATACACGTTAAAGGGTGAGCGTTGGTTCAAAACTCAAAACACGTATGTTAGTCTACAAGTACATTATGTACATTATTTTGTTGAATGCGATATTACCGTTGTGTAACACTTGATAACCAACCGTCTTTATTGGAATCCCGAAGTACTGGCGAAAATTATCTCGTTATTTTTTGTTTCACTTCCTTTTACGCAATAAAATAAAGTGAGAAAATGAAAAACGAGAACCTCGACACTTTTGAAGATTTATCATTGGCTATATGGCCGAGGTCAAAAAAGTAGTTTAAAAAAATCTTTGTGTGCGTGTGTGCCTATCTATGTGTGTGGTTCTGTGTAGACTAAATGTGTGTAGCTATAATCTACAGCCCAGAAGGATTGACTGATCAGGGTAAAACCTTATATTTAAGATTTTTTTATAAAATGGGAGATATCAAAGATTTTTTGCCAAAATTAAGAACTAAAATATTCTAAATTGATTAAGCAACATTATCTGCTCAGACCTGTTTTCCAAAATATAACCGAATTTTTGACAAAAAGTTGATGAAAAAGTTGGTGAAATTCATAATTGTAACCCAATTTTACGCCACTTCCACGTCTACCAGATGGATGGTAGATATATACTATGTAATTTTTGGCTGAAATCGGTAAACTAGAAGATGCAACTTCCATATAAAAGTTCTTATGTTTTGGAAAGCATGGTATTTATGAGAACAACTAATAACAAACAAAAAAAGAATCTTAATTAAATTTGAACAAAACTGACACAAATATTTTTCCAAAATTTTAGCAGAAAAAACAAACTTTTAATAACATAATCTGTAAAACAAATCGTTTTTGAAAAACCTCCACTATGGTTGACTTAATAAATGACTCTGTATGAAAGCCCTCCTACAAAATATTCGCAGGTAACGTACACGGTAAATACAAAATCTGGTAAATGACCACTAGATTGTCTAGTTTTATGAATTCCAGTTAAAATCCAGTAAAATTTTAGTAAATAAAAAAGGAAATTTTGTTTTCTAGTTAAATTTTAAAGTGAATGTACTAGATTTCCAGTCAAAATAAAATCAAAACCAGAATTTTAATATGTTCTAGTTAATTTCTAGTTCTAGTGTTTATTATACTGGGACTCTAGTGGTTATCTAGTAGAAAAAATACTAGAAAATTACTAGATCATTTCTGTTTGGCTCTGTAATAGAGTGTCTAGTTAATTTCAACAGAAATCTCGTTAGTTTTGTTACTAGAATTCCATTAAAAGTTTAATTTACATGAATTCTTGCAAAATTCTAGTAAAATCTGATTCCGCCATATTATTTTGGAATGAAATATGATTTCTATTAAATTTTACGGGAATTCTATTAAATGTGTCCCCATAAAAAAATGAACAATTCGCGATAACATTTTACATTAACAGAATTCCAGTAAAAATCTAGTTAAATTCGAAATTTACTGTAATTTTCTCTGCAATAAAGTTTATAACTCAAAATGTTCTCACTTTATAATTATGCATCTCATACTTCCTCTCTTACAACAATAACATTTACCTGAATTCTAGTAGTATTCCAGTAAAATATAATCGTTTACTAGAATTCTACGAGAATTCTAGTGAATGTAAACGGTTTTTATCTTTTTTTTCCATCGATATTGTTTATTTTACCTGAAATCCAGTTAGTTCTAGTAATGTTACCGAAATATTGCTTGATTCTGGTAAAATTAACAGTTATTCGAGTTTTTTGTCTATTTTTTCTATATATTTTCAAATTATCGTACGAACCTTTCAGTATTAAGCAAAAATTCAATAAGTGGCAACGAAATAATAAAAGTGATCCTCGTAATTATTATTTGAATTATTAAGAAAAATCCCTTATTGTTTGTGTTAAAATTAAAATAATTAATTAAAATGGATATACAAGAATTAAGCAAGTTTTTAAACGAAAATGTAATACCAGAAGATGTGGTTTCAATTTTATCAGGTAAGCCTTTAGAATTTATATTAATTTAGTGATTATTTTACCTATCTTACCGAAATACTCATGGAAACTCGCAAACTTGTTTGAATTTAATTTAATTATGGTATAATGGTACGTTTATTTTGATGATAACTCGTATACGTACTCCTACCGGAATATTTTTTTAAATAATGTTTATGTGTTATTGTATGTTTTGTATTGTAAGGAAATCTAATTACATTTTTGTAAATGCTGAGGTTATACAATTTCCGAGTAAATTGTAACATGGCTTTTAATAATAATTCAAAAAAATTTTAACGTTACTTAAAACATATCAATAAATTAAAAACATATTTAGCAAATACTATAATACCAAATTGAATACATCGAGTTGGTCACAAAAGGCACTTATTCTGCCTTTCCCTGGTATGAAATTGGTAAAAATATTTTCATAGCATTTTTGTCTAAATTGTGTAATTTTCCCGGCCTACTGTTGGAATTAGTTCGGTGTAAATATTTTCGAAATAAAGTTAATTAGGAATTTTTTGCTCCACAAAATTTTATTGGGAAAATTAATTCCCAATTTATCTTTTTTTTCAAAAATATTTACACCCAATTAATTACAACAGTAGGCTAGAAAAATATAAATTATTTGAAAATGCTATGCAAATATTTTTCCCAATTCCCTATTCCCAGGGAAAGACAGAATAGTGCCACAGGGGCCGAATTATGGTCGAAAAATGGGAATATAAATTATAAGTGTTACAGTTGTTTTACCTTTAACTAAACGTAAATCATTAAATCATATAATTGTTTGATACAACAGCGGAAAAATTTAATATTTACGTCTAGTACGTATGTGAAACAAAGGTAAAACTGCTAAGTTTTATTCCCGTTTTTCGACCAAAATTAGGTCACAGATGCCTTAAATGTGGGGGGGGGGCTTATAATTAAAATGAATTTTTATTCTAATACTGTTCTAATAGTATGCAAATGATTTGTGTTTCTAGTTGATTTAAACGTCTGTGAAGAATAAAACTTAGCTTTCGTATTCAAATTTGTTCAAGCCAAATAGCACAATGAAAGAAATAAAATGCTGTTTATGTTCCCACTTAATTCCTTTTGCCAATTTGCGACCGCATTATTTATTTGACCATAAACTTAAATTCAAACGTTCTAATTGTATTTTTAATTTCATTTGTCATGAAAATAACTGTAATTCCACGTTTTCCTCTTTCCGAATTTATCGAAGGCATTTATTGAGAAAACATTTTGAAAATAAAACGGTTGATTATTTAGTTGGCCCAACTGCTGATGTTGAAGTGCCACAAATTGAATATATAAATACAACAGAGGTTGAATCGTTAAACGATTTTGTAGACTGTACTTCAGATGACCCCAACCATAATATTCAATCACTCCAAAAGTATATAAACTATCGGATAAGACAAATTAGGTGTTATTCCAATATTACCAATTCTTTTTTTAATTTTTTACTTAAGAGTTTTGATGAAATTAATATCGTCTGAAAAGAAATAGAAATCCACATCTCTTACACATCAGCTCCCGATAAGCTTCCAAATTTATTTTTCCAGAATTAGTCATAAAACTATATGGTTTTGTTTCGAATAATTGAACTGAACATTTTAATTTTTTTTCATCAATCTCTATAGATTATTTAAGGGCTTTTATCACAATAAAATTCAAAACATCGGTCAGTGCTTGCTCCAAATTAATTCCTACGAACGCGGAGTCTCAAGAATTTATTTTAAATTGCATGTCCAGTATTTGCATCTGGGCTAAGGTAATAATTAATAATTGTTATTAGTTTATTAAAAATATCGGGTTTAAAGACTTTTATGTAAAGAACATTTTTATCTCTATTTGCACCGAATTTGTATATTAGGTCAATTATTTTAACATTTTATTTGTGATTTTGACATAATAATTTTATTTATTCTTCCATTTTTATTTATGATGCAGTTTGAAGGAAGCACCTCCGAAATAATAAAAAATACCAGGCAGTCCCAGCCATACCTAATATGTTTTGCCGATGAAGGATTACTACATCAGGGAATATTTTGGATTATAGTTGACGGACAAAGTATCAATATTGGGCAGAACATCTTTGGACATTCTCTTCAAGGTTTTCTATGTATTCGGATTGAAGTATCCGAAAAATGCAGTGTATTTTTACAATTTCATAGAGGTGTATTTTTACAAAATAAAAGGGGCAACACCAACACTAAGGGTGTCAAAATTGTCTACCCAATTGTATAACAAAAGCATCGGTGTTTAAGATATTTGTTATTTGGATTATTATGGATAAATATTTTTAGTTGAATGAATTTATATAATACATTTAATTTATTGTTTTCAAAATTGAAATGATTAAACCAAATTTTAGTTTTTTATTTCTTTTCGATATATTAAGGTTTGTTTTCGATTTGTTCTTACTGGTACAGGATTTTGCTTGGCACAAGCATGGCATACCTCTTAGTGTTTTATAGTAATGATATAAGTTATCGGTAAACATCTGGTAATTTATTAGATAAATTAATTTCCATCACTTTGGATTTACTCCAATATTTTTCTAACCTTACTTCCACGTCAATATACAGGAATGCATAAAATGTATTGTTAAATGTACCAGATATTTGCGATTTTCCAATAATAAAACAAATAGGTTCGAATTAAAATTACTAGGCTGAATCTGTTTTAAAATTTGTATTGTCTAGCAATATTAATAGAATATCAATTAGAAACATATTACAAATCTTGTGACTTTACTAGAAAATTGGTAAAATTCTTGAAATTTTACAAGACAATCAACATCACACACTACTTGATATCAGGTTAAAAAATTCATTTCTCTATTAATTTTAATAGAATTTCTGTTGGAAAAATATTGATTTTACTAGAATATAAAAAAATTCTGATACTTTTACTGGAATATCAATAAGAAGCTCAACCATTACTTACCAGAAATCAGCTAAAAAAGCGGGAAGTACAGTAATATTATTAAAATTTCAGTTAAAAAATATCTGAAAATCTAGGGTTTTTACAAGAAAAACCTAGTGGTTTTACTAGAAAAACCGGTTACTTCATAATTATACAAGAATTCCGGTTAAAAAATGTAACAAAATATTATACTAGAATTCCGGTTTCACATTATCGTACTAGTAAAAGGTATACTTGAATTGTGAACTACCAGAAATCTAGTAACACACATTTCACTTGATTCAACTAGATCGTCTAGTTTGCTCACATCTAGTGAATTTTTAATTACCGTGTAGATACCTTGTCATTGTATAAAAAATAAGGAAAATTGACGGATTGAAAAATTGGGCTAAAAAATCATGGTTTCGTCATCATTCGATGACTAAATAATTTATTCCAGGCTAATTAATATTTTTGCTAAAGGAGGGGCGTCATGTAGCAATTCAATGTTTACAGACCGAGAGGAAGTTTCAACTTTGAAATTCTGCTTGAGTATTTGATAACCGTAAACAAATAGAAATAGTATGCAAAATTAACAATAGGTGTATAGTTGAACTGTGTGTGCAGATTTAATTGCTCAATAAAACGGTACGCCTTAAATTTCATTTCAGGTTAGTATGCAGGTGACATGGTTAAAGCCTAACGAATAATTGTCTAATTTTATAGTCAAATGAGTTTACCACGGTATATAGGTTATACCCGATTCGTTAAATTTAATATCACATCTATAAAAATTATGACAAGTATGTGCTTGATCGTGGAAAGCATTAAATTTAAAACAAACATTTGCAAATACTTTAGTTTTACCAAAAATTACAAAAACCTTTAATTTATAGCACCACTTGCCATACATTCTATGAAATATTCACTGTAAGACTCTTTAAATTAAATTGCCTGCGCCCGGTTGCAGTGTATACTAATTTCATTTAACTAAGAAGAAATTGGCAGGATGAAACTTCGTACTTTACCATAAATTGAATTTGCCTACCGGAAGTGACAGCTTCCATAACAGCTTTCTCGTTACCCATATTGTCGATACTAAGCACTTTTTTCGATCATTTGGCTTTATGAACAGTATAGTTCAATACTTTTTCGTGAGAATAATTTTTAATATTTTTGAGAAAATTCTAGGAATGTCACTTGTAATTCGATTCGAGGCAACTTTTGTTGAAGAAAAGAATAACAATAACACAAATCAAATGGGTTTCAACTAGAGACCAACAACTCTAACTCCTATGACTAAGATATTTAATCAGTTTTATGATTAAAGCTACTAATACTGTTGTAGTTTAATATTTTGAGGCAAGTGTAAAATTTTGCAAAGGCGCCGTGGGAAATATAACTCTTTCTTATGGGACTTCTTGCCGTAACAAATCTTTAGTCTTTTATGGGATTAAATGATAGGTCAAAAATCGCGATAATAAATTTAAAATTTAAATTTATCAATACCTCGGCAAATTGTTTTCTTTAGAATAAATACTTGTACCTACCCTACCGCCTATTAAACCACTAGTGATTGGCAATTAAAGGAGTCCGTTTGTAGTTCCGTTTAGTGTAATCCCATTTCGCACATAAAAATAGCTTCGGCCAACACTTCGGAAATAGCGAATATTCTCAATATTAACCAACAGTTTATTTTGGAGTTGATCACATTAAATTTTGGTTTCTTGAATTGGATGTGAAGCCCAGTATATTTGTCTGAACGAACACTAAATCTTGTCACTTTCGATTAAAACTGTTGGGTTTCGGGACACAAAGGCTCGCATTCTAAAAGATCTGCTCCAACCAAAGTTGTATAGGTAAAAAGATCACAAAATTTTACATCGTTATTTTTCGGAAAATTCAAAAGTATAAACAATTTTACGTGAAGAGATGTCTCGATCCCAGTCACTAACACTCGAGTTATTTATGAGTGCAGTTAACTAAAATTTGTACAGCGCTTTTAGCAACGATAATTTGTGGGTTAGAAGTGGTTATATTCCGTTGCGCCAGCTGAATTTGTCATTAAAATAAGCACTCGAACGTAAACAACACCAGAGGCACTCAACAACTGCTTGCAAAACAAAAACGCTAGATCGTCAAATAATTCTTTATAATGGGGTTGCTTGTTGCTACTGTGCAAGAGGACATTAGTTATTTGCGATTTGGATCCTGCAAAGTGATATTTTGATGTGAGTCCAGTACAAATGTACTTTCAAGCTGGATTCAGTACTTAATAAGTTAATTTCTTGCCAATATCATCCCTGCCCTATTTACAACCCAAACGTATTGATTAATCAAAATGAAACTTCTTACTTACGCTTTTTCCATAAATTGAGACATCCCAGTGATTTTTGGCCGATCATCGGAAGTGGCAGCTTTCTCGTTTTTCGCAAATATTTTGAAAAATATGTGGCATTTACGAAAAAATGATTAAAATAAAAAGATTCTAATTTTTCAATTTTACCGGAAATGACGAGTTTTGATAAAAAAAACTTTATTTCACCAAAATTCGGGATCTGCAGTCCTGTTGGATTGACTATTCGGAAGAAAACTTTATACTTGAAATTTTTCCATGGTATTAGTATGTCACTGTAGGTCTAAAATTGGCAACAATTTTTTTTCATGAATAGGCTTCTTCTTACAATCGACTGCCTGTTGAGGTGAGAACTAATACTTTGCTATCGCAGCTTAAGTCCAAATTAATTCATGTTTTTATTATTTTGTATCCAAACATTTTTCCTATGTAGTTATTTCAAGCAAATTAGGTTAAATTCCATATAAAAAACCACTCGATTCGTGAAAAAATTAACATTTTAAGATATTGGAAACTGTTCTAAGAAAATTTGCAAAATTTAAAGAAATATAAAAATTTAGATCCGATTAAGGATGTAAGAATAGAAAAAAAATTTATTTTACGAGTCAGAGTGTATTTTTATTTGCTTTTGAAAAACACCGTTTTCACAAACAATTTTGAGTGATATTTTCAAATCAGTAGATCGATATGAAAATATCACTCAAAATTGTTTGTTAAAAATTTTTGAATTAAAAATTTTGGATTACTTTAAATCATGTTTTCACGTTTTGTTTTATTTTGAAGTAAGCATTTACTCATTAAAATTCTATGTCGACGATAAAAGTTTTTCCTTAAATAATATTTTCCTAATATAAAATATTTGTACGCGTACTGACCCCTCCTCACAGAATGTTTGTTACCATTTTGAAATAAACTGCTATTTATCACTAAAGAAAGTTCGCTTTATCAACATTTAAATTTTGTGTTTCATAACACTTTGCGCAACAAAAATACATGGCGTGTAATTATTCCAATATCTTGATGAACTTTATTAAAATTGCAATAAGCAGTCTACAGCAAAAATTATCATAAATTCATTAACTAAATATCACCATTTTGGTAACAATTTTAATCGCTTTTATAAGTGTTGTTTGTGTGTAAATTTTAATCTTAATCTCTTTTATGAGTTCAAAAACTTTTACTGCCTTAAAAGGTGTCTTTATTACAAAAACGTGAAATACCTGATCTGTTTTATATTTAAAGTGATATTTGATTATCTAAAATTCCATAAAAATAGATGATCCAGAATTACATTCTAATCAAAAAGCTTTCTTGAGTAGACAGCCTTGATTGGGTTCTGCACAAGATCTCTGCGCGCGATGACTAAATTTAGATATAAAGTCACATATCTTTTAAATTAGTCAGCTGCTAATAAAGCAAAAAATTAAAAACTAGATCCGCTTTAAAAATATGTGTGAAATATTGCAATGATGAAAATTTGTATAAGATGTATAAAAATAAGAAAATATTTATTTTATTTGTTAACTGAAGTACGCGACCGCGATTTACGCGAGTACGTAATTATTATATGTAGTATCATATGATTTTAACGTTATGTAATTAAATAATAAAATGTATACCTGTATAAAGGCGATATGATTTAGCTCGCTTCAGTATCAACGAATACAAATTTATATTTCAGTTCAATAACACCGATGTTATTTAAAACAATAAATTTGCGATATAAGTCCAGTACAACTATATAAATTTGGCGATTTCCAACCTACAAACGTTTCTTGTATATTATCTTCATAAGTGCGAATGAAATATATCCGCATATATAATTTACAAACCGCGCCTGTATCTTTATTTATACCTAAAAGAACCCAAACATTTTTTTTAAAAATTTACGTATCCGAATCACATCGAAGAACAATTAATATTATTTTAAATATTTAGCAACAAAAAATTTATAATTTGTATTTTTGTACTGCAGGTGCGTTTGAAATTCGATGACACCAAAAAACATGTTTATTTAAAATTTTGCCAAAAAATTCAAACCAAATAATTTCCATCTATGGAAAATACTCTTTTATTGATTATAAATTAAATAAATTAACATAATTTTTGGGATATTTTTGGCATTAGCTATATGATATAAAATTTTATTCAAAGAAATTTATTTTTTAAGAATAAAAACGTAAATATTGCAAAATAACAAAATCAATAAAATCAAAAGTAAGAAGAATATTACTAATTAATTCAATCAAGATACGCACAGACAGAATATACCAGAATTTCAATCGAACAGTTCAAGCAGAAAATCAAAACAACAATACTCGTTTCCTTCTTTTGCTTGTTTCAAGAAAATACCATTATTGAATAACTCTTAATTTCTAAAGAGCGACGTAAGTAATATTTTATTTGGGTATTGAGCTTATTGAAAAGTAAGGCCAAGGGTATATTTGTTTGCTTGCCAAATTGTGTACAAAAAAAAAATTATATGCTTTTAGGAACAATGAGAACATAATTTAGCAATACTAAAGTGGGCTATTTTATTTATCGATAATCTTAAATTCTTGAAATATATTGTATTTTTGTACACAAAGGAACCCAATAATTGTACCGTGTATTTTATTTAATATCACCACTTTACTGTATAAAAGTTTTAGATATGGAATTTGTTGGTTACATTTTGAGGGTACGATATACAACCAACTCTACTCAACAAAACTTATGGAGTGTAGATTTCTAATTTATACTTTTCGTGGTTCTCAAGATCTTCCAGAATTAGAAAACTCTTAGAACGGATGAAGCTTCCATCCTGCTTTTGATGCATACTCTTTCAGTATTTTTTTGTAAGATTAACATATTAAAAATTTATTGTATCTCCAACAAACAACAGAATGTTCTGTGCCGTTTTAACTGTGACTATACTTATGGTTAGTAACCCCGTCACTATAATTGAAACTTGGATCTATAAACATTTCGGTAGGTCGAGAATATAAGACCAACACTAGTTGTCAATTTCATGACCAATACCAAATTAAGGCCAATTAAATGATTTGAAGAGATTTTTGAAATAAATTTACGATTTTATTAAAAAATAATGGGCTTTCTTGATTTTTATTTTCAGTGTTTTCTGTTGAGAGTCAAAATTTTGTTCTCAATTTTAAATGCCGATTTTTTGGATACGATATTTTGAAATTTCAATGGCCAGGGGCCCAACTCTTGAAATAGGTGGAAATTTTCGTAATCGAAATATAATTTGCTATGAAATTCTTTATTACTAAAATTTTTCGCCGGCTACTTTATTCATTTTTCAAATTTGTATTTTCTCAAATTTGTATTTTTATTATTTATTTACCTACTAAGCGAAAAATTCCGTATCGATTTACCGAGTCGGCATTTTTCCCTTAGTAGGAGGAAAAATTAAGTTTCTTAATTTAAAAAACGACAAGAAATTTGAAAAAATGGTTAAAGTAGCCGGCGAAAAATTTTAGTGATATAAAGTATTTCATAGCAAATTGTATTCCGATTACGAAAATTTTCACCAATTTGAAAAGCCAAGAAAACTCGAATAGCCAGGAAGGTCGAATCTACTATTTTTATTTATTTAACTAATTTTAGTTTTAACTAAATATTAAATTTATTTTTTTATGCCATCGAGAACTCTAAATTTCCGACTAACTAAATTGATTGTTAGTTCTTACCAATAATTAATAGACGTCTTTAAGATACTGCAAACGAAATCTGTCTGACATTAAGTCCAATTAAAAATAAATTTTAATTTAGTCACCTCATGTTATACCATCCCTTCGAACCGAATCGACTTTGAGAGTCGAATCGAAGAAAGTGATAGTCGGCATGTTGTATCATTTCGGACTATTATCGTTTTTTTAATCTTGCAATACAACATACCGCCATTCGACTCTTTTCGAATCGATTCGAAGACGTTGTTTGTTTAGTGCCTTCTATCAATTTACTTAGTCAGAAATTTCGTCAAAAAGTCGGCGTCAGGCATACAGCATTAATTTATCTAAAGATGGTAATAGCAAATTTTTAAGCATTGCACAACTAACTCTATCTAGTGGCGCATTCTGTGATTACGGCGTCGCTGAAAATAAAGTAGCATGTTTCATTTTTTGATGAAAGTGTAGATCATGTTTTGCAATATGTAAATCAATTGATTTATATACAGGGTGAATTTATTAATAAATGACAGGCTCTTATCTTGGAACCGGTGCAAGATAGCAGAACATTACTTAAAATTAAAATTGTTCAGTATCGTGGTAGACGTTTAGTAGGGATCTTGATGGATCTAGAAACTTATTAGTTTGAGCGATATTGACGACTTGGTTTTTTGTTTTAATTAGAACTTAAGATTAAGTAAATTTTTTTTTCGTAAAGTGAAAGGAGGGATAACCCTTCGTGTTCGTAATTTGAATCCAAATAATAACAATTTAATTGTTTTAATCGTGTATTTTGTTGAAAGTTCGATGACAGCTGAACATTTTTTTGATCTACGAAATCTGAAACCTGTTTCTTATTTCAGGTCGACCAGATCGATCTAGTTTCAGATTTCAAAATCTGCTATTTAAATAAAAAACACTGCTAAAAATGTTGAGAATGACTATGTAGATTTGAATTTGAATTACGTGAAGCTAGCTAAACTACAACTAATCTGAGATATCGGAATAATTTTATAATTCAAAAAAATCGATCTAATCAATCCGAAGAAATGAAGAAAATAAATTTAAATAAAAAACAACTTTTTAGTACTCAGATCGATCAGATCGATTAGATCGGAAATAAGAAACACAGCATAAGTTCTAAAACAATTTCGTTGTAAAGAGAAATAAAAATAAATGAAATCAATTCCTCTTTGACTTATTAATCAAATTTTTTACTTTTGGTACTTCAGCTGCGTTGCTTTCGCAAATCCCGCTTAGCTTAGTATTAGAGGCCAATTTTGGTTTCAGTAATATTTGTTTGTGAATTTTCAGCAACGGAAAATAATTGTTTATCATAGTTGGCTTTTATGTCAGTAGTAACTGTAATATGAATCGGTTTTATGAAAATCTTACTTTTTTAGCTTTATTTAAAGCCAACTCGACTTTAATTACTACTGATGAATACGCCAACTATGATGAACAATTATTTTCGTTACTGAATATTCATAAACAAATATTGCTGAAACTAAAATTGGCCTCTAATATTAAAGCTAACGCTGGATTTGCGAAAGCAACACAGCTTTTGCTGTAAAGCAAATAAATTTGTGCTTTAATCTCTGAACGATTCACTTTACGAAAAATTGTTTACTTAATCAAAATGTGGAGGAAAAAGTATAGGTGCTAATTAAACCAAAAAACCAACTTTCGTCAACATCGCCAAAACTAATAAGTTTCTAGGCCCATCAAGCTCACTACTAAACGTGCCCCTCGATGCTGAACAATTTTCATTACAAGTAATTTTCGAATGTCTTGTCCCGTTTCCGAGTTAAAAAACTCACGTTGTATAAAATAGTGCTAAATATTGACACCGCTTACTCTCGTAAATTTTCTGAAAGATAGAGACACTAATAGGCATAATTTAATAATCTTTTTTAAAAAATTAGAATACATATAAGGGTAATTAATACCAAAAACAATTTTTATAAACAGTTTGGTCAACAATGTAAAATTACTATCACTCTAACTTTATTGGTATTAGAGAAATCTAGCGTGATATTCGAAAAAAATGTTTTTGTGAAAGCTGGTTGCGTTGCTGCGATTCATTTTTCATGACAGTTGTAATATTGAAAGAATATAAGAATTATTTATCGTTTTGGCAATTTCCGCAAAATTCTGACCAGCGTTTAGGTTCTCTAACAAATTCAATCAATTGTTTCATTTAATTCATTCAATCGTAAAGTTAAAGAAATACCATACGTTTACTCGACGAGTGTGTATGTGTCTGTGTGTATGCCGTGTATACGGTGCCGTGCAAAACTAAATGTTGTTGGTACTCAACAGCCCAGACGGATTCACTCACTGATCGGGGTGAAACTTCAGACTTAAGGTTTTTCCATAAATTGGAAATTTCCATCCATGATTTTTAGTCGAAATCGGCCTACCAAAAGTAGCAGACGCATTCTTTTTCATCAATGTACTTTCTCTCAATAACAGCTGCCGGCAACTTGGTAAAAGTTTCGATAGTTTTTCGACAAAAGCTTAAATTCCAATCCATTCAGAACTAAGTTTTTCTATATTATCGTCGATGCTACAACCTATTTTAGTTTCATACGATTCATTTAGAAACCCACAAACGAAACGTAGCAGTCAAAATTTGTTGAACATGACTTGCATAGACATTTTGTAAGTACTGTAGTGAACTAAGTTATCGAATTCTAATTGAATTAGACATGAATTTGAAATAGGTTTTCCTTTTTAGATTTAATCAATATATCCGATCCGATAATTTAGTTACATTAGTCCAAAATTTACAAAGATGGCTTGTTCGCAAATTGTGGATGGTTAGTCAATTTTGTATAATGCGGAGTTTAGTTTGGATCAAAACATTGTTCAATTTTTCTGTAATCAAATTTCAAATTGAAGTACCGTACTATCCATAAGTCATTTCCACATTAGTTCTTATTCAGGATGACAGTTTAGGGATGCCTCTTGCTGCTTTTTATTCGACTTCGGAAAATATATTTCATGTAATTTTGTCTTTATCAATGGTGACAGATTAGCCAATTTTAAAAAGCGGCGTTTATTTTGGATAAAAACATTGGTCAGTTTTTCTGCAATCGGGTTTCATCAGTTAGACAGTCATGCTACATTTTACTTCTAGCATTGAAGCCTCCAGTGATCATTACCTTTTGGTGTTGACCCGATAAAGAGCCTAGGATCGTTTCGATTTTGCATAGACGGTACTCGATCGGTGTATTGGGCGTATATTGAAAATAAGTCGAAGGACCCAACTTCCGACGAATTATAACACATTCAGTGGCTGGCTATCACAAAACTGACTAAACTTCACCATGTTCATGTGAACATCATGAATACTAATTGCAGTCATGGAATTTTCGCACATTTAAGTTTTTTGAATGAAGTATTTAACGTTAAAAAAAAGTGTAGCTACACATTTTAACGAAAAGTGTAGACTTCAAAAATGTTGATGCACAAATTATTAAAAAGTGTATCTGCAAAAGCCTAGCGCTAAAAATTTAAACATCGAATATGGGGTTTGAAATTTTCCTTAGCGCCTAAATAAAAAAGCATAAGCCTACTGATTGGTTGTGGGTTAGAATACTTGTAAAAGGTGTTTTTTTAAGCCTAATAGAACTTGCAATTGTAAAAAATAAAACAAAAAATTAAATTTTTATCAAAAATATTCTCTGGCAGATCTCAGTATACTTTCAGTAAGGTCATGCGATTTGACACCGCTCGATTATTTCCCGTGGGGCTACGTGAAGACACTGGTTTGTGCTGATAAACCAGCAACAATTGTCGCCTTGGAGGCCAACATTCTTCGTGTCATTCGTGACATATGGCCAGCTGTACTAGAAAAAGTGGCCAAAAATTGAACGTCGATAATGCATTTCGTTCAGAACAGCCGCGGTGCCCATATACCCGAAATCACTTTCAAATATTAATGCAATGTATTGATCTTTCGAATAAAAAAATTGTTGATTACATTTTAATTTTTTGTGTTTTTTTTACAATTTCAAGTTCTATCAGGCTTTAAAAAAACACCCGTTATTTGTATAGACCTAAAAATAAAAAAGTTTGAGCCCAAAAGTTGATTTTCGGCACACCAGCGCCGCGTTTTGGTTCTCTCGTATTACTTTATTTTTTTTTATTTTGTTGCATATTCTTGGGACAAAATTTCGTTGCATTTTTCTATATAATGCGAACCCAAAAACATCTTAGATGTTAAAAAAATTTTGGAATTCGAAACACGAGGTTCAATTAAAATTATATTTTGAGAATCACAGTACAACAATAATAAGTTTATAAACTCTCTTTATAAAAAAATTTTTTTAGTCTTTTTAATTCAGAAAATCTTCGAAATCATAAGTGCCGATTGTGAAATTTACTGTTCTTTACTGGGAATGAAGTTTAGAATTAGTAAAACAAAATCTAAGACAATTTGCATGTTTTGATTTGCAATATGGCCGAAGTGTCTTTATCGCGAAATTGACTAAATTCTTTTACTAATTCAAAAAGTCATGGGAACAATAAATGCCGAGTGTGGAATTTAGGGTTATCTACTTGGGATGATATCTAGAATTGGAAAGGAATCGCCTTTGGCCAAATTCTCTTAATTCGTTTATTAATCCAAAAAATCCTTGGAACTATGAGTGCCGAGTTTGGAATTTAGTGTTCCCTTGTTGGGATGATGTAGAAAATTGTTTAAGGCAATTTGCATGTTGAGAAAACGCTTCCCCGTGTAGAGCCATCTCGCCGACCACAACATGCAGATTGTCTTGAAATTATTTGTATAAATTTCAGACACTATGCCAAGTTTAGAATACTAGGCACTTACTGTTCCGATGATTTTTTAAATTAATAAACGAATTAAGTCAATACGCTTCGACGTGTAGGGTCATATCGCTAATCACAATAAGCAAATTGTCTTGAATTTTTTTAAATAGACTTTAACATTTTTTTTATAAAAGAAGGTGTATAAATTTATTTTTGTAGTACTGTGGTTCTCAATATATGTGCGCTGGCCTATGAAAAGGGGGCTTAGTTGTCAAAAAATCATTTTCTATTTTTTTGCCGATTTGAATAGAGTATGAGACGCTCTTTCAAATGATGAACGCCAGAAAGTCATAGTTTGTGGAAAAGTTTACTAAAAATGAAGAAAAAGCAGCGTACCAGCAGAAACGATTACATTAACGTGATAACGAAAAAGACGGCCGGTGCGATAATAATGATTAAATTTGTAAACTCAAAGGAATTAACTGAATTGTATTTTACTGGCCTACTGAGGGAACAAGTTTGGTGTTAATATTTTCGAAAGAAAGTTGAATGGGAAAATATTTTTCCTTATAAAAATTTTGTGGAACATAAGTTTCCAAATTTACTTTATTTTAAAATTTTTTGCAGTAAACTGATTCTTTCAGTAGGCAAAAAAAATACAATTTTGACAAAAAAAAAACTTATAATCTACACTTTTGTCAAAATGTGTAGCTACACTTTTTATTATCGTTAAATACGATACACTCCGGTTATTGTTTCTAATTCCATCATAAAAAATTTGATTATTTTTCTTGCTGTTTTTCAGTTCGATTTTGAAATTCATATTCCCAACTAATTTCGCCACATAAAATTCATTTAATTTTTTTCGCAAAACTAAGGTTTTCTGCCGGGAAAATACCAAAAAATGTATTAAACTCAATTTTTGGAATTCCTCGTCAATTATGGAAGGTTAATTACAACTGGTCAAATAAAGGCTTAGAAGCAATAAACTCCAATATTGCTGATTAAACAAGCAGTTGAACTGAAATAGTTCTCGTGTTTTGAGGTAATGATCCTAAACACAGTAAAATTAATTTTTTTAAATAATAATGTCGCTTTATGAGTGATAACGATCGTTTCTCGAAAATAACTTTAATAATTCGACGATCATGACCACACAAACCACAAAAATTTAATCATCGCGATTACCCACCCATGATTCAACGAAGTGATTTGATCATACATAATTTTTACGACAAATAAATTACGATCAATATGATCTTGAAAAGATAGTGACCAATCTTTGCGCCGTTAACTAATTCTCAAATGCTGTTTACTCATTCAATTATAATCCATATAGAATTTGAAATTTATAAGATTTCTGTCGCGATCCATCACGATCTTATATATATATATATATATATATATATGTATATATATTTTCAGACGATTCGATAATTTTGTATTATTATCAAATCGATATAACGACACAAAAAAATATACAAGAAAAAATGAAAAGAAGTCATCTTAAAAAAAATATATAAATAAGATATCTGGAAACTGGTTTTCTATTGACTTAATAAATCGATTTGTATATTTATTAAAATGCTCATAAAGAAAATAAAAGTTTGATTTGAATGGCATTTAAATCTATTTGCTTTTATTATTAACCTAAATGAAATCAAAAGTAAAATTATATTTTTTACAATTATATTCGCATAAATGTAGAACATGATCTGAATTATGCGTTGTTGTTGTTGTTCTCGCACATTAATTTTTCGATCAAATCAATCAAAATTACACATTTTGTTGTTGTTGTTGTTGTTTTTGTAAATATTTTATGCGAACAATGCATATTGTAACATAATTTTGAGAGGTGTTACCTTTATGCGCGGAATGATAGATAACTTAAATATGCAACTCAGCAAAATTATTTACGACGTTTATGTGTATATGGTACTGCCTTAAAGGTAAATATTTTTATTTATTTACGAATATGTACACATATTGTATAATGATTGAAATTATAAATTTGTGACGTAATCGTACGAAAATACAGTTTGTCATCGCGCGCATGTTTTATACGCTAGCAATATTTTGACAGTTGAACAAAAGCATTCATTAGAGTTTTTTATGGCTTAATAAATTCTTTTGCCATTCTAAAATTTTTATATACACAGAGTTTAGAAGAATTTTATTTATTTGTGATATTTAAAAAGTGTTAAAGGTTTATAGATTTATGCAAATTATATAAAACCGCAAATTACGATATTAGATGTTACTAATTTTTTTTTTTTAAACTGCCCCACTTTTATTTATATATTTTAAAATTAACACCTTTATGACATCATATACATACAGTGATCATGATCCCCGTCTTTTCTAACATTTAAACGCAAAATGAATATACATATATAGAAAGAAATGAATTATTATTTCTGGTTACTGTGTTAAATGTTAACCATCAAATAAAAAGTTCAAAGCTTTTAATTTTGTTAAGATGTGGACATGAAGAAGAAGTGGTTTCGGTAAAAGTAAAATGTATTTGACGTTGTGTATTTCAAGTTTTTATAAAAAAAAAATTATTTTTAGAGGACAGGATGCAACGAAATATTGAACCAACTACTAATTTAAGTATTAGTAGTATTTTGAGAGTCAAGAAATATCGCATATCCACCGAAACCTAAAAACAACAATTTTCTATCTATAAAATAATGTTTTTTGAAATTTTTTTGACGTTTAATAAATTTCGAGATGAATATTGAATTTATTTATACAAATACTTTCCAAAATTTGCCGGAATTTTTTTTCCTTATACAGTATTACAGCGTCATCTATAGATATTGAGCGATCACTTCCTCGAAGTTCATTGAAAGAATATTTCGATCTATATATATTAAATTTGATTGTAAACCTTTTGGAATTTCGTCTTTAAATTTGGCTCGTATTATTAAAACTAACTTCCGAAATGTTATTTTTATCGATAGCCTTCCAAATTTGACTAAAAAATCCGTTAAAATTTTAAAAGTTTTAGGCTGAAATACCTCATCCGACAATTTCAAAATATTTTCATACTGTGGAAGAGCGAGTCATACTAATATCGGTCTGACCACGTTTTTTATAATAACAATGTGCACTCAAACTTCCATTTTCCTTACATATCACTACGAATTGCATTTAAAAATTACAATGTTACAACGGAATTCTGTTGAGACCTGAAAAACACTGAAGACTTTAAAAATAAAATTAAAATGTAATTCTACCAACAGGTTAGATATTAGTATCTTTAGACGTAATCTCACGGTTTACCAAATCCATTAAAAAAAATGAATCTACAGCAAACTTTAAGGAAATTCAGAAGTTGTTTAGCTCAAAATTGCATTACAAGTGCTTTTTCACAAGGTATTTGTGACGAGGTTACTACGGCTGGGGTGGATGTTTTCACTTTGCACTAAGTCAAATCCAATTAAAGAACATGAATTTACCAAAAAATCTTTAGTGGAACACTAGCTGTAGAGTTGTTTCAAATACGAACACTTTATCATGGGTCGGATCATGAACATAGCAAGGAGTTTTCAGACGGTATTGATTGGAGAAGGGACAACCTAATTCTGATATTTAAAAATAATCTTAGTAAAGGCCCTCGCACACTAACCATTTTGTTCTTATTATTTGCTGTATAATGTTTTTTCCTGAATCATTTCAGAATTCATCGGTTTATTGGGTATTTTACTTCTCAATTCGTACAGTAAGCCTGAAATTTTTGTTTGTCAACCTCAGCGCATTTAACAGTCGTTGTACCCTATGTAATATTTGTCGTACTATATTTTTTCTCATTGAAAATCTTGGCGACCGGAAGAGCAAATATCCAAAAATCAATTTGCATGAAAATGTTTTGTAAAACAACTGATTTTTGAAAATCTTCATACCCAAGTAGGCCAAATTTTCCAACGAGAAAAAAGAGTTGTATAACATATGTTCCATCTAATGGCATAGTGTAATGGCCGGTTAAATATGCCAATATTTCTGATTAGAAAAAAAAATCTACAACAACGCATGGTGTGGAAGGACATTTCGCTATATTTTAATTTTGTTATGAACCGGAATAGGTCTTTTTTCTACACAAATTTCACTACCATTGCACTTGGGTCCCGCAGCTATTTACCTGTTAATGCAAAGAGGTTTTTTGTGCTAAGAAAAAGTGGTAACTTCATATTAAAACAAATAAACAATTTAGAAATTGTTAACCATCTTTTTCTCGCGGCATATGTAGCGCTCCTACCGGCACTTAAAAAGCCAAATAGAATATTTAATATTTTTCATTGGCCAGAGTTACTTTCTTGCGTTCTGCATAGTTCAATGTAATAATTTATATTTAATAGCTGAAATTAGGTACATTTTAGTACGTATTCGCTAATTCCAGAAATTATGTACTGCTCGTATTAAATACGTACCCCTGACAACCCTAACTGTGTGTAATATCAAAATCGTATTAAAAATGTTTTATCCTAAGATATTTCCACGAGGGTACTATAGCTGGAATTGGTGTTTTTACTTTGTTTTAGACCAAATCCAATTTAAAAACATGTATTTTCCGCAAAATCTAGTGAAACACTGGGTATGATATTTTACTTCAACTTTTATATATAAGTATAGTGGTATAAAGATTGTCTTAAATTTATCATTAAATTTGTTGTTGCTTTTGGACTATTTAGACAAACTCCCCTCAAAATAATACTTCTGGTTTAATATGTTCATTCTTAACTGTTCAACAATAAATGAAGCTTTTAATACTTCTTAAAAATTACAAACTTATATCTTCAAAAATAAGGTTACGAAGTAACCAACTAAATGTGTATTACACATTTAAACTAATTAGTTTAATTATAATTAGTTTAATTATAACTAATGTTAATTATAAATAAACTAATTACCAATATAAAAAATTGCCTAGGTCAATGTTTTTAAAGAAAGCTTTGACAAATTTCTAATACAAAATGTTTACTAAAAACCGTTTTAATTTAGAAACATAAAATTGTATGCCACTAGCTGGTTCGTTAACATAATGTGAGAGTCCTGGGGTTTAGGAACAGATAATATAAGAAAAGTTCTAAACAAGTTAAATGACAACCAGCTTAATGCTCAAATCGCAACAATTTACTGTTTACATTTGACAAGCTTACACACGGTGAAATGGCGAAAATTAATACTTTTAAATTAAAAATAGCCTAAATTTAATAAAAAAAATCCAACCTTTTTTTTGCAAAGTTTAAGTTCGATCCTAATGAGTCTAAGCTTTTAAATATAAGTTGGTCATATTATATTATATTTAACTGGCTTGCTCAAAAATAATGCTTTCGATCCAAATGATTATATTTTGTAAGCATAAATGATATTTTCGGATGTAAAATTAACAACAAAAATAAAGCACATTTTACAATTTTACTAAGTGTATTTCGACTTCAACACTACTGGATTTGGCAATTATTCCAATAATTTCACCATATCTTTCGGATTAATTCCGTAAATTTCTAGATCAAATGCGAGTTCAAGATTTCCACAAAAGGATCATTTTTTTGTATTAAACGATGTTTTTGTAATTAAAAAGTGATCATAAATGAAAAAAATTAACAAAAGATATCTTTACATAAAAATGGGAAGAATTGGAAATGGGAGCGAATATATGGTGAAGCCGCGCTAGTTGCACAGCATTTTTAACTTTTCTTTGCCCTCACAAATATATTCGACCTATCACATGATGCTCAAATAACACGTTTCCAAAAGATACGCCTTCGCCCAAATTCGACACACGTACCAAATTTAATAATTCCGTTATCCGCTGGGTCGGAATAATCAGATTTATTAATCGGTATTTTTTCATCCTGTTCAGATTTATTTATGATTTCAACTATTCAGTCAAACCTAATTCTTTTTTGTGCGATTTTTTTAATGCAGTATGAAAAAAGTTTATTACTTGAAAAATTAAAAAACATCGTAAAAGACATGACACAAATTTCATTGACCATGTAAATCTACATCTGGCAGCTCTTGAAAAGTTCAAATAGAAGCAAAAATTATGAAAATGTTTATCACTATGAAATTTTCTAATTGAAATTGGCGTTGAATTTAGTAATCATGTTTCAGGATCTGTGGGGCCGTATTCTTGAAATCGGTAGAAAGTTCCCCAATCGGAATACAATTTGCTTTGAAATTCTCTATATTATTCGAATTTTTTGCCAGCTACTTTAATCATTTTTTCAAATATCTTTTCTTTTATGAAATCAAAAAACATTATTTTTTCCTCCTACTTAGGGAAAAATTTTAACTGGGTAAATTGATTCGAAATTATTCTCTTAAAGAGATAAATACATATTAGCAAACTGAAAACAAATTTGAATAAATGACTAAAGTAGCCGGCGAAAAATTCGAATAATATAGAGAATTCCAAAGCATGCGAGTATTGACAAAATTAATAGCTTGGGTACTCATATTGAAAGCTCGATAAATTTTTTTCATATACAATCAGGCTTGAAGTCTGTATTTAAAGTGTATATAATCGATTTGTGTGTTTAGGCTTTTCAGAATAGCTTTTTAAATTACTAAACAAAATATTTAGGTTAATTTCTAAACTAGAGGCAAATAATCACTATAAGAAAAGTTGTTTCTAATTTCAATATTTTTTTGACACGCACTTGATTTAGTTTAGCATTTTCAACCTTCAACAATTTTGCTTAATACCAAGACACTTTAATTTTTCTTAAAAACCTTTAATCTGTCCAACTAAATTTATCAGATTTCCATTGATCCCAAAAACAATAGAAGCTACAAATAATGGTTCCATAAAGAATGGTCTTTCGGTTTTAAGAACACAGAAAATAATAAAGGTCCTTTAAAAGCTTTTATAACCTTACAATAACCGTCAAAGGAGGCACAACTAAATACAAATCAGGAATAAGTCTGCTAAAGCGAGTTTCGTTAATTTAGAACACTTTATGGTTCAGAATTTAATAAAAACAAAATCATCAACGATATAGTTTTAGCATAAGTTTGAAAGCTTCTAAATATAGACATTTACCAATAAAATATATTTATTTCTAATCAGTAGAAAATGAAAATATTTTCCATATTTTCACCAACACATTTGAGGTTTAAAATTTTCCCCTACTAGGTATACAACCGAATTTTGTGTAAACAGCAACAAAAAACTTTACTTTATAAATGATTTAAATTTTTAAGTTTCATCTAAAAGTACTTTAAAAAATCTATTGCAAAAGCCATTAGAAAATTTGTAAAATCAATTAAGATTGGTGAAATTTTCCAACTATGTACTATGTATTCGAACGTAAGCACCGTTCATTAAAATTCTTGTTCGAGGTGAAAAGAATTTTTTTTTTACAACAGTTGTTTTTTATAACAGTATGCGCTTAGAACTAGATGTAAGCTCTGGAAAGCTTTTACCATATAAAATAATATGTACCAGCAAAACGCGTCAGAAAATTGGTAGTAAGCTAATATTTTCATTAAATCAGAACGCATTGCCGCCCGGAATTTTAAAAATTGTAGAAAAATTTAGGTTTGTTGAAATCCAAAAAAAACCTCATAAAATTGTTTTTAAACTTGACATAGACTGTGGAATTTTATTAGTACGTTTCATGAAAGCTTTAACTGAAATTGTAAATTAGAAGAACCTAAGCACTCTGAATTAATTTTTAGAACCTCAAATTTATGTATAAAGTTCAAAATTGTGTTTAGAAGGTAACATTATTCTATCTTATTCTGTCTCAGATTGACATTTTATAACAAATGTTGATTAATATTGTGTGGCTTTCAATTTTTCTTCTAAATTCTAAACTTTTTGAAACTTATTCATTAGTTTATGTATTATGGACTAGGTTTTAACGACAGAATATAATTAAAGTTCACAAAAAATTCCCAATGAGGATTATCAGGTTGTATGATAAAATTGAACAACTTTAGTGTTTAAATTATAAAAGCTCATTTAAAAATTGTTTGCTAAGTAATCAGGTTTGAACGAATCGAACCCTTTAATTAATTTTAAAGCTTTATTAAAATTCAAAAAGAACTATAGTAATTATTTTAAAATTATAAAAAGGTAAAAGTTTATTAAGAAATGAGCTTTAAAGTTTAAACTTTAGCCGTTTTATCCAAAAATAATGA
Organism: Nephrotoma flavescens; assembly: GCA_932526605.1. Classification (NCBI taxonomy): domain Eukaryota; kingdom Metazoa; phylum Arthropoda; class Insecta; order Diptera; family Tipulidae; genus Nephrotoma; species Nephrotoma flavescens. The sequence goes on along the minus strand of OW052222.1, from coordinate 226,825,426 downwards.
AAGTAAGTTTTAGGATATCAATAATTTTGGAGGTATATTTATAAGTATTATTTCCTAAAAATTCACGAGCTTTTAAAAAAGCTCCAACAAACTAGTAAAACTATATACTATTAATGAATTTTAAAATTACAAGATCTCGATTAAAATTAGCAAAACTATGAGTTCAACGATTTGTTTATAAATGAAACAAAAGTTTCATAACATTTTTATAGCGAAAGCTTTTCATAAATTTCTATATAGTTCAGTTTCTTTCGGTTATAATAAATATATTGTGATAATTTAAACTTATAAATATGGCTTATAGCTTTCAAAATATAATCTGTGTTTCAAACGCTCTTAAAATTGTAGAGATTTTAAAATTTTATTGAAGTTATATAATATTCCAAAATTTAAGTTTATCCTATTACTCAAAATCTAGCTAATACGACCTACTACAAAACTTAGTTTATCTTGATAATTTATCAAAATTATTTTCAATATCATCTTTCACAAAATTTATATTTTTTGAAAATTATACATAAATGAAAAATCAAGCTTATAAAATTTAATTAATTTTATTTTTTATATAGGAATATCCAAATAATATTTCCAAAAATTATATTAGCTTATTGGGAAATCTTTTACAATTTGTAGAAAGCAATTACTATTTAGAAAATATTTGTGAATTAAAGTAAGTTAATCACAGTGAGTAAATTCTGAATGATTCAAATTGCTTAAAATTTAAAATAAAGAATTTCCTACATATTCAGCTTGATATTTTTGTACTTTAATTTTTTTTTTTTTGATTTAAGAACTGCAAACTTGTTAACCAAACTTCACTGGCTGTAATTTATTAATTTAAGTATTATGAGGTTAAAATAAAGGAATATAATGAAAGCGCGTAGAAAACGTTGGGGAACCCTAAATGATTTATATCAGATTATAAGTATTTAACACTAATTAGCCGAGCTTCCAAATATTATAAATCGGAAATACATAAATTATGTTTTGAATTAAAAACCTTTGCATATTAGTACCCACATTATTGAGCTTTAAGAAGTAGAAATATATAATTATATATTTAAATAAGCTCTAAGGTATTGATATATAGAGAGAATTTAATTAAAGCCCATAAAAAATACAAAATGAAAATTACCACCTTGTATGATAAAATTGAACAACTTTAGTGTTAAAATTATAGAATTATAAAAGCTCATTTCAAAATTGTTTGCTCAGTAACCAGGTTTGAACAAATCGGAACCCTTTAATTAATTTTAAAGCTCTATTAAAATTCAACAACAGCTATAGCAATCATTTTAAAATTATAAAAGCTTAAAGTTGATTAAAAATTGAGCTTTAAAGTTTAATCTAAGCTTTAGCCGTTTTATCCAAAAGTAATTTTTAGGAAAGTAATCTTTAGGATATCAAAAATTTTGTTTTTGGAGGTATATTTATAAGTATTACTTCCAAAAAATTCACGAGCTTTTAAAAAAGCTCCGACAAATTACTGAAACTATATTTAATTAAGGATGAATTTTAAAACTAAATCATTCAACGATTTGCTTAGAAATGAAATAAAAGTTTCATAACATTTTTATACGACAGCTTTTTTAACTTTTAAGCTTTTTATAAATTTCTATGTAGTTCAGTTTATTTCGATTATAATATATGTATTGTGATAATTTTAACTTGTAAATATGTTATAAAACTCTGAGTTTGATGATCACACATTTTAAAATGGCTTTAACTAGCAAAATATGGCTTATAGCTTGTAATATATAATCTGTGATTCAAAAGCTCTTAAAATTGCAGAGATTTTAAAATTTTTTTGAAGTTAGATAATATTCCAAAATTTTAGTTTATCCTATCACTTAAAAACTATCTAGTACAACTTAGTACGAAACTCAATTTATCTTGATAATTTATCAAAATTATTTTCAATATCAACTTTCACAAAATTTATATATTTTGAAAATTATACATAAATGAACAAACAAGCTTATAAATTTTAATTAATTTTATTTTTTATATAAGAATACCCATATAATATTTCCAAAAATTCTATTACCTTATTGGGAGAGCTTTTACATTTGTAAAAATCAATTACTATTTAGAACAAATTTGTGAACTAACTTAATCACAGTAACTTAATCATAGTGAGTAATCTTTAAAAGCTTTAAATGACTTTAAAGTCAAAATAGAAAATTTCCAACATATTCAGCTTTCAATTTTCTTCTCAACTGCCAACCTGTTAACAAAACTTCACTGGCTCTAATTTATTGGCTTAAGCGTTATGAGGTTTGAAAATAGAGAATACATTGAAAGCTCGTAGAAAAAGCTGGGACACGCAAAATCATTTATATAAGATTCTAAGTGTTTAAAACTAATTAGTCGAGCTTAAATATTATCAATCGGAAATACATAAACTATGTTTTAATTTAAAATCCTTTCCATATTATGGTCAATATAATTGAGATTTAAAGTTCAACTTAAGTTTATTTTTTTTATCCAGAAATAAAAAATATCTATTTCTTAAATTTATAAGTTTGCTGATTTTAGTAATTTTGGTCTTGGAGGTATGTAACAAGTAATAATTCCCAAAACTTCTACTAAAATTTAGTAAAATTTTAAAGCTTAAATTGCGTTTTATGTTCAACGGATTTATTGGGAATATATTTTAAAATTCTGTTCATAATCATGTTAAAACTTTTAATAAGTTTACTGAACTTAGAAAATTTTCTCAAAATGTTAGTTTATTTTGTCACTCAAAAACTCTCTAGCACGATCTTCAAAAACAGTTAATCTTATACATTTTATCATATTTAGATTTCGCTATGAATAAATGTCAAGGTCATTGCAAGCTTTTGAATTACAATTGTGACAAATTGATCTCATTTGATGACACCATTATTTTTATTAAATCTGACTATAATCCATATGTCCTCAAATCTGATAAATTTTTCGACAACTATTGAAAAATCCAGTTTTTATCTCGAAATTCGTGCTATTGTACGAAATTAAACAAAACGATAAAAAAATATATGTGAGACCCCCTTGAGATCTATAAAATAAATTTGCGTGAATCTTACAACCAATTTTACCTGTTTTCCGTCATATAGCCAATTATTTACAAAAAAAAGAACAAAGAGATCAACAAGCTTTTATAATAATTTTGCTTAAAACTTTAAAAGCATATATAGGATGATGATATAATCAAAATTAAAACGAAGACGATATATAATTTATTGGATGACATTTGCATAATATCACAATTGTTATACTTGAACCTGTTATTTCTCGAAAAGTCAAAGTACCAACGGATTTTTTGTGTGTGTGCGAATTTGAATTGAAAAGTTTTTTGAAATACTATTTCCCAATATACATTAGTCAAGATTACGATATAATTTTTCATTATCACCTGCGCGAAATTATTTACAAGATCGCGCTGTTTTACTAAAAATAGCAATGATGATATGATAGAGATGCGGACATTCTAAAATATTATCACGATCAAGTGATCGAAGCCTTTCTCATAATCAATATACACGAAACAGACAAAATTTTATATTCGAGATCATATGATTTAATTTACATAAACGTACATTATGAAGAAATGTTAAAAGTTGCAAGACGTTTCTTTTTGGTTTGTTAACTTATCACAATATTCTTCTGTTATATATATATATAGGTTTTTGGTACTTACCATGCAAAGTAAAGCATGTGTCCTCATCGTATTTTGGTTTCTTTCAATATCTCGTTCTTAATTTTATTTTAACTTTTGTGTTTTACAAACTTTTATTTGTTTAAATTCCAAAAAAAAAAACTTTCGATTATTCTTAATTATATTTCATTAATTATTAGAATATCACTTGGTTAATTTTCCTTGCGTTTATATTATTCCTTGTATTGCGTGTGCGCGCGTTTTTTGTTCACTCGGAAAATTAACTTAATTTTTTTTATAAATTTCACAAAATTTTCACAAATTCACTAAATATTTTTTTTGGGTTTGTTTATCTAAACATGCGAAAAACATAAAAAAATTATTATTTTAGGAAAAATTAGGAAAAATTTCACAAAACTTTAAACTAAATAAAAAAAAGATGTTTTACCGTAAAATAAAATAAACAAATATTAGATTAAATCTATAGCTAGAACAAAATAAAATTAAATAAATTAAATTAAATTCCGACCATGACGACTAGGCCGTTCTTTAATGACTGAATAAGAAATTGGCAAAGGTTTCCATTTAAATCAATTTTAAATACAACTTATTTTCTTACTTTTTTGTTTTGATATTTTTTTTTCTGATCCGCGCACGCCGATCTTTGCAATCGGTTTAAAATATATATTATAAAATTTTTTTTCATGTGTGAATCTCTTTTTTTTTCGTTACGTACGTACATAAATGTTAACTCTTTCTCTGCGCACATGTACACCTCAAATTTCGAAGATTTTGAAGATGTTATAAAGAATCAAAACCAACGAAAAAAACGAAGCGACTTAGCAAAGTAAAAAAAAAAAAAATCGCGACTAGTAAACGACTTACAGAAGAAAATTATGTAGGAGAAGAGAGGTAAGCAAATAAAGTACAACAACAACAAAAAAACTATCGATACAACTTAAAAGCAATAAGAAATAATAAATTTGTTGGCTTAGGTTAAGGTTGCTGATTATTTTTGATGTCGCGGCACAACATCATGATTTTACAGAAATGAAAAATTAAAAACTATTTTAGATTTACTCCAAAGGACGGTAGTACGAGTTTACGTATCAGTAATCTTATTAATTTTTGTTTTTATAAATTAAGAAACAAATAAAAAAAAAATATTTCTTTTTAATTGACATTTCAATTGAATCTACGTATGTACGACCAACCGCATATAGATATGAAATATTCAGATGATATTGCGTCTGTCACGTATATACATATAGGGTAGGCGGGAGGTGTCTTCTGTGCTGTTCTGTTTGTGACCAAGGATAACTGTTTGGTTTATTATTTATTTGAATAATAAAAAATAATTACGAATATGGTAGATCAAAGGGAAAAATGGTTTGCGGTTTTAGATTTTGTTTTATTGTATGGAAAATTGTTATTTTGGAAAACTGTATTTAACAGTGAATCACTTTTTTAAAAATAGATTCAAAGAAACGAGGATTTAATTGGTGGTCATAGAACCCTTAAGCTGACCTCCCACCTAGATATTTTGTTAGTACTTTGTATAGTAGTACCTAACTTATAATTAGGTTCATGCATTAGTGGCAAAATTTAACTTCAATTCTACTTTGACAGTAACTTTTGAAGCTGCCACTTTTGATATACAGATGTCCACCACTTTTCGCATTAATCTTCCAAATAATCGAAAAAAGTCTACATTTTGGTGTCGAAAATAGCGTAGACAATTGATTTTTGAGTATACAATGTGTAGACAATTCGTAGACAATGTTGAATCTTACTTTTTCTTGTTTTTTTCCATCGTTTTTCTGTACCAGGTTCAGGGTTAAATTGGGGTTTACCTATATTTTGGCAGTTAAAACTCAATTTTTATTAACCAAATAGGTGAGATTGAAAATCTTGGTTAATCGATGTCCTCAATATTGGCACGACCATAAATGATTTACGAGGCTAAATTTTGGAACGGTTTTGCTGTGCCGTATGTCATGAACCTTTTTGAATCAAATACTTCATTTCTGATTTTAACGTCCGTTTTTGAGTAGTTGGGTTGGATTCTGATCAAAATGAAAGACAAAAAAAAGTTGTTCCTTTCAGGCAATGTGGTTTCCTAGACTAAAATTGTCTGATAATCGTGATGATGATTTTGTCTTGAACGAGAATACAGGTGGAGGTTTTTTAATGTAAGCGATATCCACTTAACTCAGGTTGGCTCATGATTACATTTGTCCCAGAGATTCACCAATTGATTATTGATCAACATTTGCGTTTCATTATCCTTTTTCACTGGTGCTATATTTCATGATGTTCTTCATCAACGTGAACAACTTCTTCACCAACATGAAGCAACCATTGCATGGATTTCGATGACCGCTTGAGAACATCATAAAAAAAACTGAATAATGAAATGGAATGAAACACAGAAACGAGCTCCTTGAGATGGATTGTCCACATTGAAGAAGCCGAAGGATTAAATGACAAGCAGGTCTCTGAAATGGAACCCACAAGAGAGAACGAAGGTCTAGCAAAAGCGACAAAACTCAACAGAGTTTGATGGTCCACCTCAGTAGACTCTCTGTGCTTCTAAATTAGAGATAAGAGGAAAAAAATTGCTTACAATAGCAAGTGAGTCTTCTTCAGTCTTATTTGGCATTTATTAGGATTATAATGAACCCGAGGAACTTGTACTCGTATGGTCATTGTTTGTCTCAACATTTTTTTATGTTTTAATATTTTACTGCGTGGTAATGATGTTGAACATTGTAATCGGTATTGCAATAGGGACGCTCGAAATTTGTTCAGTTTTAGCAGACATGTTGTTAGAAGTTGTTAAATCTATTGTGAGAGGACTGTAAAGAATCTGCTATCCTCCAGTTACTAACATAATGGTTTGTTTTGGAACAGTTGGTGTTAGCAACGACAACAAAACACGTGCCGCAATTTAGTCCTTTTGAGCACGGGAAATCGTCATGGGACAGCTCAATTAGCATTTTTTTGGTAAATTGCACCACTTAATCAACTACGTAGACAGGACTTGAAATTTTACTGCGGTAAAGCGCAAGAAAAATCGTTAAATGAACTGAAGTTATCGTTAATACGGTAATCGGTTATTAAGGTATCGGTGCTGCAATTTCTCATCATTATCTTGACGGGACTGAACAAACAATTGCATTTGCTTCGAAAACACTCAACAGCGCACAAGAAGGGTATTCGCAAATCAAAACGCTGTAGATAATTGACAAGGCCTCTTATTCTATCTACGGCATTAAAAAAAGCCGATCAAAACCTGCAAGGTCGCAAATTCAAATTGGTTACCGACCATAAGCCATTGGTCTCATTATTTAAACCCAGCAAAAATTTACCGGTTCAATAACACGGCAATGCCGACGCACTATCACGTTAAACTTGTGGACCGGATACAAATTTTAGCAACAGCAAAGAGGCCTGTTTTCAAGTCAATGAAATTTATAACGATTGCATTCCCGATTATCCGACCCTCTACTTTGTAAAGTAAAGTCCTACATAATAAATGGGAGGCCTAAAAAAACTAAATGTTTCTGAATCGTCTTACTCAGATTATTTTAAGCATCGTTGCCTTTTCTTACAAACAGAACCTCTCCGAATTGTCGTTTCCTTTAGCCTACAAGGGAAAACACTGAAGCTACTACATGACGGACATTGGGGTGTCACCCGTATATGAAGAAATTGGCTCATCGACATTGCTGTTGGCTAAACATAGACCGTCACATCCAAAAAATCGTCCAAAAATGTGGAAACTATCCACTCAACGCATTGTCATCGAACAAAGAATTTTCCGAATGGCCAATACCAGATGGACCATGGCAAATAGTTAATATGAACAAAATGATTATTTTGTGTGTGGACGCATACAGCAAATTTCCATTCGTCGTACCAACGACGAAAACACTATCATCGCTCATAATTCAGACGTTAGAACAAATTTTCGCAATCGAAGGTATACCATCACCCATCATAAGTGATAGTGGTACTCAATTTATTTCTGCAGAATCGAGCATTTGACATCAGCACATTTTCATCCACAATCGAATGGTGAAGCTGAACGAATGGTCCGAACTTTCAAAACAGCATTTACAAATGCAGACAAATCACCCGCGGAACCGTTACACGGTCGACAGCCTCGCACTATACTGTCATCAATGAATCCATATTTCTACCGAAGAGAACATAGCACAATATCGACTAAATATGACGTCGATGACAAAGATGACGTGAAAGATTTTTCAACGAGAAGTCCACAAAATGGAGGAAAGATTACATCGTTAAATCGTTGGGGAGAAGAATGTACCTTTTTGGCACAAACTATGGTATTTTGAGACGTCATCAAAATCAATTACGGCCATTTCTCATCAACCGATAACTATGAAAAATCGTCACATAAAAAACAATTGGAAAACAAGGCGAGTAAAAACATTTTTCTAATTTTTCGTTTTCCACAGAACAAAATCTCCATCAACCAATTTTGTTCAATGAGAATCGTATGCCAAATGGCGTGCAAGAAAAATTTCGAAATGACGTACAATCACAACCTGCAAGTGTACAAAAACAAAATTCTCTGACATCAAAAAGTGATCTTCGTAGTATTTTACGAAATGGATCAGATTGTAAACAATGAAAGGGCACAATAAAACACCGAAGATCAACTCGTCTAAAGCAGAAACCCGTGTTTTTTTAAGGAATCTTAATTTTCTCAATTTTTTTTTTTGTTGTATTGATCTGTCAAAAATTAACGAGAGAGGAATTTTTATAACTTCACGCATACCAATTTCTAGCAGTTTCGTGATTTTGTATAATTGTCAATTTTTCGTTACTTTTCTCTTTCGTTACTTACCAATCTTGCGAGTTGTGTAATTACAATATTTAATAACATTTCGATGTAACCATGTTAATTTTCTTTGGTTACCAATTATAAAAGAAATAGTTTGAATTCCAAAGAAACAATAGAATTTTGATAATTGGTAACAGAAATAATAATTTTCGACATTGTCTACATTCTCTAAATTGCCAGTGACATTTTCTGAATTTTTTTACATATACTAGACAATATGGCACAACACTGCTTGAAAGCTTTAGTATGAAGTTTTATTCCGAATAGTCAATCCGGATGGTCTGTAGAGATGTCGAATTTTAATAATATAAGTTTTTTTTTAAACTTATCATTTGCATCGTAAATTAATTAAGAAGTAAATTAAAATAAGAATGTATTTTAGAGCTGTCAAACAACACATTAATACAGTCGGCATCATTCGTTTGTACACTTAAAAAAAAAAAAATCTGTATGCGCGGACAAACTATTTGTTTCGACTGTAAGTTTGTGTATTGCATTATCAACATTTAGGTGCATATAAGTAAAGTAATAAATCTTAATCAAATATTATCTTGATATGTAACGTTGCGTCATCAAATTTGGTGCTGGTGCAAAGTTACAGAATAAAACTTCCGTTTATCGAGCCAGTTGCATTTTATGAATATCATTTTAGTACATGTCGGAAATTTTACAATTACAGAGCTTACATATTATACAGTTTGAATTAAACGAAAAAGCTCCCATGGAAGCTGTTTGTTGACAAAAATTGTCATGTCCTCTTAAATTTTGAAAAACTGATCTGGACCAGTATTGTTACAAAATTAATTTAGAATCTGTTATTTCATAACTTTCTCTTGCAAATGAATAAACATTTCAAAATACAATCTACCATGTTTTTGTGCGGTAATAGGGACCGCATAAAAAACGTATGAAAAAAAAATCGTTCTATACTTCACGAGTTTTTTCACTTCCAGTGGGAACATGAGAAGGCCCTGTGGAAGCTGTCATTTACGGTAGGGCGATTTTCCAAAATAAACTGAGATCTTCCAATTTTTGGGAAAAGATTAGGTATGAATTTTCATCCCGATCATTCACTTCATCTCGGCTGTAGGAGGCCCAATTTTGGTTGAAACGCGTTTTTTGCCAAAAATCGTCACTTTCAAGTTTCATTCTAATCAGTCAATTCATCTTGGCTGTAGTGAAGCTACCACATATTGTGGGCACGGCGTACATGTGTGTGTGCCCTCAAACAGAGATTTTAAAAAAAAACACTGTTTTTGACTGTTTTTGACTTTGGCGACGTAGCGAATGGTAAATCTGGGAAATTTTGTTGATACTACGTAAAAGAAAGAAATAGCCTACCCACACCCGCCAGGAATCAAACTTATTGTATATTTTAATGCTCCGGCTGTGGATGAGGCACCGAAGTAACCGAAAACCGCGAACACACCCTGCAACACTATCCAATCTCGATGTTGTACTATGCAATAGAGAAAATTACTCTTCATTCTGCATGAGGTACGTTTCGTGATGGGTATTATATTCTTCTATAACGATGTTATGTAAACCAAGCTAAACCGAAAGCAGTTCGTGTTAAGCGACCATCAAATGAGACTTCATGAGAAAACACAGTGAAAACCAAGGCAATAGCGTTTCATGGAACTCGTTGGTTGGAAGGTTATGAATTATATATTATATATTCGGAGCGGAGATGCGGACAACTCTATTGGATGAGAATAAGTTGATGGATATCGCACATACACAAATTACCCAAATGTTGGGCGAGTAACAAAGATATGTTAACACATGTATGCCAAAAGAGAGATTGATAACCGTTGACCGGCGGAACCGGTTTCTGGTGGAACGATAAAATTGGTTTAGCAGAAAATGGCACCGAACATAAAAACATCATTTTTTACATTTTAGCGTCAATATAACAAAGTCAGGTAACGTTAAAGCTTGCATCAATACACACACCAAATATGGATATACATCTTTGTAAAGATAGCGAACTGGATCCGTCTACAGTTTACTGTTCTCTTCATCCTTTCACGGCAATTTTTCACTTAATAGACACATTTCCACTTAACACTTGTTTTTCTATTTCGCAAAAAATTATTTTTAAATATTTTAATTAAAATATTTCTTCAAATCGAGAAATCACTAAAATCACTCGATCGATTTCGACTTGTTAGGTCATCATCAAGAGTATCTACTGATTTGTAAAAGTAAGAATTTTTGTTATGTATGGTAGAAAAAAGCGAAAAATAAATAAAAGAAGGAGGGACAAAAAATAGGCAATAAAAATCTATTGATCATCCCAACCAACTGTTATTTATCCGGTAAAATTAATAATAAAAAAGGGGAAGAGGATAGCAGGTAAGCGAATAGTCATCGGCTGAGTACCAAAATTCAAGGTATACTCGTATTGAAGTACATTTAATTACCCGACGTATTTGTCAAATTATTACGAAGAAAATAGAAAACGGCGGGATCTGTAATTGGCGAGAAACGGATTTCTTGCTGTTCGTTAACGATATTTTGGTTAAGAAATATTGATTTTCGCATTTCGTAAGATTCTAAGGTATCTAAACGTCTGCCTTTAGGTTGTATATGTAATACGTTGGAACTCATGTGTGGCTCATTTGTCATGAAATTCATGTGCAGGCCGGGTGCCAGATCATTTTGATTCCCTAACAAAGCTATGTATAGAGCTTAGATCAATACGAGCCAGTGTCGCATAGAATAAATTCCATCAATGGTCTTTTATTGAGCATGTTTTTAGAGCACGACGAATGGCTCTTCATTATTTTAGAAAACGATATTGCATTGAATAAAATCAATTGTTCTAAAACCAAAATTATTTTGACATTTGTGACACATCTAGTCGCTGTTAAATATTTAAAATGTGAATTCAATTGAGCAAATTTTGCGCTGGCTTATCATTGCAATTTTAGTGTTACCCGGTGGTTGATCGATGTTTTTTCCAAACAAAAATCCTTTTTTAATCAACCCAAGAAAATCTTTTTTTCCCACAGTTTTGACGAAAGTAACGTTACTACACCAACTGTAATGGGCTAAATATATAACCGAAAACGTAGCGGACTGAAACGGAAACGAAACGAAAGACGAAATGATACTGAAAAAGGTAAAGTTTTAACGTTTCGGTCTTTTATTTTGACGTCTTTAAACGAGAAAAAATCTTTCTTTGTAGAATAGAGGTTTAAGTGTTAAATGAAATTTTGTGAAGAATTTAAAAATAGTGAGCATTGAAAAATGGAATACATTTAACCTAATCTTTTAGAAAATGAGAAATCTCCAATCAAATTTTTTCCTAATTGGAAAATATAGCACAAATTTTCCTTATTAAAATCATAAAATAAACAAAACCGATAAAAAATATTTTAATTCGAGGATAGTACGATACTGAAAACACGACACGGCGACATTCAGGGTGGTTTTCGTGGCCATGAATAGGAGCAACTCCATGGCAAATCTAGGAATCGGTGACCCTAATTTTTATTGTGTTGAAAACGTTAAATATCCCTGATCAGTAATAACATCATTTGACGTATGCAGGCAAAAAGTACTAGCCAGAATCTGTGCCGAACACCGAGTTGTCTACGTACAAGCAACGTTATCGCGATTTAGACATCTATCGCAGTCGTACAAGCTCACACTTTATAAAACACTTATAGGTCTTGTGCTTTCGGTAGCGAGAGCTAGACCCTGGTCCATGACCTCTAACGACTTTAGATCTTTATCTACCTTCGAAAGGAAGGTCATTCGATCCATATTTGGTCCAATTAAAGTTGCAAATAACACTAGAAAAAGCAACTTCTCAGAGGTGGCGATATCATCGGATTCATCAAATCCAATCAAGTTAGATGGCTTGACAAGGTTGGAAGCTCTCTAAAAAGAATGTATTATTAATACGTGTAAGTGTTCCAACAACAACCAGCTTATGTCCATTTTCGATAAGGAGATCAATTGCGATGCCGTGGCAACGTGGAACAAAATTTGTGTATAATAATGAAAGAGCAATGAATCGAGACGGATGACAGATATATGAGTGAAAAATCCAATTTTGATGTGAAACCTGCTCACCTTGTGGTGTCAATTAATTAAGCGTTGAAATACGAAATATAACTTCAGTTAAAAATAACAGTTGGAGAAATCGTCTTATAAAAAAAGCCAGATTCCTTTGTACACAAGAACTGGATATGCTTGGTTTCATTAAGTTCTTGAAATATATAAGACCTGCACCATAAAATATTGCTAATATGTTTGGAAAGGACCTCGACAAAAAGAGGATAACGTCATCATTTCTATGAGATTTTTACAAAACAGTTGAATATTTATTTCTTCATTTTTTAAAAGATCTTGTCCCGTCATCAAAGGAGAAATTCAGAAAGCAAACAGTGTTAACTGGTTAAAATGATGGAATTTTTTAAATATTAATTTTTAAAAAAACATCGCACTGCATAAAATGATTTGGTTTACGAAATTCAGACCACATGCATTAAAAAAGTGTTTATAAATCAGATAATAAGACATTAAGTACTAAAAAGGTTGCTGTAGAAAGTGAAACGAATAAAAAACTGGAACAACATTATGAGTCAATGAAATTCTTAGAAATTGCAACCAAATTTTATCGATTGCAAAATGAAAAAGAAAGTTTAAGTTGCTCGCTGCAACAGTACCTCAATAAAATAAAAATGTCGGTCTACATAAACTACATGTGTGGGGGATTGAAGTGCCTTGTATATGGATTCTTATTTATTTAGTTGGTAAAGTGATATGACCAGCTATATAATTTTGATCGCAGAATTCGTATGAAATTAAATCCCATGCTATACGATTTTAATTAAATCTTTCTATACGGATGTGATGGGCTGGACCCTGCAGAAGAATCACAAATATATAGTTATATGCAAATTGGACAATCGCTATGTGTATCCATAGCTATCAACAATTTCATGGAAAATGTGTTTCATTATTGTCATATACGTATACAATGTAATGCTTAATTAAAATATAAAATCAGACTCACATCTAGATTTGTTAGAATTCATATATTTAAATAAAAAAAAATCCGAAAGAACTGACAAATTAAAAGTTTCAGGCGAAATAAAAGTACCAACAAAAGCTTTTTGAGCTAATAAGTTTGTATGTGCTGTGCTGCTGCTGCTTCTGCCTTTTATTACGATTATTATTATTATTATTGTTATTATCACTATTATTATTCTTTTTAATGTTCATATAATTTTCTTGATTTATGACTTGAAGGTATTTAACATGCTGTAATGTTATGGTTGTGTTTACTGTTTTCGCTTTGGATTTTTTTTTTTAATTTTCGTATCTATGCATGAATTAAATTCTTTTGCAAAAAAAAAAGAAAATTAATTAATAGTTACGTATGACAATTTTTGTCGAGATTAAGATAAACATACATATGTATGAATTAGAATTCTAACTAATCCAATCTATATTCTAATTAAAATGTAAAGTTTTGTACCTACCGGATAAATCTGCGAGAATAAACATTGTACTTATATGAAAATTCATACCTATTTGGTTTTTGTAACAGATAATCAATTCAGTTATCTGTTATTTACATGATCGATCATCCACTTGGACTTATTAATTGGCTTGAATGCGTGTAACTTTGTCATCATCGTAATTCGTAATAAAAAACTGCAAATATTCTTAAAAATCTTGTTATTGTTACCGCAGCGCAAAAATCAGATAGAAAGACGGGGTACAACTGATTTGACCAACTTATCCATAACTTAAGATATTATTGTCGCTAACAGGATAGAGCATGGTTTGTTCCCAAAAGAATAACCATCTCTCCTTAGTTCGTGCATAGGGATAACTTGATAAATGCATGATTTTTAAATCATTGAAAATAAATGTAATACAATGTATGGGTGTGATTGTTTTGGCCAACAGCCGATTTTCTTTTTCCACAATGAACATAGACCTGTGATAAAAGTGGTAAACTGGATTTGTGATAAAAATTGTCTTGTATAAACCTGCATAAATTTCAGAAAACCAACAAGGTCAACCCATGATAAAAAGGTAATCTGCATTGCAAAAATTGAAAAGGCTCCTACCTAAAATCGAAAACCGAAAAAGCTCATAAATTCACTAAAATTCTAAAGTATGAGGTTTCATTCCGATTAGTCAACCCGTATGGGCTGAATTGTTGTTGAAAAATAGTTTTTTTTATCAAAAATCGTAGTTTCTACTATAATTCTGAAAAACTGATATTGACTGATATTATTTCAAAATTACTTTTTACGCTATTTGCCGTAGGCACTTGGCGAAACACACTTACACTTAATAAACACATTTTTATTAATCACTTGTTTTTTGTTTCGCAGAAAAAATCTGCATGCAAGCCGCATGGGATCTCCAAATTTATGAAGAAAGCTTATTTATGAAGTTTCACTCGAATCAGACAAACCGTCTGTGCTTTAGAGAAGACACAGACATTTAGTCTGCACGCACACACGCATACAAAGATATTTTGAAAAGTACGTTTTTGACTTCGGCGATATAGCGATTAAAAAACCTGCAAAATTTTCGAGGTCTAAAATTTCCATGATTACTATACTAAGAAAAAGAAATTAAAAAACAGCTTTTTGTCAAAAACCGTCAAGTATCGTTTTTCTCGTAAATGATATACTTTTCAATATTTGTGTAAAAATTGGAGAAGCTCAT
Source organism: Nephrotoma flavescens (assembly GCA_932526605.1). Taxonomy (NCBI): domain Eukaryota; kingdom Metazoa; phylum Arthropoda; class Insecta; order Diptera; family Tipulidae; genus Nephrotoma; species Nephrotoma flavescens. Next base: position 226,810,202 of record OW052222.1, on the reverse strand, counting down.
TTAAGAGTTGTCACTTCTGTAAGACAGCTTTCGAACAAAAACCACTGCGATATCCAAATTAATGAAGAAAGCTTAGATATGAAGTTTGATCCCGATCGGACAGACCGTCTCGGCTGTAGAGAGGACACATACATATAGTTTGTACGGAACCACGCACAAACACAGAGATCTGTTTAAAATTACGTTTTTTGTCTTGGCAACAAAACTTTCCACAGAAAATGTGCATGATTATTGCAAATTTAATTTAAAATCATTTAGTCCATAGCCATTTTTGTTATAACTGAGATACTTTTCAAAATATTTGAAGAAAACGAAAAGCTCCTGAGCCCAAGTTTGGCAAACTATCAAAGTGATAAATTAATCCGTCAGGGCTGTACTGTCGTTTTTCAAAATATAATAGATTTTAAAAATATTTTACTTCCAGTGAAACGGTTCCGAGGAAAAATCATTAGAATCTACTGACAACAAATTCGCCGACCAGCCAGATGGCCGATATTCGACAATAGGCGACAACGTTCACGCACACATCCACCCCCATTCATCTACCACCTGAGGGTCCTGGTTGAGTTTAATGACGACGAAAACTATTTTTGCATCGAGCCTCTCGGGGGATTAATACCGGGTACCTCCCAGTCCAAGTGCCGAAGCTTGAACTACTGCACCATTTGTCCTGATTGAATTTGTAGTAGATAGATAACCATCCCATTTAGCATATGCACACATAGATTATCTGTCACCAATGGTTACACCTCCTTAACAACGACGATCAGAATCAAGGAGTATTTAGAGTCGGTTTTTTCATTCATCGGCATGTGAAGCGATCCGATCAATATGCCGAAATGCACCGTTTAAAAGATTAATAGTATTTTAATTTATTAAAAATTAAATTGTTTTGAAATTTAAATTGATTTAATTAATTTTTTTGTTTTGTGGCCAATATTTTTTTGTATATAATTGCTGTTGGCATTTTATTTAGTTAATTGACATCGAGGCAATGCCTAATAAATATAGGGGTTTAAAATAAAAAATGTTAGGGGTTAGTATAATGTAGAAACTATATTGTAGCATGTGCTTTTATTCGAGAGTCAAATAGCTCCCATTAAAACCCCACTCAGCTGAAATTATCATCAATTGATTAATTTTGTATTGATTAGTTGCCATAGCCTCTCTTGTATCGTAATGTAAAATAGGAATGACATTGAGCAAGGATGTCGTCCTGACCGAGTGCTCCATTCCAATCTACTAATAACTGAATCTCTTCCTCTACTGTACGGATATGAGACATAGGCCTAGTGGGCCACTTTGCTCTAATAAACGTCATATCGTCAGTCTAATTTAGCAGACTTTAGAAGTAAGTTTGCCATACTGACAGAGCATCAACCAATTTGATCTCATCTCATCATTCGGGAATTTGATAATTGTATACGTCGTGGGTGGAAGGTTTTAGCGATATGTCTGAGGTTAGCAAAACAGTTTCTTGAAATTAAATGTTTCACTAAGGAGCTGATGGCTTGTATGCATTTTGTCATTTGTTTGCGCTCCTTTTGGCGGAGGTTTTGTTTTCTAGACTGGAGAAATTATATTAGTGCGTTAGTGTTACGAGTCAACTACTTATCAGGCTTGTGTATTTGACGAGCGGATTTCAATTATATTAGCTGATTGGTAACTTCGCTGTGAAACTTAGTCTGTTAAACCTGTTTGTCTTTTTAAACATTGACGGTACCAACTATGATTTTAAAGCCAAGGTATATTCGGAATGTTATTATAAATCTCACGTTGGTGATGTGGTTTTATCGGCGAAGGGCTTACAGGCGATCTGAATGTTTTTGTTGGCCTTGTGAGTGACAATGTAGTTGTATCGGCTGTGTTGGCGAAGTGGTTTGTCGATGATCAAGTTGTGTGTGCTAAATGACTTTGTCAGTCAAAATTTCAAGCAGCAGTGTGGTTGTCGATCATATGGTCTGTCGACGAATTTGTGGTCGGTAATGAGGGTGGATTGCATTTTCTTTGTATGATAGGATTTTTTTTTTGTTTTTGGGTTCTGTGCGGTATAGCGCAAATATATTGGTGGAGAAACCGGTTTATTTAGTATTGTTAAAGCAACTTTGTTGTCCTTTCTAAATTTATTTTTCTGTTCTCTTTTTAAGAAAATTAACAATTTTACAAATAAAACAGATAATAACCTGTTTTATTTGTAAAATGGTTACTTTTCTTTATATTCAAAATTTTTCTTAGTTTTAATATAAATAATCTTTCCAGCCACATTTATCAGCCATGTTGGTTTTCGCGCGATGTTGTTTTCAAAGATGTGGTTGCTGGCGATGTGGTTGTGTTGGCCAAGCGGACTTGTCGGCCAAAATTTCTATGTCGTCGAGGTCTTTGTCGGCCAACTGGCCGATCGGCGATGTTGTTGTCGGCTATATGGGCGGATTACCGATAAAATGTATTCACTTATGAGCGATGTTCTTTTGATTTTTTTAAAAAATATCAATTTTCTTTTGCTAGTAATTTGGTTTTGTTTTGTTCAAACAAACATAAACGCAAAATTGTAATTTTTCATTTGTCAGTATTTGTATGTAGAGGTAAAATTTACGAAAAATAAGCGATTTTCAAAAATTGATGTGCATCAAAAAAACATTGATTTTTTTAGTCAAAAGAACATGAAACGTCAATTTTGTTTTTGATGTACATCAAAAATACATTGATTTTTTGCGTCAAAAGGCCCGTTCCACTCTTATATTCCTCATCACAAAATTTACTATGGTTACTTTTCTATGGATGTGTAGTAAGAGGTATTTTCAGAAACAGAATTACATAAAAAAAATCACTTTTACATACGTTTTATATCGTTTCGTATTTGTTTTCGTTTTATTATCTTTGTGGTAGTGTGCAACAACACGGGAAACAAAAAAATTTTGTGGTAAATTTAACAACACAAAATCCCCACCGCAATTTTATTTTGTCGGTAAACAGGAAAAAAACGGGAAACAAATCTGATGCAAGAATACAAGTGTTGAATGGCCCAACATCACAGAAAAAACATAAATTTTTAGGAGAAATTAGAGAAAGCAAAGGCTTCTAGTTTTTTTTTTGGTTTCAAAGTAAAACATATCGTGCAAAATTATTTATTTAGGTGATATTCACACCAAACGCGAATGAGAATACGAAAGAAGACGGATAATACGAAAAAGCCTATTTATGAAAATAGAAATTAACGAGAAGTTAATAAATAATTAATTTATTTGGGAAGATTGAATGACCATTCCTTTAGCACATGCAACATTAATTCTAAAAATAATTTCTTTGAAATTTTTCAAATTCGCGTTTATATAAATGAATTCGCAAGTTCATATGTATATTGAAAATCATACGGAACGTTATATTGGACGCATTTACATAATAAAGGGTGATCCAATAAGAGCTTCGGTTTATGACATTTAATGTTTGAAAATAATTTCTTTTAAATGTTGTTCGCTTAAATGTCGTCTTATATGATCCATTCTATAGGCCCATTTTCCAAGCACTTTTTCGAGCATTTCGGCCGATACTCCGTTAATTACGCGTGTTGTGTTCGCTTCTAATGCAGGAATCGATTGTGGTTTATCGATAGAAACAAGTGATTTTCGATACCCCCCATAAAAACAAAAAGTAATCTAACGGCTTCAGATCACAAGATCTTGGAGGTCAATTCACGGATCCATTTCTGGATATGATGTTCTCATTAAAATTTTCTTTCAATAATGGTACTATTCCATGTCCATACAATATTATCTCAGCAAAACCAAAACGAGACAAAAATACAGATCGACTATAGGAAGAATGGCGCATCCGATTATAGCTTGCTGTTCATTTGCTGAGCAAATTGTTGTTGTGCTGCCATAATTTTTCATAAAAAATATCAACTCAAGTATTTTTTATAGCAGAAAAACTGAAAAAATTCCCTCACTCTCGGCAAACTTTTATTTTTTTGATATTTTTATGGTAGTAAAACATACATTTTTGTGCTTGGTCGTGCGACGACACGCTAAAAAATTAAAACATGGATGATTTTATTTTTTTTTTAATTTTATTTAATTTATTTTTTTTTTTTATTTCATTTTACTAAATAAAAATTATTTATTGATTTTTATATTAATTTTAACCCCAATATATCAACTTTATCAGTGTTTGTAATGATTAACCGATTAAAACCGATCCCTTGGCTGGAAACCCATCCTTCGAAAAACCATAATCGGGAGTAAAACACCCATTTATGTTAAAACCTTTGTTCAAAATAATTTCAGTGGGTGCATACATCAAACGGAAGTTTCTGTGATCCTATAAATATATCGCGAGATTTTGTACGTAGTCATTTTGATAATTATACATTTTAATGTTTTGATGACAGTTGGCTTGAAGGCCTAGTAATCTAAAGTAAAACAAAATTCTTACTAGTTAGTATTCAAAGACTTACTTGTATTCATAAACCGCCATTCGATCAAGCCACAATCATTTTAACCTGGCCCAATGAATTAAAACCATCCATTTGATTAAGCAATTTTATTAAAGTACGTTGAATTTCACGATCGGTTAATGGATAGCACTCGATACAACTTTTAAGAAATTTGCGTCTAGTTGTGATGCTACCGCACGAGCGAGTAGTGATTCGTATACTAAACAACCTTTTGGCGGTGTTATACCAACACGCAAAAATAATTCACGATATTAACGGAAGTTCAATGACCTCACGAGTTTGTTCGGATAAGCCCCCAATAACGGAATATGTTACATCACCAGGATCTTCGTGAGACATATTATAAACGAGGGGATCAACTCACGCGGTCAATTATTGTAAATGTAGTCATATCAAGAGCTACCCTAGTTCCAGCCTTCAATTTTGTCTTGTCTAACTGATATCATCCAACAACATATCGTAGCCCGTTTGTTGATTTCACAATAACTAAAAATATAGATAAACATAAATTATCGTTTCACTGAATCACTGACATATTGGAGGTACATATTTACATTTATCCTCAGTCAATTGTTTGAGTACCTCCTCAACAATTTGAACAACACTATGCAAGGCTTTTAAATTATTTTTTGACTTGTCGAACTGATTATATTATCACTGATATTGTATTCCCTAAATAGTGTCATATAAAATTTCTGGGTGGGTCGTGTGGTCCTCATTGAGTATAGATTCATTTGGTATTTTATCATAGTACGGATTATAGTAATCAAATAAAATTTCCGAGTTGTTCGATTCCAGCGTATTTGGAAAAGATCGATTCGAACTATTCATTGACTAACTATTCATTCACTAAATTGGATTTTATATCGACAAATGCGGGATCCCAGAAAGATATCGTATCTAGTTTACCATTTATCGCTGCTTTACATTTTGGTACGAATGAACTTTGTTGACGTCGCTTTTTTGCTTTAGCCTTGGCCGTTGCTTTTGGATCCTGCACATTATTGCTACCCTCAGTAATTGGATCATTCTTTTCGATTCCCCCTTCATTCTCATTTATTTCACCTTTTTTACCGCCGACAGTCATATGATAAACCACCATACATTCGAATCACTTCCTTGTGCTCGATATCAACCCTTTAACCATAAATTTTACTCGATGCTTCCAATACCGATGCACCAAATACTTGGAAATTTTTGACATTTTTACGATAGCCAGTAACCAAATTGGCAAATGTATCGATTAAATTTGTTTGAAATACAATTTCTTTGTTGATTTCCTACGAATATATAAAAAACAAACATTAATTTGAAAGACTGACTAGCCAAGCGGTCGTCAATCATCACCACTTACATTGTCCTGTTTCCATGAACTGTTGCAAACAAACTTTCAACTCTTCATTATCTTCCAGTACCGAAATATTTACACTACTAGTACTAGGATGCACCGATCTACTTCATCTTTCATCGTCATTCTACAATAGAAACACAAAACAAATTATGACATTTAATGAAATTCACGATCAAATCTAGCTCGTACTGTGGGCAATGGTGTTTTATATGTGAATGACTTTCGAGAGGACGTTTTCATTTTAGTAAACCATTACAAATATCACAACAACTCAAATTTTAAACTTAAATACTAATTCACTAGATTTATTATGTATTATGTAAAACTAAATATTTATAATATTTATTATAAATATTTAGTTTTAATATTTAGTTTTAAATTTATTATTTATTTCTTAATTTGTTTAGGTTTTAAAATCTTTGAGAAATTTTTGGCTGCTGCACGACTATGAAATTTTAGGTTAATTTACGAACTTGTCAAAAATTTCTCCTCCATATTTTATAGTAGAACATTTTTTAGATATTTTGGTAAATTAATCAAAATAATAAAAAAAACATATTTTTTGCTCATCTCAAAAATGATATTAATTTTATTATTAATTTTTACGATATAAAATAATTGTCAATTTTTAAAAATAAAGATTTTTAGTTATTTATTTAAAAAATGTGAGATTAGTTTTTGTTGATTTCAAAATTTCCCCAATTTTTTCTACTATAAAATAAAAATGTTGTTTCTCAGTCACTCTAATGTAAATTTTAGTTCTTGTCTTTCTCCGATGTTCATCAAAATTTTTCTGTTTTGTACATGGAATAGTACCATAAATCGATGGTTTGGCCTGCTGTGTGGCACGTTGCATCATCCTGTTGAAACCACAAGTCGGCTACACCAATATCTTGAATTGTTGGCAATAAAAATTCATTGACCATTTCTCTCCATACAGTGCATTTTTCAGAATGCATTGGAAGCTCTTGAATCTCTTCTGGCCAAACGGTTCATCAGCCCAAATACGGACAATTTTGTTTGTTGACGTATCCATTCGGCCAAAAATGAGCTTCATCGCTGAACACAATTTTTCGATAAAAAACGGATCAATTTAGAGCTGTTCCAATGCCCATAAACCAAATCAGTGACGCAAAGGAAGGTTAGCCGGCAAGTAGTGTGCCTTCAAATTAAGATCTCTCTTCAAAATACGCCACAATTGCCATGTAAGAGACCCAGAGCTTGAAAACGGTGACGAATTGATTGATTGCGGTTTTCAAGTATACATTTGCAGCTACAGCAGCAATATTCACATTTTTCATTGTGAAATGTTGATGAATACGCAACACAAATGTCATATGAACATGACAGTTGTCACGCATGAATCCCAATGAGAATCCTAATTAGAAAAAGTACCTCCTTTTGGATCATTCTATAATCATAAATCATGTATTGAACACCATTTACCTTTCATTTTTGCGCATAAAGTTGCTGGTATTTGAAATTCTCGTCTGGTGTGAATACCACCTCGGTGTTATTGTTTGATCATTCATGATTTCTCCGGATATTTTATTGAATTTTTAATAGATAAAATATGCCATAGTTCCTACCCAGTTCTAATTATTTACAGTACAATCTAAGCTTTTGTATCTCTTAACAGGATTACTAACGATGTTATGATTGCAGATGTCCAAGTTCATCATAGCTCCTTAAAATTGAAATCAAAAAATTGTCTTTACCTGAAACGAGTGCCTATATATATTTGAGTGAGGAGCTTGTTCTTTAAAAGATGATAGTGGAGTATTTCTGTTTATTATTTTTACCTAACATAACCATACACAATAGTAAACGAATCTTTATAAAATTTAGACAGATATTATGTTTTTGTATATAGGTTTGTCAATTGATCTGTTGTGATTAAATCATAGAAGAGACAATTTTGATGACTCAGCGGCTATACAATACAATAATTGCAAATAAGAAAATGTGGGACTGCTGTACAATATAACACACCGGAAATGATCCATTTATATTTGTTTTCCGCGTTGTTAAGAAACAAATAAGGTGGTGAATATGTTGTGGCCACCATCCGAGTTTCTTTTACCACAGATACACCACACTTGATTTCTTAAGCGAAAAATTAAACCTACATTGATACTGCATAAATTTCAGAAAACCAGCAAGGTCAACCGTTGTTGGTTGAATATTTAATCTTTAATTTTATTTACATCTTTTAATTTTTTGGCGTTTTTTATAAATGCAAAAATAAATGTAAACTTTTCAACAACATTGCAAAAATTGTAAAAGCTCTCATTGAGTCTGCCACTTCTGGTATAAAGATTTCTCATATAACGGAAAAAGTTTAAGAATGAAGTTGTATTCAGATTAGTTAATCCGCCTGTACTACAGAGAAGCCGAACTTTAGCGAACTAGCTTTTTTTCAAGCTTGTCATTTTCAGTAAAATTTAAAAATGATCTGAACTAATTTTGTTTGCAATTTAATTTACAATCTTTTCGTTTTAAACCGTAAACTTTTTTTGTATATGATAATCTTTTCAAAATATTGCCAAAAAACCTAAAAGCTCCTATGGTAGCTGACCATTCTGGTTGGCTGATTTCGGCCAAACTACACTATTTCGGCCAAACCACACTACAGCTTAAGTATTAAGTTTCACAAGGGTCGATTTATTGTTAAAAAAACAGTTTTTCAAAAATCGTCATTTTCGACGCACAAAGACGGCGATATAACTAAAAGTAAATATGCAAATATCTCGAGGTCGAAAATTTTCATCGTTACTATACTTTAGTTTACTACGTCGAAGAAAGTGTAAAATGTCAGCTTAATTTTCCAAAATCAACACAATTGCGTCCAAAATATGAAAACGCAATCTTACAAACTCGAGGTGGAAAATTAGAAATTTACATTTCTTTTCCGTAGTGTTTGTAGAACTTTTCATTTCTTCCAAATTTTAGTAAATAAGGAAAATTTTAATAAATAAACATTTTAGTTTTAAAAGGGTAACAAGCAGTAAGTAATCGTAATTAGTCAAATTTAACTTGTGTTTCAAAAATGTTAAAGTATTCGGGCAATACTTCAAGTTTAAATAACTCACTGTTAACAGAAGCATCCAAATCTTGGGAATATTCCAAAAGAAACGAGTGAAAATTTTAGTTTATTAAGGTAGAAATAATTAATTCAAATTTTGATATATTTCGGTACAGTCAAAGCCTGTTGATAAAGTCAATATTCCAGTATCTTTTGTTCAGCTTGAATAAATAGAAAACGAATGCCCAACTAAATTGTCATCTTCGATGATTTTGCAAGAAACGAGAATTTCATCAGTTGGTCTGAAAAACATCCCGAAAAACGCCCTTTAAATATAGGTGTGTTTTATCGTTCAATTCATTAAAAGCCCCTTCAGCTCGAGAAATAAAACCAATCTCAAACACTCAAAAAAAAATTTACGTTTAAAATTTATTACAAGAAGACATTTGCCATACTATAAATTAAAAAATTTAAAAACAATTCCCTCAAATAAAATTTATAGAAAATTTATTACCATTAAGGTGGTTCAATTCCAGTTCACAGAAGTTGGGAGATATAACTGTATATGCCGAATTAATGTACTGACCATCAGCATTAAGAATACAAACAATGGGGATAAAGGGTCTCCCCAGATTATTTAACGTTCGCTTCTGTTAGATTAGGTATCGGAATTCTGCTCATGCGATCAATGAGATGATTCTGCCATGATTTACAACTATGTATTCCACGAAAGCCTGCAACAGTCTAGAAGGAAACGTCGATCAATTTTTTTTGTTTTAAATACACTTGGGTGCAAAAAAATCGCACGTTGCTCAATTTTCGACAAAAGTTCAAAAATATCAAAAAACCCAATATTTGATTAATTTTTTTTTTAATGCAGATTAAAAGTCTTTTTTAATACCTATCCAGCCAGTGGTAACTTTTTTGTATTTATTCGTGCCATCAAACTGATTTTTGGGGGTAAACATCTGAGTTTCACATTTTTGAGAATTTGTCAACAGTCGTGTATTTCCATTTTTCGTGTATTTCGATTTTTACAAAGATTTATTATCGAAATATTCGCCATCTCTATATATGGTCTTTTGCCTTTTATTAAGTCGATGATGAATGCCTTCGCGATAGAAACTTGGTGGTATCGAAGCAAAATAGTAATCTAGCAATTTTTGTGCATCTTCAACTTTAGTGACGCCGCATGCTGTAAAACTTCCCAGCCTAAACAAAAGATGAGCTTCTGGGTTGCTTTTGCTGTATGTGGACGAGCGTTGTCATGCAGCAATCTTCCGCATTCTTTGGCCTGCAAATGTTTTTTTTCATCCAGAGCATCATTTATTTTTATCAATTGAGCCTGGTTACGTTTAGTGGTTTGTCCATTTGTTTCGTTCGAAAATAGAATAGAATGCAATGACGTAATTGTTGCTTATCGACATCCATCTGACTCCAAATCACTGAAACTTATGTCATAAAAACAGCAATGACTAAGCTATATATATCCAAAATGGCTGGCGATTCTACTTGCGCACCTAATATACTTTCATAGGTTTTATAAAAATTTTGTGATTTTACATTGCTTGGACATTTTAATGAAATTGTTTGAATGATAAAATCTTTCAATAACGTTACTTTTAACAGGTGCGTTTTCTAGTCAGATATATTATCAGAGCGTAGATTGTCGAGTCATGAGTACGGACATTTTACTACGCTGTGTAAAAACAAAGCAATTTTCAGGCTTAGGGACTAATCAGGCATCTTATGTGTGGTTGCCACGACAATTTTTTTTTCAAATTAGGACCGACCCCACTGGGATCGGATGTACTTACTAACGGATAATATTTGAACAAATCTGGTTCAACTAAGGTTGATCATCTCTATTTAAAAAACTAACGAAATTTTCAATTAAGATTTAAAATATTTACACGCAATATACGGGCCAACTTCGAAATGTTGCAACCACGATATGATATTGATTTCCTCACAGAAACTTATCCAAGAGATTCTGTGAGCGGATCTTAAAAATTTCATTTTAATTTGCTGCCAGATAATTTGTATTTCAATTAGACTGCAAATTTGTGTGACAGAATTCGATTTTTCTAAGACTATACATATTTAGTTTACAGTACCCGGGTCTGTGAGAGTGATACCTGAGATGAATGCGAAAATAAATACGTCTATGATCAGATTTAAGAATATCACAAGTTGCATGTTATACCAATGGCATACTCCTACATAAAAATTAATAGTTTCATAAGGAGTTAACAAAGTCTGGCTCACATCTAATATTAAAATTTCAAGCTCTATCAAGCTTAGAAAATTACCTGAGCGAACCGAGCCTGTTATTAATGTCAGAGTTATTCCAAAAGGGGAGAAGTGTGACCGTGCCCCTGTTAATAACCAAATAGATTTTTTTGTGTGTGCTCCATAGTACTAAATTAGTTAGCCCCTCTGCATGTGGAGGAGCTAACTAATATAGTACTATGGAACACACAAAATCGTAATAAGAAATTAGTCATCAGAAATTGTTTTAAGTGTTAAGTTTTAAAGGTCAAAAATTTAAGTTATGTGAATTTATAACAAAATTTACAATAAATGTGAAATAGTCGTCAATCATATCATCAACCTTCACCATATTAAGCAATCGAAATGTTAATGTGTGAAGATTTTTTTGTTAAATGCCCAATCCCTAAACCGCTTTGCACAACAGTGCCAAACTCTGCATTATCCTGTTTGAAATATATTGTTCTTTACATTCATTACATCCAATGCATAACTTATTTTGACAACAAGAGATTGAGGTTAAATTTTTCGAGGAAGTTAAAATTTAAAAAAATTCGCGTAGGCGCAATATTTTTATTTATTTATTGTATCGATAATTTAGTGATCGCACAACAATGTGAATACCGCTCAGCGTGAAAGGTATACCTCATTGGTAATATTTTTTAAGTGGTAATTTCCTTACTTTCGCTTCACGTAAATTATGATCGGTGGCAATTTAAAATTAAACTTGCTGAATCTTACAAAGTATAACCTTAAACGTACAGTCGAAACATTCAAAACTCTCATCTATAGGACATTGTTTATTTATCTATGTATATAATAGCTGGACACCTAACTACGCATATCAAAACCGGAATATACAGCATTTTCTTAATTTGGACTTACTTGCCTAGCATCTTTAGAATTCATTATAATTTTACATGAGAATTCGATCCGGTTGCTATATGCCTTTTAATTATACTTCCCACACTTGCATATTTCTAAACGAATATTCTTTATTAAAATCCAATATACACCAAAATTAGCATATCGTTAATCTTGTTCGATGTCATGATTCTTGTGTCCATGTACATGATTACCTTTTTTTGTTGGTGTTGCTGCGTACTATGTGGATCAGCTTCTCTTCACATAATAATAATTTTTTATGAGACCTACCTGCTGGTTTATTGCAATTAAATATTTCTAGAGAAAATTAAATGTATTTGCTGTACAATCAATCCAACATTATTTTATGCTACATAAGTTTTTCAACTTATATGTAAACGATATCATGAGCGCGGAAAATTTTTATGACAGGATAATGAATTATCCTAACACACACACACTAGTATCTACATTATGTGTTAGACTGCGTTGTAAGAAAAATAATTAAATTATTTGGTGTTACTAATCTAAAATTTATATGTTTAGTTTATTTTTATTGTGTACTTTTATGTACTCAGACGTATATTAGAATACAAAATGGGAAATAAACTATAACGACTTTTGTCCCCATCTATAAATTTTGGATAAACGTTTGTAATGGATACATGAAAATTCAAAAGGTAATTTATTTCTCATGGAATCTTTTTAAACCACATAATGTTTGCTATTCGTATTCCTAATGGATATACTTATTCATGTAGTCATTAACCCTCCAATTACAAAATTTATGTATATGTAATATAGTTATTCTGTGTGCCGCAAACTATGGTATGGTACAGTACGTGAACAAAATTAAGTGTTGTGGAATTAATTTAACAAATCAACTCTTTAGTTTTCAAACAATAGCAAATTTTCATGATTCCAACCCTTAAATTTAAAAACTTATAACTAAAATTCGGACATGTGGGAAGGAAAATGATATGAAAATTTCAGGAAAGTAATTATTAAAAATTGAAATTTTAATCGTCATCGATCTTTGTATAAAAAAAATAGGTTGACTAAATCCATGAATCTGATAGAAGCAGGAAATTTCATCTAATGGTTATGTTCGAGTGAATGTTTCTAGATTACAAAGGGCAAATAAATAGAAATCTCTTTTGAGTGGATTTAATGAAAATCGAGAGTGCGGCGATTTTTCAATCTATAATTATGCAGATCGACAAGATACAGGCAACCATAAATAAATTTTATTAATGAAAAATGCGTTTAGGCTCCGTGTGGAAACGTTTAATTTACCAAAACCTTGCTTGGTGAAGCATCCCCGTACCTGGAGCCACGGCGGCTCACAGTTCGAACAATCCTTTTTTTTTTTGATTCTGTGAAATTTCTAACAAAAAATAACACGTATACGTATATAGTTCCAATTAGAAAACATGGCGAAAGCAGGATTCTTATTGGATTAAAATAGATTCAAATAGCTGCCATATTGAATTGTTTTAGTATTACTTATTTACACTGTTAATATTTTCTAAATTCAAATTAGTGAAAATTTTATTAAAAATTATTGTTATATTAAATAAAATCATAATTTACATAATACAATTTATAAAAGATAATAAATGCAAAATATATTAGAGAAATATATAAATAACTTAAAAAAAAGGTAAAAAAAAAATAAAATTAAAGCTTTAACAAAAAAAAAATGAGTGAGTCCATTAGTACTCTCAAGGAGATGTGTAAACATGGCGTGTATAGTACGTGGGTACAGTTTACTTTGAAGGAAGAAGGAATGCAATTTTACTAACCAGAGTTTTTCATTTGTTTATTATCGTTAAATTGGTCTATTACTCTTTCGGTATAATCGACGCAATTGGATTTTGGTAGCTAAAATAAGATATATTATATACTGTCGACTCTAACTTTAAAAATTTTCATTGAAAAACTGTACAATATGGTCGTCCCATATCTAGTAGTAAATATATTTCGATCTGAGTTCATGTGCAAATCGAATTCGTCTCGCAGGAAGTTTATAAGTGGTTCAGCTTGAGGAACAGCAACATTAATATTGAAATCCCCGCTCATAATCACCGGCAAAAGATGACAGTCTCCTTGGAGAATTTTTGAAATTCTTTAGGATATGAGGCAAGGACGAAATGTATGAACTTCATTATGTCTTCGAAAGATTTATTCGGCGAGGTTAATACAACTACAGAAAGCATCTTATTCCCATTGAGAAGCTGAAGTTTAGCCGTATATATATCATCAATGAGTTGTGTTGTTACGCTCATACCAGTTGTTTGTCCTAGCTCATTTTATGGATCTTTTGAGGGAATTGCTACTCCGGCAGCCCACTGACCATCTCTATTGAACTGAAAACAGCATTCAAACGTAGGAATATTAACAAGTTCATCATTGCGCAGCCAGGTCTCGAAAACAAAATGAATTGAGCATACCTGCGTGACTGTGACCTGAGACTCTGGCAGTTCAATGTTAAAAACGAGATGTCATTATAACCCCATTCAGTAGAAGACATGATCATTGATAGCCGACGTGATGAACAGCGCCTATAGAGACTCGTCACTCGTGATAAAGCAATATACAGCAGTTGTTGACTGTGTTTTTAATCGTATGAGTATGCAATTTCGTAATCGTAATTCGTATCGTAATTTTTTTTTTGATTTTTCTGATCGATGGAAATGTCGATGGTTTCTATTTCATTCATTAAATTAATTTTTTCATTTTCCCTACTATTATACATATACATAAAAGCATGCCATGTATAGTAAAAATTGTTTTTGTTGAGTTTCTTGCTTTTTTTTCAAACGAAGTAGGTATACGTCATTTCCGTTCGTTTCATTTACAAGTTTACTCTAATACAAAAAATTTTGGTAGGCGCGCGTAAAGATGTTTACACATCAAAAAAAAAATCAAAAATGTTGCAATTTTTCACTCAAAATATTGAGTATTTTATCAATCTGGGCCAATAACAAGCCACTTCCAGAGATTAGCGCAAAATACCACTATAGGTCGGATTGGCCTATCTA
Organism: Nephrotoma flavescens; assembly: GCA_932526605.1. NCBI lineage: Eukaryota > Metazoa > Arthropoda > Insecta > Diptera > Tipulidae > Nephrotoma > Nephrotoma flavescens. The sequence goes on along the minus strand of OW052222.1, from coordinate 226,795,194 downwards.
TAGAGAACATTTTCCGGTATAAGGTTTTTCCTAGCGGAGAAAATGTAACCTTGTTAATTGCAATTTTCCACTGTAAACTTTGAGTGTTTTATCAATCTGGACCAATAACAAGCCACTTTCAGAGATTAGAGCAAGATACCACTATACAGGTTGGATTGGCCTATTTATAGAGAACATGGGCTAAAGAGCATGGGCTAATGTTACATTTTCTCCGCTAGAAAAAACCGTATATCGGAAAATGTTCTCTATAGATAGAACGATCCGACCTATATAGTGGCATATTGCCCTAATACTCAAAATTTACAGTGGTTAAATTGATATTAACAAGGTTACATTTTCTTCGCTAGGAAAAACCGCTAGAAAAAATGGAGAGAGGATCTCACCATTAGACAGCCAAAACTGCTGAACAAATCTTGTTACTTTGAAGTTTGCTTATTTATCGGTTACAGAAATAAAAAAAACTACATTTATTTATCATATTTGTAGATCTTTGTTGGTTGTTTATTGTATATTACAGTTAAAATGCGAAATCCATAAATGAGCAAATGAAACATGGCACAGTCTGTGTAATTGATCTGAGAGCAATGGGAGTCATAGCCTCAACATGTTAGTTCCTTCGTCCGACCGACTACTTTTAATATATTGACGCCAAGTAATTTTGAGTTGTAGGGCTTCGTTCATTTTCACGAGCACCCCAAAGTTTTACCCTCTTAAACAGGGGAGGAATAAAAGATACTTTGAAGCTTAAGGGAAAGGACTATCAAACATGTCTGGAGCTTAGTATTCTTTTATTAATAATATTTAACTTTGTAAACGAAAAAGAAAGAAGTTGACATATTTATCTGTTTCGCACTTAACCCTAAGGTAAAAAAACATACTTCGATATTTTCTGTACATTGGTTTGAGTCGAAACTGTGATTTACAGGGGCGTTTCACTATGTTTTTTAAACGCACTAACTAAAGGTCAACGGGTCCTGTTTTCTATTTTTGTTTGGTTCGCATGCTTTTATTAAAAATTGACGAGGAGGGGTTTTCATTTACCAGGAATCGATTGCTATTTTTTCGGATTACGGCAAAAATCCTCCAGAGTCTCGAACAGCTCTCTTACTTTAATTTTTTTTGGATCGCACGATTTTTATAAAAATTGGTGAGGGAATTTTTGAATTCCGTTTAGAGGATCTTCTGGTGGGATCCGGGTCTCTTTCTTTGGGATCATGTTGCACGAGTTTTATAAAAGTTTCTGAAGGAGCGTTTACGTACAATGGATTGTGACTTTTTGTTCGGTTTGCCCTATTTTGTTTGGTTGGTCCCGGGTCTCCATCTATTTGAAAAAATAGACTTTAACGATTTTGATAAAAAATGGGAGATTTTTGCAGGCCTTCTTTTATCATTTTATTTGAACAATTTAGATAAAATTCGAAAATACAGGGTCTTCAAATGCAAGAAAATGACAACAAGGAGTTTTGATTTCAGTATAATGTGTTTAGGACACCTCAGGGGCTTCCACGATGTTGCGCTTTGTTGCGTTATGTTGCACCATTTTGTGAGAGGTTTTGCATTGGAGATGTTGCACTATGTCGTAAGAGATAGTGCAACATTTCACACGGAAAACAAATAACAAAACATTGTCATTGCATCATTTTGCGTCATATTTCAACATGTTGCGCGATGTTCCTTGATTTTGAGGAGTGTTGTGTCATGATCCACTTTGTTGCATCATGTACGTTTGAGGCCTTCTTATGCAAAAATCATTTGAATTTGCACATTGTTGCATTATGTTTCACCATTTTGTGGGATGTTGTACTGTGTTTTACTATATTGCTTCCATCAAGTTGTGTAATATTTGTTCCATGACGTCGCACCATGTTGCTTGATATTGCATATTGTGGAGAGATATTATGTGGTTTCCACTATGCTTCATCATATTACAGAATGTTGCAAGTTGCGTCATGTTGCACCATGCTGCGTGATGATTCACCATATGGCGCAATTTTGTACCATGTTGCGTCATATCACTTCGTGCTGTATCTTGTGTTGTTCTTTAACTAGATAACTGACGTTTTGTTCCATCATATTGCAGAATATTGCACCATGTTGTATTTTTTGCGTTGCGGTGACTGTATAGTTGCACCAATCGCGTATTTTTGTAAATGTTGATTGTTATGAGTAACAATACAGATTTATAGCATTTAATATCTAATTAACGTTTTGAACTGGTTCCATTTTTCATATTTTCTTCCAAAGAAACGTTAATGATGTCGTCTGGTAGGGTCAGAGATTTTTAAAAACACTGGTGAAGGGAACGCCAAGAAATCAAATACCAGGAATCGATTTCAAAGGGTCTTGATGTCAGGAAAAATCATTTAAGGCACCATTGGTGGAGTAGACCGGTTTCAGTAATTTGATCTATACCTCATACTGCCAGTTTTTTGAATTTACTGGTCTATTTGTTGCTGTATTTGTTTAAGCAGTCTCCACGTGAAGGTTAACATCGATTTTTTGCTGCTTGATTGAAAGCTGTTTGAAAATACTTCAAAGGTTAATTTAGGAATCACCAATGTATTGTGCCTCGTGTGGAATTAACTTCTCATGGGAATCTAAAGCTGATTGCAGACTGCTCGTTTATTTGGTATGGGTGTGCTCCATATTCTAATACGGATCCCATCTGAAACCCTAATACGTTTGTAGTATCTGAGGGCTCTTCTTCATCTTTGACTTTTTCTACGACCATGGTTTAATTAATAGGGATCTTACGCATCGGTTTATGTTTGTCTTTGATTTTTGCTAGAGAATTGGCCTGCCATCATATCGTTTACATACATGTCCTGAAATATGATTTGTGCTGCTTCTGGCTGACTTGATTGTAGTAAAAAAAAACTGCTGGTTATTTCGTGGTTGTGGTAATGGTCATTAAAATCCCGATATGTCCGAGGTTTGCTTTCCGTCGTAAATGCTTTTCACATTATTCCGAATTCCCTATCACGCTCGATTTTTTTTTCCATGGCTTTTGTCGATTAAGAGCGGCATTATATCATGTTACATCGATGTACATCGATAGTACTTCTGGCACTTTTGAGAAGCTCGTTTATTTCGCAGATTCATCTTGTGCCAATTGTACAACCAACAGTTTCAATCGCTGTCAGGCTACTTGACAAGTATCGTTTCTTAGCTTCGATTATTTTGAAAAAGATATCTACTTCTAACATTAACTCAATGTCACTGTGCTTATTGAATAGTGGATCAGTTAAATCTAACTCCTTCAGCGTTTCAGTATCTTTTTCTGATTGATTATCGGTTAGAAATGACGAATATCTTCGGAATAATGAACAACTGTGCTACTAATGTTGATTTACCACCCATAATGCACTTGTTAGATCAGTGTAACCTGTAGTTGGCCTCATTCCAGCTTCGCCCATTTCACTTATAATTAATGCATTTGTGTGCTTCAGTTTTAATTCATGCATTTACAAGCTTTAGATATTAATGATGCCCAGGAAGCACCCAGTAATGCTAGACATATTACGAGCCGACCTTTGCCATCTTTTTTGTTGCAGTGGTTATATCTTACTCTGAAGATCTGCAGTCTTGGACTAAGCGGACGTCATTTAAACTACTGAAGCATCTGTTGATTGTTTCAATTGTTCTTCGGACTTCATATTTTTGTGTCCTGAGTTGGTATTTATTCGCCAATAAATTTAATATTTTTTTTTAATATACTGTACTGACAATGACTAGTAATGACTATAGTGCACTTAACACAAAATTATAAGTACAAATTTTAGTTTCAAAATGTTGGTTGCTTAAACGGCTTTTGAAGGCTGTAATCATAAAAATTAAACAATAAATGACATAATATATAGGTTGTAATAATGTTTCAAATATTGGGGGTACAAATAAGTTTTGAGAGATTTCCAAAATTAGTATTAAATCGTATTGGGCCATCTTGTAACTATATTCATGTTCAAAGCGTCATTATTTCTATCTAAAAATCAGTATGTGTCATTTCGCTGAAGTGTAAACAACATATTTGTTTGAGGGAAGCACTGAAACAACATATTTGTTTGAGGGAAGCACAATTTGAGGGAAGCACTATTTTTTTGTTTTAATTATGATGAAAATTCCGGGACTTCGGTTGCTATGTAAAGTATATGTGGAACATGCTCCATCAATAAAAACAAGTGATACTGGTTTTGCCGTTTTAAATGTGACGATTTTGACACCAGTGAACTCACCAAACAAGTGATTTAAATCCAAGAGTTTCGTATGAACTCAAACCACAAGGCGTCAAACGTCGTTTATTCACGTGCTACCAACTGCTCCAAAGACAACATCGAAAGGGTTTCATGGATCGAATCGTATCAGAGGAGAAAAAGTGGATCCACTACGATAACCAAAACACAGAACATCGGGGGGTCAATCAACCGTCAAACCGAATTTTCATGGTTAGAAAATAATGCTGTGCATCTGGTGGGATGACAGCCTAATGAAACCATCACCGGAGAACGTTATTAACAACAATTGATGCAATTAAGCCGAGCATTGAAGTTCAAACGCTCACAATATGCCAAAAGACATGACAAAATGATGTTTCAGCAGGACAACGCTCGACCATATTTTGCAAGAGTCGTCATGGAAACTTTGAAGGTGCTTCAATGGAATGGTCTACCCCACCCGTCATATTTACCAGACATTGATCCTTCCGACTACCACTTATTTCGGTCGATTACATATGGTGCGGCCAAGCAAGACTTCACTGCTTACGAAGAAGCCATACATTGAGTCGATTCTTCAATCGCCTCAAAACACGAGGAGTTTTTGCGGAGCGGAATTCGTATATGCAGCCTGAAAGATGAGAAAAAGTCGTAGATAACGATGGACAATGCTTTGAATAAAATACATTGTACCAATTTCTCTAAATAAAGTAACTTATTTGTACCCCAATATAAAATAATAATTAAATTTAATATTTTTGTTTCCTTTTTTCTATTTTAAGTAATTCGCGGTTTTCTATATAATTATATGGCAACAAGGCCTATCTGAGTAACCGTGAAGCCAGCCAGAACCAAACTATATTACAGCACAAGAAGCACAATACATTGTGCAACATTGTGCACAATCGAACTTTTTAGCCGGATCCAATATTAAGTCAACCAGAATTTTTTAAAACAAATTTTAGCCAATTGGAACCAATATCAGCCGAAACAATTAGGAGGAGGAAAAGGAGTTTGCACAATGAACACAATGCATTTAAATGGTTGTGAAACATATAATCTTTCAGCCGGAACCAAACAACTATGGCACAAGTACCACAATGCACATACATTATTCTGTACTTTCTGATTCAACAGCCGGAACCAATATTGAGCCGGATAAAAAAATTTAAGCCAACCGGAACCAAAAGTTTACCAGTTGCACGATGATGAGGAAAATATGATCAAACCAATTGGTATATAAAATCATCCTGCTTTGTTACCAGTTGATATAGCCAATTCAATATAAACGATTTAACGACAATGATAGAAATTATAAACCGGATTCCGACGCTTCTAATTTGGATGACCTATATACAGGGTGTCCCCGATTGGGATACTAATCCGTTAAGGAGTAATTCCTTGGTTAATTTCATGAAAGTAATCGTATGGTAGGGAGACGGGTCAATTTTTGATATCCTTTGAGATACAGGGTGTTTAAAAAATTTGGTTCGGGAAAAAAGTACAAGCGAATATTAAACTGTAACTTACAAAATATTTATCGGACGGCAACCAACAAAGCCTCATTTGACGGACATTTGAATAGGCTATATTTAAAATCTTGTTGGCTATCTTGGCATTTGTATCCATTTAAGAGCTATGACGTTTCAAAGTTTAAAAAAAATAAAAAAAATGATTTTTTTTACAAAACTGAGTTTTTTTCAAAAAAATCCCCTACTGAATTTTTTTTTTTGTTACGTAATTTTAATCAGCTATGATCTCTTCTACAATCCCCCAATCCGTTATTTGTACCCATGTGCTATAGTTTTTTACTTATGAGATGAAGAATAAAAACACTACACAAAAATTGTAGTGTAAAAATTGTAATAAGAATTTTTCATCAATAAAATAATAGGCGACGAAATTGTTTTACACTACAATTTGTGTGTAGTGTTTTCATTCATCATCTCATAAGTAAAAAACTATAGCACATGGGTAGAGATGGTAGAGATCATAGCGGATTAAAATTACGTAACAAAAAAAATGTATTAGGGGATTTTTTTGAGAAAAACTCAGTTTTATAAAAAAAAATCATTTTTTTTTATTTTTTTTTAACTTTTAAACGTCATAGCTCTTAAATGAATACAGATGCAAGATAGCTAATTGTCCGTTAAATGAGGCTTTGTTAGTTGCCGTCCGATAAATATTTTGTAAGTTACAGTTTAATATTCGCTTGTACTTTTTTCCCGAACCAAATTTTTTAAACACAGTGTATCTCAAAGGATATTAAAAATTGACCCCCCTGCCATACAATTTTTTCATGAAATGAACCAAGGAATCACCTCTTAACGAATTAGCATCCCAATCGGGGACACCCTGTATATGCAAATGATAAACCAACTCAAGACAATCATTTTGTATAATTTGTTCAGGACATTAAAATTATTGATGGTAGTACTGGCAGAAATACATGGGTGAAGGCAAAAACGAAAGAACTCCGTCGATGCGTTCTGCTGCGGAGAAAGCGAGAAAGAAGAGATTGGACTCCATTCCCTGTAGCAATGAGACATTAACTAAACTAAAAGAAAGGCCAATAGGGCGAGTCAAGCGAATCAACGACAGAATTCGAAAAAATTGAGATATTGGCGAGATATCAATGAAATGTACGAGTTTATCGGCATATTACTAAAAAATTATTCTAAAGATCTCACGATCGATTAGTGCACCGTGGATAAATTTTGTTCAAGTTATCTGTTAATTAGATCAAATAAACGCGAAATACCGTGACTGCTCGCATCGGTCGGAAAAGCTAAGAAAATATGTCCACTTGCTTCTGTTTTCTAGCTTGTGGAAAAAAAAACTTGTTCAAATGTCGATTGCAAATGCAACCGAGAAGATAAAAGAAGGAACAAAAAACAATTCTAATCCATGATTACAACGAACACAAAGGCGGTGTCGATACATTCGACAAATTCGACGCTTATCGTGGCTGGCCTTGTAGTTTACCGATTGTTCGAGCTATGCCATCCGGCTTGAAACAATAATAAATTCGAGAAACGAAAAATTTTTCTAAAGGATTTGGTGCTGGAATTGGTTCAGAAACACCTAGACAACCAGAGCAAACTTCTAGTGAAGCCATCCGATGGTCACAGACACGGACGATGGTCACAGACACGAAAACAACTTCAGTTTGTGATTTATGCTTCAGGCCAACGTTGCGAACCGTGTTTCCTACGAAAGTTCAAGCCTGATTCCAACGAAGAGTTTTCTGATGAGGATGACGCAAGACCAGGTTCATCCACACAAACAACGTCAGACTTACCAACACATTTACCAAATATACACTATGTCAAAAAAGTATCGGGGATTGGTCTTTTTAAATGCCCGCTTAAAGAGATTGTAAAAAAGATTTGTCAGATCTTCTCAAGTGTATTCCCCGATTTTTATAACGAATAAAAATATCGAACAAAGAAAAGAGAAAGAGAAAGACAAAAAACAAAATAGTCAGCGGGAGCCATATCAGGTGAATATGTTCAATGAAATTTGTTGAGTTTTTGGCCCGAAATTCGTGATATGGTGCGTTGTTGTGGTGCAAAATTCATATGAGTTTTCTTTCACAAACCTGCCCTTTTTCGACAAATTTGTTCACTCAACGCTACATAACGTACAGATAATATTCAATTATTTACTGACTGACCTCCTGGAAAGAATTCTGAGTACACAACATCGCGATAATCAAAGAAAACAATCATCATTACCTGAACTTTTGTAAGACTTTGACGTATTTTTTTGCTTTGGCCTCAGTTGGTAGACACCATTTCGAATATTGTTGACCGGTTTTCATGTCAAAGTTAGTTGCATTTTATTAATGTGGGATCGGAATTGACTCGTTCTAGCATGTCTTAAGCGAAATTTACTCGATTGGATTTTTAACGAAAATTCATTTCTATTATGAAATAATCCGATAGCGGTTTTTTTCCGATATCGAAAAATTCGATTAGCCGCGAATTTTCCTATTATGAAATTGTTTGGTCGAATTTGTCAAATATAAGCATGAAGTTAGCAAGAATGCACTTTGTAATTGATTTGAAGTTGTTAAATTGTATTTTGTTGTTGTCTTATAATCGACTAATGACTTATCAGTTGAAATCTATTTCATTTTTTATACCATCCGTTCTACTATCCCACAAATTTACTCCTTAAACTGTGGAGCATTCAAATAATTTTTTGCAAATCTCGCAGTTCGTTCCATAAAACCGACAAGTAAATTTGAATATTTTTTATTTAATTAAAAAGACATTTTAAATGTTGTTTAATTTAATTTTTTTTAGTTTTTATATTTTGTAATAATAATATATTGATTGAAATAGTTGATTAAACACACACATTCGATAACAAAAAATTAAGTTCGACAACAGTCGGATTTGACATTCGATTTTCAGAACATTCAATTTTGATTTGTCCGTTTAGTTTCTTAATAGCAGATTTTTCGATACCGGATTTTCATAATAACAAAGCCCGCTTTCGGATCAGATATCAAAAATGTTCATAATAGCCCCTCAGGCCTTTCGGACTAGTCGAGCGCCCACTCTTTTCATGCCCATACAATCGTGTACCGGATTGATTCGTGAGACACAGAAAGTTCAACGACTATCGCTCTCAAATCTAACTGAAGATTTTCCGTCACCGTTTTCTTAATTTTATTGATGTTAGTCTCAGTTGAGGCCAACCAGAGCGAGGTAAATCTTCCACCATACCACGACCACTTTTGAATGCACTGCACCGCTCATATACAGCATAATTTTGTCGATCGATAAATGACAGATCGTGCTAGTTTAGTGACAGATAGTTTTTTGACAGAGTGTACAATACAACAGTAAAGAAAATGAATTCCTCGCATATCAATGTCTTTTTCAATATAGCCAAGCTACTGTCAAAAGGTACCATACCCATTATCTTAAGTAGCCCTACCTGAATCAAAGAGTACTGTAAAATTTTCACATATTCTTCGGCAGTAAATCAAATTCAAAAAGACACCGTAAATTCTGTTTTTGGGGAAATATCCAAAAAATACGACATAGTACAAAACAAAAAAAATTCTAATCCTGTTCCAGAATAACAAATCGCACATACATAACATGCGAAGTTTAATGTTGGGAATAAAATTTGTAATGTTATGTATCTACAGCTTAATATACGTATAAAGACGAATCTCATTAGTATTCCATTCAAGTATTCGAATATCGAAATTTTTGTCTCCGCATATGACTCATTGAGTTGATGTAAATTTGCTATATGGATGGATGATGGCGATCATTTAGTTTTATTGTGCTAATTGTTATTGCAAATCCCACATACAATATTAGCATTCAACGTTAACATATAAAAAAAAAGTTATATGTAATAAAAATAGCCATCAGAGCCATCAGAGTATATGGGAAAATTTCGTATGTATGCGTATTTGTTCTTCATTCATACTTGGCGAATACTTTAGGTCAGGGAGACATTTTTTTTCACTTTTACTTATTTACACTTGGTAAGCATTTTAAAATTCCAACTGTACTGCCGCGAATGGAAGTATCTAAAAATAAGAAATAATAGAGTTGACACTGGAAACTACTTAATATTAAAAAACCGTTAAAATGATTAAGTGTGTATACGATTGGAATACTAATCTCTTTATACTAAACCGTATAAAATTCAAATTAATTTTTGAGACGCGTTTAAATTCTTGATGACCGACCGGTTGTTGCTGTTAGAAGGCGAAGAAAGACTTATAAACAAGCGCTCCATGCGAATTACTTTCGTTTAAATTACAAAATTTACATTCAACCTGTTTGTTATAATAAAATAAAATGTAAATAAATATAATTAAATAATATCGCATATAATTACGCGATATATACATAATATGGATATGAGAGGAAGTGCCCTATACGGGTAACATGTTTTCGTTATGCATATACCCGCAATTACATAATTTTATTTATATTATGTTGAATCATAGATTTTTGCAAGTCAATGGCTGCTACTATGCCTGCTATGCTGTTGTGAAAAAAAGGGAATTATTTTACAATTAATAATTTTTTAAGTGGAACTGGATCGGGAAAGATTAAGATATGAAAGAATAATTTGAATGGATGAATGACATGCAACGTAAAATTACATTATCCGCGTCTAATTACATTAATGTTAGCAAGAAAGTGAATCTAGTAAATTATACAATCGCAAATATTATGTATATGTTGCAAATTATCCCAATTAGAGAGCTTCGATAAAAATAGCTGAATAAAACTATATACTCGCGTATAAAGTAGAATCATCTTTGTATAACTCCTTTATATCAAATCAATTATTATATATGATATGATTATAGGTATACTTGTTTCGTATGCCCAACAGCTTCTAATAATTATTTTGATATAGATAATCAGTCGCCGCCGTCCACACTTTTCACATTAAGCAGCGCCACGAAGATTTATCGTCTAGCTAGAATTTCCAGAGAAATGATTTTTTGTTTAATTGAAAGCATATAATACCGGTGTTATTGTTCGGTTGGCGTCATTGCCTCTATACAAAAAAGTTCATTCCGGATGCAACTGGATGACGGATTTCAAGTGCAGCTCTCGTAACTTCGGACAAACTTTAGAAGAGAAAGGCTATCAAAAATGAAATAATCGCCTTTGAAATTCTATTTACTTAGTTAAAGTTACACCTTGGTACATACTCGTTTCTCATTTCATGGCTGAGCAAAACGTTATGTCAGTTGGTCCCGAAATGGCATGATGACACACCAAATTAACGTATTTCATGTAATTTTTTTAAAATTAATCTCGAAAGCTTTCTCGGTATGGATTAAGACCCAGTGGTTGTTGAGAAGACTGTGGTTGTAGCCAACTATCGCTTAACGTGGTTAATTCGTTCCTGGAAAACACCATGGTTAAAGTGAAACCGCGTTTATCGTGTTTCAGTTTTCATACAAAATCTTTATGTATGTAAAGTATACAAAATTAACTCAAAAAACCAAACGAATTCATAAAAGCATGAACCAATTCCAATATTTACATTTTAAGTCCAACGTCAGTTGCTTTCCTCAGAAGAAATTGATCATAAAACATTTGACGAATTCGTAGATCCTGTTTCACTTTCTATGCTGGCGGTGGTTAGATTCAACCGATGAAGGATTTTTTTTTAAATTGTGTTCGACTCTTGTTTGCTTAGAAGCTTTTCATTTTTCCTCTTTTTAATATTGCTGAAGCTTAAGGTTTAATGGAGAGTGTCATGAGAAATAAATAGCTTCTCAATATTTTACTTCTCGCCTAGAGGACTCTTCTAGCCAATGTGATCGATTGGCTATAGAATGATGCACAACACCTCGTGCTTTTTATGTCGGAATTGGTGTGGCTGTAGTATGGCTCCGACTGGCTTAAAATGCACAATAAAACACAATGCATCGTGCTACTTGTGTGTTGTTTGTGGTGTCGCTGTTATATGGTTCTGGCTGGCTTTAATATGTTTTGGCTGGAGTTATAAGTTTCCGGTTGAAAAATCATATAATGCTGGATTTATAAGGTTCCGGCTTAACAATTATGTAAAGCACAATGATTCACAGTGCATTGTGCTACTTGTGCCATCGTTAGTTTGGTTCCAGCTGATATGGTTCCGGCTGGTGTGGTGGACACAAAATTAGGTATGATTATGTCTAATATTACCAACAAAATGAGAAAAAATAACAAAAATTTTAAGTCGTGTAAAATCGAAATCGCAGTAATCGAAACTTCGTTAAGTACAAAACCTCGTTAAGAGTTGGCTTACTTTAAAATTTTTACGTACGATATTTTAAAAAATGATTATTTTAAAAATAATTCGTATAATGATTATTATACACAGAAGTGTCCATTTATACTTCTTGTAATTGTAAAAAACATGCCGTTACATCACTCCCTTCTCAGTGAAATGGTCTCCTTTTGTGAGTTTGCTACGAATGCCATAAAGCAAACCCACAGATTTCTTCTAAATTTAATAATAATCGGGTGTGTCCACACAGGAACGACCAAGTCTCCCCGAATGAAAAGTACGCAATGCTGAAGAAGCCCTCCTAATGACCCATTGACTCCTAGAGGCCGGTGCCCAGCCACAACGAAGCAGTATAAAAGGGTAGGGACGTTTCCCCAACAGACAAAACTTTTCTTCCCTCTGGGAGACCTCTAGGCAATTGGTCGACCCCGAATGGACGACACATATGCTGGACTCACCACTCCGAGCCTGTGGTTGTCCAGTCGAGGGGATGACGGGCAAGTCAAACCTGCAACGATGGAACCGACACGAAGCGAAAAACCCCTCCCACCATACCGACCCGAAAATAAATTTAGTAAGTAGTACAAAGTAAGTAAAAGTAGTAAAATGACAAAAATACTATCTGGAAAAATAGATGGAGGCCGATGAATGAAAAGAGAAAATAAATAAAACCGAAGGCCAAGATATAATTCACCGTTATATTTTATATTCAACAAACACGAGAAATCAGCGACGAAAGAAGGATTCAAGAAAAGAGAAAAAAATCGAAAGGAAAATGGTCGAGAGAAAATAAAAGCAAATATTGTCGTAGATCATGAATAGTTTTGAGGGCGAAAGCAATGTTGGGCGTCTTTCCGCCTTTCATAAAAAATATATCCCATTGAGCGTTGGCTAAAAAGTGAAGTGGCCTCAACTGGCCACCCGGAAAAAACTCGTTGAGCGTTGGCTCCTCTTAACCGTAAAAAACGAAGTGATCTCAACTGGCCATCACCCGCAAAAAAAACTACAATGTAAAAGTCAAGTTCTATTTCGATAATGCATTTAATTATTTCATTTATTTGGTAAATTAGCATCCTGGGCTTTCATTAATGCTTCGGTCCAACCAAATCTTCAAAGCGACGGATTTGTACATTTTTTCGTTTTATTAGCGAATCGGCCGTGAAATCAACATAGTATAGTTAGTGGCGGAGTTGGTGATGGTCGTTTGTGGTGGTAGTATTTAGGTCAATGGTGAGGTTACTTGCGGCGTAATACCCGATGTATTTTAAAAAGTGGCTTTAGCCACTTAACTCGCTTTTCTAACGTGGCCCCTGCCGGAAAACGTTTTATGGTTTTGTTGGCTTGGTTTTTAACCTCCTTTTTTTGGAATCCGCCATGCGAGTCCAGATGTTTTTCTGCTGGTTGTATTGCCTCTTGCAAAACCATCTCGATACCATGGAGTAGCCCTTCTACACCTTTTACTGTGTCATAATGTGAAAATGAATTGTTTTTTCTTACTTGAAAATGGAAAAGATTGAGTGAGAAATGCGTATTATCCGAAAATGAGGACAAATTTCTTTACTCCAGATCGGGTGAACTCAAAATTCCATAAACTTGGTTTAACTCTATCAATATTGTTCATAGTCTTTGATTTGCTTAGCTATGAAAAGTACTTACGTAGGCGTCGTATCACTTTATATGGTGGCTACTGTGAGGCCAGTTCGTACTTTGTCTATTCGTATGAAAATGTCGTCACAAGTTTGCAGTGATTTTGGTACGAATATGTCATTTTGATTTGTTTTGCGAGTGTCCATTGGGATGAATTTGTTCATCGTGAAGTGAACGCAGTATTTGCACGACTTTTTAGAGCTGTTTTGAATTGGCGGTGGAAGCATTCGAACTTTGTGCTTTAATCGATCATTATGTTGGCCGGACCCACCACCGCGTAAAACAATCAACGCACGTTACGATGTATGTGAATTCGCATTACATGGCGGAAATGGTCCAACAATATCTAAATGGGATATGTTCAAATCCACCTGGTGTAATTTGAAAATTCCCGAGAAGTGATTTGGTGTGACGTTGCACTATACATTTTTGGGATAAACAAGATTTTGTTGGGTTACTTAAGTATCTTAAAGTGACGAGTTTGCGACTTGCTCGTACATTTGGATGTGATATATTATGTAAATTGTCGAAAATAGTCCGACGTAAAATCTCATGTATGCAAGGGCCATTGCTTCCTGTAATTATTTCCCAATGAATTTTTAAATCAGCTAATGGAAAATTTTTCTAATTTCCTCTTAGAAGAGCGCCGATTTGTAAAACTAGAGAGTACGTTTCTAAGTTCTAAATCGCAGGCTTGTGCTTTTGCGATGGTTGAATTGTCGAAAAGAGTTATTGTGAAGCCAAGCTCGTCATCGAGAGTCAGAGAAAGTCTGCCGGCGACCATATTGCCTCTTCCTTGAATATGCTGTATGTCTGTGGTAAATTGTGATACAAAATCTAAATGCCGTGCTTGCCTTGGATTTCGTTCCGCTTTAGTGAAAATTCGTGGTCGATAAATAGGGAGAATTGCCAAACTTCGGCAAAACAGTGAAGGAGTTTAATTGCTTGAATATTTTCTCTACTTTCTTGGAGAAAAATCCAACAGGTTCACAATTCTCTTTAATGAATTGATGTAACATTGCGCCTATTTGCTATGTCGGATGCACATGAATGAAGATGCTGCATTTTGTGCCATTAAGTGAATGTGATAAAAGAGAAATATATTTTAAGCTGTTCTTGAACTAAAGGAATGGATTTTGATTTTCTTCAGACTAAGAAAATTTTGAGGCGTTTTCGGTTCCGTGACAATTAGTGTAGTGAATTGTATATAGTATCTCTGCGAGCGTTGGGATGAATCAGTGGTAGTATAATTTACCACACCGACAAATTATTGTATTTGTTTGCGGTTTTGTGGTGCTGGGAATTCTCTAGAAGAGTGTCATTAGGTATTAATTTTGTGACTGAGGAGGACTGCAGACGTCAAGATTGCTTGTCTCAAACACACATTTTGCTGTGTTAATATAATGACGCCATATTTTGATAATTTTTGGAGCGGTGATACGAGCTGACGAAATCGTATTTTGGAAAATTTATTATCCATGTATTGCAGTTTAATATTGAGCGCACAAGCTGGTTGCACCACAATTTTGTATTGACGTTGGTTGAAAAAAAAATTCAGCCAACGGTTTAATTTGTTGAAAAATTTCAGATGGCTTTTCGCCTCCAATTTCGATTTTACTCAGAATAATTTCCAATTTCTGCCCCTCGTAAATGGAGTAGCGATCAATTAATACTGTTTTGTATTGTTTCGTATTTTTCAACAGTTTGAGGATTTGCCATCTCGCTCGAAGAACCAACATTTAGGATTGATATCCCAGAACCCTATAGTTAATTGTTTTGACGAGGCTATCTCCGGTTCAGCATGTTGCTGTGAACTGTGTTTAGAAAATCAATGAAAAGTTTGTTTTCATAACTAACTACGTGACTCGACAGTGAGTGTTGAGTGTAATAATGCACTCTTCGCTTTAATTTTAAATGTAAAAAAATAAAAACTTGCATGCAACACTTTTGTCACTAATTTTATCTTACTTTTTAACTAGAATAAACCGTCCTCGGTTGGTCACCAGTGGTGGAGAACACTGTTGTTGTTAAAGTACAACTAATTTGTAATTACGGAGGGAACAACAAAATAAATTTTTAATATTTCAACTAAACTAAGGAGATCTAAATAGTTAACTTCGATATATTTGACTTATTGAACTTTTGAAAATAAATGGAGGAAGAATGTGTTATGGCCAGTACTCAACTTTGTTTTACCACGAATACACTACACTTGATTTCTAAAGCGAGAAATTAAACTTGCCGGCCTTTTAGTAAAACTATCTTGTTTAATCAAAAAATATTTAGGCTGAAAATTCAGAAAACCAACAAGGTCTACTTAAAAGGTATTATAAATTATTAGAATCGTTTAATTCTCCCCAATAGATCCCAGTTATTGAAAAAGTTTATGCAGTTTCATTCAGAATATTCAATCCGGTTGGACTGTAGATATGCCGCATTTTCTTTATCAAAACACATCATTTCTTGTAAAATTTAAAAAATTATTTGAAATAATTTTGTTTGAAATTTCAATTAAAACCATTTGTTTTTTAATTCATTTTTCGTAAAATTTATATATGTACTATTCAAAATAATTGCAAAAGACGAAAAGATTTTATGGAAATTGTCACTTCCGGTATAGATCGATGTTGACCATAAATCTCTGGGATCTCCGAATTTACGAAAAAAGTTTAAGTACAAAGTTATTCCTGATTAATGAATCCGTCTGGGCAGTACTGTGGCCGATTTTTTATTGAAAAAAGGTGTTTTAACAAAAAACCGTTGTAAATTTTGAAAAATTGTTTTGGACTAGTATTGTTGCAATTATTAATTAAATTAGAATCTCTTAAATATTATTAGTTTGTCTCGTAAATGATATACATATAAAAATATTCCCAAAAAGCGAAAAAGCTTTCGCCTAAATTAACTACGGGGTCTCTTAATTTATAAGAAAAGCTTAAATAAGCACTATCAATACGATCAGTCAATCTCTCTGATCCTTAGAAAGGATAACACTTTTTTGCTTTTTTGACTTCGGGGATGCATAAGGTAAATCTGCAAAAATCTCAAGGTCAAAACTTTTCACAAATATTTTACTATTTTAAAGAAAATAAAGTGATGAAAAATGGTAATAGTGAACAATTATTTTTCTTGACGTAATGAAGGTCCCTGATATCAAAAGTGCAAAAAAAGTTCGTCCGAGGGTCTGGACTTCTGGATGGGTAATTAGAAATAATGGTTGGTAATTATTTTCACAAATCTTCATTTATATTAAATTCGGGGAACTGAAAAGCTTTTGGGATCTCTTTATCAACTGCAATTGAAAGTGGCAAAACACTACCCAATACTACGATATTTCTTTATTTCAATGATCTTGCATCAGACAACAACGATATTTTGACGATACCACTGTAGTTCGTACATCGACCGTTTTTCACTGGTACTTAATTTTCGTTTATGATAGAATACATACTTGTCGTTTGAAGAATGCCGTAAATTTTGCTAACGCATCTTAGTAATACAAATTACCGTTGTGGCGCTGGAAGGGTATTGATTTTTTTCAAAATCAATGAAGAATAGAGATATTTTTGAAATTCAAATTTCAAATTTGAAGCAAAACAGTTTTAATCACTTTGTTGTGTAAAACACATTTTTTTTCAAATTTAGAAAGGATATTTTCCTGAGTCGTTTTGCTACTAATTTTTCTACTGGAAATAAGCGATGCTTCTCAATTTTCCGTGAATTTTTTTGGTTTGTCAATTTAATACAGATTGATCAATTAACAAGTGTTGATATAGTGAGAATCAAAATACTGAAATAATATAATATACTGACAAAATAAATTTCAAAAAATATTAATCCTAAAATCAAAAATCGGACCAATATAGTTGGGCCAGTATTTAAAAATCCAAATGGTATTAAAGTGCACACCAATTTTTTAGTAAAATCATAAGTAATGTGTCAGTAATTTTTAAAAAATGAGGTCCTTCTATGTGTCCGCAGTAACAATTTCCCAATTCACAATTCACAAATTTGACCAATGCACCGCTGCTACCACTTCCCTTAAAGGGTCAATATATAACCCTTAACTGGTTGTGCTATATCTTCATTAACAATTATAGATACTAAAACCTCGCTTATTTTGGCATTTTACGCACTGAACTATTAGTTATTACTAACCAAGGCGAAATAGTAATGTCACTTAAATTTACGACCAACCTCGTATTCGTGCTAAAAAGAATCAACCAAAGCATGTCAAATCTAATAAATGCATTGGCTTGGCTATTTGGATATTGAGCCGATAAATTATGAATTTCTGTACGAGTTCAAAACTACTACATTTGAATAAAATGTAAAGGCTAGTGCACAAATTATTCGCACGAATTCCCTTTAAAATATATAATTAGCACGGCCTTGCCCGCTGCTATCCGGTCTGTTTTTACTATACATTCTCGGATAACAATAAAACAATACCCCAAAGATAAACTTAAACTAGTAATAAACACTAAGAAAACAACAATGCGATGTTCAAATAGTGCAAATAATGCCCAAATAAAATCGCCTGGTACGCAATATGCTAATTTTCGGTGTGCGCGCATAATATTCAACTAATGATTTCTGTAAATTAAAAATTATCCATCACACGCTATTTATGGTGTGCAGGTCTCAAATTTAATGAGATTTGACAGGTGATTGGCGTAGGGGTCACAGTTAGTCGCTCAAGGTTTATCTTATTTGTACAGTAATGACATCAATTTCATTCATAAGTAAAAATTTATTAAAAGATGTATCAAAGATCGATCCATTTATGTTAAATGTCAATTAGTTGATATAATTGCTTCAATGAAACATAAGTATCACATAAATTGTGAATGTTTGTGATGCTGAATTTTACAATTAATTAGTAAAAAATTCGAATTTTGTCACTATGTCACAATTTGTGGTTTGTCAAAGTAAGGATAATCTTAAAATATTTCACGATTCACGAGGAATTTCCGTTTTGTGGTCAATCTTCAAATTATTACATTTTAATTATAATTCGACGACGAAAATTTTAATTTCTTGTGTCTCTTTGTGGTTGAGTAGTAGTAGTGAATTACAATGTTTATGTTTACTTAAATAAAATAAATCTGACCCTGCAGGCTGCAACTCGATATAGCAGATCATTTAATAATGAACATGCGAACCTGTTGCTATAATTTAAATATGTCAGGTACTTGTATCCAACATATCAGAGATTTCGAGCGGTCATGTTTATCCCGGCTAGGGCCCATCGTGTTGAGGTGGGGTTTTCGAAATGTACAGAAAACCTTGTAATTATTCTAACAAATTAAATAAAAATGAAAAAGATTCAGAAATGCAGACATCCACCATCGACCTACCACTTCGACATATCTACTCTAGCCCATCCTCAGCTTCAACTTGATTTAGCCTCGTGATTTGTTTAATAAATAACAAAAAAAACTAAATAATTAATTTAGTAAGGCATAAAATAAACATTTTATTTATCTAAAGAAAAGCTCGAATGAAATGAAAAAAATAACCGCAGCAGCTGCCCTTTCTAAACTCGTGCTAGTTAATTTTTTTAGTTCTTTGTAGCATCTAGCAAGGCGTAAATGCAGTGTCTGTTTTATAAACAAGAATATTGGGAATCCTAAAGAATTGTGAAAATAATTTAACGAGCTCATTTTTAATAAATTTAGGGTTAACAAGGCCGTTGCTTCTATTAAAATCGGGGCTTGTTACGACTCCTTTCGGTGTCATAGCTTTGCGCTCACCTGAGATTATAATTTTTTGTATTTATTTCTAAAAATTTCGTTATCATTGAATAATTGATGCCTTTTTCTGATGGCATTGCCATCTATTCACTGGCATTGACAATGTGCGACCAGGTAAATATAGAAGAATGTTTCGTTTTGTATGTTTCTTGTTTTGGTATGTGCGATTGATGCGCGGAAAGAATGGGTAGGGGGGTCACGCGCACAAATAGAAAACCCAAAAAGCACGATAACGGATAAAAATGTGGTTCTAGTTGTTTTGGGTACGAGAAATTCTTTTGGGGAGTCAATTTAGGGATTTAGGGGTAAATTATTTACTGTGGTAAAAATCGGATTTAGAACAGATTTTTCGATCAGTTTGCCGTAGAGTTTTTGAAAAATAAATGAATTTACCGAAAAATTTACTTAAAATTGACCTTTACCCGACTATTGGCCCGCAGCCTAAGTAAACAAAATATAAATACGTAAACTACGTTTTGCTTGGGTGATAACAAATAATTATGAAAAACAAAATGGCAAAAAATTTTTTGTTGAATTGAAAGAACCGCCATCATTAAAATAGTGAATTTTGCTGTTTTTAGTTTTACTGTTCAAGAACAATTTAATTTAATTATTAGTGCAATATAATATATAGAATAATGGGAATTTTGGTTCCAGATGACAAATTAAAATCAAATGGTGTGATCTTATAAACACCGATATAAAAAATTATTTTTTTGTGAATTTTCGGATGCCGCAATAAAAGTAAGTAATCTGCGGGCGGCCAACAGATGCTCGTTCACATTTATATAACAGCGAATAGTGCCACAACAATTGCGTTAACGCCGTAACCAATTTTTCTGTAAATCGCGAGACGACGCCAAACATTTCTACGTGTTCAGCGGGTGTAGGCCGCAACATACAGGTAGCCATTTGTAAGTTATATTTGGTATCGTTGAAAGGCACCGCAACCTACGGGTGGCCAGTTCAGGCCATTCGAATTTTCGGTTAAAGGTGGGCGGACGCCAAACGTTTTTTTTTCGGTCAAGAGCGGGAAGACGCCCAATGGCTTTTATTTTCGGTCAAAGGCAGGAAGACGCTGAACCCAGTTATAATACGAGGCCAACCACGTGGCCATTTGTATTGTTTGGATTAACGGTGAGGAGACCCTTAACCCATTTCGGTGGGACCTTGTCTGAGGGTTAAGGAGGTACAATTTTCGTTTTCCTTATTTTTTTTTCATTCATTTTGTTTATTCTAAAATCAAGAATTATTTTAAATTGTTAAATTTTAATTTTTTTCCAAATTTTATTGTATTGCAATCAAGTACCATAACGGTTGTTTGGTACGAACAGGGAGGAAATGGTTTCGCCCTCAAAATTATTCACTGATTCACTTGATTTATTTTCTTTCGCTCCGGAATTTTTCACGTTTAATCCTTTTAGTTTGATTTATTTTTTCCCGTTTTTACCCCTCCTGCCACCTATGATTTTTCCCCGCTGGACAAATTTTATTTTTCTTATTTGAATAAAAAACAGCACTGCGCATGATTCCTGGCATTCGGTCTTATTCTTTCATCGGTCTCACTGTATTTTTGTTCCGTTACTAACCTGATTATTTTACCTATTTCTTGGGAGGGGGATTCTCATTTTGTATCGGTTCCATAGTTATAGGCTGAGCTTTGGTGTGGCGAGTCCAGCATATGTGTTGTTCATACGAGGACAACCGTAAAATCTACACGGTCTCCCGAGGCACTCCGGCAGTCTCAAGCTGTCGGAGTGTGAATTGTGGGAAATCCTCTAGAGGTCTCTCCGGGTGAAGTTTTGCCTGTTGGAGGAACCTGTCTACCCTATTATGCTGCTTCGTTGTGGTTGGGCATCGGCCTCTAGGAGTCGATGGGTCATTCGGGGGGTTTCTTCAGCAGACATTTTACTTATCACTCGGGGAGATCCGATCCTTCCTGGGTGGACCTGATTATTATTACATCTACTCACAGGAGAACCCAAGCTTAAACTTCCGCACGACCCAAAACCCTGAGATCTAGTCGGCAAAATCACCGTGAGAGGCCTCTGCATGTTTAGATAAAATCTGCGGGTTGACTTCATACCACTCGTAACAGGCTAATAACAAAAGAATGTGAGATTGCTGTTAAATGTAACATCTATTTTATTAATTTTTCAAACGAAGTTTACTCTAATTTTGCACATTCTCGTTTAGACTTTAATTATTTTAACTACTTTGTAGTCGTGTGTTCCTTCTTTATTAGTTTCTAGTTATTCCTTTGTCTTCAGCCTCACTTCCGCGAGGAAGCAACTTATTCCACCCAGCGCGTCACACATTTTTTTTAAATTTTCAATTCTTAGTTTTCCTACCTTTTGTACAGTCGATGAGACTAATGTGTGCATGTTTCTTCCTTGCAGCTTAACTTCAGGGCCAATCTGGGATCCGGTTTTGAGTTTTAGAACCTTGAAATTGATAATAACGGTTTCAACTCGAAAATAACACCGGGTTCATAAAATTCTATTTTATTATCAAATACTAGGGTTATTGATGTAGTTCCTCAGTGATCGTCGATATACCAGGCGTACAGGTAAGCGAGATCGCAAGTGTATATATAGAAAATACTTGCTTATTTGGAGCAAGAATCCATCGCAGAAGAGACTGTTTCGGTGATGCCAAAAAGGCTCAGGCGGCCATTAAAAAGTTGCAGTTCGTGATTCCAACCAGCCTATCATTTTTGACGAGGTAAAACTTGGTACTTTTTGTTTTGTGTTTTGTGATGAAATCATCCAAAACTACTAAACACCAGGGTCCCTGGTTCAACTGATACTAGTTAAACATTAAACTCATGAACATTAAACTCATAGCTCCATTCACTATCGTCTTCAAAAATTTGCAGTTGCTCTGAATTGCACCAGAAATATGCACGATCGACATGCGTATAGCCATTGTGTAATAACCAGCCAAGCAGCAAATAGTCTTTAGCATCCTTTATACTTCCGTCCATATTGACGATCCATATTGATTATACTAAGATTGTTAGTGAGTGTGGTCCAAAACTGTTCTTTTGTCCGTTTCCCGTCTGCTGTTTGGAATGAGCCCACAGCTACATGGTAGTTTGCGGTTACCCGCTCCACCAATTCTTCTCTTTGATTATTAGTTATTCGACGACGGTTTGAATTCTGAGAAGACTGGGAAGAGAAATGAATTTTTCAAAACCTAATATTAAATGATGAGTAGCACTGCTTGTGCTATAACGAAAGAAACACAAGCTCGAAAATTTTTTAAACAAGATTCGTTTGATTAAAAACCGTGAAATTTACAAATTTCGCACTTTATACTACATATTGAAATTTTCATATTTACTAATTTTAATACATTAAAAAATTTAAAATAAAATATTTAATTTTTAGATATACATATGTGTATGTTTGTTAATTTTATTTTCGAGGTTATGTATGAACGTTTTAAATTTTCGATTATATATATTTACCATAATTCTTTTTTTACAAAATATTATCACAAATTATACTAAAAATCACAAAATTATCACACAAAATTATCTCGCAAAATTATCTTACACACTAAATATCACTTCATATAAAAGCTTCATATACTGCTTACGAAACGTCAACATCTCACATTATGATTCATCATTTCTACACAAAATTCATTTGGCAGGGTTGAGAATTTTTTATTTTGATTTATCTCACAAAAAAAGCATCCACTAGTGAGATAAATGTGTGAGATGCGAACACGAAATCACGTCCCAGTGCAGCGTGCAATTGCCAGAAAGTGTGTGTTTTTGATGTATCTTTTGCATAAACTGATCATATATTCACGTCGATTATAGAATTCCGTATGCGAATCGATTGGGGATAAAAAAAAATTTAAATCAAAGTCTCATAGAAATTTCTAACGATTTTTACACAATCAGGAAAGTAAAAGTAAAATTTGTTTTAGATCCACAATTATTTTATTGCGTTTGTGCGGGGAATCATACAAAGTGGTTTGCATGGAAATCAATAAAACTGTCTAGGCTACTTTGATTTGTTGCTATTGTTTTTTTTTATATTCAGTTTACAATCCGCATTCGATTCGTTCTCTCAGATTCTATAATTAACACGGTTAGTAATTATATGCGGATTAAACGAACTCTAAAGCTTTATTTTAATGTTGATGGAGGAGGAGTTAGATGTTTAGAAGTTTAGCTACTTTGCTGAACATATAATTTTATGTTAAAGTCTTTCTCTGGCAAGGACCTATTGAAACCATGCAATACTACTCTAGCTACGATTAAACTTATCGTGACAAACAATCCTCGTCTTGGCATGCAATGCGCAAATTTTTTTTCAAACAAATTTTTTGTACGTATATGTTAGGGTTTATTGGTATCAGGAATACAACATGGTTTCCGCAGCAAGCAAAAATAAAAAATGCTTGCGGAAAAAATTAAGAATCATTTCTTAAGTGTTGTCTCACACAATAGATCTAATAATATGCAACCGCCAGTCACTCTGTATGTCTAATGGCCACCTACCGTGTTGTATAAAAATTGTAATAAAAAAAATATTAACTTAAGACAACTGATCACGTTTATGCCCATTTTGCACTTCATCTACCCTTTTGTTGTTAACTTTTCTCTATTTAAAATTATGTTATGAAAATCTTTTGCTTAATCTTAATTCTATAGTTAATCAGATATATATATATATATATATATATATATATATATATATATATATATATATATATATATATATATATATATATATATATATATATATATATATATATATATATATATATATATATATATATATATATATATATATATATATATATATATATATATATATATATATATATATATATATATATATATATATATATATATATATATATATATATATATATATATATATATATATATATATATATATATATATATATATATATATATATATATATATATATATATATATATATATATATATATATATATATATATATATATATATATATATATATATATATATATATATATATATATATATATATATATATTCAAGACAACTAATAAAAAATTAAATTTATTTAAAGAAAAAAAAATAGAGAAATATAGAAAAAATTATATGCATATTTTATCTGACAAATCCGTTCAAAATTGATACACAACCAATGCTTGTTTTATTAATAATTATAATAATATTTCTTGTATTCTTTTTATCGCATTATATCGTGTTCTTAAGAAAATAATTGAGATGAATTTTTTATTTATCCACTCGTTAATAAGACAAAGAAATAATATAATCCGAATAGCAATTTAAATATCTAGAAATATAAAATATAACGATCTATGACAAAACTGATTGTAAAGCAATCGTTCTAACTAGATAATTTTATATCTTGACAAACAGACCAGCGAGCTATAATTTTTGATCGATTCTCACAATTTCAAAACAATATAATTAACGCGTTAATCGCTGTAACGTTAATTGAAAAGGATTAAGTTGTTTTGTTTCGTGTGTGCAACAGGTTGTGTATATTGAAATAATGTTCTACAACAGTTTCATTTTCTTTAGTATAAATAAGAATCTCGTTTAGCACAAAGCACAAAAAATTTATTTTTTTCAACTCAATAATTTTTAAAAATTTTATACTTTCAATTATTTTGAATTTTGTTTCTTGGGATTTTGTCTATAAACTTAAAATTATTTTAAAGCAAAACGGTATTCATATTTCATGTAAATATTTTGATTGTTATCCAAAATTTTGTTCACAGACATTCTACGAATTCACCGTCCGCTGTTCACACAGCTATGACTGATGATTAGAATCTCATTTTAACTTTACGGACTTTCAACACGATTTTGCGAGTATCTTTGGTCGAGCATCATCGGTCTTTATTCGGCCACATTTAAACTCAGCGTTTAAGTTCCCTTGTTATTGCCTGTTCCTACCATAAGCAGCAATCTGAAGGCCTGTTAAAGTTGTAAATATCCGTCTTTCAATAAACTCCGAGACTGAAACTTCATATGATTTTTTAAATAGTATGCCGAGTTTCAAACGATGTGTGTCAAAATTTTAAAGAACTTGTATGTAATTTCAACTTAAAAAAATTTTCTGGCATACTGAGGTAAAAATTTAATACTCAGTGTATTTTCTTGAGACAATTATAACAACACCACCATGGCTAAAGCAAAAACTAAAGCATTTTAGAATTTTGCTTTGGCTGAATGATAATGCAGATTTGCATTAGTTGAAACAGCTGAATAGCGCTGATTCAGCTAAAGCAAAAAAGTTTTATTTCTCAAGAAAATACGGCTACTGTTAAAGTTAGCCGACTCGCTCCAGCCGAATAATGTCGATAATGAAGATTCGGCTGAAACGATTAAAAATATCAGCCGAAAAATGTCGATAATGCAGATTCTGCTGTGACGATTAAAACACCACCCGAAAATGACGATAATGCAGATTTAGCTATAGTAACAAAATTGGATCAGTCACAAATGTCGGTAATGCAGATGTAAATTAACATGTCTGTCAAACTCGGTAAGGCAGATTCATATACATAGTCAGACGAAAAATATCGATAAAGCAGATAAATAATTTGGGTGTTAAACTATTTCATTTAAAATCAAAAATATTTATTTCGATTCATTAACGTATATTACTCAAAATTAATTTTTTTTAAGCTATAATAAAAAACTATTTTATTACTGACAAAACTAGATGGCACAAATCAAGAAAACCTTCAAAAATTTCAGGTCGATTTCCATGTGAAGAGTCCGGGAAAACTCGATTGAATATTTCGCACACACAAAATTTGAAAATTTCTAAAAATTGACCGTTTAAAGTGTCATGGCTGGAAATAGATTCAAATGAAAGGCCTTATTAATGGTCACATTTGGAAAAATTTCAGGTCGATTTCTATGTTGGAAGTCCGGGAAAACTCGATTGAATATATCGCACACACAAAATGTGAAAATTTCTAAAAATTGGCTGTTTAAATTGTCATGGCTGGAAATAGATTCAAATGAAAGGTCTTATTGATGATCATACATGGAAAAAACTTCAGGTCGATTTCTATGTTGGAAGTCTGGGAAAACTCGATCGAATATATCGCACATACAAAATTTGAAAATTTCTAAAAATTGACCGTTTAAAGTGTCATGGCTGGAAATAGATTCAAATGAAAGGTCTTATTAATGATCATACTTGGAAAAAATTTTAGGTCGGTTTCTATGTTGGAAGTCCGGGAAAACTCGATCAAATATATCGAATTTGTATTTGCATTGTCGATATTAATCGGCTGTCATTTAATCTTTTTAATATTTAATCTGCATTATCGGCATTATTCGGCTGGGTATTTCTGTGGATTTATAACCACTTTATATATTTTATTAAAACGAATTTTTCCGGACACCCCACATGGAAATAGACCTGAAATTTTTTCCAGAGGTGATCATCAATAAGACCTTTCATTTGAATTTATTTCGAGCCATGACACTTTAAACGGTCAATTTTTAGACATTTTTAAATTTTGTATGTGCGATATATTCGATCGAGTTTTCCCGGACTTCCAACATAGAAATCGACCTCAAATTTTTTCCAGGTATGATCATCAATAAGACCTTTCATTTGAATCTATTTCCAGCCATGACACTTTAAAAGGCCAATTTTTAGAAATTTTCAAATTTTGTGTGTGCGATATATTCAATCGAGTTTTCCTGGACTTCCAACATAGAAATCGACCTGAAATTTTTTCCAGAGGTGATCATCAATAAGGCCTTTCATTTGAATTTACTTCCAGCCATGACACTTTAAACGGTTAATTTTTAGAAATTTTCAAATTTTGTATGTGCGATATATTCGATCGAGTTTTCCCGGACTTCCAACATAGAAATCGACCTGAAATTTTTTCCAGGTATGATCATCAATAAGACCTTTCATTTGAATCTATTTCCAGCCATGACACTTTAAACGGTCAATTTTTAGAAATTTTAAAATTTTGTATGTGCGATATATTCGATCAAGTTTCCCCGAACTCTCCACATGAAAATTGACCTGTCGTTTTTAAATGATATTTATTAGATAAAGTGCCGTTTAAAATATTGTCTAAACTTGTAACTATAGAGGCATTTCACGCCTTACCTCCCCAAACATCTAGTTTGGCACTTAGAAAATTTTGGGTTGGTATATTAGTTTTAATTTTTTCCAATGAAAATTTATTTTACATTTTTTAGTTGGTTTTTATGAATAACAAAATAAAACATTTGTAATATAAATTAATTCATTCCGGCTTTAAATTCTTATCTGCATTATCGACATTTTTCGGCTGGGATGTTACCGACAAAAATCGGCTGTCATTTTCTTTTTTTTTTTTGATAAAAGAATAATAAAATTATGTGCGCTTACCATTTTTTGTAAAGTAAAGAAAAAAAAATTGTTAATTAAGAATAATAATTTCATATCACGAAGTATTTATTAATTTAAACCCTTAAACAGCGGGGCTGTGATAAAAGTGGTTTCGCAAGTCGTTTGTTGTGTCGTTGCAGTCGATACCCTTGAGATTAATATCAATTTTATATTTTTTTTTTTGTGATAAATTTGTTATAAAACAGAACACCAAAGATTCATTGCTGAAAGATTTTACAGTTTTTACTGTATATTTTTGAACCATTCGAGGATATTTCGTTGGTTATATCATAAGTCATATAGCTGTGCGGCATAGTGAAACAAGCTATGTATCTATTTCGCGAGGATTCACGTTATATATATACTACAACGGGTGCCGCTTGAGATTTGTATCGTACAGTTTTTATCGTACATATTGGTTATATACCGGCGAAGGACGCTCAACGTACAGGTGGCCAACCGGCCATTTGTTAATTTGTTTTCCTGAAAGTCACAAGGCTAGACAACGCCCAACCAAATTTGTTTACGGGCAGCCAGTTGAGGCCAAATACATTTATCGGCAATCCCAGGCCGCAACGGTTATTCGGTTTACGGTGGTAGGACACTCAACGGTCCGGGGGTGGAGCCTGTGGCAGGACGGCAACAAGGCCGCAACCCATTCGGCTGCAAGGATGCCGCTGCAACCCTACCTGTCCTAAGGTCAATGATATGACGTTTTTTCTCTCTTAATTTAAGGTTTTCATTTATTTTTAATTTATTTTATTTCAAATATTTTTCAAATTTTCAACTTTTATTTTTTTTTTAAATTTTCAATTTTTTTATTTTAATTGTAATCGAACGCGATAGCGGTGCTCGTGCGCACAACCTTGGCACACATTGGTCTCGCCCCAAAAATTTTTTTGAGGCGGTTATTTTTATTTCTTCTGGAATTTTTTTTTCTTACTGGTTTTGGTTTCCGCTTCCTCGGTGGTGAATTAATATAAAAAAAAATGGATTATGGATTATACAGGCTGCGCTTGTCACTCCCATTCATCCCCTTGGCAGGACATCCACAGGGTTGAAGTGGTGAGCCAAGCAGATGGGTCGTTCCGTCGAAGTGTGAATTGTGGGAGATTGTTTGGAGGTCTCTCCGGATGAAGAGAGGCTTGGTCTGTTGGAGACAAGTCGATGGGTCATTCGGGGGTCTCTTCAGCAGAGTGGGTACTAGTCACTCGAGAAGATCCGGTCGTCACCGGATGGACACACCCGGTTATTATTTCTTTAAACGCTGTTCTTCAAGTTTTGTTCGACAAATTTCGGCGGAACATCTTATTTTTTCATTTATCTTGAGTTTTCGATTTTTTTATAAATTTTCTGTAAATACGGTGTAGGCATTTCTCCTTCAGATCTAGTCGGCAAAACCACCGTGTGAAGCCTCTGCAAGCTTAGTTGGAATCTGCGGGTCGGCTACTGAGCCGTCCGTAACAAATCAACCATAGAACGTTGGTTTGAGTTTAAACGTGGCCGTACAAACAGTGACTTTGTTGAATGATTTGGGCACTTTTTCTAGAAAAGATAAGAAAGCACAGAATAGCTGACACCTAAAAGATATCAAAAAGGCGTCTGTACTCTATTTTGAAGGAAAATTTGTCCATGAGAGAACTCTGATCGCGGCACTAACCCGCAGAGAGCTATTTAACCGTACCTAAAGTTTTTGAAAATCATAAAATACCCTATATGGGAAATCCAATATGTGATTACCACTTTGGATTCGATAAAGAAGCGTTTGTTCAATTCGATCCTGATAACAGCTGTTACATTACTACGTGTTTTGCAACAATGCCACTGAGATAATGCTGGACAACATAATTTTAGACAGAATACATAAGCTTTCGATACCGTTGGATAAATCGAAGCCAGAGATAACAATACAATGAGAACCGTGCAGCCTAAGGGTAAATTTCAATCCAAAACGATTATTCATTTCAAAAACGTTGCACTAGAATTTTGTAGAAGATGAAAGTTTCAAATTGCGATATAAAGGTCGATTTTGCCACCTTTAATAATTTATTACACCAGACCTCCACCAGATACTGGGTCGAATGTTACTTTGTGAGCCTAGTGAAAGGAAAATCAACCTTATTCAGATGGGCAATAAATTATTTTTGTGTCAGGTTAGGCGAATTTGGCTTCAGACTGTAAATAATTTATGACACCAGACCGCCCCCAGATATTGTATCAAATGTTACTCCATGAATTTGTAGAGGGCAGGTCAAGCTTATACAGGTTCATAATAAATTATTTATTTGTCAGATATGACAGAATTGGTTTCGGAAGTTTGAATCTTGAAATGTGTATAATTTAAAAGTTGATTTTGCCACCTTTATTCATTTAGTACACAAGACCACCACCAGATAATGGGTCAACTGTTTCACGATACACCCTATTATATGCTTGCGGGACGGATAAGAGCAGATCATGTATACTGGTGGAAAATAATATAAATGTTTTTCTACTTCCGCAGTATTGGAATGGGGACATCACTGCGGTCTGCATTGAGACAGAGGGTAGAACATTCCGCATATAGCCGCATATATGGACTGGAAGAAGCTTGTGCCGCCAGCGAAAGATCGGAGTTATCCTAGGGTGCGATGCAAACGCGCACCATACCATCTGGGGTAGCTCGGACATCAATGATAGGAGTGAGTCATTTTTTGAATATCTTTTAAAAACTAGTAATATAGGTCAAGAACCCACCTTTATTATTAGAAATAGGCAGGAGGTTCTGGATGTGACTCTGGTCTCCGATTTTAGGTCACCTATGATCAGGGAATGACGGGTGGCGAAAGAGCATTCCTTCTCTGACCATCGGTATCTAATGTTTAAGATCAATCTCCAATTATTTACAAATCAGTACGTCATCAGAAATCCAAGGAGGCCAGGGCTCTCCGACACGGGTAGTGATCTGGATTCAATGGTAGATATTCTTACTAGGACTTGCAATACCTCTATGTGGGAGACCATTAACAAAACTGAGGTGAAAGCGAAAACAAGTTTGGTGGACCTCGGCACTTGCGGACTGCCGGAAAGTCTGTGGGTCTGCTTTCAATTGAGAGAAAGGCTTCACTAGCCTGGGATTTCTATAAGGAATACCTCAGAGAATATAATAGGCAATCAAAGATGGAGCAAAGGACTTCGTGGAAACTCTTCCGTAGAATGGAACGGGTTTCGGAAACTTCACGCTTAAGAAAGAGTCTCTCTACCAGTCCAGCTGTGTCCAGGCTATCTGATTAAACCGGATAGCAAATAGACGGCTTCTAGTAAAGATACTCTTGATCTTTTGATGAAAACTCCCAGGAAGTGAGGATGCGCGGATTGAATAACTGTGGGGCCCAACTGTTGTGTACAGACTATATTCTGAATATGCGGAAAATAAAATGGGTTATTAAAAGTTTTAAGCCTTTAGGTCATCTAGTCCGGATGGGATTGTACCAACAGAAATTCAATAGAACTCAGAGGTCTTGCTCCCCTGGCTGGAGGTTATTCTCAAAGGATGTCTGAAGTAGGGGTACATTCCGAAGAAATGACGGGAGGCTAGGGCGATTTTCATCCCCAAAACGTAGGTAGAAGGTTGCACTGCAACCCCAAGGACTTAGGACCAATATCTCTGGCCCAGAAACGTACAATAAGCGTAAGTTCGTGGACACGGCATTACATGGCTTGGTTCGGGAAACTGAGAAGTCACTGGTGGTGTTTTCCAATCTCTTGCTAGGAAACAGAAGGGTTATAGCGTCTCCGTCAGAAGACAGGTTGTTCGGGAAACACCTCAGAGAGGTGTCTTCTCTCCGCTTCGTTGGAATGTAGTAAACAACGGACTACTATTGGAACTGGAGGGGGAAGGAATAGGTGTAGTTGCTTATGCCAATGGCGTAGCGATAGTAGTCTCGGGAAAGCACCTGGGTACAATCATGGGTGTGATGCAGAATGCGTTGTCAGTCACTGCAAGTTGAGCCAGCAGATATGAATTGGGGATGAACCCATCTAAAACAGAGCTGGTATGTTTTCCCTAGGAGGTATACAATTCCGGAAGTAGTTCCACTAAGCTTGAATGGTCATGCTGGCTTTTACTGGTAAGGCGAGATCCTTAGGGATTTTTGTAGACAGTAAGCTCAGTTGGAAACCAGATACGATAGAAACAGTGAAGAAAGGTTCTGTGGCACTCTACCCGTGCAAAAATGCCATCGGAAGGAAATGGGGTCTGAAACCGGAGCTGGTGCACTGGCTTTACACGGCAGTTGTAAGGCCCGCACTACTGTATAATGTGTTCGCTCGGCTTTCAGCGGGATCGAGGGAGAAGTGCTTGCAAAAAGGGCACTCAACTTTATTCAATTCCGTGAGGCATACTCTGGTGAATTTGGATTATTTAACACCTCCTTTGTTCTTTTGTAAGCGGTTTAAGGTGATTCTCTCCTCTAGGGAGGATTGGAAGAGTATAGTCTCATCGTGGAGACTGGGACAGTTAAATTCTTCACGGACGACTCGAAGCTCGATGGTAGAGTGTGACTTTGTGTGTTCTGTGGACAATTAAATGTGAGTATATCCTTTCGTCTCCCTGATTACCGCAGTGTGTACCAGGTTGAAGTTATAGCGATTGAAGAGGTCATGAACTGGTTGAAGCATAGTGTAATATTGTTGACTGATATCACTATTTATGTGTGGACAGTCGGAACTCAGGCGACCTTGTTACGACTGTGTGGTCGCAACCACAATGTTTGTATTTTATATTCCCAGGGTTGGTGTCTTTACTTTCCATTGATTGCTCAATATTTGTATTTTATATTCCCCTCGGTTTGTGTCTTCGCTTTCGGAGTTGTTTGTTTATTGTGCGCTAAACGCACTCGCGACGTTCGGTTTTGTACCTCATCGTGTGGTGGCGCTGGGGTAAGAAGAATGACGAGAGAGCGAGACCTATGCGCATCGAGTGTGTGTAAAGTAAAACGTTTTAGAAAAATGTTTTTCTTATATGCTTCTCGTTTATATCAATGCGAATTGATGTAAACGAAAAACAGAGAAGAAAGCCGAGTTTTAGTTTGAGATATTGAAAAATACAGTTGACTGGGTGATAGACCGGTAGTTGATTTTGGACCGATAAGATAAAAATTATTGTAATTTAATTTTATAGAAAATAATAAAAATAAAAATAAATTTAATCACTTGTGAATATGGTAATTTGTGATTGAGTGCGACATAATTTTTTTTATTAATTGTTTATGTGCGGTGTGTAACAACTCACAACCCCCGAATTTGAGCTGCTTTGACGCAGGTAAAACAAAAGTAAAACGGTTTATATTCTTGTTAGTGGAAAGTATAATGATATACACTAAGGAAAAATTAAAAGTTTCCAAGAAAGTTTTGGTCTTTCTTTAACTTTGTCAGTGTTACTTATTTTACTTAATTTTATTTGAGTTATATAAACTATATGGGTTGCTAACCGTCAGTGATCAATTTGATTCTAAATAAAAAAAAAGCAAAAGAGAAAATTACAAGGCCATTTTGAGTTTCTGCATTGGAGTATAATGGCGAAAGTGCAGTAGCAACCGCAGTTTTGTTTGCACCAACGTTGTCTCAACGGGTTAAGGCGAACAAACGCCCAACGTATATTAGCGGTAACGGGTGGCCAGTTGAGGTCACTCCACTTTACACGGATTCGGCGGCCAGGTGAGGCCAGCCGTGATTGTTTTATTGGTATCGGGGAGAGGCCCCGCAATGACGACGGAAAGCCAACCGGCTATTTGTCGTATTGGTATCGGGGAGAGGCCCCGCAACAGTACCGGCACCAAGCCGCAACGGTTCAGGGCGGCGACCCTGTGGCATGACGACTGCCCAAGGTCGCACCGGTAATTCTTTTTGGTGTTATTTAAGGTACGATTTTTTTTGTTTTTTTTTATTTTTATTTAATTTTTTTTGGTATTTTTTTAAATTTGTTTATTTCTAATTTTTTTTTAAATTTTTACATTGAGATAATATTTTTGTAATCGAGCGCCGGATAAAGGTCGCGCGCTCGGTGCACATTGCTCTCTCTCTCTCTATCGTTCTCTCCCTTTCTCTCTTTTTATCGTGGGAAGTTGGGTTTTTTTGTCTACCTTAAATAAAAAAAAATGAATTATTAAAGTTTTCGGGTTTGGTGTGATGAGGGGGGAATTCCCATCCTGTGTTGGCGTAGGGTTTTCGGTCCCTTGGTGCCCGCATTCGGATTCGAAACCGGTGTTTACCACCGTGTGAGTTTGGGCGGATGCGCGCACCAAGGCACCTCTCTACCGTTATAATTTTTTTTATTTAAATTTTTCTGCTGTTCGTTCCTCAGGTTCCGGCCGACAAATTTAGGCGAAACTCGGTTATTATTATTTGCGTTTTTCCCTTAAATATCTGTAATCACGGTGTAAGCCAGGAGCCACGCATGCCTCAATCCTCACGAAGCTTCGCACTTCTCCCTGAGAATGTAGCCGGCAAAAACCACCGTAGAGACCTCTGTGTGTGCTTAGTGATATCTGCAGGTTGGCAGTAGCCAGCCTGTAACAACCTTTCTTTCCATGCAATAAAATAAATAAATAAAGACTCTTCAACTGGAATCAGAAAAAGAATGAGTAGAAAGGCCTATGCCAGTGCTGAAAGCAGCGAGTCATAGTGTAGTAGTTATCTTTGGAAATGCTAGGTGGCTCCACAGTCCGACTGGCAGGGTAGCAAAGCAGGTATGGCTTGAGCTAAGTTTGAAGCAATCCAAGATTTTAATCATACTAAGGAAGCGTGATTTAGGTATAATTGTAAGGGTACTTACCGGACACTGCCTTTTCGTAGATCATGCGAGAAGGCTGGGTCTAGATGCAAATGACTTCTGCAGAAGCTGCACGGACGAGGAGGAAGAGGAGGCTCTTGTTCACTTCCTATGCTCACGCCCTGCGCTAGTTGACAGAAGTCATGACCACTTGCGCAAATACACAACGGACAGCCTCTCTGAATAGCACTATATGGTTTAAAGGGAATTGAAATGATGTCGGATCCTGTTGTATCACAATAAGCCAAAATTGGCCTAAATGTACGATAGCAGCCACTGAAACCTAACCTGATCTAACCTACACTGAATATGCTCCAAACCGTGAAGGCCTCAAATATGTAATTCAAAGGTTCATTTTATACTACATTAAAAAATTTATTACACCAGACTGCCACCATATATTAGGCCAAATTTGTGTGAGCATTCCAAAACTAATTAATTCCAATTAAAGCTTTTATCACTTTACTCGATGCTTTTTTATTGAGTCTAACTAAATGCCAACATTTTTAAACTGTATATGAAAATTAAAATATAGCTGCTGTGCATTATACCAAATTTAAATACATATTTAAAACTTTTGGAATAGCATTCAAAATATTTTGATTAGAATCGAGTGGTATTTACACATATTCAAATGAGCTTACTAGTTATTATATTCTATGTGTAGACTAGCGACGAACCATATATAAATAAGAAACTAACTATAAAAATTTACATATAAAAGCGAAATTAAAAAATAAAACGTCTTCTTTCAACTCTTAACTCGAATGATTAATGTACAGCAAAAGCTGCAAAAGCTAAATATAAATCAATTATAATAAATAAACACCGCACTATATATAAAGCAAGATGCTGTACCTAGAACTCTATATATATATATATATATATATATATATATATATATATATATATATATATATATATATATATATATATATATATATATATAAGAGTGTAATAAATCTTCCGCACTTACATGGTGCATAAATAAATCATAAATTCACCATTAAATAGCGATACATAATAATCGTATATAATACGAGAGTTAACTCCACGTCATTCTTCTTGCTCGCCTCGTTCGTCATCTCACCGCGTATTATCTAACAATGTGACTTGGTTGTATATTTTTGTTGTTTGTGTACAGCATCTTAAATACATATTCCCTTAAGATATTTTTAATTACTTGTTCTCTTCGTAATAAAACTTGAGATAAAAACACGATAAAAAATATTTATGAATTTATATGTCTTAATAATTGTCTCCGCATCTCAAGTATTTTATTGTTTCCAAAATAATTTTATTGATCTAATTACAATTCGTTGCATAATTTTTATATTTACTGTTTTAATGTTTATAATACAGAAATTGTTTAGTTTTAGTAGAGGGGACACTATAAAATTTTATCAAGACATTGATCTGGAATAAATTTTAATTAAATCCGATCGCGATAAGCACTATCCCATGTTGATATTATGAAGTGTCTACGATAAAATGTGATTTTCGAGATCAAAATCAGTATACGATTATGATTTTATGTCTTGTATAATAATAATTAGCATATTATTTATAACTGTTCTTAATTTTGCATAAATGTCATATTAATACTCGATATGCTTAACGTAATTAAAATAAATTTGTTGTTTTTTTTTTTAATATTAATTTTATGGTTCTGAAAGAGGTAGTTTATGAATTAATTTTCATATTGATTTACATTTTATATGGTAGAGGCTTCTTATCATGTTGATCCTTATCTATGTTGATAATTAACATTTTATGGGTTGTTCAGAGGTGTTTGTCGGCTATTTAGAAACCATGGAATAAATTAGGAAAATTATATGATTTATTTATATATTCGGCTAACGGGTTAAAAACTTCCGCTAGGTAGTTTTGTCTCACTCGTAATATTACGCCGACCATTACAGTTTAAAATTAGCGGAGTTTTAGTTTGAAATGGTAAACACTATACTGAATTCGCCTGATCCATGTTTCTCTTTCACATCTCATGAAAGGTCTAATCTGTCTGCACGATGGTCCTCAATCCTCTCGATTTATCGCCGTGTTAATAAACACCATCTTTTAACATGGCCCTGCCACCTAACTCGGTTAGATCTAATGAATCCAATAATAGACCAGTACAGGTGTCCTACCTAGTCCAGGTTGGCTGGAATATGTTTATGGGTAACGTTTATAGCAAACGGCTGCGCGGGATTGTTAGGCACTCGCCACTTGGACACGTGAAATCGCATGAACCAGCATCGGATTCACCATTTAACTCTTCCTTTCATTTCATTTCTTTTATTTAATTTCTTGTTAAGTTACGAGCAGTCTATGAAACATCCAATAATTTTGTCTTCTCCTCTCGTGGTCGTGGCGTGTGAAATATCGAACATCTTCATCTGTTAAAATATGCATTGTGTTGTGTTAGGTTTAGCTTTGATTTTATTTTTCCGCCTGGGAGTCCCAATTTAATTTATCCAGCCATCTCAGCTTTATCAATATTTTCGTTTAGACGCAAAAGGGCTGGATTGTAAAACTTCCAACATAACTGGATTAGTATTCATAATAAAATGTAAACTATAAAAATTTTAACATTACATATTTAAAATCCCTTGCTCTTTCTCGTATCCGCCATCGATCTTTGAATTCCGTTCTCATCAGTGAGACTCGTCTCACTCGTTGTTTCTTCTTGCTGGAATTGTTTGACGAAAGGTATGGGCGGCAGGCCGGCTAACCGATTTCCTAAAAGTTATCCTGAAGGAAGACTGCTGATGTGGCTGGACGTAATGGCAAACGAAGTAGATAGGGCCACGGGAAACGGAATCGTACATTCCGTGGGACATGCGGTAGATAATGAACTCCTCCTAAACGGCTGGACCGATATTGATGATACTTTTCCTGTTTTCCATGCTCCATGGATGGTTTAGATTCACAATTAGACCTGGTAGGTGGCGCTGCGATCGGGTTCTAGAAAATTTTTGTTTTTTGACGAAGTTTTTTTTCGTCCCCATCCCCAACATTTTATAAATTGAAAAAATTATAAGTTCATGAATAATTGACCTTCTAAAGATAATCCATAGTTTTGTTAGTGTGCCATAGGTGGCGCTGATGTAAAATGCTGTGATATTTGACGTATACGTACGAATACATGCGTAAGTCACTTGTGTCGCAGCTTGGCGTTGTTTTGACATTACAATTTCTGAACTTCAACATATACATTGCGCAAATGTGTAAGCTATATTGTTGAAGCGAATATCTTACATGATCATCCATAAATTTCAATTATTTGAGACAATCAATCTAACCTGCAACTTTATATTTTCAGTGCTTATTTGTGACGAAGTTTGTTCAACAAATTTTAACATAAAATTCAAATATAAGTTACTTTACATTTATGTGTTGTGCGTTTATTAGCTGTGTTTCTTGATGCTTGATCTGATCCGGTTCAGTTCATATTTCATGGAACAACGCAAAGTCGCTTATTAGATTTCAAATCAAAATTTATGACCTAAAACAAAATTTCTATCAGGTTTTTCATATAAAATTTAAATTGATCCGGATCAATGGGTAATACTGGTAATACCAGACACCATACTGGTAATACTGGTCGACGTACACGGAATTCACAAATAGTCCACAGCCTTCGGTTAAATAGAATGGCAGACGATCAATTCACGGACAATGCAAAATTGCAAATACACGCGCATATGATAATCTATATAGAGTGACGCAACGAACGCCTTCGAGCTAATACATTGAGAACCACCGACACATACAGAGCACATGAACGACAGCGCCTTCAAGTACATCACGCATTGACACGTGTTTCACTTCTCAGTCATGCGTTCGAAAAGTGAGTCCTGCCGGCTTCTGCTGCGCGTCGGAGAAAGCTGAACTGACCCAATTGAAATCACCACCAGTAGCACTATTCTGGCAATTCCTCGGGAATAGGGAACTGGGGATAGAATTTATTTGTAATTTCTGTTCACATATTTTTTTTCCCGGCCTACTGAGGAGGAAAGTTTGATGTAAATATTTATGAATCTTGAATGATTTTTCCACATCAAAATTGGCACGAAAAATTATTCCCAATTTAATTTTGTTTTCTAGCTTTTTACCTCAGTATGCCGACCACAAATATTTGAACAGAAATTACAAATAAATTCTATCTCCCAGTTCCCTATTCCCGAGGAACTACCGGAATAGTGTCACAGATTTTTTGATGGTAGTTTTGACACTATTGGCTGGAGCCACACCTCAATCAAAATTAGTTTTGCTAAAAAATTTTTTTACGCAAAAATCGTAATATTGCTTCCAAACAACATCACTTGGAGCAAAAAAATCATTCAGAATGAGGATGATCTCAATTTTGGGTCAACGTTTAAGATTCAGGGTCATGTATCATGAAATTGGTTCTTAAATCTCAATACCCGATGCTGATCAAAAAATCTTGAAAATCTACTTCACGGGCGATGAGGAGTAACAAATAAACACACGCTGGCAATAGACACACATATCGAGCAGATGGAAGACCGAGAAATCGTAGCGACTTTGGAACCGTTTTTGCGATATCACCACCTGTTGGTCCAGATGTTTAATAACGTTTCAAACAGACTACAGAACGACAACTACATGATCGTCATCAAAGCAGACAAAGTACCATTTGAGGAGCACGCAGAGATAACATCAAACAAAGAAATCCAGCGGCAGGGAAAGTTTACACCTTATTTTATTTTTTATTTTTCATCGGGCATATATGCGAAAATTGTAAGCGAGCGATTACGTCACATCAAGTATACCGAAGCCAAGGTGCGTTCTGAGGAGTACACTCATTTGCGTGATGCTATTGTAAGTAGTTGTCAGTAGTAAGTCATAATATGCAACGTTCAAGACGCCATGACTTTCGTGCGTGGGATGAAATTAAAATTTCATTATTACCAGGTGAAACAGCAATGCATCGCCATTATGTCACTGCATGTGTCCTCAAACAAAATTATAATCGTCGATGAACTTGATGACACATCACTCTGAATTCGGCGAACCACGTTGCTGGCTGTATCCTGTTGAATGGCATAAAAACGAGGTTTGCCACATGCACATATTTGATTGATAAAATTATTACAGCAGAAATTCTGGATCGGAATATCATCTAGAGTTGTTTGACATTGTTAACCTAACGATTCATGGTCCGTGCGGTGCTCTAAACATGGTGGCGACGTGCATGGACATGGAAAATGTACGAAACGTTTCCCAAAAGAGTGTACAAACGACACTATCACTAATATCGATTGTTTTATCCATTATATCGTCGACAATGGTGGCCAATCATATTGTTACGAATTACACTCTACACAAGCATATCACTTACGGCCATTTTATTCACTTTGTTAAAAAACGTGGTTTGAACGCTTTTAAACCAAAAATAATAAACCAGAATAAATCACCCGATTTCATACCAAAAATTTTTAAACTATATTCACTACTTGTCTGGTTTAAATCTGTTTGGTTTATTTCGGTGTGGGTAACTGCAGCAGGGAAACTTTCGATTTTCAAAATGAAACTTTGCATACCGATTAAAACCAATTTGTGCTAATTAGTGCTCACAGCAAAAAATGAGTGCTAGTCGAGGAGCCGGGAAAACCGAAAAAAAAATTTCAAATTTCGCCTGAAAGACGAAAAATATAAAACGCAATTTCTAGAATAAAACAGAAATAATTTAAGCCAAATTTTAAAACTTCACAAAAGCAGCTACACCGACGAAATTTGTGCTCATCATAGAAAAGTGATTTTCATAAATTTTCATTCATAAATACAGGAAAAACAAACTAGCCCCTAAAAGATACTATATTGAACATACAAAATACAGAGGTACACCGTTCGATAATATTTTTGTTGAACAACAAATTAAAAAATAGAAATAACTTATTGTAAAACCAAAGACTGAGCAATTCAGATAGCATATATTCTTGTCACGCATGTTTATGGCCATCCGAAAAACATAGTAGCTGAATTTGTGCTAATCCAGAATTGGCCCAATTCCATTGACAGAATTTGGGGACACAATTGGTGACACAATTTGGGGACAGAATTTGGGGACAGAATTTGGAGACAGAGTTTGTGGACCGAATTTTAGGACAGAATTTGGGGACAGAATTTTGGGACAGAGTTTGGGGACACAATTTGGGGACAGAATTTGGGGACAGAATTTGGGGACAGAATTTGGGGACAGAATTTGGGGACAGAATTTGGAGACAGAGTTTGTGGACAGAATTTGGGGACAGAATTTGGGGACAGAATTTTGGGACAGAATTTGGGGACACAATTTGGGGACAGAATTTGGGGATAGAATTTGGGGACAGAATTTGGGTACAGAATTTGGGGACAGAATTTGGGGACAGAATTTGGGGACAGAATTTGGGGACACAATTTGGGGACAGAATTTGGGGACAGAATTTGGGGACAGAATTTGGGGGCACAATTTGGGGACAAAATTTGGGGACAGAATTTGGGGACAGAATGTGTGGACAGAATTTGGGTACAGAATTTGGGGACAGAATTTGGGGACAGAATTTGGGGACAGAATTTGGGGACAGAATTTGGGGACAGAATTTGGGGACAGAATTTGGGGACAGAATTTGGGGACAGAATTTGGGGACAGAATTTGGGGACAGAATTTGGGGACAGAATTTGGGGACACAATTTGGGGACAGAATTTGGGGACAGAATTTGGGGACAGAATTTGGGGACAGAATTTGGGGACAGAATTTGGGGACAAAATTTGTGGGACAGAATTTTGGGACAGAATGTGGGGACAGAATTTGGGGACAGAATTTGGGGACAAAATTTGGGGACAGAATTTGGGGACAGAATTTGGGGACAGAATTTTGGGACAGAATTTGGGGACAGAATTTGGGGACAGAATTTGGGGACAGAATTTGGAGACAGAATTTGGGGACAGAATTTGGGGACAGAATTTGGGGACAGAATTTGGGGACAGAATTTGAGGACAGAATTTGGGGACAGAATTTGGGGACAGAATTTGGGGACAGAATTTGGGGACAAAATTTGGGGACAGAATTTGGGGACAGGATTTGGGTACAGAATTTGGGGACAGAATTTGGGGACAGAATTTGGGGACACAATTTGGGGACACAATTTGGGGACACAATTTGGGGACACAATTTGGGGACAGAATTTGGGTACAGAATTTTGGTACAGAATTTGGGGACACAATTTGGGGACACAATTTGGGGACACAATTTGGGGACAGAATTTGGGGATAGAATTTGGGGACAGAATTTGGGGACAGAATTTGGGAACAGAATTTGGGGACAGAATTTCGGGACAAAATTTGGGGACAGAATTTGAGGACAGAATTTGGGGACAGAATTTGGGGACAGAATTTGGGGACAGAATTTGGGGACAGAATTTGGGGACAGAATTTTGGGACAGAATTTGGGGACAGAATTAGGGGACAGAATTTGGGGACAGAATTTGGGGACAGAATTTGGGTACAGAATTTGGGGACAGAATTTGGGGACAGAATTTGAGGACAGAATTTGGGGACAGAATTTGGGGACAGGATTTGGCGACAGAATTTGGGGACAGAATTTGGGGACAGAATTTGGGGACAGAATTTGGGGGCACAATTTGGGGACAAAATTTGGGGACAGAATTTGGGGACAGAATGTGTGGACAGAATTTGGGGACAGAATTTGGGGACAGAATTTGGGGACAGAATTTGGGGACAGAATTTGGGGACAGAATTTGGGGACAGAATTTGGGGACAGAATTTGGGTACAGAATTTGGGTACAGAATTTGGGGACAGAATTTGCGGACAGAATTTGGGGACAGAATTTGGGGACAGAATTTGGGGACACAATTTGGGGACAAAATTTGGGGACAGAATTTTGGGACAGAATTTGGGGACAGATTTTGGGGAAAGAATTTGGGGACAGAATTTGGGGACAGAATTTGGGGACAAAATTTGGGGACAGAATTTGGAGACAGAATTTGGGGACAGAATTTGGGGACAGAATTTGGGGACAGAATTTGGGGACAGAATTTGAGGACAGAATTTGGGGACAGAATTTGGGGACAAAATTTGGGGACAGAATGTGGGGACAGAATTTGGGGACAGAATTTGGAAACAGAATTTGTGGACAGAATTTGGGGACAGAATTTGGGGACAGAATTTGGGGACAGAATTTGGGTACAGAATTTGGGGACAGAATTTGGGGACAGAATTTGGGGACACAATTTTGGGACAGAATTTGGGGACAGAATTTGGGGACAGAATTTGGGGACAGAATTTGGGGACAGAATGTGGGGACAGAATTTGGGGACACAATTTGGGGACACAATTTATGGACAGAATTTGGGGACAGAATTTGGGGACAGAATTTGGGGACACAATTTGGGGCACAATTTGGGGACAGAATTTGGGGACAGAATTTGGGGACACAATTTGGGGACAGAATTTGGGGACAGAATTTGGGGACAGAATTTGGGAAATCTGAACTATGACAAGACCAAAAATGCATAATTTTTATTTATATTAAGGTCTACAGTTTTAACTTAGAATTCATAAATGTAGATTCAATTGTGTTAATTCTTGTGTCTTTTAATTAAATGTATAATTTTATTGTATCGCTTTATTGTATCGTTGACAAAAAAATTGAAATTTTAAAATTTGTCGGCGGTAAGCCAAAAAGCTACGGGCAAATTTCACGAATCATGAATTTGCAGGAGTGCAAAAAACGAAAGAAAATGCGAAATTTTGGGTAATTCTGGATAATAGTCAGATAGTGTTTTCGATCAAGGTGAGGTTACCAAGACAATGGGGGAGGTTTGGTTTCGAACTAATGAAATTCGAATTAAAAACACTATCTGGCAATTATCCAGAATAACCCAAAATTTCATATAGATATCGCATGTATGCGTTAAATACAATAAAATTCGAGGTTAGGAAGGGGTTGGGAATTGCGTAGCGAATCATTAAAATTCGCTAAGGCATTGTGATTATACTTTGATTAGTTCAAAGTATTTTCAAAATTGTTGTAGTTTGGTCACTGCAGTCTGTAAACCTCCCCAATGTCTTGGTAACCTCACCTTGATTGAAAAAAAATGCGTTCAGGAAACTATACTAGATTTAGATAAGGCACTAATTATATGAATAAAAGCTATGAGACATGCTAGAGTTATTATTAATGGTACGATCTTTAAAGAAAATGCTCAAAAGTTGGGTAAGAAAATGAAACTAAATGATTTTAGCGCCAGCGACGGGTGGCTAGATCGTTTCAAAAAACGGAATGCCATTTCATTTAAGGACAAAGTGGGTGAAAGTTCGTCTGTGCTACCAGAGATTTGTGACGATTGGATCAAAAATAAATTACCAAGGATTTTAGAGGAGTATGAACACAGAGACGTGTTTAATTTATATTGAAACCACCTTATTTTACAAATTAATGCCAAGCAAAACGTTAGCTTTTAAAAACGAAGCTTGTCGTGGAGGAAAATTGAGCAAAGATCGTGTGACTATACTTTTGGGGGCAAACTCAAATGGTTCAGAGAAGTTGCCAGTACTTCTTATTGGGAAATCAGCAAAACCACGTGCTTTTCAAAATGTAAAAACGCTTTCACTTCTTTATGCTGATAACAAAAAAGCATGAATGGTTTCGATAGAGTGGAATAAATACATTTCTACTTTAGATAAAAAATTCAAAAAACAAAATAGAAAAGTAGTGTTTATCATAGACAATTCTCCACCACATTTGCCGATCGAAGGCCTGCATAACAAAAAAATAGAATATTTACCACCTAATACAACATCGCTATCACAACCCATGGGTCAAGGGATAATAAAAAATTTTAAATTGTTTTATAGAGATTTCGTCGTGACGGAGATAATAAATAGAAATGGTGAAAATCGCCAACTAAATGCATCACGCATACATATTAATATTCTAGATGCAGTACATTTAATAACGCGGGCTTGGGAACGAGTAAAGCCTGAAACTATCATTAATTATTTTAAGAAGGCGGGATTTTATTTAGCAACCGAAATAGAAGAAGCAAATTGTGAAATTACCGTCCCAGAGAAAGAAAATGCCATAGAAAGCTTTGGTCTAATCCATGCTTTAAATAGCATCACCAACAATATTGGAACTAATGATTTCGTAACAGCGGATGATTTAACAGCTATATGCGAGGAACTAACCGATAACGACACATTGTGGATGTAATAATGACAAATGTGAGTCTGACGATTCTGATGTAGAGTTGGATTTAGTTAATTCGCCAGTTACAGTTTCACCGAAC
Source organism: Nephrotoma flavescens (assembly GCA_932526605.1). Lineage (NCBI taxonomy): Eukaryota > Metazoa > Arthropoda > Insecta > Diptera > Tipulidae > Nephrotoma > Nephrotoma flavescens. The sequence goes on along the minus strand of OW052222.1, from coordinate 226,750,275 downwards.
GAAGTAATTAAAGCACTTAAAACTGTACAAATGTTTCTAAGTTTACATCCTAATACTGAAGAGGAAATCAATAAATTGCATTTCATAGAAAATTCGATTAATAGTTTAGGCCATAAAAAATTAAACTTATCAAGGTAACTCGCTGTTATAACCCTAATTTTAACTTTCGTCCGACGGCATAATTTTACAACGCTAAAAGTGTTTTACAACGTTAAAATTTACTCGATCCCCTATATCTGAAGAGGCTGGGGATATTTTTCTAAAATAAGGTCTGGATGGTCCAGCAAAAAAATATAGAGATCTCACAAAGCTTTACCCTTCTCCGGCTTCTACAAGAAGATTTATTAGTATTTAAAAACGGAAAAGGTACAATTGTACCTATTCCGCCTGACGAGGGTTAAGATAAAATGCATGCATTTTTTATTTTTCTTATGTAGTTATTTAGTTTTTCATACATACATAATTTATTTTCCTATAAATAAATGTTAGTTTTATTATTACATTAAGCTTTCAAAATAAAACTTTGCCCACAAAAAAATTCGGTAAGGCCGGACCGCTACTAATGTTTGTTATATTCGTATATAACAAACATTAGTAGCGGTCCCTTGACTATTTGTTATAGCAGGATTTCACTATATTTTACACTTGGGTGCAAAAAAATCGCGTATTGCTCAATTTTCCACAAAACTTCAAAAATATCAAAAAAAAAACAATATTTGTTTAATTTTTTTAATGCAGATTCAAAATATATTTCAATACCTATCCAGTGGTACTTGTTTTGTATTGATACGTGCCATCAAACTAATTTAAGGGGTAAAGATCTGAGGTACACGTTTTTGTGAATTTGACAGCATGAAAATTAGGGTTAAAAATCGAATCAAAACATGGAAATAAACAAAAAAACACAGTTTTATTAATAAGAAGTATTTCCTCCCATGGCCTGAATGACAACTTCCATTCGATGCTGCATTGATTTCACCAAAGTTTCAACAAAATAGAGGTATCGCCTCCCATTTCTCAACGATCGCCTATTGCAGCTCCTGGAGATTCGTTGAAGCAACATCTCTGGTTCGAACCCTTCTTTTCAACTCGTCCCATAAATGTTTGATGGGATTGAGGTCCGAGCTTCGAGCTAGCCACTCCATAACAGGCACATCCATCTCTTGAGGGTACTGGTACACAACACCAGCCATATGCGGTCTCGCATTATCCTGCAAGATCTGTCTTCGCCTCTAATGATATGCCTCCCCAGAACATGCACGATCCACCGCCATACAAGACACGTTCTTCAATCCAACATTTTGCATATTGATCTCCTTGTCTTCTGTGTACTCTTCCGCGTCCATCGGTGCCATTTAAACACATCCTGCATTTGTCAGAGAACAGGACTGTTTTTCATTCTTCTTCTGTTCAATTCAAATGCTCACGAGGGAACTTACGACGGGCTCATCGGTGGGCTGCGATCAATTTCGACCCGATTGCTGGTCTATACAAAACGTGTTATTTCAAAACAGTTTCAGTACGATTGAAATCTATGGGCATGATTCAAAAGCAAGGCAATTGGGTCCTTTATAAATTGAAACCAAGAGACGTTGAAAGGCGAATTTTTTTATTGTGAGCAGCTGCTTTAAAGGCAAACAAGAAAGGTTTTCTACATCGCATAGTGACTGATGACAAAAAGTGGATCTTCTAATCTGTTCATTCATTTAATCCACAAGTTTTCTTCTAGATAAATAACATATTTTAAAAGTTTTTATCACAATCAAGGATTAACACACATAAAAATAAAACAAATTCAAATTTAAATGTAGATTATCAAAAAATACATTGCTATGAAAATTTACAGTGTTAAAAATGTAATTTGCATTTTGATAGTATTAGTATAACGAAACATCTTAAATAAACTTTTAAACTATCAACTTCGGTTTTCCATCGTTGTATAGTACAAACTATTGTTAATACTATAATACTTTTATTTATGAAGTTCAAAATACGTCTATATTTAATTATTATTTAAATTTTTTTTTAAGCCGGGAAAATAAAAATTAAAATATATAGACGTATTTCAAACTTCATAAATAAAATCAGTTTGTAGTTTGTACTAACACACACACACGCATAATGAGAATTTCCAGAAGTTTTGATTTGGTGATAAAATTCGCCAGATCGATATGTTCTTGTGTTATACTATAAGGCAAGATTGAATTTTTGCAGTTTGATCGTTGCAACCTGATGAGTAGACCATATTTTTATCAGTACGAAACCAAACTGCCAAGATAGCACTTGTGGAGGTTCTCATTTTTGTATGGGTTCGTGTGTATTTTTACACAGTGATCCACGGGGTTAAAAAAAGGGGGGGCAGTTAATTTTCTACTTTTGTAGTAGATATATTATAAATAGATGGCCTTTTTGAATGTCATTTACATAAAATTGTGTCTATTAAAAGCCGAGAAAAATCACTTTATATAATACTTTTATAACGGGTGTTCAAATTTGAGGTATCTTTTCCGCAAATTTATATTTTTTGTACTAGCGAGTTTCATATGTTATTCTACAGATGACAAGTACAAACATTCCGGTTAGTTAGAATGGAGAGATATCCATTACGATTTGGCAACGTGTTTTCATATTATTAGAATTTATTTTAAATGTAGCGAATAACGATTCAGACGTTGGAAGAAAATATCGTTGAAAGTACGGTAGAGAAAATGCTTCGACAAACCGTACTATTAAACTTATCATTTATAAATTTGAAGAAACTGGTTCAGTTCTAGACCAGAGAAGCAGAATTTATCATCGTGTGGTCGTTCAACTGAAAATACTGAGGCAACAACTTTGTTCAAACTTTATTCAAGCTATCGAGAAACAAGAAGAAAATGAGAATTTTGTTAAACAGATTATCTACATAGATGAAACTCACTTTAAAATTGGCGGCTATGTCAACAAACAAAACTGCCGAATTTTGGCTGAACAAAATCAAAGAGAATAATTTGAAAAGCCGCAAGGAAACTAAAAAAGTTGCAGTGTGGTGTGGATTTTGATTAGAAACTTTTTGTGAAGTCACTTGGAAGATATTGATGTCCGGAATATGTAGTTTCAACAGTACCGTGCAACATGCCACATAACGTAGTCAATCGATCTTTTGAAAGAGAAGTTTAATAATCGAAAAATTTCTCGAAGAATAGTCGTGAATTGGCCACCAAGATACAACGATTTAACACCATTGGACTTCTTCTTATGGGGTTTCTTAAAAAGTAAAGTTTATGTGGACATTCTTGAAACTATCCAACATCTCAAAGAGATCATTATGCGAAAAAGTTATTAAATTTTTGTTAAAAAATTGACAGCCTGCCGAGCTAGCAGAAAAGGTCACTTGAACAGGTGTACTTTATTTCACATAAAAATAAAGATTTCACACAGTTTATTTATTTCTTTTATTTAAAATTTAAAAAGATACCTTAAATTTTAACACCCTTTACTATCACGATGGAAACCCGATGTTAGTCGAATGTACCAATTTTCACAAGAGATACAGCCTCGTTCCATACAACAAATATAACATAATACTGAAATAACTCAATTCATAATATCAGTTTTAATCTACACAAGATATGTCTTTAGGCGTCTATAAATTAATTATTGATATATTATGAGACTAATAAAATAATTCCCATGCAAGATTAATTAATGCGAACATTTTCTATTATATAAATGACTTATTGCAATTCAGATCATAAATAACAAAAACTCAAGTAATACATACGAGTATTTTATACTGTGTTTACCTTATTTAGCCATCGGCCAAATATTTGATGTGCAAGGTAAAAAATCGATTTTTATTATATTGGGGAGGACATAAATGTATAACTAAATATTAATTACGGCGATCCGGCAAAAAAATTAAGACAATTAAGATAAAAATTACTAACCCGTTAATTAAATCATAATTCGTCAAAAAATTCAAATTTCGCGATTTTTTATAATATTGATTAATAAAATTGCTTGCATATTTGCATAAATGTTAAAAAATATGTCAAAAATATGTTGTTTATGTTGTATATTATGTTGCAAGAAATTAATTGAACCATTAAAAGCAACCAAGAAAATAAAGAAATATTTTATTTTAATTATAGCGAGATAGTAGTCGTATATCATGTTGTTTTTAACGATGAATAAAAGGGGAAGATAATTAAATTACGTAGTTAAGATAATTAATTTTTAATTTGATTTTAATGTACCCTGTCAATATTAATTTAAATACTGCATTAATCATTATGGAACGATATTTAGCCGACTGCATATTATTAAGCTGGATATTTGTCCAATCCTTATTAATTTCGTTTCAATTCAGTGTTACTATATACAAAAATTCATAATTAATTTCTGAAAGTTTGTATTTCGACTCTTCTATCAATCTCATGCGTATTTCAATAACGTTAGAACATTTCTTACATTTATTAGATTTACAACATTTTTTACATTTATTACATGTATTACATTTTATACATGTACGATGTATTACATTTATTACAATTATTATATTTATAACATTTACTACGTTTATTAAATTTATTACATTCATTAAATTTATTACATTTCTTACATTTTTTACATTGATCACATTTATTACATATATTATTGTACATTTATTAAATTTATTAAATTTTTAACATTTGTTACATTTATTACATTTATTACATGTATTACACGTATTACATTTATCACATTTTTCACATTTAGTATATTTATTATATTTATTACTATTGGTGAGAATTTTAAATAAAACACTACACAAATTTGTTTTACAAAATTTATTATTATTAATTAAACATTTTGTCATTTAATTGACATTAATTATCGTACTTCCATAGGAAGTGTCTCACCAACACTCGCGTCCTCCAAAAACAAATTAAATCATGAATTAATGAATCAAGATGTTACTTACCATAATCCATTAAGATTTATTATGCCCTTAAGGCTCATAGTTTTAAATACCTGAAAAACAATATAATATATTATTGAAATTTGTTACAGTTAAAATTGAATCTATAACTATTAATTTGTACTTCTTAAACGCTATTTACACAAATGTCAAAATGTTATAAGCAAACCTGACATTACATGTGTAAATCAAAAAGTAATAGAGGTTTGCGGTACAAATCGGTTCGTTGTGCTCAAACGTAATATAATTTTGAAATTGCCATAATACCGGGAAATTTAAGTTTAGTACTTAAAGTTTACAGAAAGCCTTTTATTGTAAATCTACATTTTTTTTTGGCATACATATTTAAATAACAATTCAGTTTTTAAGAAATTAAAATATCATTGCATGATGAACAGAAAAGATAAAATTTTCTCAAAAATTATATACAGTGTGTTACAGATTAAATAAAGTACATACTTTTTACAATAGCTTCCTTCTAAGTTTTTCATTCAGTGTGTGCAATTTAACGTGCGGCTTATTTCTCAATCATTAAAGTTCAACTCTATAACCACAATATAGTTCTGCAGCAACCCATCAACTGCCTTTTCAACCATTTTTATTAATTGGCTAATTTTTCATCACGACCACTTTTTCCACATACAATTACATTTATTACGTTCATTACATTTATTACGTTTATTACACTTATTAAATTTATTATATTTACAACATTTGTTACATTTATTACATTTGTTACGTTTAATACATTTACTACATTTATGAAATTTAATACATTTATTAGGTTCATTACATTTATTACAATTTTTACATTTTTAAAACATTTTAAAACTCCACCTACTATAACCATACAAAGAAACTTGGGCAATATATAATACAAAGTATCAGGATCAAACTAAACGAATTATCTGAATATTTGTAATGAATTGTCTAATTGGTAAAATGAACTTTACAATGATTATGGCTATTTCATGCAACTCGAAATTATTGCCCCTAGTATTTCCGGAAATTTAAAATAATAGCCGAATTCAATTGGCGATAACAAAATACTCGCAAGAACTTGTAGTTCCTCATGAGTAGAATGTCAAAAATTTTATTTTTTTTAAGCAATTTTATTTAGCATAAGACGCTCCTTTGCAGCAAGAGTGACACAACTCAAAATTCACTCATTTCAGATGAACAGATGAACAATTTAAGATATTGAAAAGTGATCTAAGAAAATTTTTCAAAGTATTAAAGAACTATAAAAAATAAGATCCAATTTACTATGTAGGAATACCAAAACTTTGATTCTCCTAATTCGAATGTAATTTCTCTACTTGTGAAAAACGGAGTTTTTACAAACAATTATAAGTGATATTTTCACTCGATCTCTGATGTCTCGACTTGTGTTACTCTTGCAGCAAGTGAGCGAAGTAACAAATTTGTTTAAAATTGACTTTTACCTTAAGTTTGGTACACAGAGTAATTAACTTCATTAATTTGGGTTCTCCCCACCGTTTGTTACATTGTTTCACCCTTATGGAAAGCCATCCTGGTAACATCTGGAGTTCGTTAGGAATCTCATAGCACGGCTCACATACCGAGCTTTTCCTGATTTCTATCGATGATATAACAACTTTAATTCAACATTCATCTGTACTTTCTTGGAGATAAATCTATCGTAGTGGCATTACCGATGCGAAAAACTTCTAGAAGATTTAAACCGAATCTGCAAAATGATCGGACTGGAATTATAAACAAAACAAACCATATCATGAAATTCTTGTGTTTTTGCAACCGTTTTCCGGATGCTGCAAGGATTTTCAATTAACCACATTAATAAATCGTAGGCATCAAATGTTTGTTACCTTTTCCGTATTGTGCTGCTTGGTTACATCGATTCACCACTTTTTCTTGAAAATACCAGGATTAATGTACCTAAGAAACCTTTGACAAAGTAGTCTATTAAAGCTAGAGAAATGTCGTACAAACTATGGTGAGAATGAGCCGTCGATTTATTTAATAAAATAAAATAAAATATTTAGAGCGCTTAAATCAGTGTCTGTTCTCCACACCAGAAGCGGCTGAAAAAATTCCTCAGCGGCTCAAAAATTACTAATTTTAAATAAAGTTATTCAAGGAACTGGATCTACTCTACACTTCATCGACCAGCCAGAGAAGAAGCATAAATTGAACCTCGAAGATGAAAAATTATATCATATCATGCTTCTAAATCATCATCATATTGGATACAGATTGTAGCACAACACAAATGAATAGTTCAAATGGTCACAATAAAATGTCCAGAGTTAAATCTGAAACCTGTCCAATATATCACAGATCAAGATCGACCATGTCGAAATATAAAATTATATCTGAAAAATTAAACCGAAAAAAGTGGCAATAGAATTGCAAACTGAAATCGAGTATTTCTATCGTTTTCTAGCATGAAAAACTGCAAACCTGGGTAGGAACCATGTGCAAATTTTATCGATAAAAAAAATCAATTAAATATCCATAAATTTTCGAATAAGATTGTAGCAGGTCTTGGATTTTACTGGGTGATTAAAAAACAAAACTAGATATGAATAACATTTCTTGACGGACATGGTTAATTTTAAAACCAAAATAAGTCTAGCAACCTTTGACTTCTCCAGTTTCCCCTAAAAAAATATTTATTTATGTTTGCTTGGTTCCTATCCTGATTTTCTAAATTCCTTTCTTATTATCTTCAAAATGTTAACCATTAAACTTAGTAAAATTATGGATAATTATTTATTCCGTAAATCTAGCAGCCTAAGAAAAATTGTTTTTTCTTCAGTCGTAAAAATATTTGAATAAAAAATAAATATAAACTTCAATCTGCCTGAGATGAACTGGTCTGATATCAACGGTATTTTCACACGATCCTCCACAGATATTAGAGGGATCACTACTGTGGACTACTTCGCTAGCATCTCAACAACCCAAATTAACCGAACGAGCAATACTCAGGGTAAATATCTGGATTTAATTTTTTCAACCGATAACATGTACTCAGAGGTCTCACCGTGCGAGGACCTTACAGGCTGTACCAGCGTATACCACACTCCAGTTATGTTAAATATTTTTCATGAAAAATGCGACACTAGTTTTTCTACTGATAATTTTTTCTTTGATTTTAGAAAAGCCGACTACGCTTCCTTAAATGAATTTCTGCTCAATTCGGATTGGGAATTTCTTCAGTTCGGAGGAAATCTAAATACAATAGTTTTGTCTTTTAATAAACTTGTCAAGACTGGTGTAGAAAAACATATCCCGCGGAAAAAACCTAAGCCTTGCTTCCGCGAACCATGGTATAACAAGCAATTAAAGGACATAGAGACACGCCGTAATAAACTACACACTTAAAAATTTTGCTGCGATTTATGATGCAACCCTTGCATCAGGGCATATACGATGCAATCGTGCATCAAATTCTGATGCAAAGCATGCATTGAAAATATTTACGATGTAATTACGTCTAAAACTAATGCTGTAGTGTGTCGAAAGAAAATTTCTATATAATCTGGGGTGGTATGTTGTACCATCACTTCGAATCGAAATTCGAAAAAAGTCGAATGGCGGTATGTTGTATCATTTTCGAAAAGCAAAAAAGATACAACTTTCACTTTTTCGATTCGACTTTTTTCGAATTCAATTCGAAGTGATGGTACATCGTACCGCCCCTGGGGTTAATTATTTGTATACTTTTAATATAAGCTTAAAATGTTTTCATATATTTGCAGTTTGGTGAGCGCACTCTGGTCTGACGTGACTATGACAACTAAATTTTTATACAGAGATTTTGAAATCTCATGAAGTTTATAAAATTAAACTAACGGGTTTTATTTATAAAAAAATTCATAAATTACTTTTAGTCAATTTACATTAAAAAAAAATGATGCAATTAGCTTTCAATTTAGATGCATGTTCCGTTGTTAATAAATTAAACACTAATAATATTTTCGGTTTTTAATGCAACTTCCGTCTAATTGAATATATGCTAAATTGCAAACCACTAATAAATTTGATACAAAATGCATCATTGTTAAATTAGGTGTATCTTATGTTGAATTTTAATATAGACTACATCAAAAATACAATAGAGGAAGTAACTCTTAATTCCGATACAGGTTGCTTCGTTCACAAATTAATGTAAGTAGCATCGGCTTTTGATGCATCTTAAATTTGGTTACGTTCGACGCAAAGTTTGCATCATAAGACGATACAAAGTTAAGACGGAGTCATATGCGATACTATTTGCATCGCATATGATTAATTTTTTTAAGTGTGTACACTCCCTATATACAATACACGGTTCGAAATATTATCATGAATTCGAGACCGCACGGAAGGAGTTTAAAACATTAAACTGATTCCTGAATAATAATTATATTCTGGAGATGGAGTAAGGTTTAACTTCTACTCCAAAAAAGTTTTGGAATTTTATCAATATGAAAAGAAAGACCGTTGGGTTCCCTTTACCTATGACGTACCTAGATGCCTCTGCAAGTCATTCTTCGGAAATCTGCAATTTATTTACCAATTTTTTTGAATCCGTTTACGAATCGCCATCCATCGATCCAGCAGTTAATTCTTGCAACGAAGAGGAATTTACCCAATTACGGTTCACCGAAGATGACGTTCATGATAGCTTGTCTCAAATTGATGTTAATAAGGGTGCTATGGGCATGATGGATTTCCGCCGATTCTTATTAAGAATTGTGCTGCTAGTCTGGCTGCTCCCATCTCCTTTATCTTTAACGAAAGCATTCGAACTCAAATTTTTCCAGATCCCTGGAAAATTTCGTATATACATCCAATTTTCAAGTGCGGTAAAAGAAGTGATATTTGTAACTATCGTCGGATTGCTATTCTCTCAACCAATCCAAAACTCTTTGAGCTTATGGTACAAAGGTTTTTATTTTTCCATGTTAAAACGGTTATTTCACCCGCACAACATGATTTTTTCGCCGGGAGATCCACCGTTACCAATTTGATGACATTTTGCAGACACTTATTCAGCAGCATTGATTCGAAAGTGCAACTGGATGTTATTTATACCGACTTTTCTAAAGCGTTCGATAAAATTAATCATTTAATTCTAATCAAAAAGCTACAGCGATTGAATTGTCAAGCCATTCCTACTAAGTGGTTGCTGTCCTACCTCTCAGATAGGTGGCAGTTTGTTAAAATTGGTGAGTCATCTTCTCGTCTATTTCGGGTTACTTCTGGAGTGCCACAAGGTAGCCACATTGAGCCACTTCTATTTTCAATATTCGTCAACGTCGTGGTTAACTGTTTTGTCTCTGCAGATTGCCTGATTTACGCAGATGATATGAAAATATTTGCACGAATATCAAATGTATCCGACTGTATAAATTTCCAAGTGGATTTAAACGGATTTTGTGATTGGTCGGTTGGAAACAAACTGTTGCTGAACGTGAGTAAATGTAAGGCAATATCTTTCTGGCGTACCCGCTTTCCGATTATACATCAGTATTCGCTTTATAATGAAGAAGTCGTTAGAGTTAAGTTCATCTCCGATTTGGGTGTTATTTTCACTCGAGATCTCACATTTACAAGGCACGTTGATTCGATAATAAGCCGAGCATAATGCTGGGTTTTATTAAACGGAATTGTAAGGATTTTTGTGACCCGTTAACCTTGAAATCTCTGTTTGTCTCATTTGTTCGAGCAATTTTGGAGTATGCCTCACAGATTTGGTCACCTTTTTACCGATGCCATTCCGAGAGAATTGAGAGTGTTCAAAAACAGTTTCTTATCTACGCGTTTAAAGGTTTACCTTCAATGCGGGCACATGAGCACATACTTCCGCCTTATCGCGATCGTTGTGCTCTTAGGATTACAACGGTTAGATCACCGACGTGATATCTCATCCGCAATATTTGTCCGTGACGTATTATGTTCACGTTTAGATTATGCCGAGATACTCACCAGGGACGAATTCATATTTACGAGAGCGATGGCCACAAATTACTGTTCATCTGAACCAGTCTTGCACTTATCGCGTGTTTTTAATCTTGTTTTTCATAAGTTTGATTTTAACATGTCAAGAAATTCATTGAGGAACGAACTATTTAAATTTTATAATAACCGTTCTTAAATTAAATAACTTTTTCAATTTGTTATGTCGCTTATTTTTAATAATTGTAATAATTACCGATTGTAACCCTGTAGGTAAATTATATAAATAAATAAATAAATAAACTTTTACGTAAAATAAAATTGCAAATTTAATAAAATAAAAATATTTTTTATATTCATTAAAATTGATTAGAGATTAGTCTAAGCTAATATCCCAAAAATCAAGATCAATCATAGTGAATGTCAACCAGTTCCTCGATTTCCTTAAATTTGTCGAAAATCGGCCCTACAAAAGTGTCACCTGCCATGAGAGCTTTTTCGTTTCTTACAAATATTTAAAAATATATCATTTATGCGAAAATAAACAATAAACTAAAACATTTAAAATTAAATATACAACTATATCGCTCCAGATCAATTTTTCAAAATTTAAGTGGAAATCACTATTTTTTTTAACTGCTTTTCAGTAAAAAGTTGGTCCCTGTAAAGCCCTTACAGATCTATTGATCGAGGTGAAACTTCACACTTAAGCTTTTTCCATAAATTTGAAGAATTTGGGCTTCACAGGAGAGTTTTCGTTATTTGCAAATTTTTAAACAGTATTTACATATATAAATTATGAGAAAATCAACTATAAACTTAATCATAAAAAAATTAAATTTGGAGCAATATCAATCCAGATTAATTTTTCCAATATATGACAAATACTGTTTATACTTAGTTTTACGTATACTAAATTGGATATTTTTTTTTTTTATATTTATAATTGATGTTATAACTGATTTACAAATCATTTAGTAACTTATCTTCCTTAAATAAATCTTCACATTTGACGGGCAGTAACCCAGTGGTTACTCCCATTTGAATTTACATAATTTATTTTATTTCTCCGTCCTGATTAAATACAACTGCCCAGTTCTAAAGGTTTCTGCCTTTGAAGTCTTCTTACTGCATTAGTAGTGTCCAACAAACAACGCATGTCTGCATTTCAGTGCCAAAATATCCGCTGAATGTGTATCTTTGCATGATTTTTTTATTTCTTCACTAACATATTCCATGTTTAAGTCCCTATGCAGGCTATCATTTATGACGTACCATGGTGCGTTGACAATGCCACGCAGCACTTTGTTTTGAAAGCATTGCATCATTTGTGTATTTGTTTTCTTGGTAGAACCCCAAAGTTGAATACCATAGGTCCATACTGGTTTATGTATTTGCCGATATAATAGCAATTTATTGTGTATTGTAAGCTCAGAATTTCTTCCTATTAGCCAATACATTTTCCTCTATTTGATGTTCAATTCTTCTTTTTTCTTTTTTACATGCTCTTTCCATCTAAGCTTGCAATCGAGAGTCATTCCGAGGTATTTGGCTGTATTTGCATTTGGAACCTGCCTTGAGTTGAGTTCCACTGGAATCCAGTTAACCTTCTGGTTTGTGAAGTTTACGTGAACCGATTTTGCTTCGTTTAGGCTAATGCGCCAATTCTTTGTCCAGCTACTCACCGAGTCGGTTGCTTGTTGAAGTTTTGTCGTTGCTTCTGATATACATTTTCCAGTTGTCAGAATAGCTGCATCGTCTGCAAATGTTGCTATGGTAGCACCTTCTGTATTTTGCATATCTCTGGTGTACAAGATATACAGTATAGAACCCAGTACGCTACCTTGTGGCCTGCTGTTATTCTCTTTAGTTCAGAGTACTCTCCGTTATATTTTACACGGAAATGCCGATCTGCGATGTACGATTTAAGAATTTGATAGAACTGTTTAGGTAGATCTCGATGCAATTTAAATTCAAGTCATTGGTCCCAAACTTTGTCGAAAGCTTGTGCTACATCTAACAAGATACTGGAACATATTTTCTTTTTTTCAAGTGCGTCTTCTATTACGTCCGTTATTCTGTGAACTTGTTTTATGGTAGAGTGATTTTCCCTAAATCCAAAATGGTGGGGCGGAATTAAATTGCGTTCTTCTATTATTTGCTTGAGTCTCTTGAGCAGTAATTTTTCAAATAATTTTGAAATGACGGGAAGTAGTGAAATCGGCCTGTACGACTTTTTGTCGTTTGCTGGTTTGCCTGGTTTAGGAATCATAATTACTTCAGCAACCTTCCATTGCTGTAGGACACATTTTAGTCTGAAAATTAAAATTAAATTTGGAGCAATATTAGTCCAGATTAATTTTTCCAATATATGACAAAAACTGTTTATACTTAATTTTACGTATACTAAATTGGATATATCGCCAAAGTCAAAGGGATTAAAAAAAATCTGTGGTCTGAGTGTGCGTGTGTGCGCCTTCTACAGGCCAGACGGTTCTTCCAATCGGAATGAAATGTAATAATAAAACTGTGACTCAGAGATCTTAGTAGCTTTTGCCACAAATCGTTCCACCACAAAATCGCAGCTTCCAAAAGAGCTTTTTTTTCTGCACGCATTTTGAAAAGTATAGCATTTCCGAGAAAAGCGATTATGCAAGATTCTAAATTCAACAATACCGGCCCGCACTAATTTTTCCAAAACATAACCGGAAATGACGATTTTTGACAAAAAAAATTTGATTTTCAACAGAAATTCAGTACATATGCAGCCCAGACGGATTGATGGACGGGGATGAAACTTCATACTATAGCTTTTTCTACAAATTGGGAGATCCAAATGAATTTTGGCCTAAATCGGTCCACTGTAAATGGCAGCTTCCCTAAAAGCTTTTTTGGTGTTTGCAAAATATGTTGAAAGGTACGTACAAAAAATCGGCCCCTATACTGCCCAGGCACATTGATTAATCGGAATGAAACTTCATACTTAATTTTTTTTTTATAATTACGGAGATTTCAGTAACATTTTTCCAAAATTGGTTCACTGAAAGTGGCACTTTCCATAGGAACTTTTTCGTTTTTTCGCAAATATTTTGAAAATTATCTTAATTATTAAGAATATCGAATAAGCTCTGAAAGATTCTAACTAAATTAGTTTTGCAACAATATCAGTTCAGATCATTTTTATAAAGTTAAAGCAAAAGGGTGGATTTTTTAATTGAAAACTCGTTTTTCTTTCTTTTAAGGTGAAAAAGCAATTGTATACCAATTATGAAAATTTTCGACCTTGAAATTTTTGCTGATTTACCTTTTGCTATATCGTCGAAATCAAAAATAATGGTTAACAAAAAGATCTTATGGTGTCAAATGTTTAAGTTTTTTTATCGGAAATGACGATTTTTGACAAAAACTCTATTTAACAAAACTTCGGTTCTTTACAGTTAAGACGGATTTGTTGATCGAGATAAAAATGCATTCTTAAGTTTTGTCCACAAATTGGAAGACCCCAGTAAATTTTGGTCGAAATCGGTTTACCGGAATTAGCAGCTTCCGTATGAGTTTTCCACGGCCGACCGGAAGTGCCTGCTTGTATACGAGCTTTTTCGTTTTTCCATCAGAAGTTTCAACAGCTTCAATAGCAGCTTTTTCGTTATTTGCTTGTAGTGTGTCAAGTTTATCATTTGCGAGAAAAACGGTTATGAACTAACAGATTCTAAATTATTTTTATAACAATAACGGTAGATCAATTTTCCAAAATTTAAGCGCAAATCACGATTTTTTCAAAAACTACGTTTCAGTAAAAATTTGGTCCTGCACCATATGGATTGGTTGATCGGGGTGAAATTTTATACTTATTTTTTTTCCAGAAAGTAGCAGTTTCAAGTGAGATTTGGCAGAGATGTGGCAGCTTCCAATAAAGCTTTTTCGCTTTTAATAATTAGGTACACATTTTGAAAAGTATAGAGTATAGGCCATTTAAAAATTTGTTTTTAAAAGCTCTATAAAATGAGTACACATCTTTATATTGTGGAAACTATTTTTTTATTGTATAGGTTGGAGCCACCGATCTTAGAATGACAAACAATTTATTTCAACTTTCTCGATAATTCTGGCTTCTATTTCGCGAATAACTGTGGCAATGTTATGTTTTAAAGCTGGATTTGTCTCTAGATTATCGGCAAAACATCAAGCCTTAACGAAACTCCACAAAAAACTCCAACGGCCTCAAATCAAAGCTTCGCGGAGGCCAATTGATATCTCCAAAACGGCTGGTGATGTTGTTATCAAATTTGGTGTGCTAAAGATCGCTCAGCATGACTCTGTAACGATTACCAATAACGGTAACGGCGTTTCTAACAGCATCAAAATTTCAAGCAAATCGTTCAAAAAAGCGTTGTCATTGCCTATGATTTAAAAACAATCCAATAGATGGCACACCCTGTATATAGCACTTACGAGGAAACAAGTATGTATTATAAAAGGACTGTAAAATTTTAAATGTAACCGGAAAATTCGGCATCTCTATAGACCAGTCGGATTTACTATTTGGGTTAAAACTCCATGCTAAAACTCTTTCCATAAATTGGGAAAGCTATCTGAAATATGGTGGAGATCTGCGTACCAGAAGTGGCAGCTTCTGTGGGAGCTTTTTCAGTTTTTGAATTTAAGACTAAATTTTTAGCATGCGTTGATCTTTTTGTCGCTTTCAATCACTCGCTCGCTGTTATTTTGCAGAAAAAGTTCATTCAAATAAAATGAACAAATATTTACTACGTGTACGCTACATAAAATCAATGTGGAGTTATCAAAAAGTATCGGTTTGGAACAAACAGAATGATCAGATCAATGATGGGACAGCAATAAAATTCACCACAACCTTATCAAAAATTCAAAATTTAGTTTTCCAGCACTAAAAGATTTGATCTTTAAAGATCCGTGTAAGGTGAATGTATCATTTATATCATATAGAAGAATGGAAATGTACCTAATTTCTAATATTGATTATCACAAAACTTATCGTACTGCGTTGAACATCCGATTGAACTCCTGTTGTATTAAAATATATACATTGGCGATACATTTCATAAACCCAATTAATTTATTGAAATTTATGACCATGCCACGAGGATGCTTATGATTTAAACGAGTTCTATTGATAAAAATTGTAATTCCACATAAGTAAAATTTAACTAATAAAGAAAACGTTAGGCTTCAAGATCAACGCCCACACCGTTTATTTATATTTGAAATAAATGATAGAAATTGTTGCAACATAGTGGTCATAACATAAATAATAATACGCTAATTTAGTTACGTCATATGTCTATTGACATAAAGAAACATCGCGCTACTACTACTTGTTGTTTATTTTTAATATTATTTCACGATCACCCCTTATCGGTTGACCTTTCAATTTCTTAACGATAACAAGTTACAGTACATATAGACCAATTTCAAATGGGAAGTGTATCTCTGCGCAACATATTGTGCAACATTTCTTAAAAAAAAAATTTATCGAAATCATCTAATTTTTATTCATTGTACCAAACCAAATTTACATTTTTTAAAATATAATTTATAAAATTGGACAGCACAAATTGAAAATCAAATAGGTCATTTCATATTTCATTACCATGGTGTACTACCATACCATGCCATCTTTTCGTTTCATCTCAATCAATATTTTTCATGCGGCCTTATTTGAGTTTCTGCCTCTATTTCATCTTCGCTTTTGTTGTCAAACACAGCAGGTGAATCATAATAACATCAACGGTTCAAGTTGATGAAGACAAAAGTAAAAGTAAGCCAGAATGGGTTTTTTTTATGTGGGTAACATTGCAATTCTCTTACGACACATGATTATACTGAATTTAAATAAATCTGGAATTTCTAAACTCGTGTACACGTCAGTAGATTCTTTATTGATATAAATTTGCATCGTAGAAATCAAATTATTCAACATCACGATCATCTCTAGTAAAATTCTATATAAACTCCGTTGCCTTGTTGATTAAAATTAGTTTGATATAAGAGTGCGATAATAAAACAATAACTGTTTAGTAAAATTTGGTGTTAATCTAATCATAAATAAATCTTAGTGCGTAATTACTTTATGTTTCAATGAAAAATTCGTAAAAATATTTTTAAAGGTGGGTTTCTTACAATACTTGTTGTTGTAAAATTAGAATAAATTTTAAATTATTTAACTAATCTAAAGGAATTTATTATCAATCTATTGGGGGTGTAGAGCGTGCGCGAACTTTATCAGAATCATGCCGACTTGTGTTTTAGAGTATCATGTATAGTTAGACGATAGATTCGTCACTAAAACTTTATCTAAATTTAGTGCTAACTAAAACCATTTACAAGGCTATATTTTTATTTACACATTAAAAATTATAGATTCTGTTGAGATCTTGAGTGTCCAATAGTAATCGGTACGGTTAAGACGGTTTCAAAATAAATATTTAGGATATTCATAAATTCTCAAAGGTATATAAATTGGAATTGAAGAGACCTTTCACGTTTGATTTGTAAAATATCTTCTTTTTTTTGTCTTTTTCTTCATTTTTTAAAATTGACACATTTAGAAAATTTTTAAGAGAAGACAAATTAATTTATATTGGTGGTTTCAAATGTCAATGTTTTTCGAAACATTATTGTGATTAAATATTCAATATATATATATATATATATATATATATATATATATATATATATATATATATATATATATATATATATATATATATATATATATATATATATATATATATATATATATATATATATATATATATATATATATATATATATATATATATATATATATATATATATATATATATATATATATATATATATATATATATATATATATATATATATATATATATATATATATATATATATATATATATATATATATATATATATATATATATATATATATATATATATATATATATCGGGTTGGATGGTAAAATATTTTCCAATTATTTAGGGGCGGTAATTAATCCTTCTAAAATAGTTTATTTCGTCTTTCAGCAGTTTTTCGAAGTCAATAAATGTGAAAATTTAATTATACAACTGATGTAAAGTTTGCCCCGGTGGCAAAGTGGTCAGCATGCTTACTCCAGCGACCGGAGGCGGGTTAGATTCCCGGTGGTGAAAAAATTTCACGGCTGGTTTAGGATCAATGAATGAATCACTCATTATCCGAAATGAAAATATGATTATGAAACATCGGCCAAATCCCTTGATGGCATATAGTGCCAGAGAGATGTGAAGTGTATACTAAATATATCCTAAAAAATCTAAAAAAAAATGCATGTGTTGATCTAGGCGCGTCATTAAAATTTTAGAAATTATAGTGAATATAAATTTTAAGACAATGTTGTATACAACAATGTTGTAGCTTATGGCTGCGGGAAAATAGTCGGGTAAATCGTTTACTATGGTAAAAATGGGATTTAGAACAGATTTTTCGATCTGTTTACCATAGAGTTTTTGAAAAATAAATGAATTTACCGAAAAATTTATTTAAAATTGAATTTTACCCGACTATTGGCCGCAGCCATAGTGTGCTTTGCCTAAAAATAAAATTAAATTCTATTTTAAACATTTTGTTTACAAATTGCAAAAATTGGCGAAGGAGCAAGCAGAAATCAATTTTTGTATCAAATAACATTAAATCAAGGCTGGAATATCCTAACATCACCATTTTTCGATATTTTTTTTTTCAAACCTCTATGGCAAACTGATCGAAAAAAATGTTCTAAAACCGGGTTTTACCGTAGTAAACAATTTACCTTAACTTTGTCTCACAGCCTAAAATACAAAAAAAAAAAAAATATAAAAATTTTCTCGTTGTAAGACTCTTTTGCTTAAATATAGAGAATTAAAATTTGAAAAATATGAGAATCAACAAAAACTGTTTTCGGTTAATAGGTTTTCGGATTTAAGAGTGCCGAGTCTCATTTAAATATTTTTTGCTCTATTGAAAATATTGATGAAAATTTGCAAATGGAGTTTATAGAACTACGGTGCGACACTTTATTGAAACAAATATAAGGAAATTGGTATTCCAGAATTTTACGGGTACCTACCTGCAGATCTTTTTCCAGGAGTTCGATATTTTATAATACGCATATTATCCAGGTTTGGTAGCACATATATTTGTGGGGTGACGGTCTCTTTATCGAAAACAATTTATCGTGTTTCAATTTAACGTGAACATTTAACCGTAGAACAGTTTATCGTAGACACAATTTACCGTGCACACAATTTATCGTATGCCAGTTAATCGTAGTTTGTATATTTGACCGTATAACAAGGTAATTTCTGAACCACCATTTCTTAAGGCCACCTGGGAGGGAACTCGGTAATTTACTACCCGATTATGATGGGATTGGGCATGTTGGATGAAAATGGGAGTCTTAAATGATTTTTGGAAGAAGTTCTGAAATATGGCCACCTGGGACGGAACTCGGTAATTTATTAACCGATTATGATTGGTTGGATTGGGTATGTTTGATGGAAAAGATATTCTTAAATGGTTATTGGAAGAAGTTCTGGAAAATGGCCACCTGGAACGGAACTCGGTAATTTACTAACCGATTATGATGGGATTTGGCATGTTGGATGGAAATGAGATTCTTAAATGATTTTTGGAAGAACTTCTGGAATTCGGCCACCTGGAACGGAACTCGGTAATTTATTAACCCATTTTGATGGGATTGGATATATTGGCTGGAAAAGGGATTCTTAAATGGTTTTTGTAAGAAGTTTTACAATATGACCACCTGGGACGGGTCTCAGCAATTTACTAACCGATTATGATGGGATTGGGTTGTGTTGGATGGAAATGGGATTCTTAAATGATTATTGGAAGAAGTTCTTAAATATGGCCACCTGAGACGGAACTCGGTAATTTATTAACCGATTATGATGGGAATGGTTATGTTGAATGGAAATGGGATTCTTATATGATTTTTGTAAGAAGTTCTGGAATATGGCGACCTGGTACGGAACTCGGTAATTTACTAACTGATTATGATGGGATTGGGTATGTTGGATGGTAATGGGATTCTTAATTGGAAGAAGTTCTGGAACATGGTCACATGGGACGGAACTCGGTAGTTTCTTAACCAAGACCGACGCCCAACCTTAGACATACGCCCACTACAACCACTCCTAGCCTGGAGAATATACGCTGATGTGGTATTGGATTGGTCAAAGGTCATAAACAAAATTCGTCCTGATCTCTTTCTCTCGGCTTCCGTATTTGTTAAGAAGTAACCAGCCAGCATCGCAAATAGTTAAAAACCGAGATCAGTGCTCCCAAATGTTATCGTCACATATGATATAGAAAGATTGACGATATAGGGCAGAAAGTTATCTATCAATGGTTACACATTTTACTAGCAAATTTATTAGAAAAAATTAAACGCATTTTCATCAAATAGCGAGTACAGCAATTTATCGTCGAATTTCGTCCAATCGATATGCTGATAAGCAATTGCGGAGTTCCGCTCCAAATGGCAACTTTTCCAGAACTTCTTCCAAAAATCATTTTAGAATCCCATTTTCATCCAACAAACTCAATCCATCATAATCGGTTAAGAAACAAAACTGTTCTACGATAAATTGTGTCCACGCCAAACTGGTATATGATAAATTGTTCCACGATAAACTGTTTTACGAAAAATTGTTCTACGATTGCCACGATAAATTGTTCTACGATAAATTGTTCCACGATAAACTGTTCTACGATAAATTGTGCTACGATAAATTGTTTCCACGATAAATTGTTCTACGATAAATTGTTCTACGATAAATTGCTCACGATAAACTGACAGAAAATCATATTTGTGAACAGCTTTTCGCAAATGAAGATGAATAAAACTGCGCAGCGAACCAGATTAACTGAAGAACATTTAGCTTCGATATTAAAAATTACATCAAGCCAAAATTTAATACTAGATTTTGATGATTTGAAATATGGAAAGCGTTGCATCGATAAAGAGCAAAAAATAATTTATATTCTTTTTATTAATAAATAAATTTCTATAAATTTATTGTTTATTTTCTTTATGATAAATTTATATTCAAGTTACACTCAAAATTTGAATTTTTAATAAAACTAAGAAGATGTGGCCCGCAAAAGAGTATGGAAAACTATTTTCAAAGAATTTGGCCCGTACACTGAAATGAGTTTAATATGCCTGCCTTAGGGGATAGGAACCCCTGCTTTTCCAGAATTTATACAATTCTTCAAGTGTCTCAAGTGACTCGAATTTATAATTTTAAACTAAGTAAAAAAAACGTTCATATTATTCACTTTGACCAAAGGGGTTTGGTGATTAATGATTAATATATAAAGGGTTAAAATGATAAACTAAAGGAAAATCATTGACATTTCACAAATTTACCAAACGCATTGGGGATTATATACATATACAGGGTGGTTCAAAAGTCTGGAAACGGTGAATTTATTTCGCGCACGGAATTTCGCGAGGAATCGAATGGGCCCATCAGATTTTGGACCCGTTGGAGCCTTATACGGGATATGAGGCCCAACTTTGAAATTTCAAATGCAAACCCATCTTTTTTAATGCAGTCGGATTCAGCGAAAAATTTTACATCCAAATTGGTTAAAACCAAAAATTTTTTCGTCCATTTTTCGGTCCTATGCAGCGTTTTTTGTTAAAAAAAATCCGGGGGCGTCTGAATCATTCAGACCAGGGGGCACATATCGATATTCTGATACTGGAGATTTTCGCTGTTACAGGGCTCAATTGAAGTGTGATGGGATATGTTTTGTTATGACCTTAAGTAAACCATTTGACACTCATAGGCCCATAGGGCAGGTAAAGGGGTCAGCCCTGGGAATTCAAATAACAATCTACATTTTATTGCGGATTTTACTTTATTTATAACTTGTCACGATACTGGACATGATTATTTTTTAAGGTGTTCAAATTGGAGTCCATCCACTGCAGTGCAGTGCGCGAGTCTTTGGTTGATTTTCTCATTCACTCGAGCCAACATCTCTGGGGTTATCGTAGCTGACACCTCCACTATCCTTCTCTGGAGTTCTTCGATATTCGCAGGTTTGGTTTCGTAGACTCTATTTTTCAAATAGCCCCAATAAAGAAAATCTAAAGGGGTGATCTCCAACAACAGCACGAATTGCTGGAATGATATCTCGTTCTAGCATCTCCAAGTAACGGGAGTGAGTGAAATTTTCATGTAGAAAAAACGGCCCAATTATTTGGTTATTCATAATACCAGCCCAAACATTGATTTTGCCATTGCGTGTGTGTATCTCGCATCCAGTGAGGATTTTCATCGGCCCAATATCTCATATTGTGGCGATTAACCTCTCCATTCACACTGAATCCCGCCTCATCCGAAAAACACGTTCAAAAAAGGTGAAATTATCAGCAAGATATCTCTCCATCATAACATCGCAATATTCCAGACGACGATCAAAGCATTCTGCAGTGAGCTCCTGCACTAAGCGAATATTATAGGGATGCCAACCATTCGTTTTTAAGACTCTTTAGACGGATGATTTACTCACCCCAACAGTTTGGGACAACCTTCTTTGGCTCACATGAGGATCCTCGATGACACTGAGAAGAACATCCAAGGCTTTCTCCTCATTAGTTGCACTTTTACCCCGGCTCGATCTCGGCAAGTCTGCTACAGACACGGTCGCCGCAAACCGGTCAACCATTTTTTTCACCGTTGATTTTGAAATCGGTGGCACTTCAGGATGGGTGTCGTTAAACAAATTCGCAGCACTCACATATGACCTCTGTTTGTCACCGTATCCACGCATTATCAAGATCTCTATTCTCTGACGCATAGTTAAGGGCATATTTAGCTCGAAGAAAAAACTTATGAAACAATTATCGCACACATACGTACATCACATACATACTAGACGTAAATATTGAATTTAATGATTTAATGTTTTAGGTCTAGTAGGTAAGTAAAACAACTGCAATTCTCATAATTTTTATTTCCATTTTTTGATCAAAATTCGGCCCCAAGTGGTGACTATGATTTTCAAACACAAAATAATTTATCAAAAAATGGACGAAAAAATTTTTGGTTTTAACCAATTCGTATGTAAAATTTTCCGCTGAATCCGAATCTGCAATAAAAAAGATGAGTTTGCATTTGAAATTTCAAAGTTGGGCCTCATATCTCGTATAAGGCCCCATCGGGCCCAACATCTGATGGGCCCATTCGATTCCTCCTGTGAAATTACTAAAGACCCCAGTATTAGAATTCCGATTTTCCACCCGTGCGCGAAATAAATTCCCCGTTTCCAGACTTTTGCACCACCCTGTATATAATGACCGGTAATTATATATAATCAACGGATTATACACTTTGACCGTAACACCACTAGATTCGCCTAGATTTATTCTGTTCCAGGTTATTATAATCTGCTATACACAACAAACTGTTATAAAACTCTTTAGTGCTACTTACTACTACTAAACCACAGATGTCACCAATCTCATAAAAAATGATAGTAAAGTTCTAATTGGAGATCAACCCAATAGGCGAGATTGTAACATTACCCTAAAAGAATGCAATCTTCCGCCTTTGTAAGTTCATTTCAGTCTTGCTACTCTCCATGGCCCACTCTACCTCAACCCCATCCTTGGCAGCAATCCATTCCATCGCAACAACACCTGCTCACACATTCATTAATTCATACTGGTTTCTTTGCAAATAGCCAATGCTCCCATTGCCAACGCCCCTTTGACCAGGATTTCATAAGTGATTTCTTCCGCCTTCTTCTGTGCCTCTAGAATTTTAGCAACATAAGGTAAAACCCTTTCTATCTAACATCGTTGTCGCATCTCATAATTGGTGGCCATTTGTTTACCTCTTTCATAGGCCATCTTACATCCTTGCTGTCCTAAGAATCACAACCGGTGGACCATCTGCCATTCTCATTCGCCTTGGCCAATATCTTTTCCGGATACATTTCAATGTTATATCTAACGTTTCATCCATATTGATCGGGCCAATATTCATTCAACTTGTTTCTCGATCTTGTCTAAATGTAGCTGCCACAATTGCTCCTCGATATAATGCGTGTCTCTCTGAATTTTTTTTTTTTTTTTTGGGATTGGATTTGTTTGATCGCTGTAAAGATTGTATCACCAGGCTCGTAAGTTTTAGGTTATCATCTTTTTCTATTTCCCCTACCATTTTGATTTTCTGTGCTCTTCTGATTCTTTCAATTATGTCCTTGATTTTGGTTTAGTTTGGTTTTAAAGTGGGCTAAATTTTGGTACTTTACCCTTTGAACGTTTAAGAGGAATACATCGCTGGCCTTTTGTTGAATGACCGAGTGTATAGAATTGTTATACCGGTCCACCGCAATATTGATTAATTCCTTTGGTGTCAATTATTTGTACTCGTTCTGTATGCATCCAAAAATTTCAATTACCGTAGAGTATACTCTCGCAACAATCCCGTTGACTTCACTTCTTTGTGTTGGTGTTAGGAAAACTTTAACTCTCAAAGTTTTCAAGTAATCAGTGATTATGGGGCTTATGAAACTCCTATCATTCTCCATTCATTACTAGCATCTCAGGAACGGTAAAATAATATAAAGCTTTAATTAACGTGTCTCTTACGTGTTACCCGGTAAGAGTTTTAATTTTCATAGCTCCATATAAGTAGTTTGTTAAGTTGTCCATGGCCCAAATTATCGCAAACATCTTCTTCTCGCGGCGCACGTAATTTTCCTCTGTAGTATTTAAGGAAACCGAAATGTACGTCCCTGTGATAATACGGCGCTTATCGCTGTGTTCTGAAGCGTTGGTTGTTAGTTTGAACGGTTTGTTGAAATTTGGGAATATTAATATTTCCGACGATGACAGAATTCTTTAATTAGTAAAAAGGCTTTAGTTTAGATTTTGGTCCATGCTGATTGATTTTTACTTTTCTTGACTATTTCGCCCCAATTTTAGCGTTCTCGCCTATGGTATGATTTGTCAGAGGTTTAATAATCTTTGCGAAGTCTTTCACGAAACGACTGAAATACGTTGCCAAACCGAAGAATGATTTTAAGTCCTTCAGATTTTCTACCATTTTAAGATTACAGATGGCGGCTACCTTTTTTGGGTCGCCTTTGATACCCTGGTTAGTGATGAGGTAGCCTAGGAATTCAGTTTCAGCCTTTAGGAATTCCGTTTTATCCAAGTTTAATTGTAAGTTCGCTCTTTCAAGTTTGGTGAATATTAGTTCGATGTTCTTTAAATGTTCGTCCTCGCTTTATCCTCCATTAGTGATGACATCATCGATATATCCGGATAGCAAATTTTTCCTATATACTCCTTCAAAACGTCATCTATCATCCTCTCGAAATAGCTGGTGCATTTTTGAGACCAAAAGGATGTCTCAAAAATTCATATTTACCATTCATGGTGGAAAAGGAGGTCCTGTGAATATCCGATTCTTTCATTTTGATTTGGTGGAACCCTGATCTAGAATTTCCGAGATACACGATGGTATTAAATATATCTGAGATTGGATAGGTATCTGCGATGGTGACAAGATTTAAACGTTTATAGTCGATCACCATCCTGTACTTTTGTATGTTGGAAGCATCCAATTTTTTTCTTCACTACTCAGATGGGTAAATCATATGGGCTCCTCGATGGTCGCTTGATTCCATCTTTTAGGTGTTTGTCGATTTGTTATTCGACCTCATTTCTCATATTAACTGAATAAGGATAGGATTTTGTATAGACTGCCTCATCTGTTCTTGTTCCCCCGTCTCTATTGGTGTTACTTAGGCTCCATTGGTGCCCCCGTTCCCCCTTCCCCCGTCTCTATTGGTGTTATATTATTTACAGGTCCAAACAGCATTCTGTATACTTTGGGAGCATAATTTGGATTCTGTCTTTTAATTCGGGGAGAAATGGTTATCCAGGATTTTTCCATGTTTCTCGTAAAGTAAATGTTTCTAATGTTTATGTTGAGAGTCAGGATGTTATTCTTCCGATTATGCCTTCAAATAAACTTAATCCAGAACGAAAAACTCCATATTTGTGTTGATACCGATACTTTTAAAAAATTGTCCGCA
Organism: Nephrotoma flavescens; assembly: GCA_932526605.1. Taxonomy (NCBI): domain Eukaryota; kingdom Metazoa; phylum Arthropoda; class Insecta; order Diptera; family Tipulidae; genus Nephrotoma; species Nephrotoma flavescens. Next base: position 226,724,278 of record OW052222.1, on the reverse strand, counting down.
GATCTTCCTGTTTATTATTATTTGCCCTTCTGCCGATCTAATTTTGAATTTGTTGTTAGTAGGTGTCAAATTTTTGGCTAATTGTTCACAGCAGAAATTCTTGCTCGCCCCAGTATCGACCAGGAATTTGAGGATGTCTCCGTTTCTTGTTCGCTATTTTGTGTATGGTATGCTAGTGAGGCTCAGCGTTCTCGTTTGCCACTTGTGTATAATGATCTTCTTCTTCTTCTTGCGTTTCCGTATGGTAAATCGTCTGTTGTTTTCTCGGTTCGTTATAATACGAATTTTTTCGTTTATGAGCAGGTGGGTTATTCTTGTTGTACGGCGGTTTATGTAGTTAACCTGTGTGCTTAATGACGGATCAGTCTCCATTCGTTCATGTGGCTTGAGATACGTTGGTCTGGGTGGTGGTCTAATATTCTGATGTTGGATATTATTTGCCTGGTTTTTCAGAGGTAATGTCATTTCATTGTGATTTTGTGGTTTTTGTATTACAAGCATTCTCGCCAGATCCCGTCTAATGTGGTGCTTCTCTGCGATAGGCTGTTTAGCTGGTGCTCTAATATCTTTAAATCCCGTTTGTTCGCATAGTGAAGCGACAAATATTTTTTTATCGATGCCCATTCGTCATCAAATATGTTATACGATATTATGGCGAAGTCAGCATTCACTCTAATTTTCTGTAGTATATTTTGTAAAATTGTGAACCTCACGAGAGGTATTGAGTCGAGGTGCCATCAAATGGTTGCAGTTCTTTCACGCAATCTAGCTTACATATTTCCTTAAAATCGTCTGCGTTTTTGGGATTCACCAGATTAGTTGTCTCGCCTAATTGTTCAATTTGTCTTTCCATTTTTAATTATTTTATTATTTATTTATCAATATTTCTTATTATTAAATTTATTTCGATAAAATTTATTATTAATTTTTGTTAATTTAATAGATATTATTTTTAGTAATTTTATTTTTAAAATTTAGTCTATTAATTAATTTTTACTTAAGATTTTTGTCAGTTTTTTTTTATTACTTACAAAAAAATTATTATAAGCCTCATCGGCGAGAGTAGGTTATTGTTGATCTGTGCACACCGGTATTGTACATTTGGACGGATATATTCTAGATTACTCGTGTTCTTTCTTTTTGGATTGTGGGTGTTTACAATTACTAACAGCCTACTGGTGGCACAGAGCACTCATATAGAATTTTGTGATTTTTTTTAATGAAGCAGCTTGTTCATAAAATCACAAAATTATTGTGTTCAACGGGGTACAATTAATTCGCGTTTTCACTTTCTCTTAAAAATTATTATGGTCTACTGGAAATAATAATTTGTAGGTATTTATTTTTTTGATTATCGGTCCCTGTTTCGGCGCTTGTTAATGAGTATTATCCGTAAACGATGAAGAAAATAATTTTATTTATTCAAAAATGTTATATTCAAGTTTACAATACGATAATAACTGACTTAACTATGTTGCATCAACTTATTTTATTTTACATTGGAGTGTTAACTTGTAGTTTTTATATCTTATAGAACTCATAACTATCCGGGTCTAATCCTTGCTATCCATAGTCTCACGTAATCGCAATGTTAATTAATTTCGTCAAATCACGCTGCTTTGATTGAAATTTTAATTCCATAGCCGATAAATCCTTAAAAACCATCTTCTCATGTTCAGAATTCCGCCGCTGTCATCAACTGTTACGAATTTTCGCTGTCAAATCTAATCAGTGTCACGCAGCTGGATTGTGAATATCATTATAAAATTTTACATTTGACGGTTACTAACTCTCTACTACGTTATATATCTGCCATTCGACTAACACGTCGAACCAAGCTTTTCGACCAAGCTTTTCATTTGTTCCATAATATTTTAATCAATATAAATCTCTTTATATATTTTTAGATCAAAATTATTTTTTACCGAAAACTATTAAATATAATTTATAACAACATGGTTTTATGTCTGACGAAGGAGTGCAAACTGAAACATTTTCAATTAAGCCATTCTGATGCAACTGATTTTGTAAAATCACAAGTAAAATATTAATACCTTACGAAATGCTTTTAATAAATTTTTTTATAAAAAATTTCAGTGGCAAAAAGGCGCAAAAAGTGTTACGTATTTTATCTATAGATGGTGTGTAGCCTTAGTATTTATAGCAAATATCACCTTATCACTTCAAGAAAATAAAAATGTACGCGAATGGACAATTTGGGCTATTTATTTAACCCGTTGGGCACTGCTGCTAAACGTAATTAGTAATATTCTGGCAGCCATATTGGTTACCTTACAAAATTATAGTAAACGATTTCAGCAAAAATTGAACAATGCCAATGAATTACCACGTTTCATAAAATTTTACTGGGCATTGCAGAGCATTACAGTTACTTTAGCTGTATTTATTTCGATTACTTACTGGACCACGGTGCACGAATGTAAGTTTTAAAATTGTTTAATAAGAAATTTTGATAATTTATTAATCTGCATAAATATGTATATATTTATAGATGACACTCCAATCATATTAACAAATATTTTAAACCATGTAGTCAATTCTGTAGTGCTGATCATTGATTTGTTCATAGTTGGGCACCCACACAGAATACTTCATATAATTTATACGCATCTTGTAGTTGTGGCTTTTCTAATATTTAGCGTAATTTACTATCTAGGTGATGGTCGGAACTTGTAAGTAAATATTTTTTTTTAAATCATAATTTGTGTATTGTTAATTATTACTTTGTAGAGAATGCGAACAAGCCATATATCCGTTATTGGACTGGACCAATGTCCCTAGAACTTTACTGTTTTGCGTTGGTTTCCTGATTGTTGTTGCCCTATTGCATATTTGTTTACATGGGATTTACCGTCTGAAAATTTGGATCTATAATGCTTTTAGAAAAAAGGATAATCGTAAGACCATGCTTGCTAATGATGTCAATGCAAAAAAATTGTCTACCGCATTGGAAATTGATAACCTTGCATTTGTTGTGCAAATTTAGGATAATTAGATTTAAATTGTTTGTCTTTTTGTTATTTATGAAATAAATTATGTTATAATTAATGAAAACTTAGTAATGTCAACGTTTGTTTTATTAACTATCTTCAACAAAGAGCCACATTCTGAGGCGAGAAACCTAATTATTCGCATGTCTCTGATTATTTGGTGAACGTCTGAAACTGGGATCTTCGAAATTTATCTATTCCTATCTAAGCCATGTTATACTTACATGACCAAATACTCACACTTCATTCAAAATTCATGTTAGAACCCTTATTTTATGGGGATAAAACCATTGTATTCCACATTGATCAAACTGTATCAAGATTTTAAAAATAACGCAGTTACATTTAGCAGAAATATTAGCAGAACATTGACGTTATAGTTCTGTTGATATTTAAACCTTTCATCTGTATTCCAATGTAGATCATAATTGATTATCAAAAACATAAACTTTCAACTTTTCAAACCAAATTCGATCTTGGTGAAAAACGAACAATTCCACTTGTTCCCAAAATGCTATTAAAACGTCTATAATGACTCCACCAAGGAGGGTCGGATACCGCAAAGCTTGTATTATTCGATTTACGTAAAAGTGAAGAGCCGTTGTTATACTTGTTTTGGTCCCTGGTAACGCAAGACCACACCTTGGAGTATACGGTGCAATTTGAAGATGGATGGAATGCCGTGAGTAAAGCAGTATCACGTATTGTGGCAGAATAGAGACGCCTTGAAAGATCAGAATTGATGTATGGAGGAAATTCCGAATATAAACAAGGCTGAATGGCATAGTATACCTATCGAAGAGTTTCCCTTCTTATCAGATAAACCTACACACACCCATACGGATTTTCTAATATCCACATTTTTATTTTCGACGATATAGCGCATGCCGGATCCGCACAAATTTGACAAATTGCTTTCGAAAATTGAATTTTCCAACGTAAACGAAGCCGGACAGAACTAAGCAAGAATATTCAACAGACTATACAAAACCTTGCCAAAGAAAAAGTTTATTACGTTAACTAAAACGTTTAAAAGTTTCGAGAAATTAAGGCAAATAATTTTGAGTAGGCGATTCTAACGGGTGTTCAAATTTCAGGTATGTGTTTAAGTATTCCGCCATTTATATTTGTTGTACTAGAGTATCATATGTTGATAGATAGATGACAAGTACAAACATTCTGGTTAGTTAAAATGGAGAAATGGACGATTGAACAACGAGTTTTCTTTATTAAAACTGATTTTAAATATATTGAAAATTATTCGGATGTTGGAGGAAAATACGGTCGAGACAATTGGCTCCGACAAACTATGCTAATTTGAAGAAACTGGTCCTGTATATTGATTTTGGTTTTGATTTTGATTTTGATATTGAGTTTGACTTTGACTTTGACACTTTGACACTTTACACTTTGACATTTTGTCGCTATGTTATATATCTGCCATTCGACCAACCCCTCCATCAAAATTTGTCATTCATATGCTCCCATTAACAAGGAAACTGATACTGTCTGGGCTTCCCGGCAAATGAAGGGATAACTTAAAAATACATAAAAGTAATTTTAAGAGTTCAGGCTGAATGTTATGGTATAAATGTCATGACAGTATACCATGACACTGTTTAATGTCGCGATATTAACATTTTTTCGGACTAGGATAATAAACTCTCGCGATCGCAGCACTAAACGATCACTATCGTGTGATCGTTTTGTGCTGCGAACGCGACTTTTCGGGCTGAGTATCGGGGCAGCTTCATATAATAGAATAAGTGAGACTGTACGAATTTTAATCTCTTATCATGGTGTTGTGATTTTTTAGGGTACTTGAAATGTGCCAAGTAACCGCGTAGGTCCCAAAACCTGCTCGATCTTATCAAGATTTCTTCAATTTGGCAAAATGGCAATGTTGATTAGCACACTTTTGATTTCCAAATAGCCGTAACAATCTTTTTATTTGTTCCATAATGTTCTAATCAATATAAATCTCTGCAGTATATATTTTTAGATCAAAATTATTTTTTACCAAAAACTATTAAATATAATTTATAACAACATGGTTTTATGTCTGACGAAGGAATGCAAACTGAAACATTTTCAATTAAGTCATTTTGATGCAACTGATTTTGTAAAATCGCAGGTAAAATTTTAATTACCTTACGAAAAGCTTTTAATAATTTTTTTTATAAAAAATTTCAGTGGCAAAAACGTGCAAAAAGTGTTACGTATTTTATCTATAGATGGTGTGTAGCCTTAGTATTTATAGCAAATATCACCTTATCACTTCAAGAAAATAAAAATGTACGCGAATGGACAATTTGGGCGATTTATTTAACCCGTTGGGCACTGCTGCTAAACGTAATTAGTAATATTCTGGCAGCCATATTGGTTACCTTACAAAATTATAGTAAACGATTTCAGCAAAAATTGAACAATGCCAATGAATTACCAGGTTTCATAAAATTTTACTGGGCATTGCAGAGCATTACAGTTACTTTAGCTGTATTTATTTCGATTACTTACTGGACCACGGTGCACGAATGTAAGTTTTAAAATTGTTTAATAAGAAATTTTGATAATTTATTAATCTGCATAAATATGTATATATTTATAGATGACACTCCAATCCTATTAACAAATATTTTAAATCATGTAGTCAATTCTGTAGTGCTGATCATTGACTTGTTCATAGTTGGGCACCCACACAGAATACTTCATATAATTTATACGCATCTTGTAGTTGTGGCTTTTCTAATATTTAGCGTAATTTACTATCTAGGTGATGGTCGGAACTTGTAAGTAAAATTTTTCTTTAAATCATAATTTGTGTATTATTAATTATTACTTTGTAGAGAATGCGAACAAGCCATATATCCGTTATTGGACTGGACCAATGTCCCTAGAACTTTACTGTTTTGCGTTGGTTTCCTGATCGTTGTTGCCCTATTGCATATTTGTTTACATGGGATTTACCGTCTGAAAATTTGGATCTATAATGCTTTTAGAAAAAAGGATAATCGTAAGACCATGCTTGCTAATGATGTCAATGCAAAAAAAGTGTCTACCGCATTGGAAATTGATAACCTTGCATTTGTTGTGCAAATTTAGGATAATTAGATTTAAATTGTTTGTCTTTTTGTTATTTATGAAATAAATTATGTTATAATTAATGAAAACTTAGTAATGTCAACGTTTGTTTTATTAACTAGCTTCAACGAAGAGCCAAATTCTGAGGCGAGACACCTAATTACATACCTAACATTACGGTTTATGTTCGCAGATAAAAATAGAACAAATTTATTCGCCCGTCTATGATTATTTGGTGGCCGCCTAGAACCCTTATTTTATCGGGATAAAACCATTGTATTCCGCATTGATCAAACTGTATCAAGATTTTAAAAATAATGCAGTTACATTTAGCAGAAATATTAGCGATATTAGCGAAATTGACGTTATAATGCTGTTGATATTTAAAACTTTCAGCTGTATTCCAATGTAGATCATAATTGATTATCAAAAACATAAACTTTCAACTTTTCAAACCAAATTCGATCTTGGTGAAAAATGAACAGTTCCACTTGTAGCACATCCAAATCGCAAAGCTTGTATTATTCGATTTACGGAAAAGTGAAGACCCGTTGTTTTAATTATTTTGGCTCCTGGTAGCGCAAGACAACACCTTTGAGATTAAAATGCAATTTGAAGATGGATGGAACAAGCTGTATCATGTATTGTGGCAGAATAGAGACGCCTTGAAAAATCAGAATTGATGTATGGAAGAAATTCCGAATATGGAGGCAGCCCAGGATGAGCCCGCCTCCTGAACTAATGCCTAACGGTAGTTAAACGAGGCCGAATGGCTTAGTATACTTGTTGAGCTCTTGCCATTCCTATCAGAGAGACCTACACACACATACGGATATCCTAACATCCACATTTTAATTTTCGAAGATAAAGCGAATGCTGGATTCGCACAAATTTTTCTTTTGAAATATTGAATTTTTCAACGTAAAGGAGGCAAATTACAGATTACCTGTTCAAAATATATGTCAGTATTACCCGACAGAATTGAGAAAGAATATTCAACAGACTATACAAAATCTTGCTAAAGAGACGGTTATTTACGTTAACTAAAACGTATAAATGTTTCGAGAAGTTCAAATTTCATGTATCTTTCAAGTATTCCGCTATTTATTTTTTTGTACTAGAGTATCATATGTTATTTGATAGATGACAAGTACAAACATTCTGGTTAGTTAAAATGGAGAGATGTACGATTGAACAACGTGTTTTCATTATTAAAACTTATTTTAAATATAGTGAAAATTATTCAGATATTTAAGGAAAATTACATTCAAAATACGGTAGAGGAAATGATCCGGCAATCCGAGATGTTAAACTTATCATTAATAAATTTGAAGAAACTAGTTCAGTTCAAGATCAGAGAAGCAGAAATTATCATCGTAGTTCCTGAAGAGCCAAGGACATCGATTCGCCGTCGTTCACAGCAATCAAACCTCAAACCAGCAACTACAAAATACAGTTAACACAAGAATTAAAGCCAAATGACCACGCATTACATCGGCAATTTGTTAATTGGGCCATAAAGAACAAGAAGAAAATGAGATATTTTTTCTAATAAATGAAATTTGATTGATTTTGATTTTGATTTTGATTTTGATATTGATATTGATATTGATATTGATATTGAGTTTTAGTTTTAGTTTTAGTTTTAGTTTTAGTTTTAGTTTGAGTATGAGTATGAGTATGAGTATGAGTATGAGTATGAGTATGAGTATGAGTATGAGTATGAGTATGAGTATGAGTATGAGTATGAGTATGAGTATGAGTATGAGTATGAGTATGAGTATGAGTATGAGTATGAGTATGAGTATGAGTATGAGTATGAGTATGAGTATGAGTATGAGTATGAGTATGAGTATGAGTATGAGTATGAGTATGAGTATGAGTATGAGTATGAGTATGAGTATGAGTATGAGTATGAGTATGAGTATGAGTATGAGTATGAGTATGAGTATGAGTATGAGTATGAGTATGAGTATGAGTATGAGTATGAGTATGAGTATGAGTATGAGTATGAGTATGAGTATGAGTATGAGTATGAGTATGAGTATGAGTATGAGTATGAGTATGAGTATGAGTATGAGTATGAGTATGAGTATGAGTATGAGTATGAGTATGAGTATGAGTATGAGTATGAGTATGAGTATGAGTATGAGTATGAGTATGAGTATGAGTATGAGTATGAGTATGAGTATGAGTATGAGTATGAGTATGAGTATGAGTATGAGTATGAGTATGAGTATGAGTATGAGTATGAGTATGAGTATGAGTATGAGTATGAGTATGAGTATGGGTATGAGTATGAGTATGAGTATGAGTATGAGTATGAGTATGAGTTTGAGTATGAGTATGAGTATGAGTATGAGTATGAGTATTACCACGTTTCCATCAACCAAGTTAATTTAGGTTTTGGTTTCGTCGAGTTTAAAACATGGCGGCGTTAACCCTTACCGTTTCCATGAACATCACATAAATCGAATTAATGTAACAGTTGGCGTCTAATGTGTATACCAAAATTTTTTAATGTGTTTTGTATTTCGTCATAAGTGATTATAATATTTTGGAACAAATTTTGTCTGTTGTTTTTTATATTTTCACAACTTGTTATTTCAATTTCCCATTGAGTGCGTCGTGTAAAAATATAAAATTAAAAAACTGTTTTTGTTTTAATAAATTTTTCCATTTATTTTCAATATTTTCATAGTTTTTATTTGTAATGCCCTGCTTCTTAAATTCCTTCTCCACAATTTTAAATATATCACATTTTCTATATTTTCCCATCCATTAAACTTATTATTTTTTTTGCTTCGAAAATAGAAAATAAAATTTTGCACTCATTTTGCTTAAATTGCTTTATGCTAACTAGATTTCACATTAAAAAAATAAAAAAAAAATTTACAGATAGAATCTTACTCAACCACCCTAGTTTCGTTGAGTTAATTTGGATTTAACGAAACTCGACCCAAATCTGCGTTTCCATGGACATAAACCTGAGTTAACCTAGGTTAACTCTGTCATGGAAACATGGTATATGAGTATGAGTATGGTATATGAGTATGAGTTTGAGTTTGAGTTTGAGTTTGATTTGAGTTTGATTTGAGTTTCAGTTTGAGTTTGAGTTTGAGTTTGAGTTTGAATTTGAGTTTGAGATTAAGGTTGGGATTGGGATTTAAATTGGGATTGAGATTGGGATTGAGATTGAGACTGAGATTGAGATAGAGATTAAGACTAAAATTGAGAATGAGATTGAGATCCAGATTGAGATTGAGATTGAGAATGAGATTGCGATTGGGACTGCGATTGAGAATGAGAATGAGAATGAGAATGAGAATGAGAATGAGAATGAGAATGAGAATGAGAATGAGAATGAGAATGAGAATGAGAATGAGAATGAGAATGAGAATGAGAATGAGAATGAGAATGAGAATGAGAATGAGAATGAGAATGAGAATGAGAATGAGAATGAGAATGAGAATGAGAATGAGAATGAGAATGAGAATGAGAATGAGAATGAGAATGAGAATGAGAATGAGAATGAGAATGAGAATGTGAATGAGAATGAGAATGAGAATGAGAATGAGAATGAGAATGAGAATGAGAATGAGAATGAGAATGAGAATGAGAATGAGAATGAGAATGAGAATGAGAATGAGAATGAGAATGAGAATGAGAATGAGAATGAGAATGAGAATGAGAATGAGAATGAGAATGAGAATGAGAATGAGAATGAGAATGAGAATGAGAATGAGAATGAGAATGAGAATGAGAATGAGAATGAGAATGAGAATGAGAATGAGAATGAGAATGAGAATGAGAATGAGAATGAGAATGAGAATGAGAATGAGAATGAGAATGAGAATGAGAATGAGAATGAGAATGAGAATAAGAATGAGAATGAGAATGAGAATAAGAATGAGAATGAGAATGAGAATGAGAATGAGAATGAGAATGAGAATGAGAATGAGAATGAGAATGAGAATGAGAATGAGAATGAGAATGAGAATGAGAATGAGAATGAGAATGAGAATGATAATGATAATGATAATGAGATTGAGATTGTATTAAGATTGAGATTGAGATTGAAATTAAAATTTGAGTATCACTTATCCATAAGAGCATTTTCAAACTATCCATGATTTGTGTGTATTTAAATTATCAGTAATTTTAATAGGTAATGAATCAATTTGAGCAGGCTTTGTATTTAAATCTTCCTGTTGAGAAAGTAAAGCCAAAATATGTTTGAGTAGATCGTCCTTAGTGCTAATTCGTTGTTTAAGGAATATCAAGGAATTGTTAAGTATTTGTAATCTTTTCTCATTTAGATCATTCTATTTTTCCATTTCATCTTGTAGATTAATAAAGTCATTTTGTTTCGGTATTTGTTGTCTTCTACCACACATTTTTCCTTTGGATTCTCTAAAGATGGTAGTGAAATCTCACTTACATTACTAGGTGAGCCAGAAGAAATCCTGAAAACTCTAGTTATATACTGAATCAAGGCATTTTTTAAAAATAAAATTAGAAAAAAACTACAACTGATGATTACAGATTACTTCCTTGAGTTAGGTGACGGCAGGTTAACCAGAGTACCTGACACCATAAATGCTATGATGCATTGCAATATCCGCTAATTTTCATCAAAGGGCAGGAATAGTTTTCAATTTCAAATACTGCAAAATAATCCTATAACGAGCCTCGACTTGTCAAACAAAAAAGTGATGTAAGAAAGAAGAGAGAAAATAATTTTAATATGGTCGCACGATGCAAGCAACTCACCAATCAGTTTTATGTCGATATGTAGATTAAGGTTGAAAGCGAACGACATCATGGAAATGGGTGAGGATGTAGGAACACTATCTACAGATACAGAGATGTCCAGTTCCATGGGATTACTTCGTGGATCCCTGGCGGAATCATAGCCAGTAGAGGACTCTGATGCAACTGTGAAGGCTGAAGCTGTTACTACGTAAAAGAAAGTAAAATTTAGTCTAAAGATAAATATGCCTGTGGACAGAAGGGAATGAATTTTTATCTGTTGATAGTGTTTCGGACACTGAACTGATCACATCATACCCTGTATCGACACTCCTGGATTTATCAAGGATGTCTTCTCATAAGCATAGGTTAAAGCTGCGTGTACAGCAAAATTTTACCAATTATACCGACAAATTTGCCTTTTCAAATTAAAAGATTATAATTTCTACAAAAAAATTGCGTTTGGAATGACCAAAAATAAATCCCAAGGGCAAACACTTAGAGCAGCTGGTGTTCGAGAACTCGTGGATGACAGCTAATTAATTAAATTATTTACAATTTTCACTTTATTTACGTAACAAATGTAGAAAATGATATTTATACCAATTTGGACAACACTGGGTTTAGGAATAGTCAATTTAACAATATTAGGACACTCTAGATAAAGATGTCTAATATCGTTTACCTAATCAGTAACTAGTTTATCGGCGGTATTAGTGTTATCTTATAGTTTAGCTTGGCGATTTATAAGTTGGATTTATAAAAGGGGGAAGTTTACACCGCAACTAATAAAAATATTTTCCGTTTTGTTAAATTGTTGTTAAAAATTATTTATAAATAACTTAAACACATAATAATTAAATTTAAAGCCATAACCCATAGGGTGGTAATTTGGTACAAAAAATATGACTATAAATTTCCAAAGGATATATAAGGATACTTAAAACCACACTAATTTATCTTTTCATTTCCTTCTCAAATTATCACTTTATATGGAAAAATTTAAATTCCCATTCATTTCTTGGTATATGCATGATAAAAATGTATGTGTGTATAACATAGTATTTTGATTACGTTTATTATTTCCCACATAACCTCAAATTTTATCCCAAAACAATTTTATACGATCCAGTAATTTTTAGTTTTTCATCTTTGTGGTCAGTCAACTTGTCATGCTATTTATAATTTTTATGTTTTTGTAGAGTTACAAGTCTTGATAGTTTCTAACCCAATTTTGCATGTTTCTCGATTTGTTTGGATAAAGTTGGGGATTTATGTAATTACATGCATCTCTCTGTATACTGTTCCTCGTGCATGGTATATACAGTTCTGAACTATAAAAACTAATTTAAAATCTAAAAATAAATCGTTTGATATTGATGTTATATCGGATGCCCGTACCAAAGGACAATTGCATCGAGAAATCTTTTTTACGGACACGAAATGTGTTTAATACTTTTAGCATTTTTATCAACATGAACATGCTTAGACAGAACAACAAATTTCGAAAACCAATCAAAAATCAAAGTACCTATACGTAAGTATGTTCCATCATATACGTATACGACGAGATAAGAAATTGGCCTCAAACCATTTTATTGTAAGTACATAATAGCATAAATCAATATTCTTGTATCAACAGACAAGTCAACAAAATATAGTTGAATATTATTGTACATCAATTGGCAGAGACTGAGGGAGATCAATTCCTATCACCGCATCAGACGAATAAATAAAAAATATTTCACAATATAGGATTTCGTACAAATTACATTTGAAATATAGGATATTATTTATGTCTTAATATACAAAAAAAAATATGTTGTACATATCGAGCATAATAAACATCATGATGATAAATTATTATCTCGTCAATGTTGATTGATATTTCGATTAAATTGTACACATCGCTTTATCGCGTACCAGAATTTGATTGCAGAACATTGATTTTTTAATCGAATACGCTGAAGATGAAATGACGTTATATGATGCATGATGCAGTTTAAGCGCGATGACATGGAATGTGCCATAAGCGCATATCTACAAGAGAGTAAATTGATTTTATTTTTATGATCAATTTCGGTTTATTTACACAAAGGGGTGCGCGCGCTTAAAATCAATTTATGGGAATAACGAATAATTTCATGGCCGCGCATATTATATTGCCCATATCAAGATATAATGGATAATTGCTGCTCGTAAAACGATTTATTTTAATTTTTTAATAAGAATGCACTCAGCATTTCATTTAACATGATCCGGGCAGACAGGTAACGCAAATATAAATGAATTTAACGAGCGTCAATCAAACCTGCACATATAGTACAAAATGTATGTTATATGCATGCGTTATATATTTGATACGTTAATCATACGTTATCGAATTGTCTGGAGTGTTTAATGGTTTAATTTGTTTGTCTAGGTTTGTAAAGCAGGTTATTTAAATGGTTCGCTGCGAGATGGCATGATTTATTTTATTGAAATATTTCACACGACTAACAATTAATTAAATCTATCGGCATTGAAATATTTAATGGACATTGTAAATGCGGGCGGGACCTTGAGATAATACGTGTACAGGATCATCAATCACGACTGCATGAAGTACAAGAAATTAAAATTAAAAATGATTTTATTTTAAATGCTTGCAGAACTATTCATGCAGTAACTATCGTTACAACTTGAACGTAATATATCCGCTTAATGGTTCTTCTCCCAATACAAGTATTGCAGAGTATCCTTAATTGTTGTTTGTAAATGATTATTCGCCACACAATTTTAACAAATTTACATCACATGTGGTTTTATGTACAGTCAAGGGGTGTACTACGAAATCCCCGGTTTCAAAATCCCGGTTTTCAAAATCCAGTTTTTTAAAATCTCGGTTTTCGAAATCCCGGTTTTCAAAATCTCGGTTTTCTTTTCTTCTAGTTCTAAAGTCTTGATTTTGAAAAAAATATTTTTTATTAATTCGTTCCAGCCGGACTAATAATATTTTAACACAAAAATAACATATCTTGCCCAAAAAGTTACTAGAAAACACAAAGGCTGCGAGGTCAGAGGCGGCAAACATGTTGCACTGCGTGCCGCACGTATAGGAGTTTATAGAATCTATTAATGACACCTTCTAAAAAGAAAAATAATTACCCCATTTTCGATTAAGATATGGCCTAGTTCCATTCCTAATGACAATATTCCAGATGTTTATCAAACATCATTTTAAATTCCCATTTATATCCCACATGTCGATTTTCGACATAATCGGTTAAGAAATGGTCAGGTTTCATCCCTATCCACCTTAATCCAAAACATCTGCGTTTTTGGTCGTTTTAACCCTTTTGTTGCTTTCCAGAGGGAATAGTCGGTATCTTTAGTTGGGGCTAGAGAACAAACATATTTTCCAATTGGTTCATTTTGCACTGCTTTTATCAGTACCTTAAGTTTGATGCACAAGTTGTTTAAAGTGGTTTTATCTTGCGGCGCACGCGTATTTTGCCATTTCTTTCGGGCTTTTCGTTTTACCTGCACTAATTCTCTTACTTCTATTGAGTAAATAACGGAGCTTTCTTTCCTGGATGATAATTTGGGGGTGCATTCCCAAGCCGGCCGTTGTATGACATCAATGAGCCGGTCTAGTTCCTCTTCTATTTCATTTTCACTTTTGATTGGGACTTGAAGTTCTATTTTTTCCTCTACTAACTGCTTAAACAATTCCCAGTTTGTTTTGTTGTTTGTTAGTTGTGGTGAATTTGTTTTTTCTATTACATTTTCACTAACCGTCATAATAACAGGAGAATGATCAGATATTAGACATTCATCATTTTCTAAGAATGATGAGCGTTCCGATATGCCTGTGGATGTCACAACTATGTTTTGGCAATCCAACATTTCCCAATCTAAGAATTAACACACTCGCGACAAATAAATGCACGTGAGGTGAATGATTCAAAAATTCGCTTACAATAGTTGCGAATATAAATTTGTAATTAGGTTAAGCATGTCGAGTTTCTTTTTTTATTCTACCTTTCATTCTTACGACATTGCCGCAATGTAAAATAAGCAATTATTTGCATTCACGCGGTCAATGTCGTTTTAACTAATTTCTACGCGTATATACATATACGCTTATTTTAACATTTCAACATTTCCCTTGTTTTTCACTTGCAACATATTAATTCGTTGAACTCGCATATTGTGAGTTCGCGAAAAACAAAAAGTTTTTAAAAGAATAGAAAGTAAATTATTAAGTTAAGAATTGTTATACCGATAAGAGGTAAATTAAAGTAAATTGAAGTGAAGTAAAATAAATTGAAAATAAATTAAAATAAATTAAAATAAAATATATAAAATAATAGTGTATTTTAATAATAACTAAATAAATAGCAGTTAAACTATTTATATTGGTGACCCCTGTGAGCTGATAAACAATAAATATATAATATTTAATTAATACACATAATCAATATATAATATATATAATTAACAACAAAATCATAACATTATCATAATTCATCTTGGTATATATATGTATATATATATATAAATATAATATTCATAATTTACCCTTACATCATTGAGTTGATTTACACGGCTATCGAGCCCCACAAAACCGAACGCGGTCAACGAGGGAACCAAAAAAATTGGTCCATCATTCACTTGGAGGTTCTACCAAGATCATCATTCATTTGGAGGTTCTACCAAGATCATCATTCACTGTCATCATCATCACCATCGACTTGTACTACAAAAAAAAGACGCAACCACCAGTTAAACTATTTAGTGTCAAAATATTTTTTTTTGTGTAAAATTTTTCATTAAAAATTAACGTAAATTTAAGATCTTTCTTAATTAACATCAAAGTGTAATCCTTTTAACAAAATAGTTTAACGCGTCAACAGGTGAGAAATTTTTGCAATATTTACCTCTTGTGCATATATACCTAAAATCTAACAACATTTATCGTGTGTGTGTCGCATTTTTTAAATTGGAATCAAAATTAAATAAATCAAAAAGCAAATAGATTTTTGTCTTGTGATCGGAAGTTCACGACCAATATCTCAAATCATTTATTGGTATATCTTATCTTAACTTTCTAAACTCCACATAATTAGAAATCATTAGTTTTGTTCTTTTTGTTTTGACGGTCAAAATATAAGCACTATGTCCCCAACACCAAATAAATCTGGAAATAACGACACTAAACAAGAGAATAATAACAAGGAAGAACAGATTGGAAAGTCTGATAACACAACAGCCGGTATTGCTCCATACCAAGTACAGATGGAATCAAATAATTTACCATCGTTTTGGCATGGCAATCCCAGGTTGTGGTTTAAACAGGCAGAGTTGATAATGGTTTCTGCAAACATCAAGTCAGACGAGCGGCAGTTCAATCACATTGTGAAACACCTAAGTGAGTCACAATCAAGTCTGGTGTCAGACGTGATCTTGAACCCACCGCTAGAAAATAAATATAAAACTTTAAAAGATGCCCTCATCAAACGATCGGAGGAATCCGAAATGAGACGGATTCAATCAGTGTTGCACGCTGTCGAAATGGGAAATCAATCGCCCTCAAGTTTTCATCGGCAATTAAGTCGAATGGCAGGTGACTCAAGTGCACTGTCATCTGATTTAATAAAAAAATTATGGGTATCAAGATTACCACCCACAATTGGTGCAATACTGGTTGGCATGGAAGGTGACAACATCGCTAAATTATATGAAACAGCAGATAGGATTTGGGGAATGAACAATCCATTCACAAACCCATTTTGTCAACCAGTGTCTCATTCACATATTTCTGCAATAAACACCGACTGTAAAAATAGCCTAAATGTCAATAACACGAAAAATGATCAATTTGATTTACACGAATTATGTAAATCAATAAATGAGTTGAAAACTCGGTTCGAAAGATTCGAGAATCGCGCGAATCAACAAAGATTTAGATCTCGGAATAGATCTCATTCACGACCAAGTTCTAGATCTCGCTCGGTGAATCATCCTATGTGTTGGTATCACTATAAATTTGGCAATATGGCTAGAAAGTGCGGTAAACCAAATTGTACTTTCAAGACGAATGAAAATCAAAAAAACTAATTTCCTCCACCATCGCTACGGCAGATGCTGGAGTAACCGCAGTTCGCCGTTTATTTATAAAATGTAAAAACAATAATTTAACTTTCTTGATCGACACAGGCGCTGACATTTCTGTCATACCTGCGTCATCATTCAAAAACCTTATTGAAGACCAAAATCTTCATTTAACCGCAGCAAATGGATCACCTATCAGGACGTATGGATCAAAACTTTTATTATTAAACTTGGGACTTCGTCGAGAATTTCGACACCCATTTATGGTAGCAACAGTAAATAAGCCCATCATTGGTGCCGATTTCTTGGTAAAGTTTGGTTTAACAGTCGACTTAAAGAATAAGCGCTTGGTCGATCCAACAACAACCATAACTACCACAGGAACCATCTCCACCGTAAGCTCGCCATCACCACGTATTTATAATATCGAAGGTTTATATGGATCATTGCTTAAGGAATTTCCTGAACTTACTCAAGAACCAAGATACGACTTGCCCGTGAAGCATAATGTAGTTCACAGAATTGTGACAGAAGGTCAACTTCCATTTTGCAAACCACGTCGTCTTGATCCAACAAAATATTCACTAGCTAAGGATGCTTTCCAACACATGCAAAACTTAGGTCTGTGCAAACAATCATCTTCGTCAACCTGTTCTCCACTTCATATGGTACCCAAAAAAGGACAAAATGATTGGAGACCATGCGGTGATTACAGACGTTTAAATGCAGTAACTGTACCAGATAGGTATCCGCTACCTCACATCCACGATTTTGCAAGACATTTGCATGGATGTAAAATTTTTTCTAAAATTGATCTTTGTCGTGCTTACCACCAAATTCCGGTAGCAAAAGAAGATCAATTCAAAACTGCGATAACAACTCCTTTTGGAATGTTTGATTTCTGTCGAATGACTTTTGGTCTCAGAAACGCAGGTCAAACATTTCAACGTTTCATTGACGAAGTAACGAAAGATTTAGACTTTCTCTTTGCTTATGTCGATGACATACTGGTCGCAAGTAAAACACCAGAAGAACATGCCGAACACTTACGCATACTCTTCAAGCGATTATCTGATTATGGTATCAATATACGCTTAGCTAAATGCGAGTTCGGTGTGACAAACCTAAATTTCTTAAGTCACGAGATAACCAGTAATGGAATTAAACCATCGAGTGACAGAATAATCGCGATTAAAGATTTTCCGCATCCAACCACAATCCGTCAAATCCAACGTATTGTGGGTATGGTTAATTATTATCATCGATTCTTACCACATTTGGCCGATCAATTAGTGCCAATTTATAATCAAATGAACTCTTTGATTAAATTAGGTAAAAAAGCTATTTTCTCTTGGCCTTCAGATTGCCAAATAGCTCTTGAGACAATAAAAGATTCACTCGCAAACTGCACGTTACTAGCACATCCAAAAGAAAACACCGTATATTGCATTAGAACTGATGCTTCTAATACGGCATGTGGTGGTGTGTTAGAACAATTAAACGAAAATGAATGGCAACCTTTAGCATTCTTTTCAAAAAAATTTTCAACTGCAGAACAAAAATATTCAACTTTTGATCGGGAATTATTAGCGATCTTTATTGGAATAAAGAAATTTAGGCATTTTCTCGAAGGACGAGAAGTAAGAATTTATACTGACCATAAACCGTTAGTTACCGCAATTAATTCCAAAACGGAACGAAGTCCAAGACAAACTCGTCATTTGGAATTTATTGCCCAGTTCACAACGGATATTCGTCACGTAAGTGGTCCAGAAAACGTAGTGGCTGACACCCTCTCACGTCCTGATGACATCTCAGTTCTAACTTTCGTTGGTTTTGACATCGAGAAATTAATTCAATCGCAAGAACAAGATCCAGAACTAAAAGAATACTTAAACGGTTTAAAACCACTTAATAAAAGATTGAAACTCAAGCAAGTCTCACCGGATAATAATTCGAGAGCAATATGGTGTGAAACTTCAACCAATACACCTCGACCTTATATCCCAGAACCAATGAGACGTCATATTTTTGACGGTGTCCACAACCTAACACATCCAGGCGTTAGGGCTACAAGAAAAAAAGTAGCATCGAAATATTTTTGGCCATCAATGAACAAGGATAGTTCCCATTGGGCAAAAACTTGCATCGATTGTCAAAAAGCCAAAATTACAAGGCACACTCGATCAGAATTTCAAAAATTTGATTTACCCTCGGGACGGTTTGACAAAATTCACATTGATTTAGTAGGTCCGTTAGCACCATCAAATGGTAACATCTACATACTTACTATTATCGATCGTTTCACCAGGTGGACTGAAGCTATCCCTCTTCAGGATTCTACCGCTCAAACTGTCGCAAAAGCCTTATTATCTAATTTTATTGCTAGATTCGGCGTTCCACTAGAACTTACTAGTGATCAGGGTCCTCAATTCGAATCAAATTTATTTCAAGAATTGACGAAAATGTTGGGAATTCATAAAATTAGGACGACTCCATATCATCCGCAATCTAACGGGATTATCGAGCGATTCCATCGCAATCTAAAAGAAATCCTAATCGCTCGCGGAAACACAGTTAATTGGAGTGAAGAACTTCCGCTCGTGTTATTGGGAGTTCGTACAGCATTTAAGGAGGATTTAAATTGTTCCACGGCTGAGTTGGTCTACGGACAAACACTCAGAGTGCCCGGAGATTTTTTCATTCCTTCAAGTTTAAATCCGCAATTAGATCCGACATCATACGTCGAGCAATTACGAAAGTATATGCAAAACCTAATTGCAAAGGATACACGTTCCCAGACCCAAAACAAAATCTATATTCCAAAAGATCTGTTAAATTGTGAATATGTTTTTGTTCGAGTCGACAAGGTGAAACCAACCTTGACACCCCCGTACGACGGTCCCTACAGAGTAATGAAACGATTACGAAAACACTATGTAATCGAAATCAAAGGAAAAAATACTTCGATTTCGATAGATCGTTTAAAACCGGCATATGGTGTAGAGGCTGTCGAACAATCAAACCTCACAAAATATTCCAAAAAGATTACTTTTAAATAGCAACAAAATAGAGTCATAATTCTAAGAACCATTGGTACAATAAACACAACACATCTGATCATAAACAACATTAACAATTAATTGTACATATATGCAATTTCACATTCAGAATATTCCAGTGTGGTGAGTGTAACTACAAACATAAATACTGATAAGCATGTTTTTCACCTTCTACCCCAAAGCAATGGGAAACTGGTTTTCTAACGAGAAGGAAGAAACGGTAATAATAGCGGAGGCACCAGCAACCATAGCTCCGTTACAGAAAGGCAAACAAGAAGACAGCACATGGACGTCTATACTTCCCTATGTAGAATTGATAGCAATAACGTTGATAATAATCTTAGCGTACAACGTGATGCGCAAGTACATAAAAAAGAAGTTCGACAAACATGTTATCAGAGCTACCAACCAACAAAGTGCAGATGTATAAACAGATGTATAAAGGATCTTAAATATAAATAAAAAAAAATAAAAACGAAATAAAGTAATCATCCAATATAAAATTTATTTTGTTTTCCTTTTCTTTTCTTGTTTACGCCATGTGTCATAGTGTTCCATTGATATTTTACCTCGTAAAAAGAATAAAATCATAGTAAATCATTCGCGAATAGTTTATTTGATTTTCTGATTTGTAAATTGAATTTGTGTTTAGATAATTAGGACTTTTCTTGGAAGGGGAGTGATGTGGATGTCACAACTATGTTTTGGCAATCCAACATTTCCCAATCTAAGAATTAACACACTCGCGACAAATAAATGCACGTGAGGTGAATGATTCAAAAATTCGCTTACAATAGTTGCGAATATAAATTTGTAATTAGGTTAAGCATGTCGAGTTTCTTTTTTTATTCTACCTTTCATTCTTACGACATTGCCGCAATGTAAAATAAGCAATTATTTGCATTCACGCGGTCAATGTCGTTTTAACTAATTTCTACGCGTATATACATATACGCTTATTTTAACATTTCAACATTTCCCTTGTTTTTCACTTGCAACATATTAATTCGTTGAACTCGCATATTGTGAGTTCGCGAAAAACAAAAAGTTTTTAAAAGAATAGAAAGTAAATTATTAAGTTAAGAATTGTTATACCGATAAGAGGTAAATTAAAGTAAATTGAAGTGAAGTAAAATAAATTGAAAATAAATTAAAATAAATTAAAATAAAATATATAAAATAATAGTGTATTTTAATAATAACTAAATAAATAGCAGTTAAACTATTTATATGCCTTTAGTGATGTAGAAATCTATAAGGTCTGGGATTTTGTGAGGATCTGTAGGCCAGTACGTTGGTTTCTCTAATGAGTAAAATTCACAGTTCGAGTATTGGCCAGCTGCAAGTAATACTTTGCCTTTTGGAGAGGTTAGTCTTGAACCCCAGAAGGCATTTTTTGCATTAAAATCACCTCCGATAATGAAGTTACTTCCTAATTTCTGGAACAGGTTAATGTAGTCTTATTTTTTTAGGTTATACCGTGGAGGACAATATATTGCAGATATATTACAGGTGTTGTGATGACCAAATTTCTAAATTGTATTTCACCGATTCAAGAAATGTTCACGGCGTATGTAGGTGAGAACATGATCAGATAGATCAGTTAAAACCCTATGAGTGTTTAAATGGGATCTAATTATGATGATTTTTAACTTGTCCAGAGACATTTTTACGTTTACGGTTAAAACGGGGCACGAACGATGATTTTCATCTTGTTTTTCAAAATTTAAAACTTCTTCATTTTCAATTATTTTTTCTCAATTGGAAATTTTGGTATTTTCTCAAATAGGAATTTTACCTCATTAACATTCCCAAATAAGTAAACCAGATCTATGCCCCTATTATGGTTCTCACCTCACCTCACCTCACCGAGCGAGTCACCTCACAAATCCAAGTCGTGTGAGTTAGATTTTTGTATTATGGTGCTCGTTTTTGTTTTGGTGAGATGTGTTTGTTTATTATGACAACTTCCATTAGCTGTTAAGTTGGAAATATTTTGGGCGTTTTGGACATACATTTTTCACAATATTGACGTTTCGTGTATTTTTCATTAGCAATTCTTATTTTATGCCTAGAAATATTGTTTTATTATGCAATAATTTTATAAAATGAAAAAAATAATTATGAAAAATAAAAATTATTATGAAAAAAATCTTACGTTTTTTGCTATCCCTCGTGGTTATTTACGTTTTCGGTTTTTGGTATCCATCTTGAAAAATTACTATGAACTCACCAGTATATTGTTGGTGAGTATATTTAACACTAGAACTAAATATTTCAAAATGGTGAGTTCAAGTCACCATTATGACGTATTTCTCGGTGAGTTGAGGTGAGGTGAGTACCATAATAGGGGCATTAATGTAATAATAATCAAATAATAAAAATCCTAAAAATGTTCACGGGCTCACGTGTATACTTTTGGATAGTTCAAAGTTTCGATTTTCGATAGTTCCGGACAGGGTTCGGGTATGTTGATATTTACTGAGCCATCCACGACTAAGAAGTTTCATGAAATAATTTGAATAAATTTTCAAACTTTTTTACTACGTAAAATAAATTAAAATGAGATGAACAAATTTTGTTTCAAATTTTATTTTCAATGTTTTGGTTTTTTTTATCGTTATTTCATAAATAAACAAGGTATGTATGTTTAAGTTGTAACACATGTTACTCTTTTTGTTATATACTTTTCAAAATATTTTCGATTTTTGCCGATGGCGGTCAAAAATCACTGCGATCTATTAATTTATGGTAAAATCTTCATTCATCTCAATCAATCACTCAATTTGAGCTACACAAAGTCTGAGTTTAGGTTTAGTTTTTTTTTTTGTTGTAAAAATCGTCACTTCAGAAATCTGTTCTGGACCGAAATGGTTGCAAACGTAGTTTAGATTCTTTCGGTTCGTGGTCGTTTTTCTTTAAATGACATACTTCTCAAAATATTAGGAAATGCTCGTATGGAAGATGCTATTTTCGGTGGTCCAATTTCGAGAAATATCCACTGGGATCGTCTATTGATGGAAAAACTTAAGCATGAAGTTTCAATGCCGGTTAATTTGATCCGAAAAATCATCCCGAAAAGACCTTTTTATGTATGGTGTATTTCCACGATAAATTCAAATCTCAGCCCGAAAAAATTAAGAAGTTTTAAATTTTTAAAACACGGTGAAAATCATGATTCGTGTCCCGTTTTCACAATATTGATAGAACATTTTCTGACCTATTCGAATATATAAAAGATGTGAACATTTCTGGTAAATGCGATATAACCGTAAACGTCAAAATATCTCTGAACAAGTTAAAAATCATCATAATTAGATCTCATTCACCACACTCATAGGGTTTTAGCTGATCTATCTGACTATGTAGGTGATACCTCGTGAATATCTCTAGTAGGATCGCCGAAATAAAATTTGAAAATTTATTAAATTTCATGGAATTTCTAAGTAGCGTGTATGGCACAGTAAATATCATCATAAACTATCCATGTTCATTTCAGTGTTACAACTTTGTCTATGCTATCCTAAAATACATTTTAAAAACTGTGAACATCTCTATTAGCGGTAATAGAAAAATTAGCAAATAGATTAAAATAAAAAACCATAGTTGCTTAAAAATAGGCTGGACTAATCATAATGAAATCTTGTTCACCACACACGTGAAGTTTTGGTTTAGCTACTCGGTCATATAGGTGAGGCTCCGTGAACATCTCTAGGATCGGAGATATAAAAGTAGAAACATTCTCTAAAATAGCCGTCTTTAGAATTAAAAAAAATTTAGTAAATCGTTTTACGGCTTTCTCGTGTTTATTTCAAATCGTTAGAAAATTATTTGATATTTACAGCGACACTATTAGGGACCTAGGGACTCCTCTAATATAAATGTTAAAGATTATCTAAAAATATTTCAATTTCACCACAAAACAAATCCAATTGGAATATTTTTAAATTTAACAGTGCACATTTTTGGTATTATTTTTGGTATGTATTTCACAATCATCTTTCTCTGTTCTAACAAAAAGTTTTGGACCGACCAAATGGCAGAGTGATTAAAGCTTTGGCGTTTGGATCGGGAGGTACCGGGTTCGAATCCCGATAAGGGCAGGACGCAAAAGGTAATTTTCATCTTCAGATTACGATCTGGGAACACAACTATGACTCCCTGTCGGAGTGCAAAACTCATGGACCGACCCATTTTCCATGTCAGTATAAGCTGGCATGGAGCTATGCAATGTGCAGATGTTCTAAAATCGAACCTAAAGCCGTACGTCCACGATTTCGCAAGCGACTGCGTAAGGTAAGAACGGAAAAAGCGAACTGCGAAAGAGTTGGGAGTGCTTCGGCCCCAAAACAGATTGAAAATGATTACAAAAAAAAAGTTTTGGAAAAATTTTGGGTCAGGAACAATTCAGAATAAAAATTGCACATTTTCGTGTTGGGTTGTTAACTTCTAGGTAGTAGTGGTAGAGGTGATATAGATTAGGGATTAGTGAGAGACGTTGGTATACTTGCTGATAGAATTCTGTCTTTGCACGAGTGTCGGTATTTGGTAATCCAGAGTACCAATAGGTCTTGATTATCTGCATGCAGTGTAAAGCATTTAGAAATTCTTCCCCAATTTGCCGTATCCACGTGACCGGATACTACTTTATTCCTAATAACGCTTAATATTTCCAAGTATTTACTTCCAAGATCCAAATTTTCCTGATTCGCCAGAAATTACGTTAGACTTTTCACTACGTCGGGAATTCTGTCCGTATCATTTTTGGTCAGCATATCAGACAAAATATATTCTGGAGTTGTACGAGTACGAGGTTGAGTGTGTTATTTTTATTGGGATTTGACCTTGAAAGGTCTATAGTCTTAATGTTGATGGTTTAATCATATGCGTTGAGTTTGACATTTTTGTAGAATATAATTGTCGTTTAAATCTGATTTATAACTAATTATTATTTCCAATATAATTGTAGTGGTAGAACGCAACGGGATTTTAAAATTATTAATAATTTAGGTATAATTTTTTTCTATCCGAGATAAAATAAAATAACAAAAATATAATACCAGTTTGATTATCGCAAAATAATATTATAAGTAAAATTTTGTTGATTGATAAATATGTTAAAAAAAAATAAATAAAAATTTACTTAAAATTACAAAATGAAAATGAAATGAATCTGGTTATTCGGAATATTTATTTTATATCAACTCCCGGTTAGCTGGGTAGTAGGGGGCTTCGTTTCCCAATGTGGTTGGGAAGCGTTGATCACTTACCACTGGTTACAATTTTTTGTTTTGATCGTATATGGAAACTGGTTAATTCATGTAAAATTTTATTCTCGTCAGTTACAACACAGTTTATACTGATGAATTACACAATTTCTGATTTTTGCTTTTTTATTTCGTTTTTTAACTTATTTATTTATATAATTACAACTGAGTATCTTATTCTAATTACAATATAATAATTTCTTAACAAGATAAATAAATATTGTTGGTGATTAAGCATATGTGATCAATATTCCATTAGAGAAATTCAAAATTTTCAGAATTGACCTTACAAATTATAATCGTTAGCACTAAAAGTGATTTTTAAAATATTCAAAAACCTTTATGTACTAACCGCATGTGAATCAAAAATTTTGGGAATAGCCAACTGTAGTCGCGTATTATAAACACTAAGTGGTTCTTACTATACCAATTACCAGTCAATAATCTATTTCATATTCCAGTTAAAGCTCAAGCAAGATCTCCAGAAACAATCATAAATGGAAGCAAAATTTGTTCGAATTTTTAACATCGAAATGTTGTGGTGATGTGAAGTCGAAAACGTCGACTAAATTCCGCTTAGGCGATATTGCTATGATAAAATTTTGTAGAAGGAAATAATAATATATTTTTCAAAATCACAGAACTTCAAAATTCCAAAAATCGTTATTTAACTCATAACAATTGGCCAATATTCGCTCCATAGGCCGAAAATATTAAAAGTTGTCAAAAAATATAGGCGAGGCTTGTTAGACATCTCTGATAATGGCAATACAAATGAAAACATGAAATACAGTCCATTGGCATCCAATTCCAATAGACTTGTTCATTAGAGTAACGTTCACTGGAACTACTTGAAACAATAGGCTCATGAACAACTCAAAGTCTGTTTTTTTTTTTGTTGCAATTGTCAAATACATAGTAAAGTTTATTGGGAAATAAATCCAGTTTATACATGTTTTGAAAATATTTTAAGCTATCTAAAAATATAGGTGTAATGCCGTGGGTATCGCTAGGATCCGCGGCAAAAAAAAAAATGTATATAGAAAAAAATTATGAAAACGTCAAAATCAATAAAAAGCGTTCAGGGTACCGTATTGGTCGCCTCGAGTGTAGTGGTTTGTCTGCTCTAATTCTTGTTAACACTGTCCGTAGGACTTGTGAAATATTCATCAAAATTGTAAAGTATCTAACATCCATAAAACATATTAAAATTCATCATAATTATATCCCATTCGCTATAAGACCCAGAAGATTGGTAACCTATTTGAAAATGTTATTGAGACTCTGTGGGCATCTCCAGAATTGGCTGAAATATTGTTTGAAACCCATCAAAAATACTCAATTTCTAAATATAATTATTAATAGAACGAATCTCAAAAATATACTTTGTTTAAAAAATTTAAGAAATAGGTCTATGCTTTACCTTCCAAAAAATGTCAGATAGAGCCTGTAATACATTTCTAAATTCGACGGCTCAACATTTAGAATCGTGTCCAATTTTATAATATTCATTTGAAAATAAACTTCAATTGGAAAAATAACAAATTTAACAGTGTATTTTTTAAAGCAACAACTTCATTATCATAATACAAATTAATAACATACTACACATCGAACTCATTGGAAGCAATTTCCATCATACAATTCGAGTTCCACCTCATAATTAGTTAAGAAACGGCTTGTTCCATTCAAATACATTGTTTCCCTGAACCTCGAACCTTGAATAAAACCAAACTCATGTCAGATACAAACATGAAATTTTCAAAATTTTCTTCGATCATAAATTATTATAAATCAATTAAATCTTTTAGGGGTGTCTTAGAAAATTGGTTGCACACAGAAAACATATCAAATTAGCATAATAGAACTTAGAACCATCAAGAAATTTATTGTACCTGTAGTAGGTAGCATAGAAATAAATTATTAAATAAAGTAGTTTAAGCAAGTATCTAGTTTCATTTCATTTTTTTTTTAGATGCAACATCTCCATACCGTACGATGCATAAAACACGTATCGTTATCATATTTGATGCGAAAACGAACCAAATTCGTGCGTACGTAGGAGGAAATTTGCAAGCTAATAAACGAACAATAGTTGTAAAACAATCTGGCATTTAGTAATATTAATGTGGGTGAAATGTATGTACTTGTATACAACAAAAGTGTGCGCTTTACGTAATTCAAAATTCACCGGCACACTTTACGTAATCCCCCATAAAACTAACAATTAGCATCGCATGCAATAAAAATTTCTCAGCGCATCCCACAACGACTACAAAATGTTTACCCATCGTTTGCGGTTGTATTGATTTAACCGAAAACGATACAGCTAGGGGGACGTTAATGGCAATATTTATTTTTTTGGTTAAAGCTTTTCTCACGTTTCATTCAATTGTTATTATGGAGGTATTGTTTGCTTACCTCCATAATATACTTTTCATCTATATATATTTTGTATTCAATGTCATTGAGTTCCTTACGTATTAAGCGATAAAGAGAAAAAAATATTATTTAATAATCTTTATAAAGATCTCATTACATAAATATGCCATATATATGTACGAGTAAAATTTCAAGTTCATTGTTGACTTGGTTCAAGGTGTTCTTTTTATAGATTTTGCCGCACAATTAAAGTAGCCGAAAGTGTCAAAAATCACATTATATTCTTGTTAAATATTCTATAATTATTAAAGGATGCGTCAAGCTACCTGATTTGTATATATTTCTAATGGCTTTGTTTTGTACCTGCTCCAGGTCGATGAACCGGATTAAACGCAAGTGATTATTTTAAAATTATGTTGATTAATTATGACGTGGTTTATGTACGCCTGGATTTCAATTATCTTTGCAAATACTTCTCCAAGCGATTTGATTTATTTTATTTGGATGTTGTGTCGTATTCCCTTATTACACACAGACATTTCATTAAAACATTATTTATGTTTACACGGTTTAATAGGATATTTGTCGCCTAACCATAAACGTCTTAACTAATCTTCACAAACCATCTACTTATTAGACGACAAATATTCGTAATTTATGATTCATGTAAATAGAAAATGAACTGTATGAATTTATGAATGTTACCAAAGATTGTTCGCCTCAGATAAAATTCTGTTTTTTTCTGTTTTTAATCATGCAATCGCACGAGTAACATATCATCTCTAAACATATGGCATGCATTGCTCAAACTTGGGATTTTCTCCTTGTTCTCTTGTTCGTGATCGTTTTGGCGGTAAGACCACGCAGACGCAGGTAGGTGAGGTTGCTGATGCATGATAAAGGGAGGTCATCACTTCTCCACTTCTCTAGGATTTTTTGTGCAGAGTGGAAATTTGTACTAGGTCCGAAAATATCACTCCAATTCAGCTATTTAAAACTATAAACGGGTATCGGTATGGGGATTTCCACAGCATCGTAAACAGTTTGAAATCACAATTGTTGCCAAAACATTAAGGATCCCTCGGATTATTCGCGACGATAGCAGACATCACACGTAATACAATTTTGACAGTTTTAATTTGTGAAATAAATGATTGAAAATAAACAAAACAAAAATAATAAAAAAAAAGTTTCAACAAATATATTACCATGGCCACAACATCTGATGAAGAAGAGGCACTTTTATTACTTGCCTTGGTAGAGGAAGAAAATTGCAGGTTTGTATTAATACATGATGATTTTTTATTGAAATTGGAAATATGTATATTATTTTTTATAGAAAAAAAGGAAGTAGGTACATGATATTAATTTGGAAAGATGGGTGGAGAATTTTATGCATTAATGCTCAACTTCGTAAGGATCCAAAACGATTTTATATTTACTTCAGAATGCCAATGGAATGCTTTGATGAAGTGCTCAAGTTAATTGCATTAGATATTAAAAAAGCTGACACAATTTTATTCAATTTGACAGAATACTTACTACACAATTGGACATAGTTTTAGGGTTGAATTTAGTACAGTTGATATAATAGTGGCAGAGTTTGTGAGAATATGTGAAATAAATTACAAAATACATATTTACCACAACCAACAACTGATATGTGGAAAGAATCTGCAGATGGGTTTAAGAAGTTATGGCAGTTCGCCAATTGTAGTGGTAGTGTGGATGATTAGCATGTTACCATTAAATGCCCTAACAAAAGTGGGTCGAATTACTGGTACTAATGGCTATTGTTGGTCCCGATTATAAATTTGTATGCGTTGATATTGGTGGATATGGTAAAAACAGTGGTGGCGGTATTTTTGAGATCTCCAATATGGGTAGGAAATTTGAAAAAAATTTAATGAATGTTCTTTATCCCAAAGATTTGCCACTACAAAACGAACCATGTCCTCATGTTTTAAATGGAGATGAAGCTTTTGCACTTAAACAATATTTTATGAGACCAGATCCTTATCGCCAATCAAGAAATTTTGTAAGGAAAGCAAAATGTTATAAAAGACTTTATACTGCTACAATAGTGGAAAATCATTTTGGAATAATACGTTTGTGAAGTTGGCCCAAAATTCTGGCCCAAAAAATTATATTTTTGCCGCTGGCAATACCGTCATCTATTTTGATAACTATCATGACAGAAAACTGAAAAAACATTGAATATCACATAAATTCAACGATTATGAATTTGAATGAAATGAATATAAATAATACAATTGTATTTTAAATTTATAAAATTATACTATTAATAAAATAAAAAATATACAAATTTAGCTCAAACATGATCATAAAATGAGAACATTTCTCAAAATTCTAATAGTTTTTAAACACAAAAACTATAGTTGCTATCACGAACTGTCAGCCCAAAAAATCGTATATCACGACATTTTAATGATGTCAGCCCGACATTTTAGTGTTGTCTTGAAATTTATGTCGAATACACTCAGCCCAAAATTCAAATATTCATAGTTGAAG
The DNA here is from genome assembly GCA_932526605.1 of Nephrotoma flavescens. NCBI lineage: Eukaryota > Metazoa > Arthropoda > Insecta > Diptera > Tipulidae > Nephrotoma > Nephrotoma flavescens. Next base: position 226,694,095 of record OW052222.1, on the reverse strand, counting down.
GAATCGGTATAAAAAATGTAAAACAGCCATAAGAAGCAATTCTTGTATTTTCAATTGGTTCATTAAAATTTTATTTTTACGAGTAGTTTTTACCTCGAGTTTTAAAGATGGACACACACCAAAATTACCGTTTTTCGAATTAAAATTGAACTTTATACTGTTGTTTACTAAATTTCGAAATATGTAAACTTCTATACAAAAAACAATGAAATTTTCGGAATTTTTCATAATTAAAAATCTATGACGTATGTCGGTCTATGTTAATAAACGCCTCATATACGATTAGTCGATTGGCCCATAAAGAGTTTTATTATAATACACATACATCTACATACTATACATCCTCATACTGAGAATGACCTATGCTTTACGAACAACTATAATATTTAATGGAAGTTGAGATTTTCGGTGTTGGTCATCGGTCTCATTATGATTTTTGACTTATTTTGAGCATTTGACTTTATTTTTCGTAAGACATCGACACTTCTACATTTACGAACTGTTTTCATTTTATGTACAAAGTCAGTGTGTTCTATAATGATTCTGAAAATTTCTCCGCCGAAGTTTCAAGTAATTTTCTGTTTAAGTCTGTTTTTAAGAAGTTGGTTACTTATTTTGTTTTCACGAAAGGGTAAACAATTTTATTTTCTGAAAATTCTGCAGTAAATATATTGGGCTTTACTTGAACTTTATTCGATAATTTATATTTTCTACATTTTGTATCCATGTCCGCAATATGCTCGAAGGGAAACTGAGTTTTTATTGATAGTCGAATCTTTAATATTTATTAAACACTCGGTTATATTTGTCAAAAGTTCTGAAAACACAAGTGTATAAAGTGATTTGTTAAATTTCCTATTATCCGCGTCGAAAATTATTTCCTGTTGGTACTTCTAGTACTTTATTTAATTGAAGATAAAGTGTTTTATTCTCTGCATCTTTCAGTTGGGGGTGTATGATATTCACCGCCAACGTTTAATATTTCACAATGTTCATCAGTATCCGAAACCTCACTAGAAATTGGCGAACATATTTTATTAGTCTCCGCTTCAGTTACATTTTCATTTATTGGGGGAATGCTCTATCGTATATTAATTTTATAGTGGGAAAAATGTGATTACATATTTGAATTATTATTTACTTGATCTAAACTAAAACGCACTAGACTTGAATTATTCCCAGATTCATTTTTCTTTCGTTGGTAGTTAGGCAATTCACTAATATTCAAAGAATTGACATATTGGGGTTTTATTTTTCTATCCCATAGATGATAAATTTTTATTCAGTTTGTGCTATTATTTTTTATTTTTAAAATTTCACATGTATTTTTAAAAAACTTGCAATTGGAACGCGGTATTTTGACATTAGTACCAACCACCTCCAAAGAGTATATTAATAGTATTAAATACAGTCGATTAATTCAATTTATGTAAACTTTGCTTTGCTTGAAACGATTGTTGATTTTTCGATTTTCTATTCATTATTACATAAAATTTCTGAAATAAATTTTAAATTAAACTGAAAAAAATGTCAAATAAAAACCTTAAGTTTTATGACAGTAACCGCTAAATAATTCCAAAAAAGTGCTGTGATATTTAAGTTAAAATATTATATTAAGTACCACTACAAGTAACAAACTACAGCACACAATTGTTTAAAACAATTAAACAATATTAGTCACAAACTGTATTAGCAAGTTATAATGTTTTTAACCTGTTTTTGACCAAATTATCATTTTTACAACACTAAACACATCGACGGGGTTTCCCCGATTTATATAAATACACATAATTAAACGATAGAGTAAAATAAACGTTAGTTTTTGTACAAAAATAGACACATTCGTAAAACTTTAAAACATTTATACGGTAAAAATTATGTGTCTTTATAACGACCCTACCTCGATGATTAACTATATTTTATAATAATTTTCTATAAATACTTTTCCATCTCGAGCATAATATCACGATATAGAATTATTTCTTTATACACATAATTTCTACCGTAAAGGCTGGAACCATATCTGTCCAAAAATCATAATGAGACCCATGACCAACACCGAAAATCTCAACTTCGGTTAAATATTATGGTTGTTCGCAAATCGGCATCACAATCTCCTGAAACTTCTTTATTTTAGTTAAATATTGTATTTTTAGAAGTAGAAATATTTTAATTTTTGGGTTGACAACATTAAAACGTCGTGATATACGATTTGTTTGGGCTGACAGTTCATACGTGACAGAAAAATATTTTTGTTTTTTGGGCTGACTTCATTAAAATGTCGTATTATACGATTTTTTTGGTCTGACAGTTCTTACGTGACTGAAATTTTAGTTTTCGTGTTGCCACTGCGTTTTTTTGGGTTGATATTTGGGCCTACTTCACATACATTGGAATAATGGCTCAAAAATGGCAAATTTTTTATAAACCAATATAGCGATAAACCCATAGAAACTACTATTTTGATTGTAAAAACAGTATGTGTCCTGTACATTTTTTTACGCACAACAAACAGTGATAACCAGTTCGCTGAATTTTTGGAACCACCAGAGCCTCAACTTAGAGCCTTTTCTAATCTTAATAATAATCCAAGACGTGCAACAGCCACTGCATTTCATACTAGGCAAAAATTTCATAATTACTTTAATTCCTAAACATTTACGAAAATCAGTTAAGATAATTAAATATCTTTTAATAAAAGAAATTTTTATTGTTTATACTTATTTTTTATTTTAGATATCCATATTTCTTATATCTATTTGTATTTTAATGGAATTGTTGCAAAATAAAAATATAAACATTGACTAAACTATTTATTTAGTCGAAGAATTTATTGTTTAGTTATCTATAGTTATATATCGATGGTTTTTCACTTAGATGTTCTCATTTTCATTTGGATTAAATGATTTAAAAAACTATGACGTAGTAGCTTCCTCACATGAACCTGCTGAAGTAGATAAATATTTGTTGGTGCACGATGGGCTGAGAACAGATGACCAGTTGTTATTACAAATTTCACTAGAACATATTTCTTTCTCATTTTCTTGAATTTGCAATAAATTTTCAGCAATTTTCATTTTCGTTATCGCTCGCCTTTTTGGATTGAATGTTTTTATGTGCATGAGCTAACATCAGATACTCTGTTTTATCATGCGGAGTGTTTTTTTTTTGTTTGTAAATAATTTAATACTCTTCCAACAGGTGTTGGTGGTCCACTTTTACGTTTCTTGGATGTTTTTTTTTTTCTCCAGATGTAGATTTGTTTTCCGATGTACCACTGAGTTTAATTATTTGAATTGGTGTAGAGTGACCTGAACTTTCAAATTCAATATTTAATGATTCTTCAATCATAGTATTTCCAAAATCTATTTCATCAAAATTACTTTGAGGTATGAAATTTACATCACAATTATCTTCATTATCTGCAAAAAAAAATTAATAGTAAAAAAAAAAAATATGTATATAGAAGTGATTTCATTGAATTATTTTCCAATTTCCATCCATAGTTTATCTTTTTTTCTAATGTTTCTATAATCTTGAACCATTTCAGTTAAACGTATGTTTTCCACATTTTAACCAAATTTTTAATTATTTTTTTTCACACACTTTTTCAATTTTTTTTTACACAATAGCGAAATTTGCTGGTAATGTGAAAAAAAACACTGTAATAAAATCTGCTGAAGAAAAACCGCTGAAAATCAGTGCGGAATTCACGTTGGTTTCAGCACATCGATAATCCGCTTCCGCTGCGGTAGAAGTGCGTTAGTTTGAGGGAATAAAGGATCCCAAGAAAATGAGTTCATGGTGTGAGAGGAGATTCTCACTAGAGTCCAGGAACCGAACGGGACAATTTCTATTTTCCTCACATATCATGGCCAAGTCGTCTAGAAAATCATATCCACCATTGGACGAGATATACAAAGTAGGGGAATACAAAGTGTACATATGTACTATTGTGAAATATGCTGTCTCAATATCGGTTGCGGACGAAGCAAATAGGAAGGTAGACGACGTTTCACAAATGGTACAAACGACCGAACCTTAGACATGTTGGAACTGCAGGGAGCCTGGTCATCGTCACTTTGACTGTTCCTAACCATAAGATCGCGTGTATTGTTGGTGTTGCGGAAGAGAAGGAGTAATGACGGATAAATGTCCGAGTAATAACAAGGGAACGCTTGTTCATGGTAACGGGTAGAAGATAATAAACCAGTCAAGGAAACGACAATGCGGACAAGTAAGGGATCAACTTGTTCCGAAATTAGTAAACAGGATCCCAAAACTCTTATATATAAAGACGCATACGTGATATTAGATTCAAGGGTAGATGTATCGAAGGTATTGAATCTAATGAGTTATATGAAAGTAGAAAGAAGATCTTGTTGCTGACACAAGAGAATCTGATTAGGCGAAATTCACCAAAATCGAAGAATAGAGTTAGGAAACCCATTCATATGAATAATAGGAGTAGAAGTATATTTAGAAAGGTTGCCGACGGGCTTGCTTAGGAAAGAAATTCTGTAGGTAGTACACAATTCATTGAAAGCATAATTGACATTGTTCGGTTACACGGTAATTCAGGGGCAGTTTTGGGCCATTCTTTGTTCCGAATAAATCTTGACTTAGAACCTTGGATAGAACAGTTCATGACACGGGCAATGACATGTCAGAAAATCAAGGGCTCGATATACTTCTTTTTGCGATCTGAACATACATAATGTCCTACAGTAGTGGGCCCAGCACAGATCCTTGTGGAACACAACCCGTAATAGCGTATTCCACAGTACCATCGTCTGTTTTGTATGTGAAGATCCTGTTACGGGAGTAGTTCTCGATAATGTCTAACAGGTGTCTTTGGATTTTTTTTTCGACGTATAGTTCATCAAAAATGCACTTCCATCGTGTTATGTATAAAAAGCATTCCTTACATCCAAGGCAACACAATACTACTTTTTACCACTCTTCCATCTACTACCGGTGATCGCATTTTGGACATTTTCTCTGACAAAGTTAATATCATCAATTGTTGAGTGTCACTTTTTGAAGCCGTGTTTGACTAAGACTGTGTTCGAATTGTGTGATAAATATTTTTAGCACAAATATTTGATACTAACGTGAAAAATTTTCTCTTGATAATTTTTTTGGTAAAAATTCCCCGCCCTCAGATTTAATTTTAATTTGAAAATATTGAATTTATTCATTATCAGATTAAGATTAAGTTATAAATTATTAAAAACACTTGAAATCATAAATCCAGTTTTATTTATTTAATTTTTGTAGTTTTAACTTTGTAATTATTTAAAAGTCGAAATACAAGTACATTCGATAATTTCCATCCAAAAATACCGAAGACACACGAATTATCATAGACTATGATAATTCATGTGTCTTCGGTATTTTTACAATGTTTGTACTAAAAAATATTTATCACACAATTCGGACACAGTCTAAATCACCGGAACTTACAATTCCTCATTTAATTTTGCAGGAATTACAGTGGGTGTCATAACTAAGTAAACGCGGCATATATTTCGATACGAGTATTCTTAAAGGATATCTCACGAAAAAAAAACTGAAACGTAGTACTAAAAATATTTAGTATATTATATAACGAAACATTTTCCATTGTCTTTTTTTGTTTAATAGCACGTTACTTTGTTTCGTTTTTTTTTTTGAGTTTCCATACAATTTCTGTGCAGTCATTATAAGTAAACAGCGATCTACAATGTATACAGTTTAATCAAAATGTTATAAAATATAAAATATTTTCAGTATTTTAGTGCAATATTAAATAAACTAATGGTAAGTTATGCACTTGGTTCTTCGCATTAAAAATGTAATTATTAACTAACATAATTACATTACATCTTACTTGTGGAGAACGAAAGACAATATTACGATTAGTTGAAAGAAAAGAATCCTACCGAAATATTGCAGCAATATTCAATAAATCAATTGCGACAATTTACAAAGTCGTTAAAGCCTTCAAGGAAACTGGTCGTACCCATGAACTACCATGCACTGGAAGACCGCGATCAACAAGTAAAGAGGTGGAAACCCGAAATTTAACCTTATGTTTGAACAATCGCTTCCAACCAGCCCAAAAGACTCGAAGAAAGTTACTCAATGAAGGCAAGCAGGCCTCTTCAGCCTCAACAATTAGACGTCGGCTTCACGAGATTAAGTTGCATGTGTGGCTTCCGAAAAAAATTCCTTATACAAGCCAAGTAAATCGCGAGAAAAGACTCAACTTTTATTTGGAACATGTTTTAAAACCAGAAAATTTTTGGTCTAAAATATTATGGACCGATGAATCTACGTGTGGAGAAATGTGATGAAGCTGTTACAGGCTGGCTAATGCTACCCTGCAGATTTCACTAATATCCCGCAGAGGCCTCACACAAAGGGTTTGAGGCTTGCGGGTATTCTGGCTTACACCGTGATTACAGAAATTTTTAAAAAAATACAAAAAACGCAAATAATAATACCCGAGTTCCGCCAAAATTTGTCGGCCGGAACCTGAGGAACGAACAGCAAAAAAAAATAAAAGAAAAATTATAACGGAAGCGAGGTGCCCCGGTGCGCGCATCCGTCCGAACTCACACAGTGGTAAACACCGGTTTGGAATCCGGACGCGGGCACCAAGAGACCGCACATCCTACACCGACACAGGATGGGAATTCCCCCTCATCATACCCATACCGAAGAAAATTAAGTATTCATTTTTTTAGGTTATTAAAAAAAAAAATAAAAAAAGCAAAGAAAAGGAAACGACCACTTCCCACAAGGAACAAAGGAAGAGAACGAGACCAATACGCAACGAGCGCGCGACCGTTATCCGGCGCTCGATTACAAAAACTTTAAATATAGCTAGGTAAAAAAATTTAAAAAAATAATTTAGAAAAATAAAAATTTAAAATTAACAAAAAAAATAAAAAAAATCGTACCTTAAAAATTTTTTTTTTTTCAAAAAAAAATAAAATATTATGTTACGGCCTTGCGCGGCCGTCATGCCACTGTTACATAACAATACAAGTGTAAGCTGATTTTGAAATATGCTGAATCAACAACAACAAATTCATGCTTAGAAAGACACGCGCGATGAAAACAACCAGAGCGGATGTCATTTTTGTTGTTCATTAAACTTGAAACCTACCTAGTAAAGAAAACCTAAAACAACTGGAATTTCTATTTTTGAAATCACTTCGTTAACATATTATTATATTATTCATTCATTGTAAAACTTTAATAAAATAAAAAATAAAAGAAAAAACTCAACGCTCGAGTTGAGTCAAATAAAAATTTAATTAATTAATTATCAGTTCTATAATACCACAGGTGGTGCCACACTCGAACCGTTGCGGCTTTATATTTGCCATTACACCACCGGTGCGGCCTTGGTGCCGTCGTTGGGCGACTCCCCGCCTTTGCGACCACCATTTAACTTTTTTATGCCGATTATCACTTTTTCTTAAACAATTTATTTTCTCAATTTTTTTTTATTTCAACAATAAATACATCAATATTCTTATAAATTTTTTTCGCTTTTTTATAATCCCAAAAAAACTATTTTAACTAAAGTGAAACCGATTCTATTTAACATTCCAAACTAGCCTTTTTCTATCAACACTCCAAAAAAAAACTTTTTGCTAAAAAAACCAAACTCGACTAAATGACAAAAAAAAATCCGACGCGCAAAACATTCCAGAAGAATTGTCTATTCTATTTCTCTTTTACATCAATTCGCAACGAAGCACACTGTACTAAAAAAGTACATACTCAAACCACTTAGGAAAGACCCAACCGGAGGGGAATATAACACAAAAAGCGCTTGTAACGATCACGTAATCGTAACAAAGCATTATCTTATAACTGCATAAAGTCAACTTTGAGGGGTTCTCAGAGAGGAATAATGGTGAGGAGGTGCCTTTCCGCAAATGGAATAGGCAAAATAATATGTTTGGATGGAAAAGTAAATGCTGCAGTGTATCTAAAGCTGATGCAGGAAGTTATTGTTCCAGAAGGGAAGCGGTTAATTGGAAATAATTTTATACTTTAGCAGGATAATGCCCCAATCCATAATGCTAAAATTGTTCAAAATCACATTTCCAACGAAGGAATTAATGTTCTAATTCGGCCACCCCAGGGGCCCGATCTTTCACCCATAGAAAATATTTGGGCGTGGCTAAAAGTGAAAATTTCCGAAAGGGCACCAACAAATCTTTCAGATTTAAAGGAAATTATTGAGTCAACCTTAGCAAGTTTTGCACATGAGGAGTGCAGAAAATATGCTCTTTCAGTTGCCGGTAGAATTGATCGAATGTCGAAGAATATGGCGGTCATTGTGGAAATTAAACAGTCTTTTTACTTACTTATGAATTTTTGATTTTTGAAGCATATTTTCAAACTTTAATATTATAAGAAGAATTTATAATCGTCCGTGAATTTAATTTGTTTAAGAATTTTTTCGGCTTTTCGGACAAAATATTATTTTAATGGACACCCATACGATGTTTACGACTATTTTAGTCGCAGAACCAAAGAGGCCATTTATTAACAATATTTCTACCACAAAGTAGAAAAAATGCGCTCCCCTCCCCCTAACCTTTGGGGTGAAGCAAGAGTTGTATTTTTGCAGTTTGGTCGTTGCAACCTGATGAGTAGACCAACTTTTAATCAGTATGAAACCAAGCTGCCAAGAAGTTACCTAAGGGATTTCTCATTTTTGTAAGGGTTTGTGTATCTTTGTGTACACTATTGCCCTGGGGTTAAAGGTTTGGGGGAGGGGAGCGCATTTTTTCTACTTTGTGGTAGAAATATTGTTATTAAATGGCCAGCAGGCCTCTGGACAATGGAAAATGTTTCGTTATATAATATACCAAATATTTTTAGTACTACGTTTCAGTTTTTTTTTTCGTGAGATATCCTTTAAGAATACTCGCATCGAAATATATGCCGCGTTTACTTAGTTATGACACCCACTGTAATTCCTGCAAAATTAAATGAGGAATTGTAAGTTCCGGTGATTTAGACTGTGTCCGAATTGTGTGATAAACATGTTTTAGTACAAACATTGTAAAAATACCGAAGACACACGAATTATCATAGTCCCCAGCAAACAAACGCTGATAGCAGAATGAAATAGATGGAAACATTTGCACACGTCGAAGCGAGAAAACAAATAAATTTACTTCGGTTTCTTCTATGAACTGCATTTTTACCCTCACCTAATCTCTTGTTTATCAATTTCATTTCAAAAATTGTTATTTCATTTCTATCAGTCTCCAGATTTCAGCTGAAGGTAATAGACGTTTGTAAATGTTTTTCAGGTGGAAATACATGGATAACATATAAAGTAAGTATACAAAATTAAAAAAATGTGTAGTTGTATCTGAATGACAATACACATTTGGTACATACAACCAAAACCAAACACAATCAATATTATATGATTGTGTTTGGTTTTGATACAACAAAATACATTAAAAAATAATATTTTCTGGCAAACCAACGGTAAACAGTTACATATTATACTTAAATCGAAATGAAAGAGAGATAAATTAATTTTAAGGGGAAACAAAGCCGAATTTTCGGTCGACAACAATACGAATAGCATGGAATTAGGTGCATCAATTTGAAGTACAAATAGAGCGCTCTAATTATATGCTGTTTATGCGCTCTTTGTGCGCTGATTTGTATTACTGGGTCTATGATAATTCGTGTGTCTTCGGTATTTTTGGATGGAAATTATCGAATGTACTTGTATTTCGACTTTTCTTAAACAAATTTAATATTATATTACAATTTATTTTAAATCTTGAAGGAAGAATTGTTTTTAGTTTTACTAATACCTGTTTTTATTAACAAAATTATAATGAATTAAAATACTTATTGCCGTAACACAATTTAATGCCTTTTATTAAAATGTCGTGTGTGTTTACTTAATTATGACACCCACTGTACTTGCTCCAATATCTTTCCTATAGTGTCCAGCCTACACAAAGGTCTGTACGACTTTCTAGTCTAGTACTTTTAAACACTAAACTTTGCTTCTTCCACCCAAACACACTTTAAGCAGGAAACGACTGCCGATTTTGTTGACTAAATAGGTGACCTTTCATTTCAAAACCATGTTACGCTATTAATCACCAGATGGCTTCCGAAAAGTTGCGCAAGCTTGTTTTTCAAATTAGTCGCCAATTTATTTATTATTGTTTTGTTAATGCTTTAAGGTTCAATAAGTTCTGTAAATGTATATGAGATAACGGCATTGAAAATTTAAAAAAAAAAAGTTTTTTTTGTTTTTTGCAAAATTTGATGCGTGCTTTGAAAATTAAAAAAAATGTAAAATATTGATCATCGTGCTGCGATTCAATACCTTGTAAACGAAAATAATACTTCTAAAGACTACCGGTTATTATCTGGGGTGGGATGTTGTAACATCACTTTTTTCGATATTTATCGAATATTATATCTCTTTTTCCTAAAACAAAATTGCTCGTCGTTTCACTTTTCAATTTTGCTTTCTTTATTACGACCGCACATTACTAGAATAAATTGTTTGTTTATCTCTTTTTTGTTTTTCGATAAAGTATCACTCTTAAAATAAGTAGGTGATACAATAAGAGTAGAACGACATAATGTTTTATTCGATAGGTAGAGATCGCAATAGAAGCAATGTAATTGAAAATGGAAAAGCGAAAAATTTAATTTGTGATGTAAGAGATGTAAATTTCATTAGTATCGAAAAAAGTGATGTTACAACATCCCACCCCAGATAATCACCGGTTATGAAACGTTAATTCATTAAGTTTGATCAAAGTTGAAGGTTCAATCATCTTTGGGTAAAATAATTGCAAAATTTTTTTCGATGCTGATAGAATTTCGATGAAAAATTATACTCATTTCATAAGACCACAACAACAGGGACTTATTATGCGTGGCATTTGCATAAATTTGAAAAGGCTATAGCGGAAAACCACGAGGTGAAATCATCAACCTTATAACAAAAATTTACCGTTATTTCATATAGATTAGGGCGTACATACACTTTGTGAATTGGAATATTACTAAGTGGCCTGTAACTAATTTAAACTTTACTTTTATTTAAATTTTTCACCATTCTCGTTCCATATAAAAGATGAGGTACATTAGCTACAAGTTAAATCAATTTAAAAAATAAATAAATAACTAAAAACATAATTTCCATTTTTTCTTTAAATTAATTGATTGAAAATAAATATCTGAAACAAGAATTTCCGTTCAATGTATCCACAATTATTATAAAGTACCCGAGTAATCTCTACTCTTGTATACAATGCAATTATATTTTCTTATTTTATAATAAGAAACAACAACAACAACAAATTGTTTAATATTATATTTATCGTAACCTTAAACTTTATTTATTTATGTATTTAAATTATTTTGTCTTCGGATATTACATTTAATTTGTATAATTTGGTTTATGCATCTCCTTGTGGTTGCAAGCTAAAGTTACCAAACGTGATAGATAAAACATGAGTGGTGCTCGAATCTCAACTATTCGACTTGTTAAGTCGTTAGCGTACCATAATATATAGACGACAGACTATCGCATATGTATGCAGGTGATTGGCGAGTAGGTTGGAAAATTTATTGAACTTATTGAAATTTCTTATGTGTGTATGGTGCTGCACGATTAAAAAGGTAAAAAAAAATTTGTTTTCCTTTTCAACAGGTTGTTTCGTTTGTTGCGCTCATATTATGTTTATGTTTTATGATCAAATTTTAATGTTTTATTAAATTAACTTTGAATTTGCTTTATACTCGTATCTAGTTAGGTAAAGTAAAAAGATGTTGGGAAGCGATAAAATTGATTTAATATAAATACAATGGTAATTTGTATACCAATTTAAATACCACAATAATAATGGAAGAATTATTTTTAACCGCGCTAAAACCTCAATTACCGTGACAATTAATTTGAATCAATACCATTTATTATATATTTTAATGGTAACCTATTGTCGCCTATAATCATTTTGGTTTTATTGCGAGCCAAGCCAATGATTTAAATTATCGCATTGTGTATCAAAATTTTGACTGCATCAAATTGGACCGCGGAAATTGTCAAAATCTTTCACGTTGTCAAACTGCTTTCACGTTGTCAAACTGCTTTCTGACCCCAAACCCCCGATTTTCCAGAATTTATACAATTAATCAAGTAACATTAATGAAGATTAATTAATGAAGATGGCTTTCCGTACCACACAATTGAACAATTAAGATAAAATTGATCAATATTTTTTAATTGCATTACGAGTCTTTTCGATGAATTATTCAGTGTAGAATTGTTTCCGTGTAAAATTGTTTGTATTACAATTATTCTTCTCTGAATTGATTTCTAACAATTGTTTGTCGCACTTTTGTGATTGGGTTAAATTGTGTTGTGCATAATTTTCGGGTTGCCAACATTATCTATGTTTGGTGCTATTCCAGATAATTTGATATTCATAATATTCGTTTTAGAGCTAAGGACCATATAATGTAGGTCAAACCAGCGGCTAAGAATGCGAAGATCATTATTAATCGTCTGAGTATTAACATCACTATAGCTCCAAGATATAAACCAATTCCACATCATCAGCAAAGCCAATTGAATGGCCTTCTAATTTCAATTGGAAAATTGAATTATTATAAATCAAAAATAAGATTGGTCTTAAAATTGGGCCCTGCGGTACTTGACTTTTCTTAAATCGCCAATACAGCTCGAAATTTTGACCCCTTGTTTTCTATCTGAAATCCTCTTCCAGAATTTCATTATTCTCGGTCATTATGGACGGAATAGGGACAAGACGCCATTGAGTTCTTAAGTCCTTTTTATAGTTGCTAAAACGTCGGTAATAATATAGTTCCTTTTCTATCGAAATAGCTGAATTTATTTTTTTCTCTAAGATTACTGGTCACCATTCTTTTCTTCGGATATCTCCAAATGATGACACGCATTGTAAACGGGGTTAGGGGTATGTTATCTTTATTCGCGGATTTACCGCTTCTTTTCTGTTCGCTTGTAGGCAGATCTGTCACAATAATCAAGTTCGCCACAATTGAAACATTGCGTTTTCCTATTCCCAGCACCGTAAATAAATTCTACTCTCTAGTTGACTGAACTCATCGTGAATTCTTTTTTGTGGTACCGCCTCTAGCAATTTATACATGCTGCCAAGCAGGTTTTACGCAGCAGCCCCACTTGGGTTACCAACGCTGTCGGCTGGGGATGTTTTAAAGTAGAAAATTGTAGAATAGAATTTTTCGGAGAAACCGTTTATACTTCCTGTATGACTCGGGCTTGCCCTTTATAAATTAACTCATGGCCACTTTGATTTCGAATGGTACCACGCCCAGTGAGTTGGATTTCTGTCAGCTCTAACAATAATGTTAACAATCATCATCTTTTCACATCAAGTTCGCACCTCTATACGTGAGGGGGCGGTTGCGTTTAGTCGTATCCATTTTATACAACTATATTTATACCAATATATTTAAGCAAGTCAGGTTTTACGTATTTGGATTATTTATTTTGAAAGGAATTTTAAATAGAAATAAAATCATGTAAATTTGAAGTATTTCAGATTTATGTGCAATAAAATTTCACATTAAAATCTACTAATTTTCACATCTCTAAACTACTCATTTAAGCAATTTATTGAGTTTTTGATGATTTCATATGCAATTCCAAGGTTGACTATACACATTTTTGCATATTCAATGACAAGATAGAAGAAAAATGATTACTTTTAAGTAAATAATAACACAAGACGATTTTTTTTTCGTTCAACAAAGAAACGAACAAGAAGACGATGAAAACAAGAATAAATATTACCGAATTATACGCATCTCGCGGTTATAATGTTATCTTGATCGCATGGTTCATGAGGTAGCTCCCACATGATTTCATGTGAATTTAATATGTAAAATTTGGTCAAACGTTGTCTTACATACATAATATCTCGTAGTATCATAGCGCAAAAATATTTTGTGCTTCACTTTCCGGTTTTTGTTGCCTATCTCGCTATAATTCCAAAAACTAAAACTATTTGCAATAAATAGTATATTTAACACGGTTCTAATGCCAGTTGACTATATACAGCGGTAAATTATGCATAAATTATACATGCGGTGTCGATATATGGCGTTAAAAATTTTTTGAGGATAGCCAGTTAATAATTTATATTTTAATGGCAGATTATTTACACAATAACTGTCACCAAAAAAATATTTGTGAGTTTATTTTATTTTTTGTTTTGTTCAGTTTGCCACCAAACCAACAAGAGGTGGAAGGTCGAAATAAAATATATCTCGTATTTCCGACATGTAATCGAATTAGACGAAAACATAATACATGGTCTTAATTGATCTAATTATGTCTGTAATAAATTAATACGTACAGTTATATCTTAATGAAACTTTATCAGTTTGATTTAATAAATTATCTCAGTATTATATAAGAAAATTTTATACATAAGATATTTATCTTTCGTGATAATGAAGAACGTTCGTGCCGTCATACCTTCAAACATAATTTGGAATTTTCGAAAAGTTTTTAAAGTATTTTCCATCTATATGTATATACTCGTGTAGAACGGAATATAAATAAATAAATTAAATTAATAACCTAATAATATTATACAACTTTATTATTATAGTTATTAAATTATCATTAACAACATTATTACTATTATTATGATCATTATTGGATAATAAAGTTGAAAGGAATAAAAATACGTGATAGCTCTTCGTGTACGTATTTAGGGTTGAGTTAGAAAGTTTTTGAAATGTTCTTTATATCTCAACTGTAACAAAGACGGAATGTTTGAAAACTATGTATACAATTTTGAACGAGATTTTCGAGCGTTAAAGACGGCTGCATGTCTATGGAGGCTACATAGTCAAGCATTACGAGTACGATTTACGACTTAAACGAATTTTGGAAAATTTTCTAAAAAAAACAAAAATCAGTCGTAATTTCGACACAAAAAACGCATTAAGTAGAGTAGCCTTTCAACGTCATTTGTAGTAAAGTTTACGATAAATCAAAATTTAATAAAATTAAATATTTGGTCTGGATTTAAGAATATTTTTTATTGATTATGTTATAATTTATAACATTGAGTCGATAATTCGGATATCATCTATATCCATTATTAAGAAGAAACGAAAAAAAAAAACAAATTAACTAAAAATTGATAACAATAATTATAATTATAGTTATACACTGCGCTAAACAAAAACCGCAACAATTATATTTTTAGATATAGAAATTTTTTCAGAATTTTCTATTTAAAAACTTGGTAAAATGTCTGTTTAAAAACTTTTTTTTTTACTTTTAAAATGGAGGGAATTTAGTCTACTTTCCGGCGCTGAAGTCCCTTATTGTTTTTTTGTCAAACAAAAATGTTTTTAACGAGAAAAAATACTAAACTAAGGAAAGTAAAAACAAATCGATAATGCAGATAGTTTCTTTGCTATATCAGCACAAAATATAATATGAAAAGTCAAATACTAATATGATTCAGCCCACATTTTTCAGCCGACATTTTTCAGGCGAAATTTTTTTTTATACCAAAAATATTTGTTTTCTAACAAACCGGGATTGACCTGAAATTTTTCTCAGGTGTGAGCATCATTAGGATCTTTTATTTGAATCTATTTCCTACCATGACACACCTTGCATGTTATATTTCTATACAAGTTTCCCTATAGAAAAATTAATTCACTAAACAATTAATAATGCTATAAAAATAATAGTTTAGTGTTTTATTTTTAACGACTTCAGTTGACTTTTTTTTATTGTAGAAAACAAATATTTTTGGTATAAAAAATAATTTCGGCTAAAAATATCGGCTGAGAAATCTTGGCTGATGACTTTCGGCTGAACAATAATAATATTTGACATTTCATATTATATTTTCAGCTGAAATAGCAAAGAAACTATCTGCATTATCGATAGGTTTTACTTTTGGCTGGAAACTATCGGCTAACTTTAACAGGGTAACTTTTAGACTGCCAACGAACTTTCCTGTCGTTTCATCCACGAATCTAAATACTATTGAAATTGATGTACGACAAATCACTGTTGAGTTATTTCAGTTTTGAAAAAACATGACAAAAATCGTAAAATTATCTTAAGTTTTATCTAGTAAACTAAGCACTCCACGAAAAATTGTTATATCAACTTTCTTAGGCCCTGTTCGATTTCTGTAAACATTATTTTTCTTGTGATAATTTTGACAGAAAATTGTTTGCAACCAAATTATTACAGTAGCTATGTGTAATAATTTTGACATTTCTGTAATAATTTTGGTTTGCTAGTAAACATAGCTATCAAAAAAAATTTTTCTAGTGTGCATGCATATAGCTATCAAATAAATTTTTATTTTTTCAACTCCAAATTTGTTCAACTCCATCGATAGCACCAACTGCCTTCTGAAAAATTGATGTTCGTGCTCTTCGATTAAATCTGCGAGCAATATTTGGTAATTCATCTTGCGTAGGCAAAGTTATCACTCGGGGCATTATATTATCAATTGTAAAATCTAATAATTTGTGAACAATGTTACAAATAGTAGATCTTGCTATATCGGTAGCTGCCCCTACTACTCGGTAACTAGTTCCACTTGCCAACCACAACAAAAAAACCAATAATTCCATTTCTGGTCCCCAACCATGATTTTTATTGGGCAAAAATTTGCTGATTTCAATAAATGTTTTTGAAGAAATCCTAAGATGCATTCGCGTTACAGCATCATCGTATTTTAAGATGGAATATGTAACATTGTTGTTGGATGGAACAGTATACATTGTTGGTCGCTGGAATCAATAAAAATCATACCATTAACAAATAACAAAATATTCCATTCCTCAAACAGAGTTAGCTACCTGTGTTGTAACAAAATTCATTGTTAAAGGTCGTCCCTGACTTCGACGACTTCTCATTAGATGCCTGTACCAAGTTATCAGGCAAAATATTATTATATTTGGATCAAATTCCACTTCGATCATTGTAGTTTTGTTTGTTAGTTATATGTCTATTTATACACTTTACAAATTTTGAAATGTCAAATTTATTATGTCAAAATTATTATAGTATTCGGACAGCAATTGAACTTACTAAAAAATATGGAAGTGCAAATTATTTCACTTACTTCAAAATTATTTCATTATTACAGAAATCGAACAGGGCCTTAATAAAAACACATTTTGTGAAAAACAATAGTTAGCTAAAACTGCAACAACTCAACAACGATTTGTCGTTCCTCAATTTCAATAGTCTCATTCTCAAGGTTTCTAAATTTTCTTCAAAATGGCTTATTTGGATTTGTGGATGAAACATCAGGAAAGTTCGTTGGCAGTCTTAAATTTTGGGATTTTTTTCTCGTTAAAACACTTTTGTCTGACTAAAAAAAAAGTCACAAAAAAATAATAAAAAAATAAACCACATCATCGGAAAGTAGACTAGATTTCCTTGATTTTAAAAGTAAAAAAAAAAATTAAACTAATATTTCACCAAGATACAAGCTTTTGAAAATACGATACTTTTTCCAAATATTTTACTGTTGCGTTTTTTGCGTTGCGCAGTGTGTAAACCAAAAAAATGATACTTACCAAAATAGAACAAATTAATATAATTAACTACATATGTATATAGTAAATTGAAAAATTTTATTATAAAATTTAAAATAAAAAAATAAATTTTCTTTGTAAAATGCCCTTACGTTTTGGACTACAGAAAAACCTTTTAATGCAAATAAAATTTATTTATACAAAGGGTCACAGAATCAGACGATCAAACGAAGGGGAGCTCCTTTCCAACAAAAACAGCCAAGTAAAGTTTTTTCGAATTGTTGATGGTGCAAAAGTTGTTCCATTTTTGTTTTTTTTAGTGAAATAGTATGCTAATTACGTAAATTAATTTTTTAAAAAAACTAAGAGATCTTTTGTTTAACTGTTTTTTAAAAATATAATCTAGAAGAGAGTGTTCCTTTCGAAAAAAAATCATTTTTATAAGTTGTATTACCTTCTGTTAAATAAAAACAATCGTTTTGTAAAGTTCTTAATTTTTTGTTGATGTTTAAGTGACGCCTGCGGGAAAACATTGTACTACAGAAAATTGACCCAGATTTTAAAATGGTATCACCCACGGGGGCAATCACAACAGCATGTTTATTTTTCACAAACTAAGTCGTGTTTATTAAAAAATGCACATAACAAAATGTTGAGTTCTCAAATATATGCTTTATCAGAAATAGAACAAAATAAATAAAATAATTTTTTGTTATTATAATAAGAGTTCGAAGTGTCCACCATTTAAAAAAAACACATGATCGGCATTGCCATACACAATTGTGTGTAGTCCGTCGAAACGCACGTTCGTTAATTTTAATAATACTCACTTCGGTTATACGTTGCCGCATTTCCTGATCGGCTTGGTTTATTATTTCATAAACCAGCTCTTTACAATAACCCCACAGAAAAATTTTAAAGGATTTAGATCAGGAGACTCCGGTGGCCATGCAATGGCCCTTCCAATCCAACGGCTTGGATAATTTACGTTCAGGTGTTGTCTCATTACTAGCATGATGGTGTTGTCTAATGAGGGGTGCTCCATCATGCTGTAGCCACATATGTATATTTCCACGTGTTTGTAGAGAAATTAATTCATCCAAGTCATTTTGTAGAAAACTTAGATAGACTTCCACGTTTATCCACCGTGGGAGTTCAAATTGGGCCAATCAATTTTCCGCCGGCTATTCCCGCTCACATGTTCACTCCAAATAGCCATAAAGAAATGCACACAAGATCGTTATATTTGGGAAAATTTTATGGTGAACCAACATAAAAATGTTGGTTATTTTTATTTTTATAAAATGTGATTTCTTCGCGAATAAAAATTTATAAAATATCTTTTATTTGGTATTGATGAATTGTAATACAAATCAAAGTCGAAGTAATTTTATTTTGTGAATTTACCTTGGTTGTGTTATCTTCAGGATGTCAAAATATAAATGCAAAATGCACGATGATTCTCCATCCGTCTCGATTCATCGCTCTAGTTCTCCTGTTTCGACATACTAATATACGTAGATCTTGTTCGACGTCGTGACGCCAGCGCAATCGGAGTCTTCCTCTACGACGAACACCAGCTGGTTGTTGACACTTTATTTATTAGTCATTCGTTGATGGGTAGACCGTGTAACGTGGTCGAAAATGACTTCGGTAATATTGTTGATATTTTTGATTTTTGTGTTCTTTGGTAGCACACGTCTTGCTTGCGACATCTTTTTAAATTTTTTTTGCTAAGAGCTATAGCCACCTTCAATTTAAGTTTAAATGAACTTTTCATAGTATAACACATTTGTTTCCTTATCGCTTTTTCATTTTTGCGAAAAACCAGTTTTGTGTCATTTTAGAAAATTTTGATATGTTTTTTATCATAAAAAATACCCAATTTCACCAGTTCGGGTAAATCGTGGTTAGATATTTTTTTTAAAAATGAGTAAAATTAAAAACTTATTCTGGATTTAAGTCTATTTTATATTGATCATGTTTTGTCAATAGTTAACAATAAGTCATCAGTCTAAATCAGCCCCATGTATAAAATTTGCTATACCTGTCAGTAAAATTAATCCCTCGCAAGTATCCAGAATTTTCGTAAAACGGTCTTGTATAATTATTTAAAATCGATATTCTTGCTTAAATTTCAGAAAACACATGCATAATCTTTTACATCACTGCAAAAATTGAAAATGGTCCTGTGGAAGCTGTTACTTCCAGTACACAGACTACACAGAGATTTCTATCGAAGAAGTTTATAAATAAAAAAGTTTATAAATAAAATATAGTCAACTGTACCTATTCTCACCGAACCTACAAGTTATAAAACCTAAAGAAAGACTTCGGATGAGTTTAACAAATTTATTACAACAACGATCCTTTAAAATGTATATATAGGACAACACAATCAAAATGGGAACATGGAACGTGATAAACCTTTCTGTGAAATTTCCATATTGGACGCTACAAGAACTTAGCTGGTCTGATAGTGGAATCGATAATGCCACCAATAACTACACTCTCCACTACAATATCCATCATAATGGAGGAGAGTCTGGAGTCGGCTTCTTGCGAAAATTTAATGCCAAAATTCTGGAAAGAGTAAGTTCTTTCGATATAAGAAAAGCCACAAGGTAACATGGTGATCATGATGATCATATGCTTTTTTTTCAAACAAAAGTTATCTCCAAATTATTATTGGTGAAGAAGGCCTTGCTCTTGAATATTGATGCACTAAAAAATGAAGGCGAAGAAATGAATTTCGAAGGCTACGTGTACAGTTGTTACCAGTCGGCTGTAACTGAACATCCTAACCGGCACAGCGACAACCATGACCCTGAACCAAACATCAAGGAGCAGCTGCAAGTCAGCCATAACAACTATACAGCGGAAAATACAACTAGAAGAAGACCACCAAGATCTTGTAATGATTGTTTCGACGACAAGTGACATCAAATCATCGAAGATAAGCGAAAGCTACATGAAAAATGGTTGGCCCGTATCACTGGCTCTCAAATAGAATATCTCCGCGCCAGAAAAGCCCTAACCAAACTCCTTGGATAAAAGAAGCGCGAATATCTGAAGATCATCCAAAGATGAAAACTCCTTGTGTATAATTCACCAAAATTGGTAGTTTACGAAAAAATCGTGATAAAATTTTTGTACATCTCAGTTCCTATACCATCTTGCATGATATTATGTTTGTCTCAGAAGTATGGATTTGTAGTGATGAAGTTTCTAGTTATGGCACTCCTAATTTTAACTTGGTTGGCGGATGTAACAAGAGTTACTCAGCCGGAGGTATTCTAGCATACGTGAGGTTAGGTTTAAGTTTCAATTTAAGCTGAGAGTTTTTGCGTCGTTGGATTATATCTACTTCATTGCAGTACTAGAATTAAGTCGTATTAAAACCAAAAATTTAATTATCATTTGTGATCTAAATATTGATATTTCGGATTCAATTTATGTAAATCAAAATGTCAATAAATATCTTCAAATGATGTCATCATTTGTATTAATCTCTCTAATTCAAGATTTTACTAGAGTTACTGATACTTCTTCGAGTATTATTGACCACATTTTGTGAGATTAAATAATAATTCTAAACTAATTGCGAATGCGGAAGTTTTAGATTAAAAATTATCTGAACATCGTATGTTATCTTTTTAACTCACAAAGGATAACTTTAAGCGATTGAATAGATCAATTAAATTTTTTCCTAAACGGAGGGTTGAACTTTCCAAGCTAAAAAAGGTGTAGTGTCTAGAGAATTGGATTCACGTGTTTACTGAACAAGATCCATCAAGCTTCTCGACACCTTTTCAGCTCATATTACCGAATGCAGTATAGTTCAGCAATCTCGGGTTAATTTATTTGTTTTATTTATGATTTATTTTTCTTTGTCTAAAATGATTGATTTGAAAAATAAACTCTTAAAGTGGATACGTAAGCACCCCAGAAACATTAAATTAGTTCATTGGAGAGATTTTTATCATCGCCTTCCTCGGGAGGCAACAAGGCGGAAAGCAAATTATTAACACTAACCATCTAACCAGGCTTAGAAGGAAAATCGAAGAAGTGGTCGAGTTTGTCAAGCCGAAAAATAGCGAAACACCATTAGCGCACTCTATAGTTCAGCTATTATGGTAAGATTAAGATATCGGAAAAGGAGTGCCACCCTCACCTTTCAACAATGAATGGAAGTCAAATTTAGTTCGTCTACGAATTGCGAACAAGGAACAGGAACTGGAGAACGCTACGAAGTAGCCTACTCCGTCTAAGAGTGAAGAAAGTAGGCAAAGGAAAAAATGGAATAATAAGGTCCCTTCACAAAGCACTTGCTCCACAAATAACATGCATTCACCTCGAATGTCAGAGATACTTTAAAACAAGGAGGGTGGAAACCAGAAAAAAATAAACTGAAGAATGGATGATAGTAGAATCCAAGAAACGCACAGGCCCCTGAAATACCAAGCGTGAGACTATCAGGTAGCTAATATAAGGTCTTTAATGCAAGGAAGTTGGCAGCTGGATACCGTGGGACCCAAGATACTTTGATCAGCCCTCCCAATGGTCTGGTGGGAAAAGGTACATCCAGCTGCAAAATTCGAATTGGACGGGTATTCTATTCAGTTCGAGAAATGATAGAATATAGCCACTAAGTGGTTTAAATGTTTGGACTATGGATATGTTGACCAGAAATGCCCCAATAATGTACATCGTTCAAAACTGTTATATAGGTGCGACGGTGCAGGACGCTATGCGAGGATATGCAAAGACGAGCCGAGATGCATGATATGTGGATAAAAAAGCAGGGGCTATCAACAATTTCACGGGTGGTTTCAGATGTCTGAATTACTATAAGGCATTAAAAAGAGCAAGTACTCGTAGAGCATGATTTTGCTACAACTAAATCTTAATCATAAATTAAAGGAGACATAGCTAGGAGAAGCCTGCTCCAAAACCATAATTTATTGCAACTAAACTGCGCCAACAGAACATTGGAACTGTTCATTCGCACACATTTCTGGTCCAAGTGAGCAAACACGGCATCCCACGCTCGGACAGCTTTCTCATGCCTAAATCTTGATGCCATACCTCAATCTCAATATGTGATAAACACGTTTTTTGGACCAATTCATAAAGGTTATCTCTCTAACTTTAATTCGAGGATTAATTTCGTCGGACAGATGAGTTCTATAATTTGCGTAGGCGTAATGATTTTTCACAAATAATTATTTAATAGCAGCTCAATAGTCGATATTTTCCATTTTCACAAAAACACTCAAATCGACTCACTCAAACGATTATTAAACAGCGATTATTAAACAGCACTCTCCACTTTTGTTGACGAGTACTACCATCTTCATGTTGAAGTGAAACCAAAATGCGGGATGCATTTGCAAATGACGGAAATGTTGCTGATATTGGAAAATTATGGTCATATTATCAACTAGATATACGACAAAATGATGCCTTGACGTGGTATACAACGATAATTTTGCAACAATACCGGTTCAGACCAGTTTTCCAAAATTTAGGAGGAAATAACGTTTTTTGACAAAGCAAGTTGCTTTCCACAAAAATTAGCCCTCTTTCTATATAGCCAAGACGCATTGATTAATCGGGATGAAACTTCAGACTTAAGCTTGTTCTATAAATTTGGAGATCACAGTGATATTTGGCCAAAACCGGTTCACCAGAAATGACACCAACTATAGGAGCTTCTTCGTTTTCTGTAAATATTTTGAAAAGATTATAACATCTACGAAAAACGATTAAAATCAAAAAGATTGTAAATTAAGTTGAGTGATTAAATTGAGAAATCGAGTGTGGTGTATTCGAGGTCTCTATATATATTCATGACAAAAAAAACTTGGGTGTAGGCCACAAAATGTTCACCCCTATACACCTTTTATGTTGCCATCGAGTTTTGTATGAAAATTCGTTTTTTAGCAATTTTGTACGATTTTTATAGTTAAATGTCTAGTAACCCTGGACATTTAAGTTCTATGATAATAATGATGAGTTTACTTTCAGTTTTTAATCAAATAAAGTGCTGCTTTGGGTTGCAAGAATAAGAGTTTGCGTAAATTGCATAGAACCAAATCTGTTGGCCACCTGCATTCTGAATTCCGACTTGGTAATCCTGAATGACGATAGGCCAACCAGATTAGCGAAAGAAGGCGGTACCAACGCATTGGATTAGTCATTAGTCTTTAGTCGATTGGCTTATCAAGTCACAGAAAAGAGTTTGGGGTAATTTGGAGCAAAAGTTGATGGATATCGATTGTGTGGACGAAAGTGTGAAATCATGAATAACAATACATAATACAAAGTGTAACATGAAAATTAATAATTAGATTGAGTGTTTCAAATTTCACTCAAAAGACTTTTTCCTCACACACAATGGCGGTAGAATGAAACAACGCATATACAACTTAAAATCCAAAGTAGATACAAAATATTGATTCATGAATAGCAAAATTTACGATTTTTGATATTTTCCATAAAACAACAATATAGAGATTACCTTCAATATAAATATTAGGTTGGGGGAAAATCCCAAAAAAAATGTTCAATATTGAAAAATAAAAATTTTGTAAAAACAAATTATAAGTACTTTTTGTTCAGAGAGCTTTTTTGTGGATTAAAACTTTTTTTTATCAAAAAAAATTTTCATTTTTAAACTAAAGTTTATATAAATCAATATCACACATATATAAATCGGATATATTTTTTATTATGTAATCGAAATCCAATTTTGAAAACAATTTTTTTTATGTTTAGTTTGAACACAGACAGCACTATAATATTACTACCGAAGCTGCTGCTACTTCTGCTACTGCCTTGCTGCTATATAAACTGTTACACAGAAGAATGCAACATAACATCCGCACTAACAACAATAAAAAAAACTAGGATTAATTTAGATTTATGATCGAATTTTTTATTTCGCCGATAAAGTTTATGCCAGCGTTTTTTTTTCTATTTGTTGTTGCTGGTGTTCGCGTAATATTTGCATAAATGGAATTTGTGTTTGTTTAATGATTGGAGGAACTTTAAATAAAAAATTGTTTTTTTGTGCTTTATGATGATTTAAAATATGTTCAATATCAGAGAATCCCAAATTGAATACACATACTGAATTATGTGATAATCGTTATGGAAATGGCTTAGTTTTCATAAATCTTGCCCACCTTTACATATACCATACATAAAAAAAAATTTTTGGAAACCTTAAACCTAATTTGACCAAATTTTAGAACATTATTTCCTTAATTGAATTGAATAATTCCTTAATTGAATGTCTGTTACTAGATCAAGTATTCCTCAAATACGTTAATAAAGGCGTTAAACATCAAGACATGGAAACTGATGACTTGAATGTTCGGAAATACAACTACACCAACTAAATTACTAACAGATTTACAATTGCAATACTCATGCATCGCCAGATACAATAAATAGAGGAATCTCGACCAGCGATAGGACAAGTATTAAACCGCGAGCAAATTGACATGCAAGGAAATTTGCAGTTGCACAGCTATAATTTAACCCATGAAAAACCCAAGTTAAGAAGTAAAAAGTGAATAGTGCGAGAGGTAAATAGTGAAAGTGAAATAGTGAACAGTGGGGAAAAGTGAAAAAGTGAATATTTCAAAAAGTTATAGGTGGGGGTATAAATAAAATTTGATTTAAACGCTGAGTGTTTTATTTGAAAAATCCGCGAGAAACGTCACTAACCCCATGGAAAAGGATGGCACAACATGATTTTGTGTTGATTACTATAGATCAAACGAATCCGGTCCACTGCTGCGCTTTGACGACGCCTTGGACAAGCTGTCAGGGGCAAGATCTTCGGAATATTGGATCTGCAAAGCGGATATTGGCAAGTAGCAGTGCATTCTGATGATAGAAAGAAAACGGCATTTTCATCTGGAAACGAGTTAACTTTTTCGGCCATATTATTTCAAGCAATGGTGTGCGAACGGGATCATAGTTAGTATCAGTAATGGATTGGCGTGCACCAAAGGATTTTAGTCAACTAAGAAGTTTTCTAGAATTATGCTCCTACCACCGACGATTTGTGCGAAACTTTGCGATTGTTGCACACAGTATTCATCGCTTTACTAATAACCCCATTTGAGTGTAACACAGAGCATCAAAAAGCATTTGAAGAATTAAAGAAAAAATTATATAGTGTTCCTATTTTGGTGTATCTTGCAGGCTGGTGGAATATTCATCTTGCAAGAGGACTCAAAGGACGAATTGACTTCAGTACGATTATTGAGGGTGAGTCTGGCAATGGAGATGATCACTGGATGCTCGAGTGGCATTTTTTATTTGGTATGTTATTTGTGTTGTGATTTGTATTTTGTACCTGTTCAAAAAAAAGTATGTCTCCATGAATATCTTACTCTGACGGCTTTGTCCGAACACCAGTCTTTCTAATCTTAACGCCAGAATCGGGGTGTAAGTGTTGTTAATAGCAAGCAGAATTCCACCACAAAAGCTGTATAATTATTCCAACGCCATAAGATTTAATCAAAAGTTACTTGCTGGCTTAATTTGAGAAAGTCAAACTAATTGAAAAACATGCTTTATCAAACTACAAGCTTATCTACAATGTCACCAAGTACAGTATATAAATGCTAAAGTCAATGAGCATTTAAAGATTGGCAGTGATTATCCGAAATTAACGAAGACTAATTGTGTTAGATATAAAAACTTAGAATATGAAAGTTGTTTATGACACGCAGCTGGTCACAACAAGAGGAACGTTTATCAGCTCGTCACATACATTTCAATTAAATAACTTTATATCTTAAAATCTCCTTATATGAAGAACAAAACGTTTTTTTGGTAATCCGTGTTTCAATAAAATTACGAAATTTTGACTTATGGCTTGGTATTACACATTAAGATTTTTACCAAGGTGAGAAAGATTTATTAGCGTTGACCGACAATAATTAATGTCCCAGCGCGCTTATCTGTTTTACATTAATAATGCGTATTGTGTGATCATGTTTGGCCGTTGCCTATAAATCGCAAAATACGTTCAAATACAAAACATTTTTATAAGCTTATATTTGTTGATGATGTATCTACACGGCTTAGTTGCGAAATAATCATATTTCCCGGTATAACGGTTTATAAAAATAATATTTAAATAATGTTAAAACAGTTTCTTCCTCTTAATATTCGCAACTTTGACAATGTCCCGTAACATACACGAGACGCTGTTATTTACTACTCATGAGGTGCTTTTGGACAATCTGTCGTTCGTTTTTCTTCTAGCTTAGAATTAAAGTAGTAATTTGCACGTGCGAGCGGTATACCAACATCCGCCCTGCTTGATGAAAGGAGGCAGATTATGAGCGATTGAGACTCAAATGTCTGGTTGAGGCATAATGTAATATTGCCGAGTGAGCTCATCGGCGTTTTCATTCTCCGTAATATTTAAATACCCTGTCAGCCACATCAGGTGGATGTTGAACTGATCTGCCATCTCTTTGAGAGATGAGAGACATTTCTGGGCTACTTTCGACGTAACAAAATATACTTTGATCGTCTTAATCGAAGCCTGCCACAACCAGTCAATGGCTTGCGTAATCCCTTCAGCCTAGAAACATTGCAGTAGTCCGGGAAACGAAAAGGGCGAGGTTTACTTTTACTGTTTCGCAGCAAATCCCACCCACATGATCAAAAGATGGGTGACGGGATGGTTGAGCCTTTTAGCTGAGCTCGCTGCCTTTTGTTTACATAACCAGTGTGACCAACTTGACAAAAAAAAATTTCGCAATTTTCAAGTACGTCACTAAAGAAAGCGACATGGCCGTATTTGGTAGCTCTTGATACTTACGATGAAGTTTTGCAATATCAGATGGGAAGATTTGACAGCAGCAATTAGGCAGTTTCGAGAATCTGTTCATTTTTCATACACGAATGTCATCCCACTGTGGTCCATCTATTTGTGCACTTTTTGAATGAACAACGTGTTTATTTCACGGCAGAAAATGCAGCGCAGAGAGCTGAACAACCATCCGAGACAACGCTAACAAGCTTCTTAGTAATAGTCTAATTCGCACACTAAGTCAAATAGTGCTGGCCGTAGCATCATCTGGGATCGCATTGTTAGAACATTGTTAGAAGGAGGACGAAAAGCTCATTCTGCGTTCAAACTTTCACTGAATTTGCAAACGATAAATGAATTGACATGCAACATTTCAAAAAAATCCGCATTACCGAAAGAACTTCTGGATTGCAAAATAATCATTTGGGATGAGTGTACGATCGTGCAATTATCAGGACCTCTTTGGAGGTAAGATGATTCAGTAGGTCGGCGATCTTTGCCAAACGCTGCCAGTTATTCCAAGATCAACAGCTACTGATGAAACATACGCTTGCCTGAAGTCATCGAATTTGCGGAGATGCGAGTCGCGTTACATAATGATGAATCGACGGACGTGTTTTCCAAGCACGACATTATACATTAGCAAAGACAAATTCAGGTTGACGCTTCTGGCGGACTTCCACCTAATTTTTATCAATTCACAATCTCTAAAAAAGAATTGATCACAAAAATGTTCCCGAATATTGAAGCAATTACCAAAAATCATGTCACGGTGTAATGCGCATGCTCAGATTCAATACAAATATATTTTGTCATGGCATTCTAGTGTCATGATAAAATTTTGCGAGTGAAGACCGAGCATACAGTGACGTCGGGGAATTGCGTTCAAAATATTCGTAGTTCAAATTAAATTTAATTTCTCCCATATAACACCGGGTAATCCAGCTAGTAAAATATAAAATACAAACAACTAAATTTAATATGTGGTTCTTCTGAACAAAATTATTTAATTCGTGGGGCATATTAAAAAATTAAAAGTTCGTCACCTGCATAAAAAACTTTACAGTTAAATTAAAAAATTTGTCGGCTGCATAGAAAATTCTACGAACAAATTATAAAAGTCGGGAAAGGTTCGGAGCCGAACTCTATAAGCACTTCTGTTACCTATTTGTTTACACACCGCAAACCCTCATCCGCGAAATCCCAAACTCCCACATCAAACCGAAAACACGCACATCAATGTATGGAAAAAGCTTTAGTATGAAGTTTTTTCCGAATTGTTAATCCATATAGATGACGAATTTTGAAATTTAAAATATGATCGGAACTAATTTTGTATGGAATTCAATTTTCAATCTTTTCGTTTTATTCGTTTTTTTTAAATATTCAAATATTTGCTCCTATGTAAACTGCCACTTCCGGTAGACCGATTTCGGCCAAAAGCACTGGAATCTTCCAAATTATGGAAAAGCTTAAGTATTAAGTTTGAGTCCGATCAGTCATCCGTTTGAGCTGTCGAGAGGACATAGCAGACATTTAGTCAAAAAACTCGTGTCAAAAAGTTGTTATGAAATCCTGTTACGAATCCACTTTGTCTAACCAGCTATTGCGCAGTCGTGGGAAGGGGGCCTTTATTTGGTAGTGACTGTTCAAGGTGTTAACATGCTGTTTCATAAATAGATGACCATCTCCTAAATTGGCTAAATTAATTAAATTATTTTTGGATTAAGCAACATGATTACAAAATGTATATTTACGGAATCAGTAAATTACACATTTTTGTCAAAAAATTATGCCTCATATTAATTCTAGTTTCAATAAACTATGGGTTTTCGAAAACAAATAAAGTAAAATAAACGGACACCTCAAACAAATAAATTAATGCAAACCACAGGATGTCTTACTACTTAAATTTTGGGAAATTGATCTGAACCGATTTTGTTGGAAATTTAATTTAGAAAAGATTCTATGTGTATCCAAAACGGTTATATCCGTATCTGGGGCCCTATTCATGAAATCGCTATGAAATTCTTTATAGTTATTACTAAAATTTTTCGCTTGCTACTTTAATCATTTTTTCAAATTAGTATGCAAGTTTTCTATTATTTATTTACCTACTAAGCGAATAGTTGCGTATCGATTTACCTAGTCGGAAGTTTTCCCTTGGGGGGAGGGGAATTATGTTTCTTAATTTAAAAAAGTAAGAAATTTGAAAAAATGATTAAAGTAACCGGAAAAAAAATTTTAGTAGTATAAAGAATTGCATAGCAAGTTGTATTCCCATTACGAAAATTTCTACCGATTACAAGAATAAGGGCCCTGGAATTCACACATAATTATAATCTCTATTCCGTATCCGATATTCGGGAAAAATAACGTTTAACCTTTTAAATTTAGGACGTGTCCGAATACTGTAATAATTTAATTTTTTGTAATAATTCTGACATTAGTGAAATAATTTTTTCTTCCATAATTTGTTAGAGTTCGAAAATTGTAATAATCGTTATTGCATATAGGTAATCTGAACAAAGTTGGCTTTGAAAATATGTTTTATAAAGGCGATGGATGATTCATGTAGAAATTTTGTCTGATATGTCATAAATAATAATCGCTCTGATTGGTTAATATTTTTTGTCCGATTATTATTTTTGTCTGTCAGACAAAATTTATACATGGATCATCGCCTTGAATTGACAAAAGAATGCAAAGCAAGCTACGATTTCAAGCAATGCGAAAACGGATATTATTTTCAATTTCATTCTCGTTGTTTGGGCTATCAGTTTTATTAAATTTGTTTAATATAAAATATAAAAAAAATATTATATTTAAAATCCATTATAAAATATATATAATATTAAATATATCGTCCAATATTATTAAATATTTATTTGGAATTGGAAAGTTGGAAACAAAATTTTTGGTAAGTTATTTTTTAGTTTTCAAATTAAAATATTTTAAATTTCTTATTATCCATAGAAAATGAAAAGTTCATTATCATCAGTATGGGATATTTTTGAGAAAATTGCGAAAGAAAACAAGCGCAATGTCTGAAATGTCAATCTAAATTAACAAATGCAAACGGATCGACGGGAAACCACCTGAAACTTGTTCATAAAATTATTCTAAATGAAACCGTAGAAAAAAAAACAATCCACACCTAAAATTCAAAGAGCTTCACCTTTCATATTAAACTTTGTTAAGCGAGACAGGAACATATAGTATCGAAGCTGGCTGCAGTTGATAATAATGATTTGCAAGATTCTGAAGATGATCCCGGTATCAACAATTATGATGACGAAAATGTAAGTATTTTTGAACAGTTAAAGCTGGTGAGGAAAATTGTGTTCTTTTCTAGATATTCTCCAGTACGCAACAACATTCTGCAAAATCATGTTATAATTGAATTCAAACCCTAGATATAATGATTCGATGGAACTCGCTTGCGCCCATGAGACAAAAATTTTTGAAGTTGAAAACGCAAATTTTACAAACTTAACCAGATTTTAATGCACATTTTTTGATGGAAAAGGTTGACTTTGAGTTATTGAAAAATCTCAATCATTCTCTGCAGCTCTCTGCACCTATATAAGACTAGCAGTGGAAGAATTAAATCGAAATGCCCCAAAAAAATTTGATGCTGAAGGCGTTTTATCTTTTTTGAAAAACAAAATGGAAGCAAAATGGAAGTCAATTGAAAATCGAATTGAACCGGGAAAAAATGACAACATTACTGCTTTGTCTTGTTGTAAATGTTTTGTTGATCCAACTTCAACAAATGGTCCATCAAAATCTACTCTTAGTTTTGTTACAGCTCTTATGAAGAAACTTTTCCCTGTTGAGCCTATGCGGTATTGTGAGGCTGAAGAAGAAATTCTGTGTGAAGAATCCGCAGTGATAGTTAAATCAGAAACAGAATTCACTAAAGAACTGGATTCATATATTTCGAAAGCGTCCAACGTTAAAAAGTAGGAATATCAAATGAAAGCATCACTTTAAAGCAACCAATTCAACAACTTCAAGAAAACTTCTATGAGAACACAAAATCTTGAATTGCTTTATATGACATTGAAAACAGCGAAGCTGACTTCAATACATCCGGAGCGAACTTTTCCGATTGCGCATCGCTCAAGTGCGCTAGTATTTCTAAAATAAATTATTTAAATGAAAAAGTTCAGAAAATGTAATTTTATTTATGTATTTTAAATTTAATTTATAAGAAATAAAAGTAATTTTTGTGAAGTTCAATATTCAACAATTTATTTTATTTTTATACGGTTGCCCGGTATTCGCCGGATAATTTTAAATCGTATATCCGATAACCGCGGTTTCAGAAAATCTGGATATTTGGAAACCCTAGTGTATAGTCGATTTTCACATAATTGAGGTACTTTTCAAAATATTTGCAAAAAACGAAAAAGCTCCTATGGAAGGTTTGGAATTTCCGGTGAACCTATTCTGCCCAAATATCACTGGGATCTCAAAATTTACTGAAAAGTTGACTATAATTGAGTATGAAGTTTCATTCTAATCGATCAATCAGTATCGGATCTATAGGGGCCGAATTTACCGCACGTACCTTTCAAAATATTTTAGAAACACCGAAAAAGCAACTATGGAAGCGACCACTACCGATGGATCTCGTAATTTGCGGAAAATGCTTAAGTATATAAAGTGTCATACCAATCAATCAATCCGTTTGTACTGTAGAGGGCCGAATTTTTGTGGAAAAACAGTTATCGTCAAAAATCATCATTTCCGGTAAAATTTTAAAAATGATATGCTTTAGATTTATTTCAAATTTAATTTGTATTCTTTTGCACTAAAAAATGCAATAATTTTCAGAATATTTGCAGAAAATGAAAAGCTCCTATGAAAGCTACCACTTCCGGTTGACTTCGTTTGATTTCACCAAAAAAGCTTAAGTATTCAGTTTCACCCGATTACCAAATTTTTACTGAAAACATTTTTCCACAAAAATCATCATTTCCGCTTAAATTATGGGAAACAATATGGAGCAGTATTATTTCAAAATTAATTAAGAATGTGTTAGTGCATAACTGTTTTTCTCGTAAACGAATATATCGTAATTTTCAAAATACATGTAATGTAAAAAATGAAAAAGCTCCAATTGAAGCTGTCACTTTCCGTGGAAAAAAAAGAAAAAGCTTCTATGGAAGGTACAACTTCCAATCCGAAAGTTGTACCTTCCATAGACCTCGGCCAAAATTTATTGGAATCTTCCAATTTGTGGAAAAAGATTAGGCACGAAATTTCATTCCGATCAATCAGGCCATCTGTTCTGGGGCGTTATTCTTGAAATCGGTGGAAATTTTCCCAATCGGAATACAATTTACTTTGAAATTCTCAGTTCAAAGTGAAATGAAATTTTAACGCGGTCCCCAAAAATCTATTTATTTTATATACACTTGTAGACATACATAAATGAATATGTTTATTTTACGTAAATAAGTTAAATTAAATTGACTTTAATTAAAATTAAAATTTATGGATTTGCGGTATTAAAAAGTTTATTGCCAAACACAAACAACCGTCAAAATTTCGCGAGACATTATTTTCACATTAAAATAATTTGGAGAGTTTATGCGCACCATCTTTGATGTATTGAACACACTTGAATTTTTCGCTGGTGAACTGAGTACTACAAAATGAAAACAGAAGTGAAATTTTTCATTTCTAATTTCACTTTGGTAAAATCGTATGGAAATTTCACGTGAAATCCAACTGAGTACTAGGCTTTTATATAGAAATTTTCTTTCGACACACTACTGCAGTAGTTTTAGACGCAACTGCCTCGTAAATATTTTCAAAGCATGCTTTGCATTAGAATTTGATACACGATTGCATCGTATAAGCCTCGATGCAAGGGTTACATCGAAAATCGTAGCAAAATTTTTAAGTGTGTTAGTTTAAAATGGTTTTCTAGCGTAATACCCTCAGATTGACCATTCCGGTGTTATAGAAATATATGCCGGCATCTGTTGGCAAAGAATTTATTCTGGTTTCGGATGTAGCCGGAGAAAACAGCATCTGTAGTATTCCGAGTATCAATAGCATTAGTCGAACAGTTGTTTCTTTCTTTAATGTATGGTGCACTCTTTGTTGTTTAACTTCTCTATGGGGCTGAACACGTAATATAGGTGTTGGTTGTAATTGATGAGTGACCGCTGATTGTGTTTTTATGTGATCAATCTCCTTAATCTGCTTTCCGGATTCGATGGGTAGTGACGAGAGTTTATGCATTGATCTCTTTATGAAGACCCTTGAGGAGCGTTGTCATCCTTCATGAGCACAAGGTCATCTACTTTTATGTTTGGTTGTCTAGATGACCATTTTCTTCTATGTTGAAGTTGATTTAAGTACTGGGATTGCCATCTTACCAAAAATCTTGCTTGATTTTTCTACCAGTCTCAATTGTGATGTGGAAGCACAATCCGCCAGATTATCAAGGGATTTAACGTAGAACCATTGAGATGGCGTACTTACTTTTTGGGTATCTGAGATTCGATTTGCCACAAATATTTTTAATTTGTGGGGCTTTTGGAATTGGAATTTTGTCAATCTTCATATCTCTTTGTACTGTATCCATTAACTTCGCTAGTAGAGTGGCGCCACATAGCTCTTCTTGGCAAGGTTAACATGGTGAATATCGGTGCAACTCTTGTTTTTGATGTCAACTATGTTGCTTTACTTCTTGGACCTATCTTAGACCTATATATCTGCGTAAGCTACTTCGGAAGGCTACTACATCTTAGAATTTTTATCTCTTCTAGTTTCGGGAGGAACACATAATATTACTGGCATTTGCTTTCGATGTCAGCTGGTAACCTTAGATCCCAGTCTACGCCAGAGATCCATACAGTTGGCATTAAGATTTTGGCATATTTCAAAGTTGGAGGTAGCCAACCTAATAGCTTTGTTTGGTCACGTTTGTTGTTGAGGCTAACCCGTTCAAACGTATCAGTGCCTGGGCCCCAAATTAAGCCTAATGTTTTTACGGCTCCATCGTTAAGTACGATTTGCTCGAGTGCTCTTAATTCTGGATCGACACCTTTTACGAGTAGGGGATAATTATATAAGCATATTTTTTTAGGTTGAAACCTCCGGTTTTGCACTTCCTGGGCTTCCTCTGGGTTTTTATTTTCCGATACTATATGTCATCTACGTACAAATCGCACGTAATTAATTTTGCTGCAATTGGGAAGTTTTCGCTTTAGGTCGCCAGCTGCTGCAATGTCGTGATGGGTTTTCTCCAAAGTATTTTTTGGTATTGTTGACCATCATGATGTACCGTTATTTGTCGGTACATGCTTTCTCTATATCCGCTGTCTCTCTTGTAATTTGAGACTCACGAGTTGTATTTTTTTTTTCTAAAGTTTTGCTCTATGAAATCTGTTCTGGAGCCAAAGCGGTTCACTTTTCACGTCCTACCTTATACGCTTGCCAAATCCGTGACGTACCGGCTATATTCGAGGTGTCCATAAAGTCAATTGCGAGCGACTGGCCGATTTTTTTAAATTTCGAGTAATTTAATTGACTGAGAATACCATACAGAATCGAGAATAAAATAATCAGCATACTTGAGTGCATCTTTATAATATGTACTTTGAAAATCAAAACGTAGATAGCGAAAAAAAAATTAGTGGACACGCCTGGGATATTTACGTGGAATCAAAGGTGACCAATTTTTTGGCGATTGTGATATCGCTCTCGTTTATGCCACCAATCTCTACGAAGAAAACAGATCTTCGATGGTTGTTTGATCTGCTTGGACTCCTCCTCGGTGAAAAATGAAATTTGTGAAACAGGATCAATTAACATACGTAGCAGTTTTATTTGTTGGTTTCCAATTGATACCTGGAAAATCGCCGTGGTCAATATTGTGCCTGGTGGTTGCTCGTACGGGTTCACTAGATGAGTGCGGTTCTTATGTACCATTCGGTTGCCTCAATTTTTGAACGGTCCTCAATCTTCGTGGTGAGCATCGCTTGTTGTGATTCCCATTACATACTAAACACAATATAGAATGAGGGTAGGGAACGTGTTTCTCTTTGAAACATTTGATGCAGAGCTGTTTTTGAGCAATGAATATGGATCGCTCTCAGTGGGCATTTTTTGAAATTTCGTGCAGTCCTTTTAATCATCTGCCTATAGATTTTGATTTGGTGGCTTCTATAAAGCTTGAAATCCGCGCTCTAAGAAGGTTAAGATTTCTTCTAATATTGGCATATCTCGTGAATCATATTTCAATACTCTCAACGCCTCGTTATCAAGTTTTTTCATGATAATTGGAATAATCATGTAATCCCAAGAGATAGTAGGTACTCTCAAGGGTTTAATTACATCCATACTTTCTGTTAAAGAATCATACAGCAATTTAATCGTATAGCTGCTGATTCCGACTGCATCGTAGGAAAGTTCCGGATGCTGTTCGCACTAACACCTTGAGTTTTCCTGGACTCCTAAACACAGTAGTTTTTAATTGATGCATTTTAATGGTTTTATTGATCTTTTTATTATCATGTACCATCCCTCTAAATAGATCGTAGAAGACTGCTCATTTGAGAGATCCCCATAATTGTGGGATTTCAATACGTTTTAATTTAATTGAAGTCTCTTCAATTCGTTTGCAGTTCGTTTTGGGTCGTTCAGTATTATGGCTATTTTGACTCTCATGACTTTTGAAAGACGGCACCGTTGTTTCCTCAATACTATGTAGTGGTATTCACCAAGATGTCCTCGTTCGAGGATTGCATATGATATAATATGCAATTTGGCAAGGCCACAAATAAAAGTTCACAAGATTATTGTTTTAGAGGTTGTAAAATTACTATAGCAATTCGCAAATTTAAAAATGCAATAGCAATTTGACTAAACAAGTGGTGCAATGGTTAAAACTTCGGCACTTGAACCGGCAGGTACTAGATCGAATCCCACCAGAGGCCGTACCCAAAGGGAACTATTCGTCGTCGATTGCGATCAGTGATATTAATAAACACTAAGATCCTCGTTCAGCCCCTCCGTCCATGTCAGTGACATGGAGCTAGACATAGAATGAGTGGTGTGTGCTTGATGAAAAAGAACTTGGGTGAAATTATTAGCACAAACAGTTTTTTCATACTTCTACCGATGTGTAAACAAAATCAATTTTAAAAGCTCATTGTGAGCAAAAGTTTTTAGAGAAAAGCCGTTATACGGATGATACCTGTACACTTTAGATTTAATTTCGTCATGACTCTGTTCCAAGAATAATATTAATCAAACAAAACTAGAAATTATTTAATTTAAATTCTTAAAATTTTTCTTTTGATGTGCAATTTTCTTTTGCGCACCAACCTACAAGACAACCAAACCATCAACAACTATACCATGTCGCGAAATAGTTTTTACCTATTTTTCACGTTAAACACGTTCATCTCTATATACAATACATGCAAGAAGTAAAGAAAAAGGTGAATAAATTATGATAAAAATCTTAATGCACTTTGCGATTATTTCACTTGGAAATGAGGAGGCAACAAAAATAAAATTCATAATTTGGTTAAAAAATACAAGATTTTTCCTTTCCAGATTTAAATACGTTTTACGTTTTCTTTTGCGTTTGCTAAAAACTTAAAGATGACGGTGATATCTTTGTACTATTATAACACGGCATTAGTAATTAACATTTATTTCTGTGTAAGAATAAAGTTGTAAATTTTATGTTCTAGGTAGGTATGGTAAGATGGGTATATACGATATCTCACACAGCAAAAAAACCACAAAATCAAATATGCATTTCGTTCGTTCGCTTGTCAAGAGTCTCGTTTTTGGTTTTCATAATCATCTTATTTGCATCGCGGAATATTAAAAATTCTAAGACATGAAGAATATTTCTTTAGCATAATTATATGACAATCAAGATTATTCATCTCTCTATATAGTTTATTATACTCGGTAAGCGCAGTTTTACAAACCACAATACACTATTTGCAATTTTACAAGATTTACAGCAAAAGTGTTTTATTACCTTTGTCTTCGAGTGTTATGTACTCGTATATACGTGTGTGATGTGAAAAACTAAAATGCAATTATTAAAAAAGGATAGATCATAGCACCAAACCAGAAAATGGTGTTCAAGTCACATCTCTTTAAAGGAGTTAATCTAATGTAACGGAATTTTTTCAAGTTCAAACCTGAACGTCTTTAGGTGTCAGGCATTCATTCAAGTATTAAATATCATGTTTTATGTATCATGATGATTTGGTATTATGTCTTATATACGAATGACTTTGAGTTCATTATTTTATTTATAGAGATCGTTCGTTTTATAATTTACGCTTGAAGATTTATCAATTTTTTGATTAATGATCTTGATCTAATCCGATTGGATTAAATAAAAATATTTACATGGGCAGAAGAATGCACGCAAACTATACACAATGGATGAGATAATACACGTCACATGTATGTATAATGTGCATGATCGTTCGTGGTGATATTTAAAAGGAGCGGAAATTTGATGACAAATATTTTAAAATTTGCCTGAAATAGATGACTTATTGTGAATTTTAAGTGTGGAAGTTTGCATCATTTGTAATTTTTTAATAAATTGTTAAGCTTTTGTATATTCAGGTTTTTATTATAGTAAATTTTACGGTCCAGTCGATTTATAGTCTGGTAGTGAAGTGAAAAAGAACTGGATTACCTTATCCCTTGCGCTAAGAATAAACATTTTCTAATTGTTAAACCTGATCATGTGAGTGGTTTGATATTATTATCCTAAAAGTAATATTAAACCAAAATGGCTGATTTGGTTTAAAATAAGTGTTGGTTTGGTTCCGGCTGATATGGTTCCAGCTGGCGTGACGAACCCTAAAACAAAAATAATTTAATGAAAAATGTTGGCTCGCATGATTGGAATTGATTTTGATGAGTGGTTGTTTCGGGAAAATTCGTTTTGTGGGTCATTCGATGGGGCCCGGTTGTAATATTGTTCGGCTTGAAAATTTTTGAAAAAATTGCAGTGATAGGGGTTTTTTAAAGAATGAAATGGATTGCAATGAGTTCAAATTTCTGGGAAATCCGCTTATGAGGTCCATCGTTGGGTCCCGAGTCTCATTTTTTGAAAATAAATTTCCGGAAATTTCATTTAGGGGTCCTCCGAAAAGGCCATCATGTTGCAGCAGGTTGCATAATATTGCACATGTTGCGTGTCATGTTGCGTGATGTTGT
Organism: Nephrotoma flavescens; assembly: GCA_932526605.1. Classification (NCBI taxonomy): domain Eukaryota; kingdom Metazoa; phylum Arthropoda; class Insecta; order Diptera; family Tipulidae; genus Nephrotoma; species Nephrotoma flavescens. The sequence continues at coordinate 226,655,412 of OW052222.1, read as the reverse complement.
ATTAGGTAGATGTTAGATCTGCTTTAGGAATGTTGTTTGATGTTCCACTATGGTGCGTCAAGTTGCACAATATTGTAGAATGTTGCATGATGTTGCTACATGATGCGTAATGTTGCACTACCTTGCGTCAAGTTGCTTCTCGTTGAGTCTTGCATTAATTAAATGTCTGGCATTATGTTTCATCATATTGAGAAATGTTGCGCCATGTTGGGCTGGTTGCATTACATTGACATGCTTTCGTTAATCGCGTCTTTTGAAAATATTTATTGTTAAGAGTAACATCGTCTGGTGGGCCCGGGTTCATTTCTTTAATTTTTGAGGCTCACACGGTTTTTATTAAATTGCTGAGAAGATGTTTTCGAGTACCAGACACAGATTGCGATTCTGATCTCATTTAGAGGTCATCTCGAGACCATTTTTTAAATGTATTTTGACTCGAACGATTCTCATAACAATTGCGATGATAAGGGTTTTCTAATTCGAGGTTGCCAGGCGGTTTTCGAGTGCTAAGAATCGATTATCATGAGTTTTAAATTCACATTTCGAAACATGAAAATTTGCCATTTTAAATTAAACTTAACCATTTCTTAACTATACGGATTGGGATAAAACTATCTTTACATGTTAAACAGAGAATTCCAAAATGAGCTCTAGATGTAATTTTGGGAAAATGGATAAATCGGATAGAATGAAACCCGGTTCGTACCGGGTGATTTAAACAAAACCGAGGAATTTTTAAACTTAGCAACAGGGTTAGGCCTAATTGATGCACCGGATGTACTAAATTCAATTAAAATAAAGGTTCAGTGGAGGAATTCATGATCTCTTAGTTGCCTAGTAGAACTAACAGATCATGACTTTCCCCACTTAAATAGACACAGAACATGGCGATAATGAACCAGTGAAGACGATGTGTAAGAGTTTCAATAATAGTAGCTATTTATTTATTTTTAATTAAAGATAATTTTAAAAGTAGATTAAAGCAATTTTATGCCCCTCGGTGTTTATATTTGTGACTTACTTTTATATTTTAAATTTTGAAATCCAAAGCGGATTTATTTTATTTATTATTTCTGATTTCTACACGACATGATGTCCAATACCAACTAAAAAAACATGTACAAGTCCATACGTATGCTGTGATTTGTGCTATAGGAGCCTGGGGTGGACCATTTAACTGTACATTTTATATTTAAATGAATGGTTCCATGGAACCTAAAGTGTTGTAAACAATTTCATGTGGTATCGATAAGAAATGAAAAAAAATCCCAAGACCAACCGTACGTTACAATTTTATAAATGGACGAATCTTTTGTATGAATTAAATTCGCATTTAAATGTATGGTCCCTAAGAACTTAAAATGTCGCCACCGATCTTTCATTGTAACGAAACAACATTATGTCGACTATCTACGAAAACAATCCTACGTTGAGATTGACACAATATACTATAGCTCTTTTGCTTTGGCAAAATCCGCTTAGCTTTAAAAAATAAAATATTAGCGGCCAATTTTGGTTTCAGCAATATTTCCTTGTGAATTTCCAGTATCGGAAAATAATTTTTCATCATAGTTGGCTTTCATGTCAGTAGTAATTGTAAGTTGAATCGGTTTTATGAAAGTCTTATTTTTTTGGGTTTTATTTAAAGCCAACTCTTCTTTAATTACTACTGATAAATACGCCAACTATGATGAACCATTATTTTCCGATACTGGAAATTCACCAGCAAATATTGGTGAACCCAAAATTGGCCGCTAATATTTTATTTTTTAAAGCTAAGCGGACTTTGCCAAAGCAAAACAGCTTATATGTGTAAGGACTACTCAGTTTGTTTATGAACGATATTGTGAATCATTAATGGCAAAAAAAATTCTCAATATTCTACTCGATTACAGATAATAATAGTAAACCGCTATACGAGAACAACACGAAAAAAAATTTGAAATGATTTACTTCTACCAAAAATTATTTTACACTATGCCATGTATGTATTGAGAATGTGTAATTACAAACTTACAACAACAATAATGTAGATATTCTTCATTATGCGGTTCCACACTTTGATTCTTTCGTCGTGTTCTTTCCTCGTTTCCTTCCCCTTCACCAACAAACCAACACCAGTTTGATGATGAGAGGAAAGAAACGGGGAAGAATCACGACGAAAGAATCAAAGTGTGGACGGTCGAATTCTCGTAAAAGCAACCACCATCACCTACAGCAAATGAATTTACTTTCAGAAATCATTAAAGGAAAATATATTTAGCACTATGGCTTACATTGTGATACAAATATAAACATAGTCCCGTCCGTAAACGCTGTATCTTATTAGATATTTTGATTTTTTTATTTTTTTTATAATAAAATGTATTTTTTGCATCTTGCTCTGTCGCATTACATAATTTTATTTTGATCGGTTTATGGTCGTGTTATGAGTGAGAAGCTTTTATGCGAGAGAATTGTTATTTTTGTGTTTCCTTTAATATACGCTAGATGTTGCTGATTGTACAAATGGAGTTACCTTAAATATTGAACTACAGAACTTTTACTTGTTTTGTTCACATCTGATTTAATATATTATTTGTGCTGAAAGTAATGCGTAATGGAGTCTTTGATCAAGATATAACGAAGGTACTATTTGCAGTTGAATTTTGGAGTCTATCGATCGTGCAATGATCCATGTTTTCCTCTGTAAATCAACTACAAAATATTTTCGGAATCTTCGCATAACTATAAATTCATATGGTAGTGTCAATTCTGTCTTGACTTTATCCATCCGAACGAAAATTTGCTTGCAATCCTGTAATTCGTTTGGAATGTAAATGTTGTGCTGTGGGCTACTTCTTGTTTCTTTTAGTATGATGTTGCGAATCGATTTACGTAATTGCTCGACCAGCGTAGTGGGATCCTTCGATTGCGTAGGGTAGGGTGCAACATTAATTCTCAAAGAACAGTGATTGTGTGTAGGTAAGAGGTTTTTATACCAAGAAAAATGAAGGGGGTTCGTCACTCCAATGAGCTGCATTCGACGTAGCACACAAAGATGCTTTTAATTGACGATATAGACACTCTATCATTTCGTTTACCTGTGGGTGATATGTCGTCATATCATATGTCAATTATTTGTACAGAATGCTTGAAAACTGACTACATTGATCAGTTACAATTTCTAGTGGTACACCAAACCTTGAAATGTACTGATCAAAAGGTCATGTGAGAAAGTGGTACTGCTTCTGGTCGATGGGTGAATCTATGCACAATGGTTAGAATGTATGGGTAACCATTAGATGGAGCTAATCGACCAACAAGGTTTATGTGTACATGTTCAAAACTACCAGAGGTTATAGACCAATACCCGGATGAGGACTAATATCCACGTCCATGCCCCTTCGTAGCAAATTGTATTCCGATTAAGGAAATTTACCCCGATTTCAAGAATAGGGTCCTAATACCGTAATCGGTCGCCGTAAAAACACCAATCGTTGATGTCTTGCTTCGGAAATAAATGAATTCAGTGGAGAAGCACAACTCTGAGAAGAAGCCAGACTACAATTGTCGCATTTAGAGTGACAAAACCCACATGCTGTTCAAAAAACACATTTATACCCACAAAAATTAACAGTTTGGTGTGGTTTATGGTCTGCAAGTGTAATTAGCAGTTACCGTCAATAGAGAGTGCTAGAGACACGTGGCACGAATTAGATAAGTTTGCCTTGAATGTGGTTTCAACATGCCGTGCGTCTCATGACTCTCTCTCTCTCTCTCTCTGGCACTATATCCCATCAAGGGGTTTGGCCGCCTCAAATGAGGTTTCATAATCATATTTTCATTGAGGATAATGAGTGATTAATTCATTGATCCTAAACCAGCCGTGAAATTTTTTTTTCCTTATCATCACCGGGATTCGAACCCGGGACTTCCGGTAGCTGGAGCAAGCATGCTGTTAACTTTGCCACCGGGGCGTCTCATGACACATTCAATTTATTTAGAGAAAAATTTAATGACCGTCTAATAACCAACATTTCCGGTGAGAACTAGCTACCGAGATAATGCGACATAACTCAATTAGACTTCTTTCAACATCAACAGACAAATATGAGTATTTCTCCGGCGCAACGCTGCGGCGTTTCTGCCCAGATAGAAATAAAATAAATAAAAATCGTTTTGCACGATTTTATTAATTGCGGTCATTCTCATTTCTAAAGCATGTAGGTATACTGGTGTATGAGATAATAAAAAATAATTTTACTAATTGTCGTAAAGATTGTGTATACTCACTCGTATAGTCTTATGCAGTGGCTGAGAAAATAAAAGTATTTTTATTTTTTTTAAGTGCACTCATGCACAAATAAATCGTAAACATTTTTTTTATCTTAAACTTTTATTTATTTGTATACGAGAGTACATTCATCATAGTAGAGTAGTGCTGTGCATAACATATAAGATTACAGGTAGAGGTATACTTTAAGACTTTAAGTAATCTAAACAAGTTATCAACGTATAATTTAATAATTGACAAGTTCAAGTTTATTTTTATGTATACAAGTCTTTATTGTGGTTGTTGTGGTGCTATTTTTGTAATTTGTTTTAGTGTCAGGTGAAAATGTTATTTAATCGCTCGAGGCCTTTATTCTTTTTCTGACATTGGAAATGATATCGTCACCGAAGATGAAATGTACACATATACGTTTTTTTACGGTAGAGGTTTATTAAAGTATGCAACTGCCGCCGCATGATTGAAAGTTATAGTAATATTCGTGTTTGTTATAAAATCATTTCATAAGACTGATTGAATAATGAAAAGGGCTTTCACCGAGAATTTTTAGGGATCTAGGCCAAATAATTGCAGAAAAAATTCGTATCAAAAACATTAAAGTCCTTATAAAATGATGAACAATGACTTTCATCCAAAGTCTCTTTGATCGACGTTTTCAAGGTCCCTGATACCAAACAATGCAAAAAAAATTGTCAGTGTATATGAATGGATGGATGACGATTTTTTTTCGCTACTCTTCTATTATTTTTAGTTCGAAGTAAAAGCTTTTCATTTTGTGATCTCAACCGCCTGTACCTTTAGGTACCTGCCAAAGAAAATCACCGAAAATATCACCCTTTACCACGGTTTTGGTTTACATTTTCCTTATATACATGAGTGGTAACGTTTGAAAGGTCTTGGATCAGACATTAATTTTGAAACAATTTTAGTTCATAAAACCTCCGTTTTGGTGCAGATATATGCATAACTTGTCGTATATCGTTGAAATGGTCTTGAGAATGCCGCAAATTTTTCTGAACACTACATTTACAACTTTTATTATTCCCATATATAAGCAAAATTTAAAAAAAAATAATTAAATTTTTAATTTTAATTTTATTTACAAAAAGCGCCATACCGCCAATCACAACATGCAAATTGTCTTGAAATTCTGTCTACGAAAACACTAAATTCCACACTTGGCGCATTGTTCCTATGATTTTTTGAATTATTAAACATTTACGTGAATTTGGCCAAAGGCGCTTGCGAGTGTGGGGCCATATCTCCGTTGTGATTGGAGATATTTTCAGAATTTCAACAAATATTGTCAAAAAATTTTCTACTAACTTTAGACATCACCCCAAGTTCAGAACACTAAATTCCGCACTCGGTACTTATGGTTCCAAAGATTTTCTGAACTAAATTACTTTAAATGTTTTGTTTTATAAAAAAAATATACCGGGTGGTTTTTTTAACCAGAAACTTTCAAATATCTCGGAAAATAAGCACTCTACGAAAGAAATGTCTATTATCAAAATGTAATCATTCCGGAGGTGACATACATTAGTGCTAAAATTAGTACCCCTCCTCCCCTTCTTGTCTGTGGGAGGTAACTTTAAAATTAAAATAGGAACCCCTATTTTTTATCGCAGATTCGGATTCTACGGTTTAAAGTACGTAGGATTTCTTTGAAACATTTTTTTTCGATTCATCTAGGCGCTGTTAAACTAAATTTATATTAAAATTTTTTTCGATTTCTCTTAGTGAGAACCTACACCATACTACAATACGTTTGAATTAAAATTAAATATTATCGTAACTCAGGAACATGAGATTAAATCACCTTTCAAATAAATTATTTTTTTTTTGTATTTTGTTTTAAAAATTTCGATTCAGTTCGAAGATAGTTCGAAAACAAAAAGACATGTTTGCGTTAGGCTATTAATATAATACAAAATGGAGTATTTAACTGTACAAGAAAAAATTGAAATGGTCCTGGTTTATGGAGAAGCTGGCCCTAGTCTTGATAATGCTGTCACGCTCTACGCTTTGCGTTTTCCGGTTAGAATTTGGTCACGTACTCCATTTTACCGAACTGTTAAATAATTTACTACCGGAATTGTTCAACCGAAAAAAAGACTCGTCGAGCAACAGTCACTGAGGAAAGTAAGCAAATTGCTGTATTGGCTGCAGTAACTCATAATCCTCCTTTATTAGTACACCAGACTGTAACAGTTTTTTTATTTGATGGTTTTTTGAGCGCTTTGGTAAGTACAAAACAACAAAATGTAACAAAATCTATTTATTTGTAATTTTTAATTTTTACCTGGTGTAATGACATCTATCGGTTAGTAGTATTAGTAAGAAAATGTTTTTTTTTTATTTACCACTCGAGAAATATCACGTTGTCAAGTAAAAACAGTTTACGATAGATGTCCCTCCTAAATAAAAAAAAAATTAATTATAGCAGGGGCGGCATGTTGTACCATCACTTCGAATCGAAATTCGAAAAAAGTCGAATGGCGGTATGTTGTATCATTTTCGAAAAGCAAAAAAGATACAACTTTCACTTTTTTCGAATTCGATTCGAAGTGATGGTACAACATACCGCCCCAGATCATGATTATAGCGAAAACCATAAGTGATTATGGCGAGAAAAGGAGACAGTACGAAAAATTTGTGACATAAAGTTTGGTAAAAGTCATTTGTTCAGTGAAAAAAACAAAGGAAAAATAAGTTGTGAATAGAATATTACCAATATTCCGTGTAACTACATTAAGAATAAATAATAAGAAAAGAAAAAAGGGAAACTACAAATGTAGTAATACATCCAACAATTAACCAAAAATCTATTTTTGCTTGAAATCGAATTGTGTGGATACATAGTGTATTTTTTTCGTACAATATATATCATATATGGTGCTACTAAAGAAAACCAAAATTAAAAAATTTTTTTTTTAGCAATAAAAAAATACTGTTCCGTGAGGCCAATAGCCGTGAAATAATTTTTTTTAAGTGGGCTGAAAGGAAACAAACATCAAATCGTGCACGTGGTGAAAGGTGGACCAAGGGCGGACTTATTAAAAGTCGGATTTTTTACAGGTCATCATACGGAAAGAATATTTTACCGGATGTATATTATTGTGGAGGGGAGTTATGTGCGAGAGGTGAGCTGTTGGAGTTTGAGTAGTGAAGTTTGTCAATTCTGCATATAATTTTTAATTTTTTTTAGTTCCTTTATATTCCATAAATTATTTCTTTGTTTTATTTCCAAGCAACTCGAACCTACGCAGGATGGAATGCTCGAGTAGCTAGACCGGGGCAATTACAGCGTAGTATGAAAGGATGTCATGGTGCCCAATTTAATTTTTTTTTTTTTTCAATTTCTAGTTGACATCAGTGTTGCAGAAAAACTACAAATAAATTTCATTTTTTTCCAGTTTATAAATCCAATTGATATTATCATTTTCTAAAGTTTTTTTTATTTGTTTGTTTGTTCAGGACCGATTAGATGTAGAAGTCTTACTTGGCCAAAGTGTTCGGGAAACCAAAATTAGACGATGTGAGTTGGCACATTGCGAATTCATTTTTTTTTTTTTGTTATAATTTCAATTATATTTTGTTAATTTTTTTTATAATAAATTTAATATGATTTGTAATCAAAGTATAATTAAGTTTCGGTTTTTTTTAAACACGCTACAAGACATATGTAGCTAGCGATTCAGAATTATCTCAAACTAGTATGATTTGCAGAATCGAGTAGCTTTTTGTCAGTGGGCACGTGAACAAATACAGCAAAATCCCTTTTTTTCGCCATGCTTATTGTTCTCCAACGAGCCGTCTTTTACAAACAATGGAACGGTTAACCGACACAACATGCATTACTACTTGAGTGTTGAAAATCCGCACTGGTGTGATGTGTAATAATTGGCAACAAACTCATCGGCCCCCACATTATTGAAGGTAACTTGAATGGTGAAATGAACCGAGACATTTTCGAAAATGAACTGCCAACATTATTTGAAGACTTGAGCTTAGAATTGCGACAGAAAATTTGGTTTCAACATAATGGTTGTCGAGCAAACTATTCGTCGATAGCACGTGAAGAACTTGATCGTGATTTCAATGGTCGCGGGATCGGTAGAGCTGTTACGGTAAATTGGCCTGGTAGATTACCAGATTTGTTTTTGTGGGGCTATCTCAAAGACAAAGTTTACCAACAAACACCAACAACACGTGAGAATATGATTGAGCGAATCAGAAATGTTTGTGCCGAGATTCAATTAGATACGCTTCTCAGCTGTAAATGAATATACAATGCGGAAATGCGGACTACTAAGTCCCTTGAAGTTGAAGGCCATCATTTTGAGTACTTAATTTAATTAAAAGATGATGAGGCTAGGGAACCCATGTAAATCAAGCACCATGGTACGTTAGAGGCATGGGGACACAGGTTAATCAAGCACCCCGAAGGTAATAAATTCCCAGTTATTCAGATATTTTGAAAACCAAATACAAGAAAAATCATTTATTTGTAAACAGATTTAATCGCATGTTCCTGGGTTACTGTAATAGTAGTTTCTTTAAGAAATACAATTTGTTTAAGACTAATTTCGAGTATTTACATTGAAAACGTGCTAATTTTATTTCAAACGTATTGCAGAATCGTATGCATTGGTTCTTAGTAAGAGAAATCGAAAAAAATTTAATGTAAATTTAATTTAACAGCGCCATCTATCATGAATCGAAAAAAATGTTTCAAAGAAATCCTACGTACTTTGAGCCGTAGAATCCGAATCTGCGATAAAAAATAGGGGTTCCTATTTTAGTTCTAAAGATAAATCCCACACACCCACAAGAAGGGGAGGAGGGGTACTAGTTTTAACACTAATGTATGTCCCATAGGAATGACTAAATTTTGATAATGGACACTTTTTTCATTGAGTGCTTATTTTCCGGGATATTTGAAAGTTTCTGGTTAAAAAAATCACCCAGTATAAACTTATTTTTGTAGTACTGAGTGCGATTCTCAACATATTATATTGCTTATTTTTGATAATTTGTGTATCTACACACTTTTGGTCAACAATTTTCGTTAAAATGTGTATCTACACTTTCTATTAACGTTAAATACTTCACACCGGTCATTATGGGACTCTCGATGAAAATAACCTCTACATTGTGTAAACCAAAGATTTGGTATTGACTGTATAGAACTCCAACCCAAATATTAACTTAACTTACTAAAAATTAGCATCACACAGGAGTCCCATCTCAACAAATTCATGCTTTTGAAGGACCTTAATTCATCATTCAAGGAATTTCAACACCGATATGCTTGAAAATGGTTATAATGAGTTTCTCAATTCTATATTGGAATAATATGTATTTAAAATATTGTTGATAAAGTGGGCAGTCATGGAGCTGTGCAATGTCAAGTAGTCTACGTAAAATAAATCTACTGCCGTACGTACTCAATTTGGCTGGTAACAGCGTAATGTCATGCGTTGAGACGGGAAAAAATTCCTCGATTTCGGACAACGTGCCCTATTAGTTACTACTGCCACAAAGAAGTTTTTTAATATGCAAAATAATTAGTCTGAAACTGCCAAAAGGGGCCTTCAGTTTTTTCCTGGAGATACTAAACATGAAAATTAAAATTATAGTTTAGCAACATTAAATCAACCGCTCAGACCAACTACATTATCTCGGCCAAAATAAACTTGCGCAAACGAACTAAAATAACAGATTTAATTGAATCATACCTGTAAGACAAAATCCAATTTATTTTCGTGATTTAATAATACTCGGCCCCACGTTTTTATCAATAAACAAAATAAATTGTAGCATTATATATAATTTCTTGAGTCCATTTCCGTTTTGAAGTTGTGCATCTTCTTACATTATTTCATGCGCATGCATCTTAAAACAATAATAAAATCATAAATAAAAATTATTGTTGCAAATCTTATTCTCATCAACATCATTCTTGGCATCGCATCTTAATATTGATACTTAAACGCACAAAATGCTCATTTGTACAAATTAAATCGTAAATTATATGAAATTACATAAATTACATCGCGCGCTTAAACATCAAGATTTCATCGTACGTACAGCAAATCGAACCCAATATCACTAATTATTATGAAATCGAAATTGATTGAATATTTTTGCAGCTTCTTTGTATAGAAAAAATACTTGTACATACAAGAAAAATTCTATAAATAAATCTTAATTTATGATAAGAAAATACTTTAAATCATAATTTTCTATCATCATGCAACGATTCATAAATATTTAAATGTCGAAGATCAATCAACATCTATAGAAGTATAATTCTGAATTTCTTACACTCTAATAACGATTATAACATCCGCGTACGAGTATAGTCAAGGCTACATGTGTAGAAGTCCCTTTAGAAAAGTTCAATTTACTATTCAGCAACTATTATTACACTCAATTCGATCGAGCTAATATAAAACATTCATGGTTTACATATTTTCCAATGTCATCTCAATTATACTCTTCCGATTAAATCTTAAGGCAATCTCTGCAGCATTTCACTTAACAAAAAAAAACTAAATAATTTCTCGCGGTTGTTCCGCATTCAAACGAATCTTAAAACAAGAAAAACCAAAAACCCAACAAATGATACAAAACTAGATATTTTGAATTAAATTTTTAACATTTTGACTTTAAGATTGAGCGTGTGCTATAGACACAAACACACGAACATAAGAGGACAAACATACACACAAAATCGAAATCGAAATGCAGTTGAGTAATAGAATTGCCATAAGTCAAGGTTTATTTTAGATCACAAAACAATTTCAAATATCACATTCATAAGATGAACTTAAAATGAATTTCTTCTTTGTCTCACGGTATGTGTCTTATCTACGAGAAAAATGTATGATGATGATGGCATCGCTGCTGCTTTAATATTTTATTAAATATTAGGTGTGAGGCATAGACTTGAGAGGTATGGCTAAGATAATTTATCACTGATTTGATATTTATTTCCGTGCTACTCATATAACATTTCTCATTCGTGTGTGATTTCAACTGCTCGAGAGACATGGATCAAATCTGTAACAGTTAGTTTTCTTTAGTTTTTTTATGGTTCCTGAAGAATTAGTTCTTTAACAAAAATAGGAGTTTAAATCGTTATTTTGTTTGCTTTCCCACCAACAGAATTTACCTAAAATTTAGGTGGCACTGATCATTGTGATTTTTTTTACTAAAATTTGCTTTAGGCTACTATGGTAAGAAAACGGAGGCTGTTTGGTTATCGGTTCGACCGACCCTTGCTAAAGTTAGTCGAAAGTTTTCATCCAAAAAATAGTGCTGTTAATGCAGATTGTGTCTTTGTTATAAAAACCATATATGTAACGCCGATTAAGTTCAATTAATTCAATTTAATTAAGCTGATATTTTTCAACCGAACATTTTTTTAACGAAAAATGAATTTGAGGCGATTTGAGATTCATCTATTAAAAACAATAAAAATAAAAACATGTATAAAATAAAAATTTCATGTTCAACATGCTTGAGTCAAAGAATTTTCAGGGCTTTTGTATGATTTGATGTTCGTAAATAAATAAATAAATTGTGAAGAAATTCTGATGGAGATACGGGGGTGTAATGGGGTGTAATTTGACAAGATTTCGATAGTTATTGAAATTGTTCTTGCAAATTCGTTGAATATCCTGGCCCTTTAGTTCATCCTTAACCCGCACCGATGTGACCATGGCCATTTGATAAGCATAAACGCCTGCTAACAGTAGCTCAATTATGAAGAAACTCTGATAAGTGTAATTGTAAGCGGAAGTGTAATTTGACAAGATTTCGATAGTTCAATTTCTTGCAAATTCATTGGGAGCCTGTAGCTCTAGTTTAACCTAAATCCGCAATTCGATGGCTTAATATCGGCTGGTAACTTTCGGCTGTAAAATATTGATCATCATTGTCGAATTTGTTTCTTTTCGGCTATTCAACTTTCGGCATTTTCAATGTTTTTATTTTCGGCAGGCAACTTTCGTCTAACTTTAATAGTATTCGATCGACAGATGTAAAAAAGAAAAAACGATACATTTTTTCCGATAGACCTTCCGTAGAAGGTCAACAATTTTCTTGGTACAGTCGACTGAAATGAACGCGAACCAATGGAATAGTCCCAATGCCTACACCTCCTGGTCGACCAACTGCTTTGTCTCGATATGGGTTGCTTAAGTCTTTCATACCATTCCATAAATGAAAAATACATTTTAGTGTCAATGGGAAAGGAACATTTAAAATTAAAATATTGAAAGGAATATTTAAAAAAAAAAAGACATTACTTTATGCATGTTTTTTCTGAAATTAACATGGGAGTGAAATCCGAAGATACCTCAAAACATTATTTGTGGCGATTGTCGTCTTCCGACGATCACGATTTTTGGTCAATGAAAGAAATCGATGATTGATGTAAAAGAAAAATGAGTCATTTGCAATATAATCCGCGCACATGCAACTCAGGTTCCCGGATCTAACTAAGCCGATAAGCGAAAATTGGTAGCCTCTATACGAAACTTGCAACCACTTTACCTTGAGAAGCTTCCCATAATCAGAATTTAAACCTTTATGGAATTGAATGACTATGGTAAACAGATAAAAGTTTTATAAAAATAAAAGAAAAAAGTGAAATGTGGGTTGGTGATGATGTGTTGAGGCGACCACACAGATGCCGAATTCAGGTGTAGTAGTTACGATACAGCCTTGTACTGGGGTTTTCGACAAACAAATCCTAGTCCAACGAGCACTATAACTAATAAACCAATAAAAAAAGTCAGCTGGATGTCGAAAAAAAGGGATCGTTACACACGGTCTTAATGATATTGATTGCCAATCTCCACAAACAAAATTGTTTTGTTTCAAGTACAGCAAAGAAGGTATAAATAACACAACAATTTTTAAAATGTTTGTCTTCCAATTCGGAAAACTGCAACCAAAAGTTAAATTTAAGAAAAGTTAAATTTAAGATTCCACAAAGCCACCGAAACAAAATTCCAATAATGCTCGTTTTTGGAAGACCATTGATCAATGTTAAAGTATTTGATGTGAATGTGAAAGGTTTGTTAGATTCACCTGCAAACTGTAACATTTTGGGAACAGGTGGTGATCCTTCATAAAACAACATAACTATTGTTGAGGATCAGAAGCTGAAAAGAAAATTATTGAATAATATGTAATAGTTAAAAGTAAACAAAATGAATTGTAATTAATGTTACTTATCTCATTGAATGAAAGCAGCTGTTCTGTTGACATTTAGAATTGTCACTTACATTCATGATAGTTTTTCATTTTCTCTACTTTTTACTTTGAAATTATGTAGTACATATCCGTTTACCTATAGTAGTGAATCAGACTTTGCTACTACCGATGGTAAACTAAAATTGGTCAAAGAAACGTTCTAAACAATTTTATCGAACCCAGTGTCGCTTCCCCAATAAAACAACGAAACTATCCCGTATCACCGTATACGGAAAAATGTGTAAGCCCACGAAGCAATCGTGACCGATTACCGCCAAATTTCTCTGGAATGTATACCGATTACAACCCTAATTCTGAAATTTTACAGCACAGGAAGCACTGGAAATGACAGTTTAATGTCAAAAATCGTCATTAAGCTTAAATTTTGGGAAAATGATTTAAACTGATTTGTTATCAAATTTAATTTATAATCTTATTGTTCTTATAATCGATTTTTTCCCACATGCTATACGTTTTAAAATGTCAAAAATGTCAAAAAACGAAAAAGCCCCATTTCTGGTGGCCCAATTTTCGTCAAATTTCATTGGGGCCTTCTAATTTATGAAAAAAGTTTAAGTGTGAAGTTTCATCCAAATCAGTAAAGCCATCTGGGTTGTAGAGAAGACACAGACAAACAGACAAAAAAAACTACCTCGGAAACCACTTCGGACTTCGAAATTTTCATGATTACCATAATTACTTTTACTTTGTAAAAGAAAATGTTAATTATGCCACACTTGATTAAGTAAGTAGGCTTAGCTCTATTTCACGAAAATGGGAGATTTTCATAGTACCGGTACTATTTGTTTGAGAAAGTCCTTCTATGTTTATCATATAAAGAGAGTTATATCCCAATACAAGGCGCAACATCACGGCTAAAATGAAGCACCTGTATACAAATTTCCCAAAATCATTGCAGTCATCTCCATAAGTTCGAAACCACTTTCCGATTTTTTAATCATAATCGTTCGAGCCGATTTTGTTTTAAAGAGGTATCTAGATCCCATTTGAAACCCCCTTAAACAAATCTTCCAGGTTTAGAACTTGTCACGATCGATTCTTAGTAGTCGAAAACCCATTTTTGCTATGTAAGTCATTTGACCCGATAAATTCTGAAGGCCCGAATTTTCCCAAAATTAGGGCTCATTGCAATCCTTTCCTGGCACTACAAAATCATTTTCACCACAACTTTTATCTAAATCGTTCGAATTGAAAAAAAATTAAAAAACGGTTCCGGGCCCCACCGAACGGTTCCCTAAACGAATTTTCCCGAAATTGAAACTTTATTGACATATTGATTGAATACGAGTCACTAGTTGTAAATTTTGACATATTGATTATAAAAATAATAAAACGTTGAAGTTAAGTTCTACAACTAGTGACATCTAAAGTAAATTATCACGCATCCGGTTAATAGTTTGAGCACTAACTAGTTGCATAATACCGGATTTCTGCTGTCCTAACATACGATGGATTGAATTCTTGCATGCAATTCTTCCAGCTGAATTCTTGATACTGACCACTCGAACGTAACCACTACTGCCTAGATGTGTTTGAATGACTCTGCCTACAGCCCATTGAGCAATTTCTCATCTCGGGTAAGCACGACATCATTAACTTGTAGATTTGGTGATTACAATTACAACGTTGCAAATCCGAAATAAATTGCAGGATACCCATTTATTTCGGATTTGCAACGTTGTAATTAAATCACGGTGCTAACGATGCCAGGAATACTACTTGATACGCTTTACCGTGTCCCAACGCTTTGATAAACAATGAGTATATGGTAGAGAGCATTCGGTTAGCGCCAATAATTACCCCCCAATTAAGAAATGCCGGGGAATGAGCACTTCTATTTCTTCCGAACTTGTTACATATACTGGACGGGAGTTCATGATTGCAAAAATGATGGTAAGTAGCGTTGTAAATTCTTCTAATGTTAAAATATGGCTGCACTGACCATTGTTTTCAGGTTGTCATTTTGCAGACTTCACCACTGCCTCCGAAATGTCTCTCATTTGGAGGAGGAGAGCCTGCAGGAGTGAAATGCCAATTTATGTTTTTTTCTAGTTGAGACGAGAAGAATTTATTAGTATGTCGCTATGAATCTTGCTAGCAGTAAATCGAGGCCATACTCCAAGGAAATTCTCCGTCATTAGATTACTGACACATTCAATATGGACTGCTTTAATGCTTATGAGCACAAGTAGATACATATATACATTTCGACTGGAATCTGTCCTCTTCGCGAGATTTGCGCTTTAAATGGCCCAGCGTAATCTAACCCTACTTTGTGGAAAGGATGCACGTACTCCACTCTCGCTGGAGATAAATCTTTCTATCTATAAGTTTATAGAAATTTGGTGCGGACCACCTACCCAATAGCATCTTTCACGCGAATTACCCAAAACTGCTGACATAGCAAATTCAGCATAAAGCTAGTGCCAGTGTGATAAAATTGGTGATGCATGTCTTGAAGAATCGCGATTGTGACTTCAGATTTGCGTAGTAGTAGCGTGGGATGCATTATCAATGTCGCTATGATTCAGTGCTTTAATCGACCTCACATCCATCAATATCGATGAGAGGATTTTGTGCTTTTAGAGGATTTAGGCAAAGCCGTTTTGGATTTCAGGCATTGAACTTCTTCATAAACGTGTTGATCGAATTAAATATACGGTCGCCAAACTCACATCATCTCAATCCAGAGGCTTAAAATTACATTCCGTTGGTAGCGATCGAAAACGATTGAAAACTGCAATATTTAGTTACGATATCTTTAAATATAACGCTGTAAATACTGATTTTAAATGTTAATTCTCTCGTTTGTAACAAATGACGCTTCATGAGCTGGCCACTCCGTCTCCGGCTTAACCATTTGGGTCCATGCCACCACAACTCGAATTTAATAAACTCTACGGCAGCTATACTTCTGGACGCACAGCTGGATTATCGGCAAATTTGCCAATAGCACCAAGAACTCTAATCTTGGAACGCTTATCGCCTTCAGTGGTGCTAGTTCGTTTCATCGTTAGGCGTTCCATATTATCACTCTGCTAAAAACCGCTGCTGCATAAACCATGTACTGTGAAAGCCCACAGATGCATTCGTCTGAATTAAGCTTCGGGGTCTGCCCCGGTAATGAGGTCGTCCACATACATGTCGGTCAGGATTGCTCCTGCTGTGATTGATGATCATTCTCTTGTCTGCACTACTAATTCAGTTACGCATCGGGTGCTAGAAATGATGCCGGCGCTGTACCATATGTTAGGATTTTTAAGCGGAAAGTTGTTGGTCGACTTCCAAGATATTGCCTCCACAAAATCTTTTGATCTTTCGTATCTGCGTTGCTTACCCATACTTGACGGTACATTTTTTCAATGTCACCAGCAATCACGAATCGATGCTGACGAAATCTAAATATTATGTCCATTAAGCTGAATTGAATGGTCGGTCCTATATAGAGCTGTCCACCATAAAATCGCTATAAAGTTTATGAAAGATAGGATCTCGCTTGAACCTTTTCTGGCACTATGAATTTTTCTTCATTAGCTCGCTTGGTCTTGGCCACGAATAATTCCTCGCACTTCAACCATTCTGTTGTGCTTCTACCCGCCACGAACCAGCTTAATCATGGCCACAAAACGATCTCCCAATTTAATTTTGTCGCATTACGTGACTTGATAGTATATTTCTGTACCAAGTAATACATCGATCAGCGCGCTTATTAAATTTAGGATCAGTTAATGAGGCATTTCTTAATTCGTGCCAGTCATCTATTTCGAATTCGTATGATGGGTGCATAGCTCAAATTTTAGAAATTATGAATTTCCATGAATCACCTAAGCCTTTCATCAAATGCCTTCCGTTATTGCGAAGGTAGATCTAGATTTTGAGCACAATCTGCGACCAGATCTCAAAACATGCGAAATAAAATTGTTTTAAAACTGTTCAATTTTTCCATATTAGCCTTCCATTAAAGCGTATAACAACTTCCTACCAAATGATCGCTGATTATTCCCACCAATTTCTTTTCGGTTACGAAATTTGAGATAATGATAAAAACAGCAATTAATTGCTAAATCACGCAGTGTGACCTTTCCAAATTTATTTGACTTGCCATATAGAGTTGAACTTTTGATTGGCACATTACAGAGATTTTATACACTACACAAATTACAACACCACCCAAATTATCACGGGCGGTCATTTTTGATAAAAATTAAAGCTAGTAAACATGTCTCTTGTATGTATATATTTATAAACATTATGCTACTTCAAATTATCGGCAATTTATATGTGCTCCGTGCGATATTTTTAAGAAATGGAAATTTACGAATTTAATTGAATATAGTTGAAGAAACTTGGACAGTGAAAGTTTTATCGTAAAATTAAAATTAGTTATCGGTATGTGACACACCTTTTGGCATTGAAACTTCTGTTGCAGATTATTTTTGAAACAAATTAATTTAACATTGATTTTATAATAGAAAAAAGTTACTCAATTATTTATTTTTGGTTAAATGTTAGACGGAACGACGCATTCGACCGTTTCTTGCTTATTTTATATGATGAGTTATGGACTGCAATTAATTTAAAAATTTTATATATATATTTTTTATATATATTATTCAAATAACACTTGACAGACTTTTGCTGAACGGTAGTTACTGAAATTAAATGACGATTCTAGACTGGTGAGTTAACTGAGAGAAAATAATGGAGGGGTGAATATGTTGTGACCAACACCCGACTTTCTTTTATCACGAATGCATACATAGATCACGAGTACATTACACTTGATTTCTAACAATTAAACTTACTGGACTTTTATTAAAACTGTCTTGTGTATTCAAAAATCAATATTCCTGCTTAAATTTCAGAAAACTAACAAAAATTCGATTGACGGATCGGGATGAAACTTCATAATCTTCAACTTCATAAGCTTTTACCATAAATTGGGAGGTTCCATTGATGTTTGGCCAAAATCGGTCAACTGGGAGTGGCAGCTTCCATAGGAGCTTTTCCGTTTTTTTCAAAAAGATTCTAAATTAATGTTTTAACAATATCGGTTAAAAATTTAAGCGGAAATGGCGATTTTGGCGAAAAAGAAGGTCAATTTAAAAACGGCGTCGGATGATTGATCGGGATAAAACTTCATACTTATAGTCGTTTCTGTAAATTAGAAGGTTTTAGTGATGTTTGACCGAAATAAGTTAGCCGAGGCTACGTACTCCATAGGAGCTTTATAGTTTTTGGAAATATTTTTAAAACGTTCAAAAACAAAAGTGAGTAAATCGAGTTTCAAACAAGATTTGTTTAAATCACGTGTTTAAATGAAACCGGAAATAACGAGTTTTGATAAAAATAAGCTTTGTACCATCAATAAATTCGTTCCTTACTTTGTTCTAAATAGTTTTTCACTCATGAAAACACTTGCAATCATCTTGAGTCTGGTTCTTGAATAAAAAAGTGTTAGGGGTATTATGAAAATGGGTTTCATATAAAGGTTAACATGATTTCAATATGAGTTATAATTGTGGTTCTGGAAAGTCAGCAATTTTATTGGAACCATTTCCCAACAAATTGGGATTAAGCTCAGTACGTATGATAAAAATGATGTTAGTAGATGTCCAACTATGACCGTGCGATGGCCCACCATAATATCGCTTTACAATCTGTGCTATATTATTGTCATAGTTTATTAGTGAATCGTTTGAAATAAAATAATAGTTAATAAACCCACCGTTTCAGTGCTGTTGACAAATTATTAGTTTCTTGTATGATTGAATACATGCTTATCGCATATCGTCGAGAAGGTCTTGAAGAATGTCAACAAGTTTGCTGAAGTAACTTAATACTCAACACATCCGCAATAACTCTTGAGACAGATAAAAATTTTCTAATACTTATACAAGCCTGTGCGATACAACAATTTTGCTATCAGCACTTTAGTTCACAAATAAACCGTTTTGAAACAGCGAGCCATTGGGAAAATATCAAATTCCGGAATTTTAAACTTTGAATATAAAATTTAAAATAAAACAGTCTTTTGGAATTATAACCAGTTAATAAGCTCTTATTCGTTTCTCGTTTATCGTTCAGGCAGGTGCCTCGCTTGAGGTATGACTATGTTTATGTGATCGTGGTTCATGTAGTAAATGTGCAGGTAGATGTTTCGGTGATTACTGCTTGCATGGGCAGGGTAGTTGGGCCAAGATCGGACCATAAAAGTAACTACACCATGCACTCTGTTAATCGTTTGTCAGAGTAGACCTTAATCGATTAAATCCCTAATGACAGTAACGAGGTAACATAGAGTTAGTGAGTTTTGTTACATGTGGCATAGGCAAATCCAGCATTATTTATTGACAATGCAAAACGTAAAACAAATATTCATACGTTTAATTGATTAAATATAAACTTGGATCTACAATTCATTCTTAATGGCTGCATCACAAATACGTAAAACAAGTCGGCCAGGAGCATGAGGTGTAAGGAAAATTGTATTGTGAACTAATCCATTCTAAAGGAAGACGGGCCACTGCTTCTGCTGTTTCGAATAATAAAGTCGTTTATAGCTGAGGCGGAAACAGATATCTTCATCTGTACGATAGTAACGAGAAACTCTTAATCAGCAGTTTCTTCATGTATATAGACAGAGTAATGTAAGTAATGTAAGAGCTGCAGAAACTATAAATTCTGAAGGAAAACGGAGGTCCAAACCGAAAGACCAGTGGAAACGACTTTGAGGTTCAGCTGCTAGATTCGACTGGAGTCTAGAACTCAGGCGACATATATTCCTAGAGGCTGTCCATCGAATGCACGATGCAGGCTGAGGCAAAATGTATTCGTTAATAATATTAATCGAAACTTTCAATCGCTTTAGTGTACATCAGAGTTCCTGATTATGCCCAACAGAATGCTCAAAACACTTGCGGCCGTGTAGACGACACGGTATAGCTTGAATCGATCTTATAACAAGCTTGCGTTTATGACTTTAAAACACGCGATAAACATCATTTAAATGTCATCATCAACGCTTATAAATCACTGGTCAATTTATGTATAAGGTTTAATACAATATATTTCTTATATTTCCGAATGATATAACTTTTAATCAATGATCAATGAGAATCGAGCTAATTTCCTTTTCATTTCCATTGTATCTGGTTATCGATCGTATACACCACATCAAATAAATTAAGATCCACAATAGTGTGTCGCAACTTAATTACCCCATTAGTGTATCTCAAACGACGTCCGTTAACACTATTTTGCTTAGATCAACATGTTTAACACACATCACACCATTTCAACAGAAATTCCAATCATTGTTATTTATTTGACCGCATAAATTTTCAAATGACGCTCGCTTACATGAATAAATTATAACATTAACCTTGCTACAATTTGTGTGCAATAAAAATGCAAAAATGTGTACGATATTCGCACCGTGGTGCTAAATTATATTCGTGTTTCATTGGCATTTTAATTTGACCGTATAGATTATGTTAAGTAGATAAGAAATACTATTGAGATTGTGTCGATAAATTAAACCAAAGTGCCATTTACTATATGCGGCGGTGGTATCACAATGAATCGAGGAGCACGATAAATGAATGAAACACGAAATTTAATACTCGGTATAGCCCAGTACATAGGTAACATATTTATGTGTACAACAAATGTTGATGATTTTATCATAATAAATCAGGTCTTTTATTGGCGCACGTTTACACGCCAATATTTAAAAACGATAAAAATTTCATAGCATCGCATGTTTTTTATAAAATATGCTATAAAAACGTGGCAATGTACCATACACCAATAATTATAAGGTAATAAAACGCAATTTCTCGTTCAAAGTTATTTAAATTGAATTTTTATAAGTGCAATAAATATTGCTTACCAAAAATATCCAAAATATTCAAAATTGGACAGGCAATTTTTTAATTTTAACAATCAACAATATTTAATCCAACAAATGATTTTGACTCTTATAGATGTAAGCAACTAATAAATGGGTTACACTTAGCAGATCCGAATTATAATCCTAAAGGTGCAGCCGAGGTATTTCTTTTGGGTAACGAGTAACAAACACTTGCTGCTAAACAATCAATTATCCGCAGAGAAGACATCATCCGATTGGGTATTGGCCGGTACTGCTTGACATTGATATAACTTTACGAGCATTTTGGTACAGCTACCATTAACAAACTCTCCGGATAAAATTGGGTCATCATTTCAAATAACCACTTGTTTATTACGAGCAACGCAAAACGGAGGTTTGAACGAGACAGTGCGCATTTAGAAGTTGTAACATGGAGTCAGTATAAAGTGAGGAAATAGTTCTGCATTAATATTACCTATACCTCACAACAGCGTCCGCAAAGTTGAATAGCGGCAAATACTCGAATTGTATTTTACTTGTGGACCAGATCGCGTTCAAACCTCATTATTATTGAGATATACTCTTACGTTTTCGTCAACATCAGTTCGCTCTGATCGGAGATTTTGCAAAAAATGTACTGCCGGTGGTGTTTACATGTTGGTTGATGAAGAAAGTGCGAAGCTGCAGCCAATAAATATATTTTAATTTTTTTATTTTATTTTTAAAAAAAAACTGTATATTTATTTTAAAAAATAACAATATTTTATTTTCAAAAAATTTAAAAAACAATAATTTTTAGAACTTTCATTATAACAAATCAAAAATTATAATATTTAGGAAAACCGGTTTCGGAATTCTTCCTTCTTCACTTCCTATTTTTTTTATATAGTTGTACCCGGTGTTTTAACGCTCTTTATAAATCGCTCCCTTGCTGTATGATTGTGTCATATGACTTGTTTGTTTTGGTGTTTTTTTATCATTCAGCAAGTGTTGGTGGTTTCTCTGTTTATACCGGGTGTTTCTTTTAAACTGAGACGATCAAATATCTCGAAAAATAGCCACTCTACGGAAAAAATGTCCATAATCAAAATTTAATCATACCGCGGGGGAAATACATTAGTGCAAAAAAATAGTCCCCCACCCCCCGCTTTGTAGGTGGGGCGGGGGTAACTTTTAAACTAAGATAGGACGTCATATTTTTTATTGCAGATACGGATTCTACGACTAAAAGTACGTATGATTTGAATGAAATATTTTGTTCGGTTCATGATAGATGGTGTTGTAATCGACGAAATTCAATTTTTTCAATTTCTTCTTCTTAGAACACACGCATTCGATTCTGCAATACGTTTGAAATAAAAAACATCACGCTTTCATTGGAAATACTCGAAATTCGTCATCAAAACAATTTATTAATGTAAATGGCAGGTGAATAAAATAATTTTAGCTTAAAATAAGTGTTCAAAATAATGGCCTGCGACTTCAATGCACTTATTAATACGCATTTCCAATGATTGTACACAACTGAGAAGTGTGTTTGGTTGAATTTCAGCACACGCATTTCTGATTCGCTCAATCATGTTCTCACGTGTTGTTGGTTCTTGTTTCTAAACTTTGTCTTTGAGATAGCCCCACAAAAAGAAATCTGGCGAAGTAAGATCTGGTGATCTGGCGGGCCAATTTATCGGACCAGCTCTACCGATCCAGCGACCATTGAAATCACGATCAAGTATTTCACGTGCCACCGCCGAATAGTCTGCAGGACAACCATTATGTTGAAACCACATGTTCCGTCTCACTTCTAAGTTCAAATTTTCAAGTAATATTGGCAGTTCATTTTCCAAAAAGTTTCGGTACATTTGACCATTCAAGTTGCTTTCAATAATGTGGGGGCCTATGAGTTTGTTGCCAATTATTCCACATCACACGTTGACAGTCCAAGGACGCTAATGTTCAACTTGACGAAGCTAGTGCGGATTTGTAACACTCCAATAATGCATGTTGTGTCGATTAATCGTTCCATGGTTTGTAAAAGACGATTCGTCAGAGAACATTACGCAACGAAAAAAATTGGGGGTTTGTTGTATTTGTTCACGTGCCCATTGACAAAAAGTTACCCGATTTTGGAAATCAGCGTCATGAAGATCTTGGTGTAAAGACACATGATATGGATGATACTTGTGCCGTTTTAAAATTCTCCAAACACTGGTGAGGGACAATCCGGAATCGCGAACTATTTCTCGTGTACTAACATGAGGATTATGAGCCACTGCTGCCAATACAGCAATTTCATTATTTTCTCCAGTGACTGTTGCTCTACGGGTCCACTTTTTCGGTTGAACATTTCCATCAGTAATAAATTGTTTGGTAGTACGGCCAAATGAAACACGTGAACGAATCCTATCCGGAAAACGTTGAGCGTAAATAGCAACAGCATTTTCAAGATTTCTGCCAGCTCCTCCATAAACCAGAACCATTTCAATTTTCTCCGGCACAGTTAAACGCTCCATTCTAAAGTATTTTATCGTTTATTTTGCAATTACGAAAAACATGAAGATAAGAAATAACACAAACGTTAAATGTGATTTACAAAACTGAATAAATTGTTTTGATGACGAATTTCGAGTATTTCCAATGAAAACGTGATGTTTTTTATTTCAAACGTATTGCAGAATCGAATGCGTGTGTTCTAAGAAGAAGAAAGCTGTTTTGCTTTCGCAAAGCCGATTAGCTTTAATGTTAGAGGCCAATTTTGCTTTCAGCAATATTTGTTTTGAATTTCCAGTAATGGAAAATAATTGTTCATCATAGTGGGCTTTTTTGTCAGTAGTAATTGTAATCTGAATCGGTTTTATGAAAATCTTTTTTTTTTTTAGTTTTATGTAAAAGCCAACTCTACTTTAGTTACTACTGATAAATTTGCCAACTATGATGAACAAATATTTTCGTTACTGGAAATTCATAAATAAATAAATATTGCTGAAACCAAAATTGGCCTGAAATTGAATTTCGTTGATTACAACGCCATGAACCGAACAAAATATTTCATTCAAATCATACGTACTTTTAGTCGTAGAATCCGTATCTGCAATAAAAAATATGGCTTCCTATCTTAGTTTAAAAGTTACCCCCGCCCCACCTACAAAGCGGGGGTGGGGGACTATTTTTTTGCACTAATGTATTTCACCCGCGGTATGAATAAATTTTGATTATGGACATTTTTCCGTAGAGTGGCTATTTATCGAGATATTTGATCGTCTCAGTTTAAAAGAAACACCCGGTATATCTGTAGTTCTTCTATTCTATCCAACCTCATACTTTTTCTAGATTTATGTATTGAAGCCAATAAATCATTATTGATATATACTGATAAATAACGGTTGATAAATATCGGCGTGAATTTGTGTTAGAAATAAAAAATTTATTTTGAGGCCAACCTCCATTGCTAGATCTGATAGTTTCTATACTTTGAGTTGCTTGTCGGTGTTCATATGTTGCGTGTCATTGCATCATGTTTATTGATGTTGCATCTTGTTGACGGATGTTGTTTGATGTACCACTATGTTGCGTCATGCCTGTTTGGGGCCTTCATTTAACATTTTATTTGGCTTGAACGATTTTGACAAAAATTTGGCGGGACTTTCGAATTTTCGAATGGAAGGCACAATTGCGAGTACAAAGAGTTCTGATTTCTGCATAATTCACTCTGTATGGGTCGTCATGTTGTTGTGTAATGTTGCGCCATGTTGCATGATGTTGCACCATGCTGCAAGATTTAGCACCATGTTGCATGTTGTTGCACCACAGTTAAGCCTCAAACTATTAACAGGATGCTTGTGATAATTTACTTTAGATGTCAGTTGTGGAACTAAATTTCTTCGTATTTTTATAATCAACTAGCGGACCCGACACACCTGCCCGAACATTGGCTGGCCTGCTATAAGCGGGCTTAGCAAACGTTTCTTTGATATTCGAATGTTCCATAAACTATATACTAAGTGACATTTGACATTGAGTTAAACATTTCAATCTTTTCGTTACGTCACTGTGGGATTTGCGGTTGCTCAAACTAAAATAAAAAATTAATGCAATTTCTCATTATTCTGCGCCGTTCGTGTCACGGCCGGACGATATTTGGTACTTGTCATTGGCACATTTGGCGAAAGAGAGGGTACTTTTCGTGAGATTGTTTCAAACATGCGTTAATTTCGTCCACACTTATAACGCGTAAATCACCGGACAGGGCAGCAATTGAGTTGGTTTATTGATTTATTGAGAGGTTTAAGTGAATGCTTGTGAGTCATAGTGCATTCAACCCAGATAATAATTTTGTATTTTTGTTAAATTTTAGCCATGCCAAAATCCTTCTATATGTTGTATATTGCGCCTAGATTTGTGTGAACGATCAATGGTAACTTCAGTACCGAACGTGCAGTCCTTCCACCATCAAGGCGCGCAAGTATAGTGATGCCTAGTGCGTCCAGAAAAAAAGAATCCGCCTTTTGTCCAGCAGTGAGCACTTGTTCATTATTTGCAACCGAAAGAGCTGCATCAAACTGTTGTTTACGCTGAACATCGCTGTAGATGATGTCTGTTGCTGGAGGGTTAGGCGGTGGCATACTGAAATGAATCAGTGGAATATTCGAAATGACAATGCAAATATCTTCAATCTTTATTAATACCACGTTAAATATTTGTGGCGAAAAATCGATATTGAGATTTTTATCAGCAATCCAAATGCGACACAAACGAGTAGGTTAGACTGATTGTCATTGAATACGCATGTATATAATTGAAACTATTAGAAGATCATATCCGGTTTTCACTTCAACATGCACCTTACACATTTTTTTCAATGTTCATGTTTAAGTACACTTCATATATGATCTAATTATTTGAATATGTTTCGCGATGAATAATACCAAATAATACATTTAATATGCACGCAAATGTGATCCATGGAATATCGAAGCACAGCGAACAGAAATATCAAAACAACGCCAAGGTACGACGCAAGTGGCTTGCGCATCTGTTGATGCGTACGTGAAACACCACAGAATTCGACATCAGCGAAGCCTATGGTAACAAACATAACAATGAATTATTCTCAGAAAGTTAATAATTCACCACGCTTTTTTTCATTTTATAAAATACTAGCTGACCCGGCGAACTTCGTACCGCCTCAAAATCAATAAATGTTTTTTAAAGTTATTAGCTTAATAAAATTGAGTTTTTTATTAAGATTAAATAAATTAAATGAATACTCCAAATTAATTAAATTCAATGAAATTAAAAAAATCAAAATGAAATATATTTTAATTACATTGAAACGAATGTAATTCACGTGGCAGCTAGGCTTTCGTTTTATTGAATTGAATAGAAATGGTTCGCGTAGCATTATGCACTACTTTCTTTTAAACTATTTGCTGGGTGAGTGTCAATGGAGTCGATTCCCTTCATTGTAGCACCTTGTGATATACGACATTTTTTGTTTTATTGTTAGGTGCGAGAACGAATAAAGCTAATGGTTTACCGACACGTGAACATGCTACGTACAATTGGCCGTGAGAGAAACATTCATTTTCTAGATTCAGGCCACAAACACTCAAGGATTGGTGATTTGTTGATCGTCATGGCGAATGCAAGACGAATCGGAAATTAAATTCGTTTAAACTCGAATGGCATATCGGTTGGGATCATCGGAATTCTCGGAATAAGAACTTCCTCACCTTTGAACTTCCCTTGGAGTATCGTCGCGTGAATTACATTGCCCATGAGTTTTCTCACCGCCAAACGCGTTCCGTTACATAGTTTTGGTTGATTCAGGTTTCGTAGCATGATGATTATCGAGCCAACTTTTAGTTGTAAATTGTGCGGTGGCAAGCCAGGTAGATCCAATGAGTTTAAAAATTCAGTTGGATAGTTGTGCATGCAGCCTCCAGTCGGATTCGTATCCAGTACCTTGCGGTCCAAGCGCCGAAGCTTTAACCACTGCACCACTCGCCACATAGAAACTACACCTACAAAATTCATATAAAAAAAGTTTTTTTTTATTAGATTTTTGGGGCTTCCCTTTTGAGTTTTTCCGATTTTTCTTTTTTCCTAAACCACCACTGTATTGAGACGAACAAAATAAAAAAAAAACAAAATGTACTAAATATATGAGAAAATGAATTTTCTTGATAACTTTTTTTTGGTGAATTTTTCCAATGTTTTAATAGTTATTATGCTATTCGGAACGGAGACAAATCCAACAAAACAAAAATCATAAAAATCGGTCCAGCCGTTCTTCAGTTATAAATGGTGTAACTAACCCGATTTTGTTTTATATATATATAGATTAAGGCGGTGGGCAGTGAAATTTTGGGGTTATATGTTCTGATATTTGTGAAAAATACAAAAACAAAATAAAAAAACTATTACGTCAAAAACCAAAAAAAAAATTCTTAGAACCCACTGGTCTATATTACATGGATACGACATGTCAAAAACTATATGGTAGAGCAAACATAGTTCTACGTTTGTGACAAAGACAGAAAAATTTTCTGTCTTCTTGAATTACGAATTTTCGAAAATCAAATTAATGTAAACAGAAAACTGGTTCGTATGAGTTTTTGTCGTTTGACGTTTTGACAACACGAACTCTTTTTTTTATTCGCAATATTTGCAGGAGAGCATTTGAAATATTAAGGGAAATCGCAAGAAGGAATTTGCATACAAAAGCGGTGCGACATGAATTAAATGAATAAAATGTGATTTATAATTTAAACCATTTGAATATTATTATTTGTTCATTGACTATAATAACAAAAAAACAATTTCAGAAAATTTCGAAAATAAATCTATCCTCGGTACGGTCCTATCTTTCGGAAATATTTTTTTAAAGCAAGAGGTGTGTATAAACGAGCGATATGACTATAAAAAAAAGGACTCCCATTTTTTGCTGTTGTTTTATATGGTTTCTGGCATTGATGTCGTATCCATGTATATAGATCAGTGCTAGAACCCAATTGCAGTGCCGCCTACCGAGTTCAATTGTGAATCTAAACCATCCAGGAACCCACTGAAATTCACCACAAAATTTCATTAAAATCGGTCCAGCCGTTTGGGAGGAGTTCAGTCACATACACAAGTACAGAAAATTTTTAGGTTGTGAGAGTGGTGAAATTTTGGGGTTATATGTTTTAATATAAGAATTATATAAGAATTATATCTATAAAGATTTGGGGTGGTGAAATTTGGGGGTTATATGTTCTGATAAAAATACAAAAAAAAAAGAATATTTCGTCCAAAAACAAAAAAAAAATTTTAGAACCCGAAATTAATATTAAAACCTTTAAAATTAATTTATTAATTTTATTCGCTAATCCAGCGATGGTGCGACCTGCGTTTCATGATCCCTCGAGATGGATCTTCGTATCAAATAGCAGCAACATAATTCAAAGACGATTAATTCTGGGAAACGAATTTGCCATCAAAATAATAAATTTGGAGAATTAGTGTCCCAACAGGATAAATTACGATCAGCAACGGTATATAACGGGTATATATTTAGGTTACTAAACAGCACGATCGATGAATGAAATATCGAACAAGCTAGGCGATCCAGCACCCAACTTCTAACGAGTTCGTTGAGTGTAAACGCTGAAACAAAATTTGCTGTACCATTTGATTAAAAATGAAAACGTGCAGAGCATATTTTATTCCAATTAATTGACAGATTTAAATACGATACGCTATAAATAGCACATGCAGTGATAATCATAATAATAATCGAGACATGAAATAGCGTAATAGGTTAGTGCACCCAACACATAAAAATTATAAATAATAGTTTGTTATCGTCTAAAGATTATAGACAACTTTATTTCAACAAAGTATACAGAAGTGCAAATCTGTTAACCTGAAAATATGGTTATTATAACTGGTAAATACTAATTTTGCACGCATGATTAAATCATTTGAGCTTCTTCACAAATAGATGGTTATTTATCATGAAGCACACATCTGTAATAAGACAATAAAGAATAATTCTATACTTATTAGCATTTGAATACATATGTACCTCATTGTAATAAATTTAATTTGTATGTACGAGCATTTTTATGTACCAGTCAGAACATCATTGTTGGCAAATCTTTACAATTGCAATTTTATTTAATTCTATTTTCATTCGTTTGTATATAAGACGATGAAATAATTAATAAGAAATTTTTAATTTTCGAACTTTAAGGTTGACTAGACTCTGTAATTTACTTATTCTTATGCCTTTTAGCATTTTTGTATTTAGAGAGA
Source organism: Nephrotoma flavescens (assembly GCA_932526605.1). Classification (NCBI taxonomy): domain Eukaryota; kingdom Metazoa; phylum Arthropoda; class Insecta; order Diptera; family Tipulidae; genus Nephrotoma; species Nephrotoma flavescens. The sequence goes on along the minus strand of OW052222.1, from coordinate 226,625,674 downwards.
AGGTATATAATATAGCAATTGGGATTTTTCTAGGGGAACTAAGAATTATATTTAGATTGCCACATGGTTTCCAGATTAACAGTACCATCAAAAAAAGTCAAATGAAACAACAACAATTCATAATATTCCATAAAAACTTTAATTTTTAAATTTAATTTATCAATTCAAATCTTTGTCCATTTGGTAACTAAGTAATCGGCACGCAGAAAATTTTGTGATCTAAAATGCCATATTTTAATTCTTCTTGGACAACACTTTTGTTTTATTTTTACCGTACCTGTATCGTTTAATTATTTTAATGTTCGGTCTATGAAGCTTTTTAAATTTATTAATTTTTATTAAACTTTCCAATTTAATTATAAAAAAAATCAACATAATTACCAGCTATTAAAGGGTTAGAGGGATTCAGGTAAAGTCACGGTATACATCATAGGTCGGAAACTGAATGAACTTGAAAAAAAAAGTTAGCATTCGATTCAGACAATGCTATAATATAAATCTTAAGCAGTGAAAATGAAATCAAAATATAAATTTTTTACCGAACCGATATAAAATATCGGTTCGGTAAAAAATTTATATTTTGATTTCATTTTCACTGCTTAAGATTTATGGGCGCAAAGTCCTAAATTCATACCTCTCGGTGTTCTCTGAATAACTCTAAATGAATCAAGAGGTGTAGTAGAGGCGTTGCAGGGAAAACTCTTTTTATAGTCATTGACACAACATGTCACGGGCAAGTTATTGGCACCGCCATATTTGTTTTCCAGGTTAGGGGCACCTGAAGCGGGTTTTTGTCTTGTAGCAAGCCGCTATAGAAACGCGTTTCAGATAGGACTGTATGCCTTAAGATATATCATCAGTATGTAACCCATACGCACGTAACAATCATAAAAAACATCCAACCCTAAACAGCGTCTCTTATTAGTTTATCGCATTCATCACAACAACGATAAAAATGGAAAAATGCTAAGGCTTCTATAAGACCCGGAGATTTAATTAACACATTGAGTGTATTTGCATTATAACATTATATCATGTAAACTGGAAAAGGAATTCATAATACCACCAATGGTAATACTCTGCACTACTCCGGTCATCAGAACGGAGTGGAATTTGGGGTCGGCTTTCTCTTCTACCGATGAGTACAGCAGAATATCATCCTTGTGTTCCTCGTCATTTTAAAAAAATTATTTCAATTAGCATGATGTTTTTATTCGTTTTAGAGCTGAAAATGACCGTTCATTTAAGGCACTCGTGGCAGGTATTGTCATAATGAAACATATTAATTTATGTCTCAGACAGACCGACTTTAACATTTTACCAAAGTTTAGTTTAGCTAAAAACTTTGTTTACCCAAATCCTAAGGTAAAATAATTTTGTATTGCGAGAAGTTGGTTGGGTTTAAGAGCTTCATAAAATATACTTCAAAAACATTAAGAAATCGGAAACTAACAGTTTCTATCAATTTTGCTAAAATATTTCGAATCACGATTTTATATGATGAATTAAAATTTTTTACAAATGGGATAATGAATGACTGAACCGGCATGAGTAACGGAACCCGCCCATACGTGTAGACGCTACCCAATTAAAAAGTGTGCAACCACGTGCAAGTTCATGTACCCAAGCCAGCAGGTTACAAAGTATTATCAATTATTATTCTCGAGAAAAAAAAACTATAGATCCAACGACTAGCCCAGCTCATTTTTCCAAAATTTATGAGGTAATGATGGTTTTTGAAAATAATTAAAAAAAAACAGTTTTTCAACAAAAATTTGGTCTCTGTACAGCCCCGATGGATTGATTGATCTGGATGAAACTGCATAATTAAGTTTTGCTTTAAATTGGGAGATCTCAATGTTTTTGAACGATTAAATACGATTAAACGAACGATCAAAAAAAAAAATATTTACACAAAATAAGTTCAAATCATATACTAACTTTTACCGGAAATGGCGAGTTTTGATAAAATAAACTATATTTCACCAAAATTCACGTATCTGAAGTTATCCCCGGATTCTATCCCCAAAATTAAAAAAAGTAATCAGGCAACACTAACATAATTATATCCCTCTAACTCTTGTGTGAAGTTAACCCCGCCCCGTTTTATATTATATTTTAATCCAAATACATTTGTGAAGTTATCCCCGAATTTTTTTATATGAAAAATAAAAATGTTTATTAAAATTATTTTAATTCGGAAAACACACAAAATAAATGTAACAATTTAATAAAATGAAGCAATATAATTTTTGAATTGGCGTCAGATTTAAATAATAAGACGGAACAAACATATCTCACATTTAGGAAAACCCGAAAAATTCGTACCGTTGCAACCTGGCATTTTGGACCCAAAATAATATTTTAATTTGACTTGAAAAAAGTGTCAACTTGTCGGATTAGAGCTATATGGTTTTCAAATGGTCAGACCCTTACGTCACTTTTCGGTAAATATGAACAAAATCGTATTGTTGCAACCTTGTGAAATTAGGCTCCGAGCAAAATATTTCCACATAATTTATTTTGGACCAAAAGTAATATTTTAATTTGACATGTAAAAAGTATTAATTTGTCGGATCAGAGCTCAATTTAAAAGTCAATTTAAAAGCCATTTATTTACTATCATGGGAACAATGACTACGGAGTGCTCGTAAACCTCTGATTCTCCAACAAATGTTTATGTCGTATAATGCTCTGAGGTATACTTTAACATAAATTCTAATTATAGTCAAAAGTTAAGTCTCAAAACAAACCGGTACGGAACTAAAATGTATTATTTATTTCGTTAATTTTTGATTTGAGAGAAGTGTTTTATCTATCATGCCGGTTTGATAGTTTTACGACAGATTTATTTTTGGGCTGAGATAAAATTATGGCAGTTTTGCTATGCTAACAGAATAAGTTTAGATATACTTGCTGCAGTAAACGTTCGTATATTTTACAGTACCTTAATATTTTTGGGGTTTAGAATTTTTTGCCCATCTTCAAATACATAAGGCATTACAATAACTTTTTTAATATTTATCATTTTTTTTTAATTGTAACATTATTGCAAGTTTGTATCGTAATATTTTCTATCACGATAGTTTCACTTTTTCACGACACTTGGATTAGTGTTGCCAGAATTATGGACCAACTTTATATAGGTATGTGCAAAAGTTTTGTTGTTAATGCGGAATGGCACACCAATACAGGAGATCCGGAACATGTTAATGGAATTGCCCGTTCAAATTTAACACTTAGTGAAACCACGCCAAAAACTTGGTTTAAAATTCTATGGAGGGTATCGAATACAATTACCAAATCGAGACATACAATTGAATTTGGGATCGGATGCTACCGATCCGTCAAAAATTATTTCTCGATAAAATTCAAACAGATCATGCGGTGGTCAGATAGTTTACGCGTTTAAGAAACCTAAAGGAAAAGTAACCAGGTATATGGCGAATTATAAGCTTACACCATAAAGACGTGAGCAACGATGAGGTATGTTGTACAACGAAACAAATGGATTATTCAGAAGACCAAATGTAGTTCAACGTAAACAATGTGTACGACAAGAAGAATTCGAATAAACGAAAGACGTTTACGAATGATCGTTATTTGTGAATTCGAAAACGAATTAATCTAATCGAACGTCACAACGAAAACGAATGCCATGAAACGAACGAAAACTACCTTTATCGCGCAATCCGTTTTCGAACAAGAATTGTTCGTTCATGAACGAATTTTTCTTCGTTGACAATTTTATTGACGAATCTAAAGAACAATTAAAATTTTCAATAATAAATTATACGTAATGTTATTTTATTGGTGTACAAATTATTTTGGTAGGTTGTCAGGAGTTTAACACAAGCTTCAAACAATTTTTTTTATTAATTTAGTATAATGTTTATTAAATGAAAAAAGTGTATGTAAAAAAAAATTAGGAATTATTATTGACAATTTGAAACATACACTAAACGAAAATTACAATTCAAAAGTAAAAAAAATAGGCTGAGATTTAAAACTTTTCACACAGTAAAACACTCCGAAATAATTTTTTTGTTATGATTTAATATTTTTTTGATTACAAATCAAACTGAAATTAATGTGTGTTATGTTTGCAAAACAATAAAATTTTGGGTTTGGTTGTCAAACGTCAAAATTCCATAACCAAGGCGCGTATTTTTCGTACAGGTATAACCATAAATTAAAATTTCCTTGCTGATTACTTTACAGTGTACATTTTTATTTTCGTTCGAATTCACAAATACCAAATCATGTTCGAATCGAGTTTATCGTTCAAATTGTCGTTCGAAACGGATTCGCAAATAGGGCCCCAGAATCGCGCAGACCGCGTTTATAAGAAATTGCATCCAAATGCGATTAATACCGGGGGGGTCCAGGTCGAAATTGCATAATTTAAAATGACATTTTTAAAAACGACATTTCTCAAAACTGCATATTTCAAAACTGCATATTTCAAAACGGCATAAGGTACGAAAGGACATAGGTAAGAAACGGCATTTTTCTAAACGGCATTTCTTAAAACGACATTTTTTAAAAAGACATTTTTCTAAACGGCATTTTTCAAAATTTCATTTTTCGAAACGACATAGGTAGAAAAATTTAGGTGAAGGAGAATATTATATGCATACATAAAGGAACTAGTCAAATGAAAAAGAACTTGACTATTTCTTAGTCGACTAAGATTTAATTTCACATGTTTAGGTTTAGTATAGGTATGTTATAAGAAAGGACCTTCATGGAAATTAGAAATTATTTGAAGATTTAAAATAATTTCTAATTTCCATGAAGGTCCTTTCTTATAACATACCTATACTAAACCTAAACATGTGAAATTAAATCTTAGTCGACTAAGAAATAGTCAAGTTCCTTTTTATTTGATTTAATCCAAGAATCGTTCACAAATGTTAAAAAATTTCATCCATCTCAAATTTCATCGTGTAATAAATAACCGTACCTGTTGGTCATATTCCACAAATTAACGAAAAGATAATTCTTGATTCATAATCGATTAAAATATTTCATTCTGTCTTCAGTTCTTCTGCAGTTTTGTACCTATGCCGTTTTGAAATATGCGGTTTTAAAAAATGCTATTTTGGAAAATGCCGTTTTGAAAAATGCCGTTTTAAAAAATGCCATTCTGAACAATGTCGTTTTAAAATATGTCGTTTAGAAAAAATGCAGTTTTGAAAAATGCTGTTTTATACCTTATGCCGTTTCGTACCTTATGCCGTTTTGAAATATGCAGTTTTGAAAAGAGCAATTTTGTACCTTATGCAGTTTTTAAATATGCCGTTTTGAGAAATGCAATTTTAAAATATGCAGTTATGAACGGATCCCATACCGGGTTGGTACTTAGAATCTACTGGAATCACACAATGAAAAATCCGGAACACATTTAAGCATGAATATAATATTGAATAAGAATGCGGTTTTATTGGTACAACTGTTAACAGGACGTGAATGATGATGTAAAGAGGGCAACGTATAATCGACGGTATAATCGGCATATACTTGGTAACTATTTAATTCAGTAAGTAAGAGGAAGCCTCTCGTATTGTATGTAGATTAAAAAATATGCACATGTCGTAGTTGCAATATTTGTGAACAATTTGGTTTACAATTTCAGACTATCGCTAGAGCCACACCCGGATCATGGTAGAAAACTCAAATCATCCATACTCTAAGAACAACTGTGCAAAATTTTTAATATAACGAGGACTTGTACACAAAATTACATCCACAGTCAGACAAAATATTACATAGGTTTTTTTACCGAAAATTTCAAGAACATTTGCAACAAGAAGTGAATCCCGGCTACCATAACTATGACCGCCATACCTATATTCATTCGTCAACCTTCAATATACAATAATGTGTAAAGTAATTTAGAGGTTCGAAAGTTCTGAAAAAATTCTTCTCATCTTGTACTACTAATGTCAAATTAAAATATTATTTTGGGTTTAAAAACAAATTAAAAGGAAATATTTGCAATGATACGATTTGGTTTATATTTGGGGACAAGTGACGTAAAGATCTGACCATGTCAAAACCATATAGCTCTGATCCGAGAAGTTAATACTTTTTAAATGTCAAATTAAAATATTAATTTTAGCTCAAAATAAATTATATAGAAATATTTTGCTCGAAGAATAAGTTCGCCAGGTTGCAACAGTACGAATTTTTCGGATTTTCCTAAATGTGAGATATATTTGTTCTGTCTTATTATTATAATCTGACAAATTTATGAGCCAACTCAAAAATTATTTTATTTCATTTTATTAAATTATTACATTTATTTTGTGTGTTTTCCGAATTAAAATAATTTTAATAAACATTTTTATTTTTCACATAAAAAAATACCTAAACATGGAATACGTCAGCCATGAAATAAAAAAATTTGCAAGGAGTCATGTACTGTTTTATTTTTATTATGTTGGTTGCAATGCAATAATAATTGACCCAATAGGCATAAGTTTATTATCATTACATAACACTGGGATGAACCGATAGGTCTCATCCCATAAGAATAGACTACTAAAATAACAAAACAATTACTAGATAATCTATATGATTAGTTGTAATATTATACAGAAATAAAGATTTCTTAAAAAAAAAAGAAAAAAAAATATAAAAATATTCGTTGATAACTTATCAGAAAAAATAAATAAAAAAATATTAGTTTTTTTTAAATTTATAAGTTACACGACCCTATAACGGATTCGCAGGTTCAACCTTACCTGTTATTGATTTGTTCTATCTAGTCTTTTAAAATCAAATTCATTGTGGTTAGAATAAAATACTTGTCAAATTAATCATTGTTCTCGAACACAATTAAACGAACGACACTACAATTTAATGTCAATATCAATACCCAAAATACACAAACTTTTTTTTATTGAATTAATATGACTTCTTTCACTATTTACAAACAATAAATAAAACAAATTTTTGTAAGATGATGTCTACACTGTTCTAATGAATATTTCTTCATCATTGAATTGCATTAATCATTTTATTAATGATTTCAAAAATATAGAAGAGTATTTGGCACGGATCAAATTACTGTCGCTACAACTAATTATATTAACACAACCGAAATACCTTTTAATGTTTACATTGCAAATAACTTGATATTCAAACCTGTGTTATACCATTATTCAAAAATAGGGCTCTTTAAGCTTTCTAAAATGTTATATATTAAGCTTTGTTACCAAGAAGCAACAATCAAAGAATCTACTGAATCAGTACCACATATTGCCTTTAATTTTTTCGTGGGCCTAATATTGTTCTCTTTAAAATTAAAAATACATTCGTAAGCTTTACTGTAATTGAATTTAATAAGATGTTAAGTAATAGAAACTTTAATATACAAAAAAATGTAGATTCTTGAGTTAATTGATAATTTTAGAACCAACAATACTCGTAATTACTTTGGGAAGTTGCAAATCATCACGCCCTTATTTATTTACTTCCGACGATGTGTCGGAAAGTGATTATTCCCATCAACATTTACCATCATAAAAAACAAATCAAATGCTGTTATAATACCTAACTCGGCACAAACTTATGTTTATCTCAACCTTAAATTTGCCATAAACAAAACATAACCGAGGCACAATAGATGTGATATACCTGTATATAAAATTGAGATATTAAACTTTAAGCTCTTCGATACTCGTGTTTATGGCATTATGTTGTAAATTGAATTACAGTAGCAAAAATATTTTTATTTACATTTCTATATCTTCTTTAAATTTACCTAATGCATAAGAATGTACAGAAAACACCTTGTTGGAAGTAAAAAATCGTTTCGGTATGAAGTGAGAAGTTTTGCATTTGAATAAAAGACGTATTATCTTTCTTAGGTACACAGAACACACAAGTAGTGATATTTCTAAGATAGCATCTAAGAATAATTGAATAATTTTATCATTTTACTTCGATAGTTTTATATCGATTTCGTATTTTATTAGGAAGTTTATGAATAAAATTGATTCATATATGCTACATATATAGGATATTAATATTTTGCAATAAAATTAATTCTAAAATATTTATTTGAATAATGAATTTATTAAACATTTTATCATGAACAGATCAACTTATATTTTGATGATGGCATTGTGAGGTTGATATAAGAATAAAGTTAATTATAAAAAATTTATGTTTATAGACTTTTGGGTTATTGATGCATGCAAATGAATGAATAAATACAGATGGAATATTTTGTTATCGGATATAATGTTTTAAATATCAGAAGTCAAATAATTATAAAAGTACTTACCGACGAAAATTATAATTCTCACCATTAATTTGATGGATAAGTCTGGCTTGAGAAATACTACTTCTCAACCTTCGTTAAAGGATTATTATTATCATTTTGATTAATGCAAGTTTAATAAACTGAGATCGGTTAATTTTTCATTTTTTTCCTTGGCGTGGTAAATAATGTATAACACTAATTATACAAATAATAAACAACATAGTACGACCAGTGTCCTTCACAGAAAATGTCGAAAAAAATAATAAAATGTCTTGTTTGTGATATTTAAAAGATTGGTTTTATTTATAGCATAAAAAAAAACTATTTTAGCCACATTTGCTGAGGACTGATAGTAAAGTAAACTGGCTCGAAATATTATAAAATAAAATTGCTACCCATTAAAATTTACTTAAACTCTATTCCTGGATATACATAGATGCTAAATATGCTGATGGCACACGTAAATAAAAAATATCGGATTTTTCCTCGTTTCTTTCCCCGTTTACCTATGATACAAGTTTTAATTGCGACTTAAACAAATTTTCTGCGCAATCACACAACTCAAACATAAATTAAACAAAAAATATTTCAAGGACATTTTTGTCTCATTTTAGTTTAAATTTTATTTAAGAGAGAGCAGAACAAAACCAAATAAAACTAGTTTGCCTTGAAAAAAATACAAAATACCTTGGGTGGAATGGGAGATTGACTTATTCGACGCCATCTTGAATAAGTCAGTCAATTCGTTCCACTTCATGTACCGACTTATTTGTGACGTATAACAAAAAAAACAAAACGCAATTTCTATTATGTACATATATGGAAGAAAAAATTTTCTTGACATATTGGTCGTTGCTACTAGATTTGAAAAAAACTGCATGTATTACATTTAGTGCGTGTTTCAATTGGTTTAAATGCGCATAAAAAGTTAAAAAAAAATCGTGGTAATTTTTTTTTAACTTTTTATCTGTTTCAATTGGTTAAAATTTTGACATTAACATGGTTGCTTATTTTATGTGTAATTATGAACGTATACATTAAATTTAAATATGAAAATATGTAAAATAAATACTATTTAAATGTATATTAGTTAATTATGGTCAGTTTACATCTAAATCATTACGGTTTTTCTCAAAATTTGTACATGACAAATTTCTGTTTACAAACAAATATTCTTGTCAGCCCAATGATTTCCACATAAAAATTTTATCAGCTCTTGAAGCAGATAAAAAGTTTGACATTTTTATTCACCACAATTTTTAACTTTTTTACTTTTTATGCGGCATTTAAACCAATTGAAACACGCACTTATAAAGACACATATTTAGAGACATTTCTGTGTAGACATACTTATTCAAATAAGCCTCCTCGCGAGGTGACTTATTTGAATAAGTCGATGTCCACAAATAAGTCGGTAATTGGAAAAGGACCTTCTTGTATAATTTGCATTTACCAAGTTCAATGCATTCATAGGGATACAGGGAAGTATTCAACAAGGAATGGTCCCCTAAAATTTATCATTTACTTTAAAAGTATATCATTTACGCGAAAACGAGTGTAACCTAAAGATTCTAAATTAATTTTCCAACGATACCGGCTCAGAGCATGAATTCCGGTTCAATACCGGTTCCGAGTTGGGTCACACCTTTATGAATTGTCGATTAGCGCCCGTCAGATTGTTTTGTTATCGATGTGGGCTGAAGGGAACAATAGCTGCACGATGTTATAGATGTGCCGAAAGTCAGGATGATCAAAGGAAAATGTCGGAAAACCTGAGCAGTAGTTCTTGGAGAGATGCAGACTGCTGATAGTACCGGACTTTGTATTTTTGTCATTCATTTAGTTTGAATTTTTAAAATATTTATATTTCCAGTCCTTAAAGGTAGCTTCAATAGCCTGGTTAAAGAAGCAACTCCGATAATTATTTGAAAACTAAGGTAGAAATTTCCAATAAATAATGAAATTATTACTTATTTTCGTTGAGCCTCGCCACACTTTGATTCGTTCGTCGTGATTCAACGATTTCAAAAAATCAATCGACGTCCACATTTGATTTCTTTGCGCGTTTCTTTTTTTATGTATGTGCATAAAATTATGTTTTTTGATTTATTCGTATAGTAAAAAATGTTTATTATTTGGTGCGAAAACTGCTTCCTTGGTTGAAAAAATATATTTTTTGCACTCGAAGCAAAAATTAAACTAAAATTAACCCAAAAACGACAAATAAACAAGGTGTCCATGAAATATTTATCTTTATTGTTGTGCGAGAATCAGTTGAATCAAAAAAAATATTGCTGAAAAAAGAATCAAAAAGTTCCCCGTCAAATAATTAGTTTGTTGGTGAAGGGGAAGAAAACGAGGAAAAAATCACGACCAAAGAATCAAAGTGTGGAATCATGGGTTTATCATTAAACCGGAATTTGCGCCCAGGGGGCCGATTTTTTTCCTACCGTCACTATCTGTGTGACAATAACTATGATAATCGACACCTACTTATACATAATCAACTTCCCAACCACCCCATACTTTTCTTTCCGTTAACGCTGGATCGCGAATAAATTTGAATTTTAGACTTAATAATTCGCTAGTAGTACAATTACATGGTATTGTTCTACATATTTATACAGTATTCCAATGTAAATATACAACTTCAGTCGTCGTGACCTGATGAGAAGACTGATTTTTTCAAATCATTAATCTCATCCGTTCGAAACTGATTGCTGAGATTCTTACACATTTGCCATCTATAAGTCTAAAATTCAAAAAAAAAATTAAATTTATTTAATTTTAGTTTTAAAATAATTTCTAATTCTGTGTTTCTGCGAAAACAAAACATCCATTCGACATCGCATTAAAAAAAAAATAAAATATATGTAGTTAAATTTTTTTTTTCTTAACACATTGACGCACACTTTCTAAATGTGTGTGCTACTCAGGAACACATTTGATAACTTTTGTAATTGCAATGATATTTCGTCGCGGAAAGAAATGTATTGCGAGAATTGAAAAATATGTTGAATTATTCCTTAAAAAATGAATGTAGTTTGCGCAAACGTGTTAAAAATTCAAAAAATTGTATGACCGTTATAGCAGTCATTTTCGCGATCGTGTTAACTCACCACTCAAATACTTGACGAGATGACAGAAAATTGTGACGACGAAAGGAATAAGTACCAAAAAACTGAACCGAAAAATTCCTGTTAGTTTACATTTTCGCTGTAGAAATCAAATATGGTGTATTCGAGATCTATTCTTGCATAAATTGATGGTTAAAGAAAGAAACTGATAATATGACCAATTTCCCAATGTCAACAACGTTTCCATAATTTACAATTGTATCGCGACCGTGAATATTAGTCCTCGGAACGAAGCTTTTATTATTTTATATAACAACAATGAATTGGTGAACAGGTTACAAATTCAAGAAACCTTTGCGTTATCGTAGCACCTCTTGCTGGGTTACGGTGCATCCCTCTAAAATTATATCCGCCTTCTCCTTGCCAAAACAGTATTCCTGAATAAAACCTGTAATTATGAAATTATTTCTCGTTTTGTTCCGGAACTAATAGCGCAACGTTGATTAATCTCCGTATCCTAGTTGCCCACGAAATAGATTTGTAAAAAATTGATGCTGTTGTCAGGGACAAGAAGAAGTTAATCCACTTTATAATAAATTTGTCCTTGCACATTAAACAACAGGACATAAAACCTAAATCGTTAACAATATGTGTTGCTCGAAAAGATGTCATTGAAAAGCGCAGGAGTTGTACTTTCGAATGTTAACTCCGCTGTTCTGGAGATTTAACCTAGAAGTGGTTGCGGTGGCTCACACACAGATGGCAAATTCACGTTTCCACTCGAACAGTACATTACCGGCGTTTCATTGTGAAAATTTAAAGCTTGCGATAAAGCAAATAAAAGTAGCGTAAGTAGCGTCCATCTATCTATTTGAAACACTGGAGTACGGTAACTCGACTAATCGAAGGCAGTTAACATAAAGTCAATTCTGAATTGTTCAATTGATAGATTATATCGTAACCGATTGATTTTGTGCGGGTCTCACACTGCTAACTTGTTTCACGGTGAAAACATACAAAAATAAAGTCATGCTAATCATTCAGCATTACGCTTACCATCTCGACTTATAGATGGTATCATCAAACTTATAGATGGTGTTGTGGTCAACGTAAACATGAAAAGCATGAAATAAAAGAGGTCTTCAGATCATAATCATGATCCGTTGGCTATACTTAAAAACATGTTTTCAAGGCAAATGAAGCAGTAAATAATTTTTGGCCAATTTTTTTGGCCAAAGTACCGAGGTTACTAATGATGGCCACAACAATAAAAAAGCCAAAAGGTTTAAATGAAATTACCTTTCCGGAAACACTAAAATTTATTGACGGAGATCTAGATAGGTTTTGTAGAGAATAAAAGTATTATATTAGGAACAAAAGCTTCTTTATGTTGCTGGCAGTGGCAGAATGCTGTCTCACGGACGGTACATTCCACATTGAACCGTTTATAATGAGTCTTGATCTATAAGAATGTTGAAGACCAGATTGTGCCAACTAGGATTGTGTCAGTTTTTGAAAAGGCAAGCGTAGCTGCCGTTGAAATATATTTTCCGTTGGCTGAGAATAAAGGATAGCAATTCCTTTTCGGTCATATAGTATATGGTGGAAGGTAAAATATGAATACTGTCAGGCAAAATATGAAAACGATGCAGCTTTCAGCAAAAAGTTTTGCAAGAGACCCAATACTAGCCAGAGTACTGGACCCATAGTCATGTAGAAAATTTCGAAAGAACACAAAATTCGGTTGAGATAGGGCACGCTGAAAATAGTTCTTGAAAGACCGCAAGTTGGGGTCTATAAACTAATCGAAAGGTTAGACTGGTGTTATCCAAAACTCGTATCGCAAAATAGCAAACTAACCATAAAAATATATTTTATTTAAAGAATACATTTATAATCGACAACATATATATGGCCATCAAGGCCTTCAAAAAAAGTTAATCCAATATATAGGGGAGGGAATGCCAAATTCCTTAAATGCATTCAAAGTTCATGTGCGGATCCCAATCTAGACTAATTCATTCTATATGACCATTTTTGATTAAGAAATTACCAAGTTCCGTACAGAATGGTCTAATTTCAGTCAAACTTAATCGGTTTATTAATCCATTTATTAAATTTTTTTAAATTTTAATATCAAAGTACTTGATTGGCTCCTAACTGTATATATATTCAAAGCAAATTTCTGTAATATTAAGTGTTATCACCACTAAGTAACAAAATTAATAGTAACTAAAGTTGCAATTTACAAAAAATTTTAAAAAACCAGTTTTGTATTTTCTCAACTTCTTGTTTTATGGAGTTCATCAATTGATTAGAAAATGGCCTAGTTACATTCAACATGGCTGAATTCCAGAACTTCGTTCACAATTCAAATTAGAATCACAATATGTAACATTCTAAATACCAAGTTTGACAATTATTTCTTGAGGATTGGCCAGGTTCATAATTATAAAAATGATTTATAATTTTCAACATATGTATTTGCAAAAAACGAAAATGCTCCCAAGGGAGCTGCCAATACCGGTGGATTAATTTCGGTCAAGAAACACTGGGATCTCTCAATTTGTGTAAAAAGCTTAAGTATTAAATTTCACCCCGATCAGTTAATCCGTTTGAGCTGTAAGAGACTTGCCACGAGCAACGTCAAAACTTTTTCAAGATTACTACATGCAAAAAAACAGTTTTTTGTCAAAAATAGTTATTTCCGCTTGTTTTGAAAAACCGATCTAGCCCGGTATTGTTGCAGATTTAATTTAGAATCTTTTGGAGTATAATGGTTTTTGTCGTAAATCAAATCACTTTTCAAAATATTTACATAAAACAAAAAAGCTGTCACTGGAGGCTGTCACCGAGGTAGACCGATTTCAACATATACATATGTACGGGGGTACCGAATTAAAAAAGTCTGAATTAAAAGTTCTTTAAAAATGAATTAAAAAATTTGATTTTTGTATGAACATCTGCGACTTATTTTAATTCATATTTTTAACATAAAATTATGAATTAAAAAAAGCGATTTAGAAAAATGAGAAAACTCAAAACTGAATTAACAAAGGCTTATGCTATTTCATTTTTAAAACACTTACCTTAATTCATTTTCAAAATAAATTAAAAAAGGCACATTTTATTTCATTTTAAAAATTTTAGTTTTAAATAAAAATGAATTTAAATGTAATATAATATATTATTTGTTTTCTATAGATTTTTATTTTTATAATTGTTGCCTCGTTTATTTATTATTTAATATTTAATTAATTTTAGTTAAATATTTTCATTAATGAAAATAAGATATTCTAATGTCTGATTTTCAGGAATGAAAATGTCTCTGGAAATCAACAGTTTTATTAGCTTTTTCATTAATGAAAATTAAAACCAAAATTTTCTAAATTTTTACGTGCCAAATTTAAATTTAAATTCCAAAAAATTTTTATTAATGAAAATAATAGTTGCATGGATTTACATTGCCTTAGAGATTACTAATGTTTCAAAAAATTTGAATGTAACGATCGGAAGGATTCAGTAAAGAAAATTACAATTTCGTATTTTGTAATTCCTAACAGTTTAAATATGTATTTATTTTACAACAAATATTTTAGTTCATTTATAAAAGGAAACAAAAAAGGCTTATATTATTTCATTTTATAAACATTTAAATTAATTCATTTTAAAAATGAATTAATAAATGCCTTTTTAAATTCATTTTATTGAATTTTTTTATTTCATTTTCATTTCTGATTTTAATTCATTTTTAAAATGAATTAAAAACACTTGTTTTAATTCAGAAAAAAAAAATTTTTTAATTCAGACTATTTTAATTCATGTAGCCATATGTACGTACTTTATTTTATTACGTAAAAGAAACTAAAACTCTTTTCCAACAAAAATTTCGCTTTCCTATTGATTTTTGTCCGAAATCGGTCCACCGGAAGTGGTAGCTTCCATATGAGCTTTTTAGTTTTTTGAAAATAATTTAGCAGTTACGGAAAAACGATTAAAATCAAAACGACTCTAAATTAAATTTCCAAAAAATTACTTTTTACAATTTTACAGGAAATTACGAGTTGATAAAAAAACTTTATTTCACAAAATTTAAGCTGCATACTTAATATGGAGATCCTTGCGAAATTTGATGGAAATCTGTGTACCGGTGGCAGCTTCCAATACAGACACTGAAAAGATTCAAATAAATGTATAATGAATAAATTTTCAGCAAGGTTGACCTTCTTGGTGTTTCAAAATTTCCGCTGCAATAATGACTTACTGGCCCAAAAGTTCGGTAAGCTTGACCTTTCCGTGGTAAAACAAAACCGTATGTTGTTCACAACATATTTACCCCTTCATTTTTATTTTTGTTGTTGCTTTGTAATAAAATAGTTTACTTAAACAATTATTTTATGATTATTTGTAGTAACGATGAACGTTCAGCTGTTACAAAATTAATTATAAATTTTTAGCTAATTCTATTCTTTTTTTGTTCATTAATAAATAATTGAATAGAACGACACGTCAATACCAAAGTCATAATTGGCGGTATACTATAACAATGGCAAATTGTGGGTTGGTTGATGTATTGAGACTCCCGCGCTTGTCGGGTATATATGCCGTTATTGATGCAGTTCATCTGCCTTGTGCGATAATTTAATTTTTCTTTTATTAGAATCATAAAATTATTGCCTGATTCATCTTATTAAAGCTTTGTGTAAACAAGTTCAATGACGATTCTATTATACGCGTGATGTGGTCATATACACACGACTAATAGATAAATAAGCCTTGACTTTTATCTCTTTTGTTGGAGCATACAATGTGCAACAAAATATATCATCTAGTATACGGATCGTTATAACATCATCTTTAATATAGCACACAACAATGTAGGTACAAGCAAACATTTCTTCGTAGGTGTTACAAGTTAATTCCATAGAAAACATCGTATAAGCTCCCTTTGAAACAGATTTTTATTGTTAAATTTCTTGTTAAAATTCAAAAACAGCGTGTATTATGTAAAGATGCTTGAATTGATGTACATAATTGATTTATGGCTGCAAATTTTTCAACATTTTAAAACACTATTGCAGTAGTGACTGTATTAAATATATCTAACAACTATCAAATGGTTTTTAAAATATTAATAAATCGCTTTGATGAAAAAATGCGGCCAAGACGGTTTTTAACAGTATTGATACCTGCCTTTAAAGGTTAAAATAAATATTAAAACACGATTGCATAATGGAAAACTTCTATGGTATCAAAACGTAACTTTGGGTATTTTGGGTATAGACTAAAAAAACCAATTTTTCAAACGTCTAGAATTTTTATCTGAATTACCTTACTTCCTTACTTCTAAAGACAAAGGATTTTCATTCGTCTATATTGCAAAGATCACTATTACTTGCATACGCATACATACATATGAAAGTCCTTTGTCTTTAATAAAATTATGAGATGGGAAGTAACGTTGAACTTATTTAAGACAGCAAATTTATTTTTATATTTTCTGACATATTTGACATTTTAGACTGTAGAAATAATTATGTATAATTATACCATTAATTTTTAGTAATTATATATTTTTAAGTCTTATACTTCTGACATATTATTGGTTTCGTAATCTAGAAGTTTGGTGTCAAGGTCAGCTTGTTTGTCAACGAAATCCAAGGCTCGAATCTAAATCCAACCGTTCTCTTTTAACAAATTAAGGGGGTTTGCCATGCAAAATTTAACTCAGTATAAAGATTTTGATGTTGGCCAAATTTCATTTATATGGGAACCGAATGGAATTCAGGCAATTCTTAACCGATTATGATTTAATTGTATTTATAGTATGGATTGGGTACCATTCCAAATTCCGGTGATTAATCTTAATAAAACTAGGACCGTTGAATTCGTGTAACATTAAAATAAACTAAAAGATATTTTCTTATTTTAACGTTCCTATGCAGTCATGTAAATTTCAGTATACGGAGGATTAATATTTCTAATAGAGAACGACAGGTTACTCGGTGAGAGAGTGTCCGAGGCAAGCATCTACAGAAAAGTCTGATTGCCTACTTGTATTGCTTTAAACTGAAAATTAATTTTCTGCAAAGAGTTTTTGTAGTGATTTCACTTTATATAATGTCTTTGTTATGTCAGTTTACATTACATAATATTTTCGTTTAGTTATTAATAAATTTAAAGTAAATTTTAAAATAAACGATTTATATATTTTTTATTGTATCACCCCAACAAAGTGGTAACCCCGATGTGATATATTCGTAAATTAGTGGTACGCAAAGAAATCAAAAAAATGGAGGAGCGTAATTATTGTGGCCTACATCCGATTTTCTTTTATGTCAAATGTACATATCTCTGCATTATGGATCAAACTGTCTTCTATAATCAAAAAACATCATTCCTTAAATTGGAATGAGGAAAAAGGTCCAAAGTGGAGAAATTTCCTACGCAAACCGCCACTTCCGATATACAGAAGTCCAGAAGTTTTTGCATGGGTCTCTCAATTTATGAAAAAATCTTTAGTATGAAGTTTTACTCCAAATAGTGAATCACCAGGTCTGTATAGATGCCAAATTTTGGTGAAATGAAGTTATATTATAGCATAACTCGTGGTTTTCGGTAAAGTTTAAAATATGAGCTGAATTAATTTAATTTGGAATTTAATTTACAATCGTTTTACTTTAAATCATTTTTTCATAAATGCTACATAGTTTTCAAAATATTTGCAACAAGCTTGCTCCTAAGGAAGCTGCTACTGCCGGTGAACCGATCTAGACCAAAAATCACTGAGATCTTCCAATTTATGGAAAAAGCTTAAGTATAAAATTTTCAATCAATCCGTAGGAAGCAAATTTTTCCTGTAAAACGGCTTTTAACAAAAATTCCCTCGTAAAATTTGGAAAACAGATCCGGACCGGTATTATTGTACAATTAATTTAGAATGTATTAGTTCATAACCGTCTTTCTTGCAAAGGATATACTCTTCAAAATGCATGCAAGAACGAAAAAGCTCCTATTAAAGCCACTAGTGAAAAAAGCTTATGTATGAGTCTCATCCCGATCAATCACTCCGTCCGGGCTGTATAAAGACCAAATTTATGTTGAAAAATAGTGTCAAAAATCGTTATTTCCGCATAAATTTTGGAAAGCTAATCTAGAACGGTATTTTTGCTAATATCATTTAGAATTTTTTAGTGCATAGTCGTATTTCTCGTGATTGCTGTACTTTGCAAAATCCGAAAAATCTTCTATCTCCTATCCCTCTATAAGCTGCCACTTCCAGTGGACCTACTTCGACCAAAAATTCACTGGCGTCTTCCAATTTTGACAAAGTTTCAGTATTCATTCCGATCAATCAATCCGTAAGCGCTCTACAAAGTCAATTTTTTATCGAAAAAAAGATTTTTTTATCAAAAAATTTCCGGTGAAGTTTTAGCAAAGTTGCAAATTAAATTTAAAATCTTTTAGTTTACACTTTTCAAAATGCTATACTTTTCGAATTATTTACAAAAAACGATAAAGCGCCTATGGAAGTTGTCACTTCCGGTGGACCGATTCCTTCTAAAAGTCACAGGGATCTCCCGATTTATGAAAAAAACTTAAAAATAAAGTTTCACCCCAAACAATCAATTCACCAATTTAACCAAAATACTCGAGGTCAAAAATGTTCATGATTTCTGTATAAAACATCCAATTTTTTTGTCAAAACTCGTCATTTTACCTTAAATTTATGAAAATTCAATTGAATCAATATTGTTGCAAATTTAAATTGGAATTTTCGGTTCATAATCAATTTTCTCATAATTGTATACTTTCAAAATATTTGCAAAATACGGAAAAGCTCCTGGAATAAGAGCTGAATTGGCAGTGCAAAGTTTTATTTAAAAACAATTTCTTACAAACAATTTTAATTTCCGCTTGTAAAACTGATCGGTATTGTTGCAAAATAAATGTAGATTCTTTTAGTTTATGAGTCTGAAGTTTATACCAATTAACAAAAACACGCATGTATTGCAAATCACACTGTTAAAATATTTCTTATAGAAATTTTGAGTGAAAACTTAAATTTCATCAAATTTAAAAATAGAATAATATTTAATAAATTAATTATTAAAGCTCTCACATTACTCAGGAATGTTATTTAAGTAGACTATTATCGGCTACTTTTGATTTTCAGTGTATTCAATTCTGGCAAATGACAAGACATCACGGAGACTACACCAAAAATCAATCATATATAAGTTGCTTTTTAGAGCATAATTTATCAAGTTGCCGGGAATAATATCCCAATGGACTTGCAAAATATTTTCTTTAAGTTAAACAGGCATCTGATTTTTTTATTTTTGAGTGAAACTCATTGCCAATATGACAAGAAATCATGGAGACTGCACCACAATGAAACCATATAGGAGTAACTCCTACGGGTTTAACCTATCAAACGAAGACTGTTTCGTTCCAATTTAGATTGGCTCATGACGTTTTTTCGAACAAACTTCTCATTGGCTCCTTATGATTTTTGAGTGAATCTCATTTATTCTCAAAATAACAAGATATCGTGGAAGTTGCACCACAATATAGGAACCATAGGAACCATATAGGAACAACTTCTACGGGGTTACCTTTAAAACGAAGTTAGACTTGCGCAGTACGATTTTTGTGACCAACTTTCGCAACGGAACCGCTGTTTTTCTGTGAATCTCATTCGGGCCAATAACAAGACTTCTCAGATGATTCACCAAAATTCTTTCGTCTTTTCTTTCGACTTTCTCAGTACCATCTTGAATTTGCTAGAGTAATTTGCGTATTGTGAGTTTAGCAACTCGTCGCAAAGGAAACATTATTTTCAGGTGATCCCATTTCTTTTATGCAGTTGACGTATGATGGTGATATCTGTTCGTTATGCAGTTCGTCAGTAAATCGTATGCAAGGATAGCGCCTTCGCGTTTAAAAACTTATAATGATTTCGGTCGAGAATTTAACTGCTTTCCTAACTCCTAATATATTTTGTGTGAAAGTAGAAACTCGGCTCTGAAGTTGGTTGCATGAAACTAAAATTGTACGCATCTCGCTATTTTGGATATATGTAGCATTGTCATTGCTGCTTTTACGACCTACTTTTCAGTCATTTACAAGCCAAGTTGTCTTTCCGTGTTCATCAATTTTAAGACATGGATGTGGATAAGCAACGTATACGTAATTGCATTCCATTCTGTTTTCAAATGCAAAAATAGCTACTTAAGCTATGGAATTGATTAATTCGACTTTAAGTGAACAACACTCTGTGACTAATTCAACAGTAAAAAAATGGTTTACATGATTTCGTGATGGCAATTTTAGTCTTGAGGACGATCCATGTCCAGATGCAGTAAAACAATTGGAAGGCAAAAAAATTAAAGTTTTACTGGATGAAAATCTGTTTCAAATTCAGAAAGAGTTTACAAAACAGTTAGGGGTTACTTATCAAGCAACAACACATAGATTGCATGCATGGAAAAAATTATAAAGTAAGGAAAATAGGTTCCACATAAACTGAACAAAGAAAACAAAAACCGAAGAATTGACATATGCATGAATTTGCATTCTCAAATCAAAAAGAGACAATAAAAGTCTTAAGCAGTCAATGAGAAGTTTGCTCGAAAAAGCGTGCACAGCTAATCTACATTTGAACGAAACATGATTCGTTTGATAGGCTAAACTCGTAGGAGTTATTCCAAAATGTTTTCATTGTGGTGCAATCTCCACGATGTCTTGTTATTGTGAGATTATTAAAATATAAGATTGAACAATATTACCTTATCCCTTTTCTTGTCCGGCATACAATTGTGTGGGTAATGCCAAAGAATCATGTCAAAAATTTATTTTTGTGTGTATTTTCCACCAACATAAACATTTGTGCATTTTCCTTAAATCGTTTTCGTCTGAAAAATAACACTAATTATAATAATAATAAAATAATGAATTTATTATCAAAACAAATAATTAATATGTGATATAATTTATATGTAATCAAATTATAATGCTTTTTTCAAAAATAATTCCGATTTAATTAAATGAAGCACTTAAATGAAGCAAAAAAACGTTATGTCTGGCAGGGAAAGGGATATACATACATAAATACAAATTTTCATTT
The DNA here is from genome assembly GCA_932526605.1 of Nephrotoma flavescens. Classification (NCBI taxonomy): domain Eukaryota; kingdom Metazoa; phylum Arthropoda; class Insecta; order Diptera; family Tipulidae; genus Nephrotoma; species Nephrotoma flavescens. Next base: position 226,604,193 of record OW052222.1, on the reverse strand, counting down.
TTTACACACACATTTGTGTGGGTTGGACTTAAATGAAGCAATAAAACGTTGTCTGGCAGGAAAAGGGATATACATACATAAATCCAATAAGAAAAAAACATGGCGTCCTGTTTGTCTCTTTCTAACATTGACTATTTGTCTCGCTCAACTTTATACTTAACAGTGTAAAAACTAACACATACTTAGCTTTCAAGAATTCTTATTCAATTCGTATACGTATTGTTGTTATTTTTTTGTTAAAAACTTCACACTCATTTTAGTTTATAATCTTTTTATCGTAAACACCATCCTTTGCAAAAATTTTAAAAACACGGAAAGCTCGCAAGTAAGCTGATCAGTCCATCTGCGCTGCACAAGGACCGATTTTTTGTTAAAAAACGTTTTTATCAAAATTCGTGATTTCCGTTTAAATTTTTGAAAACTGAAGTAGAATTTTTAAATTCATAATTGTTTCTCTTGAAAATGCTAAACTTCTCAAAATATTAGGAAAAATATAAAAAGATCTTATGGAAGCTGTCATTTCCGATGGACGTATTTTGACCAAAATTCACTGGGATATCCCAATTAATGAAGAAAGCTCTAGTATGAAGTTTCATCCCGATTAATCTATCAGTCTGTGTCCTTTTTTTCAAAGCTCCTTTTATTATTTTAGAAATCCCAATGACAAGAAAGTCTATAAAAGCTAGATTTTAAATTAATTTTGCAACAATATCGGCCCAGACTAGTTTTCCTAAGTTTAAGCGGAAATGACGTTTATTGACAGAAAATTGTTTTAACCAGAAATTCGACCCCTTATACAACCAAATTAAACTGATTGATCGGGATGAAACTTCATACCTTTGCTTTTTCCACAAACTTGGAGATCCATTTGGGCGAAATCGGTTCCCCGGAAGAGGCAGCTTCAAAAGGAGCTTCTCTATTTTTTGCATGTATTTTGAGGTATAATTTTCGAAATTCGCGAGAAAAACGGTTATGAACTAAAAGATTCTAGGTTAATTTCGTAACAATACCTGTCTAGATAAGTTTTCCAAAATTAAAGTGGAAATGACGATTTTTGCCAAAAAACTGTTTTTCAGTAAAAAAAAAAAACTTGATCCCTGTACAGCCCAGGCGAATTGATTAATCAATGTTACTTCAAACTTAGACTGTTTCCATAAATTGCAGATACCACAAGAGCTTTCTCGTTTGATTGAAATATTTGAGTAAAAACGATTAAAACCGAAAAGATTGTAAATTAAATTTCAAACAAAATTTCCGGAGCAACTTTTTTAACTTTTCCAGAAATTATGAGTGATAGTTTGATAAAAAAAAACTTTACTTCACCCAAATTCGGCTTCTCGGAAAGGAATCTCATACTGAAGCTTTTTCAAGTAGATCATAACAAAATTCGGTGAACATTTGTATACCGGGAAGTGGCAGTATTTTTGAGACAGTTCTTGCCAAGATTTTTGTAAGTTTACATTTTCGTTTTCGAAATCAAGTATGGTGTATTCGACATCTATGATTGTATACATTCATGGTGAAAAAAGTCGGATGCTGGCTACAACTTATTCACTCCTCCATTTTTCAAGCAGATATTTAGCATCCGGCTCAAGGACCAATACATTTTCTGTAATTCAGGTACCACAATCCAAAGTACGAGTATATAATCGCATAATATGCGGTTTGAAAACGTCACTGGTGAAATTCCAATTGGAATAACAACTAGGATCCATCCATACTCTGGATTTTCATATAACTGATTCGGTTTAATCTATAATTTTCGAAGCTGTCAAGATTATTGGTAGTTTTACAATGTTGGTTGATTTTTTATAAATCTAATACTTTACATGATAAAGATATGCTGCTATAAAATAAAATTGAAAATAGTATACAAAAAAGGAATGTAATTATGAGCGTATCTGAGGTTTATGTACTAAAAGTTTAAAGAGAGAGAGAGAAAGAGAGATTACATTATCATGAATACAAGATGTCAAAATAGTAAGCTAATTAACAATAATAATTACTTTGAAATTAAATATTACTAAAGCTCTATGAAAATCGGACCTATAGCCGTACGTCCTCGACTCAGCTCGAATTGCTGGTGAACGTAGCGAAAAAAATTATACCATTACATACCAACAGCCCCTCACGATTGGTCTAAGCAACACAAATAATAACGCCAAACAAAAGAAATGGAAGGCGCGCTTGGAAGAATACAGCTACGAATTTGTTTACAAAGCTTGCTGTCGCGATATCCAAGTTGAAACTAGAAGCAAACGCGTTAACCACTGATGGAAGTGCTCATAAAGATTCTACGGAATCAATGCATTAAATAACCACAACCATCCTACCGCAGGAATCATGTTAGGTTGCCGGATAATTAAGAAATTCTAAGTAGCTTCGTAACCGAGAGAGTTGTGCAATGAAGAAACTAAATTCTCTAAAGAAATCATACGGAAAACGGGAAACAATTCTTGGAAAAGCACTATTTTTCTCAAATGAGGAGCCTAATTAAAATTATACATAAAATTATAGATATCGATTTCGATATCCAGGAAACACTCCTCCCGACGTATCCAGCAAGACTTTATCCTGACACCCTGACAAATCCTAAACAAAGTGGTTTGACCTTGCAAAATATAAAGGTTATTGGAAGTAGAAGCTTTAAATCAATTTGACTAATTTTAAAATATGCTTTACGACTTTAAAGTGATAAACCCTTTTATAACCAATCCTTAAATTAGAATATTTTCCATTCTCCAACAACAAAAAAAAAATCAGTCTTAGGTTAATATGTTAAAATACCTACCAAAACCAATTGGGTATATATACCACTCAACTTTAGCTTCCCAGTCCTACCAAAAATGTATATCATCGTATTATATCCAAAAAAATTGTATCTTTTGTGTTTTGGTTTGGCTTATAATTTTATGCATGAAAATGTAATTTATTTATTCTGTTTGCTAAAACCAACACTTTAAAAATGTTAATTTTACGGATGATGATTTTTCATAACAAAAAATATTTTATTCCTAAAAGGATGTGCTCTCGTATATACATTTACAACAAATATGTGTTTTAAAACGAACGATTCCAAAATGTATTCATTTTAATCTTTTTGTGTGTAACGAAAACGAACTCGTTTTTCTGTATAGCTCTTTAAAATGTATAATTATCTGGATATACACTCGCTTTACCTTTGAAGATCATAATCGTTGCGATGAAATTTTTTTTTGAGATTTTCTTTGGTACAAAAATATTATTATGATATATGAATGAACCAATTACGCTCAACCTGTCAACCTTATTCATTTTTACGATATAATTAAGGTGTTAAAAATTATTTTTAAGTAATTATTTTAATAAATTTCTGCAACAATTAAATTTGTATATAAAACAAAGATCGCGTACGTCGTAATGTTACAACCTTCATGACGGAAGTGCAACACGATATCTAATGTTAACATCTTCATAAAGTATAGAAAAATATTTATAATGGTTTAAAGGTGTGTGCGCTCTATACGCTTTAATATACGATCCTATGTAGTGTTGATTTATGCAGATTAGCAAACTGAAATTGTATATGGCAGGCAAAATTATATGTTTATTGTCTGTCTCTCAATCTGTACAGCGTACGAGTAATAAAAATTGTTACACAATAATTTATAATATAAATACGCATTGCTAGGCTTTGCTAGAAAAATATATTCTGTGTACATGGCCGTAGGGATAATTGAATACAACGGAAATTATGATCTTCTGGTAACGATTAAATGCAGTTGAGTTGTTATTGTATAGGCATAAAAAAAACTGACGAACGATGATTGAAAAAAACTGAGTTCACTAAAATGATAAAGGTGTACAGTTTAATCAAAGTGTAGAATGAAAAATCACTGTTTGCTGTTAGCTCTTGGGTGGGTAACTTGCACATTAAAATTTTCTTTGATTAACAAGAAATTTACCGGCCAAACGGCATAGTGGTTAAAGCTTTGGCGTTTGGATCGGGAAGTACCGGGTTCGAATATCAATTAGAGGCAGGATGCAAAAGGGATTTTTCATCATATGATTATACGATCGGTGATGGAAATGAACACAACTATCCGAGTGCACAACTCAAAGGCCGACCCATTTTCCATTCCAGTACGGCTGGAGCTTTACAATGTGCAGGAAGGGCTTGGGCCCCAGACCAGATTGCATAAAAGCATAAAAATAAAACAAAAAAAAATTGAAATTTTAATAAGATCGAGCTAGCTGGCAATTAGAAGCACTTAAAAAATTGTTTGAGTTGAGGCTAATATAAGTAGAACGCGATATATTCGTAACTTTATAAAAAATTAATTTATTATTTTTTTATATCTTTTTTGCCAACAAAATAAAAACAAACAGAAAGAATGAGAAACAGAAAAAGATTTGTTGAATCCACATTCTTGGTGTTGAGTTACTTAGATGAAATGCGTTTGTCTGCTAATTGTTCTGACTAGACATTTTCCACGTTAAGTTAACTCTTCCTCCTTCGAAAATCCAGTTTATTCTCATGGGTTAAATTCCTCTGTGTTCGTCTTGCTACAATACTAAAATCGATAAAAGCTGCTTTATCTTTTACCCGTTGAAAAGTTGTTAAGTTGGTCTATCTATATTGCCTAGAAGCAATTTATGTAAGTATCCCAATAAGTTGTGTAATATTGATGGCTGAATCTGGAATGTTTCAATTTCCTTGTTTGTAAAGATTGAGTCGCTGATCCTTACTGTTTCATTATGGTATTTTATTAAAAAACTTCTTCCTAAATATTTGTGTATGTTGTTTTAAAAAATGCTTTCATTAAATTCGATTAGGCAATTTAAGTTACCGTTCAATGTTTCAATAATTTTCAACTCTTACGAGTTGATTCATTTAGTTCTTTCAAACAAATTGTTTCACAGATTGTGATATCTCTGTAGTTCTGTTTACTTGCCTTAGGTATCAATGTGACACAGAGGATTTTAGAATTTTTAACCATCATAATTGGTTCTGCGAATTCAATTGCCTCTATCTCGTTATGAAATGGCATATGGCTTCCATTTCTGTGATTACACGGCCAATTTCTCCTTTATACAGTACGCTGGTATCAATGATTTTTCCTAACTACGTAGCTCAAACTAGTTTTTTTTATTTCTTCTTTATTCTTCCATCTTCTCCCTCTATTTAACAATTTTGTTATAAGCTAAGCATGTGTTGAACCGTGTTCATTATGGCTTTATTGATTGTGTATTGTTGATTATGCGTTTTTACTATATGATTCCAATCTGGAGCGTCAAGTTGTTTCCTTGATGTATGCAATTCGATCGTGTTAGTCGGCCGATCAGTTGTACATAGGCATATAAATTAATTATGTGGATTAGGCTAAAACTCCCGTTGATGATTCGTCCATTTCTATTTTTTTAGAGTTTCTACCAAGGTATCGTGCCCGTAAATAACTATTGTGTTACATTTTTTATCTAGGCTTTATCAACTTTCCGATGTTGTTGTAGTAATTATTGTTCACAGCCACCATCTCTTTTTGAAACTTCGGTTTGTTTTTTGCCCGCATTTGTTTGATCGCCGTGTATTTCTGGGTTCGTATGTTTTGCTCTTTTTTCTCTTAGTGTTTTCTCTTGAAATTTTGGTTTCTCGAGTCTTTCTGATTATTGATTATTCATTTATTTTGGTTTTAAAATCGTCTAAATTTTGGTAGTTAATCCGTTGTGTTCTTCCAAAAAATATATTACTAGGTTTCTGTTGAATGGCCTGACTTATGAAGCATATTTCTTCGTCCAATACCAACATTCAATTTACTGTAAAATGTAGTGAAAATATTTAATTTCTTTAATATTTTGCGTTACATGTGAGATGGATTGGGTTCTAATACGAAAAAATTTCACGAATTTTGAGAATTTATCAACACATAAGATGAATTTCTCGTTTCTAATTTCCATTATATCAATAACAGTATCAGCCAGTTGTCTGACAAAAACAGTTGTCTTACAACAATTAACCGAAAGCGACAATTCACCAAAAACAACACTTCACCGAACACAACCATTCATCGAAAAATTATCAAAGGAATTGTTACTGTTGTGAGCGCCAAAAGTAATAATTTCTTGATAACTCGTCTCTCGATTGTGCAGAGATTTTGTTTTTCCTCGACACTATGTTTTTGACAAATGAAAAGTCAAAACAAAAATGGTCGTTCTCTAAAAAAACATTTGAGCACAATGAGCGCCATCGTCCAAAATTGGATAAAACTGATTTAGATAACCTTTGGCTTCAACAAAACAGCCAAGTTTAATGAACGCACAATTCCAAGAAATTATATAAAGAAATAAACAGTCATCAACAATTTTGATATTCGGTTGCAGGCCTGTACCAGTAGTTTTGGTTGTCATATGAACGATGTTGTATTCCATGCTTAAATGACATAGAACCAACATTCTTTTTCAATAAAATAAATTTGAATTTCCAACATACATTATGTATTTTTTTTAACACTATAACGACCGCACGTTTGCGCAGTTAAACTTCGCCAGGGACCGGCAATATTTTTATAGAATTAATATAAAAAGACGTTATATAAATAAAAATACAAATTGTTTTGTTTTTGTTTTTTTTTTTTTTATTTTTTTTTAAAACAAAAAAGAAATCAAAGGAAAAATACAAAAATAAAAAAAAATCATTGCCCCATTCCACACGAGGTTTATGATTTTTTGATTATTTTTTCAAGGCCAACTAGTCGTAATAGATAAGTATATGTATGTGCGTTTTATTTTGTTTTGTTCTGCTCTCTCGATAATAAAATTTAAACTGAAATGAGTTAAAAATTTCCTTGAAATATTTTTTATTTCATTTATGTTTGTGTTAGTGTGGTTGCACCGAAAATTTATTTAAGTCGCCGGTGTCATAGGTAAACGGGGAAAAAACGAAGAAAAATACGGTTTCTGTGATACCCCGTGTATCACATGGTTGATGCCACCATTATTTCATTTTACATCACACAAATGTTGCGTGAGCGGTCACTAACAGTTGTTCATGCAATCACACACAGGTTGTGTGAGCGGTTAATATAAAAAGAAACAACAGATGGGACGACCTTTAGCTCTGAAAATCATCAAAGTTGATTGGAATTAAGAAATTGTCATTTCTCAACCGATCATGACGAAATATGGTATAAAGGATGCATGTTAGTTAGTTCTGGAAAGCGGTCAACCTCAAGTGCGTGAAGTTATTCCAGTATTTCATCCCAGAAAAATAAAAAATGTTCGTCGGGTAATACTACTTATATCCCATCCCAGGATTTTTAAATACATCCCAGAAAGTTTTAAAATGTCACAAAATATGATAATGGATGATTTAAAGTGAACATACTTCAGATATCTATCATAAAATCATGAAAGCCAGCCGTATGTTGAGATTGGCGCTAAAGCCCATTTTAAATAAAATATACATTTCAGGAATGGTTCTCTGGAAACTAAAGTGTCGTAACCGATTCTATTTGAAATAAAAAACAATCAATTGTACTACCTCCAAATAAAAGTCCATGGCCATCCGTATTTTAGAATTGGCGCTATGGGGTCATATGTGTTAATGGCCGAATTATTTTTAGAACAAAAATCAGATTTAAATTAATGGTTCTCAGGAACCTAAAATGTCGTCTTCGATCTCTTCTGATGATGACCTCTATCTACAAAACAAATCCCAAGACCAACCGTATGTTGAGATTGGCACAATAGGTCCATATGTGAATGGCCGATTCAGTTCATGTATGAATTATTGATTTAAATTAATGGTTCCCGGGAACCACGAGTGTCGTGACCGATCTCTTCTGATTCCGATACGGCATCATGTTCGCTATCCAAAATAAAATTTACATAACGATCTGTTCGTTGAGACGTTGATCGTTTTGTCCAAATGGAATCGGTTACGACACTTTCGTTTCCAGAGAACCATTCGTTTAAATCTGAAATGTATATTTTATTTAAAATGGGCTTTAGCGCCAATCTCAACATGCGGCTGGCTTTCATAATTTTATGATAGATATCTGAAGTATGTTAACTTTAAATTAACTATTATCATATTTTGTGACATTTTAAAATTTTCTGGGAAGTATTTAAAAATCCTGGGATGGAATATAACTAGTATTGCCCGATGAACATTTTCTATTTTTCTGGGATGAAATACTGGGATAACTTCACGCACTTACTGAACTCTTCCTAAACGGCTGGACCAATTTTAATGAAATTGTATGTGTATTTGAGTGGGTCCTTGTATGGTTTAGATTCAAAATTGGACCCTGGAACGTTAAGATTCACTGCAAAGATTGGCACTGCAATCAGATTCTAGGAAATTTTTTTTTTTGTTTTCTTACGAAATATTTTTTTTAATTTTTTTTGTATTTTTCACATATGAGAACATATACGGATATAACCCCAAAATTTCACCAACCCCACCACCCCGCAAACTTCCTAAACGGCTGAGCCGTTTGTAATGAAAGTTTGTGTGTGTGTGTTTGAATGGATTCCTGGATGGTTTAGATTCACAACTGGACTTGGAAGGTGGTACTGCGATAGCGTTCTAAGATTTTTTTCTTATTTTATGATAAAAAAAAAAAATATTTTTTTAGATTTTCCGCATATCAGAACATATAACCCCAAAATTTCACCACCCCCACCACCCAAAAATTTTCTGTACGTATGTATGTGAATGAACTCCTCCTAAACGGCTCAACCGATTTTAATGAAATTTTGGGTGTGTGTTTGAGTGGGTCCCTGGATGGTTTAGATTTACAATTGGACCCGGTAGGTGGCACTGCGATTGGTTTCTAGGATTCGAAAGAAATTATTCTTTTTTTAGATTTATTGCATATCAAAACATATAACCCCAAAATTTCACCTCTCACCGCCCACCCCCCCCCCCCTTTTTCAACATATCGAGAACCACATTTTTTTGAATCGTAAACTAATAACCTTGAAGCTTTAAGCTCGTATGATCTGTTATCAGCGCATACAACGCTAAACATTCGAACATTCGAACTCCGTAACCAAATAATAACGATGGAGCTGGTTGATCAGATGCGGAACTCATGAGAACTGGAGCAGAAGTCAACACTTTTTTAAGAATCTAAATTGCCTGGTGTGCTCTTTCTGTCCAAACGAAGTTTTCTTTTTTAAGACAGTCGCTGATTTTTGCCGTTATTGAAGAATAATTTAGTACCATTTTGCCATTTCAGATATTCCAAGTAGCGTATCTCCATAATAACGAAGAGGATTTTTCAATGTTAATTTTCATTTTCCACCGTCTGTGGTAAGTCTGCGAAAACCTCTATCAATTTAAAATGATCCTTCAGTGTGCCGCAGCAGATTATCATCAGATCTTTCAAATAGAATAATTCTCTATCATAGCGTTCGTTCGGAACGACCTGATACATCAACACGCAGTGATTACTGCGCCCTGGGGTATTCTGTCGAGTAACGCCTCCCCTAACGGAATCAGCCAGAAGGCACCTTTAAAGTCCAATTAATTCAGTTTTTGTGCGTTTAAACATAGTCTTGTCTTTCCGTTCGGTTTTACGTACAATGGCCACTGATGAACTCCATGGGCTCTTACTAATCTCGGCCGGACAAGCGCATTGATTAAAGCTTCGGCACTTGGACCGGCAGGTACTGCGGGTTCGAATCCTATCAGAGGCTAGATGTAAATCAATTTTTTAGCCATCGAATACGATTGGTGATGTTAATAAATACAACTAAGACCCTCTGATGGAGTGCAGAATTCAGCGCCGACCCACCGTCCATGTCAATGTACAGGTTGACATGGAGCTTGCAATGTGCAGGTGGTATTCTGTAGTTGTGTGAGTAGGTAAATATGTGAATGGGTTAGGGATGTGGCGTGAATGAGTGGTATCAGAATGGGCCAAAATTGGTCTATGTGTGCGATAGCAACCACTGAAACCTATTAATCTCGATGAACCCCAAACTCAGCATTCTATCGATCTTTCTATATAAGATTTTTTTAACAGCGAGCAAAACCGAGTAATAGCGCTGTTTTATGGGCTTAATAGGCCCCATACACCACACAATCATGCATGCGCAATCATGTGGTTGTGCATGCTGATTGACAGTGTATGGTATTGATTGAGTGATTGCGCATGCGGATTGTGTGATTGTAGATTTTTTTGATATTTTTGTTGTTTGTACATGCAAAACTGCGTAGTATATGTTCAATTTGCTCAGTTGTGTGTATAAATTCGAGAGGGCATAGTAAAAAAATGACAAAAATTATAAATAAAGAATTTTGGACTGAGTTTCTGGAACTTTATAAAAGTTTACCAGCATTATGGATGGTCAAAAGTGGCAGATTTCAGCAACAGAATTTTAAAAAATTTTGCTTATGAGGAAATGGTGAAAAAATTAAAAAAAATTGAAGAAAATGCAAATAGTGACATGGTTGTAATTATAGACGCGATTTAAAGAAAGTAAATCATAGCAAAAAATCAGGCGCTGGTGCCGAAGATATCTTCGAATCGTCTCTCTGGTATTTTGATTTACTCAGTTTCCTCGAAGAGCGGGAGGGAGTTTTGGAAGGGAGATCGACAATTATACAGAAACCCAAAATGTAAGTAATTTTTTTTTTATTTTATAAATAAAATTTACAGTTTGTATTTAAGATAGATGAAATTGTTGATTTACAATTTTTTCGTAAACTTTATTTTGCCATGGTACGGAACCTAACATATTAAAATATTCGCAAAATTTATTTCGGAGGTCTTTTGCTTCGTTACTTCCATTTCGTGCCCGTGTACAGGCAATACTATCCAGTTGATCATTATCGCAACGCCAGTCGGCCTTAACAATTTGTGTTCGATTGATGTCTTCTTTATCGAAACCGTTGTCTAAATAAATGCTTTCTTTTTTTTCCTTAGGTAATTATGCAAATGGCAACAAGCCAATGTTATTGTAGTTACCTTTTCTGGATGTAAGTTTATGGGTTTAAGCAAAATCCTAAATCTTGAAGCTAAAATTCCGAAAACGTTTTCGACAATTCGTCGAGCACGAGATAACCTATAATGAAAAATAATTTCCTCCTTCTTCATGGTAATATGATAAACGGTTTCATAATATTTTCCATTAAAGGAAACGCATCATCACTAACAAACACAAATGGTATATTTTGATTTGATCCTGGTAAAGCCTCATGATTTGGCAAATACTTCTAATTTTTCAAAAAATTTTGTTTGCTTGAAAACACCACCGTCAGAAGCTCTTCCATTTACTCCAACGTCCACCATCATAAATTCATAATTTGCATTTGAAAGTGCCATAAGTATTATTGAGAAATTTCCTTTATAATTGAAATAGTAGGAGCCAGAATGAGGTGGCTTGGTTATGGTAATGTGTTTCCCGTCAATGGATCCAATGCAATTGGGAAAGTTCCATAATCTATCAAATGATTTTGCCTCTTTCTTCCATTCATCTGGATTTGTGGGTAGCTAAAAATTCAAATAATTTTTAGACAAATTACAAATAAAATTAATTTATATTAAATATTATAATATTTTTTTTAATTTCAGTCTGTCGGTGCAAGAAAAAATGATGGTCCAGCAAAAAAGAAAACAAAAATTACCGATGAAGACAATTTAATTAAATTGGCTTGCGACCACCTTAAAGAAAGCAATAATGATGGGATAAGCAAAGGATGGGCTTCACAATATGCTGAAATGACAAAACATCAACAAATATTTGCAAGAAAAATTATTTCAGATGTTCTCTTTCATGGATGTTTAGGGCATTTAAATGAACACATGACTCAAGAAATACAAAATATATTATCATTCAGAAACGAGAACATCAACACCTCTGTGGACCGAAAGCAATTCGTCTTCATTGCCAAGTGCCATGCCAACACAGCGTGTAATATATTTGAATTCACTGGAAGTCTCGAATTTGGAACATGAAGATCAATGAACATTTACAAACATCCAATAATTATTCAAACGCTCAGCAATTTTTCAATAATTTTGAAGTTTGATTTAAAAACAAATAAATGTACATAATATACCATATGTACGTACAAATATAAATAGAATACATCTTTTATTTACTTACTTTAATATTATCTTTCAACACCGTACTAATCGCTTCGCATGTTTCCATTACAATCTTTCCAATTGTTTGTGGTGCAATGGCGGTTAAGAATTTAAGCTCCTCAAACGTTTCTCCAGTTGCAAGAAAACGTAATGTTAATGACAAACGATAATTTGGAGAAATAGGTTCTCTCATTTTAGTAGTTTGTTTAATAATCAATGGTTGAACCTTATCTAATAATTCCAAATAATTGGGTTTACTCATTCGAAGAAAATTATTATAATCCTTAATGGACGTGTTTTCTAATTCTTTTAGTAATTTCGAATGTCCATATTCACTACGTTTTTTATACCACTGCTTCATCCAAAATTGTCTATTTCTTCTTTTAGTTTTTTTCCTCCGCATCGCTAATCCAATTAAAATCGCCACGCAAGCCTCTTCAGACATACTTTAAAACTGATGAATGTGCAAAATGCATGTGTTGTGTGAGGAACAATCATGATTGTGCAATCAAACGATTGCCCATGCATGATTGTGTGGTGTATGGGGCCTATAACATCTTTGTGTATTATTAACTCATGCTCGTGTAAACTAATTTTGTCCACCCTCTTTGACAAACAATCGGAAACGTTAGATTATTCGATTTAATTCTTTCGATCCTCTCTCATTAAGTTTATGAGCATTACAACTTGGTAGGTCGGAGATAAAAATTGAGTTAATTTTCATTTTTGGAAATATATATATATGGAACCTGTCCCAGAAATCAATTCCTAAATAGATAAACGATTAGAGATTCGGTACTATGCAGAATTCAATAGTCCCAGTATTGTCACCAAATGTGACTGGAAATAAACGAAGCCTTCTATTGCATTGCGAATTCCATCAGCTGTTTTGACAAATTAATTATTTTGTGAAATTGCATATTGTTGTTCGATGGAAACTATTACGAAACATTTCCTAGAACACGTACAGTTGCTCCGCTGTCTACCAATGCATCGATGGCTTTTGATACAATTGTTATCAGTTGGCTCGAGATTAGTATTGTTGAAATTTGTTGAAGCTATGAAGGGTGTTTTTGGTTGAAAATATTTTGAATTTGCCGGTTCTCGGTGGGGTTCTTCCCAAAGTTGGTACTCGCGAAGCCAACACACTCGGCAGAAACTTTTCGAAAACGAAAAATCTCAGTGTCACAGAAAAAATTAAAAAAATAAAATTTTGTCAAAAAATAAATCCTAGAACGAGATCGCAGTCACATACCCACGTACAAAACAATTATATATAATAAAGATTACCTTATTGAATTAGTGGTGGTGATGACTATTGATGAGTAAAAAAGCTGGGTCATGAAAATTAAAACTAATTTTTTTTGTCGTTCAATTCGGTAGCCGCGAGTTCTACCCCATATTCGATGGACCGTAACATCCGGTTCATGCATGCTATTTATAGATCTACAACGGACAGTTAAATTCTAAGATTCAATGGCCCAACCAATCACTAAACCGAAAAGTAGTTTGTGTATGAAAACTCAAAAATTAAGCGGACAAATGCCTCTATGGGATGTAGGCACAGTAAAATAAATTAAGCCCCAGATTAAACAAGTTGTCACTTTTAAAGACTTCGGGGTAAAACAAATGGCATCTTAGAAGTACTCCTACACAATGGATTACGTTGAACGGAATTAAAATTCAATCGAACTATATTTGAAGAAATATTGTTGGGATGGCAAAATTCCTTCAGGAGTACCTCTACCAGTTTTTTAATTTTCAAAACTCCAAATAGAAAAAATCAGTTAAATAAATTTTGATTAATTAAAATGTTCTTAAGTACCTAAGTGTAATAATCACATCACATACAGTATTAATTATAGTGTAACTGCATACAGATCGTAACTATATCTTCAATATAATTACATTAATTTTATGACACACATAATAATTAATAAAATGACACTATAAAAGTAATGAAGACGTTTTTATATCAACATACTTTATATTAACTATCTATATAGCATCCCTCTACATTATATATTTTATGTGTTGTGTAATGTAAAAGGATCATCGTAGACATGTAACCCAAAAATTACTTTATTACTTAACAGCCCCATAAAATTTTAATTAGCAGCATAAAGTATAAAAATATGTACTACTTACATACGAGCACATAAAATATGCTACTATTCAGATTTATAAAACGATACAAGAATATTTTCTAAAGCAAATTTTTACTACTCCACATCCACATTATATAGTTTATCTTAATCAATTTGTTATTGGAGAGACACACACAGACACGAAATCTTAAGAAAATTATTTTAATTTCTTAACAAGCAAGCAGCACATTAAAATTCTCTGTATATTCATTCGTACATGCAGAAGTGATTGTGTGATGTGTGTACATATTTTTTGTCCCATAAAGTATTTTTGTTTTATTCCTTTTTTATCCCATTTTTGTTGTTGCTCTCGTTGTACTATTTAGAAATTTTTATCACAATGTGGATTTTCTTAGATGTACGAATAAAAATAATAATTACATTTACTATTATTATTGTTATTACTTAGATTAGTTATGTTACCATAAACTATTCAGATTTTATAAGACATTGTTGTTTTATACTACATATGAATATACATAAGTCATATGTATGTATGTACCTACTGGTACGATAAATAACGATATATGTATGTACTCGTCTTGTACGATGTATTAGGATATTATTTCAACATTTTATTATTAACATGATTTAAATAGAAAAAGGACTATGTAGTCCTTAATATGTAAATTAAGATATAAGACAATATAATGTTATTTTAGCTTCTGTGTATTTATGCAAGAAAGTTCATGAATATTTTTGAGATAATTCTATGAATACTTACGAAGTAAGCTTTTCAGATCAATATTTTAGAAGATGATGTGAAGCAGAGAAAAACTACTACAATTGAGAGTCGGAGTGTCGAAGGTTCTAGCAAGCAAGTGTTATAATACAATAGACCGCATCGAAGTTTATCCTAAATTATTCCTAAACCAACAAAAACAAAAATTAAAGAAAGTGTATTGGTTTAAAGCAGTCATTTAGGCGCAGTCATTTAGGCGCAGGAACTTAACCAATATGTATTTAAAATTTATTTAATTATTTATTTATTTTTGTAATTCAGAGTTTTAATATAAAGACACTAAAATTTACATAAAATTATAGATGTTTATGAATGTGTAAAATCAATTAAAAATTAACAACATAACTCTTAAATAAATTATATTTAATTAAAAATGCTGAATATTTATGAAATTGTATTTGTATTTGAATATGAATATTTTCCGAATCACAAAATTTTCAACGATCAGAAACATGTCAGTATCATATTTTTGGTAGACCCGCGCATGCGTACTCTACTTGATTCAACTCGATTAAAACTCTAATTGAACTCGCTTATCTAAAACGACATTCTTGTCAAGAACATAATTACTTAGAAAATTTGACTGTATGAAAATTCATATATAGAAATTTTCACCGACCGGCAAGCGTGCAACTATAATACTTTGGTAGACCCATATCGTCGTGTGTGTATTAAAGTGTCCTATACGCCCCTTGTAAAATTATCGTGAAATCAATTTTTTAACTTTAAAGGACAATTTACTTCGTTTGCAGATAAAACTGCAAGTCGGTGTTAATTTTTTTCGTTAGCTTAATCATTTCTTTATTTGAATCTAACTTCAAAATTTTGCTAAGTTATACCGTTTTAAAGAAAATTAATATTTGCGGAAAAGTGGTGTAAATGGATATAGGACACCTTCCATATATAAGTCGTTGAAGCTAGCCCGAAAAATGTCAGCCCGAAAAAATTAGTAAGTTTCTCGGATAAAGTGTGGCGATCCCGAAAAAGTGTAAATGTAAGTAGAAAATGTAGCTCCAACCCGAATTAAAATTTCATCACGAATAATAAGGTAATTTTGTAGTTGAATGAAATTGAATGAAAATTTTTTATTAGAAAAACTTTTTTCTGTATCTCCCACTTCCGTAGAAAATCAGCTCTCATTATTAAAATAAAAAATTGAGATTTAATAACTTAAAGAAGTAACTTAAGTAGAATCATGAATAGTAATTCATGATTCTACGTAAACGATATTTTGGTATTATAATGCATCTAATCAATATAGAAAACTATATTCTTAATATTTCAGCAAACATTTAAAATAAAATTCAATAATAATGTATATTTCGAACTAAAATGGAATCTTAAATTCGCTTGTGCCTAAACTAGAAATAATCGTGTGTAGTGGCATATACGGGTAGATAGGCCTGGGTCACACCAAGATACCATGATAACCAGTGGTTCATATCATGACCATAAAGCATAATTTTTTAACCCTTGCTATACGAGAAATTTACAAAATAATGAAGATTCGAACTAAAGTGGACTTTTAAATTCGCTTGTGCCTATACTAGATGCGGGTGAACATTTTCCTAAACGATTCCTAGAAAAAAGCGGTGTTCTTGAATGATCTCGTTTCTTTTAGGGGGTATTTTGTGGTATAACCTCGGACATAAGACCGGTGCTGACTTTCGGAAGTGAGAGCTGAACCGAGACCTCTAACGATTGTAGATTGTTATCTACCTTCGAAAGGAAGGTCATTCGTTTAATTTTTGGTAATATTAAAGTTGCGAGCAACGAATATCGGATTCCATGAAACACGAAATAAAGCAACTTCTCGGAGGTAGCAATATTATCGGCTTCTCCAAATCCAACCGAGTTAGATAGCTTGGTCACGTTGCAAGTTCTCCACAACAACGAATGATTAAAAAAGTATCCCATCAACAAGCAACCAGAGTACATCGCGTGACGTCGTTGAACAAGACCTACTCGTATTAAGATGTTGAAGCTGGAGGACGAGAGCGATGGGCCGAGACGGATGGAGGGCCATAGTGCGGTAAAATCGCTTCATGGGATGTGAAAGCTAGAGAGAGAGAGAAAGAGAGAGAGAGAAATATAAAACAATAGCATGTAGTTGTAGTACTAGCGAATTACTGCTTAGCCTACGAAATTCAATTCTTTCACATTTTTCATCTATATTTCATTCTCACAACTAACTTTTCGTGTTTACGAATTTTTATATTTTACTTTGTTTTTTATTGTAATGATTTTATTCGAGAATACTGAAAATAGACCAATGTACGGAACAATCATTACAATAAAAAACAAAATAAAAAATTAAATTGTGGTCTATTTTGGAAACTACTATAGATAGAAAAATTCTTATAAGAGATTCTGAAAGAGCATAGTCAAATTAGTAGGACTACATTAAAAACTCATTTTTGTTAAAATGGTCTGTAGGACACTTTAATACTCAAACGACGATATGTGTACTCTACTTGTGCCAACCAGATTAAAATTCTAATGGATCTCGCATATCTAACACGACATTCTTATGAAGGACAGAATTACTTAAAAAGTTTGACGCTAATAAAGTTCATATCTCAAAATTTTCAACGATCGGCAAGCTTGCCACTATAATATTTTGGTAATCGGTTAAAATCTAATGCGGGCCGCATATCTAAAACGACATTCTTGTGAAAATCGGAAATTTTTAAAAAAATTGAGTCTAAGAAAATTCATATCTCAAAATTTTGACAGATCGGCCCGGCCACTATAATATTTTGGTAGATCCATACGTGTACTCTACTTGTTCCAACCCGATTAAAATTCAAATGGATCTCGCATATCTTCGGCGATTAATTAAGTTACCAGTGGTTTAGGTGAGGCTAATATATGTTATGGAACCTGGCTTTTGTCAGCCCCATAATGTATAGTAAGACCGGAGAATGGTCGAAAGATAATTCTAAAAGTGGTTAGCCTGGATTTTTCTAGGTTTATTTTACCAGTGACTGCAAAATCAAAGACATCAGTAATTTTTCGACGATCAGTAAGCCCATAAGTTGGATGACCCACATAATGCGACATCGTAGTGGTTTTCATGTTTGGCATTAAAGTCACCGGCAATATTACGTATTTGGAGGGCAATGTGTCGTTTCAATTTCAGAACTAATCATCTACAGCTTTGCTAGCAAATATTGTAATACGAGTTTGTGTTGCCTTATACCGTTTGCGTTCCAGTGGGATATTTTCAGATAACTTTTCGGAGATGTTCTAGTTTCTGGGTGATAATGGTTTGATCTTGTAGCATTGCTTCTAGCAGTTATTCAGGGTAAGTTCGTCATTTGAGTATTGACCTTGACGAACACTTACGATTGGTTTGCTGTTAGATGTTCTGGGCTAGCGGGAGTCATTTGGCGTATGCGAGGGTATATTATTCTGCGCATCTGGGGTAGTTGTATACTGCCGCCTGGGACGTGACAAAGATTCTTCAATCTGGGGATACATTTTATAAGACTAAGAGCAGGAACTGTAAAAGTATCAGGAAGACGACGCCAAGAACAGACCGAAAAATTATTCAGTCGGCCTTAGAAAAGCGTAGAACAACGACGAGCGAGCTACAAAAACGCCTTAGTGAAGAAGAGACAAAGATAACAGCGACGACACGGCGGCGAAGGCTATATGAAAATAATAAGCACTTGACAATAGACGAGTGGAAGAAGGTAAATCGAATTTTTAAGTACTCGTTATATATTTTCAAAAATTAAATAAAAAAAAATCCGAAATTAAAGAGTATTTTTAAATTTATAGGTTATACTTAGTGACGAATGCAAGCTAGAGGCCATTACAGAATCGACCCAGTTAGAGGCCATTACAGAATCGGCCCTAAACCATGAGAAAAGAACAATAAAAGAAGGTGTTAACAGACGTCTTATTTCCTTACATGAGGTCGCTACCTCAAGGCCAATACTCTTACACTTTTATGCAAGATAGAACTCCTTGCCTTACCGCAAAATTAAGAGAGAATCTCCTCCTAAACCAAAATATTGAAATCCTCTCTATGCCTAGCAATTCTCCGGATTTAAACTCTATCGCGAATTGTTAGGCCTTACTTAAGTCCAACGTACATAAAACCCCCAAACCTACAGTGTCCACCCTAAAAAAAAAAATATTGAGAAAATATGGAGAAATAGTGATCAAATTCGCAACATGATCAATACTTGTATATGTAGCATGCATGAAAAAATAAAGGCTGTGATTAAAATAAAGGTAGTTTAACCAAATTTTAATTGTTTTCCAATTTATGTATATTCAAAATAATTTAATAGTTTATTCATCGGGTGAACTCGGATGAATCACCCACCAGAGGTATAGCTTGTAGCTGTACATTGTTTAGTAACCAAGCGTTACATCACTACATCACTACCGTCGCTGATTCTTGACGACTGCGAGACCGCTTACTCACTCCCGAGAGCCGTCGGTACTTGTCATCCGATTTCCTGCACCGTAACGTTGTTTTCATGGATGACTCCATTGTGTATTTAGATTCCGGGTTCCTGCCTTTAGCCTTTTATACCTACTGGCGGATTTCTGCACATCCGTAATTTAGTGGGTCCTAATAATATTTGGCGGAAATTTCCATAATTTGGTGGGTCTTAATGATATTTGGCAGAAATCAATGTACCGGAAGTGGCATTGAAGTAAAGCATTTGCGAACACCAACCAGGAGTATAAGATTCTAATAAATATAAATTTTATTTATTATTTTATTAAAAATTTAATGTTTATCATAAGGGTTGTCATGAGTGAAGAATTTTGGTTAAACAAGAAATTTTTTACCAAAATTTTGCAAAGTTTTATGCAAAGTATGGTGTATTCCAGATGTATGCACACTCGTTGTGAAAGAAAGTTAGGTGTTGGCCACAACATATACACCCATCGTTTTTTTTTATTACCGGGTGTAGAAGTATGAAATGCCGATATTTTTTGCTAAAATATATGTTAAATTCGGAAGAATGATAAAAAGTATGTTTCATCGCTTGTTATATACATTTTTCCTATTTTTCGGGCAACTTGTGAATACCACGAGCCATTCTTCCTTTCTTGCGTAATCCATCGGTGCAAACAAGATGGTAATCGAAACGAAACAAGTCTAGTGAATAAGCCGCATGAGGTAGAACTTCCTAGCTGAGTGATGCAGCATTGTCATGAAGAAAAATGACGTTGAAATGACGACGAAACGTTTAGTATTAACCGTTTCCCCGGGTTTTAACAGCTCTGGTCCCACCAAACACCGAGCATCATCTTTCTGCCAAAGCGATTCGGCCTTGCGGTCGAAGTGGATGGTGCGCCTGGGTCCAAACATGATTTTTTGCGCATAGAATTCTCAAAATAAATTCACTTTTCAGCCCCTTTAACTATACGATACAAAAACGACTTCCTTTTGTACCGAGCGAGCAAAATGTCATATGTGTTTTTGCGCGTTTCCATTTGTCTGTCGATCATCTTATGTGGTACCCATATCTACCGGTCTTCTGAATCTTTCCCATCTCTCGTAGCCGATTGGAAACAGCTTCTTAACAAACGTCCAATTGCGAAGTCACCTTTTTTGAAACGGAGCAACCATCGTTCACACGTATCTTGCGATGGAGCATGTTCACCATAAGCTTCTCGAACTAAGCGGTATGATTCAGCAGTAATTTTACAAAAAATTAATGCTGTCGACGAATCCTCTTTGTTCGATATAAATTTCGGCATATTGAACACAACAATACAACACTATATGCACACACTTTTCCAATTTATCACTCGTGCGGTGCGCGTCCGACCAGTGGCCCTATTCTCGTAATTCGCGGGGAATGGAAATTTTAAATGTTGTTGCAGTTTTATTCCCTTTGTAAATTGTATTCTGGCTTTTGCCAAACAATTTTGTTGGGAAAATATTATTACAGCAGTTTTGATGTAGATAACTATTAGGAGATAATTATTTTAGGAAAGAATTTAACCAAAATTTATTGTATTTACTTATAGCAATATTATGGCTGTAAATTTATGCTGAAAACCGGTAATATCAATTGGAAGTATCAATATCCAATTTTTGATTTTCCAATTTCATAATAAACTATTTTCAGACATTTGTTTTCTTATTTTATTGCGATCGCGTGTAGGCCACGAATAATTAAATAATTTTCCGTAAATTTATTCCCCAATCGACAGAATTAACTTTTGAAAAACGAGGAATTGGCTAAATATCTGACGAATAGCTGCTAATAACATTTTTTTACAATGTGTAAATATGACGCAAACCAAATTTTATTTGTTCACTTGCGGGACTTTAAAATGCTGCACACATGTTACCATGTGCAATTTCGTGTGCATAAAAATCCTTTCTAATTTGAATGGAAAATATGATGATGTTCTAGTTAAAAGCTGTCTGGGATCTCGATAGCACATGCATATTCAACTGTAATATAAAATTATTTACGTTTTTTACAATCATAATTAATTGCAAGGCCAACAACTGCTAGGTAGTCCAATATCAATCTAAAATAATTCAATTACGCGAGTATGCGAAAGTGATGCGAAAATTGAAATTGTAAATCATATTAAGGTCATCTTCAACCGATGCATCTTGAATATAGTCGCATGAAAGCAAAAAAGTCGCACAATTTTAAAGAGTTATGTAGTAAGTATTTAGCAATAATTAATTATTTTGTAATAACTCCATTTAACAAGCTTAAATTAGTGTTTCTACCGTATATGGAATGAAGATTAGAATTTAATATGAAATGATGATCCAATTATGGTGAATCGTTCTACGTCCTTCAGATCAAAATTCTGTTATAGTAAAAGTTTTATACTTTATCCTTGCCTAAATAGTATGTCATATGAGTTGCTTTACATTGTTTTGGTTGGTTTAATTCAAATCAGCAGTCTCATCTCATCACAAGCAAAAAACCTGAAAAGTTTTTTTTAAATAATGTAAATTGAAATTCAATCATTTATTGTTACTTTACTACTTTTATTATTATTAATATTATGAATAATTATGAGAAAAGTTATTTTGAACCATAACTTTTTGTCTACTATGTATATATGTATAGTCTTTAGTACATAACATTATAATGATCTAATTGAAAACTTATTTTTCGAATCACTCCTCGTTCCACAAAGGCTATATATAATAAACGAGTATATTACAATGTGTAGAAATAAAAGAAAGTTGGGAAAATTCAATTTTATTTTCTTAGAAAATTTCTTAAAACATTATGTACCATTTTAACTTCATTTTATTATTATTATTTTTTTATTTAATTTTTGTAATAAAATTAATGTCTAAAATTTTATAAAAGTAATTACTTACTGTTGAATAATTTATAAATTTTATAGTTAGAAAATATGTTCACTTGTGCTGTGCAGTTTAAAATATTCCTGGATGTAAATAGTTCAGTATTTTTCAGTTAGACATCGAAATATTTCTTTAGAACCATTTCGTTAATTTTTCCGACACAAACACATTGTCGACATCCGCAGAGACACATCATGTCTATGTACAAGACACATTATAAATAATGCTTGTTTAACAGTTGTTTAAGTGAATATTATTATCGGTATCTAAAGGTAGGCCAAATTTACGTTTCAATTCATAAAATTATGATAAAAATGTCAGTAAATGCATGAGATTCAGCCGGAATTTTGTGTTGTTTTTTGCATCTCTACATATAACAAAAACCTTCTGTGTGTCATTTTATCTCACCCACCCCTATGTTTTAATATATTTGAAGTATGTATGATAGTAAAATACACGGCCAAGTCGAAGCCAAATAAAAAAATAAGATTACATATAAACCTGCTCCGGCCCAAAACCGTAAACTCGAAATTTTCATAAATTGTTTTTCATTTTTTAAATAGTTTTCATTACGATATTTATCATTTTCCGCTTGACTTCATTGACTGAGCCGACATCGATGGCTTCGTTGATATGACTGGCATTGCACGCTTCACGATCATCACATGCTTGCTGCATGTCCATCAACAAGTTATCGATGTGTGATTTAGCGTGACGGCCGTTTCGATTTGTACCACATAGTTGATAGTTCCTTCACGGCTCTCAATCTTCCCTGGCAGCCTGATACTGAACTCCTCCATCTTGCTCCGTAGTAGTTGTTGAAATATTACTCCATTTTCTTTCTGGGGGCCCAACCAGATCCAACTTGGTCTTCATATCACGCTTGTACGGAGACATCATCCCCAGTGCATACAAAGGCATGTAGCGATAGCACATTGGAAATTTTCGAAAGATCTTGTCGACATTCCCTTCCTCCTTCAACTTTTCGAGTCCTGTCTTAAGCAGCGCGACAAAACGCTCGGCACGTCCATTTGACTGTGGGTTGTAGGGTGCCGTGCTAGTGTGATCGATGCCGTTCTCAGCACACATCTTCTTGAAGCAATCAGACTTAAACTGTGAGTCGTTGTCGCTGATGACGGTGTTGCACAATCCAGGCCTAGAGAATGTTCCAATCAAGTTTACAACGGTCTTTTCAGATGTCGTACTTTTCATCTTGAAAACCTCCGGCCAGTTGCTAAATGCATCAACGATGACCAGGTAGTAGAATCCATTGACAGGCCGGCGTAATCGATGTGAATACGTGACCAAGGTCCCTTCGGCATCGGCCATGCTTGCAGCGTGCATTTCCGAGGTAATTTTGAGTTAGTCTCGCAAATACCACATCTTTAGACATAAGACTCGATATCGTTGTCAATTCCTGGCCAGTAAGCTTTGGTTCACGGTAACAGCTTCATGATGCGTGCTGTCCCTGGATGATCCGAATGCAGTTCCTCGAGAATTGCCTTGTGCAATTGAAATGGTATCACGACCCACTCGCCATAAAAAATACATTCTTTAGCGATGTTCGGAGTTGGAAATAGTTTGCCGTCACGTCATTTCTGATTTGCTGTTTCCTTTCAGGCCAACCCTACTTGATGAAATAAGCGAACTGCTTCAGGACCTCATATTTTGCGGTTTCAGCTTGGATTGCTTCGAAATTAACCGGTAATGATTTCCCTCGATGGCAAAGCATTCTGCATGACTGTCAATCCGAATTGTTGCAATGATGGTATCTTCGGGCTCGGGCTTCGGTTGAGCATTAATTAGTCTTGAAAAAAAAATCAGCAAACGCAAAATTCTTCGTGCTGATGTATTTGATGTCAAAATCGTAGGCGAGCATGACAAGCCCGTAACGCTGTAGACGATTAGCAGAGTATACAGGGACTCCTTGTTTTGATCCAAAAACTGCTAACAATGGTTGGTGATCGGTATAACGTAGCTCGAACTTCCGGCCGTAGATGTAACGATAAATTTCTTAAGCGCGAACAGTAGAACAAGAGCTTCTCGATGGTTCTGTGCATAGTTCTTCTCGGTGTTGCTAAATAACGATGCGGCATACATGATAGGATGCTCTGAACCATCTTCGAGTTTATGTAATAGTACCGTAACTAGATGCGTCAGCGGCCACAATAATTTTCCTCATTGCATCGTAATGTTCTAATGCGAGATCTGTTGCCAGAACATTTTTTAGCCTTTTGAATGCCTCAAAGGCTCACGCAAGTCTTTCAACCCTTTGATGAATTTGCCATACCAATTAATGGCTCCCAGAAATGCACGCAGCATTGAAATATCAGCTGGGACTGGTAATTGTTGAATTACCTCAACTTTAGATTTATCCAGACGTAACCCATAAGCGTCGATGATGTGGCTCAAGTAGCCACTTGACTTTTTGCCGAAAGAACATTTCCCGGCGAGCTTAAGGGTGAAACCGTAATCCTGAATGCGGTTGAGGACATCGAATAGCTTCTGTCGATGGTCCTGCTCATCTTTTCCAGCGACATGATATCATCGAGATATGCTGCAACTGTACACATACCCCCAAGCATTATGTCCATTACTTACAACCTATTGACCTATTGATTGCAACCTATTGACTTGGAACAGCCTGACGTGTGTGTTGATCACCATGAGCTTTTTAGCATCGTTATCGAGCTCCAATTGTAGGAAAGCATCAGAAAGGTCAATGTTGCTGAATACAGTGCATCCTGCGAACTTCGTCAAGATGTCCGCCGATGTCAGCAGTGAATACTGATTAGGCTCTAGTGCAGTATTGAGGCCCATCGAATAATCGGCTGTCACGCGAGTTCCTCCATTTTTTTTCTTGATAGCAACAATAGGCGCGGCTTTGGTTTGCATACTCTATTGGTTAAATAACTCCCAAAAACTGTAATCTCTGCAACTCGTCCTGAATTGCTTGTGCGGCTGCATACGGTACAGGCCGCTGATGACAGAAAACAGGCTTTGCCCCTGGTTTCAATTTAAGCGATACCTTCATTCTGTTACATAAACCCAGAACCTGATCAGCGAACACAGAGAGGAATTTTGTCCCGACCTCCTCCGTCAGCGACAGCTCTCCATTTGCGTGAACCCTGTTGCATACTGCTGATAATGGTACGTCGAAAAGCCCTAATATGTCCATCCAATCGCTGCCAAACACATTCAGTGCGGAGTTGTGAGGTTGCTTAGACGCTCAGCGATGTTGACTACCCCCATGCAATTTCAATTTTTACCCCATGTCCAACCCTGTTTCCGAGTATTGTGCATCTATCTTTGACAGTAGCTTCTTCAAGGTGATGGAGTCCTGTGATTTGTTGAGGTCCTGCACAAAGAGCAGGACCTTGAAATCTTCTGCCGAGCATTTTGCGAGGTCAAATTTTTCACACAGCAAGTTAACGCGGGAGGCGTAAGTTTTGTAATCTTCATTCTTGCTCTTTGAGATTTTTAAACACTTAAATGTTAAATCGCATCAAAAACAGTGATTTTTTCAACCCGTAAATAGGTTTGAATTCATCGAGCGCAGTTGCCAGAGTTAATTCCATAGGCTTGCGTCGTAGAATAGTGTTGGCAAGTTTTTGGTAATCTTGATTAGTCAGCTTCTGCAGCAGCAACCCAACTTTCACCGTCTCCGTCTACGATGCCGCCTCTTCCGTGAAAAATGCTTCATAGCGGGCATACCACAACTGTAATGTTGATAAATCCTTGACGAGCAAATATCCTTGCACCAAGTTTTCCGCTGCTTGCGGGGTCTCCTGCTGGTTTGCGTGACACTTTACGACGAATCATTTCGTCGTTTTTCTGAGACTCCAGTTGCACTTGCTGCATTTCGGCATTACGTTGTTTATTATCTACCTGCATTTGTCGCAGTAAATCTTCTATTAGCTTATTATCAATTTTAACTCATATACCCCAATTGTTTTTAAGGTTATGTGCGATCTTAACCGGATCGCGTGTTTTGTAACTTGTGTTTTTTTTAAATACGCGAGTTCGTATTTTTCTCGTCACCACTGTTGGAAATATGGTAACTGAAACACGTTTTACTTATATACTTGAATATATTTACTTAGACTTAATTTCTTATACATCCCTCTTCGAGAGCTAAAAAGGTAATGCATAATAAAACTACAATCTCAAACCACGTCCCTTCGTGACGTTTAGTAATTTCTTCATATGGTACACACAAAATTTGCTCTATATATTATACAACGATCATTAAAGACATCAAGCGGAAAATGATAAAAATCTGACTGAAAAAGTGAAAAC
The DNA here is from genome assembly GCA_932526605.1 of Nephrotoma flavescens. Classification (NCBI taxonomy): domain Eukaryota; kingdom Metazoa; phylum Arthropoda; class Insecta; order Diptera; family Tipulidae; genus Nephrotoma; species Nephrotoma flavescens. Next base: position 226,577,604 of record OW052222.1, on the reverse strand, counting down.
TACCTCATAAATTAAAAACGATTTATGATAAATAAACAAAGTTTACGCTCAGCAGAACGAAAAATTATTTTTCTGTCACATTTACGAGATATAAATAAATAAATTTAAAAAAATTTTCAAAAACGAACTCCTTTAGCATTGTATGAGTTTTTGCGTGTTTACGTTTTATAGGCCTGCATACAAAGAAACTCCATATCTTGTGAAATGGCCGTATAGGCACTGATATGCTAGTCATCAAATTAAAGACATCATAGCGGAATATGGTAAATTAAATCAATTTATCAAAATTAATAGATAAATAGACAAAGTTTACGATAGAATGAAAATTTATTTTCTGACGATTTTATTAGGTATAAATATAGTGTAACATGGCCGTGTACATATACAGACACTGCTACTAAGAATAATTCATTTGGTAAAGGAACTCAATAATAAAATTTATGTTCTTCAAGCGGCTCTCACACGTTTAATTTTTGGTTTTTAAAACTGCCTGGCCGTCAATTTAAACCTCATTTACATTATCAACACTAATTTAATTAAACTAAAATTACATAACATAAAATTACATAGGATATGGATAACGTAAAATACGACCAGCCATTTTTCTATGTTATTGACAATATAATATTAGCGTATAATCTTACCTTTACTGCTTTTTATTTGACATTATTCTGTTTGTTTATTCCCAATTTGCCGAAATTTCTTGAAATTAATTATTATTCAAAATTAATTTAGCACATTATTTAAGTATATTTAATATTTATGATTATTTGTTGGTTATATTGCATTACGGTTTGAAAACGTTCATTGTGATTTATCTGTGTAAAATTCTAACCTAAAAATTGTTTTTTTTTTTGTAGTTGTGATGGAAAATCATCATGAGTTATATAAAAACCGCCAATTAAAAACTTTACGCCAATCGCAAAGACGTCAAACCTTGCTCGAAGAACAAAAACAAGCTAGAAAACACATCGCAGATGAACATAGGAATCGTTATATAAAACAGATTCGAAAATCTGGCCACACAAACAAGACGGTGAATCTGAATTTTAAGGATAAGCTGCAACTGTCCGATTGGCTGATCGAAAAACCGGACGATCTTGAAAATTGGTATCTTGTGCCATGTCCCAAAGGTATGCGTTGTTTAATCACCTCGAGTAATGGATATACAGTAATATATAATAAATACGGAGAATCTATCAAAAAATTCTCGTCCAATTTGCCGGGCGATTGCTTGCCACATTTAGGAGTTACAGTACTGGATGGAATTTATATCAGTCAAACAAATACTATTTATGTCCTTGATTTATTAACGTACGGGCAACAGGATATGCTAAATTGTGAAACGAGCTTTCGATTCTTTTGGATTAAATCGAAAATTGATGAATTGGAATTGGCTGAATGTTCCGAAACGAATCAAATTGCAATGTATCCCATTCCCTATTACGATTTTGCCGATGAAAATGATATAATCGAGTGCCTAACAAAGTATCCACAATTTGAGAATAATAGGCCAGAGCTGGATGGGTTTCTATTTTACCACAAAGAAGCTAGTTATACGCACGGTATAACACCACTCGTAGGTTGGCTATTTCCATTTATGATTAAAGAAGTATTTCAGTATCCGTTTATACACACATCCTATATCAAGTCCCCAAAGAGCTATACGAATTTCATGGATTTCATAGGTGAATTTAATCGGAAATATTTAATCAAAGCGCGCAGACGGAACCAGAAACAAGATAAACTTACCGAAATAGAGGAAGGAATGGATGGCGTTGAAATATATCCACACGATAACGATTTAAATGAATCAAACGATATATTGGAAGAGTTCCAAGATGATTATTAATGTAACGTTTTTATATTTGTGATATTTATGAACTTTTAATTTGTTTTATGTAATTTATGAAATCTTTTAATTAAAATATAATTTAAATATATAACGCTAAAAGTGCCAAAAACTAAATTCAAACACACTAATGATAAGATTAAGGCAATTATTATCAAATATAAACTTTTATTTAAAACTTAATTCATCATAAATATTAAAATTTCAATATTTTACATAAAAAATTTTTTGAACAGCGAAAATTCAGTCTACTTCGAATTGGTTGATCTTTTGCTTGGAAAGATTCACGGAACACCATAAAATACTATTCATTTTTTAAAATACAGCAAGTCGCTAATAGTACCAACATTACAGCGTAATTCATATATTCCCCGTAATCATCAAAACTGGGAAAACTAGGCGAGCTTAAACAATCCAGCATTATTTCTTCGTCTACATCCATTTCAGGTGCTCTAAAATAAATTGAAATGTATTTTCTAGTATGTAGTAGATAATATGTACCATAGACTCACGGTTCTGGATATTTAATACGTTCGTAATTCTCAAACCCCTCCACTTCCCGTTGATTATTCACCCATTCTGTTGTGGCATTTGATCGGTCTCGAATTGCCATCTTCTGAATTGCCGCCTTATTTAATACTTGAACTGTTCGTCGCGGAATTATCATTTTAGAATTAGTTTTTATTATATTTTGATAACAACACTCTATCTGAATTTGTTTACTTTTGCATGTATTTACTTTTCTATAATTAGTTTTCATAATTGTTGTTTTCTCTCGCAAAACGTACACATACGAATTTGAATTTTTGATAGATGGACAACAAAATAATGAAAATAAACATGTGAGAGAGAGAGCCACGCGATCTGGCGGTGAAGAACTAAAACTATTTCCGTTTTCATACATATGTATCAGCGATTCGCAATCGGACGTTTCCGAACCATAAATAATGTTTAGGAAGCGTGACGTTTTGAATGCGTCGCAAAAGACGCTATGCGGTTATCAAAAGAAATGAAAATAAAAGACTCGAGCCGAGCCAACAAAGTTATAATGCAAATTGTTGTTGTAATGCAATTGTTGTTGTACCGCCGTTTGAGATCACACATTTTTAACTTTGTTGGTTCGGCTCGAGAGTCGAGTTAACGCACATCCCCAATAGAATTCCTTTAACTTTTTCCTTACAGAAAAGTACGAAAAGTATCCTATAATGACTGTGTCATTTACATTCATTACAATTCAATGTTACCCAACGTCGATATGAAAAAATAATTGAGCTTCCCCAATTCGGGTTAACTTTAAAACTAACCACAATTAAATTTTCTCAAAATAATCTTTTTCTACTTGGTCGTGATATCTCACAACAGGGAATAATAGCAAGTAAAGAGAAGATTACCTCTAAGAAGAATTTCTTACCACCGAAAAATGTTGACGAAGTTCAAGTTTGTAGGACTGATCAGCTACTTTGAGAAACTTGTGGCGTATTTGTCAATAATAACTGTACCCCTAACATTTCTCACAAGAGCAAAAAACATGGGTTAAGGGTTAGAAGAGCAAATTCTCCCATTTCAAACTATTAAGTCAAAACTTTGTGAACGTAATGTTCCGGCATTGTATTATTCGATAAAGAAACATCAAATTTACACCGTTCATCAAACTTAAAAAAACTATCAAAGCTACTAATTGAGACCTTGTTATTAAAACGATCGATCGATTCCGTCCACATCTTTTAGGAAAACATTTTACAGCAATTACAGCTTGCAATGCTCTTAAGAACGCATCAGTCAAAAAATTACATCAATTCGTATCGGTCATATAATCCATAGTCATAATCAAACATGGCATTTCAGTATTGATAAAATTTTAAGCGGTATTCAGAAGTACAGAACATTGCAATATGAACAATGGATAAAAAATGTAGAATCGACGCCTTGGGAAAGCTGTTTTCGTGCAATTGAATGGTCAGTAAATTGCTAACTAAAAAGTCTACAACTAAAGATTCATTGTTTTGCTGTAATTAAGATTATCAGAGCCACGAGAAGAGATGTTTTTTCGTATTATAGAACGAAGAGCAATAAAATATTAGATTTGATTAAAAACAACACAAACCACCGAATACGGAAGGAAGGCGGCTTAGTAATTGTATTTTGAGAGCCAGGTTCAATTTCAGACAGTAAGAGACTTCAAAGGCATTTTTGAGGTCCATATATTGTCACAAAAATATTACAGGGAGATCGATATCTTCTGATAAATTAAAATTTGAAACCGGAGAAAGGAAAATTTAAAGAAGTTTTTGTATCTACCTACAGTATGAAAATAGTTTTAAGTCCCGGGGACTATATCAAGGAATCCTTCTTAAATGAGGATTGAGTGTTTAGTTTCTCTGCTTCTGGTTTTCTCTGCTTCTGGTTCAGATATCCCTTATATACTTTTGAATGTGAATAATGTAAATCTTCCATTCCATGTTGCGTTTATTGATAAAATATGCATATTCATTTCAAAATATTTTTTATTTAAGCCAGCAATAATTAATTGGTAATTTTGTAAATTTTCCGGCTATTGCAATGTAAATTTACAGAAATAAAAATTTCTCCGTGTTTTTAGAATTTCTGCTTTCACTTTTATAAAACGCACAACAAATTATAAACCAAATTGAAATTAACATACAACATGTGAATATTTTATTTAACTAGATTTTTTGTAATAACAAAATCTTTATATTCTAATTCACAAGTAAAATTATTATAAATTTTATTCAAAATTCTTTTTTCAACTGAACTTAAAAACTAAACAAAATTCCCTTTATATAATGCAACTTTTGTTATTGACGACTGTTAAAGTTGAGAATATGACATCTATCTCTATTAAAAATAAGCTCATTGCGGGTTTTTTTCTATGAAATTTTGGCACGGCATACTTTATGAAAATAAAAATTAACATACAAAAATATCCGAAACAAGCTTTTTTTTTTTGGCGTCAGATCCACTTATAGTTGTCTATACTAAGGTTTCTAAATTATTTTATAAAAAATTAATTATTCTAAAGTTGGTATTTTCAACTTTCAATTTGCCAAAGTACGCAACCATTTTGCTCAAATTTCTGTCAATAATTTTTGACAACTTATAAACGAAATGTCATAACAACAACAAGGAAAATCAAACAAAGTGAATATAAAACTAAATTATTTATACAATTAAACTAATAAAAATTATTTATTTGTTAATCCTTCTTTACAAAACAGGATAATTAGAGACAACACCACTACAAGTGCAATCCTCAATCGAATTGACCGATTATAAACACAAACTAATTATTTTTAATGATATTAACATAGCACCATCATTTGAATTAAGTTAGTACTAATAGCCATCTTTTGAATTAAAAATAGAAAGGGTAAAAAACTAGCATAATATAGCGTTTTCATGTTATTGAATCAAAAATTTAAATAAATAAATATTTTTCTAAATTTCGATGTTTTATTTATTTATTTATTATTATTCATACATAAGCCTCGTGACAACTAAGGTCAAGAATTTAGGCCAAGAGTATACAAAACTGGATAGATTACAACAAATTAGGTAACAGTATTAGTTAACAGTATTAGATTAAAATAAATATAAAAAATTTCATGTAAGACTAATACAATAAATTCAAAAGCTTAGACTAACCCCCCGATTCTAACGTACAGTCACAGGCGTATTTTCAGTCTTAGCGAAAACTTTTGTCTTAACGAAGACTAGATACTTTAAATTCGTATTCTGCACTTAGCCTTATCTGTCAGTAGTCTTAAAAGATTGTCTTCGTTAATATCAGCGAAATAGGTGGTCTTAGGAATCATAATTTTGACATTTAAACAAAAACAATAATTATATGTATTTGACTATAAAAACCGGAAAAATTATTCAAAATAAAATATTATGTACTCTCTCAGCAAATATATAACATAAATTTGAGTTTTTTTAACAATTTCAAATTAAACTGTCACTTTTAGTTCATAAATTTGAAACAATATGGTAAACATTTGCTTTCGTCAGCTCTACAAAAGTCTTTCGAGAGTTTTTAATATATTATTTAAGACTACTGTCTTCAGAATTTCAATGAAGACTTTAGTCTTAAAAAATAAAGTCTTAACAAGAAAGTCTTAGCTAAGATAGCCTAAGACTACTTGTCGTCAGAATCGGGGGGTAAAACTAATATAATAAACATACTCATAACAATTCAAAATATCAAAGGTATAACAATAATAAAAAGTAACAATACAATATAATATAACAGTATGCCCTGACCGCCAACACCTCAAGGGCCAACCGTCAAATTGTGTGTCATCCGAATAAATAGGACAATGAAAGTCAAATAAAATTCTATATAATTCAATGTATAACTCAATATAAACCTCCCTGAAAACATCCACAGACAAAAGATAAAGATAAAATGAAAATAATGTATTCTATAATGTATTCTATAGAATAAACAAATAAATTTGAATAAAAGTAACTATGGGAAAGTATTAAAAAATGTTTTATATAATTTTTAAAATTATTTTAATAGGCTTATTTCTCTAAAAACATCAATCGATCATCATCGATCGAACATCACAAGTTATTAGTTGATAATATGGATAAAATCGCAGAAATTTGCAACATAATCTCGTAACTTCGGCATTATTTTTTAAATATTGACCAACAAAGGCAAATGTCGAGAAAACGATTACATATTTAGTAAATCCAAGTTTCAAAAGTTAAGAAATTGAACAATTTTAAATTTGCTCATAAAGCAAAATATATATGAGGACTCATGTAGACTTTCCTAGGTTAATCTATCTTACTTTTGGCAACCTGTATAAGCCTAACAAGAACAATAAACTATAAAATAACTATGCCGATATGTTTTTACGATACGTATATATGGATTAAATATAGAAAAAATTTAAATTTGTGTATATAATTATATTAAAACTATAAAATAAGATTAACCTCGGAAAAACCTGCCTATAAAATTTGCACTACTTGATTTCTCTTATGTATTTATTGCTCGATGATTTGCTGCAGGAGGTTTTCCACCTATAGGAAAATCATAAAACTAATCTCAATATGTTGTGTATAGTATTAAACACACTCATTTTACGAGCTTACAAACATAGAATCTGCTAATCTACAGTTGATTAAAAAAGTACTTAATTGACAAACAAAAATGTTTTGTTTTTTGGTTTAATGTTGTAAAATATAACCCTGCGTTATTTAAAATAGTTTACGTAATTAATTATTATCTTTAATATTATCTATAATCTAGTGCGGTAAGTTTTAAGTTTATGTTATACACTATATTTGTTGCACGATTTTTATTGAGTATGTATCTGCATGTTCAATATGAAACATCTTCGATCCGTATTCCGTAATAACATAACCTCAAATTTAAAATGGCCAGCAAATTTTATGATAACAAATCGAACGATATAAAATTAAGTAAATTGTTAAGTAGAATTCTGCGCCATGGTGCTGAACGATGTAAATTACCTATAAGATCAGATGGTTACATAAAATTAAGTGATTTATTGGCATACCATGAAATTAAGCAGAATAATTATACTGCCGATGATATTAGACGGATTGTGAGTACGAATGATAAGAATCGCTTTAAGCTGGATATGGATGAAACCGGGAATGAAATGATTAAAGCAAACCAGGGGCATACTATAAAAAGTGTGACTCAGTTGTGTTTAACTGAGATTAAATCAGTTGAAGAATGTCCAGTTTGTGTGCATGGGACTTACTTCAAGTGCTTGGACCTCATTAAATCAGAAGGCTTGAAAGCAATGGGACGCAATCATATACATTTTGCTGCAACCGATGTCATAGATTTTCATAACAAATCAGAAACAATTAGTGGATTTCGACAAAATTGTGAAATTCTCATTTATATCGATGTTCAGCGAGTGCTTAACGATGGTATAAAGATCTATCGTTCCGAAAATAATGTTATTTTAAGTAACGGCCTCCATGGCTCGGGTTGCATTCCACCAATTTATTTTTTAAAAATTATTAATCGTAGAAATGGTACAATTCTATTATACCTACCCATTTACAATTATTTATTAATCTTTTCTTAATTTTATTTCAATTCTAGGCCGTGAACTAAAATGTCAGCCATAGCTTCTACCTCATCTAATCCAAAATTACCGCAAGAAAAATCGTCCACCGGCACATCGGTTAACCCATCAAAAATAAAATGTTCTCTATGCGGTAAAATATTTAATAAAACTTGGGAATACAAACGACATCAGTATCTAGACCATAACAAAACTTCTAGACGAAAATCTAAAAAGAAAAATAAATCAAAGGCGGCCCCGAACAAAGATCAGGAGGATTTATTCAATGCGCTTCGTCAATGTCCAGAGGGTGATGAAATCAAAGTACTACAAAATCATGTTCAACCGGGCGAGGATTTACTGTTGGAAATTCATAATAGGATTGTTCAAGATTTGCGAATTGTTTTCGATTTCGTCATGCAAAATTACAATATTAATGTATTTGGATCAACTATAACCGGACTGGCGATGAAAGGTAATTTAGGAATTATTATAAAAGTCTCTGTAGAGAAGAACCTAATTATTTTTTTTTTAATTTTAGATAGTGATTTTGACTTTTTTGTGAGCACAAACGCAATAAATTTGGACAACTTAAATGACGTAAAAAATTTAATACGAACTTTGCGCACTGAAGTTTTAAAACACACCAATTTGTTCAGCAATAGCGTACCAATATATTCGGCCAAAGTACCTCTACTCAAATTAACACATACATTAACCGGTATTCAGCTCGATGTAAATTTTTCAAATTCGTTTGGTATTTACAATTCGAAGGTATTACAGAAATTGGTAAAGTTTGATAAACTAATATATGCGTTGGTCATCATACTCAAATATTGGGGTAAAATCTATCAAGTGACTGGTACCGGTAAAATAACAAATTATTCATTTACCTGGATGATTATATTTGTATTGCAAACTCTGGATGAACCAATTGTGCCACCAATTAAAGCATTTCAGGATAATATACAGCCTTTAATGGTTAATAATTGTAATTTTAGTTTTAATGAACGTTTATCAAATAGGAATACTACCAAACATAAGAGGAGCGTGTTCGAATTGTTGCAACAATTTTTTAGCTTCTATTCCAATTTTAATTATAACGATTACATAATATGTCCATATTTGGGTAAAACCATAAGTAGATCAGAGTACGATAAATATTTTCAAACAAACGATAATACAAAGTTTAATATAAAATCGCCAATATGTGCACAAGATCCGTTTGAACATAATCGTAACATAGTAACATGTTGTAATAAACGAAATCGTGATTTATTTATGCACATGTTAAAAACATCAAATAGCATTATGATGGACGAGGCCAATGAATCATTAAAATCTTCAGAAATTTTAATAAAACTTTTAAGTCAAACTCCAATTGTGCAAAATAAGGCGAAAACAAAACTGGGCAAAAAAGGTAAATTGTCCGATCGTAATAATTTTTTATGTAAACTAAATGTAACCCAAATCGAGGTACAACTTATAAAACAATTTCTTCCAATTAAACAGGGCAACGGCAAGGTAAATTTCCATAAAATGTGGTGTCAGTATTGTATCGATCTAATAAAACCGATTCTAGAAAATGTCTATCACATGGATTGCAAACAGCTTGAGGTTAGCGATTATCAAAATATTGAACTCGAATCGAATAAACTTCCAAGCCTAGGTAAACAATTGGATGTGAATCGTATTAAGATCTACAATATCAAAACATCTTATAATTTATGGAGCCATTTACCCGAACCAATTCCATACCAAACTGAAAATTATATTGAATTAGAATATGGCAAGGCTAAAAAAATCCAGGACAATGTAGATGTACAAACAAATAAGGATTTGCTTGTTAACTGTTATGTCGTTATAAAATTGGATATCGCGTATAATTTTATTGAAATTAATTTGTTTAATGAATTAAATGATGAGGACGAAGAAATGCTTGAAAATTTACAAGGGTTTTTTAACCATTTTGCCGCGAATATAAGAAATTATATCCGGGGACATTTGTTTGATAATAAAAATATCAATAAGAATTTTGTAATAACTGTGTAATTTTTTTTATAGTTAATGTATTATTTAATAAATATATGTTTGTATGATGAGTTTGTTTTATTTTACAGTTTTAATTCCAGTCTGGTGCTTCGTATGGTATTGAACATAATATGCCTAATCACAAATCAATTTTTAGCAATTTCCAAAATTTCATCCAATTCACAATTTTTTCCTCATCTAAATAAAAATCAGACTAGTAATGACAATAAATATAAGAACTCCGCCTACACTTTTCTTATATGCAAATGGACTGCTCGTCTGCTGGGTATTTTTGAAATTATTTTAACGAAGTCAAGCCAACTAATTTGGTTGCATTTGATAAAGCTGCTAATATCCACTCTGATTAGTTACTTTATTTGCACATATCAAAAACGATTTAGCTTAGCTCTTATTTCTATTCAAGGCGTAGTTTTGCTAAACCGCTGCGAACTCGAAGGTAAAAAAGTTCTGCCCTCGTAGCACAATCCGGGCTAGCTTAGCTGTTGCAATTCTCGAAGCGGGCTAGATCAACCGGCTAGAAGTGGACAAGGTCAAGGATATTTCGGACGAGTTCTACTAACGATGGTGTCCGAAATGGTGAACGAGAACAACTCTCTTTGGGTTTCTAACCTTCAAAAATTAAGCTACGCTGCTAAAATGCTCAAGATTAAAGACGACAGATCCCATCTCACACGATTTCTTGGATTAACTTATATGAAAAAATCAACCGCAAGAATAAATTTTTCTAGCTAAAAATGATTGACGATTCTAGATCAGGGTCAATCTGTTACAATAGGAATATTGAAGAGATTCTGTTCATTTTCTTGTGATATACATAAATACACACTTTATTTGGTGCTTTTCTAGTAATAAAATACAACTTTTAAGCCGCCTGTTTGGTCACTCGATATCTTTGTTTGGAATTATTTTTCTTCCAATCGTGTAAAGCAGGTGGACCAGATGGGTTCTTTCTGCTGTATTACAACATTCTTTCGACTCATTCGGTCTCACTCCAACTCAAAGCATGCTTTAAGGACCCGATAGGGGTTTTTTCACGATGTTGATAAGTCGGTAATTCTTTCTTAGTAGCTTGCCTATTGAGAGACTCTCAACACTTGTATAATTTGGTGTCTGCGATTCGCAAATTTACTCCGCGGATGAGGTTTAAGTTTAAACTGTACCTTTTTCCGGGCCGGGTTGAAATATCACACTTATGAGATTAATGCTTTGCCTACTAATCTCATTTCTCTCTCTCTCTGGCATTATATTATATCCCATCAAGGGATTTGGCCGCCTCAAATGAGGTTTCATAATCATATTTTCATTTCCGATAATGAGTGATTAATTCATTGATCCTAAACCAGCCGTGAAACTTTTTCCTTGTCACCACCGGGAATCGAACCCGGAACCTCCGGTCGCTGGAGCAAGCATGCTAACCACTTTGCCACCGAGGCGGCACTAATCTCATGGTTTCTGAAAAAATATTACTCTGGGAACAGATAGAAAAGCTGTGCTCAAGTAACTTTTAAACTACTCAACGACTGTAAACATTTTATTAGTTTTCTCGGTTCCAACAATAGTGGTCGCTGCTACGTAATCCTTTTCATATTTCTTACCATTTCAAGTAAAGGATAATAACGGATAACAGTACTTGAATGGAAGATCCCGATTTATTTTGTTTAGACTAGGTAATATAAGTTTTTGGCACAGAGATAGCATTGGCTTGAATCCAGCTTGTTCACGTCTTAGCAGTTTCTCTACAGTATACAGAGACTGCTAACCTCTTCATTTCTTACAATCATTAAGGTTTTTTTGGAATCGAAGGCCCTTTCCAGTTGCCCGAAGTTTGTAGTATAACCACGCTTGCCGTATAACTATGGTGATAGAGCTGATGCCAGAACTGAGCCGCGTTGCGCTTTGTTTTATAATTTAGATTATTCACAATGTTACTAGGATTAGTTTGAGCAGTAGGGATGTCCCACCAGGAATTTGCAAATTGCTTCTCGTTCTGTACAAAATGAACTCAAAAATTCGGAATCCGTGACTATAAATTTTATCCGTTCAAAAAAAGTAAGGCTTACCATCACGTTTTTTCGCAAAAAATTGAAACGTTTTTTTCTAGGAAATTCCGGCTCAAAATGATTATTGGTGCAGTACACGTCACGTTCAGCACGAAACTACCGGTAGGATGCATAAGGAAAGCGGTGGTTAGTGGAAGTTTCGTATTTTGAAATTCTGCCAAGTAATCACGTTTTTTCGCAAAAAAATTGAAACGTTTTTTTCGTTGAAATTCCGGCTCAAAATTATTATTGGTGCAGTACACGGCACGTTGAGCACGAAAATACCGGTAGGATGCATAAGGAAAGCGGTGGTTACTGGAAGTTTCGTATTTTGAAATTCTGCCACATTGTGTTTCGAACCTGGATTGCAGACGAACAAGGTGACATATTGAAGCAAACCAAACGTTGATCTACTCATAATTACATATTGATAATCAAAAATAAACGAAACATTCGGAATCCGTGACTATAAATTTTATCCGTTCTTAAAAAGTAAGGCTCATCACGTTTTTCGCAAAAAATTGAAACCTTTTTTTCGTTGAAATTCCGGCTCAAAGTTATTATTGGTGCAGTACACGACACGTTGAGCACGAAAGTACCGGTAGGATGCATAAGCAAAGCGGTGATTACTGGAAGTTTCGTATTTTGAAATTCTGCCACATTGTGTTTCGAAACTGGATTGCAGGCGAACAAGGCGACATATTGAAGCAAACCAAACGTTGATCTACTCATAATTTCATTGATAATCAAAAATAAACGAAACATTCGGAATCCGTGAATATAAATTTTATCCGTTCAAAAAAAGTAAGGCTAACCATCACGTTTTTTCGCAAAAAATTGAAAACTTTCTTTCGTTGAAATTCCGGCTCAAAATTATTATTGGTGCAGTACACGGCACGTTGAGTACGAAACTACCGGTAGGATGCATAAGGAAAGCGGTGGTTACTGGAAGTTTCGTATTTTGAAATTCTGCCACATTGTGTTTCGAACCTGGATTGCAGGCGAACAAGGCGACATATTGAAGCAAACCAAACGTTGATCTACTCATAATTACATTGATAATCAAAAATAAACGAAACATTCGGAATCCGTGACTATAAATTTTATCCGTTCAAAAAAAGTAAGGCTAGCCATCACGTTTTTTCGCAAAAAATTGAAAACTTTCTTTCGTTGAAATTCCGGCTCAAAATGATTATTGGTGCAGTACACGACACGTTGAGCACGAAAGTACCGGTAGGATGCATAAGGAAAGCGGTGGTTACTGGAAGTTTCGTATTTTGAAATTCTGCCACATTGTGTTTCGAACCCGGATTGCAGGCGAACAAGGCGACATATTGAAGCAAACTAAACGTTGATCTACTCATAATTTCATTGATAATCAAAAATAAACGAAACATTCGGAATCCGTGACTATAAATTTTATCCGTTCAAAAAAAGTAAGGCTAACCATCACGTTTTTTCGCAAAAAATTGAAAACTTTCTTTCGTTGAAATTCCGGCTCAAAATGATTATTGGTGCAGTACACGACACGTTGAGCACGAAAGTACCGGTAGGATGCATAAGGAAAGCGGTGGTTACTGGAAGTTTCGTATTTTGAAATTCTGCCACATTGTGTTTCGAACCCGGATTGCAGGCGAACAAGGCGACATATTGAAGCAAACTAAACGTTGATCTACTCATAATTTCATTGATAATCAAAAATAAACGAAACATTCGGAATCCGTGACTATAAATTTTATCCGTTCAAAAAAAGTAAGGCTAACCATCACGTTTTTTCGCAAAAAATTGAAAACTTTCTTTCGTTGAAATTCCGGCTCAAAATGATTATTGGTGCAGTACACGACACGTTGAGCACGAAAATACCGGTAGGATGCATAAGGAAAGCGGTGGTTACTGGAAGTTTCGTATTTTGAAATTCTGCCACATTGTGTTTCGAACCTGGATTGCAGGCGAACAAGGCGACATATTGAAGCAAACCAAACGTTGATCTACTCATAATTACATTGATAATCAAAAATAAACGAAACATTCGGAATCCGTGACTATAAATTTTATCCGTTCAAAAAAAGTAAGGCTAACCATCACGTTTTTTCGCAAAAAATTGAAAACTTTCTTTCGTTGAAATTCCGGCTCAAAATGATTATTGGTGCAGTACACGACACGTTGAGCACGAAAGTACCGGTAGGATGCATAAGGAAAGCGGTGGTTACTGGAAGTTTCGTATTTTGAAATTCTGCTACATTGTGTTTCGAACCTGGATTGCAGACGAACAAGGCGACATATTGAAGCAAACCAAACGTTGATCTACTCATAATTTGATTGATAATCAAAAATAAACGAAACATTCGGAATCCGTGACTATAAATTTTATCCGTTCAAAAAAGTAAGGCTAACCATCACGTTTTTTCGCAAAAAATTGAAACCTTTTTTTCGTGGAAATTCCTGCTCAAAATTATTATTGGTGCAGTATACGACACGTTGAGCACGAAACTACCGGTAAAATTCATAAGGAAAGCGGTGGTTACTGGAAGTTTCGTATTTTGAAATTCTGCCACATTGTGCTTCGAACCTGGAGTGCAGGCGAACAAGGCGACATATTGAAGCAAACCAAACGTTGATCTACTCATAATTACATATTGATAATCAAAAATAAACGAAACATTCGGAATCCGTGACTATAAATTTTATCCGTTCTTAAAAAGTAAGGCTAACCATCACGTTTTTCGCAAAAAATTGAAACCTTTTTTTCGTTGAAATTCCGGCTCAAAGTTATTATTGGTGCAGTACACGACACGTTGAGCACGAAAGTACCGGTAGGATGCATAAGCAAAGCGGTGATTACTGGAAGTTTCGTATTTTGAAATTCTGCCACATTGTGTTTCGAAACTGGATTGCAGGCGAACAAGGCGACATATTGAAGCAAACCAAACGTTGATCTACTCATAATTTCATTGATAATCAAAAATAAACGAAACATTCGGAATCCGTGAATATAAATTTTATCCGTTCAAAAAAAGTAAGGCTAACCATCACGTTTTTTCGCAAAAAATTGAAAACTTTCTTTCGTTGAAATTCCGGCTCAAAATTATTATTGGTGCAGTACACGGCACGTTGAGTACGAAACTACCGGTAGGATGCATAAGGAAAGCGGTGGTTACTGGAAGTTTCGTATTTTGAAATTCTGCCACATTGTGTTTCGAACCTGGATTGCAGGCGAACAAGGCGACATATTGAAGCAAACCAAACGTTGATCTACTCATAATTACATTGATAATCAAAAATAAACGAAACATTCGGAATCCGTGACTATAAATTTTATCCGTTCAAAAAAAGTAAGGCTAGCCATCACGTTTTTTCGCAAAAAATTGAAAACTTTCTTTCGTTGAAATTCCGGCTCAAAATGATTATTGGTGCAGTACACGACACGTTGAGCACGAAAGTACCGGTAGGATGCATAAGGAAGTTTCGTATTTTGAAATTCTGCCACATTGTGTTTCGAACCCGGATTGCAGGCGAACAAGGCGACATATTGAAGCAAACTAAACGTTGATCTACTCATAATTTCATTGATAATCAAAAATAAACGAAACATTCGGAATCCGTGACTATAAATTTTATCCGTTCAAAAAAAGTAAGGCTAACCATCACGTTTTTTCGCAAAAAATTGAAAACTTTCTTTCGTTGAAATTCCGGCTCAAAATGATTATTGGTGCAGTACACGACACGTTGAGCACGAAAGTACCGGTAGGATGCATAAGGAAAGCGGTGGTTACTGGAAGTTTCGTATTTTGAAATTCTGCCACATTGTGTTTCGAACCCGGATTGCAGGCGAACAAGGCGACATATTGAAGCAAACTAAACGTTGATCTACTCATAATTTCATTGATAATCAAAAATAAACGAAACATTCGGAATCCGTGACTATAAATTTTATCCGTTCAAAAAAAGTAAGGCTAACCATCACGTTTTTTCGCAAAAAATTGAAAACTTTCTTTCGTTGAAATTCCGGCTCAAAATGATTATTGGTGCAGTACACGACACGTTGAGCACGAAAATACCGGTAGGATGCATAAGGAAAGCGGTGGTTACTGGAAGTTTCGTATTTTGAAATTCTGCCACATTGTGTTTCGAACCTGGATTGCAGGCGAACAAGGCGACATATTGAAGCAAACCAAACGTTGATCTACTCATAATTACATTGATAATCAAAAATAAACGAAACATTCGGAATCCGTGACTATAAATTTTATCCGTTCAAAAAAAGTAAGGCTAACCATCACGTTTTTTCGCAAAAAATTGAAAACTTTCTTTCGTTGAAATTCCGGCTCAAAATGATTATTGGTGCAGTACACGACACGTTGAGCACGAAAGTACCGGTAGGATGCATAAGGAAAGCGGTGGTTACTGGAAGTTTCGTATTTTGAAATTCTGCTACATTGTGTTTCGAACCTGGATTGCAGACGAACAAGGCGACATATTGAAGCAAACCAAACGTTGATCTACTCATAATTTGATTGATAATCAAAAATAAACGAAACATTCGGAATCCGTGACTATAAATTTTATCCGTTCAAAAAAAGTAAGGCTAACCATCACGTTTTTTCGCAAAAAATTGAAAACTTTTTTTCGTTGAAATTTCGGCTCAAAATTATTGTTGGTGCAGTACACGGCACGTTGAGCACGAAAATACCGGTAGGATGCATAAGGAAAGCGGTGGTTACTGGAAGTTTCGTATTTTGAAATTCTGCCACATTGTGTTTCGAACCTGGATTGCAGGCGAACAAGGCGACATATTGAAGCAAACCAAACGTTGATCTACTCATAATTACATTGATAATCAAAAATAAACGAAACATTCGGAATCCGTGAATATAAATTTTATCCGTTCAAAAAAAGTAAGGCTAACCATCACGTTTTTTCGCAAAAAATTGAAAACTTTTTCGTTGAAATTCCGGCTCAAAATTATTATTGATGCAGTACACGGCACGTTGAGCACGAAAATACCGGTAGGATGCATAAGGAAAGCGGTGGTTACTGGAAGTTTCGAATTTTGAAATTCTGCCACATTGTGTTTCGAACCCGGATTGCAGGCGAACAAGGCGACATATTGAAGCAAACTAAACGTTGATCTACTCATAATTTCATTGATAATCAAAAATAAACGAAACATTCGGAATCCGTGACTATAAATTTTATCCGTTCAAAAAAAGTAAGGCTAACCATCACGTTTTTTCGCAAAAAATTGAAAACTTTTTTTCGTTGAAATTCCGGCTCAAAATGATTATTGGTGCAGTACACGACACGTTGAGCACGAAAATACCGGTAGGATGCATAAGGAAAGGGGTGGTTACTGGAAGTTTCGTATTTTGAAATTCTGCCACATTGTGTTTCGAAACTGGATTGCAGGCGAACAAGGCGACATATTGAAGCAAACTAAACGTTGATCTACTCATAATTTCATTGATAATCAAAAATAAACGAAACATTCGGAATCCGTGACTATAAATTTTATCCGTTCAAAAAAAGTAAGGTTAACCATCACGTTTTCTCGCAAAAAATTGAAAACTTTTTTTCGTTGAAATTCCGGCCCAAAATGGTTATAGGTGCAGTATACAACACGTTGAGTACGAAACTACCGGTAGGATGCATAAGGAAAGCGGTGGTTACTGAAAGTTTCGTTTTTTCACAAAAAATTGAAAACTTTTTTCGTTGAAATTCCGGCTCAAAATGATTATTGGTGCAGTACACGACACGTTGAGCACGAAACTACCGGTAGGATGCATAAGGAAAGCGGTGGTTACTGGAAGTTTCGTATTTTGAAATTCTGCCACATTGTGTTTCGAATCTGGATTGCAGGTGAACAAGGCGACATATTGAAGCAAACCAAACGTTGATCTACTCATAATTACATTGATAATCAAAAATAAACGAAACATTTGGAATCCGTGACTATAAATTTTATCCGTTCAAAAAAAGCAAGGTTAACCATCACGTTTTCTCACAAAAAAATTGAAAACTTTTTTTCGTTGAAATTCCGGCCCAAAATGGTTATAGGTGCAGTATACAACACGTTGAGTACGAAACTACCGGTAGGATGCATAAGGAAAGCGGTGGTTACTGAAAGTTTCGTTTTTTCACAAAAAATTGAAACCTTTTTTTCGTTGAAATTCCGGCTCAAAATTATTATTGGTGCAGTACACGACACGTTGAGTACGAAACTACCGGTAGAATGCATAAGGAAAGCGGTGGTTACTGGAAGTTTCGAATTTTGAAATTCTGCCACATTGTGTTTCGAACCCGGATTGCATCCGGACAAGGCGACATATTGAAGCAAACCAAACGTTGATCTACTCATAATTACATTGATAATCAAAAATAAACGAAACATTCGGAATCCGTGACTATAAATTTTATCCGTTCAAAAAAAGTAAGGCTAACCACCACGTATTTTCGCAAAAAATTGAAAACGTAGGAAATCGTGAGGTGTATGAAATAACTATTTTCAAGCCGAATTCAGTACTCTGGTCTTCCGTACCTACTTTTGTTTTGTTGCCAATATTATCCCAGGTACTTTGTGCTTGATGCTATTCAAATGGTACAGGTAAATTGCATAAAATAATACTTATAACTTCAATTACTTACTCAACTTAAATTCCATAAAATAAATCTCATTTTTCTAAAAATAAATAAACAATATTATATTAAATTGTTCATTTATTTATTAATTTCAAATAATTCATATTTTTTTGTAATATATAATAATATGACAATTAATAAAAGTTGTTTTTGTTGTATTTATATACAAATATTTATTTAATTAAATATATAAAATCTGATTTATTTTAAAATTATATATAAATAAAAATTAAAATTGACTTTATGTGATATTAGGAATTATAATTTAATATTACATTTTGGTTTTACGTTGGATAAATGTATTTTATATATTTTATTTATTTATGGATCTTAGGTTTAAATTAATTAATATTCGAAAGAAAAAAATTAGAAATTGTATTGGATTGTGGTCACGATGGTGGTGATGGTAGTGGTGGTAATGGTTATGGCGGTCTCGCGTTTTATAAATATATGTGATCAATTTTTGTTTTAAGGATTTTCGAATGAATTAAATTTGTATATCAAAATATATTAAATAAAAGTTTATACTAAAATTATGTATATTTACTATTTTTTTTATATGTAAAATAAATAATAAATTGAAAAAATAAATATATGAATTTTGGGATTCTTCTGTTTTCTGTTGGCGGCATCATAAGAATTGCGTTTTGGCACCATAATTTTGCTTCTAATTGTATACAATTTTTTTTTATTTATATGTATATTTATTTATTAAATAAAATAATTTATTTCTATTTTTTTTAGTTATTTAGTTTACTTAATTAACATCAATCACAAATTCTATTTTATTTATGTTTTATTTTAAATTTTATTTAATTTAAAATTTTTTTCTTTCAATATTATTTTAAACTATAGAATTACATTTTATTTATTTATTGTTTGTATGTTTCTTTATATTGATTGGATTGGGTGGTGTGGGTAGCAAAAAATTATAAAACATAATTTTAATGTTTAATTTTACGTATCTGCAAAGCAATTTTATGTTAATTGTTGCTACTTTAAAAATGTGTTTAACAATTTCAAAACTATTTCTGAGATTATTTGTTATTTTAAATTGCACTTTCTATATTCGTTTACTTCGGTCATTTGGTGTGCAGGCGGATACCTATTTAGCACAATAATAATAATTTTTGATAAATGTATGTAAATATGGTTCGAGCGCATTCTATTTAAATTGCTAAGTGGTACGCAGGGACAAACTCAACACAAGTGTAGGCATCTAAATAGTTTAATTTGTTGGTCTACAGAACGTGCTTAATTCTCGTACGTTTGAAACAACTTTTTTGTGATTTTTATAAAAATAAGGATTATTGGTACAAAGTAATTGAGAAGCATTAGATCATACAGTCAACAAACTCTGGTTACCTAAAATGCCTAAGTTAAGGTACCTAAATTATCATATTATGACAGAGTGAAACCGGCTGTTCAAAAGTTGGTGAACCGAAATGCCGCAGTCTCTTTATCTAGTTTTGTTGTCGATTTCGAACTCGTTTGTCATTATTTTGTGGCAAAATTTGTTATAGGTTCTGGTACCTAAAAAATAGCGGAAAACCAATATTTTAACAAAAACAAGTAGAGACCAAACCTTTTTAATAAAGGATTTAGCTAAATTAAGTTTAAGTTGGATTTTTCAATTATATTTCGCCAGAATGGGTCCTCAAGATTTAGAGGAGCCTTCATTTTTTAATGGCACCTTTAATTATTTGTATATCAACAGAACTTGTTCTTCATTCTGAATACGATTTTCATCCCGTTTGTCGATTTCGCTGCTAGCTTTACAACCTGACTTTATTGGTTATTTCGGCTACGCTGAGAGCCTGGCCGTGTCAGTTTAATATAAACATTTAAATATTCTGTAATCTTAATGCTACGCGCTCTACAAATTGTAAAGATGTGGTACCTTGAGAAATGTTTGCGCGTTAATCCAAGAGCAGCTTACTGGTTTTTATAAGGCTGAACTAAACAATATTGGTGAACTATCTCTTCTCTTTTTGGGAAAACTAAACAACATGATGTTACCTGAGATAGTAAACTTTTATTTTATAGATATCCCAAAATTTTGTAGAAATGCGTGTTTCATTGACGAAACACGGCTCAACCTCCAGCGAGGTTTATGAGCTTCCTTGAATTTTTATAAGAACATTTTGAATTCGGCACCCTCTTTGATTTCATTCAGAGTTATAAAATATGAGAACTTGGGTTTAAACTTACCTATTTCTTCTAATTTGTATGTTGTAACATTTACGTAGAAACACATCAAAATATTTCTTCATTTTTAAAAGCACAGTTCTTTGGAGTTTTACCATCGGTGACATTAAGAATAACTTACGTACTTCTGATATTTGAAGAGAGAGAGAGAAACTTAAGCTTGATTTACACTGTGGTTGCAGGTTTTTAGCTGACGGCCAGGCGCCTATAAGATAATATTTTACATTGACTATACGCAGAACTCATCTACACTGACTCTACATTCTCAACACACCTTTTCGTACCATCATTAGAAGCTCAAGGCGGATTCAGTGTTGCGCTCGTTCGTTCTTTCCTTCCTTCTGACAATTTTTTTTAAATCAATCCAAGTTGCTGAAAAAAATTCACAAGCAAAAATCGTCATTTTAACCAAAAAAAATTCAGAAGGAAGGAAGGAACGAAAGAACGCAACACTGAATCCACCTTGTCAGACACCCAATTATTGAAATAATCAGGCATCCATGAGTCTGTCGATGGGTAAATCACCGAAAAAGAAATATCGAAGCAGAATCCTGGTTGCAATTTGAACTAAATAAATTCTAAATTTGCCAATGCCCTGCAATCAAACTGTAAGCGTTCCACGCGTCTATGCACCGCTGGCGAGAAGCAGTGGAGCAAGCCGCGCCTAAGATGAATGGCTGCCATATGGCAGAAACAAGATAGTCTGCAATGCAAGTGTAGGAGTCCATGACATAGCACCGGTAAGTTATACCTTGCAGCAGGTTAAGTTACGCAAAACGGATTTGTATTTAGCCATGGGTCACCCAACCACAGAAGCGTAAGGTAGCATAGGAAAAAAACAGAGATTTGTAAATAAACAGCAGCCTGTTGGGAGTGAAGCCCCAAACCCTCTTCTACATTCCCAAAAAATGGCAGTGGCTTTTTGAAGCTCTACGTCTAAGGACTATAGCAGTCTACTTTTAGATGAGTTAACGTGCAAGCCCTTCTTCAAGCACCACGGTGTTTATCTGCAACCAAAAAAACTAAGTTAACAGTAACCCAGTTGGAACTTTGTCAACATGCACGTGAACAATTTTTTATGAAAGACGTGTCTTGCTCTTTTCTATTTTTTTTAAGTGCACAAGAAAAAGACAAAAAATACTTTCTGGTCGATTTTTGATGGTATGTTGACTAAATGATTTAGTGATGACTAGTCATATTAGTTTCTCATATGATTTGTCCAATTGCAGTCCACGTTCGATGACAATTGTGAGACATGTCTTCTTACACGAAAAAAATTAAGAATTTCTTACTCGAAACATATATGACAAGTCTTCGGTCTTTCTGATTCTGTTAAGTACTTTTAATATGGCGTAGGTAAACAATCGAGAGGATTGAAATAATTTGCATGTCATTTCATGTTCTTTTTTTGTGACAACGCCATTATATTATTTTCTGTATAAGGTGTTAACAGTTTGTTTATGAAATTGGTAAGTAAATATTTTGTAATTGATTTAATTGATTTTTTTTTAATTGTAACCAACATTTTTTCATTTTTTTAGGTTTAGTAAAAATGCAAAGCTCACCCATTTGGATTACCAGCACATATACGGAAAGATGACGACTATTTTTTAAATAAGTTAATTTATGTATTTAAATAAAATTAGAAATATTAGTCTTCATTTAAATAAAATGTTTCATTATATATACACATTTTATGTACATACATCATCACATATTATGATTCATTTCAGATATATCAGAAACAATTCATTTGAGACATGTCATATTCGATTCGTCTATGAGTTCTCACATGCGACTCATCTAAGACATTTCGTAAACGATTCATCTCAGACATGTCGTAAACGACTCATCTCAGACGAGTCACAAACGAAAATTAGTCCCATTTGTTGATAAATATTTATACACGTGTCATGCTTGACCGTCGCTGATGTGTCACTAGTGTGTAGTCAATGAACTTCCTGCTGGGATATAGCTCTAACCCTTAAAGCCAAGTTGCGGCAGTATAACAAGTACCTAAGATCCATGCTTAGGTACTTGTTATACTGCTGCCACTGCAATTCAAGTTGCGATGGTTCAATCAATACCAAAATTGATTGCGGGTCTGACCAGTTTAACACGATTTTCCAACTCAGTAAGCGTATGTTGAGTGCTACTGAGTGGGAGGATAGATACAGTAAAAAAAGCACTGTTTGCTTGAAAGAGTAGAAATAAGTGATTCCGATTGATTAATTGATTCTGGAAATCCGTGCTGTAATTGAGCAGGAAAAAGTCCTTCCGGACCAGCTGATTTATAAGGTGCGGTAAGGAGAATAAACTCAGCGCAACAAATAATTATAAACCTGTAGTCTAAGAAGTTCCAATTGGGCGGATTAGCGTTTGCTCGGAAGCAATAAAATCAGAATGTCGCAACTGAGAAAATTAACAGAAGAGAATTTCCAGAGGCATATTAAGTCTGGCGATCCCGAAAAGGCTATTTATTTCTTCATTGAAGTTAATCAGAATCTTAGAATTTTTTATATTCGTTTTGAGCTGCTAAACAGTTATCGCTATCAATCTGAAGATTACATCTTCGGGTTCTATTTTTCAGTCCGTTGGCACTTTCCCCTTGGAAGTATTATAAGGACAGAACACCAAAAACGCTTGTTCTGAGATTTTTCCTTGGTAGTAAGAGGACAAGATTTTTCGAAAGCTAATGTGATTGCATCCGTCAAAGGCGAAGCTAGCAATTCAATTTCATCTATAGAACATGATTGAGTACTATGGCTTTTTATATTTTCAAAACGAACTTTTATTCAATTTTTTAATTTATGCGGCAGTAAACTAATAAACACAATGAATTCTGGGTTAAGTCAGTTGACAAAAGATGTCTCTTTAGTCATAGGGGAACTGACTATGGCATATTTATTTAGATAGATAGGTATCGTTGATTTCCACATCAACAAGGAAAACGAGAATTGTCAAATCTATTGTTATGACAATTTTTATCCTCTTGCGCTTCACATAGCAAAGCACGATTCACGTTTTGAACATTGCTGTTATGTTATTTTATTTCCCCGCTTCCTATTAGAATTCGTATTGAGAAAACAAAAATGACATAACATAACATAAAATTTTAGATCCCGGAATTTCAGTTATTTGATCAATTTTGGCATCACGTCATTTCCCCATGCACATTACCGGTACATTTGCAAATCTACTGACATAATTAATGTGTGATAAGGATGTCTATACATATTGAAAAGCTGTCATTCCTATTCAACTGAACTGCGGTTTATATTGTGGACCCTATAAACTTCTCCGATCAAATAGGGCCAGCAATCAATGCAGAATTTATCGTTTTTGTTGACTAATTATTCACATAATGCTTTACAACTACCACCATAAATAAAAGAGAAATATAATTAAACCAAACTAGATAAATTATGTGATTGTGAAATACCAAACTTTTACACTGATAAATTTAAAAAAAAATCTAATTGGATTTGTCTTGTAGTGTAAAATTCAAATATTTTAAGACTATTTTTATTTCTTATCCTAGAAAAATCTCCGAGATAGAATACAAGTGGTGCAACTGTATCATGAACTAAAGTCTCCAATTTTGGTAAAGAGAGCATTTAGGACTCTAACAAATCGGGATCCGCCCAGTCGGTGGACCATTATGCGAATTGTGGAGAGGTTCAATACACATTGCACAGTTCATAGAACGCCTTACCACCGAAATCCGTCAGTTCGCACGGCAAACAACATCGCCGTAGGGGCCGCAGCAATTCATAACAGTTTTGGCATTTCAACATTTTTTCAACAGACTTGCGCCGACTACGAATTTGGTTCCGAAATGTATGGTTTCAGCAAGATGGAGCTAGTTGTCACATAACAAGACAATAAATGGCGGTCCTGCGTGAAAAATTTGGTGAAAAAATAATCTCACGAAACACCGAACATCGTTGGCCTGCCCCAAGGTCACCAGACCTCACTGTTATAGATTTTTTTTTACGGGGGTATTGTAAACAAAAGGTCTATAAAACTAAGCCACGCAATAAAAATGAATTAAAAGAAGCCATCAGGGCTGTTATTGACGCAATACCCCGGGCAACATTAACAGCGGCAATGAACAACATTTTGGTCAGATGCAGGATTTGCATTAACGAAGGTGGAGGACACTTTTTTTTTTTTTTATATAAATATTCACATTGGTTTTTGTAGCAACATTTGTGCCCCACCCTGTACCTATTTCGTGCGGAAATTGAGAGACGAGACCACAATTTTGTGTATACGTATACGACGTATAATACATAATTTTAAAAGTGTGCCGTCATTTTGTTAAACATGTATGTGTGTTATTTTTGTGATCATAAGAATCAAAATTTATTGAACCGGGTGGAATCGGTTCAAATTTTTTGTGCTTCCACTCCTGTTTTGTGACATTTCCCATGGTATTGAGATGAGGAATTTGACGTTTTAGTTTAAATTTAAACACTTCAGTGTCATCGTCAAAAAAAAATGCTAAGTTTAAAAAAAAGTATTTTTTACGTGAAATATATAAATTTTAACTTAAAATCAAAACATTGAAAATGGATTCACATGCGCTCTAATTAGACCTGTTTGTTACTAATACAAACACAATTATTCAATATTAGTGCATTCCGGGAATTCTTCGCTCATAGACCAAAATACGCGTACTGGGGGCCGATTTTGTTCAAAATTCGACAGTTGAAGAAAAAATAACCGGAAGTATATAGAAGTGATACGTGTATTAGTGTTAGTGCGAATGTGCGCCATTTATAATTTAAAATTTGTAAATGCAAATATGCTTTAAATAAAATTAAATTTATTTAATTTTTGTTTTAAAATAATTTCTAAAACATTTATTCGACATCGCATTGAAAAAAAAATTATGTGTAGTTAAATTTTTTTTCTTAATAATTGACGCACACTTTGTAAATGTGTGTGCTACTCAGGAACATATTTTATAACTTTTGTAATTGCAATGATATTTCGTCGCAGAAAGAAATGCATTGTTGAGAATTGAAAAATATGACGAGTTCATAAAAAATGAAAGTTATTTGCGCGAACATGTTAACTCGCCACTCAAAAATTTTGTGAGATGTCAAAAAAGTGAGTCAACGGAAGGACATAAGCACCAAAAAAACTGAACCGATTTGTACCGATTCATAATTTTTGATGCTTACATTTGCAAAAAAACAAACAAATTATAACTGCAGAAAAATTACACACACTAATATAAAATTGTATACTATACTCCTTATACGTATACGAAAACGTCATGTTTCGTCTGTTGGATTTTGAACAAAATCGACCCCCTGGTGTCATTGTGAAGATCAACAATTTTTCAACGAATTGAACTGATTACGAGAATTGTTATACAATTCACCACTCCTTTTTTAATTCAAGAGATTACTATTTTAGGCAATATTTCTACTTTCATATCTTCGATCCTAGACATGTTTACGAAGCTTCATCTATATGGCTATAGTCAAAACCCTATCTGTGTGGTGAACTGGATTTAATTATGACAATTTTTCACTTGTGCAGCGTCATTCATTCATGGTGCAATTTTATTTCACCGATCCTAGACATATTCACGGGATCTCACCTACATGGTGAACCGGATAAAATTATGATTTTTTAACTTATTTAAAGCCACTTTTACGGTTTACGGTTATATTGCCGATCCCGAAAATGTTCACATGACTTTGAATAATTTGAAAAAATTTTATTTCACCAATTCTAGAGATTTCTCACCTACATGGCTAATAGCTCACTCAAAAGGAGCATTGGTGAACGTTATCTAATTATGATGCTGTTTAGCTAGTATAAAGATATTTTTAGTCTTCTATCGAATATTACAGAAATGTTCACGGGCTTGATAACTCAAATTTGGATGGCCATTATCGGCTATTCCCGAAGATGGTGATTCGCAGTTCCGGCTAGTTTATGAAGATAATCAATGAATCTCCTAACTAAAACCATCTAGTGCTAATAATGCAGGTCTTTGCTACGAATTTTGATCTTCTAGGTAATTCAGGGCTGGCTAGTACATGCAGTTGGCCATTGAGTCACCTAGCAGAAACCATCTAGTGCTAACAATGCACGACTTCGGGTTTATTGCTACGAATTTTGATCTTCAAGGTGTGATGCCATTTTTATTCACATTTGGATGGATATTATCGGCCATTACCGAAGATCGTGATTTAGATATTGTTAGTACATGAAGTTGGTCATTGAGACACCTCTACCCAGCACCATTTAGTGCCAATGATGTGCGACTTCAGGGTTTTTTGTGCGAATTTTTAATTTTTATAATCTTTAATACTAAATATGGATGCTCAATATCGACTATTTCTGGAGATCGTGATTCATGTCTCGCTAATACATGAAGTTGGTTATTAAGTCACCTAACTAAACCGATTTAGTTCTAACAGTGCACGGCTTCAAGTTTATTGCATGAAACATACAAAATAATATTATAGTTGAACCCAATGTGCAATACCAATAGAATTCCGTTTACGGAAATCCATGGTCCAAAGAAAAGTGTACCTGAAATTCCAGTGTGGGTGTGAAACCCGACTAAAACGATATAAAATCAAATTGAAAGGTGGAATTTCGTCGGAAACTTGGTTTATTCCATATATGTATGTACATTTCCGTACTAATTTAACACACGTTACTGCATGCAAATAGACTTCCAGCACTGAGCACGCAGCACCTTTACAGGGAAAAATTAATAAATTTCTATTGAAATTAAAAATAACTATTTGTTGTAATTTTTAAATTTTTTATTTCAATTTTAAAAATCCGCCTATGTAGTGTATTGATTGCATTTTGACGGGCTAACCCACCTGATAGATTTTCACACAGCATATTAAAAAAAAAATTCAAGAACATTTTTCATACAATATTTTTGTCATTGTTAATATGTAAAAGGCAACGCCATTGCGAAATGTTTTTTTATTACCTCTTTAGTATAGTCCGATTTAATTAACCACTTAATGCTATAATTTTAAAGTTAAACTAAATTTTTTTTCTACGTTACTGTAATAATTAAAAATCATTAAATTAATACACAAAACGAGAAAATAAAATAAACAGAAAGATACATGCAAAATCTTATGCGCATTCTCTCGGCGACTTGTCACATGAGACTAAAGATTCTATAATTTTTAAATTATAACCACACCATTTTGATTGCCTATAACTTTGTTCTGTGTGATTGCCTGTAACTGTGTAAATATTGTCACTATTTCTGCTCGTTCTTGTGGCGTATATTTGTCCATTATAAAATTTGGGCGTCTACACAACTCAATGGTTAAAGCGAAACTGAGCTAAACGTCACATAACCAAGATGGCGCAATCAAAATGGTAGCGGGACTTTTGCCCCACCCATTATGAAAAGCAAATATTGTACGTTTGTTCGATTAAATTAATATAAACCCCCAATTAATCGTACACCAAGCAGAAATTGTAAGTAAACTACAAAACATACGAACCAACAAGAAACATATGACTCGCATGACATTATTAGACGAATTTTTTGAGCAAATCTCATGGGTGACTATATTCAAGTTGGCGAAAAATAATTCAACTTTATAATCTCCCTTCGTGAACACTAAATTAGCTGCATTGCTTTCGCAAATCCCGCTTAGCTTGAATATTATAGGCCAATTTTGGTTTCAGATATATTTGTTTCTGAATTTCTAGTAACGGAAAATAATTGTTCATCATAGTTGGCTTTTATGTCAGTAGTAATTGTAATATGAATCGGTTTTATGAAAATCTTTTTTTTAGTTTTATATAAAGCCAACTCTACTTTAATTACTACTGATAAATACGCCAACTGTAATGAACAATTATTTTCCGATACTGGAAATTCACAAACAAATATCTGAAACCAAAATTGGCCTCTAATATTAAGCTAAGCGCCTATTATAAAAATAATAAAATTACCGCAAAACAGAAATAAAAAGCCAATTATTTTGTTTCAACCCAGTATGCAATTTTTCCATTGTGTGGAAAAAATAGGTGTATTCCATACTAAATTCCGTACTACAAAATATCAAAGACACAAAAATATAAATTTTGTGTTAAAATAATTATCTTTCACTTTCTGATTCGTGAACTATTTTATTTTTTGTTTTGTTAGTTGCCTCGGGGTGACATGTGCATTCCTGTGTTTTCCGCGATTTTTATTTTTGATTGAGTCGACTTATGTTGTTGGTGTTTATTTAAATTATTTTTGTAAATTATCAAATACAAAATTATTATATGAGTTCGTGATAACTAAATTTGGATATAAAATACAGTAACAAAGATATTTTAAAATGGCGTTGTCATTTATTTAAGACGATGTAAATTTTAGATCAATCTTATCGTTTTTTCACGCCGACACATGTTTGTGACACTTTTCTTTGGCGAATAGTATGAATCTCCGTGTATTTCTACATGGTTGTTTCCATAGAAAGAGAGTGGTTTTTGCAGGCGAATGGGAATGGAAAATATAATTTATTGTATCTTTGATATTTTGTAGTACGGAATTTAGCATGGAATCAAAATACTTAATTCCGTACTACGAAATATCAAGGACACAAAAGTTCAATTTTGTCCGAAAATAATTTTCTTTCTCATTCTGTTTAACGTTTTTGTTTTATTTTATAAGTTGTTATTTTGTATCTCCTGTTTTATGTTACAGGTTGGCGGATAAATAGACTCACAGCTGTGTGTGCAAATTTTTTGTTATTTTAATGTCATAAGCTTCTAATTATTAATGTAAATTTTTATAAATTCTCAGTGTAAAAGAAGTTATCGCGATCATCAAATTTGAACTAGAAAGGTAATAAAAATTTATTTTACAATGGCGTCGCCATATTCATACAAAACGTAAATACATTTAAGATGAAGTAAATTGTTGAAAAACGTTCATGTTTTATTTTTTCAAGATTACATATTTCAATGCTGAAGTTGAAGATTTAAAATTAGGTGGCGCATGGCAGATGAAAATATATCTGTATTTCTCCTGTAAAAAATATTTAATTTCGAAAGAAAATTATCACTAGTTCCATTTTAAAAGGACTACGCAAATCGGTTTTATTTGTACGTGGAAAAGTGTTAGAATGGAATCTAGTATGGAAAAGTGTATGGAAGTAAAACGAGTATCCAGCAAAATCCAACCTTCTTTCCAATTTGATTTTTTCTCTTTTTACTAGTCGAGATTCACACCAACGCCGATATTTTTGTGACACATTTCTTTGGCGAGTAGTACGGATTTAAGTGTACTTTACATAGTTCTTTCCACATACGAATGTAAACAGAATTCCGTCTGCATTGCATATTGGGACTACAAGACAAATTGGAAATTTTTAAAATTTAACAGTGTACATTTTTGGTATATATTTCACAATCAATAAACAATACTTAATAAATAATTATTAAATTCGGTAATTCTTAAGACATAATGATGAAGATTAGGTATAATAATAATAATAATTTTTTTATTTAGTATTTTATATAAATTGGATATTTATTTGTTTTAATAAATTTAATACTACAAATAAATAATAATAGATTATAGAAACAACTATTATACTATTTTTTTATTATAATAATAATAAATAGGTAATTTATGTAATAATAAAAACAACATACAACACTAATAAATAGTAAAATTATAAAATTCTGAGTTTTAATAAAATATTAGAGATAATAATAATAAATATTTTTGTTTTGTTTGTTATATAAATATTATTATTTTTTTTTATTGTTTTTAGTTTTAGTAATATCGCAAAATAATTAAATATATTTTAATTACATTTTTTTTATTATTTTTTTATTTATTTTTTATGCAAATGACCCTGTATAGTTTAAAGGCTAATTTAAGTACATATAAAATTATATTTAATAAAATTCAATTATATTTTTTTGTTAAATTTAATTATTTTGTATTAGTTTTTTTTTATAACATAGAAAAAAAATGTTTTGTATTTGATGAGATATTTAGATAAATTCGAATCGGGTCTAGAAAATTTATATCTATTAAATCTGTCCCTGGTGGATTGGATTGCCTGATCATTTGGATAATTTTTCTGGGGGTGATAAAATTATTTAAATATTTTTTATATATCACAAATTCATCATTATTATACATAAATATATATGGTATATCAGGCAACCCTATACAAGGAGTATTATTCAAATCAAAATGTAATTTTAATTGTTTTTTTATAAAGTCAGATGTTTTATGAAAATTACAAAACAAGCAAAATATATTTTTCTATATTTAAATATTTTTTTTTTTTTTCTAAAATTTCGACTAAATGATTATTATCGATTATAATGGAAATGAGGTGGGGGTGGCTAACATTAAAATTTCAACTAAATATAATATCTAGCCATATTATTATGCAATATTCTCTCTAACGTTTTCTTATTTTATTAACCAATATTTTAATAATAATTTATATAATAAAAATTTTGTGTTAATTTTAATTTTTTGGGTTTTGTCTGGTAACAGGAAACAAACAATAAATTAAAATCACAGCACTTTGAAAATATTGCAATTATTATATTAATTTAATACTTGTTTATAATTAATCATAACTTAATTGCTTTCTGCCTTAATTAAATAATTTTAAATTATTTAGTTTTTTAATTATATGATAATTGATGAATTATATTAGAATTTTGAGCAAGATAATTTATAGTTTGACACAATTGTTTGAGCATATTAAAATATTTTATATTCTGGACGAACAGTTTACTGATAAAATAAAAGGGGGTTTAGTATGCAATCCCAAAATCATATTTCCAAATACAAAATCACAAAATCGAGATCCAAAATTTTTAAATCCCAACGGAAATTTACAAAATCTCAATTTACAAAATCCCAGTTAACAAAATCTCAAATAAAGAAATCTCATTACCAATTATATATAATATTTATTAAATTTATTTATTTTGAAATTTAGGTTAGTTGAATTTTTCTTTTATTTTTGGATAAGCGACCCGTTCCCAGGTCGCTTATCCAAAAATAAAAGAAAAATTCAACTAACCTAAATTTCAAAATCACACTTAACAAAAAAATTTGGGTGGGTTCAAATGACAAATTTTAAAATTCCTATATACAAAATTTCATTTTATGCCCGTGGAAATATGAAAGGCGTGCACCTTTAATATCCCCATGGGCATAAAATGAATTCCTTTTTTTGGAAGTTTGTACATTAGAATCTTGAAATTTGGCATTTTGTATAGGAATTTTATATTTTTGAAATTTTATTTTTTGGAATTTTGAATTTGTTCGGCCCTCCAAAAAAACTCATCCCTGTTTTGTACACTTTCAACAAGCGGTAATTTAGTAAACAACGGAAATCATGTTTTTGTATCAATTTGTATGAACAATTAAATTATATAATAATTTAAATAATTAAATTAAGTCAATTAGAATTTTTGCAAAATGTTGCAATTATTATTAAACTGAAGAAATGGAATTTTTTCCTAAAACCAATAAATTATGAAATTTTCATTGGAATTTACGGTAATTTGTAAAATGGAATTTTAAGATTTTGTTAAGTGTGATTCTGAAATTTAGGTCAGTTGGAATTATTAATATTTTGATAAGCGACCCAGTTCGCAGTTCTGGCAATTATGGCACAGTTGTTCAGTATTCACGCGACATATCCCTCTCGTAATTTGTTTAATGAGCAAGAAAAGCAAAAAATGTTTTTCGATTTTTTTTCCATCTTCATCTACTTCATCATATTCTGCAAGAACTATTCATGTTACAGCACGTGAATTTTTTCCCTCAACCGAATTTAAAGTATTTGGTATCAGGTTCAAAAGTCAAAACCAAAAACAGAATATGGAAAGAACGAAGCTTGAAATTCGAATGATTAAAAACCCCGCTTTTTTTTGTCCCTCCAATCGAAATTAGAAATTATTTTAAGAAGTTATGGTATAACCACTTCAAGGATTCCGGTTCAAAAAAAAATTGCAAATAGATAAAAACAACTTATATTTCAGGGCTGAACCATACAACTTGACCCCGATATGATCAGAGGTTTGGGTCCGTTGAAGATAGAAGGAAGGAAAATTTTCCGTGCACTCAAAATACCGTAGAGGCCTGGCATCGACGACAAAAGTGGTCGTGAGGAAACGAAACAGTAGTCTTTATAAAATTATAAGCGATTTGAGGAAGGAGCTTAATTTCCCACAAACAACTTATAAAAAAATTAAAAAATTAAAAGTGTACAATTTCCTAAAAATTGGTGAAATTTTAAAAGGTGTAAGCAAATTAAAAGAGTTATCAGTATACGAATTTTGTTCGAAAACCGCGACTTGAGAGTTTGGAGTTTATCTGTTGTTTCTTCAGCACACTGATGTAAATATAAAATGTATTATTGACATCAATCAACAATAACATTAATTTTGTGCATCTAGTAGGTTAGTAACCAGCAGCAAAACTCCCAACTATCAAGTCTCAGTTTTCGAACAAAATCTGTACACAACGTTTGATGACAGGTAAAACTGATTATTTAAAAATTATAGCTTATAACGTAAATCTCATAAATTAAATGAATAAAATTGACGTTTTTCAGTTTGGGATTTTTCGCACAATTTTTCTATTGTGTATTTTATATGTATTTAGGTTTATTATTTTTTTCATTTTGAATAGCTGTGATTTGTTTTTGGGAATTCCATATGGCTCACAATAAGAGTGTTGGGGACTTTTCCCGTTTTTTCAAAATACCGTTTTCAAAATTCCGTTTTGAAAATCTCGTTAACCAAAACCCCGTACAAATGGGGTGTTGATATCAAATGTGGCTGATGTTTTCTCATTTTAGCAGTCAGACTTACAAACTGTACTTAATGTTAATCTTAACGGCGAAGTGACCCCTATTCGGAATATGGACCGACCGGGCGAAGAGGTACTTGTCCCAAGTAGAGGAAATAGATAATTTTGTATCTTATCGATAAGGACTGAACGTTGTGTTCCGGAACCAGGAGGAGCTTCGAAAGGGATGGAAAATCACACTCATAATGTCCACACCATAATAATGGCAACTGTCTTAAATGTGAAAATTACATTTGCATAGCTTTGTTAAACATCGATCAAAATGTCTTTTGCAGTCGTGCAAGCTTTCACTTTAAAAAGTAATTTTAAGACCAGTGGTGACATGGCCCTACTCTTTTTCCCTAATTTCGTGATAGAAATCAATAACAAATGAAATAAAAATTGAAACAGAGTATTTTATTCTATACCTTTCCAACTTCAAATTGGAAATAATCATTTTCAAATTTAAAAATAAAAAACTCACAGTGTAAAACAATAATTATGATCAAAAAGTTATTAATATATATAGTAAATTAAAAAATCATATCGATTAAATTTAGCATATCTGCAGATCGATTCTGGCTTTCCCTAAAAGGAATTAGGAAAAATATTTACATATAATTTTGAACGCAAAAATTTTTTTTCTGGTGTACTATGGTAAACAGTTGGTGTAAATTTTTTCAAAAACAAAATAAAATTGAGAATATTTGTCCGATCCAATTTAATTTAGAAAATAAAAATTTTGACAAAAACGCTATGGGAAAGCGAGACTCGACCGCTGGTAAGAATTTTTGAATATATGCCACATATTTAGCACTGTTTGCATCAGATAAATTTGGTAAATTCTATTATAAAATATTTTCAAGCTTTTGTAGGCGTAATTCGGTTTGCGTCAAACCTGTCCTATTTTCACCTGCTAAAATCTGTGGCATTTCACTTGGTAAATCTAATAGAAGCCATAAGAACCAACCAAGCAAGTTCCTCTTCTTACTTCTTGATGAATAAGCCCCATATTACCTATGCCTGGATTCCAGTATTATATTCCAGTAGTACAAAATAGAAGTCATTTAAAGGAAATAGAACCGTTGAAATTCTTACTAGTATGAACAGATTGTAATGGAGGCTCGTCGATTCGAAAGACATTCCGGCTAACAGTACCTCAAGAGGCATCAAGCATGGCAAGTTACCAAATTTTACTTTACAGTGGAATGGTCCATAGTTTATACTTTTATAGTAAATCGTAAAGTGTAGACCCAAACTCAATGTCGTCAGACTAATATCAAAGATTATTTAGTGAAACGAATTTCGAGCTTCAACAATCAGACAATTGGTGCAGTGATTAAAGCTTTGGCACTTGAACCGGGGATACTGGATTCCAGTGTCACCAGAAGCAGGTCGCAAAAAAAAATTTACTTCATTAATTACGAACGGTGATGTTAATAAACACAACTATGACCTTCTGGTGGAGTATAGAATTCAGCTCCAACTCTCCGTTCATGTCAGTGTACAGCTTGTCCCAATCTACTCTAGCGCCAAATATATAAACTTGGGTTTGGGTAATACCCGTAAGATGTTCAAAGAGCAGCAGACGTATAGCAGAATCCACTTTTTGATTGTTAAATGAAATATCACCTTGAAATGTGTTATGAACTTTTTATGTTTCAGGGAAACAAAATCAATGAAAAACCAATTAAACCGCTAAATCGAAATTTCGACATTTTTTAATACCTATTCTGGGTTTCGTGTTCACGATGTCTACTGTGGCCAAGTAATAAAAATCAAACTTGGGTATTAACACGGTGCGTTCTGAGTACGAATCTTTTGTAATTTGTGTTCGCCAAAATGTTTACTATTTCAAAGAAACGTTTTACGTATCACTTTCGCATAGAATTTTTGAAATTAAACCAGCAAGCTGCGGTTTTAATTCCCCTTGAAGATCTATCGATTGCCATAAACGTCACAAGTATTTAGGGCGGTACGGACCAGTACCGTCGTCCATTTAAACTTTAATTTTAATTCTATCTAAAAAAAATTTTGTTATAAATAAAATATTTTTTTTTTTTGAATTAAATAACATAATTAAATTCATCAATTACATAATAATAATTTGTTATCTTCCATAAATTCATTTTTGTATTATTTATTTATAATTTAATAATTTTGAAGCTCTAATTTATATGATTGCCTTGCATTCCATTTTAACAATCTAATTTTTTCTTTTAAATACTTTCTAAAAATCCTACATACTAAATTTTTTAAATAATGTATAATAATCTATTTTATTTATAGTATTTTGTTTCTTCTTAATTAGTGTACATTAAAAAAAAATAACAATTAATATGTAATGTAATTTAAATATAAAAACAATAAAAAAAATTTAAGTGCAAGAATTAATAAAAATAATTTGTTATAATGGAAGAATTTAATATTATTTCATTTTTTTTGTTATTAAACATTACATTAATTAAATTCGACATTGATATAAATTTATGTGTTTTTTTTTTTATTTTTAAAGATAAATATTAAAAATAAAACGTAATTAAAAATATTTATATTTTTATTTATTTTATATAGAAAATTAAAAAAAATATTTTTTTTTTTGTTTTTTTTATTATTTATTAATAATAATTTAGAATACAATCACACAAATATGATTTGTTTTTTTTTATTTAGTTTAGTTTTTAAAATACTTATATGTTTCTTTTTTAGAATTTATATTAAATTTTTTTTAAATAAATTATTAATGTTTTTTTTTTACTTGAGCAAATATTTCAGGTTGGTTTAATTTTTTTATTATTATAATACAAATTGTTTGTAACTTTTATGCAATAATAATAAACAAATTCATTTGTATGTAATAATGTGGTGAAAAATCTACAATTGATAATTTTTTGTTATAATCATGATTTACAAAAAAAAAATTATTTCTATTTTTTACCATTATTATTACAATTGCAATTTATATTTATTGTATGGGTTTTCTGATTAAGTACCATAAGGTTTCTGGAAGTTTATCCCGTTTTCTTTTTCATTTGCAAAATAAATAACTAAAATAAATTAATAATTAATAATTTAACGTATAAAAAAATAATAAAATAATATTAATTAATAAAATTACATACAAGAAAATTGTTAAAGGTGATTCGATATCCATCCGTTTTAAAAATGTTGTGAAGCAATCAACTTACCTGTCATATCGTCTATGCATTTTATCTAAATAATTCTAAATACTCACCACCAGCAAAAATCTCAACCATACCTTGGCAAATGACTGGCTCTGGCAAATGATTTTCTCTCCACTGACCCACTACCAATCTCACTGGTTAGGTTGGTAGCTGCTGCAATGTCAGCCAACCCCTGCGAAAACCACTCATACCAAGCTCAATAATCTCTATAGATCGTCACCATGACAAATATATCTCGCGACTCACCAGTGGCATTAGTCTGGCTATCCTTGGAAATAGGGAATTGGGAAAAATATGTTCATTGTATTTTTGTCTAAACTGTATTTTTCTGGACTACTGAGGGCATAACTTTGGTGTAAATATTTTCGAAACAAAGTTAAATGGGAAAATATTGTTTTCGTTTTGAAAATTTTTCTACTAAACTT
Organism: Nephrotoma flavescens; assembly: GCA_932526605.1. NCBI lineage: Eukaryota > Metazoa > Arthropoda > Insecta > Diptera > Tipulidae > Nephrotoma > Nephrotoma flavescens. The sequence continues at coordinate 226,540,283 of OW052222.1, read as the reverse complement.
ATTGTTTCAGTACAATTTGAACAAAATGCTATGAAAATATTTTTCTCAATTTCCTAATCCCAGGGAAAGCCAGAATAGTACCACAAGAGAACCATAATGCTGAAAGCATGGAGAACGTGAACCAAGAAAACCACCTCCTTGGCTTAAGAATCAAGCCAAGACCCCGGGGTCTAGCGGGCCATGGTACAAATTTTTTCAAAAATTTTAATTTTCTTTAAATTTTTCCACAAAAATGAGTGTACTGGGCTGGTTATATGAAATTACAGACATGTTCGAATCCGAGGGGTCCAGCCCTGGATCAAAAATTAATTTTTACATGTAAAGATACAAATATTTGATTATTCCAAAATGACTTCTCAGTCGCTCAACCGATCGCCATGAAATGTTTACCATGTAAATGTTGCATATCCAGAACCAACCTTATGATATTTTGGAAGGGGCTGGACCCCGGGGTTTATGGGCTGTGGTACAAATTTTTTCAAAAATTTTAATTTTCTTTAAAATTTTCCATGAAAATGAGTTTATGGGGCTGGTGATATGAAATTACAGACATGTTCGAATCCGAGGGGCCCAGCCTTGGATCAAAAATTAATTTTTACATGTATAGATACAAATATTTGATTATTCAAAAATTTTTATCAAAAATTAATTTTTTATAGATACAAATATTTGATTATTCCAAAATGACTTCTCAGTCGCTCAACCGATCGCCATGAAATGTTTATCATGGAAATGTTGCATATCCAGAACCAACCTTATGATATTTTGGAAGGGGCTGGACCCCGGGGTCTAGGGGCTGCGGTACAAATTTTTTCAAAAATTTTAATTTTCTTTAAAATTTTCCACGAAAATGAGTTTATGGGGCTGGTTATATGAAATTACTGACATGTTCGAATCCGAGGGGCCCAGCACTGGATCAAAAATTAATTTTTTATAGATACAAATATTTGATTATTCCAAAATGATTTCTCAGTCGCTCAACCTATCGCCATGAAATGTTTACCATGGAAATGTTGCATATCCAGAACCAACCTTATGATATTTTGGAAGGGGCTGGACCCCGGGGTTTAGGGGCTGCGGTACAAATTTTTTCAAAAATTTTAATTTTCTTTAAATTTTTCCACGAAAATGAGTTTATGGGGCTGGTTATATGAAATTACAGACATGTTCGAATCCGAGGGGCCCAGCCCTGGATCAAAAATTAATTTTTACATGTATAGATACAAATATTTGATTATTCCAAAATGACTTCTCAGTCACTCAACCGATCGCCATGAAATGTTTACCATGGAAATGTTGAATATACAGAACCAACCTTATGATATTTTGGAAGGGGCTGGACCCCGGAATCTAGGGGCTGCGGTACAAATTTTTTCAAAAATTTTAATTTTCTTTAAAATTTTCCACGAAAATGAGTTTATGGGGCTAGTTGTATGAAACTACTGACATGTTCGAATCCGAGGGGCCCAGCACTGGATCAAAAATTAATTTTTACATGTATAGATACAAATATTTGATTATTCCAAAATGACTTCTCAGTCGCTCAACCGATCGCCATGAAATGTTTACCATCTAAATGTTGCATGTTCAGTATCAATCTTACGATATTGTGAAAGGGGCTGGAAGCCGGGGTCTAAGGGCCATGGTACAAATTTTTTCAAAAAATTAAATTTTTTTACGAGAATGAGGTTTGGAAAGGGGTTATATGAAATTAGAGACATGTTCGAATTCGGGGGGTCCGCCCCTGGATCAAAAATTCATTTTTTCATGTAAAGATACAATTATTTGATTGTTCTGAAATAACGCCTTAGCCGCTATACCGATCGTCATGAAATTTTTACCATGTATATGTTGCATGCTCAGGACCAAGACCACGATACTTTTGAAGGGGCTGGACCCCGGGGTCAAGGGGCTGTGGTACAAATTTTTTCTCAAATTTCAATTTTTTTAAGATTTTTTGAAGGGAATGACTTTAGGAAAGGGATTATATGAAATTAGTGACATGCTTCAATCCGGAAGTCTACCCTGGATCAAGAATTCATTTTTACATGTATGTAAAGATACAATTGTTTAAATGTTCCGAAATAGCGCCTTAGTCGAAAAAATTTAGACACCAAAAAGGAAATCTAGCGTGCGATTGTTATACACAAATTACCTCTACTATAATTGATTTAATTATTCAAATTAATTTTATTAATTTAAATTTAAGACAATTTTTAGGTCCCAAAAATGACGGCGTTAATAAACTAAATAATGAAATTCAATCGGAACTACCCGGGCCACTAATGCAACACAAATCTACCGACACGGTTACTGATGTGAATCAATCCGTCAATTATCCAATAGTTTCTTAATTCTTTGGAACCACCTGGTATTCCACTACACATACTATTTTTAAAAGAGAGTTCACCAATAATACTGCTCCCAAATTTAGATCCACCGAAATTGTGCAACGGAACACGGATTTGTGTGAAGAAATTGATGCCGAATGTGATTGAAGCAACGATTATTACCGGTAAAAGTAAAGGCCGGAGAAGATGTGGTAGTTCCGCGCATTCCTATGATTCCCACCGATTTGCCGTTTGAATTCAAGCGACTACAATTCCCATTACGCCTTGCTTTTGCAATGACAACCAACAAAGCCCAGGGGCAATCATTGAAAATAGCTGGTGTTGTTTTGGAAAATTTATGCTTTTCACATGGCCAACTGTATGTTGCTTGCTCCAGATTGGGAATGCCAAAAAATTTATGTATTTACACACCAAATGGAAAAACCAAAAATATTGTTTATCAAAAGGCTTTATAATAAAAATTATTAACTAAAATATCTTTATATTTATTATTAACTTTGATCTGGTTGAAGGTTTGTAAAAATGGAGTATAATGATATGGCAGTTCGCCTGGATGCATTAACGGAGGCACCCGTTACTGAATACAGGTATGTACTTATAATTTTCTTTTCATATGTGATTGCAACTACAGCGATGTAAAGAGAGAATTCTTGCATAACAATCAATATATTTGAAATATATACCTCCCGTACTCGCCTTTCGAGTACATGGTTCTCTCGACCAGGCCCAAAGTCCAGGCCCAAAAAATGTGCAAATTTATTAATTGATTTCCTCTGTAAATTGTATTGAATTTCTCTTTGTTAAATTGCCAGTTTTGTACTTTGTATCGCGTAATGCATTTGTGAAAGCCTGCGCTAAATTGTGAAATTTTGACAACCGTTTCAGAAGGAATAATCCGACTAGATCGTAAACTATAGCATTCTTTAAGGCAGGGACTCTTGACGACTCTAGTATGATTTTGTAACAACCATTTTAGTACAAGCTAGACAGTTTGCAATATCTCTCGTTGATTCGTCCTGACATCTCAGAAACGTGTAATAACGGCGAAAGGCATAAAGATTATCAAAGAAGACAACCATGCTGAAGTTTACGTAAACAGCAATATATTAGCCTGGGCAATTCGAGAATCAAACAATATATACCGATTGTTATTTCGAACAATCACTCTCTCTGAAGCGAATGCAACGATCGCAGTGTAGATATAAAATTATGGCACGAGAGACTTGGACATATTAACAAGCAAGCGTTAAAAGAAATGGTAACCAAGGGAGACATTAAGAATGTCAGTATCGACAACATCAACAAATTTTCCAGTGAAGCATATGTTTATGAAAAAGGTTACCATTTATAACAATAGTAAACAGAAAAACCAAACCCGGTGATGTTATACACAGTGAATGAGATATTTCATTCTCTCCAAAGATGACAATTTCGGATATCGTGTCATGTCATTTACTTCATTCAACATAAATCAGATGCTTTCAACTCTTTCAAAGATTTTCTCAACCGAATACAACCGAATGTAACAACATTTTCAAGGAGTATCTCTCGAAAAATGGAATATCTTTGGAAACAACAGCTCCCTATACACCCGAACAGAATGGGAGAGCGGAACGAGACATGAGAACTATCGTGGAGAGTGCACGATCGATGATATATGCAAAGGATGCTCCAATTAACTTGTGGAGTGAAGCTATCAACCCCAGCGTATATTTTAAATATCACTCCAACCACTCAAGCACCAGATTCAACCCCATACCAATTATTATGGACAGGTAAAAAGCCTATATTGGACCATACAACATTTTTTGGATTCAAAACTGGATCCAAAGTGCAAGAAACTAATGTTTGTTGGCTACGACGGAAATTCTACGAATTATCGCCTTTATGATGAAGAATCTGGAAAAATCAAAGTTTCTCTTCGTAAACGAAACGAAAATGCAGCTGTTCGTTTTCCAAGAAGAAATACGGTTGAGATACAAATAATAGAAGGCAACACTGATGATGGTTGTACTCAATCAAATGAACACGAAAACCAAACAGAAAATCTTGAATCTGAAAATAATAGAACTGAAAGAATTCAAGACATAGAAGACGATTTAGAGGAACAATAAGCAACAACACATTGACTGCTGTGTTAGTCAAGTCAATGCTGACTATAAGTTACGCAATCGCGACAAGATCAGAATGCCTGCACGATGCGAAAAATTGGACGAAGTCAATACAGGAAGAATTAGATCCACTCGAAAAGAACAACACATGGGAGGTTGTTAAGTTACCACCCGGTAGAAGTATTATTTGATCAAAATGGGTTTTCAAAGTTAAAATAAATTCGAATGGAGATGTTGTTCGGCACAAATCAAGGCTTTGTACAAAAGGGTATGCACAAAAACAGGGCATCGACTACTATGAAACATTTGCATCGACAACACGTTTTTACTCAATTAGAATTCTTCTCTCCGTTGGAGCAAGAAATAATTTTGAAGCTTCACACGGTTGGAATACAACATTTCACAGTTTTCTGAGCAAGTACAAAGGCTTCGTACAAAGTAATGAAGTTAATTGTCGATATCGATATTCAATATCATTTGTATCAGAGAGAAACTGAAACAAGGAGAAATTTATGTACAATGCAAATATACCAAAGATCAATTGGCCGATATCTTCACTAAACCACTACCCTAGTATAGATTCAAAACTCTACGAGACTCTATTTAGACGATTAAGATTTAAAAGATTCGCAATGTATTCAATTCATTCATTCAATCATTTTTGGTGCGTTCGTTCGATGTACTATCATATAAACTAATGTGTAATACAGGCTTTATAAAGTTATACTTATAAACACTGTATACTGAAATATATTTGAGATAATAAAAAAATCCAACTTCCGGTGTTAGTTCTTCATATAAGTCGGACGTATTTTTTATTGTGGAGATTTTTATCGTGGTACATTTTGTAAAATCACAATTAGAATATTAATAGTGTGTCTGTCTATACCTAGTTTTGAAATAAATGAGTGTTTTCGAGTTTTCTGAGATAACGAGGTGTTTTTAAAAATTTTGTCTCCCTGCCGGTCCGCACCAGATTAGCTGTCCGATTTTCAAGTCAAAATCACTACACCGATTTTAGTGTACCTTAAATAAGTTTGAAGTTGTCAATCATGAGAGCAAACTGCACGTTGTTTTATCTCGATGTCTTAGTCTGTTTTAAAGTTATAACATAAAATATAAATAGATCAGTAATGGCCAACTAAATCGTTTTCTAGGTTCATTTTTCCGTTCATCAAAAAATTCTCTGTTGTTTTTTGTGCCGGGGTCTTCACTATGCAAAATCGCTGAGATTTTCTATAATGAGACTAAATTTATGAATGTATGTGGTAAGTATATGTTATACAAATTTTGAAACTCTCAGCAAATTATCAGGCGGCTATTTCACAAAAAAATTATCATGAAATTTTTAAGAAATATCAGTGAAATTGTCAATGCTATACAGTTTTAACATAAAAATCTATAAACTGGTTAACAATATTTACGGATTTTTTGACATTTGAAGAAATTATTATGAGACTAAAATGCCCAGTTATGATATTTGTTTGATAATTATTTATCAAATACATTGAAAAAAACATACACATACATAAAATATCATGAGAGAAAGTCTCAACGCTTTTGCCTAGTGAAGACCCCGTGTTAACCAGAGTAATTTTACTCTGCACACTGCGTTGTTATTTGTGAAGTGAGTTCACACAATAATGCTTATTCGGTTCTTCAAATTTTACTCTGAAATTAATGTCATTGTACGAACAGTGTGCAAAAAACAATATATATATATATATATATATATATATATATATATATATATATATATATATATATATATATATATATATATATATATATATATATATATATATATATATATATATATATATATATATATATATATATATATATATATATATGTTACTCTATGATCACCGGTTCATTTGGCACTGTACAGCTTTTGCTCGTTGTACAATACTCGGGGTAACTCTGCTTGCTCGGGTTGAATTGAAAAACAGGCCTTGTGTAGAATAATACAATTCCAATTAGAATTTACGTCACCTTCTTAGATTTAATTTATGTTTTAATGGATTCTAAATTTTATTTTGATGTTTTCTACTTTGCAATAATTTCTTTATGGAAAAGAACAAATTACAACAGACTTCCGTTATTTTGGATGGGTAACTGGGTAGCTACTCTAAATAATATTAACAGGATTTAGAAACGCTCTAATTGTTATTTACAACCCTTTCATAAACCCGCTTCTTTTAAAAGACGGTACGTGCTGTTTGATGAGTTTAGTTTATAAAATACCTGAAAACTATGTTGATTAAGGGTATGACAATAACCGTATTATGAAAACCTGTGCTCAATTTTGTGAGCAAACCAGTCAAACAGATAATACCTGATACAATTAAACGCCCATTGGTACGCTTTTTGTGTAACAGGCAGCTCATAAAAAGGCCCTTGGAAGAAAGTTAGCTTAAATGTTTCGGACTCTGAAGAAATATCGGATTTTTCGTAGTCATCTTTTGCAACACGATGCAAGCAAGTAAAACATTTTTATTTCATTAAAAAGTATTTACATCAAATTATTTACCTAATTTATTTACACTTTATATGTATTTTAACGCAAGTGTGTGACATCTAGTGGCTTTTTAGGATACTAAACCAAAGATGGTAACTTGATATGAAATAAAAATTTTGGTTGTCGATTTCAATTAGAAAGAAATGGTGACTTTTGGTTCGCGTTACGTGTATAACACTTAACATTACAAAATCACGACCAAATATTGCTGTTTTGTCGAACATGGTAACACCCTAACTTCACTCCAATATCCAAATATGCAGTATTTTTTCTGACATGAAAGTACACGATTTTTGATAGTTCGTATTTTTTATGCCCAATTGCTATAAGTGAGTGGATAATTTTAAATAAAATACATTATTTCTCCATATATCCGTCCCATACAAATGTGTATGTTGGTCCAAAATACATACCAAAATAAATTTTTGACATTGATCTTTTTCGTTACCGTAGTTTTAAGAACTCACAAATGTTTAATGTCTATGTATGTGTGCGAGCGTGCAGTCTTTCATTATTGAAGTGTTAACAATCAAAAAGGTTTATTCGCTTTTTAACGTAAAATGACTGCCATCTGACGGAATATATTAAAACTCTAGAGCCAAAGGCGGTCAATTTTTCAAACATTGTAAGATTTTACAACTTCCACTCCAAGTGCTTCCATCTATTGTAATAAGGGATCAATTCTTGATGTTAATGACAACTGTTGTTAAAATTTGGTACTATAACGAGTGATCTCACGTCTTTCGGAAACCATGATCTATGAAAGCGAAATAGGTTTTGAGAGAAATCTATATGGATTAATGGAATTTTAATTTTTCTTATCATATTGATAATGAATTAATTGTCTTGAATTAAGATATTGCATTCATGATTTTATTGCTTGGCAAGCAAAATGTTCGTACATCTGATACCAATTATAGATTTATTTTTAAATAATTTAATAAATCTGATTGGTGATCATCGGTTTAAAGCAGTTGCGCTTAAATTTTCAAGGAAGATTTGCTTCTAAGAACCACCGAGACATAACAATGGTGGAAATATCTTTTGAAAGTTCAGTGAATTAGGAGCATCACTAATATATTTTCGTGTATTTCTCCAAATTTAATCTTATCAACATTTTTGTGAGCGCTGAGCCCTATTATGCTTTGGTGAAAATTTGTATTCCTCGGATTTATGAGGGCTTCTTGGCAGACTTGTCCTACACCGAGCTAAGGTTTGGTATGTTTATATTGTTTTGTGTGATGTATAGCCAACATTAAATTTTTTTGCCCAAAATTCTAATCGCGAAATGAAGTTTAATTCTGCATTTTATTTAGCAACATAACAATCAGCAGTTCTGATCTGATTTATGTGAAACGTTTGAACATGAACTTGGCTCTCGAACATTTAAGCACCATCATTTGCAAAAATCGATCAATCAAGTCCGACCTGTAGAAAAGTACAGAAACGCAGACAAATGAAAATTCGAAAAATTTGAAAATAATTTTCTGCCTTCGTTGGTAGGCAAAATGCTCAGTTTTCATCCATGTGGTACACAATTTTCATGATTACAAAACTTCTTCCTACAGAAAAGGGAAAGAGTGCAATTTCAACAAAAACATTATAGCAAAATACTAACCAAAACCCAAATTCAAATGGCTATCAGACGCGCAGATAAGCGGAGTCCTGATTAATAAACAATGGTACATTTGATTGTCGAACATTGACGGTTCCAAAATTTTAATGTGGTGTGTCCCAAAACCCTTTATTTTACCTTTGTAGGTAAAACCACTGCTTCCCTTTTTTAGCATACTACAAAATAAACTTTCTTTAATTAGAAATTTCTTCAGTACATAAAGTTAATCTTGGCTTATATTTGATAATTTATTTTTTCATGAAGACAAATTAAGAATGCAAAAAAGTACGAACGAAAATGCTTTGGTTGCCAATGACTGACTTATTTATGTTTTACATTGCAACTTAAGAACTGATTATAATATCGGGAAAAGACAAAGTGTAGATTGGTCCCATGATTGACAGCTACAAACTCAACCTTTTAAGCTACACTATAATCGGTGCAGTAGTTTTGACGTGAACCCTTTACAACGAATTCAAATTTTCCGTCACGCATCGGTTTCCTCGCCCATTTTTAAAAAATCAGCGGACATTTCAGAATATATATCAACAATATTCCAAGATATCGTCAAACGGCTTATTGTTCTAGATAAAGGAAGGAGCATAGTATATCATTGTTAAATAAAATAATTATGCGAATTACCTGGAATTTGTACTGATTTTTTAAAAATTGGCGATAGAATCGACGCGTGACAGCACGTTTAAATTTACAAATATTTAGCACATATTTACAATTTTTTGCGGCTTACAATGTGTTATAGTTTTAGAATAAGCTCTTCGAGCTGAACTCTGAAGGAATGCTATAGTGTCCTATAATTTCTTGTGAAACTTTTTTCAATTTTTTTTGTCATTCATCATGTTTCTACTTGGATTTGACATCAAAACTCACGTAATCTTGCAAATTAATTTTCTTCTAATAATCATCTAATTTTTTCCAATAATATTCAAGTTTTCATATATTTGGCTACTTGGGACCAACCACTTGCACGACGGATTTCTGATCCTATTTAAAAACCATTCGGGTATCTCAAAAAATCGACAACAATCGAATTTATTCCCCTAAATGAGACTACCGTAAGCTTCAATAACTTCTTCAAGCCATAATATTGGTTTGCTAATTCGAGAATTAAGCCCGTATAAAAATCACAAATGTCCATTTTGTGTACCAATTAAAATTGTATTTTTACTTGCGCATAATAGTTGTAGGCACTGTCAAGTTTCAAAATTTTATAAAATAAATTAAATTTTTTACAAAGCAATTTTAGGTTTTTCAAAATTATTTTCAATTTTAACTAAAGAATTTGCAAATCAAGTTCAACTTGTTATTTTTGAAATTTGATTTTACAATTAAACAGAATTATTTTGATAGAAATTTACCGTTTTTTCTCGATTTTGTGAATATTTTTGTGGTGGTTAAAAGAACACTTGGTGATGAAAACAAATAATAGAACAACAACAAGAGCGAACTTTGTAACGATGCTTTATTAGGTTTACCTAACTTTTAAATTTCTACTTTTTTTATTCATAACAAGCCACTTAATCAATTGATTGATATTTCAGTTTTCTTTTAATTTAAAAAAAAAATGAGAACGATAAGATTTTCTATAGTGCAACAGTCTTAAAAATACGCCGAAGTCCTTAAGTCATTAATAAATTTTTGAAAAATGTTGAGGAGGTATAACAGGAATGGGCGTACTTCGAAATCTTCAGTACTAGTTGATAAGTGCTTGAATTTCGAAAAGCTATAAGTTCAGCTAATTTAGCGGCTTAAAATAAGAACAAGACCTGTATAAGTGCCAGAAATGGAACGGTGTGGCGTGTAACAAATGAACAGTTTGCCAAAACAGCTGAACCGTAGATCAAATCTCAGTTAAGATTGCAATCTTCTAATAATAGTTCGAATTTCTTCAAAAAGAACAATTTTAATTTGATTTATAAAAGATTGAATTGTAAAATCATTCCAATTTGAAATACAAAATGTAGAACTTGGTTTGTGTATTCTTCAATTAATCATGAAAATGGAAAGTACATAATTTTGAAAAACGACTGTAATTCGAAAAACAAGCATCGGCATTTAGGGGTAAATTAAAAAAGCCAATTTATAATATTTTTTTGGAGCTTTACACTTTTGGTTTAATTGATTTCGATGAGGAAAAGATTGATCAGATTGTTGTTAGCCCCGCTTTAAACTAGAAATAGATACGAACTGTAACACATTTTATCTCCGACATAATTCACTTGGTTAGACAAGGCTTAACTTTCTCTACCAGAATGATGACGGTGACGGCCTATTTCTTCTAAAGTTGAGTTGACTGGGTTGTGTCACTAAAAGCACACAGAAATCCTACAAAAAAAACAATTGCCTTAACATGTTTAGGAAGCGGACTATTTAAATGGTAAAATTGTTAAAGATCCAAAACCATAATGAATTATAACAATATAAAAATGTGAAACCAGTAAATCCACATCGAAATAGAAAACGATTCAAGATTACGAATGGGACTAAAAATGCGTCAACCTATAATATGTATAAGGATTTGACTGCTAATCTAAAGGTAATGTCTTCCACATTTTACATGTCAGAGCTTGTGTATTCCCAATTTCTGGTGTATTCCCAAATTTTAATTATGAAGATGCAAGAACAATATAAAAATTAAGTTCATTGCTCAGTCGAGAATCATTTTTCAAAATTTCAAGAAAATAGAACGAACCATTTAAATCGTGTTTTTAATTAACATTAACATTAATATAATCGACGTTTCGAATTGAATCACCCCCAAAAAAACTAAACAAAAAAATTATAAACCAAAAATCAACATAAAATTAAAACAAAAAAACTGATTTACTTTTTGTCTTAAAAATTTTATTTATTCGACAAAAACAAATTTATAACAAAAAAGACAAAAAAAAATTATATTATTTAAAAATTAAATTTCACTAGTGTAATTAAAATTAAAAATAAACAAAAAAAAAAATGAAATTTATTCGAAAAAACAATCATAAAAAAACAAAAAAAAAAAAAATAGATTCAGTCAAATTAAATATTATATAATTTTTTTTTTCATATAATTCAGTCTCAATTAATAAAAATAAAACAAAATAATAATAAAATAATGATAACAAAACAAAAAAATATTTTATATATTTTTTTTTAAAATTTATTAATTTTTTTTTTTTAAATATTTTATATTTTGGCACACAAATTTTATTTATTTTTGTTTTACTGTTTTTTCTTTTGTAAATTATTATACTTAAATAAAAATAAAAAAATACAAACGACAAACAAAACTAACTGTATTTTTGTAATATTAATAAAATTAATAAAATCACTTATTTTTTGTCTTTAATTACAAAAAAAAAAAAATTAATCTAATTAATTTCTATAAAAATAGAGAGAACGAGAAAAAAAAATTTTTAAAATTTTTTTTATCACAAAACAAAAACATAATATAATATATTTAATAAAAATAATAAGCCAAACAATTTATAAATTATAATATATATATTTAATAAATAATAATTTGTATTTTGACGATTTTTTATTTATTCATATATTTCTCATCATGTATTCTTTTTTCTTTGGTTTTGATCCCATAATTTTATTTTAAATATTTTATTAATTTTGTATGTATTTTCTTTTTTTTGAGAATATTTATTATTTAAAATAATAAAATAAAAATGACTATATATTTTCGTTGCATTTTTATTATTTTTTTTTTGTTTTTCATTTAATATTAAATTCTAAATATTTTTTTTTTAATTATTGCTTATTTATTTAAATATATGTATAAATACATACTTTTAATTTGTCTTTTAATTTTAATATTTAAATATTGATTGCTATAAAACATTTAGATTAAACAAAAAAAAAAAAAACAAATTTGTTTATAATTTTTGTATTTAGATATATAAATAAAAATGCAACGTAGATTATATTAAGTAATAATAATAGAAAAAAATATTTGTTAGTTTTAATAAAAAGCGAAATATATTAAATAATATTAAATTATTCGAATTTGTTTTAAACACTAAATTTACGAATTTTTTGGTTGTTTTTATTTATTTATTTTTTAATGATTATGTAAAAAAAAAATTCTAAAAACATCGATTAAATATTGATTATAAATTTATAATTTCTTTTTTCTTTGTTCGTCTTGTGGTTTAAAATTTATTATTGTTTGTATGTTCCAGATATTTTAATTATTATAATTATCATAAGAAAAACGAAACAATTTATATATTTTTATTTATATATTAATTAAAAATATATAATAAATAAATAATAATAATAATTAAAGATCTAGTAAAACACAAATATAAATATATATATTGGTTGGTGTGTGTGTGTGGGGCCCCGACGATTTATAACTCATGAAGTATAAAACGCCGCAAATTCAAAATTTTTAATTTTGAAACCCCGCTCTCCACCCTATTTTTATAATTTATAATATAAAATTTAATTATAGTATATTTATATAAATATATTTAAATATTAATTAACGATTTTGTTTCTTTCATTTATCTCATATTTTATTTAAATTTAATTATTTATAATATAATAAATTTAATTTTTGTTCCCAATTATTATTTTTTTATTTAAGAATAGTTTTTTATAATATAATGAATATTCTTTTTTTTAATTAATTTATTATTATTATTAATAATTTTTAAGCTATAATTTGTCATTTTTTATATAACTTTGTTTCAATTATTTACAAATTATATTGTCTTTTTAGTTTTTAAATAAAAATAATAATAATAATAAATGTACTTTGTATTTATGTTTTTTTGTTTATTTATACGTAATAATTGATTAAAATACATTAATATATGAATAATAGTAATAAATATCATTTTTTTTGTTTTTGTTTGTTTTTCATGGTAATGATAATAATTAATAATAATAATAATAAAAATATTAAAAATTTATTTATATCTATAATTTGTATAAGTTTTAAAAATTCCTTATCTAAAAACAAAAACATTTAAAATAATAAATAATAAAATAAGAGATTTTGGGCAAAACAATTTTTTTTTTTAAATAATTAATAAAATAAATTTATATAATTTTTAAACACGATAGATAATACAGCGCGCGGATGAGTTAAGTAAAATTCTGAATTGTATATAAATATGTATTATAATTATGTATGAAAGAGACCGATATATTATTTTATATAAATAAATCAACATTTAGGAGATATTTTACTCGACACCGTCTCGATACTAATAATTTGTTGTATATATAATATTTTATCTAAAGATTTAATTAAAAATTCTTTTATTACTTTTTATTATTATTCATAATTAATATTTTATAAAAAAATTTAAAACTTATACATTAAATCACTTAATACTAATTAAATTCTGATATATTTAGTTTATGTTTTTTTTTTCACTATTTTATTATATGGATAATAAATAAGAATATCTAAAATACTCGACCCATAGTAAATTTAATTTAATTAATTAATAATAATTTATTAATTTTTCAAAATTCAAATACTTTATTTTTTTTTGTCTAATTAATAATATTTAATTTTTTCTTTTTTCTCTCGCACATAAAAATAAAATAAAAATGTAAAAATAAAAAAACAGAAAATTAATTTAAAACAAGAATATAAATAAATAATTTAATTATTTAATTTTTGGCACTTTTCATTCTTCTTTTTTTTAAGTAATCAATAATAGTATAATTTAATAATTTAATTAAGTAAAAATTTTATTTAATAATTTGTTTAGTTTTTTTTTTAATTTATTTAATTTGTCTTTAATAAAATTTCATATCAGTCTGATCTTTTTTTTTAAATTAAAATTAAAATAAAATCGAATTTATAAATAATAATTATTAAAATAAAAAACAGAAATATATATATTTTTTGAGATATGTTTTATATTTTTAAAAGATATGTTGTGTTTTAAATTATTAATATTTTTATTTTTAAAAAATAAAGAGAGATAGAGAAAACTTTTATTCTTTTTTGCTTAATAAATGTTGATTGACGTTAAAATAGTTGTATTAGGTTGTTGCTGTTGTTGCAATAGATGTTGTTGGTGGTAATAGGGTGCAGTCGACAAGGTTCAATGTATTGGCGCCTTAACTATATGATTTGGTGCTATATAATGATAACCGGCAATTGGTAATCCAGCTGTTTCCATTGAAATTCTGTAAAAGAAAAATTAATAAAAAGAAAAAACAAAAAGACGAAAATTATACAGCTTCTATATATATATAGATATTTTTTGTAATGTAATTTTTAAAAGCTAAATAATAAAATATATGTATATTTACAACACAAAATATTATAAATTATATTTTTTTAATTTTATATTATGCACTACTAATAAACTTTCTTTTATTTTGTATAAATATTATAATAAAATTAACTAATCCAAAATTATATATGTAAAAAAATAAGCAAAACTCGAATTACTAAAAATAAAAATGTATTTTTGAAACGACATTATTCGTTTGTTTAATTTAAATAAAATCATTTTTAAAAAATAGAAATTATCAAAAATAATAAAAAATAAATACAAAATTGGATTTAGTTAAAATGGAGTGTGGATCTCGGATAGTAAGGGCGCACACACACAATATTTAAAAAAAAACCATACCAAAATATAAACATTTTTTTTTTCGAAGTGCCAAAATACAAATTTATAGGCCTTCGCGCGAAAAACGCGGTGCTTTAATTGATCGCATCATGCCAATTCGCAATCACAGCTTACCTCGTTTTACATTACAACAACAAGTAGGAAAATCTATGCGAAGAGACCAAAAGTTGGTACCTGTAGTCTGAAATTTGTAATGACAATTATAAATTAATTAACGATAAATTACGTAATTTGGAATGGATCGGAACAAGAATATTGGAAAATGGAATACGCTATCACTGCATTTGGGAACGAACCCCATCAACAATTTGCAATGAAGTTAGATGCGATACTATTTATAAAACAAAATACAAAATGGCAGTTTATTTTTAGATTTGTCATGTTCGTTATTAGCGGTGTTTAACTTTGTATAAAAATATATAAAATGTTAATTTAAACTCAGATTTATTTTAAAAAGTATACAAAACATTTGAGTTTTGTGTGCTGCGTAAACAAAAATCAAATTACGTATTTATAAAAAAAGGTTGAATGTATAACAGTTTTTTATTTCATGTAATTTAGCCAAGACGCATAACTGGTATAATAAAGGTGCACACGCAAATCGGTTACGAATCCAAATACGGACTAGGAACATTTATTGTGCTCACCACTATAGTAGAGGAAAGCCTAAGGGTAAGAGCAATTATTCGTATCAGCAAATATTAGAAATTGGTAAATTTGATTCGGTTGCTATTTATGTAGTATACCCAGGCCACTGTAGTTCTTCCAAGTGGGATTCGAGAAAATATTTCGCGGCCGTACCAGCGAGGTGATTAATTAAGTTAAAAATGTTGTGAGAGGGCTCAATGAGTGTGCAGGCTGTTTTTTATTGTGTTAACATCTATGATGCATTCTCGAATTTTCATTAAAATTGATTGCCGAGTCTCATCATCTAAAATGGTAAAGCAACGGTTGATAAGTTTAAATTACCAAACATTATCCCATTTTTGTTTGTCTTGTCGTTTTGGAAGTTCTTTATTAAAATTGAAAACGCATAGGGTTCCTTTTCTGTTATACCGGCAATATAATTTTTTGAAATTTTTAGGATTTATTAAAACACATAGTTTTACAAAAAGTTATATTTTGTTGCTGCACTAATCGTGACTAGTAACTCCTTGGATTTATTAATGGCGTTTTCTTTTTACAAAAAACCGGCAAAGAATTTTGATGTTCATCATTTTTTGATGTAAATCACATTTTCGCGTTCTTTTAGGGGGAAAAATAGCAAAAAAATTTGATGTACATCAAAAAATAGAAATGTAGATTTTTTCTTCCATTTTGACTACCACATACACATATTTATATACATATAATATGCCAATCGTAAATATTGTCGAATACGTCAAACGCGATTTGAAAAATTTTCAAAATGCTTTGTTATTGTTTTCGGCATCCCTTTCGCGTTTACGCACACTACGATAAAAACACATCAAATTTTTTTCGTATTCTTTTTAACTGTCGGAAATTTGATTTACATCAAAAACGTAAAAGATATCGCTATAATTGTCTATGACAGAAAGGTTTACAACTATATTACTGCTCGCCTATGGTACATTATAAACATAAACTGTCCATTGCAAATAGCTCAAGGATATCATGGGTATCTAATGATATTCCATTATATCATTCGTAAAAATTATTTAATGAGCCTCAGGTATTTTAAAATCTGCCTTAGAGGTTCTCAATAATTTTTCGGCCAGGCAGGTCTCTTCATAAATCGCAGTAATAGTTCCTACATTTTTACTACCTACATCTATTTACGTTCCTACATTCTAATTGTAAAGGATACAAAAAAGATGTTTATAAAGAAAACCAAGAAATAAATTAAGCGAATTTTTCGTTCGGAACCCGAATCTACAATAAGTTTTGAGCGAGGTATGGAAATGAGATTCTTTTACTCAGTAAATATTTAAAATTAATTTTTCTCCTTTTAAAAATTGGCAACCTCCATTTTTGGAGAAAAGTGGTGTGGAGTTGATATCGTGAGTGATTATGATGTAAATTAACGCATAAACTATTTTGACATTTATCAAAGACTTGTTCGAATATATTTTGTTGCGCGTTTGGTGTTAATATTTCGACCCTCGGATATTGATCTATTTGAATGATTATAAATTCATCGTGTGGTTTCGAATTTCCACATATCTTCATCGGTTCATGTGACGTGAACCATATATGCTGACCACCAGATTACATAGCTCGGTTATCTCGGTGCTGCATTTTAATGGAAGTGATATATGAAGTCTGCGCTACCGATTTGTGTATCTCACACTTATATTTTTGTCGAAATAGCCGACTAAATTTCTAACCTAATAGATGCCTAGTTCATACCAGTCATCCTTAGATAACACAAAATAAACCACAATTAATTTTTAATTACAATTTGCGACATAAATTACGATTTATCAGATTCTCAAATATTTCTTATAGGAGATTGATTGTTCAGAACGCGGCTAAAAGAAACCAATTTAAAAGGCACGTGTTAAACATTCTTGTATTTATTTAGTTTAGTTAATTTAGTCAATAATGTGCAATATACATTCAACGATAATTGAGATCTACAAGAAAATTGAGAGAAAACATTGAAAAAATAATAAAGCGGGAAATAGAAAAAGTTTTATCTAGTAAAACGTTGAAATAAACCCTACACACCAAGTATGCAAGAGAAATGTGTCGACTTTCATCTTTATGTCACAATACGCAATGTTAAGACAATGGAATGTCAACAATAAACATTTTCCCATTTTTATTAATTTATTCGTAAAATACTGAATGTTTTCGAGGTTATCTGCATCTGCAGAAAAGTGTTGAATGTAAATTGCGCATAAAGCACACAGCAAAGATATCAAACACGTTTTGGTGTATGGATATTAGAGACATCTATTTACTGACAAACAGATCGTCCTTTGCAACACAGTATTGGTAATATTATTATTTATAATTATTCGTTATTATTTATACATTTATAAACCGTATTGACGGATCACGATTGGCACATTTGCGGACAAATTTGAAACTGAACGAGCTATGCCAATTTGATAATACGAAAATAATCCAGGGGGTCTATTATGAAACATTCATAATAGAATTTTATATTTCGCTTTCGAAAAATTCGATATCTAAAAATTCGATACGCTTCGAATATTGCTATTATGAAACAAAGCGAATCGTCCATTTGTTTTGAATTTGGGCCTATCAAATAAATTTTATATATTATTAAAATAGATACGTTGTTTGTAGTAAATTATTTTACAACTCACATCTTGGTAAATATATCTATTGATATTTAAAAATAATAATTATAATTGCCTTAATTAAAAAATATAAAAATATACGACAGAATTTATTTACACGATTAAAAAAATATTATTTTAAAACAACATTGACATAATACGACATTCGCCACCTAAAGCCCAGTCGGATTTCACGTCACATTTTCGTTTAATTCGATTCGTATTTCATAATCTGGCGAATTTGTCGATTTCGAATTATTCGATAGACAAAAAAAAATCATAATACCAAAATACGCCGCGAATCGAATTTTCCGCAAACGTATAAGTTTCATAATAGGCCCCCAGTTTTCCTATAGTAGACAAAAGAAGAAAAAAGATAAATGTATAAAATTTTCACTATTCTTTTCTCATTTGTTTCTACGCTTACTATAGGAAATCGATAGCTGTCAAAAATTAACGTCGAATTCAATAGTAAAGTCCCAGCTATGCCAATTTAAGGATAGCTAATTTAATTTTTATTTTTTCCTCTAGCTGAGTTTTAAACTTTTACAATCGTAATCAATGGGTGTCATGAAATACAGCAAATAATTGATGGCATTCTAGGCAGACGCATCTTTCTTTGTAATAAGCTGTGTTCATATAAAACAATAAATTTAACTGAAATGCTTTATAAATTCAAGATATTCTGTGTGACCATGAAAGAAATGCGCCCGGGCCGTCAATTACAAGTATGTACATCAAAAATGAATGGAACGATTCCTATTTCAAATAACTCAGAGAAACAAGCATTAAAGCAATGGAATATTTTAATTCCAATTTTATTTTAAATGTCAGTTTCCATCATGGTGTTCACAAAAGAAAAGCAGCTCCTCGATTTAAATTTTTTAGCGAAAAACGTTAGTTTTTCAGTATGGGGTTCAACAATTAAAAAGGTACACTAGCCAACTATCAAAAAAAAAAAATAAAATTCCGCTATTACGATGTAATAAACCAATTAAAAATACTGGACGAGAATCATCCTTGCCAAAACACCAAATTTCAAATTTGCGAAAAATGGTAATCAAATCCTAAGGTTGGAGTCCAACAAGACTTGCGAAGAAGCCGAAGCGTCACAAAATATCTGCGCAAATCAAAAAAAAAAAACGCCGACTACTGAAAAGCGATAAATGGAAGAATTATATTTCAGTCGACGAATTTTGATTTTATTTAACGAATGCCGATGGCCAAAGAAGTGTACAACATTTGAGTCGCGGCCAAGCTAAACTGAAGCGAAATGGTATTCTAAGGAATATCCAATTTTCGAACAACAGTACTGATTTTCGTTGAACCAGACACTAAGTTAAATACAGATTACTACATAAGCAACTGTTTAAAACCACTTCTCAACGGTTCGAAACGCTTATATCCAGATGGTAACTGGATATTTTACCAGGACTCAGCTCCATCACACACGGCAAAGAAAACTTTTGCATTTCTTCAACAAAATAACGTATCATTTGTCACCCTGTGATTATTTCTTGTGGAGCTACTTAAAGTCACAATTAGCAAAATCTAAAGTTGACAATATTGTGCAACTAAAAATACAGGTAAAGCGAGAGATCAAGAACATTGCTCTGGTAATGATTCAACGAGAACTTAAATCTTGGTCAAGTCGGCGTTTGTCTGGTTATAAAAAGAAAGGTTTACATATAAAATAAAATGACATTAAAAACTGTAACTGTATTTTTATTATTTCAATTCAAAATCGTTCGTTTTTATTTTTGATGTACAACTACCGATTTCATATTGAAAATGAACAGATAAATTACGATATCCCTAATCAATTTGTATATAGAAAAGTAACCAATGGACTGATGTTTTCTCTAAATTAAAATTGATTATTGGTATGCATGCGAGCGATTGACAGTTGAAAGAAAAATTTCCCATTTTCAATTTCAATCCCACGATTCTTAACTGGGGGCCTATTATGAATTTTTTTCGATTTCGTAAAATTCGATCCGCCGCGAAAATTCGTATTATGCAATTTTTTTGCTTTCGAAAAATTTGAAAATCGCAAAATCCGCTCTATTATTAACCAAAAAAAATCGAAATCGAATTTTACGAAAATCAAATGTCAAAATTCGACTGCTCCTATAGATGACGAATATGGTATTTATGAAAACAATAGTGTATACTTATTATTTTTTTATTAAAATAAAATACTTTAATTTCTTTTTAAAATATAAGTGAATCAACTATTTTATAAAAATTGATTAGTTTAATTTATTAAAAGTTATTTGAATTTTTTATTCTGTTTTTTGTAGGTCATTTACCAATGGCCGCCAATAGAAAGAGACTACCCAACATTTGTGGAGTGATATTACAAACGAATTAAATTCAGTCCGTCCACCTGAAAAATATGTTGATGGTTGGAAAAACAACACAAAATAGCATACTTCATGGTCTTAAATTTTAAGACCAAACAAAAAATTTTCATAATTGGAATATTCGCGGCGGATCGAATTTACGATTTCGTATTTTACGAAATCGGAAAAAAATCATAATAGCCCCCTGATTACAAAATTTCGATTCTTCGATAAAGCGCAGAACCTAATCAATGATTGGAATACAAAATATAAATGAACAGGAATTCATTTACGCGTATGAACCTAATGACTAGCCGTTATTAATGTGTAAGAAGAAAGGGACTAAGTCTGTCACTTGAAGTTTACTGCAGTTAAATTGATTCAACAAAACTAAACGTTATTAAAATTTTAACCTGTTAAATAACGAATTACCCAAATCCGTAAGTAATACTTTTTCCTCAGAATGTTCTTACCTATCGGGTCAATTTTCATAAATCGCAATTTCGGTAATTTAATTTTGAATATCCCAAAAACAAGGAAATTGGACCTCCCACTAAATATTTACGAAATATCTACGAGTTATCCAATACCTCCAAACGTTGAGGGTTATTACAATAGTTAATTTTAGCTCTTAGTCATAACTAGCAGCATCAATTTATCTAAAGGGCCGCTATATTTGGGGATATGAAAAGTTTAGTTTTACTTTAGATCAACTCAGAATACCACAATGAGGGCGAGTTTCTACTATACGGTTTTGAATTTCGAGAACAAACCTCTCCATAATTCTATCAAAGTTCATTAGAACTATAGATCTTCTTGGCAAACGAAGAGGCTGAACTTCGAGGTTCGAAACGTTTAGAATTTTAGAAAACACAAAACCACAATAAAGTACTTTACGAATATCATTCTAAAACCTCATGCAACGAGGCACAAAATTATAATTTATTACATCACAATGGCGCCCTAGGTTTCAGCGACCAAAATTCTAACCGCAAAAATATGAAAAATACTTTAAGCTAAGATTTTGACATAGGAACCTCAAATATTAGGTTATTCTGAATGATAGCCTTATACTTGTTTTATAACAACTTATTCTATTAAGTTAATTGCCAAACCTCTTGGTAACCTCACGTTGATGTAAAACCCGTGTTATGGTTGTATCACAGAATTAGACCTAATTAAATGCAAAAGGTTATTCTTTCAACCTTAAATCGGAATTGTTTTTTCAAATCAGTAGCAGAAATTTCTAAACTAAACTTTTTTAAGGTGACCTTACACTATTCGCCGCTAGGTTACATACGAAAAGTCTTCAAACTCTAGTCTACAAACAAAACCCTGCAAAAAGAATTTTGAGGGGAAAAATTGAAGTAATGCAAAAGGTTATTCTTTCAACCTTAAATCGGAATTGTTTTTTCAAATCAGTAGCAGAAATTTCTAAACTAAACTTTTTTAAGGTGACCTTACACTATTCGCCGCTAGGTTACATACGAAAAGTCTTCAAACTCTAGTCTACAAACAAAACCCTGCAAAAAGAATTTTGAGGGGAAAAATTGAAGTAAAAGTTATATGGTGACGTTTCGTCTTATGAATGTTTTTGTTTTCGTTTAGCCATATGGACATATTATTATGAAGTTGTTTTTAAAGGGGAGATATAAATGTAAAAATAATAATTCCTAATTTCAATTCAAATAAAATAATTTCAGAGGTAGGTTTGGTGAGTCCTTTATCTTTTTAATTATAAAAACGAAAAGATTTAATAGCGTTCGAACAATTTTGACAACAAACGTCAACCCAATTTTTTTTTATTAGTGAAAAGGAGATGGAAGATATTGCAGTGCCTTTTTCATTTGAATTAATACACGACGGGACATAGTTCAACAAAATTCATCCGAAGTAAGCTACGACATGTTCTTTTTATCACGAAATGTGAAATAACCACGGGAGGCCAAATAAGGTGTTATTTTACAGCCCGACTAACATACATTCAATTTATTTTGGAATTTGCTTTATTAAAACGTGGCGAAATACTTTCGAACTCCTTTCAAAATATTTACTGCATAAAGAATATTAAACGCCCAAAAGTCTGCTACAACTAATGCACATTTTAAACTAATCCGGTATAAATTAAGAGCGCCCTATATTTATGTGCTGTTAAACGCAGGGTATATACAGATAAATGCACAGCAGAACAGTTTAGGGTTGCAAATGCAGCCCCTCAAGCTGCTCTTGAAAATTAATTATTTTACATAATGTCTACATTTATTTATGTGTTACCCGTTAGATACCCCAATATTATATAATTCGATTATTCCATGATTTAAAACAAAACAAATTACTGCCCTACAAAATTGTAAATATTAACAAGATGAAACAATACATTTTATTTATGAACCCCAAGTACCCCAAAATAAGTATTATTAAGATTTACAAAACCCAGAATGCTTTTATGAGAATTTCCCCGAAAAATTAGTTTGTAAAATTAAAAATTCTATTTTTCAAAAATTTATCTCCAAATATGCATAGCAAAAAATACATTTTATTTAGAAAAAAAAAAAATAAATAAAAAAATTAAATAAAGGATATTAAAATATTCTTACCGGATGTATGAGTATTTATGGTATTTTTGGATGGTTTTTAAATATGTAATATATATTTAATAACAATAATTTATAATAATTTGTTATAAAGTATATAAAGTGTTAATTAAATATAATTTTCATAAAAATATTTACAATAAAGGCTTAAAAAAAATTAAACTAAAATTAAATTAAAGCCTTTATGAATTAAAATTAACTAAAAATTGGTTAAAAAAAATTAATTTTTAAAAAATGCAAGTTAAAAAAGTAAAAAAAAAAAAATCGTAGCAATTATTAATTATTTTGTTCTATATTATTTTATAAATATTTTTTTTTTTAATTTAAAATTTATTTTGGAAAACAGATGATAAATTTTTTGTGATTTAATGATGATGATGTGATGGTGGTGTGGTGGTGGTGGTTGGTGGTAGTTGGTGGAGACTTTATATTATTAAATTTTTTTTTTTTGAATTTTTTTTAGAGAGTAGAAAAGGTAAAGTGGTGGTAATTTATATATATATTTATAAAGTGGTGGTTGTAAATTACACTGCAAAAAATAAAATGTTAAATTAAATTTGATTTAAAACCTGAAACAAAATTAATAATATTAAATCTTAATACTATAATTAAAAAAAATTTATTTCGTTTTAATTTTTTTTTTTGGTTTTTATTTCTTTCACTATATCAACTATTAATTGTAATAATAGTTTTGGAAATTTAATTTTTGTTTTTCACCATAATATTTCTAATTATATAATTAAATATATAGTTTTTTATTTAAAATATAAATTTAATTAAAAACTAATGATTTGTATGAGTGAATCATAATTGAATCGAAAACAAAACTTTGGTGAACGAATTAGAGATTTGGCACCCAATATGGGGGCCGATTTCTGCGAGGCCAAAAACATTATATGCTTTGTACCGAGAATTTTACTTCCTCCATATAAATCGTAATTTTTAATTAAATTTATTACATATTTTAGTTAATATTAATAATGTATATTAATTGTTGTATATAATAAAAAATCAAGAAAAAAAAACAAATTAATTCGATTTTAAATCATTCAAATTTTAAGATTTCGTACCATGATTTTATAATAATCGGACGAGACTTACGGACTAACAATATTTAAATAAAAATTGTATACTAATTAATGTATTATAGTAAAAACAAAATACTAGTTCATATATTAATAAAATTTAAGTGTTCATTATTATATTTATTTTTTCTGTCTCAAGAAGATTGTGTGTGTATTTTTTAAATTATGTTTCTTATTCCATTATTGTCGCATATAAAAATTTTTCTAAATTCTAAAAATTCGTTATGTTTTATTTAATTTTTAATTAAATTTTTATTTTTTACATTTGGGATCGAAAATTATATGCATTTTTCATCAGGATCATGTTATGTTATTCCATATTATTATTTTATTTAAATAGATAAAAGAGATAAACACTAATAATTTTTTTGTTTTGTATTTTAATTAATTTTTTTTTTCATTGTCATCACAATTTATATCCATTTAATAATCAATAATATATATTTATATATATATATTATAAAATAAAAATAAATAAAATTTTGAAAAATATTTCCGTATTTTCGAAATAATAATTGGAATAGAATTTTTATAATTAAATTAAAACAAACATTTTATATTTTAAGAGGGGCGCTGAATGAGTTTTAGTCTGTTGCTGAGATAAAGCGTGATGTTGCTATAGATTTGCCATGTGTTTAAGTACATAAAAGTACGATTGATTTGTATTGAGGTTAGTAGAAAAATCAAATGTATACAAGAAAAAAAAAATGGCAAGCATACCGATGGATATAAAATGGCGAATATTTCACACCACTTCGAATTAAAATATTCGATTTTTGACAAAAATACCGGATAATTATATATAAAATGCATATGTTTTCGAAAATATAGAGTGGCAAGAATTGTGTCGCGCACCAATACCTTTAGGAAAGCCACACACCAATCGAAGATCTGGCGGCAAATATATATACCTAACCTCAAAAATGAAATCAGTCTTTTTTAATTATTCAAGAGCGCATGTTTATTCTAAAACTCATTCATAATCTTTTTATCTTACATAATTATATATTATTATAAACTAACAGTTAAATTTACATCATTCATTAAGTTTTAATGTTAAACATATTGATTTAATAAAAAATAAAATACTAATAAAAATATGAAAAATACAAAGCCTCAATCTATCAAAAAAAAAAATTCTCTATATAGGATATTTACTAAACTGTGTTATTTTTCATGAACATTATCTAAACACAAGAAGCCTCAATTTCTGCTCGTATTCATATCTCATAATATAATAAATATCCTGTCTACCAAACAAAAAATTATTAAATTCCTAATTACTTTTATATCATAATACATTATACATAAGAGTTAAAATCTAAAAATATATAGTTTTACATTTTATTACTTTATGTATGCATGTATGTTGTGTATCTAGTGTGTGTTATATATACTAATTATGAATATTATTATTTTAAATAATTCAAATGATCTGAGCATAATTTTTAAAACAAATAAAAATTAGATTTTTTTTTTTTAATTTAACACAATTAATTAATTTTTATTTATATTCATAATCCTAATTATATATCAATATAATAATTAAATATATTTTTAATAATAATTTAAAAAAAAAATATTAAAAATGAGATAATTAATTTAAGTTTTTTTTTTTATAAATGAATTGTATTTTGTTTAAAAAATAAAAATGAACGAAATACATTTTATTTTCTCTCGACTGTAGATTATTTAGACCGTGTTGCTGTTACGGGCGCATCGTGCACCTTGTCACCATCGTTATTATAATTTGTTGTAATATTATTATTATTTTTATGAGTTGCTACAGTTAGTGTGCTATGAATTCAATACGGATTAAATTTATTTCGTTCATTTTTCATATTCTTATCATTTGAATTTGAGTTTGTGTTGCTATTTGCACGGACACGTGATGAAAAATTTTTGATGCGATGCACACCAGTTGTTTGAACTGGTGGACCTAAGTTGGCAAGGCCACCGAGTAAATCGGTTAGGCCGCCCAATGCTGATAAGCTAGATAGGGCATTGAGTGCGCCTGGTTTGGCCAATAATTGGGCCAATGGAATAGCTGAGGCTAGGGGATTCTGTGCGGTGGTCGTTGATGGTGTTGATGTAGATGATAATGCTGATGTAGTAGTGGTGGTTCCATTTGTTGTGGCATTATTGGCATCTTGAAGATTTGCCTTCTGGAGTTCGACGCTGTGGGATAAGAATAAAGGATTTGATGTTAGGTTAGGCTCAGGCATAGGAGGCGGTATAAGGAAAATTTGCAAATTTTCAAATAATAAAATAATTTTGTGTTCGTTTCATTTTCAATTTTGAATTTTTTTGATAAATATAATTAGAAGATTTGTATGGAATGGTTAAAATTTTTTTTTTAAATTTAAATCATTTAACTTATAATAACAGTGAAAATAGTGAAATACTAAATAGTAGCAATTGATATTAAAATTTCATGATTGCTGCTAACGACCAATAATCATAAGTTGGACTCATGTTACATTAAATTATAAAACTAAGGCTAAACTTAAATCTTTTTAGCATATTTATGTTGAAACGATTTTGATTAGGGGGAAACAAATCGACTACGATGAGGCCACATTTTTAGATATTCCTGTTGTAGTGTTCTTTTTTTGGTACTTTTTCGTTTTTTTTAATTTAGCTAGAAATTGCTGTTCCTGGAAATTGATTCTCGGGATCAGACTGCCTTACCTATGTACTGTGGATCTCTCCACAGATGTAGATTTCTTCGCTACTTGTGGGACAAAACATGGATAAAACTAACAATACAAAAAAAGGAGAGTACGGCGCTCTTAAAAATCCAGAAACTAATGCTGTTGGGATTTCGGCCTTTAGCCCTGGTCTTAGATAACCAACAAAGCACTTTGATAATTAGGCCTGGTTCGCAAGACGCACGAAGAAAACGGGAATAACATAGGACTTTCGCCATAAGGAATTACAGAAGCTAGAGGACCACTTAGAGATGGCTGTCATTGCAGAGCCCAAGAAGACGAAGGCCTTGGCCACGATTTCAATAAAAATTATGAGGCAAACCTGGACCCCTGGGACGGAGGATGCCACTAGAATTATGTCAAGTTGACACCTTGTGCCGACTAACGATCATTGACCCTGTACAAAAAAGCTGTAGAGAGCCTAGGTGAAGTTTGGCCTGGTGCTAGATTAGAAGTAGTCGCTAGACGATAACCTCTGCAGACGTAGAGCGATAGCTTGGATTTCAGCGGAATCCAGCATCCCGATAGAAACTCTAGAAAAACTACAAATTAGCGCTCAAATTAGGAAGCTCATTAAAGGAGGCTCAAAAACAAAACATTGCAGTCATCCTGGGAAGTGATCCTAATTTACATCACACAATTTGGGGAAGCACTGATATGAATGAACGAGGTAGAGACAAGAAGTACTAAACATTACACTTGTGTCAGATACCATTATAGATACTTTAGTGAACTGGAAGATGTCGGAAGATCCTCCCTTTTTTGATCATTGATGTCTCCAATTCACCGGTACCGGTCCAAACACTCGTTCAAAATGCAGAAGACTTTTTAGAAAAGCCAAGGAAACTAAGCTGCTAAGGACCGAAGAGAAATGCTAAAACAAATACCTTGAGGCTATACTGTAATAAAATACAGAAGCCCTCTGAGACTATCTCTAAGTCACACCACCCCATGTTTTCTCCAAGGACCGAATGGTTCTTTAATGCTTGGAGCTACTACTTGAAACTGACTCCAGTGGCACTATTCTGGTAATTCCCTGGGAATAGGGAATTGGGGAAAGAATTTATATGTAATTTTTATAAAAAAAATTTTCTGTCTAATTTTCTTGAAAACAAAATTAAATTGGGATTAATTTTCCCTTTTTTTGAAAACAAAATTTAATTGGGAATAATTTAGGTCTGGCAAAAATTATTCCCAATTTATAAATATTTACGTCAAACTTTTCTCCTCAGTCAGTAGGCCGGAAAAAAATATTTGAACAGAAATTACATATAAATTCTTTCTTCAGTTCTCTATTCCCGGGGAATTAGCAGAATAGTGCCACAGGTAACTCCGAATCTGCGACATAAGGGTCTGGAGACAACAGAGTCGCAGACGTTGGAAGCCAGGTTATAAACAGGAGCAAAATCCTGTGGGCTCTAAATAGTTTTCAGTCGAATAAGGAATACTCCATACTCCAGATCGACCCTCCTAAGCGAAATATCTGGGTCTAATTCTGGACAGCAAACTAAGCTGCTTACCAACCGTATTATAAAGAGTAAAGAAAGCTACAATAGCGCTTTACTACGGTAAAAACGACATTAGAAAGAGATGGGCTCTCTATATTTCTACTATTAGGCTTATTTTATTGAATGGGGTTACTGTTTGATGGCCAGCTAGCTTTAAAATTGGGAGGCCAATCTAAAACACTTGGTGAAAGTGGGACTCAGGTGCACATTCACTGGAGATTTTCTTTCCTTTCACACCTATAGATATTTTTTTTCACACTTATAGACAGAAACATCTCAAATACTATTGACTATACCACCCTGTCACCATCTTTTGATTAGAGGTTAATTTCTTCTGAAGCTTTTAAAATCTTCGTTCAAAGATGGATGGGAAGGTTTGGGTGTGGTTTTCTGTGAATAATTAAATGCAAACTTCCCTTTTCGTCCTGTTTTTCAAGCTGAACTAATCGCGATAAGGGAAGCCATTGCCTGGTTGATGTCTAATATCTGTGAGATATTCACATTTTAACGGACACTCAGGCTTCAATTAAGACTGTCCAATTCATATACATCGAAATTAGCCCAGAGTTATCTCTCATATCTGAACGAGATAACAGATCAGTTTAATAACCAACTCTTGATTTACCGCTCGCTACGTGCAGTGCAAATTACTGCTTCAAAAGGAAGCTAGACATCGAACAACTGATGGTCCAATAATACCCTATGCGTAATAGCTGGGCAGATTTGGCCAACGCTATACCTGTTAAGATCCAGACATCGTTGGTATCGTTGCGGCGGTAGGATTTCAGCGTCTAGCGCTTAGCAGATTGAAATTCCTGGGAGCTCCTCTCCTAAATCACTTGACGGACCTCAGTAAAGTGAACGTCAAGGAGATCCTACGCTTCGTAGAGATATTAAGATGGTTCGATGAATAGGTGAGGAGCGAAAACAATGTGACACGGTTACGGACCGGATAGTGCATATGCCAGTCCTTTAGGACAAGGGTTTACGAGTAGTATAAACATTTCCAAGAAGACCGTGAAGATGTTGAAATGAGCGAGCGCCCTGAACGCTCAGCATATCAACAACCGATGAAAACGTGGAAAAAGTGAAACGATCAATGAGTATTACTTGCAAATTCAACGCCGTTTGTGTGAAAAAAAAATCCGAAAACCACGAAAATGCACACACCATTGGTTGTCCGTGAATTTTTGGCCCAAATAGTAACTGTAATATGCTCCCTCCAGCCTGCTTATTCGCCAGACATCGCCCAGTGCGACTTTTTTCTGTTTACAAAAATAAAGAGATTAAGGTTCTCTGGGCTGTCGTTTCGTACAATCATAGATGAGACTAAAACGCGCCCTTGTGAGAGCGATTTTAAAGCTATTTTAAAGATCGAGTTCCGGAAGTCCTTCGGGGATTAAAAAACTGTAGTATTTATCTAGTGGGTGCTATTTAGGATAACATTCATGTAGGGAGACGAATAAATATTTTTTTTTCTAAAATACGAAAATTTTCTTATATTTTGAACAGACCACGTAAATGGGATTTCTATATAAGAGTTTTAGACGTGATTCTAAAAAATGATGAATTTTCAAAATAGATTTGAATGATGGGGACCTAACTGAGGTTCGAATGTGGTTGTGGCGAATTGCTAAAAAAATCGGATCAACTAGGCCATTTCTCAATTGATTTGAATAAAACTTTAGATTACATCAATAATCGAATTACATTGAGCGTAGTCACATAACCTTATTTAAAAACTGTTATTAAAATCCATTTTAACGATTATTCTATCGATTAGCGGATCCCAATTTGATCTTAATAATTTACATGACCAAATTCAATGAACCATATTCCGGAGTTTAACGAACATTAGAACACCAATTACATCAGGCCGACTGAATTTAACCACAATCGATTAAGAATCATCAAATCTATCATGCTTAAAAAGAGACATCATGAAGTATTTTAAAAATATACCTAGTTTTTCTTGGATTGAAAGATCGGGAAAGGGGAAAGTTTAATGGGCATTCCCACTAAAAACTGTACTCTTAACCGAGAGACAGTGAAACATTTTCCATATTTCTACCCATCTTACGCCCTTCATTGATCACATTATTTCATTAGAACAAACCGATTCGGGCCTGCCGCCTACTAGAGTTTGCTATTATGGGCCATTGCATTCCCGTTTCCCCACTATAAAAAAATTAAAGAGAGACATTTGATCTACTTGGACCATCAATTATCGCAAAAAATATATCTTTGCAGACTATTAGAGTACATCTTACGATAAATCACTGTAATAAGCAAATTCACAATAACGTTTCTGAAATAGAGTACACAGCGACCCAAGACGAAAGATGCATTATTAAAAAACATAAACTAACATCGTTTAGAGCTGTGTGCCATCGAGCTGCCCATCAAACCTATGCATAGACTCGGTAAGTTGGGTAATTTCCCACAAATTTAAATGTTCATATGCTCGATTTAAAAGTGGTCCTTGGTTGGTTAAGCAGCTCTCCAAAATAATTGAAGATTTCCAGGCCAATTAAGTGTCGCGGATGCACGATTATCTTCAATCCACCAATTAAAATTATGTCGTCTGGGACAGGGCTTAAATTGGATATAAGAAAATACAACATTGACGATCATCATAAGGGGCAATGAAGGCAAGTTACGGCTTTCTCTCGACGCTTTATCCGACGTAGACATCTCAGCTCTCTTCTGCGCCAAGTGACCTTTTTACAGACGATATATCATCATTTTGACATTTTTTCAGGCGAAAATAATCAAATCGAAATTCGGTGCTGAAATGTTGAAAATTTTGATCAATTATGAAAGGATAAGAAGTTTTGAATTTACTACTGTCGAAAATCCAGTATTTGAATTCAAATGTAAATATTAAAAACTATGCCCTTAATGTACAAGCAAAAGTGTACAACAGAAAGAAAAACAACTTAGCTATGAAACACATGGAAATACATTTAAGACTTTTAAACTTTACCAGCCTAAAAAGGATTTATGTAAAGTGTGCCTCACTTTTAAACAGGGCTCATAGGCAGAAAAAAATGCAAATCGTATAGTATGATAAACAACAGAAAAGAAAGAAAGCTGCCAGAATAAAATGAACAATCCTCGAATGTTCAATGCTGCATGTGGGATGAAGCCGAAGGTAGAAGAAGTAGCATTTACATTTCAACTTGCCTGTTCCGAGACATTATGGCTATAGTCCTGAGATTGAACACGTAAAAATGATGTCTGAGAAAAAATCTCAGATTTTCCGCAATGTGTCTGCATGCTGTCAGAATCCATCCAAATTTGTTAACAATTAACCACGTATACTTCGAGCCGGGCCACTTCCATATAGAATGTAATTCAATTCACTTTAAAATCGAGATTACATAAAAAAAATACACCTATGTACACGCCTCAAGGTTGGATGCAAATTGTAAGAATGACCCGCATGCGACCAACTCCTTTTGAGGTAACTAAGCTACTTCATAATGATTTTTGAATCTCAGGGCGGCACTATTTAAAATGGAACGGAAAGAAATAAATAAAAAAAATATAAAAAAAACGTGAATTAAATGCAGCATCGGAAAATTTACCAGAAAATTTAAATTTAGTGATGGAGTTTGGTTTCAATACCGCGGGCTTACCATGAGTATTTTGATTCACTTTCAACTTCTGCGAGTATAAAGGATCATTTACCAGAACCCGAAGTAATTTTCAAACTAATT
Organism: Nephrotoma flavescens; assembly: GCA_932526605.1. Taxonomy (NCBI): domain Eukaryota; kingdom Metazoa; phylum Arthropoda; class Insecta; order Diptera; family Tipulidae; genus Nephrotoma; species Nephrotoma flavescens. Next base: position 226,507,831 of record OW052222.1, on the reverse strand, counting down.
TTTTTTTTTATGATTTAATCTATGCAATCTGTTCTGGGGCCGAAGCACTCTCAACTCTTTCGCGGTTCGCTTTTCACGTCCTACTTTTCACGTCCTTCCTGCATTGCTTGCCAAATCAAGGACGTACGGCTATAGGTCCGATTTTATCGCCATCTGCACATTGCATAACTCCATGCCAGCCTAGACTAGCATTGAAGATGGGTCGGCCCATGAGCTTTGCACTCTGCCAGGGGGTAATAGATGTGTTCCATTACATCAACGATCATCAACGAGATGAAAACTCCCTTTGCATCCTGCCCCTATCGGGATTCGAACTCGGTATCTCCCGATCCAAACGCAAAAGCTTTAACCCCTGTGCCATATGGTCGGTAAACTGAAATATCTTCTTATTTTTCCTTTGGTTCATTTTATTATTTATGATTTTCAGAAAGATGAGCTCACAATGATCACATAACTAAGAAACGGTTACCAGTTTATTAGCTGTTTTAATGGCTGCCGATGATTTGGTTTCTCACATGTTATCATGTCCTAGAGCACTCAGTGCCTCCATGTAAGATTACGATAGATTTTATTTATGTACAACAGTGTTGTTTTAATCGGTAAAAAATGTATAATTTGGTTCTTCCCCTAAATATAAAAATAATATGGTTTACAATTTTGTTTTTCAGTAAAAGGACATTTGCATTTACGGTGAGTTTCTAACCTGACTGAAGTTTACCAACCATCAAAGTAATTTTAGACTATAATAACACGAAAAGCGGAGTAGACACTTTTGACCAAATGAACAGAGTTTATGCAGCTGCAAACGGAAAACTCATCGGTAGCCTGTTACGTTATTTTATAACCTTCTCGACGTAACAGCCCTTGCTCGGTGCTTACAGATTGTATGGCCTGAGTAACCCAGTGTGGAATACAAAAAACAACTCTAATATGAAAAAACTTCCTAAAATCACAATGGAACTTGCGGCCAACCATATCAAAACAAGAATTGAAAAGCCGACATAAAATTCAGTAGAAACTGCCATGCAACTGATTGGGCACGAATTTGCAAAGGAAACGGATTTTCCTAAAATTCAGCCCAATACAAAAGAAAAAAAGACGGTATGAATCATGCAAACTGGATAGAAAAAGTAATCGAGCTGATACCAAAACAACCGCGACATGTGATTTATGCGGCATACCTACATGCACGAATCATTATATTCGGGTTTGCGAGAAGTGTTATATCACGTATGTAGTACAGGAGGAAATCGAAGAAAATTACGACGACATTTCTATGAGCATTCCGTTAACATCATCTGAGCCTCCGGTAAAACGCACAAGAGTCCTCTCTCCAGCGTAATTCCTTTTTGACTTTTTTGAAATGTAACAGTGTTTTTTTCGCAAGAAAATATGTTTAAAAGGAATACACAAATGTGTAAGTTGGTTCAAAACACATACAAAAATAAATTTTTGACATGGTTCTTTTGCCTTACCCACAAAGCAGTCCTATGTTAATTTTTGTATTGGGTTGCTTGGAAAGTAATTTCGTTTTTTCCCAATACAGGACTAAAATCTAATGTTTCATAGCCAACTTCAAACTTAAGCCGCATTGTTATTAGGTATTTTGACAGGTGATTAGGATTTATTTGAGCAACCATTTGTTTGATTCTGCCAAATATTTTGTGTTTGGTGCCATATGGAATATCGAACGCAGCCTTATCGATATATTTTATTTTTTCATGATCGAAAGGGCAAAAATGCTGTTTAAGCAAGAACGTCAATGTCAAAAATGGTTTTAAAAATTTGGTTCTCGCAATTTTAATGCTGAAGATGCACCACGTTCAAGGCCAGTTGAAACTGATGAAGGCAAAATAACGGCATTGATTGATGCAAACCGCCGAATAACAACTCGTCAGATCGCTGACAGATTAAATTTATCGAATTTGACTGTTTATGATTACGTAAAATGCTTTGGTCTAGTTTTAAAACTCGAAATATGGACTCCACATGTTTTTACAGAAAGTAATTTACTCCGTCGCATTGACGTCTGTGATTTGCTTCTCAAACGTCAAGAAAATGATCCATTCTTGAAGCGAATTATTACTTGGGACGAGAAGAGCATGGAGTAAAAAAGATCAAGGGAATCGGTTTTTCGAGCTTCTACTGAACAATACCACGATAAATTCTGAAGTGTATTGTCATCAATTGGACAAATTGAATGATTTACTCGAACAGAATAGGCCTGAATTGATCACTAGATAAGCTATAATGTTCCACCAAGATAATTCGAAACAGGCCAAAAACTATTGTAGCTTGAATGGGATGTACTATCGCACCCACCATATTCTTCAGATGTGGCACCTTCAGATTATTACTTGTTCCGGTGTTTACAAAATTTTTTAGTCAGCAAAACACTTTCTTCAAAAGAGGACGTCAAAAATGCATTGAACTAGTTTTTTGCCAGCAAAGGCCAGAAGTTTTATGAGCATGGAATTGTGCTACTGCCAGAAAGACGGCAAAAGGGTATTGGATCAAAATGGAGGATATTAAATTCAATAAAATCACAAAAGAAAATTTTATCTATGTTGAAAAAATAAATTAGAAAATTTTTACAGGACATTCACACCTGTGGCACACCTGAAAAAATCACGAATTACCAGCCATGCAAAGTATCGAATATGATTTACTAAACAGAAAAACAGTAGATTGAGAATAATTGCCATGTCATGCATAAATGCGATTTACAGAAGTCCCCCGCTTTACTGACGCTCGCTTTACGGAAATTCGTAGTTCATCATTCCGAAGTCATTCTACAATGGCCCAAATAATATCCAGATTCAACGTCATACAATCGGTTGAAAACGAAAAGCAAACAGGACGAAAAGCATCATTTTTCAATCGGGACGAGCAAAAGATTTTGGATTTGGTGAGATAAAATCCAAAAACAAGTGCTCCAAAACTAGCTCCAGAAATGACGAAGATATTAGAAGGGATTTGTGGAAACATAGATACCATGGCCGTGCGCCACATAGAAGCCATTCATTTCGGATGTCAAGTCCAAAAGAAAAAATTGAACTTGCAAAAAAATTAAAAACAAAAATTCTGAAAGACGGTTATTTTTACGGATGAAAATAAACTCAACATTTTCGACGAGAGAGGTAAAATTTGGAGAAAACTTGGATCGCTGGAAATGCCTAGGTATTCTAAAGGACAATTTGAAACTCGGACTATCATGGATCTTCCAGTAAGACAACGATCCTAAACATACGGTACACATTGTGAAAGAATGGATTCTGAATGGCGTCCCAAACCAGTTACATTCGCCACCTCAATCGCCTAACCTGAACCCCATTGAACATTTATGGGATCACCTGGAACGCCAAATTGGAAAATACAGGATTACCAGCAAAAAACGTTGCAAGATACAATAATGAAAGAACGGGATAAAATTTCACAGGAAGTTACCAAGAAGTTAGTAGAATCAATGCCTAGAAGACTGAAAGAGGTAAAAATAAAGGACGACCAACTCTATTAAAATAATAACCGAGACACGTCTCTTTCTAAAGAACAGTGGAAAAACTTTTCATTTTGTTGTTGTTGATCCTTGATTTTTTTTATTTTTGTATTATAAAAGAGTAAATAAATTTCTATTTAGTGTTTTAGGATTTGTTATTTGGTAAAAAAATTATTCTAATAAAAAACCGCAAAATAAATTTTATAATCCTTATATTTTGCAAATGTTTTTGAAAAATCAATGTGTTAGCCATTTTCGTTGCGCACTGTATTTGTGCTCCATACAACGATTTTTTAAACAAGTTGTATTGATATTAGCGCAAAATGACGGACAAAAACAAAACATGGACAACACGCGGACAAATGAAATCGCTGAAGTTCTAGGCAAGGCCACTCCAACAGTGGGCACAATAAAGGATAACCGAGATAAAATTTTATCCAGTGTACAAAGAGTACTCCTCTAACTGCAAAAAATATTTTAAGGCATACAATTGAGATTATGGAGGAGATGTAGCGGATGCTTAGTGTATGAATAGACCTTTTGGCTAGTAAACGTTGGTTTGAAAAGCGGCGTTTAAAACTTATTTTAAATATGGTGAGTTATTCAAAAGTTGGAAGAAAATTTCGTTGAAAACACGGTAGAGAAAATGCGCTGACAAACCGTGCTATTAAACTTAAGATTGATAAATTTGAAGAAACTGGAGAAAATCAGGTAAGGGGTATACATTTTTAAATGCAAGATTGTTTACTATCAGTTTTTGGGAGAGGGAAGCTAAATTTTTCCGGAATTTTTTTTGGTTTTCCGGAATATTTTTCACTTTTTTTATTTTTATTAATAATAATTGCTTCGCCAACCTTGCAGACACAGATCAAAAAGTTTTCACCGCTCTTATCGCTTCTTCTGATAGTGCCACAAATGTTAAAAAAATTAATTTTTGTAAATATAATTTTTTTTTAATGTAATTTTAATTCGTTGTATACCTTAGAGGATGAGGGCTATTGCCCCAAAATCCCGCTTTTCAATTTATACAATTTTTCAAGTGTCAAATTTTATTTATAATTTTAAACTAAGTAAAAAAAAATTGAAAAAATTTCAAAAAAATTGCAAAATTTTCCCGAAATATTACTTGTACTGTCGAAAAACTCTTAAGAAGATAAATACTTAATTTTTTTTTTAAGTAAAAATTTTAGCTTCCCCCTCCTAAAAACTGTAGATAAACAATCCTGCATTTAAAATTTTTTAAAATGCATGCTCCTTTACCTGATTTTTTCGATGTATACGTAAAGTAAACTTTAGCTCCAGAATTTATCATAGTAGTGGCCGTTCAAGTGAAAATATTGCAGAGCCAAGGACATCAATTCGTCGTCGTTCACAGCAATTAAACCTCAAACCAACCACTTTGTTCAATATTTTACACCAAGATCTTCGTGTAATAAAAGACTTTACAGTTAACACAAGAATTAAAGTCACCACGCATTACGTGGGCAATTTGTTAATTGGGGTATAGAAAAACAAGGAAAAAATCAGATTTTTTTCAAGCAAATTATCTTTACCGAAAAACAAAACTGCCGCATTTGAGCTGACCAAAATCCTAGAGAATCGTTTGAAAAGACAATGAAACCAAGAAAAGTTACTGTGTGGTGTGGATTTTGTAGGGGTAATTGGTCCATATTTTTTCGAAAATCAAAATGGCACTGCAATTTCCATGTGAATGGAGCTCGATATCGAGAGATGATTATAAACTTTGTGGAGTCAATTGGCAGATATTGATGTGTAGAATATGATGTGGTTTCAACAGGACGATGCAACGTGCTTCACAGAAACGGATTCAATCGATCTTTTGAAAGAGACATTTTATAACCTATTTTGTAAAATATTTTCACCCGCCTCAATTTATGGGAAATCGTTTTCTCAAAGTATTATTGTTCCGAAGTTTGTTGTAATTTTTTCTGGTGTTCACTGCGACGAGAGTATTGTCAGTATTGCGTGCAGGGATATATCGGGAATACAAATTAATCCAGTCCGTTTTTCAAAAAGTGGCTCTGTCTACAATAAATTTTTTATAGTGACAGCTGATTTCCGTTAATTCTCACAGATTAGTCCTCTGACGTCAACATTCAGTTAATATTGCCTTAAGTTTCATACAAAACGTGTTTTTTACGGCGTTGAATATGTCGGATTTTGTGATAACTAAACAGCTTTTGCGGGAAGTGTTAATTTTTTGTTTTAATTGAAAAAAGGTGCAGTTGATGCACATCGAATGCTTGTGGAAGTTTACGGTGACAATGCTCCAACCGATAAATCATGTAGAGAATGGTTTCGACGCTTCAAAATGATGATTCCAGCGTTGAAGATAAGTCTCTTTTGGGACAGCCAAAACAAAATTCGTAGAAGATGAATTAGAGACATTGCTTGATAAAAATAGGATTCAAACGCAAAAGGTTCGATTTATGGACATGATTTAAAAACAACGCCATTGAGCTCCTTATGAATTGAAACCAAGAGGCGTGGAAAGGCGATTTCTTTCTTGTGCGGCAGCTGTTTCAAAGGCAAACCAGAAAGGGTTTTTTACAATGGATAGTGACTGGTGACGAGAAGTGGATCTTCTATGATAACCCCAAGAGGACAAAATACTAAGCTTTGCCCGGCCAATCGTTGCCAACGACCTCAACATCAACACCAAAGACGAACATTTATGTTTCGAAAGTTATGCTGTGTACCTGATGGGACCAAAGAGGCGTTGTATACTACGAGCTACTGCAATGATGACGTTATTCTTCTGCATGACAACGCTCGGCCTCACCTTGCAAAAGTCGTAAAAAAATATTTGGAAACTCTAAGTGGAATAGAAAGAAATTGAAAATTGGCTTCAAACTTGGATCGCCTCAAAAGACGAAACGTTTTTCCGAGATGAGATTTTTAAAATAAATACATTTTTAAAATTAAAAAAACGGACCGAATTAATTTGTATTCCCAATATATTTTTATTTTATTTTTTTATATTTGGTTCAATATTTTATTTCTGTTCTGTTTATTTTCTATTCAAATTAAAGGCACAAGGTGTGATCTAATTTCGGGGGTATTCCGCCAAACCGGTCGTTAAGCCAAGGGTCCAAAGTAGCCATATTTCCTCGACATTATTTTTTTCCCCTCTTTTCAACCCCTCCTCTCTTCACGAAATTCACTATTAACAACTCACTAATAAATTTACTTAAACTCGACCGGACGAGTATATCGAGACAGTAAATTTTAGAAGCCAGTCTAAGTGACGCGAACGGCATAATGTCTCTCGAAGAGCGCATTACCAAACACGAAACGATAATACGGGAAAAATCATTCCGCAACCGCAATTGACCGCCATATTAAAATAATCGGTTCGCCACGCAACGATCTAGGCCATGATCTGATGACCTCGCTCACGATCACGTGACGTCGAGATACCAGGCGTATGCTGGAATCACGCAAATTTCGATAACCCCCGTAAATGCCATTCACCATGTAAATACAGAGCGTCAACATCATCACAAACGCAAAACGATAAATAAAATGAATTAGTCGCACGATTGCGTCGGCTACAAGTGAATCAAATAATACGAATAGCCGATTTTTTAATCACGATACGAACAATAACCCGAATTTTCTTATCGAAAGGTCAGCTTTCGGTGCTCCCTGTCAGACGTAACGATACGTCATCATTTTTAAAAAAAAATTGAAATCTAACAATCTAATTTTATTAGCCGCCAATGGCTCGAAAATCAATACCTACGGCATGAAATTACTCAAGGTTACTATCGGACTCAAACGCCCATTCACTTATGCTTTCGTTTTAGCTGATGTAAATCGTCCGATCATTGTGTTGATTTTTTCGGTAAATTCGCTCTCTTAGTAGATATCAAACGAAAAATGCTGATTGATTCAGTGACTCAGCTGTCGATTACGATCGATAACGATTATGGTCGAGTACTAAAGAAGTTTCCTTCATTAAAAGCCGAACCAAACTACAATTTATCCGTTGAATATTCCGTGGTTCATCATATTGTAACGACAGGCCAATGCGTTTTTGGTTCCAACTCTCTCGATTTGGAAAATACCCGAAGGTATTCTGCCTTCGAAAGAACGAATTAATCACAAAATTTATGCCTTTTATTTACAATTTAAAGATATCTCAAATTTGAACACACTTTACAAGAATCCATGGAGGTATTTATTGAGAATGATCTAGAAAGAAGCCTTAAAGTTTCGGGACAAATTGAAAATGCCTTTCTATGCTACAAGGAGTTGTATCGACAATCTAAGAAAATAACAAAACAAACCTTGTTAAATAATTGAAGCATCTAGTGTTGAAGCAGAAGCTAATGCGAATTATGGCGAAAATTTAAATAAACGATCCACCAGTTCCAAGAAATTTAGGAAGGCAAATTATAACGATAGTTCCGATGAACTTCCGACTAGCTCGGTAAAATAGTAAAAATAATTTTTCCCGGTCTAGCGCTGATTTTGAATTTGCAACAACGAATGATCAACAAAGTGTTTCACCAACAACCAGTCGAAGTGCGTCGTAGAGGAGGAAGACCCTGAACAAGATCTACATATACTAGGATGTCGAAACTGGAGGACGAGAGCGATGAACCGAGACGGATGGAGGACCATAGTACAGACGGCGAGAGAGAGAGAGATAGAGAAAGAAAGAGAGAGAGACAAAGAGAAAGAGAGAGAGACACATAGAGAGAGGGAGAGAGAATTAATTTTCACATTCGATAATTTGAGATTCCGAGCCGGTTACTGCAACTTCAAGAGCGTTAATTCCAATTTTTGGGTGTAATTATCGTCCCAGTAAACAAACAATTCATAGTATAGTAAAAATATTGAGCCTTAATAATCGATGCTGGATGTTCCCGTGCCAGTGAAAGAACGGGTTGGTCAAAGTGCCGAGAATATTGCTGCCGTTCAAGCGTCCGTCGCAAACGAACCAAAACAGTCGATTCCAAGGATCTTGGCTTGCACCCTTATAAGATCAAGTTAACACAAGAACTAAAGCCACTCGATCATATGAAGCGCCGTACGTAATCGGATTTGGCTCTAGAAATATTGGAAGATGACTAATTTCAACGGAAAATCATCTTCAGTGATCGCCAACAAGCGGAAAATGCGTTATTGATCAGGTGAAAACCCTCATGTGCTTCAAGAAACACCACTTCATCGACAAAAAATAACTGTTTGGGTTGTTTTTAATGCTGGTGGTGTCATTAGACCGTTTTATTCGATGATAAAAGTGACCGTCACGTTAGTGTATGTATGTAGTGCACGAACTAACTTTGATTGGATAAGATATACGTTGGTCGGTAGAACCGTGTGATATAATTGGAGTGCAGAAAAATACCATTTCCCGGACGAGAATTCTATATTTTTCACAAAATTTTTTTTTATCCTTCTTACGATCGTTGTATCACTGTTATTATAAATAAATATATAAGTAAAATTAAAAAAAAATCGTTAAAAACCATCCACTATTTAAAATAGTTCAGTAGAATTTTTAAGAGGCTATGATATCATCGAATATAGGTGAAATTTAAGACGTTAGAACTTTTCATTAAAAATAAAAATAAAAGTAAATTAAATCAAAAACCAAATAGGATTTCATTTTCAATATAAAAATTTAGACAAAAATCAAAAAAAAAATTATTTTACTTTTTGCTCGAAGTTTTCTGTTAGTAATACAAATTATATTATAAAATATTTACGAGTATAATGAACATAGAAGATATCAAAAAAAAATTTATTTGTTTTCATTCAACTTGTGTTAATTAATTTTGGGTTAGATGTTAGTATTTAGATTAAAAAAATATATATTTGTTTATGATGTTTGTTTTTATTCAAAAACAACTAAACATTCTACTTGCGAACATTCATAATATATTAATACATTGTATGTCTTGGATGTTGTATTAGGTTACAAAAGAAAAACCACTCAATTAAAATTTTGATCGACATTTCATTTTTTTTTTTTTAATTAAAATTCACACAAATTCAGATATGGTATATGGATTGTAAAAAAAAAAGGTAGAATAATGATAAAGTTTATACCAATTATTGTAAAAAAACAAAAAAAAAAACTCAAAGTTATCAGAAAGGGGGTTGGTTATTTTACTGAATACACTTTTTGGATCAAATGAATTTTAATGATTTAATTGTAATATAGGTTTAGAAAATAGTCAATAGTTTTGTACCTTTCTAAAAAATTATTTTAAATAGGAAGTTCCAGTAATAATAATAAAAAAGCATAAAAGTTCTAACATAAAACAAAAAATGGATATTTTTTTTTATAATAAATGTATATAAGTAAGTAAGTAACTGAAAGGGAAAATCAGACACAAAAAAAACAATAATTTAACATTTTCTTAACAATAAAACAAAGTTTAAAGTAGTTTTCGTATTTTTTTTTTATATAATTTAATAAAACAACAGAAAAGAAGTAAGTATACAAGTAGTACACAAGAGTACCCAACAAAAATACTTTTCGCATTCCATAATAAACGAATAAAACATTTAAATCACAACAATATAATCTTGTGTGTGTGTATGTGTTTTTATGTCTAAATACGATTTAAGAAATTTTCCAAAGTCGTCGGAATACATACAAAAAAAAAAAAAAAAATTATTTAATTAAACTTACCTCATATTAATTAAGTATTGTGCCAGTGCTACCGAATCTGGATTGCCACTTATTGTTATCGTACGATCTGTATTGCCACCCTCGCGTTCCTCACAATTTGATATGCGTATCATAGCACCAGATATTTGTCGGATTTCGGCAATTTTGGTACCACCCTTACCGATGATACAACCGATAAGATCATTTGGTACCGTCATTTCATGTGTCTGCTGATTATTTTGTTGATTACGATTTGTATTGGTTCGTAATTGAGATCCGGCTAGTGCTGCCAATGCTGCAAAAAAGAAAGAGATAAACATATTGTTTAGAATAATGTTTGTGCCATCATAATGTTTAGTATTTAGCTGGAAAATTAAGAAAATTAGAAAAAAATAATTCCGATCGATACTAGTTTAATAAGAAATATAATAATAATTAAATATTACGGACGAAGGATATTGGCTCAAAAGCGTGCAATACAACGAACAACGTGAACACTTTGACATTCCAGATGATTTTGCTCATAATGACAAAATTTTAATAGCAAAGCACCTAATCCCGAACGACTCGAGGCATCTAATTTTTCCTTAATCTTATTCCTTAAATCTTAAGTTCAAAAAACTAGAACAGAGAATGAATTATAAATAAAATCGAAATAGTGCTTACGCGCTGAAACAATGGAAAATATCGTGTAATGAGACCAAAACAAATCATAGCGCAATCGGCACAATAATAAAACGGTGAAAATTAATCTTATTAGACCCGATTCAAAATTACAAGGGTCTCGAGTCCCACAAAGGAGCTAAAGGAGGAACCAGTTAATTAGACCATCAACTTTCTAAACGGAATCCGGCGTCATACATTAGACAACCACATCATCCATCAACAACTACAAGCGCAATAACAATAAACAATTCAGTATTTTATTTATAATTTTAGGTTTGACAATTTACTAAAAAACAATTCACCGAAAACTCAAATGACTGAAAACGACAATTCATCGAAGACATCAATTCATCGAAAAGTCAATTCCTCAAAAACGACAATTTACCGAAAACAAATTCCACGAAAAGCAATTCACCGAAAACGATAATTTACCCAAAATATTTCAAGCGCTTCGCATATTGACGTATACATCGCGGAAATCAAGTAAAATGAAATTTTTTTTAAACATTTCTCTTTGTAGAATTGTGTCTCGTTCTTAGGAGATGCAAACCAAATATTTCGGAAAATTTTTCACATTTTCCGGGAAAATTTTGCCATTTTTCATGTTTGAATTATAAATTTATGGGAAAATTGCAAAATTTCTCGCTAAAATTTAGAAATTTTCTATAGTGTTTCTATAATGTATAACTTTTAGCATTCGGCAATGATTTGAAAAATTTGGCACTTAGGGGTTATCCTTGCGCGAAGGAGCGGCTTTGATAAGTTCCCAATTTTAGAATATCATATCACGTATCGTCGCCTATTATCCCATCAAATGGAAGGATGGATTCCATTATTTTTAGAGATAGTTCCTTTCTAATAAAATTTTTATTGGCACCTGTGTCGATGAGGAACTTTAAGATTTTGTTGTTTTGGCAGTTGAACCCATAGGTATGCTTGAGAGACCTCTTTCGTAAAACTTAATTCGAATTCTTCCTCGGCTTCTGATTCCTCTTCTAATTCATCATTTTTTTTCAACGTATTCATCTATTTTGGTAATAAAATATGCGGGAATTCGATGGTATCCCTGAAAATACAGTTTATCTTTCGACTAAGGTTAAAAATAACTAAAACTAAAAATGAGTTCGTGTGGAATTCTAGGGTCTAACGGCTTAGGTAGCTGTCACAGTCGTGCGCTTCTTTCGCTTAGCCCTCTGAGGGTTTTTTATTTCGACTTCGGGGGCATAGGAGCGGAGATCTTTAAACATGACGGGAACATAGAATTGGCGACACAACATTTTGCAAAAATATTTTTTCAGAATTTTTAGTTTTCTTCATTTTCGGTATTTAAGGTTTTCACTACGATGACCATCAGTGAGAAGTGGCTAATAATAAAATTATTTTTTTTTCGTGTGATTTTATTATTACAAATCAGTTAAATCCCGCCTGTTAAAGAAAGAACCGGAAGATTGTATAAAGGAATACATAGTCGTTTTCGGTGAATTTTTTTTCGATGAATTGTCGTTTACGGTGAATTGTTTTTTCGATGAATTGTCGTTTTTGGGGAGTTGCTTTTTTCGGTTAATTATCTTTTTTCATAAATTGTCGTCTTCGGTGAATTGTCGTTTCCGAATTATTGATTTTTCGGTAAATTGTTGATTTCAACAATTGTAAACAATTGTTTTCAGTGAATTGCTTTTCGGTGAATTGTCGTTTTTTGTGAATTGTCATGTTACCATAATTTTATATAATAATTTCAAATGAGGATTCAATCAGTTTGCACACTGTCAAAATGAAGAATCAATCTCCATCAAGCTTCCATTGATAATTAATCAGGATGGCAAGTAATTCAAATGCACTATTATCTGATTCAATGAAAAAAAACTATGGATATCACGACCATCCACCATAGGTGCGAATCCGCTAGGTATGGAAGATGAGAATATAAATAAATCATTCGAGACGGCTAACTGGATTTGAGGAATGAACCATCTATTCAATAATCCCTGCTACAGCCATGGAGAATAAACCTGAACGATAGAATCAATGCACCTCTCCAAGAGCTCCGTGAATTGCACATCCATAGGTAGTAACTTTGACATACAGGAACTACACAAATCTATAAACGAACACAAAACTTGTTTCGATCAGTTCCGATCGAGCAACAACAACCGAATAAATTTCCGAAGATTTAAATCTCGTTCTAGAAATTTTTCACGGTCGAATTCTTGATAACGCTCTGCGGATCATCTTATGTATTGGCACCATTATAAATTCGGGGGAAGAGCATAGAAATATGGCAATCAAGATTGCACGCTTAGACGAGCGGATTTAAATAAAAAAACTAAGTGTTTCCAACAACGTAACGGCAGACATTCCTGATACACTAGCGCAGACATATCCGTCATAACTGCGTCATCAAAAAAAAAAAATCTAGTTCATGACAACCTAGCTAAGGGCAGCAAATGATTCACAATAAAAACTTACGGTTTCAGAGTACTACTGAGACCTATGCAGTGCTTAACACCAAATCCCGGTTGCGTCGGAAGATCAAAAATGCATCATATGCATTTTTGATTTCTATTGATGACTTTTGGTCTCAGAAACGCGGGTCAAACATTCCAACGATTTATCGACGAGGTAACGAAGGATTTACGATTGCTTTTTGCTTACGTCGATGACGTCTTGGTCACCAGTAGAACAGCCGAAGAGCGAGCATTTACAGGCATTGTTCAAACTGCTATCACATTACGGAATACAATTCGCGCATCCAAATGTGAATTTGGTGAAAAAACTTAAACGTCCTTAGCCATGAAATCATGTCAAGCGGCATTTTACCATCAAGTGATAGAATTGCAGCAATCAAAGTTCTCCCACATCCTACAACAGTTCTGCAGATCTTACGCATTATCGGAATGGTCAACTACAACCAACGGTTCTTACCAAATTTGGAAGAGTAATTATCACCTCATGGTCCTGGTACAACGAAACAATAATATTTGGGAACCACTTGTTTTTGTTTTCAAAAAAATTCTCACCAACTGCACAAAAATATTCAACTTTTGATCATCAGCTTCTAAGCGTCTTGGTAGGATCACAAGCCTGTCATAACAAAATCCGATTGAAGCTCGAGACAGGCGCGACATTTATATTATTCGCCCAGTTTACATGCAAAATACGCCTCGTGAGCTCCCAACAAAATGTAGTGGCCGATACTCTCGCACGACCCTACGATATTTCTTCACTAACTTTAAGAGGATTCGATGTTAAAACACTAGCTATATCACAAGAATCAGACTCTGAATTGAAATAATACCTAAATGGGTCGAAAGCATTAAACCAAATCTCGAAGTTAGAACAACTAAAATCGAAAATTACAAGACACCCTCGTTCCCAATTCCAGATGCCTTCCGTACGATTTGAAAAACGACTCATATCGACTCAGTCTATGGCTGCCGGACACTGAGTTTTCTACATAACAATTAAGGTTATTGCGATCTAAACATCTATTGCTATAACGGCATGTCGAAACAGGAAGGTGAGGGCTAGAGAGAGCGGAAGAGATATTAGGTAAACCAATCATATTCTAAGGAGCGGTAGTTTGGTGTCGGAAGAAGAGAGGCGGTGAGGTACAGATAGAATTTTCATTGTGTTCAAATATCCAGTAGCCTAATTCTCGAAAAATCCAGTAGCCTAATTCTCGAAAAATGGTGGATCTGCAAAAAAAAATATTACGTAAAAGTCGTCTTATTTTCGGTAGACAAAATCACCCATCTAAGCCCGCTATTAAAAATTTGGTGCAGATATTTGGGACCACTGGTTCAGTAGCAAATATATCGGCATAACAACCCGTACTCGTTTAGTTCGTTCACCCGAAAATATCGATACAGTGAGAGAGTGTTGCAAAGAATCCAAGTTTATCGATTTTGACGATCGACATTCTCAATACCCGATGGGCCAATATTTGATGATAAAAATATTATCGACTTGTGGTTTGAAGAGGACGGCACTACATGTCATATAGCTAATGAAACAATCGGTTTATTGAGAAACAGATTTGATGGAGATTAATTTCGCGAGGGGAGGGATGTATGTGGCCATTAAGAACTAACGATCTAACACCATTAGATAATTTTTGTGGGACATGTGATTCACATTATTCTGTAATTATTGTTTATAATTTGTATTTGAAATTAAATCTAAACGGTTGAAGGCAAAGGTTTACTGAAGATCATTTCCTTGTTGATGACGCAGGACTCTAATTAGCTTTTTCTGTATATGCGGGTTAATGCTAGTAAAATAATCATATCGATCCCGAATATTTTCTGTGAATACCGAATAGTTTCTGCGATCCCTGGATTGTTTAACTAGAATTTTGGAATCTTGATAAAACTCAAAAAAATATGCGTTTTAAACCACGGAACCTATTTGGCCATTCAACTTTAATTAGTCAATGCGAGTTCCTTGAACTCAACGTGTTCTATCCAACTCAAATCTGTTTAAAAATCGAAAAAAAAATAACCGGAAGACATAAGGTTGATTTTTTTTGTATAATTTTGTCTGGGTTAAATGGCCGGTTTCGAAAGCATCGGAACGAAAATATCGAAAGATATTAATCGAATATTAGTTTTTTCGGTTAATTATAGTGATCCCGCGCAATTTTCAAATATCACATCTTAGTCGAAATTCAATCACAAATTGCTATTTTAATCCTTTTTTCACATTAGATTCTTCGAGATTAGTACCCTTAAATGGGTCTGGGTTAAATGAACGATTCCGAAAACATCGCAACGAATTGTAATGTCGAAAGATAAAATGAAAAAAAAAATAATCGAAAAACGAGAACATTTCATAATTTTAAAATATACAAATAAAATTGTCTTGAGATGTGAATACAAAATTGCCGTTTTATGAGTCATAATTGCCGTTCAATGAACCAAAAAAGGCCGCTTACCACCACTGGATTACTTAGCGCAAGAATGACTGAAAAATTCATAAATGCCTTTAAATTCAATTGACGATGTTCGATGTTTTATTTTGCGATTACTTTTACGATCAAAGCATTTTCGAATATTTTATTTTCAATAATTAATTTTTCGACAAAAAAAAATCGAAGTCTATCGTCTTTCGATTAACTGGTCTTACGAGTTACTTGGCACCATGTTTCCCAAGTTCTTTAATTCGCAGCACTTCAAGAAACAAACCATTCATTTTCTGAATTTCAAACCATTCCACAAAATTTTTTTCTAAATTAAATTAATTCATTGTAATATTCGTACTGGTTAAATTCGTACTGGAAACCGGCTGGCTTGGCAGCCTTCAGTCTTTTAATTTTCAATAAAAGGGTTCGGCCCATCATATTGTCGTGACAAAAGGGAGCTCTCGCGTTGGCAATACATGTTTGTATTTAAAAATAAAATCTAAACTTCTACCAAAATTTTTTTCGGGTGTAAAAGTTATTACTTTTACACTTTTCAATTTATCTTGGTTTCGGTAACGTGAAAATCCATGTGCACGTTAAAATCTGGAAATACGAAATTGCGTACAACAAACATCACTGCAATTTTTTTTTGTATGTATTGGGTGTATAGTTTTTTGGATTTTCTAAGAGATGGCGTAACTTTAGTACTAAACATTCTTTCAAAATGACACCTATATCTACGACGTTTTAAAGTGTTGACATTCCACATTAAAATTTAGTTTGTCATTATTCGTGAAAGCGTAAACAACATATTTTTTACACTGAAAAAAAAAATTACAAAATTTTTGTAAATATACAGCAAACAAAATAATTTGTAAATTTAACAACGTCCCTTTCAATTTTATTGTTAATATTTTGTATATTTGACGAAATTTTTATTAAATTTACAAATTTTATTGTATTTTTTCAATATTTTCAATTTTATGAAAATTTTATTGAATTTATTAAAAAAAAAATTGTTATTTTTACAATTTATTTTATAAAGTTTACAGTTTTTGTCACAGAAGAGATTTACAGAAATTTTGTAAATTTTTTTTTGAGAGTAATCGCGATTAAACATCTCGAATTTTGTACCAACAAAACAGCATTTGCGGGAAGCATTACTTTTTTGCTTTAATCAAAAAAAAAGCTGCTCAAAGTTTTCGTTTGCTTCAAGAAACTTATGGTGAATATGCACCAAATCAACAAACTTGCAAAAAATAGTTTAAACGATTCAAAAGTGGTGATTTTGATGTCAGTGACAAAGAACGTTCTGGTCAACCAATAAAATTCGAAGATGAAGGATTGGAAGCATTATTGAAGGAAAACTCAGCTCAAACAGAAAAAGAACTCACAGAACAGTTAAATGTCACTCAAGCAGCCAGACGCAAACGTTTATATGCCATAAAAATGATTCAAAAAAGAGGAAAATGGGTACCACATGAACTAACTAAGCCAACATTGAGAATCGTTTGCAACTTTTTGCTTACAAGACACCGAAGATGGCATTTTTTGTCTCAAATTGTGAATGGCGATGAAAAGTGGATTTACTATGGCAAAGTAAGGTTATGTTGTGCATTTGGTGGGATCAGAAAGGAGTGGTGTACTATGAGTTGCTAAAACCGAGCGAAACTATTACTGGTGAACGTTTGACGATAGATTTGAACCATGGATTGAACGAAAATCATCCGATTCCAGCCAACACAGCGTAAATTGATTTTGCTGCACGTCAATGCTCATGAGGTCGCAAAACAAGTAAAAAATACGCTGGAAGTACTTAAAAGGGAAATTCTACCGCATATTTACCAGATTGTCCTTCATCAGATTACTATTTGTTCCGAACAATGCAAAGCGATCTTCAAGACCAGCACTTTAAAACCCACGAAGAAATCAAAAAATGGCTCGACGAATGGACCGCATCAAAAAACAAACAATTTTTTTTTCGATGGAATCCTAAATTGCAAGAAAGATGGTCAAAAGTCATAGATAACGATGGAACATATTTTGATTAAAATAAAATTTACCATTTCTTAGAAATAAAATTTACCATTTCTTAAAATAATCAAAAAAAATATAGTCTCATTTATAGGGCCCGATTTTAATATTCAGTTTTTATTTTCTTAAATTCTGTTTTGCTTTCATTTTTGCAATGGAAATGATTTCTCAAAAGTGTCCCGATATACGATCGAATAAATTTAGTGTGGTAACATGAAAATTCGTGTATTTCTTAAATTTTGTATTTGATTTAAATTGCAAAAAAAAAAATATTTTTCAAGAATGATAGTCTTCCGATATACGATCGAGTAATTGGTGTAGCAACGAAAAATTCTTATATTTTCTTAAATTTTGTTTTAAATTTTAAATAATTTAGATTTCTCAAAAGTGTCTCAATATAAGATCGAGTAGATTTACACCCTGATTATGAAGCACAGTCACAGACTGAAAAATGGTCTTAGGTAAGACTTTTTGTCTTTATTTTGAGTTTAGTCTTAATTATGACACTTTTCGGATTCTGCGGGTAGTCTGTGACCAATGAGACCACCGAATTTGTATGTCTTACGAAAGACTTTGTTTTAAGACCAATGCCAACTAAGACTATGCGCAGAAAACGAAAAGTGTTATAATTAAGACTAAAATCAAAAGAAAGACAAAAAATTTTATCTAAGATCATTTTTCAGTCAGTGACTGTGCTTCAGAATCGGGGTGTTAGTGTGGTAACATGCAAATTCTTGGACGTTTTTAATTTTTTTTTTTACTTTTCAATTTGAAATCTTTTTACTGTGAGTACGATGACAAGAAAATTCCTTTTAACGATCGTGATAAAATTTAAATTCAGTTCGAATTGATTTCATTTGCGTTTGAAATTAATCGTTGCATGTGTCCGATTCAATTCATATGCTTCTGCAAGTTTACTAACTAAAATTAGGTTCTAGAATAATTTTGTAGTAAAGTTTATTTTGGCATCTTCCAAATTTCAGTGGTTCGGGAAAGCTTAAACTATTGGGTATACAAATAAGTCTCCGCCGTTGGACAAAATGGTGACACCAGTAAGTTATATTTAAAACTACCCGATGTAAAACGTCAGGTTGGACATCTGTCAACAACATAACCTTAAAATATCCGCGATTTTGCGACAGCATCATATTATTTTTTTGTGAGTATGACGAGTGTAGAGCCGAATAAGCGTCTTTTTCTGAAACTTTTGATTTACTTGTTTGATTTGAAGAAATTTGGAACTCAGGCGCTTCGATTGCTTGTAGAAGCATATGGTGAGGCTGTAAAGTGAGAGAAGTTGTCGAGGGTGGTTTTAAAATTTTAAGAACGGTGAACTTGATGTCGAAGATAAAATACGGAAGCATTATTGGATAAAGATTTCCCATAAGGGTAGTCAAATGTGCACATTTATAATGATAAATATTCACATTCGTCCCTTTTTCGGCAAACTAAATTTTGTAGTACATTTTCATGGGGTTGGGGCTTTAGTTCGCGCCCAATTAATATTGTGCCTGAATCGTTTGGGTATTTAGTGTTACCGCAATGTCAAAAGTTCACCACTAAAGATGAAACAATTACAGCCCTGTTTCCTGGCTTGAGATGCACTCAAGAACAGATAGTTGTGGTACTATTAAAATTTTTTTGGTAGATCATTGCTAAATCGAAAACAATTTCTCAAGTTTGCAATCCGAATTAAAATTAACGATAAAACCGATATTTATGCCACTATATATACGCAAATAAGGGATTTAATCAACATTTAAAACAATTCGGCAATATGGAAATTTAAAAATTATAAATCAAATACTTATTTAGTATTCCGTTCGCCATCTCAATAGTGTATACATATACATATAATGAATATTTAAAATTATTTTTTGGTTAATCAGTGTATCATCACTATCTAGTCGTGCTTGCTTATTTGTACCAAAAAAAAAACCGTATGTCGTATTTGTTTAAACTCTTTCACATCACAACATATATGTATAGTTTTTTTTGTACGTTGATTGAATACCAAATTTAATAATAATATTATTTATTAACAAACTAGCATAAACATCAGTAATTTACATAAATTTTTATAATATAATAAAACAAAATTATAAAAAAATCAATACAAAACACTAACATAACTCACCTGTTGGATTGAGTCCCCCCGTATTTGTTGGTGCCATACCGGCCAATTGTAAGGCAGCTAAACTGGCAAGCGGATTTTTTCCTAATGGACTCATCTGCAAATGTTTTTTGTTTCGAGGTTAAAAAGAAAAAAAGAGACAAGAGAAACAAAACTTTTGTAAATATTAATTGTTTTTAACAATGTTTTTTTTTGTAATAAATGTGAATTTGTAAAATAAAATAAAAATCACTCATTAAAAATAAACAGATTTTTTTGTAATACATATTATTTTTTATGTTTTATAGACGGAAAAAAACAATTAGAAAAATATTATATGTTAGATAGCGCAGATAAAAAAAATAGAAACAAACAACAAAATCAAAATTACATTAAACATAAAAAATAATAATAATTTAAATTTATTACACAAAAAAATGATTTAATTTAATTTTCTCCTTCTGGCTCTATATATTTACGTATATCTCTATGTATACAAGAAATAAAAAATGAATTTTATTGAAATTAAATTGTTTTTTTTAATTCGGTGGGGGAGGGAGGTATACAGGGTGGAAAATGGCTTGGTGGAGTTATTACTTCATTTTTATGGTACACAAATTAATTATATGGCGATAAAAATAAAGAACGATGTGCTATTTATTTCCATAATAATTTTTTAAAAGGCTGGAAATCAATCAATATATTATGGCAATAATTCTGGAAAAACGAAACAAACAAAATCGGAGAATAATTACACAAAAAACGATTTGGTGAAAGAAACGAGGGATGATGATGCCTTATTATTATACATTTATTTTTGCGGGGAAAGCTTCTAATATTTAGATATGTATACGATACACGAGGTGATTTCGATAAAAACATGCAACGAAAGGGTACACGAGGCTAATGTATTTTGAATACAATTTTGAAAGAACTTCAACAGAAAGATCACTTTTTAAAAAAGTAAAATCAAAGAGTAAATTTACATAGTTCTGATCAGTTAAATTAAATTTTATTAAAGCAGATTTTGATAACAATCTAAATTTATTGAATGTTTTAAGCAATTCATAACAAGAAATTGTTGTTTCAATTCCTTCTTAAGCTTTGGCTTACATTTATAAACGCGATCGGGACACGATTACTCTAAATAGCAAAAGCAAATTATAATTAAATCAGCGTAATGCAAACAACCATCACCTATACTAGCACACTCGAACGATTCCGGCAATTTACCAACCTTAAACCCAAATTAAACGGATACCTATAGTGTAAACTTGCTTTACTAGTAATGAACGCACTCATTATAAATGAGAGATTTATACTGTTTATATTGGAGGTTGAACCCAGGTTCAACCTGGGTTCAACCTCCAATATAAACACCAAAAGTTAACTTGGAGTTAACTCGACTCAATCCAAAAAATTTCTTAGGTCGAGTTAACTCTGGTTAATATAAACGCCCAGAGTCGAGTCGAAAAACAACAACAAAAAATAATCAATAAATTTAAAAATAAAAATGGCAATTTTTCATATTTTTCTTGTATAAGCGCATCTGTGTTTAAATTCGGCAGCATATTTTTGTGTTTTTTTCGATTTTTGATTTTTTTTTAAATATGTTTCTATGTAACTAGTAACGAAAGAAAAAGTTAGAATGATTTTTTGAAGGGAAAAATTAGAATGATTTTGACAGTTATAACCTGGTCTCGACTCAACCTTAAGATAACCCTCCAATATAAACACTAGAAGTTAACTTCAAGGTTAACCTGAAGATAACTAGAAGTTGACTCGACCTAGGTTCAACCTCCAATATAAACAGTATAATTGTCATTAAAAAGGTTCCCTCTGTACTGTCAAGCACACATTTCATATGAAATATTTTATTTAAATTAAATACACCCCGTACTCGAGAGCATCTTCTTTTATTTCCGTCATCATCTGTAAAATATCCCAAACATGACAAATTATTCTAACTTGTGAAATTGATGAACCAGAAAACGTTCTTTCGTTTCTTCCTTCCTTCTGGGGGTCGATTTTGTTCAAAATTCGACAAGTTGGCGAAATAACTGCAAGCATATAGTAGCGAAAACAAAACATTCATTCGACATCGCATTGAAAAAAAAAATTAAAATATGTGTAGTTTAAATTTTTTTTTTGTTAACACATTGACGCACACTTTCTAAATACGTGTGCTACTCAGGAATACATTTGATAACTTTAATAATTGCAATAATATTTCGTCGCGGAAAGGAATGTATTGTAAGATTTGAAAAATATGTCGAGTTATTCCTTAAAAAATGAAAGATGTTTGCGCGAACGTGTTAAAAAAACGAAAAAGTTGTATGGCTGCTATAGCAGTCATTTGTGCGAACGTGTTAACTCGACGCTCAAATACTTGGTGAGATGTCAAAAAAGCGAGACGACGAAAGGACATAAGCACCAAAAAACTGAACCGTTTTGTACCGAGTCATAATTGTTGATGCTTACATTCGCAGAAAACAAACAAACATAACCACAGAAAAATTACACACACTAATATAAACCTTATACGTATACGAAAGCGTCATGTTTTTTCTGTCGAATTTTGAACAAAATCCACCCCCTGAAATTTTTTTAAACCAATTTCATTGGGCACAAATGACGTTTTTTTTCTTGTGAATTTTTTTCAGCAACTTGGATTAAATTAAAAAATATTAGGAAGGAATGAAGGAACGAACGAACGCAACACTGAATCCGGCTTCATGGATACAATTGGAGAAGCGTTAAGTTCACAAAATCGAGATTCAGAACCTCGACAACAAATACCGCAGAATTCCGGTAAAAAGGAAGTATGTGAAATTATAAAACATTTCAAATGCGAAGACCGCGTATGAGGTACGAGAAATTAGTCGTGACGGTGATGGTTTGCCAGATCTGAAAACAACACGTTTCACCAGAAACGCTGTCGAAGAGGAAACAGAGACCATGAGCTTTCAAAGAAATGTTGGAAGTGGTACAAGTTCGCGAACGAGCAGAAAACGATGTATTAAAAAACAACCCTACGTTCAGCGAACAACTAAACCTTAATGGAAATACACAGAAAAATCATTGATACGGGGAAACGCATAAATTCCATACCATGCAAGAGAATTAGACACTACGCCTCATGTTATATGCCTCATGAACAGCACAAATTTGAAAACAACGAAATAGTGCAACCACCACAACACACATTCAGAGTATTCTGAACGATATCCGAACCTTACTACAACAAAAGTGACTGTGACTCCAGTGCTTTTATCTACACCATAAATCCGGTTAACGCAAGCAAGTGCATTGACATACACGTCAATTGAATCAAAACTAGATTAGATTACGATTATGGCGCGTTATGAAACATGCAAAGTCGTTATTATTTCGTTTACCATATGGTGTGAAGCATTCAAAATACCATTTTCTGCACATGTTTATTCGGTTACAAAATTCGAACGAAATACGGCGACAGCCTCATCACAGACACACGTAGAGTTGTCAAATATATTTATGAATTTCATCGAGTTATTACCATACCACGGAATGCATTCAAAATAGATTTGAAACATGATGCACAATCGAAACGTTTCGACCCTAACTCAATATGTAAAATTCAAATACCAGATAATGTCGAAAAAGAAATCAACAAATTAGTTAGTGAGGGCGTTTTAACACGAGTTGATCAAAACAAAATACCGTTGAATGTGCCACACCAACCGTAAACTTATACCTAGTTAGATTACCGTTTGGAATAGCAAAGGCCTTAGCTACAAAAACTACACCGAGACGAACTATCCGTGGATAACATTAATTCTCCTGCGGCAAGGAAAACCGTATTACTTACAACATTGCGCACAGTCGCACTACAACGGTTACACTCTGGTCATCCGAAAGTCGAAGAATGTCAAAATTGTCAGGAAAATTGAAATTGCCAACAAGAAGTACTGCTATACTCATGGAATATTCCAGACTGAATCTTTGAAGGAATTTACGTCGATTTCGCAGGACGATTTAAAAGCAAACAGTTTCTGGTTATCATTGATGCGTTTTCAAAGTCTACAAGATGACAAATATCACAGTAAAAATTCATCAGAAAGCAATTATTTACATACCAGTTTATTCGCTCGTTAAGGAGTGCCACAAGTAATCGAATCGTCAGTGACGGATGAAGTGATGGAATCTCGTTCACAGCGCAGAATTTTCAAACATTCTGTGAAACGGAGGAAATAATTTACAATACTATCCAACGACGTAGACTTGGCTTCCCACAACAATTTCTGCAAAATTCCCACTTCTTTCACAGCTACATCTGATCTGGTGTATGACTCAGCGTAATCATTTGTGATTCTAATTCTGTGAATTAGACTGTCAAAAATTCGGCGATCTGTTCTAGAGAAATCAGAACAATAATTAATAAAAGCATTCCCTCAGGAAATGAAAAAAATCGGCCATATTCATCAACACCGCGGTTTGGGCATAACGAGCGATAGCAAGGTGAATTTCCAACCCATGTCAAAGTTTTTATTATATTAGAACAAGCTCCATGATTGGTTTCTTAAAACGTTGGTCTAAACAGTTTCTAGGTTCAAACATTACATAAGCGCCATATATATATATACATATATAGATATCCAGATTTGCTGGAATATCCTAGCATATACGGGTAAATATAGAATGAAGTAAAAAGCAATTAAAAATCGTGAATCAAAACAACATTCAAGCGTGATTTCACCTTTGGATATTTCTAATAGCCAGTACAGACCGCAGGTTGGTGAAACCGGAGTATAAAATTTATATCCAGTATTTTTTTTTGATTTTGACAGTAAATTCTTCCTAGTCAAAGAGGGCTCAGCCCGAATCGAACCTCCTTGAATCGTGATCACATAGATAAGCTTTGTCGAAAACTCTAATCCAATATATCAAAGTGAAGTCCCGAGGTTCCAGGCGCAATAACTTGGAAATATGCGACTAAAAGCCATCGGAAAATATAGGACTGTTAACCTATCCTTTCCTTTCAAATAAGGTTAGAATACCTGTATGGATCAAAAATTACTAAGGTCAATTACTTAACGCGCTTTACCATAGCAATGGAATCTTAAACATAAATCGATTTTATCGAAAAAAAACCGTTCTTCGTTCCTAATATCGTACCAAAAAACAGATCTTGAAGTCGGCACTACAGGATTCACAAACACTTGGTTATCGTGAATTGCGATGTAGTGCAAATGAAGAAGAATGGAGCTTGGCACTTCTATCAAATGAATGAAAGAGGTACCTGAATATGGAGACACAGTTCTGAAATTTCAATACCAATTCTCGTACGTTGGTAACATTTAGCGTCTTCGCACAAAAGGTCAAATAGCCTCAGACTGAGAAAAGGAAGGAAGAATTATAATTGGGTGATTTTTTTATGCTGAAATTTTCAAATATCTCGGAAAATAAGCACTCTAGGAAAAAACTGCCCATTATCCAAGTTTAATCATTCTGGTGGGGAAATACATTAGTGCTAAAATTAGTACCCCTCCTCCCCTTTTTGTAGGTGGGGCGGGAATCTTAACTTCGAAATTAAAATAGGAACCCCTATTTTTTATTGCAGATTCGGATTCTACGGCTTAAAGTACGTAGGATTTCTGTGAAACATTTTTTCGATTCTCGATAGATGGCGTTGGAATAACGATTTTAAATTTACATATGCATTTTGCAATACGTTTGAATTAAAATTAACAAGTTTTCAATGTAAATAGTTGAAATTAATCTTAAACAAATTGTATTTCTTAAATCAAGAAAAAAAAATTAAATAATTTGTTTTTTAAATGTTTCAAAGAAATCATAAGTACTTTAAGCCGTCGAATCAGAATCTGCAATAAAATGTAAAGGTTCCTATTTTAATTACAAAATTACCCCCGCCCCACCTGGAATGATTAAATTTTGATAATGGATTATTTTTTTCGTAGAGTGCTTATTTTCCGAGAAATTTGAAAGTTTCAGCTTAAATAAATCACCCAGTATATAACAACCACCTAGCCACCGTTCGAAGCTTATAATCAAATTACTGATTGAAGGTGGTCAATAGCATTTAGCTGGTGCGACGTTCGACATATTTTTCAATTTTAAACAACACATTCGTTTCCGCGACGAAATATTATTGCAATTACAAAAGTTATCAAATGTGTTCCTGAGTAGCACACCCTTAAATTAAATAAATAAATTTTAAATTATAAATGTAAATATTTTCTAGAAATGTCATATCCGAAAAAATTAAATGGTGCATATTCGCACTAACACACATATCACTACTATATACTTGCGTTTATTTTTTCGCCACTGTCGAATTTTGAACAAAATCGACCCCTTGATGAAATTGGGTCAAATTCACGTCATCACAAATGTTGGCACGACAATGCTTCCACCTTATTTAACAACAATCACCAACATGGGTAAAATATCCTTCTTAATAATACACTCGCGAGCAACTAAATCGACTCAACCCGTCAGCGTCCACAGAAAGGAGAATTTTTCTTAAAATGGCTCAACCGATTTTCACAACACATCATTTTTTTGAAAGCCTGATATTTTTACTTTGACACTATTATCATGAAAATTGGTTCAGTACTTATAATGCATTTTGAATGAAAACGCAACCAAAATGGTGATTTTGAAAAAGAATATTGGAGATATTTAAATTAAAATTACAACAAGAATTCAAGCAAAACAAAAACAATTTTATTGGTTGATACTTAGTATTGCTCCTCCTTGCGTCTACAACGGTTCGCATGCGGTTCCTCATTAACGTTATTGAGGTTTTGACAAAGACTTGGCAGATCGCACCCCGTACATAATACAACGCAAACTTGAATTTACTGGATTTTTGGTTCGGACCCTCCGTTTTAGTTCGTCCCGTAAATGTTCAATTGGATTCATGTCTTGCCTGAGGATTGGACATCAAACCTCATCCATGAACTGAAGAGTCGTCCGAGTTATGTGACACCTGGCATCGTCATGCATCAATATGAAATCTTCCTCTATATATCCTGCGTAGGGCACTACATGTTTTGCCACAAGCGATATGCCAGCCTACTCCATGCACGAATGGCCGCAGTACGAGACTGTTCCAGCCCAACAGCACTGCGAAAATTGCTCTGCTGGACACCGTGGAGAAATATTCTGCACTCGTCAGTAAATAGAACGGACCTATATTGCTCGATGCTCCAATTGATGCGTTCGCGAACAAATTCGAGCCACTCTTTGCGGTGGCCTGCTGTCAATTTTTGGCCTCTATCGAGCCGTCTTGGAGTAAGGTTTCACATCGAAGGCCGTGAAATGGCGATTTCGCAGTGAAGTTAGCAGGTTGGCTTATGTTTAGCTGACGAGCGTCTTCTCGTAGATTGCGTCCTTCTTGTAATAAAGCAACAATTTGTGCGGCTTTTTCTGGAGTAGTAACCATGATTTTGAGGAAACAGCGAATGAAACTGGTAGAGATTTGTTCAGGTCAACGTCTGATAAGTGACTGATGTCAAATATCGGTCAACGTGGTATTATACATGTGACTGCAGCACTCTAATTTTTTTCACCAAAATATCGAATTTTGCTACGATTGCTTTAATTTGAAAAGTACTGTATAGATTTTAATGCTAAAGATGTTCTTGTAAAGAAGTTGTTTTACGAAAATCGGTTATGTTGATACGTGTTTTTGTATGCCGAAAAAATACGTTTTTGTAGGCGCAGAGCTTTGAGTTGATTTAGTTGCTCGCGAGTGTATTAATAGAGAACTGAGACTAACATTGCTATTTATTATCATTCCAACAAACTTAAAGTATAAGAAATTCGAAAGCAGTCATGCATCTGGCAAGAAAATTTGATGTTTTGTCCTTTTTAAAATATACGATTTTGGTTGAAATTCAAAGAAGAAAGACAAATGAAAACACCTCTAGAACAGATAATCTCACGAGTTTAAGATGAACAAAATTAATGATATATTTATAGATATAAAGCGACCCAAAATTTAATGCCAGATGTTCAGGTGCAATCAAACCTATCTAAAGTTTAAATTGAATGCAATTGTGTCGGCCAAATCGAATAAATATTTTTGGTGCATTCATTTTCTTAGCTTAACCGAAATTTTTTTACCAACTGCATCAATCATAAAGATATTTTTTGTACCTTTTCGTTGCATAATTTCAACCATCACCTCATCTCTCTAATTTTATATATAAAAAAAATTAAGTTCACTGCGGAATAAAAACGTAAGGGAAGACGGGTGTGGTGATTTGGTTATGGATGTTCAATCTCCAAGAAATTTGAATAAAAAAAGGGGTTAAAAAACATTATATTTGTTCGACTCACAACTCGTATGAACTTTAAAAGCACAGAACTTTTTATTATTTACACATATTCGCCGTACCAAAATTCTGTATGTTTAGTTTAGTTGTTGTTGCATTCCTTTGATGAAATCATTTTGTCTAAAACGATGCCTTTACAATATTTCATACATAATTTTATTCATTAGAAAAAATCCATGAGAAATACATATAAAAAAAACATTTTGTAAAAATTATTTTCTTTTAAATATAGAAATAATAATTAAGTTTAAATTTTGTGTTTTTGATAAAATATATGTTTAAGACTAAAAAAATATCTTAAAATGGAAATCAAAAATTAATTTTTATATAAATACGAGAACAAGGATACACCATGTTCTATATAATTTTAACTAAATGAAACAGAAAGGAAAAATAAGGAATTCTTAGAAGTTGAGTTGTTCTACAAGCTGTGTGGTTTGGAAAAAGGTATGTATTTTTGAGAACGTAAAGCGCGTGTTTTTGTTTTAAAGCTAAATATTTAATTAATTTAGATAAATGAAATCATATAAAAATAATATTTTGTGAAATCTAAAGTGTTTAAATATTGTGCGTGGGCCAATATTCCTTAGGTGATTGATTATCATCTAAGCCTTAAAATTATCAATTTTTTAAGTGAAATATAGGAATTTTCCGATTTATTTTATACACCCAGTCGAAACGAAAATATTATACATAAATGTAACATCATTTTCAAGCCCAAAAAACATTTGGCAATAATTTGAAAACAAATTTTATAACCCAAAACTTCATTTCTTGAGTGCACAATTCCTAAACCTTATTTAAATATAGTGTAGTTTGATAGACCTAATTTATTTCCACTGAATTTGTTAAGAGAGATTTTGGGGTATATAAATCAGTTTGAACTTTGACGTAATTCGAAATGCTTTCCGAAATCTTGACAAATAATATTGAAAAGGTTTTTATAATTATCACGATGAAGGATTAAACTTGATCAATTTTTGCGTCATATTTGTCCGTGAACACAAAAGCTTACGAAATACCAATTTAAAGAACTGCATTAGTTCCCGCTATTTTGAACACATATTCTTTACAAGTAGATTTTCAACGTTTTATTAAATTGTGAATATACATTGTTTACGTGTAGTTTACATATTCTTTGCAAATAAGGACTGAATCATTTTTGATATAAAGTTGGTCATTCCGAACTCAATTCGAGTAATAAGCATAACTTTGTATCCCAATCGGTCAACAATACCCGGATATCGAAGTAAAAGTTGATGGTCTGAAAAATTGAAAAAGGCCTTTTCAAACGAAACACTATAAAAATTAATTTTAATCTAAATAGATATGATTCAGATAACTTTTTAACATTTTAATCGTTTTCTTAATTTGATTAAAAATGTATGAAAGATTTATTCGGATGACCAAAAAAATACCAAGGATAACGAGAGAACTTTAAAAATTTGGAAAACGTTTTGTTGTTCAATTCGACAACACCTCGTCAATTTTCAACGTTTTATTAAATTATTAACATGCATTATTTACGTGTAGTTTAAATATTATTTACAAATAAGAACTGAGACTTTTTTGATGTAGAATTCGTCAGTCCGAATTCAATTCGAGTAATAATAAAAAAGGTTATATCCCAATCGGTGTACAATACCCGGCTATCGAAGTAAAAGTCGATATCCAAAATTTTGAAAAAGCCTTTTCAAATGAAACTTACTATATAAATTAATTTTAATCTAAATAAATGACCCCAATTGTTTTTTAAAATTGTAATCAAATTCTTAATTTGATTAAGGATTGATGAAATATATTTATTTGGATAACCAAAAAAATTACCAAGGATATCGAGATAACTTTAAAAGTATGTTAAAGATTTTGTTGTTCAGTTCGACAACAACCCGTCAATTTTCAACGTTTTTTAAATTGTTTACGTGTAGTTTACATATTGTTTACAATTAAGGACTGCAGCAATCTTGATATAGACCTCGTCATTCCGAACTCAATGAACATTCGAGTAACAAGTGAATGTTGTATCCAGCTAGTTGTACAATACCCGCCCATCGAACTAAAAGTCGACCGAAAATGATCCAAAATTTCGAAAAAGCCTTTTCAAACGAATCTACTACAAAAATTAATTTTAAGCTAAATAGGTTCGATCCCGATAGTCTTTTATTCATTTTCTTAATTTGATTAAAAATTGATGAAATAGATTTATTCAGATGACAAAAAAATACCAAGGATATCGTGATAACTTTAAAAATTTGGTAAACATTTTGTTGTCCGATTCGACAGTACTCCATCAAGTTTCAACGTTTTATCATCAATTTAGATAACATGAATTGTTTACGTGTAGTTTACATATTGTTTACAATTAAGGACTGCAACATTTTGATATACAATTCATTCGTCATTACGAACTCAATTCGAGTAAAACCCCAAAGTATCCCAAATGGTGTACAATACCCGGCAATCGAAGTAAAATTCGATCGAGAATAGTCTTTTAAAATTTTAATCATTTTCTTAATTATCAAGGATAATGAGGAAGTTTTAAAAATTTGGTGTACATTTTGTAATTTGATTTCATAAATTTTAAATCAAGACAATTTAATTAGGGGCAAAATAATTGGGTAACAACAAAATTTTTTTTGCGCACCAAATCTAATTAAAATGCAATTTTTTGTGACCCCAAATTAAAAATATTGTTGCTTATATTTTTGACTATAGTATTATTATAGTACCTGATCTGTATTTTACATACTTGAATTTTGCACTCAAAAATATATTTGGTGCTTGATTATTATGTTGATGAAAATTAGTTCAGAGCATCAAATAAAACAAATAGAGCACTAAGCAAGGGCCAAAATAAGAAAAATAATTTTTCGGCACAAATTTTTTTAATTTTAATAACAGAAAATTTAACTTTCAAGCACCATAATTTTTATTATGGGCACCAAACAAATACTGAAAATACAATTTTTTGTGTTCGCATATGATCCAAAATAATTTCAATTGACTTGGTACTTTAGTTTTGTTGGCCAAACATATTTTTGGTGTAGGTTTATTATTTTGATGACCAATTATTATTTACTTGGAATTTCCAAGTTTTGAGTTTCTACTTCTTGTAAAAAAAGTGTGCCTTAAAGCTGTTGTTATAGTCTTCTTTTTGGTGTATCATACTGATATTTTTCCTATGTTTTCCTAATTTTTCCCTAAATTTTTCCGTATACAATATAAATTTAATTTGTTTGTTAATAAATCTGCATCGCGGGGGAAACAAATAGAGCACAGAGCACGAATTTTGGTGTTAAAGATTATAGGGGCTACAATAATTGGGTAACAAAATTTTTTTTTTGGCACTAATTTTTTTAGATTAAAAAAGCACTAAAAAAGTCATGTTTATTCTTTCAGTACCAAATTAAATTTACAATATATTTTGTAACCCCCAACAGTTTTATTTATATTTTGGTGGTCAAATTTTTATTTTTTGAAAAAAAAAAAAAAAAAAAATTCACAGCTTTTTTTCAATATTTGTGCCATTTGCAAATTATTGGTTTTCATTAAATTCTTATTTAGAAAAAGTATATAGTTGACATTATTAAATTTGGTTTGTAGAGTTAAATTTTTGGAATGCCATGTTGAATGGAACTTTGTCAGTTTAAACCAATTAGAAAAAACTGTGGCAAATTTTTCGAAATTTTAATTGTATCAGGAAGTACGGTCACGTTTGATAGACAAGTGATTTATATTCTAGTGTAAAAATTTAGATCACGAATTATCCAAATCTGTAATTTTCGAGTTTAAGGATTAAAAAAATTACTGGATTAGAAAATTACTTTTGGATAAAAATGTGGAAAACTAAAGTCAAATTGAACGAAACTATTTCCCAGATGAGTTTGATAAAATATATAATTATTAGAAAGGAACTAGGATTCCAACGTCTATTCTGGTTGAGGTTTTAAATATCAGAAACTCAATGACTATTTTGGATAGAAATCGACGGTGTGTGTAGCACGAAAGAACGGAACCCTAGAAATAGAATATCCAAATATGTAATACAATTTTAGGAACGTATTTTAAATGAACTTTTACATTTAAAGCTTATATAACATTAATTATATATATACAATGAAGGAGATTAGCAGGAGAATAGCATTTTAAAAGTATGTACAAGAGCCGTGTGAATAAATTGAATACTAGTCTTAAACAATTTTGGATATGGACATTAGAAAAATGTTTAGATGACAAAAGAAAAAGCCTTTTTAGACGTAGGATTTTTGGAGCAACAACACTAAACATTTCCAAAATGAGATATATGATGAAATACACTTGTTGGCGTTATACGGTGTGCTTGTGTATAATGCAAGGTTTTTTTTAAAATTTTTTTTTTGGTGCATTTGGAATTTGGTCAGTCTACTTTAGAACACATGTGTGTGAAGTAAAAAATTTATCGTTATAAATTCGGGGGGAAATTTTTCTTGTATATAATATTTTATATTAACTGGTTAGATTTAACTATACGCATTACTTACATGTGTCTTCTGCCAAAAATCGAAATTTATCGAAATTTGACGGGCTGCGCGCGGATATATGAAGTTTAATTGTGAAGAATCCAAGTATTCTATTTTCGTTTATCCGTAAATCTAGAAAAATATTGAATCAGTTCTAAAATTGAAGAAGTAGGATCGATTAAACAATACAAAAAAAAATACTGAATATGGAGAAATTATTCTGTGGGTTAAACTGTGGAATATATCGTATATGAAGAATTTACATATTGTCTTATATATAGATTTACAGTGATAGAGATATACAAAGAGATTTACATGGGCAGTGCATTTTGTTTTAGTTATAAATATATTTGGTCATTCGAAAATGGAAAAAATATGAGAGATATAAAGAGAAACCAGCTAAATATTTATTTTTCAGATTTTCATTGGAAATTTATGTAAATATGTATATTAGTAGACTGAAGTCCGATTTTACAACATGCATTGGTGGAATTTGGATCTGTGGAGATATAATGGAGGGTTGCTCAACAAAAACAATTGATGCAAATTTTGTGGGAACCAAACGGCTTTTCGGGGTTAGTTGATACTGTTATACTTACATGGGGATAATGAAGCGGCGACATGGATGGTATGTTCCAGAACTTCAGAAAATTAGACGGAAAATTCGTAATAAATTAGTATATTCTATTATTTTCTAAATATGACAAATTATAAATTTTTTATAGACAATACATCAAATTGGCTGTTTCGTGGCGCTATATTTAGGTTGGTGTTTGTGGAGGTATAAGTATATTTAGAAAATTTGTTTTACAGGGATGTACATATAGGCATGTTTTGACCGATCGTAGCAGGAGGTTTACATTACTTCCAAACATTAATAATATATCAGGAAAATTTTTGAAATACTTCAACATGTACATAATTTATTTATGTATAGGCGCGTATTACACAATATGTAGATGTGACCAGAGGAGAAAATTTATGAGTAAGTATGACTTTTTTACGTATGTTAAAAAAACCCGAAGAAAACAAACAAAAACAAAAAAACATTTTTCATTTTGGTGAGTACGACAAATTACACATTGTCATTTAAAGAGAAAATTAATTTTTCAACTTTTCTAAACACAACAAAACACCATATTAAATAATAAACATAATTATTATCAAAATTAAAATATTAAAAAAGAAAATTTATAACGATAAAACTTAAACAAAGTTAAAATAAAAAAAACCATCCAATGGAAAGAAAAGAAAATTATATAATTAAAACAAAATATGGATAAAAAAAAAATCGAAAATTAAAAGGTAAGGTGGTGAAAAGCGTGTGGTGGACTCGTTTAAAAACAATAACAAATTTTGTGTATATTTGTGTTAGCAGAACAGATAAAATTTATTTTTCTAAAGCCAAATGCCAATGCAATAACTTAATTTAATTAATAAGCAAAAAACAACAAAACAAAAGCTATAACAATACAAAAGCTTAACTAAAAACAGTTACATAAAAAGGTTGGGTGAGAAGCTACATATATGGAACTAACTGTGTGTGTCTGTTAGATTTCTAATTATTCTACTAAGCTTATTTAATTTATTAATTGTTTTAGTCAACAATAATAATATATTGATAAAATCGAGAAAATAATTATTATAAAAAATAGAGTAAGATAGAATTTTAATTTAGGGCCACATAAGGGACTGGAAATCTAATAGTGTTTTATATAAGTTTGGAAAGGGGTCCAAAAACAACTAAACTAGTATTTTATATACACATTCAACATTATCTGATTAAATTTATATTTATTTATAATTAAAAATAAACAAAAACAAAATATATTTATAAAAACGTTATTTATTGTATATTATATAAATTAATGGTATGGTGGGGGGTGTTGGTGGTAAATGGAAGATTTTTTTTTTGTATAAATGAACATGGTTCTTGTTTTATTAATACATTTTTATTTGGTTTGCAATAAAACAGATCACATATTTGGACATTTGAATCAGGGTTTTTTTTTTTGTTTGGTAGTTAGATATAGATAATGGTATAGGGCGAGGGGTGGCATAGGGTGGGCGGGGCAGCACCAACCAATCTTTTTTTAAAAAATTCGTTTTGTTTTGCTATGTTATATTAAACTCACATCAGGTATCTGTTGTAGATGATGTGGGGGCATCGCTGCAGGAAGATGTGCCCCTTTTAGAAGTGGATCTGCCAGACCTGATATTCCTGCATGAAGACCACCGGCCAAAGCAAGTGGAAATACTGTGCAGGTCTAGATAACAATGAAATGTGCGAAAAACAACATTTAAAAGAAAAAAAAAATAATAATAAATTTGATTTTTTCAACAACAAAAAGGTATTTTTATGTATGTATCTATTTTTAATTGACACAATTGTTTATAATTATATTAACTAAAATATTTGGTATGTAGAATAAAAAAAAGTATTGGCATGCAAATTAAAAACGAAAAAACTAAAATAATTTATTAATTAAAATTTATTATTATTAATTAAAAATGCCCAATATTTTAGATTCTTTGAGGACATTGGCCATTGCGTATAAGAGAAAAAAATAAATGTTTTGTATATATATAGAGAGAGAAAGAGACAGGAGATCACAAAATCAAAATTAATTAAATTCACATACAACATTACATAATATTATGTGTAATATATATCGAGAAAACGAGATGAGAATTATTAAACTAAAAAAGTTCATATTACTAATTTTCTTTGCAAAATTAATCAAATAAATTTTCGTTATGTATAAGTAGAAAATGTAATGAGATATCTTATTTCTATGATAGTGTACATAGATATAGAAATTCGATATTACTCGTCGACGACTAATAGGCGAAATAATAAAAACAAAATACTTAAATTAAACAAAAACTAGGCTAAACAAAATGAAAAGTTGATATCTATATTAAAATAAGTAATTAGACTCATAAAATAAAAATTTTCTACAAGCAATATACAGAGGCTATGTTCTTTGAAATATGAGCGGATACATTATAATACAGTTGATAAAACATGTATACAAATACATGTGTTGCAACGAAAAAAAGGTTGGATGTCCTTATTTCCGTTTAACAAAGGGAGCGAAGAAAATTTTTCATTTTGAACCTTCTTATTATTCAATCAATACTGCAATTAAGTCAACTTGACCTTTATTTAGACGTCATTGCTATCCGTGTTAATGTCGCTAGTTCATCAATTATGGTTGCTATGCTTCTTCGTTTACACTGTGCTACCCCTGTGACACTATTCTGGTAATTCCCTGAGAATAGGGAATTGGGGAAAGAATTTATATGTAATTTCTATTTAAACATTTTTTTTCCTGGCATACTGAGGTAAAAAGCTAGGTTGTGTTATTTTTTTGAAAACAAAATTAAATTTGGAATATATTTCCCTGCCAATTTAGCTATGGAAAAATTATTCATAATTTATAGAGTTCAAAAGCCTAAATTGTTTTATATAGTAATGATATAAAGTGCGAATTAAGGACATCTTGTTCTATTACATGGTCGTGAATATATTATCGCCTCTTCGCATTGCAGTAACTTTTGATATAGCTGTCCTTTTCACTCCGTGTGTTATTTATTATTTTCATCGCATTACAAGTTGCTTCGTAGTTTATCATTAGTTATCAAAACGACACCGACAAGGGAAGACGTGTGCAATTTTTTTTAGTATAATTCACTAGTGATTCCACAATGAGCACAATAAAACTTGCAAGAATTTGTAATACAGGGACAGTCCAAAGAAGCTTGAAAAGATTTCGTGAGGAAGCACCGTTAATCAAAAACCGAGATATGGTCGTCCGATTGGTGTGATGAACAAAATGGCTGCCAATGAAGTTGTTCGTCTTTATACAAATAATCCGTCACTATCGGCCAATGAAGTTGCGAAAAAGGTGTTTGTAAAAGTACGGTTATAAAAATCAAAAACAAATCTAAATTTAGAAACCAGAAAGGAGAAAAAAGTATCTTTTCGTGATAAGAAGCACCAAAAAACAGCACAACTACGAAAGGCTGGATGCAAAACAAATTCCTGCCTCACAGTATTATACTAAGATGAAAGGGCGGAGCATTGATGAAAAGATATGCAATTGTCGTCGAAAAATTCTGTCATGGTTTTGCAAGGAATTTGTAC
This sequence comes from Nephrotoma flavescens, assembly GCA_932526605.1. Taxonomy (NCBI): domain Eukaryota; kingdom Metazoa; phylum Arthropoda; class Insecta; order Diptera; family Tipulidae; genus Nephrotoma; species Nephrotoma flavescens. Next base: position 226,470,976 of record OW052222.1, on the reverse strand, counting down.
TTGTGGAAGAAGGAACCTCATCCATACTTCACTCTTCCTACACTGAAAATTTCCTGAAAGCAAAAAATTTTACCTTTCATTCGAAACCACGAAGTACCAGTGCTGTTTTGGCCAGACTTCGCTACAACACACTATTCGAGTAAGCTGATGAACTTTTATGAAAACAACAATATTCGAGTCGTACCTAAAAGTCACAACACACCAAACTGTCCACAACTTCGCTCAATTTTACGAAAGAAAGTTAGAATGACTAGAATAGAAGAATTCTCCAAAATGTGGGTCGTCCCCAAAAAGAAAAAAAAAATGAAGGTGGTGTGGAGACTTCAATATGCGGAAAGTTTCGAAAAAGTGCAGGAATTTTAGCGGAGTTCACATTATAATTATAAAATGTATTTTTTTAAGTTGAATCTGTATACAAATACTGAATTAAATTTGTTTTTTTTTAAAATCATAATTAACTGTTTTATTTATTTTCGAACAGGCGTCATTATTTTCGCGACCATGGGATAAATACTTCTGGAATTTCATGAATACCAGGAAACAAATACCTGGGGTCCCAACTCTGTATATACTGTACCGCACCACTCTGTAGTCTTTGAAGATTTTACTTTAGTAGGCTCACGAGCCAGGACATTCTTAAACGCATGCTTCAAATTGATGTCAATAAGAGTGCCGATCACGACGGCTTTCCTCTAATTCTTTTTAAATATTGCGCGGAAACTTTATGTGTTCCGGTCTATTTCCTGAGCCCTGGAAAATTTCGTGCATTCAACTAATTTTTAAAGCAGGTAGAAGGAATGACGTAGGTCATTATTGAGGGACAATGGTTCAAAAAGTATTTAGTTTCGACATTAAACCAATTGGAGGTCTACAGTTACAAACCCTTTTTACGTCTATTGCAACTTACTTGATAGTTTCAAATCGAAACAACAACTTGACGTTGTTTAGAAAGATTTTGCGAATGAATAAAATTTTTTTCTTTCAGACCGCCAACAAACTGGAAGTCTTCTGTGTCAATCATCCCAAGTATTTTCTGACAGCAGGTGTACCACAGAGTAGTCACTTAGATCCTTTGCTACTTTCATTATTCATCAATGCTGTTGTTGATTGCTTTAAATTCGTAAGTTACCTGCTTAGCCCAGAGCAATTTTGTTTGATGCTGTGTGCCTCACGCCGTTTTTATCTAAACTTACGTCTAACTAAATTGATGATTAGTTCACACCAATTACTGAAAGATGTCGCGTAATGTTCATAAAACATAATATGACTGATATTTAGTCCTACACTGCAATATTACTACAAATTTATAAATTTCCGACCATCAAATTATTAGGCATCAAAATCGGCATCAAACATGCGGGATCGTTGTGATCCCATAATTCTTTTGCTTGCCGTTCTCGTAATGACGTCCCTTGATTGCAGTTTACATTATTTTCTAACCATTGGGTGAGGATTAATTATATAATTCTGGCCAAAAAATCTTCATAACTTGGTTTCACAAAATTTTATCTTTAGCGTCGCGGGATTTTCGGAAGAAACATACTATTCCCGATTAAAATAGTCCAATGGTAGAAGATACGTAAGACACAATAATAATAATACCAAAAACGTTCCTTATTTTTAATTTTTAATATACTTAGGCCAACTTAGTACCAATTGGTTTGTTTCAGAGATAAACTATCTTTGAAGATGTGCTAGTTCAAAGTAAAATACAATTTTATTCAAAAGTCAATCAAAGTTGTAATTACTAATATTAATTTACTTACAGATGTCTGTGTACCTTATTCTTTTAACTAATTAATTTTCAATTTATTGATTTAGGAATTTATGATTCTAAAACCGTGCGAGTTACTCAACATTAATACAATAATTGACCAAAACACGATTTTGGGTAATTTTTTTAGGTAAATATTTCGTAACTAGGGACTTCCTTCCGAATAGTAAATATAAGCTTGGATGGATACAACTATTGATTTATTACTGTCATTATTACTCAGGCAACCCGAATAAAAAATAGAAATATTTTAACTACTAATAAAATTTCTATTTCAGCTTCAAACACATTTAGTGGGGCCATACGGTAAATTTAATTTAGTGAAGCTGAAACTACTAATTAAAAACTAAATTTCAGGAAATTCTTATCTTGCTTTATATGAAACTAATATAAAATCTAATTTTAAAATTTAATTTCTAAAGGTAAGGTGCCAATTATGGGACGAAATTTTAATCGCTAATTAAGTAAATTAGAATTGTGTTGGCATTGTGTTACTAGCTGTCGGCTATACCTAAGTGTCTGTAACATGGTCGATTCTAGCCAACAAACTAACCTATCCAATCCTTCGATTTTGTTATATGTAAAGAGTGTACAAAAGCCCTGGCGACCTCCGAGAGATCTTGTGTAAAAACTTGATCTTCATATCCTGAAAGCAAATGACCTACAAAACGTCCGTATACGGAAAGAAAGCAGAACCGCTCATTAAACCCGTATGGTACACAACTAGTCGAAAGCTCGAAAAATATCTCTCGAAGAATCAAAACCAAACTTCCAACCAAAATCAAAACCCAAACTGCAACTGGTAATGTAGGAATTTATTTCCGACAAAATTAAAAATTACTGATAAACCAAGATGTCTGACATACCTTTTATAAAGGTTGTTAAATCCTAATACAAATATGGAATTTTAGTGAAACTGTTTTCTGACCCCAAAAAAATGTTTTCGGATTATACATCAAAAGGAGTTTTAATAAACAATTTTGAATATAATACTTTTTCGACTGGATCCTTTTTTATTTAAATATTTTTACTGGTATTCCCGGTATTTAATTACCATCGGATACTACCGATGAAGTTTTGGAGTAGTCTTGTTAAACTATTTCGTACTTACGTACTTATTAACGTACTTAACAGAATTAGTTAGTAATGGATTTCTTAAAAGGAACAACAACTTAAGTCTTAAAAAACAACGGGCGACAATCCTGGTATGAATAAGGAAATATCGAAAATTTTTATTGTACTTGTATGATCAAATCTGACGTTTCAGACAGAACGACTAATCAAGATGAAAGTTCGGATTTAAGACGATTTTTGGCTGAAATCGGAAATCACTGCACTTTGCAAATATTTTTTATTAAGTATTTCATTTAACAATCGACCCAGACCAGTTTTTTAAAATTTAAGCGGAGATACTGATTTTTGACAAAAACCTGCTTTTAACAAAAATTCGACCTCCGTACAGCCCAGGCGGTTTGATGGATCGGGACGAAACTTGATACTACCATAAATTGGGAGGTCCCACTGATCTTTGGCCAAAATCGGTCGCCCGAAAGCGATAGCTTTCATAGGAGCCTTTTCTTTTTTTGTAAATATTTTGAAAAGTGAGTGATATTTTGAAAATATGAGTAAAACGACTATGAACTATAAACGATTATAAATTAACTTTTCAACAATACTGGTCTATAACTGTTTTCCAAAATTTAATCGGAAATGAAGATTTTTAACAAAAAATTTTTTTCGGCAAAAATTCTGTCCCTGTACGTCATTGGAAGTGGCAGCTTTCATAGGAGCTTTAAAATTATATAGCATTTACGAAAAAACAGAAAGATTGTAAATAAAATTTGAAACAAAACAAGTTCCGATCATTTTTTAAATTTTACCGGTAATGACGAATTTTGATAACATATACTTTATTTTACCAAAATTCCGGAAATGGCAGATTGATTTAATAGGATCTTTTTAAATTTATGTAATGGTAAAAGAATATCGGGTGTTGGCCACAACATATTCACCTCTCCATTTTTGACATTACGTTATCCTATACCAGGGATATAATATGCAATCGATGGATGAAAAGTGGCACCACTCATTAGTTGGTGCTTTTGGTACCCTGAAGATAATAATAAGCGCTGAAGGATGACCGATAAAACTAAATATGAATAGACCAAATTATTAATCAAAATTATAAAATAAAATATTTAGCGGCGATAAACTTAAAAAAAAAAATAACTCAATTGGATCATGACTATTGATAAGTAAAATCGGTTGCTATATTTGGACAAGGGAAACAGGTGAAACCCGATACTATACTAGAGTAGGATGACCCAGCTTGGTAAAACCTATGCTTATTATTCTGTAACCTGGAGGTCGTTTTAAAGATCCACAAATTTCTACTTTATATTTATATTTTCTTAAAAAGCGACACGGAAGCTCACACATTTGTTAATACATACAGTACAACTTAGCTATGTATAAAAAGTGCTACTAATTAGGCACGGCACTATCATACATAATCTAAATTTGTATTTGGCGTGTGCTTAATCAATCCCATCATACAATTCAAGAACCAAAACCTCTTATTAAATATTTATTTTGTTTAGCGAAGAACTTAAGAAAAATCAAAAAAATTTATCGATATAATTGGACGATAAAAAATTGCTACTTTACCTTGTCACACAGGTAACATATATGTACTTAAAAAATTAGGTCAATACAATTACCGCTTATTATTTATTTTATTAAGCATTGTTATATCTATTAGTTAGTTCACGATCTTACAATGTATAGAAAATAATGATCTAAGAGGCAGCTATACATTTATTGGACTTGAATCTCATCTCATTCTCTCTCTATTGTTGTATGGATGTTTAAGTTGTTGTTATAAATTATAGACAAAAGCGACCTTTTTCAAATGAAAATGTCAAAATATAAACAAAAAAGTAATAATAAATGAATAAATAAAAAATAAAGAATGGAAAATGGAAAATCAAAAGGAAAATTGTATGTTTTTAAAAATTCATCTTCATCATCATATTTTATACGTATAGTGGAAAAAGATTTGTGACAAAATAAACAACTTATAAATTATTTAAAAGTAAGTAAACGAAAAATAAACCAAAAGTGAAAATCTTTCTTAAAAACCAAAAAAAAAAAAAAATATCAAAAACTCATTCAAAACAACTTACTTCTTGTGCTGGTACCGCGTAATTGCCTTGAATTGTATATGCCTGGCCATTAGCCAATATAACTGGTCCGTTTACTTGTGGCTTTGGTCTGTAAGGGATTGTGGCACCTTTCGGTGGTGACTAAAAAATAAAATTAATTATTATTATTAAAAATTATGAATAAATTAACTGAGTATATATACGAGTATGTATATGACAATTACCTCTAGCATTACACAACAAATATGATAAATACATTGTGTTATTTGTTCGGCTGAGCCACTTAATGTAACGGCACGTTCTGTGGAATTTGGCAACATTTCACTGGCTACTTGAATCGAGCAACCGGTTACTTCACGTATTTCTTTTATTTTTGATCCGCCTTTACCGATAAGCGAACCACACTGACTTGCGGGCACAATTAATCGTATTGGAATTTGTGTTTTACCGCCCGATGTTGTCGAATCATTAAACTGTGAACACCACTATAAAAAAATTTCGAATATTACAATACAAATAATTTTATAATTACTAAACACTTTCGTAGACGATACTTACTTCTTCGAATTTTTTTGTGATTAATGAAAAAGCTTTGTATATTGAACTTGTTGAACCGGATACCGTTACAATACGTTCGGGACATGATCCATCGGAGATATTTATTTTTGCGCCAGACTGAAAATAAAATGAAAGAAAACATTTAAATACTAACATTTAAATTTGCGGTTACATCACCTAAAAAAAAATAATTGAAAAAAGCAATTAGCAGCAAACATTCTTCATTCATGCACCACGGACCGTCTCAAATCGTCAAAAGGTATTTAATTATAATCAACCGTAAATTTGGCGAATCAGTGGTTCACTTTCAATTCTAATTCAATATTAAGTAATTTGTTTAGATCAAATTTCACACACATAAACAAACACAGCATTTAGACCGAATTAAATATATTTCGCACTTTGTCGGTGTCCAATTGGTTTGTAAATGCTTTGAATGTAAGTATGCAGCAGACCAAGATGAGATTGCACATTATATCGGATATTCATTTGATTTGGTAATGTATGAGAAATAAAAAACTCAGACAGATGAAAGTGAAAACTACAAAATTATAATGTAGTTTGCTATTATAAATGTGAGCAATGCAAAAAAGTACAATTTTGTAGATTTAATCTTAGTTAAAATGGTTCTATGATACATTTTCGATTTCGTTGGTTTCTTACAATTACTTCTGGTTTTAAAAATTACTCAAACCTCAAGTCAAGGATTGGTATGTATCAACAATTCGAAAATTATATAATTAAAACAAAATCTGAAAATGTGAATCGAAAAAATTACGCGAGAGTGGTTTTCATGGAGATTGTGTAGATACTTTTTTTTAACATTCCCAAGATAAATTGGATTTCGAATTTAATCTCCTTCATCAAATTACCATTTTTTCGAGCTAACGCAATTTTGCTAATTCTGTAGAGATTAATGTAACATGTTTACGAGGATTAATGTAATAAAAAAATATTACCTAAAACCAAAATGACAAAAATACAAAAAAATAAAATTAGCGAATATAAGAAATCACAAAAGTTAAAATTTAAAAAATGCCCAAACGGAGACCTTGTCTAGATACCATCGTCGATACCATCGTATTTCCGACTATTTTATTACCAAAATGATGTTTTTGACTTGAACAAAAACTTACTAGTAGGCTGTTTCTCAAATTCCAAATTGGCAAAAATAAATATTCCGAAAAATATCCCCAATCATCTTTTGTAAATTTTTATTTGTTTGGACGAAAAAATTAATCACAAAAAAATCCAAAATTCTAAAGTCTATTAAATGTAAATGAAATAAGTCGGATCCGCTCGAAACGCGATATTTCAAAATGCGATATTTCAAAACGAGATATGACAAAACGAGATATGACAAAACGAGATATGGTAAAAAACGCAATATTTCAAAATGCGATATTTCAAAACGAGATATGGTACAAAACGCGATATGGTACAAAACGCGATATTTCGAAATGCGATATGGTACAGAATATGCGTTGCGAAGCGGTGGGAGCGCAGCGACCCACCTGATACTGATCCTATATACTATCGTTCCTATCGATTTTTAAATCCCTATAAACTGAAATTAAATTTCCCCTTCACCCGCCTGATATAACCCGATCCTATACTCCCGTTTTGTACCATATCCCGTTTTGTACCATATCGCGTTTTGAAATATCGCATTTTGTATTATCGCGTTTTGTACCATATCGCGTTTTCAAATATCGCGTTTTGATAATTCTCGTTTTAAAATATCGCGTTTCAAATGGGACCCGAAATAAGTCTATAAAAAAATATCTTAAGAAAAATTATCTAATTTCGTTTTTTCAAATCTTCTGAGAATAGATCTGCGCGCAGATTACGAATGAATTGGTTTTATTTTCGGTAAATTTCGATTTTTTGGTTCGATATTTTTATTTTTTTTAAATTTTGTGTTCGAGCAATTTTTTTTTTGGGAAATATATTTTTAGCATTATGGGTTTTGAGATTTTTGCTGTTTGGATTACAATTTTCGGGGTGGCATTTTGGGATATTTTTTTTTCGCTAATAAAATTGCCGATCTTTCGATACCAACCCAAAATAACAAATTTAAAAATCCCTAAATTAAAATTCAACAAAACCCAGAGTTGATAATAAGTTTTATTTCAGAATAAAATCACATTTTTAAAATAATTTTATTAAAACTTGTGTGGGATATTTCAAAAATCAGTTAAATAAAATTAATTAAATAAATTTCAAAAATCAGAATTTTAATTTTAAACCTCGAAACAATATAATTCCGTGTTATTAACATGCAATTTTAAAACCTTCAAAAGTAAAATCGCAAACGGCATAATCATTTTTAACTTATAACCCCATTTCAATTTTTTTTTAAATCAGAATAATAATATCCATAAATGTGATAAATATTAAGGAATAATATTTAATATCTATTGTGTGATTAAAGTTCGTTTAATTTAACGAAATGCAGCTTTAGCTTTTATCATATCTCATTTCCGTCAAAATTAGGACCTGTAATCAAGATCTACAATCAAGAATAATTTCTATTAAATTATGTAGGAACCGGGAACCATATGATGATCCACAAAATAAAATAACAACTAACCTAACGCAAAACCACAAAAAGGAAGTAAAAATCCAAGTACAAAATTGAAATTAAAAAATTCTAAATTAATATTCCCAGAATAAAATATCCATTATTTGTCAATTATTTCAACAATTTAAAATTTCGGGGATCACTTCGATTTTCAATTTTTTTTAAAACAAATCTGTGTGGCGCGATTGATATTGAGAAGTTTTTGAGATTTTTTTTGCCCATTTTAGTTAAGTTAATCATTTTTTGGGATTAAGTTTTACCGGTTTATTTTTATTTGACACTTTTTTTTAGGAATGGGCTTTAGTATTTTACTTTTTGGTTATAAAGTGTTTGGGATATTGACGGTAACCTAATATTTCGTCTATTTTAAGGAAAATATTTGTAATTATATGAAACGTCATTTTCCAGAAAATTAGCACCGAGGGGGTGCATGTTTTATTACAAATTATTCCGAAAACGGGATTTTGCCGATAGGGATTTCACTTTTGGGATTTTAAGGTTGGTACAGCCATATTTCGTATAATCCGTCTTCGATTAGTCCGGATTAACAATCATCTGGTTTTAAAAATCCTCACAATAAAATTTGAATTTTTTATAACTTTTCGATTTTGTGGATTTACCTGGGGCGGTAACTTTCGAAAAGTCGAAATTCGAAAAAAGACGAATCGAGAAAGTGAAAGTTGTATCATTTTCGACTTTTATCGTTTTTTAATCTTGCAATACTTTTTCTAGAATGAAATGCCAGCTACATTTATTATTACTTTGGTTCATCATTTATCACGATTCGAAAATGATACAACATACCGCAATTCGAGTTTTTTCGAATTTCTATTCGAAGTGATGATACAACATACCGCCCCTGGTTTATTTTACAACAAAAAAAATATTCTCTGTGTCAAAACTCTCGGTTTTTTTAATTTTTCGGTTTATTCTTGCGGTAATGTTATATTTATCGGGGATTTCCCTAAAACGCACGAATAAAATATGTAAGCATTTGCATTTGTGATTTATATCACAAGAAACGAAATGCAGCAGGGGATGTCAAAGTAAAACCGATGCCTGTGTATCGTGCAGAAAAATCTCGAGCGAAAACGACCTTCCAGTGTTGTGGCGTTCAGTTCAAATAAGAAAGCGTGAGGCTACAAAATCTTTATTTGAAGATTGGTTTACCAATTATTTTTGCCCTACAACAGGTTATTGCAAAGAAAAGGGATTGAATTTTAAAATTTTGGATAATGCCCCTGGTCATCCGACTGGTCTTTGTCATTTAAATAAACATGTTCAAATATCTTTTCTTCCGCCAAACATAACGTCAACAGTTAATATTTTTTTTTGGGATTAATTTTCCTGGTTTATTTTTTTTGACATTCTTTTGTGGGATTTGGCTTTTCGGTTATATCATATTAAATAGCTTGTATATAGAACAGACACGTTGTTTTTTTCTCTTACCCTATTTCATTTCCGTAATTCGATTTTCTGGCGCTAATGTCAGTTTGGTCGTTTTTTTCGAACTTTTGTCGAGAAATTGCCGGTGTTGATTTACTTTTTTGTTTTGACAACTAAGCAACACGGTTGGAACAGTTAAATTTAGTTTTACTTTTTCACTAGCTGTGTTGATTTTCGAGTTTTTTTCAAACTTGTACTAAAACAGCTAACTTCATTCTTGCCTTATAGGAAAAAATTTGGAACATGATTTTATAAGGCACTGTCTTATATTGTTACTTTCTAATATTTGGTTATAGTGTTTGGGATATCGAGAGGGTAACCCAATATTTCCGCTGTTTTAAGAAAAATAATTGTCAACGTGATTTTTTCAAACGTAATTTTTGAGAAAATTAGCTCCGTGGTACTAGGGATAGTGAGTTTAAGATTAGTATTTTATGTATAGGATTACACCCAATTCCTATTACACCCAATTCCTATTCCTATTACATTTTTTAAGGATTACACCCAATTCCTATTTGGTGTGGCATTACTGCAAGAGAAATTTACTGAACATTTTATTCAAAAATGATCGAGGTGCAAACCTAAAAATAATGGAGAATGTTATAGGGCAATGCTCCAATTTATTTATTTCCGCAATTGGCACCAAACGCTAATATATGGTTTCTGCAAGATGGTGCAACAGCCTATCCAGCACGGCTAACAATGGAGTTATTGAGGTTAAATCGCTTGATTAGACGTCGCAGATTGTGGTGCTATCTCACGGAACTAGCATATGTGATTTATACCGCATCACAGCAATCCATGAAGAAATTGGTCTTATACCGCAAGAAACACTCCACAAAGTTAAGAACTTTCTTTTAACAAATTTAATTTGGTTTTTTCATTCCATTAAATATTTATTCAAAAAACAAATCATATACTAGTTGCTTTTGCCGCACCCAACTAGACCATGCCCTCAAATGCTTCGTGCAGAATATCCATCGTGTCATGCGCTGTGTGGTTTGTAGCGCGATATGAAGCGTTCGCTGATGTTGGTAATGGCAATGCGAGTTTCTCACACACAGCGGCGATTTTTTCAGCAAACCTGCGTTTTAATAACGTTTTCGAATTAGGCCACCAAACGGGCAGGGCGGTTCTGGCGAGGATAAAAATCACTAATGAAAATTTGACAGAACTTGCTTCAACAACATGGCTGCTATAACCGAACAAATTTCGAACGTACTCTCTAACTAACGTTTATTTAAGTGCATTGTTTAATGGACCGATAAGAATAAATTGTCTTGTGGGGAACTTGAAGAAAACTTAAGATGAATATATTGCACATATAAAATTAGTAGATTTGTACAAATTTAACGTTTAAAGGGTCACGATTGGAAAGTTGTTTAAACCAAAGGTGCTATAGTGTTGGTTAGCTCTTGAAAAAGTTTCAGGTAACATTCATGCGAAAAACTCGTTATATCGCTGCACATCTGCAAATACCAAATTTTGAAATTGGCTGGAAAGTAGCTCAAAGAGAAAGTCTTAGTGGTGGTCACCGCCGCAATAAATTTCAGGTTAATTTTCATGTGGGGGTCAGGGAAAACTCGAATATATAATATGGCAATCTTAGACTGTCCTAGCCCCTTGCAATTGTCGGAGCTCTTGCTTGCAACGTGCGATCCTTCAAGTAAAGGCTGATAGTTGCCTTAAATTTGTGCATTTTATATTCAACGAAAATTCCAAAACATTTAGCGAATTTCTTTTCTTGGATTTTCGATAAATAAATTCGAGCTTGGCTTCCTCAGTTCTAGGTTCTGGCAGCTTCACCATAAACCTATGTACACAAGAGGAACGGCCAATCCTCTTGCACTATACAACAATAATTTCGCTTATCAATTTTCCTACATAAATCATAAAGGGTGATTTTTTAAGAGCTTGAGAACTTTTTTTTAAAAAAAAACGCATAAAATTTGCAAAATCTCATCGGTTCTTTATTTGAAACGTTAGATTGGTCCATGACATTTACTTTTTGAAGATAATTTCATTTAAATGTTGACCGCGGCTGCGTCTTAGGTGGTCCATTCGGAAAGTCCAATTTTGGGCAACTTTTTCGAGCATTTCGGCCGGAATAGCCCGAATTTCTTCGGAAATGTTGTCTTCCAAAACTGGAATAGTTGCTGGCTTATTTCTGTAGACTTTAGACTTGACGTAGCCCCACAAAAAATAGTCTAAAGGCGGCAAATCGCATGATCTTGGTGGCCAACTTACCGGGCCATTTCTTGAGATGAATTGTTCTCCGAAGTTTTCCCTCAAAATGGCCATAGAATCGCGAGCTGTGTGGCATGTAGCGCCATCTTGTTGAAACCACATGTCAACTAAGTTCAGTTCTTCCATTTTTGGCAACAAAAAGTTTGTTAGCATCGAACGATAGCGATCGCCATTCACCGTAACGTTGCGTCCAACAGCATCTTTGAAAAAATACGGTCCAATGATTCCACCAGCGTACAAACCACACCAAACAGTGCATTTTTCGGGATGCATGGGCAGTTCTTGAACGGCTTCTGGTTGCTCTTCACTCCAAATGCGGCAATTTTGCTTATTTACGTAGCCATTCAACCAGAAATGAGCCTCATCGCTGAACAAAATTTGTCGATAAAAAAGCGGATTTTCTGCCAACTTTTCTAGGGCCCATTCGCTCGTTAGTAAGTCTATTCATTATGAAATGTCAAAGCATACTGAGCATCTTTCTCTTTGACACCTTGTCTGAAATCCCGCGTGATCTGTCAAATACTAATGCATGAAAATCCTAACCACAAAAAAATCACCCGTTATTTAGAAAATAGTATTTTTAATTTATATGTAATATCGTTACGTGATGTGTCATATCGGTATCTAGATCTTCAACTATGTCATCCGCAGATGTGCTTAATTGCGTGCATTTTTTCAGATGCTCTTTCATTCTAACGATTAAACCAGGCGGCGCCCGATTCTTGAAATCGGTGGAAACTTCACTAATCGGAATACAAATTGATTTAGAATTCTCTACAATATTCAAATACTTCCGGCTATAGTCGAATCATTTTTTCAAATTTGTTTTCAAGATTGGTAATATTTGTGTACTAAGGGACTTATCCCAAATTGATTTACCCAGTCGAAATTTTTTCCTTACTAGTGGGAAAAAATTACGAAATATACACAGGTGTTTTGAAAAATAATCAAAGTACCCGGCGAAAAATTCAAATAATATAGAAAATTCCAAAGCAAACCATATTCTGATTTGGAAACTTCGACCGATTTCAAGAAAAAGGCCCTAGATAGTTCTTTTTACAATTTTTGCATTTCACACGTTTATACCGTCTGCCTGACACCGATTTCCTTTCCCAATTTGCGGCCAACCAAATTGATTATTAGTTCCACTCACTCGTTCACAGGCACCAAACAATTAAGTCTGCTGTTTTTTTAATTAAAATTTTGCAAATAAATTAAGATTTCTTAGTTTCTTAAGTATTTTTGGCTTAGAATTGATAAATCTTAACTAAGTTTTCAGTTTAGAACTAAGTTTCAGGCATATTTTGGTTTTGAACCTTATGAGACATCTATAAATAATATGCAGGTCGATTCTGGCTCTCCTATACGAAAAATGCAATTAGGAAAAATATTTACATAGAGTTTTTGTCAAAATATCATTTTATGGCCTACTGAGAAATCATGTTTCATCTAAATTTTTATAATTTAGGAAATATTTTTTCCTTTTTCCTATAGACAACTATAAGTGGATCGACGGCAAAAAAATTAAACTTGTTGGGTATATTTTTGTATGTTAATTTTTATTTTCATAAAGTATGCCGTGCTAAAATTTCATAGAAAAAAACACTCAATGAGCTTTTTTACTACGCTAAATGTCATATTCCCAACTTTAACAGTCGTCAATAGGAAAGCCAGAATAGACCTATACTGGTATGAATACACCATCAATTTAGTTAATCGAAAAATCGGCCTAACGCCACGAGTACACGAGTATTAGAACTAAATTTTTCGATTGTATCATCAAGTTCAATGAACTAATGTCAAATACTGTTTTGTATTTGACATTAGTTCACTGAACTTGGTGTAAACGAACGAAAATAGAGAAAAACGATTTAATTCAAAATTGGTTTATGCAGATCCTCATTCCTCATACTATATGAATCACTACCTACATATCGTCGGTGCACAATTAAAAAAATCGAATTTTCCAGGAGTTTTTTTTTTAATTTTTTGATTTCTTGCGGTAAGGATAACTCTCACACAACACAATCGCAATCTAGCGGTTATTTTTGAAATTAGCATTCTGTCGTTCTTTCCCATACAATAACTCAACAAAGAAGATTTTTGACTTCTGTCACTATTTTTGTGTACCGACGATATATAAAATACAAATCAAATTGAATTAGTTTATATAATTAGGAATGTGGTAAACCAGAGCCTTTCTAATGACGTCACTTTATGTTGACTCTTCATTTACTATTTTTTAAATACAGCAATACAAATAAATGAACGAGTTTATTTGGAAAATTGAGCACATTAAAACAGAAGAGAGAAGTAAAATAAACGTCTAAAGCAAATTACGAAGAAAATTAACGTGCTTCGATCGATTAAGGGAGACTGAACTTTTTTAAACGGTCGACATAGCGTTACGTCATCGTTTTAGCTAATAGGCCAGTAGTTAAGATGGTTTTGGGTAAACATGCTTTGTACTGGGAAATTATAAGAAAACCTACAAAAAATTAAGTTATGAAAATATGTTCAAAACAATGTTTAAAACATGTTTTTAACATGATTTATTTGGCTTGTTTTAAGCATGTTTTAAAGTAAAAAAAAACAGATTTTTGATTAGGATAAGCGACGTGACAACTTCTAGCCGCTTACCATTTAGTTCTGAAGGAGTGAGTTCCACTTATGAAATGTGACATCATCAGCAATGCTATGGATGCTGCTACGGTTAACAGCCTATTAAATGCATAACAAAAGCAAAGTCGGTGACAAAACTGATCCGTGAGACTCCGACATTCCGTTTGCTCAACGTTGATTTTTCGGTCTTTGAGAAACATTTTTATCAACTTGATGGCCACCGAGTCCAAGCCGTATGCCACAAGGTTACACCAAATCTTGTGAAAAGGCGTGAATATATTTGATTAATTTCAAAATATTTCAGTAGATGTTGTTTAATGAATTTCTCAAAAACTTTAGTGGCGGCTGACAACACTGATATTGATATTGGTAGTTTGAGGGGTTAGTTATATCACAATCACGTTTCAAAACTACTTGTACCATCACTCTCTTCCAGGCGTTCGACTATCTATGTTGCTTATAGGAAAGGAGACATTTTTTACTTAATAATGGAACCAAGTTGAAACCCTGAATGTGGTTCCTATTCTGTTTGCGCGTGAAAAATATGCTGAATGGAGAGATTCCATTCGCCGACTTGTTTTATACGAATACGTATCAAAGATTTAATGTTCCGCCTTTCCAAACATGACTCCCATTTTTAAGAATTCATACAAAAACATCGCGCAATAAACCTTAGTGGGTTGGGTAATAGTAAATTAACCCCGAACTTATCAGTCTAGAAACTACAATATGTTCATTCTTATGATATTATGATTACAGATAAGGCAATTACGAGAAATAAAAAGAACACGTTCACTTTTTATATATGTACGAGTATACCATAAAATAGGAAATAAAACTATACATCATTTTTGAAGCTTCTCTATTGATTTAAGCATTAAATAAGCATATATATTTTCCGTTATGAGTTTATACATGACACCACTCTAGAACTGGAACGGATTTTTTTTTTTTTATAACATTCTAGTATCTATATGTGTACACATAATTTTTATGTTTGTTAATTTTATGGTTTCATTGTTTAAGTTTGGAAACCATAAAACAATAATGATACGAGAATATCAGAAATATATACATATATCGGGGAGTATAT
Source organism: Nephrotoma flavescens (assembly GCA_932526605.1). Lineage (NCBI taxonomy): Eukaryota > Metazoa > Arthropoda > Insecta > Diptera > Tipulidae > Nephrotoma > Nephrotoma flavescens. The sequence goes on along the minus strand of OW052222.1, from coordinate 226,455,488 downwards.
ATACTCCAGGGGGGTTAGGGTAATTGAAAATTATTATTAATTTTGTAACGAGGAAAAACAAAAGAAAACGTAAATTTTACATCGGAAAAATATTTCCATTTACCACCGAAAGGTATATACATATTCGTATGTATGTCTATACAACAAAAGCCAAAACTAACTCGTTTTTGTTGCGGTTGGGCTTTTGTTCAACGTTTTGTTGGCGTATAATATAAAATCTAAAGCTCTACCACCGATCTATTATTATTGAAACAATTTTTTACTTGTTTTTCCCGAAAGTAAATTAAAATTTTACAAATAACTAATTTCTTTTGCCGAAAAATATTTAAATTATTTTATTAAGTATTTTTTGTGCTGAACAACAAATTTGTTTTTTTGCGTATGTATTAATATAATTAAAATGTTTCGAGCGAGAACATCTCGGTAGAACGAGCTCTCGGTACGAGCTTTGTATTACACCTGGAAGGGAGGATAGGAATCATGAGATTAGAAAAAAATATAAACATATTTTTAGCATGAATTAGACCCTAACCCCCATAAAAAATAAAATTTTATTTATGTGAACAACTTTTCTGAGAAAATTTTCATTGAGCTGTTGTTGTTTTCGTGTACTATTTAAAACAATTTGTTTTTCTTGTAATATAATAATTTTTCATAAGAAATTTTTAATTTATTTTCTTGCTGTACGGAAAAACTGGAGAAGAAAATTGTATTGTGATTCTTCATTGATTTAAATGAGATTTGTGTAATATGCCTATTAGCAGCAATTATGAATTTCCAGGTGGCCCTTTATTAGTGGGTCAAATTTATTTATCTTCATGAAAAATCTGAATAGGTATTAAAACTTGTAGCTGGTACGGTTACGCAAGTAGCTGGTATGTATTTCAAAGCCCACGCATTGCTAGCAAGGCATATGTATGTCTGTGAAGTACTGACGTAAAGTTAGCATGGAAAATTCCATTTTTAGTCCAAAACACGTGCATGTAGAATCTCTGCATTTTTTTGGTCAAATTCAACTTTATTGCTCACTGAACCGCTCACTTTCCATAGCTTGAGCTGCATTTTTTTTAATTTGAAAACAGAATGGATGTCATTGCAGTAAATGTTTTTTATTGGCATCGATCCCTTAAAATTGATGCACACGGAACGACAGCTTGTAAATGATTGAAGCTTATGTCATAAATCAGCAATGACTAAGCTACTAATATCCAAAATGGCGTTTCGTTAATATTTCATTTATACATTAAAATTTTAAAAGACCACAATAGAGACTGCGCAAACACTTCATTGGTTGTTTCCACATACATTTTAATTTTGACAACTTTTTAAATGGCTACCCAAATTTAGTGGTAGTTGTGTGAAAAATTTCCACTTTTTTTTTAATTCGTATTTTAAACAAAAAAACTAAATTCGAAATGAATTAAAAAAATGCACATTTTATTTCATTTTTCCGTAAATTTATTTTAATTCATTTTCAAATTGATTTAAAATACATTTATTTTATTTCAAGTTTTGCCCACTTTTCTTAATTCATTTCATTATCAAAATGAACGGAAGATGATTATTTATATTATCTCGTTGTTTAATGAAGAAGGAAATACACTCGTATGAAGGCTGCGTATGAGGTGATATTTTACCAGCACTCACAGTCTGAAGTTATTAACTAATAGTTTTTGCTCAATAAAATTCATCTAAATTATTTGACGTTTCCTTCATTCGACTGAATATACTACCGAAAGACTTTTTGCGTATTGTGAGTAACATCACGATACCAAAGCGGATCCTTACATCCCCTTCCCTGCCCTCCCCATCAAATAAATCTATTGGTAAGCTAATTTTGAATGTTTCCATCGTAGCAATCAACTTGTACGGAATTGAAGTAGAAATTAATCTTTGATAACAAATCCAAAGCTGCTGATATGATAAGAAAACCTGCAGAAAAGCACATATCGATTATGGAGGATCCGTCGAATTTCCTTAATAAAGCCGAAGAAAGTGGGAGCAGTCGATATGCCGTCGACATGAAAGCAGAATTTGAACAATTAACATGGGCCTGTATTTAGACTATAATTCATGAAAAATTTGGCACAAAAGCTGCTTATATTTTTCGATAGGTTGAACAACAGAAATATAGAGGCCAAAGATAAGATTTCCAAAGCAAATTGCTTTGATTCCCTTCATTTATAAAAATTTCCGAACACAACCCAAACATAAAAAAAAATGATTGACATATACTTGTGTCATAAATAGCAAACCGTGTGCTCATTTTTTTAAGCAATTTTTTTTATATGTATTGGTTGGTCATCTGCGAACTAAGTAGCCCACAGATAAAAATCTTTTAACTAGCAGGGAAAATTTTATATGGAGCAAAATGGTGGAGAAATATTTTCAAGCGTTTTTATTGGTTTAGCGTGCGGATTAAAAATTATAAATTTTCGCAGTCGGCTTGAGAATTACTTGTGACTATTTTATTTTTATTAGGAACAAAGGCAGTAACTGCTATGACTGAACATTTTGAAAATACTAACATATGACACTTTAATGTGAATTATTTTAGAAAGATAAATTTGAAAAATATTATATTTAATTTTTAATTCAAAATTGTATTTTAATTGTAGTATTTTTTTTTTTAAATGAATATAAAATTACATATTTTTTGAATACTTCTCTAAAATCATTTCCTAAATAATTTAAAACAAAAAATATTTTGTTTCAGTTTTCTACTTTTCTTAAAATATTTTGAAAATAAATTAAGAAGTGCACATTAATAAATCAACTTTTATTACTGGCCCCCCAACCTTCCAAGAACACGGTATTCGAAGAACATGGATACCCATTTCCTGAAATAACACGGTTTCAAACAACATACGGTTTTCGTTATTCTTTTTTATTTAGTTTTTTGTAGATCATAAGAAAAAATAAAAATAAAACAAAGTTTTTTTTATTTTCTGTTTTATAGTCTCGAACAACACGGTTCGAACAACATGGAACGAATTAATCGTGTTTTTTGAGGGTTTCCTGTATTTCATTTCTATCAACTTTTCTTAAATTAAAAACACTTATTTCAATTCAGAAAAAAAAACACTTTTTTTAACTCAACTTTTCTTAATTCGGGTTGTAATAGGAACGTACCGTGCGCACGTATATTGAACGCACCCATCATCTTCTCATCCTACTGACAGCTAGTGGGGAGGATATAAAATATTGTATAAGGTAGTCGTATAGAAGGGGATCCGCTCGAAACGCGATATTTCAAAATGCGATATTAGAAAACCCGATTTGGTACAAAACGCGATATTTCAAAACACGATACCTTTTCCTGCCCGGTAACACAATTATGTGGGTACGGCAAAAGTACCACGTCAAAAATTTATTTTTGTATGTGTTTTCAATAAACTTACACATTTGTGCATTCCCTTAAAACTTATTTTCGTCCGAAACAATACACTATAACTATACACACAATTGTGTTGGTTGTACTTTAAATCAAGCGGAATTTTTTTCATCAAAAACGCCATTACATACTATGATTTTTTACTGACACATTTGTGTTGTTTGGACTTAAATAGAGGCATTTTTTTTGGTTGACAAAAGGATATAGCACGATATCCTTTTTCCGGCCAGACACAATTTTTTTTATTATTATTTTAAGTCCACTGTACACTGGCCGGAAAAGGGATATCGCGCTATATACTATATCATTTGGTACACTATCGCGTTTTGAAATATTGCGTTTTATACCACGTTTTGTGCCATATCGCGTTTTATACCTTATCGCGTTTTGAAATATCGCGTTTCTAATAAAACCCGTATAGAAGCATTCGATGTATAAAACACAATAAATAAATAATTAAATATCGTATTGTGCCTTTTGGTGTCAGAAGTGGGGTCCTTATATAAAAAGATAAAAATAACATCAGAATCAATAATATAAAGAAGGTCTAAGAAGCGATAGGCTAAATTAAACGCCATCGGAACGAAATACATCATTAGTCGTGGAAATAATCTTGTGGTAGACACAATACAACAATAAAAAAAAAATAGAACAAAGTGATCGCCCACCGCCAGAGCTAGATTGTTCGAATTTAGCACGTGACTGGCGAAGATGGAAAAAAACATTCCAGATGTACATGATTACCACCGGTAAATACGTGGACAAAAAACCGAAAAAATTGCAACATATTTGTGGTTAATCGGCGCAAGTGCATTGGTTATTTACAACACGTTATTCCCGAATGAAGGATCGACAAACGGAATTCTTGGAAATCTAACACTCGCAGACGAAAGTACCACAATACGAACGGTGCAAGTAGTAATCGAAGCATTTGAAGAATATTGCATACAAAAACAACCATTTGCCGATTTTGAGACCGAACTACGTAAGCAAATTCAGCTCTTGAATATAAATGTACTTGCGGATTATCGGAAGAAAAAATGCTTCGTGATCGCATCATCATTGGTGTAGTGGATAGAAAATTGCAGCTGGATGTAAAAGATGAACCAGTGAATAACGTTATTGACAAATGCAAGGCATTTGAAGCGGTGAACAAAAACTGCTGTTGAAGAGGGGTGTCATTCAAACGGTCAACAGTGTGAAAAAATAACGGTCAAATGTGGTTGATGCTATTGTACGGAGTGCAAAGTGATTCTGCAAATCTAGGAGAGTCAAATGGAACAACAACAAGCACAGTGGATCGAAAGAAAACAACAAAATAGAAGAAGGAAAAAAAGAAACAAAGTCGCTCACCTGGGTAACAGTGATGAGGTAGGTGATGAGAGTGTATGTAGTCTAAGTAGAAATATATTATCTAGTAAAATAAATTCAAATAATGATAAATCTAGCAAGAGTCGGTGGACCAAAACGTACCAAGTAGGAAATCAAAAAGTGGATTTTAAGATAGATACCGGCTCTATTATAAAATTAAATGTATGGTACTCTGGATTTGGGTTGTTTCGATTTAAAAATGAGAAAGAACCTGACGACGAGATTTCTTGTTGTGGAAGACACTTTTGAACCAATTTTTGGTTTGGATAGCTCTATTAAATTCAAACTTATTGGACGATTGGACATTGACTCAATTGCCTGCTTGCCAACAACAAAGGAACAGTTTGTGAAGGAATTTCCCGATATTTTTAATGGTCTGGGGAGGTTTCTATTAAAAAAAATCAATCATACTGAAAGAAGACGCAGAGCCGTCATTGCATTATAAAAAACGAATACCATAAAAATAGTCTACTAGAACTTTTGGACACGGAGTTAAAACGATTGGTAATGGAAGGTACCATTTCACCTGTGTCATATCCAACAGACTGGGTTAATAACCTGCGGATTGTGGAGAAGTCAAACGGTAAATTGAGAATTTGTTTGGATCTTAAGCCTTTAAACCGGGCCATTAAATGTGAACATTTCCTCATTCCCACTATAGATGATGTTACCAGTCATATGACGGATCAGAAAGTGTTTACGGTTCTTAACCTGTCAAGTGAATTCTGGCAGTTCAGATCTGAGTGCGTTCATAACCCCATTCAGACGATTCAAATTTAATCGTGTTCCTTTTGGGCTAAACTGCGCACCGGAAATGTTTCAGCGAAACATGGTCCAGATGTTTAGAGATATACTGGGAGTCGTAGTGTATTTTGATGACACTGCAATTATGGGTCGGACCGAGTGGGATCACGATCAGGCTTTGTTGGAAAAAATTCAGTATCGAAAATCACAAGTGGAATTCATCGTTCATGTTTTATCATGTGGTTCGGTTAGGCCAAAGAATAAGTGCCGAGAAGCAATTTTTAGAATGAGAAAGCCAGAAAACAAGCAAGATGTCATGTGACTCCTGGGACTTTTCAAATATCTTGCAAAGTTCATCCGGCACCTGTCTAAGAGAGTTGCAGCATTTCGCAATCTTACGCAAAACGTTGTACCATTTGAGTGGAATGAAACACTCGAACGTGGATTGGGCTGTGTGCTAACACATGGGGGACAACCTGTGGCCTATGCATCTAGAACACCGGGCAAGAGTGAGACGAAATGGGCTTAAATCGAGAAAAAGCTTCTTGAAATAGTATTTACATGTGAACGATCTCTATAATTACATATTGTTCTACGAAAACTATAAAACATATTGTTCTACGATCAAGCAAGATGAACAGTATAAAGGAATTTGTGGGTTCATTGATAACGGTTGGCCGATTTAACAGAAGCTTTGCAACTTTAGTTAGGAATTCTACAAAGTCAAATCAGAATTACATTTTGAGAATGACATGCGATTGTAATGGCATGTAAGACATGCGAAACTTTCAAAATATCTGTAATACCTGAATACCATTTTCACATCGCCGCGATGAACATTTTTGAGTACGCTGGAATGTATTTCCTATCTATAATTGACGCATACTCTGGTTTCCTAATAGTGGAACATATTGAGCACAAATCCGCAAGACGCGTTATTCAAAAGTTGTGAAAGCGCTTTAATATTAGTGGATATCCGACAAAAATAAAGTGTGACCATAACCCCTTTAACTCGGATGAATTTGATCTTGGATGAATGTAACATGATCGTACAATATTCGAGTCCAAGATATCCGCAGAGCAATGGCTTAGTGGAAAAGGGAGTGGCAATCGCAAAGAATATTTTAAAGCGATGCTATGAAAATGGAGAAACGGCTCAGTATCCGTATCGAATTTTAGAATACAATACTACGCCTGTGGCAGGCAGGCAGCTGGCTCCTTGTCTTCATATCTATAATTGACGCATACTCTGGTTTCCTAATAGTGGAACATATTGTGCACAAATCCGCAAGACGCGTTATTCAAAAGCTGTGAAAGTGCTTTAATATTAGTGGATATCCGACAAAAATAAAGTGTGACCATGCCCCCTTTAACTCGGATGAATTTGATCCTGGATGAATGTAACATGATCGTACAATATTCGAGTCCAAGATATCCGCAGAGCAATGGCTTAGTGGAAAAGGGAGTGGCAATCGCAAAGAATATTTTAAAGCGATGCTATGAAAATGGAGAAACGGCTCAGTATCCGTATCGAATTTTAGAATACAATACTACGCCTGTGGCAGGCAGGCAGCTGGCTCCTTGTCAGCTGTTCGACTTTTGAAGACCAACATTTATTTCAACGAAATGGGATCGTCTTCATTACAACTAGCCCTCGTGTAAGTCACTTGCGTCCGCTGTCACTATACTATGCCGCATACAAACTATTCTGCCATTTGGTGGAGAACGAATGGTTATAAATTCAATTCTTAACATTAAAAAAAAAAAATTGATTAAAAATATTTATTTGTGAACGTACATAAACCTACAATTAAATATCATAACGAAAAATATCTGTAGTCACGCGACTAGAAGGATTATTGGTCAATTTATATAAAAATTATGTTATAAAATAATGAAAACGAAGATTTTCTACAAAACCACCTTTAATCCTTTTTATGTTTATCACGAACTCACATTTATCTCATTTATTAAAAATAAAATTTAAAGTATCGTATCATCATGTCCTTTATTACTTACCTCCTCTCTAAACCGTTTCACTATTTCTCCTTTTTTGCCAATTATACTTCCGACTTCCTGCAAGCAGAAAAAAAAACAATTTTAATTATCAGATTACAACAAAAAAATATTTATATAAAAAAAACTTATTTATTAATAAAAATTTCAAGATTAAGGTTGATAAATAGTTAAAAATATAAATTTTAGTAAAATTTTACGGGGTCAAGTTGAAAACACACATTAAAATAAAATCTGGAAAATCTGACAAAATCTTTTTAAACCCAAAATTTTTCATTTATTATGTGGAAATAAAAAATGGAACGGTTGATGAAAATTTAGACAAAAAAATATTTCTATTTATATTCCTTTTATATATTTTTTTCCAAGAGGATTTTTAATTGAAAAATAATTTAATTAAAGGAAAATTTATTCTTTTCTCATTCAGAAAATAAACTAGAAAAATGTTTTATTATTTTTTATTTCGATTTTTAAGAATATTTTTTCCTTTCGTGCTAATGTAAATAAAACAGAAGCTAATATCCGTAAAGAAAAAAATAACAAGGAGATGCTTCTCCTAGCGGTAGTCAAGCATCAAATACTTGTATACTATCTTCTGTTAAATTATTAAGTATTCGGATTGGATGAATAATTTTCAGATTGTAATGCAGCCAAGAAAAAAGTTGTTGAGGCTAAGTTATTGTTTCATGAAACATCAACAAGGCGAGATTTCTTACTAGATTTCAAATCAAAATTTCTGATATACACAAAAATTTTGAGCTGGTTGGCAGGCGTGTAATGGGACACGATAAACATTTCCAAAATATCGCCTAACCGCTCTTACAATTATAATGAGTTGAGGCTACTGGTAAGTCGAAATATAACATGCAAACTAATCGGCCAATACAAGATAGAAATTCCGTGGTGTGGTGCAACTGTATTATGAAATAAAGTCTCCAATTTAGGTACAGAAAGTATTTAGGACTCATTCAAACCGGGATGCATCTAATCGGTGGAGCAGTACGCGAATGTAAAAATGTTTAATACACACTACCATCGAAATCCAATAGTTCGACCATCAAACCTGCAATTAGCGTTGAATACAGATCTCAGTCGGGAGTGTGTTCGCACCTCTTGCATAAAGATTTGAATTTGTCTCCATATAAAATTTAACTTACTACTTGGATCCAGAAAATCCATCGATTTGACTAGAGTACCACCCAACGTTGTTGCGGAGTGTGGATGTGCAGGATAAGTTATATTGGGTGAACTATGCGAAGAGTCGGATTCATGTGACTTGTGTGCGCGTGAATGGTATTTTGTGCCCAGAAACCGGTCTCAAATGAGTCCTCGTGTGGATTTACGCAATGTAATTTAAATTCATGTATGTATTGTAATATATTATATAATATAATATGTACATACATTGATAGATGTAATTATTATTTATTATTAACTGCTTTTAATGTTTATTTAGCTGGTTTATAATTTATTTAATTAAACTAATTTTCTTTCTAATTATTAATAAGACACGGTAAAAATTTGTACTTAATTTCCAATTTCAGATAATATAAATAAAACATATTTTTTATAGACTGGTTGAAATGAGTGAGACCTCATATCGCACATGATACACAAGTGAAAAAAATAACTTTTTGAGTTAATTCACGGAAAGATGCGCAATGATAGATTTCATATTCCGCGATAAAAACATTTTTGCTTCCCCTTTACCGGAAATGATAGAAGCGCAAAGTGTCGTTCTTCGTTTTATGATTTTAGAATTTAATAACGTGATTAGTATTTTTTTTTGGTGTCCTGCAAAATTTTAATTTTTGGGTCATGTGCGATATGTGTTACGGCATGGCAAAGGGAAAATGGGTTTTAATTTTTATTTTCGTTTATAACGATAAGTAAATCTTTGATGTGCCTCGGGGTTTTAATGTTGACCATTTTTTTAGTTCGCTTACTGCTGGCGCTATTTTCTATGAAAGAATTTATCTGGCTAAACAATATTACTCGAAACAGGTTCGCAATTGCCTCGGAACGTCAGTCACGAATATCGATTGATCTGAGTTCTAAATCCTATTCAATGACTTGCTCATGCACCAATTAAGTAAGAAGCCTTTTGCGTGGTTTTATTTTCCGTTCGTGCCATCAACTCACGTAAAACTTGATCTGTTTTGATTGGCTATGTGTGCCTTAGTAATCTGTTTCTAGACAGTATACTGCGGAAGATGCATAAATTAATTTTTGGGTGTGAATTGGGCTAGATTGGAATTCTAACAAATTTTAGTTTTGGGCAGCTGGATTTGAGTGGGTCACCTCTTAGAGGGTTAATACCAAGGTTGTTTCGGCTATGGTGAATGGAAGTACTGGATAGTTCCTTGGCTTATTATTTTCGGATTTGTTTTGTAGAAAAATCCAGAACTTTGTAGAAAAACCCGGGCGTTTTGTTGTAGTCCCGATTCAGCTCAGCATACCAGATTCGAACATGATTGGTTAAGAAATTGCCTAGCACCGCCAAACTCCAGAACTTCTCTAAAGTCCATTTTTAAATCCACACCCAATTCAGAATACCCGATTTGATAATATATATTTTGGGATATGGCCAAGTTTTATTCAGAATGGTCGAATTGTAGAACTTCATTAAAAAGACACATTAAAATCCCAATACAAGCTGAGCTTTCTTATCAGAACCCTAGCCCAGCTCTGCAAAATGAATTTTCAAATTATCGGTTAATTCATTATACTCGAATCCCAAAATTTCGTTAAATTCGGCTTTGCGCACTGAATTATCATTTGTAGATAGATGGCCTAATTCCATTGAGCATTATGTTAGAGTGCCAATCCAATTCTGCATACAATATTTGACAGTAATTGGTTGAGGAATGGTAAAGCTCCATTAAACGTGGCATAATATGTTCTGTGCAGTGTGATTTACTTGGTAATTAAACGAATATTCTTTGGTGACCAAAATTAATAAATCATTTGAAATTTTTGCGAAATAAGCTAAATTTAGTTGAAATATCCAATCCGGTAGTTAATCTGGTTTTGAATATCATTGATAGTTTTCCGGGAACCATTGCCTTTGGGATGCCTCACATATGTATCTGTATATACATATATATTTTTTTTATTTTTCTTTGTTTTTTTTTGTAATTTTTGAAAGATAGTTCGTGGTTGCCAATCCAAGAATTAAATACTACTGGATTTTAGAATAATTTAAATTAATAATTAATTTATAATAAATGTTTATATTATTTAGGAAGCCGGAAAATATTAATTTAGTATTAAATTTTCAGATATATACATACGTGAAATAATATTTTTTTTATAAGATTGCTGATAGGTGAAGCAATTGTTGAAAACCAATACCATCGTTATCTATCATACCTATTAAGCCTTTATCCTCCTCCCTCTAGTATGTTAGAATTGTGTTGTGCCGTACGATCGCTAGGTGTCTGAAACCAGGCCGTTCCGTTCCAAAAAAATACCTATCCTTCATATTGTTATGGGCGCACATTTGTCAAGTACTAGGTCTTACGGTCCAATCAATCAAGCAAAATTGACGTAGACAAAATTGTATTGTCGGGCCATAGTTTTTTGACGAAAACGATATCGATGTTACAGTGAATGAAGAGCCCTTTCTAAACATACTGGAATAATATTTTCCCAGAATTGCGCTGACAACGAATACCTTTCCGAAATGTACCGTTTCAACAAGATTGAGCCAGTTGTAACATAACAAGAAACGCGGTCGTGCGTGAAAAATTAACTGAAAAATAATCTTACGAAACACCAAACACTTTTGGCCCGCAAGGTTGCCCGACCCCACTGTTCCAGCAAGGAGTATAAATCTAAGCCAAACTCTCCTTAGGTCCAGGTAATATTTGTCACAGTATTTTTCTTAAATTTGAATGTCTGAATATTTTTTAAGTAACCCTACGCCCAGCCAAATTGAGACAAATTCTGTTTCAAAGGCACTTTTGAGAGAATGGTAATAAACCTCCATCAATCTCTACGTATGGCGACGAATAGTTAACAATTACGAGTTTTAGTTCTTCTTGCAATTAAAATTAGCTAGACACCTACAAAGGGTAACGTGAAGCCCTTTGTTGCTTAGAGTCCTCGGTTGTTTGCATCTTTCAAAATCAAACTGTACAAAAGCAAGTGGCCATTAAACTCTAGAAGGTCAATTTCTACTTCCTTCACTACATATAACAGTTTCTGGAAACTTTACCCAATTTACAAATTCCCGAACTTTTGATTCAATTAACAAAGACTACAATAATGATCACTAAATCTCGTGAGGGTAATCTTTCGTTGGTGTTTTCTGTTTTAATGGAAACTTACTTAAATTGCGACTTTCATAGCAATGACTACCTCACACTTGATTTTAACGTTTTTCGTAAAGATAACACAGCCGTTTCGGATCCGCTTACAACTTTTTAAAATGTCACTCGCTTCTGGAATTTTCTCTAGCATGTGGAAAGATTAATTCATAAGTGACTGAATACTGTGCTTTTATTTTGAGAAAATATCATAAGGGGCACTATTATGGCATTTACTAGGAATAGGGAAGCCTACTTTTGGAATTATTTTGATATAAATATTTTTGAAACAAAGGTATAAAGGTGATTAGTTTTCCCTATAAATGTGTTACGGAACTAAATTTTCCCAATCAACTTTGTTTCGAAAATATTTACACCAAACTAATTTCAACAGTAGGCCAGAAAAATATAAGTTAGACAAAACTGCTTTTTAATTTCAATTAGTAAAAAAATTATATGTATAATGACACAATTTCTTAGGATTTTGTGACTTTTTATACGTGATATAAATGCATTTATTACTGGTGATATTTACATCCCCCTCTCTTTATTTCTGATATATGTATGTGTTATACCTGTATTGCCCAAAAGCAGTCATTTTGACTGCTTGGGAAATTTAAAATAATTAAATGACTTTTATTATTTAATTCAGTAAATTTACATTTGTCATTTTTTTGATTTGAACATGCACTAGATGAGCTGCAGCTGCTCAGTAAGCTAACAGTAGTACTTGTCGTTCTTATCTCTATGAAGTGATACTTGTTCAAAAAAGATAGAATTGTTTATTTTATATCATTTGCGGTCTGAATTCATCATCTGAAGATGAAACGGTTCACATTCAAAGTGTGAAGCATCTGAACCTGAGATAGCGACGAAGAATCGACCAGTGATGATGAAAATGTCATCAATATGCCCAGAGAAAGGAAAAATGTGTAGGATGCGAATTATTTCACTCTGATGATGAACCAGAAATCACCTCTCAGGAGATCGAAACAGCTGCTGATGGTACTGAGTGGTCAACATTTGACGAAGGTGGTTTCCTGGCAGATTACCATCTTCTTGTATATTCAAGGGTGTGGAAGAGCCAACAAGCTACGCAAAAAGGAGGTCCCGAATTTTTTAGAAAAAATATGGCCAGAGAAAAGTTTAAGCAATTCCACGATTTATTCGTTTTGACAGAAGAACCGAAAGTAAGCGCCAAAAAACAGGTAAATTTGCCTTGGCTTCAGAAATATTAAATAATTTTATTGAAAACAGTCTAGCTTGCTATAAACCAGGGCAAAATATAATAGTTGGCGAGCAATTATTTCCTTCAAAATCCAGGTGCAGATTTACGCAGTATATGCCTAATAAACCGAATAATTTTGGCATCAGATTCTGGCTTGCAGCAGATATCAGCAGCAAATATGTTTTGAATGGTTTTCCTTATTTGGCGAAAAATGAACAATGACCAATTAGAAGCATTGGAGTGCTTCTAAGTGAATACGTTGTTTCAGCAATATACAGGATGTGGAAGAAATATTACGACCGATAACTTTTTGAGTAGCATGTCACTAGCGACAAAATTATTGGCTAAACAGACAACTCTAGTTGGAACTACTATAGAGGAAACAACAAAGAACTGCCAAAAGCAGCCAAACAAAAGAATAATAACATGTCTTGTTTTTCCACGCCGCTATATAAATCAAAGAATTAAAATATATAAAAGCAATCCAAATAATAGAGTGGCTGTTCTAAGTTCTAAGCATAAATTTATGAAAATTGATAAAAGTAGTAAAAAACTTTTACCGGAATCTATTCATTTTTAGAATCGCACAAAATTTAGAGTTGATATGGCGGATTAAACGGCCAGAAAATATACAGTAAAACCTAGTTCTCGTAGATGGCTCGGCTCCTACATATATTTTTCAATGTTTTAGATTTGGCTGCTATAAATGCTTGGATACTTTACAAAGAAACATCAGGAATAAAAATACAACGAAAATAGTTCTTGTTTCACAATTACCAGAACAGCTTGCCATCGAATATATGAGTGCAAGACAGAAAATTTCACTAGACCCTAAACACCCACAAAGGTCAGCTGCAACATTATCAAATGCGAACTATCCTAACACACGCAGAATTTGTGAAGTACGACTTTGCCACAAGAACAAAACAAATAATATTTGTGAAACGTATGAAAAAATACGTATGAAATATAATAATATCTTTGATGAATATATAGACATTTGTAACGGGAATGAAAAAGCAATAGTCGTCGACCAAAAATTGATTTCAGCTGTTCGAGAGTTTCAGTAAAATTAAAATCACGAGATTATTTTGGTAAAATAAAAATGACGTATCTAATATGATCTGTATGTGAAACCTTTATCTCTCGGTGCTTCCCTCAACTGACTTCATGTAATCATGGTGTTGTTGTGATTAATGAATTTGTCTCAACCAGCAATTCTAAAATTCTGTCCACATTTTTTTGGCGATCAAGAACCAGTAAAACTCCGCTGTTGGATAACACAGTCGCTCACCAAGTCTCGAGACTGATACATAGATTGCACATCTAATAAAAAAATTCATATGATTTTTAGAAAGTACCGACCTTCAGCCAATATGTCAAAATTATATGAAAATCTGACCATTGCCTTACAAGTTATAGTGGTTTCAGTAACGCTAATTTTATTATTTTCAAGTAAATCGGAAAAAAATTTTCCGTGTGGTTATACCGTTTTTTAATGGGAGAAATATCGTTGAAGCAAAGCAATGGCTTGATAAGGGTTATAGGGACCCCGCTTTTTCGAAAGCAACCATCGAACATTGGTTTTCTGAATTTAAACCTGGCCGTATAACATAGATGATTCTGAACGCCGATTTCAGGCAAGATAAAAAATCGTAGGGGAAGAGGGAAAAAGATTTTGACGAATCAAACAAATATTTTAAGAAATTTTTTTTTCTTACTTTTGAGAATGGAACCGAAATGGTTCCGAAAGCTTAAGTATTAATAAATAAAATATTAAAAGAGCTAAATAACCATTATTTAAATTTGTAAACTTATAAGCTCATTAAACAATTTAAAATATTTTAAGGTTAAGGATAACTCGTTATACATATAGAAATGTTAGAGAAGCGTCGGAATGATTGTATCACCCTTGAAGGGAACTATGTTGATGAATAAAGTTGAATTTTGCAAAAAAAAAAAAAATGTTTTTTAGTAGTTAGCATCGAGACTTATTGACCGACGAATTAAATATATGCGATTTTTTTCGAGATGGTACAGCTTCTCTATTGAATTTCTTAAAATACTTTTATCCTTTTTTCTCGACTTGCCAATAATTCAATCTTGGTCGTCAAATTAAAACCATAAATTATATTTTAAATATATTTCACTTTGTATTTTCTTAACTAATCTAATTAATGAATGATGTAATCATCCAGATTCATTAAATAATATACTTAATAAAAATGATTTTAGAGAAACGCCTAAAAGTTTTCTACGAGTATTACATACGAGCTATTTAAATATTTGGAGCGAATATGGTATGATTTAAGGCTACAAATATTATTTCATAACAAATTAACCAACCAAAATTTGGCCTGTTTAGTTCACAAAATATGTAATTCATAATTTTCGCAATAAGGACACCCAATTTAAAAAGTCCAACCACATGTTTTCCACTAACGCTGTTTTATCCTTATGGCAAGAATGTTAAATATACAAGTATGGCTTTATAGTTTAGCGTGTCTGTTAGTGATGATTTATGTTTAAGGTATAAGCAAAATATTTTTATAAAAAATAAAAATTTGCAACTTTCAGAATTTGAAATTAATTTTAATAAAAAAAAAAATTGAAAAATGCAAAAAAAATCAAAATTTTTCTAACATAAAACAAGCAGGTGCTTCATTAAAAAACCCAAAAGAAAAAATGTAAATTATTACATGAATAAATTAAATAAATTCTATTTTAAATAAAAACAAAAAGAAAATCTTAAGAAAATATAAACAGTATAAAATGCAGTCCAACAATTAAACGTAATACAATTTTTTTTTGTTACACCGATCTTTTTATGTTTAAATTTAGACATAATTAACATAAATAAATAAAAACAAAATTTTATAAAATTGTTCATTGGATTAAATAAAATGTCAGTTGACATTTAAAGTTCAATTTTATTTTTAATAATGAAAAACATAACATAAATTCTGAGACTGAGGTAACTACATATAGGCAAAGATGTTCATGTCACAATATATCATCATATATTTTTTATGTACGTATGTAGTATTTTAGTGAAAAACAAACTTGGTATAAATATAATTGTCATTAACATGATGC
Organism: Nephrotoma flavescens; assembly: GCA_932526605.1. Lineage (NCBI taxonomy): Eukaryota > Metazoa > Arthropoda > Insecta > Diptera > Tipulidae > Nephrotoma > Nephrotoma flavescens. Next base: position 226,439,329 of record OW052222.1, on the reverse strand, counting down.
TACCTATTTAATGTTCAACAAATTATTATTATTTTATAAAATGTAATATACACAAGAATGTAATACTTTTTGTGTTATAAGAATAAGAGTGTAATCTTACTCAATCAAGAATTTATTTAATTTGACCCCAACTAAAAAAAAACTACCATAACAATAAATTTCATCTTAAAGTTATTATTCCAAAACTTTTTAAAGAAAACCCAAAACAAAAAACAACTATTTTTTTGTTCCATTTCTTATTAAATAAAATAAAAATAATTTCTTTTGTTGTAGAGAATTATGTTTGTACATAGATTTTATTTTCTGTGACTGGAGACTTTGCGAAATGTATGCAATTTTAACAAGTATTTGACTAACTGGAAAACTTATAAGACTTTTTTAATCGAAAATTGGTGTATACACAAAAAAAACTGGGAAAAAACTTAAATAAATTTTTGCGAAAAACTAAAATTTAATTATGAAAAAAAAACATGACAGTTTAAAGTACTTTCAATAATTTAGTTTTATTTATCGGTCGCTCGATCACTTAAATAGTTATAGAACTTGTATGAGACATTACTACTATATATTATGAGACACGTTATGAGCGATCGAATTTAATGTTAATAATTAAAATTGATAAGTATCGGATTGTATTTAAATATGTTTAACATATTTTAAATGACATAACATTGATCTTAATTATTATAAACTGTTCGATCAAGATCAAATGACTTTCAATATTTGCTTTACTTCCTAGTTGAAATTTACCAATAAGAGACCAATTCAAAATTGCCACCACGAATATTGGTATTATGAAAAATTTTTGCTGTCGAGATACTGGACTCGCGGCGAATATTGGTATTATGAACATTTTTTTTTTCGATATCGGATATTACGAAAATGTTAAGTCAAAATTCGACTGTTATTTAGGTGGCGAGTATCAATCGTATACAAGAGTAGATTGATATTTAAGAAATTTTAATACTGTTTTTACCGAGATTTAAGCTAAAATTAATTAAGAAATTTTAAATTCGTCTGCATTAATTACTTTAAAGATTTTCGGCTTTTTTATAGACAAATATTATTTTCTATGACATTCACATTGTTTGAGATTTTTGGGGCCACCAAAAAATGAGGTCATTTACTTACAATACTCTACTAAAAAGAAGTAGAAAATTCACTCAACCCCCCATTAACCCCAAGGGTATTTGTGTGTACAGAGCCACACAACCCTTTACAAAAATGAGAACTTCCTAAAATTAATTAAAATAGTAAACAAATTAATCAATTAACGTATGTATTTTTATAAAATTAAAATTTAATTGACAGGTCCAAAACAAATGCTCAACGTTTGCTAAGCTTGCTGTAAACATTTCATTCCTTTTCCTACAAACTTCATTCGATCAAAATGGTCGACTCGCTATGTGTTTCATAATAGCGTATCGAATGTTTAGATATCGATTTTTTCGAAGGCGAGAAAAGTTTCATGATAGCCCCTCGGCTATTAATAAAACTATTGTTCGGCTTAAAACTCGGTAAACTCTACTCAATCATCAATCATCACAATCAGTACCGGCTCGAGCACTCTGTGTATCAAATATAGAAGAATTTTTTTAGGTGTTCCTAGAAGTTTGAAATGAAATCACGAATTTTCAATGAGCACATAACATTTTCTTATGTGCTAGTTGATGACTACGGAATCAACTATGCGTATTTCAAAAATTATATTGGCCCTAATCAGTCCGATAATCGTGTCAGTAACAAAAAATAGAAGAGAGAAAAAATATCATATCCCCATTTTTTTGCCATTTTTTTGTTTTTTACATTAAAAATAAAGGAAATATATCTGTTTGTCTCTTTAATGAAATATGATATTTTTTCTTTTTTCTAGTTTTTTCCTTGCGTTCCCTCATGGAATAGCCCTATAATCCATAAATTGTTGCTCCATTTGAGTGCAAATCTTTCGAGTCTCTCTTAAAGAAACTGTCATTCAGTTATTGATACGTCATTGTATTAGCTCTCTACCATTATCCCAGGGTTTAAAGGGTTTGCATTTCAAATTCACCCTTTTGCAAATTAAACTCATCATTTTGCAAATCAAATTCGTCGTTTGTAAATTAAATTCAACTGATAGTAGAAAATGTTTTGAAAAGTTTATTTTTTTTTTATTAATATAGACTTTAAAGAGATCGTCTTGAAATCTCGAAAAAAGGTCGAAAAAAATGTCTCGATATCAAATTTTAAATATTGCCTTCGAAAATATCGAAAAGTTGTTAAAGATGAGGATTCAAATTTAAGTTTATAAATACACATTTTATTTAATTTCAATCATTTGACAAAAAAAAATTATTTTCAGTAAATCAAATTTCTTAAATTACATTAAAGTTGTTATTAATATAAATATTTATACGCATATATTTTTTTTATGAAATCTACATTTTCCATTTTTCCTCTTTTTTGTCAATTCTATTAATTTTTTGATATATATATCAATTTTTTCTTGTTTAATGGCCCAGTTTCTCCATTTTATCTATATTTGATTGAGATACTATTAATTCTTTTGCAAGTTCATGTATAATTTTGTATACACCAGCACTCTTTTTTCCTACAATTATTTTTAGGTGTCGATGCCAAGCCTCAACTGAATTTTTGTCCAGAATTTAGGGTCATATTGTGGCTTTGCTTGGTTTTTTCAACATTTTTATAGATCAATTTAAAACAGGCAGCCAAACGTTTAGTATCTTTGTCTTTAACACTGTTGTAATAGAATGTGAAGTAATTGAGAATTTCACCTACGGGCACAAACGCCAAACTTTTTAGCATTCGTAATTTCTAAGCTAAATGTTTCCAGAGTGCCGCATTTCGAAACAACTTTCTGCACTTTTCGCCAAATTATTTGGCAAAATTGAAAGAGGTAACCGCGGAATTCTGTTGAAGAAAAAACATTTTCAGCTGCGGATTTAATATTTTTTTCAAAATCGGAAATGCTTGGAGCTAGTCGAATATTCCAGTCGCATGCTGGTTTGCAAAGTTCGTAAAAAAACTGAGAAAAACAATGTTTAGTTTTACTGCTCATCAGGCAAAATGTAAGTGGGACACGTTGGTGCTGAACTTTTCCATGTAAAGAGAAGAAATGTTGCGTTAATAATGGATCTACATGGAAAGTTCCGTCCATTAGCCAGCATTCAGATTCACCTAAAATTTTAAGATTGTTACGTGTGCCAAATATAATTATTTTTTGGTTGTTAAAATCCGTTTTTTTTTTTAAACAAATAGCTCGCCTTCGCGGTGTCTAAGTTGGTCTGGAATATGGATATCTGCTAACTCACTAGGTTCTATCAAATTACCATATCTACCTCGATAAATTTTAGTTTTTTGTGCCATTTTTGATGGTCAATACACCCTGCACACAGAAAAAAATAAATATAAACAGAAGTAAAGCTGCATACAAAATTTTTACGCATTTTTTCATAGTAAAATATGGGGTCACGATCCGGTTTTATGTTTACTAAATTTAAAATTACGGTTATAATCTGAACGAAAAAAAATTGAAACAAAAACAATATGAAAAGTCAAAGAAACGCTAAATGAATATTCGAAGAGTTGGATATTCTAAGTTTATTATTTTAGTCGTAAAATGAGTTTGTATTTTGGGGTTACAATCTAAAAAAGTTGTTTCAAAATTTTGTATGCAGCTTTACCTCTGTTTATATTACTTTTCTCTATGCCCTGCACTCATTTGAAGTCTGAACTATCGAGTCTCTGATAATTTGCGACGGAGTGGCATCGGAAGTTCTAGCAATCGATAAACATTATTTTTTTCTCTGAATTCTGGGGCATTTTGGGAGAAGTGTAATGCATATATGTTCCGCTCCTCAATTACTCTCGGTGAATTCCAGCGATCAATTGTGCTCTAAATTTGATTTGGCGCCGCGGTTTTTTTCTGAAAGCACTGATTTATAATAGATTTAGATTTAGCTGTATTTTCATTTATTGCTGCGATTTCAGCTGATTCACTAATAGATTTTCCATTTTCATAACATTTTATTAAAATACTTTTTATCTACACTGATACGCATGTATGAAGCTCGGCGATTACGTTGAACTAAAGGATCGGTAAAACTGTTTTCAGATTATTCTGATGAGCTTATTTACATTCTCCGACGCGAACTTACGCACAGGATTCTCGTCATTTCACTATGAGGACGATGAATTTGTTCTAATCACTTTAGGTTGTTTTATCTTGAAATTTAAAATAATTTTTAATTTAAAAATTTAAAATAAAATATCCATGACATTTCTTTTTACTATCGGTTGAATTTGATTTAAAAAAGGATGAATTTAATTTGCAAAATAGTGGATTTCTGCGATTCCTGTACAATTAGCAAAGTAGAGTTTTGAAGAGTAATTGTTGTTTGATCACTGCAGCTTTATCGTCTTCGCCCATATTAGGAAAAACCATTGTCAGTTTTTACAAATTGACAGAGACTTCAGCTGCTTCTTCTCTCGGTTCTTGCCGGGGCTACTTTTTTGGTGTATTATGAAAAATAGCTTTTAGATAAAAGTAATATTTATCGTACTTTACATAACAAAAGAACCAGTAACTAAAGGGTTTTCAATTTGGGCGGGTCGTTACGATCCTGGCGTCTGTTGTGTGGCACGTAGCCCCGTCGTGATGGAACACTCATGTCATCTACCTTCATATCGTTCAATTTGGGTCAAAGGAAAACGATTAGCATCGTTGTGTAGCGCTCGGCCTCACTAACGTCATTTCCAAAAAAGTACGGACCAATGACGCGGCCGGCCCAAAATCCGCACCAAACAGTGTGGGTTGACGTCGTCCCATATACGGCAATTTTGATAAATTAACATAGCCATTCATCGAAAAATGCGCGTCGCCGCTAAAGATGATTTTCGGCCAAAATTGGAGTCCTCTTCCAAACGCCCGAAGCCCAGTCAGCGAACAAACGGCATTGTCTATGGCCATTAACTTCGAGCTCCTGGATCAGTTGGATCTTGTACGGGTGGTGTAGGCCCGACGCAAAATTCGCCAATTTGAAGTCTGTGAAAGGCCGAGTTCTTCTGCACTGCGAGGAATTGATTGTCTCGGGTTCTTCTGTACACTTTTACGGACCACGGCAATGTTCTCGACACGAGAATCATCGACTTTGAAGGGCCACCGCTTCTTCCGTAAATTGGGCACAATGCGCGAAACGATTGTGCTAATGAACACTCAGTTTGATAATAAAGTTTTATCATTTGGACGTGTTGCTCAATCGTGTAACTTGTCATGGTGATTTGGCATCAGTGACTGAAAAGAAACATCGGACTATACCGACGCCACCAAAACAACATGGCCGCTTCAGGCTGCCATCATCGACCCGCCCAAATTAAAAAACCCTTTAGCAAAATTGTATTTTGCCCAGAGGAGTCAGTCTTTAATCCGACATATTGGGAAAACTAATTCTGTATGAAGAAAAGTACAATCCACTACGACGAGTGCCATATACCACGTAATTTTTTGCCACACTTGGTAATTTCTTGTTAGGATCCCTATTCTAACATTGGTTTTGATCATTACTGGTGGATATTGTCGAATTCATTTAGCATAACCACTCAATTCGAAACTCAATCCCATTCGACAAATCATACTACATAGTTCATAATCGGTAGAGTTGACTGAGTTCCTCAAAATTCTATCAAATAATTCAATCGTAGTATTAAGTTCAAATGATACCAGTGACACTATTCTGGCTTGTCCAGGTTTTTTGTCCGTCCATGACATGCAAACAAGGAAGCTCGGAAGAGGCAAGTGAATTATTTTGTGATAACAAAATTAGCATAATAACTTTTCTAACCAATTGAGATGTGTAATAAAAAATTTCCGTAGTTATTCTATTTAGTTGTTTTAAGTTCTTCAACATTTGACAGATTTTATAATTTCCAAAAGCCAACGGCTGATAAAATTAAAAATGCTGAAGCAAATCTCACATGATTATTTTGTTATCGTAGCCGGAGAATAAACGAATGTTATTTAAAATGATTAAAGATTTCTGAAAGGCATACTCAAATTAGTTCAAATAATGTTTAATAATGATTCCTCACAAATTGTACAAACCTAGTTTAATAAAAAATAATAAAGAAATAGTCAAGCTCCGTTCAGGAAGGGGGACATTTCAGAACGTTCAAAAATTACATTCCGAGAATACAACGACTATTCTACAAAACATAATTTAAGGCGTATTTCAGTGAAAACGACACAACATCCATGAGAATTAAAAATAAAAGCTAATAGTAATTTATGCTACAAGGAAGTTTTTTTTCGGATTCTTGCGAATGATTATGCCTGAAATACTTTTTAGTCAGATTGATACAGAACGGTCTAAACGATTGTGACTTTTCCAGTTCCACAGTTATTTTACAATCTTACACAAGAGGTAAAGTTAAAAAAAAAAAACGATATTGGCTGCGCTTGTTTGAAATAATTTTTTCCGAAGCGGGTAAATGTTCGCAACGCTACCCAAAGGAGCTACTCATCATTTCATCTGAAAACAGTGGAGTGTTGATAGTCGGAACAAATTCGAGCTACGGTTAGGTCTAGAAGTTTGTAGATACAGCTTTATATTCCGTAGTACAGTTTTATATTCCCTCCTACTCTGTATCATGGTAATCAATGGATTACTGTTAGAACTAAAGAGTAGGGGAGTGGAAGCCGCCTATGTACACGATTAAAGGTATGTAATGCAAAATGCCGTTTTAATCGTTACAAAATGGGCCAGAAGATGTGAACTTAGGGTCAACTAAGTTCAAAACAGAGCTTTACTAGGAAGTACAAAATTCCAAATGTTTCCTGTACACCTCCACACACCAACTGTCACTGCAAGCCTGCTATATTTTCTTAGTTGTATGAAAAGTTAAAAATCATTTTAAATGTTATTTTCATCAACTTAAATTTCATCTCTTTTTTTTAAACAGTTTTCGTCTTTTTAGAAGTACTCATTTGAAATAAAATCGTCATTTATGTCACATGAATCGACCAGAAGAGAATATAAAGTTATAATAAAAGTGGTGTAAACTGTACTTTACTCATCTTTAATAGAAACTTTCTAGAAAGGATCAAAACAGCCATAAGAAGCCATAATTACTTCGAGTCAAATACACCCCGACATATCACAGACATAGCAATAAGCTAACTAAAAAAAAATTAAATCAGTCCGGAGTCAATTAAAACCTTCTTTTATATTTTAATCTGCTATTTTTACTAAAATCGATGCGATTTCCTAAGAATTCTTAAAATATATTGATTTTCTTAAAAATAATAAAAGAATAGAAAAAAATGGAGGGGTATAATTGTTGTGGCCCACATCCGATTATCTTTTACGCTAGATCTCGAATATACCACATTTAATTTCTAAAGCGAAAAATTGAACCGGATTTGTGATGAAAATTGTCTTGTATAATCAAAAACCATTATTCCTGCTGAAATTTCCGAAAACCGACAAGGTCAATCCTTGCTAAAAATTTAAAAATCATTGCAAAAATTGCAAAAGCTTCCGAGCTGTCACTTTTGGTAAGCAGACGTTCATCACATTTTGCAAAGCTTTCGCAATTTATAAAACAAGCTTTAGTATGAAGTTTATTCCGAATTTGTCTGGGCTGTGGTTATGCCGAATTTTGGTGCAATAAGGTTTTTTTCTATCAAAATTCGTCATTTCCGGTAAAATTTAAAATACGATCTAAACTAATTTTATTTGAAATTTAATTGACAATCTTTTTATTTTAATCGTTTTTTCGTTAATGCTATAATACTTTTCAAAATATCTGCAAAAAACGAAACAGCCCCTATGAAAGTTGTCCGTTTCGTTGGGCCGTTCCGACTCTCGCAATTTATGGAAAACCTTAAGTATGAAGTTACTAGTTACCAACTTTTTGCTGAGACACAGTTTTTTGACAAAGCTCGTCAATTCGGTTTAAATTTTGGAAATTGATCTGGACCGATATTGTTGTCAAATTAATTTAGAATCTTTTAGTTCATAACCGTTTTTCTCGTAAATGATATACTTTTCCGGTACAAAAGTAAGAAAGCTCCTCTGGAAGAAGCTGTTACTTCCGGTGGAGCGATTTCGGCCTAAATTCACTGGGGTTCCCCAATTTATGAAAAAAGCTTAGGTACCAAGTTTCATCCCGATCAATCAATCAATCTGGGCTGTACATGGCCAAATTCTTGTTGAAAACAAATTTTTGTCAAATACGGTTAAATTTTGGAAAAGTGATCCGCAACGTCATTGTTGCAAATTTTAATTAGACTCTCTAAGTTCGTAGTCGTTTTACTCGTAAATGCTATTCTTAAAAAAAATTGCAAAAAATAAAATGGTGCTTTGAAAGCTGCCATTTCTGAAAAAAGCTTAAGTACGAACCTTACAGGACCAAATTTTTGTTGAAAACCCGTTTTTAATCAAAAGTTGTCATTTTCGCTTAAATTTTGGAAGATTTGGACCGATTTGTTGCACAATTAATTTAGAATCTTGTAGTTCATAATAATTTTTTTGTAAATAATATACTTCTCAAAATATTTGCAAACAAAAAATTTTTTATGACAGCTGCCGCTTATCGGATCAAAAATCACTGGGATCTCAATTTATCAGGTGCGCAACTAAATTTCCGGGTTTCACATATAGATAGTGCTAGCAACACATCTAGTTGCCATTTATGGAAGAAGTTTTGTTTTGTTCATAGTGTGGACAGTTGTTAATGATAACCAGTTGTAATGCCAGCACATATCGCAACGCAAAAATATTTTTTCTATGAACGAAAATGTCGAGTTTTGTGCCAAACAAACAGCATTCGCGGGAAGCTTTGCTTTTCTGCTTCAACTTGAAAAAAATGCAGCTGAAGCACGTCATTTGCTTGAGGAGGCCTACGTCGAACATGCACCGTCGAAAACTACCTGTGAAGATTGGTTTAAATCAGAAGTGGCGATTTTGACTTTGAGGACGCTCCGGAAGACCAAGAAGAGAGAGACATTTTGATTGCTTTCTTTTGCTTTCACGCCATGTAAGAAAGATCTTCCTGCATCGAGTTGTTACGGGAGATGAGAAGTGGATGTTTTTAGGAATCCCTAGCTCAAAAAGTTGTGGCTTTCACTTGGCGAAGTATCAACATCGACGGCATGGCGAAATCGATTCGGAAAGAAGATAGTGCTTTGCGTTTGGTGGAACCAGATTTAATCGTGTACTATGAGCTGCTGAAACATGGCGATACTGTCAGTGGGAAACACTACCGTCAACAGCTCATCAATCTGAACCATGCATTGCTCGAAAAACGGCCAGAATGGGACACGAGATACGTACGAGTGATGTTGCCGCCCAACTACAAACGTATCAAAACGCTGAGATGGGGTCTAATACCGCACCCGCCTTTTTCGCCATACTTGGCCCCCTCGGATTATCACTTGTTCCGCTTGATGGCGCATAGCTTAGCAGGGCTATACACTTGGTCAGTTTCGAAGAAGTGCAAAATTGGTTAGATGAGTGGTTTCGGTCCAAAGACGCATCGTTCTAGCGTCGTGGTATTCATGTATTGCCAGATAGATGGCAAAAATGTATAGATAGCAAAGACAATACTTTGAATAAACCATTTTTAAATTTTTATTGAAATTTTCCATTTATCAATAAAACCCGGAAATTTAGTTGCGCACCTAGTATGAAATGAAGTTTTAACCCTTATGTATGAAGTTTTAACCCGATTAGACAAACCGTCTGGGCTGTGAGGAGAACACAAACCTACGGCAATATAGCAAATGGTTAATCTGCAAAAATCTCGAGGTAAAAATTTTTCATCATTACTACACTTTATTTTATTTACTTTTTGTAAAAGAAAATTTGGCCCAGTCTCATCACATTGTTTATGATTTTCCGATAAATTAGAGATGTATAAGCTACGGGTAAAATGCAAAATCGTTAAATATGCAATTAAAAAATTATGAAATAATGTCATGGTTGTTTGAAATTAGAGGAGTAACGGGTTCGGTGACACTCACGAACTGGGTCACTACGCTTCCCTCTTAGATACTCCGAGCGGAAATGAAAAAACAACTTCTGGGGCGGGATTCCTTCACCATTTTAAGCGTGAGGTTTGATCTTCAAAGTTTTAAATGCGTTCGTCTTATAGAAACCAATTATTTAATTTCCAAAATTTAAATTAATACCAAACCACTCACGTTAGATAATCAGTATAATTAGTTGTAATTTAAAACACAAAAATATATCCATTAACACTATCGTATTAAATTTGAAAATAAAATTATTTTTTTCTTCAATAACCATATACAAAACAGTAATATTCTACGAAAAGGCCCAAACACAGCAACGGAAAAAATTAAAAAATAACTCATCCAATAATTTTTCATTCCCATATCAAATAAATTACGTTGAACATGGCCACTAACAATTTTACCAAAATACAAAAAAAAAACCTAATTATCTCGATATTTTTCCTCATTATGCCCGTATCCAACAAAATATACGAGGGTTCTTTCAAAAATTAGGTAATATTTGCAAAAACACATGATATTTTCGTGAAGAGGCCTAATATTTTTGTTTGGGAGAAAGCTATGTGAGATACAAACTAGTCCATTTTTTATGTACAATTTGCATGGTTCGCCTGAATTTTTACCCTACTTTTCTAACTCCCCTCGGACAGAAAATACCACCGACTAACCGAGTATAAAAAATGTATCGCAGCGTGAAAACTATTTTCAGTATACAATTTAGACAGCACTAAACAAAAAAAACTGATTAAAATTTTTTGGCAAAACATTTTTTATGTTAATAAATCTAATAAATTTTATAAAACTATACCAGACACTAATTCGTTACAGGAGTTTAATCATAATATATTGTGCTGCAATCGAATTTACGTATACTGAGTTATATTTGTGAAAAATTTGCATTTTTTGTTTTTATTTTTCTAACTGACAATGAAAATTAATTATACTTGTAGTTTATTAGAAAGAAAACGAAAAAGTGTCAAGAACTAAATTCGATTTTTCTAATTAAATTTTATTAAATCAAATTAATAAAAAATACAAAACTTTTATTTTGTTTGTTAATTTTAAATATTTGAAATGAAGACAATTTATTGCTGGCTGCGTATCGTATATTTATAGAAAGTTTTTGTTTTCTTAACAAGACAGTTATTTTAATTAAAATGAATTTTCATTTAATCGAAATTTGTAATTTGTCGAAAATTATTGTACATTGATTGTTTCTAATTTTGCGAGCACCGAAACATAATTTTTATTTGTCTTGTCGATTAATATAAATTGAGGAACGTGCTATACGGAGACGACAGTGTTTTATAATGTTTACAGAATTTAATTATAGAACAATTTTTTTATGTACAAATTAATTTTCAAAATAAAATACCCATAACTACCTTCGAAATATTTTATTCCATTTGAATGCGTTTTTTTTATATTCTGTAGCCTAAGTATTTCACAGTACATCTAAAAATATTAATAATGTCTGTTCATGTGTAAAATGAACATTTTCATCATCAATTGGAAGTAATTGCTATAAAGTGATTATAAAATTTTAATATAATAAACAAGAAAATTTAGCTGATCAATTACAAGGAAAATCTCTTTGATACAAAATTTGTATTAATTACGACTATTATAGAAAATTAGATATACATTTTGTGTGCACCAATAGTTTGTCAGGTAGAAAAATTGTTGAAATGTAAATTAGATTTTACACCGTACACACACAATTTATGTATTTATAGTACGGTTTCTAGTTCAATAAGTTTTTAGAGCATAAATATAATGGCATGTTGGGGCGGAAAATTCATGTTGTAATTTTCTGTTAATTCTATATATTGTGTTTTAGTATAAAATTTGTGACGTTCTGTATGGGAAACCAAACTGTTTCGGCATCTATATAATTTGAGTCATGAAATTATTGAAACGCCCAAAAAAGATCAACATTATGGAATTGGACTGCATAACAAGGATGCTACAAAATTATAGTTGGCCTTAAAATTATTTTTAGTTCAATCACCTCCTCTTAAATCCTGTGCGTGATTCTACCCGTGTTTTGACTCAAGGTGTTCATGTTTTAATTAAGAGCAGATACATTTTCTTAAAACTTGAACCTAATTTAACCCGATTTGATTGAAAATTATGAGGGGTTAATTCGAATTCCTGTCCAGGAAGACATGATTTAACAATTTTTAACTCTCATTTAATGCGCAGTCTTGCAATCAGTTAATTATATTAGTAATTAATAAAATCTGTAAGAATAAGTTTTTCCCACACAAAAATCTCCCCTTAAATATTTAATAATATTTGAATCTTCAAATCAGGGTGCCACAACTTTTCGTTCGTCGCACTACTTCACTCAAATGACTGCCTTGGATGGATCTGCATTACACAATTCCGTTAACCCAATTTTCAGCATATTATTATTAATCGTTTTAACCTCTATTTCACCAATAATCTCTTTAATGGAACCTTCCAAAACCTCATCAATTGTCTCTGGATGATTAGCATAACATTTATCTTCGACGGCTTCACACAAATAATAGTCCAATGGTCTCCTGGGGCGGCCAGTTGACATGGTCATTTCGGCTGATAATTTGATTTTCGAATATAGGACACAAAACATCAATTATATCGTTGGCTGTGTGGGCAGTGACGTCGTTCTGTTGGTTTAAAACTTAATATCGCCAAGTCTTCCTCTTCAATCGTAGGGAAAAGTCAAGCCCTATGATGCCTTTTTTGGTAAACATGCTCATCTTCTTCCAACCGAGAATTGATTGGCACATTCGGCGAAGTGACGGGGCAGTTGGCCATCCCCTTCAATTCTTGAACCATTTGGTGGTCATACCCAGGTGTTTGTGTGAAATCCCTTGGAAAGTCCTATCGCTGATGTTCAATTCTTATGAATGATTTCGGGTTGAGGAGCTCGGATGTTGGACGGCGAAAGTCGAACGAGCTTTATTCCACGCAATTTTTGCACCGAATTTTGCACGCAATTTTCGGCAACTGACTCACTACTTTGTAAATAATTTTTCAATATTTCCCAACGTTGATCAAGCGAATATCGATCGACTCATATCGTTCACTGAACGAAACTATACTGACGATTCACCAATACTGAATTTCTGCCACTTGACAAATGACATTAGAAGATGCGAAATAACCGCTAATTTAAAAACAAACCCTAATTTTGGTATTGTTGGATTCCTAAAATCATAGAAAGCAATTCGATCACAAATTCGATGTTTGGCGATCAGTAGGCCAGATGTATCCTACCCCTACTTATAATAAATTACGCTTAACAATGATATAATTGCTATTTATCATCCATCAGGCATATTTTATATATGCCTTAATCATTTTTACGTACTGGTGGCCTTTGTGTTATCAGCCCATCGAACGATTGCCCAACGAGTTTTTTTCTGTAATAGTTTAGTGTACGGTTGATGCATTGAGTTTATTATTAACTTTTTTCTATTCTTCAATCAAGTAAGTTTTTCAGAAAGAATTATAGCGGAATTAATTGTTCTGAGAGTAAGAATCGACGGCGGAATACAGTGAAAATTTTAAACTTTCTAAATTTAAACCGGCTAAGTTTACGTCGGGAGCAGAACTTTCTTACCTAGCTCATAATTATAGATCAAATAAGGCTGAACTAATGTGTCAAATAAGTTTTAAAAATGTTTGAATCTCGAATATGAATCTACTTTACTCGTCACCGGTTCACGCGAGGCCACCAAAATTTTTGTAGGAGTGTTATGATTTTCGCTTTGAGTGAGAATAACACATATCTTCACTTAGAATATTTTGGCGACAACAAATGGTTTCCAAATGAATTTAGATATTTTTGACAGGTAAAAATTTGTTTTAAATATAGTTATTTTAACTTAATTTGTCAAAAATGCTTAAATTCCAACTTTTGCAAGTTTCAGCAACTCTGTATACCAACAATTTTCGAATATTTTGTAAAATCGTAAAATTTTATTTGATATCAATCCTACATCTCATGCCCTAATTGTTCTTAAATTCAAAGAAGAAAACAATCTAAATGGTAAAGTTTGAGGAGTGACTACTGGTATCACAGACATCAGCCATTAATATGTATCCAAATATGTATCCGTGAAATATGTATCCAAATAAGCTGTTTGCGTTCAAATGGAACAAATAATAAAACGCTTATGACCTTGATTTTATTACTAATATAAAACAATATTTCCAACGTAGACAATGCCTATGAAATGAGGAACAACATTAAAAACAACCAATCCCCTATTAGTTCTTCTTTTGTGCAACCCTTTATTAGATAGAATCTTTTATTTCGTTGTCGATTTTTTGTAAGTAAATTCCTTACCTTACTTTTCAACATAATTGCAAACACTACAAATGCACCTACGGAAGCTGCCACTTCCGTTCCGTTATACTGATTTCTACCAAATTTCACTAGGTTAAATAAATTGGGGAGTTTTGGAAAAAACCTAAGCTGTAACTAGAATCTTTCAGTTTATTGAAAAATATAAAGTTAAAGAAGTTCCATCCGTCAATCCGTCTTGACGAGATGCAGAAATTTGCTAAAACCGGTTGGAAAATTTTGGAGAGCACATTTGGATGGACCAATATTGTTGCAAATTTAATTTAGAATTTGTTAGTTCATTATCCTTTCTCTCATAAATAATACACTTTTCATAATGTTTATACTTTTCATAAACTTCCGATGGTCCGAATTCGGCAAAAATCACAAAAGTTTCGTCTGGGCTGCAAAGTGGTCACATACATTCAGTCTGCAAGGGACTACAGATACACACAGAAAATTTATTCAAATTATGACTTCGCCGATATAACGAATGGTAAGGCTACAATAATAACGAGGTCGAAAATGTACATGATTACTAACCATTTTTTGTTATCCTGTTGGAAAATGTAATGGCCTCCATCTCCCGCGTATTCAATTATACCGATTTCTAACATTTCCGTATATTTATTCGATTTCATTTTCGTTCGCAAGAAGTTATCCGTTAATAGCACAAATCACCCCAAACCATTAATGACCCTCTAAAGTTCTGGCTTAATTGGATTTCTGTATTCTTTCGAAGGTCGTGCCAACAATATTGCGAGCCATTCGGACCATCCGAATTGAATTTTTGCCTCACCACGGAAGAGCATTGGATTCTATTCTGCTTTCTTAGTCATATGAGATCTGTCTAATAATGAACGGGCTTCTTCGAGCGTTTTATGATGATTTGTAAACTGTTTTCCCCAATCCGCTAAAAGAATACTGCATAAAATTTGTTGTATTCCTCGAACTGTGATTGCTAGTTGTATTTCCTCCCAAATTCCCGCGATGGTGTCATGTGCTTATCTACAGCATTATGAATAATGCAATGTTTAGATCGATCATTTGCTTTAAGTTTGACCCAGTTTTCTCCAAGAAGTTTGCCATATGACTCTTTCATTTTAATAAATTTATTAAAAACTTTTGGTGATCTGTCCATTTTTGTTGCAATTTTGCGATGTGTTAGGCCTGACTCTGTGGGGTGGCGAACAAATGACTGTTTTTAAACATGATTTAATTAAATATTGGCTTTAAAAAAGTCTGGTTTTTTTGATATTTTGGTTTTTGTTTCTTGGTAACGATAAATTTTATTTTTAATGTGAAATGTTTTATTTTTTTATAATTTTTCCCGGTTTTTAATTCGAAATTAATAAATATTCTTTTAATTAAATTATTTTATTGGTCTAGAAAAAATAAAATTTTTTTACTTCGTGCGTATATTTGAATATACTTGTATAGAGCGAACATTAAGTTATGCATTCTGTGTGCAAGTGAGCGCGTGTCTGTGTGTGAAAATGATGAATTTAAATATTTCCTTAAATTTTCGATTTGTTAATTTCAAGCACAAATTCTAAACCAGGATTTTAAACAAGGCCGTAGACCAAACCAGGCTTTTAAAAACCAGGTTTTCGAGAACCAGTATTTAGTAGCCTCGAGTCTGTGAACGCTTTAATGGCAATTAATTCTTCATTCCTCATCCGTTTTCTCGTCTTATTTTAATTTGTTTTGTTAAATAATTCCACATAATGTGAAACACGTATGGAAAATTTAATTTGGTGATTTCCCTTTTTAAATCAGAATGAAATTATAGTTTTATTTTATGAGGCGTACACAATTTCTTCGTTTCTCGTCCAAAAATACGTTTCTCGAGATTAATTCTATCTGAAATAAATGTTTTTTTTTTTTTTTTAATATAAAAAGGAGAAATTTATATTTTGTAAAAAACCTAATTATATTTTAAATTTAACCTCTTTACACGTAAACCTTCCCTTAGAATTTATTAAACTGTTGTTGTCTAAGTTAAATTTGGTTGGAGAAAAACCTGAAGTCACACTGTGAGTGACACCCATCCAAAAATGGCGAATTTTAATAACCACGTCGTTCAGTTCAAACTGGCCCCAGAAATCCTCCAGAAATTAATTTTACAATCCAAATACCCTAATCTCTCTCTCTCTCTGCCACTATACCCCATCAAGGGATTTGGCCGCCTCAAATGAAATTTCATAATCATATTTCCATTTCGGATAATGAGTGATTAATTCATTGATCCTAAACCAGCCGAGAAATGTCTTCCTTGTCACCACCGGGAATCGAACCCGGGGCCTCCGGTCGCTGGAGCACGAATGCTGACCACTTTGCCACCGGGGTGGCAATCCAAATACATTAATTTAAAAACAATTTCATCGAATTTGGGCCATACCGAAATTAATCTGAATCAGTAAGAAAAGGCTAGATTACGTAAAAATGGCCATAATAAATACCAATGTTATATTTTTTTTTTTACCAAAGAAGAAGAATTGTGATTCAATTTTGTTTTAAAAATTAATCCAATCCATTTCATTGTGTTTGGCTATGTGATATTTCTTTCATACAACAATTTCCGCCTAAAAAATCTATGCTATTTCACCCGCGCTCTCCTCTTCGGAATCATAGGGAATCAGACGTATTTGGAGCATAAACTTTACTAAACCGGTACCTTATTCAAATTTAAACAAAAATCCCGTTTTGAAATAGACTCTAAGATTAGAAATAGGATTTGAAATGTTTCTTTAAAATTTTGTTTATTTTATGTACAGTGGAGTCCCACACTGACAACCAGTGTAATTAATCGTTCGAAAGAGGTACGAAGTATTTTGAAAATACCATTGGTGTACCTCTAAGCAAATTTTTTACTTAATTTGAATGGCTTTTCTTAGTTACTAAGTAAACAGAGGTACTCGACACTTGTGTCTATTGTGTAATTATTAATAATTTTAGTAACCGTTTTTAGTTGTATTACAAATATTGGACAATATTGGATGTTATTTTGCTGTGAAAGATAACATTTGCAATTTGATACGACACGTGAGTGGGTTGATTGATATTTTGTAGTTGGTACATTAGACTTGTTTTTATGCTTTTGCCATAATTTAGAAGCGATTTTAAATTCAAAGTCACTGAATTTCAAGTGGACAAACAAGATTTTAAATTTAAATATCCCACTTAAACAGGTGATTAATATTTACTAATGTATTTTATATTATACCGTTAATCGTGTAGGTAGGCAATAAAATAAAGTGATTCGTTAGTTTCACGGTTGGCATTTCTTCATAATTTATAGTATTGTTTTGCTATGTGATTTGCACATTCAGGAATTGCAAAAATGTTATGCTATTTGATTTGAAGGAATTGAGATGCCTTATTATTATTTTATAAAAATCCGTGAGAATATTTTTAAAAGTCAACGTATATTCTATAATCTTGAGATATGCATATATTGTGATTTATTTTCTCAATGCGATATTGACATGAAACTAAACTCAAAGTATATTGTATTCAGACGTTAGATAATTACTCGTCTACATATTACATTTATTCACAGATCTCAAAGTCGTGTGAAAATGAAAATAAAAGTATTGTGTAATTATGATATCACCTAGGTAGTAATGGATTAGGTAAGTAATAAACAGTTTTACTAATCAAAACTATTTAAAACTGTTATCATCATTAATTTGCGTTTTATATCGCTTGCGACAGGTAACAAGGCAAGCAAAAGTGTCACAATACATTTTACGGTATAATACGGTAATTTGTTATTTCCGAATCTCTTGAAATGAGTTATTCAACTAACTTTCCTGAGATAAGCAATGAGAGAAATAGTTCCAAATTTATTCTCGAGGCAGATAATTGTGAGCATTTGAATGAGGTCATTCAAGTCACTTTTGCCTAATATAACAAGTCATCAATACCCTTTAAAATAGATAGTATGAAGGACAAAAATTGGAAACACACTTTCGTTTAAGGAACAGTTTTGTAATTTTAAATTATATTCTATATTTGCATTCACGCCTGTAGCAAGTAAAAAGCGAAGCACTCGGCCAGGAATCCCAGAGCCACTGGTGGCTTTTCATTCAATATTTTTTGGTTAAATTTAGGTTAAAGTTCTTAGTTTGAGAATCTAATTTTATCAACATTTATCATCAGAATCTATTTATTTTTTCAATTTCTACATGTACTTCAAATTTCTTACCTCCGCATCACTTGGCGACGTCAAGTCGCCGCATTATTATGATTTTCGCCGTGAAAATGAAGAGAGCGAAAGTGATGACAAAAATGATCAGCTAAAATTTTTAAGTGATGTAGTGCGATTTTTTTTTAATTTAATAGTACAAATAAAAATGGCTGGCAGTGATAAGTAAGTTTTATGTTTAAATTATTTTTATGATAAAACTAACTTGTTTGAGTATTTTATAATTGCCGCGTTCCATTGGCGTTAGCAAAGTACTCGCAAGTACTTCTAGCTACTCACAACTACTCAATCAAAGTTTTTGTTTTCTTATGTTTTACTTCTAACTAACAAATTTGCGTTCCATTGAACATCTACTCACAAGTACTTGCGAGTACTTTGCTAACGCCAATGGAACGTGGCAAATATTTTTTTTTTTCAAAATATTGTATGAAATAAAATTACATGAACAAACACATAATATGACAAAACTGCTAACAATAACACTGTAGCCAGCTACAAAAAAAAATAAAAAATTTAAAAACATTTCATGTCACCCACATTTCCTCATTCGCCAAAATAAAGGCGAGAACTATGATACCAAAATACTGCCCACATGAATCTGATTGTGGTCAAAAGAGTGGTGAAGCGATGGTGAGCTGAGAATCATAATAGGAGTATTAAGCTCTTAATCTTCGATCGCCTAAAACAGAATTTGGAAAGAGAAAAAGTCATAGATATAGATGTAACATTTCGGTTTCCCGGTTGGTTGTAATCCTTAGAAGGTGAGTTGGGGCAATTTCACGATGGTTTTGTATGAGAGAGGGAATTTAATAAGCTATTTTGCAAACCATATAAATTCCATTATCAAAGATTCCTACCTTCTTGCTTTTCAGCTGTAATAAAGTTTTGAGTAATCTGCGTAATATTTGAATGCAAAAATTATACATAAAATTTTAAATATTGGAGTAAAAAATTTTAATTATTAAAATTTAAATAATTAGTTTAATTATAAAAACATTTCGTAATAAAATTGTCGAAAATACCATGAATTTTCTGATACAAACGAAAAATTCATAATAGGAACTTTCGACGTTGTCCGATTGGTCGATGTTGTCTAATAGACCCCCAGCAGTGGCATTATTCTGGTTTTGCCTGGGAATAGGGAATTTCATAGCATTTTTGTCTAAATTATTTTTTCCTAGTCTACTGTTAGAATTAGCTGGATGTAAATATTTTCGAAACAAAGTTGAGTTCCACAAGATTTTTATAGGGAAAAATAATCACCAATATATCTTTGTTTCTAAAATATTTACACCCAACTAATTCCAACAGTAGGCCAGAAAAATATAATTTAGACAAAAATGCTATGAAAATATTTTTCCCAATTCCCTATTCCCAGGGAAAACCAGAATAGTGCCACAGATAATAAAAACAAACCAAAATTATGAGATGCAAGTAGAAGAATGAACGGGACATCAATTGCGAGAAATTGTAAGCAAAGAAACAGCTACACATGGATAGAGAAGCAGAGGTGAACAACCATAGATTTTTATTGGTTGTCGTTCATTGGCTTGATACTTCAAATGATTGGCCAGGAGAATAAAGCAAAACGATTGTGAGTGTTGTATGTTTTGTGCATGAATGAACAAAAAAACTGTACCTTCACCGGCCAATACAAGACAAATAAGATAAGACAGTGTCGAGTATGCGACTTACACAGTGTGGATAAGTTGTAGTAACCACGAATAAGTTGATGATCCCTAAGGTCAATACATATTTTGAAGATTTTCCGTCGAAGATCAAGCACAGTACGTATAGTAGTGCTACAGTTCCAATCGATATTGGTTGAGCGGGACTCAAATGTAACAACACTTTGAATTCAATTCTTCCTTTAAGTCGAAAGTTGATATTTTCAGGAACTGCCTGGTCAGCGCGGTACACATGATGCCCATCGTGAGGCCCAACCGGGATTTGCTTAGTTGTTGTTTTGAGGTCTAGATTATCCTAGAAGAGGCCGCGCCTGCTAAAAAAAAATAAAAAACCAAAGTCAACAGTGTTGACATTTATGATTTGAGATAACGAGAAGTTGTTTAATTTTAGAATATTATTGAATTTTTAAAACGTATATTACTATCGTGTCTTACGGTTACAAACGTGTCAAGGTATTTCGCAAATTATTGTATTGGTGCAGTTTTTTTTTTTTTAAATTATGGAATTGAGATTTGTAATTTCGACATTGGCGAAGAGATTCGTTGTTTGGTTGGAGGTTACTGAAGAAACTTAGGAATTTTTTTAAAAACATTTTATGGGAGCACTATTGCCTTATCTGAGTGTGTTAGCTAATTTTTTCCCATAGTTACTTTAATTAATTAATGCGTATAATCTGGATAGCAATTGAAGAGACCATCCGCATCCGTGAATATTCTAGTCATTTGCTTTTAATTTTGTATGATATAGTTTGAGAGAGATATCACGTTTTCGATTGGATAGTTAGGTAGTTGCTGTTTCGGTTCCTAGTGTATCGGTACGATGCCGCTAGCCGAATGGAAAAGGCTCCAATACATGAGCCATAAGAAATATGCCACCAAGAGTCCCAACGGAAAACGAAAATTCTGCGACAGAACTGCGAGATGAGAAAGAAACAGCAAAATATGATTATCGAGGACGATGATTATGATTTTTGCATTTTACGGATCAACCAGACACGTCAACAATACAAGTTCGCGGTTTTGAAGAAAAGGGAAGATGCTTGTAAAACCGCACTTTCGAGGTTGAATCATTATATGTGGATCAGGCGGTATGATACCAAAGGGCCGAATGTCGAAGGGCCGAATTTCAAAGGGCCAAATGTGTCGAATGGCCGAATGTCGAAGGGCGGAATGTGTCGAAGGGCCGAATGTGTCGAAGGGCCGAATGTCGAAGGGCCGAATGTGTCGAAGGGCCGGATGGGTCGAAGGGCCGTTCTTTTTTTTTTTGTTTTTAGAAATATATTTTTATTATTTTTTTATTTAATTTATTTATTTTTTTTACATATCCCTTTTTCAAACAAAAACAATGGAACTATTTAAGTCCAAACCACACAAATGTGTCGGTAAAAAATCATAGTATGTAATGGTGTTTTTGATAAAAATTTTTGGTAAGATGAAATTTTTTTAAAAAATTATGCCAAAAATTTCGCTTGTGTGGAATAAGTACAACCAACACAATTGTGTATATAGTTATATTTTTTTTTTTCGGATGAAAATAATTTTAAAAAGAATTTGTGCATTCCTTAGGGGCGTAAGTTAGGTCAAAGCACATACAAAAATAAATTTTTGAGATGGTAAACCAAACAATTGTGTTAACGGGCAGGAAAAGGGATATACCTATTGGTGGCGCATGACAAAATTTTCCTTCTCCAAAATGTACCGCTGACTAGATACGTGATGAAAAATAGTAAAATACATAAATTCATAAGAAATTCATTTATGTTTAATAAAAAAAATTACAAAATATTCAATAATACAACAAATTTAAAAAATTATATTTCTAAAAACAAAAAAAACAAAAATTCGGCCCTTCGACCCATTCGGCTCTTTGTACCCATTCCGATCAGGCATATTGCGCATGCGATCATGATTTCAAAACGAACACAATAGATAAATGATGCGCAGAGTAGTTAGTACCCTAGAGAATTCCAAGACAGCTTCAACACAAAAGGAAGAACTTTCCATACCAAGAGTGCTACAGAGATGGACGCTGTAGAGCCCGGGCCCAATGGTCAGTCAAAGGAAGGGGACGTCGCTATGGTGAAAAGAGTGGCTTTACTGGACGACGGTACTACATATATGACAATCGACATGCAACATTGGGTAAGGGAGAAGCGAACGACGTTTCAGAACCTCTTTTAGCATTTAAGTATCCAGTTATCACTACCTTGCAGTGTTGACTCGAGAAACGGGCGTATTTTGAAAACTAGTAAAAGGAACCAACTTTCGATTGAAATTTAACACACATACATTGGTTCTCACAAAAGTAACTACTCTGGCTGCAGCAGGTTTGCCGCTGATTTGACCATTGACTGGGTCTTGCAGATGCGATTACATATTTCTGATCCTACTATAGCGCCCCGCATATCGAGGTGGGCGATATGTAGGTTGCTGTGACAATTACTTAAATTTAGACTAAACACCATATTTAGTGTTAGATTTCAGATGCTGCACAGCATGTGATTTTTGCATTTCCGTGCAGCTTGCACAACTTGCCCTTATACCCGTGACTATGTTGGGCACAGCGTGACTAACAGCACCTAATTCGAGTCGCCAGCTCTCTCACACGACATCTCAAGCAGTCTTTCACACATCAGCATCATGATTTTGGTTCAGTTCAACTTGTACCCCAACATCTTTCAGGTTTTTCTGGATGGAAAGGAAGCTTATGAGTTTACAAATTTAGAGAGCGTTTATGGGAGTTGCAGTTTTTAATGTCGAATTGGACCAAATAAATATTTAAGACCGGCGAATCGGTATTCAAATAATATGTATGTGATTGGGTTGCTTTACAGCGGAGTTAGTACATTTTTTGAAATCTTGATAAAAATGAAATTACATGCCTAGAGAGACAAAAAAATGGCCATCCGTCTAGATGTCTATCTGTGCCGGTTATATCCCAAGTATAGCTGTGTAATTTAAATTTTGATTTCGCTAATCTTCCTTTATTTTTAATTCGGAGAATTGAAAAGCTTACGGGCCATTAATGTCAAGGAGGTTGGGTACCTTAAAAGAAATCATAAAATACTACGTTATGGCTTTACTTTGTAAGTTTTTGGATCAGACAACAATTTTCACATGAGCACTTTGGTTAATAAATTGACCGTTTCGGCGCTGCTGGCAAATTATTTATTTTTTATAGGATCTGTCATAAAATCTTCGCAATGATGTATGTCTGTCATATATCACTGGGAAGTTTTTTTCAAAAATGCCACAAATCAAATGGAAGCACATTACTACTCAAAACTACCGTGATAGCGCTTAAAGCAGCTACAAGGTTCTCATTTTCATATAGTTAATCATGTGGCATATCGTTTGAGATTTTAAGGTTTATGCAACAATTCAGAAAATACCACCATAGTTCAAGGTTCTGGCGCTGATAGGTAATTATTAATTTATTATAGAATATTAAAGTGTCACTTATCATTTGAAAAGCTTTGACATTCACAAATTTAGCTGAATAAGGCGTTTAAGTTCGTAAAAATGCGGAATAACGCAGATGTTAAAAACAAATTTTTACAAAATTAAACAAAATCACCATAATTTCCTTCCATTTATAAATCCATTTTTTAAATGGATTTATAATTGACCAACTGGTCTGTCTACGTTAGGTTAACAATAATTGAAGCTAAAAAAACGTCTAACACATCAGCAGAGAGGATAGCAGGCATTGAAACCAGCAAACAACATTATCGTCTATTGCGTTATTCTAATGGTAGGATTTTACAAAATAATGTTGATAACCTCACCATGACAAACCAACCCACGGCCCAGAAAGAAAAGGCTTAATACATCATATTGTAAATGAGCTTATAAGCTCAATATTTGGTGTGTAGATCATTACAAAATTATATTGTAAATAAATAATTTTTAAAAAAAAAAATCTTTTTTAATTTCTTAATTCGTTTTATTTTGCAAAAACAAAAATCGTATCATTGGGTGCATTCAGGGCACTCAACAGTTGGGAACATGTTGAGTAAACTCACGGCGAACGCTATGAAAATGTTTAGCACTATGAAATTTTCAAATCAAATTGGCGATGATTTCACTAATCGTGATAGGGGACCTGAAAGCGCCCATTGTTAGATACTTAGTTTTTTCTATGAAATTGCAGCTGGTTGAAAATTTTACTGTAGCCATCCATACCAGCAGTTTTGGAAAATAATATTGATGTAATGAAAAAACTCGCCATCTCTTGTCAAGGTCAAGCATGATTCTCAATGATCAGCATTTCTTCTGGGAGATCATTCCCCCTTCCAGGGTACAAATAACCTATCAATATAGGTACTCGTGCATTATTAAATTAAAAAAGAGCAAAAAGTCGTGCAATAATTTTTAAAAGACTTAACTACGTTTGAAAAGATTTGTAACCAGTTCTGACTTGCAAGCTCGTAAAGAAATACTTTGCAGATATATTCGTTACTCTCTGATTTTCATTAAACTACAATCGAAAGAAATATTCGTTTATAAAATAACTATTTATCACAAGAAAATGAGATCATCAAAATTGTAAAATTGTGATCAAAACAAATATACAATTAGTATTATTTGATCATTTCCTGAAAAAATTAAACATGATGAATCAAGATTTTTTTTTCGGCTTTCGGACAAAATATTACTTTTAATGGCACCCATACAAACAATGTTTACGACTTTTTTAATCGTAGAAAATAAAAAGACCATGCGAGGGGGCGGGGAAGGGAAGGAGTACATTTTTCTAACAACAAACTAATATCACGGACTATTATGAAACACTTCTTAATTATATGTGTTGGCTTAGTACACATACATAGTGATAATTTCCTGAAGTTTCTGATTTGGTGATATAATTCGCTAAATCGATAGGTTCTTGTTTAGTACTATCGGTACAGAGCAACAGTTGAATTTTTGCAGTTTGGTCGTTGCAACCTGACGAGTAGACCAACTTTTTATCAGTACGAAACCAAGGTGTCAAGAAGAGACCTAAGGAAGTTCTCATTTTTGTAAGGGTTTGTGTATCTTTGTGTACACAAGTACCCTGGGGTTAAAATGGGGGAGACACATTTTTTACTTTTGTCATGGACATATTGTGAGTAAATGGCCTCTTTATTTTCTACGACTAAAAACCTAATGTGATCGTTATCATATTGTGTACTGTGGTCATTAATAATGAGAATTTTTCCAGTTGATGAAATCGTTTTTTTAAATCAACTTGATCAATTATTGTTTAATGAGGCAGACAAACTTTTTGATACGATCATTCAATTGAGATCAATCTCGGATTTTAATGTTATAGTTTTAAATTGCATAATAGATATAAAATTAAAATTAATCGTTGATCGTGAATAATACTAAATTAGGTTTTTCAATATAAATTTGTTTACAAAATTTAATTTATTGATCATATGGACTCCACAGTTGAAATATGTTTCAAAACGAACCTTTTTAGAGTCAGAAAGATTTGGTTTATGATCAGGTGAACTCGTGCAGCACATCATCCCAAATCAATATATGCAACCAATTTTTTTTTTTTTTTATAAAATGTAAACCTAACCCAAACCAAAATGCATACACTTGTTCTAGTGGCGCTTACTAACGCTTAGGTACCATTAATATTGTATACACTACAGGTTTTAATTTAATACCACGTTTTTTTTTTATTATAGGATCATAATTTATGGCGGTATAATTAATAAAAAAATTTAATAATCTCTAAACACAATGTATTTTGATATTTTAAATATCTACCAGAGTAAAATAAAGTAACGCGCGCGCGGATTAAACAAGTTTTGTCTAATAACGCATAATTTTGTGTGTCTACGCGTTTAACGACGTTGTATAGATTGATCATAAATTCTTATGTTTACGAGATGGTATAAATACAGAGAGCAAGATTTTAAAAATAGAATTACTTAATATTGAATTCTACATCCGTCAACGGGTTACACTAATAATTCTAATCTATGCTGATCGAAATATCGGCGCGAAATTTATCACAAATGTTTTTACTTTTTGTTAAATGTTAACATTTAAATTATGAATCGATAAAAAATTTCATCATCTTAGATTGATATTTAAATAAGTATATGCATTAATTTAATGTAGGTTGAATATATATATAGATAAAAAGATGGGTAGGAAGTGGTTTCAATGCTGTGGGAAATGTTTATTCCATCGTATCCCGTAACCAATAAAACATTAAGAGTAAAACATAAATTTATGGCAAAAAAAATTGTCACTCAATTTTAAAAGTACACCACAACCACAGACATGCACACAAAGTACCACAACAAAGTGGCGTGTAATTTTTTGTTCTTTAATATACATAAAATCTTAAATGAGGAAGAATCTATAGACATGTAAACGGAAAAATAACAAGAAAACTGTCTGAGCTGAACATGTGCGTATTCCAATAAAATCACATCGTGTACTGTGTTAATTTAAATACTGCATTTCAAAAGCAAGTATTTTTAGTGTATCTAATATTTCAGTATATGTAAGATCTTCTTTTTATAATGTTTAATTTTTGTTTATTCATTCATCTCGCAAAACTTGTATACGCATAATAAGAACAGCCAACCAGTAAAATGTACATAAAATTGCATACACAGCACAATACACAATTTTTAATCAAGCAACGGTCTAAAAATATTTTTTTATAATATTAAACGAGTTATATTGTTATGGTACAGTGGTATGATTAATTAGAATAATTTTTTGTTTTAGAATTAATTATAATACGGAATCGGTATGGTAGCATACCGCTATTTTTATAAAAAGATGTAATTAAGCGCGCGCGCCCGTTTCGATCTTTTCTTTAAAAAAACTGTAAGAAACAAAAATATTAAATTGAATCGAAAATCAAGAAAATATGCTGTTGCCGAAGATGGATAACTAATAACTTTAATTAATGACTCTATAAATCACACTATATTTAATAAATTAAAATAAATCAAACATCTTTATTATTTGGAAAGAAAATTGGTTTTAATCAAGTGAAATCTTTCCTAAAATTTTATTGATAACATTTTTTTTTGATATCCGCTCGGTGTGAAATTAATTTAAAATTTATTGAGTTAAATTTTCTAAATAATTTGATATGTCTAACTATTGTGCGTCTTTAATCATCGTTTTACGTAAAGGCATTGATTAAAATATATTGATTGATAGTGTGATTCATTTCAAGATGAATTGTTGTTGTTTAAAAACTGTTGTTTAAAAACTAGAACGAGTTAAGATTTAATGTAGGAGTTATGAAGAAGGTCATTCTATTTTAGCCAACTTTAATGAAATTTAATATGTCTTTACAAAAATGTCGGTTGTGCGTCGGTGAGTTCTTTAATTATGTTTGTGCCATTCTCAAACCTCAATACAGTTTATACTGAAAAAAATCTTTCAAAAATTACTTTGATCTGTTATTGACTTGGGAACTAATATTAAACCCTGAATTTTTTTTTAATTTCGGGAACTAAGATTTAGGGATAAGGCTAAAGCTCTATGGACAAATTTTAGATTTACTGTTTAAATTTTGTTCTTCAGAAGTCAAAAGTGATATCGAGACATTGTTTTTATTTGGGCCTTGGCATGCACTTTAATACAAATATGTCAAATGGTCAAACGCTGGGTTCGACCCTATGAGTAATAATGCATTAAACATGACCGAACATTTGACGTATTTGTTTTAGAGTACATGCCGTGGCCAACCATGTCTATATAGGCGAACCCAGGGGTCGACAATTTGACATTTTTGAATTAAAGTACATCTCAAGGCTGTTAAAACCATGTCTATATTTAATTTTTTTGAAACTTATTCATATGACCGAACCCAGGGCCGACCATTGCTCTTATCATGCTTTGTCATAAAATATTTTTTTAAAATTCAATAAATAACATTTATTTTCTTAGCTAAGATATTTTTAAAGCTGCTAAAATGTTAGCTGATCACAACAATCTGGCTCTTAAGGTCTTATGAGATTAAAACAAAAATTTTGCTATTCGATTACCACAGTTAACGAATATGATCAATATTCGGAGATCAGAACCGTCTCTAGTCATTATATTCGATGTAGGCCGAAAGCCAATATGGCATGGCGAGGAGCAATTATGGTGGCTTGAACTTGATTTTCGGATAAAGCAGAAGGTGGAAAGCGGATGCTGATATTCACATCATATATAATATTATACTAGGGCCTCCAGGATGCTGGTTTCAGTAAGATGTTGAAGACCCTAAGCGCACTTCTAAAAAATCCAAAACTAGAGAGATGATGCCGAATTTTGGTGAAATAAAATTTTTTCATCAAAACTAGTCATTTCCGGAAAAATTTAAAATATGGTCTGAACTAATTTTGTTTGAAATTTAATTTACCATCTATTAAGTTTTAACCGTTTTTTTAAATGCTATATATATGCAATGCTATATACTTTTCAAATTATTTTCTAAAACGAAAAAGCTCTTATCTATGGAAGCTGCCACTTCCGATGAATCGGCCTCGGTTAAAAATCACTGGGGGCTTCCAATTTATGTAAAAAGTTTATTTATGAAGTTTCATCCCAATAAATTAACCCGTATGACTGTGCAGAGATCAATTTGTTCAGAAAAACAGTTTTCAGCAAAAAAAAAACGTGATTTCCGTGTAAATTTTGGAAAATTGATCTGATAGTTCATCACCGTTTTTCTCGTAAATGATAAACTTTTTAAACTACATGCAAAAAACAAAGCAGCTCCAATTGAAGCTGTCACTTACAGTGAAAACCGAAAATGCTCCGATAGAAGCTGTTACTTCCAGTGGAATCATTTCGGACAATTTTTTTTCAAACCAATCTAGTATGCCTCTCACCCCTATGAACCTCAATTTCTTATATAAGTAATATATAAATATATATTGCTTAGAAAGTGCAACAATGCTTGCTCAGTAAATTTTCCCGCTGTGAAACCGAATTGTTTCTAGTTTAGAAATTTAATCTTACCGAGATAATTGAGCAGTCTCTCAAATAGTTTAGAAAAAGTACATAAAAGAGCTATGGACCTATTATAGTTATTAAGCTCCAAACTGTTATAAAACGGTATTAGCAGAGGTAGTTTAAATGTGTCTGGAAAGATTCCACTATCCAGACTCAAATTAAACAGATATTTCAAAATATCTAACAAAAACAATTTTTCACTTAGAATTTGTCTAACTCATCAATTGTCTTCCAACGAGGAACATAATTCTTCATATTTGTCATCCAGTTTCACTCACCTGAAAAATACTTTCTTGTATGAACAAGATGGAGCGCCTGCACACTGTGGAACACAAGTTCATGATTGGTTTGATATAAATTATCCAGGGTGATGGATTGGTCGCAACGGACCTATAGCTTGGCCGCCTAGATCTCCAAATTTTTATGTATGAGGCCCAAATATTCCTACATATTTCAAAGGAGAGTTCTACGCAATAAACATTCAGACTGGGGAGCAGTTGGTTGCTCGAATCAATAATGACGACAACAAAATAGAAGAAAATTTCAACATGGTTGCTGCCATTAGAAGACGGCTCCAACTATGCTTGTTACAAAATGAAAATCTTTTCGAATGTTGCTTATGAGGTTCAAAACTTAGCAAATCGTACAATTAAATTTTTTCTTAAACAACTTACGAAGGGACTAACAAAAGTTCGCTTAGTTGACCAGAAAAAAAAACAATTTTTTTCCTATTTATTCTTAATCTTCGTCTTATTTTGTCTTATCTACTAATCGCCATTGATTTCAATGCTTTTCTTACGCCTATAGATCCACTTCTCAAAACAGTCTTCAAAATCCTGCTTTTTAAGCTTCTCAATTCAGCATTAACCACATAAATAATCTCCACGTTACTGCTAAAGATACAACCGGACAGTGGTGCAATGGTTAACGCTTCGTTACTTGGACCGGCAGGTACTGGGTTCGATCAGATGCTAGATGCAAATCGAATTTTCGCCATCGATTACGATCGGTGATGTTAATAAATACAACTAGACTCTCCGATGGAGTGCAGAATTCAAGGCCGACCCACCGTCCACGTCAATGTACAGTTTTACATGGAACTTGCAATGTGCAGGTAGTTGTGTGAGTAGGTGAATGGGTCAATGACGTGTCGTGAATGAACAATGGGCTAAAATTGGCAAAGTATGCGATAGCAACCACTGAAGCATACTGTTAAATACCTTTCCCCTCAATTTTTTAAAATTTTTTGGAAATAACCAGAAATCATAAGGTGTTAGATTCGGTGGTATTGGTCGTATTTCTTCGATGCCAGAGATCGCAATAAATTTACTCGTTATTATAGCAGTGTCAGCTGGCTCGTTGTCATGATACAAACAGTAGCGCCGTAAATCCCCTTTCTTCCGGTTTTATAACAAATTTTTGAAAACTTTTGGTAGGCAGTCTTCGGTATACCATTTTGCAGTTACCGTCTGACCCTGTTCAAGGGGAATAGCAGCTACAATTTTCGATCGGGTGAAGTAAACTGACATCATTAGTTTTGTTGCTGATTTTTATTGCTAAGCTTTTGTGGGTGTGTTTGCTCCTGTTGAGCTCCATACCATGAACTTCTACATACTTATAGAACCAAGATTCGTCATCAGTAACGACTTTACTAAATATGCTAGCCTGCCCATTTTTGAATGTATTTAGGAAAAATTTAGCAAAATGAACTAGAGCCTCTTTTTGGACCTCATCAAAATTCGTGAAAACTATCAAGCAGATTTCCTCATGTATCCCAGATGATTATTTAATGTTCGCGATACAGCCAAGGCATTCAAGGCCAATTCTCAGCAATCATTTCTTGTGTCAGTCGTAGATCTTCGTCAACATTGAACTTCACCAGAGCCACTGGAGTCAGTGAAAGATTTTGGTCGAAAACTGATGAGAATCACATAGCGAAATTCTGTTTGCGTTGGTGGTGGAATTTTGATAATCGATCGTTATAAAATTTTGAAAAAAGTTTCCTACAACAATTGAAAAGGAAACCCTCGGTATTTTTGGTTTTTCAAAAAAAGATTTAAGAGTCACCAACTAAGCGAACTTTTGTTAGTCCCCTCGTATAATATTTTTTTTCAACAAGTACAACATTGAATTGTTAATATCTCAAAAATTATGCGTGATTAAATAAAAAAACGAAGTAACCATTTTTTAGTAGATCGTCTGATAAATTTAAATTTGAAATAAAAAACAAAAATTATTAAGGGATAGTTTTGAGAAAAAATTGACTACATGATTTTCTTTTATTTTGCACACAATTTTTTTTAATTCCCGAAATGATTTCTTTATGGAAAACACTATGTATGAAAATTTTCATTCACGAGAAGAAAAAAGAACTCTGTGCCTTTAAAATTATAGAAAAATAATTGAGTTATCTTAATTTTTTGAAGAATTATTGGGAATTATATGATTCAAGGTAATCTGCATTGCTAAACAATTTAAAATGCAAATTAAGTGGATGGCGGTTTATTTCCGGGCATATATGCGTAGTAGACTTTTTTTTAAAGACATTGACCCGGCTATACGCCATACTAGATTCGTCCCAATGAGACACCCTGTATACTTTTCAAAATATTTGCAATAACCGAAAAAGCTCCTATGGAAGCTTTCATTTGGCCAAAAATCACTGGGATCTCCCAGTCCGACCGACCGAGTTGAAACTTCATATTTAATCTTTTGTCATAAAATGTCCGCCTGGACTGTAGAGAATCTAAAATTTCGAGGTCGAAATATTTCATGATTAGGTTACTTTAATTTGTTATGTAAAGGAAAGTAAAACATGTGTAGATTTTTAAAATTTCATCGCAATAAGACTTAACGTTACTGCGGGTAGTTTTACTTTCTTTTACATAGTAAAAAAACCGTTACATCAAGATTCTTGTTTTTTTAAATCTCTCTATGTGCGGGCACTGTGGAGTTCTGTGCAGAGTAAATGTATGTGCTTCTCTACATCCTAGACGGATTGTACGTTCGAGGTGAAACATCAAATTTCTTGTGTTGTACCATAGGTACAAAGCAAGTGTTGAATTTTTTTTTTTAAGCTGCCAAGAAGAGGCTTACGGACCTACCCATTTTTGTAAGTTGTGTAGCTTTACACAAATACCCGGAGGTTAAAAATGGAGGGGGAGGGAGGGGGGGGTTCTAAATTTTTCTAAGTTTTGTGGTCGTAAACATTGTAAATGTCATTAAAACTAATATTTTGTTAGGAAAATCCTAATGATTTTTGGAATAAATCGGTCCACAAGAATTATCAGTTTCCATAGGAGCTTTCTCGTTTTTTTGCTAATATTTTAAAAAGTATATCATTTACAGGAAAAACGATTAAGAACTAAAAGATTCCAACAATAAATTGATTAGATAGCTAAAAAATTACAACAATATCGACCAAAAGCAGTTTTCCAAAATCTAAGCGGAAATGACCATGTATTTTTGAAAAAAAAAACTTTCTTATGAAAAATACCTGGACTGCAATTCTAAACTTGATCGGATTGATCAATTTATTTACAATAAATTTGGAGACCAAAGTGATGTTTGATCGAAAGCGATTCACCGGAAGTGATAGATTCCATAGGAGCTTTCTAGTTTTTTTTTACAAATATTTTGAAAAGTATGTGAAACTAATTTATGAGAAAAACGACTATATGAACTAAAAGATTTTAAATTAAATTTGCAACAATCGACCCAGATGTTTTACAAAATTACGTTATTATTAATTGCGAATATGACGATTTTGACAAAAAGCGCTGTTTTTTAGCAAAAATTCGATCCCTGTGTATACACCATAAGGATTGGGTTGATCGGAATGAAACTTGATACTTAAGATTTTTCCATAAATTTTAAGATTCTAGTGATTTTTGTGCCAAAAATCGGTCAACCGGAAGAGACAGCTTTCAGGAGCTTTTTCTTTTTTTTGCAAATATTTTGAAAAGTATATAGTATTTAAGAAAAAAAACGATTAAAACAAAGAAATTGTAAATTAAATTTAGAATAAAATTTGTTCAGACAATTTTTAAATTTTACCGGAAGTGGATTGACTATTCGGAATAAAACTTCATACTTAAGCTTTTTCCATTAATATCTCCCCCACTTCATAAATTTAAAGATTAAATTTCCAACTGGTTGATTTTCTGAAATTAGAACAGGGATTTTTGATTACACAAGTCAGTATTACCAAAAGTATTCACACCTCCATTTTTTCGTTTAGCTAAGGTAGACGCAGACGTATGAGTTAAACCTCAGGTAATCATATAAAAAAAAGTTTAGGTTTTCGGAAATTCCAAATTGAAATTTTACAAAAAAAAAAACAGCAAAAATTCCATTTGCAATGCAAAATACTTTACATATATAATGTTCAATTTCAATAAATCAATTTTTCATCTATCTTGCGGCTAAATAGTAAATCCGTTCACAAGGTTGCTGGTAATTTATATAACGTAATTATAAACGATTAAATCGTTTATTTAAAACTAAGTATTAGTGTAAACAATAAATTATTATTATTATACGTTTATACGCAACACAACAAGTTTGCTGCCAGTGCGGCATTTTAGCAAAATTAAAAGTTTGCAGCAAAATACGACTAATATATTATGATACTTACACATTTAATGAAAAAATTGAGTTTGCTGTATTTGAAATTACGTCAATATGAAAAAAGCGGTGAACATACCTGAAAATAAATAAAAAAATTTTTTTTTTTAGAAATATTTTATATAGTTACACACGCAAATATCTAAATTCGGAATGAATCATCTTAAGTTATGTGCGAATCAACAAAGAGTAAATCAGACAAATCCCTCAAACTAAAATTACATCTCCATCTCTTGAAACAACGTAAAACGCGAAATAGATAATTTCTCGTATTTCTATAAATATTTATTTTATTATTTTTTGTTAATAATGTTTTTACTTTTCGACATTAAACATTTTCATTACTATTATTGTTATTAATATTGTTGTTGTTGGTGTTATTTTTTGTTGTTGTACAAAAGAACAAATATAAATTATCTCATATAACACTAAAATTGTATTCATTACAATCTCAATGTATGTGAGTATATGCAAGTAGTTATATAAAAATATTTTATCTCAGTTTTCGCGATCCCAAGTATTTTTCATTGAAATTTTAGAATATTTTTGCCAGTTTAACAAACACAGCCATATAAAAATAGATTAAATTTCCAATTGTTTTTTTTATAACACAAAAGCGCGCAATGTTCTTCTTGTGCATTGCAAAACTATTTTGCAATGCTTAGCAAAAAAAAATAAATAAATAAATAAAAATCCACGATAAATGCACATTGAATAAATCTTTCAGTGGGTCTATTTTGAGATTCGGAATCTCAGTTTTTTTCATTTATTTGTACACAGTAAAATTTTCCCACCATCAATGTGCTTCAGCTGCATGAACAGCCGCTACTACTAAGCACATTGACACTTTTAGTGCAGAATGTGAATAACAGATGTTATATGCGCGAATTGTAATTTGTGTTTACATCTTAATATAAAATTAAAATGACCCGGATATAAATTGCATACATGTTGTTGCCATCATTTATTTCCCGTACTAAGATTAGATTCACCAAACATAAAATTGTCAGCGGATTAATAAATCAATCACCCTGTGATTGTCGTATATAAAATTGTATTGTGTGTATCCTGTACAATGTACATTACTGCGATGAGTTGCTTGTAAAAATTATATCGTTTGTGATTTTTTTTTTTACCAAAAACAAGAATTTTTACTAAAGCAAGAGAAAAATGCAATCGCGATTACTTAAAAACAATGTGTATACACATACACAACAAAGAGCTTACAGACAGACGCGGTATAAAACCGGTGCTAATTTAAAAGAAGAAAAATTCATTGTTATGGTAAACAAGAAATACTTTATAAGGAGATAAAACATCATATTATACTTGAAAAGATGCTGTCCATTTCTTACATATATATTTAGTTATTATTTTTTATGTTCAAGTTCTAGTTTAATTTAAATCGTATATTATACATCCACATAAGTCCGTACACGATATGTAATAACACTTTAATAATAACATATGTGTATAGTAAAACCTTGGTAGTAAGCCCATCATCATTTTAAAGATTTAGTTTTAGTTCGAATGTTTAAGATTAGCTACGGTTATCAAAATGTCTAAAGATTTAATTTGGAACAAAAAAAATATATCGAGCCTAATATGAAACAAAAAATTACGATAATTTACCTAGAGTATCTTAATATAATCGTGTTACTGAAGTTTACGTGCCGATTTACCGGTATTTAATTGAATTGAATTTTTGGATTTGTCTTTATCTAGAAAATGTTTTGGGATTATTTTAATATTAAATTTCACTTAGATTTAATAAAAATTGCATATAAACTCTTTATCAATTCACCAAGTGGTTTGCAGTATAAAGTGTGAAAAGTATACTTTATAACGATCCCGTACTCCAGGTACAACGATATTTTACCCAGAATCTCAAAATTTTTAGATTCGCAAACGTGTACATTATGACTATGACACTAGATTTTTACAATAAATAAGAGATGATTTTTATGCAGAATAAGGCAAGCTCATTAGGTCACATAGCGCCACAACTCCACGATACCGATCTCGGTAGCCGTGCCGCTTCAAATAGGCCGCTGACTTGCCAAAATAGCTAATATGTTTATTATCCAAGTCACATTAAACGTCAAAATGCGTATTTTATGGTGTGACTCAAACTGACACTTTTTGTTTTTTTCGCCTCATCACTTGATGGCATAGTAACGAACTAATTTATTAAGCAAACATCAGATTTTAATAGTCACTTGGAACTTTCAAACGAATAGCAATTTTGAGATTCAGAGTTGTAATTGAGATCTCGAAACTTGGTGAAAGAAATTATATTTTTTAAACTTATTTTTTAAATTTTATATCGATTTATATCGATTTGAAAGTCAAAGGACTTATCCTTTGACTTTCAAATCGATCAGACTTGTTTTTTCATAATTGATTTTAATAATTTTTTAATTTTTTCTTGTGTACGATACTCAAAGTTTCTAATTTACATAGTTGATTAACCGGAAATGTTGAACCGTGGATCAGAAGCTGCTAATATTGAGCTACTAAAAAAAACTGAAGGGATTCAACCGAAAAATCAGAAGGGACGACGTTGAAAGGACCCGCATACAAGGAACGTTTTAATAAAATTGACCCGAAATATTATAATGGAAATATGTTTTTGGCTCCTATGAACCTCGCACGTCCTTATAAATGAGCTTTTAACTCAATAGGAATGCGTGGTTCACAAAATTCATGTATGAGTACTAATAAAAAAATAAAAACAAAATAA
This sequence comes from Nephrotoma flavescens, assembly GCA_932526605.1. Lineage (NCBI taxonomy): Eukaryota > Metazoa > Arthropoda > Insecta > Diptera > Tipulidae > Nephrotoma > Nephrotoma flavescens. Next base: position 226,402,711 of record OW052222.1, on the reverse strand, counting down.
ATTTACTATCACAAATTCAATACTTATTAACTAAAAAGTTAAACATTATAACAGAAAAAGTGCAATGCCACAAACAAGCGCGCTGTCGCATTCCATGTTTTCCACATACATATCTAGCATATGTTTGCAGATTTCCCATCCGCTATATTACAGAAAACGATTAAGAACTAGACAATTCTAAATTAATATTAAAATGTGACCCCGGACCCAATGCATATAGGTTTAAGGTTTAAGCTTCCGAAACTTCGCACTCTGTTATCTTAAACTTAGTGTAAATATGTAAAGAAGCTCGAGTCAGGAGCTCGATTGATAATGAATAAACTGTCAAAATCTCAAAAAGAGTATTGTATTGTATGTAAGGAGACATCTGTGGAAAGTGTGCCCTTTCTTTATGTTACTTGGCATAGAAAGAAATCTTTTGAGTTTTAGGAATTTTCCGTGACAAAATTTTTTGTTATAGCACCTTTGAACGTCAATCCATACAAGACTGAATTGTCCGTGACAGAAATCAGGAGTTATCTGCTGAAAATTTTGCAGCGGAAAAATGTATAAACTCGCACTGAAAGCCGACTCACAGTCTCTTGAGGCCAATTTTAATCGAAAACTGCGACCCAAAAACGAGGAGGATCCATTTTTTCACATTGTTTATGAATTATAATTTGCAAATGGACAGCACAAGGCAACGAAGAGTAACATTTAGATAATAAATGGATACAACAGGATGTTTAAAACTGATGTTTAGTACTCGTAACAGCTGCAAAAGGCTTGGTCATTAATACAATTAATTTATTAAACTTCTCGAAGAGAAGGTTGGCTCTGGTTCTCTCGCCAGAATTAAATATTCTCTGGCTTGATTTTGCAATTGGAACTTGAAGTAGTGGACCACTCCATCCCTTTAGGGAATATCGCACGAGCAAACAAAATAACATTAATAAAATTAAATGGCCAGCAATGCCTCATCCCACCAATTGAATTGATCCTTATGAAATCTAAAAATATTTTGGTTCCTTTAATTTTTTCTATAAATTTGGTATGCTATTCTAGATAAGACAACTGGGATTGACCCACCTGATTGCTTATCTAAATAGGTTGAAGATCAGCATGTTTGGTGAAAATATTATTTGAAAATATGCACAACGTTCAAAGCGGCTATCCACCCGAATTAAGAAAAGTGAATTAAAAAAAGTGTTATTTGTATGAAACATTTCCACTTTTTTTAATTCGTATTCTAAACAAATTTCCTGAATTTAAAAAGGTGATTTCAACAAAAAAAAAATCAAACAAAAATTAAAAATGAATTAAAAATTGCACATTTTATTTCATTTTTCCGTAAATTTATCTTAATTCATTTTCAAATTGAATGAAAGATGATTGATTATTCATATTATATCGTTGTTTAATGAAGATTAAAATGTACTCGTATGAGAATTACCTGTCAATATTTTATTTTAATCAGGGACAAACGCCGTAACTACTATGTCTTAAAATTTTGAAAATGCAAACATATGAACACTTGTGAATTATTTTTTAAGGAGAAATTTAAAAAATAATATTAAATTTTTTTTAATTGAAAATTGTTTTTAATTGTAGTATAATATTAATAAAAAGACAAATAAAAAACAAAATTTTAAAATAAAACATTTATTATAATTCAGAAAAAACACTTTACTTAATTCGGGTAGCCATTCCAAGCATGTCTAACGTATTGTTACTGGGTGTCCTACGAAATGTCGATTTTCAAAATCTCGGTTTTCAAAATCTCGATTTTCTAAATCTCGGTTTCAAAATCTCGGTTTTCAAAAATTTTGAAATTGCAACATTTTGTAGTTGCAAAATTAATAAAAAAAGCAATATTTTGTTAATGAACATTTTGAAATGCATTAATTGTAGAGGCTGACGGCTTCGATAACTCTCACGGGCTCTCTATCCAAATTCCATCCCTATTGGCCATTTCATAGAACTTTATCGCAAACTCATTTTTGAATTTAGTCAAAAAATAATTTAAGAGTCCCATTTTTCCACATGCCAAATTTTAAAAATTCAAACCGTCTTTTCCTAAAAATCGAGTTTATTTTTTATACAAAACCGGGATTTTGAAAAGCGAGATTTTGAAAACCACGATTTTGAAAATCGAAATTTCGTTATACACCCATTGTTACTATTTCGCCTATTGGGCGTAATTCAGCGTTGATTGGTCGCCAAGTGCGAATTTATTTATCGAACATCCAAAGAAGTGGAATTCTGTAACGGTTTCGCATTTTCGTTGGACTATAAAATGCACAAATTTAAAGCAGCTTATAAAACCTTTACCTGAAGCATCGCGCGTTGGGTGCGAAAGTTCTGATAATTACAAGGAGCTAGGACTATCGAAAAGTCTGCCTTGAACTCAACTAAAAATACACATAAAACACAATCAATAGGTGGTTGCTTTTGCAAAGCCGAAAAAGATTACAACAACAATTGCATTGTATAAAGCCCAATGGATTTAATGTAAGCCAAAATAAAATTAGGTTTAGGGGGAAAATAAACCATTTTATGGTTATGGTGTTTAACATTTAATTTTTCTATTTTTTTCGAAGGGTTGCATGCAATCATGTTGTAAAAAAAGACATTTGACATTTTTTATTTGATAGCAAAATAGCGAATTTAATTTGTCCTATTTCATAAAATAAAAAAAAACTAAATGAAAAATCAAAATACATTAAAAAAATTAAAATCAAAAGTTGTTGCTTTCATAGTCAAAAGTTACGGCGTTTTCTTTTTACAAAAAAAATGGCAAAACATTTTGATGTATTGGGTGTGTGAATTAATTCTTAGACTCGATATATAGATGTCGCTACGTGAGATTGCGTATAGTTTCCAATTGTATTTTGTAGCTGTCACAATTATCAATCTAATTCAGAGCAGAAAATGTTATTTTTCATATTACGTCATTTTTTTTGTAATCGATTTAAAATGGATCGTGATAAGTTGTTTTTTCGAGGGGTTCTTCTTTTCTTTTTTGATTCCAAGAAAACTGCCGCTGAATCTCACCAATTGCTTTCTAATATTTATGGTAATCGAGCTTAATCGAGACCAAGCTGTTCAATTGGTTTTATCGATTCCAAAGTGGTGATTTTAACTTGACAGACAAAGAACGGCCAAGTCAGCCAAACAAGTTTGATGATGCCGAATTACAAACATTATTGGATGAAACTGCATGTCAAACGCAAAAAGAACTTGCGATGCAGTTAAACATTGACCGATCAACCATTTCTCATCGTTTACATACGCAATGGGAAAGATTCGAAAGCTAGGAAGATGGCTCCCACATCAACTGTCCGAAAATCAATTGAGAGCACGGATTGAAGCATGCAAAAAAATCTTGCTGAGTACAAAAAACATAGTTTTTTGCATCGAATTGTTACTGGTGATGAAAAGTGGGTCTATTACGACAACCCCAATCGTAAAGCAGCTTACGTCGATCCAGGCCAAGCAGGGCCATCGCAGCCAAAACGAGATATTCATTGGGATAAGGTTATGCTGAGTATTTGGTGGGACCAGAAAGGTATGGCGTATTATGACCTGTTAAATCCAAATGAAACGGTCACAGGTGATCGCTACCGACGCTAACTGGACAATTTAGCACGTGCATTAGACGAAAAATGGCCAGCAATAGCGAACAAAAGCTATACAGTTTTGTTTCATGATGACAATGCCAGACCACATCGTGCAAAAACCGCTCAAAACGTAGAACAACTCGGTTGGGATCGGCTTGAACAACCTGCGTATTCTCCAGACCTTGCACCTTCCGACTACCTTTTGTTTCGGTCAATGCAAATCAGGCCTATTCAGGCTGACGTACGCTTCCGAAATGCCGGAGAAGTGCGAAATTGGATCGATGGCTGGATAGCTGGGAAAGTTGTAGGCTTCTTCAAACGAGGAATCCACAAACTTCCCAGGAGATGGCAAGAAGTCATTAGCGATGGCGAATATATTGGATAAAATATACTGTATCGTTATCTTTTAATAATCATTTCTTTTTTATAAAAAAAAGTCTAAAAACTAATTCACACACCCAATACATCGAAATTTTTTGATGTAAATCACAATTTCGCGTTCTTTTAGCGGAAAAATAGCAATAAAATTTGATGTACATCAAAAAATGGGAATGAAGATTTTTACTTCCATTTTAACTACCACATACACATATTTAAGTATATACATATAATACGTCAATCGTAAATATTGTATTGCATCCCTTTCGGGTTTAGCCACACTACGATAAATATACCACATCAAATTGTTTTCGTATTCTTTTTAACTATCGGGAATTTGATTTACACCAAAAACGAAAAAGAATTCGCTAATAAACTAAGCGAGATTTACGTAAGCAACGCAGCTAGTATCGGCCCAGACAATTTTTCCAAAATTTAAGGGGAAGTAATGATTTTTGAAAAAATGTTTAGCCAAAATTCCGATTGATCGGGATGAAACTTCAGGATTAAGCTTTTAAATCGGGAGGCTCCAGAGATGTTTGGCCGAAATCGGTCCACCAGAAGCTTAAAAAATCGATTAACACAAAAAATATTTTAAATTAAGTTTAAAACAAACAAGCGGATTGACTACTTGGAACCAAACCTCATAATTAACCTTTTTCTATTAAATAGGAGAACCTTGCGAAATTTCGTGGAAATCTGTGTGCAAAGTGGGAGCTTTCATGGGAGCTTTTTCAATTTTTGTAATGATGTTGAACAATTTAGAATTTATAAAAAACGGGAAAGAAATTAACGATTCGAATGAACTTAAACATTAAATTTTCAACAACGGTTAAACTTGTATGTTTCTGAAATTTTAAAAGTTTTACCGGTAAGTTTAATTTAAGGTTTATTTATAAGTTTTACAGTGTATCGATGTGAAACTAAATCTAATAAGATTTTATAACTTTTCAGATTGGAAACTTGAAGATAAATTATATCAACAGCACAACAATTGGTAAAATTAAACTATTTATCGTAGTTCGTAAACATCGAAACTTGGGAATTGATGACGTTAAATATTCGTGAAAACCACTACATGCAAGTGATTTACAATTGCAATATGCATACATCATCAGATACGAGAAGTTGCCTCGCATCGTCATCTGCGACCTACCTAGATAGAGATCTTTGAACAATAAAAATAAGCATTTTAAACACAGTTTCATAACTGTAAATTGATACCGGCCGCATGAAATATCTTAATAAAAAAAATCGCAGAATATATTGGTTGGTCCTTATACATAGAGCAAGATTTTACTATAGGGTCACAAGGTGTTTCAACTCTCATATATTTAGGCACATCGCACAATTCTGCAAAGAAAATATCAAATTTGTGGACACTTCTATTATTCTGGACATGACCAGAAGATCGGTCCAAAGACGTCAGAGGCACCTGAATGTGGCTGCTACAAAAATACTAAAAATGCACTTGACCACTCATCCCGGAGGAAAGTGTGTACCGCATACAAAATGGCATTAGACCTAATGATGAGGACAGTTTAAATCATTAAACTGATCAAGCATCTGCAAATGTTAAATGTGTAAAATGCAAAAGTGGTTTGACACGAGATCAGGTAATGTTCAAACATTGACCTCCTTTGTCCTGCTACGTTGGAACGTATTGTCACCGGAGGCGATGAAAAACCACAAACAGCAATTGGCATCCTTAATGGTGATCTGGAGGTGTTCAAAATATCAAAGTATACACTGGAATAGATTGTCCAGTCTGCTGCGGGACTAAATTGACAAGAGATAGCCAACCAATTAAACGTATCATCTGATAAAAATATAGACAGAATAAAGCGTGTTATGACCAAAACAATAACTATAGTGTCTGCGACAAATGTTTGCCTCGATAACGAGCTAGAATATCTTAACAGCCGTGTTGGTCACCAAGCGTACCAACGCTCATACGCTCCGAAAATGTTATCAGGGGAAAGAAAACCCTTTGTTACGTACATAAAAGAAACGACATGTGTCGTGCTGCAATGAGCACATTAAATGTGTTAATTTATCAAGCCAAAGAAGCCAGCTTAGAACCATTTATAACACGGTAATGCGGAACCGTGCGGTTTCGTGTACAAATTTAGAACAGGAAAACTGAAAAACATTGATGTGCCTATAGTACATTTATAGACGATGGTGGTCAGGTCGCAACATGTTGGAAAGACACTACTTAATGTCTTCTGAACACTCTCTTGCCTGATGATTGCGAGGAAGCAGATACAAGTGAGCAAACAACATGCTATGCTCAACGCTACATAGCACCAAAAACGAATCGAGTGGAACACTACTGCAATCATGCCCGTCGTGGTAATAGTAAGGCCTTGGCAAACCATTGGATAAGTATTATTAGTCCTGAATGCTTATCTGAATAAAGAAATTTTGACAAAATGCTGGAAAACCGGCAAAGTAATAATTATCAAAAAGGACTAGGTAAACTAGGTCTTAGGTAAATTACTCGAAAAATTTATTATCGGCTGATTGTTGAACATATTCTAGAGTAGCGGAAGATACAGCGATATGTAGTGCAGAGAAAAGAGGTGTACAAAGGCCGCTATGATGAAAATGGCTAACATGGTAAAGGAGTCAGAGCAAAAGTATGTCTTAGGAATAGATGTAAATAAATATCCACAAGGCTCAATCTTGGGCACCTCTGGAATATACTTTTCAAGATAAATATGCAGGATGATGGCCAAGGAGTAGCATTTTTGGACGACAAGCTCATGCTCTTTATCAACAATTCAAGGCTGAAGGTTCAGGAGAAATCGCAGAACCCCTTATACAGGATGGTTAATTGGTGCAATATCAAGAAAATGGTTCTTTCTTCCTCCAGAACCGATATGATCCAACTCAAAGGTTCATTTGACATTAGGAGATCACTTTTGGTGGCTGTTAGTGGAAGATTACAGATGGTGTCATCGGCAAAGTGGTTAGAGGTTGATATTAATGAAAGACTTGGTGTAACTCCGCCAATCAAATCATCAATTCTGGCCAATCAAATGGAGCCAAATTTTCTGAATAAGTTCAAAAGAGATATTTGAAAAGCGTAGCGACTTTCGAACCAATCGAGTGACTTCAGAATTACTTTTAGTTATACATGCCAAATATATAGCCAGTATTTATGAATCCCATTCACGTCAGCGCATTCAAGAAATTCTGTGACAAAAATTTAAGCGCGAGACGGGCGAGCAGGACAACGGTTTTAAGGTAAATTTAGGCTTTATACCGGCCAGGTTTATAACCAACAGAAATTTTAATTCATTTAAAATTTTTCAACATTTTAAAATTTGTCAAAGCCTGGATTGAATTTAAACTAGAAACCCGTAGTAATGCAATTAGATTTTGCAAATTTATTATTTTAATTTACATGACACTTGGGTGTATATACATGAATATATATGTGTACAATTAATGATAGTACGATTAAGAAGATAGTACCATTCTCAAAAATAAAAACGTCTACAGCAACAATGACGCCACCAGATACAATAAATTGAGTAAATTCGAACAAGTATCGACACGAGAAAATTGCCATGCAGGCACAGTTGTAATTTAACAGTGAACAGTGCAAGTTAAGAAGTAAAAAGTGAACAATGTGAAAGTAAAAGTGAAATAATGAACAGTGAAATAGTGTTGGTGTCAATAAAGTTTGTAACTTTAAATGCTGAGTGTGTTATTAGCCAAATCGAATACGAATCCGTAACGAACGCCCAAAATAAATAGATATTCTAGGGATGTGAAATTTTCTAAAACAATATTAGTTATGTGTTTTGCTGCATATAACGATAATATTTGATCAAAGATGCTATATATCACTTTTTCATTTCAGATTATTCAGCTTCTGGTTCATTAACACATACTGAATGGCATTTTAATTATTATTAATACAGTTAATTTAAATTCGCCTGAATGTCCTCTTAGATGGATTTGGGTCAACTCAATTTATTTGGAATATTTTAACCCTGTAACGCATCTACCCGATTAAAGGTGGACCTTACATTATCATGAATTGTATACACGTACATGTTTTTCTTTATTTTTTAGTTTTTTTTATCTTTTCGCTCATCACAATAGTTTAGCTATTGTTGCTGTAATATGCACTTTCGGGCTACCAATAACAGTGCAGGGTGGTCAGGGTTTTGATCGAAAATGAGTTATAATTGTTTTGCGTTAATTCGCATATTTTAAATAATTACAAAAATTATTTCTCGTAGTTTTAGAAGCCTTGCAAAATTATTGGTAAGTAACGGGTGATTCAGTTAGAGGTACTTTTTTCAGTAGGGATTATATGACAGTTCACGTGTTAGTCGTGCCAAACAGTTATGGTTTTTTTGTTTAGTGTTGTTTGACATTTCATCATGGAAAGTCTTTGCTTGGCACAGTGTCTACAAATTATTCAGCTGTATTACGAAAATCAAGCGTTTTTCGAGGAATGTGTTTCGTGCGCTTAGAGCAACTTAGGGTCCACATAAACGGTTTACCGAACGCATCATCGAAAAATTTGAAACTCAATTTTCATTATTGAATATTACGCAACCAAATAGACCACATCCAGCACGTATTGAAGAAAATATAGCGGCGGTAGCTTAGAGTGTAAGCGATGACCGTGATGAATAGATTCGACGCCGTTCTCAACAGATTGGCTTGTCGTATGCAACAACTTGGCATATTTTACGTAAGGATCTTGGTTTATAAGCATACAAAATTCAACTCGTGCAAAAATTGAAGCCGGCCGATCTTCCAAATCGTCACCATTTCAGTCTTTGTGCTCCTAAAAAGCTTGAAGAAGATCCACTGTTTTCAGCCAAAGTTTTGTTCATCTATGAGGCCCACTCCTGGTTTAATGGCTATGTTAATGGGCAAAATTGCCGTAGTTGGGCTGAAGAAAAACCCGAAGAGGTTCAAGAGCTGCTTGAAACATTAGTACCAAAGTTAACGAAACTTAAACCGCCATATGATTGCTTCATTGCTTCACATAGTTTGTGACTCTTGACCATGTTGCTCATTAACAGAATAATCAAATAATCGATTCCAACGAGATTCGGAAATTTATTGGGCTCTTAATCTTTATGTCTGTTTATCGATACCACAATACTCGGTCATACTGGGGAAGACACGCATTTAAAGCAATTGGACAAGTGATGTCTGTACTTAGATTTGAAATAATTTGCTGATATCTTCACTTCAACGATAATTCTCTTGCAATCGATAAAGACCATTCAGATCAAGATCGGTTGTTGAACGTTCGGCCGCTTATATTATACACTTTAATGAAACATTCGGTTTAGGGCTAATGCTACCTAGACTTTGTGATGACGAGCAAATGTGCGCAACTAAAAACACAGGAACTGTTTCGCGAGAATTTATGCCGAACGAGCCGCACAAATGGGATCGGCTCAAAATCCAGAATCACACAATTCCGAATTATCAAAATCCCGACAAAAAAAACTCCTGGCTTTCAAAATCCCGACTCTCAAAATCTCCACTTTCAAAATCACGATTTTCAAAATCCCGACAAAAGTCGGGATTTTATTAAAAAATATTAAATATTAAATTTTGTTTTTTATAGCTAAAAACTCAAAATAATCCGCTCCTACGTGCGGCTAATGCGTCCCCCGAAGTTCAAATCTAAAGCCCTGCTGAAGGCTAACCGGAGGGAACGCAGCGACCTCCCACGTGCCCAACAGAGTTATTGAAGCCGTTAGCCTCTACAATTATTGCATTTCAAAATGCTGGCCCGCGATCGCGCGAATTCATAAAAAAAATTTATAAAATCGGACTTTTGAAAGTCGGGATTTTGCAAGTGGTAATTTTAAAAATCGGGATTTTGAAAGTCGTGATTTTAAAAGTAATAATTTTGAAAGTCGGGTATTTGAGAGTCGGGAAGATGTTCTCGCTTTATGATCCCAGCGGTTTTTCTTACGCATTGGAAATTTATTGCGGCGCTGGCAATAATAAAATCCCCGAAGGCGTACGTGTTGTTGGAGAATCGTCGAACGTTGTTGTTCGTCTTTCAAAAAATTTACCGAATTTTTTAGGAACCGTCTATTCAAATCATGAGCCTAACCGTAAGCTGTCGAGTGATGCGGTCTGAAATGGGAAGAAAGTCGAACGAGAATACTCAGAGGAGTACGTGAGAAATGCCTTTGGAGTAGACATTTCACCAGTTTTGTGGCAAGACACGAAAACAGTACGGTTCCTGTCAACTTATGTTGGCATGAAACGATTTATTTTCAGCAAAGGTACCTTGCAACTACAGAACCCGATGGCTTTTCCCGATGGATCAGGTTAATGACTATGTAAATTCCCAAACTTCTGAAACTAAAGCATTTTGTGTGAAATATTATTTATGTAACTCACCGAATAAAACATGTTTCATTGAGTTCCACAATAAATAAAAAAGTCTGATAAAGCTCACTTTGAATTGAAAACTGTCCGAACCGAAACTTCGTCTTGTGATTTTGTGAACAAATGATATTACATTCGCAATTTTTATTTTGTCGTTTTACTGCATTAAGCCGCCTAAACGCGAACTTTAAATTTTCCCCTGTGAATGGTTGATTAATTTGTTCTAATCAACACCATCTCAACCTAATTTGCCAGGTTAAGCATTTTTCTCGAAATTTGACTTAGACACTTGATAGGGTTTTGAAGTTTGGGCCACCTCTTCAATTTTATTATTTTCTTCATATTTGCTAGGTTCTACTGCATGTGTCTTTCACTATAACAGTAAACTCTCTCATTTCATTGTTGATCATCTAATTGAATAATACACATTATGAAAATATTATTTGTTGAAAATATGTTGTTTTCAATTAAATTGTCAATACATTTTTAATTAAATTCTTTTCAAACTGAATTCCATTGTAAAAAGGAACTAGCACTCTCGTGCAATTCTATTTTAATGTTCTAAATGTGTCTATCTACTAGAACAATGGTCGCATATGTTACAATTCAGATAAGAACACAAAATGAATACATAATCAATAGTTTTTGCTGTTGTATATACGAGTATATGAAAGCGATCTAAATATTTCATAAACATAATGACAGATCTTTTACGATGTCAGACTTGTACTGTATTTGAAATATTGACAAATACGCGACATGACAAAAATATGTTTATAAATAGAATCTGTAACTTTGTGTATATGCAAAATGCATTTAATGTTTCGCGCAATTTTTCAGTGTTCCGTGGATGTGTGAAAATTCACGAATACGTTTGATGGCTCGGCACACATGCCACACAAACGTAATTACGCGAATATGTGATATAAAAACAAAATATGTTTTTAATACAAAAATACTAATATATAAAGAAGGTTAATGAATCTTAGAACGAAAAAAAAGCAAAAACAAGTTTGTGTCTTTTCTTTTTATATGAAAAAGGAAACATTTCATGAGATATTGAACCCAACTAGCTAGTAGTAGACCAAAAGCAGTTTTTTTCTATTCTGTATTATTGTTGGTCTGCTATTTTATTATTATATGCGGCAAGGCAAAACACATAACTAATATTGTTTTAGAATTATCACATCGCTAAAAAATCTTCCGCGATCGCATCAAGAGTTCATTACACTACAAAATAAAATAATCGCGCGCGCGATTAAGTCATCAGTTTTATACCGAGGCAAAACATTTCTTTTCTCAATCTTTATAAATCAAATATTTTTTTTTTCGTGTGTGTATACATCAAGAAGTAATTATTTCTCATATGACAAATTTACTGAATGACAATAAAAAAAAACTATTTATCGCATATTTTATTTAAAAAAAAAAGTCTAAAATCGGTCAATGACTTTGATACCTGTTGTCTTGTGTATTGTAGTAGTACAAGACCAAAACATACTCAAGTGGATTTTGCTACAGTAAAACGCGTGTATTAAAACAAGAATCAATATCTTAGATATTTGATCGGAGTATATGTTCATTATGTAGGTAGCGTAATAATTGTTATTTACAAAATAATTGCTTATATAAAAGCACTATAGAAAATAATAGTATTACGCGAACCTGTTTGAAATTATTCTTTTATTAAACAAAGTTCATGAGTATTTTAATACCTCTATAGAAAGTAACAACAAATAAGACGATAGAACAAAAGAAGAAAATTTATAGTAGCATATTATTCAAATTATATCGGAGATCGACGACTATAGTTTCTCATCTCAAGGTTATCTAATTTTTAATGATCTTGAAATATATTTTATAGCTTTTGACATAAGTTACCAATATTGTGTGTGTGTCCGTGTGTGTTCCGCGAGCATTAAAACATAATTTTATTTGTTAAATAAAAATTAAAGTATTTGCTTTAAAAGGTTTTAAATAACTTGTTACATTAAATTTATATTTAGATAGAAAGCTTATTAAATGTTTTATCTCCGCAATATAATACAGGGTGTCCATCCGAAAGGTTTACAATTTTTTCGGCCATTTAGGCGAATATTAATATTGACAATTCATACTTGACAGTCGCTAAGTACACATGTGGCTAATTAATCATGAAACAATATTCGATTGAACCACGCGTTTTAATAGTGAAAATTACGTGAAAGTTTCGGACGGAATATAGTGGTGCCTTCAAAGCCTACAATTTACCGGATTATCAAAGAATTTGATGAATGAGGGATTGTGGCCACTAAGCCAAAGTGTGTGCTAGAACCAGCCATAGCCAGAAGGTGATAGTGTTCGAGATAATCCAAAGACATCAATTAGACACCATGCGCAGGAACTTGGACATTGAAGATCAACACTATAATTCATCAATCACTTCCCTTGAAAGTGACGGTAAAGTGTGCAATTTGAGCTGGAGGAGTCATTAGCCCATATTATTAAGAAAATCTGAATGGTTCAGCTGTTAGTCACTGGCGAACGTTACCGTGATCTGACACGGAACTTTTTTAGACCAGCATTGCGTGCCAGTTTGGTGAACACATGTGTCTAACAGGATGATGCCACATGCCATATTGCTAGAGAAACCATGGAATTGTTAGGAGAAATGTTAATACTGTTAAACAACAGTTAATTTTAAAATCTGGTGATGTGCATTGGCCCCAACGATCACCGGATTTAACTGCTCCCGACTTCTTTCTATACTTAAAACAGTGCAACGTGTGAAACAGTGATGAAAAATGTAATCAATAGAGCTCGCATATGTAAATAGAGGCGGACATTGTTTTTGACACATAAATCCAACTAGCATAAAATTTCAATTAATATTGTTCTTGTTGTACGCGTACGTATATTTTACTCATAAATTTTTGTATATATTTATCTCTGTTTCTTTTGATTACACCAATCACTCGCTTAACGAGGTTTCTTTTCACGAGAAAAAAATTCGATACGAATTTTATTTTTGTTATTAATAAATATGCAAATATATAAATAATTTGAATTAATCTAAACCAAGAGCGAACTGCTCTTCTAATGGAAAATAGGATCGTTTCTATTTCTTCCTGGATTGGAGGCAATCCTAATGGCCAATGATCCTTTTCGTTATTAGAGGAATGTCGGAACTTGAGGAAGTTGATAATAATTGCTCCCATCCTGACAAAGGAATGTATGCACTTGTCATCTTATTAGAATTTTGTCTATAATTTTGTCTATATGAACGAATAAATCAAACCGTATAGGTTTGACGGAGTCGACTAAAACGATTTACATCGTTCAAATTTCGCAAAAATTCTCTACATTCTTCTGCTTTGGATTTTCTAAATTTTTGATGAACGTTATATCGACAATTTCTAACCAGATGAGGATTTTAGGGTTCCTTCTCAAAGCAGTTTCTGTCCGTTAATCATAGTGGCTTGTCTGGTTAAAATTAGTTCTAATGAAGCCTTTATAGAATGTACTGAAGCCCTCCAAACAATTTCAACTGTTGTTATCATTAGGAAATTGAGAGTACGATCTAATATTAAACCATTTCTAACCAGAAATTTTATTACGTTGGATTGATACTATTTTAGGATAGCTGTATCTTTTAATAAATCAACTCTCCATCTTCTATAATTCTAACTTTCGTAGTCTTCATGTGGATGCAATGAAATCCAAATTAGCTTCCGCGAGTCATATTGCACTTTGATTACACGTCCAAATACTAATTTATGATCCGAAATAAATTTCGTTACTAGCCTACCTTTTTCCTTCGTTCGATTTTTTTTTTCGACATGCTTTCCGGGGTTGAACAATATATGATCTATTTGGGACAATGAGTTAGGACCTTTCCAAGTAGTAAGGCAGGATCTATGACCAAAAGTGGTACAAATTGATCTTCTGCAGTGCAAATCTTGATGATATAAATTTTTCCCTAATATTTTTTTTATGTCATAAATTCAATTGATCCAATTCTTTATGAGCATTAAAACCGCCCATAATACAAATCACTCGTGTTCTACTATACTTTCGTATAACTGTAAATATTCTACGAGTTAAGAGATGCGGAATTGTTGAATTAAAATCTGATCGGAAATGGGCACAAATTAGCAATACTTAACTTAATCCTTTGACATCATTGATTGCAAAACATTACCTTTCTGATATATTTACCTCTAAAATATTGCACTTTTATTAATCCACAATTTTGTGTCACTAATATTCCAACTCCACGGTTTCGTACAGTGGGCATCATTCTCTTTCTATGACTAAAATACCAATTGTGATGTGGAGAGTTGATTTGAACAGCAACTGAAATTGTTTCCTGTATAGCTAAAATATCTATTCCAACTTTAATCAAAGATTTATCGACTATTAATTGCTTAGCACAACCCTGAACATTCCATCTCCCTACATAAAAATGAGTACGCTTAGTTATGGGAGGTAGTTGATTGCTGACTTTGACTGGTTGTAACCGGAATGAACTAGAATCTGTCTGTACTTGCATGAGGTGACTTGCATGAAGGTGGATGAATGGGAGGATAGTTTAAAAAATAATTTCTACATAATCCATCATAATGATTGTTATTAATATAAAGTACATACTCGAAATGTTTTTTTCAGTGAAGTACCAACGATTAATGGAGCTGTACTGACTTGATATACTTCGATTGCGGCCTGATATATTTCTGATGTAGCTTGTAATATTTCCTCAACACCCCAAATATTATCACGAGCATAAGTATTCAATAAGAAATAAATTGATTAATTGATCGCTAGCTTTTAATTCAGGCCATTTATCCTTCGCTGATTCGATTAAAACGGTTTCATAACGAGTACCATTATGGCGAATATTATTAACAGCTGTCTAAGGTTTTTAGCATGGTTCCTATATTCACAGGATATTATTTGGGTTACTAATGAGGAGAACAAGCAATTAATATCGGGAGGCACTTGTAGGGAGTGCAAATTTACCGATTTTTAAATTTACTGGTAAACGGTAAATTATGTAAAAGGCCGGTAATTTATCGAAAATTTACCGGTAAATTGAATTTAAATAATAATTTGAAACAGTACTATGCTTAGGTATTAAACCTATGAAAAATTGATAAACCAGTGCTTGAAACAAATTAATGTACTTTACAAAATAAAATAATAAATAAATTCATTACAAAAATTGAAATTCATGTCACAAAATAATTGTTTATATACAGGGTGTTTGGCGCGTAGACCAACATTTTTTGACAGATTGGGGTCATTTGGAAGTTTCCATCCCATGGAATTGATGTTCTACGTGGCGCGGTAACTGAGATATAATAATTTTGAATTATTTTAAATTACCAAACATCCCGCCTTTAAATGGTCATAATGTATTCTGCGATGAGGTTTTATTTTAAATAAATTATTATTTAGCGCAATTGGTTTAAGCAAAATTACTTATGGGTTTCCAAATCCTAAAAAATTTTTAGAAGTACGAAAAATATCACAATCTAAATTAATTAAAAAACCTAATGGTTATTTTGAAATTAGCGCTGTTTTAAAAAAATTCTCTAGTTTATGCCCTTTCCTTTGTTTTATTGCCCTGTGGTCAAAATACGAGATATTTCGATCAGGGGTTTGGATTTTGTCAGGATTATTTGTGCCAGGCTAAAGAAAATACCTTGTAAGTTATTAATAAATTTGTAATCAACTTCATTTATTAGATTTTGTTCAAAATGCCCTTCTCAATTCCGTATATGCCTGCGCGGCATCTTTTTTTTTTAATCTCCACGGTTGTTGTGCGAAGTTGCATTTCATTTTTTTAAATGCGGCGCTTATCCTTTCAATTAAAATTTCTCTTGTGGGTACCTCTGTGGTGTACATACATTCCATAGCACGTCCCCAGACACAGAAATCCAGGGGTGTAAAGTCTCAGGACAGCACGGGCCAACAAATAGGGCAACCCCTACCAATCTTTGGGAATGAATCATCTTAGTATTCTCTTATACCGTTCACTGGTTATGTACCCGGACAGCCGTCAATTTAAAAAACAATCAACTCATCTTCTAACATTGGTAAAATCAGCTCAGGTAGCTCGTTCTGAACAAATTCGAGATAAATATTTGCGGAAAGGCGTTCTGGTACATAATATGGGTCGATAAGGTTTCGACCAAAAACACAAGCCCTAACATTAACGCTGAATTTCTTTTGGAAAGAATCCTGCCTATTCTTGTGTGAATTTGGCCTTTTCTGACCCAATGAAGCAGATTGTGTAAATGAACAATTCCCTCACGATTGAAGTTAGACTCATTTTGTCCACACAATCCTTTTTAAAAAGCTATAATCCTCAACATCTGTATGCAGTATAAATCTAAAAAGCTCCAGCCGTCGAGCATTATCACACTTTTCGAGACCTGAACAAAATGAAATACACGAGTACTTCCAGTAGCAGATAGTGACATATTGACTGAACAGCAAAAGGCGATTAACACACAGTTTGCTTATTTTTTTAAATCTACCAGTATCTTAAAAAAACATTTCCTTAACCCTGGCACAAATAACTCTGGCAAAATAGTATCTCCTATTTTGACCACAAAATGGGTGATTTCTATGACATGTCAGTGAACCAGTGTGGCATAAGCTAGAGAATTTTTAAAAGTAAAGCTAATTTCAAAATAACCATTAGTTCTTTTTAATTAATTTAGATGGTGACGTTTTTCAAAAATCTACACATTTTTTTTATTATTTGGAAGCCCATAAGTCATTTTTCTAAAAAAATTTAGAATAAAATCACCTTGCAGAATACAATAAAAGTTATTTTGTGCCTTTACGACTACAAACAAAAAAGATAAGATCATTTAAAACCGGGATTATGGGTAATTAAAAAATAATATTATATTTCAGTTACCGTGCCACTTAGAACATCAGTTGAATGGGAAAGCTTCCAAATGACCCCCCTCCCCTCCAATCTGCCAAAAAATATTGTCGGTCACAGAGTCAAAGCACCCTGTATAAGTTCATTTCTTTTCATTTCAAACGTTCTAAAAACATTAAATCTATTTTCTTCAATTTAAAAAAAAATTATAGGAGTAAACCTTTCGGGTGGGCACCCTGTACTATTGGGTGTGATAGCTATTCGACAGCAAAATCTATTTTTAGATGTGGGGCCTAAAATGTATGAACGATTGCTAAACGAGCGAAGCGATATAATTTAATTTATATCGTAGCCTCCGAAGTTGTCTGCGTAAAGCAAATTCTTCAACTTTTGCCTTTCGAAGAAGGATCAGGGGCATGTAACGGTTGTTTGTTTACAGCGTAGGTTGTAGAAGGATTTGTACAAGCATGACAGTAAGTCATCGCAAAACAACGTAGGAAGGAGAATTATCGTGTTTTTCAAACACGAATTAACTTAAGTATAGCGAAAAAAATGTCACCCAAAAAGAGAGTGGGAGTTTAAGAATTTCAAATCTGTTTCAGATTGAATCCGTATGAATATATGGTGATGAAAGGACGAATTTATTTTATAACCACCGCGGTCTGCCTTGGCACAGGGAAGAGGTAACATTAAAATTATTATCGAAGTCAGACATTTCAAAGTAAGATCCCTAGCCACTTGTTTGATCTTTACGATAAAGAGACGGATGGAAGGTTACTGCTTAACCAAATCAGATCGAAAACACACTGTAAACCAGAAAATGGGATAGAACCGAGGAAGAATATTTCACAAATATCATCGCTGAAGATTCAACCATCGTTTTTAAGCTATCGAGTTTTTAAGGAAACACTTTAAGAACAGCAAGAAAGGCTTGTTTCTAACGGCAACATTTGGCATTATTTTGTATGCACTCGTTCCAATACTACGATAGCTGAACAAAAATCATATTTCTACTCTCACAATTACAGCATATCACATGTACGTTGTAAGTTCCTTGTCAGCCTTTACATTGACATGGAAGTTTCGTGGCGCTGGGATTTATAATACCTCAAAGGTATGTGCTTGCTTATTAATCATTCGTAGTCACGTGCCGAATAGAATTTCAGTCAAAAAAATTTCTATACAAATCTTGTGATTATACAAATCATGTTGACAAGGTCTATAAATGGTTTTTGGGCTATAAAACAGTTTGAAAGGCCTTTTCTGTAATTGGGCTGAACTACTCTTATGGAAAGTATTCAGAAATATTTAGACTGAAACACCAGATTTTGGTTGTTTTTTGACCGCAATACTTTGGAACACTGGAACTTGATTTTTTATTACTAGTTATTAAAAGAGCCATCAAATCAACAAGTTATAGGTCCAGTCTATGGTAACTAATAAATCGAATTAAAAATGAAAATTTTGGAAATTCGTACGAGCACGGTATCGTCCGTGTAAAAAAAAATGAGATTGCAATATAAGGAATAATGTTTATAACAATTTCATCATCTTGCGATAAGTAAAATTCGGAAGACGACGATAAATGTGATTTTTTTTTGTGATTTATATTCATTATGATTTCGGCACAAATTTCAAAGCGAAATAAAATAGAAGGCGATCAGATGAACGGAAGATTGTGGAAATTGGCTAACATGGAAGTTTCAGATGCGCCAAATTCTAGAGGCCCCGATCAAAAACCAAAGATTGCGGATGCAGATTCCAACGCAAGACGTGCAATTTCGACGACATGCAAAAAGCAGTCAGCTTCAATGTAGGCGACCTTTAAAAGTATATATGAATGATGAACATCGAAGGCAAATATTATGTACTTGCAACAGTGGTACTATACAGTTTCACAAAGGTGCCGTGTGACGATATTGCAACGTACATGTCAAAGAACATGGAAGTCGTGCAACAACTAAAGGATCCAGGTGAAGAGGTTATGACGAAGATTTTAATGTCTTTGCCAGCTGAAAATAACCTTTTTCATAGTGCGTGGGAATTACCGAGTGCAGGCCACAACACGAAAGAAAACGAAAAAACGAAAGAACGAAAGAAAGCGTTAATGGCCATCTGATTTTTTCGAGGAAGAATTCTAAATCAAAAAGTGTCATTCATCGGAACAGAACAACGGGGTGGTCATTGGAAACGCACCTGCACACAGAAGAATAAAAAGAACAATTTAGATAACAAGATAGAACAACAAAGTCGATGAGACCTTCACAAATGCGGAGATCAAGAAAATTTCATTTCACGCATGGCATGAACGACTCGGGCATAAGAACATCGCAAACGTCATGAAATTTTTACGAAGTAATAAAATTGATTTGGTGGAGGATGTTGCGTATGTGAAGCCCTGTGTGGTTTTAAAATTTAAGTGTTTTTAAAATTTTATTTTATTGTAATATTTCTTAAAAGTAACTTGTAAGTACAAGAGGGAGTTTGGAAATTAGTGAACGCATTTTACAGAGTAATTTACTAAAAGTTGTGACAGGATTGATACATTGGTGTTTATGAAAGTCTGCACCGTTGTTTTAGACTTTACCGGTGTACCTAATTGTAGTTTTGTTGTACTTTTTGTAACAAGAAACACGCTGAAATAGTAATAGCCAGTTCCGAGAAAGGCTTGCGTGAATTAGTTCAAATAATTAATGCAGCAACTGCTAAAACCAGTATGGGCCTGTGGTTATGTGCAAGAAAACCAATATTGATACAACGCTAACAAAAAAATACAGTAGACTCGCGACACCATGAACAAGATAAATCCAAACAAATTCATGTTTACGAGATTGTTCATGTTTGCGGTAGTTGATGTTTTTCATATGAAAAAAGGATCAATTGGGAATTCCCAAATCGCATATTCAGCTTTACTTGATTCATATTATGCAAAAAAAACCAATTTGGAATCCCCCAACCATGCGAGAGTGTACAAAATTTAGTCCACGTTATCGAATAGTACATGTAATTAAAAAATTCCAAATTTGAGCCTAAGGCTAAAAATTTAAACATCGAAGATGGGGCTTGAAATTTTGTTTAATATTTAGGCATTAAGCCTATACTGATTTGTTTTGGCTAGGGTACGTGTTACACCTAAAAATAAAAAATAAAAAAGTTTGAGCCCAAAAATTGATTTTCGGCTATTAAATTTTGTTAAGGCTTAATAAAAAAAATAATTAAAATATTACACTCACTAATTGATATCGTAGGTTAGGTTAGGTTAGAGTGGCTGCTATCGCACACTTAGGCCAATAGTGGCCCATTGTGATACCACAGGATCCTATCTCCTTTACTCCCGCTGAAACCATCCATAGCTACTTGTGTAGCGTAAAATATCTCGCGCTCTACAGCCCGCGAGTTCCGAAAGGCTGTCCATACCGTACACGCCTAAATACTTACGCCTTCTGCGTGATAGTGCCGAACACGAGCATAGAAAGTGATCTAACGTCTCTTCCTCCTCTTCGTCCAAACAACTTCTGCAAAAGTCATTCGTCTGTAGACCCAGCCTTCTCGCATGTCCCCCAAAAAGACAGTGTCCTGTCAGTATCCCTACGACCAACCCTAACACTCGTTTTCCCAGGGATACTAGTGCCTTGGAGCGCCGCAGGTCCAGTTTTGTCCAAACCTGTTTTACTACCCGGCACGTGAGGGTGTTTGTCCACCTCTCGTTTGTCAAGGAGATTGCTTTCTTACTGAGCGCCGATTTGAGCGCTGCTATACGCCCCCCCAGACCTGCTGTTTCCGGCTGCATCTGGAGAGTCGTACCGTACCTAGCTAATTCGTTTGCCCTGCAGGTTCCCGTGACATCCGAGTGACCAGGAACCCAGACTATCTGGATGCTGAAATACTCGCTCATCTCGTTAAGAGATGATCTTCAATCCAGCGCCACCCGTGACTTCAGACAAACCGCCTCTAGCGACCTGACCGCCGCCTGACTGTCCACATAAATCGCGATATCCCTCACGAATACCACGGTATGCTTCAACCATGTCTCAATTGATACCAATTGATATCGTAAGTGAGAAATAGGTGCGAGAGAGCACAAAAAACCATTGGCGCACCAGCGTGTTTTGGTTCTTTCGTATTTGCTTTTTTTTTATTTCATTGCATATTCTTGGGACAAAATTTCGTTGCATTTTCTCTATGCGACCCCAAAAACATCTTCGATGTTAAAATTGTTCACGTTACCCGGAGTTCATTGTATCAGGCGCCGTTCATGTTATCGCGAGCCTACTATATTGCGAATTCCTTGTAGAACATTAGGAACGATAACCTTCATATGGAGTTAGAAGATGGAGCACTTCACCAAGAAAATAAAGAAACAAGCAAGGACACATGCATCGTGATTATCGCGGTGTGAAAATGCAGACATATACGTTGTATGTTGGATACCACCAATGGACTGAGAAGATTCCGAAGGCAGAGGTTATTCATTATCAACCGCGAAACTAATTTAACATAGATAAATTACTATATCTCTGAATCTATCTCTGAGTTGTAAGATTGAATAATTAAACTAAAAAAAAATCTGACCTTAAATTCGTGGCCCCGTATTCCTTCTAGGTCATGTTTCTATCGATCTTATGAACGTCGATAAATTTACCATTTTTGGCGGCCATCTTGTAATTTTGGAAAACTATTAAAAGGTTTGTAATCGCAGTGGCTTTTAAATAAATTACCAGAGTTAAATTAATTTTTTAGACCAAATTTAATTAAAAATAAAACATTTTTTGCCGATATTTTAATTTTCCCGCCATATCTGGTCCGCCATTTGAAGATCCAAAAAGACCATACGGTATTAAAAAGTAGACATGTTAACGAAAATTTAAAGCACAAAAAAGTTTATTTAACTAAAAAATTGAAATGCGCAGGGGAAGTGTTCGACTTGACGGAGAATATACTAAGGTTAAACAAAATATCTTTTGAAATTCGTCCTTTGACCGAATCTTTGTTTCTTTCGAATTCCTCGGTATTTCTTTCCCAAGGGAATTTTAATCAAAATGGTTAATATAATACAAGTTTCAAAAATCGGTCTAACGACGGGGACTAACAACAAGGATGAAATCAATACGAATGATTCTCATGGTAAGATCTTAGTGCACTACCATAGGATAGTCTCAATAAACAAATAGATCATCAGAGAGTGTTATTAGCAAAACGATAACTTTAGAATTGTCAAAATTCTTTTTCTAACTAAAACGAAGAATTTTGACTAATACATCAACCAATTATATTCTTCTTAAAACACTACATGAAAAGTGTTGAAATTCCAAATTTAAAAATTGTTGTATAACAACAGACGAATTACGAGAAGTTACTTATTTAAGAATTAATTCTTTGTTGCAAAATAGTAGCAGAATTACAGTAAAAAATGATGAAATATTTAGACGATTCGATGTAAAACCAAAAAAAAATTTATATAAAACTCTGTACACAACATTTCTAAAATTAGAAATAATTTAGTTTCTATTTTATTTCAATTTTAATTAGAATTTTTTCGTTTTGGTAAAGAGTGTTTTCGACAAAATCTCTTCTAGCAAACCATTTATTTTTGGTGGCGAGAGACATTTTTCTTTTTGAAAAAATTTAAAGCAAATTTAGCCTAACACGTACACCATACCACCGTATACAAAATAATCGTCCATTTCCTCAGCTTAATACACCGTAAACACATAACAAAACAATTCAAATGGGTTGTAATCAAATCAAGTTTTATTATTTTGTGCTTAATTAAATTTCGGTGCCAACCTGCTGCCAACAAATTCTTTTTTTATAGTTTCATAATCAAAATAAAATTTACTTGAGCTATTCTATTATAATTATAAATTAATGTAATCAATTTTCTTATGTAGGTATATAAGAAATAGTAAACAGTATACCACCTTAGAAAAAAGAATAAACTTTACTTAACATAATTGAAAAAAATTACGTTTTCATCTGTCACCGCGCGACTATCTAATTATAAAACAAAAGCAAATTAAAAAGTTTTGAACAAAAATTAAATCCCAACTATTTTTTTTTTTTTGTTGTTGTGTCGAATTAAAAACAAAATTAAGTGGTATAATTATTTCGTATACTTGTTTGTAAAGTACATCATGATGTGTATCATATACTACATATGAGACCGTGTTGTTGATGAACTGACAAACAAGACAACACAACTGAACATAAAAAATAAAAGTGGAAATGTTGTTATCGCGCGCGCGATAGATTAAAAAATTTACACGACAAAGTTAATTAGTTATGTGTTAGGCCAGATTTTCACATATCATAACGAGAAGACTACATAGAATTCATGTACCCTGCCGTGTAACTTACGTTTTGTGTGTTGATCATACAGCTGCTGCGAATTATTTATGTTATTAATGTGACAATCGGTTCTGGTCAATTTAATATTATTTTGTGATGATCTTTAACATGCCATAATATTTTTGCTATACTTTATTTGATCGAGAATGGATTGATCGTTTTATCTATACACCATCATCTTGAATTTGCCAAGAATTTAAGTTGATCAACAAAATTGTTTTTGTGCATAGCAAACAAACAAGTTTATTTCATTTTTTAACATACAAATCTTATTTTAAATCAAAACTAAAATAATTACGTGATTGGTTAATCATATTTCAATGGCGTTAAGAACGTGAAAAATAATATTTTAGTTCATGGCTGAGCTTGTACGGACAATAATTCGCTTATTTTATAAAGAAGCAATTTACGTTTATAATCGTATCTTTGTAGAATTTGATATATAAATTTAACGAGATAGAAAATGTGAAAATATAACCTGCAAAAAACTTCTCTGAAGATGACGGACTACGAATCTATAAATTGTCGACTGTTTTATCAAATTTGGTCGAATAACTTATTTATGTTTATTGAAAAATTGTCCTGTGTATACAAAATAATATAAATTTTGTCGAAGCTATTGCATGATGGGGATGACCTGGGTGGTCATTTTATGGTGGTTATATCACATGTCATGATACAAAGTATGATATAAAGAAATTGCCGAATCTTACTTCAGATGAATTCTGGATGAACAACGTGCATCGTAAATGGATTCGAATGAAAAACACCGCAATATCTTTCATCACACTTTCACCACACTTAAAAAAATATTTTATTTTGCCGTTTAATTTTATCGTTTATTGTTTACACATAATTCCTTTAAATTGTATCATATAATAATCAATTTTAATTCATTATTTCTCCTCAAAATTCATTTGGCAGGGTTGTGTTTGTAAACTTTTTTGTTTTGAAATATATCACAAAAAAGGTCTCCAATAGTGATATAAATGCATGATATAACCACCATAAAATGGCCACCCGGTAACTTACAAATAAAAACAATTTATTACAATTAAAGATAAATAAACAAAGTTCACACTCAGGACAAGGAATATTTATTTGTATGACAGTTTTTTTTAGTTTTAACGGGCTGCGGATATGGCCGTTTTTTGATATGCGTGTGAGATTTGGTGCGTGGAATTTTTTGGTATGCGTGTGGAACGTATTCAATGCACAAACCAATACCAGTACATATGTACGGCCGAGTAAAATATAAAAAAAATACAAAGTAAAGTAGTTATTTTTTATGCTTGGCAACAATTTTGTGAATGTCTGTGAGTATGATATTTAAAATTTTGACACTCGCAGCAAATTTTTAGCCTTCTTTTTAGCTAAAAATAGTCATGAAGTTTTCATCAACTGTTTCCGAATTAACTATGAATCTTTTGTTTTGTAAAATCGCTTTTATTTTAAATTAGTATAATTGAACTGAAAAAAAAAACAAAATTATTAAGATGGTCCTTTTTATAAAACATTAATCAAAAAAAAAAAGAAGGAAATTTGACTTTCAATATTTCCGGGAAAATTGGGAATTAGTGACATTTTCTAGCAGTTGAAATTTTTTTATTCTCCAAAGCGTAATTCTGGCGCTTGGGATTTTTTTTTTATTGGGAAAAAATAATTTCTTTTTATAGCAGTGCTGAGGTTAATTTTCCCCCATTATTTTTTGGGGGGAAATATGTGTCGTAAATTTTTGAATTTTTAAACATTACGTTTTCTATTAAATATATATATTTAAAATTAAATTAAACTTTATACATTGCATTGCTTTATGCATTGTATAAAGCCGAATTGGCTTTAATCTAAACAAAACAAATTTTAGGTTTAGAGGAAATAAAACCATTTTACGGTTATGGTGTTTACCGCAAGGCGGTTATTTTTTCTATTTTTTTTCGAAGGGTTGTCATCTTGTTGTAAAAGTACATTTGGCATTTGTTATTTGACAGCAAAATAATAAAAATTTAATTCGTTCCATTTCTAAAATAAAAAAAAATGTGATGTGGTCGCTCAGTTGAGATGCCTACAGCCTCAGCCACGTCTCACTCTCTGAACGTGCGTGTCCGATCGTACAATATCTAGCACAGTCCACATAGTATTTATCAAGCTTTTCCTTGGTTTCGGTGATGGTTTTTTTACGCAAAAAATAAATGTTAATCAAAAATAAAAGAACGCACTCTAAAACTTGACGAAGAAACTTAATTTCGCAAATATGGTTGCACTTACACCGTTAATGCAATTTTGAAATTTTAAATTAACAGAAGCTGAAAAATCAATATCTATGGAATATATAGAAGGTTATTTTTCGCTGAGTTTCATGACAGTGTGTCAAGAAGAAGTCATAACAAATATTGTTGGTGCTTACACAAAGGATTGATAGCGACGTTAGACTGATATAAAATACAACAATTAACAAGAGGTACTGTTCATCAGCTAGAATCGAACGAGTTTTTTCGACATTTGGGCTACTTCATTCAAAATTAAGGAATAGCCTAGGGAAAGATAGAGCGGCAAAATTAACATTTTTTTTTAGTAAAGCAGCTGAATAAATAAAATGTTTTTCTTTTTAAAAGAATAAAAGGTTTTTCTTTTTATCCTGTTTCATATGATTATGAAATAATTGATTTTAATTTTTAAATTACATACTTTATATTTTTATAATTCATTTTTTAATCAATACTGAAGCACCACAAGCAATGAAATTTACAAAATATGATAATTCCTTGATATTCAAATTATTTGATTTAAGCTATGTTTAAATGAATTTGTTTCTGTATATTATATTATCTTCCATTTACTATTTTAAGGAAATATAGAAATAAACTGATTGATATAAAAAGTATTTAATTGTTTTCGGGAATTTATTACAATTTAAGATCAACATTATAATTTTTTATTTAAGAAAATCTGATTTAAACCAAAAAAAATCCGATTTTTTGATTTTTTTCGAAAAAATCAACAAAATTACATGCCTTGATTTGCAGAACGAAAACTCATGGATTTTACACTACGACAACGCTCCATCTCACAACGCTATCATTCATTGTAAACGAATTTGTGACCAAAAACAAATATTATCGAGCAACCACCGTATTCACCTGTATGACAACGGGGTTTTGGGTTCGTTATATTTTATTGGGAGAAAACCATCACAACGATAGTCCCAGACCAACAACGTTAATAACCTACGTGTATGAAAATCGTAGAAAATAACAAAAAATTCCCACTACGTTATAAATTATTATTTATTAATTAAACTTAAGTGTAAGTTGTTTCCACGACTACATTCCAATCAATACCCTACCCTTTATCTATTATCTTTACAATTTTCTAAAAATTCTGAATCTATAATTAGCTGATTAAGCCTAATTATACAATTGCTATAATCTATTACAAAATTTGTTTGTTTTACGGTTCACAAAATTTTGACATAAGCGAACAAAACGGCAACTATACAATCGGATACCTAATCAGCTGCCTACACAATTTGGAGTAAGTTTTAATTTTTGTTGTGTACAAATGAATCATAAAATTTAATCGTTTTTTAACAATTTAATCGTTTTTTTTAACATTTTAGGTAAATCTGAGCCGTGTTTGGCAAAATTAGATTTCATTGACAAAAGTTAGATAAGTATACTAAATAAATTTTATTGTTGCTGATGATTATTTGTGAATTTATCATCTTCCGTTTTATCATCTTCCCAAGAAAAGTTGCTATTATTGTATCATTCGATTTGCAATAGAACATTCAGTGAACAAAAATTTTCAATAATAGAAACCCCGAATTTCCTAATAGCCCAGTGTTATACGTGCAACATACCGTTTTTTCTAAAAATTTAATATTATAAATGAAAACTGTTTTTCATTTAACATTTTCTATTACTACACTCAAAAAAAAAAATTACAAAATTTTTGTAAATATACAGCAGACAAAATAATTTGTAAATTTAACAAAGTCCCTTTCAATTTTATTGTTAATATTTTGTATATTTGACGAAATTTTTATTAAATTTACAAATTTTATTGTATTTTCTTCAATATTTTCAATTTTATGAAAATTTTATTGAATTTATTAAAAAAAATTGTTATTATTACAATTTATTTTTATAATTTACAAATTATTTTGTGTTTTAAAAAAACATCTTAGAGCTCTTAAAATATCGGGCATTTTCTAAGTAATAATGACTATCAGACTTGAAATTGTCGCGCCGTATACCATATTCAAAATAAAATATGTATTGGATGTGTGAATATGACTCCGCCCTCTCCCATTTTTTCTAGTACTGCTTACGTGTACTGTAAATAGGCAATACTTGTACTTGATGTCAGCTGTCAAACGCAGTATGCGACAATTGAAGTGTAAGCAACTAAAGTTTATAACTCCTTGAAAACATTGAATTTTATAACGCAAATAAACATCATTTGCGGAAACTTATCGTTTGCTAGTGGAAATTTACGGTGAGTATGCTCCATCGAATACAACGTGCAAAGAATGGTCTCGACGATTTAAAAATTATAATTTTGGCATTGAAGATGAAGAGCATGGAAAATCCCCTAAAAAAATTTGAAGATACAAACAATCGGAATGGTTCAAAAAGCGGAACAGCTTTAATATCGCATCGCAAATTTTTTGACAGTTAAACGAGTGTGACGCCACTTTGATCAAAAGCGGATATTTTTAGAACTAAAACAAAAGTGTCTATGTTAAGTATTTTTCGGAATATCAAACTAGTGCCATCTATTGAAATATAAATGAATTAAAATTTTATTCGTTAATCGGTTGTAAAATAATTTTTATTCAAAAAATATTAAATTTGATTTAAAAATAAATCAAATTTAATATTTGTTTATGAATAAATCAAATTAAGAGTGGGAAGGGAAGGAAATAGTGGTACAATTGGATATCCGATTAGGTACTTGCAACATTTTGTAATTGCTACATTTTGTAGCTGCAAGATTATTAAAAAAAACAATATTTTACAATGCAACATTTTGAAATGATATTATTGTAGAGGCTAACTGGTGCACTCTCGCCCGCTTAGCCTTCCGGGGGTCTATTTATTTTAATTTCGGGGGGCGTAGGAGCCGGGATAAGCAAGCATGTCGCACTACGTGCCGCACGTAGGAGCGGATTATATAGAATCTATTAATGACACCTACTAAAAAGAAAAATAACTGCACCATTTTGTTATACGAGATTTTGTGTTGCTTCGTCAACCTTGCAGACACAGATCAAATGGATAGTATCGCTCGCACGCATTGCTTCTTCTGATAGTTATTCGTGGTAATACCAAACGCATGTAACTTATTAAAATTTATTTATTTATAAACGAAATTTAAAAACATTTTTTTTTTGTTTTAAATTAAGCATTTTAATTTATTTATGTTTCGCTAAATATTTCAAGAAATTTTTATTTTTGTATTTTATTTATAAAAATATCCCTAAGGTGGCATTCTTTATCAAATCAACAATTTTTAGTTCAAATTATAACCACCTTAAGCAAAATTATAGTAAAATTTTAATCCAAAAGCGGAAAAAATTATAAATATGTAAAAAATTGAAATATCTGTAAGATGGCCGTTCATAATGTTTACGTTTTTAGTTAGTATTATGTCCATTTTCATAAAAATGTCGCGACAGTCAATTTGCGATGCGATACTAAAGGCTAGCCCAAAAAGCTAGCAACTCAGTTCCTCCTGGATTAAAAGAAAGAGACCTCGAACGTCGAAAAATCATTTGTGAAATACTGCTTCAAAGATAATAAAGAAAATATTTTGTGTGTATTGAAGAGTTATTGGACCTGAAAAATAGATTTATTATTCGAATCCCAAACGCAAAAAATATTGGATGAAGCCTGCGGTCTAACTATTGAATTTGACGTTCATTTTCGACGCCTATCGTTTTCTTATAGCAAGCGTAGAAAAAAAAGAGACAAGATAGTAAAAATTTCAGATATTTTTCTTTTTTCTTCTTTTGACTACTATAGGAAAACGATAAGATTCGAAAATGGACGTCGAATTCAATAATTAGGCCCCAGGGCGCATATTGTTGAAAAACACAGATATTTTCGCATGCGGATTATAATTTGTATTAAAATTCTTTATATACGTATTTCGAATTTTTCGCCGGCTACTTTAATCGTTTTATCAAATTTGCTTGTTAGTTTTCTAGTATTTATTTCCCTACTAGGGAATAAATTCGCATTGATTAACCCAGTCGAAAATTTCCACCAATTTTTTGTTAGTATTGAAATAAACAATAGAAAACTTACAAGCAAATTTGAAAAAAACGATTAAAGTAGCCGGCGAAAAATTCGATATATGTATATAAAGAATTTTAATACAAATTATAATCCACATGCGAAAATATCGGTGGATTTCAAGAATATGTGCCCTGGGGCCTAATTATTGAATTCGACGTTCATTTTCGAATCTTATCGTTTTCCTATAGTAGACAAAAGAAGAAAAAAGAAATTCTTGTACCAATATTTGTCATAAACAAACCGATATTTTCGTTTGATCTTTTGAAATAAAATTTAATTAACCACAAAAATCTAAAATCCTTAGAACCACAAGAGATTTTGCTTTTATTACAAAAACATCCAGTTTTCATTTCTGAAATCGAACGATGTCAATACAAACTGCCTTGCCCGACCTTCTGAATTGTCCTGCCGGATTAAATAATTTACGAACAAATTTAGTAAGCATTTCAAAAACCTTGAATATTTACAAAATAAAATTTTTATTTCGTTCACTGTATTGTAAAAATTATTTTATGTAATTGATCTCTTTATATCGCTGATTTATGTGAAAAAATGTAAACTGCATTTTTTTTGTGATCCACAACAACATGTATCGTTAATTAATCGAATTGAAATGGTCGTTTTCATAATTGTAAAATATGTAAGCATTATCCAATTACTGATTCCGTAGAATACAAGAATATATTAAACTCGTTCGATTACATGCCGTGTGCAAATGCAACTTCGATATACAAATTTATTGCATATGTGATACCCACATGAGATGTACAATATAAACGAGCGGGTATACGTAGACGCGAGATTTAAAATAATTTTTAAATTAAGAGTTTTTAACATCCATCTAAAAAAAATTTATTTTAGCGACAACACGCAATTTAATTGGCTCACGACCAATTAATTCAATTAAAGTGTATAAATATATAAGTACGTATAATCAATCTCATTATTCATTCGTAATGCAGCAAAAAATAACTGTCATTGTATAAAAAAAAATGCATAGAGCGACGAGAGCGTCACACAACAAAATAATTTTTGCGGCCTGGCAGCATATTTCTTCGTTTTTATGCACCACGCGGGCATCTAGCTTTTGTTCACATTTTATTTTATGTTTTCATTTTTGTCTAGATATGAAAATGCGCGGATTATTTTATTTTCATGCATATTTTTTTTCTGAATATATTTGACGAACGTATGTAAATACGTATACATATTCAATTCATGCAAAATAAATATAATTCATGCATGTATACCAGGCATATGTACTTTATGTTTTGTAAATATATAATGTAGCATAAGAAATTAGTGTACGTACATATATGTTAGATAATTTATAACAACACACCGTATACCTCTCTGTATATATATACGACGAGTATGTAAAGACTACATATTCACAATGTTTTTGATGGCTGAATTGAAATACGAATAGCGTACATGTAAAATTTATAAATCATCGTTGCCTTGTTGTTTTTGTGCATATTTCACGATTCATAATTATGCGATGAGATGGAGAATTTATAACTGAATTTATTTTTTTAATTAATTTAGCCTTTCTATATCTTTGGAGTACAAAATTCTTAACCACCACGTCGTCCTACGTTTTAATAGACATCATACAAACTAATGTGGGCATAATGCTGCTAAAGCATCTTTATGAAATGTGTTGATGATGAGTAATTTACATTTTGGTGGACGATAGTGCGATCTCTCTATTCAAGTTATAAATTTATGCAGTTTTTGTGTTGTGTGCGTATAATAAGTAAGGTTGCATGTTAGCGGCTGTTTATCATAAATATAACGTAAAATTTCGCTCGATAAAATATATATTATAGTTTCTAGTTTTGTGACTCAGAATATGATATAGGAAATGCCAAAACTGTATGAACAAATTAAAATTTATTACACCTGTTAATATGCTTAAAGAAATGTTCATTCATTTAGAAATAACGTACAAGTATTCCGTTACCTTTCATATCAGGAATATCTGCGGTGACAAGTACTTCCTAAATAATGCCTGTTATCACACCTTCTTCGTCAGGTTGTGGTAACTGTTGGGTTGTTCGGAAAGTAATTTCGTTTTTTCCCAATAGAGGACTAAAATGTAGTTATTATATATTTTGAGAGCTGAGCAATTTTGATGTCGAAGATGTATCACGTTCTGGAAGATCAGTTGAAACTGATGAAGACTATCAGCTGATTATCAACTCGTGATATCGCCGACAGATTAAACTTATCTAATTCGACCGTTTATGATTACAAAAAAGGCCTTGGTTTAGTTTCAAAACTCGAAGTTAAAAAAATTATCCATTTTGGAAGCGAATCATTACTGCGGATCAGAAATGGGTTGCCTGTAACAATGTTAAACGCAAGAGATCATGGAGTAAAAAAGATGAACCGGCGCAAAGCACTTCGAAGACCGATAGTCATAAAAAAACAATACCATGGTAAACTCGGAAGTGTACTGTCATCAACTGGACAAATTGAATGATTCATTCAAACAAAATAGGTTAAAATTGATCAATAGAAAAGGTATAGTGTTCCACCAAGATAATGCGAGATTATTACTTGTTCCGGTTTCTACAACATTTTTAGACGGCAAAACTTTGTCTTCAAAAGAGGACGTCAAAAATGCGTTGGATCAGTTTTTTGCCAGCAAAGATCAGAAGTTTTATGAGCGTACAATTATGCTACTGACAGATGGTAAAAGGTATTGGATCAAAATGAGGAATATAGTACAAAAATCTTCTTTCAGACTCAAAAATAAAACGACCAAACAACCCAATAGAATTTTTCGAAAAAATCAATATAAAACAACTATGTGGGCAGCAATCTTTTTTCAGTAATGTGCCCAACATACTGTTAAAGTAAGCCTGAAGTACCGATAATGCCGGTTGTATCTAAAAAGATCAACTTCAAAATTCAACCGAAAAATGCTGGCCATACTGATTTAAATGTAATAAATGAAAACATAAATTTGAAGCCAAAAAATTTCAATAACAGACATCTAGCCAGGCTATATTGTATATCAATATTTTGCCAGATGATCTGAATGTACTAATTCGATGGACCGTGATGATAAGAATTTGAGTATAAGTTTGGAGTGAGTTTGATGAGGTTATTAGAGGTGAAATGTTAATGAACCCCCCGCCCCTCCTACCCCTATCCCCTTGTTTTGTCGACAAAATTGTTCCTCTGTTCCGAGACCTTGCAAGATACACACCAACCTGACTTCCTGAACTCGACGGCCAGTGACGAGGTGGAACCCGACTATATGGTCTAGGGCAGTTCTGATGAAGGTACAGGGACTCTGATCTTGTTGACAAAACTGCTTATTAATCGATTCCCCGCCCAGACAAACAACAAGCCGACCATGCCGATTCGATAGCCCATGACCACAAGTAGTCCCAGATTATAAGTTTGGGGAAACCTTGATCCTCTCCATGTTCCGTCAATAAAATCGTTAACTCACCCCAAACCTATTATCAAAATCTATAGTCAGATTGGTGTCTATCTTATAAACTGTCGAATGACGAAAGATCTCACCGATAAAACATAGGAAAATCAAACAGTCACCTCCACAACCTAATCACATCCGACCAAAACCCATAACCAAAATTTACCCGTGGTCGTGGGGTATCGAATCGGTACAATCAGAATGGTGTCCATCTGGCACAATCTCGAGTGATGAATGATTACACCATCGAAACATGTTGAAAAAAAATCCACGGTTACGGACCATCGAGTCGATATAGTCAGACCGTTATTTGTCTGGCACAACCCCGAATCGCTAATTATTTTAACGATATTTACAAAGCGGTAAATACTTGATAATTATTCAACTTCTTTATCGACTATTTTTGGCTGTATATGAAAATTTTGGTTATCACAATTTCTCAAGTTATTACTAAAAATATTATTCATAATCCAGCCTTTAATTGCTTTCCAACTTCTACTTAGTAAAATACATAATCAAATTTTTGAAATGGTTATGGTCGAAAAATAATTTTTCGAAATTAATAAAATATCAGTATATACAGATATATAATCCGCACCCATTTGAAATTCACACGGAGCTTGTTTCACACCATAACCAAATATACCATAACTTATTTCATTTCCTTCAGTTTCCCCGAATTTCCAACATGAAGTTGGTCTGGACAATTTTTCAGCGATAACCAGCGAACCGCTTCAATTGAGACCTTCACAAGATACAACGCTTAAATTAACGCTACGTAAATTAATATTGGTATTTCAATTTTATTTGATGTTTTTTTATGATACATGTGTTTTGGGCTGATTTTATAGGTTAGTTACTTCCGGCTGGGATATTTAAATTTACTACATAATATTTTTAACTTTCGAGTGAAGTAGTAGAGAGAGAGACACGATCAACGATATCGTTTTTTTCACTTTCGGCTAACCAAATTTTGGCTTTTCCATTGAATTGCCCAATTATAAAGTAATGAAAAACAATTATGAAAATTAAATTAACAGATAAAAAAAATTAATAAGAAATTCACATAAATTTAAAAATTTAATTTATCAAAAAATCAAAAATTAAATATAAAAATTATTAGAAGTTTTTGTATTTACGACCGATTGCATCTACGAAAAAATTGGAACTAACCATACTGAAAAATATGGTTTCACCAAAACACATATAGGAGCGACAACCGGTTTCTATTGAGCCTATCTGATAGAGATATTTCTTTGTATCATGCTACATACAAGTAGCACCACATATAAATAGGATATAAACAATTCGACGTGTCTGATAACTTTTGGATTTTGACATATTGCAAATTAATTGACAAATGTCGCTAATAGGTTTCAGCTAAAAAAGTTTTGGTTTAGCTGGTCTATTAACATTTGATAAGATAAGACACTTGAGCGTTAATTAGTTTGGAATATGTGAAAACCTCTTAAACAGACCCGTATGATTCCTAGTCATCAACAAATATGGCCTGTCCTGGGCCCATCACTGGAGAAACTATTTACTCTAAAATTATGATGTTCTATGGTTAACTGAACTTTTTGAAAAAAATTTTTAATTAAAATATTCAAAAATTAATTTTTGCGAAATAAAAAAACAAGTGCTAATAAAAATGTGTTTTCAAACAACATTCGGTGAATTTCATCAAGTCACCTCATTAATTTCACTCGATTCAAAATTAAAGTTCTCTTAGAACTTGCTCCATTAATCTTTCAACCGTACCGAGCACGAGTGCTGAAAGTGCCATCTTTTCTCTATCATCAAGATGGATTTCTACTTGCCAGTATCCGCTTTTAAGATCCCTAGTATTGAAAATGTTCCCAATTGGCAGCGTGTCCAAAATGTTATCAATATAATATTTAATTGTCCGTCTACCCCAGTTCGTTTAAGGCGGATTCAGTGTTGCGTTCTTTCGTTCCTTCCTTGGTTCTGAATTTTTTTAAACCAATTTCATAAAAATGACGGTTAAAATGACGTTTTTCTCCTTGTGAATTTTTTTCAGTAACTATGATTTAAAAAAAATTTCAGAATGAAGAGAGGAACGAACGAACGCAACACTGAATCCGGCTCAATTGTTTTTTTGTCTCAAATCACTTATTGCTATACAGGGTGTCCCCGATTGGGATGCTAATCCGTTAAGGGGTAATTCCTTGGTTCATTTCATGAAAAAAATCGTATGTTAGGGGGGAGGGGGAGGGGGTCAATTTGTGATATCCTTTGAGATAAAGGGTGTTTAAAAAATTTGGTTTGGGAAAAAAGTACAAGCGAATATTAAACTGTAACTTACAAAATATTTATCGGAGGGCAACCAACAAAGCCTCATTTGATGATCAATTGAATAGGCTATATTTAAGATCTAATTGGCTATCTTGCATCTGTATCCATTTAAAAGCTATGACGTTTTAAAGTTAAAAAAAATTTAAAAAAATATTTTTTTTTATAAAATTGAGTTTTTCTCAAAAAAATCTCCTAATAATTTTTTTTTTACCTAATTTTAATCTGCTATGATCTCCTCTACAATCCCCCAATCCGTTATTTGCACCCACGTGCTATAGTTTTTCATCATCTTCATCTCAATGAAGAATGAAAACACTAAACACAAATATTAAACTGTACGTCCCAAAAGATTTATTTAAAAATATATTATTTTTATAAAAACCGTATTTTCTCAACAAAAAAAAAAACAATTAAAATATTTTAAAAATTAAGTTTAATTCAGTGCGACCTTTTCTACAGCGCCCAATACAAGGTTCAGCTCGAGAATAAAACAACTACATAAATTTATAAAAGATGCTCAAAATGTCCTCCTTGTGACTGAATGCAGACTAATGTTCGTTTAAGTATACCTTTCGTTATTTCAATTCTTGGTAATCCTTCCATAATCTGTTGAGCCGCTGTGTGTATTCTTTGAATTAGTTCTTCTTTTGTTTCAATCTCTTTGGAGTGTACAAGGGCCTTCATCATTCCCCATACATAAAAATTTAATACAGTTAGATCGACCGATTTTGCAGGCCAACGAATTGGACTATTCCTTCCAATCTAATTATTTGGATAATTTTCGTTTAAAAAATTACTAACAATTATGCCGTCGTGACTTGGTGCACCATCATGTTGATATGTATGCAAGAATCTGCTTTCAAGAGGAACATCACCCAGAAGGAGTAGTAAATCGTTTTGTAAAAATTGTAATTAGCGTTCCCTATTTAATGTCGATGGTAATATGAATGGTCCAATTAAATTATCGCCAATTACACCAGCCCATACGTTTACACTGAAGCGATGGTGAAATAAGGTTTGTTTTTTCGAATGTGGATTTTCAGTATAGCCCACGTGTGTAGATTGTGAAAGTTTGTTATGCCGTCTTTTGTGAATTGAGATTCATCCGTCCAAAGAATACGTTTCACAAACCTATCATCATCAAAATTCTTTTCAATCAACCAATTACAAAATTCCAATCTTTTATTGCGGTCTATCGGTAATAGTTCATGGACGGGTGTTGTATGATGTGGATGAAGTTTTTCCTTCTGCAATACTTCATGAATTCTGTGGCGAGAGACGTTCAATTGTAAGGAGAGCCTCCGTATGCTGATAGCGGGCTTTGCTGTTACATTTATTATTTCGTCATCGACATCCAAATGATTTGATGAGACTGCATGGGGCTCCGCCCGCATACTTGAACTTGTTATTATATCTGGCAGTTTTCTATGAGTATTTGTGAATACTCTCGCGTCCGGAATGCGACGCTTTGGGAATCTTCGCTGATATTCAGCGCCAGCTCTTGATGCGTTACCATCGCAAATTCCATATTCAAAATGGATATCCACGTACTCCTCACCCGAGAACTGTGCTATTGTGATATTAGTTTTATTAAATTAATTTTATTTTCTGGTTCAAAGCAACGACACAACACTAGATTGTTTCTCAAAACTAATGAAAATATTTAATTTTTGTTTTTCAACATTTAAACAAATGAGTTGATAATCGTTTATTATTTTACTGATGAAAAAATTGTTGCTATTTCTACACTACAATATCTCTTGAATAAATTGAGAAATTTATGTGTAGTGTTTTTATTCTTCATCTCATAAGTAAAAAACTATAACACGTGTGTAAAAATAACGGATTGGGGGATTGTAGAGAAGATCATAGCGGATTAAAGTTTGGTAAAAAAAAATTATTAGGGGATTTTTTTGAGAAAAACTCAATTTTATAAAAACAAAAAACCATTTTTTTATTTTTTTCAATTTTAAAACGTCATAGCTCTTAAATGGATAAAGATGCAAGATAGCCAATCAGATCTTAAATATAGCCTATTCAATTGTCCGTCAAATAAGGCTTTGTTGGTTGCCGTCTGATAAATATTTTATAAGTTACAGTTTAATATTCGCTTGTATTTTTCCCCGAACCAAATTTTTTAAACACCCCGTATCTCAGAGGATATCAAAAATTAACCACCGCCCCTCCCCCCTAACATACGATGTTTTTCATGAAATGAACCAAGGAATCACTAATTAACGGATTAGCATCCCAATCGGGGACACCCTGTATAAAACGAGTAACTTTTCATACATATTACGGCTCTTTAAATCATAGATGGCTTTGCAATTAGTTAGGGAATCTGTTAAATACCTATAAACCAGTAAAATTGTTTGATCCCTAGTAGAATACGTCGAATGATATCTCTCCAGCGAATATGTATATGTTCATGTTATATAGTGTTTTTCTGTCAACCGCAGTCTATTAACATATACTGGAATTGTTGGATTCCTAGCCACCCCTTTATATAAGCGCTTACCCAGTAGAACGTGCCTATTTGAAAATGCTAGTGTTTTTATAAAAACGTAAACAAATTTGTAAGTCTACAACACCCGTGGAACTAATAACTGATAAGTGTTTTTCGAAAAGTTGAAATTGTTCCGTTCAAAACTGTCACGCGCGGAATTAAAAAAAAAGAACTTTTTGGAATTAAGTAATTAAGAAAAAAGGAAGATAAGTTTAATTTCGTTCTAATAACTGAATATTATCTTTCATTTTCTAGGATGTGTTATTTGGATCGTTTTAGGATAATCCAAAAGAAAAAACTGATTTTCGTGTGCGTATTTTAATAGAAATATTCTGAAGAATACAACAAATTAAATCCATTTTTAAGAATTATGGCTCCGACAACTGGACGATATCCAACCTGAAAGGTCGAAAATAATTTTCAGTTCCTGAGTACTTTGGAATCATGAACAGAACCAGGCCAATTGGCACAGATCACATATAAACTATGATACGGTCCTGGCACTATCGTTACAATAAGTGCATGTTTACCGCAACGATTTACATAGTTCGATTCATTCACGTTAGGTGCATCTATGTTAACCATTGTTTCATCGTTACAACTACCTACTTGAGCAAAACCTTCAGTAATCATTATTTGCGACGGTAAATCTCATTCACAATAGCGTTTGTCACACGATGAATCGTTCTGCTTACTGTTAATTAATGAATGCCGCGGGCATCGTTGCAATTTCATCGTATTGTGAAATGGAGAGTATCTCAATAGAGATACGAAGATAGGTTCCTGCTCATTACGCCGTTAAAGATTATGTATAACAACTGAATCGCGAGTTAAAGCCGTTTCACGACTGGGATTCATTGTTAATAAAATAAAGGAAAGCTACCAAGTACCAGTTTGTTCGTTTTGTGAAACATGTTCGTTACTTTTACCTTGTTTCTTCATCTGCAGCATCCAATGCTATGTTTTTATTTGTATGAGTTCATTACTTGCTTAGTTATCTACTGCTGGCGATCGCATTCCATGCAATTGTCTGTGTTAAGACTATTCGATGTTTACTAAATATGGTCTGTCTGTAAGTAGCAGTTAAATGTCTATGTTAAATGGCAATTTTGGCGAGACCGGTCCCATTCCCATACAGCCGTACAGTATCCTTGGTGTAAACCGAGGATTCTATCCCAATTCGCGAAATAAATCTGTTGTCTTAGCTATTTTAATGATTTTGACCCAAGGCAAGGTAACCAACTGCCCTATTGTTAGATATCTTGAATATTTGCAACCTTACAACATTACAGGCTGGACAACTCTATATATGAAGTGAACATCACCGTCACCCTCGTTGAATAAATCCTCATACTAGCTACCTTAAGCCAGCTCTACGAGCTGTAAATCTTTGATAATCGTGACCAAAAATTTAGTTGGAATTCGAATTTCGTTCGGCAACATCAGGGCGTACTTGGTTAATCTCAGAGCGGTTCAGCGGAAAAGTAGGTTCACTTGCTTGATTATGAAGGAAAAAATATTGTAAAAATATTCGGAATAAATGCTGAAAATTAGAAATGAGCAAACATATAAATAACATATGAATCGTTAAAATCAGTCGCGATTTTTTTACTGGTCAGCACCGGAACTCGAACCCGAATAACAGAACACTAAACGAATCGGAACCAACTATGTTGACGCTCTCATGAATTTATCAGTATTGACCAATCCGTTGGAGGATTTTCCAAATAAAAAAGAAGCCTAAATATTTACTAACACAGAATAATGTTTCCCCTACATGAATCGAGATTGTCCCAAGCCTCAATGTATCTCAGTCTAAAAGCAGCAAACCATGTCATACCTAAGATGAAGCATAGTGGTGCAGGTAAAATAATTTATCTGTAAAGCGTTGGGGGAAGAGTGATGGCAATGCATCTAGCAATGGTCTATAGGCTGTTAAGTTTGGTAATTTAGAAACTCGAAAGTGGCAGACAAACTTGAAAAGCTAAGTTTGTCATATTTCGAAAAAAATTTAGTATCTCAAGTCTTATCAAGGTGTTTATTAATTCCTTTTCATTTATTCCTAGAATGAGAAACAATCCAAGCTAAGATACAATACAAGTCTGGAGAGCAGGTTGAACAACTGACTTTGAAATGAGAGGCATGAACGAATGCCGAAGTTAAACGGGGCGAATCCTGGATAGTGTGCAGAATATGTAATAGTTTCTCCACTCTTTGTTGGATGTGTTAGCCTGCTATAAGGAAGTCGTATTTTGCAAAAAATAATCTTCAGTCGTTTTATTTTTGAATCTCCTGGCAATTTTCAATGTTTTTATGATTTAAACCACAAAAGTTTGTTTCGCAATCTTTCTTTTGTTTTCTCTTAATAACTGTCAAAACAGCATTTTAAAATGCATTAGAGATTGCTTTAGATAAAGACAAAGCTCTCCATCCAATAATCTAAGATGAATAAATTTTTCCCAGTGGATCTAATTCGAGGAAGAATAGTTGCCAGTCGACTTACTTCCTGTGGGTTATGGTTTATTCTGTAATTGTAGATGCTTTAAGGTTAATGTTAAAAGATAATGATCTGAGGTAACAATATCATGGGTCACCTTCTAATTTAGAATCGATTTGACTCTCTTTAGGAAGCTGATAAATCAAATTTTATGGAAAATTTTATTGGTCGGTGGATTGGATCCCTCACCACAATTAAATCAGCATAATTCTAATTTATAGTTTTTCTTACCAGTGAATTCTAATGATTTGGAATGAAGAGATAAACATTACATATTTTAATCATAAATTTAGTTTTGCGGACAGCATATTTCAAATTATTTTATTTTGTTCCAAATCATGCTTGCTAATCCAGGTCAATTCGTTTCGCAGCAGCATTCACATTTTATCCAGCATTGAAAAACTGTTTAGAAAACCTAACCACTGCGATAAATTGGGCGAGTAAAAACTACTAGTGTACAAAATTATTTCTTGGAAGGTTCGGACTACATTAAAAACGTCATGGGAAATTTCCAGATCATGGATAACCACCGTTTAATGACGAATTAAAAATTTTAAAGATCAAATATTGCATCAAATGTTTGTTTACCGTATTTTTAAAATTAGTTTGTTTTGAAAAGCTAATTTAATATTTCTGCTGTGGAATGTTGTTTAGATCTTCTATTATAAACGTGATCTATGCGTGATCACCAAGACTCGCATTATTGATCAAACCCATTTATCAAGTCCATTTCTTTTATAAAAGTTCTAATATCTAAATTATGGATCGAACAACATTCTTGTAATCGCAAAATTTTATATTATATTAGATGATTCATTCTAGAGATATTTGACATAACAAATATAATTCCGGGGAAATTATAATTCGTGGGATAGCTATCGTCAAATTGAATCATCTCTTTCACCGCGATATTACACCCTAATTGCAACTATTACAAGTTGGATTAAGCTAAACAGCAAACCACGCGAATAACCAAATGAAGCAAAACACTACAATGGTTTTTGAACTTGGCAGCAAGTTTGCTTGACAGTTAAATATAAAAAATGCACATCCCACATATTCAATAATAAATTTATTTTCAAAACCATCACATTTCTTCGCGCATAATAAACAGTTTATTCAACCTGTCCCTCTTCTGTTTTGTATTAAGCGCGATCGCGAGTATAGATCAACATATTTTGTGTTTGGCAGCGCACAAACAATATTAAAATTCCATGTCGTATATTAAATGTGTATATGAAAAATTTAATCCACTTTATAAAGCAACTTTCAATGTCTCCAATGTAAGAGATCATATAATATAAGTAAAATGTATAAGACCGCCACGAAAGGTTATGAAAGTTGTATATTCATATATTAAACGTCAATGAAACAAAAACGAAACCAAAAAAATTAATTCTTAATAATTACTTAATTTTGTAATATTATATCTTTGATAATTATAATATATAAGTTTTTTTTTATTTTTGAAAAGCGCCACATGAATATTAAATTAAAATTACAAAATTCGCGGGCGGCATTTTCTCCCGAACTATCTACGCAAATAATTAAAGTAAACGAGTAACTCAATCCTTATTTTACGTGATTGTTATTTCTACGTAAAAGATTAATTAAAATTTGAGATATTACGTTTAATTATTTTAACCCTTCTAATTCGTACATAATCATAACATAACATAACACCGCGCTAAATAAAATCATTGTGTATTTAGGACGAAATTTTAAACTCCCTTAAATACATCATCTTGTGGCGTTAATATGTATATACAAAGATGTTGCGTTAAATATCAAGGTGAATTATATACGTACCAGGCCACATCATCTACATGTTACAAAATAAATTGAAAGTAAAATATCATGTTCAACATAATAATTCAATTGTATTAAAATAAAATAAAAATATAAAATTGTTAAATTTAATTATATTATATTTAAAATGTAAATTTATAGATGTATAATGTCGATATATAAAATAAAATTAAAAATCCCTTGTAAAAAGGAAATTACACTTTGAAAACATATTTCTTCAATTTTCACAAAAAAAAAAGAAAAGAAAAAATCCTAGACAATTTGAAAATTTAATTGATTATAGCACTTAAATTTTGACAAAATAATTGGTATACGAAGGAGATGAAATGAAAAATTTGTTCATAATTTATTTTTTAACCCCTCTAGGCGTACAATTACAACATTAATTTCCTATAAAAAAAAATTAAAAAATATTTTTTCGTTCAATAAAATTTATGTACGATAAAATCACAACCTAAATAATAACGATTTATTTACATTCCGAAAATCTGAAATCGAGATGAGTTTCCTCCGCGATTCCGACAAAATGGATTGAATGTTCATAGTACGGTACATTTATTATTTTTAATAGTACAAGGGTCGATCAATAAGTACCCGTGTTTGAAGTTGACATCACGAATTAATCGTGGGCGTAGGAAAGTGAGGAAATTGTTGAAAACGTGCAGAATATGAGTGCGCGAAGTAGCAGAGGCCGTATGCGCATCGTACGGAACGACAATGTATATTTTAAATAATAAATTTGAGAAAAGTGTCAGCTCGATGGGTGCCGCGTACCGTATTCGCCTGACCTGACTCCCTGCGACAGAAGCGTATTTTGACGATAAATCGAATTTTTGGAGGGGTTAAAGAAATGTTGAGAAAAGTGTATCGACATAAAAGGAGATTACGTTGAAAAATAAAAAAATAAAAATTTTAAAAACTTGCATCTTCATTCTTTACTGGGTAGTTACTATTCGTTAAATTAAAAAAAAATTATATAATAAAACATGTTTCACATGTTTTCCAACTATAATGAGAGCTGTATCGTATACAAATGTTGCTATTGTAGTTGTACTTCATTCGGTAAATCGCTCGTATAAAGGATAAACAGATTACGTCCAAATACGCTACCTTGCGGTATACTTGCTAATATTCTTTGTAGTTCAGAGTACGCGTTTTCAAGTTGGACTTGAAAGTGCAGATCTGCAATGTAGGATCTAAAAATCTGATATCTTGCTTAGGCAGGTCTCGATGCAGTTTAAATTTAAGCCATTAGTAAGAACCTTTGCCGAAAGCTTGAGCCACATCTTAGAAAATACTGGAGTAGAACTTATTCTCAAGTGCATCCTTAATGACATCCGTTATTCTGTGAACTTGTTCAACAGTAGAGTTATTTTCTCTAAACGGAAATTGGTGTGAGGGAATTAAACATCCTTCTTCTATTATAGGTTTCAGCTTCTTAAGCAACAGTTTTACAAATATTTTGCTGGCTGCATTAATTAATTCAACTAATTTACGCAAGCCTTTCTCGAAAATGGCATTCACAATTTGCCAGGTAAATTAAGCAGGTAACCCTCCAAGAACACGGTATTCCAAGAACACGGACACCTTAACAACAACAAAAAATTAAAACGGTACATTTTCACTTTCCCGTTTTTATAGTCCCGAACAACACGGTTTCAAAGAGCACGGAACGATTCAATCGTGTTCTTGGAGGGTTTCCTGTACATAAATAAATTCGTTTTGTTTATAAAAAATTACTCGTAACGTGTATGGTTCCAGAGATACAAGCAAAATTTAATCTGCATTAAAGTAAAATAATTTTCTCTAAGTTCGACGGCTTCCCAAAAGAGTAACTATAGGAAACTTAAACATAAGGCCAAAAGAAATAATTTGCAGGGAGATCAGGATAGCTTCATTGTTGCTCAATAATTATTACACAGCTTAAGGTATGCTTTATGGAGAAATGGTATACCTACCAGGAAAATGATAGACTTAATAAAAGTTTTAGTTATCGTCTTCTAAAGGAGCCATTAAGGAACTCCTCTACGTCCATTTTCCAAGCAGCGCAGTAATCAATTTTTAATATAATGACGCTGAATTA
Organism: Nephrotoma flavescens; assembly: GCA_932526605.1. Classification (NCBI taxonomy): domain Eukaryota; kingdom Metazoa; phylum Arthropoda; class Insecta; order Diptera; family Tipulidae; genus Nephrotoma; species Nephrotoma flavescens. The sequence continues at coordinate 226,358,149 of OW052222.1, read as the reverse complement.
GAGATTCCAAACCGGTTTTTACCAAAACCAGGTTTTCCGTAAAACCTGGAGAAAAATGTAAACCGAATTAACCGGTTTTCTAGTTTTAAAAACCGGAATTTCACAATTTATTTTCAAGCTACATGTATTAGTTCAAATTCAAACGTTATCAATACCTGCAAATTTTGGTGTTTTTCATGTACACTCTAGATTTATAGTCTCTCAGTAAGTAAATGATACCCGTTTTTCTGCGTCTCTACGTCTGAAGAACCATATGGAAAAATACCCGACTATTTTCAAAACAAATCAAATAATACTTTACCGGCAGTATTAGGGAGCTTAAATGCATGCCACGCAATATTCTTTAAAGCAATCTGTCAATAGGTGTAAATTAAAGTAACAGTCGAGAGCTTGTGTGGCCAAAATCAGGATTTGTGTAGTGTTGATATTGCCTTACAATTTATGTTAGATGAACTATCCAAGCAAAATAATTCATTTGCCGCACACATCATCAAAGAGGCTTTGATAGAACGAATATCGGAAAAAAGATTCAAATATGGTGATCTTTACGAGTTTCTAAATTTTTCGCGGCTTTCCAATACTACTCTCGACGATTTCGGCATTCTTAACAAAATTGCTGAGACAAATTTAATACAACAAATGGTATTAATTATCGAGCAGTGTTGCAGCACAAGAGGCGATTCAGATGCAGCCGTTAGGGAAAACGAAGTTGATTCATTTGCTGTTTCTGACGAAGGCGAACGTTTGAATGAACTGTCCGTTAAAGGAAAATAGATCATGTTTTAGTAAAACGAACAAGTTCCTTTAATGAATTTTAATCACATTCGGGAAAAACATCTAAAAAAGATTTATTGAGTATTATACGAGCTGAGGTAATATATTTCAAAGACGAGAGAATTAGAGGAAAATACCTTACTCTGGTTTATAGTTATTTGGAAACAATCCGACCATTTTTTACAAAGGTAAGGTCGTCCCTATCGGATCAAAGTATTGATAATTTTTGCTTTCTAAGGGATTATTTTAATAAAAAATAATTTTATATAATTTAATGTAATATTTTAACAAATTTGTTAAAAAAACAATTATTTTAATTTCGAATATGAGATGAATTTACACATAATAAATTATTTAAGTTTTGATACGTTACATGATAATAAACGAATTTTTGTTTTTTGATTTGCTTTATAATTGGGAAACGTTGGCAAATTTCCTTATACAAAACCGTTGAAACCGGTTTTGAAATTCTCGAAAACCGAAAACCGAGTTTTGAAAAGTTGCTACGCTTTTGGAATCTCTACTCTGATTTCATCAACACCAGAGTTGATACTATGGACTGGAGCTTTGTTCGAAGAATGACCTCTTTCGACGTTTTGCAATGTAGTTTCTTCTTTATAATGTTCAAAAATAGAGGTCGGAATGGGCTTTTCCCTGCTGAATTAGTGTCGTTTTTAGCTCATTAAAAATGAATTGATACGTCCCATTTAGGCAGGCATTGCTTTCCGATCTTTGCTCAGAAGTCGAGTTTTGTTTATTTATAATTTGGGAGCTCGGATTAAACTGATCATAAAAGTGTTCACCAAATTAGCCCGTCTTCTACATTTCTTAAATATTTTATGCTTTTTACCAATCATATTAAAAGTAAGACTTATCTCAGTAACGTGAAATATGCTTATTGAGATTGCAAGCTCGGTGAGATCGCATACTAAATGCTAAATGTATTTACATTCCAAGTCATTCCACATGCTATGAGAGCACTTCGTTTTCCACAATTATTAATACTTAAAACAATTTGAACAAAAAAAACTGTTGTCAGAAGGATCAAAGCCGTGGTTAAATTTATGATTGCCAAATTTCAATTAGATGAAGGGTTCATCTCTATTAAGAGTTTCTAAAGAGTATCCTCAAAAAATATATTTTCCCTCTGTGGTGGGTTTTGGTAATCAGCGAATTATCTTGAAATCATCCACAGTCGGGCTCACAGTCCTTACAGTCTCTGGCAATGTCTCTTACAAGGCGAAACATTTAAATGGTATTTTTGTTGTTTGATAGTAAACTATCGTGGAAACATCGTTTTAGAGCACAAAGTTGAAAAATTCATCACTATTTTGAGAATGCATTAAAGTATCATCTTGTTAGTTTTCAGGATGCTGTGAGTTTTTTCATTGTCCCTATTAAAATATTTTATTACAGGTAATCCTTGTTCGACTTCATTTCATTTGAAATGCGTTAGAATTTGGAATGCATTCGTGGCAAATCTAGGACACAGTCATATTTGATAATTTCACTTGTATAATTCAGGAAATTGCTATACTTATTAAAGTTTCTTTCGAAATTAGTTAAAAACTGTAAAATGGTTTTAAATGTTATATGGTATCCCAAAAGAGTAACTGTAATTTCGATACCTGCTCAGTGACATTGCCGGTAAAGTCATAGCTTTGTTATGGATGTTTTGAAACAGACTGTCTTCACATAAATTTGAGGATTTAATTAAAAATTATTACTTGCGTCGATTTTAAGGACTGTCTATTTCGCCCTACCCATGGCATCAGTCGCTATATGTGACGGCTGTTTCGACAATGGTTACACAAATCTACACAGTGCTTTCAGAACATTAGAACCCATTTGTTAGGTTTTGAAACCCTTCATATCAAAAAGTATGGTCTACTTCATCACCCACTCAAATCGTATAAAGAAATAATTTATTCATCTTTTAATTAAAAGTATTTGTTCCTTTTTAAAAAGTATTAAGTTTCATTAAGGTATTTCTAAAAATGAAATTTTCGAGATATTGAATAAAAAACGGACTGTGAACGTGTCTTCATGCGATTTAATTTCCCATGATTTAATTGCGGATTGAAAATTAGATCATATTAAACTAAATGCTTATTCCTATTTATAATCGAATTTATAGTGAGACATTCGTTTAAGCACACTATGAATTTTTAATATCAGCACTTCTAGAAACAAATTATTTTAACCTTGTTCAGATAGTTTAATTTGTCCATATAATCTTATATCTGTTGTAAGACCACATTGAACAAAAAAATTTAGATAGAGTATAAACGCACTTGTGACAATACAAAAATAATAAGCTAAATTTAAGAAAAACGTTAAATAATTAAAACCCGTTTTCGGCCGCTGGTCGATTTTTAGCTAGCCAAAATAATTTTGTTTTCCAAATGTTTCGTTATCAAAATTAAAATTAATCTTTCGGCACTTCAAAAAAAAATAGAAATTCTTAAAAACGTACGGACCTTTATATCACAGTATTGATTTTAAAAAAACACTTTTTAGGAGGTTTTTTTAAATGCATACAAAAAAAAATATATTGAAAGTGGGCAAAATCGTTGATAACAATAATAACATGCCGGTTTATTCAAATAAAAAAAGAAACCACAAATTGAGCCATACTACACACGGATGCATAAGACCGTGAAGTCCTTTCTTTCCCCTTTTACCTACAAAGTTCGTTTTAACTGCGACATTAAATTTTTCGGTGAATCCGAAAAATGAAAAAATAGAAATGAAAATAAAAAAATTTAAGGCCATTTTTGAGATGTAGATTTTTGTTTAAATTTTATTTTCGAGAGAACAGAATAAAACAATACAAAAATAAATTGGTGTTTTATAAGGGTTTAAATTAACAATAAAAATCTATTACGACTTAGTTTGAAACCAGAAGCTGAAATCGTGTGTAGCTTGGCTGATTAAGTGAAGAAACTCATGGTCGAAGAATCGACCATTGGCTGAAAGGATATCAGTTTTAATATCCTTCAAAGAATTTCAAACAGAAGGCAATGTCTCAAAAAGATTTCCAGGTTAAAGTACCCGAATGATTACTTCGTACATCGGATAAAACGGTACAATAACAACCTGACAGATGTGATGCTAAATCAAATCCACCTAAAAAACTTCCACGCGTTACAGGAGAACACGTCATCACCAAAGAGCAGGAAGCCAGAGCCCGACGCTGTAGTGTCATAAACACACCATATTCATTTGCTTGAAACACTTGCATACTAAGTGCTTCATAAAATACCATGATAAATAAATATTTAATTCTTTATTAATTTTTTCAATTAAAAATGAATTCTCTAACAAATCGCGCTTTTGTTAAAAGATTTATACGTATTAGGCCAATGGTCGACTTTTCGATTACTTTTTTTCCTTGGTTTTGGATGTTTTTTTTATTTATCAAAAGGGTGATCGAACAGCGTCCTAACGAATTTTGGTGACGGCCGGAAATGGGTTAATATTTGGTGTGACCCCACCGTTTTGAATTACTGGATCAATTTTGGTCCAACATTCACGGATGGCACTTTTTAATTTAATTACTGAATCATATTGTCGTTCATTTTCAACCCCCCAAAGATTCTCGATGGGACTACGATCTAGTCTTGATCGTCGAAATTCGTATTCCAAGAGTTCAATGTACATACTGAAGTGCTGTCGAAACGTAGTAAAGCATATGGGAAGCTTCCCTCGATAGAAAATGATTCCCATCCATAAGACTTCCGCCACTAAAATTTCTAGATTTCACCAAAAAGTCGAACACCCCTTTTGTCTTAGTTGTGTCACCTGTCGTTTCATACGACAATCATTTTACCTTACTCTCTAAGTCGATTGAAGTGACAAGAATGATATTCCATTAGTCGTTTAAAAAGTTTCATGTCACCTGAGGTGATATTTGTAGTCGTGCAAATTTTTTAGGCGAGACAAGCACGAAGAGGAACAAAGTGTAGGTTTAACCTTTTCGCGGACACACAATTATTTAAGGATGTTTGTTACAGGACACAATGAAAACAGAAACGCTTCTCCTGGGACACAGAAAAATACATTCAATATTAATCATATGAAAACAACGTCGTGTTTTTATTTGATATTTTGTTTGCGTCGGTATATGCCGACGTGTCCGCGAAAGGGTTAACATTATGTATTTTGATACGATTTGATTAATTTTTGTCACGTCACCCCAGCCGACTAAGAGAATAAAATTTTATAGACGAAGTGACAAGACGATTGTCGCGTCGTACGAAACAACACGACTATAAGAGAATAGAGAGTGTAAATTAACTTTTCGGGAAACGAGTTATAGCAAAACGTGGGAGAGTGGTAAGGCGCATGAAACTTGAAAACAAGGGCTTTAAACGGATGGGGGGGGGTTCATACGTCATCTATTGCCGACTGTACCCGATCTATCTAAATGCCGATACATACGAGTTTGAGACGGAACAAAAAATAAACAATAAATAAAAAAACACTCGCGCTACGCCGCGATTTGGCGGGAAAATGCCCGACTGCATAGTAATGTTAAATTGTTTTTCGTAAGAGAAAACCATTCTCTCCCGATCCGTTATCCACGACATGGGATTAAGAGCAAATTTAACACCATTACTCTTATGCCCAATTTTTCCTTTATTTGCCCTTCATGATAGTCGATTTCGTGTAGCTTCTTCATAAATTTGGCATTTCTGGCGAGCTGAGATTTTGCTTCGGCTTTTTGTTGAGGTTTTTATGCCATAATTTTACCCTTTTTAATAAAACTAAGAATAACGCTTTCAGAATGCCCATTTCATTATTGGAGTATTCTTCCTCCTTAATTTGTAAAGACGACAGCGGCTTTCCTTCAGATAATATTTTACCCTTACGCATTGCTGTAATAAAACTTGCAAAATTTAAGACAAAATATTACAATTATTATTAATGTAACTACATATTTTGAAAAATGGCTGCGTTTATACGAATGTCGACCACTTGCATCTTTAAATATTCTGCGTCTTTATCTTAAAGCAGCTGTTGCAAGTTTGATACAATGATAATTTTTTTAGTGCCCATCTTTCTTTGCGGTTTCCAAATATAACTTTTATGTATACGTTCGATTTTTTATTTCATCTCTTCTAGAAGTAGAAATGAAGGACAAACACTGAACTATGTACTTTGTCAATGAAATGATTGACTTAGGCAAAAAATATTTAAATGAAACACCGGAACTCGGTTGGAAAAAAATTCTCCAATTTAATCATGACTTCATCCAAGACATTAACGAGATGGAACGTAGACATAGAATCTGCAGTTGAACGTTGTATTCTGTTGTACTTCAACTTAATTTATCAGACAACTTTGGTCTTATTTGCGGTCAAGTAAACAAAACAATAAAGGCCATTGATGTACCCACTCATTTCAAAATTACAGATGATAATCAAACTCCTAATATAAATTGCAAGCTATTTCGAAATCGAAAGTGACCGAAGAATAATTATATAATTATATAAATTTAGAAGGCTGTGTTTAACAAGCCTTCGGGTATAAATCGCGAATGATCCTTAAAAAAGCAGTAGAACAAGATTGCGCACTATCTTTGTGGTTTCTACATTTATTTAATTTATAAGAAACAAATTCAGAAGATTTACGTAGTTATAACTCTAACGAGATTAGATTTTCTAGATCCAAATCGAATTTTCGCCATCGACAACTAAGACTCTTTGATGGAGTACAGAATTCAGCGCCGACGACCCACCGTCCACGTCAATGTACAGGTTGACATGGAGCTTGCAATGTGCAGGTGGTTTCTGTAGTTGTGTGAGTAGGTGAATGGGTTAATGATGTGGCGTGAATGAGTGGTCTCACAATGGTCCAAAATTGGCGTAAATGTACGATAGCAACCACTGAAACCTAAACCTAACTCTAGATCTACATCAATAATTTTAAACCTAAGCCGAATGAACCACCAATAAAATAAACTCCGCATATGATCAAGATTTTAAAATCTTTTATTATAAATCTTAACACCTTACACACAATTCTCGACAATGCGCTCAGGTATCACGATGAATGGACGAGGTTAACAAAAAGATTAACCTTATACTAAAGTAACCGTTTATAATTCGCCTATTGTGTGTAAATGAAGTAAATTCTGTATAAATTATCCGCATCAAAAACGTTAATAAGAATATTATACAAAAAGGTGATCTTATAATGACGAACGTGATAAAGCGAAATCAAGAAGCGGGTGTTGAAATTAAATTAGAATACCTATTTACTTATATAAAGGAAAACGTGATAAGTTTATTACCACATATCGTCGTATCGCACATAATACGCGATATTACATTTCTTATTCGCGTTTAAATTTCTAATAATCATCTAAACGCGAACCTAAACAAATATTGTATATTTTCTATAGCAGCATGATAAATGAGAGCGTACAAGAAAAAAAAATTAATTAGGAAATAGAAAATTTGACTCACCTTTCCTTGCATAATCAATCGAATTGTTAGTGTGACTGTTGGGTCGTCATTCAAGTTTAGTTCATCCATTTTTATATAATTTGTGTTTTGGGTTAATTAAAAATATTCCCTCAGTTTGATATAAAACTTATTTTTTTTTTGTATGTTTTAATTTAATTAAAAAATATCTTTTATATTATTTGGTTTTTTATTTTAAAAATCTAAAATAATTTAGCGTATAAAAATACTGCTCTAGTGCTGTGTGTATCTCCTTTACTTTTTCTAATAAACTGATGTAAGAGTTAATAATTTATACAAAAAATAAATATTTGTAGTTGCTTTTTAAATTAATTAATTAGAAAAAAAACAATGAAATATAATTAGTTATAAGTATTATGATGACGTTTGATCAAATTGCGGAATAAAGTTGATAGAACTTGTAAAAAATAAATCTGAAACGAGAAAAAAATAAGAGATTATAATTATTATAAAATGTTGACATTCGTCACAATCTCAAATCACAATGATTATACGTATGTGTTACTGTAATTAATTTAATTTGAAAATGTTATTTTAATTTAAATAAATATATAATTAGGTTTCGGTTGTACATAGGTCATATATTTATCATAAATTAATTCACAATTATACTGTCTGTACAAAAAAAAACATGAAAAATAAAGAAAACAACAGGCGACAACCGAAATAGCTGGACAGTACAGATACGCTCGATAAATGTTGGCCTTAACGCCAAGTTGGTTTTGCACGGTTTATTTTGGGCGGATGCACAACTATTATTTAGGACATCGCAGACATTTTATAAAAAATAATTTCATTTTAAAAACCATTGCAGATACAACCAACTGGTGTGCGGATTTTAGTATAATGTCAGATTGTTGTGCACGTATAGGTAGAGTGGTGTTTGAATGAACGAAACGGTTGATCAATGCTTTTGATACAATTTTTAACACAAAATTACCTAAAACTTATACAGTGGGTCAATTAAGTAAACAGATCGGGTGGAGAAATAAAAATAGTTTCGTATTCAACGAGAATTACCTCCAATAAAATATTTGTACACATTTTCTCTTTATATGTGAATACTAAATATTTTTTTTGCGTCTTAGAATTTGTTTGGTGTTCAAATACTTAATTGCTTCACTGTATTTTGGTTTTAAAAAGTACAAATTTGGTGTTGTTGCCAAATTTTATTAAAAGTTCAATGACTTATTATTTCTTATGGTTAATAAGTTTAGCAATATTATTCTAAAACTAAATAATAACTTATCTTTTATAATTAGCACATTTTTACTAAATGTTCAAGATTTTTTAAAGACTTGTGTATTGTCAAAAAAATGTTAATTAAATTATTCTTAAAAAAATCACAAAACCCAAAGCGTAGTTTTAGTCTCTTAAATAGATGTCTAATCAATAGGCAAATAAAAAATTTACCAACTTTGCTGATTATCGGGAACTTATGATAAGTGAGATTAAAATACAAGAAATACATAATCAATGAAATTATCGCATTCACAGACGTCAGTGAACAGCAATCAAATATATTGTCCGGGCCATTTTTGTTTTCTCGACTCGATGAGCGCAATGGATTCCTTCGGGAAATCATTTAGTATGATTATTACTGAAAGATGCGAGTTCATGATTTTCCAACTCACTTTTCTGATGAAGACTTGATCATGTCCACCGATGAATCAGTTAGTTAAAGATCTAGCTGGTACCGCACTGTACACCAATTGGGATGTTTGATCCCAAATGAAAAATTATTCTTATTTTGAAAAACACAATTCCGATAAAGTGCTACGTAATTTTTTCCGCAACTAATTATACAACCTTTAAGTATGATCTCACCCATTTATTATTATTCGAGAGAATCTTCATACAATTCATTAGAATCGCGTTTTGATGGTCAAAGATGTGTGGTAAGTAACTGTTGATATATTCGGTTGTTTAATGTAAATTTAAATTAACCGAGATTTACAGATAGATTCAGCTATTTGGTCTTCTGCCGTAATTTGTTGATTGGCGGCTTAGTCCAGCCGGGGTGAATTTAATATTCTAGTAATAATTATTCCTTGCTGTATTTGAAACGTGCATCTTGATTTTGGTTTTAATTTATGTATGCTTTTGGTCTCGATTACGACCAGAGGGAAAGGTACTGAATATATGCAAATTATGTAAAAGCATTTCGGTAAATTTTCTTTCGAGTTTGTTTGAAATTAATTGCCTTTTTACTTTGTTTACGTAGTAAAATAAAGTATAGTAAGTATAATCTTGGAAAATTTTTACATCGAGATTTTTCCAAATTTACCATGTGTGTAAACTAAATGTCTTCATCTTCTCTGTAGCTCAGACTGATCGGGAAGAAACTTCATTCTTAAGCTTTTTTACCATAAATTTGGAGAACCCAGAGATTTTTGACCCAAATCGGTCCACCGCCAGTAAAAAAACTATTGAACGACAAAAAAACACTTGAATTTATCATTCGACCAGGTACATTGCAGATGAATCTGGTTTGTTTTGGAGAATTCATCGTGCACCAGTTCGGAAAGTTTCCATAGAATCTGACATGCTGAAATTTATCGGACAGCCACGAATTAAAACTATTCTTTTTCATTTTAATATTTTTTATTTTTAAGCTGTTTAAAGAATCGTTCGAAAAACATTTCATGGAGATAAGAAATTCGGTAATTGGATTTATTTGCTGTACTTAACCAAAATTAAAAAAAAAAATCTTGTTTTAAATCCGCCAATTTTTGAAGCAAAATGGACTGGCAAAAAAGCGCTTGCATTGTTAAATAACGCTATCTGCCACTCAACAGATATTTAAGTAGTTTTCATGAACTTATATATGTAATGCTCCTTCCGCCAAACTGTACTGAAATCGAGGGTCCCCTCTTCAATTTCTGGGAAAATCTCGAGCTAGCCATAATTATTAAATGCTGGAAATCAATAATGCTGGCAATTGACGATTATGACTGCGACGATGGTATCCCATAAATTGTAATCTAAAATTGAGCGACAGAAGAGAGAGCAGCAAATTTCAATCCGATGTTGACTTTAGTACAAGGATAGATAACGAAAAACTTCCTGCCCATAGAGATCAACGAGGTTAAACAAGCGTTGGATGAAATGAGGAATTCGAGGTGTATGTCCAAATTTTGGAAAATGTTCAACGTAAACATGAACAAGCCAAGCCGTTAACGGTTTTATTATTTGTTTAGATTGAGCCGAAATAAACGAAATTCCTACTGAGGATGTTTTGATTAAGGAAACAGAAATAACGCAATTTATAAATCAAATATTGTCAAGGTAGAATAAGTAGGTAGTAGAATAAGCTCTGAATTGATTTGAATTTTATATGAAGCTATCGTTTTCTGTGATTACAGTTTTAAATAAACATATCTTTGTTGCAAAATCAACAGTTTTCATTAAATTTTTAATCGCTTGGCTTTTACTCGATATTAGCAACGTTTCGATTTTTGTAAAGCCCGTGGACTTCAATTGGTTGCAATTATCGAGTTTGTGGTGTATTTTGAAAAGAATATCATTTACGTGAAAACGATTAAAAACTAAGATTGTAAATTAAATTTGCAGCAATACCGGGTCCAGATCAGTTTTTCAAAATTTAAGCGGAAATAACTAGTTTTGAAAAAAAAACTGTTTTTCGGCCCCTGTACATCCCAGATGGATTTATAGATCGAGATGACACTTTATACTGAAGTTTTTTCCACATATTGAGATCCAGTGAATTCGGCTCAAATCGGTAAACCGGAAGTGGCTTTTGCAAGAATTTTGAAAACTATACAGCATTTACGAAAAAACGATTAAAAATGATTGTAAATTAAATTTCAAAAAAGTAAGTTCAGATCATTTTTAAATTTTACAGGAAATGACGAGTTTTCAAAGAAAGTCGGACAAAATATTCACCCCTTCCATTTTTTTAAATTAAATTCTTCAAGCCCCCACATTACGAAATATACAGTATTTCAGAATCAGGTTTTTCCCATGCCCGAAAATTAATTTTGTTTAAAAATTAACGAGGGCTGCCTTTCATATTTCGGGATTAGAGAACAAAAACAAATATTAATCATCGAAATCGCTTTATTGTTTTTCAAAATACTCCCCATGAAGATCTATACACTTTTGCATGTGTTTGAACCAATTGTCGAAGCACTTTTTCCACTCTGATTGAGGTATCTCCAAAACATGCATTCTGAACGCAGCAACCGCTTCTTCAGGTGTCGAAAAACGTTGACCTCTCAGTTTGTTTTTTACGTACGGGAATAAAAAGAAGTCATTTGGTGACAAATCAGGACTATAAGGCGGATCAATCATCAAATCGATGTTTTGAGTGCTCAAAAATGCACTTATTTGAGCCGATGTATGAGAGCTCGCATTGTCGTGGTGAAGAGTGATCCGTCTTCGGCAGTTGGTTTTCCTGATTTCTTGGAAGACAACTGGCAAACAAATGGTTGTGTGCCACTCAGAATTGAATGTTCTGCGTTGTTCTAGTGGTACGGTTGCGACATGTCCATTTTTCCCGAAAAAACAGGCGATCATTTGCTTGCAAGTGCTTTGTACGCGAACAACTTTTGTTGGATTCGGCTCATCTTGAAACACCCATACATACAGTCGACTGCTGTTTACTTTCGGGCTCATACGCGTAAATCCACGATTCATCACCTGCCACTATATCATAGACGTGTTTTGAAGCACCGCGATCGTATTTTTTGAGCTTTTCTTTCGAAAAGTCGACACGAGCCTTTTTTTGAGCGATTGACAAATTGTGTGGGATCCAACGCGAACAAATTTTTTTGAAATTCAAATGTTTATCCAATATTGAATGTATGCTGGTTCCACTAATGCCGCCTAAGGTTGTCTCAATCTCACGATAGGTCACATGATGATCTTGCAATATCAGTTCGCGCACAGCATCAATGGTTTCCGGAACAACAACTGATTCAGGACGACCTTCACGAAATTCGTCTTGGAGTGAACTACGACCTCGATTGAATTCATCATACCATCGGTAAACACTAGTCCTTGATGGAGCTTCATCGCCAAAAATTGAATTAAGTTCATCCATGCACTCTTGCTGCCTTAATCCACGTCGAAAGTTGTAAAAAATAATCACACGAAAATGTTCACGATTTAATTCCATTTTTTCGCCGAGATGTTGAGTTAATGAGTACTGTAAACAACACAAATAGCGCTCGAATGTCAAAACGTTCTGAGTACGTATAATCTCAAATATGTCAAACTTTATGATAGAGCTGTCAGTTGCCAGATTGCCACTAGGGTTGTCCAATCCCGAAATATAAAAGGCAACCCTCGTACCAATATAAAAATTAAATAATGCACCTCATTCAATAAAAACCTTTTATTTTTCTCTTCTTTTATTCTGCCATTGTTCCTATGATCTGTACCGTTAGATTAGTTTGATCCTTCTTATTTGTTGATCTAAATCGATTGTGTATATATACACAGAAAAGCAAATACAAAAAAAATGATATGGTCATTTTGACAAGAAAAAAATATTTTTTCTATGACGATCTTGGACAGTAGGCTTTCCAGAAATTTTTAATCGCTATGGAACTGTTTTTCAATGTTTTGCCCGTCTATTAAGGGACACGAGCTTAAGGGGGCTACACTACGTTTCATAACTATAAATCCAATCGTTTTTTTTCTTATTTTAAAAAATTAAAAAATTTGAATGCCAAAAATTAGATAAGTACAAAATTCAGCAAAATATAAAGAAACTGTTGCAAGAGGCAATTGTTTTTTGGGGAAAAATAATTTCTTCTTAATATATCCACTTTTTTAAGACTACAAAAATAAATAAAATTAATATGTTGCTAATCCTTCTTTTTTTTATATTGCCAAAATTCTGTTACGTATACTTCTAACCAATGAATTTATGGTTTCGGGTGATATTTCCTCCCAGACATGTAGAATGTAAAATTTTAAATCATTTATTGTCTTGAATTGCCTGTAACCCTCGTAAATTTTTCGAACTACTAGTCACCGAAGATTTTCACGTGGGTTTCGGTCTGGCGAACAAGCGAGTCAATCTAATAGTGATGGTATGTAATGTTCTGCAAAGCATAATCTTGCTGGAGACCCCAGTTTTCTTCTTGATTGACAACGGTGAAAATATAATTAAGCCACAAAAATAAATCACGGCAGTATTTTAAAACAAACAATTATACTTTAAACTAATAATTTAAAAACTAATGTTTGGTCGGGAACCCTGTTTGTCGCAATACACATTCGCACCGTCAGCCCATGCTTGGTGTACCAGAGGCACTTTGCTCTGGTGTAATACTATATCAGACTTGTTTAATTTGGGCCCATAATCATTCTTTCTTCCATTGTTAACTTAACGAAAGTTCTGTTTTTATAATGTCCTACAGATTCTCTATGTGGTTTAACTTCGGACTTTGTGCTGGTAATGCCACGGATTGTATTAAGACCAAGCCACCACTTAACAAATTTTGAAGTATGCTTCGTTTCGTTGTATGTTGGTAACACCAACGAAGTGGAAGATCTTGTTCCTGACATTCATAAATATTCTTTCGATTTTAAGAACCGAAGCGCCGCCTTGCCTTATGGTTCTAATTGAAATGTGAGGCTTAAGATTTTTTTAGTAGTGGTTTAATTATAATTCCATCAGTGTATGTAAAAAAAAAGGGAGAAGGTGGTTTTCTAGGACGCTAATATAGTACTCGCTGTTCAGTTTAGTGAATAGAAAGGCTACCACACCAAAATTACACTTAGAAAAGCACGTTGTCTCTTGTCTGAGATTCCTCCAATAATATTGAGTACCATCCGGCCCATCTATCTAAATTAGTTTTTTTTCATCAAAAAAAAATCTCCTATTATTAAATATTGGACAGTTATCATAAAAGCAGCTTTGTGCCGTGGCAATAGCTTTGGTACTGACATAATTTTTTGTGTTTTAATGTCCTGCATCACATGTGATTCGATACATTAAATCTAACCCCGCTTTTCAGGCCTCAATACTTAATCAAACCCTTTAAATAATACTAAAAAAAATTTAAAATGTATACATAAGCCTGAGCGAGACAAATGCTTAAAAGGCTACTGCGGTGGCTACTGTAGTTATATAGTTATGCTTCTGGCAAAGGAATTATGAAAAATCTGTTTTTTTTTTCTCGATAAATAATGGAAGTAAGTAACAATTTGTTTCATAAATCAGTATGTCCGAACTTAGTTAATTTTTAAACCGACTGGATATATGGTTATGAAACGTACTGTTGCAAGTAATATTTTACTAACAAGCCGCTCATATAGACGGATTATATACTTTAAAATTTTCTAACTATAGGCTTTATTTGGATGCTGTATAAGAAAGCGGAATTTTGACAGCGGAAAATAAGAGATTACGCTACTCGCCGTAAGTGGCACCACTATCAGTAAAGAGAATTTTTTTGTAATGTAATTACCAGCGGAAATTTTTTATTCATTATGTATATATTTTTTCACGAAACAAAACATCTCAGCGGAATAAAATATTAGAAGTGATCTTTAAAATGGCAAATAGATCGATCTCCGAAGTAAAGGAACTCGGTATATGAAATGTTGAAATTTAACAATAATCCTCATTTCTTCCACTAGTAACCAATATTTTGGTTGGTTTTCTAATAGCTTAGCTCATACTGAGATTATACGAAAAATTTGGGGAAAATTCATGGACTAGAATTTTCACTAGAATTTTTTGATTTTCTGCCGCCATATAAGTTATTTTCAGTTTTTGACCAATATCTCAAAAACTTCCACTAGTAACCAATACTTTCGTTTATTTTTCTAATAGCTTAGATCTTACTGAAACTATATGGAAAATTTGGGGAAAATTCATGGACTAGAATTTTCACTAAAATTTTTTGATTTTCTGCGGCCATATAACTTATTTTCAGTTTTTGGCCAATATCTGAAAAACTTCTACTAGTAACCAATACTTTCGTTTGGTTTTCTAGTAGCTTAGGTCATACTGAGACTATATGGAAAATTTGGTGAAAATTCATGGACTAGAACTTTCACTAATTTTTTTTGATTTTATGCGGCCATATAAATTATTTTCAGTTTTTGGCCAATATCTCACAAACTTCCACTAGTAACCAATACTTTCGGTTATTTTTCTAATAGCTTAGGTCTTACTGAGACTATATGGAAAATGTCTGGAATTCATGGACTAGAATTTTCACAAAAATTTTTTGATTTTCTGCGGCCATATAAGTTATTTTCAGTTTTTGGCAATATCTCAAAAACTTCCACTAGTAACCAATACTTTCGGTTGTTTTTCTAGTAGCTTAGGTCATACTGAGACTATATGGAAAATTTGGTGAAAATTCATGGACTAGAATTTTCACTAAAATTTCTTGATTTTCTGCGGCCATATAAATTATTTTCAGTTTTTGACCAATATCTCAAAAACTTCCACTAGTACCCAATACTTTCGGTTATTTTTCTAATAGCTTAGGTCTTACTGAGACTATATGGAAAATTTGGGGAAAATTCATGGACTAGAATTTTCACTAGAATTTTTTTTTCTGCCGAAATATAAGTTATTTGACCTATTTCTGAAGGTGGATTATCCTATAAGTAGGTTGATAAATCAGATGCTGGTAAGCAGGATTATTATCTCGGAACTGGGAGAGTCCACCATTAGAAGGCGGGTGGTTAGAGGAACTCCGCAGGGAGGAGTAATGTCCCCCTTTCTTTGGAGTGCAGTGGTGAATGGATTGCTGTTGGAACTGGAGAAAGAGGGTATAGGGGTTGTAGCGTATGCAGATGATGTAGCAATAGCTGTCTCAGGCAAATATCTGGATACGATTAGGGATGTTATGCAGAATGCACTCCTGATCGTTACGAAATGGGCCAGCAAATGTGGATTAGGGATCAACCCCTCCAAGACAGAGCTGGTACTATTTACTAAGAAATATAAAATTCCGGTAGTTAGCCCTCCTACCGTGAACGGCATTAGACTGGCTTTTGCTGACAGAGCGAGATTTTTGGGCATAATCTTGGACAGTAAGCTCAGCTGGAAGCCTAACATTGTAGAAAGGGTGAATAAGGCTAATGTAGCCATTTACTCGTGTAGAAACGCCATAGGGAAGAAATGGGGTTTGAAACCAGAGCTGGTACACTGGCTCTATACCGCAGTGGTAAGGCCTGTGCTGATGTACGGGGTGGGCGTGTGGTGGCCAGCTCTGGAAAAGGTAACCTATATAAGGATGTTGGAGAAGGTGCAAAGAACGGCCTGTATGCTTATAAGCGGGGCGCTTAGGACAACACCTACACGCGCTTTAGAGGTTATGTTCCATCTTATTCCAATCGAATTTTTTGGTAAGCAGATGGCAGCCAATGTGGCTACAAGGCTCTCGGCTGTCTCTCAGTGGAAGTGTCTTCAGGCGGGACACTCGACGATAGTTAGATCACTAGGGGAAGAACTGGTGAATCTAGATTATATTAAACCAACGTTGTGCTTCGATATAGGTTTCCGGATCATCTGTCCTTCTAGGGAATCCTGGAGGAACGGATCAATACTGGAAAACGAGGCACTGCAATTTTTCACGGACGGCTCTAAGCTAGACGGCAAAGTAGGAGCCGGAGTCTTCTGTGAGAAGCTTAATGTTAATATTTCTGTTCGTCTCCCTGACTACTGCAGCGTGTACCAGGCTGAAGTGGTGGCGATAGGGGAAGTCGTGACATGGTTGAAGCATAACGTGGTATCTGTTAGGGATATCGCGATTTATGTGGACAGTCAAGCGGCACTCAGGCCACTAGAGGCGGTTTCTCTGAAGTCACGGGTGGCGCTGGATTGCCGATCATCTCTTAATGAGATGAGCGAGTATTTCAGTATCCAGATAATCTGGGTCCCTGGTCACTCGGACGTCACGGGAAACTGCAGGGCAGACGAACTAGCTAGGTACGGTACGACTCTCCAGATGCAACCTGAAAGGGCAGGTCTGGGGAGGCCTATAGCAGCGCTTAAATTGACGCTCAGTAAAAAGGCAATCGCCTTGACAGATGAGAGGTGGACCAACACTCTCACGTGCAGGGTAGCAAAACAGGTTTGGCCAAAACTGGACCTGCGGCGCTCCAAGGCACTTATATCCCTGGGAAAACGAGATTTAGGATTGGTCGTAGGGATACTGACAGGACACTGCCTTTTTGGGGAACATGCGAGAAGGCTGGGTCTAGAGACGAATGACTTTTGTAGAAGTTGTATGGACGAAGAGGAGGAAGAGACGTTAGTTCACTTCCTATGCTCGTGTCCAGCACTATCCTACAAAAGACATAGGTACTTGGGTGTGTACAACATGGACAGCCTTTCTGAACTCGCGGACTTTGGGGTGCGAGATATTTTACGCTACATCAGTAGCTCTGGTTGGTTTCAGCGGGAGTAAGGGGAGATTGGATCCTGTGGTATCACAATGGGCCATTATTGGCCTAAGTGTGCGATAGCAGCCACTCTAACCTAACCTAACCTAAGTTATTTTCAGTTTTTGGTCAATATCTCAAAAACTTTCACTAGTAACCAATACTTTCGGTTGTTTTTCTTAAAGCTTAAGTCATACTGAGACTATATGGAAAATTTGGGGAAAATTCATGGACTAGAATTTTCACTAGAGTTTTTTGATTTTCTGTGGCCATATAAGTTATTTTCAGTTTTTGGCCAATATCTCAATAACTTCCACTAGTAAGCAATACTTTCGGTTGTTTTTCTTAAAGCTTAAGTCATACTGAGACTATAAGGAAAATTTGGGGAAAACTGAAAAAATTTATTTGGCCGCAGAAAATCAAAAAATTCTAGTGGAAATTCTAGTTCATGAATTTCAACTTAAGCTATTAGAAAAACAACCGAAAGTATTGGTTACTAGTGGAAGTTTTTGAGATATTGGCCAGAAACTGAAAATAACTTATTTGGCCACAGAAAATCAAAAAATTCTAGTGAAAATTCTAGTCCATGAATTTTCCCCAAATTTTCCATGTAGTCTCAGTAAGACCTAAGCTACTAGAAAAACAAACGAAAGTATTGGTTACTAGTAGAAGTTTTTGAGATATTGGCCAAAAACTGAAAATAACTTATATGGCCGCAGAAAATCAAAAAAATTTAGTGAAAATTCTAGTCCATGAATTTTCCCCAAGTTTTCCATATAGTCTCAGTATGACCTAAGCTATTAGAAAAATAACCGAAAGTATTGGTTACTAGTGGAAGTTTGTGAGATATTTGTCAAAAACTGAAAATAACTTATATGGCGGCAGAAAATTAAAAAATTCTAGTGAAAATTCTGGTAAATGAATTTTCCCCAAATTTTTCGTATAATCTCAGTATGAGCTAAACTATTAGAAAACCAACCGAAAATATTGGTTACTAGTGGAAGAAATGAGGATTATTGTTAAATTTCAACATTTCGTATACCGAGTTTCTTTACTTCGGAGATCAATATATTTGAAAGGATCACTCCTAATATTTTATTCCGCTGAGCTGTTTTATTTCGTGAAAAAGTATATGCATAATCAATAAAAAAATTCCGCTGGTAATTACATTACAAAAAATTATATTCAGTGATAGTGCTGCCACTTGCGGCGAGTAGCGTAATATCTTATTTTCCGCTGTCAAAATTCCGCTATCTTATACAGCATTTTATTTGGTGTCTGTAACCGGGCCAAGTATGTCATAACTCACAACTAACTCGCCTTTCCTATCCTTCGGTTTTGTTAAATGTAAACAGGATGCTCGGTGGAGCCCGGGAGATCTACCCTAGTAAACTTGGTCGTGAACTTACAATTAATCAAAATTACTCAAAAAAATGGTGATATTGATGAGCATCCACTCAAAATTCGCCAGGTAGCCAGATTTGACAACCTCAAATTATTTTTAGCGGGAATATATATAGAATAGAGCAAGGTTTATTTACGAATGCCAACAAACAATAAACACTTGAGCAACTTCAACAAAATTCTCGTGGCGAATTTAATGAAATACAGGTTGAAATATGTGAAGGTGTGATGAAAAATGTGCTCGCATTTCTGTTACTAACAGAGGCGGACATTTAATCCACATAATCATTCTTACGAAATTATTAACATTCAAAAAAATATTTATCGGCCTTAAACTATTTTATTTCAATATTCTATAAAGTTAAGCAAAAATAAAATAGTAAACCGTTCTGGTGTTTACACCCCACAAGAATCGTTTATTGTAAATGATGTATAAACAATAATTGGTATTCCGTTCAATGTTCGGAGTTGGCCATTCCCATAAAATATGAGAATTATATTTATTTACCGGTAAAATATTAGAAAATCAGTAAAGGAATAAAATAGTTTTCAAAAAACTTCAAAAAAGTTTTTTTTTTATATTTAATTTTCAGTCCTAATTTGTTGAATATCTCACTGATTTGAAGAACATTACTAGATGTCTCGCTATAATCCACCGTAATAGCATGACAATTAAGAAATGTTTTTAAACAAAAAATGTTAAAAATTTTACGATTGGCAATTTTTGGCAAAACTTCAAAAAAATTTTGCCACATGCCACAAAATTTTACAAAGAAAATTACTTGCAATTTTACAAATTAAACGAAATTTTGGAATTGATAATTAAGAAGCACAAATTTAAGTTTTTCCAGTAGGTACTTATTTTATGAAATTGCCCTCTTACAATTTTTTTTTTATAAAAATTTAAAAAGAAGAGGACAATAAATACCGAATTACCACCTTGAACCACCACCGCATCAATCTCTCAATGAATTAATGTCGTTAAACCATAAAATAGAATTAATTGGAAAATTTTAACGACCTTGCTAATCAGCAAGTCAAACACATATCCGATTAAATTTTAATTTGCATCGATCTTCGAAATAAAATCGTAAATTTAATTAAGAAAACGAAGGAAGCGATTACAAAATGATGTAACATCTCTAATTTAAACATAAATTGGAAAGGGTCTAATTATAAAACCTTGTAGTATAACCATCCCATTTTTTTTTTTTATGTTATTGAACGCACAAATCGATTTTTAATTATTTCCACCGCATTTTTCGTACTATGCGGTTTCTTTATTACACCAAGAAAATTGTTTGAACAAATGGTGTGTATGATGTCGACGTACACCAAAAATTAGAGTCATATACATTCACATATGTGCCTAACTGCGTGAAGATGAATCAACAATAAAAAAAAGTAATACTTAAGTAATTGTTATATTTTCATTACATAATTTAAACAATTATACAATATGTTCACAACAAGAGTAATAAAAATGTCATTACATAGCTGTCATTCTCTTACTCGGATTTTTGAATTTGGTTGCTGTGTGTGACTCTTAAATATATATTAAAAATAAACTTAAAACTCGAAAAATAATTAGTTACCGATCCCAAATTTTTATTGTACATATTTCCATAAAAGAGTAAATCAGAGTGTGATGGTGGCAGTGTTATTTTTTTTTAAACAACAATAATGGAATGTGCATTATTCAAATGGGTCAAGTACACCATCATCGTCGTATTATAATGATTGCATGTATCATAAATAATTCAAAATCAAATCTTATTTATTTTCTTATATTTGATATATTGTGTTTCTTATACACAACCTTGAACTTAACAACAATAACAATTACATAAAACCTTGAGGATGAGAAATCATATTTTATACAAATATAAAATATTGTGTTGTTTCAATTTAATTGCGAATTGAATTACGTACATTATGAACCAGTCATTGAGATCTTCATCAATGATGATGATGATGCCCGACACAGAAGGGTTTTTTTTATGTACATGTATGCAAAATATTTTTAAAATTTAAAGCCGATATAATCTCTAGACAGGTTATAGGCACCGCGCGCACACACAAAATATTCAAATTAATTTCAATATTTAGCATTATTAAAATAAAATAATATAGACAGCTGGTTTATCGCACTCGGTTGGAGAGATTCAAAGTCGTCTCTGGCACGTTGACAAAAATATATCGTTAATTTAGTTTTCTGTTAAGTCTTTACAACAATTTTTTTTTTATTTTGTTTGTGTGTTGTATGATTTTCTGTTGGTTTTCTCGTCGGTTTTTTGATTGACATATTTCTCGTTTTTTTAGTGAACATTTATAAAGTATAAATCATCCACACAGACCGCAAAGTTTATAATGATGACGAATTCTCAAAATATATATAAAATATATTTTGCGGATTTAGATGAGATAAGGTAATTTCTTTTACAGATATCTGTATATGTGTTTGTGTGTGGAAAATCGAATACGTTGCCAGTAACCGCATACATATCGAATATAATCACGTTTATGAGTTTTTCATGTTCTACAATCTATACATGTACTTGCACATACGTGTATATCTCCTCGTATGTATATAAAAAATTACGAAAAATATAATTTTATTGGCAATTGAGGACGATGCCGTATGTACGTTTCATACAGTTTCTCCTACGAATTTAATAGACCTTGAACATTTGTTGCTGTTACACATCGCTGATTCGAAAATAATAACAATATTACATTAAACTAATGTATGTATAAGTAAGAAGATCCAAGAGAGAAAAAACGTATTATTTTCTGGACAATAAATCGTATATGGATTTGTTCGTTTTGTGTTACTTAATCCCATTATGGCTTTATGTGTGGCATTTACCGGATTATGTTTTTTTTAAAGGGTAATGGTAATAAAATGAGAGTGCTCATTGATTTTCAAGGTATGTACTTTGAATTGGATACCTTTCTTGAACAATTGTTGAAAGATTTTAAGCGTTAATATAAAATAGTAAAAGCTTACTCAAAAGTTTATCAATGCTTATCAAGGGTGTTTCTGTAAATTTATAAGTAAAGCTAAGTATCCAGCTCCACAAGTCTCCAGTAAGCGGTCTCCACAAGTCTCCACTGAATTACAGTTAAATTAGTAAGCTAAAAAGTTTATGTAGAGATAAATTTTGACGTTTGTTTCATTTGTCCTACAACAAACAAAAATAGAGTTCCCTTCAAATAAATTTACGAAGTCTCGTTTAAGTGTCACCAATGCGATGTAAAACCGAACCGGCTTTTTATACGCACCCATTATCAAGAAAAATCATTTTATTTGTTTTTACACGTACACGCATTCGCTCGCATCACACTTGCTTTTATTTTAAATTCAATATAGAGAGTCACCATATTTTTTTTAAGAAAAAATTCATTTTTTTTGTGCGCGCAATTAAAAAATAAATTATTTGCAATTTTTATATTAGATAGGTAAGTATAAGTATAACTAGAATTTTCCAGCCATTATTTTAAAATAAATTGGATAACAAAGCATAATACGAAATAAACAGCGAAATCCAAAACATTTGTGCTCCTCGAATACGGGGGGTACAGCAGATCGAACATGCTTTTTCAGAACATATGTACCGAGTTTTTGCAAATCAGATCAAGTCAGATTATGATTCAAATGAAGATCGAATGTTACAAATTTATCTGACAAGTTAGATGACAGTAAATATTTCCTACGATCTCCCAGAATGGCTCGTGGATTTTAAAATCACAGAGGCCGCCGCTAACGGTCTGTTACAATTTCTACGAAAATACCGCCCAAACCTGCCAAAGTGCGTTAGGATATAAAAAAAAACACGACATGAAATAAAATCTAATATTAGGATTTTATTCCCATATTGGATTAAGAAAATACGTGGAAACATTTCATAATATGAGAAAAATGTAGTAAATATTGATATAGGAATAGATGGTGTGCCATTAACAAAAAGTTCGACAAATCAGTTATGGCCCACCTTAGGAAATATGACTTCATTCAAAGAACTATTTTTAATTGGAATATTTCATGGAAATTAAAAACCATTTTGTGCGAATGAATTTTTGAAACCATTCGTAAATGAATTGGAATGTCTGGACAAAAGCTGAATCACACACAACAATAGAACAATTCAGATACATATACGGTCATTTATATGTGATTCTCCAGCACGATCATTTATTTTAGGTAAGTTACATTTAAATACATTTTAAAATCGTTTCATTATTGATATTAGGGTGTACTAGGAAATCTCGGTTTTCAAAATCTCGGTTTTCAAAATGTCGGTTTTCAAAATTCCGGTTTTCTAGTTCTAATTGTACAAAATAATTAATAAATTTTTTAATTGCAAGATTTGGTACTTCCAACATTTTGTAATTGCAACATTTTGTAGTTGCAAGATTAATAAAAAAAGCAAAATTTTGTTAATGTCAGATTTTGAAATGCAATAATTGTGGAGGCTGACGGCTTCGGCAACTCTCACAGGCGCTTAGTGCTCCTCCAAGTTCCATCTCTATTAGCCATCTTCTAGAACTCAAAAAATCAATTAAGAGCCCCATTTTCCCAAATGGCAAATTTTAAAAATTCAAAAATTTCAGGATTTCTTAAAAATCGGATTTGTTTTATACAAAAACGGGATTTTAGGAGATTTCGTTACACACCCTTCACATTACAACTTGTTCTTTGCAGGCGTTAAAAGTCATTCAGGGTATAGTAGTTGGCCAAAATGTGAAATTAAAGGGATTTATCTAGAACACAAGGTCTGCTTCCCAAACCGCGTACAGATATACAAAATTTCGAAACAAAACCGACCGAGACCCTCATAACAAATTCAATGTAATACTGTACAGACTGAGTATTGATTGTGACGCCAGCTTACAAATAATTTATATGCACTGTGTTTTATTAGGCGTAATGAGACAAACGTTAAACATTATATTAAATCAGAGGAAAAAGAATTTTTTATTTAAGAAAAAAAATCATTACCGCAATAAATGACCGCCTGAGGCAAGTTAAAAAATGTTTGCCATCGGAATTTGTCAGAAAGCAAAGAACATTAAATGGTGTTGAATATTGGAAAGCAACGGAATAAAGAATTTTTGTTCGCTATACTGGCATTGTGGTATGGGAGATTGGGTCATCTGGATGGATACAGTGCTTTTAGATTTGAGAACGACGCTCTTTCCCGATACAACAAATAATTATTCGTTTAAATGAAAAAAACATGCTATTCAAAAACGAGAATGAATTATTCTGCAAACAAGTATTCTCGCTTTCACCATTTTATCCAAATAATTACTGTCTAGTGCAAGACAACATTTTAAAAATAAAAAAAGATTAAAATGATATTATAGAAGGACAACTTTTAACAAATTTGAATAACTTTTTCGATTATTCTATATCATCATCAAGTTTATCTGTATTTTTTACAAATTTAGAGCATTAAGATATAGTAACTTTTAATGTTAATGACATAAAAACAAAAATTGTATGACTGCAGATATTGGGACGATATGTCTCCCATTACAACATATTTAGTGAATTGAAATATATTTGTTATAGATTCATCCATGGAAATTCATCGAAAGCTCTTGTGTACAACTGGAATAAATAAAACTCGATTAAACTCGAGTTTTACGTAAAACTCGAATTATTTAAATTTTAAACAAATTACAAAAAATTAACCAATTTTTTTTCCTTAGAGATTTTGAATTCATCTAAATGCTCGGAAAATTTTTTAGAGGATGATAGCGAAAATTATCACTATTCATTTCTAAAACTTTCTACTGGATGTCCTAAAACTATAGCACACAAAAGACATTGCTTGAAGAACTCTATATTTATCATCCATATAAAGGCGATGGTATTTCTGCAACTGAAACGCCAAATGCTATACCAACCAAAAAGTTTATTTACCGGTAAGTAAATGAAAGCTTAGGACTAGGACAAATCAGCCATCAACCTCCTCTCAAGCCACGAAGCAGAACACACACTCTTCTGCCATTGCTCAGAATATGACAGCAGCCAATATTAACAACAATGATACGCTAGCCCCTAAATTACCTACCACTACTACTAGCTTAGTCTGCAATAAATGCAAACTGAATGAAGAACTAATTCTTGCAAATTCAACACTTCTCAAAGCATTATGAAAGAAATAAAAATTGTGAGAAGAGAACAGCAGAATAATTATTCACATCTAAATCAGAATGGAAACAATTCATTAATTCATGTGAAATTAAACCTACCTGCTAGCCTACCATGCCTGTTGAAGATTTCAAAGAGATTGAGGAACTTTCAAAAAATGAAGACTTTTACTTTATTTTTCATTTTACAATTTCAGATAAAGCTTTTCAAATCCATAAATGACCAGAATAAGGAAAAATATGTTCGTGCGTTATTAAAGGCAGTGATGACCGATGCAACAAAATTTGCAACATGCCTGTAAAGGCATATAATATAATGAATATAATAAAAGGTACTTATGATTGTGGCAATGAAATAATTTTAGGTATTTTACTCCAAAACTACTTAATTATTTTAGAAAAAACCAAAGATCGCTTTCCAGTAGCTGAAGTTATTCATTCACTCAGATATTACTAATACATTTCGATTTTGCTTCAGCTAGGCGTTACGTTTGCGAAGTGTTTCATATAAAACAGCCATCGCGTGTGTTACGTTTATGTTTCGCCAAGTTTCAAGGGTCGGAACTATTTTCATAGTCTAGAAAATTATTTTGTTCGTCCATTTAAAAAAAAAAATAAATTATCACGGAATTTTTCTAAATTTTATTGTTCTAGGCAGATAAATTGCCGCGTTTGTAGTTTTCACTAGCGCAGTCTGTATGTAAATGAGAAAGAACTAAGAACTTTTCACGAGCTCACGAAACTTCTTGTGAGCTAACTATTTTTTGTTTTGTGATTTCGCTAGCTAAATTTTACGTCAAATTTGTACGTAAATTTTATATTAGCGCGAGCTGGATCCCGACCTTGTGCTTCTAATTCACATAGCCATACAACAGGGTTTAAAGTACAAATTAGAGAAAATTATTTCCATCTAATAAAAGCCAGAAATTAAAATAAAAACTATTTCGTTGAAACAAAAACTTTTTGCTGGAACCAGCGACCCTTTTTCGCTCCAGTAACTGAACCACTGTTTCATACCTTAGCAATTTAGAATCTAAACTAATAAATTTGACTCTGCTTTAAATTTTTGACATTTTCTTTAATCTAATTTTTTTTATTTGTTTTTTTACAAGAAAATATTAATTGTCCAGTGAATTTAATGTCCCTTGAAGGTCAATTAATACCCCCTTTTCATTCATGCACACACCACCCACACAATTACAGTATACCACCTGCACATTGCAAACTCCATGCCAATTTGTCAAGTGTCAAACCACTGCGCCACTTGTCCGGTAATTTAAGTCTGAAACTGTACTTGCCACTCCAAGACGGAAGCTGTTGATTCTGTAGTCATAATGACGTTACAGGAGCTACAATTATTATAGTTTCGAATAAATTTTACAAGATCCTTGACTTTGTAGGTGAGGTAATTCATTAGTTCATTACCAAGGGATTCTCAAATTCGACTTTGGTTAATCTTAGATCTTAGAATTTTAATTTCGTGGCTACATCGCCCTTTTCCCCGAAAATTTAGAGAAACGTATTCGGAAGAGGATAAAAAGTAAACTAGACTTTAAATTGATTATTTGTTATATGCTTTACAAAATTCTAAGCGTAAAGTTATAAATTTAGATAAAGTTTAGCTTAATTTGCTAAATACGCGGATATGGTGTTTTAATTTTGGGGAAATGGAGCGGGGTAGACGGGATAGTAAAAATTAATAACTATAAAAAATAAAATTTTAATGCTCAGGATAAAATTTAATAATTCTTAGCGATTTAATTCTCAGAATTTTATGCATACAGCTTCAGTTTAATTTTCATGGTTATCAAAAATTATAATAGCCACTCTTTTTTAATAATTAAAATTAAAGTGAGTGAAAGAAATTATTTAAGCCAGATTCAGCGTTGCGTTCGTTTCTTCCTTCCTTCTGAATTTTGTTTTTAAATTTATCTAAGTTGCTGAAAAAAATTCAAAAGAAGAAAACGTCATTTTTAACCAATGAAATTGGTTTAAAAAACTTTTACAACGAAGGAAGGAACGAAAGAAAGCAACACTGAATCCGCCTTAAGTGCTAGGCGAGCGCATTAAACCCGTCACACAAGTTTTGGACCAAAATTTCCCACAATGGCACCCACGATGGTACATAAAACAACCCATCAACCAAGTGACGTCAGCAACAACAACACCACGTGGCAACAACGGTAACAGTAACTACGACAAGTATTTAACGAAAAATAATTTTTAATTCAATTTTTTTTTCATATAAGTTGTAAATAAATATTTTTGTTTGTGTTTGATTTACAAACACGACAACACTTGACACGCATGGTAAAGTTTCATCCTGGTAAATCAATCCGTCTAGGCTGTATAGGGGCCGAATTTTTGTTAAAAACAGTTTTTTTTTGCCAAAAATCGTGATTTTCGCTTAAATTTTGGAAAACAGATCTAGACCGATATTGTTCCAAATCAATTTAGAATTTTTTAGTTCTTAATCATTTTTCTTGTAAATGATATACTTTCAAAATATCTGCAAAAAACGGACAACCTTCTATGGAGCTGCCACTTCCAGTGAACCGATTTTGGTCAAAAATCACTGGGATATCCCAATTTATGAGAAAACCTTAAGTTTGAAGTATAAATATGAATCAGTCAATCCGTCTGGACTGTAGGGAGCCAACAACATTTAATCGTCGTGCAGACACATAGATTTTCTTAAAACGATTTTTTTGGGCTTCGGCGATATAGCGAATGGTAAATATGGAAAAATCTCGAGATCAGCATTTTTCATGATTACTATACCTAACTTATTACTTTACTACGTAAAAGAAAGTTATGGCCGCCATTGTTCATCGAAACAATTCTAAAATGTTATTTAAGATGTGTTTCGATGAACATCCCAATTTTAGTTTTTTTGAATTTTGCCACATTATTGAAGTGTAAATTTTTTTCTTGCTAAATCCGTTTGAGTAATGGCGATCATCTACAAATTGTTAATATACAAAATCAAATTGTAATGCAGTGTTTTCATTTTTCAACAATTTTTTTACGATCGATAAATTGACCGTTTAGAATTATTGCTGACCGTTTAGAATTATTTAGTGGACGTTCAGTACTTCCTTACTTTTAATAAAAAGTTATAAAATAAGGAAAACAAAAAATTGATAAGGAATCATCCATAAACTACGTTATGCTATTACTGGTCATTTTTAACTCAACACAACGCCTCCGTCACGAGTTGCCACAAAGTCAACAATATTATCATAATCATTTGATAATGCAACCCTTGAAAATTTTGAAACCAAACAACCAAACGTACACGAACGTAAGAAGTTATAATTACGAAATACGCCCTTACTAATGTTCCTGCAAGTTATTCTAAGCTTAAATTTTCGATGAACTTTTGTAACCTATCAAGTAACTGGGCCGTAGTCTTTAGAATGTTCGAGATATTTTCGAAAAGGGTTTCTTTCATTCAGAAGATGTTTAAGGATTTACTACTAAATAAATTAATAATATAATAAAAAAAATAATAAAATAATGACTAAATTAAAAAAATAACATTAGTTAATTAATTACTAAATAAATTAAAAAAATTAATTTGTGTTAGCATCTTCGAAAACGTTGCTGGAAACACCGTTATCGTTACAGGGCCATGCTGACCGACTTTTAATGGCCTCAAATCGACGCTATGAATGTAAACATCTTTGGTTTCAACAAGATGGCGCCACAAACCGAAATGTCAATTGGATTCCGCGGAGCTGCAATTTGACGCCGTTGGACGTTTTTCTATTGGGTTTCGTTAAGGATAGGGGATATGCGGATAATCCACAGACAATTCCAGATTTAAAACATAACGTTGTGACAGTTATTCGCGAAATAGGCGCCGAAATCATCGAAAAAGTTCATAAAATCTGAACTCACAGGATGCCTTGCTGTAAGGCCAGCAGAGGGAACCACATAACCGAAATTATTTTTTTTTTCTCTTAAATCGATCTTCTTTAACCTACACAATAAAAATAATAGTTTCCACAAAATAAAGATGTACAGTACACCTACTCATTTTATAGCGTTTTTTAAAACAAACTAAAATGACCCACCCTCTATAGTATTAATAACAAAACAATTGACAAATACTCCTTAAACTAAATTTTTATTGAAGACACGAACTAACTTGTCACTATAACGAATTTCATTATCTTATTACACCAATGCAAAGATAGCACGACAATTAATCGAAAACGACAATTCCATTAAAGGAAAAACAATTCACTGCAAACGACAATTTACCGAAAACAAGGATTAACCAAAAACGCAAATTCAGAGAAAATGACATCCAGAGAATTCTGATGGGAATTTTTAATATAAAATTAGTTTGATTTGAATATGAAGATCAGACCCAAGACGGACTATTTTTTTTGGTTACGTATATAACTTCTATCAATTATGGCAATTTTAAAAAAATATTAGAGATGATAAAACCTTAAAACCGTCAAGGTTATTAGGCAAACTAGCCACAGTTTTATCGAGCACATAATTTCGAAAATTATTTTTTAACCATCAAATATCTCTCAGTCTCGAGTACTAACGCATTCGTTCATTGTTTATCTACAAAACGAACTATTATTCCGTTGAACGGGAAATACTTCCGGATTGGACTGGCAAACGAGTACGTCGTATCTCATCTCAATATTTGCTTAACCTTTTATAAAATACGTAAACAATTTATTCTCGCCAAAAACTTTAAAATAAAATAAGAAAATTCTTAATTCAATAATTCAAATTTCCGTCTAGAAACGAGAAAAAAATATTCCATAACGAAATACACTTAGTAACAATTTGTGATTTATATAACAATTTTCATTCAATATGCATACACTTTTCCTATACTTACTAAGGAAATTTATGATTTACGAAATGGTTAACCCTCTATAAACCCCAAGCACGGTGTATTTCTATAATATATATTCCCGGAGTTTAAACAGAATCCTATATCGGTCTTACAACAGCAAATCCTAAATTTATATAACATTTTGTGTAGTTTGCTTGATAGACATCCAAAAGAAGTTCAATAAATT
The DNA here is from genome assembly GCA_932526605.1 of Nephrotoma flavescens. Classification (NCBI taxonomy): domain Eukaryota; kingdom Metazoa; phylum Arthropoda; class Insecta; order Diptera; family Tipulidae; genus Nephrotoma; species Nephrotoma flavescens. The sequence goes on along the minus strand of OW052222.1, from coordinate 226,327,878 downwards.
TATTATCATTATGATATAACATTGAATGTTAGACACGGACATAAAAAACAATAACAACAAATGAATGCGAATATAATATAATGCTAAAATGGGTTAAGTATCTATGGCAGGTGAATATGATTTACATCTTATACAATTTTTGCTCTTTTATTCTATATCTTAGGTATTTTATATCTTGTGGAAGATGTAATTTGATTTGATATGCAATAAAAGTCGAAACATTTCTTTGTTATGTTGATGATGAACGAAGTATAAAAATTTGTATTTTATTTCTTCAAGAAAGTATAGTAGCAGGGAATAAATAACAAGAAGAAATAGAAAAATATATATGTACGCCATTTTTATGATTGGAAAATTGTGCGATATCATTTTTTTTCATTGTATTGTATTGAACACTTACCAGGTGGTAAGAATGCAGAAACTGTAAATAATTGCTACAATAATAAGGAATTATTTTTGAAGGTGAAAATTTTAATTAGATATAGGTATATTGTGAAGTTGTTCAAACCATAAAAATATATAGAAAATTTTATAAGAAATGGGGTTAAAAGCTGGTTATACACAAAAATCCAAAGAATTTTGTTATTGTGTATACTTAAAGAGCTTATTGAATATTTTATTTAAATACGAAATTATACGTATTCTTCTATTTGTGGGAAGCCGTTTATAAAATAAGAAACAAGCCGCAAAATAATTGGTAACTAGGTTAAAAGATATCTGCCCGATTAAATATTCTTATACACGTAAGTGTTGCGGTGTTAATATTTATAAGAATCAATATGACTAAGAGCAACCGGAAAACGCGAGATTATCTAAAAAAAAAAAAAAGTAACGTGGAATAATTATATTCAAGGTTATCCACAATTAATTAATGATTCAGTGTTTTTATATTTTTTCGATATAGGTAACTGAAGAAAGCTTTACGCCCGCGAAATTTTATCCTTGGCATAGTATCTCTATACACTTGATTCGTTTACAATTATTCCAATTGCAACAAACAAAAAAAAAAAATTCAATTTAATTTTATATAATTCCCATTAAGATTATTTCGACATTCATATTCATTGCCATATTTTTTTCTCTTATCCGATTAAACTGTCTCTCAGGAGCGAATTCATCTGTATATAGTTAAAATCCAATTACTGGAATTTTATAATATGTACATATGTTTGATTGATTTTGTGCTGGAAGAAATTATATTTTTGTGGTGGAATAATTTTGATTTATTAAAGGATTACACAACATTATTTTGTGTGCCTACCATAACACAAATGGCAATGGCACATTGTAATATTTTAGTGTAGCGCGAAATTTAATTAAGAATTAATTGCTTCTCTATAAAAAATATTTGTTACCACTTTTTGAAGTGGTAATTCCCGGAATTTATAGATGTTCAACATCAAAGAATTTTTATATCATTTTACGTGTAAAAATCTCATAAAGAAATGTAAAATCGAGTTCCATAACACAAAAAAAAATTGTAATCCGATTGGGGTGACATAATTTACACGGACCTCAAAGTATCCAGGTAATGTAATAAATGCCTAACATGAGATTTTTAGAATTCTAATGGGTTATTTCGATCTTTTTAAACATTTTAAATATAAAACAAGGGTTCTACTGGAATTAACTAAAGACATACGTTGGAATGGCGAAGAGGGCATCTAACCTCTTATGGCTAGATTGATGTGGACCAATTTTGTGATTTTAAACCGTTTGGCTCATAGGATGCATTTTAACTAAAAATCACTCGAGCCTCCAGATTTATGGAGACAGTTTATAAAAGGTCTGAAGTTCCTATGACCATGTGCTGTAAGAAGGCATACATATTTAGCCTGCCTGGAACCACAGACAGAACTTTTTGAAAACTACCTTACGAACGTTTCAAAGGTTTTACTATGCAGATGAGAGAGCTAATGAAAGAACAGAGGGAGTTAGATGTTACCAAAAAGAACCATTGCTGTCAAAAAACATAATTTAGAATCTTTTTGTTAACTGTTTATTTGAATTTTGTATGAACGAAGGCCAGCATGATGGTATGAGCGCATAGAACTTCATATTTAAGTTAATTCCACAAATGTCGTATTCTTAGTTTTTTGCTGTCATTTCCGCTGAACTAATTTCGAACAAAAATGCCGGGCACGGAAACGGTCCGGTACTCCATAATTCCTGACAAAAGTACTATTACTCAAATTTCAATTTTGTCTTTCAATTCAACTTGAGTATTTAAATTATTTAATTTAATAAAACACCAACAAAACAGATCAGAGACTCAAGGATTTATGGAAAATTGTAACACATATTCTTTTATCTGACGACGAAGCTCAGCGACTGAGAATATGCTCTCTTGATCTTGAATAGTGAAAATTCGTTCATTGTTGCAACCTCAAATGCATTCAGAAAACACAACCTCACCTCTTTCGAATTCTGATTAAAAAAAAACTAAGGAAAAGTGGTAGAGATCACCAAACATAAAGGAGTTTATTGTCCCTTCCCTAAAAATTATGTGTATCTGAAAGTATATCGTTTTCTAATATTAAAAATCCGTGTTTAGTTTGAGATTGACCGAACTATCATTAAACGAATGAAGTCCATACTTAGGTCTCGCGTTGTTAATGCTAAACTGGATGGTCATTAAAGTCGTTAATGACTCCCTTTATATAGGCTTATTGTAGAAATATTAAAAAAAATAGATCAAACCTTGTCAAACATTGGTGTTACTTTAGACAACAAACTGGTTTTGAAGTTTAACTTGAAAATAAGCTTAAAAAAGCTAGTGCCATATTTGAACAATGTTTTGGCAACTGTTAGACCTGCCCACAAAAATGCTGAATATTATCTTCAAGTCGCTTTCTGCTAGTAGACCAAACTTCCGGTCGTTGCCAGACTTGTGCTCTCCGGTTCAATTCTTACTTGAAACGCAAATTTATCTCTATATTCTTCTTTGCAATTCTTGACGGAGATCCATTGGGATGTGGAGCAATCCTGATTGAATGTTGTGGCTTAGAACTTTTTAAATTATTACGTTTTTTTACACGGCTCTTATACGAACCTCGGCGTGGATGGGTGTACTACGAAATCCCGGTTTTGAAAATCTCAGTTTCAAAATCCCGGTTTCAAAATCCCGGTTTTCATTATCCCGGTTTTCGAAATCCCGGTTATCAAAACCCAGGGGGTCTATTATGAAATTTTCGACCGCGTTTTTTTTCGACGATGTCGAATTTTTGTATTATGAAATACTCGACGCGTTTTTTTTAAATAACGTCAACTGTTTTACAACAGCTCTTGAGGTGTCGAGTACATAAAGAAAAGTGTTGAGAAATAAAAAAAGTTTGTAAGTAAAAATAAATTAATAATTTAAGCTTATAAAATTTTAATTAATAAAAATTAATCAATTTAAATTTAATAAAAAATAATTAATTTAAATTTAATATTATTGATAATTTCCAACAATAAATATTAAATTTAATAATAAATTACATGTTTTTTTATCAAAATGTAAGTGATATAAATTTTGTAAATTTTTATATTAGTGTTTTGCGAATTGTCGACATCGTCGAAAAAAAAAATCAGAATAGCGATTTTCGACGTTGTCAAAAAAAAAAAAATACGCGCGTCGAAAATTCCATAATAGGCCCCCAGGCTTTTAGAATCTCGACCGGCCGGACTAATAATATTTTATCATAAAAATAAGATACCTTGCCTGATACGATAAGCATACGAGGAAAATGTCTGAATTAAAACGTATTGATGATGGTCTGACACGATATGTGTAGGAACTGAAAGGAACGGGATAAGTAATATAGATCAACTTTTAGGGTAAGCAGTAAATCTAGGTTTTGATGATTTACAAATTATTTGAAGAAAAAAAATTGTTTTGATATCGATTTTGACGATCAATTTGGACAGATCTTGGAAAAACAGATTGTGTTAAAATGCAGAAAATTTGGGCTGACTATTGGACTGTTCCTGTGAGCCCTAAAGATCGAACTGGTATACCTATATTTCTCATTTTAAAATGCGTAGTATATTTAATTGGGACAACGTCCTTATAAAATGGAAAGTAAATAAAATACATAATAAGTGATTTTTGAAATATTGTTTAACATTTAATGTTTCATTTCTTTGACTTTTGTAACTCTGCTATTTGTTTTCGAATATAATTTATTATAGGGGCGGAAGCCGAATGCCAAAATTCCACGTTTCCAGTCAGAGATACATTTTGGTGAAGGAAAATTAATCATATAAATTCATTAATATTTGATAAAAAAAATTATGAAATATTCCTTAAAACAAATTAAAAAAATTATTTTTCCAAAAACGAAAACCTTTGAGACATTCCATCTTCGACACATTCTGCTCTTCGCAATTTTGCCCTTTGAAATTCGGTCCTTCGACATTCGGCCTTTTGATATCATACCGAATTGTAGAGGCTTCAATAACTCTCGCGGCCACGCGGAAAGTCGCCTCGCTCCTCCCCTCCGAGGGCCTTTAGAAAAAAATTCGAGGAGCATGGTTCAAAAACATGTCGGGAATAAAGATGCAGTTTTACTAGTTTTATTCTAAGTGAATGATTCGAATTCATAACTGATTTTTGATACAGTTCTAGAATACGGTCGATACGGATGGGACTTGACCATTTCTTTACTGATTATGTTAAAACTCTATAAGTAAGATCTAAATGGGATTTTAAAATGATTTTTTGCTAAAGCTCTAGAATATGGCCATTAGCGACAGAACTTGGCTATTCATTGAAATATTATGATAAAATTCGACATGTGATGGAAATAAGATTCTAAAACAACTTTTTAACTAAGCTCTGAAATATGTATGTATTCGCCCTTTTTGTCCAGTTACGCAGAGTTTTATCAAAAAATTATTTAATAATCCCATTTAGATCATGTCAAATTTAAACAAATTCGGTTAACAAATGGCCAAATTCCATTACTATTGACCATATTTCACAGCTTTATCAAAATCCATTTAAGAATCCCATTTTCATCGCACGTGACGAATTTCAACATAATCGATTAAGAAATGGCCGAGTTCCATCCCTAATAACAATATTCCAGAACTTTATTAAACATCATTTAAAAATCCCATTTAGATCCGACAAGTCGATTTCGACATAATCGGTTAAGAAATGGCCAGGTTTCATCCCTATCCGCCTTATCTCAGAACTTGATCAAACACGCATTTTTTGAATCCCATGTAGAACCCACATGTCGAATTTCAACTAAATCGGTTAAAAAATGGCCTAGTTCCATAGCGATGGCCATATTTCAGAACTTTATCAAAAAGCCATTTTAGAAATCCATTTCCATCGCACATGTAGAATTTCAACAAAATCGGTTTAGAAATGGCCTAGCTCCATCTATATTGACCACTTTATCGAAAAATCATTTTAGAATCCCATTTCCAACGCCCAAATCGAATTTCAACGAAATCGGTTAAGAAATGGCCAAATTCCATCCCTAATTAGCCATTTTCTAAAACTTTATCGCAAACTCGTTTTTTAATTTTGTCAAAAAATTATTAAGAGTCCCATTTTCCACATGTCAAATTTTAAAAATTCAAACCGGGGCTCCTGGAAGGATACTCCGATAGTTTATACATATATTTTAAAAAGATATTGGGACCTGTTAATTTTGAGGGGTTTCTAATTAAGAGCATAATTTATACTATAATGCATCGGGGCATAAATTTATTGACGTTGGTGTTCCCCAGGGTTCAGTATTAGGCCCTCTGCTGTTTCTCATTTATACAAACTCCGTATTTAAATTGAATCTTCATGGTTATTCAACCGGATTTGCTGATGACATAGCTCTGGCTTACTGTGGGAATTCTCCCAGCAACGTTATTTCGATGATCAATTCTGATCTAAAAGTGTTACTCTCATGGTTCGACAAGCATCGCCTGATCTTAAGCCGGAAAACTAAATTCATGTTGTTTAAATTGTCTGGTAGCTTTAATATGTCTATTTTGCCGCGGGTGACTAATCACAGCAGGTATGAATGTGCGTCTAGTGGTTGCCACTCTGAGTGTTTTGATATCGAACAAGTTGACTCGTTTAAATATCTTGGTATTCACTTGGACACTTGCCTTAATTGGAAAACGCATGTTAATTCTGTCAACCAGTATCTGTCATCAACTGCTAGAATTTTCTACCTTCTTCGTGACTATTGCCCTCCGTCGGTTCTAAAAATAGCTTACCATGCACTAGTTATGGCTAAATTGGAATATGGATTGTCGTGCTGGGGTGGTTGTTATGCTGCTACTTTGTATCCTTTATATGTTCTACAGAAAATGATTTTGAGAATATATCTAAAGAAACCAAGAACTGAACCATCATGGAATTTATTCTTTACGACGAATATTTTGCCGTTGAAACATTTGTATGTTTATAAGGTATTGAGAGTTTTTTTTAATCGAAGTGGTCAACAAATAATGAGAAGCGATTTTCGTTACAATTTTCGCGGTAACCATCAATTTCTTTGTAACATCCCAAGATTCTTCAATGACCACTTCCGACGCTCTATTCAGGTCACTGCACCTACCTTTTTTAATGCGTTACCAATTTACATTAGGAAGGACATTCATTTGAAGTCCTTTTTACCTAAAGTTAAACAATGGCTATTTGAAACTGTTGATATCTCCTTTTTATTCAGGGTTATTACATAAAACTTGATGTATTTAGTCACATGTTATGAAGTTGAAATTTAGTAGTAAAAGTAGTTGTAGTGGTAATGGTAGTAATAGTAGTAGTAATAGTAGTAGTATCTTAGTCATTTTATTGTAAGCTTTTATCACATTTTATACCGATGTCATATAAAATGTGATAAAAGATGAGATAAAAATCATATAATTTTGTAAATATTAGGATTATGTTGTTTTTTTATGTATTACACGAATTTGCTTCTGTCGTTTTTTCGGCACAAAATTCGTTATATTTTTTGAATAAATAATAATAAATAATAATAATAATAAATAATAATAATATTGCTCCTACATTCATGTCAAAACAGCGTCATGTCAAAATTTAACCGTTTTCAGTAGATACCATTTTATATCAGTATACGAACAAGTTTTATTAGCATTAAATATGGCGATTAACGAACCAATAAAAATACATTCACATGTAGTTTTGCTATTCTTTTTCATTTCAAGAAAAGGTGCTGCGGAAAGGCATCGATTACTATAGGAAACTTACGGTGATTAGACGCGATCGATTTAAGGTGTGAGTACTGGTTTCGACGCTTCAAAAGTGATAATTTCGACATGGACGACAAAGAACATGGACAGGCGATACGAAAAAAATTAAGATGAAAAATTGGTAACATTATTCGATGAGATCCGTGCCAAACGCAAGATCAGTTTGCAAAATCATTGGAAGGAAACATCTAGACGCTTACATGTTTTGGTAATAATTCGAAAATGACGAGATCGGATACGAACTGAAGCCAATGGCAAAATCGGAAAGGTGTTCGACATCACTCGTATTATCACTGGCGATGAAAAGTAAAGACACTATACGATAATCCTAACCGTAAAAATCATGAGGTAGCCTGAGCCTAAAATCGGCGGAAAATCGAATACAATACGAGCAGAGGCACGATAAAGTTGTTCTTTAGCATGACAATGCTTGTCTCCATATTGGAACGCCAGTTATTAAACTCGACGAAGTCCTAGTCATGGTCATTGCTCTGGCGAGCAAAACTTGGGTCGATTCATGGTTTTTCGGTCTTCATACATTCGGCAAAGTTGTTTGTCTTGGCTTGTGCAACAACTTTGCTGAAGAGAGCAAAACGAAAATCTTAATGGTTCAAGAGTTTTCAACGTGAAAATGAGTATATTTTGACAAATTTTTGACTCAGAGCCAAATCATATAGAAAGCAATATCTCAAAACTGGGGACTAACTTTGAAATGGGACTAGCATCATTGAATTCAGCGTACTCGAATTAGGTATACCTCCTGGGTGCCAAGCTTGTCACAAAAAAAAAGTTTGCTATTCAAGCACAGTGTAATTGCTAGCGAACCAGCAGCTCATTGACCGTTTAAAGGAGCTAAAGAGGTGGTAAGAAGATTACATTTACGCTTTGGTACAGTAAGGCGAACATTTTATCAATGACTTGATTCTGGTAAGATAAGCCTGAGTAAATATCAGACTCTACGACGGTGGGGCCGTCATTATTAAAAATAATTTATACTGCAGTTGGCCAGGTCATGATATCTTGTGTGAACAAGAGTGACTCGAAGAGCAGAATAGCTCCTTTGACCTCGTCATCGCTTGCACCTGCTTTCAATCGAATACAATCGCTATTATTCAGTTTTTGGTTCGTTACTATATATCAACTACTTATTTTTACTGATCCAACTAAGGCAATCACGTTTGCACTTTATGACAGAATCTTTGCATCATTGAGTTCAGACCCAAGCACAAATAAGTGAAACAAATAGTTTTTCATTGGGAACATTTTTCTGACCAAAACGGTCTCGCCAAATTTTGTTACCCATAGTTCAAACATAAATAACAGATCAAAATACACAGATGTTTCATTGGGAATATATTTTGGGTACAAAGTAAAACTCGAGAGACCCCAGTGAAAACGGCTCACTAAACATCCGTAGAAGACACAAACGAGGTTTCCTGAAACCCATAATTTAGTTTTAATACAATTGCGAATCCAAATTGGATCTGGCTGAATTTCAGTACTTATGTTTATTTGAAATTTGATAAAGTTTAATGATTATTTATTTTTAGAGATATCAACGTTAATTAAACATGGGATAGCAGTTCCGTCAGCTCTGAATATCTTTAGGAACAAATTTTTCTTTTTATATTAACTTGTAATTTGGGGTTCAAGAAGTCTAGAAGTTGCGAGGGATTTCGCTTTCTAGCTGTTTCAGGATCACGAAACGAAAATGCGAACGCGTCGAAAATGCCAGTTGTCATTCGGCGAACCTTCTTTCGACATGAAACGTCATAAATAAATTCAGTGCACAAGTTTTTCACCACATTTTTCTGCCAGTTTCGAAACAAACCAAAGATTCTTAAATCGGTCAAAATTTCTCCGTAAAAATCGCGTTATGTGGTATACATTTACTTTATATTATAAAGGTTCTAAAGTCTAAAGGTTGCAGTGTTTAGTGCTCTTTACAAAGCTGCTCAGAATGTTAAAAAAGTTTTCATTATATTTATTTTCAAAATTCACAGTCGACCAAACCTATAAACTCACACAATTGCTAAAGAATTTGACCCTGAATCGATAGTTTTAAATTTTCAAAATTCGTAGTTTGATCAAATGTGTATTGGATCGAACACAAATTCTAAACTGAAACGTGTCTTAGTCCGAATTTAGAGATTCGAAAATTTTGATTTTTCAAACTATAATTTAAAAAGATTATTCTCTTTCCGAACTCCTATTAAATATTCAGACAACAAATGTTAAGAACAGATAAAACAAGCCCTTGCCAACGATAACATAATTTCGTCTTGTAATTTCGAAAGCAACTGGAAAAGATCCTTTTTATATTGTTATGAGAAACATTGAACTTCAATTCTTTTAATCAAGACAAAAACTTCGACAGGTAAAATGAAATTCAATCATCCTTTTCCAATTTCCCTGAGCAAACATTAAATACTTAAATCTAAAAAGTTCAAAAAATTCGTCGAATGCTCTAAACGATGGCTCACAATTTAGGCGTTAAAGACAACGCAAAGAAAACTCTTTTTAAGCATGACTCCAGTAGCTTAATATGAAAAATGGCGCTTGTCAGACCCGAACGATTAGAAGGAGCAGTTAAAACATTAGTAGCTTGTGGAAGATAAATTTCATTAAACAAATATAAACTTCTGTTCTTTCACTGCGAATTAGCCACAAAGCCTTTTTTTGTAGTCCTGATGAAAGTCTTTTTCCTCCGGCTAACAATTTATAATACATTGTTATTTTATTTATTTTTTACATTTCTGATTATATAGAACATGTTTTAAACTAGGGAGTATACATATCCTTATACATCCTTAAATACAACTAAGTGTTTCTTATTTTTGTTCTTGGTGGTGCATATATTATACCCATTCGTGTTTAAAGCTATAATACATACATATATACATAGATTTACCATAATACAAATAAAATATGTAGCAATATAGCAACATCATCTCTCTGTGCTTAACTGGGTATATATAGGAACAGCAGAAGACACAAGGAAAGCAATTTTCAAAAGAAAATCGATACATAGAGGAAAATATAAATAAATTATCGTAAAATTGTTTTAACGTACATATGGATAGAGGGGATTTGATGTTCCGCATGGGTTTTTCGATGGCGTGCTTTAAATCCATATAATTTTATTATATTTTTTTTTGTCTCTAACAGCGTTTAAAAATTTAATTAATTTGTATGTTTTTCGCTATTTAATTTTTTTAAACAGATAAACATAAATTAATGCTGTTACATAAATTATTCAATTTATATTATTTCCTTGTGCATTCTTTTCATGATAATATCGCAATGGTAAAGAACATTGGCACTGTTCAATAAGTATTATTTAGAAAATGACGCAATTTAGATAAACCATCATACTTTTCTCAAACTCAAAATTAAAAGTTCACACACCTGATATAAATTTATTTCTGTGTTAAATCATTTAACCAAATCAAATAAACTAAAAATATAATTATAAATCAATTGAAATTGTTTGGTAAATGATCGATCAATTCAAGGTATTGCACTATATGCTATCTAAGAAATATATCTTTCATAAGAAACAAGTACTTTCATTTTTGGTTTTGTTATTTCTAATTTTGTAATACTTATTGATTGTTATTTTTTAGATATAAATACAAAAGTTGTTTGGAGCCTTTTTAAAAATTTAAATTATTTAATTCATCATGTTGAGATTTACTTATATACATATATTTTTTCAATTTATTGATGTATTGTTAGATTGAGAATTGGGTATTTCTAATAAAAGATTTAATTATCGAACACAACTCTCAAGGTAAGATATCTCCAGATGTAATTGAACTTTCATAAAATTATGTATAGGGCATTTTTTCACTTCTTCAGGTATATATGTATTGTAATTTAGTATAATTTAAAAGATGTAAATCTAAATATAAAAATTTATGTAAAGTATACACGTTCGACATGTTGAATAATAAAATGTTTGTACATAAATAAATAAAAATTTGCTACCCCTAAAAACGTAAAAATAAAAATGTCATCAAACATATTCAAATTAGGTAGAAAAAAAAATATATCCTCTCATTTTTAGATATACACTTAATTCAATTTTAATCACACACATTTAGATACGAATACGTACAGGTTCGTCCTGGTTGCCTTTTTTAGGGATGACTTAATTTCAAATTAAATACGTACATATTATATATTACATATATTATATTTCTGTATGAGTGCTTAAAAAAATACTCGTACATAAATTTTCAGATTCAAATTTAATTAAATAAAATTTTAATAGATTTTGTTTTTGTTCATATAAATCATCATCATCATCATCATCTTGTATATAACCAACCGACCATGTACATAAAAATCAATCACATCATATATGAATTATTTAGCAAATTTAAAAAACTTTTTTTTTTCCTAAATTGACTTTAAATATTTAAATTTTGTTAATCAAGGTATTACCTATCCTGTAGAACCCGAAAAGAATGAGAAGAGGTCGTTTAATACTATAAAAATGAATAATGAGGACTAATGAATATTTAAAAATGGTTGAATGCGAAGTTTGTAATTAGTATTTTAACACGCGTTATATTTATATGTATGTGTGTTTACGTGTATAGGTATACATTGTACTCAAATACATAATGGTAGGTCTGGCCTCATCATCGTTTTTTACGAAAGGTAATTAATTTTTATTTCTTTAGGGAATTTGATGTTGATATATGTAATGATGTTTTTGAGTAAGGCTTGTTGAGCAAAATATATATTAGGCACTCCTCCTAATAAGGTTTTTCACATTTTCGGTAATATTCTTGTGATAGTGTAAGCTTAACATTTTTAATCAATTGGCGTTTTTAATCAATTTAAACTTTAGAAATTACTTGTTATGAGAAAATATTATTCTTAGTTTTAATTTTGTTTCTGATTTTTTAATCAGAATTCTTGGTTTACGATCTAGGAATAATGGTTTAATGCGAAGTTTGCGCATACATAAATATATTCATAGGTGTATATTTGAAGATCCTTTATACGTAGATGAGAATACCCGGCTAATGAGGTATAATAACTTCTAGGCGCAGTTCAAAAGGGCGTCAAAATTAGAAAAAAAATCTAGAATGCTATAGTTCAAAACATTAGAGTAAATAAAAACAGATACGTGAGAATATTATTTCTTGTTTTGAGAAAATATTAAAACCGTCAAATAACCTAATATTAAAATCACCTTCCACTAATTTTGTTGTATAATAAACAAATCTTTGTTTTTTATGATAGTAAAACAAAGTCCATATAGGGATATCTTGATAATTCATTGTACTATCAATTTAAAACTAGGAATAGTGCATGCCTATTTAAAGAGAAGACGATTTTTTTAAAGAAGTGACACGATAATATTATTATTTCTTGTTTTGAGAAAATATTATTCTTAATTTTAATTAGATTTCTTGGTTTAAGAAATATTTTCTCAATTTGAATAAATTAAATTTTTGTGTTAAAGAACCATTATTGAGTAACACATACTATAAAAAGGCCATAATATTTAAAACTGCAAAGTTTGTAATTAATACTGTGCTTATTTAGTATTGCTTTCCAGCAAATTTTTTTAGGCCCATTCCACCCATTATTATAAAATTAAAATAAAAAATAATGTATAATGAATATCAATTTTTGTTTTGAGAAAATTAGATTCACATTTTCACATTCAATTTGAAACTATTTCTAGTTTTTTTAACTGGTTACGTGCTTTTAGAAATATGTTGTCAGCATTCAAACTAGTAATTCTTAAATTTAAAACAATTCTTGTTTTGAGAAAACATGATTCTCAATTTAAATCTTATTTCTTGTTTTGAGAAAACATGATTCTCAATTTAAATTTTTATTTCTTGTTTTTAATCTGGTTTCTTGTTTTGAAAAATATTTTCTCAAATGAAATGAAACAAATTTATGCGTTCCAAAACATATTTAAGAGATTTAAGAATGATTTCTCCGTTGTGCTGCGCAAACAATGTTTTCGGAAACGGAATTTTTTAGCGTTATAAATTTCATCATCTAAGCGAATACACGAATAGAATACTCACCTGGCCTCTATATCGATGTGAGGGAGTAGATTGTGAGTTATAGCCAATATCGCACTTTCGGTAAAGTGTTATTTTCGGAGAAATTTCGTTTTCGGAGATGGTAGGTTGGTTGATGTTAAATTGTTCACATCAAAGGTTTTGAAATAGAACATTGGACGAACAATTTCCTTTGGAGTAGCTCTTGGAATAGGCAATTCTGAGTTCAAGGTCAGTGAAGGAGTTGAACATCTCCATTTTTTTGACTTCTTTCGATACATTTAAGAGAAACGAAGGTTTCATGCCTGCGGTTTGTAAAGACATTGAAATTGGCCTCTCTAAAGTCGCTTAGTAGCCTAAATGGATGTTTACTCTCTGTAAACCATCTGGAACCATTGCCTAGAATTGTCAGTACTTGATCGCCAGCATAGCAGGTGTTCGTGATGTGGGTATTTTTCACTGTGAATTAGTCGTTCACTAGCAGCCACAGAAAAGGTGGAAGAACCATGCTCCAGTGGTTTGGCAAAATTATTTTCGGCAATTGTCGTTGAGGTATTAAGTGATTTATCTTTTTTACTAAACAGGATTTGCATTGATTTAAAATAATTCAAATAGATAACCAAATTGTTTAGTTTTTAAATGTCTTTTGCCAACTTACTTCATTTACACAGTGTACGTTTAGTGAATTGAGGTTTATATTTGTGGGGTGCCGGATTTAGCAAAGAAAAAAAAACGTTTAAAATTGTATGAATGTGTAGGTTATGTATGACCAAACAATGTACTGGCTAAATATCTGCATTTCCAATCGGAATCTAAATCAATATACTTACACACAGGCCTTGAAAATATTTTAACCTCAAAAATAAAATAAATGTTCCAGGAGACTCTGGTGTAGTGACGCGATTATTATAGCAGTAATAACAATACAAATCTCACTACTTATCATCGCCTGGTTATTTCTAAACCGTCTATTATATTAAAACTGAAATAAATTGAAGAAAAATATTCAAGATTAACACAAAAATGTCTTTCCAACGGAACAATGGGAAGTTACCCTTTAGAAGACAATTTTGGCCTGTTAAAATGTGTAAACGACCACAAGCTTAGGAAAAAATTAAACGCAGCAGTTAAAATCATTAAGAATTAATTTAAATTAAGTTTTAAGTTCATAACAAACCATCTGACAAACAAGCTGTTATCTCGTCCATTACATCGTTATAAACATACATGTTTGGCACCAATTACTTATGTATTATAATTTTTTATCAACATAGTCGTACCTTTAAAATACATAATTTACATTTGAATACAAAGTACGGTATACTCATAAAAAACCATAAATCCTATAGGCAATTTATCTAAATGTTAATGACCCAATCATCTAATATTAAAAAACCACTAAGAAACATCAAGTAATATGAAAGAAAATAAAACATGTGTTTTGGATTGTTGATCGCTATCATCGCGCGGTTATCGTGTTCTCTAATATTAATCATTATTATACTCTTGAATACAATTGTCTTGTCTGTATACACATGTATACGCGCGTAAATATACACTTTTACACATATGATTCATTTTATAATTAATCTTTCTTGTCATAATTTTACTATATACTATGTAGCCTATACAAATTTTTAAAATCGCGCTTTTCGTCTTTTGAAAAAAAAATATAAGAATCAAATACGAGTAACGATGTTTTCCATTAGATGTGTGTACGACGTTTATTATTATAGAGAGATACCACACACAAATGTATTATAAATACATGACTAAACAACAACAAATACATATACAAATATATCAGTATGTATAGGTATAAATATTTTCCCCGCGAATTGAGTCAGATTGAATTTGTAAAGAAATTTTTCCCGCTAACTAATAAACACCCAGGTTATCTTGATTTGTGCGTGTAAATAACGAAAAAAAAAAAATATATGGTGTGATGCCTTTGTTCATATTATGCACACAGACATTTTGTGTTCATGTTCATGGGCTTGAAATAATTCCTGCGAAATTTGATTACCCCCTTTACACTCGTGCGCTCGTTTGTGTAACACAAAAATTTCTGACACTGAAATATGAATATTATTTGAGAAATTTTATTTTTTTTTTTGGTTTTATGCCTTCGCTTTTATATACAGTACAGATCTCGTTAAATAAGAACTAATTTGTTACGGTAAGTAAAAGTTATAATGAATGTGTTGAAAGTAAGATTTGAATCTTCAGCCATCTCTCAGTGTATATACCGCACTTTGGGTAAATAATAACAATAATCATAAACGTAATAAAGTCGTGCTGAGTGGTTTATAAATACATATTACAAAAAATTAAATATTGAATACACATATATAACCGCGAAATATATGTATAATTATTTTGTTATTGTTTTTATGAAAACACCGAAATAATTATAAGGTACCAGCATGCCATAAAATATATAGACACGAAATCAGTATTTGTGTAACAAAAAACAAGTGCGCTAATTAATTTTATAATTATACATGATGATTATTAATTTGTATAGTTGGTCGTCACTTTGACTAGCAAGTTAAAGTTTTTAAGTTAAATTGATTCAGAACTATAAAATAACTGTGAAAGAATAAATATTGGTTTTCGTAATAAATCGTGATATTAGGTACCGGGTTCGAATCCTGATAGGGCCAGATGGAAAAAGGATTTTTCATCACGTCATCTGATTACGATCTTTAATGAAAATGAGGAGTGCAGAACTCATGGACCGATCCATCTTCCATGCCAGTACTAAAGGCTGGAATGGAGCTAGGCAATGTGCAAAAATAGTTCTACGAAAATCGAACCTATAGCCGTACGTACTCGATTTGACAGGCGACTGCGTAAGGACGTGAAAAGCGAACTGCGAAAGATTTGGGAGTGCGTCGTCCCCACAACAGATTGCAAAGAAAACTTGAAAAAAAATTTGAATATTCAATAAATAGAAATTTTTTACTTTAATCTGAATTTTCTCAAACCAAGAAATTATATTTTTTTATCTAATTAGGATCCTAATTATTCAAATTATGTTATAAATATTTCAAAATAACCACTTAACACCGCCAAGAAAAATGTAAATTTCTTCTTATAAGAAAATAGTTTTATATTGAGGCATTAAATTATGAACAGTTTAACAAATTTAAATTTTTTGCTAAAAGTCCATTTCAACTGACTCAAGAAACTCTTGAATTTTTTTCAAAGATAACAAAAATTTTTTAAGTTGAGAATTCGATTTCTCGTTTTAAGAAAAACTTCTCAATATAAGAAACTATGTTTATAGTAAGCAACTAACGATTAATCGAAATATTTTTGCGTGTTATTATGCTTTCATATGTGTAAATAGATATAATCTGCTGAATATACGAAAAAAATTTCGTTTCATTAAAAAATGTTAATTTGTTCGTTTCGCTCATATAAATTTAAATGTAAGCCAAAAATAAGAATTTGTAATCTTAAACTATAAATAATCTTAAACTATAACTAAACATTAGTTAGTCAAGAAGCTTTCAACAACGACTGCATGCTAATTTCTTTTTGCAATTTAATAATGTGATTAAATTTTTTTAGAAAGCGGATTAGAGATACTTAGCGTTGCTATAACATAATTTTGAAAATTATAGATCTATTGCACACCCTTATAATTTTTACTAATTCCGCAAGAACCACGACTGATATATTATAATTTTATAGAACGAGTATAATTAAACCATTTCAATCAAAGGTGCTTTATCTACGCCATATGAATGGATACAGAGACAAGTTGACACCTTACATGTGAACACAACCAAGACAAAGCAATATTTGTCACAAATTTATTTATGATATTGATTAATAGCCAGCTACTATTAAACCGAGAATTAAACCAAAGTTTCCGTTTTCGGGTATTTTAATGGAAAATATTTAAGCGGATTTCGCAATGTTCGTCCGTCTGAATTATTCTAATAGATTTGTACGGATAAAAATGTTGAATATTGCCTTCGATCATAATTAATATTTAAGCCAACCTTAAGTATTTAAGGTGGCTAATTCAATGAAGTTTAAGTGGCTAATTCTAATGAAGTTTAACCTAAAATTGGATTAACTAAATTTTCTTAAATCTCTCCGAAACTCTTAAAATAAAATTGAAAACTGTAATAATTCAATTTCTAGAAAACAATTTTATCATGCTAACAAAAACTACATAACAATCGTTAAAAAATGTTGAGAATTCGATTCCTTATTTTAAGAAAAAATTCTCAAAATAAGAAACTGTTTATAGTAAGCAATTAACGTTTAAATCGAAATATTTCATTATGCTTACATATGTTTAAACAAACATAATCGTCTTGAACATAAGAAATAAGGAGTTTGAAGTTTTGTTTGATTAAAAAATGTTAATTTATCCGTACTTAAAGTACTTACTAACTTAATTATTTCGTACTCTAATGAAGTGACAAAATTTAAAACCAGAACCACCAAACTGAATTTCTTAAATGAGTCTAACTAAGAAACTGTTGATTTTTTAAAAGATAACAAAAAAATGTTTAAGTTGAGAATTGGATTTCTTGTTTTAAGAAAAATTTCTCAGGATAAGAAATTATATTTATAGTAAGCAATTAACGTTTAAATCGAAATATTTTGCATTTAATTTACATATGTTTGAAAAATAGACCTGAAGATGAATATATGAAATAAGGAATTCAACACAAAATTGCTTTATCTAAGCCATATGAAAGGACACTGAGACAAAGTGTCAAGAACACAAGTCTCGTAATTTTTTAATAGATTTGTGCGGTTAAAAATGTTAAATATTGTATTTGATCAAATGTAATATTCCAGCCCACCTTATTAATGGTGGCAAATATTAATGAAGTTTAATAAAAGAGGATTAACTAAATTTTTTTAAATCTCTACGAAACTCTTAAAATAAAATTGAAAACTGTAATACAGTGAAACCTGTTAAGTTGGACACCTTTTTAAGTTGGTCAACTGGCTAAATTGGACGATTTTGTCTTGCACCAACTGCAGTCTTCAACAACCTTTAAAACCTTTACAAATTGTTGTTTTCAGTTCTACTGTATTTTAATTTCTTGAAAAGAATTTTATAATAAGATAACAAAAAAAAAATTTTAAGTTGAAAATTCGATTTCTTGGTTTAAGAAAAATTTCTCAATATAAGAAACGTTGTTTATAGTAAGCAATTAACGTATAAATCGAAATATTATTGTGTTTTATTATGCTTAGATATGTTTAAACGAATCTGGGACCTAACTATTGCATTCGAAGTTCAT
Source organism: Nephrotoma flavescens (assembly GCA_932526605.1). Taxonomy (NCBI): domain Eukaryota; kingdom Metazoa; phylum Arthropoda; class Insecta; order Diptera; family Tipulidae; genus Nephrotoma; species Nephrotoma flavescens. The sequence continues at coordinate 226,309,346 of OW052222.1, read as the reverse complement.
TTTCGTAGACTATCGTTTTCCTTTAGTAGGCAAAAGAAGAAAAAAGAAAAATGTATGAAATTTTTACTATTATTTTCTCCGTTGTTTCTACGCTTGCTATACGAAAACAATAGCCGTCGAAAATGAACGTCGAATTCAATAGTTAGGCCCTGATCTTCTGATACTAAATAAGAGTAGTTTTTAGGGAAAACGTTTCCAAATTCTTAATGAATGTAGGATTCAATTAAGAAAGTGAATCAATAAGCCAGCAATTATTTACTGTTATTTTTTTTTTTTTGAAACTTGTGATTAATTTATATTCTAGCACTCACATTTTCTTAGAAAAAACAGTTCACAGGTCTGTGTTATACATAACAGAATTTTGAAAATTATACAGAAATTAAAACGTCAATCATAATTTTCGTACGATTGAATTGTTCTATCAATATTTGTTTGGATATACAAAATGAATCTGTGGTTTAAAAGCTCAAATTAAAATTTTAAGAATTGTCATTACATCGTTAGAGCTAAGTTAGACAAATCATACAAAGTTATCATAAATTTAATATCATGTGACTGGTCTAAATTCAAAATTCGACATTCTAAAAGATAATAACAAATCGGTGTCGTGCGTGATTCAAAAAATAATTCATCTATACACGAGAGCTTTGGAAACTTGGAACCGAATTCAAGAAAAATCGGAAGCTGGGTAATTTTTGTAATTCTCAGCAATTTAGGATGACTTTAGCATTCTAATCGAAGGTAAATAACCGAGGAGAGCAACGTGATCGAAAAAGCCTTCTTCTCACAACGATGCAACGGGGCCGGAAAGATTTTAATACGATGTTTTTTTGAAGAAGACTAGATTTAAATAGCAATTAGCAATTAAGTACTTAATCTTCATATAGTAAATGGCTAATTAAATGTTCAAAACATAATAATTTGCATATTTTCAATTAAATACATTTGCAACAAGACGACTACAACAGCAAGTGATTTTATTACCGCATGGCTCATAAAATGTAAATAAAAATGTTTTTTATTGAAAACAATTAAAATTTGATAGCTTTTTGATGACATTTATACTTTACGATTAAATATTATATATGCCTTTTATAATCTAACTAGCGCCATAATGAATGAAAACTAATAATTTTATCACAAAAGAGGCGTTTCTAGTATGTCTCATCACAACGAGACAACCACACAAAGATTTGAAGCCGTGGATGAAATTTTTCCGCTTATTTTTAATAAATAAAAATAAAAATCTCATTGAATTGCACCTTAAATATCCTGTTCAAATAAAATCATAAAAACAATCTCAACTAATGGTTTTTCTTTTCTACTTGTTCTTCTCATCATAAATTTACTGAACCACAATAACGTACAAACGTCTTTTAATATTTCGTCTTGCACACAATACAAGAAGGAAAAATAAAAACAACAACGAACGAAACAAAGCTCCACTGTTGTATTGTATAAAACAACAAACAGGAACAAATTTCAAAACAAAAATTCTATTTACCCAGATTATATTAAAAGCAACATAAAAAATATGTTCTCATAGTACATAGTACACAGACACACACACACACAAACAACAACTATATATATTCACCGAAAGACAGAAAGGAAATCGTTAAGGAAAATAAATTTCTGTTAAAAAGCAGCGAAAAAAACAAGAATGTCTGGATTGCTTGTACACAATACAAGAATAGTCAAAATTAGTATTCTACGTTACTATATGGTTTGTAATCTATACAATATTTTCTTATATCTCATTAATTTAATGAAATTATTACATTGATCCGAGACACCTTTATATACATTCGGAGATTTGCTCTTACTTATTTTTTTATTTTCTTGCGAAATAGTTAGCCTATTCTAGGAATTATTCGGATTTAATAAAATTAAATTAGAGACATAATTTCTTTCAACGAAACACTTTCTTATATTAAATTATAAAATATTCTTTGCAATTCTGCTTAAGTATGTAATAAATTATGTAATTTAATAACACAGTAATTGAATGTAAGGAATTTTCTTAAGACTTTATTTTATTTTATGTGGTGGTATACGTTTAGGTAATTTAAGTAAAAATCGATCTTGAGAAAAGAAATTATCGTGGTTCACAGTTCATGATCGACACTACATGAATTTTAAATAATTTAATGATCACATTCAACGATCGAATTATCTAAACAAATTTTCGACGATCACAATTATTTAACAGAATGAATAAATTCTTTATAATAGATTTGCTAAGACAGGGAGTTTTACAAAATTTTTAAACTTCCGATCTATTTTGAAGTTCCCAAAACCAAATTTGATAAATTCAATATTAAGTGATCTACAGATTCAAAAATACGATCGCTATGAAGTTATCGGTTATCTAACGGTATGAATTATAATAAAGCATCTTTTGACGTTAGAGAAATGAAGTATTATTATGAAAAACACATAATTTGATTGATTGAGTGGCCAGGATTTTGACTAGCAAATTGCCTGCTTGCTAGCCGAGCGAGTATCTATCCCATTAAGGGTCTCGAAATCTCTACAGACTTCCCTTTTTAGACAATTTCGTCACACATTTGTGTATCGAAATATTTTGCCATTTATTATTGAAGGAAACATTTCTTTCTATGAAGCTGGATTTATCTGTATACTTAGTTCATAAAACGATTGTTAAGCGTCTAGACATATAGTCCACATCGTTGTGGATAGTAGGTAATTATCTATGATTTTCAGTCAAAGTCAGAAAATTATGTAGAAATTTATAAAACTTATTTCCATACACTGTGTTAATCCTAATTGTAAGGTTGTTTCGTTAATATAGTTTCGTTATTATGAAGATGTTTCTTTCCTCTCTCCCTTACGTCTGCTAATCTGGTAATACGTAGGAAAATTGTCGGTGTAAATCAAGATTACAACGGTCCGATGCTATGGTTGAATAGCGAGACCTTATTTCCGCGATATTCGTTGAATTTAAAATTTTTCAAATTTTACCCGAGATTATTATTACTAAGCTGGTAAATGCTTTTCCAGAAGGCCATATTTATACACTCCGCAGAATTCAATTAAAGCCACCCTTAATTTTTCTGATATGAAAGTAAGGCTTAGAGTTTGAACTTGATCTATTATCAGGTTTTAATTGGGATGCCAATACACATTTTAAAATGAATAATTTTAATTGTATTTTTGTTTTGCTAATTTATAATACAAAATAGATTTTACACTGCGAAATTCAATTAAAGTCAGTAATTTTAAAATAAAAAAATATCTTTAAAATAATTAATTAAGTACTTCAAAAATTCTGCTCGGCATGGAATTAACCAACCCTTCCAATCCCATTTCAGCAATTCTTCTCCCATGGGCGTACGTACTACGAAATCCCGGTTTTCAAAATCCTGCTTTTCAAAATCCAGGTTTTTAAAATCTCGGATTTCGAAATCCCGGTTTTCGTTTCTTCTATTTATAAAGTCTTGATTTTAGAAAAAATATTTTTTATTAATTCGGGCCTGCCATGCAATAATTTTAGAGGCTAACGGCTTCGATGACTTTCACGGGCACGCGGGACTTTAGATTTGAACTTCGGGGGACGTAGGAGCCAGGATCAGCAAAGATGTCGCACTGCGTGCCGCACGTAGGAGCGGATTATTTAGAATCTATTAATGACACCTACTAGCAAAATAATTGAACTATTTTGGTATGCAAGATTTTGTACTTGCACCATTTTGTGATTGCAACGTTTTGTAGTTGTAAGATCAATAAAAAAAAGCAATATTTTGTTAATGCAACATTTTGAAATGCAATATTTTATATCGATCCCAGAAAAACTATTTCACTAAATATTCATTAAAAAATAGTCAAAATATTTAATTCGGAAAACAAAATATTCAAACCGGGATTTCCTAAAAATCGGGATTTTTTTTATACAAAACCGGGATTTGAAAAACCTGGATTTTGAAAACCAGGATTTTGAAAACCGGATCTATGAAAATCGGGGTTTATACAAAACCGGGATTTTCACAAACCGGGATTTTGAAAACCGTTACACACCCTTCTCCCATGCCTGTGCACGGCTTTATGCAACTCAACTTGTTGTTGTACTGCTTGCCATTGTCATAGACTTTTCGTACCACATTGTCCCATAAATTCTCTATATAGGTTTTAAATCAGGAGAACATGCCGGCCAGTCCAAAAGTTCGATCAGACACACTCTAAACCAATCGATTGTTTCTTTTGATTTATGAGCATTATTCTGCTGGAAGTCCTAATTCGAGGTTGGTTGATTTTTACCAAATTCTATTAAAATTTCATCTCACAGCTCTATGTTTTCTTTGGACTTTATTCTGGTAGACATTTTACATATACTTAGGGGTTTCCCAAGGTCCGTCTAAATTAGACCGAGAAGAAAATATTTTCCCACATTGGTCCAATGGACATGTATTTTTTGGCAAAGTTTAATCTATTGATTTTATGTGCTTCCGTTAAAACTGGTTTTATTAACCTTTTGACCCATTAACATGGTTGCTCTGATCCAAAATTTGTTGTATGAGGCGAATACCAACTGGCAGATCAAGTTCCGAAACACTTTTTGTGGCCGTTGATTCCACTTTAATCAAAGCTTCTAATTAATTTTATTTTTTCGATTATTGACCTGCCTAAATTTATAGCGTATTTCCGATTGGGCAGGCTTGCAGCTTGTAGGCTCGATTTTTTCCTATTTCTTCGGTTGTTAGTGTTTTTACTTTGCCCATTTTTATCAAAATTTTATAAAATACCAATTAATAATGTCACTAATTAGAAAACTCGTTAAAATAGACTAATACTAAACTAATTAAATCAAACGCCTAAAATATATTAACTGGCTTTAATTTAATTTCGCCACAAGTTCAAACCCTAAGCCTTACTTTCATAACAAAAAAAATTAAGAGTGGTTTTAAATAAATTTCGCGGAGTGTACTATGTAGAGGGCCAAAAGTACATTCATAGCCTTCCCCAAAAACTTACCTACCAAAAGCTCCACGTATCTATAAAACGGGTTTCGATCTCCCATTTGTAAATTATCAATAAAAGACCGTTTCTAATCAGCTCTCTTTGCTTAGTGAGTGTCTCTTCACTAATAGCTTAGATATGCACACACACAGAGGATTTCGAAATTTTTATTTTCCAGCCAAACACCCGGTTGTATTTATTGGGAAGATATAACTTTTCATTTTGATTTATAGCGTAGAATAGTAAAACGACGTTACCTCTAGACCTCAGAAAGATGAATTGTAATCAAAGCATGAAGGCGATTTTAACTTTATTTTGATCTTTTATATTCCCAATATCATAATTGATTTAATAATTTATTTTGGTGTTGCCTTAAAAGAACAGCAAATCCATTGGAGAGCCAACATTATAATTTTAAATTTTTTCAAGTTTTTTTTTTTTTGTTTTAATCTATGAAATCTGTTCTGGGGACGAAGCACTCTCAACTCTTTAGCAGTTCGCTTTTCATGTCCTACTTTACGCATTGCTTGCCAAATCGAGAACGTACGATAGAATTTCGATGATATACCAAATATGAAATTAAATTTAAAATGTCAACCATATCGAAATGTCGGCCATCATCTTTAAACGTAAGATAATGATTTTTTCACTTATAACCTACATGTAATCATGCCTGGTCTATATAAATTTTACTGCAGTCCCTCACATGTTTAATTTCACTTTTTGCAATATTAATCTTAAAATCGATAAAAAACGGTAACTAAAATAAAAAATTTAAAAACAAATAATGTATACGTAAAATATGCACACACGCAATATGCAAACTTTATTTTCCCGCGCGCGCTCTTAATTTCCCATTTTTCTTTATAAACAAACAATAATCCAAATAATACATGTATTTTTTCATAATAAATGAAAAAAAAAATGTAAGGTATTATTTTGACGTCTACTAAATTGTTTATAATACCATTGATATATTTACAAAATATATGTATGTTGTATATGTATATAGATAGAATTAAATTAAATATAAAAAAAAGTAATACGATGCATGAAAAGCTGTATATATAAATACAGGAAAACATGGTTTATGAAAATCAAATAAATTATATACAAGGAAAGCAAAAAAAAAAAATGTAAATATATAACAAAGTTCTTATAAGAAAAATTCTCCAAAATATATAATAAATTCTTTATGATCCCAAAGATTTAGTATGTATTTATGTATTATCAGAACGAACAAAAATATAAAACAAAATTGCTTTTTGAAATTAACTTTTAATAAGGAACATATCTAGTGGTGTGCTCTTGACAATATATGATAATACATACATTCTAAGATTTCAGCAAATCGTTTATAATACACTCAAAGATTACGTTCATCCACCATGTGCATACATATATTATTGGAATGTTGTACTTAAGAAGCTTAACTTTTGTTAAGTCAATTTAAATTAAATGCAAATTGGCAGCCCATTTTCATTGGCTTCATAAATAAAACACAAAATTCTATAGAACATTATGTTTCTGAAAATTCTTTCAAAATCCAAATTACAATTTATAGAATCCCAACAAAAGATCTGTCAAACTAAATTATGTAGCATAAAATATAAAGCCAAAAACTCACGAGTGAGCAATTTCAGAGTGTATTCACCGTAGATGTTCGATGGATTTGAGGCGGGAGGAAAATATTTTATTCTCCTTAAAAAACAAAGAGTTGCCGCCCCGGTGGCAAAGTGGTCAGCATGCTTGCTTGCTCCAGCGACCGGAGATTCCGGGTTCGATTCCCGGTGGTGACCAGGAAAAGATTTCACGGCTGGTTTAGGATCAATGAATTAATCCGAAATGAAAATATGATTATGAAACCTCATTTGAGGCGGCCAAATCCCTTATGGGGGATATAGTGCCAGAGAGAGAGAGAGAAAGAGAGAAAAAAAAACAAAGAGTTGGCAGGTTTTGTTTTAAACAGGTTTCTGTTTTAATCAGGTTTATGATGAAAACAAAAGTTCATTTTAAACAGCTTGTTGTTTTAAGCGGGGTTATTTTAACGGAGTGTTGCTTTAAACGTAGTGCCGTTTAAAACAGGTTTTCGTTTTAAACAGGTTTTTATTGTAGACCGGATTTTATATTTTTTTAGACCAGTTTCTAATTTAAAATTTTAACTCCTAACATGTAATTAAAATTTCAACATGTTCTACGTTTACAAGTTTTATGTCAAATTACAGTCTTGGGCAAAAGTATTGAGCACCCATGATATCTAACAATTTTTTTGGGAGTATCAATTTGAAATGAATTGAAACAATTTTTATAGGTTCACATTACTATTTATTTACGGCAGAAATTCTTTTGGGTAGAGAGCTTATAAATTTTTTACATTCTGCAGGACGTATGGCGCTCCATTCTTGGTGCAGACAGCGTTTTAGGTCTTCTTTGTTCTATAATGTGTAGCGCGTGACTGTGTTTTAATAAACTCCATAAATGTTCTATGGAGTTCAGGTCTGAGGACTGGGCAGGCCACTCAAAAATTTCAATGCCATTTTCTCGAAACCATGCCATTGTGCGGGCAGATTTATGACATGGCTCGTTATCCTGCTGGAATTTAACGCTATCCATGTTTGTATACCCAAGAAGTGTCACTTCAGAATTAGTCATGCAGCCTCAGACCATTATGCGGCCCCCGCCGTGTTTTACGGTTGGTACCACATACTCTGGACTAAATGCTTCGCCTACCCGGCGGCGCACGAAAGGCACACCAGGTGTACCAAAAATATGAAATAAAGAAAATGTGGAGACTTCGGAAAACTAATATATTTGTATCGATGCATTTTTTTAAAATCATATTATTTAATATTATTAGGGCATAGAATTGTCACTTACTTCAAAGTTTGATTCGTCTGACCACACGATATTTGACCAATCTTATTCGGTGAAACTTTGGTATTTTAAGGCCCATTTATACCGAGCCTTCTTGTTTTTTCGGAGAGCCAGGGTTTCTTCCTGGCTTTACAACCTTTCAATCCAGCTTCCTGAAGCCTTCTGCGAGTGGTGCGAGCAGAGATTGGTTTCTTAATTTCTACAGACAACTCAGCAGCGAGGTTTGAAGAAGTTTTTTTTCTTATTTTTTAAAGCTTCTCTCACTAACTTTCGGCCGTCACGGTATGTGGTGATGCCTTTGCGCCCAGTTCTGTACCTCTTACTGTGTGATCCACTAGCGGTGAATCGCTCAATATTATATTGCACAGATCGGCGTGAACATTCACAGTTTTACAAATCTCTACTTGGGAATTTCCCTTGCTCATGAAGAAGCTGTATCTGCACACGTTGTTCTAAACTTAACTCGTTTTGTTTCGGCATATTGCAATAATATCACTAAATTTAACAAATCAAAACACCAAAAGCGAACTAGATTACTGGATGTGTACACAATGAGCGAAAGTAGCGAACTGACGAATAAATACAAAATGGAAAAATAACAAATTTTATTGCACCAGATGGTTTATTGCCACACCTGCGGTATGAGTCTGTTTTTAGTCCTTTTTAGATGTCAAAAAAAAAATAATAAAGGGTTGTTTACTGTTATACTTATCGTGTACGCCAAATATATATGGTGCTCAATACTTTTGGCCAAGGCTGTATGTGAAAACAACGATGTATACTGTTTCAAAGATTTTGTCAATGTTTGATTGATTGTAATGGGGTGGGAGCAAGAAATTTTCTTCTCCTTAGGAAACAAAGTTGGAAAAAAATGTTTATTTTTTTATCTCTTTAAAACATGTGTTCGTATTAAATATGTTTTTGGCTTTAAACATGTTTTTGTTTTAATCCGGTTTCAGTTTTAATCGCGTTTCTGTTTTAAACAGCTTGTAGTTTTAGATTTCTGAATCAGGGATTTATTTTCAAAGGAGTTTTGCTTTAAAGCAGAGTTTCGTTTTAAACAGGTTTTTGTTGTTGTAGACCGCTTTCTATTTTAATATTTTAAAACCTAATATCTAGTTCAAATTTGAACATTAAAACATTTTACAATACATAATTACACAGACCAGTGAAAATCCACTATGGCTACATATTCGAGAATAACCACAAACGGGAACCATTTCTTGCCTAAAAACGGTCATTTACTATGTTGCTTAGCCGTTTTATATGATCGGCACGAAGAATGCTGATGAATGTGAACACTTACTAGCTATACAATCAAAATTATCATTTGAAATAATATTCGGGTTAAGTGAATGGTCAGATATTCTCAACCTGTGTAAAATTTTAAATGATATCAACTTATTTAAAAATATTTGGAATTTTGGCAGTCTCCTGTGTAATTTCCTGTATACAGAGCCAACTTTTAGCTTGATAAACTTTATTCATCATGATTCCAATTTTCTGATTCCTTCCAAAAAATAGGACTTTGGAAACTCTTCAAGACGCGTTTATTTCAGCAATCACCATTTACGCCAAATTTGAACCAGTACCAGTGGTTCAACTGTTCATCGGACTCAGGCGTATAATGGACCCAAGTTTTAAAAATAATAACAAATCGACGCAAGAACCCATTAAGTTTACGATTACACATCGCCAACCTTCCTTTGAAGTTATTATTCGATTACCTTTGTGTTATTGTAAGCAAACACGCTTGAACATTTTTCTATGGGGATTGAGATGCCATCTATTACATTTATCACGGCAAGAGCTTAAGTCCTTAATGACGCTTGTTTTGCACACGCATCGGAGGATCTGTTTCTCTATAGTAAAACTACCTTAGCTTTGGAAGTTCTAGTTCGGTGCGATCATTTGACTTAGTGGTGGCAAATCAGATTAGGTTTGTTAGTACGATTGTATGGATAAGTTAAGCCACATAATCGTACTAACAAATCCGTCTACCGTACTAACAAACTTACTAATTATAGTATGTTATGACATACTGTACGCGAGTAGATTGTCACCCACAAATAATATATTTAATCGTTCGGTTATCTCTTGTAATTTTTTGTCCGACGGACAAGGGAATACTAAAATAGTATGTGGCCTGAGTACCTTAGTATACTGCCAATTGTCTCATCTACGTTGGTTAAATGAGCTGTAACAACACCGTTGCTCGGTGTTTTGTGATTCGGTTCTCTTTTACTACCGTATTAGTTACTCTTCTCAACACTACAACCGGTTAAATTCTAAGGTGAATATTCGGCTCCGTTACGAACATATAACACAATTTTTTATGATGGTTCCGACATCTTTTGTGTCACGTTGTTTTTTAGATGTGATTTGGCCTTAAAACCATTGGTAAATATGATTTAATGGTTTTAAATATTGAAATTAGCTACAACTAAGATTCATATTTCTTATCTAACTATGACGCATATGCAATGTGTGTCGCAGCAGTACAATTTCTAAGTCCAATAGACTGTCCAATAAGGATTGGCTAGAGACTCTCGTATTTTAATTAGAATCTAAGTTTCCGCAGTTCTAGCTCGAATGCTAAGAGTAATTCAACTGCGACCCCGAAACACTGTGAGAAAACTTTTTCTATGCCAGTTGTTTTTTTTTAACGGAAACTGCTCCTTCCTGCAGTGTTTCTGTAGAAAGTTGGGGTTACAGTAATAGCTCCCGGCCAGTAAGATTACTATCTTGTAGTACAATCTTGTTAAAAACAACAAAGTTTTCTCTGTACTTTGTAAGTATATTTTGAATATTTGAGTTGCATTCACTTTACGGTTTTGTTAGTAGTGCCACTAACTGTATATCTCGAAGGGAAAAATAATGGTAGCTAAAACACCAAAACCGGAGTAAAGGAAAAACGCCAAATATGCCTTTTTATTATGAGGTTGAGGTATCAGTAACAGTAAATGACTGAAACACTAGTCAATGTCAGATGTTTGCATAAAAAATCGAATACGTGTGTTGTTTATTTAAATCTTTATTAATATCCCACTACCTAAACGATAATAAGGCAGAGGATCAGAAGGAACGTCATTACATTATGATGATTAAAGTATATAATGAATAATCGAAATTCAACATTGGAACTGTCCTTGCGAAAATGATAGCTCTTATTGGCAGTGGCACTATTCTGGCAATTCCCCGGGAATAGAGAATTGGGGAGATTTTACATGTAATTTCAGTTCAAATATTTTTTTCCGGCTTACTGTGGTAAAAAGCTAGTGTTAATTTTTTTCAAAACAAAATTAAATTGGGAATAATTTCCCATACCAATTTAGGTATGGCAAAACTATTCCCAATTTATAAATATTTACATGGAACTTTTTTCGTTAGTAAGCTGGAAAAAATATTTTTGAACAGAAATGACATCAAATCGTTACAATATTTAATTGTAAATTAAAACTAAATTAAAACCTTTACAATATTTAATTTTAAAATTTCATTAACGAGAAAATAGTTATCGATTACGTGGATGCGGCATGTTCCGAAATTGATCCTATCTTTACTGACAGTGGATCATATCAAAATCGTGTGCAGAGAAATAAAAGAGCAACAAAGTAAATTGCAAAACGGAATGTCTTGAACGAAATGTATGTCGCAGTAGCGAGAAAATACTTTAGGGGAACTGCCAGTTTTGTTGACTAAACCCAAAATTAGTAGAGGACACTCCGAAGAGTTATCAATATGAAGCCTAAATGCGATTTAAAACTGATAGTATAGTTAGTTTAACTGACCACTGTTGAGCTGACGACCCCCGGTAAAATAGGAAAACCAATCAGTGCTAAATTATTCCGTTAAGTTTCCGTTCCCGCCATTCTCATTAAGTTCGAAAACAAAAAAATGTTGGGCTCGCTCAGTTGAGCGTGAATTTAAATAAATAAAGTGAATGCATAGTTAAAGTTAACTGAACCCCTATCACTAAAAACAGAATTATCGAACTGTTCAATTTTTTGGAGCCCACCTTTATAAGCGCATATAAACGACAAATTTTTTTAATATTATAAAAATTAAATATTTAAATATTTTTCAATTATACATTGAATATAATACACCAAATTATGGTGGTGGTTCCCGAAGCTACGATAGTTTGATTAATGAGCTACAACCCCTTAGCACGTCTACCAGCCCGGTTTCTCTTTCAAGCACAAAACGATGCTGTTTTAAAATTGCAAAAATTAAATACTTGGGGTGTACGATCAATGAAACTATTAAGGCGATGGCATATGAATTTGAGATTTCATATGGTCACAAATGAGATTCACCACTTGGGATTTGTATATCTAAAGAGGCTGCGTTGCGCCCCGGATTACACAATAGTACCGGTATAATCGAGGATTGCGAAAACCCTGATGGTAACAACAAAATAATTCTTTTTTTTAAGATCAAGACAACTAAAATCGATGGAACAGGCCAGTTTTCAAACCAAACTTATGATATGAGTTAATCAAACAGCAATGTTATTTCCTACGGCTTGTGGGAGCTGTACGTTTAAGTTCCGACTATAAACTGAATATTGCAAATTAAATCCACTCGTACTTTAACCTACATTTTCTTGTGAAACTGACAATAAATATCACTGCAATCATTACTTACACAGAATAACCTTGTTGTTGAAGACGTAGTAAATCTTGTAGATTATTTGCATATAAGTAATTGTCATTTCTCATTTTGACAAATGGTTTCATATAAGTAATGGTATAGTTATCTGATGATTAGCAAATTTACAACGCGTAATTTATATGCGATAAAAATGCCAGAAAACATTAATTTGTCGATTAATCGTTATTTTCAAATAAAAAAATTATTCCAAAATTACATAAAAGCCAATTTTATTGAATCAACACAAATTTTATTTTTGATACAAAAACAAGATAAACATACAGTTTCGGTTCTTTGAACATCAGTGATGTTACTGACAAATAAAATGTTCTCATGCACAAACATCTGTTACACTTTGATTCTACGAATAACCTATAAAATTAAGCAAAAGGAAAATGTAATTACTTATGTTTAAATCAAACAAATTTGCAACATACGGACTTCACATAAATTGCGTTCGATTTCATATGATACACAGAATTGGCTGAGTATTTTGCTCGTCATTGCTATTTTGATTGTAGTGGAAATATTATTTTTCTAAAATCAAAAACAGCTTTTTAGGTTATTAACCATCATGTATTTTTCATTTTTGGTAAATTTTTTGGCTGATTGAATAAATTTTTTTATTAATTTTTGTTTGTTTAAGATTACGGTGCTGATTTTGGCGCAAATCGCTGTTAACGTCGCACAAAACCACACACTCGTAAGAAAAACAGAAAAAATCTACTAAACCGTACTTACACGAATGTAATATACAGAATTTGGATTGAGTGCCCCTAAGTAAAACAATTCCATAAACGTACGTCATTGAGCATGCCCGCGAATATGAATAATTGCTTGTTAGGGCTTATGTATAACGCATATAAAAGAAAACCTTGATGTAAATAACAAAAAAGCTAAAATAATGATGAGATGCTTAACGCTTGCCGCAGGGTTAACAAATGTTAAAATTGAATATCGTTTGTATTCGTAAAATTCCTTTCTTATGTAATTAAGACAACAGCATGATACAACAACAAAATTTGAATAAATTCGAAACCAAAAAAAATAAAAAATAAAATTCCAATCATTATACACTGAGTCATTCGGTATATAATATCTTCAAATAATTTGATGGTGTCGATGAGTGACAGCTCGTTGAAAAATAGTGCAGACAGGGTTAGTTACGTACTTGTATATAAAAAAAAATTTCTTTTGAATACATCTGACGCAAATATACCGAAAAAAAAAGAATTTATATATTATTTGAGCCGGTGGTAACACAACTTTCGAAAAATAATTGTTTAGGCCTATAATATTTGCAATATTCATCATAAATTTTTATTTTGAAGTGGCAATGTGACACGCGAAGGTCAAGTCGTATCTGTTGGTGAAAAGAACAACCACCTTGAAAGTAAAAACTTTGACTGCGTAAGTAAATGAATTTGTAAATTTATACAGGATCCCCCATCGTCTTTAAGGGGCTTGGCAAAATTTTATAAACCCAATAAAAAAAAAACTTTTTCGATTAATCGGAAACCATATGGACGGTAATGCTGTCTTCGAAAAACAAGTTTCATATTTTGGCGAAAAAAAATTTGAATATTGATTAAGAAGATAAAAACCAAGGCAAATTTTTTAATCGAAATATGTACGTATTCGAGACCAACGAATTTAAAAAGGGAGTTAGTTTCAATGTTAATACATATATTCAAAATGAGATCGGCGCCTGACAAATTGTAAATTGACTCTGTCGAAATATAAAAAAAATTACGCATCATGTGCCGAAATTTTGTGGTCAACGATCAGCATTAATCAGTATGCAGACAATTTCACAATCATATTAATGGACTAAGTTTTCAATACCAATCAAGATGACAATTAAAATTATTGTTACTTCTTAGGTGATAGAGAAAATAAAGAAATAAGAAGGAAAAACTATACTTAATTTGTCTGTTTGTTCGAAATTATCAGCAAGGATCGATTATGTACAAGTTCCGAAGAATCTCGTTTTTCTTCGGTCAATTGATCAAAAAATATTAACCATGTTATATTCAAACGCCAACAATTCAAACGAAATTCAAACGCCAACAATAGTTTATTGTTATTTTTGGTTTCGGACTATATTGAAATTAGGGAATTCTTGGCTTCAAGAAACCTAAAAAATATTTGATTCTCACGAAAAGGCATAAGTACAGTGCCTAAAAGCGTATATTACTGAGAAGGACAAGAATGAATATAATATTATAATATTATAATATTCTGATAACAGGATACAGAACAATATAAAAGAGAATGAATGATTAACTAGCTAAAGTACTTATACATTTTTGTTTAATTCAGTTGAATTCGTTTCATTTTATATTTCAAAATCCGGGATTCGAATATTTGATGAAATTATAATGCAACATTCGGTACATACCTGGATGAAGCTAAGTATAAGATCTTTGATTAAAAAAATCGTATAATTAGCTGCATTATTTTGCACTTATAATGAAGCGTCGAAATTCGTAATCTAACCCCGTTATAAGTTGTTTGTTAGAAACTCCGCTTTTTAGAATCCAACGATAAAATAAAAATATCGCAATTCAGTTTAATCTAAAGCAAAAAGCTAATTATCTAAGAACTAATCTTTGTGAGATATGAGATGAGCTTCGATCTTATAAAGAAATTGCCTGTTGAAAGAGGTTTAACCCGAATTTCACGGGCTATTCGTTTCGCGTCACAAAAGTGGAAGTTATAGGCTGTAAAAGTTTAACATGCATGTAACATATTTTGAACCCTGACTCCTAACACTATTTCAGCATTGAAATAATTTTTACACGATATCGTAAATTAGAGCTAAGAGATCAACAAATTCGGTTCTTTTTCAGAGACCTATGTTTTTTAAATAACTAAATATGTTAGCACATAATTTTTCAATTATACAATTGACTAAAAATTGCCGAGCGTTACTCAACAAGACCCAGATTCTACAGGTTCTCCAAATAGGAGGATATCTTTTAGCCTCACGCAAATATCTACACAATATATCCACATATCAGCCGCGTATTTTGCCCAAAATAAAGCCGAAATAAACACTCTCACTCGCTATTGAAAATGAAAGTAGGTTCTGTGTCATTTATATATGGAGTACAACATCGTGCATGTGACCACCAAGGCTCCTGTTACAGGCCTGCATTCGAACATCAATATTGTTGATGACTTTTTTCCAAAAAAAAAACAGCTCAATTTTAGCTCGAATGCTGTTCTTAAGATCTTGAAATGTTTGTTGAACATTGCTATAAATACTTTACTTTTCAAACAACTCCAAAGAATATAATCTAATGGTGTTAAATCACATGAACCAAAATCATCACCCATTGCCATCAAAATTTTTCGAAATTCTGCGATCATCGTACTTGATTGCCAATAATTCAAATTAAAACTTAAAAACAGCCAACAAATGGAACACTCTTTATATTAAACTTTACGATATTTTATAGAAAATTTATTGCCTAATTTTCCCTTTCCGTAATCTAAACACGAACAAATACCGATTTTTTTTTTAAATTTGTACAAAATTTACTTAATAAAAAAAATTGTATTAAAACTATAATATGGGTATAATTTAAATGTTAAGAGTGGTCCAACATGTTAGCACCAGCACACAATAGAAGCTTTACAATACCAAATTCTACATTTTAAAAATAAAGCTTTAATTTATCTTGTACGAAAAGAATTGCACAAGATCATAACTATATAAAGCAATACTTATACGACAAAACGCAAAGCAGCTGTCAAGATTTATGGCTTATGCTACTGACATAGCGATCACAATTGTGTACGTTTCGAAAGAGAAACATGAAAAAACAGAAACCAAAAACATTACAAACTATGGCTATATACATACACATTTGTGTAAAGAAAACAAAATTTTGTCTGGCCCGAAAAAGGTTATACCAAAAACATTATGCTACAGTAGACTGGAACTCTGAGCAAAAACATAAACATTTCTGTTCTGGTTACCTAAAATTTCGGTACCTAAAATTTTCGTAACACTATTCTTCGTAATCGTAATCGAGCAATCATAAATTGGTATTCTTGAAACTATTGCGAAAATAAGAAAGAAGGAAATGAAAAATAATGACATTTTGTAATGAGATGATTAAAAATGTCATTCCAATTGAAACCCTTAAAAGAAACGGGCGTTTCTTAAATTATTGGTATTTTTGTGCTTAATATTATTAAATTTTAAATATTTTATTATTAAATTTTTAATATTTTATTTTATAATATAAATTATTGTTGTTATCGTGTCTTGTATTCGTCATATATTTAATAATGACTGGAGCTGACCATTTAGAATGGCTTTTTCAATCTCATCTTAACCCGTTGCCGCACACTTTTAAACTGACGACCGTGCTCAGAAACACACTTTTTTCGATTATTTATGCCTGCGGTCATATCCGTCATTTGCTCATCACAACATTTTTGTCTTCCCAGAGCAAATGACGGATATAGCCGTCATTTGCGCGAACATGGTAGTACGGCTATAGCCGTCATTTGTCTCTGAAGGCGGAAATATATCAACTCGTTAAACATGGAAAATCAAAATAAAAAACAATCGATATATTATCAGGAATGTTACATCTTTTTTTTCTTCGATGTATTACTGAGTAATTAACAAATAAATGCATTAATACACTTCGTACGAATGATGTTCCTTTTTTTATTAAATAAATATGCAGGGCGGCTATAACCGTCATTTGCCTACATATCGCCAAAAATCCAACAGTTTTACTCGACATTTGCGGCAACGGGTTAAAATGAAAAACTATTATCGAACTTTCCACTATTCAATTTGGGATCAGTTTTCAAAAAATCGATTAAAATTTCTTTTTGGCCAACGTGATGTGGCATCCATCTCGTCTTCAACTATCCATAGTAAAAAAAATCTAAAATAACGTAAAAATTTATAGATACAATACTCTTGTTACAACGAAATGCTAAAATATTTAAATGTTTGTAGTTAAATCAGCTGTGCTTAAAAAAATTATGGATTCCCCAAATATAAAGTAGTAGTAAACAACCCTAAAAAAAACTCATCCCAAATTACCAATTGCAGATATTCCCATATTTTTAAGAATAGACCTATAAAAAGAAATGTCTTTTGTTTTAGGAAATAAAATGAAATGAAAACATAGAATGTTTATTATTATCTCGAATAAAACATTATTTTGGACATCAAATAGAAATAGAGTTGTATTTAAAAAAAAATTAAAACCGGAGTAATTCTAAAAAATGAATCCAAATTTTCCAAATGATCATCCATAGTAATAAAGAAAAAAATGAAATCACCTTTTTTACTACTTAGGTAACAAAATGTCCCTTAAATCTCTAAATAATATTTGGGAAATTACTTAGTTATCTGAAAATCTAAATAATTTTATTACGAAAACGAAATAAGAAACGAAAAAACCATTACGAAAATTTTAGTAATGGTTTTTTCGTCTTAGAATACCATTTTAAGATTTTCGTTATACTGTGACACTAACTCGGTACCAAAATGTTTCGTAATATTTCAAGAATAGAGCCCCATAACCACAATTTGGTTTGTAAATATTTGAATACTGTATCATGCTTTAACTAATGAAAAACACGTTTCGCTCTCTGACACTAAATCCATGATTCAAAGACTATTGAACGATTTGTCTTATATGCTAGAAATGTTCAAATTGGTTTTAAAACGATTTTAACGAGCATTTATTAATTAGAAATGCGTTCATTAAATTGAATGATATGCTTGATTAGTTTCTAACTTCAATCTAAGTTGCTGATTATTCTTTTGAATTCTGAACAAGCCCTTTGATTATGATGCCCGTTGATTTTTCTTTCTAATACATTTTCTGTGCTTTTGAATCTTACATAATAAAACAAATGAAGCTACATAGACGAACTGTGAATTTTTTAAAATTATAAAGTTCAATGAAAACGGGATATTTTCTAGAAAATAGTCGGAGCTGTAAAAAACTGATAAAAATTTAAAAAAAATAATAATTAAGTAGTCAGCTTCAAGAGGACAATTTTGAAGCTTAATTCCAAATCTAAATTATTATGAAGCAGGTAACCGAAGAATTTTCCCCTATTTGTAAATACTAAAACGCCTTTTTTTTACAAAAACTAAACATAAATGAAAGACGGTTGGTACGATTATCGTAATTAAAAATTAGCTGGTTTTTCTGCACCACTTTGCGCTAAGACACCTCAATGTCAGGCTACAAAGTTTTATCAGCAGCCATTCGATGCCATTTTAGGTTTATAAAACTTTGCCTACTAAAATTAATTCAAAGCTTAGTGGAATAACTATAATGCTAGAATTTATATTTTAATGCTGTTGTCAGTAAGTATATTCGCTAAATGTGTTAATCGATCATCGAACAGTATTGACTACCGAAGATGAGCGGTAAAAAACATTGTATGATTATTTATAGCGGTAAGGCAATGCGAGGTTTCCCGCAACAAAGTATAAAAAACTTAAATCATCAAAATAATTTTAAAGATGGAAGACCAGGAAGGGACTTGCACGATGGGTTTTTAAGACGAGATGTTTAGAAGCATTCACAACTTTTACTCAAAAATCATGCTATAATCAAAGATCACAAAATACAATTGGTTAGATTAAGAAGAGAGCACATTTTTAGTGTCGCCTAAAGAGTAAAAGAAAATCAGAAAAGACGTGCCTAACTACACGAGTATGGAGCCTCTACCTATGGTGTAAATAAACAACAATATACAAAAATGCTGCGTAACGGTTGAGGCATTGGCTGCACGAATCCGAATGAATAAATTGGGAAATGTTTCTTGAATATGTGGCAAATCCAAACGCAATCATTTTTCAATCATTTTTCACAGAAAATCAAGTGCAAGGCTTATAATACAATCGAGGGATATGGCTGGCAAAAAAAAATTGTCATATGAGTACTTACTTAGTTGGTTTTTCTTCGTAGTTCCTTATTTTCCGGCATTATTTTATTCTATCAGTATAGTCATATTTACGGAAAACTTCAAACTAATTCACGTAACAATGAAAATAACTCACAAATACAACGCGTATCTACGTGATCGGAAATTTTCCTTTGCGAATATTTTCAGTCATGTTGGAGATAGGAACCTACCCAGCAAACAAACGCTGATAGCAGAATGAAATAGATGGAAGCATTTGCACACGTCGAAGCGAGAAAACAAATAAATTTACTTCGGTTTCTTCTATTCACTGCATTTTTACCCCCACCTAATCTCTTGTTTAGCAATTTCATTTCAAAAATTGTTATTTCATTTCTATCAGTCTCCAGATTTCAGCTGAAGGTAATAAATGTGCGTGGTTTTGAAACATATAAATGCATACGTATGACGATGTTTGTAAATATTTTTCAGATGGAAATGGAAAAACTTGGATAACATATAAAGTAAGTATACAAAATTAAAAAACGTGTAGTTGTATCTGAATGCGAATGACAATACATATTTGGTACATACAACCAAAGCCAAACACAATCAATAATATATGATTGTGTTTAGTTTATAGATACAACAAAATACATTAAAAAAATATTATAAACCAACAGTTAACAGTTACATATTATACTCAAATCGAAATGAAAGAGAGATAAATTAATTTTTAGGGGAAACAAAGCCGAGTTTTCGGTCGACAACAATACGAATAGCATGGAATTAGGTGCATCAATTTGAAGTAAAAATTGAGCGCTCTAATTATATGCTGTTTATGCGCTCTTTGTGCGCTGATTTGTATTACTGGGTATAGTAAAGTAGAAATAGACGAAAAGACTGCTTCGTACTTTCCGAGATGGAAAAAAATGTGTGGATTGGCATGGCTAAATAAATCGGGCCGTATATAGGTTAAGCTTGATAAATTAGGTTACTTATTTAAATATTTTTAGTGTTTTAGGACCTGTCCGAATACTGTGATAATTATTTCTATTGTAATAATTTTGACAGGGTTCTGAATGCAACCAAATTATTACAACAGCTATGCGTAATAACTTTTGACGTAACTGAAATAATTGTTGTATTATTTCATTGTTGTTGTTGGAAATGCGCAATTTTTTGAATTACGAAATTATATTTGCTGAAGTTATGAATGTAACAAATTATTGCTTGTTCAACTAAATTAATACAATTATTAAAATAAGTATTGGATCTAAAATAAGTTTCAGTTATCTTATTTTCGTATGCAATAACGATTATTACAATTTTTTAAAAATGTAAAAAAACATTTCAGTATTCGTACAGCAATCGAACTCAAAAAAATTATGGAAGAGAAAATTATTTCACTAATGTCAAAACTATTACAGAAACTTAAATTATTACAGTATTCGGACAGGTCCTTAGAATATAATTTAATTGAATACTAAAGCCTAGTACACAGTTCGATTTCACGTGAAATCTTCAAACAATTATACCAAAATTAAATTAGAAATTAAAAATTCCACTTCTGTTTTCATTTTGTAGCAGGGCATGTAATTTTGTTGATTTTTTGAAAAAAATCAGAAAATCGGATTTTTTTGATTTAAATCAGTTTTTCTTGAATGCAAAATTGTAATATTGAACTTAAATTGTAATAAATTCCCGAGAACAATTAAATATTTTTAGGAAGGAATTATGATATTTAGTAAATTTTATTGCTTGTTTTATGCTTCAGTGTTGATTAAAAAATAAAAAGAAGAACTGTTTTTTTATCCAGCTGATTTGTCAAAAAAGTTAATATTATCGCGTTATCTATCTCTAGGCTATTTCTTAATTTTGAACGAACTAACCCAAAGGTCGAAAAAACTCGTTCCAGCTGATGAAGCAGTAGCTGTTGTTATTTGTTGGATTTTATGTTCGTCTAACGTCGATATTAAATCCTTGGTGTAAAGCAAATGTCGATTTCCACCATTCAAAAGACGTCTTCGTCATTTGTTATGATGACTCCTTCTTGCATAACTGGTCCTGCAAATGGGGGTTATTACAATATTTTCATTCAACTTTGTTTAGGTTTTTAAAACGTGAAAAATAAAATAATATGTTATTTAAAAAATCAATTGATTTTAATCTGATTAATCAATGATTTAAATCAAACATGCCCTGTTTTGTAGTATGTACTAAGTTTACCAGCAAAAGGCGAAGTATGTTCAATTCATCAAAGATGGAGTGCATAAACTCTCCAAATTGATTTCATGTGAAAATATTGCCTCGGCACATTATTTTCACTTGAAATTTTGACATTTGTTTGTATTTGGCAATAATCAAATTTTTTAAATACTATAAATTTAAAATAATATCAACTTAATTTAATTTATCCGTTAAAAATAAAAATTCTTAAAAAAAAAAGAATTCATTTCTATTTCACGCGAAAATAAAAAGATTTTTGGAGACACCTGAGTGGTAAGCTTAAGAGGTTATAAGCTCAGTAGTTAAGCTAAGTATCCAGCTCGCGATAAGATAAATTTTAATGCGGTCTCCACAAGTCTCCACTAAATTACAGATAAATTACTAATCTAAAAAGTTTATGTAGAGATAAATTTTGACGTTTGTTTTATTTCTCCTACAACAAACAAAAATATAGTTCGAAACTTTTTTCATAGTCGATAATTATTTTGTTCATCCATTTAAAATAAATAAATTTTCACGTTTTGCTGTCAATACTATTCTAAATTTTATTGTTCTAGGCAGATAAATTGCTGCGAAAACGTTTGTAGAGTTTTCTCTAGCGCAGTCTATATGTGAATGAGATAACTACACACTTTTCACGTCAGCAGCTAAATATTTTTTTGTTATTTCGTTAGCTAAATTTACGTCAAATTTGTATGTAAAATGTATCCTAGCGCGAGCTGGATACCGTCCTTAAACTGAGTACTACAAAATGAAAACAGAAATGGATCTTTTCATGTCTAATTTCACTTTAGTAAAATCATATGAAAATTTCACGTGAAATCGAACTGAGTGCTAAGACTTAAAAGGCTTAAGATATAAAATGAAAAATTTCATTATTTTGTAAATTTGACATTTCGTATATGTTTCCTCATAATTTGAAACCGGAAAAATAATAAACCTCATTTTATATCAGAAAATGTGTGAACATCAATCCAGACCACTAAGATTACCAAGGAACGGTATTTTTCAGAGATTCACGGAATTACCTGCCATTCGAGGAATAAATTGAGGATTATTACGAGTCACTGTTTACTGATTTTTTTCACTAACATCCGACAAATATTGACAATGAACATTTATTTAGGATAGTCTGAATCCTAGCAAACCTTATGAAAATCTAAGTTCTCAAAATTCTCATTATTGTCCGAAAAAGGAATGCTAAGAGGCTAAGACAATCGGATTCGGCCGATTTCGACGTAAATATTGGTAATGACACAGTATTATGAAATTTTAGAGCGTTCCTTACCCTACGTACTAAAACCGTATCTGATACAGAGAAAATGATGTATAAAGAGACTGTGAGTTTATATAATGTGACATAACTTGCATATAAATTTATTATCTAACCTTCTTCCGTCCTCCAGACATAATTCTGTGGTTTTATGCCTTTATTTCATATACTCGCGGAAAATTTGGAAAAATAATTTGTAATTTTCATTTAAGTACGCTATAGACACCTGACACTAATAATCACACCGTACATTGGCAAATTCGCCAATAGTTTAAAGTTAAATCCGTAAAGTTACAAAGTTCAAGTATTTTATATTGCCCAATCAATTGGTTAAAAGAACAAAGTCCATCTGAATTCTTCTCTTGAATTGACTAACTTTAGTATAACACTAAATTGGGTTATCTTTAGGAAAAGGTGTAGATTTCATATTTTTCCAATATTGATCGATGACAATATTTTACCGCTCCCGAGATTTTTTGTTAGGGAAAATTACAGACATTGGGTGGGAATATTTTTCAATATACATAAGTAATACCTAACACATATTCCGATTGACTGATTTTACCAGAATAGACTACTTATTGCATTACGTTTCTTTGTTTTTTCATACGCCGAGATTATTAAACAACCCAACTACATTAAGGCTCGGTACACAATTGATCAGCGTTTTTTTGACTGATGTGAGCTGTTTTCATTTTCCAGCTTCTCGTTTAGGCTTCCTCCAACTCCCATAAGAGAAATCTTGTAGATAAATCTCAGGATTAACCGAATCTGGGGCCTTACCATTGAATTCGATGTTAATTTTCGACAGCTATCGTTTTCCTATAGCAAGCGTAGAAAAAAAAGAGAAAAGAATAGTAAAAATCTCATACATTTTTCTTTTTTCTTCTTTTGTCTACTATAGGAAAACGATAGTCTTCGAAAATGAACGTCGAGTTCAATAGTTAGGCTTATAAAGCAATATATTTATAAGTTTAATTTTCACCTTGGAGATAAGCAAGACATTAGCTCGGATCGCAACAGGTTTAAATAAAAAAATTAAGTAAATCAGGGCGTGCCAGTGGCTTGGGCTTAGCTCCACCAATTCTGTTTCACGGCTTTGCAAAGTAAACCGAGAAGCTTTGATCTCAAAACAAGGCTCACTTCGCTTAAATAATTTAATGTCGGGCTTTTCAATAAAGGGAAATCAAGGTTACCCCCTTTGTTAGCCACTTAGAAATGAAATAAGTTACCCCTAACTGAACCCTTAACTAAACAAATGGTTGAGGGTAACTACCCTCTTTATTAAATTTTCCGCTTTAAATTCTGTATTTGATGTTGGTAATTAAATTAAATTAATTTAAAAGTAAGTATCTTATATTTTTTTTGTATCTTTTTGCATCAAAATTATGAAATAATTTTTCAGTTTGTGGAAATCAACTCTGAATAAAATCGAACGTACATCCCAAGTAAAGTTTTGATCTTGAGGATTGTTTTACAAACAAGTTTATGTTAACTAATTATCAATTTTTCCTGGTTCAATATTAAAGACAGCAAACAATTCGAATTAGGGAAATATGACATGAACTTTACGCTCCTTGCTGCCGTTTACATTTTATGTTAGAAATTAGCAAACAAGTAAAAATTTAAACTACATTTAAATATATAGAAACTATAATCTCATTGGCGCTTTCAGGTCCCCTATCACGATTTTAATTAGGAATTTGAAATAAATAGCACTTATTTAAATTTTTCAGTTCTATGGAGTTAAATAAGAGGCTTGTACTGATCAAGAAATTTTAAACTTAACAGGAAAATGATAACAACTTGTACTTTCAGATTCTCCAACCGTTGACAACATACTGAATAAAATCACGGTCCACGTTCTGAGATCTAAACTTTATGAAAATTTAAAATCAAATTTGCGATGATTTCACTAATCATGATGCCAATAGTTGATGCAGAAAGCACACCTTGTTTCTTTTTCCAGAAGACCCTTCTGCCAGAAAGCCCTTCTGCCACACAAATATTTCAGTGGTTAGGGTCTAACAAATTACATTGTATTAAAAAGGATGATAGCATTCACTATAGGCAAATCTTTACACAAGTAATTATTTAGGTTAGTGATTCATTCGATTGGCAAGGAAGAGAATATTTGGCTGAGACTGTTGAACCCTTTTATTGTTAAAAAAATAGAATAGTTAGATATCATACATACGACATCTAAATCAACTAAATTGGTAAATTAATAAAAATTTACTGAAATGCAATGTTTGCTCTGAAATTTATTAGAAACCCCAAAAAATTATAAGCCAAAACGAAGAGTATCAAAACGGTTCTGATTACAAGGATCGATTACGACGTTCCAAGTCATAGATTTTCAAGTATTTACCATGAATTTTTATTCTGTCGACTAAAACTAATCTCCCGAATTATTAACGAGATATTTTAAGAAGACGGTTCATAAGAATACCAAATTTTGCTGTTTGCATATAGCAAAAATACCCAAACCACATCAGACAAATAGAAAACTACATAGAATTTTCATTTTCCAACCAATTACGTATATGGGAACGCACACATCAAGTTGAACGAGTTGAACGAACTACTCCGTATATCAATTCTATTTTTTTTTATGATACGTGTGTAGTGCTCTTTTCCATATACACAACCTTTACACATGTATATCGAGTGATTAAAATAAAATCAATGTTTATGGCATATGGGGTTGAGGGGCCCCTCTCACCCAAACTAAATATTTTTGTACATCTCATTATAATTCACCAGTGTATCTTTCTCATCCAAAGCAAAACCGGCTTTATAATGATGAGATAAAAAAAATTCTATGCACTAAGTAAACGAATCACAGGGGCTATCGCGGTTCGACACGGCATCGTTTAAAAATGAATCATTCATCATTTACGATACGGTGGACTCAAAACAGACATGGATCAAAAATTTGCATTAAAAAGGCACAAACACATATCGACGAGAAATGTCAAAATTGTTGTATAGTCTACGGTCGATATTGCAACATGCTACCCGACCGGCTCGACTAAAACAACAAAAAACAAACAAATTTTCGATAAAATCTGTCTATGATGTTCGATCCGACCGATTAAATCTCACGGCACAAACCCATTTCACTCGCATAGAGTTCGCGAATTAATTTTAGCTAGCGCATTTGATTTATTTTGACCAAAAATAATCCAAAAAAACACCAAGCCTCATGGCGGCTACATTTATACGCCACAAACAACACAATACACACTATCCGTTTCGTTTTATCACATATGAATTATTATCACCATCCCTTACGCTACACACACAAGCACAGTAAAAAAAAATTAATCGATAACACAAAAAAAAAACAAAAAATAAAAAATTCCCGTCATCGACACCGGTTCTTCTTCTACACAAGCACGACGATTTATTAAAACTTGGAAAATTTATGTGGAAAACACTTTAAACTTGCACAAGTTTCGTATCTTAAACTAATTTGCCAACGTACTTACATTATTTATTGTGGTTAAAAAATATTCCATTAATCGTTTCGACGAACCAAAAACACTTTAATTTTCTTTTTTTTCTTGTAAAAAATTTCAAAAAAATTTTTTTTATGAAATTTTCTTGTCAAAAATAATTCACCAAATTTCCATATATTAAAAAATATATTTTTTCACTAAATTTTCACACAACAAATTATTTTTTAATAAAATATTGAATCGGTATATCTTGTATATAAAACTATTTTTTATTCCCGGAAAATAATTAAAAATAACACATTTCCCAGTGTGTGGTTTTTGTTGATGAGATACGTCGTAAGAAAATCAACAAAATAAAATTAAATAAACAAAATATTTTTTTTTTGCTATATAACTGTTTACTAATTTTTTTTTATTATTTAAACGTTAATTAATAATTAATTTTATTAAACTCTTTACTATTTTTGTAATTAATTATTTTTTTTATATTTAATTAAATTCACTAAAAAATAAAATTTGCGTTCCTTATCCAAACAAAGATAATATAAAACTGTGGTGAAAATGAAAAAAATAAATTCTGGCGAACAGAAAAAAAATAATCGTTTCGAAATGAGAAAGAAATAATAATAAGATTTATATTTGGGGTATAGCCGACTCATTTTATCGTATACATTATGTTATGACACATTCGAATTCGACTACATATTTATCTCATTTTCTCGAAAAAATTATATTTTTATATATATATTCGATTCGCGACGGAAATATTCGGATTTAATACAGCGTTGCCATTATATATTTTTTTTTATACATGTACATTTTATTTAAGACGGAGTACAACAAAAAAATTTCCCTGTATTTTTGGCGTAAGGGAAATTTTTGAGAAATTTTCTAAATTACAACAAAATGGGGTAAAATTTAATAAATTATTAACATATGTGGTTCGTAGTGCGTACGCATTAAATGTGTGACCTATAATTATATCGGGCACGCATTTTAAACGATTTTATGTATTTTTAATTTGCTTAGTACCTAAATAATGTAACGGAGGGTAAATAACTTTCTACATAAACAAAGGTTTAGAAAGGTTTGTGTATATTTAGAATGATAACCATTTTTATTGGTTGTTGAGGATATTCTTCGGTTTTTATGATTGGTCTTAAAAAAATTTCCCTTGGGGATGTTCAGTTTGTTAAAAGCCAAAACACGTGTTTAACCTAATATAATTCTTAGTATTTAGGATAAATGGGTAGTTTCCATTTAAAGGGAATGTGGTTTTAAGTTAAATGAATGGAAATTAATAGTTTTTTGTTTAAATTAATTCGAAATAAAGACTCTGGCGGATAACTAAGTTTTTTGGATTGGATGTTTCAAATTAGAAGTTGCGATGCACTTCCGATTCCCTTGCTGCTTTTCTGCAAAGTATTCAATGTGAGGAAAATCTCGCTCAATGTGAGTGCATACAGCACGTGCATAACCACAAAAGTATGGGAACAACAATATAGCGTTGAAGTGAGACGTTGCATTTCGTTGGTAAACAGCAGCAGATTTAGGTAATCATAAAAGTACAAAAATAATAATCGTAAAAAGTTAACGGACGCGTTTTGTAACACTATTTACATTAATAACTATCAATTTTATTTAAAGTTATCGATTTCGTCCAGCTGATCGGTCGTGTTTTATAGATCGCTACTTATGTTAAGAAAACGATCAGTTAATTTAGTTAAAAATTTAAATGTGCTATATGCTTCTTACACCCAAGTAACATAACCT
Organism: Nephrotoma flavescens; assembly: GCA_932526605.1. Classification (NCBI taxonomy): domain Eukaryota; kingdom Metazoa; phylum Arthropoda; class Insecta; order Diptera; family Tipulidae; genus Nephrotoma; species Nephrotoma flavescens. Next base: position 226,281,197 of record OW052222.1, on the reverse strand, counting down.
GAAATCGGAGATGGATTCTTCTATCCAGGCGACAATTGGCTTTGAATCTACGATTAAATCCTTTGAAGTGAGCCTTACCGATTTGGCGCTAAAATCTTTAGAACCAACGACTGAGCTTCCAGAAAGATTTGTTACGTCTACTACCCGCTTACTTGATTCAGTTCCAGTTACTAAAAGATAGGATCATCAGAGCAGTAAACCTGAAGTCATCATCAATAATTATCACCAGCCGATTTCAAAGATATAAGAATATTTGTGGTATTTATAACACGATTCGGCACATCTCGACTCACCTTAATTTGTTTTATGTTTTATTTTAACGTTATGCTAACATATTCCATCTAGTGGCTTCGTGTCATGTCGTTGGTCTACAATTCCGTGCTGAGACCCGAATTTCAATTGAACAGGTGTCGACCGTTCAACGTGGAGTGCATTAATGCTTAGAGTCGTCTAGCCCAAAATCTCACTAAATTTGACCCTCCAGTGACATTATTTCTATCCCGGGATATAGGATCTTGCAGATTAATCAAATTACTCAATCTGCTGGTAGTGTCTCTTCAAAGGTTGTTAAGAAATATGAGAGATGGGTGTATAGCAGAGCGGTGATTCCTCCTCCTTGGAATTTATCGTTAGGCCCTAAACCTGATGACTCCTCGTTATATCAATATTATCATTACAGGTGATTTTAACCTCAGTATGTTAGATTCTCCGGTTCTCCACTGCAGATTTTTTCCTGATATGGGTCTCCAGCAAAGTTCGAGCCCCCCATGACATTCTTTCCGTAGTGTTAACCTCGATGAGTTGTGGTTGGTTTATTTACTCGCGATAGAAGGATACTCCACATTATAAATTGTGTACTAACTTCTTTCCCGTCAGTTGGAAGGATTTATTCAAATTCCCAAAAAAGGACAATCCGATATCAGGCCGCGGCTTATTAAGGACCAACTCATGCCCTACCTGGTAGATGGTTCCTTTCTCAACTCGTCCCAAAATGAGTTCAGGAAATATCTCAATACTACTAAGGCCTTCGAAAGCATTGACCATCTTACTTTTATTTAAACTTGTCTCGCGTTTTAATCTGTCCAGCTTAGGCGTTAGAATAATCGATTTCAACCTGACCAACCGTTCTCAGTGAGTCTATTTGTGATAAGTATTCGTCCTTCTTACCCCTGTACATGAGTGTTTCCAAGAGCCTTGTGGTTTTCTCTCTTCCCCAGTTTCTCTCTGGTCCATCTTTTTGCTGATGATTTCAAATTGAATCATTCGACATCAAATAAATAAAGATTTGGTGACTATCTCATTAGCGCAAACCATCTGGAGACTTACCCCATATTAAGAGTTACGTGATGGTTTTATATTGTTACCCGATTTTACATCTCCTTGATCCGACCAACCTTTTCGGAACCCCGTCTGGGCTGTTTTGTGTAAGCTGTACCTGGTCAAGGACATGCTTCCATTCCACATCCACCTGAATTTTTTTTTTATTATTAATATCTTTGCATTCTGTTCCGGAGCCGGGGATCTCCCAACGCTTTGGCGGTTCGCTTTTCCCGTTCTTAATTTTACGTCGTTACTGTATTGCATAGCTCCATGCCAGCCTAAGCTGTCACGTAAATATGAGGGTTGTCTGAAAGTTTCCGACCTACCATATTTTCTTTATTTTATTTTTATTTCTCTACATAGTCTTCTAGCATATGCACTTCTCCCAGCGATGCTCCCATTTCTTCAACCCCTCCAAATAGAAGACGCTGACTTTTTCTGAAAAATAGTTGTTTACCAAGGTATATGGTGGCCTCCTCATTCGATGAAAATCTCTATCCTTCGAGGGAAACTTTTAGCTTAGGAACAAAAAAAAATCGATTGGGGCTCGATCTAATGAGTTAGGAGTTTAATTAAGCAGTTCAAACTGTAATTCGTGGATTTATCACAGCGCAACCGCTGTAACAAGATTTTTTTCTGCAAATGTGTCCGTTTTTCCTCAATTTCTGCCTTCAGCTTGTCAAGTAATGATGCTTAGTATGCTCCTGTAATGGTTTTCCCCTTTTGAAGGTAATCGATTAAGATAACTTCATCACTGTCCCATAAAATAGTCGCCATTATTTTCCAAGCAACATGAGACATCCAACGTTTCACAAAATAATTGGTGAATATTGGTATTGGAAAAATGGCCCACAGACCACAGACGAATAAAACCAAACATGTATTTAGCCTAAAGTATGCCTTATCGATGTTGTAAAGAATCAAGACGAAGTTGTCAATTATCCAACTGAATTCTTGAATTCACTTGATTTCCACCACAACTCTGCAACGATGCCAGACTTTCAGTGAGAAACATGATGAACTACATTACCGATTTTAATGGACAATCTAAAAGTGAAGATATACATACGCGAATTCCAATGATTCCGAAGATATGTCATTCGAATTCAAACGTTTGCAGTTTCTGAAAAAGCACAGAGACAATCGCTACAAGTGCGTGGACTAAATTTGGAAAATTTGCGCTTCCCACATGGACAGCTGTATCTGGTTTATTCGTGTACGCACCATAGACGGAAAAACAAAAAATAACAGGAACCCAGAAGCACTTCAATAACAAGAATTAAAACACAAACACTTCCTTTGTTTGACTGGCATTGCGACGCATGTTGGATCCTCGTACTAAATATATCGCATTAAATTGTGCGGGCCAGAACTAGTCACTTCAAACTTTTGTACCATTTAGTATAGTATTTGAGTGTTATTTACATTTGTACACGTGACGTTTTCAAAAACAAATCTTTTAAAAAAACCAAAAAAAAAAAACTAATTTATAAGAGATTTTTGGATAATGACCACAATACAATTTACGAACGACAGCAAAACTATAATCTACAAAGGAAAAGCACGACGCAACGAGTTTCGCTATTAAAAATATTCATTATTTTCTGAGAGCAACAATTTAAACCAATTAAAACAATTTCCTATGTTAAAAAAAATTGAATAATTGAAAAATGGCGATGTTTACTATTAAAATCATCCTACGGCTATTTATTAGCACCACATTTTGACATTACAAAGTAATGTTTGTTTTCAAAACAAACAAGTTGCTGTGCGAAACAAAAAAAAAATGGCTGTCAATTTTGCGGTGTTTTATGCAGGGTTGAAAATTTCCTTATATAAAATAAGGGAAATTTTCCAATTTTTGAGCAAATACAAGATTTACAATGCAAAAAGATGTATGCCAGACTACTTTCGATTGCAAATTGCTTTGTAATTTTTGTATGTGTGTGTATAAAAATGTATATACCAATACGGAACTTTTTTGAATGTGTACTATAAAAATGAGAAATTTAAAATCGATTGCAGTTAATTCTCAGATGAGAACGCACAGTCAATGCATAATCTGTAATCAATCTTTGGCTCTTCTAACTTGACAATCTTCCATGTACTTAAAAGAATCTCCTCGGATCGCTAGAAAGCAAGCTCGCGCCCTAAGTATCCAAAGTATTTCATCAGCAACGATTACATCGAGTCTGGCACCAAGTCAAAGATTTGCAAATAAAACAACTTACCTGAATTTTTTACATGTATGTGAAGTTAGCTCAGAAAGTCATCCAAGAAAAAATAAATTCAGATATCAGGCAACACTAAAGTTATATATTCTAGAGATATTGACCAAAAACTGAAAATAACATATACAGTTGCAGAACATCAAAAAATTATAGTGAAAATTGTAATCCATAAATTTTGTATATCGTGTAAAATGTACAGATATCATTTTTCATAAGGACTAGTTATGAAATTGCCAGTTTAGTCAAGTACGAACCGATCCTAGAATTTTGTTCAAAACTTACTTTAAAATCCCTGATCAATACTACTCTTCAAATTTCATCGTAATTCGTTAAGAAAAGGCGAAATGTCGGAATATTGTTAAATTTCAAGATTTCATATACCGAGTTCCTTTACTTAGGAGATCAACCAATTTGTCATTTTGAGGATCACTTTTAATATTTATTCAATCTTACAAAAGTGATACATAATGAATAAAAAAAATTCCGTTGGTAATTACATAACAAAATAAATTCTCTTTAGTGATAGTGCTGCCACTTGCGGTGAGTAGCGTAATCTCTTACTTTCCGCTTAAAAATTTCCGCTATCTTATACGGCATCATTAATACACCACAAGATACATTAAAACCTCGATACTGTTAAAGTTAGCCGAAAGTTTCCAACCGAAAGATAATGCAGATAGTGTCTTGAATACAGCAAAAACCAGTCATGAACTCGAATTTAGGATCGGTTATATCATTCGGGTGAAGGAGAAATTATTTCAGTGTATAGGAATTTAAAAATCGATAGGACCGAGAGTATAAAGAGAGTTTAAGTTTCGGCTGAAATAGTCAAGGCACTATCTGCATTATCTTTCGGCTGACAACTTACGGCTAACTTTAGCAAGGTTATCAATAGCTTCTTCAAGGTCTGGGATCAGGAATAGTAGTAGCAGCGACAATGACTAAGCTTGGAACAATATGGAAAGAGAAATACAACTTGATGGAGACTGCAGAATGCAAACACTAAGCAATGTGAGCTGATACAAATTATATGGTTACCTCCAAAATCCACACCCGTTGAAATCCACACCCGTTGAAATCCACACCCGTTGAAATCCACACTTTGCTTATCTAACTCATGCTGGAAATTTGTAATCGATTCTCAGATACGGATGGTTATTGTAATGCCTATCTTGCATGTGAGCCTGAGGCAGTTGCCACCGGTTAGATCCTCTCCCATTTGGGAGCAAGAAATTGGAGAAGCCGATCAGTGGTCGCAGTTATAGGAAAGAATTGTTTTCTTGTTTAACTGGCTGAAGTTATGGGGCAGGGGAATGCTGAACTCTCATCATTATTAATAAAGTTCGCCAATGGAGATCGATTGGATGAACAAGTGGTACAATTGCAACTGTTTGAATCGAGACTCTGCTCAGAAACGAAAGCGAAAAAACGCCGTCCTAATGGAATTCGATTATTCAATGATTACCATTTCAGTCCCTTAGAGAAGCTTTACAAGGTCAGCATAATTGACACGGGAGGGTTGCCATACGAAATTATTTTCATTGCAGATAAACCATACGTGATAACCACAAACATCGACGTTGCCGATGAACATATGGAATTAAGTGATAAAATAGCGTTCTACGGGTTTGGTTTTTTCTTCTTTTTCCGTTCGGTACCAAAACACGTTAATGAAGAAATAATTCCACTAAAACCAGCCTACTCGTTGACAATTCCAAATCGTAAGGAAGGACATTTGATGAAATTGTCAGGGCCACGGTTCAAGAAGGACTTCATATTGTACCTAATTTGTACCTAATTTTCTTACACAAATAAAGTGAACGAGGTTTAAAACAATTAATGTAACAGATCCCATAACCGAACCAGCTATACATTCGAAGATTATCGAAATCTTAAAAATAAAGGAATGTAGAATTATAGTTGCGGTGAACGGCCTCAGTGGTATGCTGTATAAGATAGCGGAATTTTGACAGCGGAAAATAAGAGATTACGCTACTCGCCGCAAGTGGCAGCACTATCAATAAAGAGAATTTATTTTGTAATGTAATTACCAGCGGAAATTTTTTATTCATTATGTATATATTTTTTCACTAAATAAAACATCTCAGCGGAATAAAATATTAGAAGTGATCCTTAAAATGGCAAATTAATTGATCTCTGAAGTAAAGGAACTCGGTATATGAAATGTTGAAATTAAACAATATCCCGTCTTTCCGGCATTTCTTCAACTAGTAACCAATAATTTCGGTTGTTTTTCTAATAGCTTAGATCATACTGAGACTATATGGAAAATTTGGGGAAAATTCATGGACTAGAATTTTTTGATTTTCTGCGGCCATATAAGTTATTTTCAGTTTCTGGGCAATATCTCAAAAACTTCCACTAGTAACCAATAGTTTTGGTTGGTTTTCTAATAACTTAGGTCATACTGTGACTATGTGGAAAATTTGGGGAAAATTCATGGACTATAATTGTTTATAAAAAAAATCACATATAATGCAGATTCATGATAGTATTTACTTTATTTAGCTTTTACATTTAACTGAACACACAAATGGTGCTTTGCGAATAATAATTCAGTAACTGCTCTGAAATTTACGGAGAATTTAAGACCTAGTCCTGCCTTGTTATAATTAAGAAAACCTGTCCGATGCATATGCATTAATTTTAAGTGAAAATTATCATAGTCCATGGCTCTTAAATCTTGTAACATTTATATAGAGCGATATAGAGCTATGATATTCAATTTGCAGAAAATCAAAAAACTCTAGTGAAAATTCTAGTCCATGAATTTTCCCCAAACTTTTCATATAGTCTCAGTATGACCTAAGCTATTAGAAAAACAACCAAAAGTATTGGTTACTAGTGGAAGTTTTTGAGATATTGGCCAAAAACTGAAAATAACTTATATTGCCGCAGAAAATCAAAAAATTCTTGTGAAAATTCTAGTCCATGAATTATTCCCAAATTTTCCACATAGTCTCAGTATGATCTAAGCTATTAGAAAAACAACCGAAACTATTGGTTACTAGTAGAAGTTTTTGAGATATTGGCCAAGAACTGAAAATAACTTATATGGCCGCAGAAAATCAAAAATTTATTGTGAACAGTCTGGTACATGAATTTTCCCCAAATTTTCCATATAGTCTCAGTATGATCTAAGCTATTAGAAAAACAACCGAAACTATTGGTTACTAGTGAAAGTTTTTGAGATATTGTCCAAAAACTGAAAATAACTTATATGACCGTAGAAAATCAAAAAATTCTTGTGAAAATTCTAGTCCATGAATTTTCCCTAAATTTTCCATATAGTCTCAGTATAACCTAAACTATTAGAAAATTAACCGAAAGTGTTGGTTGCTAGTGGAAGTTTTTGAGATATTGGCCAAAAACTGAAAATAATTTATATGGCCGCAGAAAATCAAAAATTTTTTGTGAAAATTTTAGTCCATGAATTTTCTCCAAATTTTCTCCTAACCTAGTACAACCTAAGCTATTAGAAAATTAACCAAAAGTATTGGTTACTAGTGGAAGTTTTTAAGATATTGGCCAAAAACTTTAAATAACTTATATGGCCGCAGAAAATCAAAAATTTTTTGTGAAAATTCTAGTCCATGAATTTTTCCCAAATTTTCCATATAGTCTCAGTATGATCTAAGCTATTAGAAAAACAACCAAAACTATTGGTTACTAGTAGAAGTTTTTGAGATATTGGCCAAGAACTGAAAATAACTTATATGGCCGCAGAAAATCAAAAAATTTTAGTGAAAATTCTAGTCCATGAATCTTCCCCAAAATGTCCATGAAGTCTCAGTATGATCTAAGCTATTAGAAAAACAACCGAAATTATTAGTTACTAGTGGAAGTTTTTGAGATATTGTCCAAAAACTGAAAATAACTTATATGGCCGCAGAAAATCAAAAAATTCTTGTGAAAATTCTAGTTCATGAATTTTCCCAAAATTTTCCATGTAGTCTCAGTATGACTTAAGCTTTAAGAAAATTTACCGAAAGTATTGGTTACTAGTGGAAGTTTTTGAGATATTGGCCAGAAACTGAAAATAACTTATATGGCCGCAGAAAATCAAAAAATTCTAGTCCATGAATTTTCCCCAAATTTTCCATATAGTCTCAGTATGATCTAAGCTATTAGAAAAACAACCGAAATTATTGGTTACTAGTTGAAGAAATGCCGGAAAGACGGGATATTGTTAAATTTCAACATTTCATATACCGAGTTCCTTTACTTCAGAGATCAATTAATTTGCCATTTTAAGGATCACTTCTAATATTTTATTCCGCTGAGATGTTTTATTTAGTGAAAAAATATATACATAATGAATAAAAAATTTCCGCTGGTAATTACATTACAAAATAAATTCACTTTAGTGATAGTGCTGCCGTTTGCGGCGAGTAGCGTAATCTTTTATTTTCCGCTGTCAAAATTCCGCTATCTTATACAGCATCTATGTAATTATTTAATCATGTTAAAATTAACAGGATTAATAAACGGCTTTAATTTGACTAGTTACATGAATGCATAATTTGACTCAAAAATTTATTTAAATTTTTCAAAAAAAAAACGTACTTTACATTACTAGTTGTCATACTTACTGTACAAATTTGCCTTAATTCATAGGGAATGCAATGAAAATACTCAAAAAAGTATCTTATGATTATGATACAGAAAAAAAACCTGTTGCATTTACCGCTAGGGGAAGATACTCATATTCAGACACAAAAAAAATCGTGTTCATAATTCTAAGCAACAAATTATACAATTTAGCAGAAGAAACTATTTTTAAGAATTATGAAATGGGATATCCCTAGTTATCAAACACAAGGTCGGGCCGTTATTTCTGGACCATGCCAGTTCAAGAAAAATCAGGAACTCCCCATCCAGGGAAGAGGACATTAAATAAAATTTTGTATAATTGACCAAATATAATAAAAATCCTTAGGTCCTTAGAAATCTTAACATAACCTCAGTTAATTGGGATCAGTTGAGGTTCATATCAGTTATAGAAAAAATAATAAGGAGCTCCTCATCCAGGGGTAGGGAACAATTAATAGAATATCGTAGTATATTTATACAATTTAAAATTATAACTAAATACAATAGAAATTCGTAGGCCAATTGAGAAATTTCTGGAGATCTTAACACAACCCCAGTTATATGGGGTGGCCTCCACATCCAAGGGAGAGCATATTTTCAAGAATTTTGTAATATGTATAAACAAACAAAAAAAATATAAATTTTTAGTCCAACTGAGAAATCTTTAGGAATAAGGCGTATTAGTTAAGGACCATGTCAGTTAGAGAAATTAATCGGTTCTAAATTTATAGAATTTTGTATTATGACAAAATTTAATCAAAATTATTAGACCGCAACTGAGATCTTAACACAACCTCAGATATATATAAAGTGTTAGCTTGATGTACCTTGTCAGTATGACAAAAACAAAAACAGGAGCTACACATCCAGGAGGACAATTTATGCAATTTAGTATTATGCCTAAATATAGTAAAAATTCTTGGGTTAACTGAGGTATATGTTAGAAGGGAAATTAAGAAAAAACACAACAGTTAGAGAGCTCTTCATCAAGAGGTGAGGACAATTTTGTATTATGAAGGAATATAATAAGAATTCTTCGGCCTAATAATAATATCTGAATTTGTGTTAAGATCTCTAGAAATACCTTAGATGGCCTAAGAATTTTTATTATACTTGGCCATCTTGGTCATACAGGAAATTTCGACAAGGATGTGTTCAACTTACACTCCATATAACTTAGGTTGTGTTTAGACTTCTAGGGATATTTTAGTTGACCTAAGAATTTTGGTTATAGTATTTTTTAGATGAGGATGTCATCAATTTTTCTGACTAACATGAACCCTAATTAATAATTCATATAGCTCAGGTTGTGTTTAGGGAGTTCCTTGCCTTTAGTGCTTGGTATTGTTTTTTCTAAATAGTCTATTACCTCATCCATTTTACAAGCGGGTTTGAATTTTTTTTTCGGTCATCTCATTTGATTTCAATAATTCATCCTAATGTACTTCAGCGTGTAGTATGTGCTACTATTCTGCCTCGGATACCGATTTTCTAGTTAGTTGTTTAGTACATTTATTAACCTCAAAATTCGAGTCAGTGAATATTGATTAATGAAATAGTAAATTCTAATTAATATATTTAAAAGTTTCGTGTCACGGTGTTTGTGGTCGCACTCTTCCGTAAACGTGGTTTCGATCGTTTTTTATGATTTTTTTTTATGTATATTTGGTAGGCATGAGAATAGGTTCAAGCAGAACGAAATTATTTATGTTGTTGAATGACAGATGGCGCTACGTCCACCTCGTCGAAGTTTGATCCACATCGATATACACGCAGAGAAGCGTTGCGTCATTTTGACATTTCATTCTGCATTTGTTATGTATCACAAAGCAGTACATGCAAAATTTTGTACGATTTATTTTAATTTATAAGAAATGTATCCCTGTTTTATGATTGTAAAAAAGGTTGGTAAAATACCAAAAGAACAAATACAACAAGTTCAATAATTTTGTCTATTTGTGTGTGTGCGTGTATTACAGTGAACAATGCCATCAAGACGCAAAGGGGCCGAAGCAGAAAGCACAGGCGAATAAATCCAACAAGATAAGATTCGAGATATTGAATATTCCGCTCATCCGAAAGTGCTGATTGGTTCTATGGATAAAGAATGGCCCCATTGTCATGCGCTCAAATTCAAACATGAGTCAGCCGGGATGTGTTGCGGATCAGGAAAAATGCAACTACCAGAAATTGAGACACCAACAGAACCATTGAACGGCGTGCTCGCACATTCAATCCATGCTTTCAAATGACTTCGTTCAGAGCAACGGAAATAGTTCATAATACTGTGGTAAATAGTCACAATTCAATGTTCAAAATCAAAGGAAAAGTGTACCACAAAGTAGGCTCATTGCTGCCAATACTAAGTGAACTACATAAATTTTACAAATTTACTTTATGGGCGGTGAGGGCATCAATCGTGTTGATGCACGTCGCGGCTACAATAACCTCGATTCGCCTAATCATTTTGAATTAATATTTATGAATATGTTGTTACAGGAGCGATATGATGATTTGATGCGGTCAGGACAACGTCATTCTGCGATGTCGTGAGCGACGCAGCGGCGGGACAAGGTGGATTCTGTTTTTTCTTGATGCACCAGGTAGAAATGCCAAGTCTTTCTCATTTCGCTAATTCTCGCCGAAATACGGTGAAATAATGGCATCGCATTGGCCGTTGCATCATCTGGTATTGCAGCAACTTTATTGGATGGATTCAGAACAGCTCATTCAGCTGCCACTGAATATTCAAAATAACCCAGGCAACATAAAAAAACGACGATTTAAACTTCAAGATACAGCAGTCGTTGCCAGGTGACTTGGTATCATACAAATCGATCGATACGTAAATTATCCAACAGAGTCAAAAACTCACTGGATTTGCCACGCATGCTACCACACCAACTACGACTGAAAGTTGAATCTATACGGTTACTTTGTTTCGGAATTTGAACCCACTACGGCTGTGCAATGACTGGCGCTTGGTTAGCATATAGAGAAGAGGGTTCAAAACTGTTATCATGAAATTCCGCTCATACTTGGCGGTAATTTCAATATTCACTTAGATAAAGATGACGGATTCCGCTTTGTACAATTTTTGAAAAAAAAAAAATTAATTTAGATTTAGTTTCTTGTAGAACATAGGGGTCGAACTCATGTAACTTCCAACGTCTACGTATCGTATTTTAGTTACCACGATGTTTGTCTATTGTAAGTGAGCTGACACGCACTTTTTATTTTCTGCGTTAACTGTATGGGCTAAATTCACATACATATTTTTTCTCGGAATCAGCCCAGAAATATTTTTATATTAATTTTTAATTTTCTTACACAAATTAGGTGAGAAGAGGCTTAAAATATTTAATGTAACAGTAAGTTTCACATAACCATCTCCATGCTCAAATTTTCAAAGATTATCGAAATCTTAAAAATTAACAAAACAGTCAAATGTAGGATAAAAAAAAAGAATTATAGTAGAGGTTAACGGCCTTAGAGGTCACATTATTCTCCATTTTTTGTTTGCGTTATGCCATAAACTGAACTATAGGTTCGCACCATAATAGTAATTATGTCAATTTTTGAAAGCTTGAATAGAATTTTTTTTATATATGTATTTACTACCCATAAAAAAATAAAACCATTTCCATGTACAGGGGTTCCATCTTTATAAAACAAATAAATTAGAGATCAATATTCTTAATTATACCAAATTTAAACAAACGATGATACAACCCCAAATATATACATTTAATTTAGGACTGCCTTAATTAAACACAAAAAAAAAATCTTAATTCGAAATAAAATGAAATCGTCTTCTAATTTAGACGACCATAAACGCAAATATACGTTATAATTAAACCAAAGAATTTCCCTTCTATTGTTGTTGCTCTTGTTGTCGTGTTAATTGCGACAAAAGTACCTAAAATAGAAAATGTAATTTTCCTGTGTACACACATCTGTAGATATATAGATCTGTGCATAAGATGTGTGTATACTTTAAATAAACCGAATTGTTAAATCTTAAATTGATCATTTAAGAAAAGAAGCAAAAAAGTCATACATTATGGTAGAAAGAAACATATATCGCATCGTACTTACATACATACATACACAAACCGAATATATTTAGACAGCAAATTATAAACAACTCGTTGAAATCTCAGTACAAAATATATATCTATGTGTAATTTAAAGGTAGAGCGAGACAGAGCGAGTGACTAAATTGTTTGCTAAAAGCAAATAAATTAAGATTTTTCCAATTTTTCATTTCTCGCAATTTTTTTTTTTATTTTTTTGTTCGTTTTATTTTTTTTTCAATTTGTATCGCTTTTCTGCCGATTTTATCAAAATTTTCTTTCATGTATACTGAGAGCCTGCCTGCCTACTTGCCTTTGCCATGCTTTCCTCCTATTCTTTATTGGTAAATGTGGGTACAGCTTTTCTTTTTGAATTTATACTTTTCTCGGATATTTGTGCGATGATGGTTGCGGGTGTGGTTCAGTGGCAAAGTGGTAATACGGGGGTGGTATATGATGGAATAAATTTATAAAGGAAAAATGAGGAAAACGGAAAGAATTGCTAGGCGGAAAAATCTCCCACATTAAACCTTCGATTTGTTGTTGGTGTACGATTTTTTATTCTTGATAAATATTGACGAAGAAAATCATTGTTGATTATAATCATAAGTATATACAGAACATCTCTGATACATACCATATACTCGTACATACATATATGTATCTGTGAATGAGAACGATGGCAGAATGATTTGATTTTTTATGGATTTTATGTTGTTGTTGTTGCGCGGCTGTACCGCTGCCGCTTCCGACGCATGTTGTTGTTGATATGATTTTTTATTTTATGTTTATGCTGTGATAATTTTTTGCCTTCTAATCTATGATTATTTGGTAAATAGTTTCATTTTATGTATAATAAGGCTTTTACGAAATATCTTCCGGAGCCACAGTACTTCGATATAACCGATATCACACAAATCAAACTTTCTCCGCGCACAGCATTAGTCAATCAACCTTGTACATCATCAGCATTTCTACTTCCATTATATGCGTAATTTGGCCAATTATTTTTGGTTCATCGTCGTAATTTAAATATTTTATTTAGAAATTGTATTTCTAAATCTGTCGCGTGTTCGTGTTATACGTCTTCTGTATTTCCGAAAACAATTTTTAACAGTAGTTTATGGCGTGGGTTGTAGTTTTGTATTAGATGTTTTACATTTAATTTTGACAAGACTATACCATATAAATCTTGTTTTGGAACATTCCAAACTTAATATTTGTTTTGCCAAATCAAATGACGTGACCAAATTTTATGGTCATATTATATATGCAAGATTACCGAAATGAAGGAAATTAATTTCATCAATCAGCATGTTGAGTAAATTGTCAAAACTAAAAATTTCTCCCCAATAACATTGTTTAAATTATCGACCTACCGTATCCGCTAAACTTTTTTGACACAATTTTATATAAAAGCGAGACCTATATGTTAAAAATAATTTTTTTCAAGGTGATATGCCTTTATAAATTAAATTGAAATAAACAATTATGCGGATAAACCTTGTTCAGAATTTTATGAAACCCAACCCAAATAGAGAACCTGTCTATGTTTTACTTCTTTTTTAAGGTACATACATTGTACGTACATATACATACTTAGAATTTTTCTTTTTTTAAGCTTCAGTGCTCCGTTTGATTTTTCAAATTTTCGGAAATATTCCGCTCATGACATTTGTACTTTGGTTGGTAAGAATGCTTTACTTTGAATCTACAAACCTTTAAACTTTTTTGTTATAAATTGCTGATTTTGATTTTAATTTTTTGCAATGTTCTGGAATATGGCCACCTGGGACGGAACTCATTCAATTCTTAACCAATTATGATAGAATTGAGTATGTTGGATGGAGATGGGATTACTAAATGATTTTTGGGAGAAGTTCTGGAATATGGCCACTTGGGGCGGAACTCGCTCAATTCTTAACCGATTTTGGTGGGATTGGGTATAATGGATGGAAATGGGATTATTAAATGGTTTTTGGGAGAAGTTCTGGAACATGGTCACCTGGGGCGGAACTTGACCAATTCCTAATCGATTATAATGGGATTGGGTGTGTTTGATGGAAATGGGATTCGTAAATGATTTTTGAAAGAAGTTCTGGAATATGGCCATTTGGGACGGAATTCGTTCAATTCTTAACCGATTTTGATAGGATTGAGTATGTTGGATGGGAATGGGATTCTTAAACGATTTTTGGAAGAAGTTCTGGAATATGATCTCCTATGACAGAAATTGGGCATTGTGGATTAAATGAGATTATCAAATTACTTTTGGAAGAAGTTCTGGAATATGGCCATATGGATCATGCGCTTTTGTATTGCAAGTACCTCAAAAGAGTAAATTTTTACTTGGTTGTAAAGGTTCTGAAGATCTCATGATCTTAGAAGACATCTAATTCATGTTCCCGTAAACAGTTTTCGATGTCGTTGTTTATAAGAATTAATGTATCCGAGCCCTTTGTGTATGGTTCATAATGTGATTTTTTGTGAGAGTAAGTGGTTGACCTACCGCTTAACCCACTAATCCCATAAGTGAAAAAGGCATCCTGCCTTACCAGAAACATGTTAGCATCACGAGCCATTTGCTTCAATAAAAACGGCTGCTTATTATCGAATTCCGCCCTAGTTTAAATTTCCGAGTTTCGTGGCGATATTCCAGAACTTCTTAGACAAATCATTTAAGAGTTCCTTTTAAATTCGACATACCCAATCCCATCATAATCAGTTAATAATTGAAGGAGTTCCGTCCCAGGTGGCCATATTCCAGAATTTCTTCCAAAAGTCATACAAGAATCCAACATACCCAATCCCATCATAATCAGTTAGGAATTGAACGAGTTCCGCCCCAGATAGCCATACTCCAGAACTCCTTCCAAAAACCATTTAAGAATCCCATTTCCAGCCAACATACCCAACCCCATCATAATCGGTTAAGAATTGGTCGAGTTCTGTCCCAGGTGGCCATATTCCAAAACTTCTTCCAAAAATCATTTAATAACCCCATTCCCATTCAGCTTACCCAATCCCATCATTATCGGTTACGAATTGAATGAGTTCTGTCCCAGATGGCGATATTCCAGAGCTTCTTCCAAAATCATTTAGTAATCCCATCTCCATCCAACATACTCAATTCTATCATAATCGGTTAAGAATTGAACGAGTTCCGTCCCAGGTGGCCATATTCCAGAACTTCTTCCAAAAATCATTTAAGAATCCCATTTCCATCAAACACACCCAATCCCATTATAATCGATTGGAAATCGATTGGTCGAGTTCCGCCCCAGGTGGCCATATTCCAGAACTTCTTCCAAAAATCATTTAGGAATCCCACTTCCATCCAACATACCCAATCCCATCATAATCGGTTAAGAATTGATCGAGTTCCGCCCCAGGTGGCCATATTCCCGAACTTCTTCCAAAAATTATTTAATAATCCCATTTCCATCCAACTTACCCAATCTCATCATAATCAGTCAGGAATTGAACGAGTTCCGCCGCAGGTGGCCATATTCCAGAACTCCTTCCAAAAATCATTTAGGAATCCCATTTCCATCCATTATACCCAATCCCATCATAATCGGTTAAGAATTGCTCGAGTTCCGCCCCAGTTGGCCATATTCCAGAACTTCTTCCAAAAATCATTTAATTATCCCATTTCCATCCAGCATACCCAATCCCATCTTAATCGGTTAAGAATTGAACGAGTTCCGTTCCAGGTGGCCATATTCCAAACTTCTTCCAAAAATCATTTAAGAATGCCATGATCGAGTTCCGTCCCAGGTGGCCATATTGCAGAAATTCATTCAGTAATAATTTAAGAATTCTATTTCCATCCAACCCACCTAATCCCAACATGGTCAGCTAAGAAATGTCTGAGCTCATTCCTAGATGGCCATATTCCAGAACTTCTTCTAAAAACTGTTTATGAATCTCATTTCCATCCAACAAACAAAATCCGTTAATAATCGGTTAAGAGATAAACGAGTTGTCCTGTCCTAGGTTGAAATATTCCAGAACAAGTGCAAAATCTATAAATCTATAATCGATTAAATTTAAAAAATTTCCATTCGGATTTAACGGCCATTCGGATTTAACGGACTCCCCCAATTAGTCCGTTAAATAGAGGTTTTTCTGTACTTGTTATTTCGAATCTAGAATTTAAATACGATAAATTTATTAAATTAAATAGATTTTGTTGATTCGGTTGAATTTGATTTGGAAAAAGATGAATATGATTTGGATAAAGGTGAACTTGATTTGAACGAATGTGAATTTGATTTGGAAAAGGATGAATATGTTTTGAATAAAGGTGAATTTGATTTGGATAAAGTTTGATTTGATTTGGAAAAAAAATAAAGTCTTTTGGGAAATGGTGAACTTTATTTGGAAATTGATGAACATGATTTGTAAAAGGTTGAATTTGGAGTGCAAAACCTATTATCCAAAATGGCTGACGATTTGGGTGCGTTCACGTAAATTTTAATTTGTAAACTAATTTGTTACTTTGTTATATGTTTAGGATGTCCCAATGTGTTTCTCTTAAATTTTATTTAGTGTTGATTCTGCCTTGCGCTGGCTCCTAAAGCTAACTCAAACGGTTTTATCCTTTTGAGCTTTCTGATTATTTTTCATTCCTAACGCAGTTGCTGGCTCCGACGATTTGGTCATTGTGTAGCGTATCTTCATGCTTCCTTGCTACTTTGCTAACCTTGTTGGCAATTGTTTCCACTGACGGGGTTTCTATGTGAGTCACTATATTACATACGCACTATGCAGTATTAACAATATCCCTCAGCGCTTTGTTTTGGAATCTTTGGATGATGGTCAGATTACACGGTTTAGTACAACCCTTCAACTGAATACTACACGCCCATATGGGCTTTAATACCTGTTTATATAGCTTCAGCTTATTTTGTGTTGACAATTGGGAGTTCCCTTCCAAAAGGCAGTACATTTTTCTGTATTTGATTCTAAAATTTTCAAATATATTTTGGTGGTAATGGGACATTATTTAGTTCCAAATGCAATTGTTTTACTTTTCTGTTGGTGTAGGCAACACATACGTATTATTTTACAGTACTGTATTATTTTGTTAGTGAAATATCAATTCTGAGTAGAAGGTATAGTGGTCCATAAGACACTTCCTTGTGGTACTCCAGCTGTGATCTTTTTAAATTTTTAAAATTTTAACTTTTCATCCCAAAATTTGTTTTTTATTTACAAATGTAAAAAGGACTAACAGATGTCCCATCCTGTATTAATTAGTTCTTCTTTAAATCCTTTCTAATGTCATGTATCTGTCAGTTTGCTTGGTTTGGATATTATTTTGTCGCTAAGAATGTTTGTTGTCCTTCAATGAAATGTTTTTCATCGAAGTCTCCTCCAACAAAGAACTTTTCTCCTAAATTTTTAAGAAACTTTGCAAGCTCATCTTTCTTTATGTGAATAACTTTTTGTTATATTGCTGATTCTGGTTGATTGTATTTAATTGTTGGTTGTACTTCTACTCTTCTTCGTTCCTTATCCTTCTCATTTCGCATGTTCTTAAGTTCTTTGCCAACTATATAGTTCACACACTTTACTGGACATTCTCTGTATTTTTTACATTCCTTTGTAAAAACATCTTACGTCAGTGCTGTGAACATGACGCGTCTTAGATCTCTATTACAATTGTTATTTAATTTCAACCTTTTTTTGCTTAGGGCTTCTTTCTATAAGAATCATTCTATTTGTTCTTTCCAGATTCATATTCTTATACAGGAAGTGCCCTTTTGGGTAATGTTTACTTTCGCTGTGTTTTCCATTGCATTGGCGTTTGGTCCACTAGCAATGTTTTAATTTCTCCCTACCTTCCAGTATCCATGAAAACTGAACGTGCTTTCTACCGGGTTGACGGTCCGCCGAGCGCTTTTTGTAAAGGTTAGTTAATTATTTTGTTAAATTTCTATCTCCAAAGAACTCAGCAAAGGGATACTGTTAAAGTTAGCCGAAAGTTTCCAGCAGAAAGATAATGCAGATAGTGTCTTGAATACAGCAAAAATCAGTCATAAACTCGAATTGAGGAGAATTAAGGATCGGGTTACATCATTCGGGTGAAGGAGAATTTATTTCAGTTTATAGGAATTTAAAAATCGATAGGAGCGAGAGTATAAAGAGAGTTTAAAAATAGTCAAGACACTATCTGCATTATCTTTCGGCTGGCAAGTTTCAGCTAACTTTAACAAGGTAGCAAAGGGATAACAGCATTGAACGTTTGAGTATACAATATTTGGAAATATTATTGATTTCTCAGCGAAAATTGTCAAAATATTGGCGCGGTCAACTCTTAATCAAGAGATAACTCCCTCAGTCGTTTGATAATTTTTGCTAGGGATATCAACAGTAGGTAAACGTTGATAAAAATCCAGATAAGTGGCGCAGCGGTTGCTTCGGCACTTGGACCGGGAGGTACTGCGCTCGAATCCCACCAGAGGCTAGATGCAAAGCGAATTTTCGTCATCGATTACAATCGGTGATGTTAATAAACACAACTATGACCATCTGTTGGTTTGCAGAATTCGGCGCCGACCCACCGTCCATGTCAGTGTGCAGGTTGACATGGAGCTTGCAATGTGCAGGTGGTATACTGTAATTGTGTGAATGGGTGGTGTGTGCGTGAATGAAAAGGAGGTATTAATTGACCTTAAAAGGATATTAAATCCATTCGACAATTAATACTTTCTTTAAAAAAAAAATAAAATAAAAGAAAATATGTACGTAATAATTTTTACTTATATGTATTTTGATATAGCTGCTTGAATGCATCATACAAAGGATGCATGAGATAAGTGTTTTTCATTTAGATATTGTTTGCGGTTAGCATATTTTTATTATTAATACATACTTTTCCAAATAAATTTTAAGTATATAAACATTTTAACTGTATTTTAGAACTCATAAAGGTGTAGAGTACTAGTATTCTCATCTAGTGGGTAATTCGAGTATAGTTTGCGCGAGGAAGGGTTTTTTAATTCTGTTGTTCCTTTTTTTTTGTTACACTCGCTTAACAATTTCTGTTGTTGTTTTGCGACAATTATTTCCCGTTTTTTGCTGCTAATTTTGAACCTTTTGTTTGGTATATATATATATATATATATATATATATATATATATATATATATATATATATATATATATATATATGTATATTTATTCGTACATTATATATTTTGCATGGAGATTAGAATTATTAGCCCTCGTCACGAACAAAGCGTATTTGCGTATTTGAGTATTGTGTATTTTTGACGTATCTATCTGTTTAAATTTTTTAACCACAGCAATACACAATAATCAAGAAACGTCAAAAATAAACAAGCTCACAAGTTGATTATTTGCGTAAATTTTATTGAGTTGAGATTTGGTTGTGATATTAAAATTAAAAGTATTTTAAATTTGGAAATAAAAGTATGGAAAATAATTCTAGTAAAATGATAATAAAGAGGGGTAGAATAACAACAAAAAATGGCAAGAAGAGGAAGAAACTGAAATATTGAGTTACATTCTAAAAATTATTCAAAATAATTTGGAAATGGAGGTTAGTTTATTGGTGGTATTTAAATGGATTAAAATTAATATGGAATAAATTTTTGTTTTAGAAACCAAGCGCTACAGTATTCTACAATAAAAAGATTAAAGAAATGAAACTGCAAAATGTGTCGACGATTCAGTTAAAAAATAAAATGCGAAATTTAAGAAATCTTTATATTAAGCTAGCGATTGGCAAAATCAAACGGGCCAAGGAATTGATGCTGGTTCAGTACGAGGTAATAATAGTTTAATCATTTGTTTGTTAGAAAATTAAACATAATAATGTATTATAAATTAAACCTATTTGCAGATCATGTATTATTTATCTGTCCACATTGGGATATGTTGGACGAGATATTTTCAACTGAAACGAATATAACTCCACCATATATCCATGACACCAATTCGTTTGATGAGTTAGACGATAATGTTATTTTTGATCCCACTGGTTCTTTTGAAGATACTTTTGTTGATGAAGCTGATGAAGTAATCGACGTGCCGGGTCCGTCTAAAAAAATTGTGTCAGAGGCTGTTGTGGTAAATAGCGAGGAAGCTGAACAACCACTAGCAAGATTTCGCCGATGCCTCTCCACAACACCAGTTATCGTTAATAAAAGAGCCAAAATACCGTCAAACTCCACATCAGCATTGTCTGAGGCCCAGAAGATGCGTGCCGAGGCTATTTCGGAAAAAATTAAAGCTGATGCGAAGTGGGGGGAAGAGGAAATGCAATTTAACAGAGAGAAATTTGAATTTGAAAAATATATTAAAACGCAGCAAATAGAAATTGAGAAGAAAAAAATTGCAAGCAACGAGAGGATAAAGATATTAAAATTAGAGAAAGAAGAAAGGGTGGAAAAATACAAAATCGAATGTGAAATGAAACTAAATAAAAAATAGAAATTAAGAAAACGTTTATTTATTGATCAAAAATTAATTCGTATAAGGCTTGTCGTTTAAGCTCTCCTAACTTGTTAATGTCTACAGAAGATGTATTCAAGAAATCTTCACTTTCATCTGAAGTTTCCATGTGACTCGAATGTTCGACATACAAATCTTCTTCCGACAGATGTGGTAATAAAATATTATATAAAATACAGCATACTCTGATCCACGTGCAGGCAAATTTATGACTGTCGTCGTTTTTTATTTGGATTTTTAATCTTTTCAAACTAGAGAATTTCTCTTTTAAAATTTCAAAACAATGTTCAACCCGTACACGATATTTACTGAAGTGTTTATTGAACTCCCCTCTTTTCTCGACTGTCAGTGCTTTAGATGATTTTCGAAATGGAGTTAATACGGTAGTTGTTAAACGGTACGCCGAATCCGCAGCAATCCATTGCTCTTCCGTTAGGTATGGTTTAGGGTTCTTTCCGATACTGGAGTTGTTGAATATTCTGGAATCATGAACACTTCCTGGATATCCAACTACAATATTTATTATTCGCAATTTGTGATCACATATTGCTTGTAGTTTCATTGCATATTGCTTTTTTCGTGAAAAATACGAAGTTGCGTCTAGACATGGTGCCTCATCTAAAGGTATTTCGGTTGCATCCAAATAACCAATGCAATGTGGAAGTTCCTTAAATGTTTCCGAGATTAATATTTTTTTTTCCTCTAGTGATGGCCATTTTAAATTTTTTTTTTTGTAATGGTAATAGACTGTGGAAAACCCTTTGTGTTACTTTCTGTAGTGTACCACCATCACCAATACCAAACAACGCAGCAATTTTGCCTTTTGAAGCGTTATCTCTATTGGATCCTAAACAACACCAAAGCTAATTGGAAAAATGGAGAAAATTGCAGGTTTGAATTTTCCAAGTGAAATATCTCGTGATCTTCGATTAAGTTCAAAATAATGTTGAACTGGGTTCTTGACATCCTGATAATCATCTTAAAACGGTTGTCGTCCAATTTAGACACAGTATCCTCATACCAACTAGCATTTTTTGGTACCACTGAACAAAACGCATATCTGTAATGTAGCAAAATGCTAATATCCTCCTCTAACTCATTTTGAATATCATCAATCATCTCATCTAGAACAACCAGCAGGCAACTTAATACATATTTCATAAAGCAAAAAAAATAAACTTACCCGAAGATTCCAACAGATCAACTTCAAATTGAGCGGAATCAATTAAATTATTAACTAATTTATTTTTGTTACTGGCCATTCTTGTTTTTCAAATAAAATTTACGCAAATAATCAACTTGTGAGCTTGTTTATTTTTGACGTTTCTTGATTTTTGTGTATTGCTGTGGTTAAAAAATTTTAACCAATCAGAAAATACGCCAAAAATACACAATTCTCAAATACGCTTTGTTCGTGACGAGGGCTATTATTTATTTAATTATTATGCATGGAGATGTATAGCTAGATATATGTACATTTCAATAACCACAGAAAATGTGGTTTTGCGACGTATATAGCTTGTGATATGCTTTTAGCCGTGCCTATATTGGCCGTTGAGTAGGTATGTATTGGTTACGAAGAAACAATTTACAAGATCAGTGGACCTATTCTGGTAATTCCCTGGGACTAGGGAATAATTTCTTTTTGCAGCAGTTATTCCTCAGACATTTTCCCCAATTCCCTATTTTCCAAAAGCTAATTCTGGCGATTTAGGAATAAATTTACGGGAAAATAATTTAATTATTCGCGGTCGACACGCGATCGCAGTAAAACAAAAAAACAAATATCTAAAAATAGTTTACTACCTTTAATTGGTTTTTGTTGATATTTTAATCGAATTATACTTAAAAAATAAATTTTGTTTATTAACCCGCCGTTACCAACCAATGGGTCAAATCCACACATTAATACATACTTAAATGTAGAAAACTCGTGGAAAATTAACTGGTATGAGGTTTAAATTTCTTGTATTTTATCTTTACTTTGTTCAAAACTTGGTAAAATAACGTTTAGGTCGGTTTTTATCCCGGTGAGACGGAGTCCTATGTTTTTAAGTGTTGAAACGATTTTTCTATTTTTTTTTATAGAATTTTTTTTATCCATTCGCCCTATTCTGGTAATTCCCCGGGAATAGGGAATAATTTTTTTTTGTAGCAGCTATTCCCCAGGCATTTTCCCCAATTCCCCGTTTTCCGAAAGCTTATTCTGGCGATTGAGGAATAGATTTACGGGAAAATATTTTAATTGGTGGCCGACACACGATCGCAATAAAATAAGAAAACAAATGTCTAAAAATAGTTTAATGCGTTTAATTGGTTTTTGTTGATATTTTAAACGAATTTTACTTAAGAAATACATTTTGTTTATTAACCGTCCCAGTGGCCCTATTCTGGTAATTCCCGCGGAATGGAAATTTTAAATTTTGTTGCAGTTTTATTCCCTTTTCCCCAAAAGTGTATTCTGGCGCTTGGGGAAAAAATTTTGGGAACAAATTATTCCCCATTATAGCAGTTTTGACGTTTATTATTCTATACCTATTTTAGGAAAGAATTTACTTGGAATAGAATTTA
Organism: Nephrotoma flavescens; assembly: GCA_932526605.1. Classification (NCBI taxonomy): domain Eukaryota; kingdom Metazoa; phylum Arthropoda; class Insecta; order Diptera; family Tipulidae; genus Nephrotoma; species Nephrotoma flavescens. The sequence continues at coordinate 226,257,898 of OW052222.1, read as the reverse complement.
ACTCAAATTTATTATATTTTGTACTTATACCAATATTATGACTGTAAATGTATATTGAAAACTGATAATATTTATTGGAAATATTAATATCCAATGTTTTACTTTAATGAACAAAATTATTTTGTAAGTATAATTCGATTAAAATATCAACAAAAACCAATTAAATGTAGTAAACTATTTTTAGACTTTTGTTTGCTTGTTTTATTGCGATCGCTTGATTACCGCAAATAATTAAATTATTTTCCCGTAAATTTATTCGCAAATCGCCAGAATTAACTTTTGGAAAACGGGGAATTGGGAAGCAGGTGGCCCTATTCTGGTTTCCCCCGGGAATAGGGATATGGCAATTAGTGACGTATTTCTAGCAGTTGGGAATCTTTCATTCCTCAAAGTGTATTCTGGCGTTTGGGAATTTTTTTATTGGGAAAAAATAATGCCATTTTATAGCAGTTTTGACGTTAATTATTCCCCATTATTTTTTTAGGGAATTGTAATTCGTACTTTTTCGAATTTTTAGACATTATTTTTTGTAATAAATATATATTTAAAAATAAATTAAACTTGTAATAAGGTCGCAACATGCGTTTTAGTTTATAAAAAACCAAAATAAACAATTTTCCCCCAAAAATTATTCCCACTCTACCAGAATATACATTTGAGAACGGGAAATAAATATTTGGTAATTATTGCAATTTGTAATTACAGCATTATATTTTCCCAATTCCCTGGGAAAGCCGGAATAGGGCCACTGGGGAATAACTGCTACAAAAATAAATTATTCTCTATTCCCGGGGAACTACAAAAATAGGGCCACATGAGGTAATGCTAACGCATTACAAACCATTTGTGGTGCAAACGCAAACACAAAAATAAACTCCAACGCTATTCTCGTCTTTTTCTCATCGCTCCGTCACATTTATTTATTTTATATTCTCGAAATAAAATTTCAACGGCGCGATCACCCGCGCTGCTTGGGACTCAAACGGTTAATATATAAAATTGGATATTGATATTTACAATTGACACTACCAGATTTCAGTATAAAATAATATTGCTATAAGTAAATGTAATAAATATCCGTTATATTCTATTCCCAGTTAATTCTTTCCTAAAATAGGTATGGAATAATAAATGTCAAAACTGCTATAATGGGGAATAATTTTTTCCCTAAAAATTTTTTTCCTAAAAGCCAGAATACACTTTTGGGGAAAAGGAAATAAACCTGCTACAAAATTTAAAATTTCCATTTCCCGGGAATCACCAGAATAGGGCCACAGGGGAGTTTTTGTTTTAATTTTATTTTATTTATGTCATTAGATAATTATTATATATTTGTTATATGTATAGTTATTTACTTTTTGTGCCTGTGTGTGTAAATGTTTTTCTATATAAAAAGACACAAAAAACAAAGGATCAAATCATAGATTTTTGTTGTTGTTTTTTCGCATTTTAATTGATTTCATTTGTGTTGTGTGATCAATTTACACAGAGGCGGCGAGATATGGTGGAACTGTATTGCAATAAATTTTCTTTGATATTTGTGGTACTTTGGGGTACTTGTGGTAATTTGTGGTGTTTTCTTTGATATTTGTGGTGGTTTTTCACTGAACATGGTGTCTCTCAACTTACGGAGAGATGTATTCATATAAAATGCTTTGTCGTTACCTGTATTTTAAATTGTTTCGTTTGGGAGTTGATGTGGTTATCAATTGTTGGTACAAGAAGGCATTCCGCGGGAGTGGAGTTATTTTTGAAATTTTAGGATGGTCGTACGCTGGGTTTTTTGTTGCCACGACGGCTTTGTGACGCAAGGGTGTTGTTAATTAGTGATGTTGGTGGGAGATCGCTTTGGTGAATGGTAGAGGGTTTATGGAGAGAGGATTCGAACCGTCTATTTGGATTGTTTCGGAAATACCTTTGTGTGTTGCAGTGTGTTTTGTTCTAGAGGAGGCGTGTATCGAGTACTCTTGGATAAACATTACATATTTTTTTTGGTAAATTTTTGTTGGATTTTTTTATAAAAATGATTCTTTTCACAATGTGATTTCAGAGATTAACTAATTTTACTGAATTCCTTCATCCAACTATTCAGCGTTTGAGTATTAAATTATTATATTTTAATTTGATGAGAAATTTAGAGGTATCGAGTTTTATGAGGTGTTTATTGTTAATACATTGAAGGCAGTTCCTGATTAAGCTAATTTATTTAGTTCTAATGAAGATTTTTGATTACAGAAGATCTTTGAAGTCGTAATATTATCTAATTAAATATAAAATTTTGATTTAAAAGTCAGAAGAGCAGACAAGGTAGGAATCATAATGGCTATCAAGTTTCTAATAAAATTGATATTTCAGTAAATATTTACTTTTTGAAACTACAGATACCTTTGAAGCTACAGGGTAAATTTGAAATGCAGTTAAATATTGCTGTACTTAGATACTTTTTTTCTAGCTTGCTTCGGGATACTGTAAATTGATGAAGGTTTTGATTAGCTTGTTCTAGGTTGGATAAATAATTATCGCTGGTTGGTTTTTTTATGATTTTTGATTTATTTAATACGATTGGGTTATTTGTTTATAAAAGATCCTACAGTTGTGCTAGCCTACTTATTATTAATTCTGTCATCCTACAGATTCCTGATTGCTTTAAAAGGTTTATTTAATTCTGGTTTAATTTGTTTAGTTATTGGGGTTCTAAAACTGTGCCAAACATCCATTATTGATATATTATTACCTTACATATTTCAGATTAACTGTTTTGAAACCAGATTTCATTTGGTCATTTTTTTATTTTTATAAATAAACATATTACTATTAGATTAGGGATGGCAAGGACAAGAAGATAATTATATCAAAAAAATCAAAAATAATTGTATTGTCTTGTGCTAATCGTCTTATATTACATTTCAAATAACAATTTACTAACTATTGACTACTTAGGCTTAATTAACAAACCTTTCCTATTCCTTCATCTTGTTATATTTATGTAAAAGAGCGTGCGTATGGGCCGCGTGAGGTTTGGTCGCACATCAATCAATCAAAAATAGCACGTAAACGATGTAGGATGTCCCAACCTTATGGATAGGATGGGAAGCACGTTGTCAACATGAATGTAAATAACGGGCAACGTTTTTAAGATTTAGTTCTTGGTCATCACGATAAGTGGTACATACCGTTTTCAATGTGCACTGCCAAATACACAAGTTTAGATGCCGTTTATGAATTTAAAATGAGAAAAGGCACTATACTGCCTTAATACTACTAATGATCGATTTTACCGAATTGCAATACTTGACATTGATGGATGCTTTTCACGTTTTTTTGACACTAACGATGAATGCGGTACAACCCAACTATTTTCAACTTCAACATTATCGTTTCATTCAGCTGATCGTCGACGATAGAGTGGATATCGTCATTTCCAGTGATAGTCTCGACAATTAAGTATCTCTAAGCCACATGGATCATGAACTTTGTGTTTGGTGACAACTTCAAAAAGTCTCGATCAATATCGAGGAAATCAAACTTAACTTTCATTATGTTATCGAACAGGAGCCAAATTGTTACATGAATGAAAATAAATGGTCATTAATTTGGAAATTATTATAGAGTTTACGTCACGTTAGAAATGAGCTTTAAGATTGTAAAGACGAAGAATTCTAAAACATGTGTCGAAATGCTGAGATAAGACGTATGTTGGACGATTCAAATCCTATAAGATAACTGCGAAGGAAGAAACCACTTAATCTAGTAGATCTATTCTGATGATGATTTCTTAATCAGTTGTAATAAATAAATGTAATTAAAAAAAATATACCAGAAACAAATGTAGGCAAGAAAGGCTTATCCATGGTGCGAGATACCAAATATATCATAAATTGCAACCCTTAATTCCATACGCAATGAGATTATGCTTTCATTTAATGAGAAAACAGTTGAAAACTATTAAATCCACATTTAGTACGCAACCAAAAGTAAGAATGACATAAAAACCCATATAAAGAGTTTTTCAATTAACAAAGATACCCTACATTAAGCTTGACCGTAATGTAATTTTAACCCCAAAAACAATTTACAACTTCATACAACCGATATATACCCTAATTTGGTCTATATATACCTTTGGGCATCCACCCAATTCTATCTATATCTAGATACATTTTTTTTAAATCGTCATATTATTCTCCCCGAGCCATATACAAAAAATATTAAATAGAATTTTTTTGGAAGTGAATTGGAACTAATTTTTCCTGTCAAACCGTATTAAAGTAATATTTACCCTTTATCGCCTATCCATCCAGTACACGTATATCAACCCGAAAAAATTACATCCATTTTCAAAAATTCAATCGATAATTTTTTCTCTCATGTATATAGTTAAAACAAACATACTCGTACATACATTACATCCATCTACTCGGTATGTACACACACAGTACATAATAAATATATAGAAGAGACCGGAAAAAAGTGTTTTCCAATATCTGTAAATATTTTCCACTTTAACTGTATTTTTATTTTATTAACCCCTTGCATTTGTACCTATATGTAATACACACGTATATGGAACAGGAACAGCAGTAGCAACATCAAAAAAAAAAATCTGTAAATTTTACCTCGTAATCGATGCGGAAAAATTCTATCTTTTCTATCCGAGCAGTAACACCAACAACAACAACAACATCAAAAACAATAAAACCGATAGGAACGATATAGAAAATTACAAATTTAAGAATAAAGTTTTTCCAGTTAGTACACACACACACACACACACGTACAGTGAAGAAAATCAGTCTGTATCACAACACACATACACACCCAGTAACAGTGAAATATATAGGATGAATAAAGCAACCCACATTTATATACTTTGTTATTATTATTATTATTACTACTATTATTTTTATTTTTCATTTTTCCAAATAAGTTAAAATAAAAAAACAAAACACAAGAAAAAAATAAAATAAATAAATGAATAAAAACTTCAAAAAATGTATTTTCTTTTTTATTTTTTTATCAATTTCCTGCCACGAACCAAAATACAACAACATCAGAAAAGTAAAGAATTTTTTTTACTGTTCGTTCGTTTGCTTCCATCGAGAGAAGATGAGAAACACAAAAAACAACAACCTGGAAAAAAAAGAAAATTTTGTTATGATATGACATTATGACTTGAATCAACATTGAACAAAAAAAAAAAGCAGAAAAATAATAAATGTAAAAAATAAATTTTATTTACTGGTAAAATGGAAAAATAAAAAATGACAACAACAACAACAACAATGCAACGATATTCTTCATTTCATTTTCCGACTTTTCCGAAGCAGAAGCAGCAGCACCACCATCAACGTGTTGTTACTGTATATACATAGTTGTTTTCCTGTTTATTTGTTTTCGATGGGCTTTAAATTTTCCAAGTGTATTGATTTTACGTGTCACTCTCGCTCATTACACGTACTCGATAATGTATTTTTTTTTTTGTTGCTGTCGGGAAATTTGATACTTGAGTATATTATACTCGGATATAACTTACTTTGTACGCGAAGGTCTGGAATCTAAGTACTTATGTACTCGTATATACAAATAATGTTGGGAAAATTAATTACGATTATTATTTAGACGAGAAAAAATCACGTACGCAGGTTTTCTTCATATTACGAAATTGTCCGTTGTGTACGAGATCATTTTGTGGGAAATACTTGGAGATTAGATATCCCACTTTATTATTTGTAATATATACAGAATAAATATAGTTAATTATGCTATCTTTCTGAGAGAGTTTCGCAGGCAAGAATCGAACATTGTTACGATCTAAAGGGTTATCCTGGCATATATTGGACAAAATTTGCCAATTTCCAGAATTAAATAAAATAGTTAAATTTATTACTAAAAAGTTGTTTTTAATTATTTCTATAAGTCACTATTTGATAATACTATACTCATTGAACATTTTGACGGAACTGGTTTTGGTCAGACCTGCCCAGATTACGCTTGAGATAAAAAAGCAAGCTGTACCTTGTCGAGTGGATTCATTTATCTTTATATTCCTTATAATACTAGTAGTTAGTAATGGCTAGTTATGATTCTTATTTCCACATTTATGTGAAATTTGTTTTCAAGTTACCGTAAGGTAAAAGAAGTTACGATAGTTCTCTGACTATGGCAAGAGTACTCTGTACTATCTATAGTGATAGCGACTCTCGCTGTGATCTATAGTGATAGCGATCGATAGTGATAGTGATAGTGATAGTGATAGTGATAGTGATAGTGATAGTGATAGTGATAGTGATAGTGATAGTGATAGTGATAGTGATAGTGATAGTGATAGTGATAGTGATAGTGATAGTGATAGTGATAGTGATAGTGATAGTGATAGTGATAGTGATAGTGATAGTGATAGTGATAGTGATAGTGATAGTGATAGTGATAGTGATAGTGATAGTGATAGTGATAGTGATAGTGATAGTGATAGTGATAGTGATAGTGATAGTGATAGTGATAGTGATAGTGATAGTGATAGTGATAGTGATAGTGATAGTGATAGTGATAGTGATAGTGATAGTGATAGTGATAGTGATAGTGATAGTGATAGTGATAGTGATAGTGATAGTGATAGTGATAGTGATAGTGATAGTGATAGTGATAGTGATAGTGATAGTGATAGTGATAGTGATAGTGATAGTGATAGTGATAGTGATAGTGATAGTGATAGTGATAGTGATAGTGATAGTGATAGTGATAGTGATAGTGATAGTGATAGTGATAGTGATAGTGATAGTGATAGTGATAGTGATAGTGATAGTGATAGTGATAGTGATAGTGATAGTGGTAGTGATAGTGCGAATGTAGTCGATCGAACAATAACATGTTTGATGGCGGAAGAAATGCGTGTCAAGTCACAGGGCCGGGTCGAGGAGGTGGGAGCGCTGGATGGCCAAGTGAACTTTTCCAAAGAAGGACAACAACAACAAAAAGGGAAATTCGTCGAATTACAACAAGGAAGCGATGAATAAAAGCAACACACCGAAAGGCAAGTGCTTTAAGTGCGGAAAAGGCGGCCATTGGAAGTGGGACTGCCCGTGAGTCACCGACGTCATTGGTTTCAAAACTTCACGGAAATATCTGAATCCGTGAAAATAGGCAATGGTGATATAATCATGGCTCGAGGCAAAGGCGACATCAGTATTCGTGCTGTCAATTGCAACTATTGGATTTACAAGCGAGTCATGGAGGTTCTATTTGTACCGGACTTGCATGTAAACCGATTTTCATTGTGAAAGGTGGCAGATCATGGACACAAACTGAGCATGAGCTACGAAGGATGCGACATACTGAAAAATGGAAACGTCGAAGAAGTCGAAGTCGTGCGGTGAGATATTCACACGGATGTGTGCGGACCGTTCCAGGAAAACTCAATTTGCGGGGCTAGGTTATTAAAAGATGATTATTCAAATTTTCGTTTTGTTTACTTCATAAAACAAAAATTTGAAGTAGCGAGTTGTATCAAGGAGTGCGTGTCAAATTGATACAGAAGGACGATAAGCACGAACTTCGTATTGTCCGGTCTGACAATGGCACGGAATTTGTGAATGCAGAATTAAAGGCATTTTTCGAGGAAAACGGCATTCGACGCAACACAGTGCAATGTTGGCAATCAGGAAAGATCCGAGGACATACGAGCAGACGTTACAGTTGAGTGATCGCAAACATTGAGAGCGTGCAATGGACGAAGAGTAGGATTCGTTCATCAAAATCGTACATGGACTTTGGTTAAGGCATCAACTAACCAAAGAGTAATCGACAATCGATGAGTGTACAAGATCAAGAAGAATCCGGACGGAAGCAGTGCGAGGATTCACGCAAGAATATGGTATCGATTATCAAGAAATCTTCATTCCAGTGGTGAAGTTTACATCGATCAGGGCGATCCTGGCATTAGCAGCGGCGAAACAAATGAGTTTGACGTTAAAACAGCATTTCTAAAAGGAGATTTAGAATAAAATGTCTACATGAGCCAGCCGATTGGATATGACGATGGAAGCGGAAATGTGTTAGCTTGCACCAAAGCTTGTATGAACCGCAACAGGTGTCACACTGTTGGAACAAAAGATTCACTGCTTTTGTCAAACATTTTGGATTCAGAGCGAGTGAATCGGATTCGTGTCTTTTCGTCTGCAGCGGGAAAAATGGTATGTTAATCCTTGCAGTTCATATCGACGACGGATTGATTGTAGCGGAGAGACAGGAAGACATTACGCCGGTCATCGAACATTTGAAAAAGGTTTTCGAGATCAAGGTTCTGGGACTTGAAATTAATCGGCGAAATCAACAAGGCTATAGTGCTTGCACTGAAATGCAGTGTCTATTCCATTGAACAATTCACAAAATCTGGGAGATTTTGAGGCCGACCAGGAAGTGGATTTTCCGTATCGAGAAGCACTCGGAAGTCTGATGTATTTGGCCGTCGCCACCAGGACAGATATCAGCTTCGCAGTTGGAAGTGTCAGCCGATACTTGGAAAAGCCAGCTGCAGGACATGTGAATGCAGTCAAACGCAATGCGGACTACGCCGGCGACACAAAAACGCGACGGGCTACGTTTTTTATGTTTCGAGGTAGCGTCATCAGTTTTGGGTCGGAACGCCAGGAATCAGTTGCGTTTTCGACGACGGAGTCAGAATTTATGGCAGCATCACACGCCATAAGGAATTGGTCTGGCTACGAAACTTGCTGAGTAAACTTCAGCAAATCGAGAGCGATTGAATGAGCAGCTAGCGGACATCATGACCAAAGCGCTATCAAAACCAAAGCATCAATTTTTCTACCAATTGATGAGTGTCATGCCAAAGAATTAACATAGTTTTTTTTTTATTTTAAATGTTGGCATAGACTTGGAGCAAAAAGTGGGAGTATTGAATTTAGTACTTCGCTCTTGCTTGAGTATTCTGTTCAATTCGGCACTCACACTCATGCACAGAACTTTTAGCTCGGCTGTGTATGCGAACTGTCAGAGCCACTTCACAATTAAATTCATTCTAAGTAGGACGTGCAATTTCGTTCTTAAAATAGATCAAGTGTTTTTCTTTTATTTCTTTTCACAGCGGAAATACTTTGCGATCAGAATAACCTCAATAGTATGCCATGTAGCGGCCATTCCCAGATATATGTTTATGGTACGAGCTATTTCACAAAGCATATATACATTCATCTTCCTTCCAAAGGCCGAAGCGATCCTTGTTACACCTTTATAATTTTGTTATATGTCCATCCTGCTAGAACTTCAGAAGAAACTTTTTTCACGAATTTGGCACATCAGCCATCCATTGCAAGTCTTGCTTTTGACGTTAACCATTTTGAATAAACATAGGATTTCAAGTCCAAATTGAACAATTCAAAGTTCACTTGCAACTTTTTCCAAAATAAAATAAACATTTTCAAAAAGAAATATAACAATTTCAAATTCATACAAAACATTTCAAATTAAATTTTTTATATAAGAAATTCAACTATTTCAAATTCAAATTAAACAATTAATGGGCTCGATGCTTGTGATTGTGGCTGTTAACAGAAACATTTGATGATTGATTTTTTGTTTCTTGCCCAAGTTGTTTTCTTACAATCACGTTTAATAATTTGACCAATCGGATTGGCTAACTGTTGAGAAAATCTTGAAAAATCTCGTCTTAAGCCACTATTACACAAACAACTTTTCCAAATTGCTAATTATATTTGTGAACAGAGACAATTAATTTCACTGCGATGGTTCGGCCTCATTAATAATACGCAGCCAGCCGTGTAACACTTAATTATTTTCCGGTTTCTTAAATTAAAATCTCTACAAACGACATAAAATAATAAAATTAGTCCGAATTAGCCTCAGATACGATTAAAATATTGAGATTTTATCAACTGTAAATTATTAAATATAAATTTAATCAATAAAAAAATTATGCTCTTTGTACATAAAAGCTTTGTTTATGTATTTTGTGTTAACCAAGCAAATGAACCAAATCGTTCAGAGCCGCATGCACCACCCCATCAATATTATGACGATATGATAAAGTTCTTTATTCATTTCATAATTCGTTCTCGTCTATTTGTGGAATAAATTTTCCGCATGGAAATGAAAATTATGAAAAATAGAAAGTCTGGAAAAATAATAATCCTAAGATGGCTTTTACACAACAACAACAACAACAACCAAAAGAATGACACCAATGTTGTATTAATTTAATTTCATACCGAATGGTCTTATTTTATAAATTCAATGAACAGTAAAATGTATATAGTAAATATATAAAGCTTTTTTGGTGTTGTTGGTGTGCTTTATTAAGTGAAGACTTAATAATGCCTCATATAACAACACTCCCGAACATATAAAAGCATATCCCATCGAACACATTATGATTATGTATACGAGAACGATATGTCAATTATTTATTCATTTAATGCTGTTTAAGCATATTAAGGGTGTGTGTGAGTGTGTGAAAAAAAATGTATTGTTGGGATAAAAGATTTGACGTTTTTTGTAGCCCCAAATATATAGATCTGAAAATGGTACGGCATTTTTTTTACAGTTTGCAATATATATTTTTAGCGATAAATTGTGGTAAATTGGCAACTTTTTTGTTTGCAGCGTTATCAAATTTACATTTTTTGAGGTAAGTTCAATTTTCTCAAAATAAAATGAAAGTTTATTTTTTTCCAGAAACCTGTATTTAATTTCAAAATCCACGTTTGCCTTTGTTCAGTTAGTCATGTGCAAGAAAATGTCTTCAAAATTGCACCACTATTTAAAGAAAGCCGACAACTATGGCTTGAGAAATGCTAAGAAAAATATTAAGCATATAAATATACTTTGCTATTTCGTTCGGTAGCCTTCCTCTTCGGAAATTTGGTTTGAAAATTTTCACTAATTTTCAGTAAGAAAAAGTAAGTTCTGATTTGTTTAAATTTTATTAAGAAATATTTGTTTATGAAGAAAATTCTTCACGAAACAACTCAGAATAATTTTCTGATTCTTCATTAGTTTTGTAAAAATTTATTTTTAAACATGTATAATCTAACAAGTAGTCTATACCAAAGCATTGATTTCTCACCAGCGCCAAAGTAGTGAATTTGTGAACTAAAGTTCTGGTAATCAAATTGTTGCTTTTCTAAGCCCTTTCAACCATGAATGATTTAAATGTCAATTGATTTTATTGGAATGAGCTAAGTGAGACTGCTTCCAGTGCCACACCGGTAGTTTTGAGTACCAACGTGTGACAACTTATTTTGTGACCTTTTCAAGATGTTTTCAATGATGTGCCAAAATGAAAATAAATTGGTGATAAAAAAATTTTCTTCCAAAACGCCGATATGCCATAGGATTATATTAGAATGAGAAAAAATGTATCTGTAATCAGCGCCACAATCGTAATTTGGAGTACTGACTTTGGCTTCAGAAAAATTTCAAATTTTTCTTCACAACCTCGTCATTGACCTGTCACATTTATACAGTCTACAATAAACCAATTATTAGGTAACAGCGGATTTGTGAACTTAAGTGCTGATAACAGAAATGCTGTTTTTTCCAAGACCTTTCAAATATTATGCTTATATGGGAATAATTAACTTTAAAAATATTCTTCAGCACTTTTATTTGGAAACTTTAGATGATATTCACTACTTTGTTTTAACTTCGGTCTGGTGTTACAGTCAGCCCTCAGTTATTGAAATCCTGAAAAATGATGATAAATGACTCTCGATCAAAAAAAAAATTCTCGACGTTTTGAAGGGCCCTGCTCCTTAAAAATGCTAAAAAAAGTTTGTCCGTCCGTCTGGCTGTGAATCGATTTTTTTCGCCAATCTTGTTTTATTTTTAATTCGGAGAATTCAAACGCTTTTGGGACCTCTACCTCAAGAAGGGTGGTTACATACCACAGGAAATCACCCAAAATACTGCCCAATACCACGATATTGTTTTACATTTTTCGATATACTCTTGTGGTATTAGACAACAATTTCGATACAACTTTAGTTCACAAATCTACCGTTATGGTGTTGGTAGTTAAATATAATCACGTTTTGGACGGCTTGCTCTTTGATCCGCTCTCCAAGCTGAATTCGATCGATATACGACAACTCAGAAACATCGTAGCGTATACCAATTCTACATCGCTTTCAAAAGCTTACTGGAACGATTGATTTCCTGAAAGAACTCCAGATAGGCCTCTGCACAATTCGTACTGCATCTACCATCCAAAGTTCTAGGGGTTCCGAAGACAATCGCTCAAAACATCATCGAAGTTAGTGAGAAGCTTCCTAGTATTCTGAGTTATGGTGGCTAATAATCAAATTTAAGATGTAGTCACCGGTGTGGAGTTCGACTCGATGAATGAGGTAAAATAAGAGTGGCTACTGAACCGCAGAAAAATGTTGCGGACCAGAGTAACAAGAACCATAAACAAGGGCTTATTTCTCAATTGGAGAAGTATCGAGGATCATCCGAGCTTATTGGCATCAAGCAAATGTGGCTTTAAATCAGACTAAAGAACAATGCTCCTCTATGGTATTGGCCAACTTGTAAGAGCTGCAAACTTACCGTCAAACAGCTAGACTACCATGACACTGGATAGAAATATCCTGCTTCTAATTTATGTGTGCAAAAATATATTATTTGCAAAGTCCAGTACGAATCCCTATCGAACGCCCGCAATTCGCAACATTTCGATTTTGCAAATACCAGCAATGGATAAATCAGAAAAACTAATACATCCCAGCAATTGAAGGACACGATCAAGAGTCTCGGGCTTTTAACTGCATCAAGGTGCATCAAGAGGTTGCTGAAACAAGCGGACTTAAATCACGACACTCTGCACCGACGCTCTGTCCAGCCTTGCGAGGAACAAGTAAAACGTTAGGGAACCAAAGAGAAACGACAATTTCAGTACAACCGTCTACTCCTGAACAACCGAAACATTCTTTAAACTCGGGAGATATGATTAATGTGCTGGTACTTCAAACGAAAGAAATGCGAGCACACCCAGGCTGACAAGTTTGGCAAACAAAATGCCAAGGATCAGTAAGGCGAGCAGCATACTAGGCAATTGGGAGAACTTCGAGCAGATTAAAACGGTCAATTTCAAGAGCGGTCAATTCAACGGTCAAGAGCTTCAAACGTATGAACATGAATGAAAGATGAATAACCTTGAGGAAAACGTTTTTTACAGTTGTTTAAAGCAGATATGGAAAATAAGATTAAGCGAGAGGAACCGAAGTGGTACTTTTCAACAGAAACATTAGTCGGAAGCTCAAGAGGAATTGTAAAGCATACGGCATTCAATGGTGTGATCCCATTTGAGAATTTTAACGTACAATACCAAGTGGCTGTACTTCACTATTGTATGGATATTTTTTGACATTTTATAAAGCAAGTTAGGTTGCTTGCTGTTTTTTTTTTATTTTAGAATATTTATTCTTTTGTTCTCACTGCCGTTGAATCTTAAACAAAATTGAGCAATGTTCCATTTTAATTTTTGTCGTACGATATAAAAATATGTCCGACATTCAACCAATCAGAGTGATTATTATTTATGTCTGTCAGACAAAATTTATACATGAATCACCGCCTTAAGCTAGCTAAGTGTAGTAGCTAGTTCTACCCCACATGGATCTTTCATTCCAGTACGATTGTTAAGGGTGAGTCTGACTGTGGAAATGATGGCTGGAGATTAACCGATCTAGAAGATGAGCCACCAGAGAAAAGTGGTCAAGAAGACGGAATGGGTACAAAGGGCCTGATGTCGAAGGGCCGGGTGTAGAAGGGCCGAATGTCGAAGGGCCGAATGTGTCGAAGGGCCAAATGTGCGAAGGGCCGAATGTCGAATGCCCGAATGTCGAAGGGCCGAATGTGTCGAAGGGCCGAATGTGTCGAAGGGCCGAATGTGTCAAAGGCCCGAATGTGTCGAAGGGAAGATTTTTTTTAGAAATATAATTTTTAAATTTGTTGTTTTATTGAATATTTTGTAATTTTTTTTTATTAAACATAAATCAATTTTTTATGAATTTATGTATTTTACTATTTTTCATCACGTATCCAGTCAGCGATACATTTTGGTGTAAGAATTGGAAATCGGCTAAGATAAAAATTAAAATAAAAAAATTCTTTATAGGATTGTATACCTATCATTTTTAGGAGGTGCAAGCCAAAAATTTCGGAAAAAGCACCACATTTTCCTGGAAAGAGTTTAAACAGTTTTTTCAAAAATATTTTTTTGTTTTTTTTCATCCAAAAATTCAAAATCTGCCGTTTTTATTTATCAAATTTTAATTTTAGTGATAAAAATTCGAATTACACTGTCATGAAACGGGTAACAAATTGCATTTTTGCGTTATTTTAATAAAACTTTTTGATTTTCCGGAAATTTTACCCTTTTTTATATTTTCAATATTTTTTTAGTTTTATTTATTTTTATTAATAATAATTGCTTCGTCAACATTGCAGACACAGATCCAAGAGTTTTTATCGCTTCTTCTGATAGTGCCACAAATGTTAAAAAAATCAACTTTTGTAAATATAAAATTTTCTTTTAAGGTTTTTTTAAGTCGTTGTACACCTTAGAGGATGGGGCTGCTGAACCCAAACCACCGCTTTTCTAGAATTTATAAAATTCTTCAAGTGGCAAATTTTATTTATAATTTTAAACTAAGTAAAAAAAATAATAAAATTTTCTTAGTAAATTGCAAAATTTTCAGGGAAAAATTACATACTTGTACTGTCGAAAAACTGTTAAAATACAATGTTAATATCAAAATTTAAAAAACAAATTACACATTTGTACTATTTTGAATAAAATAATACGCAATTTGCCACCAAAAAAAATGAAAAGGTCAAAATTTTCCCGGAAATTGTGATAACTTTCTCGAAATTTTTGGCTTGCACTTTCTAAAAACGATAGGTGCACAATCCTACAAAGAATTTTTTTTAGAAAAATTTCATCTTATCCAAATTTTTTATCAAAAACACCATTATATACTATGATTTTTACCCACACATTTGTGTGGTTTGGACTTAAATTGTACCATATTTTTTTTGTTGAAAAAGGGATATGTGAAAAAAATAAAAAAATAATTAAATAAAATGAAAAAATATACATATTTCTAAAAACAAAAAAAAAAATAAAACACAAAATTCGTCCCTTCGACCCATTCGGCCCTTCTACACATTCGGCCCTAAGCGCGAGTAAATTGCGATGCAAACCTAGTTGTAATTTAACAGTACAAGTCAAGAAGAAAAAAGTGAACAGTGCTAAAAGTAAAAGGGAAAATAAAATTGAAATAGTGAACAGTGATAAATAGTGATATAGTGAATTGTTGAAGAAGTTATTAGGTGTTGTACAGGTTGACATGGAGCTTGCAATGTGCAGGTGGTATACTGTAGTTGTGAGTAGGTGAATAGGTGAATGGGTTAATGATGTGGTGTGAATGCGTGGTATCACAATGGGCCAAAAATGGCTATAGTGTCAAACCACTGAAACCTATAGGTGTTGTAACCTTAAACGCTTGGAGTATTATTTGCAAAATCCAGTTCGTATCCGTAACGAGCAACTGAAATTCGCTAATGGAACAACTCTCTCTCTCTCTCTCTCTTTCTTTGACACTATATCTCATCAAGGGATTTGGCCGCCTCAAATGAGGTTTCTTAATGATATTTTCATTTCGGATAATGAGTGATTAATTCATTGATCCTAAACCAGCCGTGAAATTTTTTCCTTGTCACCACCGGGAATCGAACCCGGGATCTCCGGTCGCTGGAGCAAGCATGCTGACCACTTTGCCACCGGGCGGCCGAATGGAACAACTCGGTTGTTAATAATTTTCTTGAACAATTTCGACTTCAAAATAAGTGATTTTATTGTGTAAATTCGTACACCGAGAAAAATGTTGATATGTACAATTGAAAAACAAAATTTTTGATTTCTAAAAATTTGGCATTCTTTTTGAATTTAAAAATTATTTGTTTGTTATTAAATGAAATTTTTAAGAATTAATAAAGTTTTTTCATTTAATAAAACATTTGGTAAAAACCAGCATTTTTCGTTCTTACTACTGTTTTTAAGCGCCGATGCAATGCCTCAATTGAATTTTGAGTACTCGGAAAATTGTTAGTAACAGCATCGGCAACCGACCAGAATTTAGGCTCATAGTGTGGTTTAGGTAATTTATATTCTCGAATCTCGAATAATAAAAATAATTTTGTAAATATTATTTGTTGGGTTGGTCATGAAACCTCGACGATCGTTACCTAAATTACCTAAACCACACTATGAGCCTTAATTCTGGTCCGTTGCCGATGCTGTTACTAACAATTTTCCGAGTACTCAAAATTCAATTGAGGCATTGCATCGGCGCTTAAAACAGTAGTAGGAACGAAAAATGCTGGTGTTTACAAAATAATTACCGATCTTTCAAAAGAATTAATAATATTTAAAAATAATATAGAATGAATGAAAATAGGTGAAATGAAGCCATTAAATAGAAAAAAATTGATAAGATATCAAAAAATTAAAAGAATTTCGAAAAAAAGGCAAAAAATTGATGTTAGATTTTTTAAAAAGGTTCGCTCACAACATATGTATATAAATTTTTTATTTGTTAATAAAATTTGAATTGAACACTATTAAATAGCATAAAAAAATTAAGTGCATTTTTACCATTCTCTTATTTAGAACATCTTTTTAATTTTCAAGATTTTCGCATGCGAGATTTTCCAAATAAACTATTTTGAAATTCGATATTCTTAAATTCGAGTAAATTTTTTCTTTCGATATTTTATTCATTCGATATTTCATTTGGCGAGTTTTTAGGATTATCCCTTTTTGTTGCGCCGCAAATAATATTTACAAAATTATTTTTATTATTCGAGATTCGAGATATATTTTCGAGGTTTTGAATTCTATATTTTGAAATTTCAATTTTTTGAAATTCACTATTTTATTAATTCGAGATTTCGATTTCGAGTGTTTGATTTCGAAATAACGATCGAAACTCAAAAGAAGACGCCGCATCCCGATAAATGACAAAATTAAATAACGGAACGCTCAATGTTGTGACATCAAAAAACCTCGATTAACTCTACATACATTTGATGGAATAATCCGGCCCTTACTGTAGTACAAAAGCTTTAGTCCTTAATGATGCATTAAGAGGAGAGGTTGGCGCATCTTCTATTTTGAAGCATACCAGAATAGCTTATAGTTAAAATGTATAGTAAGAAGTGGTTAATCAAGTGGACATCTCTGACAGATTTACAACACGTGGAATAAAAGCATTAGTAAATATAGGAAACGATAGTGACCCTTGGGTAACATATTTAATTTTATTTTAAAACATTCAACAGCACTGGTCGCTAAGGGGTCGCCAAATATACGAACTAATAACAAGTACTTTCCAAACTAAATTTGGTTCTTAGATCAAAAAATGACTGATAATGCAATACATTTCAGTGGAATTTCGTTCAAAATTTTTTGCATTGCGAGACATTTTTTTGATCTAAGATCATAATTTTGTTTGGAAAAAACTTGCTATAAGAAACAACAAGCACTATCCACCAACAACTGCCTCGAGCAACCGGTAGACTCGAATTTAGCCACCAAACGTGGAATAGTCGACTTAGCAGAACAGTTGTAGCGAGAATACAAATTAATTCGCGGGAAGGTTTTTCGAACGGAGACTGCTTTTAAAAATAAAATTATATAACCTTCCATGGTGATTTGCCATACACTGCTGAACAATTTATTATAAATTTGACAGATGTTGCTTTAACAACATGGCTGTTATAACCTAACAAATTTTGAGCGTCCCTATTGAAAGACAATTTAGTTTGGTTTTGAAATCTAATTTTCTCTAAATCGATTTCATTGAATAAATAAATATATATAAATGAGACAATAGATAAGCACAGCATAAACCTGAAATGGGAATCAGAGCACACTATACCTATAGGGGTAATCTACCCGATTCATTTTTATATGTAGACAACTTGCCAAAAGTGAAATGGTATACTTAACTTGCTGAAATAACGTTTGGTTCGGTATGTTATCCCGGAGAGACGGGATCCTTTGTTTTCAATACGATTTTTTCTATTTATTTAAAGTAATTCAGTTTTTACATTGTAATGTTAGTACTTTTTTATACAATTTTTGAAAATATATAAGGTATATTTTCTCCACAAGTTAATTAAAAAAATAACTGTTAAAAATGGTTTATTGTTAGATTTAAAATTTTTGTAAAGTGATAAGTAAATAGTAAATATTGAAAATTATTGCGAAATAAATTGAAATCGACGGCTTGATCGACATATTCAAGTTAGCGTGAAATAAGTTTGAAATAATTCGGTGTGGTCAAATATCCTGAAGAGTAAAATTTTGTAATTAAGCAAATACTTTTAATAGAAATTTACGCTTACTATTAAAATGTTTGGCTAACACTGCTCTATTATAACGGGTGATTTTTTAAGAGCTTGAGAACTTTTTTTTTAAAAAAAACGCATAAAATTTGCAAAATATCATCGGTTCTTTATTTGAAACGTTAGATTGGTCCATGACATTTACTTTTTGAAGATAATTTCATTTAAATGTTGACCGCGGCTGCGTCTTAGGTGGTCCATTCGGAAAGTCCAATTTTGGGCAACTTTTTCGAGCATTTCGGCCGGAATAGCCCGAATTTCTTCGGAAATGTTGTCTTCCAAAACTGGAATAGTTGCTGGCTTATTTCTGTAGACTTTAGACTTGACGTAGCCCCACAAAAAATAGTCTAAAGGCGTCAAATCGCATGATCTTGGTGGCCAACTTACCGGGCCATTTCTTGAGATGAATTGTTCTCCGAAGTTTTCCCTCAAAATGGCCATAGAATCGCGAGCTGTGTGGCATATAGCGCCATCTTGTTGAAACCACATGTCAACTAAGTTCAGTTCTTCCATTTTTGGCAACAAAAAGTTTGTTAGCATCGAACGATAGCGATCGCCATTCACCGTAACGCTGCGTCCAACAGCATCTTTGAAAAAATACGGTCCAATGATTCCACCAGCGTACAAACCACACCAAACAGTGCATTTTTCGGGATGCATGGGCAGTTCTTGAACGGCTTCTGGTTGCTCTTCACTCCAAATGCGGCAATTTTGCTTATTTACGTAGCCATTCAACCAGAAATGAGCCTCATCGCTGAACAAAATTTGTCGATAAAAAAGCGGATTTTCTGCCAACTTTTCTAGGGCCCATTCACTGAAAATTCGACGTTGTGGCAGATCGTTCGGCTTCAGTTCTTGCAGGAGCTGTATTTTATACGGTTTTACACCAAGATCTTTGCGTAAAATCTTCCATGTCGTCGAATAACACAAACCCAATTGCTGCGAACGGCGACGAATCGACATTTCACGGTCTTCAGCAACACTCTCAGAAACAGACGCAATATTCTCTTCTGTACGCACTGTACGCATTCGTGTGGTTGGTTTAATGTCCAATAAAGTAAACTGAGTGCGAAACTTGGTCACAATCGCATTAATTGTTTGCTCACTTGGTCGATTATGTAGACCATAAATCGGACGTAAATCGCGAAACACTTTTCGAACCGAACACTGATTTTTGTAATATAATTCAATTATTTGCAAGCGTTGCTCGTTAGTAAGTCTATTCATTATGAAATGTCAAAGCATACTGAGCATCTTTCTCTTTGACACCTTGTCTGAAATCCCGCGTGATCTGTCAAATACTAATGCATGAAAATCCTAACCACAAAAAAATCACCCGTTATAAAAAAACCGACTGACTGACAAGTCAAATTCTAATAATGGCTAACACATTATTTCCATTTCATAAGGAATCGCTTGTATAATACCACCAATCATCTAAAATTGTTATGCTGTACGAACAACACTTCAAAACTTCGAAACCGCCAAATTTTTGGAGTATCATTAATTTTCCAAACAGCATAAAATATCGCGAGCATCAATTTTATTCTAGCAATTTGCGTATCGTACAACAGACGAAAATAAAAAAAAAAAATTAAATCAATAAATTTTAGTACTAAATTTATGCTTTTTTATGTGCTCTGTATGTTCCACCCCAATTACATGTAATTTGATCGAAAAAATATTGAGATGATTTTGCTATATCGGTATACATGAAGTATGTCAGTGTATGTATACACATACACACGCATACACCGACAAATACGTGCTGTTGTTGTTATTGTAAAATACGCAATAATATCTGTCTGTGGCAGTAGAGCGAACAGAACACCAGGCATATTACATATTTTTGGGTCAATAATATTTATATTTATTGGTCTGTTACTAGGTACGTGTATTCACAATATAATTTGCATATACTTAGAATGTAGGTACATAGTGACTGTTCGGTAAATAATAAAAATTTATTTATCTGGAAAAGTGAAACACAAGCAAACAGGTATCTAAATGGCTTCGAGGCAATTTATCAAAAACAAAAATGTTTAGCGAGCATATAATTATGCTTCATGTATAATAAAATCAGACAGAATAAAGTTGTTCGATACAAAATATTATGTCGTACGCGGTTTATGAATTTTTTTGTCGTTGCAATTTAATTGATAAAGGTAATTAATATGTAATTGAACTAAATAACTTTTATTTATCTACATCTACTCGTATGTTAGAACTAGTTTCGCATAGATAATGTTGTAAACTTCTGAGCACACTAATGTTAGTAACATGTTATTATTACTTTGTGTTTGTTGGATGCAGGGCGAGCTTTCTTGTTAACTCTAGCGCTTTGGCTGATAGTCGTACTTATATTGTATTATAGGCGTAAAAGCTTTTGGGATGGCTGTTTAGTTATTTTGTTATATTGAGGTTGCATATAATTCAAATGGTACAGCGCTGAATCTTTTAAAAATTTTGAAGAGCGATAACAGCAATGTGGTGTAGATTAACTATCAAAGAATGATGGTACCGGTAAATCAATTAGCAATTGCACATCGGCTTCCATCATTCAGTGAAAGTGTTAAACTTACCTATATCATGATTTTGATAAATGATCCTATTAAGCGATCCAGAAACCGAAGTGAACTTTTTAACGAAAAGTGTTGCTAGTGCTATACAAATTATCGAAAAGTGTAATTTCTAAAAAGTGTAGTAATAAAAAGTGTAAATTGCAAATCTTTGCTAAAAAAAATCATCGAAAATGTATATAAAATGCAGATATCGGGATCAATTTTTATCATAATCTAATCTATAAGGTTCGGGTTATTAAAAAAATTAATTCTTCAAAGGTTTGAAATTATTTATATACTTATGCGAGTCTATGGCCGAATAAAAAATCTCAGAGATGTTAAGAAGTGTCAAATCAAAACGTTAATAATCAATATTATGTCAAATCAAAAAACAAACAACACAACGCAAAAAACAGCAAATTTGAAAATGAATTAACCCTAATGTGAGTGATGTAGGTACTCGGGTACCCTTTGCTTTTAGACGTCTTTTTTTGTATGTTTTACTTCCAATAAAACTTTAAATTTTATCAGAACATCTAGTCCAATTGGTAGATTACGATCATATTTAAAATTGAGAAATGTTCCAATTTGGGCGAACGTGGAAAAAATAGGTCTCCATACAAAATGGATGTAGGTGCTAATCACTCAAATTAAGATATTTTGTGTTCACTCACATAAGGGTTAAAAATGCTTATGAAAGGGAAAAATGCAAAAAAACTTCCTCAAAATTAATATTCCAGTTAACTGACGGTCAATTGAATGCCAGATAATCGGACTTCTACTGTAATATGAAAATTAAACCCATGCAAAATTTTCAACTAATGCTTTCATTAATGAAAATGTGCAAAAACAATTGCAACTTTTAAAATGAATTTAAAAATGAATATGAAAGAGAAAAGAAAGAAAAAGCAAAAAAATTCCTAAAAATTAAAATTCCAGTTAACTGAGTGTTCCGGTTGATGCCGGATAATCAGGTTTTCATTATAGTACATTTTTACGTTTTATTTCGATTTTAAAAACACATTTTATTTCATTTTCAAAATGACTTATTTAAATATAATTTTAAACTAAGTAAAAAAAAAAATTGAAAAAATTTCAGTATTTTCCGGGAAAAATTAATTACATATTTTTTGAATACTTTTCTAAAATCATTTCCTGAATAATTTTTTAAAAAAACTTATTTTATTTCAGTTTTTTTTACTTTTCTTAAAATATTTTTAAAATGAATTAAGAAGTGCACATATTAAATCAACTTTTCTTAAATCATTTTCATAATGAATTAAAAACACTTATTTAAATTTAGAAAAAAACACTTTTCTTAATTCAACTTTTCGTAATTCGGGTAGCCGTAATGAACTCCGGTGTTGAAAATAATCAAAAATTGTAAGCGTCGTGCAATTTATTGACTTTTAGGTTTTTCTCGTGCGTTGATTCTGAAAAAAGGATGATAGCACGTTGTTGTACATCGTGGTGTTATTTTTTTTACATTATTTGTTTTTTGTGATGAAAGCCCAAAAATTTGTCATCATTATCGTAAAAATTTTTGGTGTGAGACAGTCACTTTTTAGTTTACCAACGTGGTCGAAAATAACGATTTTTTTTTTTTTTTTTTTTGGTTGGGGATACGTTGAGAGCTACTGGTGAGTATTGAAGTGGTAGGCGTTATTAACACCAAAATAACGATAGTGCGTTGCTACCGACAGAAGATAAAAAGAAATTGTTGACGCTAAGCGGCTCTTTTCTTTAACCGACCTAGATAGCATACCACTATCAAACCTTTCTACTATAACCCATTACCCAGTTAGGGCCTATTTGCCAATTAATTTTAATTAGTTAGGTTAGGGTAAGATGTTTGTATAAACATCTTACAAATACAACCACAGTCAGGGCTCCCCACGTGATGGGCTGATAGGTTAACCCATTTTTTTGGGGTAACAGAACCCCCATTTCCGTCTTCTGATACCCCCATTTCCTCCTTCCCCAGTTTATTTCATTTTTTTGATAAATGAAATTATCAATCAGATAATCATTTGGGTGCCCCAAAACCTACACTGTTCCCCCTACCAGACTGACCTGCGGGAACCAACGCCGCATGGGGTACCAAAGGATAGCGGCAAAAATCTGTGAAACCGGGTTGACTTTCGCTTTATCTAAAGTTTAACCCGTTTTAAGTGGCACCTAAATTCGGGCCTAAAAAGTTCAGGTCTAATATGTTTGGATCCCATTTGAAACGCGATATTTTAAAACGCGAATTATCAAAACGCGATATTTCAAAACGCGATATTTCAAAACGCGATATGGTACAAAACGGGATATGGTACAAAACGGGGGTTTAGGATCGGGTTATATCAGGCGGGTGAAGGGGAAATTTAATTTCAGTTTATAGGAATTTAAAAATCGATAGGAACGATAGTATATAGGATCGGTGTCAGGTGAGTCGCTGCGCTCCCGCCGCGTTTTGTACCATATCTCGTTTTGTCATATCTTGTTTTGAAATATCGCATTTTGAAGTATCGCGTTTCGAGCGGCTCCAAATATATTTATATGTAGGAATCACTTTCTCAAGTAGCGCCAAATCTTCGGCAATAGCTCAATTGTTTAATATTTAAATTAAGAAAGTTAAATTATTCTTGAAAATTAAATTTCCCAAGTTTAAATTCAGTTTCGCAATTTCAGTAAGTTTTAATGGTGGCCGTAAATCGGTCAAATTAATTTTTTTTAAGTCAAAAAAGTGATTTAAGTGATAAAGAGTGAGTATGGCAGCGGAAATGCCTTTTCGGTGTGCCTCATAGGTGAGTTTCATACATTGTCGTTTTCCTGTACCGCATCTCCGAATACTCAGTTCGCCTGTGGTAAGTTGTTACGACTGTGTTGTCTTAACAAGACCAAATGTTCATTTTATGGATTACATCCCCATTTTTTGTAAATTTTTGTGTTTCCATTCTCCTCGGTTTTTTGCGTCCGGGTTTTTTGATGTCTAAACGCGGTTAGTGTTGGATGGATTCCTGTGTGTTTTTTTTCGTTTTGTTGGTAACTGAACGAAAATGGGAGAGAGCGAGAACAATGCGCATCGAGTGTGTGTGTGTGTAAAGCAAAACATTCCATAAGAATGTTTTTCTTATATGCCAATCAATCCGCATTGATGTAAACGAGAAACAGAGAAGAAAGACAATTCTTCTGGAATGTTTGCGCGTTATTCGGCGTGCGAATTTGTTTTTGCATTAGAGTTTTGGTTGTGATAAAGTCTTGATTGGAATGTGAAAAATAAAGTCTCGTTTTTGATGAAAAAAAAATTTAAGTCAAGTTGGTGATAAACAGTCGAGTCAAGTTTTGTTATAAAGGAGTCTTTTTATTTTATTTTCGGTAGTTTAAGTGAGATAAAATATATTGTACACATATTGAAGTTAAATAAAATATTAAGTACACAAGCTTAAGTTATATAAACTATACATTTTTTGTTGGTTGTCAAAAAAAAAAAAAAAAAAAAAATCAGTGAATATATAAGTTGAGTTTTTTTTATGGGGCGGTTATTTACGGGAATTCGAACGGTGCAGTTTATTCTCGATGAGAGTTAAATTTGTTTATTGGAATAAAAGCAATTTAAGCTGATTGACGGATTAGTATTGGAAGTTGTGGGTCGTGTATATTGTATAGCGGCAAGTGAAGAACGCCGCAACACCACCCAAACGCCCAACAGTAGATTAGTTACAGGTGGCCAATTGAGACCACTTTATTTACGGTGAAGCGGGACAACGCACAATATCTTGTTTTGGCAGCCTATCAAGGCCAAATTTACGGTTGGCGAGGCAACGACTAATCTATTGCGGCGAGCCGATTTTTTGGTATCGGGGAGAGGCCCCGCAACATTGTGCCCAACCTGGCAAGCGCTCGAGCGCAAAGGCGGGGAATCGCCCAACGAAGGCAGCAAGGCCGCAACGGTGGGGTAACGGCACAATCAAGCCGCAACGGTCCGGGTGTGATACCACCTGAGGCATGACGGCCGCTCAAGGCCGCAACGGTGTAATTTTTTTCTGGTATTATTAAGGTACGATTATTTTTTTTTCATTTTTTTTTATTTTACAAATTTTTTTGTTATTTTTAAATTTTTATTTTCCTAAATTTTTTTATTATAAATATTTACAAATTTTGTAATCGAGCGCCGAATAGCGGTCGCGCGCTCGATGCGCATTGCTCTCTCTCGTTCTCTCCCTTTCTTGTTTTCTCGTGGGAAGTTGGGTTTTTCTTTTTTTTTTTGGTCTAGATTAAATAAATAAAATGAATTATTAAAATTTTTGGGTGGGTATGATGAGGGGGAATTCCCATCCTGTGTCGGCGTAGGGTGAGCGGTCCCTTCGTGCCCGCATCCGGATTCGAAACCGGTGTTTACCACCGTGCGAGTTCGAGCGGATGCGCGCACCAGGGCACCTCTCTACCGTTTTGATTTTTTATTTTTTTTTCTGCTTCGTTCCTCAGGTGCCGACGAATTTCGGCGGAACTCCGGGTATTATTATTATTTGCGTTCCCCCTAACTTTCTGTATCATCACGGTGTAAGCCAGGAGCCATGCATGCCTCAAACCCCACGACCCTTCGCACTTCTCCCTGAGAACGTAGCCGGCAAAATATCACCGTGGAGGCCTCTGCATGCGCTTAGTGAAATCTGCAGGTTGGCAGTAGCCAGTCTGTAACAAAGTCCTAACCCGTACTCTGGGTGTAAACTGGTTTTTGTGGTGGCAAATGGAACTCGGCGATCCATTCTTTTTAAAATGGTTGGTTTTATACAATAACAAAAATTTTGTGCGGTTTTCGAGTACGTTGTATAATATATGAATAAGTATATACCCAAAACTATGCAAAAATTAAGTTTCCTACGGTTGATAATTTTTTTCAACAGCACCAGAAAATTTTAAATACGCTCTATACTGAAAACTGCCGACAATGAGTTATTACCTTTTATATCTTCACCACAGAATTAGTTTTCTTTTACCAAACTATTTCATGTCTTAGGTCGAATCGACTGTAGCTCCAATCTTGTAATACTTGGTGATGTAATTGTCAAGATGAAATAAAGCTGGGACAAACTAAGGGATATCGGGTAGTCCATAATACGAAACTTTATAACACTGCGAGAATCCGACAATGTATTAAACAAATTAGTGGTGGTGTCACACCAAACCAGAATACTCCTAGGAATTAGCAAGATCAGCAAGTACTTAACAAATTAACTTCGATACCTATATGAATACGTATAATGTACGTATATTGTAAATATTTTGTTTATCTAATTGTTTTATTGATTTTTACCATTATTTAATTAGTTTAACGACCTATCCGTCCGTGTATATATATTATAACACGTTACACACGAACATCTATCTGTATAATCCAACCATAGTATGATCCATGTATATCCCTAATTAAAATTTATAATTCATTAATTATTATCATATCGTCAATACACACGTCTCTGAATGGCGTCAAAATTAAAATGAAACCAATTAGTTTTATGAATACACATATATGTAATTATTATTTTTTGTATGTTTATGATGTGTGCGAGATGAATACTTCAGAGAATTGGTTTTTTGCAGGTGCATTATTAATTTATGTTGAGTTATTATTTACCATCCATGACACCAATTTTGATACATTGACATCCATTTAACCTGTTGTACGCGATTTGGACACGTAATCGTCCTCGGATCCGATCGTAAGCGGGACGCTTAATTTAAAAGCAAGTGTTTTGATATGGGGCAAAATTTGAAACTCGTCATTTCATCGCATAATCTAGTACCGTACAAATTTGTTGCAAAATAAAACATTCAATGATATTTTGAATTGAACCGTAAAAAACATTAAGAAAATGAAAGGGGGTTGCGATGCCATACATTCTCCATATACGGCGTAATCTGATTATAAGTAAAAATCAATAGTCTTTATAAAGTCTTACACATTATTGTATTTCTAATGTGATGTAAGTTACGTAACATGTTGTTTAAAAACAAGTGAAACAATGACAACTTTTCACCAATCAAATATTTATTCGCACATATTTTGATGTAGATAATGTGTATTACGTGTGTATGTGTCGAAGATAACGTAAGATGATATATAACGTACTCGTATAATGGAGGGGGTGATCAATATAAAAATTATGGAAAATTGTTCAATCAACATATTGACAGTAATGTTTACGTACATACTCGGGAAAATAACTTTTACGGAAAAACTCTTATTTGTACTTCTTCTCGGAAAATATGCCTTAGTTTTGAAGGAAAAAAAATACATTTTCTTCAAGTTGTAGACACGTACAAGTTATTTCCCTACGTGTATCATGCTAAACACTTTACGCAAACCTAAATCTAAATTACAGTGTCATAAAAATGGTCAGAATATGCTTTTTTCCACTTTCCACGCAAATTTAGGAAAACTGTCATAACGGTTTAATATTCAGCCGCACCAAGCGTATTTTAAATTAAATTTCTACAATATTTCAAATACTTTTTTTGCACGATTTTCGAATATATCTACCGAAAGAAAAAATTTTGCTAAATCTCTCCCAAATTTAAACGTGTGTCAATGTATTAGGTAATCTGGCATCTAATGCGATAGTGAAATACAAAAAAAAAAAAATAATTCAAAGCAGCAATGATCAATTAAGATAAATCGATTTCATCAATATTGAAAAACCGATGCAAATTTAAAATTGAAAACTAAATTTTACAAACTAAATGATATGCTGCATAAGATTGGTATTGGTTACTAGTGGAAGTTTTTGAGATAATGGCCAGAAACTGAGAAGAACTTATATGGCAGCAGAAAATCAAAAAATTACAGTGAAAATTAAATTTTGCAATTATTAATTAAGCCGAGTTCTCTCCAGTTTAAAATTCCTTTAAATCGTGTAGAATGTACGAACCAGTTTTCATATAAGGATTGGCTATGAAATGGCAAAGTTTAGTCTAGCATGAACCGATCCTAAAATTTTGTCCAAAACTTACTTTAAAATCCCTGAGCAATACTTCTATCCAAATTTCATCGTAATTCGTTAAGAAATGGCGGAAAGACAGCATATTGTTAAATTTCAAGATTTCATTTACCGAGTTCCTTTACTTCGGAGATCAATTAATTTGTCATTTTAGGGATCACTTTTAATATTTTTTTTCACTAGGATGTTTTATTTAG
This sequence comes from Nephrotoma flavescens, assembly GCA_932526605.1. Taxonomy (NCBI): domain Eukaryota; kingdom Metazoa; phylum Arthropoda; class Insecta; order Diptera; family Tipulidae; genus Nephrotoma; species Nephrotoma flavescens. The sequence goes on along the minus strand of OW052222.1, from coordinate 226,229,707 downwards.
TGAAAAAAAATAAATTCAAAATATGTTGCCACTTGTGGTCAGTAGTGTAATCTCTTATTTTCCGGTGGCTTTCCGCTATCTTACACAGCATCTCCATTGACGAAATCCAATTACACAAATATGGAATAATTAGGAATGCAACATTTTGCAAAAAATGCTTAAAAAACATTTATGAATGAGCTGAAAAATTTGCAGAAAAAATGCGTTTTTGCTATTTACCGCTAGAGGCATCACTATCACATAAAAGAATTTTTCCTGCTGAAATTTTTAGCAGACAGTTTATGATAAATCACATAAGAGAAAAAATGTTATTAAACTCAGTAATTTTTTTTCTCATGTATGCCATTGCCCGAGTGGACGGATCCGAGTGGTTCAATTTTCAATGACTCTAATCTTAGCTTTAAGGGCATCCGTCGATTGCGGCTTAGTGGCATATACCTGCTATAAGAGGAAACACCATAAGAAAAAGTCTAGTGGGGTCAAAACGCAAGATCTTCTTGGCCAGTTCACGTTACCCCAAATGGGCCATACAGAACGACCATCGTTATGTCTGGTGTGTGGTACGTAGCCCCATCCTGCTTTGAACACATGTCGTCGTCTTCCTCCTTTCCATTCAATTTGGCCCAAACGAAATCGGTTAGTATCGTTCTGTAGCGCTCGCCGTAGATAGTGATGGCCTCAAAAACGTCATTTTCAAAAAAGTACTGACCAATGACGCCACTGGCCCAAATCTGCACCAAACAGTTACTTTTTGTGAGTGAATTGCCACCTTTTGATCATCGGGTAGGTTGTTATCGTCCAATATACTAGTGGGTTGGAGGGTGAGTCAAAGTGTTTCTTTTCCTTAATTTTATTTTGCACAGGCTTTTTTAATGTGATCCGAAACAGCTCAGCCAGATCACAACCCCACGACCACCACTAGTTCCATCACTAGAGGCGGAAATTATTGCATCCTCTGGTGTAAAAACCATTTTTTTGCTTTGTTAAAACTAACGTATCATTTTTTTTTTTGCTAGCGTTAGCCAACCGCAAAGGCTAGCGTTACATGTTCTCGGCCGATCAACCGCGCAACGTTTGTTCTAATAAAGACTAATTTTGATACTAAAGTTTTAGCATTTGGATGCGCTGCTCAATCGTGTATCTTGTCATGGTCATCTGCATCAGTGACTCAAAAAAGAAAACACCAGATTAGACAGACGCCACCAAAACAACATGGCTGCCACAGGCTACCACCATGGATCCGTCCAAATTGAAAAACCCTTTACATAGCAAGCCAAAAAAAATCCCCTGTTGTAATCCCCTCATTTGTCATGTTGATATTGAAGTGATATCCATTGTCTCGATGAATGGTGTTTTGACCAACATTCGCAATTGCGACTTCATCTATCGTTGGAGCGTTGAATTGGCGTTCGTGTGTTCCAGCGGGCCGTTTATCTGCTCTAATCACGACTTTGTAATCATCACTTGGTAGGCGATCCAGCGCAGTTTTGAACAACCGAACCACCATTGATCGTTTGACGCCGATCAACTTCGTCCTCCATATTGCCCATGAAGTATATTTGGATGAATTAATGCTGTGCGTCCAATTGGATTGTTAATTCTAGCCTTGGATCTGTAAAGACAAAGACGAAACCAGAAGTACTAATTTATGATCACAAAAGAAAATGAACGTTTATTCTCTCGAGCGGAATGATCTTGAATGTTGGATTGAATTTGCGTTCTTCGATAATGTCTGGTCTAAATGAAGTCATTTGAACACATTCGTTGTATCTTTGAGTATGCAATAGAAAATATCAGAATTCTTGTGTTGCGCCACAAAGCAATGAATGGCTCAGATGGCGGAGGTAATAATGGCAAATCCACTTATTAAATCTTGAAACGTCAGATTGATTGCGTTTAAAGATTTTTTTGTTGTGTATTGCTGAATTCTTTTTTATGTTGCATGTGAATGTCTTAATAAATTACATGTTCAATGGCAATTTGAATGCAGAGTGCGCTGTTCAACTTCCATCCAAAAGCGTTGCTGCAATGCAAGATGATGCGATGGCCAATGCAATGATATTTTGAGAGCAAATTGTCGCAAATCTCGATCATACATCGTCTGCTAATCGTTATACATTTCCGGTGAGAATTATATGCTTTCGTTGTTGCTGGCTGTGGGCACTCGATGTAAAATATCTTCACTCATTTGATGTTTGTATATTATTCCCACAAATATTTCAGATTAGACGGAAGCAAGCTGTCAAAATGATGGAAAATAATGTGCAAATTTGGTGTGGTTGGCAAGTTATTCATGCGTCCGGTAGTGATGTATCCCAATGTGTATCATTTTCCAGTCATTTTAATGTTTAATATGCTTCACGATGAGTTTGGCATAATTGGGCACCAACTGTTCTCAATTGTTGAGACGATGCGGGTCCACGTACATTAAGTAACAATAATCGCAAGTAAAAGCATTCTGCATTGTTGGGATGAGCGGTGTACATCAACTCATTCGGTACCGATTGATTGTACTCATCTACTGAGCGGTGTACATCTACATTGGTTGAAAATAAATGGTTGTATCAGGTTTTCCATGTCTTTGAATTTTTTTTGATGTTGCTTTCATTGAAGTATGTTGGCATCTCTGAGTATACAAGGTTTTAACGAATTCGTCATTTTGGTTTAATGTGAAGAATGCTGTTCATGTTGTGGCTGGTGGTGTATCTGCTCGATGTCGTGCATTCTCTTCAGTGAAATACACACGCTGCCCATTTTTCAGATGAACAGCCAAATGCGCGACTGTTGAATGGCGTTCATGTATTGGAAAAGCCAAAACTCGCCAAATTGCCGCATTACTTCTTATATAGCGACCCATTTGGTATCTCATAATTTCATCGTTTCTGTGGTCAATGTAAAGACAACCATGTCCGATCCTTCGTTGATATATTTGCAGATATATTTGATCGATTTGACCGATATGCAATATTCCACATTATAATATGGCCTTTATATGACCATATTTTTGGTGACTATACATCAAATAAGTCTGGATCGATTGCACGGGTTACTTTCTGAAGTTATTATGGAAATTAAATATTTTAATTTCTTTATATTAATTTTTATTTGTTAAAATAATTAGAAATTCGAGTTAGTCGAATATTTAGCCTAAAGTATTTGTTTTTTATTTCATTTATTTGATTAAGCTTCACCATTTTAAATGTTAGAAAACAGCTTGCAAATTGTAAAAATTTAATTTTAAATTCAAATTTATTGATTTTAAATTAATAAATATATTTTTGAATTTATCAATTTATTTCGACCGATTGATTGATAACGCAATCCATTTCGTACAATATTTCAGGGTCAACAGTAGCTCTTCTGTTCTCTACGGCCGAGGCGATTCCATTCCTAATTGCTGATGATTACATCCTTATAGAGATAAATCGTTTATATGGGCTCCATATATTTTAGATAGAAGCGTAACGAACAACCAAATTATTATAAAATACAATTTCTTGATAGCTCTGATTAATTTGCATACAATTTTGGAAAATATTTGTATGGAGCACCAGACCCAGGGGCCCGATCCCTACAAAAAAATTATGGATCCCTATCCAATGTTTGAAAACGGTTGGATGAACAATGTCGCAACTTATAAGAACGGCCTCTTTGAACAAGGGGCGGACCCCTCGAATTCAAAAATAATTAAAAAAAATAATTTAGATAAATTTGTGCCGAGGCCCCTAGACCCCGGGATTCGACCCCTTCAAAAATATTGTAAGGTTGGCTTTGGACGTGCAACTTATACACGGTCAAAATTTCAAGACGATCGGTTTAGCGGTTAGCGAGATTTGGTAGTGTTTCAGATACATTTGTACCGGGGCCCCTAGAATCCGAGGTTTAACCCCTTCAAAAATATCGTAAGGTTGGTCCTGCAAATGCAACTTATACACGGTCAAAATTTCAAGATGATCGATTGAGCGGTTTGTGATATTTGGTAGTGCGACTCATGCGACAGCTATTGTAAAAAAATCGCGCTATGCCTATGACCACCTCTTTGCCGAGGATACACCGTCTAAATATAGTCTTTGAGATTTTCGTGAACAAACAAACATCTTTTGACTCTTATATAATATAGAATACTTTTCTGACATACGAGGGTTCGTGCGAAGAATAAGTCGCTTGGTTTTTGTTCCTATGGCTGAATGTATAATGTTGTTGTATTTACCCATAGCAATATACAAGGTGCTTGGCGCGTGAACAGACAATTTTTTTTTGCAGATTAGGAGGACCATTTGGAAGGTTTCATCTCATGGAACTGATGCCCTAAGTACCACGGTAACTGAGTTATGATATTTTTAAGTTTTTTTTAATGACCCAAAATCTCGATCCTGTATAAGACAGCAGAAAATTTCCAGATTCACCGCTAGAGGCATCACTATCACAAAAATGAAATTTTTTCTGCTGATATTTCCTGAAACCAGCAGAAATTTTTAAGCAAATTAAAATTATCAGCAGAAAGTGTTGTGAAAAATCAAATAATTTATGAAAAAGAAGAGAAAATATATATTTAAACGTTTTGAAACAAAGAAAGTTAATTTTCTTTAAAAAACGATTTGCGTATGTATGTGTTATAGGGACTGTCAAAATATACTAAAATTACCATAATCATCATAATGCAAATACAGTTCAACACAAAAACAAAATACGCCTGCGTTGATAGCCCTCCATAAATGTTTTCAGTTTTTTTTAACACAAGTGTTAGAAAAACAAGTGTGTGAAGTTATCCCAGTTTTTCATCCCAAAAAAAATAAAAATGTTCATCAGGTAACACCAATTTCTTCCCATCCTAGGATCTTTAAAACCATCCCATCGCATAGGATTTTTAAATCATACAATTAATTAGGAATGTTGTACTGGTAAAAGATCGCGGAAATTTTAGCTTACCATTATGCTATATATATGACCATAAACTTCAATCTATGGAATTTTAAGAAAACACTCAATATCACAAAATCACTGATTCTCTCAAACCTATATAGAATGCCTTAAGATTTGACTTCTGATTTTGACTTGTCCTGTGTCTACTAACGCTGATAACAATTTGAATATCAGCTGTATGTTAGGATTTGCGCTATATATGCTCATTTGCATACGGCCCACCAGCGTTAGATAAATATTAATTTTTTTACTGAGTATTTTCTTCATATTTCATAAGGTGGTGGGCCATATGCAAATGAAATCCTAACATACTTCATGACGAGTCAAAATCAAAACTCAAATCTTAGGTCACTTTATAGGTTTGAGAGAATTATTAATTTTTTTTGAGTGTTTTCTTTAAATTTCATAGATTGAAGTTTATGGCCATATATGTATGTAGCATCATTAAGCTAAAATTGTTGCGACCTTTTATAAGTATATAACATTCCTAATTAATTGTATGATTTAAAAATCCTGGAATGGGATGAAATTGGTGTTCCTGGGATGAAAAACTAGGATTACTTCACACACTTTACAAAAGCCCCCCTGTAACTACCTTGGGTGTATGTTTTTATGGTAGCTGAGATGGTGTCTGTAGCCTTCCATTCATTTTTGAAGTCATTATAATGTGAAATGTTATCAGTTTTTTATCAAAAGTGTAAGAAAAACCCCCCATAAAACTACCCACAAAAACCGAAAACATTTCACATTAAAATGACTTTAGAAATGTATGGAATGCTGTAACCGTATAGGCGATTTTTTTTGTGTTGCCCTGTATTTGAATTATGATGTCCTTATACTATACATACGCAAATCGTTTTTTTAAGAAATAAAACTTTTTTCGTTTCACAACGTTAAAACATATAAATATAGTGTGCCACAATAACCGGTTCAGATTTGACATATCGATTATTTTGGCTCTGGCAATCCTAATGTCATTCTTTCTTTGACAGAAACTCAGTATATTATTTCTAGCTGACGAAATGAGTCGCTTAACGAAACGTGTTACTGTTTGGTGCGGCTTGTAACGTGGCGCGACCGTTACGGTAAACCGAATCAACTTTCGCCGCATGTTAACATCTCTTTTGTAGCCATATCTTAAAGATATTGGTTTGGACGACCTTTGGTTCCATGAAGATGGTGCGCCATGCCACACATCGGGCATTACAATAGCGAAACTGCACTAACCATTGCTGAAATAGATCCGCACACAATCCAAAATGTGCTTAGAAATTGGACCAACCGAATGAAGTACGCCAAGGCCAGCCGCGGCTTCCATTTGAATGAAATCATTTGCCATAAATAACCAGGAGGATTGTATCAAAAAATAAATTTGGAAATATATTAAGCCGATTTTGTTTTATTAAATTTTTAAATCTGAACTTCTTATTGGGGCACCCTGTATTTCCTCTTCTTGTCATAAATTCTTTGATTTTTGATAAAACTTTCTGCTGACAATTTTAATTTGCTTAAAAATTTCAAAAAATTTCTGCTGATTTACAAAAAATATCAGCAGAAAAAAATCCATTTTTGTGATAGTGATGCCTCTAGCGGTGAATAACAAAATCACATCACTGCTGGAAATATTCGCTTTCTTATACAGCATAATCTCCATTACATTCCGAATGAATTCTGATAATAAAATTATAAATAATTTCAAATTTTAGTAATTATATAAAATTAGTTAATATAGGGTTAGTACAATCATTACAATTAAGTTCTGAATAAAACGTCATTCAAATGGCCTCCACGACTTCTTCTGCAGGAACGAATTCGATGAACCCAATTTTTCCATTAAACCAAGCCGAATGTCATGAATAACACGTTCAATATTGACTTGTAAAACTTGAAGAGAGTTTGGTTTATTGCCAAAAGACCAATGACTTCAAATTACCTCACAAGAAATAGTCTAATGCTGTTAAATCACAACTTCTTGGAGGCCATTCAATATCACAATTTCTTGAAATAGTCAAATCTCCAAACTTTTCTCGCAATAATTTAATTGTTGTTGGAATCAAATGTTGTCAAGATCAACTTCTTCCAATTTCGGCCATAAAAAGTTGGTTATCATCGATCTATACCGATCTCCATTGACAGTAACTGTGTTATCAGCTTCATTTCGAAAAAAAAATACGGACCGATGATTCCACCAGACCAAAAACCAAACTGTCAAGTTAGGTGAATGTAATGGTTTTTCATGAATAATTTGTGTATTTTGTTCGCACCAGAATCGACAGTTTTGTTTATTTACCGCACCACTCAGAAGAAAGTGAGCCTCATCGGGGAAGATGATTTTCTTAAAAAAATCGTTATCGTTTTCAAGTTGTTTCAAGGCAAGATCAGCAAATGCACGACGTTTACGGTGGTCCAATGGCTTCAGTTCTTATAAGTGAGATCAATTTTATACGGATGCAAACCCAAATCTTTTCCCAAAATCCGTCAGTTTGTGGTTTGAGACAGCCCCAATTCTCGAGAACGTCTTCGACTCGACAAATTGCGGTCTTCAGCAACACTTGCCTGAACGGCAGCAATATTTGCATTACTTCGAGCGTTTCTTTGTCTTATTGGCACTTGAACATTATGTTAAGAAAATGTACGCTCAAAATCTTCAACAATTCGACGAATAGCGAGCACACTTGGTCGATTATCTATAATATAAAAATAAGTCGGGTTTTCCTTCCTGACGCTATAACTCCAGAACGCACGAACCGATTTCCACGGTTTTGCATTCGTTGGAAAGGTCTCGGGCTCCGTGAGGTTTATAGCAAATAAAATTTAAGAAAAATTTCAACAGAAAAGCAGGAAAACAGGGAAAATCATTTTTCACATACAGCGCCATCTCTGATACATAGCATGTACTACAAACCAATATGGTTTTGCATGGTGGTGGAGCAGCTGGCGCCAGTACGTGGTGTGTAAGTACGTTTCATTTTAAGTAGATGGTGCCGGTGCGTGATACATTGTTTGACAGCTACTCATTGTACTCTGCTCAGTTAATTTCATGTGACATTTATTATGCGCACGTTCTTTCAAACGCTAACTTAAAACCGGTATTGTGTTCACTGTGAAATTGTGAAATTGAGGTTAAAGTTATTCGTTTCCTAACAGTTCAATTGGTAACCATCAAATCAATCACGCGTATTGTGCAAATTTTTATTCAATTTCAACAGCAGGCATTTGTTCTTAAGGTGGTAAGTTGAACTGGTTAAATTAAATAAATAGTCTGTCCATAGTCCAAAATGCCTAGAGTACGACGTGCGAACATCGGCCGCCGCACAAGACATGCAAGCCAGCAAAAAGTGTATTCACAGAACTTGAGCGAAGATAGACAAAATATAATAAGAGAAAATGCCCGATTGAGACAACGCGTGAGCACACGAAAATCATTGGCATCATACAATCGCTTGGCATTCCAATATGATCCAACTGCGAACTACAGTGATGATGACAATTTAGATATTGGACCAATGACGACTGTATGCCGATATTGCAATGCGTTAAAGTTCAAAAGAGAAACGGATGGATTGTGCTGCGCAAGTGGAAAAGTCAAACTGGATCCATTACTTACACCACCACAGCCACTGAAACCATTGTTTGAAGGAAGTGATCCCGATTCCAATCATTTTCTTTAACGCATCTTTGAATACAATAACTGCTTTCGCATGACTTCCTTTGGAGCTAATATTATTCGAGAAGGCGGTTTCATGCCGACTTGCAAGGTAAAAGATACAACACACACAACACACGTTGGCTATTCCAGCAATTCGCTGTCGACATGTATGTCAAAATCGAGACCGAACGTTTAGCGTTCATCCGATTCAATCAGGCAAAGCTACGATCTGAGGAGTATATATACTTGCGTGATGCTATTCATTCAGATGGTAATGTTCAGAATATTGGACGCCTGACGATTCTCCCATCATCTTATATCGGAAGCCCACGACACATGCACGAATAAGCTCAAGACGCTATGACGTACGTGCGAAATTATGGAACTCCGGATTTATTCATTACGTTCACATGTAATCCGAAGTGGACGGAAATTGAACGTGAGTTGGACCCGGGCCAAAAACCGCTAGATCGCCATGACATAATCGCCAGAGTATTTCAGCAAAAACTCAATGTTATGATGGATGTGCTTACTAAGTATCGAGTTTTTGGTGACACACGTTGTTATATGTACTCGGTGGAATGGCAGAAGCGTGGACTACCGCATGTTATTCATATCCTAATTTGGTTGCTGAACAAATTACATTCAAATGAAGTGGATGACATCATATCAGCTGAAATTCCTGATCCAGTCACTCTACACGACATTGTGACGACACAGATGGTGCATGGACCGTGCGGTGCATTAAATCCATTATCGCCTTGCATGACTGATGGAAAGTGCACAAAACGATATCCGCGTCCGTTAGTTGCTGAAACAATCACAGGGAACGATGGATATCCAGTTTATCGTCAGCGTTCAAAAGGAGATAATTCTCGAACTATCAAAGTTAAAGCTCGAAATCAAGAGATTGAGATCGGAAATGAATTCATTGTACCATATTGCCCGCTGCTATCACGAATTTTCGAAACACATGTGAACGTTGAGAGTTGTCATTCGGCCAAATCAGTCAAATATTTGTGCAAGTACGTCACAAAAGGCAGCGACATGGCTGTGTTTGGTATTGCGTCGGAAAATGCGAATGACGAAATCAGCAACTTTCAAATAGGCAGATACGTCAGTATTAATGAAGCACTGTGGCGATTATTGTCATTTCAAATTCATGAAAGATATCCCACAGTTGTACATTTAGCAGTGCATTTGGAAAATGGACAAAGAGTTTACTTCACTGAGGCTAATGTGGCACAACGAGCTAAAAGACCACCATCGACAACATTGACTAGCTTCTTTGCAATGTGTGAAGCAGATTCGTTCGCAGCGACGCTGATGCACGTTGAAATGCCCAAGTATTACACTTGGAATCAATCAACAAAGAAATTCCAACGTCGCAAACAAGGAACCCCAGTTCCAGATTGGCCACAGGTGTTTTCCACTAATGCGCTAGGTCGCATGTATACTATTCATCCTAGAAATGATGAATGTTTTTATTTGCGACTGCTGTTGGTAAATGTACATGGACAAAAACCATTTGCGCATTTGAAAACTGTGAATGGCCACCAATGCCAAACATATCGAGAAGCATGTCAACTATTGGGTTTGCTGGAGAACGATTCTCATTGGGATTTAACACTTGCGGATTTAGTTGTTTCATCAAATGCGTACCAAATACGAACGCTGTTCGCAATTATCATCACCACATGTTTCCCTTCACAACCAATTCAGTTATGGAACAAATACAAAGACGACATATGTGAAGATATCTTGCATCGCTTGCGCATTAGAATGAATAATCCCGACATGCAAATAACCGATGAAATCTACAATGAAGGATTGATTCTGATTGAGGATCAATGCTTGACTATTGCAAACAAGCTACTGATTGAAGTAGGAATGATTGCGCCAAATCGATCGATGCACGATGCATTCAACCAAGATTTAAATCGAGAGCTGCAATACAATGTTGATACATTGCAGGAATTCGTTCGAAATAATGTGCCGTTGTTGAATAAACAGCAAAAACAAGTATACGAAACATTAATGCAAGCGGTGGACAATAATACTGGTGGTCTATTCTTCCTGGACGCACCTGGAGGAACAGGGAAACATTTGTCGTTTCATTGATTTTGGCCACTCTTCGATCAAGATGTGACATAGCTTTGGCGTTAGCATCATCGGGAATTGCGGCGACTCTTCTAGAAGAGGTCGTACTGCACATTCTGCGCTTAAGTTGCCACTCAATTTAAACACAATTGATACTCCAACATGCAATATTTCCCGATCCAGTGCAATGGGAAAATTGTTGATGCAATGCAAGCTCATTGTTTGGGATGAGTGCACAATGGCACATAAGAAATCACTTGAAGCACTTAACTTCACACTGAAGGATCTTCGGCGAAATAACAACATCTTTGGCGGCTTGATTTCAGGCAGACGTTGCCAGTAATTCCCCGTGGAACGCCTGCAGATGAATTGAATGCTTGCCTGAAGGCATCACCTTTGTGGAATAACGTAAAAACATTATCGCTAACCACTAATATGAGAGTTCAACTTCAAAATGATCAAAGTGCTGCACAATTTTCCAAACAATTGTTAACTGTTGGAAATGAAAAGTCCCAGTTGATGCGACAACTGGATTAATTGCTCTTACCAACGACTTTTGCCGATTTGTAGACTCTCAATTAGCTCTTATTGAAAATGTTTTCCCAAACATTAGTGAGAATTATCAGAATTATGCTTGGTTAAGTCAACGAGCAATTCTCGCCGCAAAGAACAATGATGTACACGCACTGAATTTCACCATTCAATCAAAACTCGCTGGCGATTTGGTGACATACAAATCCGTTGATTCCATAACAAATCCCGATGATGTAGTAAATTATCCAACGGAGCTTTTGAACTCTCTGGAGTTACCAGGATTTTCACCACATAACTGGCAACTCAAAGTTGGTTCAGTTATTATCATATTGCGTAATTTGAATCCATCGCGACTTTGCAACGGTACTCGACTTGCGGTGAAAAGACTTATTCCGAATTTGATTGAGACAACCATTATTAACGGAAAGTACGCAGGTGAAAATGTATGTATTCCTCGAATACCAATGATTCCGACTGATCTTCCGCTTGACTTCAAACGATTGCAATTTCCGGTTCGCCTTGCGTTCGCAATGACAATTAACAAGTCGCAAGGCCAATCGCTTAGTGTTTGCGGGATAAATTTAGAAAATCATTGTTTTTCACATGGGCAGCTATACGTTGCGTGTTCACGAGTTGAGAAACCATCCGCTTTGTTTGTGTTAACGTCAGACCAAAAAACAAAAAATGTGGTGTACCAAAGAGCGCTTCATTGAAACGGATAATTTGCGGACACGTATAACGCTTCGATTCAGTATTTACTTTGGATTCACTTTCATTTTTTACTTAGAGAAGTTCAACTAAATTACACTTCATTTTTGTAATCGAAATGAATTCATTACTGTTGTGAAATGAAATAAAATTTTTCCTTTTCAAATATAAAACAAAAAAAATAATTTTTCTTCATCTTTTAATCCCCAAACGAATTGGTACAAAAAAACGAAGCCATCTGGTGGCGAAACGGAGTTCGCCGGGTCAGTTAGTTACTACTATAAAATGGCAAAAGCGCAAGAAAAGTTGCAATTGGAGAACGATTATTTTGATAATAAAACCGAACAATTTGTAAACGTTGTTCTTGCGTATATCTCACTATGATGAAATTGTAAACATTACTGAATACAATAAACCAAAAAATGTCAGATCATGACATATTACAAATCGCCGAAACGTCACTTAAAAATCATATCATTCTTATTGGAACACCCTATATTATAAAATTTAATTCCAAATTATTTACTAAAAGTGTAATTAATATTAAAAATAAAATTGTTGAATTTCAATTTTAGTCATTTCATTAATTGAACTTAATAGTTAATGGGGTTTATTAACCTTTAATTTTGCATTTGAATCGAAACCATTTTTGATATGGGTTCTGTTAACTTTTTCTAAAGCTATCAGAACCCATCTGATTTAGCACGGATGGAGCCCAAATTTTTTAACATAACATTTAATTAGCCCATGACTCTGCTAGCTCTACGAACGACGATCAAGTCTACTCATTAGAAAAATAATAATTAATAATTTTAGTTTACACAAGAATGAATTAATAATTTGACACACGATATACGAGTTCAAAAATAAATTTTGATAAAATAATATGATAAAATCTGTTTATTGCTGCCACAATGCATAATTTTAACACTCTCGCATTCGCATATTAAAATGTTTAATTATTTACTATGATTATTATTATTTTATTTCTAAACTATAATTGATTATTTTTAATATTTTAATTTGAAATTTTTTTGGTTGAGCGCATTATTAATTTTATTCGATATCCGTATGCAGATAAACGAATTTGAATTTATGTGTAGTTTAGAGATATAGAAAATATGATTATATGATATGACATATTTATTAATATTTTAAATTTAACATAATAATAATGTGTTTATCTCGTTATGTCTATAAACAAACATACATATTATAAAGTGCATACGCCAGTGAACGTATATGGAAGGCACGTATATGAGGAGTAGGTTAGCAGGCGCATGATAAAGCACATTTCAAATTTATTATTATACCTTAATACCTTCTGTATGTGTAGCATATATAACGCATGTATTATGCTACATGAGCTTGGATGTTTGAAGGTGTACACACAACATATAATAATTATGCTGCGGAGCAGAAAAATATTTTTAATTTCGGTTCATTCACTATATGCTATATGTAGATAGGTAGGTATAATGTGTTAGTGTTCGGGATGAAAGCAAGGAATTTTTGTTCATTTTCAAACAACAAAAAATTTATAATATTTATAAAAATAAAATATTATAATTTACATATTTTGTAACAAGCAGTCTCTCTGTTGCTATTACACCACACAAACATGTATTATATAAAATAAAATATAATATTCATAATTCATGTTGAACATTATATCTATGTATGTACTCGGTATATTGAATTTATGTAATGTACAGCATAGTACATATTTCAATTAACGTTACTTGTAAAATAATGGTTTTATGTACACATAATGTAGTACACACGTATATACATAGAACAGAGGAATCTATAATTAAGTTATACTCGTGATGGATGTTTTACAAAATAGACATTATGTTTAAAAAAAAACATCCTTTTTAGAATACTGTACCGGAAACGATGAGATGCTTTTTGTAACAAAATAAGCAACGAGGAATTTTTAAAGTAGCTTTATATAATTATTGTCAGGATGAAATATACATATTGCATATATATGTATAGAAAAGCACTATGAAAGCTTTAACCCACTCTTACATCCGCATCTGGGCACATGCATGCTTTTCCCTTATGCAAAAAAATAATTCGAGTCCGGATAAACGAAAATTAAAAACTGTACAGTTTTTATTAGTTTATACGCGTCCAAACCAGAATGCATCAACCACAAACAAGTAGAATTATGAAAAGGAGTCTCATTAGTCCACGATGATAATTATTGAATAATGCAAAAGAAACATTTGTGAAGATAGCCCAAAATTCTAGCCCCGGAAATAAAAAATGTTTAAGGAGCATGTACGTAATTTTTTTAGAATTTTTCTATCTATATGAGAGTTGCGATATAGTTCATAGAAATCGGAAACTATTCGTTGGCACAACTAGCGGTGCATAACGAATAGTTTCTGACTTCTGTCGACTCTACCTCAACGCCTATACGCAAAATTCTAAAATACGCCTATACGCAAAATTCTAACCACTGGGTGAACGATTTCTATGGTTTATGACTTCTATGGACTATACGACACTATAGCACCTTTATAAAAGCACTTATAGAAAAATTTGTGCGATAGTGTTGGGGTGAGATATATTTAAAACAAGATATTTTGAAGTATTATTTCTACTCTCAGCCCTAATACCATAATGCGTTCGACCTGAAACTCCACCTGTGTGTGACGTTTTGTGATTCCAAACAATAAAAGAAAATTGGTAACACTGCTGTTAATATATATCTTCATTGATTTTGAAAGTTATACCAGTTATAACAGTTGTAGCAACCCAGAAAATTCATTTAAAATGAAAATGGAAAATTTCGAACAAAACGACTTAGAAAAATTTTATGATTCGTCTTTGATTTTGTAAAATTTTGTTTTTAAAAATATCATGTTATATTATAGTACTATATTATATAGGGTGCCCACCCGAAATGTTTACTACATTTTTTTCCAATAATTTTTTTTTTAAATAAATAAAAATATGTAGATGTGTTTACAGATCGTTTATTTAATGTTTGGAATTATGTATGAAAAACAATATATGCCAAATGTCCGCCTCCATTGATCTTAAACGTGCGGACTATCTCATCTTTCATTACTTTCTCACACATTTCACCCTGTATCATGTTAATTTTTTTTCTAATGTTCATTTTAAGTTCTTCAATATTATCTGGTTTATTTGCATAAACCTTACTTTTAAGCCAACACCATAGAAAGAAGTCGGGACCAGTAACATCGAGTGACCGGGGAGGCCAATCCACATCACCAGATTTCAAATTTAACTGAACCATTCGGATTTTCGTAAACATATGGTCCGTCACTTTGTAGATTATATGGTAAATTACACGACATTCTATATGACAACGACATTCTTTCATATAAAAATAGTGGATAGCGTGAATGTTCAAAAATTATATACGAGAGCCCTACGGCTCATTTCGAAATTACATTAGGTGGTAAGCTACGACATCCTTTCATACAAAAATTGCACATACCATATTCCTGATGATTAAAGTTATTTCTGAAAAGTTTAATAAGTATATGAAATACAAAAATTTGATTTTTTTATAAACACATTTTTTTGTATTTACATTTTTTAGAAATGTACACGTGTGCAAATATCTGTCTAAAATCGAAATTATGTTTAAAAAATAAATTTTGGACACTCGCGTAAATTTCTGTAAAAAATTATAAAAATGTCCAAAAATTGAAATGTCCAAAAAAACTTCACACCGATTCCGTTTATCTGATAAGTATCCTTAAAATATTTTTTGCAACTCGAAGTCGAAAATAATACGTGATCTTGGAAATTTACTGCTATCCTTCGGACGCTTTCTTTTTACTTCTTTAATTTTAATACACCATCTGAAAAAAATATTTTGCTCAAGGTGGGTGTCTAACTGATAAAACGCTTCAATGGCAGCTTTCCTCCGAACTGATTTTTTCAACGCACTGCTGACGACATCCACTTCTATTTCTGTATCTTAAACCTTTTATTCTTTTATGCTTGTGGACATTTCGGACCTATTCAGCAGGATTACGGCTTCTTTCCCGTCCAATCAAATTATTTGTTGCGATTTTTTGATTGCTATGATCCGATGACGAATTCGAATAAATATAAAATCGTTTTCTTGAGCCGAGCTTTCTGTCAATAATTTGTATTGAAGAACCACTTGATTCATTTTCTTCATTCAAATAATTCTTATTAACATCTTCCATCTTAATATAATAACGGTTTATTTTTTTTTCTTAAAAAACCACTCACAATAAAATTGATATTTATCATTTCATGTGGCAGTTCGAATTCGAATATAATTTATTTTTATATTTTATTTTTCTCGTACAAGGTTGGTGTGAGCGATAAGGTCGGACAATTTTTTCGACGAATCATATTGCTCCAAAATGAAGATTTTTTTTCTGCATTTTTTCATAAGAGATGGTTTAACTTCTTGTCTGAACGAAGCACGTGTGAAAGAGATAACAATACATAAAAATGAAAGAAACGGTAATACAAGCCGCGCTGTTTCACTAATGAATACGCTGAATACTCACTTGCGCCGTACTCACTACCGCAGGTATGTATTCAGCTTGACAGTTCTCGTCTAACGGAAACAACGAAATTAAACGAACAACTTTCAAATGGCGCTCCTTCGTCTCTTATCCAGCCTGCAATAACTGTTGTTGTACACTCAAAAAAAATTCTGTAAATATCCAGCACACAAAATAATTTGTAAATTATAAAAATAAATTGTAAAAATAACAAATTTTTTTTAATAAATTCAATAAAATTTTCATAAAATTGAAAATATTGAAAAAATACAGTAAAAATTTGTAAATTTAATAAAAATTTCGTCAAATATAAAAAAATATTAACAATAAAATTGAAAAGGACGTTGTTAAATTTACAAATTATTTTGTGTGCTGTATATTTACAAAAATTTTGTAAATTTTTTTTTGAGTGTATGAAATGGGGCATTATCTTGTTGGCAAATCCCTGGTCCAATATCTTGCTTCCATGTCATGTGATTTTTGGCAAATTCCAATCGGTTTGCTTTGCATGATGCTTCAAAGGAGGCTTCTTTTGAAGTTTTTTTTCAAATTTAAGACGCTTAGTATTGTCAATAACACGCAAAACCATCGATAACCTGGCTTTTTGTCAGTTTCAAATTTCGGTTTTGGTCCGATTATTGATTTGGGTTCTGCTAGCTTTAAATTAAATGACTAAAGAAATCACACTTCTCTGAGAATTTTTAAAAGCCGACTATTTTGACTTCGGCGATTTAGCGATTGGTAGATCTGGAAAAATCGCGAGATCAAAATTTTTCATGATTACTATAATTTATTCAAGTAAATTAAAGTAATCATGAAAAATATTGACCTCGAGATTTTTGCAGATTTAACATTCGCGCAGTAAAAGCTAAAAGATACAAAGTTAATTTTGTAATACCGGTTCAGACCAGTTTTCTAAAATTTAAGCGGAAATTACGGTTTTTGACAAATAACGTTTTTTACAAATATTAGAACCCTGTAGGCCGTACAGGGACGGGTTAATTGTTCGGAAAAATGTCATATTTAAAATTTATCCAGAAATTAGGAGTTTCCATTGATTTTTGAATGAAATCGGTCGGCCGGAAGTGGCAGCTTCCAAAGAAGGTTTTTAATGTTTGCAAATATTTTGAAAAGTATGTAGGGGAGAGTCTCCGATTGTGCGCACCTACAATGCAGGCGAATTAATTATTTGGAATCAAATTTCATAATTAATTTTTTTTCTATTAATTAGGAGAAACTTGCAAAATTTGGTAGAAAGCTGTACCTAAATTGACAGCTTCGTAAAGTTGAGCATTTACAAAAAACTATTTCCATTAAAACTCACAAATGAAATAATAAAATTCGGCATCTCTACAGTGCAGGCGGATTAATTATTCGGAATCAAAAATTCATAATTAAATTTTTTCTATTAATTAGGAGAAACTTGCAAAATTTGGTAGTAAGCTGTACCCGAAGTGACAGCTTCCATGGAGCTTTTTCAATTTTTGGAATGATGTTGTAAAGTTGAGCATTTACAAAAAACTATTTTCATTAAAACTCACAAATGAAATAATAAAATTCGGCATCTCTACAGTACAGGCGGATTAATTATTCGGAATCAAATTTCATAATTAAATTTTTTCTATTAATTAGGAGACACTTGCAAAATTTAGTAGAAAGCTGTACCCGAAGTGAGAGCTTCCATGGGACTTTTTCATTTTTTGGAATGATGTAAAGTTGAGCATTTACAAAAAACTGTTTTGATAAAAACTCACAAATGAAATAATAAAATTCGGCACCTCTACAGTGTAGGCGGATTATATTATTCGGAATCAAATTTCATAATTAAATTTTTTCTATTAATTAGGAGAAACTTGCAAAATTGTGGTAGAAAGCTGTACCCGAAGTGAGAGCTTCCATGGGGCTTTTTCATTTTTTGGAATGATGTAAAGTTGAGCATTTACAAAAAACTGTTTTGATAAAAACTCACAAATGAAATAATAAAATTCGGCACCTCTACAGTGTAGGCGGATTATATTATTCGGAATCAAATTTCATAATTAAATTTTTTCTATTAATTAGGAGAAACTTGCAAAATTTGGTAGAAAGCTGTACCCGAAGTGACAGCTTCCAAGGGGCTTTTTCAATTTTTGGATTGATGTTGTAAAGTTGAGCATTTACACAAAACTGTTTTGATAAAAACTCACAAATGAAATAATGAAATTCGGCACCTCTACAGTGCAGGCGGATTAATTATTCGGAATCAAATTTCATAATTAAATTTTTTCTATTAATTAGGAGAAACTTGCAAAATTTGGTAGGAAGCTGCTTCCATGAGGTTTTTTCAATTTTGGGAATGATGTTGTAATGACAGCTTCCATGAGGTTTTTTCAATTTTGGGAATGATGTTGTAAAGTTGAGCATTTACAAAAAACGACAAAGAATTTAAAGATTCAAATAAATTTAAAAACTATATTTTCACCAGGGGTTAACTAACCATGTTGTTTTTCTGAAATTTAAGAAAGATAATGTTTTTGATTATACAAGATAGTTTTACGAAAATTTCGATATGTTTAATGGCCAGATTCTGAAAATGTGAATATTCTGTAGCTGCAACTTTATAAAAATTGCTTACAGAGAAAGTGCTCTAAAAAATGGTATTCACAAACTGTAGACTTTTCGCCGTTGTGAATCAATACGAGATAAATTCGCCGCTGTAACTAAATCAGAATATTGACATAAACTCGTGTTATTAATAAAATTTGCTTTGTTTGTTTATCATAAAAATATTGAATTTTATGTAAATTAATTAAGAAATTAATTAAAATAAGAGTGTATTGTACAGTTGTCAAACAACGTATTAGTACAGTTGGCGACATCATTTGTATCCCTAAAGAACAATTTTTGTTTCTTTGTACATCGCAGAAAAATTATTTGTTTCGACTGTACGTTTTTGTATTGCATTATCAACATTTAGGGGCGTTCAATAAAAGTAAAAAATCTTAAATAAATTTTATCTAAAAGCTCAAAAACTATAATTAGCGTAACCTTCAGATTTTGTTGGTATGGAGATGCTATTGGTAATAATATATTTATGCGAAAATCACAATTTTTTCGAGTTATTCGTTAAAAAAATCGGGATATGTAACTTTACGTCACCAAATTTGGTGCTGCAAAGTTACCGAACAAAATTTCCGTTTATAGATCCGAGTTACATTTTATGAATACCATTTTAGTACATATCGGAAATTTCACAGTTTCAGAGCATACTTTTTTGCTTATGAAATAATGTGGTGTATTTCAGATCTATTTGACATATACATTCGTTGTAAAAAAAAAGTCGGTTGTTCTGTAAATTCTTTAGAGCCTATAACTGTGCATATAGTATCTTACAATGTTCTGCTGTGTGGGTTTTGCTAGCTTAAGGGACATATGAATTGATGGCTTTACGGTTTCAATTAAAATGAAAAACATTTCAATAAAAAATTATACTTTATACTTTTCCATCACCATAAAAATTACAACACGTATACCAACTTTAGCTCATCAACATCATGAAAATGTGTGTCTATACCAGAACCCAAAAATAATAAAATTTTATTTTATTTTTCGGTCAAATCAATTGAAATAAATTTACAAATAATACAATACACATACACACACGTACTATATATACGTACAAGTCACTTGACCAACCCATAAAACAATGTTAAATGTATAAGCACTTCATCTACGATTAGTCCACTCACAGTCACAAAATATCCAACCATCATCCTCAGTTGTAATATTGTGTACAGGAACAACAACCAAATCAAATAAATAAATACGAGTATGTTTATTAAACAAAACGAGCTAAAAAAAAATCTGTTTGGGGGAGGACAAGGAGTTTGGGATCCTGGCTTTTTCACTATATACGAGTATGTAGCTAGATGCTGGTTGTATATTTTAATTAAA
Source organism: Nephrotoma flavescens (assembly GCA_932526605.1). Classification (NCBI taxonomy): domain Eukaryota; kingdom Metazoa; phylum Arthropoda; class Insecta; order Diptera; family Tipulidae; genus Nephrotoma; species Nephrotoma flavescens. The sequence continues at coordinate 226,209,325 of OW052222.1, read as the reverse complement.
ATAAAAATCTAGACCACAAAGATTTCGTCTAATAGAAACGTTACATTGTTTATGTTTTATGAGTGTGTTTGTATGTGTATTGGTTCAGTCTCATCATATACCTCAATTTTCCCATGCATTTGGAAAATTATGTATTTTTCAGTTTTATGTACAAAATTTATTTGTGTACTAAAACGATTTATATATGTATGTGAATGTCGAATAAAAATATGAAAGTCCAGTGTATTGTGTATCCTTTCAACAAATAACGTCCGACCGAACGTCATAAAACTTAATCACAATTGCAGTTAGGGGATGGATGTTGTTATGTGATGATGAGGCATACAGGTATATTATATGACGTTAATATATGTATATTCATTTATGGTCCTGTACGTTACAATCATATAATCTCATTTTATATAAAATTATTTTTAATGATAATTGTAATAAAATTTTTATGTTTCCGATTTTTTTTATTTGATTTTGAAGCATAACAAAAACAATGAAAAAATAACATTAATGTTTATATTATTGCCATGTCATCATCAATATAATGTCACAACACAATTTTGAATTTTTGTGCATTACCTATCTAGGTACCTTGGTCAATGGGGTATGTATGTAAGGTAAAGCTTCTATAGAGTTGTCCTTGTTTTCATTACATTATGTAAAGTTAAAAATTAATCAAAAATTGTATGTAATGATTTTTGCATGACACGCAATCTCTTACATTAAAATAACTATTATTAAATTTGAGTAACCCGCAGATTTCATCTAAACATGCAGAGGCCTCTCTGACAGTGCTGATTTTGCTGCCTAGTTTTGGGTCGTGGGAATAAAAATAAAAGCATAAGTACAAGCTATTTTTACTCCAGAATCTGTCAACCGAAGTTTGGGGATCTCCTCGAATAACAAGTACAACGTTAGCTGAAGAAACAACTCCGAATGACCCATTGACGCCTAGAGGCCGATGCCCCATCTCAATGAAGCAGCATAATAGGGTATGGACGTTTCTTCAACAAATAAAGCCTCTCTTCACCCGGAGAGACCTCTAGAGATCTCCCACAATTCGTACTCCGACAGCTTGAAACTACTGGTGCCACGGGGAGACCGTGTAGATTTTACGGTCGTCGCCGAATGGACGACACATATGCTGAACTCGCCACTCCGACCCTGTGAATATCCTGCCAAGGAGATGATGGGGAGTGATAAGTTCAGCCTGCAACTATGGAACCGACATGAAATGGGAATCCCCCTCCCAACATACCGACCCGAAAAAATGTATCACTTCATCTTATTGTAAAACACGTGAAAAAAATGGGTAAAATAGCTAGCAAAAGTAAATTGAAGCCAATGAGAAAAAAAATAAACCGAATGCCAAAAGAAATCACCGTGCACTTTCTTTTATTTAAATAATTTTCACGAGAGATCAGTGGCAAAAGGAGGGAAAGAGAAAAATAAATCAAGCTGAAAATGGTCGAGAGAGAAAAAACAAACAAATTCGTACTAAAATATGATCCCCTAATGTAAAGAATTTTGAGGGCGAAACCAACGTGCACCCCGGTCGCGCGTACCACAACCGTTATTATTTATTTAATAAAAATTGAAAAGTTGAAAAATAAAATAAAAATTTGAAAATCGGAAAAAGTATGAATTTAAATTTAAAAAAATTAATTGATCATAAAAAATTTATTTAATTAAAACAAAAAAAATCGTACTTTTGGACCTCATGGACGTCGACCTTGAGGGTTGTGTTGCTTTTCGCCGATACCAACCTCTATGTTGCGTTGGGCGTCCTCCCGCCTTTAACAAAAACAACTGGCTTCGGTTGGCCACCCGTAACTGTAATTGCGTTAGGCGTCTTCCCGCCTTTAGTAATAAAAATAATTGAATTCGTTGAATTCGTTGGACGTTTTGCCGCCATTGACTATAATAAAATACCGTTGGGCGTTGTCCTGCCTTAAACCGAATATGAAAAACGTTGGACGATACCGTGGGGCATTAGCTCGCCGTAAACCCAAGAGTTGAATGGCTTCAACTTGCCACCCTTATGGTGGATCCCTCGCCAACGCCTCGTGTCGGCTGCCAGAATATAACTTGGCAAAATGGCCTCGATATTTAAAGTCAAACGAAAATTTCTCCCTCTGATGGTAAACTTAACCCATTTTTTTATCCACAAAATTACCAATAAGTAAATTACACTAAATTTTTTTTCCTTATTTCAAGGCTTCTACTATATTTTTAAATATTTTCTTATATTTTGATATAAAAACCAGACATGTTTTCCACAACATAATTTTGATTAATTAGCTTAGATTACAAACCAAAATTTGTCACACCACTTATTGAGTTTTCATATTTTTCACTATTATGAACTCACTTCAAAATTCGATACCAAAATTTCCGTTTTATTAAAAATTTGTATTTATTTATTAATTAATTAAATAATTACATTTAAGCAACGTACATACAATTTCACTATAATTAATATTAAATTATAAAATTAACTTTAATTTATAGGTCCATTCTCGTGAATTTACAATGCGGAAATTTAATTGTATGAAAAAAATTTAAACTCCAGAACAAAATTATTACTCAAATGTATTATGAAAATTTCAAACTCAAAATTTTCAAAACGAAAACATACCACAGAATACTCTTCTCTATTTTTACTGGTCGCACACACGCACAAGGTGCATATTGGTTTCGCTCTCAAAATTATTCAACGTTTACGCGATACTTTACGAGTGTGCAAAATGTGAACCAGAGTATAAAGGCCATTTCACACTCACAAAAAACTTAGTGACAATGCCTGAGGGTAGATGGCAATGCCATAAGTAAAATGCATTAATTATTTTCTAGAAATAAATATAAAAAAATGATCGCAGGTGAGCGCAACGTTATGACCTCCAAAAAAGTTGTAACACCGTTCAAAATAAAAAATAAAATTGACTATATGTCAAATAATTTGAGGTTAGGTGAACGATTGCAACCATCTACCGACGATGCGTCTAATTTAATAGTTTTTTTTTCATAGTTTATAAGCATCGTTAGTGCCATTTAATAGCTTAAATGCTAAAATTTACACTGATTTTTTAAAAAGGGATGGCCGACAACAACATCGCCGACAGGAATTTTGGCCGACAAGCCCACATCGCCGACACAACCAGATCGCTGACAAGCCACTTCGCCGACACAACAACAACGCCGACGCCCACCTCGCCATTGCCGACAACCGCATCGCCGACTTCTATGGACTATATCCCAACTCCTATACATAGAATAATTGTAAAAAAATCATACATGCTCCTTTAACATTAACCATCTAATCAAACGATGTGCACCGGTAGTAGGGCCAACAAATAGTTTCTTACTTTTATGGACTATATCTCAACTCGTATATAGAAAATTTTTATAAAAAGTCGTACGTGCTCTTTAAACTTTCACCAATCAAATGATGTGCACCGCATAAGAAAATTCCTACATTTTTACTCTCAAGCTGGAAAATTTCGATTGTCATGAGAGTTTTTAACTATCGTGATAGCAAGGATTTTCGGGGCTGCAACGCATTGCTGCTATTCATTATTTGCAGTAAATTAGATGTCGAGTCGTTATCGAAGTTCGAAGATACAGTTGTAAAGGAAAGGATTCTTATACTTGGGAGGAGTTAGACTCCTGTCTCTCGGGATTATATAAATAAACAAAATTTCTGTATGAATAATGTTTAGTAAAAAAAAATTCATTCATTCAACATTCGTAAATGTGAAATGTATACGAAGACGAAGGGAACGAACTATACCATATACAACCTCCAATTGGGAAATTTCTAGAGATACATCGCCCCTTCCAGAAACAATTTATGAACTTTTTGTGTCCATACCCCCGAAGTCGCTTAGGTCGCTTAAAACACATACATCTTGATAGTGCTGGACTAATATACCAAATTTGTATTAATTGAACCACTAAAATCCGCTACTGCTAACTATGTTTTGAATTTCTTGAAAAAATTTTAGTGCGTCTTTGGAGTTCCAGAAGCTATTGCCACAAATAATGGATCCCATATTAAATCCAAACTTTTGGCTGATTAATTGGACCGTTAAGACGCATAACACCAACATACTACTCACTGCAATCAAACGCGTCTGAGAGGGTGGTTAGAACCATTCTATCCGCTATTCGATCATATGTTTAAGACGCGATCGAAAATAAAACAGCTCTACCTCTTCTAAGTTGATGATACGCTTACAGGAGTAAATACGTTTGATGAAGCTTTACAACTACATAACGAGATAGGACAGTCCGTTACCTGAGTACTATAAATCATAATGGCTGAGGTTTCGAGAGCAATTGTCATTATTCGAAACATTCAAGATACCTCGTTTCGTGTTTTGAAATAAATTTGATTTCGTCCAGCTTCATGTATTTTTGAACGCAAGCAACGATGCGTATAGTTGTTGTATCTACATAAGCCTTGTCACTCAGAACGATGTAAGCACTTGTCGCTTACTTTGTGAAACATTTGTTGGTGGACCAATTCGAAAATTATTTTGAATTTGCTTGTCGCACGCCCATTAAATTCGGCAACGTGTCTAATATTGTGTATCGAAACGGCCAGTTTGGTTTAGTGAAAGTTAAATATGGAAGCACTAACTTGCAGAAGAGGTGTGATTAAAGCCGGCATAACAAAATTAGACACCTACGCTAAAGCGGCCGCCCCAGTGGCAAAGTGGGCCCTCTGCTAGGTATTAAACACGAGACTACAACAAAAACTTAGGGTATAGTTAAGGTGCACAGTTGCACAGTGGCCACGTGCGTGGGTTGCAACATGACAGCCGAACATTACAGGGTGGCTGAGACCAAATGTTACTGACTTCACTCTGCTGTCATTTGTGTAGTTGTCATTTTCGCGCGTCAATTTTTTGACAGATTGAAGTTTGGTTAGTTGTTTACATGTGGTCAACAAATAATTGTTCTAAATTAATATCTTCATAAAAAAATCGTAATGGAATTCAAACGTAAGCAATAGTTCGTCAGCTCCAGCATTTGAATGTGAATAAAATGTTTGTGTATCGAACCATAGCTCGATACAACGAAACTGGTAGAATCGCTAAACGCAACAGAGGCGGTCCTAAAAAGACAGCAACATCAAAAGAAATGATACAAAAGGTGAAGAAACGAATCCAACGAAATCCTCGTCTAAGTGCCAATCAATTAGCTGCACGTCTACATGTATCACGATACAGCATTCAAACCATATTGAAAAATTAACTACACTTGAAGCCTTACAAGATAGAAAAAGCTAAAGATCTTACGGAGGCACAAAAAAATGTTAGGCTTGAAAGAACACGAGCATTGAAGGCCTTGGCCGAACGTGATGAGATTCCAAAAATTGTCTTTTCTGATGAGAAAATTTTCACCATTCAACAGTATGTGAATAAACAAAATGATCGTGTTTGGTTAGAGCACAAGTCCAACGATAATTTGGACACAAGAGTTGCCATGCGCAAGCAATCACCAGCTTATGTTATGGTTTGGGCTGCAGTGACTGCAGATGGACGCTCTCCTCTGGTTTTCATCGAACATGGAGTCAAGGTAAATCAAGAGGTGTACCGCCAAAAGATCCTAAACGATGCTTTGCTACCTTGGGCACGTAAACACTTTGGTACGAACCGTTGGACATTCGAACAGGACTCGGCACCGTCACACAAAGCTCGAGCGACACAGCAATTTTTACAAAATTGCATTCCGCGGCCGATTTCGTCAAAAGAATGGCCACCATATTCACCAGACTTGAATCCCATGGATTTTTCCATATGGTCCATTTTGGAGAGTAAGGTGTCTACTAAAAAATACGAAAGTGTTGATGCATTGAAGTCAGCTCTTGTTCGAGAATGGAACAAAAATTCCTCAAGCCCACGTTCTGTCAGCATGCAATGCTTTCTATGCTTTCTAAGACTGCATCAAATAATCAGAGCCAAAGGAGGTCATATCGAGCAGTGACATGTTTTTCATAAAATGTAATATGTTTTCAACATAATCCACGAAATTTCAATAAAAAATAATCAAAATTAAAAAAATTACAGCGTTTTCATTTGGTAATACTTGGTCTCAGCCACCCTGTATATGTACGGTATGACATCAAAGGGCCGAATGTCGAAGGGCCGAATTTCAAAGGGCCGAATGTGTCGAAGGGCCGAATGTCAAAGGGCCGAATGTGTCGAAGGGCCGAAAAGGTTTTATTAAAATAACGCAAAAATGTAATTTGTTACCCATTTCATGACAGTGTAATTCGAATTTTTATCATTAAAATTAAGATTTGATAAATAAAATCGACAGATTTTTAATTTTTGGATGAAAAAAATCAAAAAAATATTTTTGAAAAAACTGAAAATTTTCCTGAAAAAATATGGTGATTTTTCCGAAATTTTTGGCTTGCACCTCCTAAAAATGATATGTATACAATCCAGAAATTTTTTTAAAAAATTTCCATTTTACCCGATTTCGGCGATGTATACGACATCTCCACCCCTAAGGCAAAAAATTTCGCTTGTGTGGAAGTACAACCAACACAATTGTGTATATAGTTATAGTGTTTTTTTTCGGACGAAAATAATTTTAAAAGGAATGCACAAATGCGTAAGTTGGGTCAAAACACATACAAAAATATAATTTTTGACATGGTACTTTTACAGTATCCACACAATTGTGTTAACGGGCAGGAAAAGGGATATACTTATTGGTGGCGCATGACAAAATGTACCTCTGACTGAATACGTGATGAAAAATAGTAAAATACATAAATTCATAAAAAATTCATTTATGTTTAATAAAAAAAAATTTACAAAATATTCAATAAAACAACAAATATAAAAAATTATATTTCTAAAAACAAAAGAAAAAAAATCGGCCCTTCGACCCATTCGGCCCTTCGACATTCGGCCCTTCGACACATTCGGCCCTTCGACACATTTGGCCCTTCGACATTCGGCTCTTCGACCCATTCGGCCCTTCGACACATTCGGCCCTTCGACACATTCGGCCCTTTGTACCCATTCCATATGTACGCTTGTCCAAAGTTCTTAGCTCTGGACATTTCACAACGCAGGCACTTAGTCAAAATAAATGACTTATCAAAATAATAGAGGTAGTGCTCAAAATGGTTCTGAAACAGAAGAAACCAACTGTCACGCATTTACTATGCAGAATCCAGTGAACAATGGTTGACATGCCGTTATGTTAATTAAACTCTGAGTCGCAGACAACGTTCGCATCACAAGCTTTAATAAATCGTTTATTTCTTCCAAAAAATAATTGTCGCGTCTCTATAAAGGATGTAACTGACACAAATGCAGGAATCTCAAGGGGGATCACGGATCTAACATTAGGTTCAAGGATCAAACACAATTTCCATCTAAACATAAAGGCGTTGATACTTCCTAAAATATCGAATTAAGAACCATCACAAATATTAGGGCAGTCGTGTTTGATGAAACTCTCCAGTCTACAAATGGCAGATCAAGGTTTCCTTCAAACCAAGAATGTGAATATACTCATAGGCAGCGGTGATAGCACAAAACTACGTAATTGGGTTGGGTAGTTACTGGTGGACCAAATGTTGGTGAAGGAAGTCAAACACAAACCAGCTTATTAATAGATATCGATACGAGTTTAAGACGGTTTTGGGAGATAGAGGAGACATAAGAGACGAGGGTATTACCACAAGAAGATACTAAGTGCATTCAAAAATACAAAAAATAGTGTCCAAAGACGCAGACAAGAAATATGTAGTTGGTTTACCATTTCGAGAGGAGTTACAGCTGGGACAGTCAAGAAATATGCACTAAAACGATTTACCGCTTTTGAAAATAACTTACAGAAAAATAATGTCTTAAGTACGGCATATAAAATTTTTTTGAATGAGTATGAAGCACTCGGACACATGACTCACCAGGCGAATCCATCCACACCAGGCTACTATCTACCACACCACGCTGTTTTCAAGCCAGGAAGTACCACTACGAAGGTGAGGGTGGTGTTTGACGGTCCAACAGAGAAAACGAACGGGAAATCATTGAACGATACACTTTTAGTCTATCGAACTATTTAAGATTCTTTATTTAATATATTATTACGATTCAAAAAGCACCAGATAGTTTTCACCACGGACATAGAGAAAATGTTCCGTCAGATAATGGGTTCGAGACAAAGACAGTTCATTTTAAAGATTTTTACCTGCACCATCCTTAGCTACACAAACTCCATATCAACTAGCAGTAGATTACAAGAATCAATATCCTCAAGCGGCGGAAATAACTAAACGCGATTTCCACTCGCAGTATCAAAGAAAAGGACGATGTCACTGTAATCATTCTGGGTCTAGAATTTAATCTATGCTTTGATTATTTTCAATTTAAGGTTTATCTAGATGATCGTACACAGCATACAAAACAAACACTATTGTCAGAAGTGTCATTGATGTTCCATCCAATGGGTTGGCTATCACCTACTACTATTGCAATCAAGATTCTCTTGCAAACATTATGGTTGGAGATAAACTATTAATAAACTTTTCTCCAATTTTAGATAAGTGAAAGGTTCTAAGAGTTGGTGGAAGACTGGAACCTTGACAACAGGCAATTTTTCAAATGGTCATTGATTATCCCAGAGGAGGACTTTACACATTTAAAATGGCGACGTTGGCAAACTGAATACTTTCCCTTCAGCATAGAGATAAAAGTGGAAGGCCAAAACAAACAATTTGAAGATGAATGACATTGTACTTGTCATGGCTGATACACTGCCGCCTACATCCAGGCAAGGGGGCAGTAATTCGAGTGGTTACACTTATAACACAATTTGGCATGATGAAAAGACGAATTAGCAAATTATCCTGTTTGTACCATAAGTTGATTCAACCGAGTTAAAGTACTCATTTGAGTTGAGTTGAAACATGTGTTTGAATATTTTGTCAGTCACCTCAAGTCAACCACATATGCCATCATAAAACAGACTAGACCAAAATTCTTACTAGATTATTGTATCACGAGTAACATTAATCCATAAAGAAAAAATGCTAAATTGTAAAATTGTAATTATTGTAAATTTAAATCCAAATTATGTTTTGACTTTGTAAAAAACTCTAAGTTGTAGCCGAACAACATCACACTTTCAATTTATAAACCAAATGTTTGAAGTCATGCTGAAAGTCTACCTAATAAAAATAATATACAAAATATTCCTAATGATAGACTAACTAAAGTCTCAGCTAAATAATCTGCAGATTTTTTATGAAAGATTATTCAAACTTTAGAATGTGAAAACCACATAAAAACTTGTCACCCTACTGGTCTATACCGAACATACAATCGTATTAAACAATATTTTTATTTTCCACACTTACAAAAAAAAAACATCGTCACGTCCTGCAAGTTCGTGAATTGTTTCAGTTAATTGCGACGAGTGTTTGCTTATGTCCTTCGTTTCGTCTATTACCAAATTCTGAGACGTAATATAGAGCCTGAATCTGTTGCTGACTCTTTGAGTGAATCGTTTATTAAAGATTATAGAAGATTCCACAAATCAGTTACATTTCTATTAAATTATTTTCCAATGGAAAAATTACATGCTGGTCATTAGAGCCGATAATCACATTTCTAAAAAGTCACTTACATAATACAATATGTTTATTAAAAATTACACCTCCGCCAAAAACCATTTGAACATAAATCGTATTTTGGTACATATAAATCCACTTACATATCAATCTACCATAAACATTAATTTAAATTTGCCTCTATTACACGAAATACAATTTTGATTACCAAATGTATAAAAAATTAAAATAATAAACGGAATCGAAACAAACCGTGAAAGTAGATTGACATAATAATAAATAATAAATCATGTACAGAAAACCATTGACACCGTAATTACTATTTACCTTTCGAATAACAAAAATTATTTGATAACCCATTAAACATATATATATATATATATAAATATGTATTTACACCAATGACGGGTTCGACTACTACATACATAGTTGCATCCAGTTATTGTGAACCGACCTACCAACCAATCAAATTTAACTTTTATGTATTATGTTTTATGGAAGTCGATCTCTGACCTGATTTATCTAATATTTTATGGAGGACAGACGGCTAATTAAAACAAAAATTATTGTAACAAATTTTCATTGTGCTTTTAATTTTTAATGACAAAAACAATTAACTCAAAAAACAAAAAACTATCAGATTTTTCTATTTTATAAATTTACGAGTGTGTACAGTTGTTTTATATGTTAAAAATCAAATTCGAAAATAAATAAAAGCAGATAATAAAATTTTAATTAAAAAAAAATATTTTTTTTTTGTAGAAAAATAATTTTTATTGCTCGCAGTTTCGTTTTAATAGGTTAAATTTAATTATTATTGATAGCTACTAGTAGTAGTATACTAGTATGTTGTATATTTGTTGATACATTATTCAAGAACAATAAATAATAGTTCGCGCTATCTACTCGTATTGGTGTTATGTTACAACAAAAATGGTATATGTATTTTATTGGGTAGTGGACCTGTACCAATTTATATGTGCTGACATTATTCGTACAGCGTATGAAAGTGTTTTCCAAAACAATAACTTTTAGAAAACTTATGTAGTTGAACAGTTAGGTTTTTATGTTATTTAAACGTTTTACGCTTCTTGAAATGCCTTTTTCGAAATCATTGTTCGTGAAGAGAAACAAAAGAGTAAAGAGAGACCCCAAAGGGGGGTAATTAATGCACATTAAGAGGGTAATAAATACTTGTACTTTTCATTAAAAAAGCATGCGGTGCCAATCATCAAGTTTGACATGTGGGGGACTGTTTGAAGAGTTGGTCCTCTCAAATGACGACGAGGCTTTTATAGTAGCATGCGGATTGGAAGCAGGCGTTAATGTTTTTTTCTGTTTTGTTTTATTTGGCTGGCCCTCATGTAATTAAAAATATTACCAGAGATATTAACAATTCTTTTGCGATTACCACAAATCAAAATAAAATCATCGTTAATTACTACAAATCAAAATAAAATCATCATCATCGTTAATCCTTAATGCCAAATATAAACATTTTTCGAGAATTTTCCATTCCCTTAAATTATGCCTACATACATTCAACAGAATGGAAATTTAGTCTATTTACATAATGTGGAAAACCCAAAGAAATTAGTGAAATCAAATTGGAAAACTATTTACAAACAAGGTTTTTTTTCCAAGAATTTTGAAAAATTGTAGACGATCCACGAAATGATTTCGAAAGAAAATTCGGAAACATAAATTGTTATTATAATCCAGAATTGGATTTCACTGTAGTCTGGAGTAGTAAATAATGGAGTGCGCAGAAGTAGAAGCCACATTAAAAACTGCTTTGCCACATGCTGAACATTTTTTAAGCTTCCAACAGAGGCACTCAAACACAAGTTAGAAGAAACACAATATTGTAAGAAACCTCCACAACTATTTCTATTTAAAAAAATATCAATATGTACTCACAAAAATGTCAATAATACCGAAAAAATTTGGTCGAGGAAGTTGGCATTGGCTGTATATAGAAGCCTCGGCGGGCTCATTTTGAAACATTTAAACACAATTTGACCTCTGTATGCACTCCGAAGAACGGTAAAACCCGTTGAAAATCCTCCCAAAAGTTAAACTTTTTCCACCAAAACGGGTGTTCATTTGCCCTCAAATCTCGCAATGCACGATCAATCATCTTAAGAGCTTCTGCAGGAGCCATATGAGGTTTATCTGAAATAATTTCATCAGTTTGTGTGGGGATGTTCTTGTTTTTTTTAATGATAAATGGCCTAATTTATTGTTTATCATATCTAAGGGAAGATTGAATGCAGAGCCACACGTAACACCTACGGTTAGCAGAGTAGCAACAACACCTGCCCATGCAACTGACACTTAACACTTAACACATTCTGTTATCTGCCACATAGTCTTATATAAAAATGTTTTTCCTGCACCACCTAGGCCGTTAATTAAAAAATAAAAAAATCGAATGGCTCCGCGTAAAGTTGGTAGTGGTGGTTCAGGTAAACCATATACGGTACACGATTAATGTAAAACCTCGATGTACATAGTCTTTAGATACTTGTATTTTGCAAGTTTTCTTGCAGCATTATGATATGTTTGGAGTACGACATTATTAACTGCCCACAAAATCTCAAAAGACATTGCACCTCTAACGTTTAAAAGTAAAATACGAAGGTGATAAAGCTTTATCCTTTCGATTTCCACAGCCGTGCAGAATTTACCAACTTCTTTAAGAGCAAATGTAAATTAGGAAGGCCACGTTTTTGTTCAATCACATCACGCAAAATTTCTTCAACCTTTATTTGAAACACTTTTGCTGGATGGATTTTGAGTTGCACGTAAACGTTACACAGGGGTTTAGACGTTCAAATTGCCTTCTATTGCCATCTCGGTACAATTATGCATGATAAATGGATAGGGTTAAAAACCTGTTGAAGGATTGATATTTTTTGTGAGCGCAATATTGATTTTGGATTATAGTATTTCGCGTTTTCCTTACAACCGTTGCAATCGTACTCCATACCTTTAGTCCAACCTAGTTCGTCTAAGTGAAACAGAAGAACTGACAGTATTTTCACTATTTGGATGTACCACAAAATCAATATTCCTGGAATGCTGCCGTCTCTATCGGCAACACAAATATATGCGTCTTCCACCGTGCTAACAGCAAGCGGACATCACGAATGGACAAGCCGATGCAAAACAGAATCAATAAGCAACATTTATCTTTGACACAATTTATATTATTTGCATTTTGCATGCAAGTTTCGACTGCCTTATCGGAATCGAAAATATATTTACAATTATGCGAGATTCTTGATATATTTCAGTATATTTTGTGCATTGTTGTATTGCCGAATAAATTCCCTAAAAATTGTGCATTTTTTTCGTTACCCACTCCATTAGCAGCTCGCGAAATTTAAACGGATAATTTTCTAAAACCGCCAGGAATACTTTGCCACTATGGCAACAACTATGCAACATTTTTCCTTTTTCCGTTTGAGCGTGATAATTAAAAGTCAACGAAAATTAGCTCTTCGTATATGGTGGCGTGACCGGACAAGTGGTGCAGTGGTTAAAGCTTCGGCACTTGGACCGGGAGGTACTGGGTTCGAATCCCATCAGAGGCTAGATGCAAATCGAATTTTCATCATCGATTACAATCGGTGATGTTAATAAACACAACTAAGACCCTCTGATGGAGTGCAGAATTCAACGCCGACCCACCGTCCATGTCAATGTACAGGTTGACATGGAGCTTGCAATGTGCAGGTGGTATACTGTAATTGAATGAGTAGGTGAATAGGTGAATGGGTTAATGATGTAGCATGAATGCGTGGTATCACAATGGGCCAAAAATGGCCTAAGTGTAAACCACTGAAACCTAACCTAACCATATGGTGGCGTGCATTCTACTATTTTGAAAACTCAAACGTTGCTACTTAGACGTGTAAGTGTAGATTAATAAAAAAACAAAAGAACTGCGAATAAAAAGATTAAAGGTTTCGCTCGACTATTGTTTAGTCAGTGGACAATACATATTGTAACGAATTTCCCAAAGAAGTTGTAGGCACGTGCTCGTGGTGTTTTGTTGAACAATAAATCAACGACTAACGAGTAGCTACTTCAATGGTAAGCTGCCATCTCTGAATCAAAATCCGTACTAGAAACCAAAACACAGGAGTGAGGTTATGTTTAAAAATCATCATTGAATGATGAAAACCTTTAATTGCGAGGTATTCAGTTATTGTCAAAACAAGTAAATTTTACAACACATAGGTTAAGTTTCAGTGGTTGATACTTAATCCAATTTTGGCCCATTGTGATACCACGCATTCACACCGCATCATTAACTCATTCACCTATTGACCTACTCACACAACTACAGTATATATACCATCTGCACATTGGCGTAGACGGTGGGTCGGCGCTGAATTCTGCACTCCATAAAAGGGTCTTAGTTGTGTTGATTGACAGCACCGATTGTAACCGATGATGAAAATTCGATTTGCATCTAGCCTCTGATGATCTTCGAACCCAGTAGCCCCCGATTCAAGTTCCGAAGCTTTAACTACTGCACCACTTGTCCGGTTACAACACATAAGAACATTACATTTTACAGCAATGGTGGATGTATGGAGCTTCAATATTTGAAAATATTCCCAATTAGGGTGGCCAGACGTACCCTTTTCTGGGGTATTATACTCCTTATATAAAATAGGGTACGGATAAACACCCCAAAACGATTTTCATATCGACCTCCATACCCCGGATTTCACATTGCTTTCCCTGTTGATCCAGCTAATGAGAAAACGCCAAGTGTGTTATGTTTGTGTGTGTAAGTCGCACATTATCACAATCTCAAACAGTAGTCGTCGGCTCGTCTCCAAAATAACAAAACAAAAAAGTTGGTTTCGGAAACCAATCCTTCAAAAAATATTTTTTATGAAAATTCTTCACCTCCGACCAAATTCCATGAAAATGTCGAAGACCACGGTGCCAAGTCAATTTAGAATCCGCCTGGCCTCTTCGCAAATCGTACAGTATACAAAACACTAGCAAAACGCAAGAAAATCTACGAAAAATTTTCACAACAAAAACCGTCACATCCGCCCAACCAACAGAAAATCCCTCGCACGAATATTCCTGTGCCTGCCAGGTCTTTTGCATCCCCCAAACCATTTTGAAACAAGCACAAGCTCCTACAATAAACGGTTTCTATCAAAATTAGTCATTTGCGGAAAATGATTAGGACCAGCCTTGCTACAATTTCCACATAGACTCGACCCATTTCTAACTGAGCCCCACGCAAATGTTATACCAAAATATTGCCAAAAATGAAAAATCTTCAATGGAAGTTGCCGCCTTCCTTAACCTAACAAATCCTGTTACGAAAACCAAGTTCGAAGTCCTATGATTAGTCAACCTACCTGGCACGCAGAGCGAAAAAACAGTTTACCATACCAAAATCATCACTTGCACCTAAATTTTGGAAAATGATCCTGACCACCTACCATGAGTATTACACATCCAATTCAAAATTCTTCCGCTCTCAAATGATTCCCTTGCAGACGCTATATTCTAAATAATTGAAAAAACACCAAAAAATGATAAACCTTAAGGCCAAGAGAAGATAATATAAGCTGCCACATCCAGTGGGCTGAACCAACACATGAAAAATGCCCAAGTATGAAGCTTCATCAAAATTAGACAAACCACTTGGGATGCATAGAGCACACAGAGTGATACATAGACAGACACTAAATAAAAACTGAGCCCGCACATTTCCACACTTACTCTTACTCTATAACAGAAAGAACGTCTTATTAAAATTAATCCACCAATTGTTCACCAACCAATTTTTGGGACTTTATACGACGTTTTAGGATTAATTTTGAGAATAAAACCTAAATTTAAGAGTACCTCATTTTAGGAATTTTGGTCTGGTCCCCCTATTCCCAATAGTTGCAAATTTCATTTGGAGAAGAATTGTGGCCAATCAAAATTTCCTGGAGTACTATATCTGCGGCTAAGCGGATTTATTGTAACTAAAAGATGATATAATATTTACCCTTTTTCTACAAAAAAAATGGCTCAATTTAAGTCCAAACCACACAAATGTGTGGGTTAAAGAACATAGTATGTAATGGCGTAAGTACAACCAAAACAATTGTGTGATAGTGATAGTGTTTTTTTGGACGAAAATATGGTTAAAAAGAATACACAAATGTGTAAGTTGGTTCAAAACACATACAAAAATAAATTTTTGAGATGATTATTTTGCATTACCCACACAATTGTGTGGGCAGGCAGGAAAATGGTTAATAAAAACTTGGTCGGAATAACTAATACTTACCAATGGTTTGATAATTGTCAAAACAGCAGATGCGTTTCACCATAACATCAAGTACTTAGTATAGGTGTCACCATTTTGACAGTTGAAGAGGAGAAAAACCAATTGTAGTATAAAAAGGAGCAATCGAACGATGTTAAAAGAGTTAAAATAGATTAGTTAAAGAAGACAGACATTTTTTGTTAAAATTGTCTTGGTGATAAATATTTGACAATCCTGCAACAATATATTTGTATTCTATGTAAGTCGTAATAACGTACCAGGCAGTACTGCTTGATCTAAACTTGTGGATGGCGGATGTGTTCGTTTAAACTAATAATCAAAATTTGGTGACGGAAAATATTAAAAACAAAAATAGTATGGTTCGAAAGACTGAGAATTATTTGTTAACAGAGTTTCGAATTATAATTTTTAATTTAAAAAAATAAAATTAAAATACAAACAAAAAGATTATCCTTAATTAACTACATCGATATCTATAGTCAAAGATTGGAACCGCCGACATAAAATGACGTCATATAGAATTTTTTTAAAAGCAGTGAGGCCTGCAGTATTTAAGGTAAGCTGGTGGTATACGCCAAAGCCATCTTTACTACGGGCCTATTAACTAAAACGATGACGTAACGCTATGTCGACGGTTTAAAAAAAATTCAATCTCTCTTAATCGATCGAATTAGCAGTACGCTCATTTTCATCGTAATTTGCTTTGTACGTAGATTGTCACGGATTACATTGAACGTTTTTAACGGGAGCTCGAACCAAATTTGAAGAATGATATTGTTCAACTCATGGTTGAACAGTATAAAGTTATTTCCGGTATTTTCTTACATCGCACTAAAAACTAAATTTATAATTCAAAACTAATCGACACTAATTTTGCTAACAATGCATTTGTGCATTTTAGATGAATATACATAATTTTATTTTATCTATGTCGCGCTATAATGTAATAAGACACATATTTTTTCCTAGCGTTGTACTTTATGTGAATATGATTAAGTAAATTTTTGTTATTAGTGTAATCAATGTAAATTGTTGTTAGTATAATCTACGATTTACTGTCAGTTTGTCGTGAACAATTTATCGTGAGCAACAACAATTTATCGTGGAAACAATTTATCGTGGAATCAATTTATCGTGGAACAATTTACCGTAGAAGAGTTTATCGTGGGCAATTTATCGTATAACAGTTTATCGTGGACAATTTATCGTATAACAGTTTGGAACAGCTTAAGTATCGCAGTAAAAAATTTTTGACAGTCTGAGTGACGGTAGCGCCACTTTGACCAAGAGCGGAATTGTTTATAACTAAAAATGTGCCTTTGCTTAGCATTTTGGACGTAGCGCCATCTATTGGAATAAAAACGAACTAAAATTTTAAAAAATACGTTAAGGCGTGCTAAAAAAAATTTAATAAAAAAATATTGAATCTCATTTAAAAATAAATGAAATTTAATATTTTTTTATGAATATATTAAATTGAGAGTGGGAGTCGCACTGCGTGCCGCACGGAGGAGCAGATTATATAGAATCTATTAATGACACCTACACTCCTCCCCGTAGCCCTGCGGGGCTCTTTAGATTTTAATTTCGGGGGGCGTAGGAGCCGGGATCTTCAAACATAGGAGCGGATTATATAGAATCTATTAATGACACCTACACTCCTCCCCGTAGCCTTGCGGGGCTCTTTAAATTTTAATTTCGGGAGGGGGGCAGGAGCCGGGATCTTTAATCGGTTAAGAAACTATCGAGTTCCGTTCCACATGGCCATATTCCAGAGCTTCTTCCAAAAATCATACAATAATCCCATTTCCATCCAACATACCCAATCCCATCATAATCGGTTAAAAAACTACCGAGTTCCGTCCCACATGGCCATATTTCAGAACTTCTTCCAAAAATCATTCAATAATCCCATTTCCATCCAACATACCCATTCCCATCATAATCGGTTAAGAAACTACCGAGTTCCGTCCCACATGGCCATATTCCAGAACTTCTTCTAAAAATCATTCAATAATCCCATTTCCATCCAACATACCCAATTCCATCATAATCAGTTAAGAAACTACCGAGTTCCGTCCCACATGGCAATATTCCAGAACTTCTTCCAAAAATCATTAAAGAATCCCACTAATTTTTTGATACCACGCATAAAACCTTTCTACGATAAATTGTCCACGAAAAACTGTTCTACCATAAATTGTCCCACGATAAATTGTGTCCACGGTAAATTGTGTCCACGATAAACTGTTCTACGATTAAATGTTCACGTTAAATTGAAACACGATAAATTGTTTACGATAAAGAGACCGTCATCCATAATCTACGACAAAAATCATTCAGGAAATTTTTCTAAATAAAATCATTCTGTTCAGTTCACTTAAACAGTTTAGTTTCATTCTTAGAATATTTGAGGCCTCACCCGTGGTAACCTCAAATACTCTGCAATAATTAAATCCAAATTATAACTGTAATTAACAACGGGTCTGCATAAACTTTTAAATTGTCAACACTTTCTAATTTATCATATTTATTATTTAAAAATAAAGTCAGTACAGAATTTTTTGCAAGGTTACGTGTTTTAAAAAACCTTTTTTCAAAATGGATATCACAAATAACCTTCTTTCATCCCTCCAAATTCGAAAGTTCTAATTCACATTGATTCACCCAAATTTTAAGACGTTCAACACTTTTTCAAGGAAAACTAAACAATCTACAGTTTTCGTCAGATCTTTTACTTCTCTCACAAACAATACACTTGCCACCAAAATTATATTTTTTTGCACTCATAATTGACTTTACTTTTACTTTCAATCTCAAAAACCAAAATTTGATTGATTTACCTCCCGATTCTAACGTACAGTCACAGATGTATTTTCAGTCTTAGCGGAAACTTTTGTTTTAACGAAGACTAGATACTTTAAATTCGTATTCTGCACTTAGTCTTATCTGTCAGTAGTCTTAAAAAATTGTCTTCGTTAATATCAGCGAAATAGGTGGTCTTAGGAATCATAATTTTGACATTTAAACGAAAAAAAAAAATAATTACATGTATTTGACCAAAAACCGGAAAAATTATTCAAAATAAAATATTTTATGTACTCTCTCAGCATATATATAACATAAATAAGAGTTTTTTTTAACAATTTCGATGTGAACTGTCACTATTCGTTCATAAATTTGAAACAATATGGTGTTTCGACAGCTCTACAAAAGTCTTTGGAGAGTTTCTAATATATTATTTAAGACTACTGTCTTCAGAATTTCTTCAGAAGAAAGTCTTAGCTAAGATAGTCTTAGTAGTCTTATCGTCAGAATCGGGGGGGTTAAAATCATATTTCGATAGAAAATTATCCTAATATAACAGTTATTTCCTGCACTAAATGAAAAAAATACATAATAGCCATGCATTTTTTGTCATTTGTTCAGTTTTTTATATTATAAAAAAATTAACAAATGATAGCCAGTATTCTAATGTGCTAACGGTTATTATACGAAAATAATTATTTTTTCCCCTTTGCAGAGAACGTGTTAAATATAGATATACAGACATTGTTTTCTATTTTCATTTGTTACAAATAACAGCCAGTATTGAAATACGCCATCGGTAAATATCTGAAAATAATAAAAAAAAAATATTTACTCGAAACTAAAAAAGCACGAAGATAGATGGAGCTGAATGTCAAAAATGAATATTTACGAAATATGGATGAACAATGATTTTTGTTCTTGTTTTCATGTCTGGGTGTTGTAGTCTGTGCTTAAACCCAATGGATTTTTCCATATGGTCCATTCTGGACGCCAAACCATTAACTAAAAATATGAGACAGTCGACGCCTTAAAAATTGCTAAACAAAACACAATCATAATTTTAAACATACTTTTGTTAAATATGAAATGTTTTTACGATATACTGAAGTTTTGAAATAAAATTGACAAATTTACAATATTTTTAATTGGTAACACTTCGAGCGTCGACCCCTACATTGAAATATTAATTTTTTTGCAAATTATGTAAAAATGAAAAACGAGTTTTAATTTTTAAACAAATTTCATAATTGCTATTATGCTTCAGATAATATTAAATAAGGGAAAGTGTTAACAAAAGAAAGAAAAAGAGATAAGTTTAAACGAAAATAATAAATGGGCCAAGTACCCACGGTTTCAGTTTCTGGTTTCAAACTAAGTCGTAATAGATTTTTATGTGTTGTTTTATTCTGTTCAGTTTTTTTTTTATGAAATTCTGTTCGATCATATTGGAAATCCTAGACGGCAGAATGAGAAAGCAATATAAAATAATATAGCGCACCGTTGGCTAAACAGTTATTTCCTCTGTAAATTTATATATTTTATGATTTGTTTGTTTTCCATTTTGTTAAAATTCATTTTCCGTGGTTGGTATAACATCTATCTATATCAACTTCGTTTAAATATGAACGAACGTGACTTTTGGATTGATGCGCCATTCAATAGTTATTTGTTTTGTAGCTATCATAAAACAAAATATTTACAACTCCACACAATTCATCCAATTATGGATGAATTAAAGGAGGATTGAATTATGGCAACATTGAAGGTTTTCAGCGCTTACTTTTTAAGTCAATGATGCCTACTTTTATTTTTTGCCACCCTGGTTTTGTCAGTCGTTCAAGCAAAATTTAATTATAAATAATTATTTTACAAATACAAATTGATTTCATTCAATCATTTTGGTGTGACTTTCATTCATTGCAAGGTCGCTAGTTTTTTTTTCCTTTGGAAATATATAAGTGGATTGCTAATCCATATTTTCCCGATATCGATAGTTTAGTGTTGAATGGTGATTTGGTGAGACAGTGTGCACACAAATTACACAAACCAAAATCGAACATTTTGCTAACCAATTACAAAATCTCAAGACGAAAACTTTGTAATGAATGATAATCAATTTAATTTTTCCAGTTTGTTAGATAATCGTTATGAGATTAAATTTTATAAAGCACAGAAAAAGCAGAAAAACTCTATCCGTCGCTGGAGATTCTGAAGAACACAAATAATTGAATCACTAAGAGGTTAAGACATTTGAACTGTGTGTGTGTGTGAATCATGATTATATTGTATCTATATGAATCCGATTCTCGCTTCCCTCTTGTTCCGCATGTTGGTATCGTGTATAGCGTAGTGAAGTATTTTAGATTTGTAACCATTAAGCGTGATTAATGATCTGCTGTTTTAAGAGCTTTTATTTTTGTTCATAAAACATTGTTTTTATTTTATTTTTTTTTAAATAAAGCTTAATGATAAAATATATATTTTTTGGAAGTAAAGTACGATGTGTATATACGGTACACAATACTAGCACAATGGGAATTAAATTTTCTGTATATACGAGAAAGGTAAATCTATACGAACGTACATCGGCCAAACAATATATTACTCGGTATACTCTGCTGTTGTACCTTGTGTAATGAGTGAACAAAAAATTATAGAATTATTAAATTAAATATGTTAACCCCTTCAGGCCAAACCGGTACAGAAAAGTTTCTCGTATTATATTTGTTAGTTGTTTAACTTTTTTTTTTGTGTATTATGCATGGTGCTATACGAAATTGAGTTAAACGAGTGTAAAAGTCGCATTGGGAGATGAGATTTGTGGTATAATAATGATGGGATATACGCCATGGTTTCCGTATTGAAAAGGTAAAAAATTTGGCTGAAAATGTTTGATTGGGTGTGTGCCTGCCGAATACACCGCAGATAAATTAAGTGGTTTTGGGTATTAAAAATACTTATACACACACACATACATACACTTGCAGAACCATGTATTATGTTCCATTGAATAATTCAACGGAATATTTTTTTATTCAATCCTTCTACTTACTTTGCTTTCATTTGAAGGAAATTAAGGAGTTTTGAATGAGTTTTATCCTATTAATGTATGCCATGCGCAGACAAACAATGCACATAGACTTCTATTCAATTCTATATGATATTGAAATTATGTTTTGTGCTATAGGAAAATATTATGTACCTCTACCTACGTCATTTCGTCTGTTGTCTGCTGTATACTAAACTAGTACATATTTTTATACCACACTAAAAATAATCACAATCATAATAATAATAACGATAATAGTAGTAATAATAATAATCATTATATATGTATGTAGAGAAAATTTGTATTACATATCCAATGTATGTACGTACTGAGTACGAGGAGCAGCATAAAAAAATGAATTTGATTTAAATGAATTTTTTATGACAAGTTGTTTATTGTGTTATGTTTACATACATAAATGTAATGGATCTACCTACATACATATATAGTTTTCAACTCATATTAAGTTCATGAAAAAAGTTTTTAAGCAAATTGAAAAGTTTCATGTTCGCATATTTTAAAAGAATAATGTAAGTTTTATGTTTGTTTAAGTCGGTACGAATTTTGAATTGTTAGCTTATGGAAATTTAATCACTTCAGTCTTTAGGTGAACAAATTTTTATGTTCTTGCACGTTTTAAAATTTGTTGGAAGCTAAAGTATTCCTTGGAGGTGGTGCTCAAATCTAATTGTTATGGTATTCGGAGGAATAAGTTCGACATTTTCAAAATGAACACAAACGAAACCTCTTTATTGTTATTTGAGGCGTTGACGGGTATGGGAATAACAGTTCAATGTTTAAATGTTCAATCAAAAGTTCAATGTTTTTTGGAAATGTGCAATTGGAGGGATGGCTCTTGGGAGAATAAAGCACAAGGGTCAAGCGTGTCACCTTTTCTTTTGAGGACTTCGAGACATCAGCGGTCCATGGAATCCACAGCTTCGGGCAATTAATAACCGGTATTTTGCCTCTTTCTTCTTTAAAAGCATTAAATAGTTCCTGCTTATTGATGTATTTTCTTTGACTAATGGCTAGTTTTAGTTGATTCCACAAGTTCTCGATCGGATTCATATCGGATGACTGTACTGACCATTGCAAAACATCTACTTCATTTTCATTTAAAAAAGCTTTCGCCTTTCTCGAGGGTATAAACTTCGGGTCATTATCTTACTGAAAACTCCAGTTGTGCGGCATGACAACCTTAGCATATCTGAGCAAAACGTCGTCCAATATTTGGACTTTCTTGATCAGATTACTGCAACAAACAAAAACCAAATCGTTGTTGGTGACTTTAACATAAATTTATTGGAAAATTCAAATCCACAGCGACAAATATTATAAACCTACTAAAAGATACCAAAATAACAGATATTTTTTTGAAACTTTTAAGTCACTCAATGTCAAATTCCGGTATCAGAATCGTCGACATTAAATGTAATTAAAGTAAACGATAACATTACACGCGATCAACAAGGTGTTAATATAAATTCAACCAATACTTCGTAAATGTTGGAGCTGATAATGGATTGAACAATACATTTTCCCTTAGTTTATGAAATCAGCTTGTGTTACCCATGATTTTTAAATCTGGAGATCCCCTAAATTTAAACAATTATTGGCCAATATCGGTTTTGCCAGTTTTTAGTAAAGTGTTTGAGCGTATTATTTATGACCGGCTCTCAATATGCTCTATTGAATTAAATCAAACTATCCATAAAAATCAATTTGGTTTGATTATTAATTAATGGGTTTTTGGTTTGATTAATTATTATTGCAGTTTTGAGACTAGTCGGTCGGTTCATTCCATATTTTAAGCGAAAAAATATTTATTTTAGTTATAAAGGGTTTCCCAATAAGAATGATATGAATTCTTTAAAAAAAAAACACACTAATTGGAAGGAAATTGAAATGTTTTTATTTAATGTGAAGTACAATCGATACAATTAAGTTCGGAATAAAACGTCATTCAAATGGCCAATGGCCTCCACGACTTCTTCCGCAGGAATGAATTCGATGAACCCAATTTTCAAGCAGTTTTTTCTCTAAATCAAGTCGTATGTCATGAATAGCACGTTCAATATTGACTTGTAAAGCTTGAAGAGAGTTTGATTTATTGCTAAAGACCAATGACTTCAAATAACAATACAAGAAATAGTCTAATGGTGTTAAATCACAACTTCTTGGAGGCCATTCAATATCACAATTGCTTGAAATAATAACATTGGTCAAGATCAACTTCTTCCAATTTCGGCCATAAAAAGTTGGTTATCATCGATCTATACCAATCTCCATTAGCAGTAACGGTGTTACCAGCTTCATTTCGAAAAAAATACGGACCGATGATTCCACCAGACCAAAACCACACCAAACTGTCAATTTAGGGGAATGTAATGGTTTTTCATGAATAATTTGTGGATTTTCTTCGCACCAGAATCGAAAGTTTTGTTTATTTACCGCACCACTCAGATGAAAGTGAGCCTCATCGGAGAAGATGATTTTCTTAAAAAAATCGTTATCGTTTTCAAGTTGTTCCAAGGCAAAATCAGAAAATTCACGACGTTTACGGTTGTCCAATGGCTTCACTTCTTATAAGTGAGAACAATTTTATATGTATCCAAACCCAAATCCTTTCTCAAAATCCGCCAGGTTGTGGGTTGAGACAGTCCCGATTCTTGAGAACGTCTTGGAATCGACAAATTGCGGTCTTCAGCAACACTTGCCTGAACGGCAGCAAAGCAATATTTGCATTACTTCGAGCGTTACTTTGTCTTATTGGCACTTGAATATTATGTAAAGAAAATGTACGCTCAATATTTTCAACAATTCGACGAATAGCGAGCACACTTGGACGATTATTACGACTATAAAATGGCAAAAGCGCACGAAAATTTGCAGTTGAACGATTATTTTGATAATAAAACTGAATAATTTCTAGACGTTGTTCTTGCGTATATCTCACCATGATGAAATTGTATATATTACTGAATACAAAACGAAACGAAAAATGACAGATCATGACATATTACAAATGGCCGAAACGTCACTTAAAAATCATTTCATTCATATTGGAAAACCCTATATTAAGTCACATCTCTCTTATTTGATACAAATCTGTGGAGGAGCGAACATAACATATACGTGATAGATTTTCGTATAAACGCACTATGATTTTTAATTATATTTCCATAACCAGACCTATCTAATTATTTCTAATTAACTTAAATTGTCTATTTCATCTAAGACAAGTAGTTAAGATAACAAATTAATGACAATTATTATATATGATTTTAATAAAATTGAAAAACCTTAAATTTAGGTAGACATTCATATAAACGCACTCGAGAAAATTAAAACACTAGTGAGAAAAATTTGGTAGCCAGGATACCCCAAAGGTTCTCGATAGTATTGCAGACAGGACTTCAAGCTGGCCAGTTAAAGAGAGGGAAGTTTTTATCGCGAAACCACTGTTTGGATTCATTTTAATATATGGATAGACGCATTATCCTGCTGGAATATGCAATTTTCGTGATCAATGCCATCAAGGTAACTAAGAAAATATCTTCCGAAAGATCCATGTAACTACATACGGGAGTTCATCTGATTCATTATGACACAGTTAGGAAGCTTGGCGTAGTAAGAAAAGGCTCCCCATATAATTACGCTCCCTCCACCAAAGTTACGTTTCGACCTGATGACGCCATGTTCTTTCAAATTATGCCAGTAGCAACTGTAGCAGTCAGGACCATTGAGGTTAAATTTTTTCTAGTCAGAAAAATTCAACTTCTGCCAATCTGTTGTTCCCGAGATGTATTTACGAGCAAATTTGAGGCGGCTCTCCTAATGAACGGCAGTTAAACACGGTTTACATCTCAATTTATTCCATTTAATGTTTGGTGAACTTCTCAAAATACGAGCAATGTGTTGCCTCATGTCGAATTTGACCGGTTTGGGGCTTTAACGCCATAACTTGGTTCTTTTTTTAAACAATTGTGGATGACGCTTTCAGTTCGCCCATTTTTTGATGCAGTTTGCCGGTTGGAATATCCTTCCTCCTTATATATTTTTAACGATAACTGCTCCACCTCAGTTAAACGATTACCTTCAGGCATTGCTAAACAACAGTACTTAAAATGATGTGTTTAACAAAATACCAAATTGCTGTATGTAATTACCTTCGAATATGTATGAAAAAATTAGAAATAAATTAAAACCTAAATAAAAAAATCATTTTTCACGTACTGCATTTAAACGAATGTCTAAGGAAACACTGACTGCTACAAGATTTTTTATTTTATTTTGTATATTTCGCCGTACTGTTATTTTGTTTTTATTGCAGGCAAGTTTCCGTTACGCAAACAATAAACTATAATTTAAAAAAAAAATTGATCGAGAAATAACAGCGAAGAAATAAATGTTAAAGTGGAAAAAATTAGTGCGTTTATACGAATGTCTAGCACTGTATAAAACAAAGCCATTAAGGAGATCGAACAACTATCCCCTTTAACAGCAACAAAACTACTGTATAGTGATGAAATATTACCTTTGAAGTACCTCATTGGCTACGAATATTTATTGTCGATTTATAAAGCTAGATATAGACTTATTAAGTGTACGACTGAATTTCAAACTAACTTTTCTTATCGGACTCCAAACTATAAATTTAAAGCCACCAAAAGTAGTATTCTCTGCCATGGGCAACACTTATTCAATCAATTAGATGATAATGACAAAACCTTGAGAATTTCTTCTTTCAAATTTAATCTGAAAAATAAGCTTTTTCAAGTTTTATTACAGAATATGATTTGTTTGATTGATGCTTTTGATTATACGTACGATTATTAATTTGTTTAAAACTATTATTTTGATGTACTACTTATTTTTTTCTGCTAATTTATTTCAAGTTAATTTAATCATATTTAGTTTGTATTCTATTTATACAAAAGTTTTTTAACCATTTTGAAATGTTGGAAAAATATTTTCCTCTACAAAAAATTGTATTTTTTTTTTCTTGGAAAATAAAAAAAACATTCGCTGTCATACCATCTTTTATCCAATAAATTTGACCTGAACCGTACCACGAGGAAGCGCCAAACACCAACCAAATTTTTTTAATTTTTTGTGGCGACCAACTTAGATTCGGTGGACGTTGTACATAATGGTGGCCATAATGGTTTCATCGGTCCATATTATTTTTCTCTAGTTTTAGGTGTCGGCATTAGCTAAGTGATTTTTAGCAAAATTAATATGGGACCTTATAATTTTTTTTTTTTTGGATAGAAGTGGAACATGCTGGACAGCGCAGCCCCTTAAATTATGTCCCACCAACCGTCGACGAATGGTGACAGTTGAGAAATTATGGTTTAGTATTAAACTTGCATATTCCATGAGTCTCAAAATTTTGTATTTTTCAACCCGACTTTTTGCAAAAAATATTAATGTTGCGAAAAAAATCATGATGACCACTTTTGTAGAGAATTAACTGATCTTCAATGTTTATCTGAACAAAAAATCTCTAACTGCCACATTTTGGAAGATATCTGCGAAAAATCGATTTCCAGGTCTTTTGGACCCATTTTCTCTTCCTACAACAAAATGTTTTCTTGTAAACTCGATCTCATTTTTAATGAGGTACCAAATGCCACTTATCACCAGAAAATGAAAATCGCAACTAATATTTTACAGGTTGACCCCTTCATTTACTGGTCTATACTGGACTAGTTAGGTATCATTTTTCAACAATCTACTATCTATTTCGCTACATTCCTTTTCCACATTTCGATAAACGTATCACGAAAAATTACTTTGATTTTATTCAATCAATCTAGTAGTCTTAAAAATAGTAGATTACAAATAGAATGATGTTTTACCCGACCAAACTGAAAACACCTTAGAAAATACGCAATTTTAGGCATGAAATAAACTGCGATGATACTCGTTAAAAATGAGTCATAAACTAAGTGTGTGTGCGAAACGAAAAAAGGCGCAAAAGTTAAAATTTTGACGTTTTAACGCGCATCCCCACTAGAATTCTTTTAACTTTTTCCTTACAGAAAAGTACGAAAAAAGAACTTGAGATTTTTTTTTCATACTTTTCTATACGGAAACAGTTAAAGGAATTCTATTGGGGATGCGCTGTTATTTACCACAAAATTTTTAACTGGTCGAGCCAGCACCCAAATTCCGGTTTAATGATAAATGGTAATGGGAAATGGTAATGGTTTTTTTTTCGACCAGTCATTTACCATTACCATAAAATTTTCGATTCTGGTTCAACAAATGGGTTTTAACCTGGGAAACATTTAATAAATTACGTTTTTTGGTTTATTGGGCTATATTTTGACATAAATTGTTTTTCTTGCGATGAGCAAACATATCAAAATACATAAAATATAAATATGTATATATAATATACTACAAAATGATTGTTAGAAATATTCAAAATAAATTACAAAATTAATTGAATTTTAACTTAATTCTATTTTCAGTAAAAATGTAAAAAGTTCCGTATCGAATACAATCGGAAATATTCTGCTACCACAAATTATGGGTGAATTATAATCGTAAATCCTAACTAAAATCGAAAGGAAGTAGTTGACTGAATACCACGTCGCCGTTTCACCGTATGGATTTTGGAGAACCACCTATAAAGCATACGACTACCAGTGCATCGAAAAGGGATATGTAGTAAGCGCGGTCCAATATCTCAGCGATACACGAAATTAACGATGCCATTGAATCTCTATGTAAAGGGAATTACTATCGTTGTCAAATTATACAAGAAAACGGATGATCCGTGCCCAGCTGGAATTTTTGATAAGTGGTTGGAATATTTAATGTTTTGTAGAAATTTTGTAGGATTAGGGCTGCTGTAAGTGATTTGGCATCTTTATATCCACTTATGTTTCAATATATACTTAATATAAAATAAATCTTGATGTTACCGCTATCAAAATAATATTTTTTTAATTGGAAAATACAAAACCAACCAATTCTCATGAAAAAAATTCTTATGGTGTTTTTTGACATTAGTTATGGGTTTTATTTTCTCAGTCATTTGATGAATACGATACGAAAACGAAAGTATAAGATTCCTATTCAATTTTAAATAAGAATCGTACGAATCTGATTCAATTCAAATATGAATTTTGCATTTTTGTTTTCGTATCGTATTCAGGAATAGGGGGGCGGGACTATTCCGCATAGTATTTTTTTTATGTGTGTGTGTGTGTGTGTGTGTGTGTGTGTGTGTGTGTGTGTGTGTGTGTGTGTGTGTGTGTGTGTGTGTGTGTGTGTGTGTGTGTGTGTGTGTGTGTATGGCAATGAAAAACGTATTGACAATCGAAGCCAAGTCATAGACGTTGAAAGGTGGTTTGTGCCGGAGTATTAATCTAGAAGAGTGCCCACCCCAGAGCGGATTGCTTTTGTAGCTTAGCCGAAGCCTAAGTAGTGTATCGATGTCATGACGCCCAAATAAAACAAAAATACGAAACTTCAAGTGACATCAAGAAAAATTGTTTTCGAATAATTTATAGTGTTTTGAGTTTTTTTTATATAACTTTAATTTCCGTTTGTTTTTTATTAAAATTTTTTTTTTGTGATGGTTCTAACTCATTGTGTTTTTTTTTATTCTTTCACCTTAGGGCTAAGATGGTGCGAAAACGATCCAGATGAGGATTCTTTCAATCAGAATCACCATGGAGAATTAATTTTATTTACATATACGTATCGCTGACATACGTCATTTATCCTTTTTCGAGGAGTTTTTTTTATATATTTTCTCTTTTGTTTATATATTAAATCGGTTTTCTTTTAATTCCTTTTTTTCGTTTTCGGTTTTGAAGAAATAAGTAGCCTCTTAATATTTTGTTGTTGGTATTCAGGACACACTACACTCTGACAAATCAGCTACCGTTGTGTCAAGCCACGGGACGCTTTTGTGCGGGCCAGCATCTCTGAAATATAGTATTCAACATTAATTTGCTTGATGTCCAAGAAAGAACAGCGAGTAATAAAATAGATGGAACAAACCGAGTGAAAGCGGAACTACTTATAATTACGTGCATAATGTATCAGAAACGCTTGGAAATAATTTTTCTAAGTATAAAAAATCTTCGATGACGCCTGGTGAAGCTGAGCCATCGCATCCAAAGCGAGATGCTCATTGCAATAAAGTTATCGCAATGTATCCCTGTATCTATTCTGTATCCCCTGGTGAGATAGGTGTAGTATATTATGAACTGATGGAATAACATGAAACTATCAATGGCGATGTCTACTAATACGTTTGAAACGAGCTGTACAGGAAAAATAACTGGAATGGTGAATAGACACAACAAATTAATTTTTTAGCACCGCAATGCAAGACCACATGTTCCAAACGTTGTGAAAAATTATTTAAAATGACAGGACTGGAAGTTCTTCCCCACCCGCTGTAGCTCTTTCAGATTACTACGTGTTCTAACCGAATAAATGTGTGTTATTAACATCCCGGAGTCATATTCACACACCTAATACAACGATAGTTTTATAATCAATAGAGATCTTACTTCATTTAAATGTTTTAACATGTTTATGTAAGGAGTTAATCTTACAGCATTTTGAAGAGGTTAGGAGAGTGAAAAGATAAATTTTGCTAATTATTAATATTTATATTTTTTTTTCTTATTTTAATTTGATACAGGGTGGGTATCCATGAATAAATAAGTGTCCAATTAGACAGAGGATGAATAAGAAGATAGTAGATGAATATGCGCATCCAAGCGGAGGGGACGCTAACAGGTTTTAACCTTGCCAAGCATAAACACGAGCAAACAGTACATAATAAGAACGATACAGTGGGTATCGGATATAAACTCGGGCTCGGTTTCATTTTCACAAACAAATACGTGCACAACAACACTGACAACTCGCCCGTGCTGAACAATTGCGAATTAATGCCAACGAAGAGTTCGATATTGTTTATGAAAAAATTACCAAACAGCCGTAACGCGTCTTAACACTTGGGCTAGGTTGAAATCCATAGGGGCCGACAACCGATTCTCTGATATTTCATTAAATGTGACCAACTCAGGTACCCATCACGAAATAAAATTGCCAAAAGTGAACATACCTCCCTTTTCGGGGGATTATATCGAATGGCAATTGATTTACGATTTATTTTGTATTTTGATGCACGAAACTTCCAGCTCTTAACGCCTGTAAAAATTGCAGTACCTGAAAGAATTTTTGTGTCAGGATGATAGATTCTCATGTAAGCCTGAGTCCTATTGACATAATTGTCAGGATAACTAAAGGGAATTTTATCGGTGCTTTAAATATGCTTAAAGACGGATATGATCGTAAGTGCGACATAATGAACGCCTTTTTTGAGAATCAAGTGCTCAATCATATATTGAGGAAATACAACCAACCAAAGCCGAACGTATCGGTCATTACTTACTTTATCACTGCCTATTGGATTCACCTTTCAAAGTACGCGTTTTGGTGGATATTTCTGGCGACAAGGCTTCTACAAAAAATTGCCAATGAGAATGAAAATTATGCTTCTCGCGCTACTAACGCCTTACGATACGATATGCAAGTTGATGGTTTGATGGCCGGAGCCGACAATGAATTCGATGTGATGAAAGTAAATAAGGATATCAGTGACTTGTTTCTACAGCATGTGATAAAAGCAGATGATTCCAGTGATGTGACCAAACTTCTAAGACATCCAGCCTGACGATCTACAATCATTTAAGGTATTTGGAGCGTAACACGTCGTTCACAAAACGCATAGTTATATCTGAGAGTTGCCTCGATTCTCTTGGGTGGCTTCAAAAGTTGTTGACGATCAGTTTAGAATGGGAAATGACTTAACTTTTCTAACTTTAATTTCGTTTTTGGTCAGAGAAGAGCATTGACGCGTCCTCTACTTATTTTTACGTGATTGCGTAGACTACTCGTCGCGAACCGGTGTTTCCGGATATTTAACCAATGCAAATTATTAATATGTACTATAAAATATATGTATTTCCCAGTACTTATACATTATCTCACCGTTTTCTCGTCTGTGAGAATAACGTTATTTTTTTCTCTAATTTTCCATTGAACTTATATTCAAGGTTAGTTCATAACAAATACATGTAGATGTTTCTTATTTTTTTTTAAACCAAAATGTGAATTAATTTACATCTAAACTGAGAATTGTCATTACAGGCCAATTTTAGTTAAATATCAGACGCGGTTGATTTTGCGCTATCTACGGAGGATTTTATGAACTAACCCTTTCTTTTGTTAGTCTAAAATTTAGGTAAAATCTGCGAAAAGCGAACAGCTTAGAACTAATTTGACTAAACTAATCTGACCAAGTCAGAAATAAATAACGCTATCTATTGATAACTGGTACAAAATAACATGATATTAGTTAGAACCATAATTTAGACTGACGGCTTAATGCTGTGGTTGGTTTTTATTTGTGATGTAATTTTAAGTATGTGACGCCAGGGACGCAAAACATCGCTATATAATCTACGTATAATAGAATACCCGACGACAACGGCGTAGATTACAATACGTTATGTACCTCGCCCAACCATGGTTTTGATAGTTTTCGGGCAAACTTAGAACAAACGTTGTTAAATATTCTTAAATTGCCCTAGTGTTTCCATCTAGAGTTGTTTGAAGCTCAATGTAAAAGTCCCGGATTCTCAAGATACAATGGAATAAGCAACATAAAGCCTCCAAAATATTTCACATACATATTTCAAATCTATCAAGTTCTGATCAAAAATCTTTTATCAAAGGTGAAAATATATTTCAATTATATAAAAGCGCAAGCTAAGCTTTACCAAGCATAATTTAACTATAGAAATTACTAATGTGACAAATCGCATCACAGCATCATCCCACAAAATCATATTTTAATTAGTATTTGCTTTTAATGACTAATCTCTGGGCAAAATCGCATCGAACACAAAAAACTTGTCGAATTTTATTTATTCATTTATTTCAGCTTAATAGATTATTCCCAACCATTTTCTCCCATTTTTTTTTGCTCGGCATACAACCAAACGACTATTTCACTTTTCATTTCAATATATAAATTATTAAAAAGAATTATTTTGCAACATTATACGAAACGAATAGAAAAACCCAATAACAACCAACATAGAATGAAGAATTTAAGATAAAAAATAAAAGTTGGATAAAATTGGAAAACCAAAATCAAATCAAAATATCGATTTTATATTTTTGTGTGTGTGTGTGTGTGTTGTGCAGAGTGTGCTGCCTGCATCTACTACATTATACTCGAATCAAAAAAGCTCTGTATATTTTCATAATGAACTCACCCTCCCGAACATTTTTTTTGTGATAAAATTTCTACCCAAATTTAATTCGAACAAGTTGAAAATGCTCGTCTAGCAACAAAAAAAAAAATAGAACTAATATTGTTGCATTCGATAGTTTGTTAGTTATTACGACGACGAGTACATTTTTATACTTCCGCAATGGTATGACGATAAAAAGCAAGTACGAGTACTTACAATTTTGGGGAAATACATGTACATAGTCTGTATTGCATGCAATATGGTATTACATTGCACGTCGGATGTCTATAAAAACGTAACAGCACTGACATGGTTGGTGGATGTTTGCTGATGGTTTTGTTACGATAAAAATCGAATTCGTTATTTTTTGTGGTACAACACACACGCACACACAGCATCCAAAATAGATTGTTTACGGTGACATGGCTTGTCGGTAATCTTGTTTTGGTATAACCTAGTTAAATCGAAGTTGCACATATAGATAAACAAACATTTAAAAACAAATTTATGTAAGAAATAAATTGACTATTGTGACTTGAAAAAATATAATAAAAAAAAAATTATATTGCATAGTAAAATGCTCCTTTAACCTGAGTTTAAAAATTTATTTACTCAAAATTTAATCGTACAGGCGGTCAGTTTTGTTGGTTACGTAAACTTTTGCTTGAAATATGGATGTTAAAGTTTTTTAAAATAAGCGATGCGTCTACTTAAGCAGTTCACACCTATCAAAGTTAGAACCACCATTGATGTCCTGGCAACACAACGTGATTTGTCAGACACGTACAAACTTGTCTTGATATATATTTTTAGATAAGAAATTCTTAAATATAAACTATTTTTGTAATTCTTTAGTTTAATTTTGATTTTTGATAAATAAAGTTATTTTAAACTCGTTAACTGTCACCGAAATGGACTGGTCCTTGTTTGTCCGTAGTGCCACGGAAAAAGTTGTTATTGTTGATTTTTTTAAAGAACGTAGAACATACTATATATACAGTGCTTAATGAGAAAGTAGAAGCGTATAACAAAATATATACTACAAACCATTCTCAGCCCAATAGTTCAAGAAAGTATGACTGTAGAGGGGTTCTAT
Organism: Nephrotoma flavescens; assembly: GCA_932526605.1. Classification (NCBI taxonomy): domain Eukaryota; kingdom Metazoa; phylum Arthropoda; class Insecta; order Diptera; family Tipulidae; genus Nephrotoma; species Nephrotoma flavescens. The sequence goes on along the minus strand of OW052222.1, from coordinate 226,175,140 downwards.
GTTACTGTATACCATGAATTTTAATAGTGACCACACTCATGACGGAAGACTTTTCAACGGAAACAATCAACGTTGTGGTTGAAACATATACGATTAGAGCTTTAGACGTCTTGATCCTTAAATTTTGAAAACCATCAAGGTTAACCCGAGTGGATGAATATTTAACATTTACATTTATTTAAATCTTTTAATTCTTTACCGTTTTTTTTTCTAAATGTTATACTTATCAACATCATTGCAAAAATTGAGAAAGCTCTCATTGATGCTGCCACTTCTGGTACACAGATTTCCACCAAATATCGCAAGGATCTTCAAATTAATGATAAAGGTTTAATAAGTTTTACTTTGTCAGACCTAATTTTGTTTGAAATTTAATTAATTGTTTTGCAATTGTTGTTTAGATGCTACCACATCCAGTGGACTGATTTCGGCCAAAAATGACTTAACTCTCCCAATTTATGAAAAAAGATTAATTATAAAGTTTTATCTACCTTGGCTGTAGAGAAGCTAAAAAATGCATGGCACACCACTCGCACGAACACGCAAAGATTTTGTGGTAAATTTGCAAAAATGCTGTGGTCGAAATTTTTCATGATTACTAGACTTGATTGATTACTTCTTACTATCTGCCTCTTCTTTACGAAAGAAGCTTAAGCTTAAGTTTCATGCCGATCAGTCAATCCGTCTTGGCTTTGGAGAAGCTACATCATTTAGGGGGCACTGCGCACTGTCAACAATCAACAATTTTAAAGGTAAATAAATTTTCAAGGTAAGTTCAATGTTTCCGAAATTTATGTTTAATTCATAGATTAGAACTAAACATAAATTTAGGAAATATTGAACTTACCTTGAAAATTTATTTACCTTTCAAATTGTTATGCTTTAAATTTTAGCTAGTACCATCTTCAACGTCCCGACCGCCTTGGATCGGTCGATTCAACCCACTGGCTATCGATAAAGTTTTGTTGTATTGGAGGTTGCAAGTTTCCGTGTTGAGTTTTGAGTGTATAACAACATTTACGACTCTGCATATTAATCACTTTGTTGGAGGTAAGTTATCATTTTTAATAAGCACAATATTATCAATACTAATGTTTTGCATGCCATTTATTTCGTTGATGTAGATTAGTGAGATACTCCAGCTGCCATTTATTCCAAATATCCTGAATCAATTTTTGATTCATTTGCCTTCTGTATGGATGAAGCATTGACATCTATCAGGTTTTCACTTGAGAATTGAGTATAAAAAATGTGCTGGCGTCAAAAAGTCCAGATCATTGCTCGATAGTACACAAATCGGTCGTAAGTTGAGCATTGGTTCGATCTCCCACAATAGAGTGGCGATTCCTTCCATTGCATATGGCATATGCCCGCGAATAATTATTCATAAATGGTATTTTGTACTTTTTTACGCACTGCAAACTCCTATAGTCTGCCAAAATATTGGGAGCTCGGTGGAATAAATCTGAATTGGATTTGATAATAAAAGCTTACGGTAATATACGTTTCTTTGGTAAGGTCAGAAACAAGTTCGATGGGTACGACTTTAGTGGCGACGTATACAAATACACAAACGTATTTTTTGTAGACGATAGTCTTTCCCCAACTTTATCTACTCCAATATTAAAAAATGAACGAATAAGTTATACCCTGCCACTTGGCGAGTCACCCATGATTTGGTTCATTTATTTTACTTTGTAGTTTGTGCATTTCACACAGCTGTGCGGATGATCTTTCTAACCAGGCTTCAAGCCCATCATATTTAATCGCAGTGTTGCCATCATTAATGTTGGTCCAGAACGTAAGTTTATATTGTGATGTTCCCTTAGAATTATTTCTGCTAATTTATTCTTGGCCGTAAGTATCCGTTATCGATGTATTTTTTATTCTTCCACCAGCTCGCGGAATCATCTAGGAATGGTTTAAGTGATTTCAGGCTACTTGAGGTTGGTTATTTTTTATTGGGTTGTATATTATACTTTATTTCTGGTGGAAAATGCTTCACTTGTATGTGATTCTCTATTTTAGGTTTCTAAAGTTCCAAAGTGAGTAAAGATATGACGGAAAGGGGGTTTTTGGTGATTGGTTTAGTGTTAATTCGGTGTTGGGGTTTGAAGGTGTGTTGATTGACATCGTATTTCTTGCGTTCTAATAGATCGATTCTTCTTATTTTCTGGTCAAATTTCCGGGTTACTTAGCTAAGCATTTATACATGAACCTCCATTTGGTTTCGTTAATTGATAGCATACAACAGAAGAATAATCATATTTAGAGGTATCTATGCAATGTTTGTTTGCTGTTTTTAGTGATTTCAAAATATCTACTAGTTCCCATGTTTCCTACTTTCACCAGTTTATTTCTATTTTTGAGCCATTCGTTTACTAAATCGTGTGGTAGCTGGCCAACCTTGACTAAATTTTTGAGCGACAGTGTTTGGAAAAATATTTTAACTCGGAGTGTTATGGGAGTCAGCCATCTTCAAGGGTCGAATATGCGACTTGCTTCTGATAAGATTTAGATTTACCTTAAATTGAAAACAATCAATTTTTGGGTTCCAACGCCCAACAATCGATTGTTTCCAATTTAAGCTCCAAAAATATTGATAGTTTGAGTGTTCATCGTTTCAGTAAGTTGAAAATTACTCTTTAGTATTTTATCATCATGGCTTAGCCATTTACTAAGTTCGAAGCCTGACTTCAATAATGTTGCTTCTATAATTTCCTTCAATTTTATATAACTTCGTTAGTTGAATCGGCTCCGGACATTAAGTCATCTTCGTAGACGTTATTTTTGATGTGGCTTACTGCTTATGGAAATATATATTTATATTTTTAAGTCACGGTTTGTAACTGGTAGGTAGTGAATAGTTTATGAAGCGTTTTTCTCTAAATTATATGCGCTGGTATCTTGTGTTCACTCCTATTCAACTCGAACCTGCCTGAATATTTTCTCAGTGTCAGCTGTGCAATTTTAAACATACGAACGCGGGTAAGTAGATAAAGTAGATTGAATGGTTGGTCCGACTATAACGAAACAATCATTTAAAGAAATTTCTGTGTTAGTTTGCGCTGCTCTCAAACCCTACTCTACGTTTAAATGTGTTATAGTGGAGCTTTCCATCTCGCCATGACGAGGAAGATAATATCCGTTTGGCTCCTTTGTCGATTATTTCTTTCATGTATCCAACGATGAGTATTTTGACATAAACTGTTTGGCTAGCGAACTTTGAATCTGCCTGCTGTGTACAATTTTTTTACTTTGAATACTACTGTGTACAATTATGGCCTTCTGGAAGTCTCTTTCGCAAAATTCTTCCTCTTGAGATTATCTAATGAATGGAGTTTCTACAGTCTCGATCTATCAAAATCTTTTCAGAAGGCTTTCGATGTTATTTTGCGGATTATTGAAAGTGACTGCAATGGATTGTTGCGGTCGAACTGCTTTTGGTTTGCCTATCTCCTACTTATCCATTCGTAAATTTGAATTTTGGAAGATCAGTTGGTAAAGTTTGGATCACCTAAGGGTAAGGATAATTATGATTTCGAACATGGCACAATGATTGGTTGTTATAACTCAACCAAGTAAACAAGTAATAGAAGTTTGACACAACAAGCCCAACAAACGCAATTAGTATATCACTAGGCTTTGTAAGACGAAATGCTGGTGAAACAGGGCCTTAACAATGGGGATTTGACGGATGGCGTCAAGAGCCAATGAAGTGTGGTTGTTGAATTGGCTGAAATACGTAGTAATCTAAAGTATGTATAGTATAATCATGAAAAGGAACGGCCTCGATATTTTTGCAAATTTACCATTTGCTGTATCGACGAAGACAAAAGAAAACGCGATTTTGAAAAACCTCTGTATGTGCTTGCGTTCTCCAACAGGTGATCCAACATGGAGCGAATGATAATGATTAACATCATAAATTCTTTAAATAATTTCCATTAAAAAGTAATTCTTCCACTCTACGGAACAATCATAGTCGACTCGACTCCCATTTCATTTCTTCTTGTTATATAAAACATTAATTGGTTTCTAATAAGATAGGAGTATTCAGTTACATTCTACAGTAGAAAGGGAAAATTTTAATTTAATAAAACTTTCAGAGAAGTAAATACGAGTAGAATCAGTTTTTACACATTATAGTGATAGTAAAAATTACGATGATATTTAATTCTGCTAATTAGAAGTAGTTTAAGTTGTTCACACAAATCTAGCTGTAAACTTTATTTAGTTTAATATTTTCTATTGTTGTTTAAAGTGCACAGAAAGAAAACCTATAAGGTAAAAATGCAACTCGACTCCCTGTTCTACTATGTGTAATACTACTCATCATTGGTCGTTCAATGGCTAACGTTCATGAAATTGTAATAAAAATAGACACTTGTTCGTGTGCCTACAAAAGTTCAAAAATTTCAAAAAAATCCAATGCTTGTTTAATTTTCTTGAATGTAGTTTAACAATTTATTTCAATGTACATATACCGTGCAACCAAGGTAATTTAATAAGAAACAGCCCAAATGACAGCTTCGATTCGATGTTTCATTGATTTCACCAAAGTTGTCACCAAATCTTGAGCTATTGCCTCCCATTTCTCTGCGATCGCCTATTGCAGCTCCTAGAGACTCATTGGAGCAATACCTCGGGCTCGAAATCTTTTTTCAGTTCGCCCCATAAATGTTCGATGGGATTGAGGTCCGAGAGGTCTCGCATCATTATTCTGTTTAACCCGGCTGCACTCGCCAGAGAACATGACTGTTCTCTATTGTTCTTCTGTCCAATCCAAATGCTCACAAGCGAACTGTAAGGGGGCTCCTCGGCGGACTGGGACCAATTTTGGTCCGTTTGCAGGTCTGTGTGCTGTCAGATCACCTTTTTATCGTTTTCTAACTGTCCATCGACTGAGTTTGACTTCGCGAATTTCTTGGAGCAGCTGTTCCAGATGAACCGCATTAAACGACAATTCCACAACAAAGTCGTCACAAAAAAGCGGTGATCACGCTGTGTTGTAACACGTGGTCGGCCAGATCCTTTTCGCCGTCTGTAGTCGGTTGAAATGTCGGTGATGAAATGATATTTAATTTGACATACTTTGATTCAAAAAAACATTTCGAATCGCGAGAAAAATTGAAAAAAAAGAAAAAAATGCAACGTGCGAATTTTTTGCACCCAAGTGTATATTTGTATGAACCATTAATAGTTTAAAGTCAGCTACATAATCGTAAGGACGACTCGTTAAAAACAAACTGAAATTTTCAGGAACGGGAATACTAATGTACATTTTGGGACTTTAAAATCTCAAAATAATTAATAAAATCATTACAGCTGAGAATATTAAATCGTGACGTAATTTGAGATTCCATAAAATTGGGCGAATTTAAATCATGGCTTGCCGTTTTAAGTGGCTAAATTTTTTATGAGCCAGGACTTTATATTATTGTTTTGGGTAAATTTCGGTGAAACTTATTAAATAATTATTTATTTGAAATACTATACATTTTGGCGAACATTGTGTATTGAATTTTTGTAGAACTCATACCTGTTTAAAATTCGTAGCCTTTGACTTTCACGTCGAACAGTCATGTTTGAGTAATTCTGTTGTTTTTTTTCTATAAAACATTTTTTTTAATAGTAATTAATTGGTGCAACAAATAGCCTCAGAGACAAGCTCTAATTATGGGTTTCGAATCAAAATTAAATGCAGTGAAATGATTAGCGGTGTACGATGACCGAGAGCCACCAAAACCAACCATGTATTTGACGAAATGTTGTTCAAAAAGCTTCAAAATTACCAACAAGGCAATATGCAATTTTGGCGAAATTTGAACTTGCAACGATCAGTTCCTGCAAACTCAGGAACACCGCGCATAGCATTGCAGAGTATTTTCTGTGTTTAGGAAAATACCTTGCAATGCATTCCACAAACGAATTGTTTCAAATAAATAATTCTTGTTTTTTTTTTCTTTACAACAGAATAGAAATTAAACTTCAAGAAGCAACATTAAAAAACCAGAGAGCTAACAAAAACAGCAAACGGACAAGGTTCCAATTTTTATCTAAAATAAACGTGTGATAATAAACCCGTATATAAAATGAATTGAAGTTTTGTGTTTTTATTATATATATATATATATATATATATATATATATATATATATCTATATATATATATATATATATATATATATATATATATATATATATATATATTTCTATGTAATTGGGGATTTTTAAGTGTTTATCTCATCCTATTTTACAAACACGGCAACCGCATTAAACCCCACAAACTACACGCCTCATTATAAATGAGCTGTCGTGCTCACAATGTAGTGTGTGGTTCACTAAATTGCTAATAATTTTATATAAGTGACGATATGTTCATGGATATGTTCGTAAAATGGTTGGTTTAAACTACATTTTTTTTTGTCATGAACTGTGCAATTTCATTTGCAATTCCTATTTATCGACAGCAACTCTAATAATGAAACTGATAAAGATAATTTTATTTAAATACCGTTTTCGGAACAATTAGAAGTAGATAGAAGTGGTTGAAATGTGCGATTGGACGCGACAACTGATTCATTGACGGAGGCCAGATTTTATCATTCACATCTCCCTACTTTTCTTCGCATCATGGTGCTAAGTGGCAACAGTTAAGCTACTAAAGCTCCACCCCCTACTATTCCAGATGACCATGCACTAATACCATATGTCCGTAAGGTATAAAGAATGAACCATTTCGGGAAAATAAGACAATTCAATGTCTTTTGCGATCTTGAGTTTTAACCGCAACACTTATATAATATTAATATAAAAACATTTATAAGGTATATGAAGTTATCCCAGCATTACACAACACTAACATATCAATAATCAATTTGCTCTACTGTGAAGTTAGCCCACGTCACATAATTTTTCAAAATGAATGTAAAAAGCTACCTAAGCGGGAATTTCAATGATTTTTATTTCAATTTTCATCCCGCTCGATAAAACGAAAATCATTTCGCCGAAACAAAAAGTGTTTCGGATCAAGTCTACCTGATTTTGAGGTGTACACTAGTAGCTGATTTTTTAAATAACTTTTAAATGAAATACTATTTTATTACGTGATTATCTGGCCTTCATTATGCTTGGAATATAACGCGGGCCAAGTGGTTGCCTCACTGTCCGTGACTTAAAGGCGAGCTCTTTTATGCACTTTTTCATAAGATTTTCGGAGACTTCTGATGTTATTTCAGCAAATGTTATCCTTAAGCATCCAAATTGTGGTTTGTTTATTGCTGTGTACTTTTCTCGTCAAGTATCTGGTCAATTCAGCGAATCGTGGTGGCCTACAGAACTGTTAAATAATTGCCTCTGACATTTTCACTGATGATATACCGTCGGATCAAAAACCGCATAATATAGTTACTCTACGTGGATGAACCGGTCTTTGGTGTATCAATTGCGGGTTTCCGCAGTACCGCGATAGTGCTTCGTCGATCATAATGATTTACTGCCACAAATGGTTTTTGCCAAAAATAAAATGTTTTAATAATTTCAGAACATATTGTTGCGACGTTAAGTTAAATTGTTATCGACCACTCTTTACGACTGTGAAATGTGAACTGACCACTGCTTTCAAAGACAAAATGGCGGCCAAACAAAATTGTCCTGGAACATAAAAAAAGAACCTTGTATATATACTCGTATGTAGTCGTACATAAAATTATTCGCACTGCTGGAGCTCAACAAATAGGAAAACTCCATTCAAATAGACGTACCCTAAAAGAGAAAACCGAGGACATTTCGTATACAATTTTTCTAAATGTTTTCTATATTTAATTACTATTTTATTGTAATTAACACTTTGCATGGTGATTGTGTTACAAAATAAAATTTCTACATTACATCCTGCAGCAATGGCCATCCGGTAAATGGCTAGGAATAGATAATGAGCATAATAAAATATTTAAAGATTGGCGTTTATTGTGTTACGACTGATGATTGTTATTTTAAAAAACCACTAACTTTTGGTTTGGTTTACATTTATTATGTACATAATTAGAATTGGGGGGTTCCTTTATCGATCGATTCGACAAATAGTAAATAGTACGCCCGATTAATTAAAAATTCTAATAACTAAATAGTTAAAATCTTATATTGTGTTGCTAATATAATTTTGATTACCTTTCAATATATAGTTAAAAGCATATAATATTGGTATTTACAAAAAAATCTTATATATTTAATTACTATTTCTATTCATAATTAATTTGTTTATAGTTCAAATACTGATATAGGATGGTGAATGGTGTCTAAAGCTTTAATGCTTTTGCTACACGTACTTTTGCTTTCCTTTTTATTGATTTAAGTAATTAATAGCCTAGCTATTTATGTATATATCTATCTACGTGTATATGTATTGTGAGTGCTAAATTGTCCAAATGTTATGTGTTGTTGACCTAACGTCTGATGTGATCTGTTAACGTAAATATTTAAATAAAATATTATTCGTTTCAAAAAATATGGCATCAGCTCTCGTTTTATATCAACTCCTATATAGATTTCTAAGTAAATAGTAACTATGTATAAAGAAACAATAACTCTGTACTCGTACGTAGACAACAAATAAATTTGGAAACAAAATTGAGTTATTTCTGGTTTTTCAATTTTATCAGATTTTCCGCCCGCCCCAAACCAATATGTTCGACTTTTAATTATTTCATACCAAACAATTAAATTCAATTAGTACTCGTATGTCTGAACGAGTTATCTCAACAAATAGAAAAACATAAAACTTTTGACCACATTTTCCAATCTATATAGATTAGGTATTGGAAATTTTTCCTAAAATTACCTCACTCATCCCACCATCGTTCATGATAAAAATAAAAATCTTACCGTTTTTTTTTATATCCGTATGTTATGTGCAATTTTTACCAAACCATCGCACACTGCAAAAAATATAAAAGTAAAAATAAAATAATTAATTGATTTAATAAGATAAATAGGTTACATAATATCTGTAGAAGCACTGAATAAAAATAATCAATTATCTGTCAAATTAGACAATCGAACTCAATTCAAAATTTACAGTGTGAAAAATTTTATTAATTGAAAAGTTTTGGTTAGAAAATATAGTGCGATGCGACATATGATCGAATTTCACACCTGAGTTGAGTAAAACTCCTTACCTACCCCATCTTAACACATTATAGTTGTTATTAATTGAATAAAGTTTTTTTTTTGCTTTTAAATAATATAAATTTATTTATTTATTATATTCAATTAGATGGGAAATTTAATTTACTGTTTGATTTATTGTTTCTAATAAATTTTAAATGAAAATTCATTAAGATAATTTCAAAATGATAAATGAGAGATAAATGTGCTCACTGTGTTGGAAAATTGAATAAATTTATACCGAACAAATTTATATTATGTACAGCAATGTTCTTAAATACTTAATTTAATTTGGCTGATTTTCATATTTAAAAGATATACGTAAATTATATGATAAATTATTGTTTTGATGAAATACTATATAAAGTTCGTTTCTGGGCACATCCCATAAAGTATCACAGTGGAACCTATAATATCCCAGCCAGGAAGTCATTGACGACTCACTAATTATCATTTGTCATAAGTGTTGATGATATTATCAAGACATCGGCCGTATGTGAAAAGTCCTAAATGAATCGTATGTCACTTGTCTGCGAGATGAATTGCCTGTGGTATTCCCAAGATGATTCAAATATGGGTTGTGTTCGTTTGTCCGACTTTTAAAATCCCGATTTTCAAAATCCCGACTTTCAAAATCCCGACTTTCAAAATCAATTTAAAAATTTAAAATTTAAAAAAAAATTATATATTGTTTTTTTAAAATTCGGGATTTTAAAAATCTTTGTGTAATGAGTGCAATGTATAGTAACGGGGTTGGGTAGGATTCGTCGGGTTGGGTACGATTTGCCAAATCTAAAATTTCAAAAATTAAATTTAAAAATCAAAATTCCAAAAAACAAAATTCCAGAAACCAAAATTCCAATAAAAACAATTCGTAAAAATAAAATTCCAAAAAAACAAAATGCCAATTTTCAAAATTCCAAAACAATCCATTTTATGCCATGAAAATATGAAAGGCCTTTAATATTTCCATGGTATAAAATGGAATTTGTAATTAGGAAATCTATTAAGGTTTATTCAACGGTATCTTGCAATTTGCTAAAACCGTTAGTTATTTATTAATGATAGTTTACAGTTATTTATTAATGATGATATTAATGACCCCAATTAACAAAAATATAAAATTCCATATTACAAAATACCATAACATAAAAATCAAAATTCCAATTGAGAAAATTCCAAAATTTATTTATTTTAGAAAAAAAAATCCATATACAAAATTCCATTTTTTCATTAATTTAATAATAATTGCAGCATTTCGCAAAAAAATCTAATTGGTTTATTTCAATTAATTTAAATATTATTATTTAACTATTTCAATTAATTTAATTTAATTGTTCTGAAAAACTATTATTTATATTTATTTTATTCAAAAAAGATTGCCGTTGTCTATACCAAATTGATTAACACCTATTGTTGTGATTAGGGTTGCGTTTTTTGGAATACTGGTCTCCTCTTGAGACATGCTAATATGTACTAAAAACTTGTGTATGGTACAGTCATTAATAAAAATAAATAAGCACTGTAACGGTTTTAGCAAATTGCGAGATACCATTGAATAAACCGTACTAGATTTCCTAATTGAAAATTTAATTTTTTGTCATGGAAATATGAATGGCGCGTGCACTCTGCGCATATTTCCATGGCAAAAAATTGGAATCTTTTGGAATTTTGTATATTGGAATTTTGAACGCATTTTGTTTTTTGGAATTTTATTTTTAGAAACTGTTTTTATTGGAATTTTGGTTTCTGGAATTTTCATTTTGGAATTTAATTTTTTGGAATTTTTGATTTGGCAAATCGTGCCCAACCTGTTTTTAGTATATATCAGCATGTTTCAAGGGGGGATCGGTATTCCACAAAAGCGCAACCCGGTTTTCTAGAATCACAACAATAAGCGTTAATAGTAGGTAGACAACGGGAATCTTTTTTGAATAAAATAAATATTAATAATTTTTTTTCAGAACAAGTAAATTAAATTTAATTAATTGAAATAAACAAATTAGATTTTTTTGCGAAATGCTGCAAATATTATTAAACTGGAAAAATGGAATTTTGTATATGGAATAAATTTTGGAATTTTCTCAATTGGAATTTGGAATTTTGATTTTTATGTTATGGTATTTTACAAAATGGAATTTTATATTTTTGTTAATTGGGATTTTGGAAATTCAAGTCAGTTGGAATTATTTTTTTGGATAACTGACCCGTTCACCGATTCGTCAAATTCAAAATTTCTAAAACGAAATTCCAAAAAACAAAATTCCAGAAACCACAATTCTCATAAAAACTTTTCCAAAAAATATAATTCCAAAAAATTTCCATGGGTATAAATTGGATTTTTTTTTTGGATATTTTCTCATAATTTATAATTGGAAATCTTTAATTAAGGCTTATTCAGAGGTATCTTGTAATTTGCTAAAACTGTTACAGTACCTAATTATTAATAGGTGTACTATACACAAGTTTGTTAGCGGTAAATATTGGTATGTTTGTAACCGGTGTGAAGTTTTCAACATTTATCAAAAGTGTAGCTACACAAATTAACAAAAAATAAAAATGTAGATACACAATTCAAGAAAAAGTGTAGAACTACATAAAAAAATATGTCAGGGTTGAATTTGTGTATTACAGAATTATTGGTGTCGATTCCGTGTGATGAAAGTTCGATTTTCTTTCAATTTAGAACCTGAAAGATACATAGAAGATTTCCACTGTTTCATCACCAATTTTTGATTTTTTTATCACCTAATAATTCTATATATTATTAACTACATAGTTACTACAATTTTTAGTGATACGCGGAATATCCCTGCGACCTTCGGGGAATTTTTTTTCCTTAAGTGTAAATGGAAATAATATCGTAAAAAGTGTAAACCGGGTCTTGTGGATGCTTAATGGCCATTAACACTTAATTCTGGAAATGGCAGCACAACTCTGAGTATACTGGCATTTCAGGGACACTTTCGAAAATTTTTGGTCATATGCAGCATATCACTGCGACCTTCGGGGAATTTTTTTTCTTAAGTGTAAATGGAAATAATATCGTAAAAAGTGTAAACCAGGTCTTGTGGATGCTTAAGGGCCATTAATAATTAATTCTAGAGATGGCAGCACAACTCTGCATTCTTGCGACCTTCGGGGAATTTTTTTCCTTAAGTGTAAATGGAAATAATATCGTAAAAAATGTAAACCGGGTCTTGTGGATGCTTAAGAGCCATTAACACTTAATTCTAGAGATTGCAGAACAACTCTGAGTATGCTGGCATTTTGAAGACACTTTCAAGAGTTTTTGCTTATATATGGCATATCACTGCGACCTTCGGGGAATTTTTTCCCTTAAGTGTAAATGGAAATAATATCGTAAAAAGTGTAAACGGGTATTGTGGATGGTTAAGGGCCATTAACACTTAATTCTAGAGATGGCAACACAACTCTGAGTATACTGGCATTTCAGGGACACTTTCGAAAATTTTTGGTCGTATGCGGCATATCACTGCGACCTTCGGGGAATTTTTTTTCCTTAAGTGTAAATGGAAATAATATCGTAAAAAATGTAAACCGGGTCTTGTGGATGCTTAAGGGCCATTAACACTTAATTCTAGATATGGCAGCACAACTCTGAGTATACTGGCATTTCGGGGACACTTTCGAGAATTTTTGCTTGTATGCGGCATATCCCTGCAACCTTCGGGGATTTTTTTACATTTTTTTACGATATTATTTCCATTTACACTTAAGGAAAAAAATTGCCCGAAGGTCGCAGTGATATGCCGCATATAAGCAAAAATTTTCGAAAGTGTCCCTGAAATGCCAGCATACTCAGAGTTGTGCTGCCATTTCCAGAATTAAGTGTTAATGGCGCTTAACCATCCACAAGACCCGGTTTACACTTTTTACGATATTATTTCCATTTACATATTCCGCGTATCACTAAAAATTGTAGTAACTAGTTAATAATATATAGAATTATTAGGTGATAAAAAAATCAAAAATTGGTGATGAAACAGTGGAAATCTTCTATGTATCTTTCAGGTTCTAAATTGAAAGAAAATCGAACTTTCACACGGAATCGACATCAATAATTCTGTAATATTTTGCTTATTTGAAATTTTTCTCTAGCGATTTTCCAATTTTTTTTGTAAAAGTATCGGATAAATAACAAATTCAACCCTGACATAATTTTTTATGTAGTTCTACACTTTTTGTTAAATTGTGTATCTACATTTTTATTTTTTGTTAATTTGTGCAGCTACACTTTTGATAAATGTTGAAAACTTCACACCGGTATGTTTGTAGGGGAACGGTTCGATATTCCAAAAAGATCCAACTCTGTTTTCTAGAATCACAACAAGAGTTAATCAATCCGGCGTTCCACGCTTTGATTCTTTCGTCGCGACTTTTTCCTCGTTTCTTTTCCCTTCACCTGTGAAGGGGACAAAAACGAGGACAGAATCAAAGTGTGAAATGACGGAATGGGGATCATGTTTGAGTAATAGTTTCTAAGAACAATTAAATTAAACTTAATTAATTAAATAATTATTTCTATATTTCTTATATTATAATTATTATTAAATTAATTTAAATAAATCAATTAGGATTTTTGCGAAATGCTGCAAATATTATTAAACTAATGAAATAATGGGATTTTGTATATGGAATATAAATTTTAAATAAATATATTTTGTCAATTGGAATTAAGAATTTTGGAGTTCCAATTGGAGTTCCAATTGTGATAAAATAACTTTTATTAAATCAGTAAATAAGTGTTGCTTAATTATGTGTGAAATATTTTAATTTTTGAAGTTACAAAAAAATATTAAATAAGAGGCCTATTACAAATAAAAATAAAAACAAATAATAAAAGGAGCAAATGAATATCTCATTGGTCAAATAAACGAACAAAACTAGTATTTTGACGTGACCAAAAAATAATTTGATCCAGGTGCCAAGCGAATTTCCAAATGGTTCCATACAAATTATATAAGGTGTGTTCATGGATACCAAGGAAGACCCCAATACAGTTCAGAAATCTGGACTATTCTCCAGAACCATGGGAATAATTTCCCTAGAACACAAAATTCGATTGAGGCCTGGCACGCCTGACTAAAAATAGTAATCGGAAGACCTCATGTTGGAATCTATAAGTTAATCGAAGAATTTGCAAAGGATAGGTGATGATATATGCAAAACACGCTTTGAGAAATGGAAAGTTGGTGAACGCGTCCCACTAAAAAAAAAGCGGAAAGAAACAGCAACATTTTATATGTTGTTGTAAATAGAAACAATACTGATAAAATTATTTATTCAAAAAAATATTGCTCATGCTATAAAGTTACATTTAGAGCGCTTAACTTTATTTATTTTATCATTAAATATTTCATCAAAAGCTCAAACGTTCTTTTCAGGACAACGAAAAATATATTTTATTAAAAGGACATATTTATAGAAATCCAATTTTGTAAATTAAATTTTACAATTTAAATTAGAGCAGGCATATAATTTCAAAAATTCTAGAATAATTCACATTAGAATGCAAATTATATCCGATAACTTAAATTTAACCAAGATCGGTCAAAAGCAACCGAGTTCGTAATATAAATGAAGATAAAAAAACAAAATTTAATAGCTCTTTAATATTTTTAAAAAATCTCGACTTTTGTCGTGGTTTTTAGATTTTGAAAGTCGGAATTTTGAAAGTCGGGATTTTTTTTCGTAATTATGATAATTCGGTTTTTGCAATTCGGGATTTCCCGCACCTTCAAATATAATAATATATGTCTGAGATAAAAATTAATGTTTGTTTATATGCTTAGGTAATTAAAATATTTTATTTAACTAAAGAATAATATTTATAATTTATTTTTAATAATGCAATAATATTGTTACGAATTTGCCTTGTCAAAAATAAAGTCCTTATCACTGGATTGTGAATATCGTTATAGAATTTGACGATTATGACAACAATTCGCGTAATTTACATACTTCTAGAATATTCGCGTAAATACCGGAAATAATCTCTGTATAATTTCCAAATATTTACCTAATATTTATATTTACACCACTAATGGAATATTCCTGAAACATTCCAAAAATAAATTTCCCACTCTTATTTTACCAACACTAAATCACAACAGTAAATAATGTCCACAATTATTTATTAATTCACTTAGCACATCATTTACAACTTTTAAATACACTTTAATTTTCACTTGACACTACTTATAAATATTTCGCAATGCTCACTTTCGTTTGTAATATTTCGCTCGCGTATCGAATCTCCCAAATGACTAAGTAAAACTGAGATTGTGGTTTGTTAATTGTTGCACTCATATTTATACATAGATCGAATATTCTAAATTCTGCTACACAACAAACTGAAATAAAATCTCAATTACAAGATAGTATGGATAATTATAGGCCTATTATTAAGCTAACTAAATGCTATATTAAAAAATGTTCGGCTCCATTCCTTCCAACTGAAACGCGGGTTCTGCTAGCTTTAGAAAAAGGGTACAGAATAGATATCAAAAAATGATTTAAAAACAATTTTAAAATTAAATGTTAATTTTAGGCTAATTAAATTCCCTATTTAGTTTTTTTTATTCTGCTCGATCTAGAAAATGTATGCCTTATCATTTCAAAGCTAGCAGAAGCAGAACCCAAATCGAAAATCGGACCAATAACAAAATTAGAGCGCAATGCAAGATTAATTGACATACAAATAATTTTAGACTCATTATGACCTAATCATAAAAAGTTTTAGGCTCCACCCGTTAGGGTTTTAAATGATTAAATGAGCCGTAGTTTGGTCAAGAACGAGTGGAGCCCAAATTTTTTTAACGGGCATTTAACTATGCCATAATGAGCCTAAAATTATTTGTATGTTGATCTTGTATTGCGTTCTAATTTGGTTTTACGTCCGATTTTCGATTTGGGTTCGGCTTCTGCTAGCTTTGAAATGATAAGGCATACATTTTCTAGATCGAGCAGAATAAAAAAACTAAATAGGGAATTTAATTAGCCTAAAATTAACCTTTAATTTTAAAATTGTTTTTAAATCATTTTTTGATATGGGTTCTGTACCCTTTTTTTAAAGCTAAGCCAGCAGAACCCACGTTTTAGTTGGAAGGGATGGAGCATAACATTTTTTAATAAAGAATAATAATGTATAATATTTAATTAACCTAATAATAGGCCTATAATTATCCATATTATATCTTGTAATGTTCTGCCGTGGGTTCTGCTAGCTTAAGGGATGTCAAAGTCTACCATATTTAAAAAAAGTATAAAAGGCCGCAAGACATTTTTTTAAGTTAAAGTGAATTTCACAGTAAACGATCAAACTTCGGTGCATCCGTATTTCCGAAATTACCATATGCCATGTTAATTTTTCACTGTAACAAATTTTTGTTTCAAAAATATAACAGCTAGCCATGAAATTATGAACAAAATTTTATGAAATCACACAAAAAAATGTAATTTTGTTGCCTTAGCATTCATAAATTTTCTTTTGTTTTATTAATTTTGTTTTACATAAAAAGCTAGACCATTATAGTCAAACGTAAATTATACTATACACACTACAGTGACAAAACCCGACGTTTATGTAGTCTGATCTGAAAACCTTTGTGAAGATATTCCACATAGAGAGCGGCAACAAAGTGATGATCTCACTTTCCTTTGCTCAGACAGCGTTTTAAATAAGGGCCTCATAAAAATTGAAAATCAGGAAAAATCGGGCGTATTTTGGTCTTCCCTGGGTAGGCGTATATAGTCATGCCTTTCTTATATTTATCCCAAAGCAACAAAGGGATAGATGACGAGGATAGTTCACAAATAAATGCATAAATCAATTCTCGTCCAGAGTGTGTTTTGCAAAATTGGATCATCTAAAATATATCTTGATTCCTTTGTTGCTTCTTGGTACGTTTCACAACTTTTCATCCATTCTGTTCGTTCCAATTAATTAGCTCCAGTCTCATATCGAAGCAATAGTCTAAGTTAAAAGTTTTAAGAATAATTAATGCTAGTGTTTGACTCGTCCCAAACATAGTCAACCAATATTTCTACAGATTTACCACAGGCTCATTTTGGTTGAGTTTGAACAATGCACTAAGTTTCGTATCTCGTGAAAAGACACGGTCTGTTGGAAGTAATAGATTCCCTACGCGAAAGCAAACGTTATTCTCATTCTGCAAATGAACTGCAATGACATGACTTTTCTTTAAAAATTTTGGGCTTCACTCGTTATTGACCAAACATCAGGTCATTTAACTAAAGCTAGCAGAACTCAAATCGAAAATCGGACCAAAAACGAAATTAGAACAAAAAATAGGATCAATTGACATACAAATAATGTTAGTAGGCTCAAGATGCATTAGGAAATCTCCAAATTGCTTGCGATGTATTGACGTAGCTCGAATCCACTCACGTTAAATATTCATAGTGATTTTTTTTCGGATACCGAAATATGAGCACAATCGTCTGTACGATTGTATTTGTTGTAATTGTTTTGTGTTGCAACGTTGATATGGAAGTTATATTTTAGACAAAGAAATGGATTGTACGGGACCATCCGCAGCTCTTGTCATTGCAACGGCCGGGAAAAAGTTTTATTTCGTCTGTCGCCTTTTTTTGTACTTGGGATATCCGTTGACGTTTTCTAATCTAACATCTTGAAATTTCTTTGAAATCATCATTAAATTGTTAGCAAGTGACGATCGTCACTTTCGAAATTATTTAACTTTACCCGAAACACCACGCTACCAAATTTCGCCGATGTGCCCCTTTTGCCAGGCCTCAAGGCCTTCTACGTTTTTTTTTCATTTCAAATTCCTATCATAAGTTAGGTGCAACGAAACCTTGGTTCGCTCAACACCATCTCCTTAGGCAGTTTCAAGGGCTTGTTTTTCCACTTCATGAAACATTTTTATTGATTTTGCAAGTAAATGGTTACTGTGAGATTTTCTGGCTTCATTTCCTTTTCAGGTTGCAGTGTTTCAAGCCATACGAACCATCTAATTGAAGTGGCTTGGCAAAGGCAGTTAATGTACACGATGATCAGTAATCGATTTTTTTTAAGAAATGTTGTTTCATTACTGACTGCACTTTCCGCCAGCTCTCGAAATTCTGGGGCAACCATCCTTTATTCTTTTATTGCGAGTGATTTAGTTCCAAGATATCGTAATTAATCATTTTTTAGTCGTGCACCACGCTATTCAGGTGTTGCAGCTGACAATTTAATACCGTTTTTGATTTGTACGTAAATATCGATGTTGATATATTTTCTAATGCCAAAGGGCTTCGGAAACGACACAAACGATTTTCATGAAAAATGATTAAAGAGGTTTTTCGAGTATCAGAAATTAATTGCTATGGGTCTTAGTTTCAGGAAAATTCGTTTAGAGGTCTTCCAGTAGGACCTTGGGTTCCTTCTTATTTTTTTGTCTTAGCTCAAACGTCTTTGATGAAAACTATGTGAATTTTTCGAGTACCAGGAATCGATTGCTATGAGTCATGATTTTGCAGGGTTTAGGTTAGGGGTCATCCGATGGGGCCCGAGTCCCGTTACATTTGGTTCGCATGATTTTATTAAAAATTGGTGGAGAGGTTTCATTTACCAGGAATCGATTGCAATTGGCTAAGATTTCATGAAAATTCGTTCGGGGTCGAACCCTTTTATTCAGAGAGTCTTCTGGTGGGGCACGAGACTATTGCTTAATTTTTTTTCATCTCCGACGATTTTTATAAAAAATGCTGGAGGTGCGTTTTTGAGTAGCAAATACCGATTGTGATGGATCAGGAATTTGTGAAAATAAATTTAGCGAATCATCCGGTGGGGTCCGGTTTTCATTTTTATTTTGATTTAATTGCAAGGAATCTAATTGCTATTAATCCCGATTTCTAGAAAATTCGTTCAGAGAATGGCATAGTTGGCCATGGTCCGTGGGTGCCTTTTTTAAATTGTCTTTGGCTTGCTCAAATGGTGAGGGATGTTTTTCGATTGTGATGATCGCTAATTTCTGGAAAATCCGTTCAGAGTGTCGTCGGGTGGGGCACGGCTCCCTTTCTTTAATTTTTTCTAGCTCGTATGGTTTTTTGTAAAAATAGATGGAGAAGCGTTTTCGATTATCAAAAACCGGTTTTGATGGTTTTTTATTTCAGGAAAATACACATTTGGTGTTTCTTTGACTTTATATTCTGTTGTTTTGTTTTAATTGTTTTCGTTTAGATTATAGCTGTAATTTTAATTTTGGTCGAATAAATCAGGATCGTGACCCCATATTTATTTTACTATGAAAAAATTGTGTATGCAGCGTTATTTGAGTTAGGCGACTTTGATAAAATGTAGCCGGAAACTATTACAATGAGTTCTAATTTCTGGATAATTCGTTTAGGGTTTCTCGGATAGGCCATCATGTTGTTGTGGTGAACGAAGTGATTACAGGAAGGCTTGATTTCCAGTTCCAGATAATCCAATCAGGAGTCGGCCGTCATGTTGCGCCATTTTCCGTCATGTTGCACCATGCTGCATAGTGTTGCACCGTGTTGCATGATGTTGCGGGAGGTTGCATTCTGTTGCATCATGTTGTGGGATGTTGCACCATCTTATTTGAAGTTGTATTAGCGTCATATTGCACCATCTTGCATTATATTGCGTAATGTTGTATCATGTGGTGGTGGGTCGCTTCGTGTTGTGACTTTCGTTAATCAGATATGTTTCGTTGTTTTTCATCATATTCCAGAATGTTGCATCATATTATGTTGGTTGCGTTACGATAGCCTTAGATGGTAGTGCTAATCGCGTCCTTTAGAAAATGTTGATTGCTGTGAGTTGTAGCATTCGCTATCTAATTAATATTTTGACCTTAGTCCCTTCTTCACATTTTGTTCATACTCAAAAAATTTTTATTTCGTCTTGTGTCGCCCATCCTTCGGTAGGGCCAGGCATCCTTTTTTAATTTTTTTCTGTTCGAGCGATTTAACAGTGTGACGTTATTATTATTGTTCTATTTCACAAAGTAACAGTAAGTAAAGTAATTTTGGACATTTTCAACATCGAGAATTAATCATTCGCGACCAGTGATTTTCGAGTTGGTATCTGACAGAGTGTGTCCTCTATACGGCCTAGACGGATTTACTGATTTGCGGGGGACCTAATGAAATTGGGCGGAAATAGGTCCATATAAAATGATGATCAAAAATACTTTTCTTCTACAAAATTTCGGCTAAGTTTTCGTTTTAGTTTTAGAAAAATTTGTTTATTTTGTGATATTTTCGTCAACTGTGCCCATTCGATGCAAACAAGTGCTTGAAATTGTTTTATGTATAGAAGATAAATATTTGTCATCTTCTGTACTTAAACACCATACAATTATTCATTTGTACCAAGGATGAGTTATAATTTCGAAAAAAATATTTCAAGGCATCCGGTAAATGGTGGCGCCTTATCAAAAAACGATGAGTCCTAATGTCAAGAAAAATCTGTTTAAGTAGGAATGCAGAGAGAAATCTTAGCCAAATTCATATACCGAGTAACTTACGAGTACATATACGAACGGTATATATACGAACTAAGTATATATAGATTCAACTGAGCCCCGCCTATTGCTTAATTTATAAATATCATAATGTCGATAATAGGTCGACAATGCCTTTATATACAAATAAACATATAACATACTTGTCAAATATTTTGAAATATTGAAAATTTATAAAAAATAAAAAAAAACAAAAGATAGAAAGAAATTGACATTTTCCTTAAATGATTTTTCGACAGTATTTTTTCTCATAGCTCTTTAAATAGAGCGAGATTGTATAGCCCATTGTTTGATTGATTAAAAATTATGTCAACAATATTAGAAAACAACAATGCGGAAAATGTCCTTTTTCACATAATACGAAAACAATATTTTTTTACGTATCACCGAACGATCATTTCAATTTTAATTATTTTTTCAAGTCCTAATACATATGTCCTGAAAGTGTAATCCTACGAATTATCTGTAATAGAATAATTAAGGATACCGATGTATACAAAAAAATAACCAATTAATTAAAAGGATATATAAAATATCCTTAGATGAAAACACCCAAATGAGACAATTAGATTAATGGGCATTACACCAAATTAAGATTTTCCTGTCATGAAGAATTGCTTTAGATCCGGTGTTGTTGATTTATTGATTGTTTTAGGTCAACTTAAAACATAATTTCGAAACTGCACAAACTGATGTGACCCAGTTTTATTAATGGAGCTTTTAAATTTTTATTTCGATTTGGTGATCAACTTTCTATGTATATTTAAATAAAATAGTTATTGTTGAAAGCATTTAATCCGATTTTATAGTAGTCATAACAATTTTAAAATTACTTTATTTTATAGGTGCTAATATGTATGAGTATGGGTGTGTGTATGTGTGTGTGTGATTGACAGATAAAATTTATTTCTAAACAATGGTTGGTCCTTAATCCCAGATTAATAAAAGGAACAAAACGTGTTAAACAATCGAACGAATTATTATTTTTTTAAATTGTTGGAATCCGGTTTGGTTCGTACGTCAGCATATCACACAAATTCTCTAAAAATCAATATATGTGATTCAAACTTTGTGTTACAATTATTTTGGGATATTTTTAATAAAAATCTACCGGATTGTTTTTGTTGTGCTAAAAGCTTTTTGTTTCACTAAAGCTTTATATTGTACGGAATAACTAAATTGTCTCAGTTAAATAAGCTACAAAAACATCAATGTAGACATTATTACCGATTCCGTTTTAGGCTCGTTTGCTCGTGACCCTTCCTCTGGGTAGACCTTTCATCAAGATCTGTTGATTTCCTACTACTTAGCCTACAAAATAATAGTCTGGCGTTATGCGGCCTATCAATAGCAAATGTGGGCTATTTCTTTCAGATTGAGGTCTTTATTTTCAATTTGCAAAAAAAGCTTTATTCGTAATCCGTTAGTATTATCCTTGGTGAACAATAGTGGCGTGGCATTTATGTTATCTTATTCCTGCGGCATTGAACTGATTTATCCTTGATTCAAATTTTTTTGACAATTTTGTGATTTTATCTATGCGCGTAATAAATTTCTATTTCTTTACCTCCATTTCGGGATTGGTGTTTGATTCCCGAAAAATGAAATGGTAACACCAATTTCAGAAAAACGACATGTCTTTGCTCACAATCCGGAAAATTTTACTATATTATGGTAGACAAACTATAGGCAGTCAACATTTTCGGGCTGAGGGTAAAATTATAAGGTTTTTGATGTATGTATAAAGTTATCCCCAGGGTATATTCCCGAAATTAAAATAAAAATCAAATCAGACAACACTAAAATAATTATGTTCCTCTAAAATCCTAAATATTTACATGTAATTCGTTTTGGAAAAACATAACATTTTAATTTATCGAATCAGAGCTATATGGTTTTAAGATGGACAGTGGATGCAACGGGGCTCCCTGAATTAAAAAAAGTTGAAATTAAAAAGTTGGACTTATAAAAACAGTGTTTTTATATGAAAAAATGGGACCTTTTTTAAGTCATACTTTTAACAAATTTTCTGACTTAACAAAGGTGTTTTACAAAAACAAATTTAATTTCAAAATGAAACAAGAAAGGCATAGCTATTTTATGTCATTTTACAAATATATTTTTTAATTCATTTTCAAAATGACTTAAAAAAGGCATATTTTATTTCACATTGCATGCGTAATTTCACGTTTTTAAGAAAACGGTTTCTTGTTTCTCTTGTTACAGTTTTTTGTTGTATTGTAGAGAAAGCTAAAAAACGAAGAAATGCATTTTCATAAATTTCAATTCTGAATTATTATTTGTGTATTAATTCTGAATTAAAATATGCATTTTTTTATTCATTTTGAAATTTGTAATTGTTTCTTATACATTTTCATTAATTTTCATAAGTTGAAATTTTGGAATGGCTTTAATTTTCATCTTACAATAAAAGCCCGATTATCTGGCATCCAATTAACCGGAACACTCAGTTAAAAGGAAGTTTAATTTTTAGGTATATTTTTCTGTTTCTTTTCTCTTTCATATTCATTTTTTTAATTCATATTGAAATTATCAACTGTTTTTGAAATTTTTATTTTTTTTTTACATTTTCATTAATAAAAGCACTAGTTGAAAATTTTGAATAGCTTTCATTTTCATATTACAGTAAAAGCCTGATTATCCGGCAACCAACTGACCGGGACACTGAGTTAACCGGAATTTTAGTTTTTAGGAATATTTTTTGCTCATTCCTCTTTCTTTGCCGGCGAATTGGGTTGTTACTGTAATATGAAAATTAAAGCCATTCCAAATTTTCAACTAATGCTTTCAATAATGAAAACGTGCAAGAAACAATTGCAAATTTCAAAATGAATAAAAAAATGCATGTAAAAGGGAAAAGAAAGAGAAAAGGCAAAAAAATTCATTAAAATTAAAATTCCGGTTAACTCAATTTTCCGGTTAATTGGATACCAGATACTCGGGCGTCTATTGTAATATGAAAATTAAACCCATTCAAAATGTTTAACTAATGCTTTTATTAATGAAAATTTTCCAAAAACAATTGCAAATTTCAAAACGCATATGAAAGAGAAAAAAGCAAAAACATCATAAAAATTAAATTTCCTGTTATAACTGAGTGTTCCGGTTAATTAGATACCAGATGATCGGGCTTTCACTGAAAAGTAAAGCCATTTCAAATTTTCATCTAATGCTTTCATTAATCAAAATGTGCAAAAACAATTAAAAATTACAAAATGGATTAAAAAATACATATGAAAGAGAAAAGAAAGAGACAAAAGCAAAATAAAATCCTAAAAGTTAAATTTCCGGTTAACTAAGTGTTCCGGTTAATTGGATGCCGGATAATCGGGCTTTTCGTGTAGTATGAAAATTAAAGCCATCCAAAATTTTCAACTAATGCATTCATTAATGAAAATATGCAAAAAACAATTTCAAAATGAATTAAAAAATGCATATGAAAGAGAAAAGAAAGAGACAAAAGCAAAATAAATCTAAGTGTTTCGGTTAATTCGATGCCGGATAATTGGGATTTTACTGTAATACGAAAATTAAAGCCATTCAAAAGTTTCAACTAATGCTTTCATTAATGAAAATGTGCAAAAAACAATTGAAAATTTCAAAATTAATTAAAAAATGCATATGAAAGAGAAAAGAAAAGAAAAAAGCAAAAAAAAATCCTAAAAATTAAAATTACGGTTAGTTGTGTGTTCCGGTTAATTGTGTGTTCCGGTTAATTGAATGCCGGATAATCGGGCTTTTACTGTTAAATATTTTTACGTTTTATTTCGATCTTAAACATTTTCACATTTTATTTCATTTTCTAAATGACTTAAAAATACACATTTTATGGCATTTATAAACATACTTCTTAAATCATTTTCAAAATAACTTATGATATGCATAAATAAAGTTCGCCTATTTTTATTTCATTTTCATTACAGATTTTAAGTCAATATTAAAATGAAATAAAAACGCTGGTTTTAAGTCCGGAAAAACAACATTTTTTAGTCAGTCTTCAAGGTCTCCACAACAACGAATGATTTACAAAGTGTTCCATCAACACCCAGCCGGAGTGCGTCGTAGAGGAAGACCGCGACTGCGCTGGAGGGACGACGTCGAACAAGACCTACTCGTATTAGGATGTCGAAATTGGAGGACGAGAGCGATGGACCGAGACGGATGGAGGACCATAGTGTGGGCGGCAAAATCCCTTCAAGGGTTTTAAAAAATAGAGAGAGAGAGTAAAGCCTGTTCCTCCCGAACAGTACCAACCTTCCACCTCTGTTTGTGCTTTGTTTTAGATTATTCCCGAAAATTATTTTGGTTGGTGTGACCTCGGTCAAGTCGTGTATTGCTCATCGATAAGCCACTGGGGCAATTGTATATGGCGATTCCAGTCGCACTGATTTTTATTCATAGCTTCTGAAAAATATTGCTATTACTGCTAATAAAACTCTGGTGTACTATTAAATCTTTCCATCTGAGTGAGGTAGAAAGACTTGTTCTTTTCTTATTTATGCCAAACAACTGACAAATTTCCTGGAATATCAACGATTCAAAATTTCTTCCTTAACTCCATAGCGGCTAATCCCGTTGTTAATTAGTACATCGACGATAGTTGTTGTTTCCTGATTACACCTCCGGCCATTACTGAAATTGTCCATCATCACTAATACATAGCTATTACCGTTTTCCGCCATATGGAGGGGTCCTACCACATCCATGACAATTTTCTCGGATGGTGTGCCGATGTTGTACTGTTGCATTGGCCCTCGACTTTTCTGTGTAGATCCTTTCATTGCTATGCACATTGATCAAATTACTTTTACCATTTTACTACCGAGTGTTTAGATCCGGACCAATAAAATTGGAACTAATACTTTAAAATTGGTTTAACATTGCCAATCGAGCTCTCAAATATTCGTTTAATACAGCCATTGTCTAAAAGAAGGCGGTCCCACTAAGGAGGTGATTTATCTGAAATTTAACACCAACTGCTCCTTCCGAATTGATTCATCCAACCAATCCTCAGCGAAGTAGTATTTACATTCAACTTGACATGGCCGCCTTGGTACTGCGTCAGCATTCCGGATTGTATTTGATCGAAGACTTCAGCTAAGTCTCTCACGTGCTTCTCGAAAGTTTTTCCCATTACGATAATATCCTCTAAATTTAGATGCTACGTTTTCCAATGTCATGCTTTAAAAGTCGCTGGGGCATTACATAATCCTAATAGCATTACATTGCCATCACCCGTTGCCTATACTAAATGCCAAGCTGCCATCATTAAGCTTTCGATAATCTACACAAAATCTCATGCCGCCGTCCCTCTTTTCGACCAATAACATCGGTTAGCTTCACGGACTGTTTGATGTTTCGATAACTCCTGCCGCTCACACATCGTTCATCAATCAATGAAATTTTCTATGTGTTTGGCGAATCGGCGTCTCTATTCCGGTGTCAACTCTGTGTTTTACCATGGTGATCCTTCCTTGATTGTTGTTGACTTGTTCCAGAGATTTACACCTCTATTTGGAACTAAATCGTTGTGATTCAGCATTACTATGATTTTCCTGATCATTACTTTCGTCACTACTTTCTTACCTAGAATGAATGTACTGTCGTCAGTCGCTGTTTGCAATTCCAAAGCGTTGGAGATGATGACCTAGGTATCGCCGCTCGATATTTCTCTCGGTGTGCAGTCTCAATTAAAGCATAAGCAACGGTTTCATCGAAAGTGGCTTTCGGTGACAAAATCACCGCTCTTCGCGTCTATATAGATCTCGAATGCCATCGATAAAAGCATCCATCTTGGCTTTATCCATCGTACTCTTCAAGAGCTTCTCCGACGCGATCTTCATTTCGATGCGATATAGTTCTTGCTTGTGGCCACTTCCATATTTCCGATCCAGCGCCTTCATTTTCTCACTGTAACTGTTGCGATCATTTTTGGAAATTGTTTGCAGTGTTCTGGTGGCACCTTTTTTAAGACTATTAATTCTGCGACACGACTCACTTCAACCCATCCTTTAATTTTTTCAGTGGTTTCAAGTCTACTGCTATTTCAAACCGATTTGCTAGTTGTGAATAGAGAGAGCTATGGCTACCCCATCGTTAGAGGCAAGAAGACTCACGTTAAATAAGGACCACAACGATTCACGAACATAGTTAATTCGATCCCGTGTTGAATAAAATATTTCCGGTTACTGGTCTCCCGTAAACCAAGCCATACCAAACCCAAAACCATCATAGCCCTGTTCCCAACATGCAAATCGGTTTGAAATTAAAATTAGAACTAAGACGTTATATTAGCCAGCGATATATCTAGACAGGTGTTAGATCAGGCTAACCTTTTTGAAACCCTTTCTATACTGGAGCTTATATGTATACGATTCAGCGTCGCACAGAACACATTCAGTCAATGGCCTTTTACTGATCATGTTTTTATAGCACAACAAATGGCTCTTCATTATTTTATAAAATCCCAGAATTTTAATTTTTTACTTAATTTTTAATTTTGATTTAAATATTTAAAATTTGAAAAAAAAAATTCTGGGCTAGAATACAATTTCGAGATTGAACGAAATTTCGAAATTTTAAATTCTGGGCTGGAATATCATTGCAGTTTTAGTGTTACCCGATGATTTTTTTTTTATTTTCCTGCGATGAAATTCTGGGCTAACTTCTCAAGGGTCCTATAGTACTGGACATGGAAGATTGGTCGGCCCATGAGTTTTCCACAACGACAGGGAGTCGTAGTTGTGTTTCTTTTAATTGCAGATCGTAATCTGTTGATGAAAATTTCCTTTTGGTACTTCCCGATCCAAACGCCAAAGCTTTTAACCATTGGGCCATTTGGTCGGACAAACTTAATCTTACAATAAAAATTTAAAATGTGGCAAGATGAATTTTTGTTTATGACGTCATGTCAAAATAAATGTCAATTTGTACATTTCACGTCGTTAAAAGTTTGTTTTCCGGGTGAAAAATGGTGTAAGAAATGTATGTGCGTTGTTGAGAACGGCTGAAGCGATTTGGCTCAATTTTTTTTTTTGTTGTGTTCGCAATTGTCAGAAGATGGTTCTAACGTACGAGAGACAATTTTGAGAAAATCTACCGGAAAAGTCGAAAAATTCCGAATCGAAAAGTACGGGATTTCGCGCTACCCGATCCACATGGCCTTTTATAAGAGAACAATCGGAAAATGTGAGTGGAAAACCAGAAAACTTCCGGAAAAACCCTAAGAAAATTGATAGTTTTTCTATGAAATTTTGAATTGTTTGCGTGTTTTGATGATAGTGGACGCTGTAAAGGGTAGAAAGTCGATGCAAAGCTTGGAAAATCTCAGAAAATCGTGAAATAAATTGATAAAAACACAAAGTTATTGAAATAAACACGAGATGGCGCTAAGGTGTGATCATTAATGCCACAATTCAGTAGATGGCGTTGTACGTTGACTTAGGCTGTATGCACTTTGGCAGGTATTGCATTGTCATTTTCGATTGTGCGAACGTGTTATTTTTCTTGCTTCTTCATAAAGTAAATTAGACAGATGAATCATTGTAATTTTTAGGAATTGGAAGGAGGATGAAGGATGGAGGATGAAGGAATCGTAATCTACCAAGTGTACAGCGTCCGCGAGAATGAAACGCAATAGACGTGCTGATATCGGACAAGTTCGCGCTGCACGGACACCAGCTCAGGTTCGACAAAACGTAGCTCGACGGAGACGTGCGGTGAACGTCCACTGGAATCGTGCTGCTTTCAATTATGTCTCTACAATCGCCTACAAAGATCTTCGCTGCGTTGGTATTGGCGCATTGTCTGCCGTGTGCCCACATTGACAAGCATTGAAGATGCCGATGGCAAAGTTAAATTAATGGTTTTGACTCGCCATCGGAGCCATTCCGTCCTTATCTCTAGGAAGAGATACAACGCTACCCAGACATTTTCTCGCACACACGCAACAGAACAATCAATGCTTTAACATGATATCATTTGGAACCGTTGGTGTTGTTCGTCAACTCGGCTACAATCCATCCTATAAGGCAATGACGTCACCATGTGTTCAGCAATTGCCCTCTGTTTTAAAGATTCAAGGGCAAATTTATCATCCAGCGAATGAAAAACTCAAGTTTCTTCAAATTTATTTCGCTGGAAATTCCTAATTCGCATTAAGTTATTGTCTTGCGCTTTTCAATGCGTCAAAACGAGAGATAATCGGAGAAATTTAATGTCTTTTGCATGAACAAAATGCGCTGGTTCGTTTGTTTAAAACTGCTTTGGAGACAATGTCTTCCGACGATCACAAAATAATCATCAGAATAGACAAAAGACCATCTAGAGGCCCTGTACGTCAGTACAATGCTTGAATGCTCCCACTATGTGTACGAAACACAAGGAGAGGGTGGCTTCCACTTCCGAATAAAGATGGTCAATCCGCTGACCGGTTAGTTATTGAGCTGTTGGTTGTACTTGCATTGCTATACAAATAACATATTCATTTTGCAAGTGAAGAATCAAACAAGAAGGTAAGGTTCAATGCGATTTTATACTTATCGATGCGACGACGTGTAATCATCTTTTGAGGTATCGTCGTTTGTTTCAACAGTATTGCGTCAATATGTTTGTCAAGATCGAAACGGAACGTTTAAATTTAATCTGCTCCAATCAATCAATACTACGTTCTGAGCAGCACATTCATCTGCGCGATGCCATCGTTCCGGAAGGAGATGCAACCAACGTTGGTTAATTGACGATTCTCCCAGCGAAATATAGTGGCAGCCAAGCATATGCATCAATAAGCGCTATGACGTATGTGCGGCATTATGGATTTGTTCATCACGTCCGCATGCAATTCGAAATCGCATGAAAATGACGGTAAACTGCTGCCAGGACAAACTTCCAGCGATCGTTTTCAAACGTGTATTCAAACAAAAACTCGCGACAGCTACGTTGTTTGATGAACTCAGTAGAATGACAGAAGCATGCATTACTGTTGTAAATCTGGTAATTGAAACACGCTTTACTTATATACTTGTATATATTTACTTAGACTTCATTTCTTAAACATCTCTTTCCAGAGCTAAAAGAGTAGAGCATAATAAAACTAGAATCTAAAACCACGTCTCCTCGTAACTTTTAGTAATTTGTGACACCGTCGCTTGGCGTCACCACACTCTTCGCTTATTTGAAGAAAATGTTTAATCGTCGAATATCGACTAATGTCAAAATCATCCAGGCGGCTGGGCATCTTCCCAGCTACGTCTGCTGAATATTCCGGTTGACTTCATTGTCTGAGCCGACATCGATGTCTTCGTTGATATGACTGACATTGCATGCTTTACGATCATCACATGGTTGATGTTGCTGAGGCATGATCGTCGGCTCGACAACTTCTTGCAGCGGCATGATTTCGAACATGTCCATCAACAAGTTATCGATGTGTGATTTGGCGTGAAGGAACTTCAGCTGATTGCTGTGAGCCTGCACGCGACGCCCGTCCGGTGGTTCGATTTGTACCACATAGTTGACAGTTCCTTCACAGCTCTCAATTTTCCCTGGCAGCCACTCAAAATTACTGTTGCGCAGCATGAACTTGAAATAAATAGCATCCCTGATACTAGTGGAAGTTTTCGAGATATTGGCCAAAAACTGAAAATAACCTATTTGACCGCAGAAAATCAAAAAATTCTAGTGAAAATTCTAGTCCATAAGTTTTCTCCAAATTTTCCATATAGTCTTAGTATAGCCTAAGCTATTAGAAAAACAAACGAAAATAATGGTATAGTAGAAGAAATGCCGGAAAGACGGAATATTGTTAAATTCCAACACTTCATATACCGAGTTCCTTTACTTCGGAAATCAATCAATTTGCCATTTTAAGGATCACTTTTAATATTTTGTTCCTCTGAGATGTTTTATTTAGTGAAAAATTATATATATAATGAATAAAAAATTACCGCTGGTAGTAACATATTAAAATAAAATCTCTTTAGTGATAGTGCTGCCACTTGCGGCGAGTAGCGTACTCTCTTATTTTCCGCTGTCAAAATTCCACCATCTTATACAGCATTTGGCTATTTCCTCATTTGCAATACATGAACGTCAACCCACTGTTCAACATTTGTGGGTGCAGATGGACAACGTGTTTATTTCACGGAAGCTAATGCAGTACAGCGAGCAGAATGACAACCGGCTACAACATTCACGAATTTTTTCGAAATTTGCCAATCCGATCCTTTACTGAGAAATGCCACGCTATCATATTTGGAACCAGTCGACGAAGAGGTTTCAACGATGAAAGACAGGTCAACCTGTTGCAGAATACGTCAATGTGTATTCAACTGATGCGCTTGGCCATGTGTACAGCATTCATCCACAACAAGACGAATGATTCTATCTTCGTTTGCTTTTGTTCCATGTTCGTGGACTTACTTCGTTCGAATCGCTTCGTACTATATATGGAGTGTTATGCGCCACTTATCGAGAATCTTGCCAATGTCTGAATTTGTTGGAAAACGACTCACATTGGGACTCAACCCTCGCCGATGCCACTGTTTCTGCGCCAGCAAATCAAATTCGTACATTGTTAGCGATCATCAAAGCGACGTGTCATCCATCGATCGCATTGAAATTGTGAAACAAATACAAGGACGAGATGGCTGACGACATTTTCCATCGAGTTCGCAATGCAGCATCGAATTATGAGCTTGATGTCATGATCGAAGGCATGTGCGGCAGCTCTTTCTCGAAATTGGGCAGGTCAGCACCGATTCAATGAGCCAGATAGTACGAACGAATGCCCGATTTTAAATGCACAGCAAAAGAACGTGTACGGCGCGACGCGTTGATGAAAGCTGTTGAGGAAGGAAACGGCGAAATATTCTTCCTAGATTCTCCCGGTGGAACAAGCAAAACCTCTCTCCATTTTTTTATGTTTTAATCTATGCAATCTGTTCTGGGGCCGAGGCACTCCCAACTCTTTCGCGGTTCGCTTTTCACGTCCTACTTTACGCATTTTCTTGCCAAATCGAGGACGTACGGCTATAACTCCATATTTTACACCATCTGCACAGTACATAGCTCCATACCAGCCTATATTGGCATGGAAGATGGGTCGGCCCATGAGTTTTGCACTCCGATAGGGGGTCATAGATGTGCTCCATTTCACCACAGATCAACAGATTGATGAAAATTCCCTTTGCATCCTGCTTCTATCTGGATTCGATCATCATCTGGGACGAGTAAACAATAGAACACAAACGATGATTGAACGCGTTCAATCGAACTGCGTAAATAATAGTGACTCAAGACATTTTGGTGAAGCGATGGTTCTGCTGGCCGGCCATTTTCGTCAAACGCTACCTATGTCATTCCAAGCTCGACAGCTGCAGATGAACTAAACACAAGTCTGGAAACGTCCAGTTTGTGGCGTAATATAAAGAAATAGCAGTTGATCACGAACATGAGAGTTGTGTTGCTGAACGATTCATCAACTGCTGATTTTTCTAAACAACTGTTGGCGCTTGGCAATGGTCAAATTCCAGTTGATGTTTCGCCGGATTGAATTCGTATCCCTCGAATATTTACATATTCACGACGTCGAAGGAAGAGCTTATCACGAAAGTGTTTCTGGACATCCGCCGAAATTTCATGAATCACGATTGGAAGAACAAGGATGTTGGCAGTCTGAATTACTTGATTCAAAACCAAATCGCGATTGGCTGTTAAGAAACTGATGAACAACGTGATTCAAGCGACGATCATGCAGGGCAAATTCAAAGGAGAGGACGTTCTAATTCCGAGAATTCCTTTGATTCCACCTGACATTCCCTTCGACTTCAAGTGCATTCAGTTCTCCGTTCGTTTGGCTTTCGCTATGACGGTTAACAAATCGCAAGGTCAATCGTTGGAAATGTGCGGAACAAATCTGGAATTTCCGTGTTTATGTCATGGTCTGTTGTACGTCGCGTATTCGAGAGAACAAAACGAAAAATATTGTTTACCACAGTGCATTGTATTGATTTGTGTCTGTATTCAATTTAATTCCACTCGAATAAAATAATGACATAAAATTGCATCGACATTTCATTCAATTTTCAATACATTAGTTTTGAGTTCGATGAAAAAGTGAATGGAATGTTCACTCATTTTAATCGTCTATTGAGAACTGAGTTGAGTTGTTTTATTTTTTTTCTCTCATCAAAATCAATTTTCGTGACGCACAAAAGTATTTGCTCAGAACGAGGTAATTTGGGGCAGAACGAAGGTCGCCGATCCAGCAAATATTAATTAATGAAATCTACTTTATTCGAAATAAGCGGATGAAAATTAAATTTCTTTAGAATCGTATGCTACATTAGCGCGTTTTCAAAATATTTCATTAATTTTATTATGGACTTAATTTACCACATATATACGTTCTCATGTTGACTTTCGACATTTAATTTATCAAACAGCATCAAAGATGTCATTTTTTTCGAATTTTATATTGGTTGATTTGTATATCTGTAATTTTCTTCTTAAAATAACAAATTTCAAATACAACAACAATATTTTATTTTGAAGTAAATAAATAAATAATAATTTTCATTCATATACAACAAACAGTCGGAATGGATATCGAACAGTTTGAACGTATCGTACGACGTACTTATCAGAGTGGATGGGACTAAACGGCGGTACGATAATTATCGTCTGCCCGACACATCCCCGAGTATTTATACAATTTTATGAAAAACTGAATATTTATTTTTATTCTCTGTTTATTATTTTATTATTTGTGATGTACACATAATAAAAAAAAATGTTGTGATTGATTAATGGAAATTTAAATTTTTCCCGAAAAACCCAAAAGTGGAAAATGAAACAAACAAAACATTCCGGTCGTATTTATTATTTTCCTATATATTTGAGCTTTATATTTTAAGCTTTTTAAAAGATACAAAATTTTTCATCATCAATCAAAATATTCCATAGTGGTAGTGTTGTTGTATATTTTGGTCTTTGTTTATGCAAAGTGGTTCAATATTAGATTTGTGTTACACAATTCCACTTCTATCGTAATATGAAATGGAATATATATGTTTGAGTCTAGTAAATGTACATAATATTATGTGTGTGGTACGTACTCTAATTTGAAATCCTTTATGCACATATTTACAAGCCTATCATCATTTATACATTTTCTCAGTATGTATTAGCAATCCTATATATGTAACCAATAGGATACAACAAAAATAAATCGATATATAATAGATTTACAACACCATAAAATATTATGACAAGGATTTCGATACCGACAACCCGATTATTTAGTTCTCATATCGTCAAACGAGCCGTAAATTCATTTTATTTCCAGCTTACTGGCCATTAAATTATTGACCCAAGCATTAATATTTTGCACAAAGAGAAAACTATGTACAAAAATAATAATAACAACAACAACAACATTTTGTTTTTGATATTTTGTTTAATGTTTATGTTATCTAGCAAAACAAAAAATAAATTTAATTAAATATAAATTAAATGAAATGGAAATTATTGATAAATAATAGCGGTAACTGGTTTAAATTACGTATGTGTGGTATAGTCGATGATACATATTCGTAGCATAATATTATGATATATGCGTTAACCGTAAATCGATTTTTATGCGCTGTAGAATAGGATATGCTAAAAGGTTAGGTAGGAGGAGTTTACTCCATTAGGTACCTGGCACCAGGTAAATATACCTAAAAATATTATTAATACTTTTAGGCTGCCAAAAGCTGCTGAACGGCTAACTTTATAAGTCGAGAGGTTGGCTAACAATTCTTAAATAAAAAGGAGCTTTGACGTTTTATGTCGTAACGATTAGCTGGATAAACAAACAATTGCCGTATTTTTATTACCACCGGCTATATTGTACCCGGAGCAGCCAATTTTCTATGTCAAAAGTTAAATTTAACGCGCTTTTTTGCATATAATTTATTTTTTTAACACCAAACAAATATTTTTTATTTCCGCTATCATTTACAATGGGAAATTTGAAAAGGCCTTTGTACCACTCTTGGGCCATAACAAACTTAACCTTATAATAATATTTAGAATATTCAGGTTCAAATAAATGTCATTTGGTATATTTCAGGTCGTTAAAATGTTTGTTTCATGCAATATCCCTTTCAGCGCTGAATAGCCCGCCCCAGATAGCGAATAAAAAACAGCAAATGTTTAACGTTTTATTACTGCTTTTAAAGATTTGATGTCTAAGGGTTAGTCTGTAACCTATGCCAAAAGCTATTTCGTTAACGGAATCAACACTTTAGCTGCGTTTTTTTTGAAAACAATCGAGTAGAGTTCGCGATAGCTGTTTTCAAATTTGTCCAATTTAAAATTAAATTTTTTTTTTTTTTTAATTAAATAATTTACATTTAATAGGAATCTATGTATAACCAAAAAATCCATCATAAAAATTGTGTGGTTTTCTTGTTATATCATTGTTCTGTATAGTTCTGAACTACTCCGTTATTATACAGAACTATACAGAAAACGCAGATTTTAGCGTTAGACATACGTTCCCAGAAAATAATATCGCCATAGTTGCCCTTGAAATGGTCTGGTGCTTCGGCTTAAGCACAGGAGCTTAGGTTTGGTGGCTCAAGGATATGTGACAATTTGTATATCAGACCATAAACTAAGCACTATAATTAATTGAGAAAATTAACAAAAAAAAACCAATGTTATGTATTCCAAATTATACCCAACACAACTCCGAAAAATGTGTAGTGAGTTCAGCACTGCACCAGATTCGTTACCGGTATACTCACATTGGGAAGTTTGGCGATGTCTCATAGTATATACAAATGAGAAGAGATCGAGTCGAGCTTAGAGATATAAACAAAACTAAAAATTAATCTCTAAAATAATACCATAAAATATTGTATTTTGTAAAATTAAACTTAAGAAGAATTAACTTAATAAAAAACTTAAATAATATCCTTATTTTGATAATTAAAAGTTGAATAAAAGGTGAACGGAAAGTTATGCGTTTCAATTAGAGTTTCCAAAATATCCGGAAAATAAATACCCGGGTATCGGGTAGTTATTCTTTGAACTACCCGGGTAACCCGAAAAAAAGACAAACAAATACAAAATTTATTATTCACTGCAAATTTTAAAATATTCCAATAAGTCATTGAAACTTTAAGTTTATATATGTTAGGAACAAAATTTTAAAATATGTTAAATGTAATAAATTTTTAATTAATTACTTATTTTTTGTTTAAGAATATCAGTCCATTATGAGTGTCTTCATTTTTTAAGAATACCAGTTCATTAAGAGTGTCTTCAGATAAACGACTACGGAGT
The DNA here is from genome assembly GCA_932526605.1 of Nephrotoma flavescens. Taxonomy (NCBI): domain Eukaryota; kingdom Metazoa; phylum Arthropoda; class Insecta; order Diptera; family Tipulidae; genus Nephrotoma; species Nephrotoma flavescens. The sequence continues at coordinate 226,139,075 of OW052222.1, read as the reverse complement.
TTTGTTATTATATTCCCGGCAACTGAAACGACCCGTTCGCATGCCTTCAGGTATAGGGTAGTGCTTGGTATACATTTTCCAATACTTCACTTCGCATTCCTTTATTCAATTCGACGAATTTGAATTCGTTTAAATATTTGCGCTCGAAGCTGTAAATTTGGTGAATTTAGTTGATGTTAATGAATTAAGGGACTTCTGTAACTCATCGTAAGCTGTTTTTCTACAAGCACGGTCCGTTGTCATCAGAGGAGCTGGAGCTATCCGATTTCTATATTTCGTTGTGGAGTTGATCTGGGTTTAGTCTATTTGTTAATTGTTTAGCAAGTAGTTTTATTGTTGTTTTTAATGAATAACTTAAAAAATTCGGTATTTTTTGGATGCCTTCCATGATGTAAGATTAATACTAACGTTATTAAGTCTTTTTGTCATCGTTCCTCAACTTCAATTTGTAAATGTTCAATTATACCCTGTGAAAGGGGCGTATTCATTTCTTCTTTTAGTTTTTTAATACATATATGTATAAGGGTTCCCTCTGCAGTTATAAGATTGGCATTTTCTTTACTAAGTTCTTCAACTGCAACCATTAAAGGTTACAGTACTAAAGAAACTTCCTTTAAAACGTGAGTGTCCTCGTCAGCAAATTTTATTGAACCCAATTGATTTAATTCTCTCTCTCTCTCTCTCTCTCTCTCTCTCTGGCACTATATCTCATCAAGGGATTTGGCCGCCTCTGAGGTTTCATAATCATATTTTCATTTCGGATAATGAGTGATTAATTCATTGATCCTAAGCCAGCCTTGAAAATTTTTCCTTGTCATCACCGGGAATCGGAGCCGGGACCTCCGGTTGCTGGAGCAAGCATGCTGACCACTTTGCCACCGGGGTGGCTAAATTGATTTAATGCTGAGTTATAATTTAATGCTGAATTAATGAATTAATATATTTTTTGTATATAGTACTCGAATACAAGAAACAATTACCCGCGTATTCGAGTAGTAAAATATTTACAAAAATACCAGGGTATCCGGGTACCCGATACCCGGGACTGGAAACCCTAGTTTCAATTAGAAAATAAAAAATTGTGATATTAATAAAAACATTTTATTTTAAACATTTATTTTTTCTTCTTATTTTAACACATTTAAAACTTAAACTTCTAAATGGAAACATTTCTTCCTATCGAAAAGTTGTAACTAACTTCTTTCTCACGTTGTGTGTTATCAACATTTTTTATTGGTCCTATTTCGACATGTTACTTCTTGGTATTTACTGTTCATCAATATTATGTTTGATATCTTACATGTGTGTCAATTTGTTGTTGTGTTGTTATATTAAATCAGCATAACTCTAAAAATCATTTTTGAATCCCAGTTAGATCCAGCATAGCCAATTCCATCATAATCGGTTAAAAAATTACCGATTATGTCGGAGGTGGTCTTATTCCAAAACTCATTTCAAACATCATTTTACACTTGTGTTTCCATCCAACACAGACCCAATCCTATATCAGAATTGGTTTAAAAATGTGTGATCTTATTCCAGAACTTCTTCCAAAAATCATTTAAGAATCCAAATTAAATATAGAATTTCAATTCTTACCATGATCTGTTAAAAATTAATCGAGTTTTGTAGCAGATGACCATATCCAACACTTATTAATCGGTTAAAAATAGCGAGTTCTGAGGAAAGTGGCATATTGTAGAACTTCTTTCAATGATCATTTTTAAATCCCATTTCCAACCAACATCCCTAATCTCATCATGATCGGTTAAGAAAGAGCCGAATTTGGTTCGAGTTGGCCATATTCCGAGATTTCTTCCAAAAATTGAAAATGAGATTTACATCAAACAATCTTTGATCTCAGAACTTCTTAAAAAATAATTTTAGATTGGCCAGCACCCAGAGATTTCCAACTGACATGGCATATATGTCTAGTTAGCTTAAGATATCCTAAACAAATAAAAATTATCCCCATTTTAATACGATGAGGTGGACCCATTTGTAATTGACCCCGAATATATTGAATCTTTGCAAATGGAATTTACACATTCACTGTATCGAGGATTGGCCAGCACCCAGAGATTTCCAACTGACATGGCATATATGTCTAGTTAGCTTAAGATATCCCAAACAAATAAAAATTATCCCCATTTTAATACGATAAGGTAGACCCATTTGTTATTGACCCCGAAGATATTCAATCTTTGCAAATAAAATTTACACATTCACTGTATCGAGGATTGGCCTGTACCCAGAGATTTCCGACCGACATGTTATATATCTCTAGTTAGCTTAAGACATCCTAAACAAATAAAAATTATCCCCATTTTAATACGATGAGGTAGACCCATTTGTTATTGACCCCGAAGATATTCAATCTTTGCAAATGGAATTTACACATTCACTGTATCGAGGATTGGCCAGCACCCAGAAATTTCCAACTGACATGGCATATATGTCTAGTTAGCTTAAGATATCCTTAACAAATAAAAATTATCCCCATTTTAATACGATAAGATAGACCCATTTGTTATTGACCCCGAAGATATTCAATCTTTGCAAATGGAATTTACACATTCACTGAATCAAGGATTGGCCTGCATCCAGAAATTTCCAAATGACGTGGTATATATGTCTAGTTAGCTTAAGACATCCTAAACAAATTAGAATGATCCTCATTTTAATACGATGAGGTAGACCTATTTGTTATTGACCCCGAAGATATTCAATCTTTGCAAATGGAATTTACACATTCACTGAATCAAGGATTGGCCAGCACCCATAGATTTCCAAATGACATGGCATATATGTCTAGTTAGCTAAAGATATCCTAAACAAATAAAAATTATCCCCATTTTAATATGATGAGGTAGACCCATTTGTTATTGACCCCGAAGATATTCAATCTTTGCAAATGGAATTTACACATTCACTGTATCGCGGATTGGCCCGTACCCAGAGATTTCCGACCGACATGTTATATATCTCTAGTTAGCTTAAGACATCCTAAACAAATAAAAGTTATCCCCATTTTAATACGATGAGGTGGACCCATTTGTTATTGACCCCGAAGATATTCAATCTTTGCAAATGGAATTTACACATTCACTGAATCGAGGATTGGTGCCACACAGCACCCAGAGATTTAAAAATGACATGGCATATATGTCTAGTTAGCTTAAGATATCCTAAACAAATAAAAATTATCCCCATTTTAATATGATGAGGTAGACCCATTTGTTATTGACCCCGCAGATATTCAATCTTTGCAAATGGAATTTACACATTCACTGTATCAAGGATTGTCCAGCACCCGGAGATTTCCAACTGACATGGCATGTATGTCTAGTTAGCTTAAGATATCCTAAATAAATAAAAATTATCCCTATTTTAATTCGATGAGGAAGACCTATTTGTTATTGACCCCAAAGATATTGAATCTTTGCAAATGGAATTTACACATTCACTGTATCGAGGATTGGCCAGTACCCAGAGATTTCCGACCGACATGTTATATATCTCTAGTTAGCTTAAGACATCCTAAACAAATTAGAATGATCCTCATTTTAATACGATGAGGTAGACCCATTTGTTATTGACCCCGAAGAGATTCAATCTTTGCAAATAGAATTTACACATTCACTGAATCGAGGATTGGCCAGCACCAAGAGATTTCCAAATGACATGGCATATATGTCTAGTTAGCTTAAGATATCCTAAATAAATAAAAATTATCCCCATTTTAATACGATAAGGTAGACCCATTTGTTATTGACCCCGAAGATATTCAATCTTTGCAAATGGAATTTACACATTCACTGTATCGCGGATTGGCCCGTACCCAGAGATTTCCGACCGACATGTTATATATCTCTAGTTAGCTTATAACATCCTAAACAAATAAAAATTATCCCCATTTTAATACGATGAGGTGGACCCATTTGTTATTGACCCCAAATATATTGAATCTTTGCAAATGGAATTTACACATTCACTGTATCGAGGATTAGCCAGCACCCAGAGATTTCCAAATGACATGGCATATATGTCTAGTTAGCTTAAGATTTCCTAAACAAATAAAAATTATCCCCATTTTAATACGATAAGGTAGACCCATTTGTTATTGACCCCGAAGATATTCCATCTTTGCAAATGGAATTTACACATTCACTGAATCAAGGATTGGCCAGCACCCATAGATTTCCAAATGACATGTCATATATGTCTAGTTAGCTTAAGATATCCTAAACAAATAAAAATTATCCCCATTTTAATATGATGAGGTAGACCCATTTGTTATTGACCCCAAAGATATTCAATCTTTGCAAATGGAATTTACACATTCACTGTATCGCGGATTGGCCCGTACCCAGAGATTTCCGACCGACATGTTATATATCTCTAGTTAGCTTAAGACATCCTAAACAAATTAGAATGATCCTCATTTTAATACGATGAGGTAGACCCATTTGTTATTGACCCCGAAGATATTATATCTTTGCAAATAGAATTTACACATTCACTGTATCAATGATTGTGCAGCACCTGGAGATTTCCAACTGACATGGCATATATGCCTAGTTAACTGAAGACATCCTAAACAAAAAAAAATTATCCACATTTTAATTCTATGAAGTAGACTTATTTATTATTGACTCCGAAGTTGTTCAATCTTTGCAAATGGAATTTACACATTCACTGTATCGAAGATTGGCCAATACTCAGAGATTTCCGACCGACATGTTATATATCTCTAGTTAGCTTAAGACATCCTAAACAAATTAGAATGATCATCATTCTAATACGATGAGGTAGACCCATTTGTTATTGACCCCGAAGATATTATATCTTTGAAAATAGAATTTACACATTCACTGAATCGAGGATTGGCCAGCACCCAGAGATTTCCAAATGACATGGCATATATGTCTAGTTAGCTTAAGATATCCTAAATAAATAAAAATTATCCCCATTTTAATACGATAAGGTAGACCCATTTGTTATTGACCCCGAAGATATTATATCTTTGCAAATGGAATTTACACATTCACTGAATCAAGGATTGGCCAGCACCCATAGATTTCCAAATGACATGGCATATATGTCTAGTTAGCTTAAGATATCCTAAACAAATAAAAATTATCCCCATTTTAATATGATGAGGTAGACCCATTTGTTATTGACCCCGAAGATATTATATCTTTGCAAATGGAATTTACACATTCACTGTATCGCGGATTGGCCCGTACCCAGAGATTTCCGACCGACATGTTATATATCTCTAGTTAGCTTAAGACATCCTAAACAAATAAAAGTTATCCCCATTTTAATACGATGAGGTGGACCCATTTGTTATTGACCCCGAAGATATTCAATCTTTGCAAATGGAATTTACACATTCACTGAATCGAGGATTGGCCAGCACCCAGAGATTTCTAAATGACATGGCATATATGCCTAGTTAACTGAAGACATCCTAAACAAATAAAAATTATCCCCATTTTAATTCGATGAGGTAGACCCATTTGTTATTGACCCCGAAGATATTCAATCTTTGCAAATGGAATTAACACATTCACTGTATCGCGGATTGGCCCGTACCCAGAGATTTCCGACCGACATGTTATATATCTCTAGTTAGCTTAAGACATCCTAAACAAATAGAAATTATCCCCATTTTAATACGATGAGGTGGACCCATTTGTTATTGACCCCGAATATATTGAATCTTTGCAAATGGAATTTACACATTCACTGTATCGAGGATTAGCCAGCACCCAGAGATTTCCAAATGACATGGCATATATGTCTAGTTAGCTTAAGATTTCCTAAACAAATAAAAATTATCCCCATTTTAATACGATAAGGTAGACCCATTTGTTATTGACCCCGAAGATATTCAATCTTTGCAAATGGAATTTACACATTCACTGAATCAAGGATTGGCCAGCACCCATAGATTTCCAAATGACATGGCATATATGTCTAGTTAGCTTAAGATATCCTAAACAAATAAAAATTATCCCCATTTTAATATGATGAGGTAGACCCATTTGTTATTGACCCCAAAGATATTCAATCTTTGCAAATGGAATTTACACATTCACTGTATCGCGGATTGGCCCGTACCCAGAGATTTCCGACCGACATGTTATATATCTCTAGTTAGCTTAAGACATCCTAAACAAATTAGAATGATCCTCATTTTAATACGATGAGGTAGACCCATTTGTTATTGACCCCGAAGATATTATATCTTTGCAAATAGAATTTACACATTCACTGTATCAATGATTGTGCAGCACCTGGAGATTTCCAACTGACATGGCATATATGCCTAGTTAACTGAAGACATCCTAAACAAAAAAAAATTATCCACATTTTAATTCTATGAAGTAGACTTATTTATTATTGACTCCGAAGTTGTTCAATCTTTGCAAATGGAATTTACACATTCACTGTATCGAAGATTGGCCAATACTCAGAGATTTCCGACCGACATGTTATATATCTCTAGTTAGCTTAAGACATCCTAAACAAATTAGAATGATCCTCATTCTAATACGATGAGGTAGACCCATTTGTTATTGACCCCGAAGATATTATATCTTTGCAAATAGAATTTACACATTCACTGAATCGAGGATTGGCCAGCACCCAGAGATTTCCAAATGACATGGCATATATGTCTAGTTAGCTTAAGATATCCTAAATAAATAAAAATTATCCCCATTTTAATACGATAAGGTAGACCCATTTGTTATTGACCCCGAAGATATTATATCTTTGCAAATGGAATTTACACATTCACTGAATCAAGGATTGGCCAGCACCCATAGATTTCCAAATGACATGGCATATATGTCTAGTTAGCTTAAGATATCCTAAACAAATAAAAATTATCCCCATTTTAATATGATGAGGTAGACCCATTTGTTATTGACCCCGAAGATATTATATCTTTGCAAATGGAATTTACACATTCACTGTATCGCGGATTGGCCCGTACCCAGAGATTTCCGACCGACATGTTATATATCTCTAGTTAGCTTAAGACATCCTAAACAAATAAAAGTTATCCCCATTTTAATACGATGAGGTGGACCCATTTGTTATTGACCCCGAAGATATTCAATCTTTGCAAATGGAATTTACACATTCACTGAATCGAGGATTGGCCAGCACCCAGAGATTTCTAAATGACATGGCATATATGTCTAGTTAGCTTAAGATATCCTAAACAAATAAAAATTATCCCCATTTTAATACGATAAGGTAAACCCATTTGTTATTGACCCCGAAGATATTCAATCTTTGCAAATTGGAATATACACATTCACTGTATCGAGGATTGGCCAGTACCCAGAGATTTCCGACCGACATGTTATATACCTCTAGTTAGCTTAAGACATCCTAAACCAATAAAAATTATCCCCATTTTAATACGATAAGGTAGACCCATTTGTTATTGACCCCGAAGATATTATATCTTTGCAAATAGAATTTACACATTCACTGTATCGAGGATTGGCCAGCACCCAGAGATTTCCAAATGACATGACATATATGTCTAGTTAGATTAAGACATCCTTAACAAATAAAAATTATCCCCATTTTAATATGATGAGGTAGACCCATTTGTTATTGACCCCGAAGATATTCAATTTTTGCAAATGGAATTTACACATTCACTGTATCGAGGATTGGTCAGTACCCAGAGATTTCCGACCGACATGTTATATACCTCTAGTTAGCTTAATACATCCTAAACAAATAAAAATTATCCCCATTTTAATACGATGAGGTAGACCCATTTGTTATTGACAACGAAGATATTATATCTTTGCAAATAGAATTTACACATTCACTGTATCGAGGATTGGCCAGCACCCAGGGATTTCCAAAGGATATGGCATATATGTCTAGTTAGCTTAATATATCCTAAACAAATAAACATTATCCCCATTTTAATACGTTAAGGTAGACCAATTTGTTATTGACCCCGAAGATATTCAATCTTTGCAAACGGGATTTACACATTCACTGTATCGAGGATTGTCCAGCACCCGAAGATTTCCTACTGACATTGCATATATGTCTAGTTAGCTTAAGATATCCTTGAAAAATAAAAATTATCCCCATTTTAATACGATAAGGTAAACCCATTTGTTATTGACCCCGAAGATATTATATCTTTGCAAATAGAATTTACACATTCACAGTATCGAGGATTGGCCAGCACCCAGAGATTTCCAAATGACGTGGCATATATGTCTAGTTAGCTTAAGATATCCTAAACAAATAAAAATTATCCCCATTTTAATACGATAAGGTAGACCCATTTGTTATTGACCCTGAAGATATTCAATCTTTGCAAATGGAATTTACACATTCACTGTATCGAGGATTGGCCAGTACCCAGAGATTTCCGACCGACATGTTATATACCTCTAGTTTTAAGACATCTTAAACAAATAAAAATTATCCCCATTTTAATACGATAAGGTAGACCCATTTGTTATTGACCCCGAAGATATTATATCTTTGCAAATAGAATTTACACATTCACAGTATCGAGGATTGGCCAGCACCCAGAGATTTCCAAATGACATGGCATATATGTCTAGTTAGCTTAAGATATCCTAAACAAATAAAAATTATCCCCATTTTAATACGATAAGGTAGACCCATTTGTTATTGACCCTGAAGATATTCAATCTTTGCAAATGGAATTTACACATTCACTGTATCGAGGATTGGCCAGTACCCAGAGATTTCCGACCGACATGTTATATACCTCTAGTTTTAAGACATCTTAAACAAATAAAAATTATCCCCATTTTAATACGATAAGGTAGACCCATTTGTTATTGACCCCGAAGATATTATATCTTTGCAAATAGAATTTACACATTCACTGTATCGAGGATTGGCCAGCACCCAGAGATTTCCAAATGACATGGCATATATGTCTAGTTAGCTTAAGATATCCTAAACAAATAAAAATTATCCCCATTTTAATACGATAAGGTAAACCCATTTGTTATTGACCCCGAAGATATTCAATCTTTGCAAATTGGAATATACACATTCACTGTATCGAGGATTGGCCAGTACCCAGAGATTTCCGACCGACATGTTATATACCTCTAGTTAGCTTAAGACATCCTAAACCAATAAAAATTATCCCCATTTTAATACGATAAGGTAGACCCATTTGTTATTGACCCCGAAGATATTATATCTTTGCAAATAGAATTTACACATTCACTGTATCGAGGATTGGCCAGCACCCAGAGATTTCCAAATGACATGGCATATATGTCTAGTTAGATTAAGACATCCTTAACAAATAAAAATTATCCCCATTTTAATATGATGAGGTAGACCCATTTGTTATTGACCCCGAAGATATTCAATTTTTGCAAATGGAATTTACACATTCACTGTATCGAGGATTGGTCAGTACCCAGAGATTTCCGACCGACATGTTATATACCTCTAGTTAGCTTAATACATCCTAAACAAATAAAAATTATCCCCATTTTAATACGATGAGGTAGACCCATTTGTTATTGACAACGAAGATATTATATCATTGCAAATAGAATTTACACATTCACTGTATCGAGGATTGGCCAGCACCCAGGGATTTCCAAAGGATATGGCATATATGTCTAGTTAGCTTAATATATCCTAAACAAATAAACATTATCCCCATTTTATTACGTTAAGGTAGACCAATTTGTTATTGACCCCGAAGATATTCAATCTTTGCAAATGGGATTTACACATTCACTGTATCGAGGATTGTCCAGCACCCGAAGATTTCCAACTGACATTGCATATATGTCTAGTTAGCTTAAGATATCCTTAACAAATAAAAATTATCCTCATTTTAATACGATAAGGTAGACCCATTTGTTATTGACCCCGAAGATATTATATCTTTGCAAATAGAATTTACACATTCACAGTATCGAGGATTGGCCAGCACCCAGAGATTTCCAAATGACATGGCATATATGTCTAGTTAGCTTAAGATATCCTAAACAAATAAAAATTATCCCCATTTTAATACGATAAGGTAGACCCATTTGTTATTGACCCTGAAGATATTCAATCTTTGCAAATGGAATTTACACATTCACTGTATCGAGGATTGGCCAGTACCCAGAGATTTCCGACCGACATGTTATATACCTCTAGTTTTAAGACATCTTAAACAAATAAAAATTATCCCCATTTTAATACGATAAGGTAGACCCATTTGTTATTGACCCCGAAGATATTATATCTTTGCAAATAGAATTTACACATTCACAGTATCGAGGATTGGCCAGCACCCAGAGATTTCTAAATGACATGGCATATATGTCTAGTTAGCTTAAGATATCCTAAACAAATAAAAATTATCCCCATTTTAATACGATAAGGTAGACCCATTTGTTATTGACCCTGAAGATATTCAATCTTTGCAAATGGAATTTACACATTCACTGTATCGAGGATTGGCCAGTACCCAGAGATTTCCGACCGACATGTTATATACCTCTAGTTTTAAGACATCTTAAACAAATAAAAATTATCCACATTTTAATACGATAAGGTAGACCCATTTGTTATTGACCCCGAAGATATTATATCTTTGCAAATAGAATTTACACATTCACTGTATCGAGGATTGGCCAGCACGCAGAGATTTCCAAATGACATGGCATATATGTCTAGTTAGCTTAAGATATCCTTAACAAATAAAAATTATCCCCATTTTAATACGATAAGGTAGACCCATTTGTTATTGACCCCGAAGATATTCAATTTTAGCAAATGGAATTTACACATTCACTGTATCGAGGATTGGCCAGCACCCGGAGATTTGCAAATGACATGGCATATATGCCTAGTTAACTGAAGACATCCTAAACAAATAAAAATTATCCCCATTTTAATTCGATGAGGTAGACCTATTTGTTATTGACTCCGAAGTTGTTCAATCTTTGCAAATGGAATTAACACATTCACTGTATCGAGGATTGGCCAGCACCCAGAGATTTCCAAATGATATGGCATATATGTCTAGTTAGCTTAAGACATCCTAAACAAATAAAAATTATCCCCATTTTAATACGATAAGGTAGACCCATTTGTTATTGACCCCGAAGATATTGAATCTTTGCAAAAGGAATTTACACATTCACTGTATCGAGGATTGGCCAGAACCCAGAGATTTCCAAATGACATGGCATATATGTCTAGTTAGCTTAAGATGTCCTAAACAAATAAAAATTATCCCCATTTTAATATGATGAGGTAGACCCATTTGTTATTGACCCCGCAGATTTTCAATCTTTGCAAATGGAATTTACACATTCACTGTATCAAGGATTGTCCAGCACCCGGAGATTTCCAACTGACATGGCATGTATGTCTAGTAAGCTTAAGACATCCTAAATAAATAAAAATTATCCCTATTTTAATACGATGAGGAAGACCTATTTGTTATTGACCCCAAAGATATTGAATCTTTGCAAATGGAATTTACACATTCACTGTATCGAGGATTGGCCAGTACCCAGAGATTTCCGACCGACATGTTATATATCTCTAGTTAGCTTAAGACATCCTTAACAAATTAGAATGATCCTCATTTTAATACGATGAGGTAGACCCATTTGTTATTGACCCCGAAGAGATTCAATCTTTGCAAATAGAATTTACACATTCACTGAATCGAGGATTGGCCAGCACCAAGAGATTTCCAAATGACATGGCATATATGTCTAGTTAGCTTAAGATATCCTAAATAAATAAAAATTATCCCCATTTTAATACGATAAGGTAGACCCATTTGTTATTGACCCCGAAGATATTATATCTTTGCAAATGGAATTTACACATTCACTGAATCAAGGATTGGCCAGCACCCATAGATTTCCAAATGACATGGCATATATGTCTAGTTAGCTTAAGATATCCTAAACAAATAAAAATTATCCCCATTTTAATATGATGAGGTAGACCCATTTGTTATTGACCCCGAAGATATTCAATCTTTGCAAATGGAATTTACACATTCACTGTATCGCGGATTGGCCCGTACCCAGAGATTTCCGACCGACATGTTATATATCTCTAGTTAGCTTAAGACACCCTAAACAAATAAAAATTATCCCCATTTTAATACGATGAGGTGGACCCATTTGTTATTGACCCCGAAGATATTCAATATTTGCAAATGGAATTTACACATTCACTGAATCGAGGATTGGCCAGCACCCAGAGATTTAAAAATGACATGGCATATATGTCTAGTTAGCTTAAGATATCATAAACAAATAAAAATTAACCCCATTTTAATTCGATGAGGTAGACCCATTTGTTATTGACCCCGAAGATATTCAATCTTTGCAAATGGAATTTACACATTCAATGTATCGAGGATTGGCCAGTACCCAGAGATTTCCGACCGACATGTTATATAACTTTAGTTAGCTTAAGACATCCTAAACAAATAAAAATTATCCCCATTTTAATATGATGAGGTAGACCCATTTGTTATTGACCCCGAAGATATTCAATCTTTGCAAATGGAATTTACACATTCACTGAATCAAGGATTGGCCAGCACCCATAGATTTCCAAATGACATGGCATATATGTCTAGTTAGCTTAAGATATCCTAAACAAATAAAAATTATCCCCATTTTAATATGATGAGGTAGACTCATTTGTTATTGACCCCGAAGATATTCAATCTTTGCAAATGGAATTTACACATTCACTGTATCGAGGATTGGCCCGTACCCAGAGATTTCCGACCGACATGTTATATATCTCTAGTTAGCTTAAGACATCCTAAACAAATAGAAATTATCCCCATTTTAATACGATGAGGTGGACCCATTTGTTATTGACCCCGAATATATTGAATCTTTGCAAATGGAATTTACACATTCACTGTATCGAGGATTGGCCAGCACCCAGAGATTTCCAACTGACATGGCATATATGTCTAGTTAGCTTAAGATATCCTAAACAAATAAAAATTATCCCCATTTTAATACGATAAGGTAGACCCATTTGTTATTGACCCCGAAGATATTCAATCTTTGCAAATGGAATTTACACATTCACTGAATCAAGGATTGGCCAGCACCCATAGATTTCCAAATGACATGGCATATATGTCTAGTTAGCTTAAGATATCCTAAACAAATAAAAATTATCCCCATTTTAATATGATGAGGTAGACCCATTTGTTATTGGCCCCGAAGATATTCAATCTTTGCAAATGGAATTTACACATTCACTGTATCGCGGATTGGCCCGTACCCAGAGATTTCCGACCGACATGTTATATATCTCTAGTTAGCTTAAGACATCCTTAACAAATTAGAATGATCCTCATTTTAATACGATAAGGTAGACCCATTTGTTATTGACCCCGAAGATATTATATCTTTGCAAATAGAATTTACACATTCACTGTATCAAGGATTGTGCAGCACCCGGAGATTTCCAACTGACATGGCATATATGCCTAGTTAACTGAAGACATCCTAAACAAAAAAAAATTATCCACATTTTAATTCGATGAAGTAGACTTATTTATTGTTGATTCCGAAGTTGTTCAATCTTTGCAAATGGAATTTACACATTCACTGTATCGAAGATTGGCCAATACTCAGAGATTTCCGACCGACATGTTATATATCTCTAGTTAGCTTAAGACATCCTAAACAAATTAGAATGATCCTCATTCTAATACGATGAGGTAGACCTATTTGTTATTGACCCCGAAGATATTGAATCTTTGCAAATGGAATTTACACATTCACTGTATCGAGGATTGGCCAGCACCCAGAGATTTCCGACCGACATGTACAGTAGCTTTCTAGTTTGTTGCACATATTTTGAAAATTGTTAGCATTTACCTTGGCGTTTACGAAAAGTTGAGTGTTTTGTCTATTATGTCACAATGTTCATTCGATAAACTTTGCGAGGTAAAATCTCCAACCCCATGATACTAAATTGTAAAGATACAGATTAGTTTGAATATAAATTCCAAAATTTTTTATTTTCGGAATTTAATTGTTGCTTTAATTTCTAAGGAAACGGAAACTGAAAAATCTTAAATAATAACTCGAGTTGATTTTCGAACAGTCTCTGACATTTTCAATCAAAATTAAGTGGTCAAAACAATTCAATTCGATCAATATTATTTACTCTTTAAACGGTAAATCAAAATTGTACCCGAATTTCATATACCGAAACGTAATTCAAAGAAAATTTAATTCGGTTTAATTTTGACAACCGTGATATTACCCAAATATCTAGAATTTCACTCAATCAAATCTGAGAAATATACGAGCATACTAAAACGAATAATTATTAAAATTTATTGAATTTATGTTTTTCAACGAAGTTCCATTTATTATTAAGTTTCTAAATAAAAATGCAAAAATAAATCCATAATTTATTAGGATTGCAAACGTTGGTGTACATAAATTGTTGTGTGACGGTATTTGATTTCAAAGAGTATTGATTTTTATACATGCTCCTATACTCATACGTCGTATACCTATGAAGAAAGCTTTCTGTGCTTTTGAAAAACGTAATAATATGCTTTTTTCGACTTTGCAATAATATTGTTTATTTTTATAGAAGTTGTGAATTTATTATTTATAGGAAAAATTGAAAACTTCAATTTTCTGTCAAATATGATTATTTATTTTTGGTATGTTAATGCTACACATCAATAAATAAAATTTTAATATTTTATTAGATTGTAAAATTTTATTTCAATATTTCAAAAGTCATTTGGAATACTTACGTACATAAGTATTTATATATTGGCTTTGTTGAATATTGTAACATTATGCATAATATGTGTGGCTATGTCAGTATTTAAATATTTCATTGTGATAAGAGTTTATTTACTGTCGAACATAGAATAATCGTCACTTACAATGTACATATATTCAAAATATAAACGAACACACTTAAACATTTTGAAGCATAACCACAACCAATCCAAATACAGAACGATTAATCATACGAAAAACGACTATTGGCAATATCTCGAGTCTGGGTTACTCTACAGAATGTCCAATAACGGTTGGATTGCAACCGTTATTGATTTTCAATTCATATTCAATTCATATTCAATTCATATTCAATTCATATTCAATTCATATTCAATTCATATTCAATTCATATTCAATTCATATTCAATTCATATTCAATTCATATTCAATTCATATTCAATTCATATTCAATTCATATTCAATTCATATTCAATTCATATTCAATTCATATTCAATTCATATTCAATTCATATTCAATTCATATTCAATTCATATTCAATTCATATTCAATTCATATTCAATTCATATTCAATTCATATTCAATTCATATTCAATTCATATTCAATTCATATTCAATTCATATTCAATTCATATTCAATTCATATTCAATTCATATTCAATTCATATTCAATTCATATTCAATTCATATTCAATTCATATTCAATTCATATTCAATTCATATTCAATTCATATTCAATTCATATTCAATTCATATTCAATTCATATTCAATTCATATTCAATTCATATTCAATTCATATTCAATTCATATTCAATTCATATTCAATTCATATTCAATTCATATTCAATTCATATTCAATTCATATTCAATTCATATTCAATTCATATTCAATTCATATTCAATTCATATTCAATTCATATTCAATTCATATTCAATTCATATTCAATTCATATTCAATTCATATTCAATTCATATTCAATTCATATTCAATTCATATTCAATTCATATTCAATTCATATTCAATTCATATTCAATTCATATTCAATTCATATTCAATTCATATTCAATTCATATTCAATTCATATTCAATTCATATTCAATTCATATTCAATTCATATTCAATTCATATTCAATTCATATTCAATTCATATTCAATTCATATTCAATTCATATTCAATTCATATTCAATTCATATTCAATTCATATTCAATTCATATTCAATTCATATTCAATTCATATTCAATTCATATTCAATTCATATTCAATTCATATTCAATTCATATTCAATTCATATTCAATTCATATTCAATTCATATTCAATTCATATTCAATTCATATTCAATTCATATTCAATTCATATTCAATTCATATTCAATTCATATTCAATTCATATTCAATTCATATTCAATTCATATTCAATTCATATTCAATTCATATTCAATTCATATTCAATTCATATTCAATTCATATTCAATTCATATTCAATTCATATTCAATTCATATTCAATTCATATTCAATTCATATTCAATTCATATTCAATTCATATTCAATTCATATTCAATTCATATTCAATTCATATTCAATTCGTATTCAATTCATATTCAATTCATATTCAATTCATATTCAATTCATATTCAATTGATATTCAATTCATATTCAATTCATATTCGTATAGGACACACTTAGCCACAAACTTTCCGAAAACCGATATTATCAATTTAAAGAAGGGACAAATTGTGCAAAAGTTTACACAGCATTTCTGGCGACACCTTACCACACTGGTGATTACCCCACTACAGCCTAGATTGAAATGGGAATAAAAAGAAACTACGATAATGGTCGGCGACATTTGTCTTCAAATACACTTGGTAATCAGCGGACCTTGGGGAAAGTCATGAGAATCCACCTCGCAATAATTCAACTTCCGAAATGGACACATAGGTGGAGACAAAACCGTATCAATGATTTAAACCAACTAAACTCGAATGGTTGTACTAAATTCAAATTGTATGGTTCTGTGAAAAAAATTGTGTTTGATTCTGTATCGATTACACTAACTAGGAGAAGGCTCGCAAAGCTACCTTGCCACTTTCAGAAAATAGTATCGGCCACTGGCAATCCAACAATATGAAATAAACGACTATTAAAAGATTCTAAATTAAATTTGTAACAATATAGGTCTAAAGATTAGACCAGCAGAAGCAAAGGCGGATTTACTAATCGGGACGAAATGATGACGGTAGTGATATGTGGATGAAACCTATTAATCGGAAATGTCAGCTCCTAAGGAAAGCTTCCTCGATTTTATGGTTTTCTCTGATATTTTATTAAACCAGTATAAAAAAAAATATTATAAAATGGTCTAAAATTTAAGCGGATATGGTTTCCTGATGAACTGACTGATCAGTATAAAATTTGTCACGCCAGTTTCTTGCATAGTTTGGGAGCACCAAATGAAATTTGGCCTAAATCAGTGTATCGCAAGTACATTCTTGTTGAAACCTAAAGATTACATTTTTCAGAAGAGTTATCATTGTAGATTATCTGAAATTTAAGCGGGAATGAAGAGTTGTATTTTAACAAAACTGTTTTACCAAATCTCCGGTAAGTCAAATTTTTTGATTTAGAACAGAAGTGAAGCGCATCCGGGTATTGGCCTCAACATATACACCGTCCATTTGAAAAAAAACGAGAACGTATAGTGAAACAAACGATTTCGCCGCCTTCGAATCAATTTGATAAGTGGCTCAACCACTTTAATTTAGAAGACGCTTAATATACTATTTCAATTCCACATTAAGAGTCGATCACCCAATAAACCATAAATTTAAATTATCTTCGGTACCGCAAACCGCCACTTCATATATATACTCGATTAAATGCTCGTATATATGGTAGAGTCACGAGATGTATATCCGGAGACAAAATTATTTTTTGAGGCAGATAAAAATAATATTTTTTACTACTCGTCGATATCCTTAACAAATAATATTTAAAAGCTCATTCGAAACCATATTTTGCTATTGTTATGTATAGCTGGATATCGTTTCCGTTATATACATATATACCATTTTGTGCTTTTATTTTATTATTTTAACCGTCATGAAACTCTGTAGGGATGTATATACAAATCATTTATCAATGTCAATAAAAAAAAGCATTTTTTTCATCAATATTTTTTTTTTTTTGTGTTTTGGAACCCAAAAAAATATAAATTTTACCCGTAAAACAACACGAGTACACACAATATTGAATCGAGAGAAGACAGAATATTTTATATATGTAAGAAAACCCGAAGAATAAGAAGGTAAAGATGAAACCACCCAACATATTTTTCCATGTTTCATGCAGATGTAATATGTATCTATGTATACGATATACATGTAATTGAATAAGAAAATTTAGGAAGGTATCCCTACCTAGACATGGGAGAACAGGCAACGCAGAGAAAAAAGGTAAACTTAATGAATAAATAATTTTGATTTCCATAAAATAAATACAACAACACAGAGTACACAAAATAAACGAAAATCAAATAGAAGAAAAAAGCTCTTAACTCCTCTGTGCACTGTGTCGTTTGGAACTGGAGCAACAAAAAAGCACCAAATACAAAAACAACATTTTTTTTTTTACAAATTGAACATGAAATAATTGTTCTTTCTCTTATTCATCCAGTTTGTTGTAATTGGTTTTGTTGGTTGCAAAGTGTACTGTGTACATCCCACATAGACCTACTCTATACCTAACATACATATAGGATGGACAAATAATGCATTCAATTAGATTAATTGATTTGCCATTGAATTGAAATACCACATAGACATAAGACACACACACACAGCCAACAAAAAAAAAGTTAATTTCAAAATCAATAGTAACTTTATGTTTCTATCGAGATAAACTAAAGTGGCAGACAAGAAAAATTGTAGCAACAAGAACCAACAAAAAAAAAGCAATTTAATTATTAAAACTTTTTTTTTTTGGGGTTATTATGGTAAAAGCTTTAATCTGAAATGTAATACTTTGATGTATTGAATTTTTTTATATGAAAGAATATATTTACATTATGAGATTTGTATAATTTAAGTACCTTAATTGTTATAATAATGATTTATAAATCTTTAGAACAGTTGAGGTCGCTTTCTGTAAAAATCAATCTTATGCAAATATTTTTTTTTTTATTATCTTTGCAATCTATTCTGAGGCCAAGGCTCTCCCAACTATTTCGCGGTTCGCAATTCGAGTTTTGTACTCCATGAGTTTTGTACCCCGACAGGTCGTCATAGTTATGTTCCATTTCATCACAGATCGCAATCTCTTGATGAAAATTCTTTAAACTACTTTGCCGTTTAGCTTATACAAATACTACGGTAAATAAATATGGAAAGCTCTGCATATATAGCAATGCGGCAGTACTTGCTCATACTCGCAAGGACCTAAAAGTTAGAAATTTGTATACTCATATCGTACATACTCAGTATAGATATACATCTAATACTACTGTGCGGATTTGTGTATATATGTATAACAGAATTACAGCAACAATAACGACAGAAATGAAATAAATAAATAATCAATTAGAAGAATATAAGAAAAGATAAAAAATCTAACGAGAAATACAAAAGCACCGAATTGTAAGATATGTATATGTATCTTATGTTTATTTATATATACGGTTTATTTGTAAGATAAACCCGAAAATACATTTCCATTTTTTATGAAGCTTAAAGCTTTTTTGTGTGTGCGTGTGTGTGTGTGTGCAAGGATTTTTCGCAGTCGTCGATTTTGTTGTTACAGATAAGCGAGACAAAAGAATTGAAAATGATAATAATTTCAAACAAAATGATGATTTATTTGTATTTATGTGCGTGTGTGTATGTAATGTATACAAATTGTATTATTATATGTATTAAGAGTTCGTCTCTGTGCTTTACCGATTTATATTAGTACCGGTAGGCACAAAATCAAGTAAATCTCTCATCGTTATGGTAGTTGAACCCCCCACCAGTTTAGAAAAATGATAAATTCCCATGATAATGAAATTTGTGCTAAACAATTATTACAAAATTACACTGTTAAATTTTGTATTTTTCTAATTGGATTTTATCTCAGATCGTATTTGGTAGTCTGTATAGTCGGGTTGCATGGATATGCTTCAATAATAACTTATTTGCAGTTGAAATGATGACCCTTATTTTGCACCTGCACTTGTAGCACAATCCATTTAAAATTGGGATAGTTCAACCCCCAAAAAACTACGCTTAGAGGTGCAACCAGTAAAAATCATTGCATTATACGTGAGATACTAGACTTGATATAAATATAATAAACTACCCGAAAACTAAGTGAAACAACCCATTATGTAAACGAAATGGATCCCCTTGAATTTATTATAACAGCTTCCATCCACTCAAATCGTTTATAATGTATCGAATTATCTTCCTCTACAAGAAATAAGTGCCCCAGATTTTATTAAAATAGCCTTCACTTTGTGGGGGCACAACCGAACTTTATCGAAGGTACTTCATCAGAAACTCCTGAATTAATTACAAAAGCCCGCACCCACAAAAGCCGATCATAATGCATTAAAATACAATCCTGTACAAGAAATAGGCATGATGCATATTATGATCAATTTTTGTGGGTGTGAGCTGGGTGGAACAAAAGTTATATTCACGGAAATTAAAGAATATACTGTTAAAATAAGGGCGAAATACGGACTGCTCATTTCATTATGCTAGGGTAGGCATTCAAATAGAAACTCGGCTTTTTTGGTCAAATTTAACTTAATTAAAAATATAATTGTTACAAAGATTAATTATCGTAGTATTCACCATTAATATCTATGGTCTTTTGCCATTTGTCAGGTACATCATGAATGCTTTCACGATAGAAATTTGGTGGTTGTTGGAACCTAACCGCAACCTAAAATGTTAAAAGATCAATTAAAATTTTATAATTAATTATAAATCAGACACAATCTTGCCAATAGAATCATCTGTTATTAAAAATTGTTTGTTTTGACAGGTATAAACTTGAAATACAAAATGTACTAGATCAGGCAATAATCAAGAGGAAAATTATACTTTTAAGTATAGCCAATTAAGTTTAAATGTTAGAATCGAGATGTCACTTTATTATTAACACAAAAAAAAATTGTGTAACCAAAAAATTGTAAAAGAAATAAAATAAAGCTCTTCTTAAAATCGTCGTCAAAGAGTGCTCATCAAAATCCATCAAATACAATAAAAAAAGGATTGATTGGAATATTATTGTCCAAACAACTTGTACTTAAATTTAATTAATGTGTTGTTCAAACGCAAAGTGAGTTATTTGCACAATAGATGGTTTTTTGTAAAATGCAAAAAACTTACTACGGCCAATGTAAACCCTGTAGATATATTTTTTTTTAGCCTAATCGTTTCGATTTAGCTGAAAGGCACATTTGGTAAAAATACTATAATAAAATTTGATTTAGTTTGGCCGTTAGGGCTCTTTTAAAATTGTAAATAGCGAGTTTTGCAACTAAACGAATTTTATAACGCGTTTTGCTCTTCATTAGTTGAAACTGTACTCACAAAATGAAAAAATTATTTCATTAAAATTAAAAATCGTATTGTTCAATAAAAAAAATATATTTTCATAAAATAATACAAAATATAAAAATAAAAAAACTTCTTCAGGAAAAATAAAAAAATTCAAAATATCAACGTTATCACAACGATAGTGTTATCACAAAATAAAATTCTTTTTTTATGGGTAATCAAAAAATAATTAGTGAAAATAGGAACTTAGAAACTAATTTAAATTCGTAAGCCCTCATGCTGATCCTGAGCTTCGCAAATGGGGTCTTCAGGTACATTAATTAGAGTAGCGTTAGTATTTGCATTTAATAAAATATTTTTATAAAAGTGTAGATCCTCCATCTCCGACCAGTTTTCGCCAAAATGGTTTTGTAAGAGAC
Organism: Nephrotoma flavescens; assembly: GCA_932526605.1. NCBI lineage: Eukaryota > Metazoa > Arthropoda > Insecta > Diptera > Tipulidae > Nephrotoma > Nephrotoma flavescens. Next base: position 226,117,280 of record OW052222.1, on the reverse strand, counting down.
TCTTAACATCAGTCAACTTGGCCTCAGATAGTTGAACACCAGGTTCAACAATAATTGATTTCATTTGTGAAAGGTATTTTCCGCGCTTCACTATAGATTTAGATGATCCCACATCTGATTTATAGGCTATTTCGCCTCGAACCAATATTTTTTTATTTGATTTAGAAATTATGAATCGTTTGGCTTCGCTGAATTTAAAATGTCAGCTTGCAGGTGGCCTAATTATTTTGTGAGCTTCTGTTTTCCAGTCTCTGACTGGGCAATCCACATCCCCAAGGTTTATGACTGTTGCATGCGTTTTATTAATTTCAATGTATTCATCGGGCTTTATTATACATTGTCTGTTACGAATCTGAAAAAAAATAATACAGTTAGCTTAATATAAAAATGTTGATAGCTTAAAAATAATCTAACCCTTTTCTCCAATTTCGCAAAAACACGATCAAGTGGCATGTAAGAGTGTCCGGGAATCGGAAAAATTAACTCTAACGTTGTGATGTTAACTGGTGCTTCCTTCAAGAGCCAATGACAACACATTCCAATCATAATGGTGTTCTTATTTTGACTTCCACATCCATCAGCAACTAAGCGCATTGTCTAGCTCAAGATTGCAGAGTCGATGATGCACGGCAGGTGCAATGAGCCTTTGGAAAAAAAGTTTTCGGTCCATGAATACAAAAACACGTTTTGCTGGGTTAAAGAAGATCTAGAAGATCCCACAACTATCCCGAAATTATGCATATATATTTGCCGACTGTAATATGCTGCCTGTTCTGCCCATTTCGGTAGGAGCATATTTTTTTGACAATCGAAAGAAATCGTTGCCAAATCCTCGGCATAAATCAAAAAATCTTCCCGCAATAAATCAAAAAATGCTTTTGCTCGCCTTTTATGTACCGCCATCTTCACCATCAAATCTTGTTTTTTTCTTACCGTTTGTCTCAAATTTCATGCGCTCCTTCAGCATAATGCACATTGAGCATACATCGGATGCCGGTGTTTTAAATCCAATGTTAAAGAAATTATTAAAAATATTTCGGAAATAACATTTTTTTATATTTAGTTTCGGTAACTCAGCGATAAACATCCGATACATTTTGTTTACATTTAATTCACTCGGCAAATATTGCCGTATGGTGGTCAAACTCCTACAGTAGTGAATTTCGATGGTTTTAAATTTCTTAATGAAATTTATAACCGCATCCTTTTTTGGCTGATTTTGAGATCCAATCCAGTCTCCTCCTCGTCGTTCAACTGGACCGAGACCTGTCTCCAAATGCCGCTTGGCGAGTCTTACAATTCGGTCCTTTTTGATGCCCAATATGCCACAAAAAGCAGTTTGACATACCCTAGCGATGCTCTTATTCGCTTTTCGAATAATATATATCACCGAAATCGCTCTTTTCAATGATGAGTTTTTATCTCTTCGAATGGCATTTATGGCGCTAGCATACGTTAGTAAAAAAGAATCCCGTGCTATTTTGTTTGTGCTCGCGTAAAACGATTTTGCGAACTTCATAACATCCCTGCCATTTAAAGAATTGCACTTAGGTACGATTGGTGGTTGTTTTTGTTTGTGCCTAGCGCAAAATATTTAAATGAAACAACAAAGTGTTTAAAAAAAAGTTATTTGTGTCAATTACCTGTTCTCATTTTCTCGTGTCCATTTGCTTGCTGATACAGAGCGTTTATTAATATATCCATTTATTAATAATTAATTATTCTAAAAATTATATATTCGGTGATTTACAAAAAATACGAAGAAGACACACAAAACACGTCTGATCACATACAATTTGATTTAAAAACTAAATAAAATGTCAAAATTTTAGCGCCAAATAGGATTTAATTTACCGTTTATTGAAATAAATTCCCTATGTAAATAGCGAGTTTTGCATTTTTTCCACAACTTTAAATGATTGTATATATAACCAGTTTTGAAACATTTTTTTCTATGTAGATGAAGCACTTTGAAATTGATTTAATTTGTAAATGAAGCCTTTTGCATTTAACTGTACTTTTTGACGATGAAAACGTAAGATAAATAAATGAATTTGTTACACTTTTTTGATTTAGTATTGTAGCCCTTGGAAATACGAATCAAACGACATACGTCACCACGACATAATTTGAAAAAATGTAAATAACGTACTTTGCATTTGAACAACACAAATAGTAATTTTATAACGTTGTGGAAATTGGTTGTGTTATTTTGTGCTACGCGTTCAACACGGAGCTTATGAACGTCTCCTAGACTGAGATTATCGTTTGGAATTCATCTCAGTAAAACACATCGTCGCTGGTCTGGGATTATCGTTTGAGATGTATCCCAGTAAAATACATGGTCCGTCAAGCCAGATGTGCTTGAATATTATCAGTAAATCCGATTTTGTCGCGGAAGCTTCCAGAGGACAATTTATTTCATCACACACACGTAATTAGATTTTTGTCGATTATCTGAAATCTAATACTATTATATATTCATATAACTAAATCCGAAGAGTATATACGAAGAATAGTGAACAAATTAGACGTTGGTAGCCAAACGCTGTATCATACGGGCAGTGTAAATTTAATTATATCGGCAATTTAACAGAACGTTTTAAACTGTAATTTATTTACACATGTGGGAAACTATTCCGAAGTCAATAGTGAATTGTTTAAAGAAGTTAAATAATGAAATAATCGAAATGGAGGCAGAGGTTAGATTAAGGTCGCTAAAAAGTACACGTACGTCAATAAAGGGACAGATGATTAAACTGCAGAATTATGTAACCGGTGCAGTCTTAATTGCATACTTAATTTTCGATGTAGCTCCGGATCAGGAGAGCGGCATTATTGATATTTCGAAGCAGTATTAGATTGTGGAATCACAACTCACTGGTTTGTAAGGGCGTATAACATTCAAAACCCAGACGAAACTCGTTTTATTTTTAAAATTTATAAAATTTTATTAAAACATATAAAATTAATTTATGATAAAAAAAATTAAATATAAAATATATTAGCATGTTAAATAATCACACTCCACAGCTCGAGAGCAGGGAGTTGATTTTTTCCAAAACTCGACGAACAACACATGACATTTTCGTATACGTATAAGGAGTATAGTATACAATTTTATATTAGTGTATGTAATTTTTCTGTGGTTAATTTGTTTGTTTTCTGCGAATGTAAGCATCAACAATTATGAATCGGTACAAATCGGTTCAGTTTTTTGGTGCTTAAGTCGTCTTCGTTATCTCGCTTTTTGATATCTCGCCATGTATTTGAGTGATGAGTTAACACGTTCGCGGAAATGACTGCTATAGCGGTCATACAACTTTTTCGTTTTTTAACACGTTTGCGGAAATAACGTTCATTTTTTAAGGAATAATTCGACATATTTTTCAATTCTCACAATACATTTCTTTCCGCGACGAAATATCATTGCAATTACAAAAGTTATTAAATGTGTTCCTGAGTAGCACACACATTTAGAACGTGTGCCTCAATGTGTTAAGAAAAATTTTTTAACTACACATATTTTAATTTTTTTTAATGCAATGTCGAATGAATGTTTTGTTTTTGCAGAAACACAGAATTAGAAATTATTTTAAAACTAAAATTAAATAAATTTAAGTTTATTTAACCATATTTGCATTGCATTTACAAATTTTAATTTATAAATTAAATGAATCTAGAAATTTCATATTCAAGAAAATTAAATGACACACATCTCACTAACACAAACACGCATACTACTACTATATACTTGCGGTTATTTCGTCAACTTGTCAAATTTTGGAAAAATCGACCCCTAGACGTAATGTGCTGAGAGAAGGAAATAAGCACCATAAAAATGAAACCGATTCGCCCGGATCGCGTTATTTTGATACTGTTGACAAATGACACAAATACGAACAAAAGAAAAATACAAATACGAAGACATAATTGTGTATTATACACTGTGTATGTATTCGATTTTTTTTTTGCTTCATTTATTTTAAATGAGTAACTCACGAGACAAAATCGATATACTGATGTTCCTATTCGATAGTAAACGTTTGTGTGGAATAGCACCTCTCAAATACTGGACATTATGAAAAGGAATAGCTGATTGTGCTTCCCGAGGAATTCTACTGGTTGTAGTGTGACTGTTTGGCCAGAGCAGAAAAGATATTATGGGACTAAAGAATATGAGCGTCCTAAATACTGCATGATAACATCAGCGAAGAGTCAAGATTTGTCATTTTCCATGGACTTGAAGTGAAAGATTGTCATCCTATCAAAAAGTCATTACGACAGTCGCAATAGTTCAAAGATTTCGGCATAACTTGTGTTACATGTTTACATGTTTGTCTCTAGACGAGGGCTCTAATGAAATCCATAATTTTCTTTTAAGGGATTCAATCACCTGGCACTTTAATCCACCGAATGCTCCTCATTTTGGAGGTCTTAGGGAGACAGCCGTAAAATCGATGAAACACCATCTTAAAATTCATTCTAGCGAGAGATTAACACACTCTCACGAAGAAAGTTAGGACAAATTTAGGACATACTTCACATCCGTAAAACTGGGATGAAATGAAATAGTATTGTTTGCGGAAATTTTAATTTTTTTTCTGGGATGAAAAACGGGGCTTACTTCACATGCTTGAATTTTGAAGATTGCTCTGTACGTACATTGTTTACATTTGTAGAATTTTAATTAAATACGCCGTGTAGACAATACGGCACATCGCTGATCTTCATTGTAAAAATTGAAAGGGCTTCTACGAAATCTGTCACACGGTACGCAGATGCGAACTACATCTTGTCCGTATCACTCAATTTATGGAAAAAGCTTTAGTATGAAGTTTAGACCCGCCTGGATTGTAAAGATGCTGAATATTGGTGAAACAATTTTTTTTTTATCTAAACTCTATTGACTAAACTCTTGGAACTTAATTAACTTAATTGAAACTTAATTTACAATTTCTTTTTTAATCGTTTCTCGTAAATGCTTTATACTTTTCAAAATATTTACAAGAACCGAAAAAGTTCAGATAGAAACTGAGAATTCTGGTGAACTAATTTCTGCGAAACATCACTAGGATCCCCTAATTTATTAAAAAACTTAAGTATACAGTTTCATCCTGACTGATCAGGATCGTCTGATCTGTAGGGAAGCTAGACATTTATCCTGTACGACACCAATCACAGACAAACACACGCAGATGTTTTTTTAAAAACTGTACTTTTTGACTTCGGCGATAAAGGAATGGCAAATCTGCAAAAATTTCGATTTCAACCCTTGATTTTTATATTTATTTGAATCTTTTAATTCTTTGTTGTGTTTAGTAAATGCTAAACTTTTCAACATCATTGCAAAGCTGCTACTTCCGGTACTCGGATTTTAACCAGATTTCGTAACCAACTCCAAATTTATCAAAAAATCATTGGAATGAAGTCTCATACCAAATAATAAATTCGCCCGGACAGTTAGATGTGGATTGTGGGACTGTAAGATGGGGGACGAGAACAATTATTTAGGATCTCCTAATTTATGAAAACAAATTTAGATTTCACGTTGATCTGTCAATCCATCTGGGCTGTAGAAAAGACAAAAACATTTAGTTTGCGGGGTACCACATGAACACAGAAAATTCGTTGGGACACACATATACAGAGAACTTTATGAAAAACAATTTTCCGGACTTCGGCGATACAGTAAATGGTGAATCTGCAAAAGTTAAAAAATGATTTAATGTCCTTTTAACCGCTGTCTTTTTAGAATATGTACTCATAAATTTACAGTATGCCTTTATGTACACTGGCATGGAAGATGGGTTTGAGCTGAGTTGTCCACTCTAACATATAGGGACTTATTTGTGGTTATGGGCATCAACGATTTCTGAATTTTTGACAAGACCTCTACATGGAAAATTGATGTGGAGTTCAAGAACACCACAAAAAATTGTAAAATATGTTTATACTAATTGCACTGGAACTATCCTGCTTTATCACTTTGGCACACAAACGCTGAAAATTAAAGTAAACGATAATGATTAAGAAGTGGTATCTGAAAACCGATAATACCAAATACCATATACCTTTATAAAACCAACACATACCCAGCACCAACAGCAGCGATAATAATTTGAATATTTTATCTAAGAACCATATCAAAATTCATAAATAAATTGCTTATCTTAAACCATATCACTTAAATGAATTCGATTTCCCAAGTTTTCATTTTTATGTTCAAAGTTTGAGTTTTTCTTGGAATCCATCAAAATGTTTTTCGTTTCGTCGGTCTAAATTCATTCATTTGTCAATAATCAACGTTATCGTTATTATACATAAAAGACGTGCACGAACCATCTTCGAATAAAATAGAAGGACGTACGCACGCAACAACAACAAAAACATAACTCTCAGAATGTCTTCCACGTCAGGAAATAAACAGATATTGTCGAAAACATTATACAGCATCACTCGAAAATCTATATAGCAGGGGGTGGCTCAATGTAAGAGTAAAATTCTTTGGAGTTTTTTAGAAAACATAAAAATTGAATTACTTATTTACAAAGGAAATCGACAGGAGGCGCGCACATTGTAACTTGAGGAAATATATTTTTGCACAATGAGTGCGGACATCTCGTTCAAGTGATAAAATTTCGTACATAAATATAAATATGAAAGTGCAAATGTTTAAATATTTCATTAGCACTGGACGTAGGTACGATGATTTTAAGGTACACTGATATATCTAACGTCGGATCTCACACCAGATTGTTTTTTTTTTTTTTGTATAACTGATTTTTCGATTTTTATTTAAACGTCGCATCTCTATATCATTGCGGCAGGTTTTACTTCCTCCTTTAAATGTAAATATTAAATTTCCGTTACATCGACAGAAGAGCATAAAGTATAATGTAATGTATGTTATATGTTGTATGGTAAAATGTTTTGTAATTTCCGTTTATGCGGCATAGAAAACTTTATATGACATTTATCTGTTCATACACCACGTTTATATTGTTGCCAGAAATTGTAATGAATTTGAAATCAAAAAGGATTGACATTATCTTAGATAAAAATATGCAATTACTAAATACGATTTTTTGTACTTTAAATCGATGAAATCGCAAATACATCACCTTGTTGCAGATTCGCTTAGTTCATAGAAACAAAATGGTTACGCAATAAACAAAATCAGCAACATTAGTCCAGTCCGCCACAAAAATTAACGGTTCTTGAAATGTGACGGTATTTATACTTACCTCTAGACACATCTTCAAATCTAACTACACTCGCGAGCAAGTAAATCGACTCAAACCTTCAGCGCTCACAAAAATGTGATATTTTTGTAAAACGGCTTAACCGATGATTTTCACCAGACATTATTTTTGTGGAAGTCTTATATTTTTACATTAAAACGACACTATTTTCATGAAATTGAGTCAGAATTTATAAAAAAAATGTAAAAAAAACGAACGAGGTCCAAGCTCCACATGAACCGCAAACGTTTGGTCAAAAATTAAAAATCACGTATGTAATCGTAAATTACAAGCAGCCCATAGTTATCCAAACCCTGCACTCCATCTGAGGTGGCCATATTCCAGAACTCCTTCCAAACATTATTTAAGAGTCTTATTTCCATCCAGCATTCCCAATCCCATCATATTTGGTTAAGAATTGGTCGAGTTCCTTCCCAGATGGCAATATTCCAGAATTCTTCCAAAAATTATTATTTCAGAATCTAACTTTCATCAAGCATACCTAATCCCATCATAATCCGTTAAGAATTCATTGATCAAGTTCCGTCCCAGACCACCTGGGATATTCCAGAAATTTTTCGAAAAATCTTTTGAGAATCCCATTTCCATCCAACATACCCAATCCATCATAATCGATAATTGATCGAGTTCCGTCCCAGGGGCCATATTTCACAACTTCTTCCAAAAAATCATTCTCGGAATCTCACTTCCATCCAACACACCCAATCCCATCATAATCGGTTTAGAATTGATGAAGTTCCAAGTGGCCATATTCCAGAAATTCTTCCAAAAGTCTTATGAGAATCTCACTTCCATCCAAACCTAATTTCATCATAATAGGTTAAGAATTGATCGAGTTCCCTCCCAGGTGGCCATATTCCAGAAATTCTTCCAAAAATCTTTTGAGAATCCTACTTCCATCCAACATACTCAATCCCATCATAATCGGTTGAGAATTGATCGAGTTCCGCCCCAGGTGGTCATATTCCAGAACTTCTTCCAAAAATCATTTAAGAATCTCACTTCCATCCAACATACCAAATCCCATCATAATCGGTTAAGAATTGATGAAGTTCCAGGTGGCCATATTCCAGAAATTCATCCAAAAGTCTTATGAGAATCTCACTTCCATCCAAACCTAATTTCATCATAATATGTTAAGAATTGATCGAGTTCCCTCCCAGGTGCCCATATTCCAGAAATTCTTCCAAAAATCTTTTGAGAATCCCACTTCCATCCAACATACCCAATCCCATCATAATCGGTTGAGAATTGATCGAGTTCCGTCCTAGGTGGCCATATTCCAGAACTTTTTCCAAAAATCGTTTAAGAATCTCACTTCCATCCAACATACCCAATCCCATCATAATCCGTTAAGAATTCATTGATCAAGTTCCGTCGCAGGTGGCTATATTCCAGAAATTTTTCCAAAAATCTTTTGAGAATCCCACTTCCATCCAACATACCCAATCCCATCATAATCGGTTTAGAATTGATGATGTATCAAGTGGCCATATTCCAAAAACTCTTCCAAAAGTGCTTTGAGAATCTTAATCCATCCAAAGCTAATTTCATCATAATCGGTTAAGAATTGATCTAGTTCCGCTCTAGGTGGCCATATTTCAGTAATTCTTTCAATAATAATTTAAGAATCCCGTTTCCATCCAACATACCCAATCCCCGATTATGTTCGGCTAAAAATTACCTAAGTTCCGTCCCAGATTAAATTAGATCGAATAGATTAAATTTAAAAAAAAAAAATCCAATTTAACGGACTCCCCAATTAAACCGTTAAATCGAGGTTTTTATGTTTAGTAAAACATTTAGGGGACTAGTTTTGGGTTCATGTTACACGCTGCGTTAAATATTGTTATGTTAAATGTTGCGTTGATTACGTGACATTTTAACGTAAAATGTTATACAGAAAAACCGCGATTTAACAGACTAATTGGGGATCAGTTAAATCCAGTTGTCCTTTCAATCAGAATGTGTTAAAATTTAATCTATTAGATCGAATTTAATCTGGGAAGGAACTCGGTCAATTTTTCTTAACCGAATATGATGGGATTGGCTATGCTGAATGGAAATGGGATTCTTAATTGATTTTGGGAAGGAATTCTGGAATATGGTCACCTGGGACGGAACTCGGTGAATTTTTGATCGATTATGATGAGATTGTTTATATGGATGGAAGTGGTATTCTTAAATGATTTTTGGAAGAAGTTCTGGAGTATAGCCACCTGAAATGGGATTCATTAATGATTTTAGGAAGAAATTTTGGAGTATGGCCATGAGGGATGGAACTCGATCATTTTTTGGCCGATTATGATGGGATTGAGTATATTGGATTTAAATGGGATTCTTAATTGATTATTGGAAAAGTACTAGAATATGGCCACCTGGAATAGAATTCATTACCGGTAACCGAAAAATGGAATATAAATATTATCCGTTAAATCGAGGGTTTACTGTATATCACTAAAACCATTTTCAAATTTTTCCATCGAATCTAAAATCACACTCACAAAATGCATGAACTCCGCAAAAAACTGTAGTGTTTGGATAACCATCAACTTCTTGTAATTAGCGATGACATATACGTGATTTTTAATTTTTTGACCTTATGTTTTACCAAACATTTGCGATTCAGGTGGCGCTTGAACCCCGTTCGTTTTTTTCTGTATAACATTTTACGTTAAAATGTCACGTAATCAATGCAGCAATTTAACGCAACATTTAACATATCAGTATTTAACGCACCCAAAACTAGTCCCCTGAAATTTTTCGGTAGATTCAATTATTTTTCGAAAACCCTAGGCAAACTGATCGAAAATTCGGTCCTAACACCGATTTTTTTCGAAATAAACGATTATCTTAAGTTTGACCCTAATAGTCTGGACAGATTGCGAATTAGTTTAACTGGTTTAACAAAATTCAATCAAGCACCCGATGGAAAAACTTGAATTGGCTAGTAGATTTTTCAATTTTTCGTAGTATGTCGATCTGAATTGAATTTTATTTCCAAGAGTACTTGACTAAATTTTGCTAAACCAGTTTAACTAATCCGCAGTCTGTCTAGGTTATTAGACTAATTCCGAATCGATTGACCCACTCGGAATTATTGCCTTGGACTGCGGGCCAATAGTAAGGTAAAAGTTAATATTAAGTAAATTTTTCGGTAAATTCATTTATTTCTCAAAAACTCTACGGCAAACTGATCAAAAAATAAATTTAAAAACGATTTTTACCATAGAAACGATTTATCCGACTATTGGCCCGCAGCCTTAGAGAAAATAAATAATAGAAAACTTGCAAACAAATTTGAGAAAACGATTTAAGTAGCCGGCGAAAAATTCTAATAATAGTCGCTGGTTTATCGGTGTAGACAAGTGACTTAACATATTCCCAAAGAAAATAATCTAATGGAGTTAGATCACACGATCTCGGTAGACACTTAACAGGACCATTACGTGAAATTAGTCTTTCATCAAATGTTTTTTGAGTAAATTAATTGTATCTCGCGCAGTGTGGCACCGCCCGGTTGGAATCACATGTCAGCAAGATTTATGCCAGCCAATTGGAGTTCCCCAAACGTGATCAGAAAACATATGGACCAAAGGTTCCGCCTGCCCATAAAGCGCACCAAATAGTGATTTTCTCTGGATGTAATGATGTTTCGGTAAAGGCTTGTGTATTATCTTGACTTTAAATCCGACAATTCTGTTTAGTAACGCACCCATTCAACCAAAAGTGAGCTTCATCGCTGAACAAAATTTTGTTTGCAAAATCAGCATTAATATCAACTTGTGCTTCAGCCCATTGACAAGCGTTGCTCAGGCGTGAGGATATTCATTATGAAATGGCAAATCAAACTAATGACAAAGCAAATGTTCTCTGTCAAACCGGTTGTCAAACAAAACATGGTTACCATATTTGGAGAGTGCTGTGTCGATTGATGAATCGATGTTCGGAGGGCACACGCTATCTCTGGTAAAAGGTTGTCCCATGTTTTGTGAGCTTGTTTTATATATGCTCGGATCACCGCTATAACGGATCTGTTTGCTCGCTTCGACGCGTTCGCCTGTGGCGAGTATAGTGCGGTTTTGCAATGCTTGAAACTAAATTCTGTTAATAACGAACTGAGATCCGTTATCCGAGAGAATTTGATCGGGAATACCAAAAAGTAGGAAAGCTCATTTCTCACATCATTTCCTATTTTACTTCCTATTTTACTAGTAGTGCTGGCACGGAGAGGTTTTAAAAGATCAAATTTCGTGAACTCATCCAAAATTACCAAAATATAGATATTGCCACTTGCCGACCGTGGATAAGGTCCCATGCCCATCATATCGATGTAAATTTTCTCCCAAGGCCTTTGGGCGAATACCGTTTGTCCTAGCGGGGGTTTTGATAATTTATTAGAACTTTTTCAAGCTTTATCAACAGAACATTTAGATGCGTAATTATAGATTTGCTGGTGCATGCCGGGCCAGTAATAAAGTTACCGTATGCGCTCTAGGGGCTTAGCAATCCCTCTATGGGCGGCTAAGGGTTCGTCATAATATTGTTTTATTATATCTTTCGTCATGGTTTAACGTACCCATATTTCCCATTGAAGCGTATCGTTTAAAGTTACGTTGTTGTTTGTTCCCACTTTTATGTATATTCGTTCGCTCTTTACCTGGATATTTATGTGGAGTATCTTGAATTTTTTTTCTGAATTTCGCGAAAGCGTATCCGGTACCACATTTTGAGAGCCACGTTGTTGCTATATTTCGAAATCGTATGCTTGTAATTTGAAACTCCAACAGACCAACTTGCCATTCAGATCGCTTTGCGACATCAACCACTAAAGACTATAGTGATCGGTGATCAATGTCAAGGGATATCCTTCAATATATGGCCGAAACTTTTTACCGAGAGTACAGAGGCTAAACATTCTAGTTCGGTGGTTGAGTAGTTAGATTGGGCCGAGTTTAACTTCTTGGCCATGAATGCGATCGGTCGATCATGTCCTTCATCATAAAATATTGCTTCAATAAAATATTGCTTAGTATAGTCTGGGTTGATCAGCACCGGTGCAGTTGTCAACAGATATTTTAATTTGTCAAATGCTAACTGAGCCTTGAGTGCCAAGGAAAATTTTTAATTCTTCTTTAACAGATTGGTAATCGGTGATACGTAATCTGGGATGAACCGTTGGTACCATCCCGTCATACCCAATAATATCCTAATCTGTTTAAGTGTGGAAGGTTGTGAAGACGTTTGGATTGCGTCCCCCTTATCTGGGACCGCCATCCGTCCACCACTTCCGACGACAAAGCCTAAATATATCAACTCTTTCATAAAGAATTTACTATTTTTTATATTTATGGTCAGGTCCGCTTGTTTTAGACGATCTACGACAAGTTTTAGCAACACAAGGTGTTCTGTGATAGTTGAAGATGTTACAGGAAAACCGTCAAGATAAAAAAACATATTACTATGCAGATGAAGCGGCACCCCTTTATCCATCAATCGACATAACGATTGGAGGGAATTGCACAACCCAAAAGACATGACTCGAAAGTCATTCAAGGCAGTTTTATTTCGTGATTCGAGATGATGGTATTATTATTCAGCGCCCGAGAATACTATTAATTAGCGGAAGCAAATATGTATCCTTTTTCGTCACCGCATTGGCCTTCCTCGAATCTAGACAAAGTCTGACCTTATTTGGCTTGCGTATTAATACATCCGGCGAGGACCGCATGAACTAGACCTTTCCTCGACAACACCCATCTGAAGCATACGATCCAGCTCTTTATAAATAAATAAGAGCTTGAATTGCGAGTGGTACTGCATAATATCGCTGCTTTATTGGAACGCAATTACTAACGTCTATGTGATGTTCGATTATCGAAGTTCGCCCGAGCCCATGTTTCTCAAAAGACGAATAATCAGCCATAATTCGATCAAACTCGTCTGGTTGTGAATTAGGCAATATATGTTTTCCAAATGCTCGGAAATACTTTTCTAAAACGTCGACTAGTTTATACCTAGGTACAACTGCCCCTGTAATGTCGGTACAAGATATAAACGAATAGAATGGCATTCTTTTTTATATGTTATCAGCGCGTCAATGAAATCAATTGCTGTTTTAACTTCTGACGACAGTTGTTTGTAGGTAGAGTTTCCAACCTAATCATGTGAACCTTTAAAAAACACCCTTTATAAAGAATTTTATAGCAAATTATATACCGATTTCGGAAATTTATAACGATTTCAAGAATAGGGGACCTGAAGTGGGTTACATTAACTCGCCTCTGCAGTTGGTTGCAATGAACGCATCTAAATCGCCCGCCATTTTGGATATATGTAGCTTAGTCATTGCTATTTTTATCTTACGTTTCAGTCATTTTGGGGAACTTATATTGTGACATACATCTTCCGAAACATTAGACGTAGATAGGTGACCACTAAAACCTGGTATTGTGTATTTACGGTTTCATTCCAAAAATATTCCTTGCGCATTTAAAGATACCTCTCATTTTCCGCGAAGAGGTTAAATTATGTGATAATCCTTTCTAAACAACACAAACAATAAATACAATAATCTAAAATTGTTTTAAAATGAAATTAAATTGAGATGAAGTTATTTTTAAAAAATCACCCAGAAATACGAAAACAATACACAAATCCCCAAAAAAAAATAAATAAGTAAAATCTCAAATCTGATTTAGACATTTTCATTAAATTTTATTTTCAATAAATTAATAAAATATATAAATATCAATAAATTGTAAACAGTTTCAAAATATAAATAAAAACAGCCCCAAGTCAATTACAGGGAGACTTTTTGACTTTCCGATTAATGATTTCGGTTCGATTTTATAAAATTTATGGTAAAAATAACAAATTTTAGTGTTGGTGTAGATTACATATACCTCTATGTACAGTATTGCCTAATAAATATTATACGGCCCACATTCAACTCCTCCTACACCCATAGAGTTTTATCATTTCCAAAACAAAATTATTTTTAAATTTGGTAAATATTTATTGAGCAACTAAAGCAAATAATTTGTAGATTTAAGCAAGGTAACCTGAAAGTGGTTTGTGCTATCAAAATTTCAAAATGCTTATTAAATTCTTCAAGAGAAAGTATATGAAGTTATCCCAGAAAATAAAAAATAATAATCAGGCAACACTAACATATCAATAACCAATTTGATCTTGTGTAAAGTAAGCCCAGTGCAGAAAATGTATTAAAATTAATGAAAAAACGAAAAATTAACAAATTTATTAAATTTATTAAAATCGATTTGAAAGTGATCTAATGGAAAATTATAGGCCAAATTAAAATAAATTGTTGTGTGGCAAGCTCCCGAAAATAAATTCAAGTTCCTACCCCTTCGTCGATTTTATTTAAATTTTCATCCCGCTCGATAAATGGCTGTGATTAGGGCCACATGAGTTTGAGATATATACACTAGTAGCTATTTTTTGCTAAATGAACTATGCCCCGATCGATAAATTTAAAATTATATCGCCAATGCTTGGATCGCTCGGATTAGGGCTACGTGATTTTAAGATTTATACAGTAGTAGCTAATATTAGACATTACTTCGTTGAAAATTAGCTACTAGGTAAAAATTGTAAAATCAAATAGCCCTAATCCGAGACATTTTTAGATTTAAAAAAATCTGTCCGTGGTAAGTCGCCCTCGATAGCTTAGTAAGTAGAGCGCTTGCTATGTAATTCGGAGGTCCTGGGTTCGATTCCTGGTGGTGACAAATAGTTACGACTGGGCGTTTTTAATGTGTTATGTGTTACATTGTGCATTGTCTTATATATTTCAAGCCATAGTTATCGGTTTTTCTCCTTAAATATTTTTATTTTAAGTTCCGAAAAATGAACTCTGAGCTAGGAATTAGGGTTACGAGATTTAGGATAAAATCGCGAATCAAAAAACCTCAATATTTTTAAATGGAAATGTGCTGAAAGAAAAAAAAATTAAGTGTGCTTTAGACCACACTACTGAAGTAAAACTTCTAATATATATTTAATATTTATAATATAACATAGAAAAACTATAATATGGAAAAAAATTGGTTACCCTGTGTGTTCTCGAGTGTCACCTAGCCGTTTATGTCTGATGCCACAAGAGGTAACCTTGTAACTTGGTAACTTTTTCAAAGACAACTAGTCGTAATAGATAATGTTTATGTATGTGTAACAAAATGGACAAAAAAATCATTTTGGAAATCTCTTCGCATAGTAAAAATGGCCTTGAAATATTTTTTTATTTCATTTATGTTTGTGTAGTGTGGTTTCATCGAAAATTTGTTTAAGCCGCATTAAAACCTGTATCATAGGCAAACGGGGAAAGAAACGAGGAAAGAATCGGTTTCTGTGATACCTCGTGTGGAATGGAGCTATAATATAGAAAAAAATACATATATAAAATATATCGCACGGACGAATTTTTTTTTGGTCACCCTGTGCGTTCTGAAGTGAGTGTGAGTGAGTGACATAGATGTTATAATATAGAAAAAAAAATTTTGGTCACCCTTTGCGTTCTCGAGTGAGTCAGTCGGTGACACTGAAGTCTATATTATGACTATCCAATTTTCCAGTTTTTCAATTTTCCAATTTTCCAATTAACCAACTTTCCAAATTTCCTATTTTCCAATTTTTCAATTTTCCAATTTACCAGTTTTCCAATTTATCAATTTTCCAATTTTCCAAATTTCCAATTTTCATATTTTCATATTTTCCTATTTTCCAATTTACCAATTTTCCATTAACCTATTTTCCAATTTTCTAATTTTCCAATTTTATAATTGTCCAATTTCCCAATTTCGAAATTTTCAAATGTTCCAATTTTGCAAATTTCTAAATTTCCAATTTTCCAATTTTTCAAATTTTCCATTTACCAATTTTCCTATTTTCTTATTTTCTAATTTTTTTAACCAATTATTAAAATAAACTGGTATCAACTAATTGTTTAAGAATTTTTCGGCTTTTCGGAAAAAATATTATTTTAATGGACATCCATACAATGTTTACGACTGTTTTAGTCGCAGAAAACAAAGAGGCCATTTATTAACAATATCTCTACCACAAAAGTAGAAAAATGCACTCCCCTCCCCCAAACCTTTAACCCCAGGGCACTTGTGTACACAAAGATACACAAATCCTTACAAAAATGAGAACTCCCTTAGGTAGCTTCTTGGCAGCTTGCTGGTTTCGAACTGATATAAACCCTTTGTAAGGGTTTGTGTATCTTTGTATCTTTGTGTACACAAGTGCCCTAGGGTTAAAGGTTTGGGTGAGGAGAGTGCATTTTTTCTACTTTTGTGGTAGAAATATTGTTAATAAATGGCCTCTTTCTTTTCTGCGACTAAAACAGTCGTAAACATTGTATGGATGTCCATTAAAATAATATTTTTTCCGAAAAGCCGAAAAATTCTTAAACAATTAGTTGATACCATTTTATTTTAATAATTGGTTAAAAAAATTAGAAAATAAGAAAATTGGTAAATGGAAAATTTGAAAAATTGGAAAATTGGAAATTTAGAAATTTGCAAAATTGGAACATTTGAAAATTTCGAAATTGGAAAATTGGAAAATTATAAAATTGGAAAATTAGAAAATTGTAAAATAGGTTAATGGAAAATTGGTAAATTGGAAAATAGGAAAATATGAAAATATGAAAATTGGAAATTTGGAAAATTGGAAAATTGATAAATTGGAAAACTGGTAAATTGGAAAATTGAAAAATTGGAAAATAGGAAATTTGGAAAGTTGGTTAATTGGAAAATTGGAAAATTGAAAAACTGGAAAATTGGATAGTCATAATATAGACTTCAGTGTCACCGACTGACTCACTCGAGAACGCAAAGGGTGACCAAAATTTTTTTTTTCTATATTATAACATCTATGTCACTCACTCACACTCACTTCAGAACGCACAGGGTGACCAAAAAAAAATTCGTCCGTGCGATATATTTTATATATGTATTTTTTTCTATATTATAGCTCCATTCCACACGAGGTATCACAGAAACCGATTCTTTCCTCGTTTCTTTCCCCGTTTGCCTATGATACAGGTTTTAATGCGGCTTAAACAAATTTTCGATGAAACCACACTACACAAACATAAATGAAATAAAAAAATATTTCAAGGCCACTTTTACTATGCGAAGAGATTTCAAAAATTATTTTTTTGTTCATTTTGTTACACATACATAAACATTATCTATTACGACTAGTTGGCCTTGAGAAATTAACCAAGTTACAAGGTTACTTCTTGTGGCATCAGACATAAACGGCTAGGTTACACTCGATAACGCACAGGGTGACCAATTTTTTTTCCAATATTATAATTTTTCTATATTATATTATAAATATTAAATATATATTAGAAGTTTTACTTCAGTAGTGTGGTCTAAAGCACACTTAATTTTTTTAAGGTAAAATTACTACTTTTTTAAAAGCAATATTCGCAAAGCTCATTCGCGGGCTGAAGATATTAATGTTGGTGAAGGAAATGAAAGATTAAAACAATTACCTAGAACTTCTATACCAATATCTCGAGTGCATTTTCCAAATAAGGCTGCTCAAAAAATTTAAATTAACAGAGTTCATTCCGCTAAAACCAAAGAACCATCATCAAGTATTGCAGATATTAATATTCCGCAACGTTTGCATTATTTAGAAGAAGGGTTTTGTGTACTCGTAGAAAATAACGTTGGAAGTGAGTACATTTGGGACTAGGCAACCCGAAAATGATGTGCAACACAATTTAACACAATCACAAAAGTGCGACAAACAATTGTTAGAAATGAATTCAGAGTAGGATAATTGTACTACAAACAATTTTACACGGAAACAATTCTACACTGAACAATTCATCGAAAAGACTCGTAATTAAAAAATATTGATCAATTTTCCCTTAATTGTTCAATTATGTGGTACGGAAAGCAAAGTAGGACATCTCCATTAATGACACTTCATTAATTGTATAAATTCTGGAAAAGCGGGGGTTTGGGGCAGCCCCCATCCTCTAAGGTATACAACGAATTAAAATTACATTAAAAAATAGTTTATATTTACAAAAGTTGATTTTTTAACGTTTGTGGCACTATCAGAAGAAGCGATAAGAGCGATAAAAACTCTTTGATCTGTGTCTGCAAGGTTGACGAAGCAATTATTATTAATAAAAATAAAAAAAAAGATGGCAAAGAATTAGCTGAAAGTGATTACAGTGAAAAGTTTTGTTTCGATGAATTGTTGTTTGAACAATTGTTTTTACGCACACTTGGTTATTGTAAAGTTGTGGTTTTCATATTTGTTTTTCGATGAATTGTTTGTTGCATAATTGTTTGTGGCATAACTGTTTGTCGCAGAATTTTCGGGGAACCTTGGGACTATCACCAGTTTAAAGCTTTTTCACGAATGTATTTGCTGGCTATTGAATGGAACGATCTATGTGGTTCCATCGATTATGACTCAGCTGTTTAGCATTCGTGATCGAACTGAAAACCAAGTGATCCGTCTCGTATTTTGTTTGATGTTAAAAAACAAAGCTTGCTACTCGGATTTCCATTATTAACTAGGTATAGCCGCTGAACATAGCATTAGTTTGAAACGGGAAAGAATTATAACCGATTTTGAAAAACAATTTTAAAGGTTGCCTTTTTCATTTTGAGCAAATTATTTGGCACAAAGTGCAGAAATTTAATATCTTAAGCTTAAAGATTCCGATGCAAAAAGACTTGCAACATGGTTAAAAACTAACTACATCTAAAGGACATAAACAAAAAAATCATGGTATGAGCCCAGTTGTTGGTCGGTTCAATACGCATTAAACGAGAAGTTTCCGCGTTTTACGCAAAAAACGTAGAAGCATGGCACCGCCGTCTTAAAGTGATTGCAGGAAATCGCAATAGCGGACTATATAAAATCATTACAGATTTGGGAAAGGAATTGATTGTTTTCAAGACGAGACGACTGTGGAGAACAACTTAATAGCGGACCAACGTTTCAGCAGAATAAAAAAATATTAAAAAAATACAAGCATATTAAACGAGTAATAAGAAATAGACAATCCATGGTAAAAATTCAATATTTAAAAAATATTAAAACATTTATTCATTTAATTAATTAAGTTATTTAATTTTAAATTTTTTTAAAGTTTTTCCCTATTTTTTGGTTGTGTTTGATATTTCCAAAAATAAAATCCCCAAGCAAACACTCGTTATAAAATAATTCCATTTTTCCAAAATAAGAAAGTACTTTTCCAAAATTAAATTCAGAAGAAATCTGTTTTATTTTGATGATTTTGATTTTGTGGGCATAAGCTTCTCTCATTTTTTACAAATTAGAATTTGTGAGTTTTCTAATTGAGCTTTTGTAAATTTGATTGAAGATTTTATGGGTTTTATTTTTTGTTTTGGATTTCGTATTGGGGGCCCAGGGGTTACCAGTTTTCAAGGCTAGGGATTTCATTAATTTTTTTTTTATTTCGTCCCGCTCGATTAAATTAAAATTATTTTGCCAAAACAACCGAAAAAGCAAATCAAAAGGATGAGTTGATTAAAAAGGAATTAGAACTCAAAAACAAGGAACATTGAAATTTTTAAGCGCGAAAATTAACTTTTTCGACAAGCTCCCTTAGTGCCAGGACATATAAACAACCTTGAAACGACAAATAATGGATCAGAGAGGACTTGAATGAAGCTTCTGTTGGTGTAGTATAAAAAATGTATAAAAAGTTATTGAGTGGTACAGCGAAACAAAGTTTGCGTCACTATTTTTGCGAACAGAGTTTACGAGGGACACGAACTAGTCGTACATAAAAAAATGAAGGACGTCAATAATCGACTATTGCATTTCCGGGATTAATGGCGTCATGGCAAATAAAAGTATTTTACTAGGTGCTAGAGACATTTTCGATTTAAAAAAAAAACTGGATTTGTATGCTGACACGAAGAAGAAGGAGTTGGCTGTTGACGGTGCGACTAAGCCAAAACAAGAAATTCTAATAACGGCATCAAGTGAACGTCGAGCAAGATGCTTTAATTGTGGTGGTGTAGGGCACCGAGGAAATCAATGTAGAAATAAAGCAAGAGGGCCGCTATATTACAAATGTGGTAAATTTGGTGATATTGCGCCAAGCTGTGCAAAAAAATGTTAAAAAAAGGAAAACATTTGCGTTGATTATCGCATTCTAAATCAAGTAGGAATTAAAGATCGATGTCCGCTTCCATATGCATTGACGATCAAATTGACCAGCTCTAAAGCGCTGAGTTTTTCTCCACCTTAGATTTACGAAATGGATTTTCTATGTCCCGTTAGCTCTGGAGTCAATTAAATACACTGGGTTTATAACACCAGTTGGTTTGTACGAGTTCCAGTGGGATCCATTTGGGCTCTGTAATTCTTCAGCAATCTTCCAGAGGTATATAAACCAGATTTGTGCTCCACTGGGTATTCGAAAACTAGTTTGTGTTTATATGAACGATATAGTGATACATGCTAGCACGCCAGAAGAAGGAATAGAACGGGTACAGTAGTTTCTCCTGTGCCGAAGCTTACAAATCAAATGGAGCAACTGTCAGTTTATACACGCATTTTTTGAATATTTGGGATATGAGGTTGGAAAAGGCACTACTAATAATATTAAGAATTTGCAAGCTTAATAGGATTGACGAGCTTCTCGCGGAATTTTTTGGAGGGCTACGCTATTATCCCTGAACCGTTAACGGACATGCTGAGAAAGGGAAACGATTTTAGCTTATCTGACAAGGAGGAATACGCATTCATGCAATTAAAAAATAAACTGATCGATGGTCTTGTTTTGAAAATTTATGCGATGGCAACCGATTCCGTATTTCATACGGACGCTTGCAAAGTCGGAATCGGTGCAATTTTGCTACAAAAATCAGATAAAGACATTAGCTTTTACCCCGTCTTCTACTATAGTAAAAGAACGACGAAAGCAGTGGAAAATTACTCAAGTTACGAGTAAGAGGTGTTGGCGATCATCAATTTGCTGAAGAAATTCCGAGTTTATTTACTAGGATTAACATTTACCATTGCAACTGCAATGGTAAATGTTAATCCTAGTAAATAAGCGGCTTTTAAGGCCACTATATGGAAACACAGGAGTCGATTTGAAGAATTGCTGGGTGGGCCTTGCAGCTTCAAGAAATTGATTTCAAAATAGAGCATCACCAAGGTCCAAACCCGCTATTATTGACAATCCAAAGCAACTCGTACCACGGGCCATGGAAAGGGAAGTAATAGCAGCATATACCACGAACAAGGAGAATTCGCTGTGAGAAACACCACCAAATTGATTCAACACGAATACTTCATTCCTGAAGCCTTATTATTTAACGAAGAGCGCCAACATCTATACGTGACCAAGCCAATCAGAATATACTCAAAGTGCAAGACGGGAATAAGAAAGATTATAACAGTCAACAAAAGCAGGCATATCTTTACAAGATAGGAGATGTTAGTTGCAATTAAAAGGACACAATTTGGGAATGACTCTAAAATCCAAGTATTTGGGTCAATAATTTGGGAGGGTCCTATTCTAATGTCTACTACAGCCGAATTCATGAAACTTTACTACGATGGTATATCGGATGATGATAACGATCAGGAAGATGAAAATTAACACTCATCCGAGCCGGTGACGTAGCGGGAGGGCCGTGTGGGACCACAAATAGTCAAACCAAATATTATATGCATTAATAAAATCTATTAATTACGTTTTTGAATTAATATTGGTCATTTAGATCATGTAAAATAAAAGCCCATGGTAATGATTAGGTGCATAACAAGATAATCAGTCGTGAAATAAAAAGCCAAATTATATTAAAATTACAAGATAAAATAAATTATATTTGTGCTTACTCAAAAAATAAATAAAATCATAATGAATTTTCGGTTCAAAGTCTACGATGTCCTGTTATTGGTAATCAAAGTGTGCCACTCAACGAATTTATTGAACGTATTTTACTCAAAAAAAATATCACTACCAATTCTGTTTGGAAGACGGATTTACATTGTTCGTCGTCAAATGGAGAAATGTAGAAAAAAACCTTTAAAAGTTATGAGGGAGAATCCTAGACCCGCTACGGCTTTTCGGAACGGAGGATGGCACTGGAATCGTGTTAAGTTGACATATTGTGCCGATCAACGATCATTGACCCTGTACAAAAATGAGGAGTGACAACTTGAATCGCAGCAGAACGCACCGGCCCTTTTAAAATTCTGGAAATGCTACAAATTGGCAATACTGAACTGACGACAAACGACTGGAGAGTGGCAGAATTGGATGAAGTTTCATTATTAATGGTTTCATGATATCTTGAGGATACCGATACTCCGGCTGTCAACCTGAACGAGTGAGGCGGACACGAGTGAGGAGGTAAACACATTCTGCAGATACGGTGGAGATGTCCACTTCGATGGGATTGCTTTGTGGACCAAGAAGAATCTGATGCATTTGTGGCATTGAGATGGATGGTCAAAATTTTTGGTTAATATCAATTTACCTTCTACATGATGAGGGGGGCGTCCCATCTGCCATTTTAGGAAGCTCATAAAAGGAAGCTCAAAAACATAAACTTGAAGTCATCCTGTACAGTATTAAAATACAGTAGTTCTACGAGACATCTAGATAGCGGAAAATACAATCTCTAAGTCTCACTACGCCGAGTTCTCGCCAACGACTGGATGCCAATATCAATTGGCGGCAAAGATCTTTGTAGGTGATTGTAGAATCATAATTGAAAGCAGCGTGATTCAAGTGGACGTTCACCGCACTTCTTCGTCGAGTTACGTTTTGTCGAACTTGAACTGATGCCCGTGCAACGCGAACTTGTTCGGTATGAACACGCCTCTGTTCATCGTTGTTGCTCGTATGTTTCGTTCTCTGCGACACCATTCGTTCTTTATGCATTACGGTTTCTTGGTCCTATGTTCGATTTTCTGATAGCCGGCATTTTAATCGAAAATCAATTCCTAAAACTTACAATGATTCAATTGACTCATTTAGTTTGAAGTCATTAATCCACAAAAATGAACTTATCGATCAATTCAATCTCAATCCCGCAATCCAATTTGATAATCGCACTTGTCATGCACTAATAAATTTCTGGAAAAAAACTATCGAAATCGTAAAAATCAAGCCGAACTTCATATGATTGTAATAATGATGCCGTTTATGCATGCAATGCACACAATTCAAAGATCATAATTAACACTAAAATTTCCAATTTAATGGCAGCAAGAAAAATAACACGTTTGCACAACCTAAAACAACAATGGGCGATTTCAGGTCCCCTGTCATGATTAGTCAAATCATCGCCAGTTTGATTTGAAAATTTCATAATCAACATCGTTTTTCGATCTTTCGAATTTTTAGAGTTTTCCGGTGGATTTGCCCAAAATTTTCTTTCGTTAGAACCATTTCCTGGCAATTGTGAACACAACAAAAAAATTGAGCCAAGCCGGTTCAGCCGTTCTCAACTGAAAAACATCATTTTTCGATTTTAAGAATTTTCCGACTTTTCCGGTGTGTTTTCCCAAAATTAGCTTTCGTAAGAACCATCTCGTAGCAATTGCGAACACAACAAAAAAGATTGAGCCAAATCGGTTCACCCGTTTTCAACAGAAAACATCACATTTCGACTTTCCGAATTTTTCGCCTTTCCTGGTGGAATTTAACAGAAATTTTCTTTCATAAGAACCACCTGGCAATTGCGAACACAACAGAAAAAGATTGAGCCAAGTCGGTTCAGCCGTTCTCGTATGAAAAACACCACTTTTCGACTTTCAAAAATTTCCTATTTTTCCGGTGCATTATCCCAACATTTTATTGGATTTTCCGAAAATTTTCTTACGTAAGAACCATCTTCTGGTAATTGCGTATACAGCAAAAAAATATTGAGCCAAATTGGTTCTCAACTGAAAAGATAATTTTTCGATTTTCCGAATTTTTTGACTTGTCCGGTGGATTCTCCCAACATTTTCTTTCGTAAGAACCCTCATCTTCTAGCAATTGCGAACACAACAAAAAAAGATTAAGCCAAATCCGTCCAACCGTTCTCAACTGAAAAACATTGTTTTCCGACTTTCCAAAATTTCCGGCTTTTCCGGTGGATTTTCCCAAACTTTTCTGTTGTAAGAACCATCTTCTTGCAATTTCGTATACAACAGACAAAAATTTAGCCAAATTGGTTCTCAACTGAAAAACATAATTTTACGATTTTCCGAATTTTTCGACTTTTCCAGTAGATTTTAACAAAATTTCCATCCGTAAGAACATCTCCTGGCAATTGTGAACACAACAAAAAGATTAAGTCAAATCGGTTCACCCGTTCTCAACTGAAAAACACCATTTTTCGATTTTCCGATTTTTACGACTTTTTCGGTGGATTTTCCCAACATTTTCTTTCGTAAGAATCATCTTCTGACAATTGCGTATACAACAAAAAAGATTGAGCCAAATCGGTTCAGCCGTTCTCATCTGAAAAACATTACTTCTCGATTTTTAGAATTTTCCGAATTCTCCGGTGGATTTTCCCAAAATTTTTTTTTAAAGAACCATCTTCTGAAAATTGATTATACAACAAAAAAGATTGAGTCAAATCGGTTCAGTCGTTCTCAACTGTTTTCAGTAATTTTTCGATATTCCGAAATTTTCGACTTGTCCGGTGGACTTCTCCTATAATTTCTTTCGTAAGAACCATCAGCTCCTGGCAATTGCGAACACAACAAAAAAGATTAAGCCAAATCGGTCAGCCGTTCTCAACTAAAAAACATAATTTTTTGATTTTCCGTATTATCCGGTGGATTTTCCGAAAATTTTCTTTCATTAGAACCATACCCTGGCAATTGCGAATACAACAAAAGCATTGAGTAAAATCGGTTCAGCCGTTCTCTACTGAGAAATATCACTTTTCGACTTTCCGAAATTTCCAACTTTTCTGGTCGATTTTCCCAAATTTTTCTTTTGTTAGAGCCATCTTCGGGCAATTGCGTATACAACAAAAAAAGGTGGAGAAAACCCGAAATTTTCGACTTGTCCGGTGGATTTTCCTAACATTTTCTTTCGTAAGAACCATCATCTTCTGATAATTGCGGACACAACAAAAAAATATTGAGGCAAATCGGTTCAGCCGTTCTCATCTGAGAAATATCATTTTTCGACTTTCCGAATTTTCTGACTTTTCCGGTTGATTTTCCCAACATTTTCTTTCGTACGAACCATCATCTCCTGGCAATTGCGAACTCAACAAAAAAAGATTGAGGCATTTTGGTTCAACCGTTCTCGTCTGAAAAACACCACTTTTCGACTTTCTAAAATTTCCTATTTTTCCAGTGCATTATCTCCACATTTTGGTGGATTTCCCGAAAATTTTCTTCCGTAAGAATCATCTTCTGACAATTGCGTATACAACAAAAAAGATTGAGCCAAATCGGTTCAGCCGTTCTCAACTGAAAAACATAATATTCCGATTTTCCGAATTTTTCGACTTTTCCGGTGGATTTTCCCAACATTTTCTTTCGTGAGAACCATCATCTCCTGGCAATTGCGTATTTAACAAAAAACATTGGGCCAAACCGGTTCTCAACTGAAAAACATAATTTTTCCGGCAAATTTTCCGAAAATTTTCTTTCGTATAAACCATCTCCTATAAATAGCAAACACAAAAAAAAAGATTAAGTCAAATCGGTTCACCCGTTCTCAACTGAAAAACATCAAGTTTCGACTTTTCAAAATATCCGGCTTTTCCGGTATATTTTCGCAAAATTTTCATTTGTAAGAACCATCTCTTGACAATTGAAAACACAACAAAAAAAAATTGAGCCAAATCGGTTCAGCTGTTGACAACTGATGCGCGCACATACATTGTTAACACCATTTTTATATATTTAGATATGTTTCGTGGCCAGCTTTCAATATTCTGATCAACCTAAAATCATTGGTGAAAGTACGGCGAACATGTTACCTTGTGTATTAGTGGGGCTCTTAGAAGCACATCCACTCAAGCACTGAAGATTATCTTTGACACCACACCCCTACATATCCTAAGTAAGCATATGCCTGCAGGCTCAGCTATGAGACTCGCAACTCCTTCTCTATGCGAAATTGTTACAATACAATTCAATTTAACATTCTGTCATCATATTTTGATCAGAGGTTTAGGACTGATATTCCACCAGAGCGGACTGGCTGAGAAAAGCATTTCTGAATACTGACGATGTTAATTGCTTCACTGAAGGTACAAAAAGGTGGATGGGAAATGGATAAGGGATAAGTGAATGGAAATACAATATACTGGATATAACTCCTTTTACATTTTAATAAGTTAAGTGACCTTTACGACATGCACCCCCTTCTTGCGGAATAATTGACCTTTCTTTGATAACTCAGATTTTTATATAGCCCTGAATAAACACAAAGAGGAGTAATCATTTTAAAACGATATAAATTTTATTAATTTTCTTCTCAGAATTCTGTAGTAGGAGTATACACCAGTCATCATAATCAAGTCACTGTATAAATGGTATATAAATTTACCATAACGCAGCATCCCCTTATATACATACATATAAAGGCAGCAATTCCGGAAGAGATAAAATCGTGTTTTATCATCTCGCACAATTTTTTGTATTTTACTTTTTCATATGGCGGTACGGCCGACCTTCTAATCTACTTCTAATATTATATAACGAATTAAACAAACAGCGCGATAATAATTTCGTGTTAAAAGAAAGAAAATAAGAAAATTAGACCGGAAAATTAAGATTTGTTTTATTTTCCATTTTTCCTTTTTTTGCTTCAGCTCAGATAATAAAATAATGTGTAATAAAAAAATAAAAATAAAAAAAACGTTGAATCAGACGAAAATTGAAGAAAATAGGAGGATTATCATCTCTAATTATTGCGGTTGAATTTATTTTTCTTTGGCCGTTTATCATAAGATAGCTCTCTCTCTCTCTATGTATAAAATACACAAAGCTCTGTAATCTAATAAAAATAAAATTAAATAAGAAAAAAATAAATTCGTTTTGTGAGATTGTGGTAAAAGCTCGGAATTTTGTATAAATACTTTGTGCGATACAGATATTTTCATTGAAATCGCAAAGATTTAGTCAACGAATAAATTAAATGCTTTTTGTTGAATAAAATTACGAAAGGGGATGCCAGAGGATAATGGGATCATGCTTTGTTTAGTTTTATATGAAATAAATTAAGTAGAAAATACGTTAAGTGCCACGTTTTTGTTTGTTTTGCATTTTATGTGTTTCAGGAGTGCATCATCACTTTGGACGGCAGTCCAAACGAGTGACGAAAGCACCTACTGTGCTGGAAGTCGAACGAAGTATATTACAGCAAGTTTCGAACTTTTTCCCTTTAAGGGGGAAGTATATTACAGCAAGTTTCGAACTTTTTTCATGTTATATACCATTGGAAAGGCCTTGAAAAATAAACCTAAATAATGTATAAAAAATGAATTTCTACCAACATTGAGTGGAGATATGACCTTCCGAAAATTGCCCCAAAAAATCAGTTTTTCGGGTATAACTGCCCCAAAAAAGGCCCCAATTATTTTCTAACTGGCAAATTATGATTGTAGACGTCAATACCAATTCAACGACACCTCAAACGTCCAAAATGGATGATTTTGACCAAAGTTATGACAATTTTAAATTTTTCTATGACGTCACTATATAATCTTGCTTTGGTATATATGTTTGTTTGTCCGTACCTCTTTTATTTGATCTCATATTTTCAGGGGTTGTAGTACTTAAAAAACTAAGCAACTTTTGTTCTACAACTTTTTGATTTGGCCGCCATGTTGGCCGCTGCCGGCCTCTGAACGGCCATTTTTGGCCATTTTGCCACGTCCACAGTGCTGAATCTATTCGACATATCCTAGACATATGCATATCGTTGGAAAGGTATTGACGCCAGCTATCAAATAGCAAAAAAAAGAATTCAAAAAATTAGGTTGGAGGGTCATTTTGGCCGGAGGGCGAAGTCCGAGATTCATACCTCCTCGCGGTGCTCTCTGGGTAACTCTAAATGAATCAGGCGGTGTAGTGGAGACGAGCAGCTAAATCCTGTTTATAGTCATGGACACTACATGTCAGGGCAAGCCATTGGCGCCTCAAAACCAATGCCAAACCAGCGTCTGTTTTCCAGGTTAGGAGCGGCTGAAGCGGGCGTCTGTTTTGTATCAAGCGGCTCGCTATATAAATGTGTTCAAGGTAGGACTGGATACCTTAAGATTCTCACCAGTACGTGACCCACACACGTAACAAGCGGGTTGAGCGGAAGGCCAACAACCTCCCCTCATAAAAACTCACCAAGTTATGAACCCTAAACAAAGGCCTCGGATAACCATATCGGATTCATTACAAACTCGACCTCGGAAATTGTACACGGACAACGCTTTAAAAATGGGAGCATGGAACGTGCTTAGCCTCTTAAGACCTGGAGATCTCCAGAACCTTTCGAACCAAGCAAAGAGTTACACATTAGACGTACTTGCACTACAAGAGCTTAGATGGTCTGGGAGTGGGATCCATGACACCACCAATGGTTACACTCTTCATTACAGCGGCCATCAGAACGGAGGAGAATTTGGAGTTGGCTTCCTCATCCATCGGCGCGTGAAGCATCATATCATCTATTTCCGCCCTATCAACATGCGGATATGCACGGTCAGACTTCGCACTAGGAAATTTAACATCACGATCGTCAATGTGCATGCACCCACCGAAGATAAATCAGATGACATCAAAGATCTTTTCTTTGTCGAACTGGAGGAAGTCATCAATAACATACCGCACCACGACATTAAAATCATCGTGGGCGACTTTAATGCAAAAATCGGTAGGAGTGCAGAAATACATCGCACATCGGTCCTAACAGCCTGCACCTAACTAGTAATAACAACGGCCAACGAGTCACCGACCTGGCAATAACGTACAATTTAGTTGTATCAAGTACGTTTTTCCCACATAAGAGAATCCACAAAGTAACGTGGAGATCGAATGATGGGAGAACGGAAAATCAAATCGATCACGTCATGGTGTCTAAGAGGCACTCCACCAGCGTATCTGACGTTAGATCTTACAGAGGTGCAGACATGGACAGCGATCATATGCTTGTCATATTTAAATATAAGTGCAAACTGTCATCTACGTTTAACAGACAAGCACAAAAGACCGTTCGATGGAATATCAATGCTCTAAAAGACCAAGCGTCATTGCAGAGTTACCAATCAGCTGTCACTAACTATTTAGAGCGGCCCAGCAACAACGAAGAAGCTCCCTCTAACATCGAGGAGCAGTGGCACGCTATACAGTCAGCCATAACCACCGCGGCGCAAAATACCATCGGAAGAAGACCTCCGAGGCCCCGCAATGATTGGTTCGATGACCAATGCAGTAGGGTCGTCGAAAATAAACGAACGCTTCGTGAAAAATGGTTGGCTCGCAACACTAGAAGCACTCTAGCAGAATATCTCCGCGCTAGGAAAGCCACGACTAAATACCTTCGACAAAAAAAGCGCGAACATATGAGATTATGCATCGAAAACATCAGCTTCCAAGCGGAACTAGGAAACTCAAGGGACTGTTTTGCCAACGCCAGGAATCTCACTAAAGACTTCCACCCAAGAAATACAGCCATCAAAGACGGGAATGGAGAGTTGAGAACAAACGTGGCTGATGTTCTCTCAGTATGGCAAACCTACTTTCAAAATCTGCTAAATCGGAATGACGACGTGACCCCCATTAGAGCAATAGCTCCTCCAGGTGACGAGGTCTTGGTCGAATATCCCACAGTAGAGGAAGCTATTAGTCGATGGAAAAACGGAAAGGCACCCGGTCTCGATGGAATCCCCGCAGAATTGATTAAACTCGGAGGCGCTACTCTTGCAACAAGTCTATACGATCTCGTCGTCTGTATTTGGGACCAAGAAGAGCTGCCTGAGAATTGGAAGACCGCGCTCATATGTCCGCTGCATAAAAAAGGCGACCGTCTTAAATGTGAAAACTATCGTGGCATAGCCCTATTGAACGCTGCTTACAAAGTGTTGGCTAATGTTGTACTTGCCAGACTCATCCCTTTCGCCGAAAACATCATTGGCGACTATCAATGTGGTTTTCGACCCAACCGATCAACCACGGACCAGTGTTTTACCATGAGGATGATCTTGGAAAAATGTTGGGAGTACAACATAACCATACATCAACTATATATAGACTTCCGGCAGGCATATGACAGTATAAACCGCGACAACTTATGGGCCGCGCTCATATGCCTAGGTATCCCAGAGAAACTCGTTTCGCTGTGTAAATTAACAACGTATGGGTCTGTATGTAGAATCGTAATTGAAGGAACTGTGTCAGACTCCTTTGAAATAACATCTGGCGTTCGACAAGGTGATGCACTCGCGCCTTTGCTGTTCAATTTGGCGCTTGAGTACGTAGTGAGAAAAAGCAACATCGAAACTTCGCGCTGTATATTTAATAAATCCGGCCAAATTCTTGGATATGCAGATGATATCGTGCTTCTTGGCCGAAGACCTAGCGATATCAAAGACAGTTTCGTGCCGCTCGATCGCTGCGCAAGAAGACTTGGTTTGGAGGTGAACAGCAGTAAAACCAAATATCTAACAACACCCAGGAACATCTCTAGTGCAAATCTCGGAATTGGCGACCAAAATTTTGATGGTGTCGAAAACTTTAAATACCTCGGGTCAGTTATAACATCACTGAATGAAATGCAGGCAGAAATAAAAGCCCGAATCGCTGCCGGACAACGAGTTTTCTACGCCCAATCAAGATTATTGCGATCGAAACATCTATCGCAGTCGTGCAAGCTCGCACTTTATAAAGCACTAATAAGACCTGTGCTGACTTTCGGAAGCGAGAGCTGGACCATGACCTCTAATGATTGTAGATTGTTATCTACATTCGAAAGGAAGGTCATCCGTTCAATTTTTGGTCCAATTAAAGTTGCGAACAACGAATATCGGATTCGTATGAATCACGAAATAAAGCAACTCCTCGGAGGCAGCGATATCATCGGATTCATTAAATCCAATCGAGTGAGATGGCTCGGCCACGTTACAAGGTCCCCACAACAACGGATGATATATAAAGTGTTTTACCAACAACCAGCCGGAGTACGTCGTAGAGGAAGACCCCGACTACGCTGGCGTGACGACATTGAACAAGATCTGCAAGCATTAGGATGTCGAAACTGGAGGACGAGAGCAATGGATCGGGATGGATGGAGGGTCATTGTGCAGGCGGCGAAATCCCTTCATGGGATGTGAAAGCCAGAGAGAGAGAGAGAGTCATTTTGGCCAAAAAACTGAAAAATGCGAAATCGGCCGGCCACATTCGGCCAAATTGCTAAAAAATGAGCCCAACACTTTTAGTTCATATTTTCAGGATTATTAGCCGCAAATCTCACCTACAATATGACATCAACCGTTTGTCCAAGAAAACTCGTATATTTTAGATATTGACCTCCATAACTTAAAAGCCACCTTAATTTTTTGCAAAATTTCATTTTTTGGCTCAAATGCTCCCTAATATCGGTCCGTTGCGGTTCATAATGATAGTGAATCAACGTATTACAATGAAACAAATATAAATACATCATATTATTATCATTGCTAAGAGAATTTTTACCAGTGACTCTTTTTTCATAACAAAAAAATGAAAAAACTGACAAATTGATGTGATCGAAAAAATCACCAAAAACATTGAACAATCTCCTTGCATAAAATCGATACTTTTTTAATCTTTATGATGGTTTCTTTGAAAAAATAGATCTTACCACTCCTCCCATGCAAGAAACATGCAAAAAAATTGTTGAATTATCCCGGATTTTATCCGTCGTATGAATATGACTTAAGGCACACTAACACGTAGCGGCCACTTGTGTGCTATCGAGTGTGTGTATGAACTGTTTTGACTGACAACAATAAAACGAATCGCAATTCAATTCATCTTCAATTTGCCGTGCCAAAATCATTGATATCAAATAAAAAACCTCTTAACGAGGTAAATGTTCGAGTGACGAAAGCCGAATTAAATTCACAAAATTTCTGATATCAAATTTGTGCCGAAAAAAACAATTGCATTCGATTTGTCAACGATTTTTCGGAATGTTAGTGCATTCGGCGCGTTTGTTTACATTTTGCTTTCTAGCTGTCAAGAATAACGATTGCTAACGAATGGAATGTTCGGAATGTTCAACAACAACGCGCTGAATGCATTAACATTCCGAAAAATCGTTGACAAATCGAATGCAATTGTTTTTTTCGGCACAAATTTGATATCAGAAATTTTGTGAATTGAATTCGGCTTTCGTCACTCGAACATTTACCTCGTTAAGAGGTTTTTTATTTTAGGATTTAGTTAAAAGTTGTATGTTTAAATTTTAATGTGCTGACAAACACATATGAATAATAATTGGAGTCGGACGGATTGAGGCTTGAATCTTGAACACTGACCTTGAAAAATTCTCCTGGAAACTTAATAGTTTGACCATATACTAATTCTATTGCTGAGGAACTTTTCAAATCTTCTTTGATGTCTGCTCTTATTCCTAACAAGATATGGATATTTCAGTGTTCCAATGGATCGTATTTCCACGAGGTTTTAGTGACGCTTTCCTGTACGGAAAACGTTTTTCAGTAAAAACGCTCAACCATACAATTCGCCTATAGGTGATAGGCAGTGGTGCTTATTTTATGAGTGCCTAGGAAGCGCGTGAGCTCAGAAAAGAGTTTTGACTCGACAGGCCATCGGGTGAATCTATCAACTATCGTGGCGATATACACATTACCCTCGGACGGCGATATAGGATGCACTACGTCCACGTGCGTATGCTCAAATCTGGCTGAGAGTAGAGTAACATGTCCTGGTTTTAATTTTTTGTGTTTCAATTGAGCTTGCTTGGTTGGTATCCAATGCAAACCCGAACCCATTTCGTAATATCGTTATTCATGTTTGGTCAAAAACACCTAGTGGAAATTAAGTTTTTGGTGGCACGCATGGGGGCTGAAAACTAATGATATTTGTGACATCGGGACAAATGCCCGATGCACCCCTGTAGATGTTTTGCAATTTATTTTTAAATTCGTGTATAATAAGCTCCAATTTAAATTTAAAATCCGTAGGGCGGGTTGAATTTTCAATAAGTTTTCTCGATTCATCATCATGCAGCCTAGCTACGGTTTTAAAGTTTAGCTTTGAAATTTCGTTTCAGCGACCACAGTGTTTTTGTTTGAAATATGTTGGAAGTTTATCGTAAACTGAGTGCTAATGTCTAAAAATGCTTTATTGCTAAATAAATAGCAAGTAGCTCCCTGTCAAAGGCCGAATATTTACTTTCTGCGTAAGATAGTTTGCGGGAAAATAATCTCAATGATTGCCAACATCCATTATTCCACTGTTGTAACGCTGATATACAACGGCAATATTTGAAGCATCTGTGATTTTAGTAAAACTGCGTTACTCTGAGCAAGTGCTTTTATATTTCGCAGATAAGCCAAATTCACAATATTTATTCAAAAATCAACTAATCTCTCAAACAGTTGATTGAAATGGAATTTGTGATTTTCCTCATTTTTGCTGGCCACGAGTATATCGTCTATGAGACGCACATAAAATCTAAGCCCTTGACCACTTCATTCATGAACCGTTGAAATTTCTATGATTTGTATCTCTGGTAAAGTGAAGAAAACACTTTTAGAAATTCACCATAATCATTTTTGACAGTGGGGGCCGGATTGGTGTTTTAGTTTTCACCTTGCCTGTAATTACACTTACCGCTAGACTAGTCGTTGGATCAAGTGCGTCCGCACCATAAGCCCTACTGTAAGCTTCAAGACCATATTGACATTGTCACAGTAAGCCAACGTCCACGCTCAACAATTTGGTCCCATAAGTGTTGATCAACGAACCGTTGGCGGCAGCACGGACCAAGCTATATTATCTTACAGGGACAAGTTTCCTCGGAAAAGCTTTAGGAAGCTTTAGGGTAAAACCGATATATCAGCGCCTTTATTTACGAGACATACTGTGTTATTGGTATTATCTCTAATAAAAAGACAGTGATTACATCTTGAGGAGCGGTTGCGTTCTTTCGAAAGTCTTGCAAATATAGATTCCATGCTAGCGAGTTTAGCTTCGATTTTTTCTAAATTACAATCAATCATGTAACCGTTGTGAATTGGAAGTAATCGTTTTAAAATTTCTACACAATACGTGGTTGAGTTTGTTTTAATTTTTTTTAGATAATATTATATATTTTTTTATTTATATTGAGGTTGAGTCATTTTCTAAAAAAGACTCATACTTATATAATTGTACTAAAATTTCAAATACGATTAATTTTTTTCCTATTTGAATTTGAATTAACAGTGTGATACTCATACATACATAACATCTATGGAAAGTCTGGAATACTTCACACCCGTGAAGGAAATTTTAATTTTTGTTTTTTTTTGCGACTGCGCAGTAACATTTGTGACTTCAAAAAAATGAACAGTAAATGTTTGTGTTATTTTATATAATTTGAAATTCAAATTTTCTTGGTAAAATTGATTGAATAGCCAGGATTTCGGCTAGCAAATTATTTGCTTGCTAGCCGATCGAGTATCTACCTTATTATCGAAGCCTACTTCCACAAGAGGATCTTCACATATAAAACAGACGATGGTACAGTGGAATACGCTTTTTCGAGTGGTGTTCGGCTCGCTATTTTGGATCGTTATGAATAATGGCGTGTTAAGGATCCAGATTGCCGAAGAAGCTACAGTAATTGGCTTTTCAGACAATATCGTGATCGTAATGACGATAAACACAAGGATATATAATCTTTATCTGTAACGAAATCGTTCGCACGATCCATCACTGGTTACAGTCAATTGGTTTACAATTCACTGAGCAGCTGGCGGAAATTATACTAACCTTTAGCAGGAAGATAAATGAGACCGTGACCCGGGATTTAAGTGAATGCAATTAGCTCACAACCAGTGATTGAGTTTTTATGTATTAACATTGATTGTAGACGCACTGTTCAAATATTGTCGAATACAAACGCAGGCACGCTGTAACACGCAGAAAAAATGAAGATCTCGCCTATTGACTTACTGTTTTAGGAATAATCTGCGCATATCGGAAAGGTTCAGACAATGTAGTGTGTGTAATCGCAGGAATGCCACCTCTGGATCACTTGGCTAATGAGTGTAAATAGTTTTATGAAGAACATGGCATAGTGATGTGAGTGTTGCAGAAAGAAGCAACCTTACCCGAAAGAACTAACAAATTTAACAGTGTAACTTTTTAATAATTTTTTAAGCACAAACTTCATCTTCGATCGCACCTCTATCTGTATATACATTATATCTAGTTCAATTTCATTGATGTACAGATAAAAGCATCCGCTAGATTCGCTTTACAATAAACAGATATATGAGTACTTTGTGTACTGTACTCACAAAGCGTTTAATAATTACATTAAAAAAATTAAATTGGTTTTTTGAACTTTGATTACACGATGGCAAAAAAAACCTAAGTATGTATCTCAAAATAAATCTTAATAGATTTTAAATTTCATTCAATTACTTAATTGAAAATCCAATAGCAACTGTAAAAAAAAATCATTGGAAAAATATCAACAAAATTGTTGGATGAAAGAATTTCTGTTCAAATAACATTTCAAGTTTTTGGTGTTGCTTCGTGCTTTCTAAGCGTTGAAAATTATCGATTTTGTGTGTTGTTGGTGGTAACATAAACATTTGTAGAAGAAAAATTATTTATTTAGCAATTTTCTTATATCAATCGCTTACCGTATTTATGTAGGTATTTGAAATAATCTGAAGTGAAAAGATACAAGAATTTAGATTATTATGGGAAGATGCCTTTGCAAAAGTAAAAATCGTCAATTATAAATCCACAATATTAGTTCAGAATATTTATTACGCCAAAACTGTTAAAATTGTAGTAAATTTTTATTGAACGACACGACTGAATTAGCGATTAGGGTGGGTGACACCTCGTTTGTCTGTTTCAAAAGACTGTTAAAATTAATACGTAATTGCAGATAATGATCTTCACACTCTTGCGTTTTAATTTTCATTGTATCCGGGCAATCCATAATAGTTTCGAAAGCCACACACAGTAATAAACCGTAATTGTTTATCGGGCATTTGTCATTGCTTTTTGGTATCAAAAATTGTTCGTACAGGTGTTCTAAAATTAAAACCGAATTTATGCAAGCTGGTCAGTATCATTATAAGGATATACTTACGTTTTGTCGCACATAATTCAAGTTTTCGATCAAAAAACTCAATCACAACGTCATCGTCAGCCACACTTGTAAACACAATTTTACGATAATTTTCTAAATTTACTGTTTCACCATCGACGTCCATTAGATCCATCTGTGTTAGAACACACTTCAAGTGACATTCATAATTTAGACCGAGTTCAGTAGAATTTGCGCATTTTTTATAAGCGTCTTGGTACTCCTCAACTGGTTCTGGGTACTCACAACATTTTGTTGCCACATGATTATTTGGATTTTGACAAGCTTTGCTTAATGAAAATATGGAGGCAACACAAACTATTACAAGTAATGAATGCATGCTGCGTTGCAATCGACGCTTGAATAACGAATATTGAAACATGTTTTGCGTTAATTTGTTAAGCTTAATAGTTTTGCGATGATTTGATTTAGATGGCAATTATTGATGCGGTTTGATACGATAATAATCGTAAAATTCCCTTAACGAAATGATTTAAAAATTAAAAATATATTTGATTGCTTTTATTCATATTTTTCCATATAGAAAAATGGTTACGTAGCGTAGCGGGTCAGATATAGTTGAAAAGCGAAAGGAATAATACATTGCACCTCCGTTTATCGATGTTTGCACCAGAACACATTAGATGCAGTAGTGGAGGTATGCTCCAGATACAATTGCATCCGAATTTTGAAAATAAACAATCGCAAAAAAAACAAAAATTTTATAAGAAATGTAAATAGAAATTCAAATTTTCTTGATAAAATTGATTGAGTAGCCAGGATTTTGACTAGCAAATTGCTTGCTTGCTAGCCGATCGAGTATCTACTTCGATATCGTAATGAGATTTTGTTGTCGTGTTACCAAATGATTTAGAAGCATGAAACCATTACCCATTTTGTCCAGACATTTCTGAGATCGAAATTGGAAAATTCCAAATTTACAGAAATTTGTAATAATTCATAACAATCGGGTGGTAGAATGATTCAATAAATTATTTCTACCAGTATTCCCCATGATATCGTAATGAGATTTTGTTGTCGTGTTACCAGATGATTGAGAAGCATGAAACCATTACCCATTTGGTCCGGACATTTCTGAGATCGGAGCTGGAAAATTCGAAAATTACAGAAATTTTTAATAATTCATAATACTCGGGTGGTAGAATGATACAATAAGCTTTTTCTACCAATATTCCCCAAGATATCGTAATGAGATTTTGTTGTTGTGTTACCAAATGATTCAGAAACATGAAACCATTACCCATTTTGTCCGGACATTTCTGAGATCGGAGCTGGAAAATTCGAAATTTACAGAAATTTTTAATAATTCATAATACTCGGGTGGTAGAATGATTCAATAAGCTTTTTCTACCAATATTCCCCAAGATATCGTAATGAGATTTTGTTGTCGTGTTACCAAATGATTTAGAAACATGAAACCATTACCCATTTTGTCCGGACATTTCTGAGATCGGAGCTGGAAAATTCGAAATTTACAAAAATTTTTAATAATTCATAATACTCGGGTGGTAGAATGATTCAATAAGCTTTTTCTACCAGTATTCCCCATGATATCGTAATGAGATTTTGTTGTCGTGTTACCAAATGATTCATAAGCCTGAAACCACTACCCATTTTGTCCAGACATTTCTGAGATCGAAACTGAAAAATTCCAAATTTACAGAAATTTGTAATAATTCATAATAGTCGTGTGGTAGAATGATTCAATAAATTATTTCTACCAATGTGCCCCAAGATATCGTAATGAGATTTTGTTGTCGTGTTACCAGATGATTGAGAAGCATGAAACCATTACCCATTTTGTCCGGATATTTCTGAGATCGGAGCTGGAAAATTCGAAATTTACAGAAATTTTTAATAATTCATAATACTCGGGTGGTAGAATGATTCAATAAGCTTTTTCTACCAATATTCCCCAAGATATCGTAATGAGATTTTGTTGTCGTGTTACCAAATGATTTAGAAACATGAAACCATTACCCATTTTGTCCGGACATTTCTGAGATCGGAGCTGAAAAATTCCAAATTTACAGAAATTGTTAATAATTCATAATACTCGGGTGGTAGAATGATACAATAAATTATTTCTACCAATATTCCCCTAGATATCGTAATGAGATTTTGCTGTCGTGTTACCAAATGATTGAGAAGCATGAAACCATTACCCATTTTGTCCAGACATTTCTGAGATTGGAGCTGAAAAATTCCAAATTTACAGAAATTTGTAATAATACATAATACTCGGGTGGTAGAATGATTCAATAAGTTTTTTCTACCAATATTCCCCAAGATATCGTAATGAGATTTTGTTGTCGTGTTATCTAATGATTCAGAAGTCTGAAACCACTACCCGTTTGGTCCAGACATTTCTGAGATCGAAGTTGGAATATTCTAAATTTACATAAATTTGTAATAATTCATAACAATCGGATGGTAGAATGATTCAATAAACTATTTCTACCAGTATTGAAAATGATGTCGTAATGAGATTTTGCTGTCGTGTTACCAAATGATTTAGAAGCATGAAACCATTACCCATTTTGTCCAGACATTTCTGAGATCGGAGCTGAAAAATTCGAAATTTACAGAAATGTTTAATAATTCATAATACTCGGGTGGTAGAATGATTCAATAAATTATTTCTACAAATATTCCCCAAGATATCGTAATGAGATTTATTTGTTGTGTTATCTAATGATTTGGAAGCATGAAACCACTACCCGTTTGGTCCACACATTGCTGAGATCGAACTGAAAAATTCCAAATTTACAGAAATTTGTAATAATTCATAATAGTCGTGTGGTAGAATGATTCAATAAATTATTTCTACCAATGTGCCCCAAGATATCGTAAGAAGATTTTGTTGTCGTGTTACCAGATGATTGAGAAGCATGAAACCATTACCCATTTTGTCCGGACATTTCTGAGATCGGAGCTGGAAAATTCGAAATTTACAGAAATTTTTAATAATTCATAATACTCGGGTGGTAGAATGATTCAATAAGCTTTTTCTACCAATATTCCCCAAGATATCGTAATGAGATTTTGTTGTCGTGTTACCAAATGATTTAGAAACATGAAACCATTACCCATTTTGTCCGGACATTTCTGAGATCGGAGCTGAAAAATTCCAAATTTACAGAAATTGTTAATAATTCATAATACTCGGGTGGTAGAATGATACAATAAATTATTTCTACCAATATTCCCCTAGATATCGTAATGAGATTTTGCTGTCGTGTTACCAAATGATTGAGAAGCATGAAACCATTACCCATTTTGTCCAGACATTTCTGAGATTGGAGCTGAAAAATTCCAAATTTACAGAAATTTGTAATAATACATAATACTCGGGTGGTAGAATGATTCAATAAGTTTTTTCTACCAATATTCCCCAAGATATCGTAATGAGATTTTGTTGTCGTGTTATCTAATGATTCAGAAGTCTGAAACCACGACCCGTTTGGTCCAGACATTTCTGAGATCGAAGTTGGAATATTCTAAATTTACAGAAATTTGTAATAATTCATAACAATCGGATGGTAGAATGATTCAATAAACTATTTCTACCAGTATTGAAAATGATGTCGTAATGAGATTTTGCTGTCGTGTTACCAAATGATTTAGAAGCATGAAACCATTACCCATTTTGTCCAGACATTTCTGAGATCGGAGCTGAAAAATTCGAAATTTACAGAAATGTTTAATAATTCATAATACTCGGGTGGTAGAATGATTCAATAAATTATTTCTACAAATATTCCCCAAGATATCGTAATGAGATTTATTTGTTGTGTTATCTAATGATTTGGAAGCATGAAACCACTACCCGTTTGGTCCACACATTGCTGAGATCGAACTGAAAAATTCCAAATTTACAGAAATTTGTAATAATTTATAATAATCGGGTGGTAGAATGATTCAATAAATTATTTCT
This sequence comes from Nephrotoma flavescens, assembly GCA_932526605.1. Classification (NCBI taxonomy): domain Eukaryota; kingdom Metazoa; phylum Arthropoda; class Insecta; order Diptera; family Tipulidae; genus Nephrotoma; species Nephrotoma flavescens. The sequence continues at coordinate 226,076,719 of OW052222.1, read as the reverse complement.
ACCAGTATTCCCCATGATATCGTAATGAGATTTTGTTGTCGTGTTACCAAATGATTCAGAAGCATGAAACCATTACCCATTTTGTCCGGACATTTCTGAGATCGAAACTGAAAAATTCCAAATTTACAGAAATTTGTAATAATTCATAATAATCGGGTGGTAGAATGATTCAATAAATTATTTCTACCAATATTCCCAATGATATCATAAAATTTAATCAAAATTGGCAAATGGAAACTGAAGAAAATTTTAATCTATCGGCACTTTTGTACAAATTCCAACCATGAAATTGAAAGTTTATTTGCCCTTTGACGCTATCGGAAGAATCAAATTCAATTGGCTTTTTCCAGTGGTTTTTTTACCCCAGCTCGAATGGTTTTAATAGTACAAAATACAGTTCACTACGCTGCTATAAAACGAAACAAAAACAATAAATATTGATGTCGATGACGTATACGCGTTCCTGGGTGTGATTATATTATCTGGATACAACGCATTACCTAGAAGACGATTGTATTGGGCTACCGACGAAGACACAAACAATCAATTAGGGACAGGATCAGACGAAACGGGTTTGAAGACATTTTATCTATATCCATTTTTGTGATTTCGATTCGATTCAGAATACTTAAATTGGGTTACTGCAATGAACGGAATCTGCGCGTGCAGATTTCGACTCATTTGGTTTTACTTTCGGTAAGTTTTGGGATTTTTAATTCGATATTTTTATTTTTTTGAGATTTTGTGATCGAGCAATTTTTTTTTTTAGTAAATATATTTTTAACATTCTGGGTTTTGAGATTTTTTGTTGTTTGGATTACCTACGATTTTCGGGATGGCATTTTGGAATATTTTTTCGGTATAAAAATTGTTGGCCTTTCGATATCAAACCTAATTTTTCATTTAAAATTCTATTTTACAAAATACCATAACATAAAAATCCAAATTCAAAATATCAATCTAGAAAACTCTAAAATTTATTTATTTTAGAAAAAAAAAGTTCAAAATACAAAATTCCATTATTTCACTAGTTTAATATTATTTGCAGCATTTCGCGAAAATTTTAATCGATTTATTTGCATTAATTTAATTATTTCAATAAATTAAATTTAATTTAATTGTTCTTAAAAATTATTACTCAAACATGATTCCCATGGTTTACCAGATTGATAACCGCTTGTAGTGATTCTAAAAAACAGGTTTGGGATTTTTGGTATATCGAGCCGTTCCCCTACAAACATACCAATATATGCTAACATACTTGTGTATGGTACAGTCATTAACAAATAAGTACAGTAACGGTTTTACTAAATTTCAAGATAACGTTGAATAAACCTTAACCCTTACAGACTCACTATGTATTTCCACAATAAAAATATAAATATTTTTCATTTTGATTATTTTTTAATATTTCTGATCTCTATTGATAGACTCCAAAATAATGAATGAGCAATATACCTACTAATGCTCATTTATTATTTCGGAGTTTATCAATAGAACAAATTGCTTCTCTTTTCCGGCTATAACGATTTTAGTTATAGAAAGAGACATCAACACAGTTGAGCAGTGATATTATACAACACAATATAGTGTAGTTTTTTGTTTCAATTCCACTACAACAGCATTTTTGTGCAGAAGACTAGAGCGAGATAAAAATTTAAATTGGAATAAGTATCTGTTTCCACAAGGAAAAACTTCTGCATGTAATATGTACAGAGGCAGTATTAGCAAAGTCAAAATTCCGCCTGGAAAGTATATCGAATCGAGGCTCGACGCTTTTCCCCTTTTTATAACCAACCAAGTGATTCAAATAATAGTGGCAAGTACAAATTTTTATAATTCTGAAAAACACGGAGCACCCAACAGATGCAATTGAGATACGCTGTTTTATCGGCTTATTGATTAATGCTGGTGTCAACAAGCAAGGAGTGTCAGACCTCCAAGAATTTTGGCACCCTCTCATTGGTAATATTTTGTTTAGAGTAAGAAAGTCTTGTAACAGATTCTTGCGTCTCTTTCAGTACGTGAGATTTGATGATAAATCACCAAGATTAGCCAGAAAGAATCGTGATAAATTAACCCCTTTTCCGTGAAAATTGGGAAATAATAAACACTTATTTTTTAAAACATTACAAGGGAAAATGTTACAATTGACGATCAGTTATCTAAGAATAACTAACCGAGGGCCACTTGCCCAATTTTTTAATATAATAGATGTAACTGGCGTTGAATCGAAAATAATATGGTTGAATATTTATCCAGACTAGAATGCTAACCACCCTGGTGGCAAATTGGTCAGCATGCTTGCTCCAGCGAAAGGAGGTTTCGGGTTCGATTCCCGGTGGTGACAAGTAAAAATTTCACAGCTGGTTTAAGATAAATGAATAATCACTATTATCCGAAATGCCGTTACAAAGAGGTTAATGACACAAGTCGTTTCATCTTGTACTTCAGAGCAGCAACTGGGTGAAGCTGAACAAACAGCCCTTGAACGAAATGACGACCAGCTTTGTAACATTTGCCAAAATAATGTTTGTAGTGAACACTCAGAAAAGTGACTGTTTGTAAGGGCCGCGTCAATAAATAATTAATTGCTTGCCTTAGTTTTTATTAAATATTATTTTTGTTGTTGAATTTTATAAATAAATAAACATGAAAATTAAAATTGCTTTTGAGTCCGAGAGTCATTTGACGTAAGTCAAATAACCCTTGCTGATTAGGGTTAAATGAAAATTTCTTAATTATAAATTAGGGTTGGGTACGATTTGCCAAATCCAAATCTCTAAAAACAAATTTCCAAAACCATAATTTGGGCTTTTGAAGATCGGGACGTTGAAAGTCAGGATTTTGAAAGTCGAGACTTTGAAAGTCGGGATTTTGAAAGTCGGGATTTTGAAAGTCGGGATTTTAAAAGTCGGGATTTTGATTTCAGAATTTTGATTTCGGGATTTTGAAGTTCGGGAATAAGAGCCTAACCCAGAAAACGATTTTTAAAAGCCCGAATTCATAAAAAAATTAAAAATCAGGTTTTTGAAAATCGGAATTTTCAAAGTCGGGGTTCTGAAATTCGGGATTTTGAAAGTCGGGATTTTAAAAGTCGAGATTTTGAAAGTCGGGATTTTGAAAATCGGGATTTTTTGTCAGGATTTTAATAACTCGGACTTTTGTAATTCGGGTGTCTTTTGATTATGGGATATTGATAATAGGGCTTTTGATTTTGGGATTTTGATTTCCGAATTTTGAAATACAGCCAAACGAACCCAAACCATTTCTGTGGGAGCCTGGCTGCTGCATATGCTAACTCCTCCCCCTTTAGATTTTAATGCAGCATTCGTGTCGTTAGAAAAATGGAGTGTCATGAAATGTCCATCTGTGGCCTGAGGAGTCCTTTGTTATTGTCGGATGAGATGTTATGTTTTAGGTGGTTATTCTTCATGAACTACAAAACAGCATCCGTAAGTAGACACAACAATATAAATTAATTGGGAATCATCAGAATAATAAGTATGCTCCGCTCAGCCGGAGTCACTTGAGGTCAGTGGCAACTAGCCGCAACCATTACACACCAAGAACTGTAGATCCATAAAAATCCAAAAGAAACAAAATGTTTAGAAGAATGTCGCAGCGCAATTTGAATGCTAGTGCAATTACATATAGGGTTTCAGCTGGAATGACGAAAACGTTATCCACTACAATGCCAACCTAACCAGAAACAACAAAGCCAGTCGGAATCATATGAAGTTTTAATTTTAAAAAATCACCATAACGAAGATATGGTTCCGGCTGACTATATAAGGGGTTCCTGGTGGAATTGTCATGTTCTGGTTGAGAAATCATATAGTGCACAATGATGTACATCATGCTACAAGTAATGGCGACATATGCTGAAAAAAAAAATCTTGCTCCACCAAGACAATGAGCCGCCAGACACCTCAGTGGTTGCCATGGCGAAAATCCACGAATTACGGTTTGAACTGATTGATCACCCTTTTTATTCAGTAGTTCTATTCCCATGCAACTTTTTTCGTTCCCTACCGTATGAAATGACGTATATAAGCGAATTGTTTGAACTTTTAAGCGAAATCAGCAGTGGTTTTTCCGTCGAGTCGTCACCATAGTCGAAACCTGGATCCATTACTGTACATGCCAAAGATCAAGCGCCAGTGAAAACTACAGATTTTTTCAGTTAAATTTGAAGCTCCAGAAGACTAATACGATTGTATCGGCCGGAAAAATGCCCTCCAAAGGAAATTCGAAGAATGGAAGGACCATTATGAAACACCACTGTAGTACACTATTGGACCGATTCATGAACAATTAAAGAGATACGTTGAACGTTGCAGCGGCGCCACACAGACCGAATGAGCATTAGAGTGTAATACTTTGAAATACATTCCTAAGATGGCTCCACCTCCCAATAACCACTTTATTCTTGATCATAGAGTAAAATCTTGATGACGCTATGGCGTCCAACGTATTGTCAATTCGAGGCAGAGGGTAATAATCTTTTCCCGTCACATCATTAAGTCAACACAAAATCTGGGAGATCGGCGATGCCCAAAGACTATCGGATGATTTTACTATCTCTTGTTGCTTCATTTTGCTGACTAGGCGCTAAATCTCTTCTGTCTTTGCTGGTCGGATACGACGATGCAGCTATTTTATGGGCGTTATTCTATATCTCACTCTTGTGCTCCGCTACATTGCTGCGTCTAACATATAATAAATGGATTCTGCCGTTCTTCAGAGTGACGGCACATTGGAACCTTTCTAATAAATTCAAACCCAGAATACATCCATCCGGTATATCGGCCACCAGAACCTCGTGACGAAATATGTGCTAACCAAGTTTGAACTTGAATGCACAATTTGTCAGAACCGTGGCTTTTTTAGGTCACTGTGCTTAATTCTATCTCCGCAGATTGTGTGTCGTACAAAGATCTCTCACTGATCTTCTATATATCCGATCATTAAAAGTCCTCTTGCTGGCCGACAAAATGTTTTAATAGCGATAAGGTAAGGACCAGTTCAACCACCCAGTCTCCCGTGACGAAGTTTGACGGTCTTCGGCTAAACGTGTATTTTAAATTTCGCACTTTCTGAGTGTGCTCTAACTTCAGCAGCCTCAAATCTTTTTCTCAGCCGAGTTTCTGCTTTAGGGTCCATCCCATGGGCTGCCTACCGCTGCTTGGTTTCAAATTAGCTTCCACTGGTGCCACATCAATACCTCGTAATACATTTATTGTCATTTATGATGTTAACATTGAAGACCCGACCCGGTTAGGGTTTAGCTGCTATTCATTCTTATGGTCCTGAAGGACAATCAGGGAAGGCATGTCTCGTTAACCGGTCTACGTTTGCGGCGAAATTTTGGAAGATTTTACCTCGCTTCTGGAAGCGGCCTCTTAAAAGCGTATGGCTTATGGAATGGTTTGTTGCTTCGTAACGAAATTTTCGTTATAATTTCATACGCTGAGAAGTTTGTTGTAATTCAGCCAATCGGCCATCTCTTTTTTCCGCAACTTGGCTAGCGTTGGCACCCTCAACATGGCTGTAAGCTGGCGCCCACCCAACTTCCGTTTAAATGACATTTTCTGAGCAACTAACTCCTCCTTTACCGTCTCGATTATAGATGCCTTCTCATTCATTTTGTTTCGATTGTCTTAAGATAAGCCAGCACACCATCCACTGTTGTGGTTGTTTGCTTATCTGAGAACCTTTTTTTACAATACTAAAAATCTATTTTTTGTTGCTCCTATCACCCAAGCTCGAATTCTATACAGCTTCTCTCTCCGCTTTTGTTTCAGTTTATATTCGCTGCCAATCTCATCACTCTGGTCCCACTCTCCGATGTAATTTTCTCTCGTCGATAGTCCAAAAAATTTGCTTTCAGGGTGATTTCTTACAGTAGGCCGGCTTTCCTGGAAAAGGAAGTTAGGAAAAATATTTACATAGCATTTTTGTTAAAAATATAATTTTCTGACCTACTGAGAAATCATGTTTGATCTAAATTTCTATAATTTAAGAAATATTTTTTCCGTATTGAAATTGGATAGGAAAAATATTTCCAATTTAATTTTATTTTTGAAAAAATTTACACCAACGTTGTTTACCATAGTATGCCAGAAAAAAATTTTTTGTTACAAAAATAATATGAACATACTTTTCCTAATTCCCTTTCCCTATATAGGAAAGACAGAATCGACAGGCAGTTGTCAAACTTTTTAGGCGATGCATCAATGTGCTTGGTTATCCTACTTCAGAGAGCAAGCTATCCGACCTAAAAATGTTCCTCTCATTCCGGATCAGCTCGGCAGTGAATTTGATGACAGCATCTTTCGAAAACGGTCAAAATGGTTCTTCCAACTATTGCGCACAACCAGAACTCTCGTTTTAAGCCCTTCTAACATACAAGACTCATTTCATTTTTCCCATTTGCTTTAGTTTCATCCATCATCGTTAGAATGTGCCGTTGTCGTTGATGTTGACAGCAATTCCACACGTTTGTTTTCACGTAACAATATGATATGCGGTGCCGCCACTATTTCAAATTTGTTGTTGTAAATGCTACTATGGAGGTGGCGATCTAACTATGTCAATTTCTCTTTTAATTTACCGATGTTCCATTACGAGTAAACTAGTCCACTTTAAAATAATTTACTGTTAATTTTCGGGATGTCAATAAAACTTACTTAGTGATTTAATTATTTAAGAATTTTGAGTGAACAGGAAATTCCATCCATTAATCCGCTGTTAATGTCGTTTCTAAATACTACTTTCTTAATTGAAATTCTGTAGCAATTCGATGTAATTTAATTTACTTACAATAGTGTTTCATTGTTATACCTCAGTTGCTTTACTGTCATGGTTTTCATCCATTTTTCATTACGATTATGTTTTTTTCTTCTATTAAATGTCCGTTTCAGCTTTGACAACAATATGATTCCGAGAATTTTAGAGTAATAAATACACTTCAAAGAATTTGTTTTGCGATAAAAATCCTTTTAAATTGAAATCCTTCGTTTTGCGACTCATCTCAACAATAATTTTCTAATTTAGATGATGTCTCTCTAAATCTTTATAACTGTACCATTTAATTTGTCGGTATTACTATATTTTTTTTTTGTCTTCGAATTTTCGTTTACTTTCTTTAAGACACAAAATACTATATAGACTTAAGACCAATAATATCCAATAATCAAATTGAATTGATTTGTGTCACGATTTTCTGTTTGAGTTAGAGCACAATGAAATACGAAATATAATCTTCACACATACACCCACAAAATTATTATTGTTGTTTTAAGATTTTATCGGCTTTTCCGTATTTTTGTTGATGTTGGGTGGGGAGATTTTCGTCTTTATGATGAAACGTTTCGCAGTTTGTGCTCAAAATACTATAGGGGTGTGCTTTTAACGGAAATGTAATTACGGAACAAAAGTTTATTGGAATTGTGGAATTCTGGATAATAAGTATTATTGGTGTTGCTTGTGGAGAGGTGTTGTCTGATGTTTCACTATGGTCTGTCATGATGGCTTTGAACCCACATTTGGGGAACGTGACTTTCGAATGCAAAGAAACAAGAAGGATTTGAAGGAGTTTGGATTTCCGGATAATTCATTTAGGGTTTCTGTAGATCGGTTGTCATATCGCACCATGTTGCATGACGTTGCATGATGTTGTACCATGCTACGTCAAGTTGCGTGTCATTTCACAATGCTTCGATACGTTGCACCATGTTGTGCAATGTTGCATCATGTTGCGTTGTATTACACCATGTTGCGTGATGTTGCATAACGTGGCAGAATGTTTCATCATATTGTGGTATATTGCGAAAAGATGCAGATGTTCTGTCTGGTGTTCTACGAAATCTCGGTTTTCAAAATTTCGATTTTAAAAATCCTGGGGCGGTATGTTCGAATCGAAAAAAAGTCGAAATTCAAAAAAATTCGAATCGAAAAAGTGAAAGTTGTATCATTTTCGCTTTTCGAAAATGATACAACATACCGCCATTCGACTTTTTTCGAATTTCAATTCGAAGTGATGGTACAACATACCGCCCCTGGTTTAAAAATGTCGGTTTTCAAAATCTCGGTTTTCAAAATCTTGATTTTCAAAATCTCGGTTTTCAAAAACCCGGTTTTCAAAATCACGTTTTTCAAAATCTCGGTTTTCGAAATACCGGTTTTCAAAATCAAGGTTCTCTTTTCTTTTAGTTCTAATTGCAGAAAATAATTAATAAATTTTTTTAATTGCAAGACTTGGTACATGCCACATTTTGTAATTGCAACATTTTGTTGTTGCAAGACTAATAAAATATGCAATATTTTGTTAATGCAACATTTTGAAATGCAATAATTGTAGAGGGTAGAGGCTGACGGCTTCGATAACTCTCACGGGCATTTAGCCCTCCATCCAAATTCCCATCCCTATTAGCCATTCTCTAGAACTTTATCGCAAACCATTTTTGAATTTTGTCAAAAAACATATAAGAGTCCATTTTCCCACATGCCTAATTTTAGAAATTCAAACCGGGATTTCCTAAAAATCGGGTTTTTTTTTATACAAAACAGGGATTTTGAAAACCGAGATTTTAAAAACCGAGGTTTCGTTACACACACTAACAGTACTCTTTTGAAAATGTTGGGTATTATGAGTAACCATCGGCTTCAAGCGATTTTGATATCGTCTGGTGGAATCAGACTTAAGGACCTTTCGTATAACACCTTTCTCATTAAAATTTACTGATGGGGTGTGAACTGAATGCGTAGAATCCTGATTTCGTGAAAAATATGGCGGAATAGGGTTTTCGAATGCCAGGAAAAGACAAGGAGTTTTGATTTTTGACTGATTAATTTAGGAGTCTTCCAGGTGATGTAAGATGTTGTACTATCTTGTGAGATTTTGCATTTAGCTGCGTCATATTGTACCATGTGGCATTATGTTGCTTGATATTGCAACTTGTTGAGATATGTTGTGTGATGTACAACTAATATGTTGTGTTATGATAGCTTTGCACCCACTTTTAACATTTTATTTGGCTTGAGCGATTTTGTTTAAATTTGGCGGAACAAGGCTTTTTAATGCAAGGAAACGACCAGGATACGAGTTCCGATTTCCGGATAATTCATTTAGGAGTTCTCCGTTGCATGATGTTGCACCAACCATTTGAAGCAAGAAAGTTGCATGATATTTCACAATGCTGCGATAAGTAACACCATCTTGTGGAATGTTGCATCCTATTACATCGTATTACACTATGTTGCGTGTGGTGCACTCTATAGCGACATATTATGTTATAACGTGATGTCACAAAATTTACCGTGATGTTCCACCATGATTTTGTCCCATGTTGCGTTGTGTTGCTTCGTGTTATTTGTTGTGTTTTGTTTAATTATATATCTTGTGATATGTTCCATTCTTTCTCGGGAAGCTGCATTGGTTGCGGCACGGTGGCATTTTATGGTTGCACTAAAAGCCACGACCTTCATTAAAATTTATTGAGGGGTATTTTTTCGGGTACCATAATTTTTATTTCTGGATAGTTAATTTAGGAATTCTCCAGGTGAGTTGCCTTTTTGCACCATTTTGCATGATGTAAGATGTTTTACTATGTTGTGAGATGTTGCGTCATATTGCTCCAAGTCGCGTGATGTTGTTTGATATTCAACTATGTTGCACTATGTTGGATTATGGTGTACTTTTAACATTATATTTGGCTTCAGCGATTTTTATCAAACTTGGCAAGACGTTGTTTAGTGAAACGACAAGGAGTTTTGATTTCTGAATTATAAAGTCCTTCTAGATGTGATGTCATGTTGCGTTATATTGACAATTTTGCTTTATGTTCACCATGTTGTGGAAATTTTCATTATGTTGTGTCATATTGCACCATGTTGCATGATGTTGCCTAGTGTTACACCATGTTTCACGATTTTGTAACATGTTGTGTCATGTTGCTACGTGTTGGGTCTTGTATTTTTGTTTACCACGAATATTACATCTCTGTAATTATTAAATGGAAAGATCCCTGAGGATTTCTGGGATTTTACTCCACCGTATGACGATATTGTATGCATCTTTATCGCATTGCGTCTTAATTCATTTAATTCACTACTTGAAGATGCTATTTGACCATGTTCATGTTGGTTTGGATTGCATTTGACACGGCAACGGTAACCGGTGTTTCTTCAAGCAGAGAAATTTTTCATTCATCATTCTACTTTGATGGCTATAGTTCGAAAGAATTTAGCCAACATTAACGGTGTGTCGCTGACTAACTCTTGCGACAACACCACAGTACTGTTGCACCTATTGTTGGAAACATTCTCAAATTATTAGGCATAATCGGGGTACTGCCCCTGATACTGAATCTGATAATTGATTATTATCGTCAGTAGTGACAGCCGTACGTGTAATTTGCGACCGGTTGAGATTTCTAATCCTTAAATTTTCTATATTTTTTTCAAGTATTGACATATCCATATTTGTATTTGTATTGGATCTAGAGTCATCAGCTGTAGTAGACCTAGACACCAATGTCTCATATATCGAGTACGCGTTCCAATCGTAGATGACTTTGTGGTTTCTGTCAGATCGTTGCCGGTATTTTGAGTAACTTGTGCAACATCACCATTTATCCTAGTATCATCTCGAAATACATCAACTATTTTGCTAGCAGTAGCTTTAGCAAATGTTTTTAAACAAATAAATTTTGTGAGATTATTGAACTAGGGTAAGGGCCAAGAAGATCTGCGTATATCTTTTGCCACGGTCTGTCTGAGATGGTAATATTTCCTAACGGTATTTTTGGCCAGTAATATAAACGACGCAATCGTCCGAGGGTTTTCTTGATTCCCCCGTGAGCCCCATTTGGACTGTCATGCTCATTTTTTATTAGTGATTTCCGTGTGCATTCTGGAATCCATAGGTTCCACGACGGGAGATCAGAAAGTGGTATATGTTTTGTTGGTTAAACCCGGATAAAAATGTCCCTATATTATGGATGCAAATGTTTGGAAAAGAAATGGGATCATCTTCAACTTATAAACTTTGTCTGTGACGGTTTCTGGGTCCAACAGATCCGTATTATGCATTTTCAATTCTGAGTCTAATTCAACTAAAGTATCGCATTGAACCCTGGATAATGTGCCTGCAACCACGTTATCCTTGCATTTTTGATGTACTATGCTGAACTCGAATGCTTGCAGTTTAAGACTCTGTCTAGCGAGGCGGCCACTAAGGTCCTTCTGCGACATCAATCATTTCAAGCTTGCGTGGTCCGTAATAATAGTGAAACAGTAACCCTCGATATATGCTCGGAATTTTTTACTACTTACGACCGCCGCCATCACTCAAGTTCAGTAATATTGTAATTCTTCTGGGCGGAATTCAGTTTTTGGGATATAAAAGCTATGGGCTTTTCTGTACCTTTTTCATCAGTTTGAAACAATACACTACCCATCTCTTGAGCGCTGGCGTCACATCTGATGAAAAATGATTTACTGAAGTCGGTGTTGTGCAATACAGGAGCATTCGTTAATAGGTGTTTCAGTTTTTCAAAAGCGAGATTTGCATCTTCGGTCCATTTCGAATTTTTTACCCTTACGCAACAGATGGGTGATAGGGGCGCTTACGTCTGAAAAGTTGGGTATGAACCGTCGATACCAACCTGCCATGTCTACTAGCCGACGAGTTTGTTTCACCGATTTAAGTGGTGCAAAATTCTTGATGGCTTCTACTTTCGATGGATCCGTTCGCAGTCCTTTTTCCCCTGCAAGGAATTCCATGTATCGAGTTTCGCGCAGAACAAAATGATTCTTTTCAATGTTTATTGTCAGCCCTGATTTGGACAATAAGTTGGCTACTACTTTTCAGCAGTTCCAGGTGCTCGTCAAACCCCGCCGAGATAATTAGTAAATCATCTATCTTATTCCCAAATACGTTCTGCGGTCTGAATGCAAGTGTTAAGCTCTTTAAAACTTAATCCTAGATTTCGTATAAACATCTCGCTGTCCTTTCCGAGGATACTGACGCTTACCCCACTATCTAGCAAACCAAGAATTGATTTTGCCATAATGTTAATTTTCGCGTTGGGTCGTGGATCATTAATTTTGGTCTCTGTAATGTTGTCTGTAATGTTGGTTAAAGAACCACATCTCTCGTATAATTTGCGCTTTTTCCAGTAATCCAAAATTCGTTGAAATCGTATCGTTTTGTTTCATGTTGACTCGAGTAAGTTTGATGAATCTACTTTTGTGGTTGAGAAAATGGTTTTCTGGGTTGGCTTTTTCCGAACGATATTCCCCATAGTTTGTAGCTTTCGGATTCACATTTCCTCGGTTTATTTTCCTTTTCTAGCAGCAACGAAAATCGGCAATATCAAACTCCGCACGTTCGCATCGATCACACAATTTATGCGTACGCTCAATAGTGCTAACGTTTGGCACAATCTCTCTAAAGCCCATATTAGCAGTGGCATTCTTTAGAGCTGGGTTCATGTTTTCGATCAATAGTTTCAAAATTTCATCATCCGGTTTCGGGAGTCGACCGTTCATGTTTTCAATTTCTACTACAAAGTCATTGAACAACTCCTTTGTGATTTGTTTGGGTTGACGAATATATTTCCGCATGGCTCTGTCTTCTTCAGCGCTGCTAAACCTTTCGAGAAATGATAGTTTTAATTGGTTCCACGTTGCACGTCTAGTTTTACTGGTATATACGAATATGGCACAAAATTTCTCTAGGGCGTGTGTTTCTCCGAGATGTATTGGACGGGGTACTATCAGCCGAGTGGTTATCATCACTTTCGGTACTCCAATTACAATTGTTACTTATGTTATGCGACACATGTGATGACTGTGTAATCTTAGGAATTCATGCAATGAATAATTCACTCACTGAGCATGATTCTAGATTATGCCAACCGCACTTTGTTGACTTTTAATATATGAACGAGAATTTTATAAAATAGAAAATTAAATAAATTATTCACAAAAAAAATACTAAAAGTAGATGGACCGCAATATCATTTAAGCGGCCATACCATCTACTAAACCGTTAGGTAGTGAAGCCACCTGGATGCCTTATTAGGACTAGCAGCTAAACAAATCTCAATAAATAACGTTTAAATTGTAAATAATGAAACACCTTAGGTTCCTCCTCGGGCGCCATTTGTAACTGGATTAGAACTAACTTAGAGGTAGCGCAAACCGGTCGAGAGGGTTCCGTTAACCCGCGTATACAACGGCTATCTCAGACAAAAATTAAACCCACGTGTGTGCCACTAATCGTAACTAATCTGCACACATAGAGAAGCTTAAATAATTTTATGAACATCACTGCGCGCTTTTATTACCCCATTAGACTTAGATCCGTTACCACATCATAGTGGTGCTTAACCAAGCCTTACAAAAAAAAACTTATTTGAAAACACGATTGCATTGGGTGTGAAAATTGTAAAATCAATTTTCACTATATCACTTAAATTATAATACAATGCAATCAGGAACTGTCATTAAATATTAACAACTAAAATAAAAATTAATTTACAAAAATTATATATAATCTTTCCTTTTACCAATTAATGTCCCGTTTGTAGGATAAAAGTCCGCGGATGAATATCTTCGTTCGATGCTATGCTGCGATGCGGATGAACTGAAAATTTCCAGGAGCTTTTTAACATTCGATTCGCCATACGCTTCCGTAAGATTAGCTGCGCGAATAACGTTTTGCACCTAATTTATTTTTAGGTAGTTTTTTATTTAATGTGTTCACTTTCAAGTCTACTAATAATCTGCCGTTACAATTTTGGCTTTGGTCTTAATTTTAAATTTATACAAAGGAAATATATCAAAGAATACGAAGACGATAAACAAAGTGTTTATCGTGGGAAATGATTTGATTGAAAAGTTTGTTATGGAAAACAAAATAAGAGATTGGAAAAATGCAGAGATCTAATGTTTCTTTATTGCGACTTTATTATTCTGCATTTTGTTATCTATATGTACTCTAAATATTATTTGTCATCATTATGTTGTTGTTGTGGTTGGTGAAGTCATCGGACGTAACGCCCGGTGCAAAAGCGTCTCTACTCCACCTTAGCTTTTCTTAGATTTATAGGGTTTTTCTAACCTTTAGGTTTTTCTTTATAGAAACTTATCTCGGGAAATCACCAAAATAAGTACAACGACGCACAATAAACAATTTTTTTAATTTTTTTATATAATGTTTTCGTTCTTTTTGTTGTTGCATTTAATTATTAAATTATTTGATTTAATTACAACGATAATATAAACGCCACTAATCATAAGGGGCCACTATGATAATATAAACTTAAGAAGTTACACCGCACAGTAAAAAAAATTTACCATTATATTTGGATACATAACTTTTACAGTTTTTTTTTTTAACTTGAAATACAAAAAATTATTGTTTTTAATTTTATGATTTAGTGATAATTTTTTTCCAATTCTTAAACTCGACTCCCCCACCCAAAAAATCACCTTCTGTGTATTTTGTGTATTGAATGTATCATCTCAATCATTATTACTTAACCAACAGAGAATCCCGGTTGTATGAGTTAAACCTCAATTGCTTGTTGTTGTATGAGTTAAACATTCATTGCTAGCCAACACTTAGGCGCAATGGATTTTAATACAGCTGGCCTTTGTTTAATGTTGTACATCCGATCGTTAAAGAATCCCGAAATATTTTAGTTTCGGGTTGACTGGAAGAGTTTTTCTGTCTTTTTGCCGGGTTTCCGGGTGAGGTTGTAGTTGTAAAAACTATTCTTTCCGAAACGGCTCCGTTATCGCCAGAGTTCGTTTGGGCACGTTTCAGTGAACGCCTTATTTTTCTCTGAGCACCAGAACGCTCCTTTCTTATTTTTTTTTTGGTACTACCTTGCACCCAAACCTGATTTGATGTTATCCAGAGATGCCAGCAATGCTTATAACTTTTCTAAATCATTAACAATATTGAAATCTGCCATCAAACAAAAGGTTTTAAAATTTATTTAATTTTTATTTCCACGTTGAAAAATGTTTTTGTTTGCAGGGCAACACAGGTCCTTCAATAAATCTCTATGCCTGAATTGATAAGTCTACACAGTCTCAGATTAGTTTGTTCCTTACTTTATACTTACTTTAAATCATTAGAATTTAAGAAATCCTTGAATTCTTTTTCATAGATATCCTTGAATTTCAGGTAGGCCATGAAATTCACCAATAACAAGTTAAGCACTTGTCTTAAGCGTTTGTTTTCTCTAACAAAAATAGCTACAAACAATCACACACATAACAAATTTATTTTATCAATTTTTTATTTTACAAGTCTGAGAGTGCCCCACCAGAAATGTTGTGCAAATGCTTACAGATTAGACAGTTTAATCTGATCTCATTTGATCTGATCTCATCTGTTTTTCATGTATAAGGTGCTGATATGGCCAATATGCAACATCTTAAGGCTCGATGCCGCTAAAATATAATTTGATTAGTTTAGCACGGTTCAATAAAAATGCGAGATAAGTACAGCTTGTCAATGAATTACGCGAGATTAGAAAAGAGGATATTAAAGTTGGCTTCATATGATTCTTAAAATAGTTCAGGCCTATATTCTACGCATCAACAAAAGGATGTTTGAAGTGTTGTGAGTTTAACTCAGAGTATTACCTTGACATTGAATTACCGAATCAATATAAGTCGATAAACTAACGAACTTTACTTTCAATTCCACCTTTTAAACACACCTTCAGTAAATTGTCCTCGTAAAATAAAATTTTATGATTTTTCAAGTAAGCGTCACCCGATAAAAAGAAATGTTAACAAGAAGGTTAAAAGGGCTCCACATTCAAACAAAGCAAAATATGTAATTGTAATTCCTGGGAGCTTCTTTTTTTGGTAAAGTGGTTTTTTATAGCGAACGAATTTTCTTTTATGGTTATCGACATCGATTAAATTTATTTTTTTAATATTTAATGGGTTGTGTGCGCGGCGCGGCTGCGGTATCAAGTAATTTGAACTTTTAATTTTACGATGTCTGTGTATGTGTGTGTGTGCGCGCGCTTATAACAGCTGATCTCGGCAAATATGTCCTAAATTCACGATTCGTGTCACATTTTTAATCGAACTTTTTAATTTCAATTATTAAAAGAAAAACATTTTTTTTATTATGCTTTTCTTCTTGGAAAAAAGATATTTTGGAAACAAGTTTTTTGTTATAATGTTTTCCGTTTGTTTGGAAAAACTTTTATATGCTTCTGAATCATATATATATATAGTATACGTGTGTTGTATACCCAGACGGGAGGGGGGATAAGATTGCGATGGGAAAATATTTTTCTCCCATGGCGTGGGTGACTCATTTATTTTGCCGAAATTGAAACTTTTTTATGCGTCCATTTCAATTTTCTATTTTTCTTGTTGGTGACGATAATTCAATAATAAATAAGAAAATTATAGCAATTGAGTGAAATTAGATTTTAGTTGTTTGTCGATCTATAACACATAATTTATTGTTAAAAAGTTTACACAAACCATCAAGAGAATATAAAGTCGAATGGAGGGTCGCAAATCAATTTATTAACCGATAACGGCTCATTGTTTTTTGGCTCACAATTGGTATTTTGTGTGTGCAACTTTTAGGATGACTAAAGATGCATCTCGCAAGTGAATCATTTTCCAAAATACAAGTAAATCGTATAAGAACTCGGGAAAATAAATAAAAGATTAAAAATTGATTTTCGCTCCAGCGTGTACAACAAACAGAATTTTTCACGTTTCATCCCCTATTGATTTTCCACAATAGAATTTTTCTTTCTGTGTATTTTGTGATTTTCTTTTTATCTCGCGCAAATATTAAAAAGAAATTCCACCGACACTTAGAATTGTGTATATACTATACATGTATATAGTTGAGCGCGAGAAGATAGATAGCTTTGGGCGAAAAAATTTTGAAAAGCACATCGCGCCTTTTGATTATTATTGATTGGGGTGTTTGATTGGAAAATTTTATGGAAAAACTGTTCAAAACTATGCTTTTACTTCTATAAAATATTCAAGAAATTTATTATGCTATAGATGGGAAAATTAACAAAGGTAAGCGATACGTTTTCATATTTTGGTGAACAATTTCGAGTTATGCAGATTTAACGTAAGTTTAAGTCTGTACGAAAGGATTTGTGTATTTACGTACGTATTTTATTTTTAATACTATTAATCAACCAAACAAAGAAATTGTACATGCTCGTAGTATTTTTTAGGATTACATAATTATAACACCTATAGTTTCAGTTACGCAGTTAATTATCTGGACCACAAAACGACTGGTTCAATGTTCGCGAGAGGATGTCACTCTTTATGAAGTTGGTCTAAAATTCTAGATAAAAAAATGACGAATTTAACACCTGGGGCGGTATGTTGTACCATCACTTCGAATCGAATTCGAAAAAAGTCGAATCGAAAAATTGAAAGTTGTATCATTTTTGCTTTTCGAAAATAATACAACATACCGCCATTCGACTTTTTTCGAATTTTGATTCGAAGTGATGGTACAACATACCGCCCCTGGTAACAATAATGCACGTGTCGTGAAAAAATGAAACTATCGTGATAGGACATGGTAGGAATATGAACTTGCAAAAGATATCAATAAAGTTGTAATGGTTCCTTATGAATATTAAGTTTGGCTCAAAATTCTAACCAAGTATCGGCCAAACTTATTCTGTTAGCACAGGAAAACCGCCCAGACCAAAAATAAATCTGTCATGATGCTATCACAGCATTTATAATGCAAGATCGAAGTAAAAGTAAGGACGGAATAAGCAAGGGGCGAAACAGCAGGGAGAGTCTTGGACAGGCCCCCGGATAAACACAAAAAAAAGGATTTTTTTTAACAAAACTTTTTTCGAAAAAATTTAGTCAGAAATTTAAATTACAAAATTTAAAAAGCTGTTAGAGAAGCTGCCACTTACATAGGACCGCTTTCATTTTAAAATCAGTAGGACTTCTCGATTTATTAGAAAAGCTTAATTATTAAGTTCCAACTACCTCTCCATGACTGCACGCAGGGAGTGTCCATTTCTATTGTTATTGTTTTTTTTTATCAGACGAATCAGAATCAAGGATATCAAGCGGCTGAATAAAAAGAAACGAAAGAGTTAAATTGAAATTGCAAATATTGCCAAAAATTTTAAAATAGCGGAAAACGAACGAATCTTTAGAAAACTAACAACAAACATGTATGGGATTATACGTAAAATTTGGTGGAGTAGTTCAGAAACAATTCAGAAGCGTGATACGAATAAAAGTCGTTACAAAAATAATTCTTATTAGGAAAATTTAAATGAAATGAAGTAAAATGTCGTAGGTTTAACCAATTTTCGGTTAGGTAGCGATCCCGTGAATATTTCTGGTATATGGGATATAACCGTAAACGTAAAAATGTCTCTGAGCAAGTTAAAAATCATCAGAATTAGATCCCATTCACCACACTCATAGGGTTTCGACTGGTCTATTTGGTCATGTAGGTAAGACCCCGTGAACATCTCTAGGATCGATGA
Source organism: Nephrotoma flavescens (assembly GCA_932526605.1). NCBI lineage: Eukaryota > Metazoa > Arthropoda > Insecta > Diptera > Tipulidae > Nephrotoma > Nephrotoma flavescens. The sequence continues at coordinate 226,058,159 of OW052222.1, read as the reverse complement.
AATAAAATTTGAAAATTTATTAAAATTTATGGAATTTCTAGGTAGCATGTATGGCACAGCAGATATCATTTTAAACTATCTATGGTCATTTCATTGTTACAACTTTGTCTACGCTATCCTAAATTATATTTTAGAAACTGTGAATGTCTGTAGGAGCGGTGACAAAAAAAATAGAAAATATATTGAAATGCGCTGAACTTGGTAAAAACCATCATAATTAAATCTTGTCACTACACACGTGAGGTTTTGATTTAGCTATTCGGTCATATAGGTGAGACTCCGTGAACATCTCTAGAATCGGATATATAAAAGTAGAAACCAAAAGTATTTGACCTTTACAGCGACACTATTAGGAACTTAGAGACTTATCTAATATAAATGTTAAAGATTATATAAAAATGTTTCAATTTCACCACAAAACAAATCCAATTGGAATATTTTTAAATTTAACAGTGTAAATTTTTGGTATTATTTTTGGTATGTATTTCACAATCATGATTGCATGTTGGTTATAGTTTCATACGATCAATGTTAGGATGCAAGTTTTTAAAAGTTTAACCACGACATCCCCCGTAGAGAAATATGGAGGACACTTCGTTGCATTTATTTAATTCTCTATAAGTGTACTTCGTGCCATGAGGATCACAATTATCAAGCGTAGTCGAGCAAAGGTCGGACATACAAAACATGTAGTTTGATCTGTTGAAGATATTTTTACAGGATAAACATTAAAACTGAATCCGACATCGTGAGAGAGGACCTTGTAAGTGCAATTTTTGAAACTGAGATCCTAACGCAATCAATTTTTAGTGCTCAAAAGCGCGCATTCAGCGATTTAAATTTTTTTAATGAAACGAGGGTCCCAAAGGAGGACCCTGTAGATGAGTTTTTTCGAAACTGAAACCCCAAGGAATCCTGATACTCGAAACATCTATTTTTAGCAATTTTTATTAAAACCGTTCGATGATGATAAAATTTAAAACGGAACATAAGCCCTTGGTGGACCTTGTAAGCGAGTTTTCCAGAAATTGAGACTAAACGCAATCGATTAGTGGTACACGAAACCCCTCACGACTTAGAAAAAATTAAAAACGGAACCCAGACCACGCGCCCTGACAGAGAACCTTGTAAACGAGTTTTCCCGAAGTTGAAAGACATCGCAATCAATTCCAATTCCGAAAACGTTTGAACTTTAAAAAATAAATATGGAACCCGGGCCCCGACGGAGAACACTGTTTCTTCCTAAATTGAGACAGCACAATCGATTCCTAGTACTTAAAACCCCCTTTCTATATTTGTTATCGAAAACGTTTGGATTTACAAAAAAAAAACGAAACCTGCGCCCCTACGGAGGACCCAGTAAAGCAAATTTTCTTAAGCTGAATCCCAACATAATCGAGCCATGGTAGTCAGAAACACCCTATCTGCAATTTTTATCTAAAACGCTTGAACTAAAAAAAAGAAAAGTGGAACCCGGGTCCTAATGTAGGGACCTGTACATTTTGTTTCCGAAAACTTAGACCCATCACAATCGATTCAAGACTTTTTTACCAAAATTATTCGGACTTACAAAAAATTTAAAAGCGGGACCTGGGCCAGGACAGAGGACCCCGTAAACAAAATTTTCTTAAGGTGAGACCCAAAACAATCGAGCCCTGGTACTCGCAAGCATCGTTTCTGCAATTTTTATCGAACAAGCTTGAACTAAAAAAACGTGGAACCTGGGTTTCGACGGTGGACCCTATACCTTTTATTTTCCAAAATTAACGACCACAATTGATTCGTGTAACCCTTTTCAGTATTATTTACCAAAAGTGTTTGGACTTAGAAAAAATTCAAAACCGGAGCCTGGGCCCGGCGAAGGACCTTGTAAATAAAATTTCCTTAAGCTGAGACCGGACACAATCGAGCCCTGGTAGTCGGACGCATCCTTTCTGCAATTTTTATCGAAAACATTTGAACTTAAATAAAATAAAAGTGTAACCCGGGTCCCGACAGAGAACCCGGTACATTTTGTTTCCCGAAATTCAGATTTAATACTTAAAAACCCCCATTCAATATTTTTTACCAAAATTGTTCGGATTTCGAAAAAAATTAGAAACTGAACCTGGGCCGCGACGGAGGACCTTGTGCAATTGATCAAATTATGTGATGCTCTGGAAGAAAAAATATAATTTAAGGGTTAAGAAATGCAGAAGGTGATATTGTTGCATGACAACGCTCGCCCATATACAGCAACATCAAACCCTCTGATTACCACTTATTCAGATCGATGTCGATCATTATTTTGCTTCGAAACCACCAAGTTTCTATCGCGAAGGCATTCATCATCTACCCGATAAATGGCAAAAGATCATAGATAGTAATGGCGAATATTACGTTAATTAATTTTATTTAATTAATTCCTCATCGCCAGTTACCACCCGCTTTAGAAATGGCTCGATTTCATTCCGTTTGGCCAAGTATTCGCAGGTGGAATTACGACCCATCAAGTTTTTTTGCGCCAACTGGTCGGCACCCAAACATCGAGGTTCCTTTTGAAGCCAGCCTTATGCAAATGGTTTAAAACTGTTTTGTGGTCGACCTTCAGCTTCTGGGCGATGCTTTCCAGCATTTTATAATGCATTTTTAATATCGAAATTACCGGAACGGAATCGACGAAACCAAAATTGTGCTTGATTGGCTGTGATAGTATCGAAATCATAGACACCATTCACAATTTCAGCCGACTGACTTGCGTTTTCGCCTTTATCGAAGCAAAATTTCATATGGCTATAAAATATAGCGAATTTCCTTTTTGTTTACCTTCATCCTCGATACGCTATAACTCACAACTGAAACGATCAATCAAAACCATGACAATAGAATTTTTTTAGTGCATGGATCCCTCTTTCTAACGAATTTAAGTATGGTATACCGCGACAAATACATCACGAGATATTTGTCACTAACAATCTAGCGAAAAAATAAAGGATTTTCTCCTCCAACTTATTATTTGTTCCAATAAACGAAAAGAGTCTATATGGAAAACGTAGAAGCCACATAGAAGCGGCCAATAATCACGGGGACATTTAATTTATGGGAAAAGCTTAAGTCCGCAATTTCAAACCGCTCAGTCAATCCGTACGACAGGCTCATAGAGAGCTTTTTCAAGAGCAAATTTTCGATCATTGCCGATAAAATGAATGGGACATCTGCAAAAATCTTAAGGTTAAAAATTCGTTCTCGATCGCAGTCTTGTTAGTCACTCGAAAAATTGATGTTAAAGGAAATTTTGATGCGGAAGCAATTCAATGTGCAATTTTGCCATTGTTGCTATCAACTAGTGACGTGGTGCATTATCTTGGTGAAAGAGCAACGATTGAGGTCGATTTTCAACGATTTCTTCCTTCAAACGCACCAATAACCAGATATAATATTTGCTGATGATCTTTTTTCCTTTCTCAAGGTAGTCAACAAATATTATACCATGTGTATCCTAAAATATAGACGCTATAACTTTTCCATTCGACAGTTGTGCTTTTGGTCGTTTTGGACGAGGTTCACCGGCCTCTCGCCATTCAGTTGATTTCTACTCCACTTTATGGTTTTTAAAAACAATTTATTGGTGGATTTTTCTTATGTTTTCTGGAGTCACAGCCGCATTTGGGGGTCCAGAGCGTGGTGCATCATCAATGGTTGTACGACCACGTTTAAATTCAGCATAAGTACATATTCTTCTTAAAGAAAGTTTGATATAAGCCACAATATATACCCTTTCAGATTTTTAAAATCATTTGCAATATTGCTATAACGAGAGATTAACTAATACACACTCATGATGAAATAGGCAGGAAAAATTTCACGCGTGTGTCCACGAGCGTGAAGTTTGTACTAAAATTTATTTTTGGAATTTTAGGACAAAGTTAGGATAAACTTCACGGGTATAAACAACTCAATTCAATTCGCAATAGACGATTGAGTTGAGTGGACATTCCATTCACTTTTTCATCGAACTCAACACTAATGTTTTGAAAAGTTAATGAAATGTCGATTCAAACTCAGACATCTATCGAAACTTGTTGAGTTACTTTTTGGATTTTTTATCACAGTGTGAAAATGAATTGGAGTCAGTTAGAATTCAAAAGAATTGAATGTATTTTATTTACCAGTGCTAACGCAACGAACAATAGAGTCGGTGGTCTTGCCAGAACTGGAAACAGAATCCCAGGACGAGTTTTTTGGGGAGGGCGGAAGGAATTCCGAGGAATAGAGATGACACAACCAAGTTGCATGGGTCGACCTATGATGATTACGACATGGGTCGAACTATGATGATTACGACCAAACTGATTCGTCGAGGAACGCGATAACCTCAATATTGTTATATTTGATTTTTAATGGGGGAGAAATGTTGTTGTGTAACATTGTTATATTGTGTATTATGAGATGGCAATACTAGTAAAACAATAAAATCGTTATATTTCGGCGCTTACACGTTATACTCTTTTACAACCCGTTATTAGTATTTAATTCATAACTCATTCTTGCAAGTGTCTCGTTTCCCAACCATGAGAATATCGTTAAACAGGGATGGTCCTTAGTATAGTGAAATACTATTTTGTCCCAAATTTTAAATAAACGTTATAACCGTTCACTTGAGCAAGAGAACAGATGTTCGAGCGACAATTTTCAGAGGAGCGATACATGGTCGTACTTTGTTCTAAAAAAAGCTCGAGGTGTTGTATTCTATATATATATATATATGGCGTCGAGTCACTGGCACAATATAATAAATGTTCACGTATGAGCATGCAACAATTCAAAATTAATTTTCCACAAACTAGAACATGATACGTTTATGTAATATAATAATACATATACGAGTACAAATATTACGGTTATATAGTTTGGAAAAACTAAAAGATAATTTATTTTTTCAGCACAAGGAAAATTGTAACAAAAAATCGTTACTCGTTCGTATATCTACATTACATTACATACAATTGATGTTTATTTTATCAAACAGCACGTAGCTTCACTATAAAATACACTCAGTCTATATATATTCGTGTTTATATACAACACGATCGTATACATAATAAAGTTTTATACACGAATTTCTCTATATGTGCAGGGTGTATGTCGATGTATCGCTTGAATGCAACTCAGCTTTCCCGAACTTTGTTTTACTCGTATATCGCTTTGTTCCCATCAACTCTTTTCGGTTGGTTAAAATAATTCAGCGATTTTTATTGTGTGTGGGTGTATTGCTCTCAAAAACACAAACACATCAAACATCATGGGAAAAGTACTGTAGAAATCATTATCAAGATAAACTTGTTCCGTTTTCCATTACACACACACACCGCTTCAATTTTTTTCCCTTTTTGTAGTGCTTTAATTTTCTTTGAGAATTGTTGCAATAATAAAAGTTTGCTTATTGGGAATGGCCGAAACAAAAATAAATTTCTTCATCAAATACTTTTGGGAGGCAAAAAAATAGTAAAACAATGAAATAAAAAACAGGAAATAGAACGTAAAGCAAAATTTGGAATTTATTGTTGCTGATTTTTAAACAAGGTTTTAATTATAGTCGCGGTTAATATGGTTTATTCGCCTGCAGGGTGGTACATTCTGCGGTCTATCGAATAAAAAGTTTGGCTTTCGTTTCAATGTTAAAAAGTTTGAGGCTGAATCCTCCCGAGATTATAATAACTATGCTCCATAAGAATTGAATGGTGGGACACGCACTGAATTGTGGGAATATTGTAAATTTAATATCGGGATTCCTTCGATTTTCGTAAGAGCTCAGTATGAAAGAAAAAAAAAAATTGAAAATTAACTTTAAATCACCCCAGTCGTCGGGGTGGAATAAAAGAAAAACATTCTGGATAATCAAACCAGTATAACCAAGTGAAACTTATGCCAAAATATTTAGCCATACACTGCGTCCCACAATTATTTGAATTTTAAAAAACACTCATTTAGTGTTAAAGTGTTGAGTGAAAGTTATAAAATCGAATTCTTTAAAATAAAACACGTTATACAACTCGGGGCCCTCCAACGTTATGGAGGTTATGCGCTAGGCTAGTAACCTACCTGTAAAAGAAAAAAAATTACTCAAGAAACGGAAACAAACCTCGGATACCACACGGATACATTGGAAACGATATTTGGCTATCAACACTGGGCTAAGATCGGAACGTGGAACGTACGTACTTTGTCAGAACCGTCAAGACTGTCTTAAGTTTGTCATGAGATGGATCGCTATCAACTATTAATTTTAGGCCTCAGCGAAGTAAGATAGATGGGTCAAGGCGATTTTTAACAACAATCAGGGCATTATCTAAAGTTTAGTGGCAATAATGATTCCCAAACCAATTGAGTTGAAATTCTTTTAACACGTAGAGCTAAAAAATCATTGATTGGATTTAAGCTAATCTCGGACCACATAATTTCAACCCGATTCCACACTAAATTCCGCAATATCACTACTATCTAATACTCCCACGGAACCTGATGATGATGAGACAAAGGAGGCCTTCTACAGTCAACTGGAGGCAACAATAGCTTGTGCTCATACCGGCAATATTAGAATTGTGCTTGGCGATATGAACGCCAAAGTCGGCAACGACAACAAACCTATGTATGTGAAGTTAGCCCAGAAAGTCATCCCAGGAAAAATACATTTTTGCATCAAGCAACACTAAAGTTATATATTTATACTAGCCCAGAATTTTATTAAAATTATTTAAATTAATATTAGTTCAGCCCAAGAAATATTAAAACCTCGTAATAAAACATATTGCATGGAAAAAAACAAATATATTCAGAGCCCAGACATATTTGAACGAAAATTTTTTAAATAATTACATTACAATGCATGTAAGATTATAGCGTTAGTCACAATTGTAGGATTGCTTGATATTTGTATGGTTGGTAACAGACATAATGACAAGTGGTTATAACCAAATTTGATAATGACAAGTCGTTACTTGAATGCGGTTGAAATTTTAATGGTGAGTAACAGTCATGATTATAAGTGGTTACTACTAGGTTTGGTTTCTGGAACTAGTGGTGAAATATTTTATATATTGGACCCAACACGTGTGCACCTGTAGCGCCAATCAGAACGGTACGATTTTTCTGAAATTTGTATGGTACGTAGGAAGTATAGGGTTTTCCAATAAGAGTGATATGATTTCTTTAAAAAAAACACACTAATTGTTAAAGAAATTGAAATGTTTTTTATTTAATGTAAAGTACAATCGATACAATTAAGTTCTGAATAAAACGTCATTCAAATGGCTTCCACGACTTCTTCTGCAGAAACCCAACTTTCGAGCACTTTTTCAACTAAATCAAGTCGTATGTCATGAATAGCACGTTCAATATTGGCTTGTAAAGCTTCAAGAGAGTTTGGTTTATTGCTAAAGACCAATGACTTCAAATAACCCCATAAGAAATAGTCTAATGGTGTTAAATCACAACTTCTTGGAGGCCATTCAATATCACAATTTTTTGAAATAATCTAATCTCCCAACTTTTCTCGCAATAATTTAATTATTGCACTTGCTGTGTGGCACGTAGCCTCGTCTTGTTGGAACCAAATGTTGTCAAGATCAACTTCTTCCAATTTCGGCCATAAAAATTGGTTATCATCGATCTATACCAATCTTCATTGACAGTAACGGTGCTACCAGCTTCATTTCGAAAAAAATACGGACCGATGATTCCACCAAACCCAAAACCACACCAAACTGTCAACTTAGGTGAATGTAATGGTTTTTCATGAATAATTTGTTTGGATTTTCTTTGCACCAGAATCGACAGTTTTGTTTATTTACCGCACCACTCAGATGAAAGTGAGCCTCATCGGAGAAGATGATTTTCTTAAAAAAATCGTTATCGTTTTCAAGTTGTTCCAAGGCAAAATCAGCAAATTCACGACGTTTACGGTGGTCCAATAGCTTCAGTTCTTGAGTGAGAACAATTGTATACGGATGTAAACCCAAATATTGTCTCAAAATCCGCCAGGTTGTGGTTTGAGACAGTCCCAATTCTTGAGAACGTCTCGTAATCGACAAATTGCGGTCTTCAGGAACACTTGCCTGAACGGCAGCAATATTTGCATTACTTCGAGCGTTTCTTTGTCTTATTGGCACTTGAACATTATGTAAAGAAAAGTTGCAATTGAGGAACGATTATTTTGATAATAAAGCTGAATAATTTGTAAACGTTGTGCTTGCGAATGATAAAATTATAAACATTACTGAATACAATGAAACAAAAAATGACATATTACAAATGGCCGAAACGTCACTTAAAAATCATATCATTCTTATTGGAAAACCCTATATATTTATTTTAATTTATGTTTGTCCTTATATTTGTCTTTTATATTTATTTATTATTATTGATCCTAATTAAGACTCGACTTGTAGACACCATTTCTTTTTCTTTTTCACAATCAGTCCATGTACTTATCACTAGTCCACACTTTGAATTTTCATACCCTTATATTTAAGGAATCTTAATTAATTTTATAATTTTTATTGATGAATAAATGAATACCTATATATGATTTTATTCTGTTTTATCGCATTCTTTATGTGTTTTATTCATGACTTCTTTAACAGATTTATTTATTTTTAATGGTTGTTTGGTTTAACTTTATCGACCAAAACTCAACAATTTAGTCACAAAAAAAATGTTTAATTAATTTTAACTTTTTTTCTGTATATGTATATGAAACTCAACTAGATTTTTATTTTTATTTTTTTTTTGTTACTTTTATTTTTCTTTCAATTAGTCTGTTCACGACAAAATTTACTTTTATTCTCCCCGTTCAAAAAAACCTTTTTTTCACTAATTGGTAAAAAAAAAACTTGGTTTACAAAATCACAAAAACATCTGGCGTATTGTTAAGCCATCTATTGGATAGATGATCGTGCCCTTTATTAGTATATTTAATTTCCAATAATAAAAAAATTTGAGTTTCCCCAAATTCCTTAAAAGCATAAAAATGAGAGCTACATAGTATAAACACACTCCCTAGGTCGCGAGCCGTGCGACGTGGTTGTGCAGGTATCTCTTCCTGGGAATCCACTCTGATCTCCCCAAAAAACTCGTCTACGTTGCTGCTCGTTGCGATGGCGTTGGTAAATCAAAATAATTTAGTGAAATCATATGTGTCTTCATATGTGTGTCGGTTACCACAAGATAGTTTACCAAGATGCATCTCTTTATAATAACTCCCGTGACCATTTCCACTATCTTTGCTGAAAATATTCGTATGGCGTTCTTTTGGATTTTTGACTATTGGTTTACAAAGGTCTAATTTCATTTTATTCGATCGTTCCATCACTACTTGAAAAAATGACTTCATACCAAGAGCAAACGAAGGTGTGTAACGTTTGCACATCAAGAATTTGCGCAACATTTGACCGGCAATACCTTCTCTGGGTACTTTAATCCGGTCTTAAACGAGTCGGTGATTTTTTCAGTCTGACCATTTGGCTGTGGATGAAACGGTCTCGCGATTCTGACACAAATTGGGAATCGTTGTCTGAGACTATGGTGGGAAAAAACATCTTCTATTTTAAAATGTACTTGAAACTTGCTAAACGCGTCAATTATCACCAGGTCCCAAAAACAATTTATTGGTTATGGGTGCTGCAAAATCGTTGTGCAGACTAGGTTAGTTTCGGATGACTGAAACGTACACTTGATTGAAACGTTCAACGAAATCTTGAATGATCATTAGTCCTCGATAAGCAAAACAATTTGCACCGCACCATCTCTTATCAGCTTGGGCGATCGCGACCAAGCGTTTTCGATGAGGGCGGAGGTCTTTTACAAGATTTCGCATATACTGGTTTCGTACTGAAGGGCCTTAAATCTTACTGGCGGCAGTTTACGTTTCTCAAACTCCCAAAGTAAATTTTTTCTTCTGGTTTCTTGTGGCAGGCAATTAATTGCAAGATGTAATGTGCGTACGAAGAGCTTTTTGTGTCCATGCCTTTGATGGTGAAATCGTAAATGCGCAAACCGATCGCGTATCGTTGCAAACGGCTATGTTGTCGCCAACAGTGGTTTTTGATCGGTCGAAAGCTTAAAACTTCTTCAGGGGGATTATCAAAGCCGAATCCTCCAGCTGCGTCAGTCTGCCGCCACGATATTTTTTTCTTCGGATGATAGTTTCAATAGTTTTTCAACTTCTCAAAAGCTTATTGGTGTGCCTATTGCCACTCAAATTTTACGTCGTTGCATAACAGTTCCAATACAGGGATCTTGCCATACCATGCCAAAATATGCCATACCATGAAACTGCTCTTAAGAATACTTGCAAATTTCGGGATTTTGGCGAAAGCCATTTGCGTCCATGATGTTCCTTAGAAAATCCAACTGTTTTTGGCAATACGAACACTTTTCGAATTTAAGCCGAAAACGTCCTTTTCGATGCGCTCCAATTCATCGAACAAATTGTCACGATGTTCTTTCTCGTCACTTTCTATTACAATAAAATCGTCATTGAAAAACAAAGTACCTTTAGCTCTGCTAAATCGATCGGACTAATTATACCCAATAATTGTAATCTTGAGCTAATCGATCGATCTCATTTGAGGAATTTTTGCTTTATTTCCTCGTCCATTTTTGTGGTTGTCTTTTGCTCAATTTTATTGCAGATGCTTGCAATGGGCAGGATCCATAAATCCAGAGCTTCCTTTCAATCACTTCTGCTGCATGCGGCCAATACCAGCGTTTCCGGCAGTTTCTAGTTGCTTTCTGAGGTAACCAACCAGTCAGATCCGGAGTCGAATTGCCATTTACATTTCGTTCTGTTGTTTATTGGCTCAACAAACTTTCGGGTCGTGATGGATAAAGCGCCAGAATTGTTGTGCTGATATGCAGTTGATGCACAATAGCTACCTTGTGACCCTGCCTGCAAGCTAAACATTACTTTTTGCAAAATGAGCTATCATTATAGGAAATGAATTGCCCTACGCTTTCGACAAGGAAACTTTGCTTCCACTGTGGTTATCGGTGCGTTGCCAACTCTTCACTATTAGAGTCGCCTGCGGGTACAAAGTCAACTTTAAGGCTGCTCTAGTTGATTTAATTTAAGGCTCGCACTAATGAAGAAGACTTGCAATGCCACTTTTACAGCATCTGCTCCTGGTATTTCGTGTTGCATCTTATGAATGTCCAACTTGTAAAGAAGTTTGCGGCTTGTTTAGTACCTGCATACTTTCATGCTAGTAACAAATTTTACCAACTTGTTTCATTCTTCAAAAAATTATGTATGCGCAGCGAAAACTACGATTATTTTCGGCCGAAAATACTTTAGGTTTAAATCGAAGGAAATGGTGTCTTTTTTGAGTGACAAAATTGTTTTACAAACTTTCGATAGTCGGCTGTAGAGGGTCTCGGTCAGCAAAACTACGTTACGTTGTGGTGCCATCGTAGCTTGCAGTACCTGCAGTACCGGCCTTGGTTGGATTTGCATTATCTCATTCTAATGAAAATCTCAACCAAAAGATGAAGTACGTTTTACGTAATATAGAGTTTATTAATGACTAAAATGGAAGGGGTTGAGAATATTTTTTTTTAAAATATTATAATAATACTTTGAAATATTTTACATGTATACCTCCAATGTTTTCTACGAATTTTCTATATACTCTACCGCAATTATCGACATTGTCTATGCAAAAATCAATTGTCTACACTATTTTCGACATCAACACAACATGTAGATAATTCCGAAATATACGTAGACGCACTAGCTGCATACAGAGGCGGCACACGAGATGAGTCCCGTAGTAACCCCTCTGTCTTGTGAATTCTGTAAAATTTGATAAGGGGGTCCCGCCATATGGTTTTGATTATCCAAGATTTCTAACCGCGTCCAATAATGAAGATATGAGGTACTGGTTAAAATCAACCAATCGTAGAGGTTGGTTTGATACCAAAATACGTATTTTCAGAGTTGTGAAAACGAGTTGTGATTACGAGATTTTGGGGATTTTCAACATCACTTTTTTACCGTAATTACTTTGAAAGTTAAGAAGCTTTACGAAGGTGTATTATGAACTACGTATACATTAAAAATTCAATTGTCTCACCCATTGTCTGACAAAATAAAAATTAAAACTAATTTTAAAAACAACACAACAACTTATAATTGAAATAATTACAGTTTAATGAGACATAATATCCCAAGTACATCGCAGTATATCAAATCGATACGAGATGCTTTGTATACCGTCTTCGGAGAAAAAAAAATTATTGACGAAACTTTCCAACTTTTATCTAATTTACTTGTTGTTGTTTTTGTTCTGCTTTATTTCCACAAAAAAAACTGTTTCATGAAATTTATAAACTTTCACATCGAAACAGCACAGAAAAAAAATGTTCAAACTTTTTTATTTTAACTTTTAAATTTGATAAAAAAGCAACAAACATTTTTTTTTTGGGAACGTATACCATAAAATGAAAAATTGGTTAAATCTAAAGAACAAAAATTGAATTTGAGGTTAGAAAATTAAGTTTTCCGAATGAAAACAAAACAAAAACTGGAATACACATATAATACCATTTTCCAAATAGATTATATTGTTGCCGTTTTTCATCCTCGAACAGGTACAAATGAGTTTTGTTTTATTTATGGACGAGTTGAATATAACATATATTTGACTGTACGGTTTTGTTGCTATAAAATGTATATATAGACGAAATGATTTATTTATACTGGAACCGCAATGACTTTAGAGGGGGTCATCTCATTGAATAATTTGTCAAGTGTACTCAACAATAAAATATAATATGCCTTTAATCCTTTATATATCATGAAAAATCTATTTGGATCGATCAAAATTAGTCCAACCAACCGTAACCATAATTTTTCTATATAGCATAAGAACTTTTTCTCGCATGAGTAACCACTTGAAGACTATATTTTATTCAACTGAACAATTTTCCGAAATAAAAAAAATGAAAAATTAAAATAAAAAGTTTTCTAGTATTTTTGTCCTTTATCATCATTATATAAAATATTAGTTAGGGATTCTTTATTCTATATAACCCATAGTATACAAAAAATAAAAAATAAACTTTAATTCTAAAAAAAACCATGTGATTTTTCCTTTTCCCGTTAATTTTCCATTTTATTTTGTTTTTTAAAGTTATGGAAATATACGAAACAAAACTTAAAATTATGCTGAGATTAAAACTTAAAGTTTTATTTTACGACTTTGTTGTTGTTGTTGGTGTGCTTTCTTATACTACGATATTGTACATAAGTTTTTCCGAAGTAAAATATACTTTTCCAGGAAACTAAACAAAAAAAAAAATATTAAATCGTAGTTGAAAAAGGGTGATGATGCGACAACAACAACATCAACGTATATTACACAAAAGTATGTATGGCAGTATATTTGAGAGTAGATAAAGGAAAGTTACATTAGAATATTGAAAATAGGAGAAAATGAAAAAGAAAAGTTTGTGACATAAATCTGCCTCTGGTGGAACATCTTGAAATAAATATATATATAACACATATACATATATATAATATATACAAAAATGTTTTTTTTTCACATACCGTATCGTATTTGTATATGCGACGTGTGCAGATAGATAAATTTTCCATCTGTTTCAATCACATAATATTTTAGATATTTTCCAGGGAAATTATCATAAATTTTTATCCCTTTTCATTTAAAGTAAAATATTTTTTCTCCCTATTTAGGTTTTCCTTCTGCGTGCGTACACTGGCTAGGAATAAAATGAATATTTTTTTCGCATGGTAACCAAAAACAAGACACTTGGTTTTCTGAAATTTAATGTAAATCGACGTCTTCTATGCACAATGTTTAATATAAGAATCAGCATCCCATCATTTTTATATGCGAAAGAGGCACTTCAAATGAATTTAAAAAATTTCTTGGGAATTATCTTTTATATATGCGCTTAGACTAGTTGATGGAGGACCTTAATTGTAAATGATTTTGAAATGAAAAAATGTATACGAAAAATTATTGATGTGTTTGAGATCAAAGTGGGGAATTTGTGAATGTTCCTTCAAAGTTGCAAATGTCAAGACTGATCGATAGTCTAAACATGGAATTCTAGTTCGAGACCAGTAACGTTACCACGGATAATAAAAATTATTCGGTATAATGGCACAAATTCCGCTAAGCGATCTGGGAGCTATATAAACGAAAATCGGTGATGTTCCAGAAAAGGGGGGAGCACATAAAGTCAGTGATAGTAGAATTTTATTCGGATTCGCAGCAAAAAAGATTGCGAGAAGCGATTAACGATGTACAACTTGGCGATTCAAAACCGACCCAGTTGTACCAAAAAATAAAAATTTTTGCATCCGATTCGTTAGCGAAAACTGCATTCATCGATCTCTGGGCTGCACGACTACCCGAAATGGCGCACGCTGCAGTTATTCAAATGAAAAGTAAAGGATCGTCTCATAGCAGCCGACGCATTGATTGACTCAATTCGTTTACGTACAATCGGCGATCGTAATATTTGCCAAACGGCAGCATCGTCCGAAGTCATAGTTTACTACAAAAGTTGTCTATTCAAGTGGCTGAGCACAAAAATTCGGCAATTTCTACAAATTACTGGTTCCATTGCAGAAGTTTAGCGCTAAAGCAAACAGACCGACTAAAAATTTACGACAATACCACGAACATCGAATTTTTGTCTGATACCAGGCGATATTGTTAACCATCGGAAATAAAATTACTCACAGCAAACGGCACCGAAATCAAAACGTTTGGAACTACAACACTAAAGGTAAACCTCGGATTACGACGTGACTTCACGTGGACTTTTTAATCGCAGACCAAACAATCGCAGACCTAACACCTGTGCAGATTTCATTACAAAATACGGGATGCAAATCGGATTAAATGGAAAAAACTAATCGACCCGTTCACTGGTCTAAATTCAAATTGTATGCGAGTCACGAGGCGACCGAATACAAAACATACCAGTTGGTTTTGAACAACGCTGGTCTACTGGAAGAGTTCAAGCAAATTATGATGCTTCCACTGCCAGGAAGGGAAATTTCTACTGCTATAGTACATCGAATTATCACGACAAGACATCCTATATACGCTCGACCTCGACGATTGCAGCCCGATAAACTCGAAAAAAATTGCTTGCTTGCTATCCATTTTCCTCATGTCTGATTTTTTACCGGGCTCAGAGCTAAAAATATACGTTTCTATTAGAAACAACCTCATGCCAAATTTCAGGTCAATCGGACCACGGTTAGGGGTCGCTCAAATTCGTTTGTTGCCAAAAAAGCACTAAAGCGACCCTAAGTGACGTTTTTCCCCCCTTTCACTTCAGCTCGTTCAAGTAATACCGGTTTAATATTTTCTAAGTATTTTTGAGTATGCCAAACCGAATAAAATGATAAAAAATGGTGGTTGTCGTAGTAGAAAATTAGTTTTCGGGCTGTTTCTTTCAAAAAAATTAAAACTCGTGAGTTCCAGCTACTGCATACATACAATGCGATTCATTACTGTTTGTGATAGGAAAAAATTGGTATGATACAAAGGGCTGAATGTCGAAGGGCCGAATTTTAAATGGCCGAATGGTCAAAGGGCCGAATGTGTCGAAGGGCCGAATGTGTCGAAGGGCCGAATGTCGAAGGGCCGAATGTGCCGAATGGCCGAATGGGTCGAAGGGCCGAATTTTTATTTTTTTTTTTTTTTTGTTTTTAGAAATATATTTTTTTATTTAATTTAATTATTTTTTTATTTTTTTTACATATCCCTTTAAAAAAATGGCCCTATTTAAGTCTAAACCACACAAATGTGTGGGTAATAAATCATAGTATGTAATGACGTTTTTGATAAAAAAATTGGGTAAGATTGTAACGACGCCAGCGTCGGCTGACGACCTTGTGTAGCGCCGAAAATTTTCCAATCGCTATTTAGTCCATTTTTGTTGACTAGTACTTCCTAGGTTAATATTTTGTCTCCATCTGGCTATACTAACTATCGATCGTGTCAGAAAAAGAAAATATATAAATAACGAAATTGGGACGTAGTCGGGGTCAGAATTTTTTTGGATCTCTTTTTGGTTAAATTGTAATCAATAAAAATCGTACAGTAAAATTTGTGTTTAGTTTACTTTGCTGCTCGAAGCTTAAAGTGCGATTATAATTTCATTATTGCGAGTAAGAATCCCTGTCTAAATAAAAATAAAGAGAATAATTGTAAAGGAACGTAACCGCGTGGGGATCGCGGATCGCGTATAGTGATCGAGTAAACTAAGTTTTGGTGAATCTGTGTTTGTTTTCGGTGTTGAAGCTCAGTATGGGCTTAAGTATCATTTCGAAAATATGGCGATCACGATTTATGATGAGTGTTACAAACAAAAAAAACACACATGTGAATAATTTGCGCAGTGAGCTATAGCGTGTTAAAAAAAACAAAAAAAAAAAACAGAAAAAAACAAAATAAAAAAATACACAATAAAATAATAATCCGTCACGGGTAGAACGCTGCTTTATGATCAAATTCATCCAATAATTTTTAACTTCACCCAGTTCAAACCACCACTAAGCATGGGTCCAGATTTTAATTTATTTCACTATGATGCTACATAAAAAATGGCCTGATTTTTGGCACAGGTGTTCACGGTTAGTGACACTATTCTAACTCATATAGGGGTCTATACGACAAATTATAAATACGCACTGAGAAAACTCATGTTCAGAAACGACACAGTTTATACATGTTTCGAATATAAAATATATTTGAAAAGACGACAACAACAATTTATATCCCAATTTGAAATGTTTTATTTAGTCTGTTTTAAGTTCATTTATCAAATAATTAATAATTACGGTGAAAATATTAAATATCAAAACTAACATTAAAAATTTTGTATGTAGCTATAAAATAAACCTGCTACTAAAAAAAAAAATAGTGAGTCTATTAGTACTCTCAAGGAGATGTGTAAACATGGCGTGTGTATAATGCGTCCGTACACGTACAGTTTACTTTGTAGGAAGATGGGATATAATTTTAACCATAGTTTTTCATTTGTTTATTATAGTTAAATTTTTCTATTACTCTTTCTGTATAGTCGACGGAATTGGATTATGGTAGCTAAAATAAGATACATATACTGTCGACTCTAATTTTTCTAATTTTCATTGAAAACCTGCACAATGGTCGTTCCATATCTCGTAGTAGAAAAATTTCGATCTGAGTTCATGTGCAAATCGAATTCGTCTCGCAGGAAGTTTATAAGGTGTTCGGCTTGAGGAACAGCAATATTAATATTGAAATCCCCGCTCATAATCATCGGCAAAAGATGATAGTCTCCTTGGATAGTTTAAGAAATTCTTTTAGAATATGGAGCAAGGACGAAATGTATGAACTTCATTATGTCTTCAACAGATTTTTTCAGCGAGGTGAATACAATTACAGAAAGCATCCTATTCCCATTGAGAAGCTGAAGTTCAGCCATGTATATATTATCAATGGGTTGTGTTGTTACCCTCATATCATTTGTTAGTCCAACGATGATTTCCTTTGCAGCCCACTGACCATTTCTCTTGAACTATACGCATCATTCAAAATTAATAATATTAACATGCTCGTCATTGCGTATCCAGATCTCGGAAAACAAGAAATTTGAGCATCCCTGCATGACTGTATCAGTTAGGTCGAGGTGATGTGACCTGATACTTTGGCAGTTCAATGTTAAAAACCAGACGTCATTATTATCTCGTACAAAATTTGCCATTACAGTCTGATCTATAGTTAGCGGGTTTGTATTGAGGCATGATAGCTCATTTTGAAGAAGACCCATTGAGGTTCTATTTTTACTTCCATTGTAGAAGACATGATCATCGAAAGTCGACGTGATGAACAGTCCTTCGAGACTCGTTACCCGTAATAAAGCAATATACACAAGTTGTGGACTGTGTCTTTAATCGTAAGAGTATATACTGACTATCTCGTTATAGGTACCATAGTGTGTCCAATTTCTCGATGTTTTTCATTTCTCGAGAAAAGATATTTTATACCTATTTTCTCGGGGATTCTCGAGAATTCTCGAGAAATTTTTGTGATTAAAATTTACAATTAAATTCGGGTTTGCCTTAAGTTTTGTACTGGAATTTGTGTAATGCTATCACTGATTATAATATTGTTTGAATTAAAACCAAAGTTATGTTGTAAAAATAAAATATCGAATATATTTCGTAATTCATTATAATAAAAATTCAATTTATTTTTTTCATATTAAAATAAATGTTTTATAAACATAAAAATGCAATAAAAGTAATTAGGTAGGTGCTTTATCACAAAACAAAATTAATAAAAAAACCAAAAGTAGTCAGATAATTGACTCATTTTGAATTATTTTTCTTCATAAAACTCTTCAAAAAACATAGAGCATTGATTGTAGACTTGTAGAGTCCGCCAATCGATTTCTTTTTTTTGTAACAAAATCATTAGAAATTGAGAAATTACGCTCGTTTTGTGTAGGTGTAGGTTTTATGGTAGTTAATAATTGCTGTACATTGTCAGTTTTCTTGCCTGTATTTTCAAGAATCGCAAATTCTTTGTTCAATGCATGAAAATTATTTTCAACTACTTCAATATCATACGCTTTGACGGTTTCTGCGATGGATAGCTGCAGTTGCTCCTGCAACGATAATTTTTCCGTATGTGGTTCCAAATCAATTGGTTGTACATCAGAATCATCGTTATCGATTGAGTTGATAGGCCCAAACATTCGAGGTGAAAGAGTTCTTGCAAGTTTAATAATTTCTGTTTTCGACACTATACAGAAAAATTGATTCTTTTCGTTTTGTAAGGTACTGTATTCAAGTACATATTTTAAAAGCGAAACCAACGATTTATCTCGTCGTTTCAATATTTCTATCTTAATTGCGCCAAGAAGCTCACAAGGTAAGTAGTTAATTGTTTCGAGGCTATTAAATAAACATTTTAGGGCCCCTTCAGCAGTTAACATCATCGAATCTTCTCGACTTAAATTCTCCACTATGATGCGGATCGGCTTTAATGCCTTTTGAAGTTCTTCAGCAGGACTGTTGTATTCGTCTTTTCACATGTGATCCAAATTAAGATCAATGCCTTTTTAAAAGCAATGCCTTTTTAATAGGTGATTTAAGTCTTAAAAAGCGCTCTATCATACTTTCTAAGGTATTCCATCTGGTTTTACAATCCTGAATCAGCTGTAGATTTTAACCCTCAATAGGCTCGACATATTTTTGCAAAATGCCGTTTTTAATGAGGCGATCGTCTGAACACCTTCACAATCTCCCTAATAGATTTTATAACCGTGTCGTATGATGGCCTTACCTGCAAGTTTGTGATTTCTAAGTTCTCTTCAACGGATTCTAAGCCGGTATCAAGAGTTTCTTCTAGAACCACATCTGTGTCAGTATCATCATCCAACACCGGTTGATTATCACTCTGCATACTCGAGTGACTTGTGGATTTTTTTGGCTCATAAAGTGTTTTTAAAAGAGCTAAACGTAATCGGTGATTATAGCATAACTGCTGATGTGCAGGGGACAATTTTCCAAAACTCTGCATGCCAGCTGCTCCATCGCTCATGACAGCCACAATATCTCGTTGCATGGATAAATTAAAAATATTAATTTTATCATTGACCAATTCTAAAGCTTGAAGCATGCCACACAACTTTTCTAGTATAAATATATCCATAAATAGTGAAGAGAAGCAAACTAGGAAAGAAAATTATAAATGTACCATGTTTGCATGTTATAACAAACGGGAAAATTTTAGTTTTCTTTTCTCGAGAAATTTAGATATATTTCGCGAGAAATGAGAAATATCAGCATAGTAATTTTCTCGAGAAATTCTCGAGAAATATTTCTCTAGAGGAAACACTAGGTACCACCCTGTGATGCATGAATTGTGGTGGCACATGCAGGTACGACTGGAAAATGGTTACGCTTAACATTAATTGTCAGATTGTTGTTTCGATTAACAGTTGAGCTTTTCTAGAAATGGGCACCAAACATCGGTCGATATTCGTTTTCTGCGCCCATCCAGCTTTATGCCGCCTCACCTTCTTGCCTGGTGAATTTGTACCGAAATCCATCCAGAGTCGTTTGACATTTTTTACTGTTGACGTTTACATTTTTCTCGTTTTCCGGTCAGGATGGCGGCATTCGATATACCTCAGACAGCCCATAGTTCCATTCGCAAGTCCATCTGTTACGTCAATATTGGTTTTGAGAAAGTAAGGCCGACCTATGACAAGCGAAAGTTCGTACGGCAAAACATTTGTGCCCACTATATGCTCATTTTATGGATCGTTTGACGGAATTGCTACTCCAGCAGCCCACTGATCATCTCTCTTGAACTGAACGCGGCATTCAAAGACAGGTCTCGGAAAGCAAACAAATTGAGCTTATCTGCGTGACTGTCACGAGACTCTGATAGTTCATTGTTAAAAACGAGACGTCATTATAACCCTATTTATTTATTTATTTAACCAACAGTATAATTTTACATCTGGTATTTAAAATTAGGTTTATTAATATAAATCAAATTTGAATAAAAAAAAAATTTTTAAAACTCTTTTAAATTCATCTCTGGACAAATTAAAATCGAACACGGTAGATACATTATTAAATACACGGCTAGAATTACAAACCAGGTCCGACATACCAAAATTAGACCCATGGAAGTGCAGATCAATCACTAAGCCTCGGTGTCTGAGTGATCTCACTGGGGCCCGTATTGAAAACAAGGACAGTAGATGTGAACAATCAATTCGGCCCCTTAAAACGTCGCACACAAAAATTGCGCAAGAAATTTGTCTTCGGACGAACAATGGTTCAATATTCAGTAGCAAACAACGGCTTAGATACGATGGAAGCACATACTTAGGGACGTTTACCTCTCGAGGAAATCGCCTTAAGGCAAACAGCATAAATCGCTTCTGGATTGATTCTATACGGTTAAAGGAATTGTTATAGTACGGATTCCAGACAATTGACGCATACTCCAAGTGCGATCGAACAAGTGAAGCAAAGAGGACTTTTAGAGAATATGGATCATGAAAATCTTTAGAGAAACGGATTAAAAATCAATTCGCCTTATTAATACATCTGTCAATATGGTCCTTAAATGACAAATTTCGTGAAAACAAAACCCCTAAATCTAGAAAAGAATGAACTTGCTCTATCATAGCGCCATTTAAGAATAAACTATTATCAGGTCCATAACGTACATAACGTCTTGGAGAAAAGTTCATAACTTTACATTGAGAAACGTTCAGGCAAAGCTTATTCAAGCTACACCAGTCGCAGAAAACGTTTAATTCCTGTTGTAGATTTAGCAGATCGCGATCATTTCCAATCAGCGTAAATCAGAAACTTACAATGTTTGAAGGACCGCTTCACATCATCTATGAACGCAATAAATAATAGAGATCCCATGTACCTACCTAGTGGGACGCCAGACAAAACATTTATGTCTCTAGATAAAATATTATTTAAAAAAAGCTTTTTGAGTTCTGTTCGTCAAATATGAAAAGATCCATTTTAAAGGAAGAGTATCACACATGTTGAGCTGTCCCAGTTTCTTTACCAATAAAACATGATCAATTTTATCGAAAGCTTTGCCAAAATCAGTAGACACTACCTCAACACCATCACCGCCTTCTAATGCGTCAAAAAATTTGTGAACAAAGCAAGATTTGTCACAGTTGACCGTCCGGGGTAAAACCCATGCTGGTCTACTGAGGTGGAGTTTTTAGTTAAGAAAAAAATGCGGTCCTTGACCATCGATTCAAATAATTTAGGGATAGCCGATAAGATAGAAATACCGCGGTAATTTTCGATATCCGTTCTCCGTCCACTTTTGAAAATTGGTTTAATGAAAACTGGATTTCCAAATTGAAAAAAAAACTCCACACTTCAAACTCAACTTGAAGATGTTCGTCAGCGGCTGAGCCAAGACCAAAGCACACTTTTTCAACACAAGCGGGTGAACTTTGTCCGGGCCACAACTCTTATTCACATTTACATTCAACAGAGCGTGCAGAACGTCATCGGTAGTAAACTGAAATAGAATGTTTTGATTATTACTAAAAAGAAGTTCGTCATTCCCTCTCGAAGACGGAACATACACATTTTCAAAAAATGCTGCAAACATGTCAGTGACACTTTGTGGATCACTAGCAGTCTAAGAATTGAAAGACATTTGCGAGGGTATACCTCTACAATTCCGTTTCGAATCAACATTACTCCAGAAACATTTAGGGTTGTTTCTAATATTTGCTTCGATCTCGACAGTATATAAATTATACAAGAAACGATTTAAAAATTTTAATTGAGATCTGAGAGCGCTAAATATTTCATAATTTACGACGGATGGGTTTAATTTATATTTTTTATGAGCTTAAAGGTTCAATCACAATGAAACCGCGCCGCGCCGCGCCGCGCCGCACCACACCGTGTCAAGCCGCTTTTACGGATTGTCAATCACAATGTTTAGGCGCCGATTCGTAAAATTGATCCAGTTAATTCTGTATAAAATTTACCTTCGATATTAATTTTTTTTGAATTTTGTGCCGATAATTCTATTTTTAAAATAATATTATTTTTTGGCACCGGTAATATTGAAAATAAGTTTGTTGTATGCCTGTGAAAAAATTGTTTAGGTTATGTTATCCGAAAATGTAGAAAGTTGGCCTATCTCTTCCGCACGTACCGTTCCGCGCCGACCATTGTGTTTGCATACCCGTTTTACGATTTAAATCACATGTAATGTGACATTTCCTACTTTGACTGATTAACGAAACGGAGCGGTGCGGTGTCATTGTGATTGAACCTTTAGATTTCCGATTTTTTAATCCTGATAGGCGACTATTAAACCATGGCCCGTGCCTCGACGAAATTACAGGTGAACTGGGAATAAATTGTTCAATTGCCAAGTCCATTATTTTAGTAGAAGACATGATCATTGATAGCCGACGTGATAAACAGCTTCTAGATACTCGTTACTCGTGACAAAGCAACATACACAAGTGTTGACTGTGTTTTTAATCGTAAGAGTAAGTATTATCGTAATCGTAATTCGAATTTCGTATCGTAATTCTTTTTCGATTTTTCTGATCGATGGAAATCTTGATGGTTTCTGTTTCATTTTTTAAATTAGTTTTTTTGTTTTTACTATACTATTATACATATACATACCAGCAAGCCATGTACAGTACAAAATTGTTTTATTGAGTTTGTCGCTCTTTTTAAACGGAGTAGGTACATACGTCATTTCCGTTCGTTTCATTTACAAGTTTACTCTAATACAAAAATTTTTGGTAGGCGCGAGCAAAGATGTTTACACATCAAAAAAATGTTTCGGAATTAATAAAATTTTATACGTAGGATGGATAGTTAATTTGTAAAATTTCCAAATATTTTATGCCTAACTTGTAAATAAAATATTTATAATTTAAATGGTTAGAATAACTGATTTGAGTATAATAATTTCTAAATAAGGAGACATAAAATGTCAGATTGACCCATGTGCCTGTATCACCATTTTGGCTTATTTTTAAAAGCACTTCCTTTTCCTTCCAAAAAAATAAGAACTTGCTTCTTCTGGATGATAGCCAGTTACCAAGTGTTTGTAGCTTGGTTCAAATGAACAAGACAAGAAATTTCAAAAATTAAAAAATTTAATTATCTCGTCACACTGCTCATTGCAGTGGTCACCACAAGCTACAAACTAAAGATGAATACTTCAGGTACCTATATGAATCAAATACAAGTTGACTTAGCGAATTATATTATACTACTAAAAAGCGTTGAACATTTTATTATTTCGAGTTAGTGTAATGTACTTAATTTAGTATAGAAATATATTGTGCTATAAAACGATAAACAATACACGGATACAAAAATATGTCTTAAAACTATTTTTATGTAGTAAACATTATATTTCTAAATTTAATATAATGTAAAATAGGAAACAAAATAAATTAATAGGAATAAAGATATTAACATAATGAAAATTCCTATCTTTCAATTCGGATATATTTTTGTCTGAGTCATGTATGCTTTATATAATATACAGGTATAATTTGACTGACATGGTTTATGCACGATTTTCATATGTAGATTTTTTTCAGTGCGGGATCCAGCTATTTTCGAATTAGACTAACTTCACCCAGTTTATATTACCACTAAACCTGCGTCCAGATTTTAATTTATTTCATTATGCTGCTACATAAAATATGGCCCGATTTTTGGCACAGGTGCTCAGTGTTAATGCCACAACTCAAACTCATTGTTCTCTAACTCGATAAATTATAAATATTTTATCCAGCAGTTTACGTATTGATCTAATTTCACCCAGTTCATATTACCTTTAAACATTCGAGTTATGTGATATTGGTTTATGAATTTTTTTTTCGGCGAAAATTTACTGCTATAACTTCAATTACATGTAATTTTCGACTCACAACAAGAGAATTTTTTACTACCACCTGATACAAATTATGTCGATAACGCAGGTATTTCTTCGGCTGAAATTTTCGGTTAACTTCAGTAGCGTCCGAAAACTAATTGTCTACTACGTCAACTACCTTTTTTATCATTTAATTAGATTCGGCATACTCAAAAATACTTGGAAAATGTTAAACCGGTCGTTTTAGGGTTTTTTTTTTTTGCAAAATACGAATAAAACGAACTAAACCTGGTCCGATCGACATGAAAATTTTCACTTTATAATAAATATTGAAAAATGTTTTACATTAAAAATTCTAAAATGCTCATTATCATAAATTTTTAAGTAAATCACACACCAAACTGTTTAAAATGGTAAACCAAATAGTAAAAACTTCAGAAATTGGCTCGCATACTGGCTATATACGCTCAAAACGGGATACATTAGGCTATTCAAATCAGTAAGCCCTATCTCGATATGATGACCAAGGCTCATGAATCGAATAGCGTAATGTATCCAATTTCGAACGTTTATAGTCTGTATGCGAGCCAATCTCTAAGATTTTTGCTATTTGGCTTAGAGTAGTAGAACCTCCGTGTAAATGCGGATTCGCTGTATTGGTAAAACTTTAAAAATTCGATTCACGAGCCTTGCGGTCATCATATCGAGATAGGGCTTACTGATTTGAATAGCTCAATGTATCCCCTTTCGAACGTATATAGTCAGTATGCGAGCCAATCTCTGAGATTTTTACTACTTGGTTTACCATTTTATACAGTATGGTATGTGATTTACTTAAAAATTTATGATAATGAGCATTTTAGATTTTTTAATGTCAAACAATTGATTTTAATAAAATGATTTTAATAAAAAATAAATACACTGTTAAAATTGCACACTTCCATAAATTTTTGTCCAAGAAATAAAATTTTGTCCAAAAACTTCACAAAGAACACTCGCATAAATTTTTGTCCAAAAACTTTGGTCCAAGAACTTCACACGGGGTTGCCAACCTAGAAAAATCTCTTCATTCAAAATCAATGTGCACGTACGATGATCATATTATTTTGAGTCATTTTACAGATCATTTTCTGAGTGGAAGCTTTCTATTTGTCCATATTCTACGTGGATTTTCCAAATTGGGTCGATCTGACTTTAGTTTCAGCACTATTCTCGGTACTTCGACCAACCCGTTGTCTCACTGGCATGGGAACATCCAGTAGCGAATATTTAGACTCAATTTTTTTCACTAGACTTTGAATTACTTGTCTACTGAGACGATAATTACGACCAAAAATTGGAATTAACTCAAGAGCGTTAATTCCAATTGTTGCAGTCACCAACTGCGAATATTTGTAGTAAATTTTAAATATTTGCAAACGTTGTTCGTTCGTGTACTTCACCATGAATGTTCAATGTTGTGTTTACTGAATGTTTTAACACTGACAGTTTGGTTATTTGTTTAAGGGTACATTCACAGTGAGAGTTCAAATTTGAGAAGTCCCAAAATGGAAAATCTGATATTACAATTCAGATATTTTCGTGTCTTGGTCATAAATCAGTTGGGCTAAACCTTACATATAGAGATTGGAACTTTCAGCCAACTGACACATTTCTAAAATAGTATAGAATGTTTTGACTTACCATGAAAAATTTTACTTTCGAAACTTATGTGGCGCTATTCTGGTACTTCCCTTGGAATAAGGAACTGGGAAAAGATTTTTTGATGTAAAAAAGTTTGATGTAATTTCAGGGAATAATTTTTCCATAGCGAAAATACCAGGGAAAGTTATTCCCAATTTTATTTTGTTTTCAAAAAAATTACCACTAAATTAAATACCGAAATAAAAGTAAAAATTAAATTAAAATTACCACTAAATTATATAAATTCTTTGGGTAAAGATTTTATATAATTTAGTGGTAATTTTAATTCCCGGGGTATCACAGCGCTAATATCAGAATAATATCACGACTGTTCCGAATCCTCATTGAAAAATAAGTTATTTTGCATGACATCATGAAATGTGTATTTTGTGTGGCATACTTTGCACAAACTACAACTTGATTGGCAAATAATGCATTTAACTTTAGAATAATGCATGATAATGGCGCAGTAATGCCGTGAAAAACTCACAACTATTCGATTTGCAAATCAAATCATTTCCGAATTGTAAAAAATTAAATCAAAAGCTCTTTGTGCACGTATAGAAAATAAGAAATAAGCAACAATTTTTATAAATAATTTTTTTTTTTTTTTTTTTTTTTTTTTTACTTACATCTGAAAGATTTTTCAACCATCTTACAATCAAATTTAGACGAATATGCAAATATAAAATTGAGTTACATATAATAAGATAAGATTTTATTTTGAGATTGTACCAGAGAGTACGGTACGATGAAAATACGCTTCATGGTGTACAAATAAAAATTTGTTGCTTAGATCTTTGATAATTTTTTTACATTTATGTAACTTAATAAAGCACACGTTAGATACGGTTTGCATTTACCAGGGGGGGAACAAAGTTCGATTTGGTTCAAAATCAAGATATTTTTTTTTTCTATTTTGATGTTAGTAAAATGTCAATATTTAAAGTAATTTACCGTTTATACTTAGTTATGGGTTGTATTTACTCTATATTGAAAATGTTTCCTTCTTTTTATGTAATTATTACGATATTTTTTTTGTATAAAGTGTCGTTGTAAATCAGTTTAGAATTTTCCGGGTGTTTAGTAAACTACCTCCTCCCACACAAATAAATTTGGTATTTTGACTGTCGCAAAAATATACGAAACAAACAACCAAACCCAAAAGATGGGAAAAAGCTTTTCTTATTTACATTTTAAATTTTATTTTTTTTATACACATTCCGAATTCCGACATCAACACAAGAAATAAACAATTTTTTTTAAATAAATGGTCGAACTCAAACCATAAAACACAATTTCCTTTTATCCTTCCTCTTTCCTGATTTTTCCAGTTTTGTTACTGTTATTATTTATTTAAATATGTATTTATGCTAAACGAAACGCCATATACATACACACAGACACACACGTAGACACCAAGTTTCAAAGTATAATAATTGAGAGCTTTTTTGTGCTGTGTGTCTCATGTTCTTAGTGCTTTTTGTGCAGAAATGTGTTGGCACGTCGTAATTGCTGTTATACAATAATAATGATATAGTAAAAAAAAAATTGTGGATAAAGTTTTTAGTGCTGTTAAGTGTGATATACTGTCTGAATTTGTAAAATTTTATAAAGCATGTTTTATATGTCATTTGTTGACTGTATAGTTAAATGGCTCAATTACGAAAAGTAAAAAAAAATCGTACCATATTAATATATTTCTAATATTATAATTTCATATAAGCCACACTCTGACCAAAAACAACCTTTGTCTTTGGCCAACATTTATTATTTGTCTTGGTATAAGTTTGGCTTTAGCACCTAAGCAAGACATAATTTTGACAACTGTGGTACGGTTATCATCTCCTTTAAAATATACGCTTGAGTTTTTATCGTAACATTGTCTTTCGATTCCTTTGCGTATAACCGAAAAACAGCCGCAGCCGTAGCCCTTGTGTTCAAACCATTAGTCGTAATGTCACTAATAAAAATTTGTAAATCCCTTGACTAAAAGTTGAGTTGTCGGAAGTAAAGTTTGACGATCTATTTGTTCATGGTGAACCTTATTTCTTCATCAAAATCCAAACTAGCTCTTTCATAATTCAAGTTTAGTTGCGACTGGCTTCGATCCGTATGTGACAATATATGATGACGTTGAGAACATGATCTGCAAGTTGAATCCGATAAAAATTTATCTATCGTATGTGAACGAGCCAAACAATTAAATCACGCCCCATTTACATTACGAAATTAAAATCTCTCGTCACGACCGAGGTTTTCAAAATATCTGCCCAGCTTATTCTCAGCTTGAAAGTCTCTAATGCATCACAATGCTCATTTTTGAATTTTATGAATTCTTCAATGGTTGGAAAATTATTATCTAACGGTGTCAAGGCTCATCTATGCATGTAATCAGTGGTCAGCTTGACGTAATAACCCACCTTTGGACGTAATTGACGGTTGCTGGACGAATGTTTGAATAACTTTGGACACAATATAACACTTTTAGACGTAGCACTCTACTATAATTTTCCAAGCCAGTGGATAGTAGTTGGCATAAGTTAGATGCATGTGTTTCATAAAGGCTGCTGTTTCGTCAACCAATAATCTCCTCAAATAATGCAATTTATGTGATGTCAATGAAATATCAATTTGTATATTTAAACGAGGTAAGCGTAAATCTTGAGTAGTGTTTTGCAATGAGCTATCGACCGTTGTTTCTAGCACTACATTTTGCCTTTCAAAAATACGACCCACAGCGGCAATAACTTGAGCTTTCACTTCGCGCACATTTATAGCTCAACCTTTAAGACAGAAGCAGAGAGACAGATACAGAGACAGAAACAGAGACAGAGATAGAGACAGAGACAAAGAAAGAAACATATACGGAGTCGGACGCTCATACGAAGACGGAGGCAGAGGAGATGGACAGAGGAGACGGAGAAAGATGAAATGGAGACAGAGGAGACGAAGACATAGACAGAGGAGGCGGAGACAAAGAAGAGGGAGACAACGGAACTGAGGAAAAGGAAACGGAGGCAGAGGAGACGGAGATAGAGAAGGAAACTACACTTTTTATTTTATTGTATTATTACACTCTTCTTTTTTGTTAATTTGTTGTACTTTCGATAAATGTTAAATATGTAGTTTTATCCGGTTTTGTAAGGCTTCCTAGAAAATGAAGGATAACTTAAAAATACATTAAAGTTATTTAAAATTTCGGTCTGAATGTTATAAATGTCATGGGATAGATATCACGACACTATTTACTGTCGCGCGATATTGACAATGTTTGGGCTGGGATATTAAAGCCTCACGATTTCTTCCTCATTTCTTCGGCGGAGTATCGGTCTAGCTTCATTGCATTTTGACACGGTTCTATTTGTAATGTTTTGCTTGGTAACATTGAATCAGTTTAAATTTTCGAAGAGTGCACGAGTTTTTAGCACTGGAGCACCATTCCACATACTATGGAGAATTAATAGCCAGCCATATGAATAGGTTGTCAAAATCATTCGTCATCATCGATGACCTATTTGACTTTAATTTATAAAAGGACAACTTCAAAACACTTCTGAAGAATTATTTTTAAAATTTCAAAATGTTTATGTCTTAAATCTGAAATCAAACAAGTTATTCACAGAATAGATTTCTTTTTTCTTACCCTTAAGTAAACAACTCCATGTCTAGAAATGTTTCTAAATGCAATTTTTTAAAAGATTGCTCTTAAAGATCATGAAATATGGTTTTGCAAGCACTACGCTACAATTGGTAACTTTAATCAATTGAAAGCTCACGTAAAATTAAAACCTGATGCCACATCGAAATGTTTCAAGGCACGTCCGTTACCGCTTTAACAGATGAACGAAGTTAAACAAGAGATTGATAGGTTGGTTTCATTTGGCATTCTTCAAACAATCTAATTCAGTCGATGAACCGCGCCCATCATTATTGTTCGTTTACGTATTGTTATCTGACACAAAGTCACTGAGAATCTGCGAATATTTTAAGGTAAAGGTAAACTCTCAAATCTGTGTCGATCAGTATCCAATTCCTAGAGTTCAGGAGTTATTTCAATTGCTACAACGTATAGGAAACGATTTTCGAAGATCGATCTCGGCGAACCATATTTGTAATTGGAACTTGACAGTGAATCGAAAGATCTGGTCTTAGTTTCGATTCTTTTTGACTCCAATAACAAATATTGCTGTTAAAAATAGAGATTTCTAAACGGCGTGCTGTGCTATCATAGCGAATGATTATTTAGGGCATGTTTTGGATGAAACTAGAATCCGACCGATTCGTCCGAAAATGTTCGAGCGATTAAAGAGATTCTTCGACCGCAGCAAACTTTAAAGAGTTATGCAAGCTTTCACTGGTAAGGTTAATTATTATAACCGTTTTTGAATCATTTCTCGCAGCGTTCAACTCCTCTTGAAATTTATTGCGTATAACAAAAAGGTTTCTTTTGTTTTGTCAAAAGAGCCACAAAATTATTTTTGTCAAACAAAGAATTCCATTATGAAAGCATTTCAGCTTTTCCACTATCAACGTTACTGTCCACTCTTGTTAGCGACAGAAGTCACGGAGTCCACTCTTGTTAGCGACAGGAGTCTCATAGTTACCCGGTCGCAACCACAATTTTTGTATTCTTATATTCCCCTCGGTTTGTGTCTTTACTTTCGGAGTTGTTTCTTTATTGTGTGCTGAACGCACTCACGACGTGTTTTTTGTTTTGTACCTCTTCGTGTGATGGCGCGAGGGTAAAAAGAATGACAATGCGAGACCAATGCGCATTGAGTGTGTGCAAAGTAAAACGTTCTAGAAAAATGTTTTTCTTATATGCTACTCGTTTACATTAATGCGAATTGATGTAAACGAAAAACAGAGAAGAAAGAAAATTCTTCTAGAACGTTTTGCTCTTGTTTGGAATGTTGAAAAGTCGAGTAGTAATTTTTGCGTAAAATGATTCGAGTCTGGATTTTTGGAAAAAGTCTTGTTTATAATTTAATAAAAAACATAAAAAGTAAGAACTGTATTTTTTTGGTTTTACCCCAAAAAAGGGGAATGTGTGAAAAAATTGTCTCAATAAAAAATAATGGAAAATTAAAAATTATTTCTTATTTGAAATTTGAGATTTGAGTGTTGTGCATTAAAAACCAAGCGAGCAAAACATTTGTGTGCAAAGTGAAAATTTAATCTGAATATTTCTAAATACTTTCGACTGTGAAGATAGTGTCTGTGAATTATTTTCCCGTGGTCTAGAGAAAATCAGTTTAAATTTATAAACCAAAGTAGCGTCAGTTGATATTTTTTATGATACGGAAAAGGCAATCAAGTTACGTGCTGTGTGCGAATAATTGAGAATTTAAAGTTGATTTTCAATGTATTAGGAAGACGATCGGTGTACCATTTTAAAGGTGGCATCAACTATAACGGCCGCTACGTTTTTTTTTTCTTACGGGTGGCTAGTTGAGGCAGTTACTTTATTTACGTGGGGGCGAGCCAACGCCCGACGTGTTGCTTACAGTAAAGGCCGAAATACCGTTCAACCAATTTATTTACGGCGGCCAGTCGAGGCCACGTTTTTGCATTTGGGTAACGGGGAAAGGCCCAGCAACGACACGGGTGGCCAACCGGCCATTCGTATTTTATTTGGTATCGAGGAAAGGCCTTTCTTGTACTCTTTCACCAAAATTTTTTAATAAAATGTTCTACAAATTTTTGATACGGGTCGGTTTGTTGAGAGGAGGGGGACTCTCATTCTGTGTCGGTTTCATAATCAAGGCTAGGCTAGTTACTCCTCTTCATCCCATTGGCAGGACATCCACAGGGTCAGAGTGGTGAGTCCAGTGGATGCGTTGTTAATCGTGGGCGACCGTAAATTCACTTGGTCCCCTCATGACACCCTTATAGTGTCGAACTGTCGGAGTGTGTAGTGAGGGAGAATCGCCGGAGGCCTCTCTGTGTGAAGAGAGGCCGGGTCTATTGAAAAGACATCCCCCTACCCTCATATGGTGCTTGGGGGTGGCTGGGCATCGGCCTTTCGGAGTCGATGGAACATTCGTGGGGGATCTCTTCAGTAGACTGGAAATAATTAATTATTTTAAGGAGACTCAAACGACTTTATCCTGATAATTTCAAATAGAGTTTTCGAAACATTTCTCAGTTTATTGTCAGAACTTCAAATGACCATGGTCCTAACCCAAAAATAAAGATTTTGGGCTGAAAATTCTTCATGGAGCTTAATTACGTAGAGATAATTGAGTTTCGACATTGTATTTTTAAGCTGGAGTTTACGCTGTTTAGACGGAATGAATTATTTAACATTTATCAAAAATGTAGCCACACAAATTAACTAATAGTAGTTACACAATAAAAGAAAAAGACACATGAAAAATATGGCAGGGTTGAATCCGTCTTATTAAAACCCGATTTTTACACGAAAATAAAACCCGATCTCGTAGACATTATTGATTGCTATCAACACATAAATCTCGAGATGTCTATGCAAATCCGGTTATACCGGTATTTCGGAGGTACTTTGCTCGTGTGCTCGACTTATGTGTAAAAGCTATAATATTGTACGAAAGAGTAATACTCGTATTCCACTAAATACTGAAAGTGTTATTCTTTTACAAACACTTTCCCGAAAAAAATTCAATTAATTTTTCAATTTAAAATTGCAATTTATCATGACCATGTACAAATTGCAAACTTATTCGACACTCAAATTTCAACAGAATTACTTACCCAGTCGAGAGTTGCCCATAAAATAAAAATCGATTTGAAGTAAACAAATACTAAAAATATAATTTACTTTGTTTCCAACATTTCCAAACTCGTCAATTTCCAGACAGAATTGAAACGTTTTTTTTTTTGTTACAACGTTCACTGTACAATATATGCTTGTATATTTATCTACTGTATGTCTATACATATATCGATACGTCCAACGAATATGTTGAAATATCGAGTTACAAACTTATTGCATGATTCGTTTTTTGGATTCAGCATAACAAACTGCATGTTCCATCAATTTTTTATTTCTGTATTGTTCCTCCTAACCAAATGGCAACCTTTTGTAGAGTTACAACTTTTCGTCATTTTTGATTTAGGAACATGAAAAAACTAGGAAACTCATTTTGCAAAGTTATTGTATGGAGTAAATTTTAAAAATCTATTTCTATTTTGATTTATAAACTATTTGCACGGAGTTTTTTTATTCCGTTTGATTTGTAAAACTGTTTGCAATGTGTTAAACAATTTTCGTAAATAATATTGTGGTTGTAAGAACAGTTATCAACATATAACAGAAACTAATTTATTTTTGCTGTATTAATTAATTAATTACTACCCGTAATTTTTTTTAATTTTCATGTAGTATGATTGCATATAAATTTTCGAAACTTATTAACTAAAAATAATCCGTGCAAAAAATGTGTAACTGAACATAAAACTTTTAAAATAAAGAAAAAACGAACAAAAACTTTGTAACTCCATTTGCAACCTTGAAATCCAGAATTTTCTCCAGATTAAAAGTGTAGTTTTATGAAAATCAAGTAATTAGGATTATTATCGAGAAAATGAGAAAAGGTATACAAAAGATAATTTACAATGCTACAATATGCCATTTATTTTTAATCAAACACATATCTAGGTATTTTTCTACAACTATTTGAACATTCAAAATGCTCTCCTGAAAACTTGTGATTTTCGAGTTATCAACATATACGTTGGACGTATCGATATCATATATAGCTAGTCTAGTGCAGCATCATATACAAATATTGAGTAAAGCGCAGGAAAATGAAGGAAAATTCTCTTATTCGAACGTGAAAATGCCTTCATAAAAGCAAAGTAGAAATTGTAATTTTTTTGTGTTTGTTTATTGTTCTAAAGGTAATTGTTAGCTCACGTCCAAACACTTAAATTTATGAATTGCACAAAAAATAAATTTAAAAGTCATTAGAAAAGTTAAAAAATAAAACGACAATGTTGTTGTTGTGAGTAAAGGTTGAAAAATTTAATTAAAAAAAAAATTAATAAAGTTGTTTTTCACGACAGGCACTTCCAACAAATAAAAAAAAAATTGGGTAACAAAATTTGCATATGAAATTGTTTTCCCCTCGGTTATACGATGCGGTTTTGTTTATCAATTCGCAAGAAAAAAGTATAAAATTTAATTGAATAGAATTGAAAAATTAATTAGTAATTCATACCTTGGTTCTGAGATGGTCAATCTGGGATCTGAAAATAAAAAAAAAATTGAGAAAATTAATTAAATAATTTGCTCCATTGCGTGGTGGGCTAACAACATAAAATACAAAATTATATAAAGGGATTTTATTGTGAACAAAAGCTCCGGCATACGTGACTACTATCAAAGCCAATCTAAATAAATCAAGCCTGCCTATTAAATCGCACTTTCAAATACGGGACATAAAACATAAACAAAAAATTAACTTTTCATACGTTTTGTATGGGAGATAGCATTACGTTTGATAAATAAAACATTTAAAAATATTGAAAATTGATTTTTTTTTACATAAATCGATGACATATATAATAGATTTCACCTCATTGGAATCACGCAATCAGTAGGTTTCTCGTTTTCTACAACTAATAACCAAAATATAAGGGATTTTTGCTGTACAACAACAACAATTTGAAAATATGGTAAATTGATGACGTCATAATATTAGAGAGAAATAGTAAATTAAATTTAATAAGCAAATAAGAAAGACATCAATGTGTTTTGAAAAAATGAAATCAAATAGAAACGATTATATGAACTATGAAATCAAAAACAATGAAGAGTGCAATCATCGTAATTCAATGGTCAAGATAAAGTAGACCGTATAATATCCGAAATAAAATCCGAAGCTCACAAAATCAAAATAAAATAGTTACCTATTTGCCATGATACAATAATTTTCTCTTTATCAGATGAACTCACTAGAAATATATTGTCGCTAGTATACGAATTGTGGTGACCTTATATTTTTTCATTTTCGTTTGTTTTGTGCATATCCACACTAGGGTAACTTTAATCTGGTATTTTTTTCGTTTCTTTCCCCTTTACCAATAAAATCGGTTTTATCTACGCCGCAATTTTTTGATTTTATTAGTAAAGGGGAAAGTAACGAAAAAAATACCAGATAAAAGTTACCCTAGTATGTCATCAGCCTATGAATATTATATAAGAAGACAATTATTTTAGGTCACCGTTTTAGTTCATTTTTTGAACGTTTCATGGTGGGTTTATCTATAAGAAGAGAAGTTTATTGTATCATGCTATTTGCTATTTTTTGTTTACTTTAATTTAAAATAGTAGCCGTATGCAGTTTATCATGAATGCACGTCGTTTGTGTCCCAATTTCAGATACGAATAAAAATCGTAAATATTTGAATCGTAATAATATCCTTTATGGCTTGATTATCGTTTTTATAATGTTTTGGTCATTTACCAACTTTTATGGAACCATTCTTCAATTTTCAATTAGACTTCCGTATCATTCTACTAGAAACAAAGCATTAAAAATTACTTGTTACATACTTTTGTCTATGTGGAACGGTTGTTGAAAAAGTATGTTCGATTTTCGGTTCTGAGTAGTTTTGTTCTTCTATTTCAATATGATCATGCATGTATCAATATCTCCCAGATTCCAAAACGTATTGAATTTTGCTCCCGGTCTTGGTGTCTGTTGTAACAATTTGCTTTCATAGTTTTGGATTTGTCATTTCCATTTAATGCAATGTTAGAGTTTGAACTAACTCGCATGCAGAGATTATCTCTCTCCTAGAATTGAACCGAAAACAGATATTAACCGATATTTTTAATGAATTTAAAACCAATACGGTAACGATTATAATTATAAAGTAAGCCCCCGATTTACGATGGGCTTGCAATAAGATTAATCGCTTTACAATGAATCGACTCTATACCAAAATCTAACTCACTTTGTCTTACATTTTCGATTTATTTTTATTTTCTTTTTTAAAGTTAAATAAAATTTTTATTCACTCTTAGTTAAATGTTTTGTTTTAAAATATTTAAAATGAAAATATATATCATTTCAAAATTGGCAGAGATTGATTATAAATTGGAATTAATCACACCATCCGTAATCTTGTTATAAATTATCATACGATAATACTAATTTGTCATATGGATCACCTAATGGATCCGACAAAGGTTCACTAGATTCCATTCTATCATAATCACCGTAGAAAGTGGAATTAGAATCATTTAAATATCTAGGATGAAGTCTCGCTATATTTTTAATTGTACATCATTCTGCTGATATAAGTTTGCAAAGAAATCTAATCTTATAATCTAAATTGTTTAACTTATAATTTGTGATTTTATTTCATAAACGCAATAATGAATCATGTGCACGTTGAACATGGACTAGTATAACCATAATGCGAATCTTTAAATGGCCCAATGACGTTTCAAGATTGTCGAAAGAATTTTTGGTGGCTTCAAAGAGATAACGGCTTTGAACCGGAATACTTAATTAATGATGTGATGCAGTGTGTTGGACAAAATTATTATTTAAATTTTATCACCTCTCTGATTTTCAGAAACTGAGTGACATTTATACCTACTGAACAAAACGGTATCATAAAGCAACATTTTATGTGGGGTTAGGCATTTATAATAAATTTCGACATCAGTAAACATGTATTTAGTCCATGTTTTGCAACATTTGAAAAATACTTGACCAAATCAGATGTTTTTAGGATAATCTTTATAGTTTTTACACCATTTGCCGTAGTTATTTGACGAAAAACCCTTACATTTAATAAGAATATTTTGTTTGTTGTTTTTCTATTTCGCAAAAAAATTAGATTTTTGTATATTTTAATTAACAATTTGTTCAAAAAGTTTAAAAAATCTCTCGATCGATTTTGACTTTAATCTTTATCTTGTGCTTCAACTCATCAACCAATCTCAATTAATTTTTATTTAAGCTCCAGTAAATTTTTTTTTCTAATTATTTAATTTTTTATATCATTAATATAATTATTATTATTATTATATAAAGTTTTATAAGTTTAAATTTATCGAACACCTTTAGTATCACTCACCACTCAGCTTCAGCGAAAATTTGATCTTAAAATATCGAAAGACTCCTTTGCAAACAGTCGTTTCATAATTAATACGTTCGCGGACGTGAATGCTATAGCATTCATACAACTTTTTCGTTTTTTACACTTTCGCGCAAAACACTCATACAATTTCTTCGCTTTTTAAGAAATAAGACGACATATTTGTAAATTCTCAAGAATACATTCCTTTCCGCAAAGAAATATGATTGCAATTACAAAAGTTATCAAATTTGTGTTAAACACATTTTGGAGCGTCCGCGAACGTGTTAACTGAAATGTAAAGTAGGAAAATCGATTATATTCTAGAGCTCCCTCAAATATTTCGTTTTAAAACTCGATGTCCCCATAGAAGCATTGATAATAATATTAGCAAAATTATAATATTCAAAGTTTTATCTTCCACCTAGCCTTAATTTAGACATGGTTGAGTTATACCTACTATAAGTCTTTTGTTTGTTGCTTCGCCAATATACTTTAAGCGCTCCACTGGGCTAAAATTATTTGAAATCTCCATTTTGCCATCAAATCATCAAAGTTCACAGTGCAAGAAGCAACATAATAGGAACGATGCATGGCTACGATCATTCGCCGATCCGAACGAAAATAACTTACTAAGCTTCGAAACAAATCCAATGAGTATATACGAGCTATACTTAACTCGTGTGTTCAAAATATTGAACTGTTGGCGCTATGATAAATATGCTATTTGAATGTTTCTAGACGTACTGATGTTGTACCACCAAAATGTAATTCAAAACTATTGGTAAAAAGTGTTAAATTTGTCAGAGAATTAGGTGGCAGAGACAACTATCTAGATTACCAGATCACGGTTATATCTTGGAGGTCAGAATTAGTTTAATGTACAAAAAAACGTTAATACTGATTATTACCATCATTATCACTATGGTTCATTGCTTATGCATGTATATTACTTACACATTCCTTAACACTAATTAAATGTTGGAATGCGCACAGCGCAACGTGGTGAATATAACGCCGAATAGTTACAAAATTTGTGAAAAGTTTATTCGAGGTTTAGTTGAATAGAAGTACACAGATAAATAAAAAATTCAATTGAAATCATTTTAAAAAGCATTGCAATCAATGATACTCGAGGAGGAATGATAA
This sequence comes from Nephrotoma flavescens, assembly GCA_932526605.1. Taxonomy (NCBI): domain Eukaryota; kingdom Metazoa; phylum Arthropoda; class Insecta; order Diptera; family Tipulidae; genus Nephrotoma; species Nephrotoma flavescens. Next base: position 226,019,799 of record OW052222.1, on the reverse strand, counting down.
ATGACTATCGGCAGTGATTCAAAAATAAAGGTGTGTCCAATGGAAAGCGATTGCTTCAAGCTTTTGTATTCGACGCGTACATAACACACGAAAACGGCACGAATTTCCGATAGAAAACCGAAGAAAATCAATGTTTGGCACTTTTGGTGAAAGAATGGCTTGCAATATTAAAAGAGACGTCTCGGTTTATTACACATACGTGGGACAAATACGCAAGCATTTAACGTTCATTGCTTGTATACTTTTGAAAATATTGTTGCTACTTTAAACAAGTTCTATTTTCTCAACTGAATGAGACACCAAATCAACCCGTTTGATAGTACATAATCCATAGCTTATCGAAGAGCTGCTATTGAAACGGCCACTATCTTAGTTTTTCATAATTTATCACCGCTTAAAATTTCACCGCGCGAAATAATCACCGCAAAGAAAAAATTATATTGGTAAATGACTAAGAAAATCTTTACTCTGTAATTTTCCTTAAGAAAAAAAATATTTTTAAATTGCATACAACAAGTATTATGTCTTTCGGTGGCCGTTATGGTGTTCGAACGATGTTACAAAATCAAGTACATACTGTAAATGAAAATTTTATAGGTTTTATTACGCGCATAGGAAGGAAACATTGTTCTATAATTTTTTAATCACGTATTTATACATATCTGTGATTGAAAAACATTATCACTCGCATGCTTTCACAACCACATTATAGTGTCGTTATTTATAAATAATAAAAATAATCCTGTACAAAAATACAAAAATCAGTTTTTTGTTTCCATATCAATGGTGTTTTTAGAAAGAGACCATATTATGATTTGAAATCATGACGCAATACAACAACAACACAAATAAAAGCTCTTTATTTATTCATTTTCCAAGTTAATTTTCACACAGTTTAAAGGGTTTTCTTGAATTCTTTTTTGAACCAATTAAAGTTTAAACTTTTCTGCATTTACCCGTACAACAATATTATAAAAGCTTATGGTTTAAATATACTTCAAAAGAAAAAGAAAATTAGTCGTTTTCCATACATTCCTATAAGAAACTAACATATATTATATCCCGTATTTTAAGCTTAGTGAAAAAAAGCTCGAATAGGGAGGCTCTATTTATCTAGTTGGCTCTGCTACTATAAAATATCTGTGGTTGAACTTAGAAGGGAAGAATTGGAAATTCATTTCAAAATTTTATATTACAAAAATATTTTATATTTTACCTAAAATAGTTGGAGTGGCATAAAATTAATTGAAAAATATTTAGCAAGAATTTTCGTAGAAATCATCATATTGCGACAAATCAATATCATCTCGTCTCACTTTTCACAAGGGTCCCAGGTTTCTCAGTATAACATAATTTGCACGCACTATCATCAAAGAAAAACTTAGATGTCAACATTGCAGAACGAACCTTAGCGATTTTCAAAGACGAAAATAAAACTAAGTAGCACTAAATAAACTTTATCATTGAGAGCTAATCATGGATCAAATAATACAAAAGGAGATTCAGAAAATCGTTACTATCAAATTATCAATATTATGGAATTTTGAAATCAACAAATGTATCAACACAAACTATCACCAGACTAATGTGTATTCTTGTCCAAATCGAACTTCTCGCTAAAATCTTAAAAAAGTGAACCAGCTGCAAATATTAACGTTACAGCTTCAAGACAATCATCGACACAAAAACCATAAAACAGTTAAACAGCAGGGACCAAAAGAAAAGTAACCATCGAAATATAGCATCGTAGACACAACATTGAAATACTGCTTTAAGGTACAGTACCAAAGCACAGCAGCATAAATGAATTTAACAACGGAGAGTCAAAGAATATACAACTGCGACAATCACACAACAAACACAGAACACAACACATTCTATAAATTAATCAAATTCAGATGATTAAGCATATTCAAGGATAAAATACAAGAAGACGATGTTGCGGATTGCCGATGCTATGGTTTCTTAATTTGTTATTGGAATATCCCTTGAATATAATAAATACAGGATTGGTCCTAAGACATAGGTAGTCCTAAGGTCGTACGATAGTTTGGTTTTCCTCTGCGGGACACCGGCAGAGATTTTCTTCAGTTCGAAGTATTCATCCTCATATTTCGCACGAAAATGTCTATTGGATAGATAAGTTCTTATTTGCCTAGCTTTAATGCATGGGCGTTCTTTCAATAATGAACTTTCCATGAAAACTTTCTTGCAATAATGTTGGCGATTCTCTGAATCTAAATTGATGTGGAGGAATTAGTTGCCGGGCCTCAACAATGAAATTGGTCAGTATGATTTTTTATCGTTAGGTGTTTTATCAGGCTTTGCTATCAGGATTACTTCTGCTACCATTGTCACGGAACATATTTTAACCGAAACCTTGCATTTATTATGTATAATAGCTTATGAAATCCTTTATCTGGAGCCTTGATTATTTGGCAAGTAAAGCAAGTGATACCCTGGGGCTTTTTTAACATGCATGTTGCTTTTTACTTCTTCTTTTAATTCTTTCAGAGTTATTGGGCGTATATCAAAATCATCTAGCTTAAGCTGGACTATTGTGGATTGACATTATATTTTCATTGGCCTACATTTGAAGTGGAGGCACTTGCATATTGTGTCTTTTGAGTCCCTTCATCACCTTTCACAGTGAATAATCAGAATTTTTTTCATCGGCTGGGCTAACTAGATATCTGTTAATTGAAGCATTTTTAAATTCTTTTAGAAGAGATTTGAGATTTGTTAAGAATTATTTTGTTCTCCGGTGTTTTAGTTATTTGTTAGGTTTTACGTGCCCGTGGTTTTTCTCTCACCAACTCTCTAACTTTCATTGGGTAGGATATGTTAAGCTTCTTCTTATTTTATATAGTAGGGGTACTTGCCACAGCAGCATAGAAGGTAAAATTTTTTTTTTGTACCTGAAGATTGAGTTTTTCCTCCATTACTTCACGAAAGAGATCTCAGTTTGTTTCTGAATTTGTTAATTTGAGTGCACTTACTCTTTGAATCACCTTTTCAGTGACTGGCATGATAACCGAGGAATGATCCGATACGAGAAAATTACTGTCTTCAATGTGAATGTAGTTCTGGGATATATCTCTTGCTAAATAAAAGTTTATTAGGTCAGGTATTTTTGTTCCGTCACTGGGCCAGTATGTTGGGGCACCGCCAGAGTAGAATTCGCATTTTGTTGTCTGCCCTGCTTGAAGCAATTCTTTATCCTTTTAACATCGTAAGTCTAGATCCCCAATAGGTGTTTTTTGCGTTAAAGTCGTCTAAAGTAATAAAATCACGTCCAAGCGATTCAAAAAGTTTAAGGTAGTCCTCCCTTTTCAAGTTATGCCGATGAGGGCAATATAATGCGGAGACAGTAAACTGTCTGTGTTTAATTTGGATCCTTACAGTAGTGACTTTCATTGCTTCTTCTTCGATATATGATTCTAGATGGTGTTTGCATAATCCTATTCGCATTCCAGATTGCTTTTTTGAAAGTTGTTGATCAAGTATCATGTTGTTTAGATTACTTTGGTCATCTAGCCGCTTTGTAATAGCTGCAATGCTGTTCAGAATATTTTCCACAATTTGGTTAGTTTCGGAGCCCATATATCTGGTTGAACCCGAACCTTGCACTATCTGGGCAAATGATCTTCTATGCCTTGTGTTGCTTGGTTGTGGGTCTTGATCCATATCTGATTGGATATTTGAACCCTTCGATTTTCGTGATTTTGCGGTTGATTTCTTCTTTTATCTCTTAATTTTTGTAGTTGTTTAGCACCCTCACAGCCTTAATAATTAGCCCTTACAATTTGTACACTTGGCTGGCACATCTCTCCCTGTACACGCCTGGCTAATATGATTACCTTAACATTTTACACATCTTGGATCCCGGCCGCAATATCTTTGGGTGTGATTAAATGCCTGACATTCCTTGCATTGGGGTATTCGTGTTGTGGTTCTCCTCAAAAATGTCTTGAAGATTCTCTTCGTTGTCAAATACCAGTATAGAAAGGGGGGTTTTACTCATAGTTTGGTTTCCATTCTGGATTTCTGTTCTCTTTTTAACAATAATCACAACATCTAGTATTTTAAGACCTTTAATTTATAAGTCTTCCACTATATCTTTACTTGAGCAAGTGTGATGCAAATCTCTTGGAGGAGGATGGGATGGATTGGTACTAGAATTTTAATTTTGTTTGTCTCGCACTACAAATTATTTATTACTTTCCAAAATATGTGACCCAAAAGTGTCTATTTTTACAATTGGGTTCTTTGCTCAAAACCAGTCCTTATTTTCGAAAAAGTTGCATATACACTATGATTGATACTATTGATACTTTTAGTAACTTAATATAGTCAATAATATTAACGGGTAGAGAAAAATACAGATTTACATTTTTTTTCAATACATAAGTTGATGTTGAAATTAGGTTCAAATTAAGTTCTTGGAACTAAGATTATCCTTCAAAATTTAATAAATATTTATTCTTGTGGCATCCCAATTTAATGAAAACCTGTGACAATCGAATAATATTTGGTGTTTTACAAAATCATTTTCCGAGCTTTATCTACCAAAGTCCCAGTAAACATTATCGATAATAATCATTGTTACATAAACACACATAAACCAAAGTCCTTTGAACTTTTCATCATCAAATCATTTTGTTTTTGTTGCTGTTTGGAATTATTTTGTCCAATAACAATAAGAAGTCCATCCTTTTATAAGAAGCATTAAAAAGCTAAAATTGGAATTATCATTTTTCATTTTTCTATGTGTATTGTATTTCGAAAATTGGCCAATTTTTTATAATAATCGAATTTATTTTCTCAATTTTTCTATTTTCAGAATCATTTCAAAACTTTTTTTTTGTACTTCAACATAACAATTTTCACTTGTGACTAACTTCGTAGTATTATATAAGAAAACCTATAAAAATTCCATAAAAATTTATAAAGGAAAACAATAAAACGAGCTTTTAGAGAGAAGTAGAAAATTGTTTGAATTATATATTTTCTTTGGATAAATCGTTTGTATTTACATTTTCACTGTAAGTATGTGTGTGTGTGTGTGTGGCTGAATGTGTGAGTATGCTGAGCTGCAAGAAAGTACACATTATGAAACACAATAAATAAACTGTCCGTGGACGACTGGCAAAAAGATGTAATTTTCATTTTCAATTTTCTTTTTTTTTCGCCGAGATTAAATCATGTTTTCTCGGCCTTTGTTATGATTTTGTCGTGTCGTATACATGGGATACGAGAAGCAAATGGAAAAATAAAATGAGGTGGACACAAAATAATAACACAACATACATAATAGGCATACACTGTACACAGAAGAATATAATTTTTTCATTTCATTTCAAAATCCATTTAATTTTCCTTTCTTGCAAAAAAAAAAAGTAAAGTCGCAACATACCATCGTAACAGAGAAGTAAAAAAAAATAAAGTCCATAAATATTCCTTATGTACATATATGCGAAGTAAGTTGGCAGAATAAATATATAACAACATCACATACATAAAACGGAAACGTAATCGAGGAGAGAATCTAATTTATATTGGTTAATCGAGATTAAAGTTATGTTACAACAACGTGAAAACCGTGCGGGGAGGCAGAAACAAGGAACATGAAGGAAAGTAATTTTTCTTTATTGTGTGTGTGCTGTGAAGACTACTAACAACAGTGGTTTATGTTTTGTATGTTTAATATGTGTATACGTTATACTTTCGATTTTATCAGATTGTTTTGTTAATTTTCAATTAATTTCAACAATTTGGTTAATTTCTACCAAAAATTATGAATTTTGCTTAATGTGGTCTAGAGTAGCACATAACTATTTGCTACCCGATGAACAGCCAAATTCAATGACAGTCGGGTTTGGATAAAGTTATAATAAACCGATTAAACTTTTAACTGACAATCATACACAAGATATGGTAAAAATAATTAATAAAATATTCCCCAAACGACAGCAAACTGTTTCTTCATTAAATAAATACTAAGGAATATATAAAACTGGATTTAATTAATATAATATAAAATATACCATTTACTAATCAGGCAAATTTTCAATATGGCCGCTAATTCTTCTGATATCACATCATTTAACAATTGAAAATTGAATAAAACAAGGTTTCATAACCAAATCCTTGATAAAACGAACTTTTTGTTATTTTAAAAAATTATTTCTAACAAAGTTCAACTTTTAAGTTTCAGTGTACCTTCAGTCTATAAAAGCCCCTACGTAAATGTAGCATAAATTTTAATATTTGATTACTTTTATTTTATATGATTACATTCCAGAACACCAAATATGTTCTTAATGATGAAGTTCCGGAAACGCAAAGAACAGCGTCACTTGGGTCTTTTTTCACTAAACCACATCGGAATATCACTAAAACATAAAATAATTAAAATTGTATACCATCAAGCTTCGCTGATATTGTATACTATGATCGTAACGATTATAATACACTTGGGTGCAAAAAAAAAACACATTGCTCAATTTTCCACAAAAGTTCAAAAATATCAAAAAACCCAATGTTTTTTTAATATTTTTGAATGCAGATTCTAAGTCTATTTCAACACATATCCAGTGGTACCTTTTTGTACTTATGCCATGCCAACAAAATGATTTTTGGGGTCAACATCTGAAGTACACGTTTTTTGTGAATTTGTCAGCATGAAAATTAAGGGTAAAAATCGAATAAACATTTTTATTAATACATTTTTATTAATAAAACGTATTCCCTCCCATATGCCGAATGACAGCTTCCATTCAATGTTTCATTGATTTCACCATAGTTTAGGCCAAATCTCGAGGTATCGCCTCTCATTTCTCTGCGATCGCCTGTTGCAGTTCCTGGAGATTCGCGGACTCGACAGACCTGCCGGACGTTGGCTTGCCTGCCATAAGCGGGTTCAACAAACGTTTCTTCGATATTCGAATTTTCCATAAGCTATGTACTAAGTGACGTTTGACATTGAGTTAGACATTTCAACCTTTTCGTTTCGTCATTGTTTGATTTGCTGTTGCCCAAAGTAAAATAAAAAATGAGTGCAATTTCTCGTTATTCTGCGCCGTTCAATTCTCTTGTCACTGCCGGACGATATTTGGTGCTTGTCATTGGCACATTTCGCAAAAAAATTAGTACTTTTCGTGAGAAAGGTGGTAAATGTGATTGCAAGTAGCGCATCTGGGAATATGCTTTCAATGAAATCATCTTTCGTATCTACAATGTTGCAAAAAATGGTAATTGGGTATATTGTGTATGTAAGAAATAATAGTTGTACATCCCTGGATTACAAACATTTAGAAAATATCTTTTACTGTATTGACCAATAATAGGTAATTAGAATATATTTCTTTTAAATAATAAAATTGTATATGGAGTAAAAAATTATAAAAAGATCCGTTCTGTTGGGTACCTCCAATTATAAACATTAAAATAATAAAACGTATGAAATAATTATAAAAATATATAACAGTTTTATTAAAGATAACAAACTTGAGATAAAGACTTAAAATAAAAACCAGCCTAGACCGTAAAGCACACAACAGTGGTGGCAGCGGCGATACAATAAAGCTGAACTCCAGCTCATTAAATTAATATGCAGTATACGTAAAAATGACGAGGAAATCTGTACGATAATGATAACATGAGTGTTAATTGTGGGCATGAAAATCATAAAATATTAAATAATGCGTGCATAAAAACAATTTTTTTTTTGCTAAACACGTGTAAACGAAACTGAACTTTGAATAAAAGGTACTGTGTACATTAAACTTAACAAAAGTTCCGTGATAAATTCATTAATTCAACCGTAGTTAGATGCATACGGTCGTATAACCACAATAATCTTCAAAATCCGTTAAAATCTTCAAAGCATAAAAATAAAAAAAATTGTTCCTAAAAATAATAAAAAAAATTTTTACTAAGACTTTAAAGCAAAATTTTACGTTACTGATCAAAAAAAATTGTGATGGTTAAGAAATTAAGACGAAATGTGTAGAAACATTCTACGATGACGTCAAAGTCGAAACATTCAAACGGATTAATTTATACAATGCATGAATTACGGATTACACCTGCTAACTAGGACGAGATTCAACACTAATCATGGTTTAAACTGGTGATCTAATTTTCATACAATTTCGAAATGTTTATGCTTCTAAACGAAAAATATTATTATTTAAACTCATTTCTTAATCCTAATTCATTTTATAAATGTTACTAAAAAATAAAATAAAGATAAAACCTTTAAATAAGTAATTGAAAATTAAAATTAGAAAATCGATAAAATTATTAAAATTAAAATTATTGAATTAAATACATTTCCAAAATTCGTACATACTCGTACGATTATATATTATGCTCGCAATCCAACAATCCCAGTTAGTTAATAATCTAGAAATAATGGCTTAATCCTTAATCTGAAGTATGTACTCAGGTTAGTGCCTAGTTTTTCTGGAAATTCTAATGAACTGCATAAATTTATTCATCCTGCGATTTTATACATAAAACACTTCTTCAACAAGATTATGGTCAATTTTTAGATCTAATTAGACTTAAGCTTGATGGAAAAGCTTATCATCTAATGAAGTACAAAACAATTGATACATGGTTAAATTTTAAAAAACTTCTCGAAAATGAATTTTTTGAAACCAGAACTATTATGGGCATCTGCAGATGGAGCTTTCCTCTAATCGACAAATGAAAAATGAAAGTGTCGAAACCAATGCTTACTTCATGTCTTAAATGAAGCTTGTATTGCTTGTGTAGGGACTAATGAAGACGAAACCATAAAAAAACTTAATGCCAACATATAGCTTTGAAATCATTCTAAGAAGAGCTTGATGGTTTGATTAAGTTAATAGTAATAGCATGCCGTTTTATAAACCTTTCTGAAGCGATCAATAGAGAATGGATGAAGAGGCTACTCTCAAAAAAACATTAAATTTTTCTAGTAATAAATTTGATAACCGAAAAAATTCAGAATTTTGTAAAATTTCCAGAAGATCTGGCCACTCAAAAGAAAAATGTTTTAAAAATGTTGCTATCAGTCTAAATCATAATAATGCATCAACATCAAACATAAACGTTAGGTCTATCAATTCAGTTTCATCTATTCCTTATGCTTATTGCAAAAAATACGGTCATCACATTAACGAATGTTTCCTTAAAAAGCGAAGTGACGAGTCTAGATGCCCCGTTTCCTTCAAAAGTCCGAGACCTAACGAGTGCCTCCAGACCAAATATCAATTCACAATAAATGAAACCCAAACCACAAATCCTTCATTAACCGCTTTGGAAAATAAACTTTCGACGGTGGAATTGTGGAATTGAACAAAACCACTAATCATTCTAATAATACTTTTAATAACTACATTCATTTAAATCACGACATTTACAAGTTCAAAAATGTTCCTTTTATGGTAGATTCAAAAAATTGATAATGATAATCATAATCGAATGAATATACTTCAATCTGTTATCGATTGAAATCTATTGCTTATTAATGTTCCTCCCTTTAGACAACCTCATTCAACTAAAGAGGAGATTTTAAAGCAAGTTAACGACATGATGTCTCAAAAAATAGTCCATGACAGTGAGTACATGGCTTTCCCCTCTTTTGTGAGAGTTGTTGTGGATTATCGGAAACTTAATCAAACCTATCCTTTGCCTAACATGTCCGATATCCTCGACAAATTAGGCAAGGCTCAATATTTTTCAACCCTGGATTTACAGAGTGGTTACCACTAGATTAAATTGATACCTCATGGCCGGCCCAAAACTACTTTTAGCACGGACGACGGCCATTACGAATTCGTGTGTATGCCATTCGGGTTAAAAGGAGCACCTGCCACTTTCCAACGCATGATAAATAAGGCTCTTTGTGGATTAAATAATATTAAATGTCTTGCATACCTTTTCACATGGACTTCAGAATGTCAAGAGTCTTTTGAATCGCTTAAGAAATCGCTTACTAACCCTCCTGTTCTTCAAATACCTAATTTAAGTAAGCCGTATATTTAGACTTGTGATGTTAGCGATATTGCAATTGGTTCTGTTTTGCCCCAAGAAGTAAAAAATTCTGAACTCCCAATCGCGTACGCTAGTCGCGTTTTAAAAAAAGCGGAATCTAATTATTTTCCGACTAATAAAGAATTGTTGGCAAATTTTTTATTAGTCGGAAAATAATTAGATTCCGCTTTTTTTAAAACGCGACTAGCGTACGCGATTGGGAGTTCAGAATTTTTTACTTCTCTTTTTATTTCTTTTTCGAAATATGGACAATTTCGCATTTTCGACCATACTTAAATGGCCATAAATTCCGTCTTGTAACTGATCACAGAGCACTTATATGGTTGCATAATTTAGAATCGCCGAAATCTCGTGAAATTCGTTGGCAAATTTGTCTAGAAGAATATGCTTTTAAAATTGAACACAGGCCTGACAGACTTATACAAAACGCTGAATCTCTAAGTCGAATAAAATTGCCTACTGAGCCAACCTGATCCATTAATAATTGTAATATTATTACCTGATCGATGTCATAAAAACCTAATTCTGACAATGAAAATATCGATAAGTTAAATGTACTTTCGGGCAAACGAGAGTCAAATGATCACCGTGAATTAGAAAATGAAAATATCTCTCATAAAATTACATTTGAAAACAAAAAAATTGACACCTTAATAAGTCAGGAAAATACTAAAATTAAATATATAATAGACGAATCTGAAGTTAATCAATTGATTAACGAATTTTATACGTCACCACTTGGTGGACACCAAGGTGTGTATCGCACTTTTATTCGAATGCGGCAAAATTATAATTTCCCAAATATGCACTCGAAAATTAAACAATCTATATTAAATTGCAAACTTTGCTAAATTAATAAACATAGCAGACCTACTAAGCTCTAAAAAGTACAACAACGTCCTCCAAACTCTTGTCATCTTCAAATAAAAATAATAAATACATACTTACTCTAGAAGATGACCTTACAAAATACTCCCTTGCCTTTCCTATCCCTTCACAAGATGTAAATATTGTAGCCCAGACATTTGCTGACCAATTTATATGTGTGGATGGTATACCTGATGAGATCTTAACAGATCAGGGTACCAACTTCATGAGTAAATTGTTCACACAAGTTTGCAAATTACTGAAAATCAAAAAATTGCGACAAAAGCTTACCACCCTCAGAGTAATAGTGCTCTAGAAAACTTTCACAGAACTCTTGGTGAGTACTTGCGTAACGATGTTTTGGATTGGGACTTGTGGTTTACCTTACTTTAAATTTTCGTATAACACTACACCACACAGTTCAACTGGATTTATACCCTATGAACCTGATCCTGTTTATACTTTTGATGATTATTATCACGACCTTAAATATCGTCTGCAAACTTCCTTTACAGTTGCAAAACAGAAATTAATAGAAAAAAATTAAAAACTAAATCCTATTCTGATCATAGCATTAACCCTGTTCAATTTCAAAAAGGAAATTACGTATTACTAAAAAACGAGAACATATAAAGTAAATTATCTCCTCTGCGGCTTGGTCCATTCGAGATAGACGAAATAATATCTCCAGAAAATTCTTCCATTAAAATTGGAAAATTATCGAAGGTTCTTCATAACACCAGATTAAAAATTTCCCGAAACGAGTAAAACATTTATCAAATATATTTATTTAAGGATTGAATAAAATAAATGATTGAAATTTGTATATATGCATAAAGGTAATCTTTCATAAAGTTAAAAAATAATAATAATAATAATTTATATTAATGTATATCTAAATAATATGAATCTGTAGGAAATTCATGGAAGATCATATACGGTATTCACTTCAAACAATTGCACCTTACACATTTTTTTCAAGTGTTTAAGTACACTTCATTTATGATCTAAAATGTTGGGGTTATATGTTCTGATATACAAAAATCTTAAAAAAATAATAATAATAAAAGCGCGATTGCAGTGCTACCTACCGGGTCCAGTTATGAATCTAAACCACCCGGGGACCCGCTCAAATGCGAAATTTCATTAAAATCGGTCCAGCTTTTTAGGAGGAGTTCAATTACAAATACACGCACAGAAAATTTTGGGGTGGTGAAATTTTTAGGTTATATGTTTTAATATGCTAAAAATCTTAAAAAAATAAAATTTTGTCAAAAAATAAAAAAAGAATAATAGAACGCGATCGCAGAGCTACCTATCGGGTCCAATTTAAACAATCCAGGAATCCGAATCCACTCAAACACACATAAAATTTCTTTAAAATCAGTTCAGCCGTTTAGGAGGAGTTCAGTCACATACACACGTTCAGAAGGATTAGATATATAAATAGTAATAAAAGGTATTCCCTCCCATACCCCGAATAACAGCTTCCATTCGATGTTTTATTGATTTCACCAAAGTTTTGACCAAATCTTGAGGTATCGCCTCTCGTTTCTCTGCGATCGCCTGTTGCAACTCTTGGAGACTCGTTGGAGCAGTATTTCGGGCTTGAACTCTTTTTTCAGCCCGTCCCATAGCCACTCCATAACAGGCACATGCACCTCTTGAAGTTACTGGTACACTATACCAGCCGCATGCGGTCTCGCATTATCCTGCATGAACAGGAAGTTTTCACTAATAAACCCCTTCAAAAGGTACGATGTACTCCGTGAGTACTTACTTAATGTACCGTTGAGAAATCTGGCCTTTCGATCGACGGCCAGTATTCGCTCCGAAGATGAACACAAGATATATCTTCGCCCCCAGTGACATGCCTCCCCAGGACATGCATGATCAACCGGCATACGAGACACGTTTTTCAATGCAACGTTGTGCAAACCACTCTTCTGATCTTCTGTACACTTTTCCTCGCCTATCGTTGTCATGTAAACACATCTGCATTTGTCAGAGAAAAAGACTGTTCTCCATTGGTCTTCCGTCCAATCCAAATGCTCTCGAGCGATATAAACGCGGGCTCGTCCATGGACTGGGGTCAATTTCAACCCGTTTGCCAGTCTGGGCGCAGTCAGATCACCTTCTCGTAACACGAGCTCGGCCAGATCCTTGTCATCGCCTGTAGCTGCCAGTTTCTTGATATCTCTGCCCTGCTCGGCCAAGGAAAATCAGCTAAAATCTAGTAGTCGAGCCACTTTACTTTGGTTCTGCCCCGCATTAATTAGTGCAATCACTTAAGCGGCTAACTCTGGTGTGGTACTTATTTTCTTGCTCCGAATGAAAACGTAATCGATAGAAAACTGTTCAGACTAAGCGAATAATGACAATTCTATTAAAACGTACCATTTTATACCTGTCACAAGTTCCGCAACCGGTGCTACATGGAACGAGTGATTTTGGGTTGTTGTGTTCTATTGTTGTTTTTGTTCTGGTTTTGAACAGATAAACATACACGTGGTATCATTGAATAGGTGATGAAATGATCTTTAACTTGACATACTTTGATTCAAAACAAAAACATTTCGATTCGCGACCAAATTAAAAAAAAAAGAAAAAGATCCAACTGTGCTAATTTTTTGCACCAAAGTAAGTGTAGTGTGATGGTATTGCGAGTCTCCACTAGGTTAACATATTTATAAAATGTTTTGCAGGCTTGACAGAATTGCAAAATTTTACTTTAATATGTATCGCCTTTAGATGTTTTAGTCGTGAGAGAGCAGAAATGAACTTACAAATTCTCGTATTTCCATTTTCAATTCGTAATTGTCAAGCTTTCTTCCACAATTCTATAGATAATCACCTTCTTTGCCTACGAGCTTATTGTTCAACGAAAGTGACCACCCGATTCTGAAAATGTAAAAATTCTGTAGCTGCAACTTTATAGAAATTTCGTACAGAGGAAAAGATACAGTGTACTAAAAATTTGTATTCATGCTCTGTAACATTTTCGCCACTGTAAAAAATTCAATGTGAATTCGCCGCTGTACGAACATTGTCATATCATCAAATAATCGCGTTGTTTATATGGACATTAAAACGAAATGTCAAAGTTTTAGATACAAATTTCTTTTACACATTATTTTAAAATATGGTTGTTTAAGAACATTAAAATATTTAATTCTCTAATGCATCAATTTTTTTTAGCTAATAAATTCAGATTAGATTAATTTTATGAAAATTACCAATTCAACGTCAAAAATCGGTTTTGCTGTCCGCCCCCACCAAATACAATTGATGACAGCTCAATTCCCATAGACGCATCACTTCATGTGACGTGACTATATGTATCTTCCTGGTTACTAGATTTTAAAATCAAATTTACTAAATAATTTTGTGCAAAACTCTCAATGAAATTTTTTTAACTTTTAGTTGGCTTCATTAGTTTGAATTTTTTTTTATTTATTTGTCACGCCAAAATTTCAAGTGATAGCAGTCGCAAGGAAATATTTATAAAGCAGCATACTAAGATTTAAAAAACAGCCAGAACGACTTTATTGAACAATTATTTTGTAAGTTTCGATTTAATGATCTAGTAACCAGGGCTAGAATAAAATTTATCTCTGTTTCAATTTTTATATAATTTACCAGCCTGCTAGATTGCAACATTGTAATGTTTCTACTGTGTTTCTATCACGAAATAATTTGTTTTCGATACTTCGCATTTGTACTAGTAGACTATTATAGCAAGCAATAAACAAGAAATAATTGATAATTGAAATGGAAGTCAAATTAATTCTAGCTGAAAGAGACGTAGACTTCGATAAAATATCGCACATTGTGATGTTAGAACATCCCAGCACAGGAAGATGAGTAGTCACGTCACTTGAAGTGATGCGACTAGGGGAATAGGGGTGATAGGGTTCGCCTTTAGGCGGACTTATGCTATAAAATGAAAATAAATTCGAAATTCGAGCATGCTTTAAAATCGATAAAAGTTATGTTGACGTTTTTCAGATGGGAATGTGTATTCAAGAATTAATAATAGAATTTTTAAAATTTCTTGCTATTTGCTGCTGAAATTGATTGTTGACTTTAGTGCAAATTTCTGTCAAAATAACGTAGTTTAAGTGTTTGTCGTTTACTCACCAATGTTTGCAAATCTAATAAGTTTATTTAAAAAGTTTCCGACCTCAACATGAAGATGGCAACCATCGTCAACAAAAGTGAAGAAGTGTGTTTGAGCATGCGTTGAAAGGTATTTACCGAAATATCAGCAATTTTGTACGGGAAGTTGTTGTTTAACAATAATTTCAGTGAGATAATTAATGTAAGTGTTTTTATGAAAATGGACGCTGGTTGTGTACGGGGACTTTTCCAAAAATTGCAACCACAGAGGATAACATCGCTCACGTACACGAAATGGTGCGAAACAACTTTCGGATTAAAGTTATAGAAATAGAAATTGCTATGAATATGTCCAAAGATCGTGTTTGTCACATATTGAATGAAAATTTAGGTATGAGAAACCTGTCCACGAATTACGACTTGAACTGCTTAACCACCCTACTAACTCACCAGATCTAGCCCCAATATTCAAAACCTTGATTACCTTCGTAATCAAATATTTTGCAGAGAAAGACGCCGAGCGCTATTTGGATGAGATATAAAAATGGAAGCATCGCTGAAATAAAAATAAATTTGAAGAAAAAATGTCTTGTATCTTTGTTCGGTGTTAGGTCGGAAACTTTTCAGACAACCCTCATATTAACGATGAAACAATTTGCTTTATGTAACGGTTACTTTGTTTTGAAACGAAGGCTGATAACCTTTAAAACACATCTCGTATACCCACACGACATGACATGCGGTAGAAGGGAGAGGAAATGTATTGACATTTTCATCTCAATCAATATAGATAAATAAACTTCGTATGAAGCAAGAAAAAATAAATGGAAAACCTTTTAAATGATTACGATTAGAAAATCGTCTAGATTTTTTCGTTTAGATAATCAATTGACATTCAATTTTATATATACCTTGTTAATAAAATTGAGTTGTTTGTCAAATAGAATTTTGTTTAACTATTTACACGTTCAAGTTTATTTACCTTCCATTTGTGCAGTTTTATCTATTTTATACGAGATTTATATTTACTTTGATTGTTAGAGATTTTTTTTTTCACTCACCTACAACAAAATATAGTCGAGTTCGGATAAAAGTTGCAGTGACTGATAAACACCTGTGTAAGTATTTGAAATATAATATGAATGAATTCGGAGAATAATGAACCTGTCGCACCTGCTTTTAATTCAACATAAAATAAATAAATGTTTAGGTGGACAATGCTACTCTGTTAGAGTAATTTGTTTGTGAAGTTAAGGTGTCATAATGACATTTGTATTTTCATGATTCGGATACGATTTCAAAGGAAAAAGGATTTGAACTTTTCCAACAACAAAATTAAATGGGATTACAGTTTTGATCGTGAGAAAAAAAAATTATGACTGGATGAGTCCACGACAAATATTTTAATAGTCGCATATGTCCTTAAGGTCATTTCCATTTTCTGTCAAATTTGGAAATTCCCAGCGCTAAATATGACAGATTCACGTGAAATTTTGAGTATGTTCATATTTTGGTATTTGCTGGTAAACAATTTTGATATTTTTTATTTTGTAAATAATTGTGAAGGACATCGTCTGTCACCAAATGATAAACTGGAAAAAGTAAACATTAGCGCTTATCGGTACCCTCTGTTCGTTGGAATATAGGCTATGATTTTATTATTGTCATTATTATTTTTGCAAAATTCAAATTGATCAAATCGATGATTTTATTGATCAAAAGTATTTTTAGTTTTATTTTTGTTTAATTTTACAGCGGGGTCAACTCAGAAGCCAGAATTGGCATGAGATTTTGTTATATCATTTTGTTACCAGTTTCAGTTCGTTTTTGGAAATTCCACGGCTTTTTTTTGTGTTTTCGAGTAAAGTTTGATTGCATATTTTTGTGCGTCTAATGATAAAATTTGTGAATAACGTATTTTTGGAGCTCATGAAGAATTTTTACGTGATTATCACACCAGAAATCCCGTAGATCCGTTTCAAGCTTGAATTATATGTTTTACTTTGGGTCAGATGTGCTAAACTGTGCATTTCAAAACCCGTTTAGTTCTCTTCCAGAATTGGTCATTATTAAGTGCAGATTTTTCACCATCTGATTACGATCGGTGATGAAAGTGAACATAATTATTGTCTTTAAACTTTGTCACAGTGCAGATCTCATGGGCCGACCCATCTTCCATGTCCAGTACTATAAGCTGGCATTGAGCAACGCATTGTGCAGATGGTTCTACGTAAATCGGACCTATAGCCGTACGCCCTGGATTTAGCTACTGCGTCAGGTAGGACGTTAAAGGACGCGGTTCTCTGCGAAGAGTTGGGAGTGCATCGGTCCCAGAACAGATTGCATAATTAATAAACAAACAAAACATAACATTCAGCTAAACTAAAATATAATTTAAAAATTTCAAATTATTTTTTGGAATTTCAAATAAAAGTTCCAATTAAAACGTAATTTTTAAAATTTAAAAAAAAATTAAGCCAAGATTTTAAACAAATAAAGAATAATAAAACAAATAAAGATTAACATTTGCAGTTAATCTCTAGAATTTTAAAATAAATTTTTGAAAAATATCAATAAATATCAAATTGAAAATTGGTATAAATCACAAATAACAGTTTTTAATTTTTCATGTTTGCAACCAATTACAGAACTATTAAATTTTCCCACCCCTTCTTGCTTTGCGCTATCTAATACTAGAAAAATAATTAGTTTCAAGTCTACAAAAATCTACAGTTTTAGGAAATATTTCTCTGGAATTTTTTCCTACTTGAGCCAAATTAATTTCTTTAATTTTTGCAATTTTGCTAAAAATTTAAAAAAAATTTTTACTATTTTTAAGAAATCGTAAGTTTTGGAAATGAGAAATTTTTGAAATTTTATAAATTTTAAGTTGAATGTAAGATTTATAAATTTTAAAATCGGTTCGAAATTATTTCTTGAGCAAATTGCGTTTCTCAAATTCTAAAACAATTATGGTAATTGGAAATTTTTAAATTTTTAAATAAATCTAAACTCAAATTCCGAAAGAATATAATTTTAAAAACAACTTGCTATCCCCAAATAAATAGCAATGTAAATTTCTTTAATTGAAATATTTATTAAAATTGCCTTAATACTTAACCAAAATTTTAAAATATAAATTATATGCTAATAGGTCTGAGGAAAACAAAACAGGTAGATAAAGCAAAATATAATTTACGAATTCCAAAATATTTTACCAAATTTCAAAAAATTTAAAAATTTGTACTAAAAATTTTTGGCGGTTTCTAACAAAACAAATAAAGATCTTAATAAAATTCGAAAGCCTTCTTATTTTAAGGCTTAACTAAGACTTTAAAAATAAATAATTTCAAGTCTGAAAAAATATTTAAAAAATCTACAATTTTTGGAAATATTTCTCTAAAGTTTCAGTAAATTGAACCAAAAAAGTATTAAAATTTTTGCAATTAAAGATAAAAAAGATAATAAATAATAACAATTTAAAATAAAAAATAAGACCCAAAATTATCGATTTTTAAGAAATTGTAAATTTTGAAAATTTATAAACTTAGAAGGAGAAATAAGGCTTACCATAAATAAAATCCGAAGACTGCCATAAATTAATAAAAAATACTTATTAGTTAATAACGATATTCAAATTATTCAGAATATTTAAAAATTTTAAAAATTGAAAGGCATTTATATGTTAGATATTAACATCTTTTAACTTTTTAGAAATTGAAAAAAGAAAATGCTTAATTTAAAATTTTAAATAAAGTATTGCACTCAATGAACACGTTTCACTTAACACTTGTTTTTTTATTTCGCAAAAAATAGGATTTTTGAATATTTTAATAAAAAAAGTTTGAGCAGTTGTTTAAAAATCACTCGTTCGAGGTTATCATCAGGAAAAAAGTTACTTAGTAGAAACACTCCTGATGTTGACCTAACAAGTTGAAAGTGAAATGTGTTTATTAAGGATTAGTGTATTTCACCAAGTGCCTACGGCAAATAGCGTTAAAAGTATAAAGTATTACAATTTATTTTTTCCTTAATTTCATAATTTTAGTAAAATTAAAATATTTCCAATTTTAAAATCAAATTAAAACCCAGTATTTGGAAAATCGTATTTTGAAATCAGCTCACATTTTGTAATCGAACTTGAATTGAAGGCGAATAATAAGACGACATATTGCAACAACTTAAACTCAGCTCCACAAATAGCAGTGTACAGTTGTATAGTAAAATCAAAAATTAGTATTTCGAAACTTAATTTCAGAAACCGACAAGGTCAACTCTAGTTAAACAATTTAAATTTATTTAATTTAATTTTTAGCTTTTGTCGTTTTTTGCAAATGTTAAACTTTTCAACATTATTGCAAAAATTGGAAAAGCATTAAAAATCCGCCCGGGCTGAATGGGAAAATGGCATTTTTAAAATGCTAAGTACAATCCCTAACTAAGACAATAAGTCCATTTACACAGGCATTTAAAATGCTTTCTGACGTATACAAACCCGCATTCGATTTCATTAGCGATAGTGCAAGATCGAAGATATGATCAACGAAGATATAATTCTCCGAAATCAAATCAAATGACTTTCATTTTTCAAAATGTTAATGGAGAGTCTCCTCTTGAACGAGATCTTAATTATCGTTTGTAAATTATTACCGATTATGATTATCGTTTGTAAATTCGGGATGAATTTAATCCCTTTTCATCCTGAAAAAAATTAATACAACAATATTTTGTAGATGCTTGTTTTAAAGCAGAAGCAAACCGTTCTAATTTTGATGAAAAAAATATAAAATCTCAAGCAGTTTTACAATATAAGGGCCTTATGGGTTACTTGAAAAGTGAAGCTATTTCACGGAAGGAGTGAATCTATTTCCGGACATTCGTCCTAATTTAGTAGCAAAGGTCTTCAAATTAAAGTAGATCATTGAGTTACAAAAACGAGGACTACCTGATTGTAAGAAACGAAGATTTAAGAGAACATATAGAAACCATTGATAAATCCATTTCTTGTGGAGAGCAAAACCTTAATTCATCTTGCATGACCAATGAGATGTGCAACAAAAATTACCCAAAAAGCTATCAAAATGAATCGATAGTTTACAGCAACGACTATCCAAAAACACCAGCGAAGCACATATAGTAGTGCAATAATAAAAGGTAAAACAGTGGCTAATTCATGGATTGTCTCTTCGACCCACTTTTAAGTCTCAAATTTAACTGCCATTCTAATGTCGAATTTTGTGCGTCAATTCAAAGTGCAAAGTATTTATTTAAGAATATCTACCATTATTGGACCTATAGAAACTTCGTCCAACAAGGCACATAGTATTATGAAATGGTTAGAACGTAGATGGACTTGAGATATGTAGGTGTACCTAGGTCAGCTTGGTGCCAGTTTATGAATAGTGTCTGGAAACTCCGACACAGATATAGAAATAATTTTGTTTACGTTTGCTTGTTCTTCACGTTCCTTTAATCTTCCTAAGACTTGACAATAGTAACATATAGGTACAACATTTAAAGGAGCGTTTCAAAAACAATTTTTATCTAATGATGACACTATGGGGGGAACAATTTTTAGTAAATATGCCATTTCATTTGCAAGATCTATAAGCATGCATTTATATTAAGCATCTTTGTGATGATTACGTTCACCGCCGATGAATGTGAAATTTATGAGATAGTTTGGTTAAAGAGATGTTCAGACAAATCTAAAACTGCATGGCAAACAATGTGTTGCCTTTGGACTATCAACTCCTCCTCCAAAATGATGATTTTCCACGCCGATTATTTTTCATTGATGTTGCAGGAGGTTTCGGTAAAACATATTAATACAAAACGTACCAATTTAAATTAATTATATGGGTCGAAACTACCATGGCACACAAATAACATTTGTAAAAAAAATAAGGAAGAACCAGAAATCTTTTGGCGTGAAAACGATGCGACTTGGTGAAGAGTTTAGAAAAACGTTACCTGTAGTTGTACACGGTAGTTAGTCTGTAGTTGTTGCAGCTAATTTAAAATTTCATAGTCATGGAGAATATTTTATAGTTCTCAGCCTCCAGAATATCGTACATTCAGTCGAACCACAAGGTAAGTTTAATTAGGCGATCGAACTTAATCATCAGTTATGATTTATTCGGCGGCCGCTTCATAAGTCGAACTTAATTTTTGGAATCATCATAATTCTATTAAGAAATCTGAGAGAAAGGGAAAACTGTATTCATTCTCAGAAAAAAATCTAGCACCACCAGCAAATTGGCGTGGTAAAATGTGGTATTTTAAACGTCCCTTAAGCTAGCAGAACCCATACAGCAGAACATTACAAGATAGTATGGATAATTATAGGCTAATTATGGGCTAATTAAATGCCCCATTAAAAAATGTTGGGCTCCATCCCTACCAACTAAAGCGTGGGTTCTGCTAGCTTTAGAAAAAGTTAACAGAACCCATATCAAAAAATGATTTAAAAACAATTGGAAAAATAAAGGTTAATTTTAAGCTAATAAAATGCCCTATTTAAATTATTTTATTCGGGTTGATCAAGAAAATGCAAAAGGCTTTATCATTTCAAATCTAGCAGAACCCAAATCGAAAATCGGACCAAAACCGAAATTAGAACTCAAAACAAGATCTATTGACAATCAAATAATTTTAGGCTCGGTATAGGCTAATCAAATGCCCTGGTTTGTGGTAAGAAAACAGCGTAATATTATTTGTTTGCCAATTGATCTTGTTTTGCGTTCTAATTTCGGTTTTGGTCCGATTTTCGATTTGGGTTCTGCTAGCTTTGAAATGATAAAGCCTTTTGCATTTTCTTGATCGACCCGAATAAAAAAATTTAAATAGGGCATTTAATTAGCTTAAAATTAACCTTTATTTTTCCAATTGTTTTTAAATCATTTTTTGCTAGCAGAACCCACGCTTTAGTTGGTAGGGATGGAGCCCAAAATTTTTTAATGGGGCATTTAATTAGCCTATAATTATCCATACTATCTTATAATGTTCTGCGGTATGGGTTCTGCTAGCTTAGGGGTCGTTATTTTAACCCGTTCGGGTAAAATATGGTATTTAAACCGAGCCTGTGTTCCGTCATGGTGAATTAATGCAAAAATGTAAACTTTAAATTGCTTCTATCAGGAAAACATTTAGCTTATTCAAACGCAGTTTTTACGAAAAAAATTATTATGTATAAAATTGTTTGCTCGAAATAAACAATAATTACGGCTTTATTGCGGGCTTTTCTTTTAATTGTTTATTATAAATTTCACATTTTCAATTAGCATGTCACCAAATATTATTATAAAAATTTTAAGTTTTAGTTGATTATTTTTGATTAGCTTAATTAACGAGATTTGCGACGTATATGAAACTGACCCGAAAAACGCATTTAAAACTATAGGTGAGTTTCTACGCTTCAATTCATTAAAAAGCCTTTCAGCCCGAGAAATAAAAAAATAAAAGAAGAGAAAATAAAATCAATCTCACATACACAAAAACAATTTACATTTCAAATTTTATTTTTAATTTTAAATATTAAAATAATTAAAAAAGAAAGAAGATATTTGAAGTGTTTAAATCAAAAGTTTAAATCTAAAAATTTAAAAAACAATTCCTTCATATAAAGTTGATTTTTTTTATTATTATTTTTTTTTTAAATATTTTATGGAGAAAGCCGACAACTTTGGCTTGAGATATACAAGACAATGCACAATGGAACACATAACAGGGAAATCCAGACTACTTAGTGCCAAAGGAATCGAATCCGGGACCCCCGAATTACAGAGCAAGCGCTCTATGATATCGAGGGTGACAATAGACTGCAATTTTTTTTAACGTCCTGAATATTTTGGTTCGCAGAGGTTGACATATTTAACGATGTATAGCATTTGCATGTTTCAACGATCAATATAAATCACACAAATGCTCGTTCCCACACTATGGGGATAGGAAGCCTCCTCCTCTGGTTTATAGCGAATATTAAATCAGAGAAAACGCCGCTTATTCCCATTGTAAGATAATAGGTATTTGTGTGCTTGTGAGGTTGGCACATATAACTGTATATGAAATGAATAAGTACTGACCATAAATATTGGTCAGTACTTATTAATTTCATATACAGTTATATGTGCCAACCTCTATGAACCAAAATATTAAGGTCGTTTTGGAGGTCCCGGGTATGATTCCTGGTGTTGACAAAAAGTTAAAACTAGGCGTTTTAATGTGTTATGTGTTGTCGGTTGTTCTCCATAAAAATGTTTTAAAAAAAAAATATTAATGAAAAAAAAAATCAACTTTATTTGAGGGAACTGTGTTTTAAATTTCTTGATTTAAATCACACTTTAAATCTCTACAGCGGTACATTTTGCACTTTTAGACGTCTATTTTGTATGTTTTACTTCCAATAAAACTTTAAATTTTATGAGACCTTTAAGTTCAATTGGTAGATTACGAGCATATTTTTTTTTTTTTTTTTTTTTTTTTTTTTAAATTTATATTCTTAAAAAATATACATTATTTCATACAAGAAAATATTATTTCATTTAGATACTAAAAAAAAATTCACAAGTAAGTATTCTATTTTACTCTAGTATTATATAATTCTAACTATTTCTTTATTATAATCAATCTTAAAATGTAAATAGGAAAACAGCACAGCAATCCAAAACACCCCAACAACAAACAAAAAAAAATTTAATTAATTATTAATTAATTAAAAATTTAATTAATTAATTATTAATTATTTTAATTATTTCTCTATTTAAAATAGAGAAATGTTACAACTTGGACGGACGTGAAAAAAATAAGTTTCCATAC
The DNA here is from genome assembly GCA_932526605.1 of Nephrotoma flavescens. NCBI lineage: Eukaryota > Metazoa > Arthropoda > Insecta > Diptera > Tipulidae > Nephrotoma > Nephrotoma flavescens. Next base: position 225,995,949 of record OW052222.1, on the reverse strand, counting down.
AAAATGCATGTCGATACTAATCACTCAAATTAAGATATTTTTTCTTAACTCACTTGAGGGTTAAATTAGAAATTTAAAATGAAAAATTTGTTTTGTGTGTGTGACATTTGTGTAAATTCAATGTGAACCTTTTATTTTTACTTTCTTCTATGCTGCTATTTTTACTAGGAAAACTAGATGCATTTAAGCAAACAAGCGGTGCCTATTTATCTTTTCTTCTATTCTTCTACTATTTCAAAAGCCAAACGATAGTTATTTCAAAATTTTCATTTAAATTTATATAAATGAAAATTTTAAATAAATATCGTATGGCTTTTGAAATAATAGAAGATATACAAGGAATCGACACCATTGTTTTTATATTTTCGGGATAGAATTTGATTTTCTCCATAATTTTTTATTTTTCGGGCTGAAGGGCCTTTTAATGAATTTAACGGAGAAACTCACCTACATTTTTCAAGGCGTTTTCGAATGATTTTCGGATCAGCTTTCTATTCGTAAATATATGAATTGACATTTGAAAATTCTTCAACGTTACAAAATACTTAAATATACTCTACGATGTAATAAGAAACTGTAAAGTTAACTTATCATCTAAACATCAATATCAATGTCTCTACATATAAATCTATGAAAATTCATATACACTAATTACTACCTGTAATAATATCCTACCAACAATAAATAAAAATAATTTAAATATAAAACAATGAATTATTTAGGTCACAGGAATTTTCATTATTCAGTTTATTTATAAATTTTACCTCTCATATGTACTAAATACGATATATACGAGTAATATGGGTTTTCAATTAAAAGGTGTTCAATTATTAAATCTTGATATATTGATGCAAAATACCTGGGGAAATAAATTTAGAATATTAATTGTATTGAATTGTGTTTACATGTGTGTAAATGTTATGCGGTTTATTTATTGAGTAAATTGTGGTTGGGAACATTTTGTAATAAATATTAATAACAAATATTATAAGTAAAAATAAATTGGGTCGTATTGAATTGCCTAGCTGAAAATTTAAAAGTTTTCTAATTCTGTAGAGACTTGAGACGAAAACTAATTAGTTCAGTAAAATTATAAAATATAATTATGCAAATTTGCAACTATTTTCTTATGGTCCGGTGCCTTTATGTTCCTATAATAGTAATATGGGAAAATATATTTTTAAAATTTCTATAAATAAATAAATGTAAATTTATTGATTTTAAATTTTTTAAAGATGATGTACCAAAAGATAAACAATTTATCGCAAATATACTTCCCAAAAAAACATTTGAAAGATGGTATGTTTTTCAAACTTCGATTAAGGTTTCCTCGTATTGCCAAATATGTTATTATCTTATAACAACTAAGTTTACATGATTCTGGTTCCTATATTGTGGGAGAGTATATATATCTGTTCAGAATAAGCGCTAAATTTCAACTCCCTATATTGCTCTATACCACGTGTCACACAACATCTCTCCCTCGCAAAAAAAGTTTTTTCTATAAATCACATGAACATTTTTACTTATTACTTAAATGTCAAAATAAATTATTCAATAAATTATATATTACACATACGAGTTTATCCATATTGATTTAATATAGGATTAGCCGTTAAGGTTGAATATTTGTTATTGAGTGCTTCATTTGGTTTGTAGTAGTTACTAAATTCGATAACAAAGCAAGAATCAGTTACTTGAACATATAATTTTAGAAACTGGTACAATTCATAACAACCTTGAAAACTTGGATCTTTATGTAATGAGCCATAATCTTCTACTCACTATAAATATAAATAATAAAAGATAGGCAGATTACGCAATCATTTCAAACAAAAACAGAAATTTCCGTTTTAACTGAAGCACCAATTTCGCGAACGACTGGAGCTCACTACACTGTCAGTGGATGATCCTGGTGTTCCTTTTTCATATTTTCTTGAGATATTAAACTGTAGCTTAAGCTTAAATAGATTTAATACTCAATTCCCTTAGACGTATTACTACATGCGACGTGACTCTGGATCTTCCTGGGCTGGGATGTTCTAACATCACCATGTATCGATAATTTATCGAAGTTTATTTCTCGTTTCTGTAGAATAAAATTTGTCTCTGTTTCATTTTTTATATCATTTACCAGCCTGCTAGATTGCAATATTGTGATGTTTCTACTGTGTTTCTATCACCAAATAATTAATTTTCGATTCTAGAACGAAAATAAGTGAAATAGATATTGTTCAAATATATTTTAGTAGGTTGTGAGAGCAATAGAGAAGAAATAATTGATAAACGAAACAGAAGTCAAATTAATTCTAGCTGAAAGAGACGTAGACTTCGATAAAGTATCGAAAAATGGTGATGTTACAACATCCCAGCCCTGGTTACTAGATTTTAAAATCAAAATTTACTAAATAATTTTGTGCAAAACTCTCAATGATTTTTTTTTAAATCTTAGTTGGCTGCATTATTTTGAATTTTTTTCTATTTATTTGTCACGTCAAAATCGCTCCACCGCATGTGAGATGTTTCTGATAAGGTGTTACGAGGGCTTAAAGTGTTAGGTGAGAAGGCCGAGACCCGCGACCCATGGTTAATCCATATATGTACTGTTAAACAAGTTGGATCCTACTACCAAGCTTGATTGGGCTTAACATAGTTATGGAATGGATTTTCCAGCTATCAAAGAATTTCTCGATTTTTTGAACAAACAAAGCGATACATTGGAAAGTTGCGAAACCACGAAACGCGTAACTCTTCGCGTTACATTTGTAGAAACCCCTCATCAGGCTTCTAATTCACAGGTTAAAATATTGCACGCTAGTACGCCGACTGTAACCTGTTAAAAATGTAGCCAAAATCCTTATCTGCGAAACTGTGCAGAATTTCTACAAATATCCGTTGATTGGAGAAATTTCGTTGCTCAAAATAAATTATGTTTTATTTGTATGATGAAAAATCATCAATCACAAGCCGCTCCAGACGTCGATATGGTTTATGCAGAGCAAACCACAATACTACTCCTGCACCAGGACGTTCAAAAGACACAAACTAATGGTAAAATATTGAGCGCTGAAGTTTTTTCAAGTCCACCTGAAGAGTCAGATTCGGGATATTTAAACGTTGCTCATGCTATGACAGCCAAGCGGTTTGTAGCTTTATTACCAACAGCGGTCATTAGGGTTCTTGATTCGTCAAATAATTACCAACGATGCCGAGTGTTGTTAGATTCCGGAGCACAAGCATCCTTTATCTCGGAGGCCTGTGCACAAAGGCTGGCATTACCACGTAAACACGCGTTAATCAAAGGACTCACCTCGGGTACCGAATCGACGAGAAGTGTGATGTCAATCAATGCGGTACTGTTATATTCCGAAAGCGAAGCCATGAACATCGATAAGCTGCTTCTCTCCAAACTGACCAATTTTCTGCCATCTGGTGAAGCATATACCATAAATTTTCAGAAAATTAAAGTGTTGCAGTTGGCAGATTCCTATTTTAATAAGCCTGGAGTAGTGGATATGATTATTGGGGCAGACAGGTTTTTTAACATATTACAAGAAGGACGTCTAAATAACCTAGAGAACAATTTAATAGCCCAAAATACGATGTTTGGTTTGGATTGTGACAGGGAAACTAAGTCAACGAGCATTAGTGTAAATGTTGGTCTAAACGTCGATGAAACACTTAAGTGATTTTGGGAAATGAAGTTAAGTTGAATTTTTTGCGCCACCATAATGGCAAACTTATTGTGAAACTGCCTTTTAAAAAACAATTTGTACCTTTGGGAAATTCGCTAAATATCGCCAAAAAACGATTTTAGAGCAAAAATAAAAATTGCGATCACAGCTTATATCGAAAAAATGTATCGACAGGTTTTGGTAGCCGACGAAGATCAAGAATATCAACGAATCCTTTGGCGAGAAAATGTTAGTGGTCCTCTAATCCAGTATAAATTAACTACCGTTACATTTGGCATGGCTAGTTCAACATTTTTGGCGATTAGATCTCTTCAGCAAACAGCTCTTGATTTCAAACACCAGTATCCATTAATAACGGACGAAATCATTAGCAAATTTTATATAGATGATTATCTATCTGGCGCGAATACCATCAATGAAGCCAAGGATTTGAAATATCAATTAACTTATTTGTTACGACTCAGAGGATTTAATTTGCGAAAATGGAGATTGAACGCAACCGAATTGCGAGACCAACCTACACACGAGAAGGGAGAGTCTGGGAGAGTCTCTATGTGGAAATTATTGTTATATTACGATACGGCAAGCAAATGAGGTAAAGGCATTTCCATAAAAATGAGATATTACTGAATTTTGTTCTGGTAAATTAAGAAATTTTGAAAAAAGTGTGAGTAGTTTTATTTTAAATAAATTACGGAAATCAGGCACAATTTCCAAATTGAGAGTAGGGGTTTCCTTTTTAGTTCTGGCAAATCAAATCGATTTTATGGCTTGTGTAATTCTTGTTCAGATAAATTATAGATATCGTAAAGTTTGTTTGAAATAATCACCTTAGCCAGAATAGGCTTGGAAATGTTAACTTTAGATTGACACAAGCAAATGAGTCGGGAGCTATTTCAAAAAGGTAGGGGACACGTATCCTTTTTATTCCGTTAAATCTAATCGATTTTATTGGTTTGAGTAGTTTTAATTTAGGTATATATTGAATATTGAAAAGTTACTCGGAAAACTTTACTATGTGCAAATGTCAGCCTTATAGGTTCACACAACCAAATTAGTTAAGAGCCACATCCATAAGGAGAGAACAGATAACTTCTTTCGTTCTCGTAATTCTTATTCATTTTATTGGTTTGAGTAGTTTTAGTTTAGAAAAATTCTGGATGCTGTAGTTTGTCAAAAAATTACAATATGTACACATGTTAGAAATGAGTCAAAAGCCTTTTTCCATGAGGAGGGGACAGATAACTATTTTCGTTTTCGCAATTCTTATCGAATTTATTGGTTTGAGTAGTTTTAGTTTAAATAAATTCTCAAAAAAAAAATGTATGTCCCATTCAATTAATAAAAAAACTTAACTCATTTGATTATGTCAACCTAAGGCTAATTTTCATTATGATATCCAGAATGTTTTATCTAAACAGAAACTTCTCAAGTCAATAAAATCGATTAGATTTACAAGAACGAAAAAGGATACTTTTCTCTTTCTTTTGGAAATTGCTCTTTAATAATGTGATTGTGTCAGTACTAATAGGAGAAATATTCTCTAATACTAATAGGAGAAATATGTCTAGTTGGCACTTATCGTTGACGTATTTAATTTATCTTATATCTTATGTGGTTGGGCTCAGACCAAACATTACATACGAGCGCACACGCTGTGAAGAAAACTTTAGTCACGGATAATAAGTTGAAAAGAATTATTTCAGATCAGCTATACATTCAAAATAACTAGGAAACGTATATAAGCTAATCTATAGTCTCATCCACCATAGATCATCAATACCATTCTCCCATCTCAATCTTTAATTGTTATATACGAGGGAGTGCTAATGCTACTTTCGATACCAGACTACTGCTTAATTTTCGTAAAATTGATTTCGACAAAATCAATAATCTATTGTACATTATCACACTAGCAAATAGATTAGCTGTCCTCCGTCTCCGTGGTACAATAAACATATAAGAAGAGAGCGTAGTCTGAGAAATACATATTGGCAAAAACTTTAAAAACTCAGTTGAAGGTAAATATATCGAGGTGAGGTTACCACGACGTTTGAAGTTTCATTTCGATCTAATGAAACATTGAATTTTATAAATGAAAAAATTCGGTTATCTCATAAGACTGCAGTGACCAAACTACACAAAAATATCGAAAATACTTTACATTTTGTAAACTTTGATTGTGAACCATGATTCTAGTGGGATTTGACTTCAAAACTGACTTCAATCATGGAAATATTTTTTTTTAAATAATTCCACCATAATTGCACCTCATCACAATAATCCGTTTCAAAATCTACTTTCATATCGATATAATTTTATTTCGATGAATTGCAAAATCTCAAAAGTAAATTCATTTGGGACTCGAAAAATGTGCTCAAACGAATTGTGCGAAAATACAATTCATCGCAAAAATTCATAGCAACTAAAATATTCCAACTGTTGGCTCAGATGTGGGCAGTTTCCCATGATTTTAGGCAAAAATGAAGTTTTGTGCAATTGCTCACCGTAGCCTAGAGATTTTCTAAATGAATTTTTATGATGATTCGAGCATTTCACAAGTATTCACGATTTTGGAAGATCACTTGATGAGAATATTCATCAGGTCGATGTGAATTGTTCAGTGTATAAGTGTTTGTATTACAATTATTCTTCTATGAAATCATTTCTAAAAATAATTGTTTGTCGCACTTTTGTAATTGTGTTAAATTGTGTTGCGCATAATTTTCGGGTTGTCTCAGAACTTATCTAAACTAAAACTACTCAAACCAATCAAATCGATTTGAATTGTGAGGTCGAAAATAATGATAACACTCTCCATTTGGAAAAGGCACTTGACTGTTATCTTTAGGCAATTATTCCTATATATAGTGGAATTTGCCGATAGACTGTTCGAACCATGCTCTATATTACTTACATCAATGAGATCTACCCAACAAGTGTAGCTACAAAATAAAAATGTTTTGGGAGTATAACTTAGTTTTTTGGATATTTTTTGCAGAAAAAACACGTTTATTTCTATAAGAAGTGATAAATTTTACTTATATCAAAATATTTTCCATCGTTATGTATAACTTTTGGCCATCTTTCTGACAATTTATGGATTCTGGCCTTTTGATGCCATTTTTTGATTTCTTCATGGGTTCTGAAGTGCTGGTCTTGAAGATTGCTTTACATTGTTCGGAACAAATAGTAATCTGATGGGGGACAATCTAGAAAATAGGGAGCATGCGGTGGAATTTCCCATTTAAGTACTTCAACGCATTTTTTACTTATTTTGCGACATGTGGTCGAGCATTGACGTGCAGCAAAATCACTTTACGCTGTTTGTTCGCTGGAATCGAACGATTTTTGTTCAATACATGCACAACATAACCTTACTTACACAGTTTTGCTGTTGATGTGGATGGTTTCTTTCTCTGGATAAACCCATGATATTTTGTGTTTAGGGTTATGGTAGTAAATCCACTTTTCATCGCCAGTTACAATTTGAGACCAAAAATGCCATCTTCGGTGTCTTGTAAGCAAAGACTTGCAAACGATTTTCAATGTAAGCTTAGTCAGTTCATGTGGTACCTATTTTCCTCTTTTTTGAATCATCAAGTTCTTTTTCTGTTTGAGCTGAGTTTTCCTTCAATAATACTTCCAATTCTTCATTTTCGAATTTTTTTCGTTGATCAGAACGTTTTTTATCACTGACATCAAAATTACCACTTTTAATGCAATCCCGCAAATGCTGTTTTGTTGATACGAAATTCGACAAGTGTAAACGGGATTAAAAAATATGTTGTTTACGCTTGTTGTTTCAAGAATAATGACAAACTAAATTTTAATGTGGAATTTCAACACTTTAAATCGCCGTAGGTGTCATTGTAACAGAATGTTTAGTACACAAGTAACGCCATCTCTTAGAAAATCCAAAGTAATGCACCCGATAGTTACAGAATTTAACAAAAGATGTAGTCGTACACAGAAAAAATATGGCAGAGTTAAATTTATAAATATTTTAATTTATATGCCACTTTTAAAACCTAAGAGCAAAAGGGAAAATTTTTACGAAGTTACAAGGCAAATAAGTATCTTTAGAGTGTCATTTTATTAACTAACTTTTCCAATTAAAGTTTATATGAATTAATTCGTAAAGTATTTAAAAAATATCGAAAATAATGAAATAAATCTGGTTGGTTTTGAATTAAGGATTTTAAAATATTACTAGTATATTAAAAAACCGAAACGTTGATGGCCATTACATATAACTCTAAAGTGGTATAGAAAAATAAGAGTATTCTGGCATTTTACTCTTACTGCATTCATGATTAATTGTGCTATGCGGTAAATCAATCCGACCGACCCTCAAGGAATATGCTATCAATTTTACAATAGTGGGGAACACATAATTCTAGCCATTAACACATAATTCTAGAAGTGTGTAGAAAAATCAATCCAAACGTATAGACTTTCCAGTTTCTTCAATTATTGAAAAATTGATAGCAAATTCTTCGAGAGTCGGATCGAAATGTCGCAACTCACAAATAAATCACGAAATCAAGTATAAAATGCCATAATACCCATATTATTCTAGACCACTTTAGATGTCAACATTTCGTTTCTCACTATACGAGTAATATTTTAAAATCCTTAATTCAAAACCAACCAGATTTATTTCATTATTTTCGATATTTTTTAAATTCTTTACGAATTAATTCAATTAAACTTTAATTGGAAAAATTAGTTAATAAAATGACACTCTTAAGTTACTTAGTTGTCTTGTAACTTCGTAAAAACTTTACCTTTTGTTTCTTAAATTAAAACAATTATAATTTCAACCCTGTCACATTTTTTCTGTGTACGACGACATCTTTTGTTAAATCGTGTAACTACATTTTGATTTTTTGTTAATTTGCGTAGCTGCACTTTTGTTAAATGTTAAATACTTCACTCCGGTTTTGTGCATCATTGTACACTATATGATTTTTCAGCCGGAACTTTATAATTTCGGACGGAATCTGATAAATCCGGCCAGAACGGTATAACAGTCAGACCAACTTAGGCACAAGCAGCACGAAGCATTGTGTATCCTTGTGTATTCAGCCGGAACCTTATAAATCCAGACATTTAAGCTGGACCCATACCATTTAGAGCCAAACAAACTATGGCACAAGTAGCACAATGGATTGTGCATTACTGTGCTTTGTACAATTTTTCCACCGGAACCTGATAATTGCAGCCAAAACGTGATGATAGCCAGGGCGATATAACAGTCAAACAAACTAACACGATGCTTTGTGCATCATTGTGCACTATATAATTTTTCAGTCGGAACCTTATAAATTCAGCAATATATGATTTTTCGGTGGAAACCATATAATTCCAGCTGGCACCATACCAGACAACGAAACCAATTATGACACAAGTAGGACAATAGATTGTGCATCATTGTGCACTATATGGCTTTAAATAATTTTATCGAACCCAATGAAATTACTTATTGCGTTTGATTTTGTATTGTAAAGATTACTTTATAGCTGTATATTGATACCGTTTTTGCAAATAAATCGAATATAAAAAACAAAGCGTTTATTTTCGTTAATTTGGTCTAACAGTGTAATTAATGAACATGTGCTGTATTAAAAAATTCTTATTGGATTTGTATGTGTACACGGGATTTTTAGTAGGACACATTTCACAATCGTTTTGTTGTTGTATGTTCACTTCGTTGTATGTTTACGCCTCTCGATTATCAGCGCTGATTTGACACCGATAAATTTGAAAACTTTATTAGTCCAATAAAGGGCTAGAGGAGGTAAAAAATAAAACGTACTTTTATAAACAAAGTTAATTCCAAGGTCCAGGTACAAAATTAGTAAATACCGTCATATATTGTAACATACAAATAAGTATTTGTCCTGAATTCACGCTCAAAATCTCAATTAGTCGTCTAAAAATTAAATAAGGCACAAACAAATCAATTAACAAATTATCGATCGATTGCATTTTGCGTATTTATTTTTATTCCTAAAATATTAACAAATTTGATTGCTATTTACAGAAAACATAAAATTTCTTTTAAATAAACTTTTTTTTTTTTTATTAAAACGTCAATATTTATTTAAACCTCGATTTGTTTTAAAAATTCATCTAGATTTAATTTTCATCATCGACATCATCCAAATTCTATGAATTTTCGTTAGCAAAATATAAATAAATAATAAACCCGAATTGAAAGTGCTCTGTCTGTATACGGGTAACAAGTAGTAACGTAGAGTTGATGATATCGTAGGAGGAAACAAAAATAAAAATTAAATTAAAGATTTACAATCAATTTTCTTATCTAAATATACATCTTTATAAAGTATATGTATAAAGAAAATAATGTATAAGACGAGATTTGTATATTTTCGAAAAATCACGTCTGACCACAATTTTTGAAATAAATACCACAGTAAAGTGTCTTCGGTTTTAAGTTTTTTTTACATTTTCTGTTTGTGTACAGATAAAAGATGCAGATGGAAAATTATATTTAAAAAGAAAATATTGTCTTAAATATTATTATTGAGATGTATAAGTACATGAAGAATTTCCACTACGTACGTATAAAATTGAAAATTGGAAGTTCATAAAAATTAATTCAGTGAAGCATTTCTTTTAAAAATACAAATACAAAAATAACACTAACTAAATAAATAAATATTTTTTTTATCTACAATAATATGCTAATTTAAATAAATAATTTGAAATTATTTGTTATTGTTTTTGTAGTACAATTCATCTGTTGAAATAAATAATTTTCAATATTTTATGTTATCTCTTTCAATTCAATTAAAGTAAGAAGTTTTTAAATACAATATTTTTCTCTCTATGTAAAATATCAATAAAGACGGCAGTAGAAATTGGGCAAAGATCTCTAAAAAACTACATGAGCAGACAGCACTCTATTAGCTCAGCCTCTTTGTCAATGTAATATCGTTGAAGGCATCTCAATTGAAAAATTCAAATTCGTTGTTGAATTCAATAGCAGCAACGGATTCGTTAATTTTTGATATACTGCATACCTAAACCCAATTAAACCGAAGAGAGCTGTGAAACCAACGTTTAATCGCACGTTTCCAAAAACATTTGCACGTTCAATCTTCGTTATTGGCGAATGGTTTTTTTAATTAAGAGAAATATAAATCGTTACTAAACGTGTTATCAGAAAACACTTCGCAAATACAGTGTTAATAAATTTTGCGGAATTAACAATCCCGTGAGTTCGTGAAGGATCATTGGAAGGTTGTTTATTAAAGAGCAGCAACAAACGCTCCTATAACTAGAGTAGAACGGGGGAGACTTGAAATGTAACGTTTCAGTATTTAAATAATTTAATTTTTAAAAGCTTGTATGCAGCTCACGTGTAATGAAATTTTCACTGGTGTCCAAAATTAAGCAGACAATATTCCATGAATAAATTTTGTTTGTACAATTTGAAATGAAGAAATATCTAAAATTTACCTGCAGATAAAAACGCAGTGAAAAATGTGTAGAGTTAAACAGAAACCACTATATTTTAATACGAAACATACCAATTCCACTATAGCTAAACTGCGTACAACAATATAAAATTTAGCACCTTGTTAAAGTTAGCCGAAAGATTCCAGCCGAAAGATAATGCAGGTAGTGTCTGTGCTATCCCAGCCGAAAAAAATATATGATATGATTTTTTGATAAAGCAGTCAGTAGATTATATATAATCCGCTCCTACGTGCGGCACGCAGTGCGACATGTTTGCTGATCCCGGCTTCTACGTCCCCCTTGCAAGGTCCATGTCAACCTGTACACTGACATGGATGGGTTTAATATTTTTTAGATTTAATTTAAAGTAATTTGAAGCTGGATTGCTGACGGCTATTCCGCCGTTCTAAAAGTGACGATTTTGACATCAAAAGCAAGGAACACGAAGGGTATAAGTAAAATTTGAAGACGCTGAGTTGGAGCGATTCAAAACCGTCTCAAGACCATAGGTATGGTGCAAAAACCAGGAAATTGTACATCGTATGATCTCAAGCCAAGAGACGTCGAATGCCGATTATTCACGTGTGAGTAACTGCTCCAAAGACAAAATCGGAAGGGTTTTTTGCATCGAAGCGCGACGGGGGACGAAAATTAAATCCACAACGACAACACAAAATTCAACTTTCAAACCGTATATTCTGGACAATAAGCTGCTAATACAAGACACAAAAAATTATCCCCCCCTTGTTGGTGGAAAATTTATTCTTTAATTCTTTGTTGTTTTTGTAAATGCTAAACTTTTCAACATCAATGTTAAAATTGTAAAGGCTTGAAGCTGCCACTTCGTGTACATACATTTTTACCAAATCTCGCAAGGATCTGCCAATTAATGGAAAAGGATGAAGTTAAATTTCAAATAGGGAATCCGCCTGGAATGAAAAGATGCCAAATTTTAATAAACTCATCTATTTTATCGAAACTCTATATACTTTTCAAAATATTTATAAAAAAGGGAAAGCTTTATGAAAGCTGCCACTTCCGGTGGAACGATGTCTTCCAAAAACTACTGGAGTCTCCAATTTTATGGAAAAATGGATGTGTGCATTTTTTTTTGAACTAAAACTTTAAAAAACCTTTTATGGCAGCTGTTTCTTCCGGATAAAAAGAGGTGAATCGATACACTCACTTCGGAGGGACACTGCATATCAAAGGTGTGAAATAAGGAACTGAATAAAGAATGAAAAAAGTTATTGGGTTATAAAAGAGCTGATGTCGGGATAAAGAAGCAGGGACGAAATGATATTTTCCTAAAATTGTACGTAAAATTGTTGACTGGAAATTGAATTTTTACAACGTAATAAAATCCAAGAGACATGGAAAAATGTTCCAAAAATTAATGCACCAGAAAACATCGATTTTGCTCTATCAAAAGAAAGCTCTTTGAACGAATTAATCATCAAGATGAACTCAATGAATGAATTTACGAAAAAATTAAATTCGGTAATGGTAATAATATTACCGAAAACTACCACTTCTTTCTTCTTTGCGGAATGGAATAACTGGTGGGACTCAGGGCCAAAATCTTTTACAAAAAGCAGATATGGGGCGCCCATGTTATTAATAAATATTTAACTTCGTTGTCACAATATCGTTAGGAAAATTAAATGCAGAAGTAGAGGCACGCTAAAGGTATAAATTTGTCGGATTAAAGCTATAAAGTTGTCAGATGGTCATGTCTTACTTTCTGGAAAATCAAAAAAAATCGTTCCGTGGCAAACTTCCATAATTGGGCTCTGGGCCAGATACATCCGCCTAACTCGTATTTGAACTAAAATTGCATTTAAATTTGGGACGTTAAAAGTATAAATTGACCGGACTAAGACTATGAGGTTTTGAAATGATCATGCTCTTGCCTTAGTCTTAGCAAAATTAGAAAAAATCGTTCAATGGCAACTTTGCGAAATTCGAAACTAACTTGAACTAAAATTACATTTAAACGTTAAAAGTATAAACTCGTCGAATTAAGGCTATATGGTTTCGAGATTTTCACACTTATGCCTTCCCTAGGGGAAAACCCTACAAAATCGTTCCATGTCAACTTTGCGAAACAAGGCCCTCGACCAGATATGTCCATACAACTCGTATTTGATAGAAGACACATTTAAATTTTTCACGTTAAAACTATACATTTGACGGATTAAAGCTATAAGGTTTTGAGATGGTCCCACGCTCGTGTTAGTTTTTTTTTAAGTATTAATTGTCCAATGGATTTAATGTCCTTTGATTGTTAATTAATACCTCCTTTTTCATTCACGCGGATACCACCCATTTACACAATTACAGTATACCACCTGCACATTGCAAGCTCGATGTCAACCTGTAAATTGACATGGACGGTGGGTTTGCGCTGAATTCTGCACTCCAACAATGGGTCTTAGTTGTGACAATAATTCGCTTTGCATCCAGCCTCTGGTGGAATTCGAACCCAGTACCTCCCGGTCCAAGTGCCGAAGCTTTAACCACTGCACCAGTCAACTCATTCGACAACTAAAATTTTGAAACTAAAATTTTATCTAAATGTAGAACGTTAAAAGTAGAAATTTGTCGGATTAAGGGAAGTTTGGTTTTAAAATGATCAAACACATCCCTCACTTTAAGGAAAATTAAGAAAAAATTACATTTAATATAATAAAAAATATCCTGTTTTGCTCAATGTAGAGTGGGACTCATCCAATTTATTCATTTGCCTGTCAACTAAGGCGATGCACAATGAACTGGTGAACTGATTCGTGCAAAGAAGAGGACTGCGAAAAATTAATTTTTGCGATAATGCTAGAAATTTGGTAGGCGCCAGAAGAAACTTTGATGAAATGTTTGCTATAATTACATCCAGAAAACATAACGAAACGAGGAACTATTTAGACGAAGAACTACACTTGTTATCCACATCGAGGCAGTTGTAAATTTCAGGTCAAGCTGCTGCTGACATGAACCGTTAAACACCTGGATAATTTCTAATTGGCGTTCCTTTATTAGAGGTGCCTGACGTAAGCAACACTGAAGGTTCAGAAGAGTTAAAAGAGCTTCCTTTTTAAGCAAAAAAAAAGAATTTATTAGCCGTGTTATCAGAACACACTTCCCGAATACCGTGTTAATAAATTGTTGGGAATTAAAAATCTAGTGAGTTCGTAAAGGATCATATGGAGGTTATTTTTTAAAGGACGGAAACAAACGCTTTTGTATCTAAATTAGAACGGATTAATCAACATAATGAACATATTCTTAATCAATGTGCAAGTCATCGTGACGTGCAAAAAATGGATAATCAACAAATAATTACAAGACAAACTGAATCTTCATCTTCAATAGAATCTAGAAATGTGCTTGATAAACATTTTGACATAGAAATCTGTAGTATTGACAATCAGATATTTAGTAATCAAGGTATTTTCGAAAAAGAAACCTCAATCTCAAAACTAATCTGCAACAATAAATTGAGGATTAACAAACCTCAAAAGTGAACGTGTTTGTTCGTTGAAAATGAATATAGAAAATTAACTTTACTTCTTGATAATGTTAATTTTAGGTTAAATACTGTTGAAGAAAGTAGGTTGGTTCGTAATATTGAGAAAAGATCCCCATCCCATGAAGGAATTTTGCCACCTGCACGGTGATCCATGAACTATCTCGGTTCAAGATCTTGTTATATGTCAACGTGGGCCAGCCATCTAATTCCGTTCGATTTAATGAATCGGATAATATCGCAGTCTTCACGGAGACGCTTTATTTCGTGCTTCGTGCGAAACTGGTATTTGTTGTTCGTAATCTTAGCGGCACCATAAATAGATCGCTTGATTTTCCTTTCAAAGGTACATAGTAATCTACAACTATAAGTGGTCAAGGTCCAATAAAAGACAAAGTGAATACAAGATTCAATACCGGCTGATATGCGGCAGACGTCATTAGCTTCCACAAAGAATCAAGCTTCGCTTGAATTTTTGGACGATTGATCCTATCACATACCGTTGAAAGTCTATGTATAGTGGTGAATGGTAATATTGTACTCCCAATATTTCTCCAAGATTATCCTCAACGTGAAACACTGAGCGAAGGGTGATCGGCTGAGGGCAAAAACCAAATTGTTAGTCACCAATGACATTTCCGGCAAAATGAATGATTGTGGCAAGAACTACATAGCAAGCACTTTATATACCAATGTATCTTTCACGCTGAAGATGATCGCCTTAAGTAGCGGACAAATGAGAGCGGTACTCCATTCCTACGGTGATTCCTTATGGTACTTTTTAATAGTTATAACTCTTGAAATAGGGGTTTTCTTTTTACTAGACCCAATCGTTTTCTAAAAAAAAAAGCTAGGCGAAACCGGGTTTAATAGTCAAAAGTTTTGGAGGTAAAAATCGATGTAAAAACCCTTTGTCCTAAGATACTTCAAAGAAGTGAAAATTTTTGGAATAGGTGATTTAACTTTGTACTAGACCCAAGCAAACAAAAAACGTGACTTTTTCGGGAAAAATAGGGGAACGAATAAGTTTAATAGGGGAACGAATAAGTTGTAGAGATAAAACTAGATGCGAAAACCGTTTGCCTTAAGATACTTCTATGAGGTTACAACTATTAAAATAGGCGGTTTCACTTTGTGCTAGACAAAATCCAACTAAAAATCAAGAATTTTCGGCAAAAAATTAGGGGAAAACTGTGATTAATAGTCAAAAGTTTTAGAGGCAAAAATTGTAGTAAAAACCCCTTGTCCTAAAATACATTTAAGCGTGGAGTAGGTATTTTCGCTTAGTCTACATTCAATCAAACTAAAAAAAGACTTTATTGGAAAAACTAGGGGAACTCTGGGATAAATAGACAAAAGTTGTAGAGGTAAAATATCGAGGTAAAAAACTTTTTCGAAGATACTTCTAAGAAGTTACAACCTTTGAGAAAGGTGTATTCACTTTGTACTATACCGAATCCAACAAAAACCATGGCTTTTAGGAAAACTTGGGAAAAATCTGGTTTAATAGTCGAAAGTTGTAAAGGTAAACATCGAAGTAAATTGACCTCATTCGTGAGATAATTCTAAGAATTTAAAACTCTTAGGGTAGATATATTTACCTAGATAAAGTGGGGGACCCAATCTAACTAAAAATTATTACTTGCCGGAAAATCAAGGGGAAATCATAGTCAAAATTTGTAGGGGCAAAACTCGACGTAAAAAGCCTTAGTTCTAAAGTACCTTTTAGCATACGCTTGGACTATATGTTTTTACTTTAAACTTGAGCTAATCCAACTAAAAAAGAAGACCTTTTCGAAAAAAAATATGGCAATTCAGGGTTTAATAGTCTAAAGTAGTAGAGATGAAAATTGATGTAAAACCATTTTGTCCTAAAATATTTTTAAGCTTGGGGTGTTTTTACTTTGAACTAGACCCCACTTTGAGCTAAAAAAGAAGACTTTTCCCGAAAAACTAGGGGACCACTGGGTTTAATAGTCAAGAGTTGTAAATCCTTTGTCTTAAGATACTTCTAAGAGGTTACAATTTTTGAGATAGTTGTTTCGCACGAACATGGTTTTTTCGGAAAAACTAGGAGATCTATGGGTTTAATAGTCAAAAGTGGTAGAGGTATACATCGATGTAAAAGCCCTTTGTCCTAAAATATTTTTAAGCTGGTTGTCGGTATTTTAACTTTGTACTAGACCCATGCCAACTAAAAACATAAATTCTGATTCTAAATTAATTTTGCAACATTATCGGTACAGATAAGTTTTCAAAATATAAACGTGAAATTTATTTTTTTAAAAGTTTTTCAGTAAAAATTTAGTCCCTGTACAGAGCCCAGCCCATACAGATTGATTGATCAAGATTAAATTTCATACTAAATTTTTTTTCATAAATTGCGAGATCTCAATGATTTTTGGCCGAGGTCGGCCCACCGGCAGGGGCAGGTAAAGTATATAACATTTACGTAAAATCGATTAAAATACAAATTAAATTTCAAACAAAAGAAGTTCTGATAAAAAAAACTTTATATCACCAAAATTCGGCATCTCCACAGACTGCAGCAGCTCGATTCTGGTTTTCCTATAGAAAAAAGAATTAGGAAAAATATTTTCATAGTATTTTTGTCACAAAAAGCTTTTTTCTGGCATACTATGGTAAACAGTTAGCGTACATTTTTTCAAAAACAAAATTAAATTGTGAATTTATTTCCCATCCAATTTCGATGCGGAAAAAATATTTTCTAAATTATAAAATTTAAGATCAAACATGATTTCTCAGTAGCCCAAAAAATGATATTTTTGACAAAAACGCTATGTAAATATTTTTCCTAAGTCCTTTTCCTATAGGAGAAATTAAAATCGAGCTGCAGAGACACTATTTTGACTTTCCCTGGGAATACGGAATTGGGAAAAATAGTTTCGTAGCTTTTTGTCTAAATTATATTTTCTTGGAATGCTGTTGGAATTAGTTGGGTGTAAATATTTTCGAAATAAAGTTGTTTGGGAAACTTTTGTTCCACAAAATTTCTATAGGGAAAAATAATTCCCAATATATCATTGTTTCACCACAAAATATTTTCACCCACCGACCAAATGTCACAGTGGTTAGAGCTTTGGTGTTTGGATTGGGATGTCTCGAGTTCGAATCGCGATAGGGGCAGGATGCAAAGTGAAATTTCATCAAGAGATTACGATCTGTGGTAAACTGTAATACATCTTTGACCCCCTGTCGGTGTGTAAAACCCATGGGCCGATGCATTTTCCATGCCAGTATAGGCTGTTAAACGAGATCGCATAGTTAACAATAAAAAATAAAAAAAGGAAAAAAGAAATATTTATTTTTATTTCAACAGTAGGCCAGAAAAATATAATTTAGACATAAATGCTATAAAAACATTTTTCCCAATTCCCTCCACTTTTTTCCCCAGCTATGTGAATATGGTGCACATCAGAAGTGACAGCTTCCGCAGAAGCTTTTTCAATTTTGAAATGAACATTTCATTTGGAACAAGGGTCGGACTTGTTCGTTTTCTGAAATTTAAGCATTTAGTAATAATGATTTTCGCTTATGCAACACAACACGACAAATCCGGTTGGTTCAATTTTTTGATCAAGATCTACGTACCTTACCCTACCCCAATTGAACCCTTCCATTTTTTATAATACGAAATTTTAAAGATGGCTAGCGATTTTATTACAACGTTTATAATATTCAAATGCTTGAAAAAGGTTTCAAAAATTACCGCACCAGAAAACATCGAGGTTGCTGTAATACCGAAAACTACAACTTTTTTACAACCTCTCGATGGAAAGCAGAAACACCCAGTAGTAATAAGGCGATCAATTAAATGTTGCGGTGTAGCTAAAAAAGAAATCTCAATATCGCTAGAAAAATTAAATGCAGAAGTAGAGGATAATTTTATTCTGGAAAGGACATCCAAAAATTCCGATGATGTTGAAGAAATGATTGATTTTAGTGGTTTTTTTTAACGATAATCGATTAATTCATAAACGCCGCCAGAAACACTAAATTTCATATACTCATACTATTCACTTATGCGTGCTATTATGACTATTTTAGTAAATTTTAACCTTTATGAAATGATGCGAGAAATTATACGTAATAAAAATTTATATAAAACGAAACGGAGAGGGCAAAACAGTTTTCATGCAATTTACCTACCCGTCAGGAGCTTAATCAATAAATTATATACACATTAAATACATAAACAGGTATATCACCACCATCGGATCAGGGTAGACGGATAGAATAGCTGTATTATACAAGGTATATAAATTTTGTGTTACCATCAAACCATCAAAAGTAAATCAAGCACACAAAATTGTATTTTGTTCGATTCTCTCTCGTATCGGCATTAATTTCTCGAATATTTCATTCAATTTTTACCCAATTTTTCTTTTTTTTCCGTTTTATTTGCGTCTTGTGTCAAGATAAAATTCTTAATCTATCTTTAACATTGAATTTCAAAAGTATTATACTCGTACAGTAGCATCAGTAGTCGAATGTATGGGATATGTGAAGTAGAGAAAGGATTTTTTTTTTTTTGGTTTTGGTTGGATATCCTTAGGGGTTGTAAAGACAAGAATATACTCTTGTAGTTCTATATATTTATCGTGTATTTATAAGTTTCGTAAATCAAATAGCTAAAGAAATTTAACTTAAAGAATGTATTGAAATATGTTTAAAAATGGGTTTATGGATATTCCGTTGTTGGATGTGTTCGTACAAAACGATCAATAAGACTTTGTATCATATTAGGTATTTACGCAAATATAAAGGAAGGATGATTTACACACAATATTTATGGTTTTATGCAAGATTTATTATTGAGGCTCTATATATGCGGCTTGTACTATCATTCAAATCAATATTAGGTAGCTTGACTCAATATAAAGGGTTAATCTAGCATATGTTTGGGTTGTTGAATTTAATATTTGAAAAATAAATCATTTTCTGCTAACATGCTTTATTGTTCTTTTATAATGGCAAGGCTGGTTCAATAAATAAACCATTTTCCATACGGTTCAAATAAGTTTTATGTTTTAACGTTTTAAAATCATTCTTATAGATCTCATTAAAATCGTGTTTTTTTAAAATTAGCATTCAGTATCTGTTATTTCAATAAAAACTACAACGTCTTTAAATTTTTATTTTGGATGCTCAAAATATAGAACAATTTCTCTTATTCTTCAAAATAGGCAATCGAGTCAGTTACAGAATAGCTATTTGAAGTAAAAACCGCTATATAAACTTTTCCTTGAATAATTTTCAACTTAACTTTACAGGCTTTACAGGCATATGCCTAAACCAGCGAACAGGTAAGAGATTAAGTTGCAATGCTTTTTGTAAGATTTTGGCTAGTGTTACGATCACGAACATTTTAAAGGCCTCACCATAAATAGAAAACCGACCAATAAAATTTTGGTGATCGTACCGCTCTCCTAAGTGGTCCAAATGGAGCGCAACATAAGCTCTTATTGTTCACTGGTTGAGGCCTTTTTTTATCTGTGTAATAAATGTAGTGTTTCGAAAATAAGTTTTTTCTGCACCAATTCAAACTCTTTGATGAACAAGTCTGGGGCGGTATGTTGTACCATCACTTCAAATCGAAATTCGAAAAAAGTCGAATGGCGGTATGTTGTATCAGATAAAAAAACGATAAAAGTCGAAAATGATACAACTTTCACTTTTTCGTTTAGACTTTTTCCGAATTTCGACTTTGTTCGATTCGAAGTGATGGTACAACATACCGCCCCTAATCGCCAAAGTTTAGAATTAATTAAAGTAGATGGTCTTTCAATAGGGACGCTCCAAATTTTTTAGGTTATAACAGCCATATTGTTAAAGCAACATCTATCAAATTGTGAATTGTCCAGTGTAAAATTGTGAATTGTCCAGTGGGGTATGGAAAGTTCAAGTTTAAGCAACTATTTGTGGCCTAAAATGGATGATGGATACCAACGACATATGCTGCACTTATTGAATTTAGATCGTTAGAAACACTTTGAATCAGTGAATGTGTTTCATCTCTAAGTAATGTCGCTTGATTAGTAGATGGTACCTCAAGACTGTTTTTATTTCATTTTTTAAAGTGATATTATGAAAAATTATCTTGTACCATCCTGTCGCTTAGTTCTATTTTCCAGTATTTGAGCTGAAGGTGCGTTCGGATATTTTGTCAATTTTAAAGCTGTTATAACGAATGGATAACGGTCGATTTAATTGAATCAGCAAGGATTTCATTGATAATTGTAGGGATCGACGAAGATCCAACAGAGGCCCTCAATGTTGGTTGAAGTTTATCAGTTTTCCATCTTAGCATGACTATCGGGCGGGACCTTATGCAACGCTTTATTTCTCTCTTTGGCAATCTACTCCACTGCTGTACTCACCCTTGTCAAACGTACATCAATCGTGTATTTCCTCAATGATTTTTCCTTCTCCTGGTAAGCCAGATGGTTACTCAAGCCGCTTTGGTGTGCGTTCTGTTCTCGTAGTCTCTAACTTGTAGATGTTGGAACTAGTATTGATTTTTAAATGAAGTTTCAGATGCTCTTTGATAGCACTGATAAACGCATCACTGTTTGTCAATTTAACACACATCTGAACCTCTCTTTCTAGGTCTTGCAACTTCTCTACATTCTTCGCTGAACTGTGGTTTTCCATCCCTCAGTTTCTATTCAATCGTGACCCGAGCAAACATCCTTTCTGTTGCGGATACAGTTTGCAAGATACAGTCTGCTGCTTCTCTTCGAAGAGCAGATTTTTTTTTTGTGACAGAACGACCCGGTTTGAGACACCTAGTGACGGTATTGGTCTTCAACAATTGCTTCTCTAAATCAGCAGCCTGAGGAAAAAATTTTATTATTCCACGTGAATCTGGAAATTCCTGAAATATAATTTTTCATTAGTACTTTTCGGCTTCAAAATTTGGCTTCCACAAAATTAATTGATTGAATCAGCCTGGTTACAGACACCTAGATAAAGCCAATAGTTAGAATAGTTAGTAACACACTGACAACACAATCCTAAACAGTTCTGTAAAATAATTCCAAATTAGCCTATACATAATAAAATTACATACTTTTGAAAAGCATTATGATGATTAAGACCAACAAAAATATTATGTTCCATAAAATTTAACAAACACTTTAATAATTTGGTTTAACCGCACCCACACCAGGTAAATATTAATAATTAAATAATAACATAATTAAATTAATTAATTATAATTAAATAATAATTTACACAAAACCCATTCATAAATATCCACATATCACAATTCATATCGTTGGCGAGAAATGAAGACAGAGCAAGTCCAAAACCGCCTACCCCAAGACACATCCAAAATGTCTCCACTACCATCCTCACAATCAAACAATCTATCCTCTCAATACAATCAGGCTAAGTTTAAAGAAAATTTCCATCAAAAACAGAACCATCCAAACGCAAAGACGAGAACAAGAAAAAAAAATCTACGACCCCGGACCCACCCACTCCACACCCCTCGCCGACGACATAGAACATTCAAATGTTATAGGATTAATACAGTTAATAAAAATTACGCTAGTGAATCCCATGATCTCATCTCATAAATGAAATTTAAAACATCAATCCAAAATAAAGTGTACTTGTTTGAAAAAACGTTGATTTAGGCCCAATATCATCTTCAAAGCTGTTTACCATCTATCAGAATATTACCCAAATCTAAACCCAAAAGAAAAAGAAAATATGTATGTATCCTCAAAGCATTTCGAAGAATACAGAATGAAACCAGTTAGGTTGATTAAAACAACTGCAGAACATAAAACATAAACAATGAGAATAGAGCTGCTTTAGAACTTGTTACTCATCTTGGGAACCTATTCATTCATTCTACCACTGAACGACGAAAATTCTCACAAAATTGGACCAATTGGACCTTTTCCATCGCGGTAAACATTTAGATATTTCAATTAATACTAATCACGACATTCAAAACATACATTCAAAATTTTATGTTCAAAAATAAACAAAAACTTAGTTACTTACATTTTCTACAATACATCTGTCCGCCATTAAATATGCGCTCAAACTGACTGCAGACTGAGTCATGAGAAAAAAAAGATATTCCAAAATTTTCATTTAATCACCCTATGTATATACAAAACAAACGTAAACACAGATCTAAGTGGTTGTCGTGACAGCGCTGCACAAATCAAAATGCAGGAAACAATCAACACCAAAAAAAATTTAAACATAATAAAAAAAATTAAAATTGTGTAAAAAAAATTAAAAAAAGAAATTGTGAAATAAAAGTTTTTAAATAGTCTGGATAAACGGAGGGTTAATTGGATAAATTATGATTATGTCATTGAATATCATATTAAAAACTTAAGTGTTTGGAAATACAATCAAAATAAAACTTGCCTGATCAAAAAAATGTTCATGCAATCGAACTTTTTTCACTATGGAGAAGTATAAGCGCTCTTACCTGTCACTAATACCAACTTAAAGTGATTTTTTATGATGTCATAGCCATTTTATATACTGGCTCTGTTTAGACACAAAATTTTTGTATTGTTTTATACGCTCGTCGCTTGGAACTGAATTTTAAAATTTTCAAATAAGATCTCATTCGAAGGTCTCAACATTTCTTTTGAGCTTGCGACCACTGGTTCTGTTGAAAACGTTTTATAAAGCTGGTCATCTGCAATGTTTACAACGTATGTGTTTCAAGTCCTTGCCTGTTTTGCCTCTGAAATTCCTTGAACTGGTTATCTAATTTTATCTTGAGGTCCAAACAGCGTTCGCATTCTTCTCAGTAGAAACAAAAGTGCCTTCATCATAATTCCCGTGTTCAAGAATGGTTTCTGTTGTTCAGGAGTAGGCGGCTGTACCAATGTGATTCTTTCTGTTTGATTGCCCTAGACTCTGGAGCTTATCCCTAAATTTCAGAGATGTATCAGTTTTTGTGGTTTTAATCATTGCTGGTATTTGAAAAATCGCTCTTCTGACACCAAATGTTACGAATTTCGGGCGATAGATACGAATTCGTATTGGACTTTGCAAATAACCCACTTGCAAATAACGGTCGCTGCCGTTTACAATTTCTTTCGTTATTTCCATATTTCCCGCAACATGGAGTGTCATTTTAAAGTCCTATTACAAATCAGGGCGCCTACTATTGAAAGCATTGTTCATTATCATCATCGTTTTTGATGCCTCACTATTCAAATTTTTGGTTTATTTTAAGCATATGAGCATCCGGCCAAATCTTTACTTATAGACATAATTTTAGAGAAATGTTACGAAGACTTTTAAGGGTCACAGTAGCGTCCGTTGTACACATTGGGATAGGGTGTTGGTCGAGAAACCGCGTCACGTGAGAAAAATCGACGATTATACATTTTTGTGCATTAGAAACTTTCGTTGCGGGATAGCAGTAGGCTTGTTTTATTTATATTTGGCTTTGTTATTTAATTATATTTTATTTTCTACACACACGTACGGTTTTCTTTGGAAAACACATATACGTGATAAAACGACCAGGAAGAAGAAGGAGAATTAGCTGAGATGAAAATATTGGGATTAACACATACAACTTAATACCGGCATATTTTTTATGTACACGGATATGATCAACGGTCTTGCAAGAAAACATTAAATTAGTATGAGAAAACCTAAATCTTAAATGGAATTTTTCATAATTTGTTATGAAATGATGATCGGTTATAAGTAGTAAAATTGTATTTAATGTTCTTATTATTGTGGGTAAATAGGACGGTTGGGAAAAATGAGATGCAGAGTGAAAATTGATTGCTTATACGTAGTGTTGTGCTGTGGTCTTGAAAACAATTTTATTACTTATGAGTTTAACTTGGGTGATCTCATGATAAGTTGACGTGTGGAAAGTATTTGCAGAAGGGTCACTCGAATGATTATTCGTTCATATCAACAAATTATATCAAATCATATCATATAAAATCATATCAAAAATCATATCAAATCATATAAAAAATCATATCAAATCATCAAAAATCATATCAAATCATATAAAATTATATCAAATCATATCAAATCATATCAAATCATATTAAATCATATCAAATCGTATCAAATCATAACAAATTATTTCAAATCATACAAATCATATAAAATCATATCAAATCATCAAAAATCATATCAAATCATACCGAATCATATCAAATCATAACAAATATCATATCAATTCGTATCAAATCAGATCAAATCATATCAAATCATAACAAATCATATCAAATCAAATCATATTAAATCATATTAAATCATAACAAATCATATAAAATTATATCAAATCATATCAAAAATCATATCAAATCATATCAAATCATATCAAATCATATCAAATCATATCAAATCATATCAAATCATATCAAATCATATCAAATCATATCAAATCATATCAAATCATATCAAATCATACCGAATCATATCAAATCATATCAAATCATATCAAATCATATCAAATCATACAAATCATATCAAATCATATCAAATCATGTCAAATCATATCAAATCATATCGAAACATGACAAATCTGATAAAATCATAACAAATTATATCAAATCATTATATCAAATCATATCAAAAATCATACCCACTCATATCAAATCATATCAAATCATATCAAATCATATCAAATCATATCAAATCATATCAAATCATATCAAATCATATCAAATCATATCAAATCATATCAAATCATATCAAATCATATCAAATCATATCAAATCATATCAAATCATATCAAATCATATCAAATCATATCAAATCAAAAACCATATCAAACCATATAAAATCATATCAAATCAGATCAAATCATATCAAATCATATTAAACCATTAAAATCATATCAAATCATATCAAATCATACAAATCATATCAAATCATATCAAAAATTATATCAAATCATATCATATCAAATCAGACCAAATCATATCAAATCATATCAATTCATATCAAATCATATCAAATCATATAAAAAATCATATCAAATCATATCAAATCATATCAAGTAATATCAAATCATATCAAACCATATCAAATCATATCAAATCATATCAAATCATATCAAATCATAACAAATCATATCAAATCAAATCATATTAAATCATATTAAATCATAACAAATCATATAAAATTATATCAAATCATATCAAAAATCATATCAAATCATATCAAATCATATCAAATCATATCAAATCATATCAAATCATATCAAATCATATCAAATCATATCAAATCATATCAAATCATACCGAATCATATCAAATCATATCAAATCATATCAAATCATATCAAATCATACAAATCATATCAAATCATATCAAATCATGTCAAATCATATCAAATCATATCGAAACATGACAAATCTGATAAAATCATAACAAATTATATCAAATCATTATATCAAATCATATCAAAAATCATACCCACTCATATCAAATCATATCAAATCATATCAAATCATATCAAATCATATCAAATCATATCAAATCATATCAAATCATATCAAATCATATCAAATCATATCAAATCATATCAAATCATATCAAATCATATCAAATCATATCAAATCATATCAAATCATATCAAATCATATCAAATCATATCAAATCATATCAAATCATATCAAATCATATCAAATCAAAAACCATATCAAACCATATAAAATCATATCAAATCAGATCAAATCATATCAAATCATATTAAACCATTAAAATCATATCAAATCATATCAAATCATACAAATCATATCAAATCATATCAAAAATTATATCAAATCATATCATATCAAATCAGACCAAATCATATCAAATCATATCAATTCATATCAAATCATATCAAATCATATAAAAAATCATATCAAATCATATCAAATCATATCAAGTAATATCAAATCATATCAAACCATATCAAATCATATCAAATCATATCAAATCATATCAAATCATATCAAATCATATCAAATCATATTAAAGAATATCAAAGCACATCAAATCATATCAATTCATATCAAATTATATCAAATCATATCAAATCATACAAATCATATAAAATCATATCAAATCATGTCAAATCATATCTAGTCATATCAAATCATAACAAATATCATATCAAATCATATCAAACCATATACAATCATATCAAATCATATAAAATTATATCAAATCACATCAAAAATCATATCAAGTGATATTAAACCATATAAAATCATATCAAATCATATCAAATCATATTAAATCATATCGAATCATATCAAATCATATCAAATTATACCAAATCATATCAAATTATATCAAATCATATCAAATCATGTCAAATCGGATAAAATCATGAAAAATTATATCAAATCATTATCACATATCAAATCATATCAAAAATCATACCCAATCATATCAAATCAAATCAAAAATCATTTCAAATCATATCAAATCATATCGAAACATATCAAAAATCATATCAAATCATATCAAATCATACAAATCATATAAAATCATATCAAATCATGTCAAATCATATCAAAAATCATATCAAATCATCATGATGACGAATCTGGCGATGGTTTTTGCAAAAAGAGAAGGAGCAGATATTTTGCCAATATTTTTTCCTCTACTAAGACTAACATACTAGTTTTAGATGCATTAACGTACAAGCCTGCATCTGTCAATAAGTCAGAAAGTAGATTAAGATATTTACTCGGCAACCAAAGCGAACATCAGCATAGCACTGAGCAGTAAAACCAGGGCTGCAGTTCAATAGCAAATTCATCAATAACTAATAACCACAAGAGAGGTGACCTCTTAATATATTTCTATAATTCTGGCGATTCCAGTAAGATTATTGATTTCTTCGCAGAAGCTATGCAGTCGAAGAAGTCCAGACCTATTTTTTTTTTTATTTATAGAAATTTCCAGATGGCATGCGACAGTATTTGATATTTATAGGCAGATTACTGATGATTCACATCTTAAAATATATAGGGTATGACAAGGTTTTACTGACCAAATGCTATTTATTTTATATTTAGAATATGCCTCCGTCAGTTTAACATAACCTAATTCGCAGCTGCTATTCGTATGCTAAACACTCCTCAATACGACACGCAATACGAGAACTTAATATATGTAGTTTAAATAACGTGTCTGAATAAGTATGAAACAAAACATCGATCAAAAGGCCACAATAATCTTACCCGCATACTCTTGATCTTTTGCTTTAATATGTATAGTAACTCTTTCCGCCACATTGAAAAATTTTCATACGTCGTGGCTAAAAAATGAATTCTGATTTTTTATTGACATCTGAACCAATTCATTGGATTTGTTTGTTGATTAACGCGCAATTTATATTTTTATACATAATATTAACATTAATAATCGGAAAGTGTCTTACTCATTTTGGGGGTTCGAGCACGGCATTGTCATTTTTTTTTAATGAGAAAAATTAAATGTTATACATTCTTCATGCGACCACTCTTTGTTTGGGTAGTTGGTAACCAAACAAAATTCTGTTTCTGAATTTAATTACGAAATATGAAATAGTCTCGAAAAAGAAGATATGTAAAATTAATTAAAAATTCACTCTATTCTGGATAAGGAAGGCTCTGGTAAGCTCTAATTAAAGTAGAACTCAGCAAAAACTGCTACACGATCGACGTATCACGATGAGCAGAATCTGAACTATCGATTGAACTATCGAACGATCATTTCTTCTCATTCCCTAGTTGTAAACTACAATAAAAAATTTACTGTTTACACGATGTTACTTAGAAATTTGTGAAGTTTAGCAAACTTCCAATTTACACCAAAAATGTAAAAACAGAAACAGAAGAAAAGTTGTAAATATTTTAATGCGACCAGTAAATATTCTCTAGAGGACCCCAAATTATAGATGATACGATCACATTTTTTTTAGATATATCACTACCGCTAATTCCAGATCAATGGGGTTAGTTATTAGTTGATGTGCTGATCTAATTTGCTGCTCCCTACGAGATTATTTTATAAAAATTTGTATTTGATTGATAATGAAAACAACAACAACAAATACCACAACGCTTCATAAAATATTTCATAGAACTGGAAATGAACAAAAATCAAGATATTGTTGTTGTTACCAAACCACCAGGTATATATACGGAAATTCATTTTTATTTATTGACCTCCGTTTTACGATTATTTTCGATGTATACAGTTCCCAAAAGATAAAAAAAAATAAAATTACAAATCATACGATTTTAATGAAAATTTCCAAATGTTACTGTACGCTCTTTCTCTTGATTTTTGTTTAAAGATTTAATCTAATATTCGTCATTTTTAAAGTAGTCTATTAGAAACTGTTATAGTAGCCCTTAAGACAATTATTATTTGGCTAAGATTAAGTAGGTGATTCAGTAAGGCCCTAGCAAATCAGCTGCTCAAATGCATTGTTACTTCGAAATCGAAATAAAACTACTTAGTACAACGAATTTTAAATCCCAACTTGAATTACTTTTAGAGCCTGATACAAACTTTATTCTAAAATGTGTATTAGGTAATTTTATTAGAATGTATTTATTACCTCTTGATCGATGAAAATGACATTTATCCGAAATCCGAAACAAAAAAACGCTAATACTATACTCGTACATATCAAATTTTTTATCGACTGTACAAAATTGATTGGTGAAATATTTTTGTATTGTTTAGAACAATACAATTTTTTCTACTACTTCAGCGATATGTTTTCGCATAATGTTTTTTATACATATTTTAACTAGTCAACATATTTGACAATATACGGTTCAATGTACAGTAAAAAAGGACGAAGAGGAAAATTTATGTATTGTATGTTCAATGTTAGCAAGCAATAAGTGTCTGGTATACAAGGTGCATTTTTAATAAATGCCAGACTTTTATCTCGGGACATTTCTTATAATGATAATTGTTCATTGTCGAGGGGCACGTTTTGTGGTGACCTTGAAACTCATTAGTTTGAGAGGCATCGAAGATTTTTTTTTTTTTAAATAACAACCTATAAAGTAAAGTGTATGGTTCTAACTTTGTTTTGTTCTAACAAAAAATAAAAGTAAATAAAATCAATTCTTCTTTGAATTATTAAGCAAATTTTGATGTTAGGTACCTATCACTACTTCAATATTTTACCCAATTTGATGGAACTGTTTTAAAAAATTAATTTCAGATTTGTTTCCATTTAATTATAATAATTCTCATGAAAATTACAAAAACTCTTAAACCATTATTCAAAATTATCACTAAACGTCCTCTTCGCCATTGAACAAATTTTAATCAAGGTAATTTTTCCTAACTTGTCCTGTTTCCGAGAAAAATGCCTCGCATTTATTTAAAAAACTAAAATAGTATGTTGTAGCTGTATAGTTAAGTACACTGCAGTACACTTGAATAGGAACGATAGTTTTTTTTTTTGAATATTACAGGTTGAGCACTTGTTCAAAGTGAGAGAATATTTAATTAAAATTAATTTAGTAGGTCAAAAGAATTTTATTTTATTTTGTTTTTCCTTAAAAATTATATTTTTTGTTTGCTTTACTTGAATATAGAAACGACCATAGTTATCGATAAATTGAAAGTGCCACCAAATTTAAACTTAAATTAAATTAATTTATTTGAAAAAAGTCACAGTTTTAACAGAAAAACTAAAATATAGATCGAGGAAAAAAACTTGGTAAGGAAGCAATTACCCAAGTTCAAGTGCTATACAGCAAAAATATTCTCTACAAGCAATTGCAGATAAAATAGGAGGAAGGAAGAATGTAATTTTCTATTTTTCTACAACAAAGGCTGAACTGTTGAGGCTACATCTGCAGCCGATAAGCGGGCCATACTGAGGGCTGCATCTAATTACGCACTACCTTGTAGCAAAAATTAAAGCGAGAGCTGGTGTGGAGGCGAGCCAAATATCAGTGTGGAGAGTCACTAAAAAGTCAGATCACCTTATTCGAAGAAAGGATTCAAAGAAACCGCCTCTAAATCAGTCAATAAATCTTTTACCATGGCCACCGTATTCACCCGATCTCAATATCATGGAAAACGTGTGGGGTTTCCTGTCTCGGAAAGTTTACGAAGGTGGTCGAAAATTTGACAGCAAAAAAAACCTTATTATTATGATGAATGAAACCTGGAAGGACATTTCACTAGATTATTTAAAATTTTTGTATGACTCCAGCAAAACTATTATTGGAAAAATTATTGAAAATTGTTACAGGATGGCTATTGCCATAAGCGCATACAGTGACCGTACAGTCGCTACAAAATGTTAGACCGATTTTAAAGTATTCCAAAAAAACGGTCGTTCCTATTCAACTGAACTGCAGTGTATATCTAAAGAAACAACCCTAATAAATTTATTTTGTATATTTTATTTAAATAAAAAATATTACGCACCACCACCAACCACATCATGAAGGTAAATTGCACTTGGTAATGTCTACTCGACGTACAAAAAAAATCTCGTTTTGTTTATAATGCAGCCACCAAAAAAATAATTACCGCTCTAGTAAATTAATTTAATGCATGAAAATTAATTAAAAGTCTTTTGTTTCGGCGTTGTTCAGCAAAATTTTTTTTTATCGATTTTTAATAATAAACGGGAGGCAGGTGTTCTTACACAACACTACTAATTAAAAAAATATGTAAAATAAATCGAACGCTTTATAACAATTTGGTAAACAAAATTTTTCTCTAATAAATAGGTGGAAAATTGTATTTTTCATGAGCGTTGTAATTAGAAATGACAATGCAAAATATTGCGTACAGAACGTTGTGAAAAATTTTATATAGCCTTAAGTTTATACAGCCTTGGAAAGAATTTTCGGTACGGTAAATACCTACGGTTTATTGAACAATAAATGAACTCAAAAGCAAATTTCGACTCGAGTAAAGTTTTTTAAAAAAATGGAGGGTGAATATGTTGTGGCCAAGTCATTTCTTTTACCACGAATGTGGTAAATTTATGTATATCTCGAAAATACCACTTTTGAATTTAAAGCGAAAAATTAAGCTTACCGGGCTTTTGGTAAAACTGTCTTATGTATTCAAAAATTATTATTCGTGCTAAAATTTCAGAAAACGAACAAAGATTAACTCTTGTTGAAAATTAATTATTTCGCAAAGAACTACCAATTAATGGAAAATGTTAAATATGAAGTTTGATTCCGAATAGTCAATTTGCCCGGTCTATAGAAATGCCGAATTTTGATGAAAACCCGTTTTTTTTATCAAAACTCGACATTTCCAGAAGTTTGCAACTTTTTTGTTTTTTCTCGTTTTCTCGCAAATGCTATATACTTTTCAAAAATGTTTGCAAAAAAAAACAAAAACTCCAGTGGAATCTACCACTTCCGTTAAACTGATTCCGACCAAACCTCACTATGACCTCCAACTTTAAAAAAATAGCAGGCCGAATTTAAGTCAAAAAACATTCAAAAATTGTCATTTCCTCTTAAATTTTGGATTTCTGATCTGGTCTGATATTGATGCACATTTAATTACGATACTTTTCAAAATATTTACAAGAAATGAAAAAGCTCCTATGAAAGTTGCATTTTCCGGTTGACCGATTTTGACCAACAATCACTAGGGTGAAATTCATTCCAACTGTTAGATAAAAACAGTTTATGGTAAAAAATAACCATTTCCGCTTAAATTTTGAAAATCTGCTCTAAGCAGATATTGTTGCAAATTAATTTAGAATCTTTTAGTTCAAATGTTCAAAGTGCCACTTCCGGTGAGCCGGTTTTAGCAAAATGATTCGGCTCTCACAATCTATATGAGAAAAATTTAAGTAAGAACTTTTCTCCCATTTGGTCATTCCGTTAGGGTTGTGGAGAAGCTATAGACATTTAGTATTTAGTCGGCACGACAATAGACACGCACGCACGCGCACATATAGCTTACTTTAAAAAACATTTTTTGACTTTAACGATGTAGCGAATGTCAAATTTTCAAAAATGTCAGCGTTAAAATCTTTCATAATTACCATACTTTATTTTACTAGGTAAAAGAAAGAAAAAGTGGTTTTAAAAAGTGTCTCTTTGTGCATGCATGTGTTGTTCCGTGCCAGACTCAATGTCTGTAGCTTCGCTAGAGGTGATATGGATTGAATGGAATGATCAGGATGAAACTTCATACTTAATTTTTTTCATAAATTGGAAGATCCCAATGATTTTTAGCTGAAATCGGTACACTTCAAATAACAGCTTCCATACGAACTTTAACGGATTTTGTAACTTTTTTTTTAAGTCAAGCATTTATGAGAAAAACGACTATAAACTAAATAATTCTCACTAAAATTTGAAACAATCTTCTTCTAGATTAGTTTTAAAAAAATTAACCGGAAATGATAATTTTTGACGTCGTTCTTCAATAAAATGTCGGCCCTTGTAATGCTGTACAAGGCTCTGCTGTACAATGGACTGCTAAGTTTTTTCCTCAAATTATCAAATTTCAGTAAATGTTGGCCGAAATCGATAAACCGGAAGTGACAGCTTCCATAATATATTTTTGCCTTCCACTGGAAGTGGCAACTTTCATAGAAAGGATACCATTTACAAGAAAAATGATTATAAACTAAAAAATTTTAAATTAATTTTGCAACAATATCGTTCTAACCGACCAAATGGCACAGTGATTAATGCTTTGACGTTTGGATCTACCGGGTTCGAATTCCGATAGGGGCAAAATGCAAAAGTGAAATTTCATCAACTGATTTGTGGTGAAATGTAACACATCTATGACCCCCTGTAGGTGTGCAAACCCCATGGGCCCACCCATCTCCCATGCCAGTATTGTCTGGCAGATGATCTTAAATCAACCCAATAGCCTTACGTCCTCGAGTTGGCTGGAAGGCGTAAAGAAAGGACGTAAAAAGCGTAACCGCGGAAGGGCACGGTGAGCCTTGAGCCCCAAGACAGATCTCATAGTCTGTTACGGATGGCTTAGCAGCCCAACCACAGTTGTCAACAAACACGAAGAGACCCTCTCACGGTGATGTTTTATTGGCTAGGCCTAATAAATAAAAAAAAACTAATTAGAAAGACTGATTTAATTGGACCAGGCGAAATTTGAGGAACTAATATAAATTAACTATAACCGGGTGTATCCATCCGGTGGCGGCCGGATCCCCAGCGTGACAGTGTCAGCAGACTGGGGCTGAAGAGACCCCGTGCCCTCCCCCCCCCCCTAAATGACCCATCGACATCGAAAGACCGATGCCCAGCCGCAACGAAGCAGCATATGACTACGCCTCTCTTCACCCGCAGAGACTTCCAGCGATTCTCCGACACTATACACTCCGACAGTTCGACACTATCGGAGTGCCACGGAGAAACCAGGTCGATTTTACGGTCACCCACTAATGGATGTCACATATGCTGCACTCGCCACTCCGGCCCGGTGGATGTCCTGCCAAGGGGTTAAACGGGAGTAACAAGTCCAGCCTGTAAATATGACGCGAATAAAAGATTAGTAATTCATTTCATCAACATTTTTGGGTGAAAGGATAAAACAAAAGGAGAAAAACAACCGACCTGGTAGAAAAGGAATGATCTAAATGCCGGGATTAAATCGCCGTGCAATTTTATATTTATTCAACAACAACGAAAGAAGGGAACAAGAGAGAAGAGAGGAAAAATGAATATAGCGGAAAAATCGCCGAATGAGAAAATGAACGGAAGAGAAAAAAATAGAATCAAAAACTGTTATTGTCGCCGAACATTGAACAACACCAAAATTATAGGGCGAGACCAACGTGTACCAAGGTCACGCGTGCGACCACCGTTATATTGTGCTCCATTACAATATAGTTATATAAATCAAACAAAAATTAAATTTTGAATTTTGAAATTAAGGAAAACTAAAAAATTTTAACAAACATAAAAAATAATAAAAAAAAAATTGTACTTTAAGACCTCATGGAGGTCGAGCTTGGGACTGCGGGGCTGGCTGGTCACCTGTACGTGGCGGGGTTTTTCCTCAATACCAATACAACCGGATAGATGGTTGGCCATCCATACGTTGCGGGGCTTTTACCCAATACCAAAATGAATGGCCTTAACTGACCAGCCGTAAAAAAACTGTTGGGCGTCCTTCGCCTTAAGCCGTATAATAATATTGAGGTGACTTCAAGTGGCAATTTGTAAACATGGTTGTACGTTGTCTCGCATAAAAAAAACCGCCTCAATAGGCCGTCAGTAACTGGTTTTTCGTTGGATCGCCTTCGTATATAAATTTAAATGGGCTCAACTGGCCACCCCAAAACAACTCGTTGGGTGTTGTCCTACAAAACAGGAAAATGCCGCCGTTGATATCGTTGCGTTGTGACCTCAGAACGGAACAAATTTGTTACACCACAACACTGATGAATAATTTGTTGGGCGGTTTCCCACAAAACCGTAAAAAATATTGAAGTGGCTTCACCTGGTCACCCTTAAAATATGTTGTGTACCGTTGCGGTACATCCTTTACCGCTGAAATTCGTCACTCCACCCCGAAAATAAATAGTTCGTGGCACCCGTGGAAAATAATGCAATGAAGAAACCTTTGCGGATTTGGGTTCTTTACAATTTTTCCTTTTAATTGTGTTTTATGGTCCTCATGATCCTCGATATTCATAAATAAGGTGAAATCATGAGCCGCATCCGAATTTCAGGTACCCATTGGTCTTGCTCTCAAAAGCATTCGACGTTTACGTAATCCAAAATATTAGTGCCCAAACTAGACAAAGCTTTAATGCCCAATACACACAAGAATATTTGCAAGCCAGAAAAAAAATATTTCACCTAAAACCACACATAAAATCTTTCCCCAATTCTCTATTCCCAGGGAATTGCCAGAATAGTGCCACAGAAGTGGTAGCTTCCACAAAACTTGAATAGCAAGTTTTGCAATGTAGATTTAATTTTCAACAAGGATTGACCTATCTGATTTTCTGAAATTTAAGCAGGAATATAATTTTTGGTTATACAAGACAACTTTTGGCACAAACCCGCACTAACTTCAATTTTTTTGCTTTACAAATTAAGTGCGGTGTATTACCTATGAGAGATGTCTAAAATGTTTCCGACCTAACAAAGATACAAAACATTTTTTCTTCTAATTTATTTTTGTTTCTTTACAGAGTCTCCTTGTAAGTCTATACGCTTCCTCCAGAGATGCTCCCATCTCTTCAACCCGTTAAAATAGTACTCAGCGTTTTTGCTGCAAAATGGTTGTTTACGAAGGTGATGATCTCCTCATTCAATGAAGATCTTTGTCGCCAGAGCGCAGCCTTTAGCTTAGTTAACAAAAAAAGTCGGTTGAGGCTAGATCTGGTCAGTACAAAGGGTGGTTTAAACATTAAATTCGTTGATTTTCGCCATGGCAACCGCTAAGGTGTGTGGTGGCACATTGTCTTGGTGGAGCAAGGGTTTTGTCTGAAGCTTCGCGATTTTTCTGCAATTTCTGCCTTCAGCTTGTCAATAACCATTGTCAGTAATGGTTTCCCTTTTAGAAGATAATATATTAAGATAAGCCCATGACTGTTCGAGAAAACAGTATAGCCATCACTTTCCCAGCCGAAGGAACAGCTTAACCTTTTTTTAGAGCCAATTCCCCATTACCAGTGTTTTGAATGTATTTTTGATTCTGGAGTGGAATGGTTTATCCAAGTTTCATCAAAAATAGTTAGTCGAAAGTCTGATTTATTGCGCCAGAGCATTGGAAATGTTCATTGGAACACATTTCTGGTACAAAGTTCTGCTCCTCATGCCTAAATCTTGTTTCAATATGTGACAAGCACGGTCTTTGGCCATATTGTTTACCACCATTTGGTGAGTTTATCGCCACTTTTAAATTCAGCTACCCGAAATGTCATGGTGGTAAATGAGAATTTCGAGTCCCACGATACTCGAACTTTCCAGTTTCACAAAAACATTCACATCGGCTCACTCAAAGTGATGTTAAAGAACAATCGCGCATTTAAAATGGCTGATATTTTGGTGAGTACCTTTGAACGCACGGACACTTTTCAGTCAACCCTCGTATATACATTTGTCATAAAAGAAAGTCTGGTGTTGGTTGAATAGTAAAAAAATTAAAATTTTTGGCCTCGAGTTTTTTGAATTAATGTCTGAGAAGGCGCACCTCTACAGCTCAGACGGATTGACCAATAAGGAGTGAAACTTAAATTGAAACACCCAGGTAACTTTTAGCCAAAATCAATTAACCAAGAGTGGCAGATTAAACTAGATCCTTGCAAAATTTGGTAAAAAATCTGTATACTGAAAGTGGTAGCATCCATGCGAGCTGTTTCAATTTTTGTAATATTGTTGAAATGTTTAGCATTTACAAAAAACGTCAAATAATCAAAGATTTAAATAAATACAAAGATTAAATTATAAACATGGATCGGTTAATACACCACAGTTTATCCAAATTTCCGGCAAGATTAGTTTTTCACTTTAGAAATCAAGAGAGCGATATTTGACATCTATGTATGTGACATCGTGCAGGTAAAAGGAAGTCAGGTATTGGTCACAACATATACAGTTCTCCATTTTTTTAATAAATATTCTACCTCTATACAGCTTCGTAGAGTTTAGTGATCGGATGAAACTTCATACTTAAACATTCACCATAAATTCGGAAGTCCTAGTAAAATTTGGCCGAAATTTTGGTTTACAGGTAGTGTCAGTTTTAGTAGGAGCATTTTCGCTTTTTGAAACATTTTCAACAGTACTCGTATATCATTTACGAGCAAAACGATTATGAAGTAGGAGATTGTGAATTAATTTTGTAACACTACCGGTCCAGATCAGTATTCCAAAATTTAAGCGGAAATTTCGATTTCGGACATGGAACTTTTTTTTAGCAAAATTACAGTTTTTGATGTTTTTTTGGTACATTCAATATTTATATATACATTCAGGTGAAAGAAAATTGGGTGTTGGCCACAAAATATTCACCACCACGCAAAAGAAAGCAAAATCATTTTTTTTAATCAAAAATCGGCATTTCCGCTTAAAAAATTGATCTGGGCCGATAATGTTGCAAAATTAATTTAGAGTCTTTTAGTTGTTTATTCGATAGTCTTGTAAATGACATACTTTTCAAAATTCTTGTAAGAAACAAAAAAGCTCCTATGAATGCTGCCATTTCCGGTATCCGCCAAAAATCATTGGGGTTTCTCAATTTATTAGAAAAGGTTAAGTATAAATTTTCATCCCGATCATATAAATCCAGCTTCTTGAAATCAGTGGAAATTTCCCCAATCGGAATACAATTTGTTTTGAAATTCTCTATATTATTCGAATTTTTCGCCGGCTACTTTAATCATTTTTTCAAGTTTACTAATATTTGTCTACCTAATGGAGATTTTCCCTTAAGCCTAGTACTCAGTTCAATTTTACGTGAAATCTTCATACGATTTTAGCAAAGTGAAATTACAAATGAACAACTCCACTTCAGTTTTCATTTTGTAGTACTCAGTTTACCAGCGAAAACATGAAGTTTGTTCACTACATCAAAGGTGGCACGCATAAACTCTCCAAATTTTTCTCTTGAAATTTTGACAGTTCATAACATTTTTCTTGGATTTTAATTTTGGTGTGGCAAAAAAAAAAAATTATTTTATTTAAAATGTTGAACGTATAAAGATGGAGGAAACGTTCAAAACTCCATATTTATATGAAGAATATGTGGAAGATAGAAAATAGACACAAATTCAAAAAAATTCGTTAACAAACTGTGAGAAACGAAAATTAGGCCGAAAAACTGAAATAAATGAAGCAATTTGGAAACTTGTTTCCAGCAATTTGGAAACTTGGCTTCAAATCATTGAACTGAAATTTGTTTAGACAAGTTAAAGAATATTAAATTTTATTCTAACGGCAAAACGTCTTTTTGCTGGTCGCTGCATTAGACCCCTCGTTGTTGCCTTTTTTTACCAGTGCCACGAACACAACAGCAGAACCGATAATAATATCATCTAATTCATCTTCACTACGGAAGTTTCCAGAATTTAAAAGTAAAATATTCAATAAAACTTATTAAAACTAAAAAATTTGAATATTGATTATTTTCTTTAACTTTTTGTAAATATGTATTTTTGGAAAAATAAAATTTACGTTTGTTTACAAAGCTCTACATCAAAAAACAAAATTCTCCAAAAAAATTTCATTTCTATTTCATGTGAAAATAAAAAAATTTTTGGAGACCGCGTTAAAATTTCATTTCGCTTTGAACTGAGTACTAAGCTTTAGTAGGGGAAAAAATTGTGTTTCTTAATTTTAACAAATGAAAAAAGTTTTTAAAAATGAATAAAAACGTAGACGGCGAAAAATTCGAATAATAAAAAGAATTTTAAGCAAATTATAATCCGCATGCGCAAATATCCACCGACTTCAAGAATAGGCGCCCTGTGGCCCTATTCTGGCTTTCCCGGGGAATTGGGAAACTATTTTGCTGTAATTACAAATTGCAATAATTCCCAAATATTTATTTCCCGTTCCCAAATGTATATTCTGGTAGACTGGGAATAATTTTTGGGGGAAAAATTTTTTATTTTGCTTTTTATAGACTAAAACGCATGTTGCGACCTTATTACAAGTTTAATTTATTTTTAAATATGTATATATTTATTAGAAAACATAATCGCCAGAATACACTTGGGGAATAAAATATTCCCAACTGAGAGTAGAATTACAAAGAAATACGTCACTAACCCCCAATTCCCTATTCCCGCGGGAAATCTGGAAAAGGGCCACTGGGCTGTAAAAAGCTAAAGTTATTAAGTCTGCACGACACCACACATGTACACACACGCGTACTGCGTACACACTTATTTTTTTAAAACCACGTTTTTGATTTCGGCAATATGGTGAATGATAAATCTGCAAATAGCTTGTTATCAACATTTTTCATAATTACTAAATTTTATTTTACAACGTGCTCAGAAAGGCAACCCTTCAACTATTTGTATTTAATTCTTAAAGAATATAAGATGTTTATAATTGATTGTTAAAACCTATTACAGACGAACTGACAAGAATAAAATTTGTTTGTTTTTAAGTACAACTTGAACTAAATTCAAAATTAGTGTTTCAATTACGGATACCCAAATTTAAGTCCGTTCACTCAAGCCTTTTTTCTACCCAAATCCAAATCTTACAAACATTTTCAATAATCTATTATTTTATAATATAAAAATTAATTTACTTTTTCTAAACTAATACACTATCAATCCAAAACCTATCAATACGACATACTACCGGTTCGCTAGAAGAAGAAAAATAAGAAACCGCACCCAAAAAGATTCTCAATCTATAACAATAGACAGAAATGTCAAAACATCATAAAACTTTACCGATTTAGAAATTCAAAATTATTTTCCAAAAAATAAGCAAACCAAACCACAGCAAACATAAAAAAAAATTAATTTTAAAATGTAAATACAAACAACTATCAAAACTAAACTCTTCAATTTTCTTTTGGTTTTATCTGTTCAGCAGCACAAAACAACAGAAGTTTAATTCAACAACTCATTGTTTAGTACACTGTATAGCATAATTTATATAAGAAAATGGGATTTTCCTCTTTTCCGTTTTTTTTTTTTGTATTGATATCACAAAAGGAAAACTATTATACAAAAGTAAAATTCATCATTTTCCTTATTTTCCGTTGTGAATGTATTCTGTTCTTCGACTTGCTGTTTGAGTTTTGAAAAGAATGAACAACACAAAATTGTCAACAACATTTTACTGTTTTTTATTTTCCGTATAGCATACATACACGAGTATATCAAGAATATAAAAGATCAAATTTTCATCTACTTACTATAAAAAGTATAAACACATCTTATGTTTAAAGAAAAACTAGGAAATTTTATTTTATTTATCTGATAAGAAAAACTAGACAAGTTTTTTTTTTTTTTTTAATATTAAGCTGTTGTTTATTTTTGTTGAATCTTCCGATGTACAAGGTTTAATATGAAATATAAATATTTCGCTTTTTCAGTTTCAGTTCCAAGTAGTTTGTGTATGAGAATGCTCTAGTACATAAACGGTATACGGTTCTAGAACGGGAAATAAACTAAATAAAGCACTATACTCGTAATAAAACGTCAATAAAATTCGAAAACTTTGACAACAACACTTCCATGGTATCTTGGTAAACATAATACCTAATATAGAAATTTATTTTAGAAATAGTTTTTCAATTACTTACTGTAATTTGGATTGGATCAAGAGCGCTAGTTATTTGGAAGGCTAGGATATTGTTATAAATGTAATTCAATGTGTTTATGGTCTTAAATGTGATTAAATAAAATTAAAAGCACAACCTATTTAGAGGATAATAAAAGTAGTGTTTCTAGTATCGGATGAGTAGTTATGTTACACAATACACAACAAAAAAATGTTATATTAAGTGTATGACTTATGGCCTAATTCACAAACTGTATGTAAGCCCTGTAACGGCCAAATTTCCGATATGTACACTAAAATGGTATTCATAAAATGTAATTCGGCTCTATAAACGGAAGTTTTGTTCTGAATAACTCGCAAAATTGTAATTTTTTAGAACGGTTTTTGCATGTAAATATATATTGCTAACAACATGATCTCTATACCAACAAAATCTGAAGCTTATGCTAATTGTATTTTTTGAGCTTTTAGATAAAATTTATTTGTTTCAGATTTATTACTTTTCTTGAATACTCCTAAATGTTGACAAATGCCATACAAACACGTACAGTCGAAACAAATAGTTTGTCTACCTTACAAAAATATTGTTCTTAAGGGATACAAATGAATGACGCCAATCATACTAATACATACGTTGTTTGACAACACTGTATAATACATGCTTATTTTAATTCATTCCTTAATTAATTTACAAAAGATTCAATATTTTTATGATAAACAAACAAAGCAAATTTTATTTTATAACGCGAGTTTACGTCAATATTCAAGCGCCGTCATACTATACTTTAATTTGCCT
Organism: Nephrotoma flavescens; assembly: GCA_932526605.1. NCBI lineage: Eukaryota > Metazoa > Arthropoda > Insecta > Diptera > Tipulidae > Nephrotoma > Nephrotoma flavescens. The sequence continues at coordinate 225,954,214 of OW052222.1, read as the reverse complement.
GCTTAATTGCCCAATGAATGATCTTTTCTGTTCAAGTTTTTGCTCAGTTTGTTCAATTGTCGGCAGTCACCGTCTGACCAGTTTGCAACGATTTGAAAGGTTCACCCGGTTTTATGATGATTCTCTTTCTTTATTATCGATCAGTTATTTATGGCAAATTTTAATCATACATAATCATAATTACAAAAACAAAACCAATACAGAAGATAGATAAAAAGCACACAAGATGAGCCAGTCGGTTAGTCCTGTTCGGTATCTGATAACTGCCATTTATAAAAAGAGTGAAAAATTATATAAATCAAATTGATAATTTTTTTCAACTTGAAACGACGCTAGTCAAATTTTATTGGGCATATGACCCTAATTTATGAAATTTGTTGTAAATTTTTATTTATTTACAAAATGTAGTCATTAAGAATTATGCCATGCATTTATTTTTATTTATTTACATCATACAGCATGTCTATGCAATTGGATTATTTACAAAATTAAAATAATAATTAAAATTACAAATAATAAAATAGGCCATGTAAATTAAAAATTAAAGTTCCATCCAGAAATAAAAAAATGGCACTAAAATCCAACCATTAAGAATAATTAATAATTCTAACTTACAATTTCTAATTACAATCATTTATTTATTAAGATGAGCCGGAACAACAGTGATGGCACCAAGTCAAAACTCCAGAGTAGTGATTGTATACTCTTAAAAGCATTGCGAGAAATGTGTAAATCAAAATACTCAGCAACGGTGTTGACATCTCGTTGGATTCGCGTTACAGGGCCATGGTAGCTGTAGTTACTGTCGGCAGTTAGAGTACGAAGAAACTCACGTGGCCTTAAGGCGCGCTGAGGAGCATAAATATTAAAGAGTGAAAGTATGTCAGCATAATGAACTGTACCACAAATAGTACCACGTGCAAAAGTAGCATTGGCACATGTACGCCTAGAAACCAGTGACTGAATGCCAAGAAAACGACAACGGTTAAGTTAATGTGAGAGAGAACGAACAAAATAGGTGTAGAGTGGCTTAAAAGTCAGTGAGTCGTGAAAATCTTTAGAATTTCGTTTAATAAATCCCAACATTGAATAGGATGACAATCGCATCGATGTGCGAGTTAAACTTTAAATCAGAACTAAAAATAACCCCTAAATCGATAATCATTAACTCTATTCAAATTACAGTCATTTAAACAGTAAACAAAAACTATTATGGAGACTTTATCTACAATATGTGATTACTTGGAATTTATCCACATTCAAAAACGTATATAGTTTGTAACACACCAATCGCAAAACAAGTTCAAGCCCATCTGAAATTGAACTCGGTCTAAGACGCATGAAATGTTAGCAAATAATTTCATGTCGTCTGCAAATAAAATACAATCAGCGAATGTGAAACAGCCCACAACGTCCTTAATAAATAATAAAAATAACAGTGGGCCCAAGTGGCTACCTTAAGGCACATCAGACGAAGAAATGTAATACTCTGAGTACGTAATATCAATCTTGACATACATTTTACGATTTGATAAATAGGACATTAGCGAACATAAAGGATTAATGTCATAATTAAGATCCCTAAGCTTATTCAACGATAATCCGGTGGTTGAGTTTATCGAAAGCTTTAGCGAAGTCGGTATAAACCACATCGACCTGAATTTTTGAAGCAATGGAGTTGATTAACTTATTCTGAAAAACTGCCAAATTAGTGACCGTTGAGCGGCCCGGAAAGAATCCATGCTGACGTGTGCTAATTAATATTAGAATAGAACAAAATTACGTCATTGACCATTGACTCGAAGAGATTTGGAATGCAGGGCAGAATAACAATGCCACGATAATTAGTTACATCACTGCGAGATCCATTTTTATAGATTGGGATTACATTTGATATTTTCCAAATATTAGGGAAAACGCCTTGTCTGGGACTCATGTTAGACAATTGGCATGAAGGGGCGGCAAAACCAACTGCGCAAAGCTTCAACAGAGATGCCGGTAAACCATCAGGCCCTGGACCCTTTGACGCGTCTATATTCATCAATGTCTGCAACACATCAAGCTCAGAAAAAACAATTTTTTGCTTATCAGGGATAAGTATCATTGGAGTTTGTGAGATATCCTTAACAAAAACGCTACTGAAATAATCGGTAAAGAAATTGCAGATTGTTAATGGATTATCGGATTTTTCACCACCGAATTCCATAAACGACGGTAAGCCGTTGTTATGGTTCTTCAGTTTCACAAATCTTCAAAAAATTTTCGGGTTACAGTGTAAATCGTCCTCAACATCAATCATGTACATGAATCGGTTAAGACAGGAGAACAGCCTGCGCTGAAACTGGGTAAAATCAGAAGTTAGACCAGTACGCCCTTTATTACGCAGGGCCTCCAGTTGCTTGAGCTCTTGATTGAACTATGGGCAATGACGGGTGTGAGGCTTTTTTATTATTTTTTTATTGACAAATTTTCGTGTATCAAATTTAACAACTCATTGACACAATTATAAAATTAAATTCGCATTAATCTTGTGGTTAAATATCTGCGGCCAGTATAGTGAAATTAGGGAAAGGTTCGGTTTAATTCAACCATCACGTGTAAAACAAATAAAAAAATTTTAAATTACCACATGATCATCCGAAAACAAAGCCATTGTTCATCAAGCCATTGTTGAATCGATCAGCGGACATAAAACGGAAAATACACGGAGTATCGCTATCAGCAAAATATAAAACTTCTGGCTAACCAGCCTACACCTGCTCCTGATACAAGGACACCATCGACCATCATTAACATAATATTTGGTGACGAACATATTACTTTTTGGTTATTAATTTAGCAATCAAGTTTTTTTGATAGTTTGTTGTTCCTCTTAAAATTTATTTTTTCTTCATAAATTTTTTTCTTGAAAAAAATCATTGCGAAATTCTGTTTCGCCTTAAATTTTTTTTGTTTATTTCGTAATATTTTTGAGAATGAATCTTGATTTCAATTCTCATGTTGTCTTTTAATTTTCGCTCACTTTATTATGTTATTGAAATATTAACTTTATTTTGTTTTTGTTGGATTTCATATCAATGAGAATTGCTGGTTAATGTAGAATTTATTAAGTGATCGAGCGCCGAAGAATTGTGATATATTTTGTGAATTTTGCACACAAGTTACTTTAAATAAAACACTTCAAATCATATATTTTTAACAATTGGATTTTTTTCTTTGAGTGCGGTAATTCTGAACCTCGCATGGTTAAACCAGAAAAAGCCACCCATTAGGAGTGTCCCACCCCAGATTGTTTGTAATAAAGCACGACTTTCATGTCCCACCAGAGACACAGGAGAACTTTCTTTAAGTGAATGTTCAATTTTAGTGTCGATGTACTGGGTTGCTCGGGATCAATCCACGACTTTTTACGTTTGGGATTCTCGTAAAAAATATACTTTTAATTACCCGTCACAATTTTCTACAAGAAGTACATTTTTGTTGCCTGGGAAGCTGTAAAAGTCCCGGAATTGTGTGCAAACGCTTGTTTGAAAATAACTGATTGAGTGTCACCTAGCTGCAAAGTCTTGTTGCGTTCGCGTTGAGTCTTTATCCAGTAGAGCTTATGCAATTCCGCATCTTTAAACTTTCAAGACTGTAAAGCGCGGCTAGTAACTAAGATCAAAATCACCAAATATAAAACGATTGTACCAATAATTACACTTTTTATAAGATACAACGTCGGCACAAACTGATTCCCGTGCTTTAGAAGCATGTTTTTTCCTTGTTGGAATGCCGAATAGCAGTTTATCTGCTGCTTGTAGCAGTTTGTAACTCGGTTATTCTGAGAGGTTATCCAACTCAGATAGACGCAAAAACCATAAAATACCGTGAAAATATTACTATTTTAAATAAAATTTTAAACTCAAAGAAAAAATCTGTAAAAATTAAGTCAGACACTGCAAATGAGACTTGGTTTGCGGTTTTAATAATTTCACTTGAGCATTTACTCACTAATCCAAGATAAACTTTTACCAAACTGTTTTAATGGTCTGGTTTTAACTGGATTAATAAATATTGGCGGCATGACAATTCAACGAAAATGAAAGTAAATCAAAAACGATAATTAAACAAAAACGGCAGATCTTCGAAAACGGCAATTCACTGAAAACATAAAGTTTGTGATACAAAAATTATTAAAGTAAAACTGGACACGATTGGTGTGCTTTCGAATCTAAAAATATCTGCAAATTCTAGCTGACATTTTTTCTTTTTTTTTACCGCGGATCCTAGAGATGGCCATGGCATTACTCAACTAGATAGCTCAAAATATTTTCAAATTGTGTATAAACCGAATTTTTTTGCTAATGAATTTGGCTGTAATGTATTTGACAATTTGAAACATTAAATAGAATTTGATGATCTTCAATAATTTTCTTTTCGAAAAAGATACAACATACCGCCATTCGACTGTTTTCGAATTTCGATTCGAAGTGATGGTAACGTATGTGAAGATAGCCCGAAAACCATCCCGAGAAAATACATTTCAAAAATTGGTTTGAGTCCACACTAAATACGATAAAAACCTTTTGGCCCGAAAAAACAACATGAAACATCTCAAAATTACACTCTATCCCGAAAATAAAAAAAATGATTTATAAACCTGTTTATTATTTTTATGATTTTAAAATATTCACGTTGCAAAAAAATGTAATGTGTTGTACGTTGTACAATAACAAAATAGTAACATAATTATTTTATAGAAAATCTTAGTACATATTTCTGTATTCTTTCTGTAATATTATAAATTTAATAATGACGTGTTATTGTGCTAACACATAATATTTAATTTACTTAACAAAAAACACGCATATGATCTATATAACTAAATACCTAAATTTATAGATATTAGAGTATAAAAAACCACATTACACACTCAAACTCATATATTTCCGCTCACATGAATTGCCGAGTACATTGGTTGATGGGATTGACTCGATTAGATCGTTTCTGACTTATATTAGGTAACCTAGTTGCCATACGATAAGGATTAGAAGTATTTCTGGGCCCAGATTTAACCGATGTTTGTTGTATATGAAATGCTCCCATTAATACTCATATATCGTCACTCACAAGGATTGCCGAGTACATTGGTTGATGGGAGTAACTCGATTAAATCATTTCTGACTTATATTAGTTAACTTAGTTGCCATACGATGGGGATTAGGATTATTTCTGGGCCCAGATTTAACCGATGTTTGTTGTATATGAAATGCTCTCATTAATACTCATATATCGTCACTCACAAGGATTGCCGAGTACATTGGTTGATGGGATTGACTCGATTAGATCATTTCTGACTTATATTAGGTAACCTAGTTGCCATACGATGGGGATTAGGATTATTTGTGGGCCCAGATTTAACCGATGTTTGTTGTATATGAAATGCTCCCATTAATACTCATATATCGTCACTCACAAGGATTGCCGAGTACATTGGTTGATGGGAGTGGCTCGATTAGATCATTTCTGACTTATATTAGGTAACCTAGTTGCCATACGATGGGGATTAGGATTATTTCTGGGCCCAGATTTAACCGATGTTTGTTGTATATAAAATGCTCTCATTAATACTCATATATCGTCACTCACAAGGATTGCCGAGTACATTGGTTGATGGGAGTGGCTCGATTAGATCATTTCTGACTTATATTAGGTAACCTAGTTGCCATACGATGGGGATTAGGATTATTTCTGGGCCCAGATTTAACCGATGTTTGTTGTATATGAAATGCTCCCATTAATACTCATATATCGTCACTCACAAGGATTGTAGAGTACATTGGTTGATGGGAGTGACTCGATTAGATCATTTCTGACTTATATTAGGTAACCTAGTTGCCATACGATGGGGACTAGGATTATTTGTGGGCCCAGATTTAACCGATGTTTGTTGTATATGAAATGCTCCCATTAATACTCATATATCGTCACTCATAAGGATTGCCGAGTACATTAATTGATGGGAGTGACTCGATTAGATCATTTCTGACTTATATTAGGTAACCTAGTTGCCATACGATGGAGATTAGGATTATTTCTGGGCTGAGATTTAACCGATGTTTGTTGTATATGAAATGCTCTCATTAATACTCATATATCGTCACTCACAAGGATTGCCGAGTACATTGGTTGATGGGAGTGACTCGATTAGATCATTTCTGACTTATATTAGGTAACCTAGTTGCCATACGATGGAGATTAGGATTATTTGTGGGCCCAGATTTAACCGATGTTTGTTGTATATGAAATGCTCCCATTAATACTCATATCAACTCAATATTATTCGACGTGATATTATTTTGATTATTTTCTAAATTTTTTTCGTCAGAGATATTTAATGGTAACTCAACGAACTCAGCGTTTGAAGTTTGCTGTTTGTTAGATTCATATTCGTAATTAGACTATTGTCTTGTATATTTATCAATTCTATTGCAGAATTATTAATCGGGCAATTTACATCATTTTCGTTAGTATTATCACTAATATTAGTTTCATCATGTGAAATATTATTAATAAATTCAACTTCTGGGTTTGGTAAATCCACGATATTTGATATGATACCTACAGAATTATTGTGCAAATCGACGTTAGTTTTAATATGTCTTCGCCATATATTGTATAATTGGCTGCGATTTGCAAAGTTGTTCTTAACTTTGATTGATTCACACATTTGAGCCATTTCTTCACTATTACCGGAAGTAAATTATACAAGCGAAAAATTCAGTTGTTGGATTACATTTTGCACAACACCTACACTAATTGTGTTCCGTTTCTTTTTATAATTGTATCTAACACCCTTTTTAAACGGATTATTCATATTTAAAAAAATAATCAGACGACTCCAAATTAAATATATTCGTTGCAAAAGAATGTCCGTATTACAAAGCCAAGGTCAAAAAGAATTTTCGTTAAACAAAATGTTTCAAAATCAATTAAATCTGTGTTAAAGAATGTCCAAATAAAACGCCAGATAAATCAGGTTATCAAGTCGAGCAATATATAATCGGTGAATAAAGAATGTCCAAAATCAAGCAAAGGGTCAATAAGTTTTAAAAAAAAAACTGTTTCTATGTTTAAAATAACTCATTAATAAAATAAAATTCACAAAAAATCACAAAAATTAACACGAAGTAACCAGTACAAAGTTTGAAAACGTATTGAAAATAAATTCAGGAAAAAAATCCTTATATACTAACTGCGAGTTCATACGATGGATAAAAATCTCGGATTTTTCTATCCCAGATTTTTTTTTCAATATTTTCAACTTTTTTATATGAAAAGAGGCGTGCCCGTTGTATAATTTACGTGATGTAATTGGTTAAAACGATGGGATAGTAAAATCCGAGATTTTTATCCGTCGTATGAACTCGCAGTAAACGCGATTTTTTTTTATCTCTCGCTTCATTCGTGTATATATTTTTACTTAAGCCTCAGTTACAATGCATCCGCTCCGCTCCGTTCCGCTTTTCCGTAAAGATTAAAATTTGACATCTTGCATATAATTCACCATGAAAACGGAAAGGCTGGTTACAATGGAGAGGAGAAGACGGACCGTTTTTTTAAAAAAATTAAAATTTTACGGAAGAGCGGAAAGCATAACCTCAACAACTATTTCGTTCATTCGTAAAAATGTTGTGTTGTAATATCCAGCGCTCTTTCTGTCTAAATTTAAAAGACGTACGCACCATCGCCTTGTTTTAAATGTTTTTCAATATTTTATGTATAAAATATACAAATCGCACAGCAACTTTAAAATTTCATAATCCTCCATGACGTTTTAATTACTTTCATTTAAATGTGATTTTGACCAGCGGAACGGATACATTGTAACTAGCGAACGGAAAAGACGGGACCTAGGGTTACCTAATATAAGTCAGAAATGATCTAATCGAGTCACTCCCATCAACCAATGTACTCGGCAATCCTTGTGAGTGACGATATATAAGTATTAATGGGAGCATTTCATATACAACAAACATCGGTTAAATCTGGGCCCAGAAATTCTCCTAATCCCCATCGTATGGCAACTAGGTTACCTAATATAAGTCAGAAATGATCTAATCGAGCCACTCCCATCAACCAATGTACTCGGCAATCCTTGTGAGTGACGATATATGAGTATTAATGAGAGCATTTTACATACAACAAACATCGGTTAAATCTGGGCCCAGAAATAATCCTAATCCCCATCGTATGGCAACTAGGTTACCTAATATAAGTCAGAAATGATCTAATCGAGTCACTCCCATCAATTAATGTACTCGGCAATCCTTATGAGTGACGATATATGAGTATTAATGGGAGCATTTCATATACAACAAACATCGGTTAAATCTGGGCCCACAAATAATCCTAGTCCCCATCGTATGGCAACTAGGTTACCTAATATAAGTCAGAAATGATCTAATCGAGTCACTCCCATCAACCAATGTACTCTACAATCCTTGTGAGTGACGATATATGAGTATTAATGGGAGCATTTCATATACAACAAACATCGGTTAAATCTGGGCCCAGAAATACTCCTAATCCCCATCGTATGGCAACTAGGTTACCTAATATAAGTCAGAAATGATCTAATCGAGCCACTCCCATCAACCAATGTACTCGGCAATCCTTGTGAGTGACGACATATGAGTATTAATGAGAGCATTTTATATACAACAAACATCGGTTAAATCTGGGCCCAGAAATAATCCTAATCCCCATCGTATGGCAACTAGGTTACCTAATATAAGTCAGAAATGATCTAATCGAGTCACTCCCATCAACCAATGTACTCGGCAATCCTTGTGAGTGACGATATATGAGTATTAATGAGAGCATTTCATATACAACAAACATCGGTTAAATCTCAGCCCAGAAATAATCCTAATCCCCATCGTATGGCAACTAGGTTACCTAATATAAGTCAGAAATGATCTAATCGAGTCACTCCCATCAATTAATGTACTCGGCAATCCTTATGAGTGACGATATATGAGTATTAATGGGAGCATTTCATATACAACAAACATCGGTTAAATCTGGGCCCACAAATAATCCTAATCTCCATCGTATGGCAACTAGGTTACCTAATATAAGTCAGAAATGATCTAATCGAGTTACTCCCATCAACCAATGTACTCGGCAATCCTTGTGAGTGACGATATATGAGTATTAATGAGAGCATTTCATATACAACAAACATCAGTTAAATCTGGGCCCAGAAATACTCCTAATCCTTATCGTATGGCAACTAGGTTACCTAATATAAGTCAGAAATGATCTAATCGAGTCACTCCCATCAACCAATGTACTCTACAATCCCTGTGAGTGACGATATATGAGTATTAATGGGAGCATTTCATATACAACAAACATCGGTTAAATCTGGGCCCAGAAATTCTCCTAATCCCCATCGTATGGCAACTAGGTTACCTAATATAAGTCAGAAATGATCTAATCGAGTCACTCCCATCAAGCAATGTACTCGGCAATTCATGTGAGCGGAAATATGTATATGAATTTGAGTGTGTAATGTGTTTTTTTATACTCTAATATCTATAAATTTAGGTATTTAGTTAAATAGATCATATGGGTGTTTTTTGTTAAGTAAATTAAATATTATGTGTTAGCACAATAACACGTCATTATTAAATTTATAATATTACAGAAAGAATACAGAAATATGTACTAAGATTTTCTATAAAATAATTATGTTACTGTTTTATTATTGTACAACGTACAACACATTACATTTTTCTGCAACGTAAATATTTTAAAATCATAAAAATAATAAACAGGTTTATAAATCATTTTTTTTTATTTTCGGGATAGAGTGTAATTTTGAGATGTTTCATGTTGTTTTTTTCGGGCCAAAAGGTTTTTATCGTATTTAGCGTGGGCTCAAACCAATTTTTGAAAAGTCTTTTCTCGGGATGGTTTTCGGGCTATCTTCACATACGTGTGATGGTACAACATACCGCCCCAGGTTTTCATTTGTACTGCCATTACCAGAGATGGTTCACCCCGGATACACATGGTCAAATAGGCCATACGCTTCATATACGCGTAAACCAATTTTATTTACAACACTTCTTTCCAAACAATATTTTAATTTACATTCATTATTTACTTTCTTGATCGACATCTCGACAACGCTACTGAAAAAAGCATCTATATGGCATTTAGATTGTATTAGAATAATTAATTTAATTAATAATTTTTTTGTAGAATTCTATTTTAAATTACATGAAATTTAATTTTTAATTCAAAATTCTTATAAGAAATATTTAAACATTTATTGAAGACGTACGATGTTTCAATATGGGCGCGGTACAATTATTTAAGTATAACTTTCATCGACATTTTTAATTTTTGTGTACATCTCATTTTTTTCACAAGAACAAGACACTACAGAGATTGCATCACACTGCCATCATAATTATAGGAATAAATCCTACGGGTTTTTGCCAATCTAACAGCGATTATACCATTCATTATAGTTTTTTTTTCTTTGAACAAACACTCAACGGCTCTAGAACTGATGTTTGATGGAATCTTATTTAATGGCCTAGATCCTGACTAGACATCCCAGAGATTGCACCCAAATATAATCGAACCGAGGAGAGGTTTGTTCAAAAAGCGTACTGAGCAAGTGCACTTTGGAGCGAAACAGGCTTTGTTTGATTGGCCAAACTATCATGAATTAGTTCTACATTGTGCCATCTGGTGCAATAAACGTAATTATTAGAAATACGGCTTTGCCTTAAGGTTATGGCTTAAAAACTGGGCAAATTGTCAATGCCACTCCTGTTAAAAAGATCTGCATAAATTGGTTCAAATAATTATTGCAGACTTCCGTCGGTAATATGCTAAAGGAAGGAGATGGCTGAAGTAATCAGGGTTCCTAAGCTAAGTAAACCAGCAAACGGTATCACGACTTTCGGCCATACCAAAAATACTTGAAAAATTGTTGCTCAAGAGACTCAAACCGAAGTAAGATAATTGTAAGTAAGAGATTTTTAATTCAACCACATCAATTCGGGTTTAGATAAGATCACTCTACTATTGAACAAGTTCAAAAAATAACGCATGCCATTGAGGACGCACTTGAGAATTAGAAGATGTGCTCCAGTAGCTCTACGATGTAGCGCTAGCTTTTGACAAAATTTGGGAACAGAGGCTTGAATTAAAACTGACGCAACAATCAATACTACGTAGGAATTACGAGGAGCAAATCTAATCATCGTGGAAACGCACATTAGTTGCATATTCATTCCGTAACAACGCAAATAATTCTCACAAGTTCCGTACAATATTAACATATTCATAAATTTAAAAAATAGCATATAAAAAATTTAAAGTTTTCGGCATTTGGGGTTGTGCGACGCTTGGGGTTCGTAAACCTGCCTTTAGAGGAAGTTGATGAAGTGCGCCACGATTCACGATGCCCGCACCGCGAGCATCTCCTTTTCCCTCGGTCTTATTAAAATCCATGCTTCCGACTAGGTCCCATTTGTTTATCGAAATTGGCTTAAACGTGCAGGGTCTGATTTTAAATCTTGACGAACTTCGTCATACTTTTAATGAAGTCCCAGTTGATCTCATCTGTTATGGCTAATACACCAGTCAATTATGATGGAGTATGCATATCTCTGTGGCAATTCAACAAAACCACTTATCTATTTTTTAGCTAGGTAGTTTTCAGAGGTACAAATTTAAATTTTAATTTAATTTGTGGAAAAATTATGGGACATAATTAAACTATTTTTGGATCCCTGGTATCAGGGTTTTTAAAATTTGGTTACAGTTTTAGTTTTTTTTTTGTTTTAATTGTCATTTAGAAAAAAACACTTATATCGATTTAAGTGAATACCAACTTATTTCAAGATAAGTGTTTGTTCTAAATTTATTTCTGATTTTACAAATAAAATTATTGTTTTAAACAACACTTGTTTCACGCTACAATATCAAAAATTGTCAACTAAGTGGTTTTCAATATATAAACACCTATAATAAACATAAGTGGTTGTGTTTTTTGCTTATACATATCTTCAAAAAGTATCAAAAATAGTGGGATTTTTATGAAAAATTGAAGCCAAAGAAAAAACAGGAAATACTATCGATTAGATTATGGTTCAACGTAACCACTTATCTCGACTTAAGTGATTATGTTAAATTGCCACAGATATATTCACGAGCGCATTAAATGCAATGTTTTCTCGGTACCTCCCTAAATTTCTCAATGGCTCGTTTCCTACTTTTAGTTTCTTTTTATAAATGGCTTCGTCAATAAGTGGAAATTTAGTTTGGGTGTCGTTTATAATCCACCTAAAACGAAAAAAGGGCCGTATGCTTAGTTTAAAAAATACCTTTCAGAGATTGAGTATCGTTTTAGTAGTGAGTCTGCATCTCGAGTCATTTTAATTTTGATTTTCGTAACAGACCCTTTTTTCTTTTAGCGATTTATATCTTAAAGTACATTAACCTTTCGGTCTATAATAATGATGCGCCCACTTACTATTACTTTGCCGCAAGTGGTGGTTCCTTGTTAATAATTCCATTTGTTGTTTCATCTTCCGCTATTGGCTCTCATTATGAACTCCTTGTTTTTATTGTTAACTTTTACTCTCGATCAAAACCCAAAAGTTTTAAGTATAGATAGAACTTTTTAGAAAATTGATGAATCTTACCTTTCATAAATTTGTGACTCTATTTGTTGGTACAATATTTTCTTCCTTAGTTCTTCTACTGATCAAATACACTATTTTGATTTCACTATTAATTAAGTATTTAACAATTGCGTTCCTCTCACTACTTTTATATTTAAAATCTAGATCTACCCATTGGATGACACGAGAGATTTTGAATGTTATTTCTCTAAATATTGTCTTTGAAAAATTAACCCTAATTCTTTGTTCTATCTAGCCCATAAGCAATCACTTCCCTGTAAGATATTTTGGCGTAATGTACGCAACTTGAGTTTTGGTATTTGTAAAGGTGCTGCTTATTTAAACGCTAATGATTTTAACCGTTACCAAATTAACCCTAGTCCCCCTCATGCTAATGAAATTAGCCGAAAATTTCAACCGAAAAATCTGCATAATTGACATATTTTGTATCAGGTGGTAGCACAAAATTCTGTTGATATATGCCGAAAATTACATGTAATTGAAGTTAGCAGTAAATTTTCGCCGAAAAAAAATTTAAAACCAATATCACATAATTCGAATGATTAAAGGTAATATGAACTGGGTGAAGTTAGACCTATTCGTAAATAGCTGGATCCTGTATATGTAATTTGTCGTGTTAGGGGGTAATGAATTTGAGTTGCGGTACTAATAGTAAACACCTGTGCCAAAAATCAGGCAATATTTTATGTAGCATTATTGTGAAATAAATTAAAAGCTGGTCGCATGTTTAGTGGTAATTTGGACTGGTTGAAGTTAGACCTATTCATAAATAGCTGGATCCCATATATGTAATTTGTCGTATTAGAGGGCAATGAATTTGAGATTATTAAAACTGTCAGTTACTGTTAGAAATGTTGGGTTAATTCTCAATAAAACCCTTACTGGAGGTTGACCATTTGATTAAGGTAAGCAAAACGGTATTTGGAATGCTTGGATGTTTGTTGCAATTTTAAAAAGCGTATGTCCCTCTCACACCTCCCAAATTCTCTTTATTTGGCTGACGTTGTTTTGTTTGGAACACTCTAAGAGAATATATGAATGCTCTCCAAAGATGTTTCGTTGCTTGTACTCGTTTTCTTTTTAGGAAATATTATCACATTTTGCCGCCCGGTGGCAAAGTGGTCAGCATGCTTGCTTCAGCGACCATATGCCCCAGGTTCGATTCCCGGTGGTGACAAGGAAAAAAATGTTCACGGCTTGGTTAGGATCAATGAATTAATCACTCATTATCCGAAATGAAAATATGATTATGAAACCTCATTTGAGGCGGCCAAATTCCTTGATGGGATATAGTGCCAGAGAGAGAGAGAGAGAGAGAGAGAGAGAGAGAGAGAGAGAGAGAGAGAAAAAATAAACATCAAAGATAGGAAAACGTACTATGTAGCTGCTCATGGGTAAAAATTCTAAGCTGACAATACATAAAAAATTGCTTCTGTACAGGCTGCATATGCTAAAATTAGTATGAATCTATGGTATTCAACTTTAGGGTTGTGTCAATTCAAGGATACACTGATTTCAAAATAAAGTGTAACAGGGAATAAAGAAACAAGCAAGAAAACACGAAAACAAGGCATGACAATGCAAACATATGTCGTATGTTGGACACCACCAATCGAGTGAGAAGAAACCGCTGGAACTGGGCAGTTTATTAAGGTTATTAAAAACATCAGTTGGAGTAAGGCGTTGACTTAAAACCATGGACATTGAAGGGAAGGACATTGAATATGAAATACTTGCAAACTACTAAAGAAAAAAGTAAGAAAACAAAAGGCGATTTTGAGAAAAAGGAAAACCCTATATCTTATTAAGAATGACCTTTTAAGCTCAATGTGGGATTTATAAATAATTAAAATTAAATATATAATTTCTAATTATAATAAGAAATTTTTGTAAAAGGAGTCATCATCAACTGATAAACAAATTTGAGATAGATAAATTGGTGATCTTAGTAGCGCAAATCATTATTTTGGCCACATAGCATTCGCGTTTCTAAATCCAATTTGCTTAGTGAAATATTAATCAACCATGAATCTCTCCCTGAACTCTCTACCCCTAAAGCACAGAATCTTCAAATAACTTCATCTGTAGTGTTGTCAATACAGATTGATTTGGCCAATTAACTGGTAGAATATGTAAAAATATTTGAAAATATTTCATATCTAGTTCCCCTCTATATGAAATCGTTCACCAAGCTACATGCTTCGTCCAAATTTGAGGATAGGTACATTTTATGTATTGTATAACTCGAGCATCATGATCATACAACTCGTTTCTGATAACGAAATTTTTAGTAATCTAAAGTTTCATATAAGTTCCAAAATTATGAAAACTATTCGGACCTACATATTTTCCACCAAATGAATGAATTTTAATTTTTTGTAACTTCAAAGCAGGTCATTTTGAGCCAAAGGTTTTAAACGTAATAACAATGTTTTCCATTATTACCACGTTAGTTGATGTACTGTTGAAGAACAGGCTTTGCTTAAAAATAATCTCACGGAATTCTACAAATCTTTTAATGTACTCTGGTTTGTTCAACGATATTTACTCTTGTTGTTTCTGCACATTCCCCTTGCTATTTTCTTTTACACGCATATAGGAGGCGTAGCGAATATTCGAGAATGTTGCGTTTAGTTTACGCATTTTTCTACTACGAAGTCCACACAATAGAAGATTAATTCCTTTGCTTAACACCTATAATATGTTTCCCAACGAAAGCACAAACAGCAGAAATAACAATAAAAAGCTATTATCATTATTATTATTACGATGCTTAATACAAACACAAAAACCTATAACATCATCGTTACGATCATTATTTCGTTTAATCTTCTCATATACTCAATTTTGATTCTTCTCAGATTCCTCTTATTCCAGAGTCGTTGCTTAATGCTTTGCTTTTTTTAATTTTTCACAACAGTTTCTATAATTTTGCTGTTAGCGTTTCATAACGTTTCGATCCTTTTTTATTCACAAGCAACAACAATTTTATTTCTTCTACTGTGCGCCCATTGTTGTTGTTGTTGATGCTAGCAGTGTTATTACTCGTATTATGCCGTTTTGGTACGAAAGAAAACTAGAAACAAATTGGAATGAAAATTTATAAAGTTTTTACTTCTGTTTGTATTTTCGTTTTGTTATTATTGGAAAATAAAAGAAAATTTTACTGCATAAAATATAAAATCTGGAAAATTCAAGACAAAAAATCTGTATGAGGAAAACAAAAAGCTGTACAGCAAATAATTTTTTTTTTTTAATAATTAAACTTGAGCTTTAGTTTTATACGAATGTATTCACATAAACAGTTTTAGTTGGTAATAATTTTTGAAATACATAAAAATTAATTAAAAATGAAATAATAACATTTTATTAAAATTTAATAAAATACGTTTGTAAAAAAATAAAATGATAAATAGTTTTTAGTCTGTGTGTACCCAAACGAAACAATGAAAAGTGCATGAACTCGAGCAAGTAATCAACAACATCAATTTTCATTTACTTCATTTAACAATTTATCATAATATTCGTATATAAAGCATCATGTTGACATAAATCGTGTTTTATTATTAATTTCCCACCAAAAGTCTTTAAAAGCACATTCACAACAGAATATAAAAAAATATTTCCTTGGGTATGCTGTTTTCATTCTGTTACAAATACACCACCAGTGTGATTGTGTTTTCTCACTTTTAAGAACTGTATACTATACCACAAGAAGCACACACATACACAAACATCATATGGGAAAGAAATATCTTACATTTTCCAAAAAAAAAATATAAATTATTAAATTTAAACATTAAGATGACAAGTTTTAACGCGCGTGCATGAAAATATATAGCAACGTACATTGCCAATGTCTCTGGGGTGTATTTATGTAACTGAAATATTTTTTGGGTATAAGTATTTATGGCGTATGGAGTCTTAATTGATGTAGGAACTAATTCAATAACGACATATTGTCTTTTAATATTTAGGGCGGTTCTGCTTCCAGTTGTTATTTAATAGTCCCCGAAGAACAAGATGCAACATAGCGGCTAAACCAGAGAACTGTTATACAAATGTCCTAAAATCATGATCCATTGCAGTCATTTTCTGACATTCGAAAATATTCGACAACGAATTTTTCCGAAGTTGGCACTCATTAAAATTGATTCCTGGCATTGGCAATATCTTCACGAAAGCGTGTTAGCCGAAAGAAAAGAAAATAAAGAGACCCGGACCGCACCAGATGACATCAAAATCGTTTAAGGCGCACAAAATGTGAAAAAAGGACCAAGTCCAAAATATTAATTAGAATGCGTATGCTACAAATCAATATTGATCCTCATAATAACCAATATTTTCAAAAAGACGCAATAATTGTAACCATGTATAATGTCATCTTAACGCAATCAACATAATATTATGCACAATTCGCAGTATCATGGAACATAACGCCAGACATCTAATTAACGAAAAATACAAGGCCCAAAACGAAGAAACATAGTACAGAATCGCGCAACATGGTGCAACATTGCGCAACATGGTACTAATCGGTTCACATGACCAACATGGTGCAATATCTAATTGGCGAAACACGATGCAACATCACGCAACATGGTGCAACATTAAGCATCATTATGCAACATCACACATCATCATTATACAGCATAGTGAAATATTTTTCGATATGGCAGAACACGATGGTGCAACATCATGCAACATGTCGAAGGGGGTTTTAAATGAATTATATAGAAAATAGATCCCTTTGTAGTTTGCATTCATCCGAATACCCTGTCCCGCCAAACTATCAAAATCGCTCAACAAAAGTAAAATGTAATTTTCACTCCCAATGCAATCGAGTTTTAAAACATTTTTTTTGTAAGGCTTTATTAAAAACCGCAATAATGTGCTAACTAGTTAATTAGTCCCTTTCTGTTTGCTTTTTTTATTTGTGGCACACGTGGTTTGAATTTTTGCAAAATGGTCGTTGTATATTCTTCGTTTGTATTCTTATTCAAGACAATACCATCATCACAGCTTTTAGTCTGGAAAACCACATTATCTGTCACAAACATGTTCTGCTTTGTATTTAATTTTGATCATTATTCAACCAAAAACAGTAAACAAACAACAAAACTCATTTACGCTATAGGTTAGGTTTAGGTTTCAGTGGTTTGACACTTAGGCCATTTTTGGCCCATTGTGGTACCACGCATTCACGCCACATCATTAACCCATTCACCTATTCACCTACTCACACAACTACAGTATACCACCTGCACATTGCAAGCTCCATGTCAACCTGTACATTGACATGAACGGTGGGTCGGCGTTGAATTCTGCACTCCATCAGAGGGTCTTAGTTGTGTTTATTAACATCACCGATTGAAATCGATGATGAAAATTCGATTTGCATCTAGCCTCTGATGGGATTCGAACCCAGTACCTCCCGGTCCAATTGCCGAAGCTTTAACCACTGCACCACTTGTCCGGTCCATTTACGCTATAAGTTTTGTAGTAATCCCAAATGCGGCTCTCAAAAATGGACAAACTTATCAGAAATATAAAATGGTTTCGAAAATATTCATAACCGACGGTACATTTGGGACAGCGAACCATACCCGAATTAAGCCTCGTAAATCGCTTATGGTTGTACCAAATATAGGTAAAACCCAATTTAAACTGGACAACAAAAAGATGACGGCTGCATACAATGGGAAGAAAAACAATGGGAACAATAACAAAACAGTAATAATACATAACATTGTCTACTCAAAATTCAATTGTCTACGCTACTTTCGACACCAACATGTAGACAATTCGGAAACACGCGTAGACGCACAACACTTTTCAAATGGGGCAAACGAACTGGTTATGGTTCGTTTTATCATCCAATATTGTCATTCTGTAAGTTCGGAAGACGATCTCATTGATAATGCTTTTCTAGAGCTTTAAAGTAATATTCAAAATGAAAATTTATTGTGTAAGAAACCATAATGGCGCCCAAAAACGAGTCAGTTGCAAAAATAAATACAAAAATCCGGGACGAAATACCCCACTGATACAAATATTTTACAGCTCAATCGACACAGTCATATCATCCGATGACGTCACGAGTTAGTACGTCTGGTTTTTGAATTCTTTGGAGCTTAAAGTCTGTGTACCGGTAGTATTAAGATACGTTTCAAAATATTTGGAAAAACCGAAAAAGCTTCTATGAAAACTACTACTTCCGATGTACTACATGGGTTGAAAAGCCCCGGGCCTAACAAAGAAAATCGCCATGTTTAGACGTAACAAATTGAAATTTTTGCGTCGATATGTGACAATGGATGAAGCATGGATCCATCATTTCACTCCGGAATCAAAACGATCGTCATCTGAATGAACCGCAACGGGTGAACCTCGTCCAAAGCGGCCGAAAGCACAACAATCGGCTGGAAATTTGCGTGGTGTAATATTCATCGACTATCTTCAGAATGGAAAAACCAACAACAATGAATATTATATAGAATTATAGGAGGGTTTGAAGGCCGAAATTGCAAAGAAACGACCGCATATGGCAAAAAAAAAATTCGTTCCATCAAGACAACGCACCGAGTCACAAGTCAATCAAAACAATAGTAAAACTACATGAATTGAACTTCGAATTGCTCCCACATCCACCGTATTCGCCAGATTTGGCTCCCAGCGACTACTGGCTGTTCGCAGACCTCAAAAAAATGCTCTCCGCGGTAAGAAATTTTGCTCGAATGAAGAAGTTATCGCTGAAACTGAGGCCTATTTTGAAGCAAAAGATAAATTGTTCTACAAAAGTGGTATTGAAATGTTAGAGCGGCGCCGAATAAAGCCAATTTTGAACAAAACAAAATGTGTTTTCCTTGTTAGACCCGGGACATTTCAGCCCATTCTTATGTACCTATTTCGACCAAAATTCACTGGGATCATTGGTTCCCACAGCTCACCTCAGTGGAGGGAACGATCATGGGCTATGGAATGCCTGGCATAAGAAACTAGTTTACTGCACTAAAACAGAAGAAGACCAGTGGCCCCCTATTCTGGTAATTCCCTGGGAATAGGAAACTGGGAAAGATTTTACATAGCTTTTATCTATAAATCTCTTTTTTCTGGCCTACTGAGAAAAAAAGTTTGATGTAAATATTTATAAATTGGGAATAAGTTTTCCATAGTGAAATTACCAGGGAAAATTTTTCCCAATTTTATTTTGTTTAAAAAAAATTACCACTAACTTTTTACCTTAGTATGCCAGAAAAATTATTTAAAAAAAATTTATACGTAAATTCTTTCTCCAATTCCCTATTCCCGGGGAATTACAAGAATAGGGCCACAGGAGGCAAAAACATTGGAATAATAAAAAAGGCCCTGATATTAAATTTTGGGTAATATAGAAATAGGAATTTTCAACCCAATGAACAGTTTATGGCCCATACTATACAATGTTATATTTTAGGTATATTTACCCGTACATGATAGATGAACTTACAGCTGCATCATTGTGAAAAATTATATCGTTTATTTTTGGGTAATTGAGTAAAACTGTTGTTGTGATTTGAATTGTACAGCTCACTGTACTAACGAAACCGTTGGTCTGTAGTAGCTACATTTTGGTAGCTTGTTGCCGTTATTATATTTGCCCAAAAATAAGTTGTTTATCTTCAAAAGTCTTAAAAAAAACTTGAATAATCTTTTATTTGAACTTAATTTTTATTTTGACTTTCAACTTGGCGTTATAACAGCTAAAAGCCTCTCGTCTGACGACCGACTACAAAAAACTGGAACCTATTGTAACGTTTTTGCTTGTGTTCGTCATGACATAATCAATACCGTTAACAGACTTTTATCAAGCTTATGGTGATGCAGCATATTGCTGGCATTTACTAAGAGCTTAAAAATGCTGCTTCTATATACTTCTTCACTATTATGAATAAAATTATCACGCAGTCGAAAATTTACAGGTTCACTTTTCATTCGCCATACTAGGTTGAATAACCGTACATGATTTGGTTATCATATCCCACACCACTTTACGGATTTCTTCAAGATGAAATTCTCCCATGGTTACTCAACTGACCGTATTTAAATTTTTATTTAGTTAAACATTTTTTTTATTTAGATTTCACTTAGGCACTTGAAACTATATTCCCGAACAATTACAAACATTTGATTTCAATATAGAATATCGGAAAGGATCATTAAAGTTGGTAACAAAATTAGATGTATTAAGTGGACCGTTAGATGTCGAATTAAAATCTAATGCGAGAACCCAAAGGTGACATCTAATTTCAAGGTGATTGATGGTCGACGAAAAGACCCAAATACGGACCTACCAGTTGGAAGTTATTCCGAAAACTTTGATAACAAAATTTATTGAAGCTGCTCATAGTCCTCCGACAGCGGCACATTAGGGTATTAGACAAACCTATTACAGTGATAGTATTATTGGACAACGGTAGTTTCACACGTGAGAAAATTTGTAAATGGTTGTGAAGTTTGTAAATGTTTCAAAGTCTTAAACTACGTAACTAAGGCAGGAATAGGAATATCTTTTGATGTAATTCGACCATGGATTGTAAATAAATTTTCTTGGTACATACCAGCGCCCGATTGCCACCTAGCCGGCAATATGCTGCATCAGCGTAAGATTGCTAAAAGTCTATTAACGGTTGTTTCATGACGAACCAAGCAAAAATGTTACGCTATCACTAAATGTTCACAAAGTTCAATTAGAGCAGAAGCTGAAGCAAAATGATCATCAGCAATGTTTTTTTTCGTTCGCTAATTGGACTGTGGAACGCTTGGAAGAAAATGAGTATTTTTATCGAAAATTCATCTTTTCCCCGATGAACCGCATTTTTTCCTCTTACGTGAACTGTGAATGTCCAAAATAAGTTAACAAACGGGTTTTATAATTATTTTCCGAATTTAGTTTCAATACTATACTTCTTTCATAAAGCTGAACATTATACACTTGGTGTGTTATAGCGTTTTCTGTGGCACAAAAATCTTGATCCCGAATCAATAATTTGACGTAAATTTTTGATCCAATATGGCTTTGTTTACATTTTTTCTCTTTTTATTTTTGATCCCGGTTCAATTATAAAATCCAAAAAATTTGTACGATTTTTGTTGACGTTTACCCACCCATATAAAAAAAACTAAACGTCATGTGGAATTGTCAAAAAAGATGTCGCGCCAGTTATATTTTATTATATTTATTATTCTTTAAAGCGCAAGTTGTGTTTAATAAAATAAAAATTGTGTTTGTGTTTGTTGTGTAAACGATTGTTTAAAAAAAATAAGATTTTTTAAAATAAGAAAAATTTTTGTTTAAATGTTTTTAGCTTTTGTTTTACGACTCATTTTCCGAAATTAAACAGTAAATTAATATGTATAGTTATACAAATAAATGAAGTAAAAAAAAAAAAAAAAACGAGCCGATCAAAAATAAGTTAACAATTATGAAACATCTGGATTCCATCTAATAGTTTCATTTTCAAGTTAATTGTAACTAAATTTATAAAGTTGTAGTTAATATTGATTTTAATAAAAAATATACCATATTTTAGTCAAAATGGGTAAAATCCTTCAGTTAACTAGGTAGGGAAGAACGACGTATTAGGGTTAAGGGGTCAGAATGCAAGACTTATATAGAAATTTAGAAATGGTTTAACAAAAGCCATGTTTGCATATACCAAATTTGTAAAGCATATGAAGAAAAAAAATCAGTTTTCCTCTACTCATCGTACAGGCCGACCTTATTTTTGGTCGAGAGGGTAGATAAGCGAATTATAAAACTTTGTGAAGGTAACAGATTTATATCCGCACCTAAAATTAACATTAGAAGGAAAAATAATACAATCTGCAGTTCGGAAGCTACCATATGTTACAATCAGTATGTTATAAAATCATCTGAATTTTGGGAAAAATAATTATTGACCAACGAGCGCACGATCATGTCATATAGTCACGGAAGAATCAATGTATGGCGTAGAAAAGGTGAAGAATTTTCATATACTTGCTCAAAACCAACAATGAAATCGCTCGGAAATGGTTTGAAAAGCCGACGTTTATTTAACGTTATTAAAAGATGTTGTCATTCCAGAAGGCCAACGATTAATAGGGGAGGATTTTCCTTTTCAACAGGATAATGCGCCCATTCACAAGGCCAAAAAGGTTTTGAAATACTTTCAGGACCACAATGTCAATATTTTAGAATGGCCTCCGCAAAACCCTGACCTCTCGCCAATTGAAAATTTATGGGCTTTGTTGAAAAAAACGAGTGGGTGATAGAGCACCGTCTAATTTGCGAGAATTACGCCAAACCCTTGTCGATGAATGGTATAAAATTACTCCAGAATAACGCCGAAAATACGCAACAAATTTACCAACATGTTTGAGTAAAATGCGTCCTTTAACAATTATGGTCACTGTGGTTATTACCCCAATATATTTGTAACTGATACTCTTACCTTTCGGACGTTCAGTTTTAGAAAATGTTATATGTATTATATAATGGAATTTTTGCAATGATTTTTATCTTTTTATATTTAAATTATTATACCGAATTAAATCAAAATATTTGTCAATAAAATAAATGGAATTTATGGCGCTAAAACTAAGTTTTTTAATTATAATTGCTTTGTTAACTTATTTTTGTCATTCACTGTACCTTCTACGCGTTTGGGACTCAAAGAATCCACACGTAACCATTGAGAAGCCAATGCATTCTCAACGAGAGAATTTTAGACCGGTTGCATTATTGGTCCATTTTTTTGAAAATGAGCAAGGACCCGCCCTTACAATCTATGAGGAGCAGTATACAAATCCACGTTAAACTAGTTTTTGTTATCCAGAATTCAAGAGGAGGACACACACGGCATTTGATTTCAACAGTACGGCCCATAAACGTGCCACACAGCAAACACAACAATCGGTCTTTTGCACACTGTTTTCGAAGATCGAATGATCGCCCGTAACGAAGATGTCAATTGGGTCAGTTTTTTGTATGGAGCAGTTAAGGATAAATGTTACACTAACCATCCAGAAACTGTCCAACACTAAGAAAATCAAATCGAAGCTACCATTGATGAGATAGGAGCTCCTACAATCGAAAATGTTCTGAAAAATTGGATTGACAGATTGGGGTACTGTAAAGCCATGTCATTGGATATCCCTCAAGTGTTAATGTGGACGTGGAAGACATTGTTGCTCAAATATTATATTTTTTATAATAGGAACTATTTTGCGTTTACTCGAACCTTTCTTAATTAGCTTGCGGTTTTTAATATTCAGCCCATGAAGTATTTTCTGGAAAAGAATTGCCCACGAGTTAAAAGTAGTTGGACAGCGCTGGTGTAGACCGAGCTTGATGATGATTTAGCAACAATTTTTCCTTTTCGGGTTATGCACTGCAGATATTTTTCAATGCTTTAACTCCTACGACTTACTGTTTGACTAACTTACAAAATCAATAATGTTCGGTAAAAGTGTCGGTAGCCATTACTGTAACAAACAAAGGAAATTTTATTTTGCCCGGCACCGATAGTTTATCACTTTCACACCCCACATAACACCCTAATAATTTTTATAGGAATTCAATTTTATACAAACCGCGCCTAATCACATTTACTATTTATTATTCATTCTTAATGGAACGCTATTTAAATAAAATCAATTTACGTTACCCATTATTCCATTGCCATAGTAAGTTTATGCATAAACACAATGTCATCTTAAATTAAGATTTACACCAATATTATACCACTTCCCAGTGCTGTAATGCATGTTTCCAATCCGTAAATTTTCCCCATCACATGTTGCTACCGTATATCGCGTACATAGCAGTGCCTGTCAGGCTTCTAAACTCAAGTCAACAGACATGTTGAACAGCAAAAAAAAAATGCTTTTAAGAAGGATTTAAAATAAAAATATTGTGTGTATGTACCCTTATGGGACTACGAGATTGCTTATGTATGCATATTCCCATCATTATTATTGTTATACAGTGTACGACTACAGCACCGCTTCTCTCGTAAATATGCATTTACATACATATCGTATATATCTCACTTTCGTGTATTCTTCCGTAATAATATACATACATACATACTCGTACATCGAGAACTTTTAACAGAATATTACATGTGTCACGGTAAAAGCTTTGTTTATGTATTTTTTAACTTTTTTTATTTATCTCAGCGATGTTCCAAAGAAAAATGTGTTTCTTGTTTTTTTTTAGGAGAAAACTGACTGTTAAGCTTTTATGAAATTTTAATAGAAGCACCAACAACATAAATTTAATGTTTATAGATCGACTGTGCGATGTCTTTTAGAGGAATAAAAAAATGTCACTGCAACTTGAAGCTTTTACTTTTATTATCATATTCGGTTTTACTTGAGCCGTTATAAAAGTTCTGAGGTTCCTTAAAAGCTTTCCGGTATTTGTGTACCAAATACTCTTTACAAAAATGCAATGTCAATTTATTGGAGGGGCTATGTAGAAATAGGGATAACTTTTCGAGAAACAAAAAATTTACGAAAATGCAATTTAATTGATTGAAACTCACGCCGCTAAAGCTGGCCGAGACGATACAGCAGAAAATTACAAGATCCATCTTGTGAAGTGATTTGCGGTTCCCACAGGTAGTATGATATTCGATCCAAAATGGTACGATAATAGGGTAAGTTGACGCCCAGACAGGCATTAGTGCAACTTTCGGACTACAAAAATAATGGACACGCCTCCTTCTTAATTATGGACACAGATAATTTTTTTTTGTACATCAGCAAAAGCCTGATGCGAAAGCAATTGGGTGTTTAGTTCTATCGGGTTAAATATGTAAAATTATTGCATCGACCTGATAGCAAGATGCACCTGTCACCAGCACAACCGGGTGCTTATTTTCGAAATGGATCTTGCGCTCGTCACGTTCCTGTTTTGAGCGCATTGAAATCGTGTTGTGGTGAGAACCCCACATAAGTACTGAAATTTGTAAAAAATTCTTAATAAATTTGTGGTAATAATTTACTTATTTATTTACTCCACTGAAGTTTTCCCAGTCTCTTGGTCTTGGCATTTTTATAATTGCATTCGAAGCCAAATACTGACGATTTGATACCTTTCTCGAAAATTCCACGTAACTTGCCCGTCCAGTCAATACCTGCTCAAAGAACTAACATTAAATACCTATCGAAAGTCTTTGGTACTGGAACATGCCAAACGGAGTATCAACGACGACGAGCACCTTTGATTTATCATCTAGCTTCAAATACGCGTTAGACTCGTCAATCTTTGAAAAAATGACGTTCTCACATATAATTTAAGAAACAATTCCTTCGAGGAATGTTTTACCTCAAAGTGAGGGTTTATTGTTATCTTGAAATTATCAATTATACGAATTGAACCGCCTTTCTTAGCAACTGGAAAAATTGGCGTTACTCACTGCGAACTAGAGGAAAACTTCAAAATTCCGGCATTTATCGTTCGATCCACCTTCATTTTCACCTCTTCGATTTGGGAAAAATTAAGCGCACTTTTTGAAATTTTAGCTCTGCATTTGGTTTTAACCTAAGAAAAGCCTCGTAAATTAACTCGATTGTTCTTCTCTTAATTTCCGCATCTAGCGAACATTCTCCAACCTCTTTAAATCGATCGTAAAATTTTAGTTCCTTGTCATAATCTCAGCTTGAAAAATTTGTTCCTCGGCTGTTAATGTCAAAATTGACCACACTAGAGGTGGATCCAACAGGACACACTGCGATGTTTATTCCCACAATTTGATCACGATTTATGAGGGTGACACGATGAATGCGAAAAATGGTGCGATTGTCTAATTCCTTGTCTAATGGTCTTCAGTTTGTGGTCATCTGCTGTAGCTCTCAGCTAAACTTATAACGTCCGATAAGTTGGCATTTTTTTTCAAGTCAAATCAAAGGCGTTTCCTCAATAATATTGAATGAATGAATTCCTCATTTGTATAGGTTTGTAAATTACGTCACTGGTAGGCTTGCCAGTTTTTTTGGGAATAAAATTAAGTAAATTTTTGAAATATATATAAAAGGGGGCGTGTCACCACAATTTAAAAATCTCACCGGAAAATGGCCAGAATATTTTCAGAATTTAAAAAAAAATATTTTTTTTATTCATTCATTGATGTTCATTGAACTTAAAAAGCAAATCAATGGTTTTCAATAATCATTCTGTCAAGAAAATAAAATTAAATTGTACTTTACAAAAAAATGTTACAAAATAAATATCATATTATCACAAAATAAAGCTTTATTATATCTGGTATTTCTCGTTTGATTTAACTTTTTTTAGCAGTTCTGTATTTTGACTAATAAATAAATTTGAAAAATTCTTTGCAAGTATAGTTTGCAAAATTACCGACTTTTGGAATTACCGGTAATTCGGTAAACGTTTCTGAAAAATCCGATTAACCGGGTTTTTACCGGTAATATAAATTAAATTTAATTTTTAATAAAACGAATAAAAAAACAGCAAAAACTAGTGAAAATAACGCAATCAATAATATTGCATTTCAAAATATATGTAAATATACTTTTTTTCAATTTTAGCAATTCAGAAAAGAATTTATTAAAATAACTATCAATAATTAAAAAAATATTCATTTGTTTTAAATAAAATGTAAGCACTACTATGCCAATTTCCTTAACCGTTTGAGTCCCAAGCACGCAGTTGAGATTTTATGTCGAGAAAACCCAGCACATTTCGAACATTGTCGACAACTGACGGTGGGTTACCGATTGTCGAAGTAGCGCGCTGAGATTTACTAAAGTAAGTACATCACACAGCTCTTTTTAATGCAAATAGTACATTTTACAATAAGGTTGTCTCAATAGATTGTCTTTTCGTACTCATTTGGAGAAAGCGCGGTTGCGCTGTTTGGGATTCGTCGACAGTGTTTTTTCAATACCCCCTGGGATTCAAACGGTTAGTTCTCTAAAAGTTCTTTTGCGTATTGAAATAGGCTCGTAAAAAACGCATCATATCCATTCTGTCGTCATTTAAATTTGATCTAAATTATCGTACATATTAGATCAGCTGCTGAAAAAGCACGCTCCGATTGGACACTTGTCGGACAAATGGTCAGAATTAGAATAAATACCATACCAAGTTTAAATATTTACCTCTAATGTTCTGTTCTTAAAAGAAGTCCATCCCCCTCTTTTTATCACATTCACTAACCCTCTAGGAACATTTGGAGCAAGAGATTTATTAATTTTATCATCAATTGGTCGCTACAGCTTTTCCTTCGTTGACATCATAAGAACAGGGGGATTAAAAAGTTGAAGTAAATCAATGGATGGTCATTTGAAAAAAAGTAGCGGCTTCTGTAAATTCAATTTCTGGTTCTGTTGGAGTGGAGAATGTTTGAATTAATTCAACAATTTTTTTGATAATACCAGTTTTGCTCGTTCAGTTGAATATTTGATATTCATCGTCTTTCTCGCTTGACGGATAATGGAGATATTGTAATATATCAGAATAAATATTCCATCTTTCCTTAATGCGAACAATTAGAGCTTCTTTAAACTCTTTAAGCCTAATATTGATTTTTGTGCACTAATCTCATCTAGCATGAACTTTAAGGTTAGATCCGTCACATACAAATTTACATCTTTACGGCAAAGTACCGCAACTTTTACTGGCTGCAATGTTGCGATTGTAGATGCAAATAAAACTATTTCTATACCATTCTTATCTTCTGTGAGACTGAAATTAGATTTAATATCTACATACGTTAAAAATTTGAATATTGGCGTATACATATATATTTTACATGTGTAGCAGAGGCGTTGCATTTTTAAGAATTAAATTTAATTAAAAAAACTTTATTTTTGGTTAATTTATAAAAAAATTGAAATAACTACTAAAATTAAAACGTACCGAAATTTTTTTACTCTTACCGAAATACCGGTAAAAAAAATATTTACCGGTAAGTCGGTAATGCATTTTTGGTATATTTACCGGTAAACCGATAAACCGATTTACCGGTAATGCAAACACTATTTGCAAGACATAATGAAATTTTGTTTGATCATTATTTCAGCTTCTACATTTGGAAGTGTTAATCTACTTCTCTCTTTTTGCCAGGCGTGAAACATTGGAGAAAACATTCTTTCACTCATCGCGGTAGAGTGTCGTATGGCAAAAAAAATTGAATAATTTTTTCCAAAATAGGTGCGGCACGGGTTTTAAAAACTGCGATCCATTTCTCTTCATATGATAACGACTGGAGGGGTAAATTTTTTTTAAATAAATTAATTCATCAAATAAAACTTCAACGTCTATGTATACTGGGGGGATTGGGAATATTTTTAAAACAAATATCAAATAAAAAATGATTTAAATTTGTTTCTGTTAAAATTAAAACGTTGTGGTGTTGATTTCGCTCTTTTAATAAATAGATTTTTTTCGGTCTGATTATCTGTTCTGTCTAACAACTGCATTGCAATAAGACCATAAAGCCCTTATCGCATGACTTTAGTAATTGCCTAAGGTCACTAAAAAGGCCGAACAATTCTATTACTACAGGCCCTTGTTGTTCCAAGTTTAAAATTTAATTTTTGAACCAACATGTGAGCCGCTCTATAGCCGGTACCAATGTTAATCATCGCGTGGGAACATGACGCAACATCTCTGTATAATCTATGTCGCAAAATTAATAGAATTCCAACCAATTCTGTTTGCGTTTAGTGTGACAACTAAACTCGTTAAAAATTTTCATAACAATGAACTCAAAATCATATTTTAAACACCCTGAAGCATGTTTGACTGAATTAGACAGCATGTGACATAGACATCCCATTTGTATAATAACAGTGTTTAGTTTTTTTAGTTCAGTAAAAACGCTTTGTTTGTGTCCAACATTAACATGTGCATTATCGCCGCAATAGCTAATAATGGATTTAATGTCTAAGCCTGCGTTTTCCAATTTTGGTACCAGATGGTTAGCAATGTGTTGCGAGGTTTCAGAAGTTCTGTAGAAAAATATCAACAGTTTAGTTTGAATGCCACTTTATTTTAAGAAATATCGAACAACGGCGGAAACTTCTTAATATTTCCTTTATTTCAAGCATCGGGAATAACAGCATTGTGCGCTTCTTTTGCAAGGACATTCACAATTATTTTAGAGCACGTTGTTCGTCCATAAGAAAAATCTTTTGCAAGTTTGGAATCACTGAACAAAGCAGGAAAAGAGGTGCGACACGACTTCACGTTTTTTTTTTATCTGTATCATATTGATATTCGTCGTCAACATCAGGTCATTTTATAATTTTACCCATTTATAGGGTTTTCACTTCTAATTCTATTTTTTTCAATTCAAATTCAATTTTATTTATTTCAAATTCATTTTTTTCCATTTCAAATCCAATTTTATTTATTCCAAGATCAATTTTTTTCATTTCAAATTCAATTTTTTTCATTTCAAATTCAGTATTTGTAAACAAATCTGTAATTATTTTTAAATCTAATAAAACAAAAACGATAAGTATATTATTAAAGTTATACAATTAATTAATGCAATGGTTCTCCAACTGTAGCCAATGGCAATTTCCTGGATATATCGACATAACAATTATTGCAATAGGCTGAGGTTACCGCTGCCATGTCAGATTGTGAACCAGCCAGCCAGTTTTCTTTCTCCGTACTCCCCGATTTTGAATCCTATTGAAAACGTTTTTTTCAAAAATAAAATTGTTAGAGAGGGATAAAACTTTCAACAGCTGAGAATTTTTTTTTTTGAATAAGGATGAGGATTCAAAATCGGGGAGTAAGGAGAATGAACAATTAATGTATGAGTTGTCTCACTAACTTTATCACGCACTTCTTTAGTTTTGTGAATTGTACAATTGTCCATAACCAGCCATGCCCTGTGAAGTTAGCTTCAGGAAGTTTAAAAAATAATTCATAAAGGAACGTAATAAAAATATTAGCATTAACAGATGAATTTGCTATTATTTGACTGTACAGTGCCTCAATACACTTCCTTCACTTGTGGATGAAACATCGTCTTTTCATTATTTACATTATTCTCCAAATATTGAATTTGAAATGAAAAAAATTGAATTAGAAGTGAAAAACCTATATCATAACACAGTACAGTTATTTTGTATATACCCGCTTTGAAATGCCCCTTTAGCTTAAACTCGGTATAAGTTTGTTTTTCTATAGTCGCCGTTCCAACAGCTTTAGTAAAAGTGTGCATGTCTCTATTCATACCCAAGATTGGAATTGGAATTGGGATTAAAACACCAGGCTTACAAAATTTATCAGCGAAGTTTTTTAAATTTTACTCTAGCATCGTTGCACATATACTCGTCAAATTACTACGACACCTAAAATATAAATAATTTTTCTGATGTCATTATACGTAACACAATAAAAAATGTGTTGGACTTCCTAATTTTGGGTCGTATTTCACAAACAAAAGAATTTTCTGCAAACAGAATAAGTAGCATTTTTTCCCCAATTCTCGATATATGTTGAAATAGCTATATGGAAAATGCTGAAAAATTACGGAATAGATTAATATTTATGGAAAAAAGCTGACAACTATGGATTAAGATATATAGACTAACACATTAAAAATAACTCATCATATCTTTTTTGGAACCACCAGGAATTGAACACGGGATCCCCGAATTATAGCCAATCATTAAAACTCTTTCTGCATATTATACACAGTCGGATCAAGCAAACCAAAATCGAACCACCAAATGGTATACAATCCACCATCTTCCCGATTACCTCAACTCACTGATGGAGTCACTGTTCACTGATCTGTAATGTTCAGAAATTACTTAAGGTGAAAATAGGAAAAAGCCAAACCGATAGGATCCCAATTTCTGACTCCATTATCAATACTAATTAGAAAGTATTACTAACATCGCAAAGCCCAACCAAATGTTGACATATGTGACTTGGAATGCTGTATAAGATAGCGGAATTTTGACAGCAGAAAATAAGAGATTACGCTACTCGCCGTAAGTGGCAGCGCTATCATTAAAGAGAATTAATTAAATATAAAATAAATATATATTAAATATTAAATAAAACATCTCAGCGGAATAAAATATTAAAAGTGATCCTTAAAATGGCTGATCTCCAAAGTAAAGGAACTCGGTATATGAAATGTTAAAATTTAACAATATTCCGTCGTTCCGGCATTTCTTCCACTAGTAACCAATATTTTCGGTTGTTTTTCTAATAGCTTAGATCCTACTGAGACTATATGGAAAATTTGGTGAAAATTCATAGACTAGAATTTTCGCTAAAATTTTTTTGATTTTCTGTGGCCATATAAGTTATTTTCAGTGTTTGGCCAATATCTCAAAAACTTCCACTACTAACCAATACTTTCGGTTGTTTTTCTGATAGCTTAGGTCATACTGAGACTATACGGCAAATTTGGAAAATTCATGTACTGGAATTTTCACTAGAATGTTTTGATTTTCTGTGGCCATATAAGTTATTTTCAGTATCTCAATATCTCAAAAACTTCCACTAGTAACCAATACTTTCGGTTTGAAAAACGAGATTTTGAAAACCAGACTTTTGAAAAGGGGATTTTGAAAACCGGGTTTTTTATACCGAGATTTTGAAAACCAGGCTTTTCTAGAACACCTGTTTGTCGCATTCGCGGACTTTGAAATTCCCAAAAGTACAACTTAATTGATTGAAACTCATGAAATGACAGAAATAATATTTTTAAATCATTTTTCCCGATGAAATGGTATCAGATGATCCTTTAATCATCTGATGTGTCCCAAAAAAAATTCGTGTTTTCATATATTTCGCTAATTGGGTTCAACCACTAGTTCTCTAAGTTTCCATCTTCGAATATATAAAACATATAAAATTTAAAATATTTTAAAAATTGAACAATTAAAGTGTCATGATTGGAAGTTGTTCATATGTAAGGTCCTAGTGATGATTCTCATTAGAGAAAATTTCTGGTCACTTTACATGTGAAAAGCCTGAGCAATCTCGTTTAAATATGGTATATCTTACATATAACATTTTGAAAATTTCTAAAAATTTAATGATTAAAGTGGTATAACATTGATGAAAAGTAGGTCAAACAAAAGGTCATAAGTAATGATTATCTCTGGGAAACATTTTAGTTCACTCTTCATGTGGAAAGCCTGGCAAATCTCGATAAAGTATAAATTTTGGAAAGTAGTTCAATGGAAGGTCCCAGCGATGATTACCATTGCAAACAATTTCAGATCATTTTTCATGTGAAAAGCCTATACATTTCTAAGAATTGATCGTTTAATGTATGGCGAAAATGCATTTCAAATTAAACGTCTTAGTGATGACTACTACTGGAAAAAATGTCAGGTGACTTTTCGTGAAAAATTTCAGGTCATATTTGACGAAGAAAGTCTGGCAAAACTCGTTTGAATATATGATACATACAAAATATGAAATTGTATCAAAATTGAATATTGAAAGTCTCATAAAGTAGTTTAAATAAAAGGTCTTAGTGATAATCACCTTTCGAAAAAATTCAAGGTCATTTTTCATGTAAAAAGATTAGGAAAATTCATTTAAATATATCATACATGCAAAACTGGAAAATTTCTAAAAAAATTTAAAATTTGAAAGTTTAAATTATTGCCTGGAAAAAGTTTAAATTAAACGCCATAGTAATGAATGCCTGTGGAAAGAATTTCGGGTGACTCTTCATGTCGAAATTCTGGGAAATTTCGATAGAATACAGCTTACAGAATCAACTCAAAATGTTTGAAAATTGGACATTAAAAATTTCATTACTGGTAATATTTGAAATGTAAGGCCTTAGTGATAGAAACCTCTGGAAAAAATTTCGAATCCCTTTTCATTTGGAAAGCCTGCGAAAGCTTGATTGAATATATCATACAAAGAAAATTTGAAAATTTCTAAAAATTCAACCTTTTAATTTCATTTCGTTCACGTAGTTGAAATGAACGGTCTAAGTAATGATTTCCTCTGGAAAAAATTTTAGGTCACTTTTCGTGTGAAACGCCCGTAAGTATGATATATTCAAAGTGGTTTTCCTAGAATTTAAAATTGAGAAGTGATCTGAATTTTTAATCAGTAAATCGTTTCATTTGAACTACTTTCCATCCATGACATTTGAAAGTTCTATTTATAGAAAGTTTCCAATTTTCATTGCTCAACGCTTTTTCAAGCGTTTTTCCTAAACTTTTCACATGCAAAGTGACTTTTCATATTTTTCAGAGGTTACAATCCGCCCCCTCCCCAACCTGCCATGACACTTTAAACGTTTAACGTTTAGAAATTTTCAAACTTTTCATGTTCAAGTTGGTAAATGAGTTTTTCCGAACAGTAATAAAATAGTTTAGTATTTTAAGCTTAATAGGTTTGGTTAAAAATGGAGAGGTGAATAAGTTGTGGCCAACACCCGATTTTCTTTCATGTCAAATGTACATAGATCTCGAATATACCACACCTAATTTCTAAAATTTCGAAAGCTTCAGCTAACCAGATTTTTTATAACAACAGTCGTGAACAATGAAAAATCATTATTGCTGCTAAAATTTAATATACACTGGAAAAATTGAAAAAGCTCCAAGGGAAGCTGCCACCCACCCCCCGGTACACATATGTCCAACAGATTTTGCATTAACACCCCAATTTATGGAAAAAGGTTCATTATGAAGTTTGAATCCGAATAGTCAATATGCCTGGATTGTAGAGGTGCTGAATTTTTGTGACAATAAGTTAAGTCATTTCCGAGAAAATTTAAAAAATTTATCTGAACTAATTTTGCTTGAAACTTAATCTATACTTCTTTTGTTGTAATAGCTTGTTAAGTAAATGCTATATAGTTTTAAAAATATTAACGAAACGCTCTTGCGGTTGCTGCCACTTCCAGGCGAAAATCACAATGATGTCCCCATTTTCAAAAAAGCTGCAAAATGAAATTTTCTCGCGATTAATTAATCCGTCTGGGCTGTATAGAGGCCGAATTTGTCTTTAAAAACGGGTTTTGTAAAAAATCGTCACTTCCATTTTAATTTCGAAAAACTGATCTGCATCAGTACTGTTACAAATTTAGAATATTTCATTAACGTTTTTCTCGTCAATGATATTATTTTCAAAATATTTAGAAAAAAAGAAAAAGATCTTTTGAAAGCTGTTCTTGTGTGATCTTCTAATTTATAGTGAAAGGATTAGAGAGCCATCATCGGTTAGTTTGCACTACAATGCAGAGATTTTATGAAAACTATTTTCTTGACTTCGGCGATATAGCAAATGATAAAACTGCAAAAATCTCGTGGTCAACACTTTCCATGATTACTATACTTACATTTACTCCGTTAAAAAGAAGTGTAAAACAATTTTTTGTAAAAAATCGATATTTCCGCTTAACATTTTGAAAACTGATTTGGACCAAAGTTTTTGAAATTTAATTTAGAATCGTTTTAGTTTTCACTTCCGAGGGACTGGTTTTGACCAAAATTCACTGGTATCAAACAATTTGTGGAAGAACCTTAAGTATGAGGTTTCATCCCGATCAAAAAATTTAGCTGGGCAGCAAACAGCCGAATTTTTGTTGAAAAAAACAGTTTTTTGGCAAAAAATTCATTTTCGTTTAAATTTATAAAAACTGGGGCCGAATTCTTGAAATCAATGGAAACTTCCGCGTTCGCATATAATTTGCTTTAATATTATTCGAATTTTTCGGCGGCTACTTTAATAATTTTTTTAAATAACTTTTCTTTTTTTAAATTAAGAAACATCCCCCTACGAAAGTAAAAATTCCGACTGGGTAAATCGATTCAAAATTATTCCCTTAGTAGGGAGACGTGATATTTCAGCATTTTTTGGCCGACATCGGTCCACAAATTAGTGTTATGGAAAGGCTTAAGTCTGAAGTTATGGAAAAATTTAAGTCTGAAGTTTCACCCCAATCAGTCAATCCGTCTGGGTTGTCGAGAGCCAACAACATTTAGTTTGCACGGCACTACACACAGGTGGTCAAAATCGGGCTCCAAATTTTCCATGATTACTATACTTACTTTATTTTGCTATTTGAGCCAGCAACGACATTATTTTCAATATCAATTTTTAGAAAGGTGATTAAGTATGGAGGCGCGTAGCTGAGAGAGACAATGCAATCATCAACATCGACGTCAAGCAACCGTTGCATAAGGTAGTACAACTTTGGATGACCGCGTGAAAACAGAATAAAAGAATATTGTAAAATGGAAGGAAACAACGAAAACATCCTCCCCAGTGTGCCAGTATGCCTCATCCAGTAGCAGTGTACTCCTTCCAACTCTTGTACCTGCCTAGTATTCAATGAACCTATCAACTTATCTAACTTCTTTGAGGCGAATAAAAAACCCATACATGAGTTGTTGCGCCAGTAAAATAAATAATTTAGTATTTAGAATGGTCATTTAGTGTTCGTCACCGAAAATAGCTGTCATTATAACAAACAGCTGTCATTCAATATTCAACAATATTTGCGGCATACTCGTTACCACTGTATGGCTGGAATGTCACTAAAAACAAGCATCGTCAAAATTTATAATTATTTTTAATTTTACAATTTTTTTATGGTTGGCCTTTAACTGTCATATAATTTTGAGTGGCATTAAACCAAATAAAAATTGCATACTTGTTTCTTTATTCTTCTTTTGTCTACGGAGCGCGAACGCTCTTTTCAATACAATGGCCGAAAATGCAAAGAGCGCGATCGCGATTTTGCTCCAGCACGAATTAATACGTACTCTATTTCTTACTAGTTGATATATCATAACAATTTGTTTCATATCTTTATTACTACACACTCGAAAAATAAATTAAAATTGTTTTTGAAATATTTTCCGGAAATCAAATGCTTCGAAAAATGAAATATATTTCTATGTTATAGCAGCGTGTTACTTTTAGCTAAGACTCTAAAAATCATGTTGCGACTCAAAGGGTAAAATAAATATAACATAACATATACCAAAATTGTTATTCCAAAATCATTTCATATTCATGAATGAATCTCATTTTCGTTGAAAACTAAAAATTATTCTGCTGCAAAGTATTGGTTGGTGACTTACGGTTGAATTACACATAATTAGATTTGTTTATCGTCGATATTATTTTATCGCTAACTTTATTTTTGATTTTGTTGATTTACGATCCGCATACAAAATAAGCTCTCAGAACAAAACAAACAACTTCCATGAGATGATACGTAGTGCTAGTAGTATAAATACCATGCAAGGAATCTGCCATTTAAATTAAAATTTTACTATTTATCGCTTGAACAAAAAAAAAAAAACGGAAAACTCTATTTACAAACTATCTGCACACGTACATTCACACCATAGACTATATATGTACGAGTACATAGTAAATTGTGATATATATGCAAACATACATAGTTGAAAATGTGTTATTGTTATGATAATGTCAAACAATCAGGTTTATTATTATTTCAGTTTTTCGTATAATAAACATTAAAAATAGGGCAAATTTTTGAATAACAATAAAAACTCTTGGCTTTTAGAATATAAAATACAACACGGCAATAATTGCTATCATATTATATATGAGAGCAGTGCGCTATAGTTGATGATGTATAGTGAAACTTTAATTTATTTTTTGCGTTGTGTTTGTTATTTATATGAACATATACATACATATATAACTGAGGTACAGAATTAGAATTGTGTAGCTTTTATAGAAGCTTTATAAAAACGATGTGTCCTGGTATGGGGAATATAGAATACAAAGTCTACGAGTATGTCAAATCGTATATTGTTCATTAGATATTCAAACTACTGTTTAGTTTGGTTTTTAATTAAATTATTAACTTTTTCAGAGATATAATAGTAGTGAGATAAACTAATTTAGATATATAAAATTAAACTCAATCCTATATACTAGTAGTTTGTGTCTGACAGCCTTATATACCGGGTGATTATTTTAAGCTGAAACTTTCAAATATCTCGGAAAATAAGCACTCTGCGAAAAAGATGTCCAGGGTCAGGGAGTAACTTTGAATTTTAAATAGGAACCCCTATTTTTTATTGCAGATTCGGATTCTACGGTTTCAAGTACGTAGAATTTCATTGAAACATTTTTGTTCGATTCATGATAGAGAGCGCTGTAATAACGATATTAAATTTTTTTTAGATTTCTCTTACTGAGAACATTACTTAGATCTGCTTTCAAATAAATGTTTTTTTTTAATATCTGAATAACTGGGAAATTGTTACCAGTAGAAATGTAATTAGCTGGTGAATAAACTAGTTAAAGCGTAACGCAGGAACAGCGACGTGGACGTACTAGTTTTCTGTTCCCTTCGAGGTGTTTGATTAACGTGAGTTCCCTTGCCTCTCACATACCATGATGCTTGATTTACATGGGTCTCCTCGCCTTATCATCTTTTAATTAAATTAAGTGCTCAAAATGATGGCCGTCGACTTCCATGCCCTTATTAATTCGTATTTCAAATGAATGTACACAACTGGGAAGTGTGTCAAATTTTGGCACAAGCATTTCTGATTCGCTCAATATTCTCACGTGCTGTTGGTGTTTGTTGGTAAACTTTGTCTTTGAGATATAGCTCCACTTTTTCAAAATGTCTCGGTACATTTGGCCATTCAAGTTGCCTTCGACAATGCGGGGGCCGATGAGTTTGTTGCCAATTATTTCACACCACACGTTGACAGTCCAAGACCGCTGATGTTCAACTTGGCGAAGCCATAGTGCGTAAAATTGCGATTTTGCTGTATTTGTTCACGTGACCACTGACAAAAAGTTATCCGATTTTAGAAATCAACGCCATAAAGATTTAGGTGTAAAGACACATGATACGAATGATATTTATAACATCGTAAAATTTTTCAAATACTGGTTTGGGACAACCCGGAATAGCTGTTTATCGTGTACTACACTCAAAACAATAATCGATGCGATTTTTACTTAACCTGCTAAGTAAATTTAAAATTGTAAAACAACATAATATTTTACATTATTTAACCATGCTAAGTAAAAATCTTAAAAGTTTTTCTTACTTAGCCTAAGTAAAAATAACATTTTTTGAAATGTAAAAACAATTTGTCGAAATAAAACGAAACAAAACCTTTTAAATAGTAAAAAGAACTTAATCATATGTAAAAAATCATGTAAATCAAGAAATCGTCATTATATTCTTATTCTTATTGTTAACAAGCAAAATTTACTTAGACAATATAAAATACATGTTTTAACAAAATTTACACTTGGAAGGTAAAGGTAGCAAATTGGTTTGTTAAATTTACATCGGCGATATTTAACAATTATTATTGCATTTTCAATATAATTTGCTCGGTCAGTTGATGTTTACGTTATTTAAATTCATGAAGTGTGAAACATTATTTTCGTAGTTTGATCACTGATCTGATGAGGATATCGAATCTTTTAATTAAAAGATTCAAAATTTTTATCTCATTGATTTTGAAAAGGTGAGACCTCATCTCGATGCGATAACAAATATTTTGTCATCATGCAAAAGAACCATGCTTTTATAGCGTGTATTTTATTTTGCTATAAGTAAAATTATCATACTCCTGAGAATAGAAAGATATTCTACTAAGCAAAATGTAAATTTTACTTAAATTAAAGTTAATTCAACATATGTACACATATTTACATTTTACGTATTCTATATTTTCATTTTATTTCATACAATAAGTTGAATCAACAAAA
Source organism: Nephrotoma flavescens (assembly GCA_932526605.1). Taxonomy (NCBI): domain Eukaryota; kingdom Metazoa; phylum Arthropoda; class Insecta; order Diptera; family Tipulidae; genus Nephrotoma; species Nephrotoma flavescens. The sequence continues at coordinate 225,914,755 of OW052222.1, read as the reverse complement.
TGCGAAGTAAATATTACATACAACGACATAATTTTTTTATAAAATATTCTTGCATAGCATCAAGTTAATTTTACATTTCAAAATTTGTGAAGTTTACTTTGCGCTACTTAGGCTCAATTTCAACAGCGATTTTAAGTTAAATTTACTTATATTTTTTGTAAATTTCACCCTATTATTTTTTTCAGTGTAATATGAGGATTACGAGTTACTGCAGCCAATACAGCAAATGCATTACTTTCCTCAGTGAGTGCGGCTTGACGAGTCCTTTTTTTTGTTTTCTTTGTTGAACTCTCCCATCAATAGTAAATTGTTTAACAGTCCGGTAAAATAATGCTCATATCCGAATCCTATCTAGAAAACGCAAAGCATATAGAGAGTGACAGCATTTTCAAGACTACGGCCAACTTCTCCATAAACAAATTTTTTGTTGTACAGTTAAATACACCATTTTGTATTGTTTTGGGTCTATTTTTTAATTCAACCCGAGAAAGCAGGCTTACCTCGGGTAGTGTACATCGACTACCGAGCAAACTTTGTACTGGGTAAAATTATCTGGTGTGCATAGAGTAATAAATTGTTTTTTATTTTGCACACTTTTCGTACACTGACATTAATTTCAGAGTAAAATTTGAAGAACCTATATTATGAATTAAAAAATAGGTCCTGTAATAGATCAACGCAATTATGTCTTTTTGTATTCGAAATAATCTTCAAACTAAATCGAAATTTTTAAAACAAAATACCAAAAAAAAAATCATTTATTTGAAAGCATAACCCAGGAAGGGTTACGATAATAGTTAATTTTAATTCAAACGTATTGCAGAAACGTATGCATAGGCTCTCAGTAAGAGAAATCGTAAAAAAATTAATATCGTTATTAGAGCCGTAGAATGCGAATCTGCAATAAAAAGTAGAGGTTCCTATTTTAATTTCACCTCCGCCCCACCTAAAATAAGGGGGAAGGGGTACTAATTTTAGAACTAATGTACGTTCACCTTAACCCCCCCCCCCCCCCACATAAAACACAAAAAAATACACATACATACTACATATAAATACATATACACACAAACTCATACACACACACACACACACATAAAGGAATATTGAGACCGGGCTCATGAGGTCTCGCATAAAAATGTCACTTTTACGTCGCCATTCCTCTCAATTGACTTTCAAGCAATCATAGCGTATATAACCATAATATTATATTTATGTCATGAGTGCGTAATGTGTATAACAGTATATCTCTTCCCCTGTCCGCCCTCACAATTGTGCAGGTAACGAAAAAGAGACATGTCAAAAATCTAGCGTATAAGTATCTTGAACCAACACACACATTTGTGCATTCCATTTTAATGTTTTAAATATTACCCTTTTTCAACCAAAAAAAATGGCTCAGTCCAAATCACACAAATGTGTGAGTAAAAAATTATAGTATGTAATAGCGTTTTTGATAAAAAAACTTTGCTTGATTTGAAGTACACCCAACACAATTGTGAGTATAGCTATAGCATTTTTTTTCTGACGAAAATAAGTTTGAAAGGAAAACACAGATGTGTAAGTTGGTTGAAAACAAATACAAAAATAAATCCCCAACACGGTACTCTTGCCGCACCCAGACAACTGTGTTACCGGGCAGGAAAAGGGAGATAATAAAGCAATGTAAATATTTTCATCACGCACATACACACGAAAACCAAACCACTCCTACGGCGACCTATTATAAATGCACATTTCCTTATTACAAGCACAACTAAAACAAATTTATGTAAGTAAAATTTAGATTTAAATGAAAAATATAACGAAATATAAAAAGAAAACACTTCTCCTATGAATCCCTTGAAATAAAATTACACTGTAAACATATATTCAAACAAAAATGAGTATGATTCCTTCAAAACCAATACCACTATTCATTCATGCAGACAGCTGGTGTATTTCGTTAGCACGACCACCACAACAATTCCATGGGTAAAGCAAAAATTAAGGCAATTAGGTCTGTCTTACCTGAATATAAATCAGATTTGCTTCAGTTGAATACGCAGAATATCCACCAGCTGTCAAAATATATTTTCTTCATTCCGAATATACCAGGCGCCTCCGGAAACATCCCATGGCAACCCTTGAGACAATTTAATTTGTTTAATGTGTTTCGAACTTTCAAGTTATGTAACAATCCATATATATTAATTGATGAAACTCAATGTAGTCCATCCACAACTCCCAATAATTTCAACTCATTATTTTTTGGTTCGTGAAATATTCGCGGACTATGAAATTTGTGGTATTCAAGCGACGAATATGAGTTCCAGACAATGTTCAACAACGCATTATATATGGCATTTAAGCAATGATCCAAGGACAAAGAGAAGAGGAGTAGGCATATTAATGAAAAAATCAGAAATCAAGATTAAAAGAATTAAATAATATTTAGGATCAATAATCACTGCGCTTGGATATATCTCAGGTGAAGGAGAAATGCTTTTCATATCAATATACGTCCCTACACAAAACTCTCCAATAAATCGACGAAAATGCGCAAAAATATTTTCAAAATTATTTTCTATAATAGAACTTTGTCCTAACGCACGTGACATAGTAATAATGGGTGATTTCAATGCCCCTCTTGGATCTAGAGATAAATGGAATGAAAAAAATATTGGAACTAACCTGTACCACAGGGAATCAAATGAAAACGGGAACACCTTAGGGTTTCTTGTTCAATCAACCGGATTGTTCATACATACAACCAAGGGTCGTCACAGGAACCTCACTAAGTGGACTGACGGTCAAAATTATTCCCAAGTAGATCATATCATAACTCGTCAAAACAATCAAACAATCTACGTGAATTGCAGTAAAGCATACTTATAAAACCAAAGTGAGTGACCATCGATTGATTGTACCAAGCGAAGAAGGGTCCCAAAGCCATGAACACTCCCCTGTACTACCGTAACTAAAACAATTATTCCGCCTTAAACAAATTCAAGAGCGCTAGAGCCTATCATAAATCCCATCCACAAGATCCAAATTCTTTAGCACATTTAAAAACTGCCAGACAATATTTAGCTAAAGCATATTCAGACCATCGTACCGTTGAGTGCAACGAATTTTTCTCAAACCTAAAAAGCCATAAAGCAGCCGACAGAGTACGCAAAACCTTTGCATTTTGTAAGCAGCATAAAAGAGATAGCCATACGAAATCTAACCAATATATTCCTATTTCCACCTGGCTCTGCGAATTATGAAAAAGCGAGGGAGAGTGGATGGATCTCGTTGAAAAGACTGATTTCTTCTCACTAGGACCCTTACCCACCAAAGGCGAGATTAGATCTACAATCAAATTTATACGATCAGGAACTGCACTTGGAATCGATGGAATCCCTATAGAATTATATCCCTTTTTCAACCAAAAAAAATAATAAAATGGCTTAATTAAAGTCCAAACCACACAAATATGTGAGTAAAAAATCATAGTATGTAATGGCGTTTTTGATAAAAAATTTCGCTTGATTTGAAGTACAACCAACACAATTGTATGTATAGTTATAGTGTTTTTTGCGGACGAAATAAGTTTGAAAGGAATGCGCAAATGTATAAGTTGGTTCAAAACTCATACAAAAATAAATTTTTGACATGGTACTTTTGCCGTACTCGCACAATTGTGTTAGTAACTCACAAAAGGGATATAAGCAGATAATACTGAACACTTTCCATTCTATGGTTGAGAAAATTTGGATCAACAACGAGCTCCCTCCAGAATGGATTGAAACTTTACAAGTACCCATACCAAAGATAAAGCAGCCAAAGAATGTAAATGATTATCGTAGAATAACTTTATGTAATGTAGGATATAAAATTTACTCTAAGCTACTACTCGATCGGTTAGACGAATTCCTTGACCTACCTTACTCATACCAAGCAGCATTTTTGGCAAACAGATCTACGCAAGACCATATGTTTACTATTCGTCGTATTCTTGACGAAGAGTGGTGTTCAGGCAATCGAACGTTCACTCGTGTCGACATGATGAAATATTTGGGCACCTACCTGACCTCTACATTAAATCGGCCATACACCATTTATACCCGTTGTCATCAGGCTATTGGAACCGCTACCATTTAAAACAGTTCTATTAATGTATAAAACTGTAATTGTACCGGCACTTACATATGACCTAAAAACTACTGCACTAACTTTTGCCAATCGCCGACGATTAAGAAAGTATGAGTTATTTTTACTAAATCAAATACTTAAGTTCAGTACCAATAAACCAATTAATCGGAAGGTTAAAGACATATAAGAAAGCAAAACTATAACAAAGAGAATCAAAGTTAATAGAATTAACTATTGGGGACATATACATCGTCAGGTTCCAAGGCATATACACTAAAGCCGCTTCAAACTACACTGATGGCATAAAAAATTGGACGACCTTGCTTTACCTGGAATGATTCACTGAATCATTCCAGGTAAAGCTGACTGATGATTATGCCTGATTTATTTTGGGGAACCTCAATAAAAAACGCATTAAAGCCTACCTCTTGGGTAATGGTAGAAATGGCTTACTCTTCTGATGACATCAATTCAACACCAACCAATAAAAATCATTTACTTCCATACATCAAAAGAACAGTCCATTCTGAAACAAATTGCAGTACCTAGGCGCCCTTAAATACCATCATAGCTAACACAAACCAGAACCAAACAATTCAAAACCTTAAATTTAACTCCCCTACCAATACCACCTCAAAACTCTAAATACACCATCTCAAACAAAGACAGGCCCTAACTTGAATCACCTACCAATGATCACCCCGTTCGACACTTCATGACATTATTGAATGCCATTTACTAACCATTTAGAAAATCATGCTCCGCAGGCAACAAAATTAGAATCAAAATTTAAACACAACAACTCCCTACCGTTTCTATTTCCACAAAAAACAAATTAAAACACGATCAAAAATTCAAACCAACCAACAACTACACTAACACCATTGACTCAGAAACTCATATTCATGACACTCAAGTATCACAACAAATTACGTCGTGTACAGGAACCACGTATCTCAATTCTCAATGCACCACAAATCACAATAAACAACCTACAACGATCACACAACACAAAACACTACGTCCCATAGTGACGCCCGAATGATTCAGAAGATGACTTCGGTCTGGCGGAGGAGTAATGTAGTGACATCTATCCACACATATAGCAGTTGTAGTGACACCTACAAGATACATGCCTTGACGGTACAACCCAAAATAATTATATTATTTTGGGTAAGAAAAAGAAGTATCAAAGACAGAAAAAACAAAAAAGCGGAACAATACAGATGCATACAATAATCACAATACCTGTAAATAAATATTGAAGTTGAATAAATAATTAGATAAAGTTGGTCGTTTTATTAAACTCTACAGAGGGATATTAGGGGTTTTGCCGGTTTTGCGTAATCTTTAATGAGAAAGTTTAAATATATAGCACACATTTTCTTCGGGTTTGGCCTTATCCCGTTTATCGGTACAAAAAGTGCTAAAAATTCCACCTTTTTCTGATGAAATTCACATTTATTCAACTACCTTTTCATATTGGAAGCTTCTTAGGTCTTAAATACCAATCCCAAGTTTCGAAAGTGTTTCGCTTAATCTTTACCTAATATGATTATGTCGTCAATATAGACGTAGCATTGTTTGCTATATGCTGCCTTAAGATATCATCCAAAGTTCTTTGAAATATGGATGGCACATCGGACAAATTGAGATGCATCATCCCGTTTTGGTAAGATCCACACTGGAGGGTTGTACGGAGATCTTGAAGGCCCTATAATTCCTTCATTTAATAATTCTTTGACTTGCGACCCCGTCTTACAAAGGCATAGGGTAGGGGTAGGCTCATGAATAGACCAGACCATCCGTATGGGGAACGAGGCGCGTCCCGTTCGTAAATTTTGCAATCGAATGCCTCTAGATAAACGCCAAAAGAGTGCTCATTGTTCTCCATATACTCTACTCAAAAGTTAGAGAGAATTTTCGTAATAATAATAATTTTTCGTAATAAAGTTACTGGTCAAGCGGACACCGCATTGAAATCGTACCACAAGCCTTAGGTACACTTGACTACCAGATGACTATGTTAGTGCAACGGCACCAATCAATTACTGAATTTTATCAACAAGTGAACCAACACTTATCACTTACTCATTCTCAGCAAAGTATATTCCATGGCTATAAATCAAAAAACAATGCATGTGATGACAGATTCCAACAAGTAAACAGAAACTTCAACAATAATCGATTATCCAGGCCAGTACTGATGGAATTGGATCCATTTGTCCATTCAAAATAAGTCAACTATCAAAACAGGCCGCAAATGTGTTAAAATAGGCCACGAAACTTTCAAGTAATGAATAAAAAACCCATCCAATCTGGTCAGATGCACCAACTTGCTAAATACCAAAAAATTCACCACACTGAATTTCAATACGAAGATCCCAACCTAGCGTTTTACAATGAACAAATTTAACCCGCAATGTGATCAGTCGCCCTTGGAGTATACCAGTACCCAATTCATGCCAATACCGAACAAAGAGTTTGAAGCAAAAATTATAATGAAGAGCAAAGGCAAGGAGAACTTATATGAAAATAATTTTTTCGATTAAGAAGCTACCTTATTTAGATCACAAAACAAAGAACGGGAAGATATTCAAATTTTCAATCGACACAAGGTCAAATAAAAACTACATACGATCACAATACGTACGGCTGGTAGTATCAGGATTACGCATCATGCGTGGATAGACATTTTCGGACCCGAAAGGAAATTGAAGTTGTCCATTCTACTAAACTTACAATCGTTTGACGGGATAATCGGCAATGGCAGTTTGAAGCAACTGTGAGCGTCAATTCACACAAAAATCCACTTGTAACTGTCTGTTATGCAGTTAAACCGAAAAAGGAAGGCACTTCGGGCATAAAAAAGTATAGTGGTTATTGATGATCGAAAATTAAATTCAGTTACCATTGTAAATACCCGATCCTGTCAAATTTCGGATAAAACAAACATTTCACAATAACTGAAAAACATGAACATCTTCAAAGTTTTAGAAAATGCCAATATGAAGGTACATCTTGACAAGAGCGAATTCTTACAGGATGAGGTAGAAATCTTTGGTTTCGTCATCTCGAAAGACGGGATAAAGACAAACCCGAATAAAACAAAAATCATCTTTAATTTTCCTATACACAACAACGTGAAAGAACTAAATTAAGATTCATCAATTTCGACAATATTTTTAATCAGCTCATATCAAATATCAAGTTAATAAGTTGGAAATTATGACAAACAAATCAAAACCAGGCAAACAGTATTATATGAAAAGAAAGGTTGTCGACGAATGGTAAATCACGTAAAACATAGTAGATGACGGACGCGTAAACGTCTATCTCCGATTCAAAATGCGAGGAAACTCATGACATCAAAATTTATGCTTGGCCTGAAAATTATTTGACCGTATTTTGTTAGACAGAGGGAAGCCAATTATTATATACCCTGTCTGATAAAAAAGTTCAACTGGCAACAACGACCTAGCTTCGAGACAACAAGCACTTAGACAATCAAAACAAATAGTAAGGAAGAACCAAGTTGGATTAGCAATATTCTCTACGTGCCGCGTTGTGCGATTTGTATAAACCAACATTAAAAAAATTAAATTCTATAATCAGTGCTCCGGGCGGTAGACGATATGTTTGAAGTTTTCACTCAACGAGAGGCTGAAATATATGAGTCAGTCATTTTTTGGCTCATCAAAAATCAAGCGACTATAGTCGATAACACCATTTAGTTAGGAAAAATGCACCACAAACCTTATCACCTCAAGTAAGGACTTGCTTGGCCAAAAAGCCCTTGTTCATGCCCCCAGCTATTGCGGAATTTTTTTATATATTTATGTAATTATTCTTGAGATTGACCGTCGGTCATAGACTGCCAAACTATTAAAGCACTCCAAACATATGAGCAAAATCCATCTCTTCATTGGGATAGAAGTATGATATTCAGCTTGCACAGCTGTGGACATATTCAACAAATCATATCGAAAATTTTCAACTTTCTGGAAAAGACGTGCAACTGAAAACGCATAGCAATTCTCTCCTGGCGGACACATCATATTTTCAAATTACTTTGCGATTTTGATGTTTCAACCCTTTTATTCCGTTTAAGGAACCTCTGTCAATTTCTCGTAGTCTTTTGTAATTTTTGCATCACAATAACAAAATTTGAACACTCGGCATTTTGTTTTTTATGATTTTTTTTGTAGTTCTTTAATTAAAAGTTTTCTGTGACAATTTTACAAATCTGCGCTTATCGACAATCATGTCCGATCAAACAGAAAACGCTGAAAAAAAAGTTAGAGGTAAGTACTTTGACATGCACAATAACTGTCTATTTGAATTAATCTTGAGCGTTTGTGCCTGATACAACATTTCTTGAATGTTTTAAACAGGAATATTACGGAAACGAGACACACCTGCGGAAGTTCCAAATATTTCAACTAAGGCACGAATAACTGCTTATCGGGCAAAACCAAAAGTCGATTCAAATCCACCGACAGCTCGTTCAACAGACGGATCTCTATTTTCGCGGAGAACCAAAATGAATCAATGCAAACCAGGAACAGCGCCAGCAACTGCTCCTGGAACACCTCGTAACCAGCAACAAGTAGCAATGTCAGCATGCCCTTCGACCACAACGCTTGATTCTCGTATTACCGCAACAAGTCACAGTTCATTTAGCCATAAACCAGGTTTTCTCCCTAACTACATACGTAATAAAACAGTTTCCAAAAATTTAGTTGCCGCACAGGTGCAATCCAATAAAAAACAATGCATACAAATAAGGAAAGAACTAACGGATATGCAGAATACAGCACTTGAATATTTTAAACGGTATCGAGAGTCACTTGCAAAGCTAAATAAGATAAATGGTAAAGATGAGCCGCCTGTCATTGAGGAATTGAAAATTATCGATATTAAAGAAGTTTTTGACGAAGCCCCTTCAGATTCAAATAAAATACCAGCTGATCCACCTAAGAAAGTTGCTGTTCTACCCGAAGTTAAATTAGCACCGAAATTATCATTTAGTAAATTAAAACAAATTACTGATGATAAAGTTCTAGCGCATATATCGTCACAAGTGCACACAATTCAAGTCCACAGTTTCAAATTGTTACAAGAGTTTTCTGATCGATTAGCTCTAATCAATAATCAAATGAAAATAGCCGAAAGTTCCGAAGGTGGCGATACCAATTTATTTCCGGCAAAAATTCAAAGTTTATTCGAAGAAATCGAGACAAAAATTTTAGAAGAGGAGGAAGCGCAGAGTACCCGTATTATCAGTTTTATGACCAATTTGAAGCAGGTTATGATTAATGAGCAGGGCACCCCAGTGATGATGAAGGATGGTATGTATGCAGAGTTTGAGAATTACCGAAGAGCTAACGAGCATAAAATGATTGAGTTGGAGATGAAAATTAAAGATTTAGAATTGCAAAAGATTCACGAGGAGTATAAAAATGTTGAGCTCATGAAGGCGATTTCACATGAGAAAAATACCGTGAATGAATTAAATGCGGTAATAAGCGAAAACCAATCAAAACACCAAGATCGGGATAAAGAATTTGAAAAATTGCTCTTAAAAACGAAACAAATCGAGTTGGCTAATAAGCGAATGGAAAAGCAACTAGAGGATAGAGTGCTGGAAGTGAACGCAAAGGATAAAACAATTGCGGAATTGCAAGCTGCGATTAAATCGATGCAAGATAAAGTGTTAAAATCATCAAATCAAATCCAAAAATTGGAGGGCAAATTGAATCGCACCGAGGAAGAGCACACACAATTAATGGATCGGATGAAATCAAGATACGATGAAGAAATAAAAACATGTAATATGCTGCGTTGCCAGTTAAATGAAATTGATACAGGCATGGCTGACGATTGTAAAATGTTGCGCGAAGACAATGCAAGGCTAAGAAATAGTGAAAACATATTATTGAAAGAGATTGATAGTTTGAAAATAAGTTTAAATGAAATTTTACAAAAGAGATCAATCAACGAGCGTGTAAAATCGGAGGACAACGTGTACCGGCGGGAAATAGAGCGGCGGGACGAAGAAGCAAATCGAATCAAAATTATGATGAACGAAATGAAGGACGAATTAATTAAACGGTTTGTATATTTTATATGAATTTTGATAGTCTTGTATAATACTGGAGGGGGGTACAATATTTTAGAGAACTTTTAGTCGTGCAAAAAACTCGGGAAGTTTGTGAATTAGAACATTTGGTGACGCAACTAGAGAAACGGGACAAAATAAATGAGTTTCAAGAAGAGATTTTAAGGCTTCAAGATTTAAATAAGCAAAAGTCTAGAGAAATCGAACAATATCAGATCGATTTAAATAAGGCCGAGACAGCGCTACGCCTGCAAGAGGAATCGTTGTATATGCAAAAGCGATTACTTAAAATACGCAGTGAATTGATTCAGTCACTGCAAGAGAACGAAGATTCGACAAGAACGCAAATTTCTGATCTGCATTCCGAGGTCGAGCGGAGAACGTATGCCGTAAAACAGGTAAATGTATGTCCGTAAATCATGTATGAACCCTTTGAATTTTATAATTGATTGAAATACATTTTTCGTGATCCTCTCGCGCACGTTTACAGTTAAATAAAGAAGTGTCCGCCAAAAAAGAAGAATTGGAAAATCTATTTTCAACATTGGGTGCAAAAAATTTGGAAGTTAAACGGCAAGATCATAATATCAAGCTGCTGGAGGAAACGCACGAGCGTAATCAAAAAATTCGAGTTAAACTGGAGGGGAAAATTGCGCGTTTGGAAAATGAAAATGCGGAACTAAAAAGATTCGTGTAAGCGATTCAAAGCTCTTTTATTGTTAATTTATCTATCTTAGTTTATGTTTAATTTATTTTACAGAAAATATAGAACATAACGGCAAAAATATTTATTATAGTTTTATGGCCATTAAAATTAAATTATTGATCAACTATTTATTGTAATAATGAGAAATACAATTTTGTAAATACATATAAAAAAATGTTTATATTTAACGATTTTCTCTGAATTTCATGTGCCTAGAAAAATTTTATAAACTTCAGCTTTGCTATACCTAGCAGGAATGTTATGGACGACCAGTGTTTTCCAGCGGAAAATAATACATTACGCTACTCGCCACAAGTGGCAGCACTACCATAAAAGAGAAATTGTTTTGTAAATTACCAGCTGGCATTTTTTAGTCATATTGTATCTATTTTTTCACTAATGCCCCTATTATGGTTCTCATCCCACCTCAACTCACCGAGAAATACGTCATAATGGTGACTTGAACTCACCGTTTTGAAATAGTTTTTTTAATTTTGTGGTGAGGTTTTAGAGGTTTCCTCTATAGATATTATTCAGAAATTTTTCTTGAAATGAGCGTGGATTTTGTTCGTGTCGATGTGTAAATAACGCACGCATATTTTTATTTTAACCAACTTTATTTTTATTTATTTCAAAATCTTTTCTTGGTTTAATTTTATTACCGAACAGTAAAGTTTACAATTTTATGATTAAAATGTCCACAATCAAGTCACGAAAAAAAACCTAAATAGCTAGCATATTTTTTTTTAACAAACACGTGTTGAAATACACTTGGGTGCAAAAAAATCGCACATTGATCAATTTTCCACTAAAGTTCTCAATTTTTTAATTTCTTTTAATGCAGATTCAAAGTCTATTTCAATACCTATCCAGTGGTACTTTTTTGTACTTGTACCGTGCCAACAAAGTGATTTTTTGACAAATGGGTATAGCAGGATTTCGAATTAAATTCTAAAAATAATTCAACAAGATCAATGCAATAGCATGCCATGAAATATCTCGCTCGGAATTGTGATCATTCGCATATCGACGCTTAGCCTGAACGATCCTCTATTGATTACGTCTTCAACCAGAGCAAAGAAATGGATACCACACCAGAGGTAGCCGCACAAGTGGTTGCACTAATTTATGCGGGGTAGCACCAAAGTGAAGTGGCCCTACAACTAAATTTGAATCGACTCTCTGTTCGTCGAGTGTGACAGAGATATCAGGAAACTGGTGGCTTCAGACGGTGACAAGGATCTGGCCGACCTGATCCTACGGCACAGCGTGATGACCGCTTTCTTGTAATAACTCCGTTGCGAAATCGCCGTATGAATGCGGTTTATTTGGCACGGCGGCTCAAAGAAGTTTATGAAGTCGAAGTCAGTCGGTGGACAGTTAGAAGACGACTTTGAGAAGTTAATCTGACTGCACACAGACCTTCAAACGGACCGAAATTGATCGCAGCTCACCGACGAGCCCATCGTGAGTTTTCTTGAGGCCATTTGAATTTAATGGCGGTGGATCGTGCATGTTTTGGGGAGGCGTCTCATTAGAGGCGAAGACAGATCTTGTATTCATCACACGAGCCAAAACTGGCTGTCGGTCAAGAGGAATGAATTCTTATTGGTAAAACATTTTTGTTTATGCAGTATAATAGCTAGAGATGTTACTCCAACGAGTCTCCAGGAGCAGCAACAAGCGATTGTAGAGGAATGGGAGGCGATACCTCAAGATTTTGTGAAAACTTTGGTGAAATCAATGCAGCATCGAATGAAAGGTGTCCTTCGGCCCAGGGGAGGGAATACTTCTTATTAGTAAAACTGTTTTTTTTATTTCCATGTTTTAATTCGATTTTTACCCTAATTTTCATGCTGACAAATTCACAAAAACGTGTACCTCAGATGTTTACCTCCACAAATCAGTTTGATCGCACGTATAAATACAAGAAAGGTACCACTGGATTGAAACCGACTTTGAATCTGCATTAAAAAAATTAAACAAATATTGTTTTTTTTTGATATTTTTGAACTTTGATGTAAAATTGAGCAATGTGCGATTTTTTTGCACCCAAGTGTATTTTAGTTCCAAAAATTTATTTTTTTGATTTTCACATCTATCATGAAACTCGTCATTTTTCGTTCTTCTTGTTCGATGATAAAAACGACCGTCGCTCACCTACCGATGGTGTACAAAATTTCTATTGATTGAAACAGTGAACAGTGCTGTGACCATGGTTTCATCACTTCAGGGCTGAGAACATGATCTCAACTTAGCGTTTTATTCTTGTTTGAGACGAAAATTTTACTTGTGGACTGAATTGTTACTTTGCTTTTATGTGGTATTGGTTGGACTGGAATCGAATGGCTCTAAAAAACATGGTTATAGACGATTGATGGCAGCTAAAATGTGATTATTATAAATTTTCATTCCTACGGTATTTGTTTAATAATAGAATTTCATGGCACTTCCATTTTACTCATTCAAATCCTGAAACACTCAGTTTAGGAATTGCTACTTTAATCGTTATACAAATTCACCGGTAAATTAAACTTGTTGATTGAACCGCCAAAACACGATTGAACAAGTACGATACCCTTTATTCAAAACGAATTGGTTTTTTTGAAATTCGTCCTGATCTTGATATATCTTGTTCAGTAACGTCTGGTGTAAAAGTTACTGGTTTGCGATTTATAGGTTGTGAAATTTTTGGTGATGAATTACTATTCTGTGTATTGTGTAATGATGTTGATATGTATCCGTTAAATTGTCGGTTTGTTGTGATACAACAAAATACGGTTTAAGTCGGTCTATTGAAACTATTGATTCAACACCCTTGGTTAATACAGTGAAAAAATTATCATCTGTACCAAAACAGATTCGCAATTTTACAGATCATTGATAACAAAAATTTGGTCTTTTGCATGTCGTGTGGCTGTTGATGGTTTTTTATTGTTAAATTGATTTCGAAGTTGACTAACGAAATCGGATTGGCTGATATAGATGTTCTCTGTAACAAAATCGGCGGACACTCAAACGTTTTGCCCATACACTAATTCTGCAGAAGAACTTTTAAAATTCTCTCTAAATGCAGTTCTCAATCCGAGTAAAATTAGTGGAAGAGATTTTGTCCACTGCGTGTTTGTTTCGTTACATGCAGGATTATATGCTGTCGTTTGTTTGTGATGAAATCCTAATACTTTGGCCATTTCATTAAACAGTGCAGATCCAAATATTATGGTAATTTTTTAAAATTTAAACTTGGATTTTATTCAATCAATGCAGTAAATTCTTGATCTGATTGTTGTGCTCATGCAAGCAAAACGTATTCAATTGTGTTTCCAACGCCTGCTTGTTGAATACGTGACAGTTTGTCAGCAACAACATTAGAACTTCCTGAGATGTGTCTAATATCAGATGTGAATTGTGCAATTAAATCTAAATGGCGTCGTTGTCTAGGTGAAGCTTTATCCAAATATTGATGCAACGGAAATGTTAGAGGTTTATATATTCCGAAAATAAAATGAACTCTCCTCCATCAATAAAATTTTTAAAATGTTTGATTGCTGCTTATGCTGTCAATAATTCTGTTTCGTATGTGCTGTTGCGTATTTCAGCCGCTTGTAACTTATGTGAACAGAAAAATAAAGGTTCCCAACCTTTCTCTGTACGCTGCTGTAATACTGCTCCTACAGCTAAATCAGACGCGCCAACGAATCTTGCGTACTTTGAATTTTCAACCGGATATCCTAATTGTGTACATTTTACTAATTTAGGTTCGAATGCTTTATATGTAACTTCAGTCCATTGAATTTCTGATTTGTCCTTTTTTTCGACATTTTAAAAATTCGTACGAGTATAATCGAGCTTGATCAGATGCTGCGATTTAGGTAGAAAAATTTTATAATAATACCATCGATGGTTTTCGGCTTATTTTCACTCTCTGCTTGTTTGGGGATAAACCTTGATTAGAAATTCCGAAACTTAAAAATGACAATTCATTTTTGGCGCATTCACATTTGTTCAAATTAATAACAAGACAAGCTTCGTTTTATCTTTGAAGTAGATCATCGATATATGGAAAAATGAACCTTAAATTTCTGAACAGTGAATGAACCAACCTTTGGAAAGTTTATGCAGCGTTTCGTAAACCAAATATAATACGCGGAAATTCAAACAATCTAAAGGGTGTTATTATTGCTATCTTATCGATATTTTGTGGTTCTACCGGTACTTGATGATAATCTCTAATTAAATCGATTTTAGAAAATATGGTACATGATTCGAGTTGTTGAGTAAATTCGTGACAAATGGTACTGGATACTGATATGGTTTTTTCAATGTAATTAGTGCTCTGTAATCGCCACATAGTCGCCAACTACCATCATTTTTGTGAGTCATCTGCAGAGAACTAGCCATTGCCATAAATGGCTACTGCCATCCTGCAGATTTCACTAAGCGCAAGCAGAGGCCTTCACGGTGATATTTTGCCGGCTAAAACTGAAAAGTGCTATGGGCCGTGGGGTTTGAGGCTTGCATGGCTCCTGGCTTACACCTTGTACAGGGATTTAAAAAAACGCAAATTATAATAATAATAACACGAGTTCCGCCGAAATTTGTCGGCCGGAACCTGAGGAACGAACAGCAATAATTATAACTGGGTGAGGTGCCTTGATGCGCGCATCCAATCGAACTCAAACGGTGGTAAACACCGGTTTCGAATTAGGATGTGGGCACCAAGGGACTGCAAAATATAACACCGACACAGAATGGAAATTCCCCCCTCATCACACCAAACCCGGAAAAATTAATAATTCAATTTTTTTAGTTTATTAAATAAAAAAAACAAAGAAAAGGAAACGACAACTTCCCACAAGGAAAAACAATATGAGGGAGCGAGAGATCAACATCGGAGCGCGCGACCGACTAAAAAAAAAATCAAAATATATAAGAAAAACAAAATAAAGTAAACATAAAAAAAATCGTACCTTAATTAATAAAAAATTTACTGGTGTGACCTTGGGCGGTCGTCATGCCACAGGGTCGCCGCTCCGGACCGTTGCGGCTTGGTTATGTCGTTCCCCCCTCCACCGATGCATCCCAACCGCCGGTTAATCCTCGTTAGTTAGGCTTTGTTTCGCAACTCGTACCGTTGCACTATAGGGTGGTACACCTTGATAATATGGTACCCGATGATAATATTTGGTAATCGTAAATTGGGGCACCCGTTGAAAACGTGGTAACTAACGAAGATAAAAGCAGCGTCTGTTTAATTATACGGCATCTGTAGAAATTGTATGGTACTCGGTAAAAATACTGGCGGCGTCCGTTGGAATAATACAGCACCCGTTGTAAATGCGGTACCAGTAAAATAAAGTGGTACCCGAAACTTATACACCACACCCGTTTCAATGTTTTGCTTGGTAAAACACCAGTAGCGCAGATCAACTCAACGATGTTGTTTGGCGGTAACCTTCCAAAACGTTCGAAAATTCACTTTTGGGTAGCGACGTCTATCCGCCAATGAACACTATAATCGGTCAGTATCAAACTATATTTATCTTCGAAAAATGTAATTATGTGCACCATACAGTTATAATCGTCCGCACAATTTCAATCACGGAAAAATATTCGGTATACCACAAGAATGGTTGGATATCATTAAAACACGAGTAGTAATTTTATACACCAATTTATTACATATTATGTTTTTGTAAATTTAATAAAAAATCACTTCATTTGCAATTTATTCACAAAAAAATATCAACATTTAACATTTTTGATTAATTTTATCAATATATCGCTTATGATCAATTGACATAAAAAAACTAGCCGTATCAACTACTAACTAATCAACCATAAAAATACTGAACATTAACAAATTCCAAGCTAGGCTTTTTATTATTTTTTTCAAATTGAAAATTTCGACTTTTTATTTTCAATATCAAAACTAGACTGTCTAACAAAAATTCTCGCACGAGAAGCATATAAGAAAAAACATATTTCTAGAGCGTTTTACTTTGCACACACTCGATGCACATTACAAAACAAAAAGAGTGTACCAAAACCAAAACACTCAACTCAATACTGGAAAACAAAGACACAAACCACCCGACTGATTAAGCGAAAACACAAACCGTGGGGAATAAAATATAAACAGAGGTAGTTACGAACACGTAATCGTAACTAAATTCACCGGTTAAATAAACTTGTTGATTTAACCGCCACAATGTCACTTCTACCATGTCTTGCTGCCCGGGTAGGCTGTACGCCTCTACAACGTTTGTTGTTGGGTTGGATTTCACAAAACTATCCATCGGTAATTTTAAGCATTTGCCATATACCAACTCAGCAGGAAAAACTTTTAATTCTTCCTTCTCTTCGGAGGCCCAGAGATATTATCGGTAACGTTTAGGTCCATTGCGCATTACTATGGCACATTACAGCGACCTTTAAAACGCAGTGCCAACGCTATATCATGCCATTACACGCGAGGTTATAAACAGTGGTCCGTTTATGTTTAAAAACCCAGAAACGAAGACAATTCTATGAATAGGGCCGTCTCAAACTGTGAACCATGTTCCGTTGTAATGCTGGATGGTTCAAAACGACAAATCCAGTTCTTAAATATGGAATCTGCCTTTATATTTGTCACTGGGATCACTTCCGGGCATCGAGTAAATTTCTAATGTTCTTGTTAACTTCAGGACAAACAAACTTTTTTTGTTATCATTCCTGTCGTTGTTCGGATACTCGGATGTGATAAATTATGCACACTGTCAAAAATTACTCGTCGAGAGTTTTCCGCAATGTACGGCCTTGGAGAACCGGCAATGTGCCGAATATCCGTAGTATATACTGTATATGAATATCATACATACTCGACTAATAGTCGACATTGTCTACGCCAAATTGAATTGTCTACGCCATTTTCGACACGACCATGTCGATAATCCTTAAACACGCGTTAAATAGACGTGGATTTTATGTTTGGTTTTGGGAAAGAATAAAATCGCGGTTTCAAAAATATTTCGACATACAAACAACATATAAAGCCGTTGAGACGCCAAAGTGATTCTAAAACAATTAAAACTTCTTAGATACGACATATATATACCGTAAATTCCAGGGCAAAACAAACACCGCCTTAAGTGATTAAAATTAAATAAATCGGAAAAAAGTTCCTTATATACAAAACTTAAATTGTTGTTGTTTTTGTACAATAATGAATTCATGAATTATGTACTTAAATTAATTTTCCCTATTGTTTTGTCGCCGAAAATAATACTAAAATTCCGCACCGCACCAATAAAGCGCGGTACACGCACACATACAGCGCACGACGACAGAGAGGAAATCTTAATATTTTTCGCAAACAAAACAATAAAAAAAGCTCTATCCGTTATAAACTTTTCTCGTGTATTGTTGTTTTTATATTTAATTCTTTAATTATTATTAAAACAAGAAAAACTTTTTCTTATAACGTTGTTGTTGGATGGTGTGGCAGGAGGCTAAATGTACATATATATGTTGCTTAACACAAGGACGGCACAAAAACGACGACGGCGAAGAAAATTCAAGCAAATAATAATAGATTTTCTTTTGTTTTGTTTTCGCGTTTCCCGTCTTGTACTTTTTTCAAATTTCCAAGTGACAAAAATTATAATTTTTTGTTGTTGTTTTGCGTAATAAAATTTTTATTTACTTAGGCATTTACCAACGGAACACAATATACCATATTCCGCAGGTAGGTAGGTACCTATATAAAGGTGGATTCATTTACAACGAGTGAGTGAATTATCCGAAATAATATATTTAGGTCGGTTGTTTTGATGCTTTTGTTAATTTGAAGGTTAAAAATAACCAACTGTGTGCGCTTATTGATCTTACCTTAATTATTCAAATGTAATGGATGTGGATTTAGGTAAATTACCTTACCTGAAACGAGAAGAAAAAAAATAATTATTGTCTGCAAATATTTGTTAAAGAACAAAATTGTGTATAACATTTGTAAAATTTTGTTTAAAAATCATCTTGGCTTCTTTGAAATCTTTCATTCATTCGGAATTGTATACACATTATGTTTGGCTTGTATGTAAACAAGAAGTGAATCACTATAAGTTGCAAAATTTTTGATGATGGTATAGGTGAATACAAAGGACCGAGGCTGTTTAAATTATTTGTCTATACCCGTGTGAGAATCCAATCGGACTGGTTAAAAGCCGCCAGACGTGAGAAGAAATGCTTCTTCCAATATCCTTTCTGTGCTGAAGTAATATTAGCTATTCTTATTCGGCCAGCACCATCGACGGGTTCCACGGACTGTTCGATGACTTGATAATCATTCGGTTAATTTTTTCTTGTTTCGCCAAAGTCAACTTCTAGATGCTTGGCGAATATGTGTCTTTGTTTCGGTGTCGATTATATTTTTTATAATTGTGGTAATTCCGTTATTTGCTGATGCACAACAGAAAATGGGCAGTTCTGCATAACGTGCCATTGCATTTCCTTCCATGGGGGCCTAGAACCTCCCTCCAATTTTCCCCAAATAATTGTTGCTATATTTGGTGACAGATTCCCTAGTCAATTATTAGTCGGCTGAGCCGAGGTTGCATGTCAACAGTATAGGTTGGTGCTCCGGTGAATTAATTTTCAACATGAAGTACTGGTCGTCGATGAGGTTATTCTCGGTTGTGTTAATGAGAACGAATGTTTTTGTACTATATAATAAACAGTAAGTCGAAACTATACCGTTTCCTGTGCTTTATTTTATGAATATGTTAATTCTTTTTGAACTAGTAGTTTGCTTGAGCGAAGGAAAAAATTCTTATAAAAAAGATTTTAGCAAACTTTTATTTCTGCATACATTTTTGGAAAACCCTCTGAACCAGGTTTGTTCCAAATTTCATTTAGAGTCGATATGTGTGTTTTAGACTTTTTTTCTAAATGTTAAACTTTCTAAAGAAATTGGCAAGAAACGAGAAAGTTCCTAAAAAATCAACCATTTCCAAAACACCTATTTACCCCAAATTTGGGCTGGATAGTGGCTAAATTATAGTGAAAACAGTTTATTTCCAAAATCGTTATTTTCAATTAACTGTTGCAAAGATTGTATATACCAGTTTTGTTACAAAAGTTAATTTAGAAAAAGAATTTCACAGAACAAAAAAGCTCAAAATTTGGAACTCATTTGAAAATTTATTCTATGTTAAACATACAAGGGAGTTTTATCCCAATCGGTTAAGAAATGCCTTAAGTTTATTTAAATTGAAAATTTTCCAGAGGCAGTCCAACGTTTAAATTAGATTCGCATTTTCACCATTAATCTGCGTTCCATACCGTTTGGGAAATATCATAGACGCAACATATCGTCTAAATCTGAGGACCAATAAACAAAATTTCCAAAATCATACTGCAGTCAATTCTTGACACCTTAATAGTTCTCTTCATATTTGAGAACCGTGTAGGAGAAGCGTGAGAAGCATATTCAAATAACACAACATGGTGAAACATTCTGCAACATGATGCAACATAGTAGAGCATTGCACAACAAACCTGAACAATATGCAACATCAAGCAACATGGCGAAACTTTACAAACCATTGTGCGATATGACGTAACGAGATGCAACATCCTACAACATGGTGCTACATAACGCAACATTGTACAACATCACTTTTTAATGTATTGTCCAGAAACCTTGTAACCGTTTCAATGCATTCGAAAATCCTGTCCTGACAAAATTCATCAAAATGATTGAAGCCAAATATAATGATAAAAGAAGCCCCAACAAGAACCCTCATGAAAAAGAACATATCGGCATCAATTCGTGGCACTCGAAGACTCGTGTCAAATGTTTATAAATTCGAGCTAAATTTGTTATTTTCAAAAAAAAAAAATGAACGAGGGTGTCACCAGACCAATCCAATCTTGCCATTAGAAAATCCTTATCACCGCAATTTTTTATCAAAATCCATCGAGCCGAAAAAAATTAGCAACTGTTCCTGGCCCACCGAATGACCTCCAAAATGATTTTTCCGAAAATTTGAAATCTCCCATTTACTAATTTTTGCAAAACCGTGCATGTCGAAAAATAAAAAATAATGGAACCTGGCTCCCACCGAATGAACCCCTAAATGAATTTTTTCGAAGTGAGGACGTCATAATCGGTCTCTGGTACTCCAAAAAGCTTCCCCAACAATTTGTATATAAAATATTTGAGCCAAAAAAAAAATAAAAGAAAGGAATCTGGGCCCCATTGAACGACCCTTTCGACGAATTTTCAAGAAATTAGCACCTATCGCCATCGACTCCTAAAATTCAGAAACCCCCTTATCAATTTTCAGCAAAAAAAATAATACAAAGGGGACGGGCGATCGTTATAGAAAGCAGAACCCATCACAATCGATTCCTGGCAATTGAAATATCTTTACACTGATTTTTACCAAAATCGTGTGAGTCATAAAATCAAAAAACGGTTAGTGGGAATCTAATCTCGACTGAATGACCTCTTAAATGGATATTCTCGAAAACAGGACTCATCGCAATCGGTTTCTGGTATTCAAAAACTCCTTCATCAGTAACTTTTTATAATCATGTGCGTCGGAAAAATAAATAAAAACAACCCGAGTTGAACCAGGATAAAAGAGGGAAAATGTGAAAACGTTCAATAGAAAGCGATCGACTGGTCGTTTATTTTAAATTTCGAGTAAGTAATTTAATTGACTGAGAATACCCTTCAAAAACGGGAATAAAATGGTCAACATACTTGAGGGCAAGTTTACAGTAATTTGCAAATCAAAAATTAGATCGTGAAAAAATATTGTTTGGAAAAGTAGATCTTTCAAAAAAAATTAGTAGACACCCCTGCTATAAATCATTATTGTTAGATATCTTGAAGAAAAATGCAATAACCAACACGAAGCAACATGACGCAGCATGGTACAAAATTGGAAAAATGGTGCAACATCAAGCAACATGCTACACATTGTGCCACATTACACAAAATAGTGGAACATCCCACAACAAAATGCAACATCAAACAACATGGTTCAACATCACACAACTTGGTGCAATATGACGAACCAAAGCATGCAACATTCCAAAACATCATACAACATCTCTATGTTGACGAGACGCAACAAAATGCAACATCAAGCAACATGGCAAATGATTCGGAGGACTTTTAAACGAAGTATCCAGAAATCAGAACTCGTTGTAATCGTTTTATTGCATTCTAAACCCCCATCTCGTCAAATTTTCTCAAAATCGTTTAAACCAAATAAATGTTAAAAGAAGGCCCCAAGCAAATATGACGCAACATAGTAGAACATTACACAATAGGATGCAATATCAAGCAATATGGTGCAACACTCCACGCAACATGGTGTAATAGGATGTAATATGGTGCAAGATGAGAAACCTCTAACGAATTATCCAGAAAGCAGAACCCTTGTAATCGTTTCCTTTCCAAACCTTGCTGCACATACTTTAACAAACAAGCCATCTGGTTTAAGAAAATACAAATAATAAATATCACGGAAACTCAGGATGAACCCCTACACGATTTTTCCGAAATTCAGGAGCCGAAACAACTTTTCCCGAAATCAGGACCCATCGCAATCGATGTTTAACACTCGCAAACAAGTATGTGAAGTTATTCCCGGATTCTATCTCCGAAATTAAAAAAAATAAAACAGGCAACCTCTAACTGTTGTGTGAAGTTAGCCCCGCTCCGTTTTATATTATATTTTATTCCAAATACATTTCATATGTGAAGTTATCCCCGAATTTTATTATATGAAAAATAAAAATGTTTATTAAAATTATTTTAATTCGGAAAACACACAAAATAATAATTAATAATTTAATAAACTGAAGTAAAATAATTTTTAAATTCACTCATAAATTTGTCAGAGTAAGAAGGAAAACTGATATCTCACATTTAGGAAAACACGAAAAAATCGCACCGTTGCAACCTAGCGAAGTTAGACTCCGAGCAAAATATTTACATGTAATTCATTTTGGGCCAAAAATAATATTTTAATTTGACATGTAAAAAGTATTAATTTGTCGGATCACAGCTATATGGTTTTGAAATGGCCACCCCCATACGTCACTTTTGGCAAATATGAAAAAAAAATGGTTGTACTTAGATGGATTATCAGTTCTTTAAAATTTCGTAAATTCAAAATGCAGCATCTCAAAACCTTTTAGCTCTAAATAAACATTTTTATTTTTCATATAATAAAATGCGGGAATAACTTCACATATGAAGTGTATTTGGAATAAAATATAATATAAAACGGAGAGGGGCTAACTTCACACAAGATTTAGAGGGATATAATTATGTTAGTGTTGCCTGATTATTTTTTGTTATTTCCGGGGATCGAATCCGGGTATAATTTCACATACGTCTCGCAAAACCTCCTTTTCAGTTTTTATCAAAGTCATCTGGTTTAGAAAAAACTATACAAAAATTACAATCAAAAACAAACAGACCATGGTAATTTATATTTGCACAATTCCACATTGATCATTGTGATAACAGGTAAAATAGTTTTAAATATTTCTTTATTTAGAGGAAGCGGAATGTTACTCCCACGTCTTCCCATTTCCCAGAAGGAATGCCTTACAATAATCTGCTAAGTTAACTTTTTGGTTGCCTAATAAAAATTATAATTCATTTGGCAATAAACCAAACCTTGGAATTGCCAAAAAAAAGGAACTTCAAAATATTTAAATGCTGAGTTAAAAATTCAAGAATTTTTTTATTCAAAATTAAACCAAATGCGGAAATTTAATGATACGAGAAAAAGGAGGGCAGCATTTACGTACATACAGGCAGAGCTCTTATTTTATGTCGCACTGTTTCAATCCCATATATCCTCATGCTGTGCCGCATTGCAAATGTAGCTACAAATTATTCTAATTCGCTCTTGGATAATTCAAACGAAGCAATTGTACATCTGATTTACTTAAATTATAAATTTATTACACAATAAAAATATACAAATTTCCATGGTTTCTCTCTATTACCATATTATCATATCACCACGCATCACGCCATCCAAACCCCCTTGTTAACGGGAATATTTTTTTATTATATAAAGGATATATAATACGTTTCTGTGTGCGTGTATGTGTTGTACCGTGCTGCTATATAGAGTTTTTCACAGTTTAATATTCGTGTCGTTTTCAATAAAATGTTACCAGCAAAAAAAAAACCATTTGAATTTAAATTTAGTTGTAACATTAGGCAATAGAATTGTAATAAAAAATGGAAAGTTATTTTTGGTTTTCCATTTTTATCGTACACTTTTCCCGTACACAATAAAAAAAACAATTTTGAATTATCCTTCTTAAATATGGTTTTATTCAAATTATTTTCCTTCTATCGTGCTTTTTTCGGTATGTCATCACTTTTTTGGAATTTCCATGCCGATTCAACAAAATGGAACCAAAAATCGAAACCAACCAATATTCATACATAGCAAAAATAAAAAAATGCTTTTAGATGAGCTTTTGTAATGCTAATCGTTATATAAAATCGAACAAATAACCAAATTCTCATATCGATATGTATAGATATTTGGTGTTGATACTGAGGATACGAACAGAATCGATTTATTGAATGTTAATTTACATAATATAATTTATAAATATGTCAAAATTAATTAACGTGATTTTTGCTTTTCAAAATATCTCGATGGTCCTATATATACCGCCAGTTCTGGGATTTAGTGAGTTAAGCCCTAAAACTAATCCAACATTTTTTATTAATTTGCGTTGAATCGTCCGAAAATAAACTGAGTGCTTATTGAATTGGATCCAAATTGATGTTGACACAAAGTGGATTTTATGTTGTAAAAATTGATTAATAAAAACAAATGTATATCAATCCTGGCTTATATGTATATAACACTAGTGACGAAAGGATTATTTGTATTAAAGGTGAATTGTTTAATTTTTCTTAAATCTAAAATTCAATTTTTATTTTCGAAGTAGTAAGCACATTATTGGATCCTTTGAAAGCTTTATTAAATATTTTACTTTCAACTTTGATTGAGTCTTTGTTAGGCAGTCTGGCTCGTGGCAGAATCATTTTGATAAATCTGGCACGCTGATAGCCCAAATATCCTGGCAGCCATTGTTCGAGTTTGTGAAATACAAGAGAATCGTTTTCACGCGACAGTTTCCAGGCTCTGTAGAACCGTCTATGTTGGCCAAAATCATCAAGTAATTTACGAAATGTACTTATTACAGAACGACCATTTTCTTAATAAGTTTAAATAACCAAAACACCTTGTTATGTTGTAAACGGGCACAAAACTAAAAATGACATCGTTTTGACTTTACATTTGTCAAAATTTTCGGATGACATTTAAACAATAAATATATTTTTTGAGCTTAAAAAAATCAAAATTTGGAATGCCCCAATAATTAAAAAAAAACTCGACTAATACAACTAAATATTCAGCATCTAGCCATAGTTGCAACATAGTGCAACATCTCGTAAAACGATGCAACATCACGCAACATGGCGCAACAAAATTCGAAGAACCATTAGAAGGAGCTTCTTCCAATTAGCATTTATCATTTGAGACGAAAATAAATTACTCAAATGATTCCTGGCACTCGAAAACCTCTCCATCAATGTTCAACAATATTGTGAGAGTTCATTTACAAAGCATCCTGATTCCAAAGCTAAACGAATTTTCCCGAAATGGGCACCGATTCCATAGGTAGTCGAAATTTTTTTTAGAAAGTTTCAGCAAAGCCGTTTGAGCTTAGAAATAAATATTAATAAAAGGAACCAGATAGCCCCATTGTAGGAACAAATCATTTTTTCGATATCGAGTAACGCAACCATACATACAAGACCTTTCCGTAACTCAACCAATGCAACATGCCGCAACTTATGATAAAATGTGTTGCAAAATACTGTAATAAGATTAGGTACAGTTAGGTGCAACATTTTGAAACTTGATGCGATATTAAGCAACATTGTCAACATAACGTCATTCCAGCTCAAACGAATGTGATCAACATTACTGAACGTGAGTTTTCAAGCATCAGGAATCGATTTCTAAAAAAATATGTTAGCGGTTTCTCTGTTGAAGCCGGAGTTATTTTTTTAATTTGATTGACAGGTGAAACCACTTTGAATACTTAAAATTTTGGTTTTCAGAGAGGGTGAGAGTCCTCCTAAGAATTCGTTATGTTGAATGAAGTCGAATTAAATGGTGATTTGTTGTGCCGTGTAAGTGATTTTTGCGCAATGTTGCGCGGATTTGCTATTACATTTCATCATGTAGCCGAATAACGAATAAATTGTGTGCAAATTTGATAAAAATCACTAAAACTTAATATATCTTTGGCAATTTAACATAATCACTTAAGTCGAGATAAGTGGTTATTTTGAGCTATATTGTATTGTAATTGATAGTATTTCAAGCAAAAAACAAAACTACTTATGTTTGTTATAGGTCTTTGGTATTTATTGCAAACCACTTAATTGATAATTTTTGATATTGTAGCATGCAATAAGTGATATTCAAAACTACATTTTTATTTGTAAAATCAGAAATAAATTTAGAATCACTTATCTTGAAATAAGAAATATTTTGAGATTGGTATTTACTTAAATCGATATAATGGTTTTTATAAATGAAAATTAAATATTTTGGGAATTATCGGTGAAGTCCGAACATGTAACAAGTGCTTGAAAGTGTTGATACCATGGCTCCAAAAATACTTTAGTTATGTCCCATAATTTTTAAATTTGAAAAGTAGATAAAAAATAGATAACTGATAAGCAAAATTTTCAAAAAAAAAAACAGTATTATACCTAAAAACTCAATATCTAGCAAAATCGCATTATAACGCCAGACATCTTTTATAAAAAAAAGCACATGCTGCAACACGACTCAACATGATGAAATGCGATGTAAGATGTTGGAACATGACGCAACAAGGTGCAATATGTAGCAAAATGATGCAACATAGTGCAACATCTTGCAAAATGATGCAACATCACGCAAAATGGTGCAACATAACTCAACATAACGGTCCGATAGAAGGACCCTCTGCCGCTTACCAAGCCCGGTCTCTACCGGGAGTAATCCATAAACAAAATTTTATGAAATACAAACTGACCGCATAATTTTCCCGAAATTTCGACCAAGTGCAATCGATTCCTGATACTCGAAAACTCCCTCAGCATTTTGAACTCATTTGAACTTAGAAAATATATATTACATGAAACATCTAGAGCCCCATTGGACGAACGCAATTTGGAAAATCATTATGAAGCATGATGCAACATAACGCATGACATTTAATTGATAGGAATCACTTGATGCAACATGATGATATGTGTTGCAAGATGTTGCAATAAGATGCAACATGGTGTAAGATACAGGTACAAGATCCAGCAAAATGGTGCAACAACATGCAACATGATGCAACATTCAGCAATAACATGCAACATATGCAACACATATCGTTTTTCAGGTCAAACGACTGATGAAAATTGCTGAAAGTGGTTTTTCGAGCAGCAGGAATCAATTGATATAGGTATTGATTGGACCTCAAGGGTATTTATATTGAGTAATGTTGAATGAAGTGGCGATATGTTGAACCGCGTAAGTGGATGTTACATAATGTTGCGTGGTTTTGCTATCACATTTCACCATGCCGCCTCATGCGTGTGGCTTTGATTGGGTTACGACAATATTTATATATGGCAGTGTTTCCCGATTTCGAGAAATTCCCCTAGGACTCTGGTTGCATTTTATACTAATGAACAAAATTGCTTAGTCAGTTTCCGAGTACTAGAAATCATTTCCGATTCAGTGGCATGAACTTTTTCAATCAACTCGTATGGTTTTGATTAAAATTGATGAAGGAGTTGTCATCGAGTGCCAGAAATTGGTAAATATATAATTTAGGAAAACTCTTTTATTGATTCCTCTGGATTCGATTGGTTTTGAAAAATGAGATAGAGGCAGATGGGTTAAATATAGTACTGTATTATACATATTGCGTACATATATTGTTGAATATTGCACCATGTTGCATCATGTTGCAACATCGTCCATCACATTTAATCATGTTGAATTGTTTTGCTCAATGTCTTTTCTGTTATATAAAAGATGTCAGGCGTTATGTTTCATAATGTTTTGCCACGTTGCTTTGGTGCAGTTACGGCAAGATATTTGGTGGTTGTGTTAATCGTGTCTTTTCGAAAAAATGGGTAGTAACAATATTGATTAGTAGTATTCGTTATCTTAGAGTTAATGATTTTTTCTATAATATTTCGATCTTTCAAACGCCGTAAAATTGCATGTGTGTGCCAAACCTCTCGCACAATGAAGTGGTCCTCCCGTGGGATTTTGGTCCAGTTCTTACATTTTTTTTCTGATCGATCGATTTTGGTCAAAATGGTTGAAAGTGGTTTTCGAGTGCCCAGTATTCATTGCGATGCACCTTAATTTTTTTTAAATACGATTGAACGATTTTTATAAAAAAATTTGTCATGAAAGTATCAATTGCCAGGCAGCGAATGCAATAGTGATTAATGATTCCGGGAAATTCATTTGAGAGTCTTCCGGCTTGACCACCATGTGACGTCTCGATTACAGTAGAACTCAATTATTTCTCAGAATTCAGATTATACAATAAAAATGAAAATCTTTAATTAATAAATTTTGGAAATTACTCTGGAAAATTAGTGTAGGATTCAACATGAAAGAAGTTTAGTGCCCAGTATGAACCAAATTTGGTCCAACATTTTAGCGGAAATATTTTTTTTGATGAAAACTTATATTTTCTTCTTTATCTCTGCAGTTTAGAAGGAGCGACTGAGCGGAATGAATCAGTGAGTAACTGAAAGTGGCAAGGGTGTAAAATACTCCATCACTTAAGAAAAAACGACCAAAAATTTAAAATTTAAAGATCAACATTTTCAATAAGGATAATGTTTTTTAAATGAACAGAACAGCTTTTATTCCAATCTTGCCAAGTTTTATTATTCGCTTTTGAAATCAAGTGTGGTGTATTTGAGATTTATGTACTTGGTAAAAGAAAGTCAAGTTTTGATCACAACATACCACTCCTTCATTATTAAATTGTAAGTTTTTTTCCTAAATCGGTAAAACTCCCGCGCTGAGTTCGTACTTTAACCGGCAAAAATATATAAGGCAGGTTACCCATTTTATGATAGTTTCCAGAGGAAACACTCACATCTTCGTGTGAGTTAAAAATAATATCGTATCGCATCAATGACAGATTTATTTCTACCTACAGGTTTTTGCTTTTCACATTCATTAGTTCGGTTGCCTTTTACGCTATTAATTACGATATTATTTTACGCACTCTTACTCTTTCGACCCTTTACAAAATTTCACGATCTTAACAGTGATACAATACCTAGTCGCTTTAACTTCACTGGAGATATATCTAACCGGTACATCTTGAGTTGGGCCTCAGAAACAGTTGTGAAACCCCCACAATAGTTTTCTAAGCTCAAGAAATATCATTAATTCAACAAAATCGAATCTATTCATATTGTTTATGTGAACATTGATTAATTTGATTGATTGCTTAGCTATATTCAATTTTCTAATGAATAAATTCCACAATCGTGAAAAAATCAAGACATTGCTTTACGAAATGTTTGATTCTCTAATTATTTAGGGTTCAGGACCCCCGGACACAATAACGGACCAAATACACAAAAATTATTACTAGAAAATAAAATAAAAAAGCATACCACCAAATTATAAAGAAGGTAAAGGTAATGGGGTAAGTTTTCGCAATTTTAGTGAATTTTCAAAGTGTTAACGACGAGGGTTTCTTCCCACAAGATTCAAATTAGAAAACATAATTTTAAAAGACTGACATCTGAAATTCTTATGATACGGGCTATTAACGGGACAAATGAAACGAATGACTCCTATTGACCCCTTGAATTGGTCGATTAATTTGTTCCGGTAAGAGACCGTACCAATAATTCCAGAAAACCTGCCCACATGTCAATCGTTTGAAATTTTGTGAAAATAATTTGTTCGCGCTCACCCAATTTGACCCTGCCTATAATTTATTATACATATTTACTTATTTTCTTACCGATGTTGTTTTTGGATCACTGTTAATTTAATATTATATTTATCTATTTATGTATTTGTGAATGTTCGGAATTGTTAGAAAGTAACAAAAAGTAAATGCTCTAAAACCATTAACGTAATCGCATCATCAATAAAATTTGTGCGCATAAAAAGCTTAAAATAAAATTTAATTATTTGTTGTCGATTGTTAATTGATCACTTTCGTTGGATTTTTTATTGGTTAATTTCATCAAGTAATCGTCGACTCGTTTGGAGTTTTGCATCACGCCATTATATAGATGTAGACGAAAATCGATCGTAATTGAATTCGATACCATACAGTCGTCCGCAATTAAGTAAAACGTCGTCTAATTCATCGAATTTTCCTCTGTATCTTTATACGTGTTGAATCCATTTATAAAATCGTTCCAATGTTTGGACTCTCCTGAGAAATGAGGTAAATCAATTTTTGACAATTTCACTAGAATCGAACGATTACCCGTACGATTAAATCCCAACAAGTATGTACTACTTTGGTTTAGATTGACCGATGGACGTATAGTTTTGATTTAGCGTAACAATAAGTTTCCTCAAAGAATTCCCGTTCATCGCTTTCCAGCTCTAATACATCTAGCCTTTCAATCTCCGATTGAACATCCTCAAACTTCGCGAAATGATTTTCAAGCAAGCCGAACCGCGTGGCTGCTTCAGTTTCAGTCGGAGAATTTTTGTCGATATGTTCGAGTGGATTGTGTCTGGTAAGACTGGTAACATTAAAAATAAATAAAACTTTTGTACTGGCATTTCAGATTTGGATATTTCGACAATTTGCGTTCGAGATTCAAAAAACGCTTTTTAGCTAGCAAACTATACGAACCGCCTAGTAATGAAATATCTTCCTTGAACGGAAGCTTGACAACGAATCTTTCGGACTCCAGTCGTTTGTGATTTTTAACAAAATAAGCTTCACATTCAGCTTCTTCCATGGTAAATTTTGATTTATTCTTACCATAATGACGCGGTATTTTCATCCTGGTTAGGCTCAGTAACTGCAGTGCAAAAGTTGTATTCATTTTTAATGTTACGTCTTACCAGACACAATCCTTCCGCACTTTGTTTCTCTCCACAACGGTAGATTCTCAGCAAATTTTATTTGGCCGGTTTCAAGTAACTCATAGAAAATTTCGGCACCAATGAGCATATCGATATCATGTGGCTGGTTGAATAACGGATCTGTCAATACTATATCGGATGGAATATTCCAGCCTTCAATTTCGATACTTCTGTTGGGTTGTTTTGATGTGATGCTAGGCAGAACTAACATATCCAAAATATACGAATGATCTCCCAAACGCGATTTAATAAGAACATTAACTTGATGTTTAACTTGTGTGCTGATATCGTTTATTCCGCTGATCGAAATATTCACTTTCCATCTTACAGTCCAGCCAAACACTCGGCGATGAAATTGAGTTGAGCCTCCAATAACACACGACATTTAATGAATTCCCCAGCATAATCTCTATAAGTAGAACGACAGCCGTAGCTACCATAATAGAACCTTCCCTGTTTTCAGCTTGAACTTCTTTATTTTAAGAATGTAGTACGGTCGAACTTGAGCCAGCTGCCTCTCGATTGTGTAGGAGTGAGTTGGTCTTAGAAACAACTTTTGGTGGCAACGGTAACGATGGATTAGACGTTGGCGATGGTTGAAGGTTTCTGCCGAAATGCAACAAACAATGATGCCGCTGATGACATATACTACACCTAATCCCACGACAATCACGAACTCGATGGTTCTTACTGAAACAATTAATGCATAATTGATGTTGTTTCACAGCACTAAAACTAGATAGAGGTGATAATTCAAGAAAATTAGAACATTTATAAATCAAACGACCAGATTGATGACAAAAAACACAGTGCAAATTATTTTGATTATTAACGGTTCTGGTCAACGAATCACTTCCGCTAAAAATCGTTTTTTGAATCTCGAACGCAAATTTTCGAAATATCCAGATCTCAAATGCCAGTACAAAAGTTTCGTTCATGAGTACATTTCGTTAAACCACATGGAAGCCGCTGCACCGTTTCTTGCGATTCGCTGTCTGCCTCAATTAGAATACGACAAGACGTTAAGTCACTCTATCAAATCGACCGCAATTCTAAACGCGACTTCTACGTCGATGATTTGCTTAGTGGAGGTGATATATTTGAAGAAGCCTTAAAACTAAAGAAAGAGGTGTCTGGGATTTTAAAGTGTGGCTGTTTCGAATTACGTAAATGGGCATCAAACGATGAACAATTACTGAGAGATGTTCCAGACGCGCACCGCGAAACATTCAAAAATATAGACGAAGACAAAAGTATTAAAACTTTGGGTGTTTCGTGGAAACCTGACGTAGATGAATTATAGTTTGAATACACGCCGAAACATATCGAAATAAACATAACCAAACGTCAAGTTTTATCCCCCGTCGCCAGTTTGTTTGATCCACTGGGATTAATCAATCCGATTATTGTCTTGGCGAAAAATATTGTTGCAACACGCGTGGAGATTGAAAATTGAGTGGGATACGACTTTACCGGAACAATACATCACACAATGGGTTAAATTTCGAATTAGTTACCATTGATTAACAACGTCAAAGTTCCTTGTTTCGTTTTGCCGTCAAATCATGACGCAATTGAGATTCATACATTCGTTCAATCGTACAATCAGAAGAGTTTCAATCAGACTGTGGTGTGCCAAGTATCGTGTTGCTCCAATCAAAACGTTGCCGCGATTAGAACTCTGCCCCGCAGTTCTTTTAACAAATTTGATGCATCGTATTAAGTCCAGCATTAAAATCAACAGAATAACATCGTATTGTTGGACCGATTCTGACATCGCGCAGCACATCCATCAACGTGGACTACTTTCGTCGTAAATCGTGTCGCCATCATACAAGATCTGACATCATTTTCGGTCTGGAATCATGTCGCATCAAAGGAAAAACTCTGCTGATCTCGTTAAATAAAACTGCTTAGCAATAAGCTATGGTTTTCCATCAGTTGGCCAAAATTTAACAAGTCATTTGATTCGAACTTGATTGCGGAGGAAAGGAAGAATAGTGATGTCGTCATTATCGCTGTATCTACATCATTAGGTTATGTTCCAAAAATCAAATATGTCAACAACTTTTGCACCACTTGCCGAGTATTTGGGTTTGGGGCTCGATTTGTAAACAATAGTCGGTCCCAATTCATATATGCAAACCAAAAACATATGGCTGTCAAACAATGGTTGAAGTTTATCGTCAAAACCATACAACAACTTTTCAAGAAGAATTTTCGCTGCTGTTTTCCAATAAACACATTCACTCGAAAAATTCGATCAAAAATTTAAATCCGTTTCTCGACGACGACGAAATCATTCGAGTGGGAGGCCGATTGCAGAATTCGGATTTATCATTCGAATCTAAACACCTGATAATTTTGCCGAATTCTCTTGAATTTACTTTTTCTTTGTGTAGGCATTTTCACGTGAAGAATTGACATGCTTGCCCTTAAGCACTGCTCGCTACGCTGAGGCAACAATTTTGGATCATTTGCAGCCGCAATGTAGTCAAGAAAATGGTATACCAATGCACTTTGTGCTTAGAGCTCGACCGAAGTTATACAATCAAATTATGGAAAGCTTGCAAGACATGGAGTAGAACCTGCGAGGTCGTTTTTGCATGCATGTGTTGATTTTTGCGGACCTGTCTGGGTTCGTTATAAAGGCCGCGGCTAGTGATCGGATAAAGCGTGTATCTCAGTGTTCATATGATGATTTTGTCGGTACCTTTACTGCGATAATGGAAACAATTTCGTTGGAGGTAGTATAGAGTTGAAAGAGCTACGCATATTTTTTCATTATTTATTCAATCAAAACTGGATCCTGGGACGCATTATTGGGGTTCATCCGGGACCAGACGGACTAGTACGTGTAGCTGAAAAATTACCAGTAGAAGAAAATAGCAAGACAGGTTGACACTGACAGTACGAAGTACTGTCAAAGTTGGCAGTATGTCCACGCTCACCCAATTTGACCCTGCCTATAATTTATTACATTTAATTATTTTTTAATGTATTCAATTAACAACGGTTGCTTTGGATCACTGTTAATTTAATATTATATATTATATTTATCTATTTATGTATTTGTGAATGTTTGGAATTG
The DNA here is from genome assembly GCA_932526605.1 of Nephrotoma flavescens. Taxonomy (NCBI): domain Eukaryota; kingdom Metazoa; phylum Arthropoda; class Insecta; order Diptera; family Tipulidae; genus Nephrotoma; species Nephrotoma flavescens. The sequence goes on along the minus strand of OW052222.1, from coordinate 225,880,514 downwards.
TTAGAACATTATATACTTTCTTTTTGTAACAAAAAGTAGTCGCACTAAAACCATTAATGTAGTCGCATCATCAATAAAATTTGTGCGCATAAATAGTTTAAAATAAAATTTAATTATTGTGATAGTCGTTTGTTTTAGTGGTGATTAAAATTTTCATGAATGAACATTTGTCTCATTAAATAAACATTTTGTGTCGTCGGTTTACTACGTAAACAGAGTTCTTAAGACTCATTATTTACAGCCTTGGTCGAAGGAGCATAATTTTTTGTTTTGTCTAGTTGTGTTATTGTTTTTGTTTTTATAAAATATTTAACTGGTTTTATCATGGTCAGCCTCGTTTCGCCAATATAAGAGGAATTTGTTGAGCGTATTTTTTAATTGAAACTTGTTGCAACAACCTAATCATTGTATAATATTTACTGGATGCGCCAAATTTTCTTTTTCTGACCTTTTTCACTTGGCTAAAAATCAATGTTTGCATACGCACATATACATAAATGCTGAAACATAAATGATTTTGTGATGTTGTCTGAAAAACTACCAATTCGTGTTGGAATTCCTCCAAAACCATCGGCGTCTTAGAAAGGTCCACCAATAAACTCAGCCAAATAACGGAAGTTTGTCCAATACAAAAGGGAAGGGATGTATTTAAAATTGGCTTTCGGACTTAACTTGGTCAGAGCCGGTTTAGAGCACTGGTAAACTTTCTCCTATACTAAAACTTTACTTCACACACTAGATATAGAATATTTTTTCAATATTCGCATACGGGTGCCGTACCAAATCGACTTCACAATTCTTTATCACAATAATAAATTCACTGGAAAATCTAAATAATATATACACGACACACTCATGGCTATAATCAGTCATAAAACAATTTCGTTAAAACATTGTTAGAAAAGGTTAAAGGTTGAAATGCGATTTGTATATTCCGAACCAAAAAAAACTACAACAACAAGAAATGGTTATTCATCATAATAAAAGTCTTGAATTACAACGGTATTATATTCCATTTTTTACGTGAAGTGTTTACGTTACGAACTCGAAGGAAAAAGTTTATTCGTATTTCTATACAGACGTTAGTTATATGGCAGTTGTAACGGTATTCTTCTTACTTAGTCAAAGTGTAATTTAAAAAAGGTGCAATTTATTCGAAACACATGAAACACCTACGGCTATAAATATATATGTTAGTACATAAGCCACACACTGAAAAAAAAATCGTAGGTGGTAATGACGAAACAGTTTCGTTAAACTTTAATGAAGAACTCGTCCATTCAATCGATGATTTTATGGTTAAAAAAAAATAATTTTATTCAAATTGATAGTTTAACAATCAAACTAAATAAATATTAATTAAATCAAATAATCAAAGACTATAGAATTTAACAGTTATTTTCAGATCTTCTTTTATAACTTATTTATTCAAATTAACTAATTCCTTAGTTTATTTAAAGCAAAAATTTCGTTGAGTACTGTTAACATTTTCTTGTTTTATTTAAATTGACTAAAATTCTTTGTTTCGTAATAGTATTAAAAGAAAATACGTTCAAATTGACGAAATTTTATAAAACTCAGGACAACAAATATATTTTTTGTCAGATTCATTTCATTGTGTCCTACTACATAGTCGAGACTCCATGGAGCAAACAAAATTAAGCAACATTTTATTGCATTTAAAACTCAACCCATGTGTTATTAAAAAATTTAAACTTGTTGAACGTCTAAAAGGTGAGTTTGTTGCATTAATTAAGAGTGTGACGATATTGTGTAATGTTGTACAATTATAATAAATCTATTTCAATTTAAACAGAAAGTGAAATCGACAGTGAGGCACTCCAATTAATGAACCCAGATCACATACAATTTTTTTTTACTAAATATCAAATTCCTATCGGAATACAAGTATTATTTGAGTATCATCTTCGAATTTGGCAAAAAATTAATGTGTAAGTATTAAATGTTATATATTTGTGTTTTGTGGTAAAGTTTATTTTATTTCGACGATGTTTGCAGGGCGTTATAACACACGCTTGATTCGATTAAAAATATCTTTTTATATTAAAATCAACCTGGGTCCATTTCTCATTTCATTACCGGTAAATTATGGAAAGAGAAAATTTCCAAATACGATGGACAAATTTGTATTCCTTATTTTTTATATTTTGATGATTTTCAAATAAACAATCCTTTGGGTACTCATTGTCAATCAGTTTGTGGAATTTATTACAATTTTCCATTAGATTTTACGGTTTCCCAACTTGATCATATTTTTATCGCCGGCTTCATTAAATCCCAGGACCTTAAAGAATATGGTAATGAATCATCATTAAAGTACTTGATTGATGAAATCAATGATATAGAAATAAATGGTATTTCAATACAAACTCGTGATGGCGTTGTAAAAGCAAAATTTATTTTAGGACTGGTGTTAGGAGACAACTTAGGTATTAATTCAATTTGTGATTTCAGTAAATCGTTTTCAAGCCTAAGTTATTGTAGATTTTGTAAAGCACCCAAAAATATTGCACAGCACATGGTAATACAAGATGAGAAATATATGAGAACTATTCAAAATTATGTTACTGACGTGGAAAAAAATTGTTTCCAGGAAACTGGAATAGCTCAAAATTCTCAAAGGCGAATTTTAGAATAATTTCATTTCATGTAGTTGAAAATTATGCCGTGGACATGATGCATGATTTATTTGAGGGAATTTGCCACTATGATATTTGTAAAATAATTCAACATTATTGTAATTCGAAACTATTTTCTTTAGAAACTTTAAATTTACGGAAACAAACATTTAACTACGGTTCCATAGAAATTGGCAACTTGTCGAAACCAATTGAGGATAATCATTTACGAAAATGTAAGTTAAAAATGACGGCCAGTGAAATGAAAACTTTCGTCCATTTCTTACCTTTAATGATCGGGGATTTAATTCCAGAAAATGATCAAGTTTGGAAATTTTTTCTTAGCCTTTTAAAAATGATTGATCTACTTCTTAAAAGTATTTTTACTATAGATGATATTGAACTCCTTCGTCAAACGATTTCTGAACATAACAAACAATATATTGAACTGTTCAATGAAACCCTCAAGCCAAAATATCATATTCTGCTTCATTATCCATCAATAATCGAGTTTTCAGGGCCACCTAAATATTTTTGGTGTTTTCGCTTCGAAGCTAAACACAAAGAACTAAAAGCATATGCTAATGTTACAACTTCTCGAAAACATATTTTACTAACACTAGCTAAAAAATATCAATTGAAATTTGCACTTCTATTAATGACACCCCAACAAAATAGTATTATTTTTGATGATAAGCACATCATTTATAGTAAAAATAAACATTTGCTATTATCCAAGCTTAACATCAAATCGCAGGAATTAAGCACACTTACTGAATTGCAATATAAAGGAACATTGTACAAAAAGGGACTTATTGTTACTACTTTCAAATCTGAGCTAAGCATTTTTGAAATCGATGAAATATTTATTTTGAAAAACAACTCTGATATATATTTATTAGTTAATGAGCTTTTAGTAAATTCTTATAGTTCACATTTCGATGCTTATGAAATTGATGTTAATAAAACTATAATATCCGAGCATTTATTCCTTAAAATAACTGAGTTTAAATGTGGTCCGGTAAATCTACATCATACAGCAAAAGGAAAGTTAATGATTAGAATTAAAAGATATTACTAATTAGTTAAATTTACATTTCACAATAAACAATTAGCTTTATGATAAGATCATTAATATTATTAAAATATACAATCCTACCGTCCTTACATATCTTAAATAAAGCAATAGCATAATATCAACATAAAAAATGGAGAATCAAGAAGAAGTAACTTTTGCCGAAAACTTAAACTTGCATACTTTTGAAATTGTACCTGGTCAATATGAAATTTGCAACAGTGACCAAATCTCTATAATCGAAACTAACGACGACACGTATTTTGAGACAAACTTAAAACCAGATGCCGAGCAGGAAATTAAAAATTTACTTCGTTCTTGGAATTTAAATCATCTATTTCAAATATTTAAAGGTAACAAAATTTCAGTTTGATTCTTTTATATTACTATTTTAACTTATTCTGTTGTTCTAGACGAATGGATTGGTTTAGAAGTCTTAAAACAAATCACTGAACAACATGTGGTTCAACTAGTAAAGAAATACGACATAAAATTAGGAGTACAAATTAAATTACAGGAGCATATTAAAAATTGGCAAAAATCGCAGCAGACCACAATAAGTTCACCGCTTGAAGATGATTTACTCTTAATTGACAAGGATACTAATAACCGCTTGAATATCAACGAAGTCGAATCTGATGTTATAACGGAGGATCAAATAGATTTGCAAAATATTTTAAATTCTTGTTCTCAAGGGCGGACTATACGCAATCTATATACCCAAAATAATTCAAAGTTATCTGAGGGTTGCAGAGTTATTTTAGTAGATATTATTGTAAAATTTTTAATTCAAAATGACATAAAAATGACAGTTGATCTTGCAAAAACTATTTCGGAAAAAATAATACAATTATTTCCAACAGAATTCATGGTGAGATTTTTAAAAATAATATTTTATTTTTGAAAAATTTAATAATTATTAATTCGTAGGAGTACTACTATTTAAAGCAGCAGGGAAAAAACCGCAGGGTAAGATTTATGATAAATTTTATAATGCCCAAAGACATCTTAGAAACAGTGGCATCCTTCCTAAACGGGCCTATTCATCAAAATCACCAGATTTGACAAAATACAGCTTTGAGTTAGGTATATGCTTGAAAGTTACAAATTTTAATTAAATTTAGTAAAAATAAATTTTTTGTTATGTTCAATTCATTTCGTTCTAAGGACCGCCTGAGGCAGACATTGATGGCCATCTCGCAGCTATTCGGCAGGATAATTGTTCGTGGGCTGAATTAGAACTTCATTGGTCATCAACGAAAAATTGTAGATTGCAGGAAATCGTAAATGCAGAATCGACTAGTAAAATTTTTGAAAAATGGTCACAATATAAAAAGCCAATGGGCTTTAAATTAGTACGTTTGATTTATTTAATAAAAACGATTGTTTTGATTTCATTCTCGCTATTTTTCAGGTCCATATGGATTTCACTCATCTCTACCCATCAGCGCAAAGCCTAATTATTGGATATGAAGATTTCTCCAAAAACATTTTGCCAATTTTTGAAGAAAAAATTAAAGACGTGGTTAGCAGAAATCTCTTAGGGCAGCTCAAGAATACGACATATGTATTAAATGAAAGTAAGAACTGTTTCGTTATTTGAATACAAATCATTAAACTAACTTTAATTATTTTTGTTTACAGATGGTCGATGTTGTACTATTTTTTACTTACTCCACAGTGTATTAATTCCCACAACCAAAATAATACAATGCCAGAATAATAAAAAGATTAGGGTGAAACATTCGATCCGCGATTCCCAAAAATCTTTCTTAATAGAAGGAACAACTGTAGGAGAATGTGAAGAGGAATTGTTACGACTGTATAGCAATAAAAAACCGATCCAACCGCTGATTATTATAGTAGGTACAACTTTAGAACCGAAGGACATAATAGTGTATTTTGACGGTGTGAAATATCAAATGAACACCTTTCTTGATGCTATTGATATTTGCTTCAAAATTTTTAACGTTTTTAATTTGCAATATCCAATTGCATCAAATTTGGTTTGGAGATTTATTCAAAAGATGTTTTATAAAATTACTACAAAGTATGACGAAGAAAACGTTCAAATCAATTGTTTAATTTCTAATTTAAATCATTGACCGTCCACAAGATGGCAATATGTATTCAATCGTTTATTTCAGTCTTGTATTTTTGAATTTTAAATATTAAGTACATTTTTATTTGAAGTATTGAATACTTTCAATATATAGTTTTAAGAATTTCATAAACACTTTGAAATATTTTAAATAAATAAAGCTTTATTTTTTATGAAAATATAATATTATACGCACTTGTTTATATTTATACTTAACCTCTTCCTATTTGTTGTAGCACATAATATATATATATATATATATATATATATATATATATATATATATATATATATATATATATATATATATATATATATATATATATATATATATCAAAGTAAAGAAATCATTTAATCCAATTGATGAAACTACCGTAAAATTGACAAATTTTTTTAGTTTATTTGATAAAATTATTCAACGATTTTCCGTTAATTTAACAAAATATTGACTGTTTTGACAATCTGTTTTTTGTAACTTTTTGAAGAAATTTATTTGGTTCACGAATGATTCTTGATTTTGACGAAAAAATGAAACAACTAAAAGTTAATCATTTCAACAAAAATTTCTTTATTTTCTGAAATTAAATAATAAATTCATTAAATTAACAGACTGATTATTTAATATACACACCTACTTTCGTTGACCGTATATCAAACGCTTTTTCGTTATTTGAGTTGCGATTTTTGTCAAATTCACCAACAAATTTTTTTCAGTGCACTTAAATTATAAAATTAAACCATTTCATTTTAATATAAATCAAAATCCTTAAATCTTAATATACCAAAGTATTTTTCATATGGAATGTTAGTGCACGAAAATTCCAACAACAATGGAAGAATTAAGTCCATCACTATCCTACATATTTCGAATAAAAAACAAAAAAAAATTTATTCATTCATCTCACTTATTATTTTGATTCCTTTTGACAATATCCTTCTTAGTTAATCCCGTCATTTATATTTTTGTTTTATCCATAATATATATCGACCATCCCCATGCCACTGCCACAAATCGCCACAACTTCCTAATTCGACTTTAGTTTTTTCTTGCTTCCTTATATTCGTGCTATCGTGTTATTCTGTTTCATAATTCAATTGAATGGGTTTTGGATACTCTGTGTGTGTATGTACTACAGTCCGGATTAAATACAGGACACAGAATAGAAAATTACAACAACAAAAAATAAACATAACATAAAAAATACGGTATGTGTAGGAAAAATTCTTGTTCACACGAGAGAGGAAAACAAAAATTTAACCATTACAAATTTTTGGACGTGCGAGTCTGTTGAATTGATCATGGGATATACTCGTTCTCTTCCGTCCATAGCATCAGCACTCGATTAAACCCCCCGCATATATATATATACCAACAACAAAGTATAAAAATATAAAAAAAACGGATAAATATTTGGTTTTGTTGTTTTGTTTTGTTTTGGGTGTTCACCCAGGACACTTTACAAATGCTATAATCTTATTGTTTTATTCTAGGTTAAATAATTTTAGACTTTCACTCACGTTCTTCTTGATCCCTAACTCACTGCTACAGTGGATAGAATTTTTACTAGATTTTTTGCTGTTGGCACAAATATAATAAATATTTTTTGTTGTTGCTGTTCAGTAGATTTTTGGGTGTTCGGTGTAGAGCTCTCGAATTTTTTTTATTGGTTTATTGTTTTTAGATTTAAATTTTCTTGTGTTTTTTTTTTATCAATGTCCATTTGATTTATTTGTATACAGCAAATTTGAATGTTTGAAAAGTGGATAAATTTAACCTGTTTGTGTGTTATAAAAAAATTTAAGGGTGAAGAAACAAGAAAATTGGACATTTGTTGTCACATTCGAAATCGTTTCTCATGCAATTTATTTTATGTCATTTGTCATGTAGCATTGAACTCACAATCATCAGGTATATCGGTTCAAAGCATCGAAGGTTCATCGATGCTGGGTCCGTGTTGCTAACAACTAAACCTTAATACAATGGACCAATTTTAAAAAAGAAATAATCAGCAAAGTAAGTAATGATCAACCGGCCTTCAACTTTGATATTTCATAAAAGAACATTCAAAATAATAGTGAGCTAGATCATAATATACATGGAAGACCCGGTTGAAACCTATAAGCTGCAAAGCTTTACTTATAGAACTACATATTTGCTTCGTCTTTGGCAATCTAAATTTGCTGCAATAAGCTAAGGAAATCGAAGTTCAAAATCTTGTTTCCAGCAAATTCACACGCAAGGACATGCAAGTCGAGGATTTGTTGACTGGCGAGGATTTCATAACCGTAACCCAGTCTTACCTCTTTGACTTAATGTTTCTAAAATTCTTCAAAGTGCTACGAATAATAAGTTATCCTACGATTCTTTCGCAGATAATAAAAAAAACATCAGGGTATTTAATTTGTCAGATTAGGGCTATGCCCAAAGTTGGGCGCGAAAATTACACGATGTAATTTACGCGGTTTTTACACGTAAATTTACATAAACTTATACTTTACATTATGTAAAGTAAAAAATGAAATAATTAAAAAAAATTGATTCTCTTTCATACTCCAAATTTGTCTGAAGAGCGTTAAAGGCAATGGCTAGTATTTACCCTACAACGGTGTGATCAAGAAATCCAGTAGCGCAACAAAATTAAGAGTATTGTTTGATGGTACAGCTAAAACTACTACAGACAAATATTTAAACGATTACTCTTCAATCGGACCAATCATCCATTCCAGTTTATATGAAGCATTATGTCGTTTCAGGTTGAATAGGTTTGCATTTACCGCTGCTGTAGAAAAATTATATCGGCAAGTTCATGTTGCAGCTGATAAAATAAAATAAAAACATATTATATGGTGAGATCCGTTAAGCCATTTAGCAAACCGTAACGCATGGGACAGCTAGCGCATCGGCACTCAACGAAGCAGTCGAAAAATAAAGTGGAAAGATTTTTAACCAATATTACAGAACCTACCGAAAACAACATATTATAAATCGACGAATCTAATTCTGTTAAGGTATTTGGACTAAAATGGAATCCAAACACGGATTCCTTCCAACTTAAAGTTGAACTCAATGACCCAGTAATCACAAAAAGGGGAATCTTATCCGAAGCTAGTCGCATATTCGATCCGCATTAGGATGGCTTGCTCCAATTACGATAAGCATCAAAATATTCTTGTAATACTCTAAGGCCAGTAAATTAAATCAAGGTGAATCATTGCCACAAAATTTATCATTGCCGCTAATTATTTGAAAATGCGAGAGAAATTTACGAAAATTGAAAACATTAAAATAGCTCGTTACTTGCGTACGCCACCAAAAAAGGAAAAATTATTCAGTACATTTATTAAATTACTCACATCGAAAACTGAGGTGACACCCTTGAAGCAAAGTAGCAGACTACTTCTATCTATTCTAAGAAAAATGCTTTAAACGTTGTAATTGCTGATATCATCGCAAGGATTGATTCTACCATCGAGCTAGACTGGTTGTCCGCACATTTTATTGGCAACGGAACGAGAGAGACACTTACCAATATGAGCAGGTCTCGATGGAGACCCATAGACAGCCACGATAATCTGGCAGATTGTGCTTCGAGTCGTATTGAATCAGGTAAACTACAGCACTTTTTAGCTTGGGTGTTTTTGACAGGGTCCAAGTTGGCTTGATAATTCGGATAATTAGCCAAAAGACGAATAGAAGGAATGCGTCAAAGCAAATAAAGAGCTACCACCTTCCAGCAGATTAGAATTACTAAAGCCGTTTATCGATGCATGAGGGGGGAAGATTTTCAAATGCTTCCATAACATTAATTTAATTTGTATTAACCACACAAGGTTTCCCATAGAAGAAAATTTTGATATTTCCGTAAAATATCGACCGTAGAATATCGAGGCCCGTAATATTAATGAAAAAACGGTGTGCGGCATGTAGTAGATCAAACAGTCACTACTGGCGGAAATACAAGTTGTTGCCAACATAATTTACGAGTAGTTACCGTTATCGGGGAGTTTTCTGAGCAAGCATGTAAATATTAGCAGATGATGCAATAGCACCAATCTCATGCTCAACAACTTCAACCGAGAATTCGACATTTCGGTTTCTCGTATTTTTTTTTAAGGAGACATATGTTTCTCCTTATCATATTAATATCAACTGGAAAAGTGGGCAGTTGTACTGTTTTCACTACAGCAAAAGGAGTTTTGAGAATTTCCGTTTGTCTCATTAGTATAGATCTCTTTAATAAGTTGAGATGTTAGTTTATATATTTCACGTAGTCTCTGCATAGACCGATAATTTCGTTTTCTTGCAGAGTTGCGAAATTTACTTTTAATGACCTACTCAACTCTGAAGATAGTCCAGTTGGGAATAGTGAAGATTGATGCTCTTGCCAAGTTTAACCTGCGAAGCAGGCAGGTTGTAAGACATTGGAAAGAATATAATTTGCTAGACGTAAAATCGCTATGCTTTAAAAACGCTAACACTAAACTATAACTACCGTGAGAGTTGACCATCTTAACCCGAAAAAATGACACTATCGTGACAGCAAACAGTATCATGATACACTGTCATGACATTTATAACATTCAGACCGAAAATTTAAAATTATTTTTATGCATTTTTAAGATATCTTCCTATTGCTTGACAGCATAGTCCAGCCTAAATTCATCATTTATATCCCTTTATCTACCAAAAAAAAAATCGCTCTTGTGAGTAAAAAAACATAGTATTTAATGGCGTTTTTGATAAAAAATTTCGCTTGATTTGAAGTACAACCAACACAAGTGTGTGAATGGTTATAGTGTTTTTTTACCGAACGAAAATAAGCTTAAAAGAAATACACAAATGTGTAAGTTGGTTCAAAACATACGCAAAACTAAATTTTTGCCATGATTATTTTGCCTTACCCATACAATTGGATTTACTGTCAGTTTATCGTGAACAATTTATCGTGGGACAATTTATCGTGGAACAATTTATCGTAGAACAGTTTATCGTGGAACAATTTATCGTATAACAGTTTATCGTGGACACAATTTATCGAAGAACAGTTTTATTTCTTCACCGATTATGATCGGATTGGGTATGTTTGATGGAAATGGGATTCTTAAATGATTTTTGGAAGAAGTTCTGGAATATGGCCATCTGGGACAAAACTCGGCAATTTATTGACCGATAATGATGGGATTGGGTATGTAGGATGGAAATGGGCTTCTTTAATAATTTTTGGAAGAAGTTTTAGAATATAGCCACCTGGGACGGAGCTCGGTAGTTTCTTAACTGATTATGATGGGATTTGGTATGTTGGATGGAAATGGGATTCTTTATTGATTTTTGGAAGAAGTTGTAGAAAAGTTGCCACCTGATTGATTGGACGAAAGTCGATGATAAATTGCAGTAATCGCTGTTGGTTGAAAAAGTCAAATTCTAGTTCTAATTGCACAAAATATTTAATAAAGTAATTGCAAGATTTGGTACTTGCAACATTTTGTAATTGCAACATTTTGTAGTTGCAAGATTAATCAAAAAAACAATATTTTGTTAATGCAACATTTTGAAATGCAATAATTGTAGAAGCTGACGGCCCTCTATTCAAATTCTATTTTTATTAGCCATTTTATAGTTTTTTATCGCAAACTCATTTTTGCAAACTCACTTCAGCCACCCTTAGCCTAGAGAACATACGCTGATGTGGTATCTAATTGGTGGCGATCATAACCCGCCCCGGTGGCAAAGTGGTTAGCATGCTTGCTCCAGCGACCGGAGGTCCCAGGTTCGATTCCTGGCGGTGACAAGGAAAAAATTTCACGGCTGGTGTAGGATCAATGAACTAATCACTAATCACTAAAAACTAATCACTTATCCATGAAAGTATGATTATGAAACCTCATTTGAGGCGGCCAAATACCTTGATGGGATATAGTGCCAGAGAGAGGGTGAGAGAGAGATCATAACCCGCCCTGTAATAAATGTATTAGAAAAAACAAAAAAATGAGTTTGGCTTTTTCATCAAACAGCGAGTAGAGCAATTTATTATCGACTTTTGTCCAATCAAGATACCGATAATCAATAACCGAGATCCGTTCTAGGTGGAAACTTTTCTAAAACTTCTCCCAAAGATCACTAAAGAATCCCATTTCAATCCAACATACCCAATCCCATTATAATCGGTTAAGAACTACCGAGTTCCATTCCATACTTTTTACACTATTTGCCGTAGGCACTTGGCGAAACACACTAATACTTAATAAACACATTTTATTAACCACTTGTTTTTTATTTCGCAGAATAAGAAGAAATTATTCTGCGAAATAAAAAACAAGTGGTTAATAAAATGTGTTTATTAAGTAGTTCCATTCCAGGTGGCCATATTCTAGAACTTCTTCCAAAAATCATTTGAAAATCCTATTTCCATTCAACATACCAAATGGGTGGCCATATTCCAAAATTTCTTCAAAAAATCATTAAAGAATCCAATTTCCATCCAGCATACCTAATCCCATCATAATCGGTTAAGAAATGGCCAAGTTTCGTCCCAGATGACCATATTCCAGAATTTCTTCCAAAATCATTAAAGATTCCTTTTTCCATCAAACATACCTAATCCCATTATAATAGGTTTAGAAATGATCGAGTTCCGTCCCAGATGGCCATATTCCAGAACTTCTTCCAAAGCGCATTTAAGAATCCCACTTCCATCTAACATACCCATCCCATCATAATCGGTTAAGAAGCTACCGAGTTCCGTGCCAGGTGGCTATATTCCAGAACTTATTCCTAAAATCATTTAAGAATCTAATTTCCGTCCTACTTTCAAAATCCCATCTTAATTTATTAATCAATTAAAATTGGAATGGACGAATTCAATTAAAATTTTATAATCCGAAGACACTTTAATTTTTATTTACAAATCATTTTGTTATCCCTTTTTCTAAAAAAAATAAAAACAAATTGGCTCAATTTAAGTCCCATCCACACAAATGTGTGAGTAAAAAAAACATATTATGTAATGGCGTTTTTGATAAAAAAACTTTTGGTCGATTTGAAGTACAATCAACACAATTGTGTGTATACTTATAGTGTTTTTTTCGGACGAAAATAAGTTTAAAAGGAACACACAAATGTGTAAGTTGGTTCAAAACATATATAAAAATAATTTTGTGCCGTGATTCTTTTACCTTACTCACACAATTGTGTTTGTTGGCAGGCAGGAAACGAGTTATACGGTCAAATTTACAAACTACGCTAAACTGGCATACGATAAATTATCCACATGATAAATTGTGTCCACGGTAAATTGTGTCTACGAAAAACTGTTCTATGGTTAAATTTTCACGTTAAATTAAAACAAGATAAATTGTTTACGATAAAGAGACCGTCACCCATACAATTGTGTGAGCAAGCAGGAAAATGGCTATGAAGCTGACTCAACGTACAGCCCAAAAAACACCAAAGGAGCACTTAAACTATAACTATAGGGGGAGTTTTCTGTCCAAGCCCGAGAAATATCACTATCGCGACTGTAAACTGTGTCATGATACCCTTTCATGACATTTATAGTATTCAGCTCGAATTTTCAAAAATTACCTATATCTATTTTTCAGTTATCCTTCCATTGCTGGGAAGCCTAGACAGAACAAACCTAAGCTGAAATAGGCAATGCTGAGGCTCAATTAGCACTACGTGATTGACAACCATGAATTTTCAGGTCGAAATTTAAATTTGTGGCTTATGGATATAGTCGAGTGATATACCGCTGGACTCGTTAAAGTTTTGACTATACAAACTGAACAATTTGCAGTAAAAGTTCGTATAGTCGAATAAAGTCGAAATTTTTGCGACACAGGCAATTCACGCGCACTGACATATATCGCCTGATTCATCACAAACTGAAAGGTTAAAAGAATTTTTTTATCTGGAGTTATCTGGATATGGTCGTCTAAATCTCGCCTCACAGGTGATTCACGAACACTTGACATATACCGCATGATTTATTAAAGGTTCGGCTATAAACCACAACATTTACAGAAACATTATATCTGCAATTATCTGGAGTTGTGTGATTCTCACCTCACATGCTATTCACGAGCACTTGACATATACCGCTGGATTTGTTAACGTTCTGACTACAAGCTGAGAGTTATTCAGAAAAATTTTATTTGGCGAAATTCAAACGACTAGCATATCCAGATAATTCCAGATCGAGTTTTCTGAAAACCTCGCAGTTTTAAGACAAAACTTCGACGCGTCAAGCAGACTATAGTTCAGATAATTCCACTGACAGTTTTTTATGTACATTTTTTCAATTATATTTTTATTTTTGCTTTGATGTTTTAGCAGTAGTAAATTGGTTTATATTATTAACAAAATTTATAAGCCACGATTATGGTTCGTCGTCATTTAATAATTACTTAATTAATAGTTATAAATTGCGTGTGACACAAATTCGCTGTATATAGTTGAGTATATTTTGTGTCATGACAGAATTGGCATTGCCAAATTCGGTTATCCTACCGTTTCTTCGTTGCAAAAATTTGGGTGACAGAGTAAATTTGATGTGGAAGTGTTGCACATTGTAGTCCTATAACTTGAAGTAGCGTTCTTCCTACTTAACAGGCTCCCTACCGGTGAACCACCAGTATGCCATGTTAAACAAATTTATAAGCGGCCCAAGGTCACCGGTATACCACACAGAAAAATACAAACACTGGATTATTACAATCCCCAGCCACTACCCTCGATATGCCACGCATCAAAATTATTCCAGCGGCCAGTGTAACACCGGTATGCAATAAGCCATTTTCGAACCTAATCAAAGCAGCCAATGTACCATCGGTATATCACGATAATATTTAGCCACCACTGGCGGCTTATACAATTGTTGATTAGTGGCTAAGAAATACACGTCTAATCAAAAATTCGCTAACCATGTAGCTAAACCTCGAATTTAATATGATCTGCATCATAAAAATATACCACCCAATCCAGTTATGTAAAATATGTTATACAAACTATTAAAATTTAAATTAGAACCAATTTACATTTTCATTTAGAACAAAAAATTCAATTTTCATATTTTTCTAGTTTATGATATTACAAAAAAAATAAAAAATAATAGAAAATTTCCATCTATTTTTAATTTAAATATTTTTTTTTTGTTTTCCATGTACACCAAACAGTACACGTTACAACTATAAAACAAATAATTTACATAAGCGACATTTTATGTTTATACGTCTTGCTGTTAAATCGCAATACAAATAAAATATACTCGCTCGTACACCTAAATTTCAGTTAATCTTTAGCTGTACACAAAAAATCACTTTGACTGTATATAATACGAGGCGGTAAATTAAATTAAATAATGGAACGAGAAAATATATTTTAAATTTAAATAATTCAAACAAAATAAATAAATAACTAAATATAAATATTTTTTTTCTGTAAATTGTAGTTAATTTTAGTAATTAAAATTCTATAGTCTTTCAATTTAATTTTTATTCTACTTACAATTTCTACGTACAATTTAATACACAGAATTAATTAAAAAAAAAAAAAATCAGATGAAAATCAAAAAATAGAATTTTCACTTTAATTTAAATTGTTGTTGTTGTTGCTGTTTCTGTTGTCATCGTTTAGCTGTTTAATTTATTTGTAGATAGCTAGCTATTACATGAATACCTATTCGCATAATTCAACGTTTAAGTTTATAGTTGTTAATTGAATTTAAAAATAGGATTTAGAAATTAAAACACAAATTTTTTTTTTGTTGTTCGTTTGCTTGTTTGTTTTGTTAATAATTAACTCATTAGGTTTTTGTGTATTCGTTTTTAACTAAATTGTTTTACAACATATTTTCCTATTATAGGCACGTACCTACTATATAATACATAGTGTTTTATGTAATTTGCATAAATTTTCATGAAATGTTAAGTCATAATTACTGTAATAAACGACATTTGTTTCTTTAAAGCATAAAATGTTGAACTTTATCTTGATGATGATTGTTGGATTTAGTTTTTTTTGGTAATTGATTTGGTTTTTAAAATTTCTGGCCGGAAATGTGATTCGACATTTTTCCAGCTATTGAATTATTTTTCAAATAACTGGGGCATTAGTACGCTGATTCAGCAATAATTAAATTAATTTTAGATAAATGTTAAATCGATTATCTTTCAAAACGTATTTTGTACTGCAAAGGGTTATATTTTAAATTTGATATTTACAAGCCAATTTCCAAGCAATTTTATAACTTGTGGTGGCAACTTCTGATATTTGCTTGGAAATTGGGAATGAAAAAATTTTCACATAGCTTTTGTATGATATGTCATACAACTTAGCAACCCGCAACTTGTCTGGTTCATTGGAACTAAACATTTATTTTTCATTTATAAACTTTGTGACGGGTTACGTTTGCAATTCCAGATTTTTTTTTAGCAAAAGTCGCGTCGTTGGACCTAGTTCTTGATACATTTCAATACAACATACATGTTAATACATTCAATATATTTTAGTAAACCAACGTTTCGAAATGCCATCGATTTCATTATCAATGTAACTACTATTAATAAAAAAAGAACGAGAAAAACGGCAATCGCTACTGAATGTAAATTATATTCAGTTAACAATTATGAATAAAAATAAAATTATATAATAAAAAATCATTTACATAAAACTAGTTTATAAATGTACAATAATAGATCACTTATTTTTTTAGAAACAATTAAAACTGAAAACTATTAAAATGTTTCAGGACACTCGACACCATCATTCCTCTTGCTTACGAAGTATTAAAGAACAACTTTTATGAAAACGATTTGGTGACCGTATGCGATACGTTGAATCAAGCATTAGATATTCGAAATCAATTAACTGAAATGCAACGACATGGCGGTTTTAATCTAATGAAGTGGGCAAGCAACAACACTACCCGCGTTAATATTCAGAGTACAGATGTAGGGAGGCCGGGGCAGGTTGTTAAAGAGAGAATTACTTATAAACTGTTATTTTGACAATTTTTGTGAGTATGAGTTAAATGTGGGATTTATAAAACTTCAGTCGTGTGGGAAATTTCATTGTGATCAGTCGCATGTGAGTAGAGAGAAAATGGTTTGGCTGTTTTATGCCTCTATTACACCAAGAAAAGTTTACTGTCAGTAAAAACGAAACGAGATAAAAATATAGATATTCTTTATACTAGAATGAAACAAAAAATAAAACCAGTAAAATTTACTGACAAAATATTTGTGTATGTTTTTGGGATGTTGCCATAAAAAATTTAAAAAATATGTATCGAGAGTACTTTTTATGGCAACATTTCAATACATATGAAGAAATATTGTGTAGCGATAAAAAATATTTTTCTTACACATGTACCATCAAATTTTTTATAGTAAATTATGGTAACAGTCTTTTCTGCCATTTTTGATTACGTTATTTTTCATTGTAATTTGTTTCAAAACCCACTTTAAACTTAATAATTGTCAACACACACAACAAGCCGCACCAAAAATAAATTTGTTTGGTTATGTTTTTTGTAGTTGCCCAAATTTAGCTATAAAATCTTGCTATAACAACAAAAAAATGAAACATTTGTCTTTCTCACTCCAATTCAATTTTATACCATTTTTCTTTTTTTGGTTTTTCAGTATCTTTTACTGACAGTACATTTTTCTTGGTGTAATAGAGGCATTAGCACGCGGTAAGTAAAAAAATTAATCGTCACAATATTTTATTTTGCAAGGTATTTGAGGTTAGTTTTTACATGCTGTTGATAAATATGTACAAAAATATTGAATTTTGTCGAAAAAACACGTTGGGGCAATTCGTGACGTTTCTGCTGGGGTAAGTTGTGATATGTTACAACATGCCCCGTTGAAAATCACAACCGGTAAACAAAATAATTTAAAAGTTTTTAAATTAATTTACTCAATGTTTTATACTGACTAAATGATTTATATTTCAGAATAATGAGAAATTTCAAGAAAAAAACCAACCGTGGAGAAGTTTCGGCGCATGTTATTGAGTTTTGACAGCAAGTCAAAAAATACGGTCGATGGCTAAAGATTTAAACATAAATTACCAAACACTCTGGCGGTATGAAAAAAAGGCCCAATCTACTGTAAGTTTAACAGAAGAAACCACGTCTCTTATACAATCCTACTGTTATAAAAAAAATCGGTTTTTAATTCCGAAGAGAGCATGAAACTTGCTCAATACATGAATCATGCGTCAAAGATATATTTTGGTTTGACGCCCAGAGACGCAAGATCACTAGCATATGAGTGCGCTATTTCACTAAATAAGAAAATTCCTGAGTCATGGATTAAAAATAAATTAGCAGATACTGATTGGTTATCGAGTTTTCTTAAAACACATAGCAGCCTATCACTTCCACGCCAGAAGAAACCAGTATAAGTAGAGCAATTGGCTTTAATCGTGTAGCAGTGAACTCATTTTTCGATCTATTGGCTGAAGTAAATAAGGAATAACGACGGTTCAAAAATTGGGGAAAATAATTGCCGATAAAGGAGTAAAGCAGGTTGCAGGTTTAACTTCACCAGAAAGGGGATAACTAGTAACGGTGTGTGTTGCTGTCAATGCTGTTGGTAATTCCATTCAACCTCAATTTATTTTTCCAAGGAAGCTATATAAACCCATTTTATTCGTGATGGTCCAAGTGGATCCATAGAAGCAGGCAACAAGTCTGGGTGGATGACCGTAGATGAATTTTATAAATTTATGCAGCATTTTGTACATCATACCAAACCATCTCTAGAACGACCAGTGTTGCTTCTTCTGGATAATCACGAGTCGCATTTGGCACTAAACACAATTAATTTGGTAAAAGAGGACGGGGTAGTTATAAAAATATAATTAATGGCTTCAGGGTCAGTGGAATCGCACCGTACAATCGGGAAATATTCACAGAGGTGGCCTTTTTATAATAATCTGTTACTGGTCGTCCACAGGATAATTTAGGAACTACCAATATTCATCCCTAAGAACCATAATCGACCAACAGGTATTAAATATTTGTTACCTCTAGGTAAAAAGCTCAAATTTTTTTGTAATTATATATTCGACATACAGATTGCATTTCGAATGGAATCGTACTGCCTATCGAGTCAGAGCAATTTCCAGCAATCGTAGCAGGCGAAGTAACCACAATTATTCTGGAAATTTATCCCACCATCAGTTTTGAAGAAATTTCGATGGCGACAAACAGTCCAACGATGTTTTACGAGGAACTTGTTACTTCCGAATACGCAAATATATCCTGCAGGAGAGCCTGCTGCGTCGACTTCAGCAGGTCCACGGTCTGTAAAGAAAGGAGGTTGAAAGAAACGAAAAGCTGCCATTTTGACTGCTACACTAGAAAAAGAAACTGGGAACACTGAAATGTTACCAAATCGGAAGAAGACTACAGTAATATTGCAGGAAAATTCAGAATATTTTTGTCGGATTTGCATGGACCTATATAGGCAGAGCAAACCTGCCGAGGAGTGGCTACAATGCAATAAATGTAAAGACTGGGCACATTTAAAATGCGCTACTAAAAGTGTCCCTTATAAATGCTACAAATGCATTTTAAATCTTTAATTATAAATAGATATAAGTTATTTGGAAAAACTGAAAATTCCGTACCTGAATAAAAAAGTTCCTTTAAGTTTTATTATATTTTATATTGCTAATCTTATAAAATTTAAAAGTTCTTTTACATTCTACCGCACTATCGCTAAGTTGACGGCAACCTACCAAAATATTCGCTTCCTTAATTAAAACGTTTGCCATTCATATGATTGTATATGTTATACAATGCGAAACAAAAAGTGTAACAACGTGCCCCAGCCTCCCCCCCCCCCCTACATAAGATTAAAATTGGCCAAAAAATCAAAGCTTTGAGGCTCAATTGGATACCGAAACTTGACATCTTTCAGTTTAGCTTAGAACTACCGAGACATATTGGCCCAGGCAAAAAGCGAAATATTCTCTCTATCACTGCCAAACTATTTGGCCCATTAGGATGGCTAGCACCTTTTACTTGTGTTAAACAGGATAAAAATCATTCTACAATTAATTATATCAACGAATTAGTCTTGCTCAAAAATCATGAATTTACAAGATGGACAGGATGCACATGGATCACTTATAGAGGTTCGCGGATTTAGTGACGCATCAGAACAAGCATATGTCGCTTATGTTAATCTAAAAGTAATCACAGGAAAAAACGCAACATAAGCCTTGTAGCAGCTAAAACAAGAGTAGCGCCCATGAAAATAAAAGTGACGTGCAACAACTAGAGCTAAACGGATCCCTTCTAGTAGCTAAACTGATTCAAGAAGTTAAACGAACATTAGAAATACAACCGACTTACGCATGGATCGATTCCACCATAGTACTCTCACGGATTAAAAGCGACATACAAAAATACCACCCACATGTTGCAAACATAGAGTCGGAAATCAGAAATCTGACTGAATCAAATCAATGGCATCACATCAAATCAAGTGATAATCTAACTGATTAAACTATTGAGTCACAATCTCTGGTGGACAGGTTCCCAATGGCTATACGAAACAACAAAGCTATCAATTTAAAAATCCATTGAAGTAAATGTAAATTTTTAGTTTTACTTAATTAACAAAACATCTAGTTTTAAAAGGCTGAAGACAATTGTCAAGATAGTAACCAACTTCATAAAGAGATACAAGAAAGAAAATACAGATAAATATAATTAACACGAAGCAGAAACAATCATAATAAGGCATGCATAGCGCTTTCGCACAAGCGCAAAAGCATCCCGCAATGCAGCCCTTGAGAAATCAACTCAGCAAAACAATAATAAACCATGTACATCAGAAAACAGCACGCACGGAGGAGTCCTACTTATGATGTTCTACTTGCGATGTCACTCACACCGGACAATTTGAGTTACAGTACGCTGGCCTTTTACAAATAAAAGCATGTAAAGGGTAGATAGAGGATACAAGACATACAAGGGCTACATGGCGATTTTCGTCTCTCTTGCAACAAAGGCAATTCATATACACAGTTGAATTAAAGTTAGTTATGTCAATTTAATTTAATTCAAATAGCATATACGTCCGACATTTCATTGTATCGAAATCCAATGTAACCTTTGCATCGAAATTAAAATCAATGCTGTTTGCATTGAAATGTAGTGAACTTTGAAGTAGGAGTCACATCGCGATATTGTTTACAATATAATTTGCATCGTAAAATTAGGTGAGATTCAAAATTGCATTGAAATATAAATAAAGCGAATTGTATCGGAAATGATTTCGATGTATCATTACGTTGAAAATAGAAATTCGGAGCAGATTTTGTAACGAAATTGATTTCAATATAAGTTGTTTCATAATATAAGAAAAGATGCTTAAATGACTTAATGAAGTTAATAGCGGTGAAATAAAAAAATGATACAATGGTTGAATCGCAAATATTTTGTTAAAGAGGCATCGACATTTTTCATTTTGAATCCGAAGCAATGGGTCACAGGGTGCAAAACAAACCATAATACCTACGGAATGGTTCATTAATAAAACCGGTATAATTTTAAATAATGTTTCTTTTCTTTTAAATTTATTTGTTTTTAATTCATGTATAATTTCAATATTTTATTTTATTGGGTGAGTTCTGATTTCTCAAACATATTTTAAATGCAATTCCAGCATTTTGAAACAATTAAATTGTTTCTTATACACATAGCAAACTAAATACATTATTTTCATTTAGTTTAAACTTTAAAAATAAAATATAAAATTATGTATTTAAATAATTAAAACTTATACATTCATTTTTAAATTTCAACTAACCTACAGGTTGTATATTTCTATTTCTAGTTTGCTGGATATTTCTTTTGCCCGAAAATGTGGCCGATTCCGTCGATTTTAGTAGATAGAAATAACCAGCTGTAGAATTATAGATTGTTCTTATGGAAAAACCACACACAAATACAAACTGGAAACTGAAAGTGGGTTATCCCCAACGGCCATTAGATACGGATGAATAACATTTGCTTCCAATTAATATTGGATTCTAATTATTCTAGCACTTATATTATCTTTTTAAAAACGATAATTTTGTCTAATAAAGCAGAGAAGCTGTCTCTTTTTTTTTATTGATGATGAAAAACAATATTTTCTGGAATGAAATTTAACAGGTATGAAAGGGCATTGATAGATTCGCTTCACTATAAAAGTACAAATAAAAAATAACAAAAACCTAATATTCAAAGTTAATTAAAATCATTTAATCAACGTTATATAAAAATAGTGGTATTCCACTCTCAATATTCCGGTGTTTTAACCTCAGGGCACAGGTTAGTTTATCATTTAATACACAATTCAAAAATTAATTATACACACAATTAAAGAACTAAAAATTAATTATACACACAATTAAATAAACTTTAAGCATTTTTGTTGCCTATATCGAAATTCTATGCCGTGTAATTTGCGTATTTTAAATATAACGACCACCCACTCCCACACTCACCTAACCCCATCTACACCCAGCCCAACCGATCCCAATCTACCATATCTCAACTGACCCCAATCAACCACAAACCACCACATCTAAACATTATTATTTTTACATTTATAACAGCTATGAAACAGTTAGAAATTTTATTGTTGTCTTTAATAAATTTTTATCTATAACTGTAATTTTTTTGGTACATCGTTATTCATTGCAAAATAATTTTTAGCCTCATTTCAATAAATCACGTTCCTAATCACATATTTAACTAGATTACATATAGGTACATACCTGATGCAACAAAATCCGGCACCGTGTTTGCAAATTGTGCAAAAACTCAAGTTATCGTTAAATGAAATTTTTGTAACAACCTGAGTTTTTACATCCATTTTCTTTTACATCCTTTTCAATATGATCTAACACTGCTACTTAACGATTTCTTTCTTGAACAAATTATTTGTTTTTTTAAATTACTAAAATAATAAATATTTTTAATCACTATCATAACCAGACAACCACACCGTATATCACTAAAACCAAAACTAATCTGAAACAAGTAAAAAAGATTTCTATTAACCCTGTCAGTTCCAAATACTCGTAAAAGGACGTTTGTTTGTAAAAGAGATATGAAAACGCAGGTACATTATTAACTTAAAATTCAGAGGTTTAAACTTTTTCTTGTAACGTTTTATTTTAATTTCGTCTTTATGGTGTTTGTTTAATTTTTATTTTCTGTGATGGTTTCGATTTAAATTGAATCTTTTGCAAAGAAACAATGTAAATTATAGCGGTCTGCTTTCGATACAGGTATTGCACCATTTTTAGCGACGGAACTCCTTACAGAAGGATTCATACCTGCTTTTCGAAGATTCAGCGCAAGACGTGGGCTCTAAAATTAGTTATTATATTAACCCAATTGAACTTTATCCTAGATTAATCCTAAACCAACAAAAAAAGAGTCGTGAGGGTGTATTGGTTTAAAGCAGTCATTTAGGCGAAGCCGAATATTTCTATTTAAATAATTTATTTATCTACTAATATATTTATTTGAACAATCAAATTTAATTGAACAAAATACATGTCAATATAATATTTTAACAGGGCCATATGTATACTCGACAAGCAACAACCCGATTAAAATTGTTCATTCTAATGGAGCTCGCATATCTAAAACGACATTCAATTGAAGAATGGAATTTCTTAGAAATTTCATATCTCAAAATTTTCACCGATCTGCGAACTATTTGTTATTCTGGTATTTATTGTTCTCCTAATTATTGAATAATTGTTGGTTACTATTGCTGTCAATTAGTTACAAAGCTTTAAATTAGCTACACCTATTACTCGTTTCGGATATGCAAACTATATTAGAATTTTAAACGGGTTGGCCCAAGTAGAGTGCGTTTTATCTTTCATCTTTTTTTCAAATCATCTTTTTTCCTTAATTTTGAGTACTTTGAAGGAATAAAATGCATAATAATTTCACGGTTATTATTTTCCGAAAATACCCACTGCTATTTGACCCTACTTTTATTTTTTTTAATGTGAACTATGTTTAGTTATTTCTAGCGTAACATATTTTCTGCAAATCTTGCTGTTATTACAATAATGAATTTTAATCAAATTGGGCCTAAATAAACATTGTGAATTTAAATTAATTGTAAACCTAAAAATTTTGTAAAATCGCCTAAATGTTCGCAAATCACTAATATCTCATCTTCACATTTTGTTTTATTTTGTATTATAGTATAAACTTCATACTCTGAGTAGAAGTTTGAAGTTTTTCCTAAAATAGTACTAACGTGGCATATTATATTAATTATATTACTAACCACCTTTTACAATTTTACTATTATACATATTATATATTAAAATCGTTTATTTCGCTATAAATATAAAGATTAATTATTAATTCTTCTGATTGTTCAATAAAATTGTGTTTCTTGGAGTCGTGTTCTAATTTATTATGAAAATTTTTATGGTGTTAATGTGTTTAAACTTTTAAAGAGTGTTACGATCGTGGAATTGTGTGAGATACCGTTTTACAAAATGTAACATTAAGTTCAAAGTGATGATTTAAAGTATGTGCTGCGTCACCAGAGAACCAAATTAGAAAATCTGTTAACGATGGAGGCGTGGCTTACCGGTTAGAAAATATGCTAGCTGAACCAGGATCACCAGTTTATATAACGCATCGTCACAATTTGATCAATCTGATGATATCGCAATCTCCAAGAAGGTGCTTTATCTCGTGGTTCATACGAATTCGACATTCGTTATTCGCGACTTTAATAGGCCCTGGAGAGGGGCACGAATTTTCCCTATTTTTAGCGATTTGGGCAATCCTACCTTACGGTTAGTACTGCCATCTTAGGCGTTATTGACCTCTTATTTTTACCAACCCAAAATATTGTCAATCGTTTTCGTTAAATCAAAACAAACAATTAGTACCTACAAATTATATTACTTAGGAAAAAACAACTTATAATTATTTTTACATACGTCGAGTACAAAAACAGCAATTAAATAAAAAATTCCGAGATGGATATTTTGTTGTTGAATAAAAAAAATATTTTTTTTTTCATTTTATACAAGTTTGGCATTTTATACAAGTGTGCTTGGCCCAACGTTATATTTAATTTTCACTTCAGATCTACCAACGTCTTCGCAAATTCTGACGTCTACTTTTACAGATGATACGGCAATCGTATGTAGTCATAAAAACCAACAAACGGCGTCCGAAATTCTGCAACAACATATTTATGACATCGAAATATGGCTAAATAAATGGAAGATAAAGGTCAATGAAGAGAAATCGACCCACGTAACATTCACTTTAAATAAGCTTACTTGTCCGGTTGTCACAATGAACGGAATACAAATCCCTCAATCAAATGGAGCAAAATATTTATGCGTCCATCTAGATCGACGGTTAACTTGGCGAAAACATATGGAAATGAAAAGAGACCATATCAAATTAAAAATTGATAAGATGCACTGGTTGATGCGGAAATATTCAACTATTGACCTAGAATACAAACTTATCCTGTATAACACAATCATTAAACCAATTTGGCCGTATGGGTGTCAATTATGGCCATCAACCTCAAATTCGAATATCGACATTATCCAACGAACACAGTCAACAATTCTCAGAATGATTACAGGAGCACCCTGGTTCGTAAACAACAAAAATATACATAAGGACCTTAACATCCTAACTGTCAAAGACGAATTACAAAAGATGCGGATCAGCTATGCAGCGAAACTCGTATCTCATCCGAATTTGCTGGCGCGAAATCTAAAAAATATACCTACGTCTACGCGATTGAAGAAGAAAACGATGGCTGTTGTAATAACATAAATTATAAAATTATTAATTTACTTATTGATAAGAAGTAAATTCTGCTCCCGCAGATTTACATAATTACCTTAGTTATTAAGATTTGATAACTTATTGTTATTTTTAGGGAAGTTTCTCACAAACTAAACATGACAAAAAAATTTACGACAGCCTCAAAAGTGTAAATCTACACTTTCAAAAAAATATTTGGTTTAAAAAACGAAATAAACTGTTAAAAAAATCAGTTTACAATGGCAAGTTAATTTAACTACAACCATGAGCCATAATCTTTCAATATGTTTTCTAAAAGCCAACATGTATATGAGATAGGGCAGTCATAGATTATGTTTACTTTTAAAATTTTGCTAAAGTAAAAAGTGTAGTGGCGGTTCAATGGTCAATGACAAGGCAACGTAGAGATGTCTACGCTTAACGGTATCTGAAATTTTGTTATTTAGACTATTCTTAATGTTTTCTAGAAGTCAACATATTTATGCGGTGGGGCAGAAATATTTTATTTTAAATTTTAAAATTTTGCTATAGTAAAAAGTGTAGTGGCGGTTCGATGGTCAATGACAAAGCATCGTAGAGATGTTTACGCTTAACGGTATGTAAAAATTTTTTATTTAGACTATTCTTAAGTTTTTTTAGAAGTCAACATATTTATGCGGTGGAGCAGAAATATTTTATTTTAAATTTTAAAATTTTGCCATAGTAAAAAGTGTAGTGGCGGTGTGATGGTCAATGACAATCCATCGTAGAGATGTCTACGCTAAACGATATCTGTAATTTTGTTATTAAGACTATTCTCCATGTTTTCTAGAAGTCAAAAAATCTATGCGGTAGGGCAGAAATATTTTATTTTAAATTTTAAAATTTTGCTATAGTTAAAAGTGTAGTGGCGGTTCGATGGCCAATGACAAGACATAGTAGAGATGTCTACGCTTAACGGTATCTGAAATTTTGTTATTTAGACTATTCTTAATGTTTTCTAGAAGTCAACATATTTATGCGGTGGAGCAGACGTACATATTTTTTATTTTGAAAATTTTGCAATAGCTAGACTTTTTGCTATAGCAAAATTTTAAAAGAAAATAACATTTATGACCTCCACCGCATATTTATGTTGGCTTGAAGAAAACATTAAGAATTGCCTAAATAACAAGATTTCATATACCGTTAAGCCTAGACTTCTCTACGATGCCTTGCCATTAACCATTAATACACACTACACATAGTTAGTGTAGGTTACATTTAATCAGGATATTTATGTATATAGACTTTTAAGCTTTTGTGAGGTTTTTTGTCAATTTGTCGCAAACTTTACGCTACTGTAAATTGTTTAAAAAAAAAAATATTATACAAGTTTAAATTAAAAAATATGGGATGAGATAAAATAGTATTGTTTGAGATTTTTTTTTTCTGGGATGAAAAGCTGGGTTATCTTCATGTGGTTGGTTTTGACCAATTTAACGATTCTACAAGTTCAAATATACTGTATGTTATTGTAACTTTGCCGATTCTATAGATCATGAAAGCGATAGGTCTTCTTCCGTAAAGTTAGATCCCTCATGTGAAAACTTAGTTTAAAAACCTAGCTGGGTGATAAACTATGGAAGATGCCCAAACGAAATATTTTGTATTTATAGTTCATTCATCCAAGTTTCATCTCGATCTAATGTTCAA
The DNA here is from genome assembly GCA_932526605.1 of Nephrotoma flavescens. Taxonomy (NCBI): domain Eukaryota; kingdom Metazoa; phylum Arthropoda; class Insecta; order Diptera; family Tipulidae; genus Nephrotoma; species Nephrotoma flavescens. The sequence goes on along the minus strand of OW052222.1, from coordinate 225,853,172 downwards.
CAATCTCTATGTACTCGTATTATACACAATACAACTTTATTACAAAAAATTCTGTTTGTAATTCTAGATGGAAAAAAAATTATTAAAGAATATTATGGTACGTGATTTAATTAGTTTTTCAAAAAAAAAAAAACATTTTACGTACAAAGTACTAATAATTAATATTTTGTTGTTGTTTTTGTATTTTCCGTCTGGTGTACGTACTTGTTGTGATAGTTGAACGAGCATATTAGTTTCCCATTTAAGTAAACGTTAGACGATATTTTTATGCTTAAATAATATCTCGATGCTGTTATATGACAACACAATTCAAATGTATATGCTTGGCCACGCCAAGCTTAGCAAAAATATTTATTTTTTAATATGAATGGAATCGTAATGAAATAAAAAAGTTGTTTTATTCGTTTAGGCCGCAGTACATGACATAATTTTTAGTTTGTAGCGAAATTGTGGAAAAATGCGACAATGAAGTTGTTTAGTTACAAATTTTCATTTTAACACGAAATACGAATATCATGTGATATAATCGTATGTGGTTTTTCTTCGTAAAACTAATTATTAAAAGGAAAAACGAATTTGTTGGTTTGTGTACAAGTGTCATCACCTTCTCGGAACGTTCTTTAATATTCTTTTGTTTTTTGTGTGCTAAGATAGCATATTTTAGTATTTTGCTTCCGTTACGTATGTACACTGTGTTTTATAATACGCAAAGAGGATGGGGGGATGTACGAGATGAAAACAAAACAATTGTACGTTCTTATACAACATCTTAAGTTAATTGGGAAAACATGTTTTGTGATATTATTTATTCAAGTTATAGCTGTTAGACTTCCTACTCGTTTTAGGTGTATATGTACATCAGTAGTTTCTTGTTGTTGGTCTTGATTTTACGTACATATTATGTTTCTAGGATCACGTTGTTAGGTAAAATTTTGCTGGTTGTTTATTTTGTCCTTACATTGCTATGGTATTGTATATGGATGTACTAAGAAATCCCGGTTTTAATTTCTTCTAGTAAAGTCTTGATTTTGAAAAAAATATTTTTTTATTAATTCGGGCCGGCCGGACTAATAATATTTTAACATAAAAATAAGATATCTTGCTCAAATATTTACTAGAAAAAACAAAGTCAGAGACAGCAAACGTGTCGCACTGCGTGCCGCACGTAGGAGCGGATTATACAGAATCTATTAATGACATACTAAAAAAAATTATTGCACTATTTTGTTATGCAAGATTTTGTGATTGCAACATTTTGTACTTGCAACATTTTCAACCCCATTTCCATCGCACGTATCGAATTTCAACAAAATCTGTTAAGAAATGGCCAAATTCTATCCCTATTAGGAATTTTCTAGCACTTTATCGCAAACTCATTTGTGAATTTTGACAAAACATCATTTAGGAGTCCCATTTCTCCACAAGCCAAATTATAAAAATTCAAACCGGTATTTCCTAAAAATCGGGATTTTTTATTATACAAAATCTGGATTTTGAAAACCGAGATTTTGAAAACGGGGGTTTCGTTACACACCTATGGCCAAACATAGCATTGGACCAAAGCAATGAACAAGTATTAACGACAATTTCAAAATCAGAACCGACTAAGACTTTTCTTGCTTTAGGTATTTTCCAAGAATTGATAAATAGCGAACATTATTGATGAAGCATAAGCAAAATCCTCGTTTGGACGATCACGGGCTCTGTCCAAATAAGCCAAGCAACATAATATTAGCAGTTGCCTAGACCATTAAACATTTCACAAATGTGAAATTTCATAGATGCCAACGTAACGTTACAGAGATCAGAAAAAATCAGGTAACCTAGCCATATTAATTAATTAACTAAGCTGGTATTTGGATCTCACTTGGGTTCGAAGAGGCCTGAATCCATACCTCAAGCCTTGCAAACGAAATCAAATTTTCCAACTACAATAATAATTTTATGGTTAATCAATCATAAATCAACGCTATCTTTGTCAATTGACGGTGCAGGAGTTGAATTATATCCTTGTTTGAATAGTTGTTTGTTAAGGCCCCTTTTATTTCTACAAAATTCTTTGGTGCAGCTTTGTTTGTTAGCTTTATTTTGGTAATATAGCCACTATTTTTATGGTCCAAACAATTTGGTTAACAAATATTTTATATGTATCAATATATTGTTGTATGTCGACCGTAATTATAAAAAATCATAATTCATCATATAAACTTGAACTTTGGTAAGTTGAACTGCATTAAATAAATAATTTAATTTTTATAAATTATCCAAATGTTCTGATGGGCAAAATGGACAAGATATGTGGTCACTGCTCTTCCAAAAAGTATAAAGGTGAGCCCTCGGAATATGCTGCAATATTTGTAAGGTGACGCTTCCACTACTAGATTCGCCAATTTGATGAATTTCTGTCCTATATGGCCGCAACAACAGCGGAGTCAAGATACTTTCTACAAAATATCCGCAAATACAACTCCGGTTTTCAGATGACATCATTCGGGGGACCTTCTATTGGTTTCATGCCGACATTCAAAATACAGAATTTCCAAAAATTATTACCGAATAGGCTCACTTCTTCCGTGTGCAAATGAATCGCAAAAGTTTTTGCAAAATAATTTTATAGGAAACTGACAAGATCAAGCAGATCAACGCTGTCAGAATATTCTCGGCACAAGACGTACTATTGTTGAACAACGTCAAGGTCTCCTACATGTCCATAACCAACTGGTTAATACATTCTCAATCGTCCTGGAGCAATTGCCGGCGGATAAATATAAAGTCGTCATTCGTGCTGACAAAAAACAGGCTGAAGAGTCTCTGCGATGAACTTCTTTCTACGCCTACAGAAAAAAGATACGTGAAAGGCAAATTATGCAACATTCTCAACTTTCGCCAGCTCTTCCACCAGTATGTCGATATGTACGCCGAAATCGAAAGTGAGCGTCATTTGTATATTCGGCTGCCAACGATGGGGATTCCGAAGGGAGTTCAAAACATTTGCAAGAATATGCCCAAGAAGCAATAACACTCTTTGTAACATTCACTTGCAATCCCACTTGGCCTGAGGTTAAAGCAGAGCTCATATTCGGCCAGACATTTCCAACATACTCTTTGGAGTACCCGCTTTCAACTTTTTTCAGTTAGAGTAGGATCGCTAGACAGCTTAACATTTGGTATATATTTATATTTCTAGAATACTATTTTAGTACTTGCCGGATATTTTACGGTTACGGTTACAGCAAATTACGCGGTTAATCTGTTCCCTATTTTCATTCATTGATTAGCGCATTGAACCAAAGTCATGACGAATCTATACACCTAAAAAGCTTCCAACTGTTTAATTTAGTCATTTGCCATAATGTTTGCGTATCCATTTCGATTCCTTTGAACTAACAGTTTAGCAGTTGAAACTTGTACGTACTCCATTTCGCATGGAAACGGATATGTTTCTTGCCCCACAGTTTCAAGTTTTTCATTATTTGCTTTTACCCCGGCCAATCCGGTCACCAAAATACCTGCCTTGGAGAAGCCCCAAAAAAGTAATTTTAAATGTAAATCGATCGTTTTTGTATTGTTCAGAATAAAACGCAACGAATCAAGAATTATGCCAACAGGAATGGCTAGTTTTTTCATCGTTGACGTAATATTGAGATTCGGTATGATGTACTCAAAGTTTAAACTAACTAAACTTTTAATATCTCTAAATATTCGTTTTCGAGTAGACAGATTCCTAAAACATGTAATCAATAACGAACGATGCATATCGAAAGAGTCAACCAACTTTATTCATAAATATTATTGTTTACTAAACCAACTACTATCGTGTACTCTGTGTATCCTCTATAAACTACTGTACTACAGTATACTACATAGTATATAGATAGTATCATCATTATTAAACTTTTTGTTTATTTCAATAAAGTACAAAAAATAAACATTAAAATTGCAGCATAACAACATAAAATAGCATTTTCATCGTAATATGTACAAAACTGGATGTCGGATATAACAAACAGAGCTTTTCACCATGCTCTAAAATGTTTACATCAAATAAAATTCGTAGAGATGCAGAATTTCATGATTTGTTATTTCGTCTACATTTCCTTGGTTTTTATTACATTTCTAAGATGTTTTTATGTTCTATTTTATTTCTAACAGACATGGGGGTTTAAAGGTATGTTATGCTTGCATTTTAAAACATAAACGTTGTTGTAGTTAAACAGTCAGCCGTTTTATTAAATACATTTTAAAACCTCAATTGTAGACAGGATCAACTTTTGCAACTCGTATATTTTAGAAATTTGCGTTTTTGAGTTTGCATTACATTGTTGGTAAGAGCTCGTTAAGAACCAATACGTTATTTTTTTTTATATTTTTTTAGATTTTTCGCATATCAGAACCCCAAAATTTTACCAAAAAAATCTTTATAATTCTCCTGTACGTTTGTATGTAACTGAACTCCTAAGCGGCTGGACCGATTTTAGTGGAGTTTCGTGTATGTATTTGAGTGGTTTCCTGGATAGCTTAAATTCACAATTGGACCCGGTAGTTAGCACTGCCATCGGGTTCTAGGAAATGTTTTTGTTTGTTTTTTGACGAATTTTTTCTTTTTTATTTTTTTTTTGTATATCAGAACATATAGCCCTAAAATTTTACCACCCCACTACCCCTAATCTTTATAATTCTTCTGTACGTGTGTATGCGACTGAACTCGGCTGAAACGTCTGCACCGATTTTAATAAAATTTCGTGTGTATGTGTGTTTGAGTGGGTCTCTAGATGGTTTAGATTTATAATTGGATCCGGTAGGTGGCACGGCGATCGGGTTCTAGGATTTTTTTTTTGTTTTCTGACGTTTTTTTTTTAATTTTCTGTAGAGTTTTCGTATATCGGAACATATAACCCGAACATTTTACAACCTCCCCCACCACCTCCCAATTTTTATATTATTCTGTACGTGTGTGTGTAATTAAACTCCTCCTAAACGGCTGGACCGACGAAATGAAATTTTGTGTGTGTTTGAGTGAGTTCCTGGATGTGCAAGATCCACAATTGGGAACGGTAGGTAGCACTGCGATCAGGTTCTAGGCATTATTTTTTGGTTTTGACGAAATTTCTATTTTTTTTTTTAAGATTTTTCGCATATCAGAACTTATAAACCCCAAATATCACCACCTTCCCACCACCCCTAATCTTTATACGGCGTCCCAGAATGAATGGATAAGCCTGAAACACCTTTTAGCTACTGGGGGTTAAAAATAAAATATAAAAAAAATGTCCCAAGTAGTACGGAAAATATACCTTTTTATGAAAAATTTTTCACATTACTTTACGTTTCCGATCACCACGGCTACAAATAAATAAAATCCATCAGTTTTTTTGGTGTTATAATATTCTTAATGGACTATACTAATAAATATGCAGTAAATAGTATGAGAACCTGTTGCACTTTTTTTTGAAAAAAATCTAACCTTCAATTTTTAGAATGAAATGTGGTAAATATTTTTTTTATAAAAGTTTGAGCGTCTTTGGTGAGAACAATGTATGAGATAGTCCCTTAAAAATATTATAACACCAAAAAACCGATGGATTTAATTTATTTGTAGCCGTGGTGATCGGAAAAGTAAAGTAATGTGAAAAAATGGACTTTAAAAAAAATGATGTATCGTAGGTACTACTTTGGATATATTTTGTTTGTGTTTTATTTAGAGCGCCCAATAGCTCTACTATATGGCTTATCCATTCATTCTGGGACACCCTGTATATATGATAATTCTTCTGTACGTGTGTATGTAATTGACTCCTCCTAAATAGCTGGACCCATTTTATGGAAATATTTTATGTGTATTTGAGTAGGTTTAGATTCACAGTTAGACCCGGTAGATTGCGCTGCGATCGAGTTCTAGCATATTTTTTTTGTTTTAGACGATTTTTAATTTTATTTATATTTTTCACATATTAGAACTTATAACCCCAAAATTGTATCACCTATTACCTCACCGACCCTTCCCCCACCACCCCAATCACTATATTCTTCTGTACGTGTGTATATGTAATTAAACTCCTCCTAAACGGCTGGACCGTGTTTATTGAAATATTTTATGTGTATTTGAGTAGGCCCATGGATGGTTTGAGTTCACGATCGGGTTCTAAGGATTTTTATTACATTTTTTAACGAAATTTTTGTTTTTATATTTTTAAGATTTTTTCCATGTTAGAAAATATAACCCTAAAATTTCACTCCCCACCACGCCCAAATAAGTTATAAAATGAAAAAAAAAAATCATAAGTTCAAGAATAATTGACCGGTAATACCTTCTGAGAAGTTCATGAATAATTGAACTTCTGTAAATAATTCATATAGTTATGTTTAAGTATTTCAAATACATTTGAAGACGTTCACAAGGGCATCGATATGGCAGAATTTGCTGTTCAAAATTTAAATGATAACGACAAAATAACACGTTATCAAATGGGCCGTTTTCCCATAAACGACAGAGACTCTGCTGTTATACATTTGGCCGTGCACCTTGAAAATGGGCAGCGTGTTTATTCCACTGAAGAGACTGCTCTGCAACAAGCATTAACTGCCCCAAAAAACACACTAACTGATATTTTTTTAAACTATGCAACCGACTAGGTATTTTTGGTCAATTCGCAAAGACGTTAATGTATACTGATGTTCCACGATTTTTCACGTAGAACAAAAAGTCAAAAATAGTGATCACCACCTACGAGATCGAAGTGCTCCAGTCCAAGGATACGACGGCATATTCATGGAAGATACATTAGGCCGATTACACACAGTCCATCCAAAGCAACGAGAATGTTTCTTTTTGCGTTTGTTGTTGCTTAACGTCCTATGGACAGATTTTCTTCCAATTCTTGCAAACAGTCTACGGTCTTTTGTACGACACGTACCACGATGCGTCTCGCGAACTACCTTTGCTGGAAGATGACAACCTTTAGAATCTCCTTAATTTTCCGTCGCAAGCTTCTGTTCTCTAGAAATATAAAGATTCAATGAGCGACGACACTCTGCATCGCATTCGAGCCACTGATCAATCCCCCAATATTGATTTTTTGCCAGAAATATACAACAACGAGGCGTTAATAAAGATTGAGGATATTTACATTCTCATTTTGAATATGCCGCTCATTTCGGTACGCCATTGAATACCCCAACTTATTTTTTGATTTTGTTTTGGGCAACAACAAATCACACAATGACGAAACGAAAACATTGAAATGGCAAACCCAATGTCAAATGTCACTTATTAGTTAATCGAAAATTCGAATATCGAGAAAACGTTTGCTGAACCCGATAATAGCAGGCGGGCCAACGTTCAGGCAGGACAACGTTTGTTGGGTCCGCCAGTTTTCTATTGTTACGGACGGCTCAGCAGACGAAACGCAGATTTCATCTCATACTACGCAGAAGCCTCACACGGTGATTTTACCGGCTAAATCTCAAGGAGAAATGCGATGGATCGTGGGGTTAGAGGCTTGCGGGTATCTTGGCCTACACCGTGATTACAGAAAATTGAAAAAATAAAAAAACGCAAATAATAAATAAAACCCGGACGAACGAAATAATTATAACTGAGTGAAGTGCCTTGGTGCGCTCATCCATTCGAATTCACACGGTGCGAGCGCTTGTTTCGAAATCGGATACCGGCACCAAGGGACCACAAATAACACGCCGACACAAAATGAGAGTCCCTCCTTCTTCATACCAAACCGAAAGAGAAATTTAATAATTCATTTTATAACTGAGAAAACTCAAAACGAAAATCAATGAAAAAAATAATCACCGAGCCAAATAAAGGAGCGAGACCAATGAGCATCCCGGTAGAGTGTACAAAAACCGTTGTGTGGTGATTTATTACACTTTTATCGCAGAATCAATATTTAAAAAAATTTAAAAATTTAAAAAATAAAAATATTCCACTGGTGCTGTCCAACCGCCAGTGAACTCCTAATTATACGGCTAGCCTCGACTGTAGAGTGGCCTCAACTGGCCACCAAAATACGTTAGGAGTAAGCTCGCGTAACGAGAGTCCATAAAAGAAATGTGACCTGGATCGGCCACCCACAAAAACGGTGAAGCTTTACCTTGCCTAAAATCGTAATTACCAAAACGTTGGGCGTCTCGCCTTCGACACAAAATATAACTTAGATTCAATAAAAAATCTGTTGTCAATACAATATAATGTTTTATACACAAAAAGTAGAAAATGCCACCGGGAAACTCGAAATTAATATTACATGAGCTTAAATTTTTGCAAAACGAGAAGTAAATTGAAAATTTTTGGGAAAATCAATATCTGTTTCTATGTCTTCTAAAGACATCAGATCGAGTCACAAACAATGTTCAACCAAAACAACAAATTTTTATACAAAAAATATTTATTTTCCTAAGTACGCCCTCTCATCTCAAGGAGGACACATTTTTTTATCAAATATACACATGACCTGATACAGATTTTCACTGGACGAGAAAACTACGAGTATATGAAACATAATATGGACAAATTTTTAATCAAATCTAATGACATACCTTTATATATGTCACAGTAAAAGACTGAGTCGAGGTACAAAAACATATTTGGAATGGCAGCCTAAAAGGAAACAAAAAAAGTCAACAGATCAAAACTGTCGGTTCATATCCTTTTTTTTTGTACGGTTTCATTTTACTAACTGACAAATTAATATTATACGAGAGTGTTTGAAAAGGTATATATCTGACCGTATTATCGCGTAGGCATATAATCGGACGAATAAGAATACCAAGTCGTTAAATTATAAAATATTTTCAGGTTTTCCTTAATTATAGCTCCAAATTATATATTTAAACAGTTGCTATATACAATGTTTAACTATAGTTAAATAGTGTTACGGTATTTTCCAAAAATCGATAACCGATAAAAATCTATATGTTGCCATAAAGAAACAAAAACACACTAAAGGTATGAGAAATAGTTATTTTTGTCGCATATCAGCAATAACCATCACAATCGTGATATCTCCGGCCAAAAATACCATATAACTTATACATATTTAATAGTGACAGGTATATGTAGATGTACTCAAAAAAATTGATATGTGAGTGGCATGTCTGAATGCTTTGATTACCAATATGTAGTGTATTATGAATATTTGATCGAGGTTCGTTAAATCAAAATATGAAATATGATGTCATATCGAAAATAAATCGGGCCCATTCTCTGTATAATTTCATAATCCTAAATTATTCAAAAAAAGAAAAAAGTTTATTGTCTTCCTCTTTTGCGCTAAGTGAATCTAATTTTTCAATAACTCCGAAAACGAAAATCTCAACAAAAAGAAACAATCACGATAAAAAGTCACAAACATTATAACAAGCTGATTAAATTTTTCCGAAAAAATAAAATATATCCATTTTCATCTCGAATCTAATTTTCTTTCTGTCACATTTATACACAAAAAATGACAAAAAACCCATATACCCAAACCCTGGTGCCGAAAAACGAGTTCTAGCCTCGAACCTACATCCCCCGCACACATCTTCACACACACACACAAAATAAAATTGTGTCAAAAAAATTTCTCTCTGTGTTTTTCGTTATTTTTAAATAGAAAACATTTTTCATTGCCTTCTTCTTACTTCATTTTATATTAGAAAAGCTCAAATATTTTTTGTTGTTGTTGTGTTGCTGCTAAATAAAAAATGACCTTTTTTTCTTGAATTGCCAGATTTTAGAATTAGACAAGGAGCAAAAAAACGAAAAATTTTAAATGGGAAGAATTAAAATAATAATTGTATTATTATTCCTTCTGGATTATACAAAAAAATGTTGGTGTAGCCGGCAGGACAATTTAGTGAAATGCGAGCTGGAAGTAGTTGCGGGTGCTATTTGGTTGCTCATTAAAAATATAATAAACAGGTGACCGAAAAAATAAAAATTAGAACAAAAATTACAGTTACCTTAAAGTAGATGATTTAAGCGTTTTCTCTATGAAGGAATTTTCAGCGCAACCGAATTATTATCACGGACTCTGATGTATCATTTTTGTCACACTACATAGCCACTAGATTGAAGTAATCCAATTAAACTTTTGGTGATTGGATGGGCGGGTGTGTTCGTAATTCTTTTCCTCCTAAACGGCTTGACCGATTTTAATAAAATTTTGTTTTCTACTTATGGGGTCACCTGAGTGGTTTTTAGCTATAGTTGGACTAGGTAGGTGGCACTGGTGTCGATATTCAGATTTTTTATTAATTTTCTGACCAATTTTTTTTAGAATTGTTTTTTGATCTCTCATGTCAAACACATGTAATTCACAATTTTCAGCCTCCCAGCACATCTCAATATTTCAAACTATATTCTATAATATTCATAACTGACCGTTTGGATAATCTGTGGTATTTGATTTAAGGCTGAAACGCAGTCAGTCTGTAAGAGCTTAAGTTGAAGACTTTATGTTTTGTTTATGTTAGGATTTGTAATTGCGTGCATACTGAGTACGAGACTGAATGGCAAACGAACGTGCAACCTAAATTCAATAGCATCGCAATAATCGCCTTAGAGCAAATGCCACTGACGCGCACAGAACAGGCAGCGCATGCAAGCATGTCATGCATTAACGCGTTCATTTTGTGTTTGAAGAACCGGACATTGAATATACAGTTCATCCGAAAATTGTCATGGTTGAAATGAGGGTCGAAGCCCTTTGATTAGCCAATTTTCTTTACTTTTTTAGTCGATCAAGATTGGAGCGAATAGATCAAGATGTTTCTTTTTTACCAGCCGCCCTATTGGGTTTGTGTCATCCAACCGCATACGACGTATTTCTTCAGCAAACGGTAGTGGCAGCTTCCATAGAAGATTTTTGATTTTTGCAAAAGTGTATCATTCACCAGAAAAGGAGTTATGAACCACTGGCCACAAAACCGGTTCATATTCGTTTTCCGCCATATAATAAAAATATTGATTGATAGGAATGAAATTTTATACTTAAACTTTTTCCATTAATCAGGAGACCCCAGTGAATTATGGCAGAAATATGTCCACCGGAAGTGACAGCTTTCATAGGAACTTTTAATTTTTTTCAATTTTTTTTTAAACAATCAGGATCAGTGTTCCAAAATTTAACCGAAAATGACGATTTTTAAGAAATAAAGACTGGTGGATCGGGGTAAAACTTGATATCTAAGCTTTTTTCACAAATTGGGAGATCCCAGTGATTTTTCACTGAAATCGAACTGCAGAAAGTGACAGCTTCCATGAGCGCTTTTTGCTTTACCACCAGAAGTATCAGCTTTCATAGCAGCTATTTTTTTTTTGCAAATATTTTTAAAAGTATATAGTATTTACGAAAAAACGATTAAAATAAAAAGATTGTAAATTAAATTTCAAACAATACATATTCCAATCATATTTTAAATTTGATCGGATATGACGAGTTTTGAAAAAAAAAACTTTATTTCATCAAAATTTGGCGTCACATACTAATCAGCCAGATTGACTATTCGGAATAAAACTTCATACTAAAACTTTTTCAATAAATTGGGAGAGCTATGCGAAATGTGATGGACATCTGCGTACCAGACGCGACGATTTATCTAATCGGTTTTATAAAATATAGGAAAAAAAATGTTTCAGCAGAAATTACATAAATTCTTTCCCCGATTCCGCTTCCTTTTTTTTAGTTTTGAAGGCCTTGACGACGTTTTGAAGGCCTCTGATCTCAAAAATGCAACAGCAACAAAAATTGTTCGTTCGCTGGGATGTCTGTCTGTGATATATCATTTGAAAGGTCAATGCTAAGACAACAATTTTGAAAAATTCCTCTTTAGTTCATAAACTCACCGTATTGACGCTGTGTGTGAAAAATAGAAGGGTCTTGAAGGGTGCCACAAATTTAGCTGAATCACTTTCGGACTTATAAAACTACTGTTCATCCGCAGGAAGTAGCAACATTGTTCTCATTCTCATTTGAAAGGACTTCGACCAATCAACAATTTTGTTCGAACATTTTAGTTCACAATTCCTTCGTTTTGCCGTTAGTGGCAAACTATTCGTTCATATTGGTGCTATATAATTTTAAATCTCTTGAAAAATGTCTCACAATCTCATCAAAAAGTTACAAAATCAGGTCCTGGGCTTACATTCTAAAGTCACGTATTTAGATCATATGGTGACAAAAAAAAAATAGTTTGAATTTTTTGTTGTATAAAAAAAGAGAGTATTTTAAGAATATTTCATTTCAGCTGATAAAACAAATCAGTCGGACAAAAAATCTTATTAGGTACTTCGTGACGTTTCAGTCCTAACAATTTACTTTTGTGGTACTAATGGCACTGGTCTGGGAATTTGCATTTAGGTAGGGATTTAATTGGCGTTTGTGTTTCAATTTTCCTAATTCGGCTAGAACTGATCTGTTTAGGTTCTCTGTTAATACTTCGGGGTTGTACCTAAGAGTCAACTGATTTAAACATGAAATCTAAACCAACCGAAAAATCTTATGTTCAAACATAATTCTATGGACGAATAAAATTGTATTCGAAAATTAAATTATAGCAATCTGACTTTATATGGAGGAACTTGAATATTCAATATTTTTAAGTGGGGTGACATCATTGTTGTTATTGTGGAACTACGAGATGGATCACTACAATGAGGGTCTGTTTCAAACCTTCAATTATCATTCCCTTAATGAATTTGCAATTCGCGAATTTCATATGTTTCGTGTTTCAGTTAGAACAAACTTATTTCATATGGGCATAGATTTCGTATTATAAAGTTTTTTTTTTATTATCACTGCAATCGGTGGAGCGTATACTGGCATGGAAAATGGATCGCTCCATGAGTTATGAACTTCGACAAGGGGTCGTAGATGTGTTCCATTTCATCACAGATTGTAATCTTTAGATGAAAATTTTGCAACCTGCCCCTATCGTGATTCGAACCCGGTACATCCCGATTCAAACGCCAAAGATTTAACCACTGTGCCATTTGGTCGGTATTAAAAAGTTTGTTGGGGTAGTTACAAATAGGTGTAGCGTTTTGGTTGGAGTAAATGTGTTGTATCTGTTGTTTGAGCAAATATAAATGTTCTATTTTATTTCATAATTTTATTCAATGATGGACTCGATCTCTTTATATTTTAATTATTATTCTTAGTCTTAGTTTTAGGGATTTCTGTAAGAAGATAAAAATAATTGGTTTGCACATAGTGCAAAGTTAGATGCCATTCATTTCATTTTTTCCGTTATAGGCTAATTATTTAAGTTGTTCTGGACACGTATCCGCCTTCCCCTCTTTGTAGCGAAGCAAAAGGCTTTGCAAGTTTAGCGTAGTTCCGAAAAATGTGGCGCTAAAACTTGGCCATTTCGATGAATGACCTTGATGCGTTGACGGCTTTGGGTATCTGAAAGTACATTTTCATTGGAATTTTGTTTCGAGTTCACCTTTACACGGTGCTTGGATATAACAAATCCACGGAATTCCACCCCATTCTGCAGGAATCCACATTTTTCTAAATAAATTTTCATTTTAAAAATTCCTAAGGTTTTGAAAGATTTTCTTCTTCGCTTTGCTCAAATTTAGTTATGTCGTCAATATACCCAAACCAACATTTCCTCATTGAAACGCATTCGATATTGGAACAAGATGTGTCAGAGAAATGATACTCTGACTCTTATAGTCTTATGGTCAGTGATGAAGCTTATTTGGGACCTAGCTTCGGGTACATCACTCTAGAGTGTGGTGTAGTGTCAATTCCGAGCTTGAAAGGGAGGGTTGAGCTGAGTTTTCGCCGGGATCATCACATCACATTCTTCCACAATACGCTACTTTGGCCACCTTTATACTGCAAAACAAATACACAAATTGGCTTTTTTTGGCAGCCAGCAAAATTTGTAAAAAGTGCAAGAACAGAAAGCGGTTTGAATGGAGAACAGGGAATCGTCGCTAGATTCCAATGCATCAAAAATCTATGAATTTTTTGGTCACTAGTTCTGTGAAATCAAATAACGCATAATTACTTGTCCGTCACACCAACAAAATCAACCGGAACTAAATCAACTATGCCACAAAAAGAAATGTATTGTGGCATCATTGTGTACTGTCTGATTTTTGAATCCGAGCCATATAATGCCAGCTGCCACCATATAAAGCTAGCCGAAACAAAACCAACTAAATATGACACAAAAGGCACAGTACATTGTGCATCATTGTGAACTACCTTATTTTTCACCCGAAACTAATATTAACCCGGAAATCCAGCCGGAGCCAGAGTGTTGTCAGCTAGAATCATTAAAAGCTTATACAATGTACTTAAGGTGCTTGTGAGCAATACATAAGCATTCAGCAGAAACCATATGAAACCAGTTAAAACACAAACCAACTATAGCACAAGTATGTTAGCACGATGCATTGTGCACTATCTGGTTTTTTTGATACCGTATAAGGCCAGTCATACCATTCAATATCAGCCAGAACCAACCCAACTATGTATGACACAAGTAACACAATACCTGATTTTTCAACTGAAACAAAAAGTAAGTAAACCGGAATCAGAACTTTTACCAGCAGAGTTTTATCAGCCTGAATCCTTTAGAGCTTGCACAATATTGCAGTGCATAATGTTTCAGGGAACGAATCCAGCTGAATGATGTATAAGATAGCGGAAATTTGACAGGGGAAAATAAGAGATTACGCTACTCGCCACAAGTGGCAGCACTATAAAACTTCTACTAGTAACTAATACTTTCAATTGTTTTTCTAATAGCTTAGGTCATACTGAGATCATGTGGAAAATTTGGGGAAATTTTATCGATTATAATTTTCACTATAAATTTTTGATTTTCTGCGGCCATTTAGGTTATTTTCAGTTTTTGGGCAATATCTCAAAAACATCCACTAGTAACCAATACTTTCGGTCGTTTTTCTAATGGCTTAGGTCATACTGACACTATGTGGATAGTCTTTAATTTTCTGTGGCAAATGTTGCAAGAGAGAGAATCAAAAAATTCTATTGGAAATGGCCAGTAACACGAACATATCCTAGAATTTTGTCCAGAACTTACTTAAAACCCTTTCAAGATTTCATATACCGATTTCATATACCGAGTTCCTTTACTTCGGAGATCGATTATCAATATGTCATTTTAATGATCACTTTTACTATTTTATTCCGCTGAGATGTTTTATTAAGTGAAAAACGTGATACTTATGAATAAAACATTTCCGCTGGTAATAACATATCAAAACATATTCTCTTTAGTGATAGTACTGCCACTTGCGGCGAGTAGCGTTATCTCTTATTTTCCGCTGCCAAATTTCTGCTATCTTATACAGCATCCCAGCTGCACCATTGCAATAATATGGAGGTCGGAAACATATTAAGGAACCAGGAACCACAATTTTACAAGTCTGGTACTGCCTGTAGCACTATTCTGGTAATTCCTTGGGAATAGGGGAAAGATTTTATATGTAATTTCAGTTCAAATATTTTTTTTCCGGCCTACTAAGGAGAAAAGTTTAATGTAAATATTTATAAATTGGGAATAATTTTTCCATATCTAAATTGGCAGGCAAAATTATTCCCAATTTTATTTTGTTTTCAAAAAAATTACCACTAGATTTTTACCTCAGTATGCCAGAAAAAAAAATTCTAAAATAGAAATTAAATATAAAATCTTTCCCCAATTCCCTATTCCCAGGGAATTGCCAGAATAGTGCCACTGGAAAATTATAAATAGATACACAAGGTAAGGCATTGTGCTAATTGAGCCACAGTTGGTTTGGTTTCGGTTTGCGTCATTTTCTTCCTGCTAACGTGGTTCCGGCTGACGTTGTATTGGGTCCGGTTGACATTGTTATGGTTGTCTGCCATAGTTTATAGAATGTGTTACACAATTTTAGCCATAAACATAACACAACAATACTGGGCCTATTTTTTAATTCATCCCGAGCAGGCAGTGCGCTGTCAAAAAATAATTCGTATTTTTTTATTCAACCTGGGTAATTTTAGTCTGCACATTGCGTTTTTATTTGTAAACTGTGCGCACACCGCGCGCATACTCGGCTCTTCAAATTTTACTCTGAAATTAATGTCAGTGTACGAAGAGTATGCAAAGTAAAAAAACAATTTACTACTCAATGCACACTGGATAATTTTACCCAGTACAACTTTTGCTCGGATGTACACTACCCAGGGTGAGCCTGCTTGCTCGGGTCGAATTAAAAAATAGACCCACAGTGGTCTATTTTTTAATTCAACCCGAGCATACAGGCTTACCCCGGGTAGTGTACACCGAGCAAAGCTTGTACTGGGTAAAATTATCCGGTGTGCATAGAGTAATAAATTGTTTTTTATTTTGCACACTCTTCGTACACTGACAATAATTTCAGAGTAAAATTTGAAGAACCGAGTATGCACTGTGTAAGCACAGTTCACAAATAAAAACGCAGTGTACCGAGTAAAATTACCCAGGTTGAATAAAAAAATACGAAGTATATTTTGACAGCGCACTGCCTGCTCGGGATGAATAAAAAAATAGGCCCTGTGTTGGAAAACGGTACAGTAAAAAGAACTAATTCAACATATTGTCGGACCCTAACTATCTTTCGTAATTTTTAATCATTAGAATTTAATCAAGCTGGTAAAATATTATGAAAAATTAGCAAAATGGTTAAATTGCAAACGTTTCATGAATAAAAACAGTAATTTGGTAATTGTTCTTGTAATCTATAAAACTTACGCCAAAATATTTTGAGAACAAATTCTCTACCGCATATTTACCATACATATACCGATTTGGTGCTTTTCATCGTGTACTTTTTGGTAAGAAAAATTTGTTTGTCAAAAAGCTGACTAAACAATAAACATTTTCATTTTTTATTGTTACGATGGCACATTTTTCGATGTTATTATGTTATATTGAGCTATAACTACTCCTACGTAATATGTAAACATCGGTGGCGATAACCCTATTTTTAGGATATAGAAAATGTATCCTTTTATACATAACAGAAACACACAGAAGAATTTTTAATCAACTACTGTCATGTTTTCCACTTGGCTGTTACATTTTTTTTCCATATACACCAAACATTTTTTTTGTTTTTCGTTATGATAACGGTTTGCTTTACAAGACATAACAACACAAAAAAAAAATACAAGAAGTTGTATATTACACCCACTCTATATATATAAATAGTTTGGGTGACATATTTGTTGCCGTCTGAAAGCTTTCTAGTTTATTGGGTTGTGTACCTAGAGTAGCTGGTATATAAAGCTAACGAGAAACACGAAATTAATATTTCATAAGCTTAAATTATAAATTTTTAAGGTTCTGGAAACTTGTACCGCAATACCGCCAGTAACAAACTAAGGCCACAAATTTATTTTTTGTGTTCTGTAGTTTTCACATGTTTCCCAGACAATTTATTATGAAACATTTTATTTTGTTATTGTTGTGGTGTCGATATTCGGAGCCGATGAGAAAGGGTGTATTGAATATTTCAAGATGGCGTCGAAATAGGATTAATAATTATGTATTTCAATAGTGGATTATTTGTAGAGCACTGCTCAAAATAGAATTAGCATTTTCTATTTTGAATATATGAACAGCCGGCTCTATAAAACACGAATTACAACAAAGTACTATAGCTAATATTGTAATCTGAAGTGTAATGTCATGACTATCGGCGTGACTTTTGTCACAACTCGCACCATTTTTTAAAGTGTAACCGCACACCAACTCTACTAGATTTCTAATAGACTTAGGAAAGCATCCAACTACAAAAACCTCTGAATCACTGTAAGTACGATTCCAATTTAATGTAGCAAGAATTCCTTGATCTATTCAAGGTCCCACCAAGCAGCATTGTTCACGTCATTTAATTGTACGTACTCATCCATAAAATCTAGTTACTTTTTTAAAACGCTGCGCTCCCCAAAAATTTTCGTTCCATAGCTAATAAACGATATTTCGCGTTTATTTAAGAATTCCACTGCGCTGGCCTGGGTGTAGTAAATGGGGTTTAATATAGAACGGTTCAGCTCCTAGTTATTTCAAAAAAAGTATTTAGCTCCGATTAAACTATCGACTGGTTGAGCTGCATTGAAAGTGAGATCCACGAAGTCGAACTCTAGCAGTTTTTGGAATTATTAACGTACTAGTATAGTCTCACGTAACTTCAATGTTGGTAAAGCTTGGATCATGACGAAACTAGTTGATCAATGTCGTGTTTTGCCTTGGAATTTGTGGTAAGCAACACTGAATGATTTCCTTTTCCTCAAATTAAACAATGTGATTTCGCCTGTCTGTGTATCAATGGGGAAAGTGCCACCGCCAATCTGCAGCAGTTTCGCTACGAATTGCTGTGCATCTGTTTCTTGTTGAATGCGAATTCGCATATTTGTTGACTGTACTTTTGTCTGCAGAGCTAAAGCTTTCAGGTAGGTGTTAAGCTCATCAGCAGGTGTTGACCGCGTAATTACGGGCAGCCTTTGGCGAGAATCACTAGCCATATCCACTAATACTCCTCCCATCAGTTCACTATTCCTTTTTAGGTCTTGTAATGTACGGTTAAGTGTTTCCAAAGGTTTTCTGTGGGCAATCATGCACTAGTCCTATACAATGAGTTTGCACAATTTTAACACTTGAGCTTGACCTTGCTTATATTGCAGATAGGGTTCTCAGTTTCTGTAGCAGTATTGGGAGGTAAATTCAAATGTGAAAGGTGAGCTGTTCGCTCTCCAGCTATTATAGGCTGGCCGCTATACTAGCTGATAAAATAGCAAGCGCCACCTCCTGCCTCATACGTATCTCAGCCATATATGAGATTTATAAGGAATGGTTTGCTCGTGCCACCAGGTGCATTTAAGAAAAATAGGCCGTCGATCGATGTTTTTGCGCATTCCATGATGGTATCGTACACTGTTCCCTGATTGTCCACCAAAAGTGGCTTTTTAGTTTGAACGTGGCTCTACAGCTATTCGACGTTGTGATTGCGCTCATTCACGACTTCGTTGTGAAGAATGTCGGAACCACTTTTCTCCGGAGCTTGCACTCCGAACTGTAGCAGACACTTGTCTTCTAAAAGAATTGCTGCCTCATTAAATATTTGTGGTAAAAAGTTCAAGTTCGGATCAGCGTGGTTCCTACGGGCATCAAGAAGTACATCTTTGCTCATGCTCTCCTTATATTTTTCTCATAGGCTGATTGGATTTGATGGGTTGCATGTTGTTAACATAATAGCGAATAGGACCGGTGTGAAGTATTTAACGTTAATAAAAAGTATAGCTACGCTTTTTAACGAAAAGTGTAGACTCAAAATGTGTAGCTACACAAATTATTAAAAAGTGTAGCTAGAAAAGAAAAAAAAGTAAGAAACTCGAAACACGTGGTTTAATTAAAATTATTTATTAAAAATAAAAAATAAATATTGAGAATCAAAAATCATCGCAACAATGATTGCCAAGTGTGGAATTTAGTGTTTGTAACTTGGGATGGTGTCTGGAATTTCTATAAAAAATTCAAGACAATTTGCATGTTGTGATTGGCGATATGGCCCTACACGTACACGTGGAAGCATCTTTGGCTAAATTCACTTAAATCTTTCGAGTTAAAAAGAATAAATCCCACACTTGGCAATCATTGTTGCGATGATTTTTTGAATTTTTTAAGATTTAAGTGAATTTGGCCAAAGATGCTTCCACGTGTACGTGCAAGGCCATATCGCCAATCACAACATGCAAATTGTTTTGAATTTATTTTTACAAATTCCAGACACCATCCCAAGTTAAAAAAACTTAATCCCACACTTGGCAATCATTGTCGCGATGATTATTTGAATTTTGAAAGATTTAAGTGAATTTGGCCAAAGATGCTTCAACGTGTACGTGTAGGGCCATATCGCCAATTACAACATACAAATTGCCTTGAAATTTTTTTTGCAAATTTCAGACACCATCCCAAGTTAAAAACACTAAATTCCACACTTGGTAATCATTGTTGCGGTCATTTTTAAATTTTTTAAAGATTTAGGTGAATTTGGCCAAAGACGGTTCCACGTGTACGTGTAGGGCCATATCGCCAATCACAACATACAAATTGTCTTGAAATTTTTTTACAAACTACAGACACTATCCCAAATTAAAAACACAAAATTCCACACTTGGCAACCATTGTCCTGATGATTTTTTGAATTATTAAAGAATTAAGTTAATTTGGCCGAAGATGCTTCAACGTGTAGGACCATACCGCAAATCACAACATGCAAATTGTCTTGAAGTTTTTTTACAAATTCCAGACACCATCCCAAGTTAAAAACACTAAATTCCACACTTGGCAATCATTGTTGCAAAATATTTAAGTGAATTTGGCCGAAGATGCTTCCCTGTGTACGTGTGGGACCAATCACAACATGCAAATTGTCAGGCATTTTTTTTTACAAATTCCAGACACCATCCCAAGTTAAAAACAGTGAATTCTACTCTTGGCAATCATTGTTGCGATGGTTTTTTGAATTAAAATACTTTGAACAATTTTTTTTTATAAAATATGTATATAAACTTATTTTTGTATTACTGTGATTCTCAATATTTATTTTTTATTTTTAATAAATAATTTTAATTAAACCCCACGTGTTTCGAGTTTCCTACTTTTTTTTCTTTTCTAACTACACTTTTTAATAATTTGTGTAGCTACACATTTTGAGTCTACACTTTTCGTTAAAAAGTGTAGTTACGCTTTTTATTAACGTTAAATACTTCACACCTGTGCGAATAGGTTTCTAATTTGCATGGGCAAACACATTAAAGCAGCTTCAGAAAGTGGAATTTCCCAGTGTCGGCCATTCTCGAATAAACCCAGCTTTTGGCATACTTCTCTGAATGTTTCACAAGCTTCGCCATCAACAGTTCTCAAGGCAAGGAAAGATGTTGGTCCTCGAGCGGTATGAGGAAACATTATCAGAAAATAATACTCGAAATAATACGTTGGGGTAGACCGTATATACCCTGCCTAATGCATCGCTTGCTACAGCATCTGGCCCAGGAACCGACATGCCTTGTTTCCATTTGCAAAATACTTTCTTCTAAGCATTGCAAGTATAAAATTTTGGAACTTCTGGATACGTCAATGTCCTCGCAAAGGAAATTTATAGTTGTCAGAATTGAAAACACGCCATTAAAGTTTCTTGGAATAGACTCGCTGCCCCTTTTCCCAGTGTACACTTTAGGTGGATAATAATCGGGTGGCGTTCAGGGACACCTCATTACTGCTGATTTATCTGCCTGCTGTTTCTATTTGCCAGCCCAAACACAGCCATATCGCTGCCCTTGTTCACATATTTGCAAATGTATTCAATGGATTTGACCGAATAACTGTACTCAACGTTGAAATGAGCTTGGAACATCTACGAAAGAAGCGGCGAGTGTGACACCGTTGTCTATTTCAATTTCTTGGATCCTTCATGAACCCGCACGGCCCGTGAATTATATAGTCCTCTTGATCACCTCATACAGTATGAGGTCTTGCTCTGCATTGAGGAACTCTGCGGAGGTAACATTGTCAATTTTTAATGAAAGAATTTTGTTATATAACCACGGGAGTATATGAGCATGTTGCAGTCCATGTTGTGCTTTTTCTTCGTTAAAACGTCCATCAATTTTGATAGCTTTTATTGAGACACCCTCGTTGTTAAATCATAACGATCCATTGATATAGGTTACTCATCTTATCCGAGAAACTAATTTAAGATAGATAAATTACTAGATGATCTCTGAATCAGTTGTATAATATTTAATAAATAAATAAATTTATTTACAACAACAAAAAAAATCGAGGACAAATTTTATTTGATTGCAATCTTCATAATGTACACCTTCTTCTGCTGTACACCTTCATGACGATAGATAAGCTAGCAGTGACATCTACATTTTTACGACTGTAAAGAACTTTGCTTAGTTTTATTTATTATAATACTGATTGTAATCTGACTAAAATCGACGATCTAATTTCGAAACAAAATTGCTACTTGTAGCCTAACCCAAGAATAACGACGAGGACCTAGTAGTGAGTTTTATGTAGATCAGTGGCACTATTCTAGCCATTCCCCAGGAATAGTGAATTGGGAAAAATATTTTCATAGCATTTTTGTTTAAATTGTATTTTTCTGGCCTACTGAGGGAACAAGTTTGGTGTAAATATTTTCGAAACAAAGTTAAATGGGAAACATTGTTCCCTAGGGAACAAAATCTTCAAAATTCACTTTGTTTTGAAAATTTTTGCAGTAAACTTACTCTTTCAGTAGGCCAGAAAATATAATTTTGACAAAAATGCTATGAAAATGTTTTGCCCAATTCCCTAGTCCCAGGGAAAGCCAGAATAGAGCCACTGAGGAGAAAGAATTGATGTAAATATTTATAAATTGGGAATATATTTTTCATATATAAATTTGCAGGGAAAATTATTCCACATTTAATTTTGTTTTCTATAAAATTAACACTAATTTTTTTTACTTTGGTTTGTGATTGTAATGGTGTTTGTGATTGTTCCGTATCAATGTTATAACATCACATTCTCGATACTTCATTGAAGTTTATGTCCCTCTGCTTTAAATGAAATGTTACGCAATTTCAAATTTTACAACATTTACCAGTTTGCTAAATAGAGAAATTATGATATTTTTACAATATTCTAATCACCAAATAATTAGCTTTCGATGCTTGAACTAAATTAGACACAGTTATCTTCTTCATATTTGTTCTAGTAGGTTGTGATAGCAAGCAATGCGACAGAAAATCCATAAACGAAACTGTTGCCCATTTCAGTTTAGGAAAAAGAGAAATAAACTTAGATAAAGTCATCACAGTTATCCCAATCTAGCGCAAATCAAAAAGAAGTTTCACACAAAGTTTAGTTCCAACTTCAAATAGTTCGAATAGTGGTCAAATTTAGTGTTAAGAGAGCTTTTAAAATATATAGGGAACATTTGTTTCCATATTTTCTCCTCACCCGGTATATGCTTTAAATAAGTGGGGGCAATAGTTCGTGACCTTTTTTGGGTGACATTGAAACAAAGAGTTTTATTATTTTAAATCAACTTTATTAAACCAAATATGTGCCATTTTGATCGATGAGCTTTTGCCATTTTTCTGGTAGAGTCATGATCCCATCACTGTAGAACTTCATCAATGATGTGTGTGGTCTAGCGTTGTCATGATGGAACAAAATGCCCTTTCTACTGATCAATTATGGACGTTTTAACTGTAAATATTAGAATCAATCGTTTGGCCCGGTGGCAGCATCTCAAAATGCACGATTCCTTTCCAATCCCACCAAACACACGGCATTCATTTGTCCAAGCAACGTTGTCGTATTTTATCCAATTTTTACCGCCGGTAATCATTCCCTTTAAAAATCACTCAATTTCGTTCCGTTTCAGCAGCGTTTCGCCGATAGAAATCCGATCCATTAAATTTTTAAGTGATAGTTCATGTGATACCCAAACGTGAAGCATTCTTTTGTATCCAGCCATTTTAAAATGGTTTTAAACTGTTTTGTGATCGATATTTAGTTGACATGCTGGTCTTCTTCAATTTTCTGCATGATTTCATTGACTTTTCCAGTGGTTGCAGAGCGAGGGGCATCTTTGACATCCATATTTCCAGAACGAAAGCGCGCAAACCATTATTCGCTGCTGATTTTAATAAAGCACCTTCTCTATAAACAGTACAATTTTGTTCGCAAGCCCGAACCGCGGTTTTACCTTTGTCTTAATAAAATTGCAAAAGATATCGATTTTTTTCATTACTTATCTCCATGTTTAAAAAGTTGTAACTTTTTATTCACTTCACCGATTTTAAAGTTTTGTATGTCAAAGTGCAAGTTAAAATGTCACCTTTCAAACACACAATTGCCCGATACGATCAATGGTTACTGAAATATATGAATTTAAAGACATCTACCGGAAAAAAAGCCACGAACTATTTTCCCCTACCCTTTTTATTTATTAGTTATAGGCCAAACGTATGCAGATTTACTACAATGCACTTATAGAGATTCGACCAGTTAAACATATTGTTATGTTCAACATCCTCATAAAGGATATTGTTTAGCTAGCTAGATAGAGTGTATGCAACAAATTTTTATCAGTAAAATATCAAAGTGCTTATACATAGGATATAATATGGTATATCATAGTGTATATAACTATATTCGTATATGTACTATACTCTTATGTTCTATGGAATACAATATTTTTATGAATAGACAGAAATTAAATAAAAAAATATCTAAATAGAATATTAAATTTATCTAACAAAATTTTTATTATACGTCTATGCATATTCTATTGAATTATAATACTGGATGAAAATTTAATAAATTTTATTATACGATATTTAAAATATGCTGCATAGCAAAAAAATATTTTTTAACATCATATACAAAAAATAAAAATAAAATTGTTCGACATGAATTAAAAATTCTTAATTATACGAGTATCATAGTTCTGGTCTATATAAACTCTATAAACTATGTACTCGTACTCGTATACAGAACAGTATCAAAATAAAATGTTATTTAAATTCGTTCATCGTGAACGGATTCAGGACTATCCCATACGCTTCGAAGTTTTTTTTAATATAAACAGCCAGTTTACGAATGATACCAAATTGATGAAATCACACTTACTCGAGGTCGTCACTCAATAAGTCTTGAGACTGACAAATGGATAGCGCAACTAATGAAGAATTCTTACGAGTTTTATAAAGAACTGACCTTCAAACGATATAATCAAAATTTTATGATAATCCGACCATTAGTTTACAAGTTACAGTTATTTTAGTAGCGGTTCTTTTGCTATTTCCTACGGCAAAAATGAATTCTGTGTGTTGATTAAACATTTTTTTACCATTCAGGCAACGCAATGGCGTACAAAGTGTTTCAAGGACTCTGTTCCATCGGAAGCAATCTTTGAACGTTGGCTTGCTTAGTTTAAATGTAGCTGTACAAATACCGCTTGTCGCCCAAATTCGGCGTTTATTACAGAAAAGATAAAATAGTGTACAAAATAGTTTTGGAAGACCGTAAAGTGAAGTTGCTTGAGATAGCTGACATCTTAAAAATATCAGAAGATAATGTATATTAAATTTTTTTGCAAAAACATTTGTTCAGGGGAGGGCTGTGTTCAAAATTAGTGTCGCATTTGCTCACATTGGACCAAAAACAGCAACGCGTCGATGACTCAGAGTGTTGTTTGGAGCTGTTTAACCGCAACAAACGGGATTTCTTACATCAGTATGTCACAATGGATGAAAAGTGGATTCATTGCTGCACTCTGAAAGCACACTGTTTGTCAGCTAAGTAGGCAACAGCCTGTGAAACCCGTCCGAAGCGACTAAAACCGCAAATATTGGCCGTTAAGGTTTTGGCCTCCGTATTTTGGTTGTTTGGCGGACCTCCAAAAATGCTTCAGAAGAAAAGTTGCGTCAAATGCTGAATCTATAAGCAAAAAGACTTCGAAATATTACAGAAGCGCTAAAATGAATCCTTCACTCTTGAACAAAACTAAGTTCATAAATAATGTTATGAAGTTAGCAAAAACATGTTTTATAGTATTTAGCCTCATGACTTATTGAGTGACACATAAACATTAAGTGATATATAAACGTAAACGAATTAGTGTACATATCAAGCCACCAATACTAAAAATATTTTTTAACAGAAATGTGAATCTATGACGGAATCTTTTGTGAATGGTTTATACTTGTTTAGAGTTTTGTACTACAAATATGACGGGCTCAATTCAAATAATTTTAACTTTATAATTATAATTTTATATGTAAAGCTTACCAATAAATATTCAGATATCATATGCCACCTTACCTGCAATAAAGATAATAAATTACAGTTAATTTCAGTTCAATAGTGTTTTTTATTAAAAGTTCAAACTAACTAAACTCAACTAACTGGCGAACTAATACCTTTTAATTTGGATAGTTTTCGAATACAATAAAACGATTACAGCTTGGTTTAATTTCGTATTGCACCACATTGATTGTTATACCATATATACGTTACACCATATTGCATGATTTTGCACTATGTTGCGCGTTGTTACACAATGTAACGTTATTTTGCATCATGTTGTATCATATTGTACCATCTTACGTAATGTTGCAAGCTATTGCATCTTATTGAAGAATACTGTGTGATGTTCCACTATGCTGCACCAATGATGTAGAATGTTGCGCAACATCATCACCATATTGCATCTTATTGCTGAGTGTTGGCTTTTGTATTCTTCGTTAGATATCAGGGGTTCCATCAAATTGCAGAATATTGCACCATGTTGTGTTGTTTGCATAACGGTGACATTATAAGGTTGCACTAACTTACTGACATGGTCTCTTTTCAATTTTTTCTCACCTTAAATGATTCTGATGTCATTTAGCGGAATGTGGGTCCGACCAAAAGACACAGTGGTTTAAGCTTTGGCGTTTGGATCGGCAGGTACCGGTTGCGGATCGCAATAGGGGTAGGATGCAAATGGAACCGATAGGGGCAGGATGCAAAGAGTTGGAAGAGCCTCGGCCTCAGAACAGATTGCAAGGAATATAAAATAAAAAAGGAGGTTGATTTTTCGAGTAACAGAAACCGATTGCAATGAGTCCTGATTTCGGGAAAATTCATTTAGGGCAGGTCATCCGGTGGGGACCGGATTCCATTACTTAATTTTTTTTGACTTGTTTGATTTTAATAAAAATTAGTGAAATAATTTGGAAAAAATTTGTCGAAGGGTCCTGGGCTCGGGACCGATTTTCAATTTTTTTGGATCGAACGGTTTACATAAAAATTCATGTGATAAGGATTTTTTAATGCAAGGAATGGATTGTGATGAATCCAAAGTTTTGTAAAATTCATTTAGGGATTTTCCGATAGAATAACTTTTATAAATATGGGTAAGAAGAGTGTTGGAATGCTGAGAATTGACATGATGTATTCTAGATTCGAAGAAATTTATTTAAAGGGGTTCTCGGATGGCATCCGGTTTGAAATTTAAAACAAATGCCTTAAGTTATCTAGGTAAAAAAAATTAAGAAGTTTGAAAATTTGTCTGTATTAATATTTATTTAAAGTTTCGGCTTTTTTGTAGACAAAAATATTATTTTTAATGACAATCACAATGTTTACGACTTGTAAGACATTGGAAACAAAGAGGCCATTCATCATAATATCTCTACCAAAAAAAATAGAATAATACGCCCCCCGCCCCCCTGCATTTTTAACCACAAGAGTCTTGTAAAAGATACGGGGGTAATAATAGGGGGTAGATACGGGGGCTAATAAGGGTTGAGTATCTTTTATACAAGACTCTTGGAGTTAAAAATGGGGGGGGGGGGCTATTTTTCTGCTGTTTTGGTAGAGATATTGTGAGTAGATGGCCTCTTTGTCTCCAATGACTAACAAGTCGTAAACATTGTGAATGTCGTTAAAAATAATATTTTTGTCTATAAAAAGCCGAAACTTTAAATAAAAAAAAGTAAAAAAGTTGAAGGAGGGATTTGCGACAGGGATTTCAAGTGCAACAAAACGATTACAAGAAGTTTACATTTTTGGTTAAGAATCCCCAAGATTGTACCACGTTACACCATGTTGTATGATGTTGCACCATATTGCGAGATGTTGCTCAATGTTTCATTAAGTTCCACCATGTTGGAGGACATTGAATCTTGCTATGCCATTTGGGATGTTGTGTGACGTTTCATGTTTCTTCATTTTATTCAATGTTGCAGAATGTTGCATCATGTTGTGGATTGTTACTAAATGTTGCGCCTGTATACGATGGTCTTTTGTCCTTCGGTAATTAGATATCTGGCGTTATGTTCTGTCAAATTGGTGGATGTTCAGTTGGTTACGACATTGCGGCTACATTTTAAGTTTGCACTAGTAAAAGTACGCTTTTAATAAGAGTTGGTTATCATGAGTAACAAAATTGATTTATAACATTCGCTATCTAATATATAGCTTTTATAAAAAAAAATCGGTTCGCGCCAACGAACAAAATAATGCACCAAGGCCTATACATTAATTAGTTATCGAAGGTAACTCATACAACAAACATTTTCACAAACACACGATTAACGCGTAGACCACGTTACCATCAAGCAATCAATACTGTGCAATATGGCGTAACAATATAATAGAACAAACCGCTAGACATCTAATTTTCGCAAACCGCAAGACCCCGATCACGCAGCTTAGTATACACATCAAACAAAATGGTGCACATAATGGAACATGGTGCAACAAGGTTTAAACACAGCATGTCTGAACAAGATACAGCGCGGTGCAACATCACGCAATATGGTGCAATATTATGCAGCGTGTTGCAATATCTCACAATATAGTGCAACATTTCACAGTTTGACGCAACATAGCGCAGCATGGTGTTACATTACGTAACATCGTGCAATTTTGGACTCTCCGAAATACTCTTAAATTAATCTTTTGGAAATCGGAACATCTTGTAAGTCGTTTCCTTGCAATCGAAAATCCTATCAACATAACCTAAAATCCCCTTAAGAATAGGAACACGTCCCAATCGATTTTTAACTCGAATACCCTACTTCAACAAATTTAAGCAAAATCTTTCGGGTCAAAATTTAAAATGGATTACGTGTCCCACTTATGGACCTCCAAAATGGATTTCTCCGAAAAAAAGATTCATCACAGAAGGATCGCCTAAATGTTTTTCCCGAAATTATCATTTCAAAATCGATTTCTGGGCGCGTATTCTTGAAATCGGCGGATATTTGCGTCTGCGGATTATAATTTGCATTAAAATTCTTCATATTATTCAAATTTTTCGTCGGCTACTTTAATCGTTTAAATCAATGCAGGGGCGGAATCATGAACGCCGCACGGAAATTTTAGACGGTAGAGAAATTTTATATGGAAAGCAGTAATAATTCTACCGGTTTTATTCTGTTGTTTCAAAAAAACCTTACAAATTCGTTCGATTGCTATAAATCTGACGAATGAATTATTTTTTTTCTGGCTTGCTATTTGTGTTTTTTTGCGAAACAATGGAACAAAACCGGTACAATTATTGCTGTTTTCCATATAAAATTTCACTACCGTTTAAATTTTCCGTCCGGCGTTTTAGATTCCACCCCAGATTTGTTCCCTCAAATAATAGAAAACTTGCAAGCAAATTTGAAAAAAAACGATTAAAGTAGCCGGCGAAAAATTGGAATAATATAAAGAATTTTAGTGCAAATTATAATCCGCAGACGGAAACATCCACCGATGTCAAGAATACATATTCTGGCTTTTGAAATTCCTTATTCCCCAATTTTTGTTAAAAAAATAATCTAAATGAATTTTTACGAAATCAGAGTATCAATTTTGTACGTAAAATGGCAGCACGGGTTGGCGGGGTGAGCAAGAATTTGTATATATGCATTCTATTTGTCATTTTTGCGATGGTAGGTACCAAAATAAATGGATCCGGTTGAATCGGTTTAATTTTTTTGATACTGACGCTCACTTCTTCTATTCGCTTGCTTTTGAGCGGTGGAATGAACTAATATTTTACGTTTTTAGGATTTTATGTTTTAATATTAGTTTGTATGTTTATCAATTAATATTTAAATCTGTGAATTATTTTCAAATTAATTCAAAAATATGAAAATTGTGAAATATTTACGAATATAAATGTCAATCCAAAAAATCAAAACATGATCATTCGCATGCGTCTCGCCTACTAATACAATCAACATGCTGTTCTATTTTTTCGGTTTGCTCACCTCGCGCTTGTCGCTTTTCGTACAAAATCGAGACTCAGGATTCATCCATGTTATTCATAGTTATGTTCAAGCTTGTTTGGTTTTGTGTATGGTCCAATTACATTTGTTGATTTTAATATCAAACAAAAAACCTGTTAACGAGGTAAATGTTCGAGTGACGAAAGCCGAATTAAATTCACAAAATTTCTGATATCAAATTTGTGCCGAAAAAAAAACAATTGCATTCGATTCTTCAACGATTTTTCGGAATGTTAGTGCATTCGGAGTCTGCATGATTCGTTCTTCTTCTCTCGATATTCATCACTCCAGTGGCCTGCGTCTGTGTATGAGGCACAATAGAACGTAAAACAATAGAACGAAACTGTTTCAATAAAAAAATAGAAAAACAATAGAACGAAATTGTTTCTATTGACGAATGGTTCAATACGATTTATGATTGGGAAGTATATGCTCTTGGACTCGAAATAGTAAAGACTTATACATATTATCTTTTTTATGTTGAAAAGTAGGGTCAGGTCTCATCATTAGGTTCAGATAGGTATTTTTTTTATTATGTTCAGCACGATAGCCTATACGTTCTGGTGTACTGTTTTTGGTGTGTGGTAGACGATTCTTTTTCTTTATTTTGCATGCAATTTTTCAATCTTCATTTTGTAGTCTTTTAGTATATTTTATTTCAGAATCCTTTACCACATGCCACAAACAGGTCATGCCGGGTGTGATGTTATTACACACCCGGTTATCTTAGGCTATCTGCTGAACATTTGTAGTTTTGTTTTTAGTGTATGTTACAGAGTAGTAAACGTTTAGATCAGATTACCTTAGTCCATCGTTACAAGTTTTCATACCCCTGACTTTCGTTTATTATTTCCAATGTATATGCAATAATAAAAGCGCGGGAAATGGTAAAGTACGGATAATATTTATTGATTGACAGAAATGTTACTTGATTGTCCCGTTTTCAAATGTGATGTTGGGTATAAAAGAAAGTAATTTTGGATGCTCGTGGTAGTCGATGGTCAGTTACCAAATATTTATGGACTGAGTGATATTAAATTTTGTTTGTCGGTGGAATAAATTATACATATTCCGTGTTGGAAAAATATTTAATTTGTTTTTGCTGAAAAGTAGCAAATTAAAACCAAATTGTTCTAAAACTTCGCGAACGCGAATATTGTTTATAGTGTTGCTTTAAATAGCGCCCCAGATTTAAACAACCTATATGCTAAGTGATACCGAAATTTAAAGGTGTGATTGTGGTCACAGAACCAATATACGAACAAAACAAAATTGTACATTGTTACGAAAATTAAAATATTGTTTTAATAATAAAAAAAAAATTATCTATAAAATAAATAATTAATTAATAATTCAAAAGAAAAACAGTGGATTCCAAATTACGCATAGTCGCAACATCGGCCGCGGCCATAATATAATTTAAGTACCAAATTTTATTTATTATATTTATATTTAATTTACTTCTTTCATTATATAATATTTTCAATGATTTTTGGATTTGACTGTTGATTTAGATAGGTTATGAGTAGTTGTTTTGTGTTCGTTCTGGCATAAAATCCCATCCTAAAAATTTTTTCCATAGTAATTGGATATTGAATACTGGTATCTTCATATAACTTGAGAAATATAGTAATGTCTCGATAATTAAAATCTTCATTTCAACATATGATCATATGAATTTTATTGAAATTTATGAAGGTTTTTCATTCGCCTGTTCAACTGTAATGAAGAATTTTATTATATATATATATGTATATTTGAAATGGAATGTGTTAACCCTTTATATGCAAGAATATGGTTTCGATAGTAAATTAAATAAAACATATTTTTTTTTCATAGTAATTGAATATTGAATACTGGTTTTTCATTTCACCTTCATATAACTTGAGAAATATAGTAATGTCTCGACACTTGAGTGTAAAACTAAAATCTTTATTTCAACATATGATCGTATGAATTTCATTGAAATTTATTAAGGTTTGTCATTCGTCTGTTCAACTGTAATGAAGAATTTTATTACATATATATTTGACTGATTCACGATTTATGTGTTATATGCAAGAATATTGTTTCGATAGAAAATTAAATAAAAAAAAATATTTTTTTGATCTTGATAACGCATCACTATATTTTATTTTTATGTAATCGCAAATAAGAAAGATAAAACTAAACTTGATCTTGAAAACGTATCGCGATACATATCATAATAACAGCAAATCTGATGGATGCAAATGAGAATTGAAAGTTATAATATAATAAGAATATAGGTCAAATAATATATTTTATCATATTTTTTTATAATTGTTATTGTTATAATCGGATTTTGCATATTTTCGTCACAATTATAAAAAATCATGCTTATTAACTAATATGATTATTATTTCAGTTATGTTTTCGTTGCAATAGTGTGGGATAAGTCAATCGATTAAGTAAAAATGATGAGTGCTAAAGGTGAAAAACGATGATAAGTTATGTCACATAACAATGCATAGAAACTAATAATCATTTTATATTTATGGTAGCATGCATAATTCCATAGTCAACAGTAACAATGATGAAACGATAAAATTTTCTCGCGTAAAATTAGATTTTATATTTGGTTAAGAATCACATTAATGCATTTTACTATTAAGTCATTATTTCATTAATATATATTTTGTTATGATAACCAGCGACAAATCATTAATAAAAAATACTACTCACTACTTACTTTACTAAAAATTACGTTATGTATTGCATAATAATATATCAAAAATTTAGTTTACATGTAAATTTTAAAATTTAATAAACTTAATTATGAAAACTCGTATAATTATATTTTAGTAAACCAATCAGAAAGTAATTCTTAAAAGTATTTTTCATGTTTAAACTGATCAAAGTATCGTCAAAGATATTAAATATTATACAACAAAATAAATTGCAACGACCTGCGCAAGTACATTATTGCTATACAGTACAAAATTATAAATAAAACACAGTGAAAAGCTGACAACTTTAACTTTATGCTAATTACACGTAACTTACAAACTTTTTGATGTGATTTACAAAAGTTCAATGCAATAAAGTTACAGCATTTATTTTTTAGATATACGAGAGTTTTGATTAATAAAATTTGATATAAATACATTAAAAATTATTTAAAAAATGTAACGTAGTCAATATTGGGCCTGACCACATTTTCGAAGAAATTGTCGAACACTTTGATGACAATGACAGCGATAACAAAGCACAGGCTTCAATATTAAAAATTATTATATTTAAAAAAGAAAACAGCTGGCAGAAATATTATTTTATTTTATCAGGCTTATGTACTTCTATATCAATCATTGTTCAGGTAATTCGTAAATTGTGCTAAGTATTATAGTAGTATACAGCTTTACTCTAGATCAATGTAACAAAATCTGCTATCAAGTTTATAAAGCATGTTTAAAAAATTATAAAAGTAATTTGTAAAAATTACAATTTTTTTTTTAAATTATGCAAATTTAATGAAAAATGGCAAAAATGTATAAAACTCATAGTACCTTAGTTAAAACAATATAACAATATATAGATATTATAAAATATAAAGACATTTAAAGATATAAAAAAATATGAAATTTATTGAACGTTATAAAAATTAGTTGTAAGAGTTATGAAAATTATAATCTTAGAACAAAAAATATGTTAATAGTTATAGTAACGTTAAAAGTTATAAAAGAAATACCTGAAAAGTTATAATAAGTTAAAAAATTATTAAAAAGTTATAAAAAATAATAATAAATTTTTGAAAATTATAAAAAATCTTATTAAAAGTTATAATAACTAACAAAAAACGTTAAGTTTATAAAGTATTTGTACGTTGAGTTTGGATTTGTTTGTTTTTAAGTATTATGTTACATGAAACTATACTTCTATAGTTCCGACTCGGAAGATCTTTTATTCTGTTGTCCACTATTTAAAAAGTAAAATAACAAATTAAAAATTTATAAAATTAAAATGAAAACCTACCTGAAAATAATAAAAATAAAAACAAAAAATTTAAACATACACAAAATAATTACAAACGAATCATGAAAATTAAAAAATTGAAATCTAAAAATGTATTTAAAAAATAAAAAATAAACAAAAACACTAAAGAAGACTTAC
Source organism: Nephrotoma flavescens (assembly GCA_932526605.1). Classification (NCBI taxonomy): domain Eukaryota; kingdom Metazoa; phylum Arthropoda; class Insecta; order Diptera; family Tipulidae; genus Nephrotoma; species Nephrotoma flavescens. The sequence goes on along the minus strand of OW052222.1, from coordinate 225,819,216 downwards.
ACGGACATTGAAATAAAACCAAGATAGTAATTTATTTAAATAGTTTAAATGCAGTAAAGTTATGACATTTACTTTTATTTATAACGAAAGATGAACAATAAATTTACGTTGTTACATGGCTGTTACAAAGTGATAAAGAAGAAGTTTCACATACATAACTAGATGGTAAGATGAGCTCGAACTTATATTTTATGAAAGATATTTCGAGACTTATAAATTTAGTATTGGGCCTGACCACACTATCGAAGAAATTGAACAATACCTTGATGACAGGTATAACAAAGCACAGGCTTTAATATTAAAAATTATTATATTTAAAAAAGAAAACTAGGCTAATGTACTACTATATCAATCATTGTTCAGTTAATTCGTAAATTGTGCTAAGTATTATAGTAGTATACAGTTTTACTCTAGATCAATGTAACAAAAAATGTTATCAAATTTATAAAGTATGTTTAAAAAATCATAAAATTATAAAAGTAATTAAATGGTGTAAAAATTGCATTTTTTTTATTTTTATTATACAAATTTAATGAAAGTGGCAAAAATGTATAAATCTTATATCTTATAGTATATAAGTTAAAACAATATAACCATATATATATTATAAAATATAAAGCCATTTAAAGATATAAAAGGTTATGAAATTTATTAAAAGTTATAAAAATTAGTTGTAAGAGTTATGAAAAGTTATAACTTTGAACAAAAATATGTTAAAACTTATCAAAGAAATACATGAAAAGTTATAATAAGTTATAAAAAATAATAATAAATTTTAAAAATTATAAAAAATCTTATTAAAAGTTATAATAACTAACAAAAAACGTTACTAAAGTATTCGTACATTGAGTTTGAAGTATTGCTTGTAATACTTAAATTACATGAAACTATACTTGTTCCGACTCGGAAGATCTTTTATTCTGTTGTCCTCTATTTAAAAAGTGAAACAACAAATTAAAAATCTATAAAATTAAAATAAAAACCTGAAACTAAAAAAAATACAAGATTTAAACATAAAAAAATAATTACAAACGAATCATGAAAACAGTTACTAACCGTTAAAGTGGTATTGCATTAATTAAGTGTAATAAAATGTATGGCATGTGGTTGTGAGATCTGGCGACGAGAAGCTGAACTAGTAAGTAGTACTAATACTGATAGAAAGTAGCGCTCTTAGTAGTGAGAAGTGGTATGTATTTGATGCATTAATTATTTACTATACTAAAGTAAGTTACTACTACTAGTGGCGTCTAATTAAATGGTATACAACTTTTTTTTTTTTAAAACTATATAAATTTAATGCACAGTGACAAAAATGTATAAAACTTATAGTACCTAAATTCAAACAGTTATTAAAAGTCATATAAAGACATTTAAAGCTATAGAAACTTGTGAATCGTATTAAATGTTATAAAAAATTAGTTGTAAGAGTTATGAAAAGTTTTAAACTTTGAACAAAAAATGATGTTGGAAGTTATAATGACTTTAAAAATTATAAAAAAATACGCAGAAAATTATAATAAGATATAAAAATCATTAAAAAGTTATAAAAAAATGTTATTTAAAGATATAATAAGTAACAAAAAACGTTATTAAGTTTATAAAGTATTTATTTCTAAAAATTTATAAAAAGTAAGGTACCTTTAAAATGGTATAAAAAATTATACATTGTTTAAAAACTAAGGTTTCAAAAATTTATAGTATTTAAGTTAAAAAGTAAAGTTTAAAAGTTATGAAGAGTTGTAAAATTTGTATAAAAAATATTATATAAGTTATAATACGCTTAAAAGTTCTAAAAATACGTAATAAGTTTTAAAAGTTATTAAAAAGTATGTTTTTATTAGTAAGAATAAACTTTAAAAAATAAAAAATGTTATCAGAAGTTACAATAAGTAACAAAAAATTAATAAATTTAAAAAAGGGTAACAAAACCGTTATCAAATTTATAAAATCTGTTTAAAAACTAGTAAAATGGTATAAAAATTATAAATTTTTTAAAATGAAAAGTGACGAGATTGAATAGTAAATTATAGTAAGTAATTAAAAAAGTTATCTGAAAACATAAAAAAGTTATTAAATATAATAAAAAGCTAAAATATTGTTGTTGATAAAGATTGGTGGTGTGGCTGTTTTTAATTGTACGATCTATGTACTTATGCATAGTGAGAAAAACATTTACAGCATTTATTTTTTATATAACCGAGAGCTATTAATCAAATTTGATAATTAATAATCATTTAAGATTTAACTGTTTTACGTTCGTTCTAGCAAAATCCCAATCCCAAAATGTGACGTAGTCATTCATGTGTCTTTGAAACTGCATGATATATAATATGTGACTTATGATTTTATAGTTGACTATAACCATAGAGTATGTAATGTTATAAAGAGAAACGAAACAGATGAAAAATTTTCATCAAAAAATGCGTGGGTTATGCAATTTAAATGTTTTATACAATACACTTACTTACGGTTGAATTAAATAAATTGGTAATTTATTTCAACAAACCAATATGGTGTTGGGATGTGCATATTAGATCTAGCTAAAACTACATTATATGATTTTGATTATGATAGTATTGTGTCGAAATTTGATAAAAATTGATAAATTTGTTATACTGATACAGATAGTTTAGTTGAAGTGTTTTGTCCAGATGTATATGAACTCATCAAAAAAGATTGTTATACGTATCTCGATTCAAGTGGTCTAATGAAGGATGAAAATTATGGGAAAATAATGAGTCAATTTATTGAATTAAGATCAAAAATGTATACTTTCAAAGCTGTTGACGCTAATGATACAAAAAAATTAAAGGACAATTAAGAGACAAGTTGTGAAATCGAGAATAACGTTTAATGATTTCAAAGAATGTTTAATTAATGACTCATCAAATTCGTTCAAGAAATCAAGCAGTAAGCTCTGTTAGTCAATGAAAACCGCACCTAATCCACACGATGATAAATATATTTGATTAAAGATAGCTCTGAAATGCTACCTTTATAAAATAATGGAATATGATTATTGATTTCTGTGTAAATAATTTTTTAATTTTTAACTTAAAAATAGCAAATTACTAACATATACACATATAAATCAATTTATTATGTACGTATAAAATTTAAAAACCTTCTTTACGTATAGTTTATGATAGATTTTATTATAATTTTAATATGTATAGATTTATTAAATATAAAATTATTAACTATGTATTAAAACTATTCAAATAAAATTTGTTTATTAAAATATGAATGAGTTTTAATATATCATATTAATAAACATTAATGATTTTCTAAAAATTAAGTGAATAAATCAATAATAGGGTAGTTTTAGCGTACAAACAGTAATATTTTTATTTTAGGCATAAGAATCATTATTACAAATTTTTTGCAAATATTATGAAAAATAGAACGTTGAGATCATTAAAGACTGAGTATTATGATATCCCTCATACATATATCAATATCTACGAACGTTTTCTAAAAACGTATTTCTCATTATAGAATAAATAACTGCATATATTTTATTCAGATAATGTAAAATAACTAAAATTAATCACAATAATAATAAATTTTCACTTATTAAATAATTTTAATAGAAAAATAGTTTTTGGATTTCTTGTTTCTAGAAACGTTTTTTTCTTATAAAAATACGTGAAAAGTTATAAAAGTTATTGCAAAATTACAAAAAAGTAATAATAAATTTTCAAAAATAAAAAATGTTATTAGAAATTCTAATAAGTAATAACGTTATAAAAACGTAAGAAAACAGGTTATCAAGTCTATAAAGTCTGTTTAAAAAACCATAAAAAGTAGTAAAATGGTATAAAAATATATAAATTTTTCAAAAAACTATTCAATATTTATGAAAACTAACAAGATTGTTTAGTAAATTATAGTAGGTAATTTAAAAAAGTTATTTAAAGACGTATAAAAGATATTAAATATAATAAAAAGTAATAATTATTAATGTAATGTAGTAGGTATATGAATATGACTGCGGTAACGGAAATTTGAAATTGGGCTACATTATATTTCTAGTGTGGGAATTAGAACCACTATAAACGGCCATCCTTTTGCAAAATAGACCAATTTTAAGGCAATTTTTACTCAGGGGAACCGTGAAAATTTTGCATTATCCAATGAATTAAGAAGAAATTATCGTAAACTTCCATGATTCATTAATGGCCTCGTACAGTTTAAGCACCCGCTGCGCAAATCCGATTTCCGCATATCCAATTTTCGCATATCTGATTCGCGCGCCGCGAATCAGATATGCGAAAATTGGATATGCGGAAATCGGATTTGCGCAGCGGGTGCTTAAACTGTACGAGGCCATTAATGAATCATGGAAGTTTACGATAATTTCTTCTTAATTCATTGGATAATGCAAAATTTTCACGGTTCCCCTGAGTAAAAATTGCCTTAAAATTGGTCTATTTTGCAAAAGGATGGCCGTTTATAGTGGTTCTAATTCCCACACTAGAAATATAATGTAGCCCAATTTCAAATTTCCGTTACCGCAGTCATATTCATATACCTACTACATTACATTAATAATTATTACTTTTTATTATATTTAATATCTTTTATACGTCTTTAAATAACTTTTTTAAATTACCTACTATAATTTACTAAACAATCTTGTTAGTTTTCATAAATATTGAATAGTTTTTTGAAAAATTTATATATTTTTATACCATTTTACTACTTTTTATGGTTTTTTAAACAGACTTTATAGACTTGATAACCTGTTTTCTTACGTTTTTATAACGTTATTACTTATTAGAATTTCTAATAACATTTTTTATTTTTGAAAATTTATTATTACTTTTTTGTAATTTTGCAATAACTTTTATAACTTTTCACGTATTTTTATAAGAAAAAAACGTTTCTAGAAACAAGAAATCCAAAAACTATTTTTCTATTAAAATTATTTAATAAGTGAAAATTTATTATTATTGTGATTAATTTTAGTTATTTTACATTATCTGAATAAAATATATGCAGTTATTTATTCTATAATGAGAAATACGTTTTTAGAAAACGTTCGTAGATATTGATATATGTATGAGGGATATCATAATACTCAGTCTTTAATGATCTCAACGTTCTATTTTTCATAATATTTGCAAAAAATTTGTAATAATGATTCTTATGCCTAAAATAAAAATATTACTGTTTGTACGCTAAAACTACCCTATTATTGATTTATTCACTTAATTTTTAGAAAATCATTAATGTTTATTAATATGATATATTAAAACTCATTCATATTTTAATAAACAAATTTTATTTGAATAGTTTTAATACATAGTTAATAATTTTATATTTAATAAATCTATACATATTAAAATTATAATAAAATCTATCATAAACTATACGTAAAGAAGGTTTTTAAATTTTATACGTACATAATAAATTGATTTATATGTGTATATGTTAGTAATTTGCTATTTTTAAGTTAAAAATTAAAAAATTATTTACACAGAAATCAATAATCATATTCCATTATTTTATAAAGGTAGCATTTCAGAGCTATCTTTAATCAAATATATTTATCATCGTGTGGATTAGGTGCGGTTTTCATTGACTAACAGAGCTTACTGCTTGATTTCTTGAACGAATTTGATGAGTCATTAATTAAACATTCTTTGAAATCATTAAACGTTATTCTCGATTTCACAACTTGTCTCTTAATTGTCCTTTAATTTTTTTGTATCATTAGCGTCAACAGCTTTGAAAGTATACATTTTTGATCTTAATTCAATAAATTGACTCATTATTTTCCCATAATTTTCATCCTTCATTAGACCACTTGAATCGAGATACGTATAACAATCTTTTTTGATGAGTTCATATACATCTGGACAAAACACTTCAACTAAACTATCTGTATCAGTATAACAAATTTATCAATTTTTATCAAATTTCGACACAATACTATCATAATCAAAATCATATAATGTAGTTTTAGCTAGATCTAATATGCACATCCCAACACCATATTGGTTTGTTGAAATAAATTACCAATTTATTTAATTCAACCGTAAGTAAGTGTATTGTATAAAACATTTAAATTGCATAACCCACGCATTTTTTGATGAAAATTTTTCATCTGTTTCGTTTCTCTTTATAACATTACATACTCTATGGTTATAGTCAACTATAAAATCATAAGTCACATATTATATATCATGCAGTTTCAAAGACACATGAATGACTACGTCACATTTTGGGATTGGGATTTTGCTAGAACGAACGTAAAACAGTTAAATCTTAAATGATTATTAATTATCAAATTTGATTAATAGCTCTCGGTTATATAAAAAATAAATGCTGTAAATGTTTTTCTCACTATGCATAAGTACATAGATCGTACAATTAAAAACAGCCACACCACCAATCTTTATCAACAACAATATTTTAGCTTTTTATTATATTTAATAACTTTTTTATGTTTTCAGATAACTTTTTTAATTACTTACTATAATTTACTATTCAATCTCGTCACTTTTCATTTTAAAAAATTTATAATTTTTATACCATTTTACTAGTTTTTAAACAGATTTTATAAATTTGATAACGGTTTTGTTACCCTTTTTTAAATTTATTAATTTTTTGTTACTTATTGTAACTTCTGATAACATTTTTTATTTTTTAAAGTTTATTCTTACTAATAAAAACATACTTTTTAATAACTTTTAAAACTTATTACGTATTTTTAGAACTTTTAAGCGTATTATAACTTATATAATATTTTTTATACAAATTTTACAACTCTTCATAACTTTTAAACTTTACTTTTTAACTTAAATACTATAAATTTTTGAAACCTTAGTTTTTAAACAATGTATAATTTTTTATACCATTTTAAAGGTACCTTACTTTTTATAAATTTTTAGAAATAAATACTTTATAAACTTAATAACGTTTTTTGTTACTTATTATATCTTTAAATAACATTTTTTTATAACTTTTTAATGATTTTTATATCTTATTATAATTTTCTGCGTATTTTTTTATAATTTTTAAAGTCATTATAACTTCCAACATCATTTTTTGTTCAAAGTTTAAAACTTTTCATAACTCTTACAACTAATTTTTTATAACATTTAATACGATTCACAAGTTTCTATAGCTTTAAATGTCTTTATATGACTTTTAATAACTGTTTGAATTTAGGTACTATAAGTTTTATACATTTTTGTCACTGTGCATTAAATTTATATAGTTTTAAAAAAAAAAAAGTTGTATACCATTTAATTAGACGCCACTAGTAGTAGTAACTTACTTTAGTATAGTAAATAATTAATGCATCAAATACATACCACTTCTCACTACTAAGAGCGCTACTTTCTATCAGTATTAGTACTACTTACTAGTTCAGCTTCTCGTCGCCAGATCTCACAACCACATGCCATACATTTTATTACACTTAATTAATGCAATACCACTTTAACGGTTAGTAACTGTTTTCATGATTCGTTTGTAATTATTTTTTTATGTTTAAATCTTGTATTTTTTTTAGTTTCAGGTTTTTATTTTAATTTTATAGATTTTTAATTTGTTGTTTCACTTTTTAAATAGAGGACAACAGAATAAAAGATCTTCCGAGTCGGAACAAGTATAGTTTCATGTAATTTAAGTATTACAAGCAATACTTCAAACTCAATGTACGAATACTTTAGTAACGTTTTTTGTTAGTTATTATAACTTTTAATAAGATTTTTTATAATTTTTAAAATTTATTATTATTTTTTATAACTTATTATAACTTTTCATGTATTTCTTTGATAAGTTTTAACATATTTTTGTTCAAAGTTATAACTTTTCATAACTCTTACAACTAATTTTTATAACTTTTAATAAATTTCATAACCTTTTATATCTTTAAATGGCTTTATATTTTATAATATATATATGGTTATATTGTTTTAACTTATATACTATAAGATATAAGATTTATACATTTTTGCCACTTTCATTAAATTTGTATAATAAAAATAAAAAAAATGCAATTTTTACACCATTTAATTACTTTTATAATTTTATGATTTTTTAAACATACTTTATAAATTTGATAACATTTTTTGTTACATTGATCTAGAGTAAAACTGTATACTACTATAATACTTAGCACAATTTACGAATTAACTGAACAATGATTGATATAGTAGTACATTAGCCTAGTTTTCTTTTTTAAATATAATAATTTTTAATATTAAAGCCTGTGCTTTGTTATACCTGTCATCAAGGTATTGTTCAATTTCTTCGATAGTGTGGTCAGGCCCAATACTAAATTTATAAGTCTCGAAATATCTTTCATAAAATATAAGTTCGAGCTCATCTTACCATCTAGTTATGTATGTGAAACTTCTTCTTTATCACTTTGTAACAGCCATGTAACAACGTAAATTTATTGTTCATCTTTCGTTATAAATAAAAGTAAATGTCATAACTTTACTGCATTTAAACTATTTAAATAAATTACTATCTTGGTTTTATTTCAATGTCCGTGTAAGTCTTCTTTAGTGTTTTTGTTTATTTTTTATTTTTTAAATACATTTTTAGATTTCAATTTTTTAATTTTCATGATTCGTTTGTAATTATTTTGTGTATGTTTAAATTTTTTGTTTTTATTTTTATTATTTTCAGGTAGGTTTTCATTTTAATTTTATAAATTTTTAATTTGTTATTTTACTTTTTAAATAGTGGACAACAGAATAAAAGATCTTCCGAGTCGGAACTATAGAAGTATAGTTTCATGTAACATAATACTTAAAAACAAACAAATCCAAACTCAACGTACAAATACTTTATAAACTTAACGTTTTTTGTTAGTTATTATAACTTTTAATAAGATTTTTTATAATTTTCAAAAATTTATTATTATTTTTTATAACTTTTTAATAATTTTTTAACTTATTATAACTTTTCAGGTATTTCTTTTATAACTTTTAACGTTACTATAACTATTAACATATTTTTTGTTCTAAGATTATAATTTTCATAACTCTTACAACTAATTTTTATAACGTTCAATAAATTTCATATTTTTTTATATCTTTAAATGTCTTTATATTTTATAATATCTATATATTGTTATATTGTTTTAACTAAGGTACTATGAGTTTTATACATTTTTGCCATTTTTCATTAAATTTGCATAATTTAAAAAAAAAATTGTAATTTTTACAAATTACTTTTATAATTTTTTAAACATGCTTTATAAACTTGATAGCAGATTTTGTTACATTGATCTAGAGTAAAGCTGTATACTACTATAATACTTAGCACAATTTACGAATTACCTGAACAATGATTGATATAGAAGTACATAAGCCTGATAAAATAAAATAATATTTCTGCCAGCTGTTTTCTTTTTTAAATATAATAATTTTTAATATTGAAGCCTGTGCTTTGTTATCGCTGTCATTGTCATCAAAGTGTTCGACAATTTCTTCGAAAATGTGGTCAGGCCCAATATTGACTACGTTACATTTTTTAAATAATTTTTAATGTATTTATATCAAATTTTATTAATCAAAACTCTCGTATATCTAAAAAATAAATGCTGTAACTTTATTGCATTGAACTTTTGTAAATCACATCAAAAAGTTTGTAAGTTACGTGTAATTAGCATAAAGTTAAAGTTGTCAGCTTTTCACTGTGTTTTATTTATAATTTTGTACTGTATAGCAATAATGTACTTGCGCAGGTCGTTGCAATTTATTTTGTTGTATAATATTTAATATCTTTGACGATACTTTGATCAGTTTAAACATGAAAAATACTTTTAAGAATTACTTTCTGATTGGTTTACTAAAATATAATTATACGAGTTTTCATAATTAAGTTTATTAAATTTTAAAATTTACATGTAAACTAAATTTTTGATATATTATTATGCAATACATAACGTAATTTTTAGTAAAGTAAGTAGTGAGTAGTATTTTTTATTAATGATTTGTCGCTGGTTATCATAACAAAATATATATTAATGAAATAATGACTTAATAGTAAAATGCATTAATGTGATTCTTAACCAAATATAAAATCTAATTTTACGCGAGAAAATTTTATCGTTTCATCATTGTTACTGTTGACTATGGAATTATGCATGCTACCATAAATATAAAATGATTATTAGTTTCTATGCATTGTTATGTGACATAACTTATCATCGTTTTTCACCTTTAGCACTCATCATTTTTACTTAATCGATTGACTTATCCCACACTATTGCAACGAAAACATAACTGAAATAATAATCATATTAGTTAATAAGCATGATTTTTTATAATTGTGACGAAAATATGCAAAATCCGATTATAACAATAACAATTATAAAAAAATATGATAAAATATATTATTTGACCTATATTCTTATTATATTATAACTTTCAATTCTCATTTGCATCCATCAGATTTGCTGTTATTATGATATGTATCGCGATACGTTTTCAAGATCAAGTTTAGTTTTATCTTTCTTATTTGCGATTACATAAAAATAAAATATAGTGATGCGTTATCAAGATCAAAAAAATATTTTTTTTTATTTAATTTTCTATCGAAACAATATTCTTGCATATAACACATAAATCGTGAATCAGTCAAATATATATGTAATAAAATTCTTCATTACAGTTGAACAGACGAATGACAAACCTTAATAAATTTCAATGAAATTCATACGATCATATGTTGAAATAAAGATTTTAGTTTTACACTCAAGTGTCGAGACATTACTATATTTCTCAAGTTATATGAAGGTGAAATGAAAAACCAGTATTCAATATTCAATTACTATGAAAAAAAAATATGTTTTATTTAATTTACTATCGAAACCATATTCTTGCATATAAAGGGTTAACACATTCCATTTCAAATATACATATATATATATAATAAAATTCTTCATTACAGTTGAACAGGCGAATGAAAAACCTTCATAAATTTCAATAAAATTCATATGATCATATGTTGAAATGAAGATTTTAATTATCGAGACATTACTATATTTCTCAAGTTATATGAAGATACCAGTATTCAATATCCAATTACTATGGAAAAAATTTTTAGGATGGGATTTTATGCCAGAACGAACACAAAACAACTACTGTTATGTATTGTAGTTCTTAATATCTTAGTTAGTTTATGGTATGACGTCATTAACTCATAAAATTTGTAACTAGTCATAATTGGGCTAACGGGCTAACGGTTCCGTTACACATTCATTTTGATTCCGTAAACAATACAATAAAATATACATATTTTACTGTGTTAGTTGGAAACAAAAATTAATGGTAGCTACCCTCTCGCTACTCTATTCCATCTTCATGCGATGGAAGGGGAGATAAGGTCTATTTTTTAAAGAAATCATCATGCAGAATAAAAAATATCGATTTTATGCAAGGAGACTGTCAAATGTTCAATGTTTTTGGTGATTTTTTCGATCACATCAATTTGTCAGTTTTTTCATTTTTTTGTTATGAAAAAAGGGTCACTGGTAAAAATTCTCTTAGCAATGATAATAATATGATGCATTTATATTTGTTTCATTGTAATACGTTGATTCACTATCATTATGAACCGCAACGGACCAATATTAGGGTGCATTTGAGCCAAAAAATGAAATTTTGCAAAAAATTAGGACGGCTTTTAAGTTATGGAGCTCAATGTCTAAAATATACGAGTTTTCTGGGACAAACAGTTGATGTCATATTGTAGGTGAGGTTTGTGGCTTATAATCCAGAAAATGTGAACCAAAAGTCTTGGGCTAATTTTTAGCAATTTGGCCGAATGTGGCCGGCCGATTTGGCATTTTTCAGTTTTTTGGCTAAAATCGCCCTCCACCCTAATTTTTTGAAATTTTTTTATAAGCTATTTGATAGCTGACGTTAATACCTTTCCAACGATATGCATATGTTCGGGGTACGTCAAATAGGTTCAGCGCTGTGGGCGTGGCCAAAATGGTAAAAAGTGGCCGTTCAGAAGCCGGCCGCGGCCAACATAGCAGCCAATTCAAAAAGTTGTAGAACAAAAGTTGCTTAGTTTTTCAAGTACTACAAACCCTGAAAATATGAGATGAAAATATGAGATGAAATGAAAGAAGTACGGACAAACATATATACCAAAGCAAGATTGAAATTTTGGGTTATTCTGGATTGATAGCAAAGCAAGATTATATGGTGGCGTCATAGAAAAATTTCCAAATGTCATAACTTTGGTCAAATCATCCGTTTTGGACGTTTGAGGTGTCGTTGAATTGGTAATGACGTCTACAATTTGCTAGTTAAAATATATTTGGGGCACTTTTTGGGGCAGTTATACCCGAAAAAATGATGTTTTGGGGCAATTTTCAAAAGGTCATACTCCACTCAATGTTGGTAGGAATTCATGCTTTTATACATTATTTGGGTCTACTCTTCAAGATCTTTCCAATGGTATATATAACATGATCATGACGGTCTCAAAGGGAAAAAGTTCGAAACTAGCTGTATATAAGTTCGACTTTCGGCACAGTAGGTGCTTTCGTCACCCGTTTGGACTGCAGTCCAAAGTGATAAAAATTCGCTTGAACAAATTGCCCGATTAAAATATACGATTGATACAATATTTGTAACCGTTCGCCTCACTACACATTTATCTCGTATGAATTTCCACGATAAGGGCATGAGTACTCATTTAAATTAAATATAGTTAATTAACTTATTGATTAAAATCAATTAATTTTTATTTTTGGTAAAATTAACATTTTTTATATTTTTTTGTTACTTTTATTCCATCGAAATGCCCGAAACAATACAATTTTTGAAATGTAGGAAATATTTTGTGTATACAATCCCACCAACCAACCCAATATTACGGTTAATTTTAAATGTTATTATTATTTTCCGGTTAAATATATTAATGTACGCAGTTCGATTGATGAGTGTATAAATTTAAAGTAAATGTTTTATTAAAGCCTCCTAAACTTTATTTCGCAAGACGGTTCCCGATATCGAGAATAAAATGCCTTAAAATATTTAAATTCATTCTTAACTTATGCCTTATGTTTTTTTTTTACTTATTCATCATAATTTAATTAGCAATTTTAATTTTATTTCATTCAATTTATTATTATTTTATTATCTTTTATTTTAGAGTATATCAGGAAAAACCGTAGATGCGTACGTAGGTACTCGTACCTCCGAGGGGATCCAAGCGTAAAACCATAAAAACGGTGGAATATAAATTTTTAACTTTTATTTTATTATAATTTGCTTTCATTATATGGGGTTCTCCCACGTCCCCAATTTACTCGTATCTCCCATATATAATTTGGTTTTCGTGTTTATAGGCGCCGCGGCATAATTATGGCTTCGCTTTAATTTTAAGTTTATTTGATTTTAATTTTTAAAGATATTGTCTAACGTTAAGATTTACCGATATATCATTATTCGGATATATAAAAAGGATGTTAAAAGGAGAATGAGGCAAATAATTTTCCATGTAAAGTGTATAATACACGATTACACAAATCGCCTAAAGCCCTATCAGTTCCGTATTTCCTGTTCAATATGTTTCGAATAACTTACCGGCACACCAATTAAATTCGACTAATGTACGTATGTATACTGAATAGAAATACAAATAACAAACAAACCTTTTTTATATACAAAAAAAAAATTAAATTCATAAAAATTTGAAATGCCTTAAAGACGTTTTTCCCGTATACATTTCCCTGTATAGAAAGTGTACGAGTTTCTACCTTTTAAATGTTTTTAAGGTTATAGTAATTGAATATTGATGATGACAGAATTTTTTTTTGTAAATTAAGATGTAAAAATGATAAGAAGACGGTAGGTACACCGGCCCTCTGTACGTTCACGACGAAAGGAAAACTGAATTTATTATTAATTGAATATTAGCAAAATGTAGAAATTTTTTCTAACAAGATGGGAAAATTGTAATTCTTTTATCTGCTTATTTCTAGAAATGACAACATTATCTTGAGGTAATGTCATTTGATATTTTTTACTTTTGTTTAAAATAAAAATTTAATATAATAATTTTTGAACCGTTATAATACGAAGAATTGCGATAAAACTTGTCCCCCTTCTTCCTAATACTCCATGGAATATTGACCGATATCAAGTTTGGAATATAAATATGGCCGATTCATCCTAAATAAAATATTGTGTAATTTTATATTTCCACTCGATTCCTCCTCAGATGTCATTCATAAAGAACAATATAAACGGATGTTAAAATGAGTACGTCTGCTAACTAGGTACTAACTACAGCCGCTCGAATACATTTGTTTCTAATTTCACGAATAAATAGCAGCAGTTTACTGCTAGGATGCCGGCCAAATGCGACAAAATGTAATAGAAGAGAATCAGAATGAAGACGGAATTCTAAATTCTGGTGCAATACGGATATGTAGCGGCTAGAATATAGAAAACAAATGTTCTAGTCGAACACATTGCACAAGTAACATATTGCAATCTAAACGCAATAAGTAACACAATTCTAAATCACCCGGTTGTTTTACTACATATAACAGATAAATAATATAAAACGAGGCTCGTTTGCAAATCGCCACTCATGTGATGTTGACCATAATTAGGGCAACCAAAAATATTCTCTTAAAAATAGGTTTTAGGGGTATATCCTCTATCCGGTCGCAAATTATTTAATTGCGAGGCGAAATATGGTTACTAGATGCCAATTGACACATTTTTTTAAAATTTAAATTTAATTGCGATTGTAAAGTAGAAATACACGAAAATACTGTTACGCATTTTCCGAAAATACTGTTAAACACTTTACAATCGCAAAACAAATTTAATTAAAAAAAAAAATGTGTCAATTATTGGCATGGCAAAAAAATCTAGTAACCATATTTCGCCTCGCAATTAAATAATTTGCAACCAGATAGAGGATATACCCCTAAAACCTATTTTTAAGAGCATATTTTTGGTTGCCCCAACCATAATCATGAAAAACAACTGGTTTACAGAAATGAACAATCAATAGGACAACGGGAATAATACGATAAGTATTCCAAAACGACAAAAGAACGATACGATGATAACATGCAAAACAAAATGAACAAATTTATTTAAACAAAAATACATTTTACATTCATTACAAACAGGTAGCTACAACCAGTAATCGACACCACCACTATGCTTCACTCCACTTTGCTACTATACACTGTGGTTCACTTGATTATACGCAACTAAGAAATATAATGAAAACACAGTCATTTTAATTAATCGGCTAACGTGAACATTTTTTTCGCGTTTTTCATGGTCACTGGGGAGTCACTTTTAGCGATATCACAAAAAAAAAATCAAAAGCTCATTCCAGTGTACTTTTGGGAAATGTTCTATTTATACGACAATTTACTCAACGAATTGAAAATCTTGTTATGAAGTTTTAGTTTCAACGTTTTGTATTATTTATTTCAACATTTTTACATTGCAATTAAAAATATAGAAAACATATGATAAAATAATATTTATCAACTATAAAAGTAAATAACAAAACATATAACAATTCAAATAAAAATAATTTGATTTGATCTTATAACAAAAAGTAGGACTTTAAATATAGAGAGATTATCGTCATTAAAACCATGTATACGCATTTAAATTTCCGATTCATTTTGAGATTTTAATGCGAAGTTATGAAAGATGTACATATATATATATTTGTTTCTTTCTGTTTTTTATGAGTCGTGCTGTTTTATGGTACTATTCCACCTGAAAACAGAAAAATTTTACAAAATTTTTGCTGAGAATGTGACAAAGACAGGAACTAAAATTTACATTAGAGCGACTGAGAAACCACATTTTTATTTTATAGTAGAAAAAGTTGGGGAAATTTTGACATCGACAAAAACTAACCTATAAATTATTTAAAAAACATGAAAAATCTTAATTTTGAATGTTTAACAAAGAATTTTATATCCCAAATTTTCCAAAAAAATATAATATTATTTTTGAGATGAACAGAATCATGTAATTTGAATATTTTTTTTAATTTTCGAAAATATCTTAAAATCGTTTTGCTATAAATTATTTGAGGGGAAAACCTAAAAAAATCATTCAGCAGGCCAAAAAAAATAAAAAGAAAACGTAGCTGTCACATTTTTTAACCTAAAAAAATCCTAACATTAAACATTTGTAAGAAATAATGTACCAAGCAAATATAGTATTTTATACACAGAGGTAAATTTTATATTATTCAATAGTGATTTAATAGTGTTGAACAAATAGTTGGGGGGTACTCAAACAATTGGAATGAGGATGAATGTAAGTATGTACCTCCAATATGTCTGTGATTCTGTGAAACGTTAATTTATGTGTCTATATTTTTACAGTTATTGTGAAGACAACAAACGAGCCACGATATGTTGTTGGATGTCATCATCAACCGTGCATTATATTCATTAATGAAATTGATGCATTTGGAAGTGGAATTGCTTAATCAAATGGATGGTTTCGATTCGTTGGCATAGGTTCAAGTGGTTATGGCTACAATCTGTGCGGATACGCTAGATCCGGCATTATTACGTCCAGGACGTTAAGATCGAAATTCTGCTTCCTAATGAACAGCTACGTTTGGAAAATTTTAAAATTCATGCTCAACTAAGCATCGTCAAACACGGTTAAATTGATTATGAAACCATTGTTAGATTGTCGGATAATTTTACCGGTGCCGATTTAAGAAATATTTGTACATAGACGGGGTTCTGCTGTTCGAGCAGAACGAGAATACGTGATTCAGGTAGGCGATGCGGAGCAGAATTTCGACTGGTTATATAGTTTGGAACCGGATTCAAAGAATTGCCTGTGTAGAATTTGTCACGATTTGATAACACGATTGATTCGTGGTTTATGAATAGAAGTAAGTCTTTCAATAAACAAATGGTAAAGTTTTTAACTAAACAATTTCGTTTTCCTTTAGATTACGATAGTTGGCGTTCAATCCAACTTTCATCAAAACATTTTGGTGTAACCCATTTTGGTCAAAATGAATTTTCGTCTCCAATCTCGATGCTGTTCAAAGGATTTGCAATTTGTAAGTAAAATTGGTGTATTGTCGAAACAATTTTTTAATAAAATTATTTTGTGCCACCAGTAAATTTCGATCAAAATATACCAATCTTGGTAATATTCTATGGCCTATTCCAGCGGCTCATATCAACGCTACACGATGGTGAATTTTGCCGAGAAGACGTCCTGCCCGGTCAAGGACAAATTCATTTAACTACAAGATGTTACCCGCGAAGATGAGGATGGGCCAACATTATCGGTCAAACAAATTCGATCGATTATGATATTTGAACGAATATTGGGTAAAGCATTGTACGAAAATTTACTCGTTGAACTTCCATTGGCCGAGTTCATCTTATCGAAATTGACCGGTAAGCATTCGGATGTCGGTATACATCAACTGGCGTCACTGGATCCCGTATTGCATACAAATTTACTATCTCTCAAGCCATATGAGGATATCGGAATTAGATTTAGGTTTTACTGTTTTCTGTGATGATGGAATAACGCGCTTTGAAGAGCTGTGACAAAACGGTTCTAATATATGTAATGGTTAACTGATTCAATTGCATGGAATGGAAATTAAATATACAAATTAAAATTAATTTTAATAAATAAATTTTAATTTTATTGATAAATTTTAATAAAATAAATTTTAATGAAATATTTATTATCTGAAAATCCTGTGTTTTTAATATTTTGTGACACCTATGTAGGGTGTTTTTTTTGTAGTCGAAGGAACTATTTTGGCCTAGTTACCTAGTTCAAAGGAACAATGCCAGAATACAGAGATGAAAGCGGGCAATGAGAGCATTATTTTTAAATTTTTAATTAACGAATTTCTAACGGGAAAATAACCTAGAAACTGGCAACAATCGAGTATGTCAAGTTTTTGTTCGTTGCAAGATTTTAGTTGAACGTGGATGTGAAGTGTGTACATAAAAACTTAGTAAAATTTCCAACCAAAAATAATTTTTTCCTGTCGATCACACCAATCACAAAAAATTTATGTAACTACTCACCATAAAAATATCAAAAAAATAAAACTTTGCTGAGAGTGGGGGAATTTTTTCAGTTTGGATGCCATAAAAAATACTTTGTTTGATATTTTTTATTTATATTTATGGTAACATAACAAAAAATCAGAGAAAAAAAAAATCTGATGTTTCGCTCACACACAGAGAGAATCTATATTTTTATCTCGTTCTAGTTTTCCGCAAAATAAAACGCTGTTCTAGTGGAATAGGCCCATTACTTGGTTTTATATATTTAAAGGCGGGGCTTAACATTTTCATTGTATTTTGTTCATTTTATTTATATTAATTTTTGTCGATATAACATATGTACAGTTAGTCACTTAAATATTAATTTTTATTTTAAAGATTTATAAACATCGTAAATCGATACTTTTAAAATATTAAGTCACTTACTGTATAATATACAAAAGAAAACTAAACATTTGGTGTTTCTCAATTTTTAACAAATGAAATATTATGAAAAAACTAAACCGAGGTACACAATATATATATACACACACAAAAACCGAAACAAAACTATTTATTTATATATATGATAAGTATATACACTGATTTATCAGGCATTGGTATTTGTTTTGTTTTCGGAATGAAAACTCAATCAACTGTTTATATTGAATATCACAATATAAACTGGAATAATTATATATCAAATTTAGCTACAATAAATATGTCCTAAATAATTTTGGTATGACAACATTTTGGAATTATCATTTATTGCGTCTGGTATATACAATAATTCAATAATAAATGCAAATTTGAAAACGCGCATATAAAACATACATTTATATGACTATGTAGATCGTATAAGAGAAATATATAGAGAATAGACGAATTGATTTTAAATTATCGGGTTTCTCTCTTCGTCATAAGGTTTTAGATATTTATTAAGGACCCGTCCGAATTCTGTGATAATATTTAGTACTGTAGTAATTATGACAAAGTTCTGGATGCAATCAAACTATTGCAGCAAACTCTTGTTACAATTTTGACACTTCTGTAATAATTTGGTTACAACCAGAATTCTGTCATAATTATTACAGTAATAAAAATTATCACAGAATTCGGACGGGACCTAAAATCCAAATAGAACTATTTCATTCTATTTGGATTTTAATATATATCTAAAACCATTGTATTAAAAGTTACATAAAAAAATCGTTTATGTGTGTGACATTTTTCTAAATTATATAACAGCAAACAATAAAAGTCAATCAGTGCTTTCCAATTGCATACTTATATTATTTTAATAAAATAAAATAAAATAAAAAACCACGCAAATGTTGGAATGTCCTAACCAACACCACATTAAGCGACGAACAATACTTTACGAAGGATCTGGCAAAACAAAGATAATTCGACATCGTCATTTTATTTTAACAAAATATAAATGTTCTTCAGTGACATTTAAAGTATAAACTTCAGATATTTTGTTTTGTTTATTTATTCTTATTGAAAATCGGGAAATAATTTTCAGCATGAATTAACTAACTTGAATAAGAAAAACTATTGTTTGGGTAAATTGTAGAATGAAATTTCGCATTGCACATTTAGAGATTTATATTGAAATTTCATTTTAATAATTGCAAAATGATTTTAGTTGAAATAAGTTTAGAACAGAAATTAAAAATCATTTACATTTTTGATAGAATATTTACTATCGCAAAACTTGTCCATCTGATTAAATTAGTATTTATGTCATTTCCCAAAAAATTGTTTTGTCTGTCTTCGGTATCCAACCTAATTTTAAAAATATCATAAAACTGGGGGGGGGGGCAAAAATAGGTGATGGGAAAAGAACTGTATCGAAAGAAAAAGAAGAAGAATAAACATAGTCGATAATCATTTATTTTTTCGTGATCATTCGCATTTATATCTATTGTTTTATACGCTACGCGTGTTTCATTTATTTCTTAATTTTACACTCTTCGCTAAAAAGAGACATACATACCAATATGATAGTCCTATTCATTTAATTGCATTTTAAAGATTTCACGAAAAAATGTAAAGATTTTTTTTTGTCATTTTTCGTCCAAACAAATTCTCTCTCTTATGTTGTTCTCTTTGCTTATAATTAAAAGGAACGTAAAATATTTATTTTCAAGTTATTTTGTATGGAAATCGTAAAAGTAATTACGATCCCTATTTAAGCACAAGTGTACGGCACATTTTGTTTACAAAAAAAATGTTTTAAATTTGCAGTTTGGCAGCTTGCAACGCGATGCTTCGTTTTTCTGATCATGTGA
This sequence comes from Nephrotoma flavescens, assembly GCA_932526605.1. Taxonomy (NCBI): domain Eukaryota; kingdom Metazoa; phylum Arthropoda; class Insecta; order Diptera; family Tipulidae; genus Nephrotoma; species Nephrotoma flavescens. Next base: position 225,798,885 of record OW052222.1, on the reverse strand, counting down.
TGCGAAATGATTGATTACTGTATTTCTTTGATAGGCCGAACCTCGCACTTTGGCATTCTTGATAAAGTTGGCGATGTTAAATCGTTGTTTGATGGTTGTACCCATTTCCGAGATGTATGATTTTTTTTTTCAATTAATGCGCTTGCTATAAAGTAGTTTTAAAATTCATCAGATTTTATCTCTGTATTCCAACCAGCTAGAGCAGTCAGCCAGATCAACAAAATGAAAAATAACTCTTAATGGCCATTTTTTGGGCTTAATGACATTGCGATAGTAGCTGATCAACTGATCCATTAAATCCATTCCGCCCATCCAATTATTATACAATTCAACTATTTCCGGTTGTTGTACAGACACATATTTTTTTTCTGGTTTATACCAACGAACCAATTCAAACAAAAATGCATCGATCTGATTTTTTAATCAACAAAATGGTCATAAGGGTCGGGTGACTTATTTTTAAAATCAGTTCGATAACAATACTGATTTGTCTATAAATGAATTACAATCTATGCTTCATCGACTTCAAATTACGTACTCCAAGTTTAACGACGTTCAGACAAATATTAAAAGGCTTCATGCCGAAGCTAATGTAGTTAATGAACGTGAAAAATTTGATGACAGTTATGGTGCTTTTGAATCACAAATATTAAATTAAATAGTTCAATTAGAATGTAGGCCTAATGTAGATTTTAAAGCAACTTTTATGTTGATTGGTGAGTAAAACGAAAATGGCTCAGTGAATACTACGCAAGCTATTAAACCGCGGAAAATGGTGCGGTCGCATTGCGTATTAGATGATAATTCGAGTTCCACACTAACACTACTGTGGTTTTGTTATCTAATTCAAATGGAGGTTTTGTGCAATGTAGAGCATTACCCGATAGTGGCTCTCAATCGAATTTCGCAACCCAGCGATTATGCCAAATGTTAAGAAGTCGACATACAGTGTCCATTCCAGTAACCGGCATAGATCAAAATAAAATATTTATTCTTCATAAGGTAAATCTTACAATTAAGTCTCGTGTGAGCGACTATATAAAAAATCTTGATTTTTTGATTTTGCCGAAAATTACCATCATGGTATTTACCATCTGAGCCAATCAAGATTGAGTTAAATTCAATTCTTTCGTTTTTAGAATTAGTAGATCCGTATTTTTTTAATCCAGACAAAATCGATATTCTTCTTGGTGCAGAAATATATCATGAAATAATAAGAGTGGAAAAAATTGAAATAATTACGAATTTTTCACCGTTCATTTCGACTGAATTTGGTTATGTCGTATGAGGTCAAGTGAAGAATATTAAAACAGACATTGACAAAATGAATGAAATTCCGAGTAACGTTAGCCATGTGTATTTATGTAACGTCAAAGAATTAAACTCCAGCATCGAGAAATTTTGGAAACTAGAAAAGTTTGATCACATACGAACAATTATTTGTCAGAATTGTGTGAGCCATTATATGAAATATGTAACTCGTGATAGTTCAGGGTGGTACAGTGTACTATTTCCTTTGAAAACACATATCAGCCAGCTAGAAGTGTCGAAGTACGTAAGAATATCTGAAACTTGGTCACATGCAAGAAGTTGAAAATATCAAGTGAATAATCCGCATAATAAATCGTACTATATTAACCGCACCATTCAGTGCTAAAGGAAACTAGTACTACTACTAAACTGAGACGGGTATTTAATGCTTCCTCAAAAACGTCGACGAACCACTCATTGAATGATTGTTTAATGGTAAGACCAACCATTCAACAAACGTTGTTCGAAATAGTTATCAGGTAACGTAAGCATCCGGTTGCATTCACTGGCGATATAACAAAAATGTATCGTGAAATTCGCATGAAAATCAACAACATTTACTTCGGATTTGGTGATGCAAACCGTCGGAAACCGAAATAAAATGTTTCCAACTACGTACCGTTACTTACGGGACGGCGAGTGCTCCTGTTTTGGCCATTCGCACTCTTGAACAGTAAGCTATCGATGAATCTTCTATCTTTCCTAAAGCATCGCCCACATTACTTCGAGATGTTGCGATATTGAAATCGGAACTGATTAGTTTACTCGAACGAGGAGGATTCGATATAAGAAAACTCGCTTCAAATAACGATCAATTAAGATCGATTATAATGAACAGAATGACTTACTCGTTTCAGTGCTAGGTCTGCAATGGGAAACAAACAGTGATATGCACCACATGGCTTTCGTGAAATATAAAAACGATACTGAATGTACCAAACGTTCGGTACTTTCAGAAATAGAGCAATTGTATGACCCTCTTGGACCCCCTTGGCTAAAGTTATGCTGTTAAATAGTAAATTAAAACCACTAAACCCATTTCTGGACGAGAATCAAATTATCCGGGTTGATGGTCGCTTAAACAATGCTTACTTATCGTATAATAGCAAACATCAAATTATAGTTCGAGGAACAAATAATTTTACAAAATTACAAGTAACTGGTGAACGTGAAAAATTTCTTCATGCGACTGCAGCACTATTATATAATCTATGGCTTCAATACTGGATTATCGGGCATAGAAATATTTGCCATAATGTTGTTCGAAAATGTGTGCGATGTTTTCATGCTAAGTCTCAAACCAGACCATAGTCAAATCATGGGTCAACTACTAACTGACCGTGTTACTCCTTCTAGACCATTCCAATTTACCGGGATTGATTTCCATGGGCCCTTTTATACATTATCCAACGTTCACTCTAAAATTAAAACTAAAATTTACATATCCGTATTCATATGTTTCGCTACTAAAGCGGTACATTTGGAAATCCTGGGTGACATATCCACATCGTCGTTCATAGTTGCAGTACGTCGATTAACCTCTCGTCGGGGGAAATATTCTCAAATATATTCTGATAATGCAACAAATTTTACAAGTGCTCGGTCAGAACTGCGAGAGTTGTAAGATTTGTTCATGTCAGAAATACATCAAAATGAAATATATAGTTATTGTTTGAACGAACGAATAGAATGGAAAACCATACCACCTCGATCATCACATTTTGGCGGTTTATGGGAAGCGGCGGTGAAAAGTGCTAAATTTCATCTCAAACGAGTAATGGGTCAATCAACTTACACTATGAAACAATTTCATACACCTGTTGTACAAGTCGAAGGTTGTCTCAATTCGCGTCCGCTTACTCCAATGTCCATTATGATCCTTCAGATCTTACGACATTTACTCCGGGCCATTTTCTAATAGGTCGAATTCACCGAGGAAAGGATAATCACATTCACGTAGTTACTGTTGAGACGGCAACATCAGAATTAAAATGCTGTATAAGATAGCAGAAAATTTCCAGCAGAAAAAACGTGTTTTGCTATTCACCGCTAGAGGCATCATGATCACAAAAAAGAAATTTTTTCTGCTGATATTTTTCGAAACCAGCAGAAAATTTTTGGAATTTTTATGAAAATTAATAATTATCAGCAGAAAGTTTTATGAAAAATCAAACAATTTATGAAAAAGAAGAGAACATTTTTGTTTAAACGTTTTGAAGCAAAGAACGTTAATTTTCTTTGAAAAACGATTTGCGTATGTATAGTGTAAGGACTCTCAAAATATACAAAAATTACCATAATCATCATTATGCAAATACAGGGCAACATAAAAAAAACGACATCATTGATAACACTCCTTACATTTTTGAAGTCATTTTAAAGTGAAATGTTTTCAGTTTTTTAACAAAAGTGTTAGAAAAACCTCCCTGTAACTACCCTGGGTGTATGTTTTTATGGTAGTCTAGATCATATTCTATATACATGAGCAACATAAGATTCACACCTGGCGTCAGTAACCTTCCATACATTTTTGAAGTCATTTTAATGTGAAATGTTTTCAGTTTTTTAACAAAAGTGTTAAAAAAATCCCCCTGTAACTACCCTGGGTGTATGTTTTTATGGTAGCCTAGATCATAATCTATATGCATAAGCAACATAAGATTCACACTTGCCGTCAGTAACCTTCCATACATTTTTGAAGTCATTTTATTGTAAAATGTTTTCAGTTTTTTAACAAAAGTGTTAGAAAAACCCCCCTGTAACTACCCTGGGTATATGTTTTTATGGTAGCCTAGATCATAATCTATATGCATGAGCAACATAAGATTCACACTTGCCGTCAGTAACCTTCCATACATTTTTGAAGTCATTTTATTGTAAAATGTTTTCAGTTTTTTAACAAAAGTGTTAGAAAAACCAACCTGTAACTACCTTGGGTGTATGTTTTTATGGTAGCCTAGATCATAATCTATATGCATGAGCAACATAAGATTCACACTTGCCGTCAGTAACCTTCCACACATTTTTGAATTCATTTTGATGTTACTATTACTTTTATATTACTTTTGTTAAAAAACTGAAAACATTTCACATTAAAATGACTTCAGAAATGTATAGAAGGTTACTGACGGCAGGTGTGAATCTTATGTTGCTCATGTATATAGATTATGATCTAGGCTACCATAAAAATATACACCCAGGGTAGTTACAGGGGGGTTTTTCTAACACTTTTGTTAAAAAACTGAAAACATTTTACAATAAAATGACTTCAAAAATGTATGGAAGGTTACTGACGGCAAGTGTGAATCTTATGTTGCTCATGCATATAGATTATGATCTAGGCTACCATAAAAACATACACCCAGGGTAGTTACAGGGGGGTTTTTCTAACACTTTTGTTAAAAAACTGAAAACATTTTACAATAAAATGACTTCAAAAATGTATGGAAGGTTACTGACGGCAAGTGTGAATCTTATGTTGCTCATGCATATAGATTATGATCTAGGCTACCATAAAAACATACACCCAGGGTAGTTACAGGGGGGTTTTTCTAACACTTTTGTTAAAAAACTGAAAACATTTTACAATAAAATGGCTTCATAAATGTATGGAAGGTTACTGACGGCAAGTGTGAATCTTATGTTGCTCATGCATATAGATTATGATCTAGGCTACCATAAAAACATACACCCAGGGTAGTTACAGGGGGGTTTTTCTAACACTTTTTTTAAAAAACTGAAAACATTTTACAATAAAATGACTTCAAAAATGTATGGAAGGTTACTGACGGCAGGTGTGAATCTCATGTTGCTCATGCATATAGATTATGATCTAGGCTACCATAAAAACATACACCCAGGGTAGTTACAGGGGGGTTTTTCTAACACTTTTGTTAAAAAACTGAAAACATTTCACATTAAAATGACTTCAAAAATGTATAGAAGGTTACTGACCCCAGGTGTGAATCTTATGTTGCTCATGTATATAGAATATGATCTAGGCTACCATAAAAACATACACCTAGGGTAGTTACAGGGGGATTTTTCTAACACTTTTGTTAAAAAACTGAAAACATTTCACATTAAAATGACTTCAAAAATGTATGGAAGGTTACTGACGCCAGGTGTGAATCTTATGTTGCTCATGTATATAGAATATGATCTAGGCTACCATAAAAACATACACCTAGGGTAGTTACAGGGGGATTTTTCTAACACTTTTGTTAAAAAACTGAAAACATTTCACATTAAAATGACTTCAAAAATGTATGGAAGGCTACTGACGCCAGGTGTGAATCTTATGTTGCTCATGTATATAGAATATGATCTAGACTACCATAAAAACATACACCCAGGGTAGTTACAGGGAGGTTTTTCTAACACTTTTGTTAAAAAACTGAAAACATTTCACTTTAAAATGACTTCAAAAATGTAAGGAGTGCTATCAATGATGTCGTTTTTTTTATGTTGCCCTGTATTTGCATAATGATGATTATGGTAATTTTTGTATATTTTGAGAGTCCTTACACTATACATACGCAAATCATTTTTCAAAGAAAATTAACGTTCTTTGCTTCAAAACGTTTAAACAAAAATTTTCTCTTCTTTTTCATAAATTGTTTGATTTTTCATAAAACTTTCTGCTGATAATTATTAATTTTCATAAAACATCCAAAAATTTTCTGCTGGTTTCGAAAAATATCAGCAGAAAAAATTTCTTTTTTGTGATCATGATGCCTCTAGCGGTGAATAGCAAAACACGTTTTTTCTGTTGGAAATTTTCTGCTATCTTATACAGCATAGAATTAAAGAGATCGATAACAAAAATCTGTATATTACCGGTGGAAACGAATTGATTTTAAAAAAATACTGTTCAAAGTACGCAAACTTGGGCGGTTTAATTTAATTTTCAATTATTTTTTATGTCGATGTTTTATTTGATTTGTCACATGTTTCGAATGTTGGCCAACAATTTATAATCAAAGTAATTTTCTATTCCTGCATACATGATTGGTGTTGATTGAACTTTATTTATTATTAGTAGTAGTATTATTTGAAATAGTTGTTTTAATGCAGTGAGAATGTTTAATTGTGCACAAAACAATGTAGCAAAGTACAATAAATATTTGCACTAAGTTGGCATGTTTTTTTATTGTTTAATTGTGCAAACACTTTTTTTGTCTTTTTTAATTTTTTTTGGGAATTGTTTTCCCAATTCTGTTTTTTTTATATTCGAAAAGTACTCAGACATATCTTGACTTGCTTGCACATAAAATTAAATGCTTAAAAAATATAAAATTATAGTCTTAATTTATTGCTCACATCGTTCATATTAGTAATAAATAAATATAATAAATTACAAACAAAATACAGTCCACAAACACAATTGATAATATAATATTGCATTATTGTTCAAACATCCGGCTTTTAAGACATCTTGTTCATGTGTGTAGGCCGTCCCCGCGATTGAAACATGTTGAACTGTTCCATTCGATGTTACTTATATGTTACATAGTACTCGCGTGAAAATATAAAAACTTTTTTTAGGAAATCTAGTTGTAGCATTTTGATTTTTTATATTCAAGGGTTTTGAAAAAAAATGTTTTTTCTTCGAAGAGTTTGTTCATGATATACGTAAAAGAAAGCGGTTGAGAAGTTTAAATTTAAAAATTAATTAATATTTAAATCACAAATATCTAATTGATATTTAAATTATTTGTATGATTGGTATAAGTATCAAAAATATTTAAATTACATAATAAATATAAATGGGAAATATGGGAAATTGAACCCACAAAAAGTTCATTGAAATGAAATTAATTTTAAACTAAGAGATCCTGGGTCTAGATAAAAATATAAAAAAATTAACCAAAGATATCATCAATTAAACGGATTCATCAGCATGAGAAGCACCAGAGTAACCATTAACCAGATTCATTTAGGAGGAGTTAATATGGATTTAAACCTCTACAACACGTCATATATGTACATAAATTAGATTTTTTTTTTATATAATTTTTATTGTTGTTGTAACTATTTGTGATTTTTTTATTGTGTTAATATGTGCCATTAAAAATTAAGGGTAACGACAATGGAAGACGTTTTTGAGTCTATGCTCTAATAAGAAAATTGTTATATTTTTTGTCCGTTTTGTTTATTGTGTTAAATTCATTTTAAATTGTAACTTGCTTTTCCAACTATTGTTTGCGCCACAGATTTGATCATTATATACTTCTAAAAGCCCAAACCAACCCTCAAGTTGGCTATGAATTACCGCATGAAGTTCATGTAATGATATTTTTTTCCATGGGCAGGTGCCTACAAACACCCATATTTTGTTACTAGTTTTTTTTTTGTGAGTGTTTTGGAATTTGGTTACATGTTATAAAATCATGAAACTTTTTAGTGTCGCAATTCGGGCTGGGTTAGAAAATTCAACCGATAGTGAGAGTTTAAGTGTTTGTATCGGTTTTTTTTGCTCTGCCTGGGTATCGGACATCATATACGCATATGATGACACACATACAAGTAATGAAAAGTATTTTTAAATTTATATATCCTTCGTTGCGATTAATCAATATTCAAAAGAAGAATAAAGTGTTGTTTTCGATTTACGTCTCTCGATTTATTCATCCTGTCATTCTGAAAATTTCGCATAATTGCTATACAAACAGATCGAGAACAGATTACAATGAGCATAAGACAAAAAAATCGAAAAAATTGAGAATCACAAGATAAATGAATTTAAAATTGAAATAAGATGAAACAAAAATAAACAACTAAAATCTGTATATAGGGCGCAAAAGTATCATATATTTGAGATTTTTTTTGTTTACCTAGAACGTGATCTATTCTTATATATTTTTTTGATGTTACCTGTATCATCCCTTTCATTATAAACCATCTCCTCCTAAATCGTAAGAATGCTGTTTACATTTTTTCTATACATTTTGGCTCTATACATTTTGGATTCAGGTAGTTTTATTACGTTTGCTATATCTGCTACCATCTAAGGTATCTATCTACCTTCCTGTGTATATGTATATAGATTTGTACCTAAAAAAGCTCAAATTGATATAATAAAACTTTTATATGGATGTAAATTTTTTACGGGCTTTCATTTGGCATAAACTTTGGATCAGTAATTTGAGGTTATATAATTTTGATTTGTTATTGTTGCCATCATGTATAATAGTCTTTATACATACAGTACATTGTTCAGCACAAAACTATTTTTGTATAATGATTTCAAAAAAACCATGCAACAGAATAAAAAGTATACAAAAATTTATTTCATCATTTGAACTTTAAGCTTTTACTCCCAAATACAAATAATAAAAACGATTTTATTGTCAAAAATCACTGGTTTTCTGTGAATTGAAAAGTAATGAAAATATTTCCATAATTGTATTGCTATGGCAATAATTCATTTATCTGTTTTCAAAAAAAAAAAAAAAAAAATACAATTTGTTGTGAATGCTTTTGTATCAAAGGCGTAGAAGAGGATTTTTTTTTTCAAAAATCATAAATCATGTTACATAAGTACTATTGTACTGGTATGTGTGTATACAACATGTTGTGTCTTCCAAATTCTATAAAGAAGAGCGCACTTGTATACATCCATGTAGGTTCAGCCGAGCTACATATAGATTAGTGGGAGGCGTATAAAAGAGGTGATTATTATGTTATATATTTTTTGATACCCTCAACTCGATACGATGCCCGCATGATTTATTCTGAAAGGCATACATATATGTTGTATATACATTCATCCAGACGCACAAAAGGTTTGCGTTACATAATAGATATGTAATTATTTTGTCGTTTTGATGTGAAATTAACAAGATTTTATTATTCGAAATTTGTCCCCAAAATCTTATAAATCTTTTGGTTTGGTGATTTGATTTGAAGATTATGTGTTTTTCTAGGTTATGTCTTTTATATTGCTGTGTAATTGTGATTTTTTTTTATTATTGATACTAAATCGATGTATCGTATCGCTTATTAAGTATTTCATAATGACTTAACAGATTTTTGTTTGGCATGTACCAAATTGATGATCTTATCAATATTATGGTGAATAATTTTGTGGAGCCATTGTTCAAATATTTTTCTAAAAGGCTTTTCTTCATTATTATTTGCTAAATTGGAGATAGCTAATTTTGACTACTGTACACAATACATATTGCGGTAGATACTCGATCGGCTAACAAGCAAGCAATATGCTACTTAAAATTCTGGCTACTCAAACAATTTTACCAAGGACATTTAAATTTCAAAATACACGTACAATTTTCGACTTCAAAAAATAAACAGCAAATTTTTGTGTCGTTTTACTGTGCAACTGGAAAAATAAATAAAAATTTATGAAAAATATAATTTTAAATTCAAATGTCCTTGGAAAAATTGTTTGAGTAGCTAGAATTCCAACTAGCAAATTGCTTGCTTCCTAGCCGATCGAGTATTCACCCCAATAACATACCAAACTATCAGCACAAATTTTGCATAGAAATCTCAAAATATATAATTATGAGTTGTGACTTCTTGGAGAAATGCTTGTTTTGCTAAAAAATGTTTTATTACCGAACACAGTGGCTCATCAGCTCATGTTCCGTACATATCTGAGCGTGTTGATGTTTGATTATGTTGCGTTCCAAACTGAGCAAAATGCAACTACGCTTATTATCAGAACTTAACTTCTCCAGAGAGTAAAAAAGAACGTTTTCGTTCTTCTAGTTAACTCCAGCTTGCATTGGTAGTTTTAAATACTGGTTACCCGTCATTTCCAGCTGTTGAACACTTGGGCTTCATATATGGTTATTGTTGTTCACATTTTTTGAGTGTTGATGTAAAGAATTGCTACGATGATTTTAGAGAGTGTCAAAAATGATAAAACCTAAAAAATTTTGTTGACTGAGTAAATCGATACTATTCTGATAATAACCCTGGAATAGGGAACTGATGGGAAAAGAATTTATATGTAATTTTTGTTCAAAAAATTTTTTTCTGGCATACTGAGGTAAAAAGTTAAGCTAAGTACTCAGTACGGAGGTCTCCAAAAATCTATTTATTTTCGCGTGAAATAGGAATGAAATTTTATTTTTATTTTTATCGTATACATTTGTGGATAAGGGGCATCGGTCTAGAAGGTCAACACACCAGCCCAAATGTCAACCTGACCTGCACGTGGTGCTCCCTGCCAATCAACCAACGAGGCTCTGACGACCGAGAAACGGCGGGATAACCGAACACCGGGAACCTAGCAAAAATGTTTTCGCCACTGACCCACTGCCAATTCACTGGTTAGATTGGTAGCTGCTTCAATAATCTGTCCTTAATGCAATGGGTTTACAACTAAATGGAATTTGCACCCCCGGCGTTACACCATTTGCTCCGTTATTTAATCCACCCTCTACCAAGGCCGGCTCAAAAGAGCCAACCATTGCTATGCCCATTCGATCGAAGATCAAAAATATCTATAGATCACCATCTAGACAAACACAAATCGCGACTCAGTAGGAAATCAAAAATGTTGAACTACGCAGAAGACTTAGTGAAATTAAAAAAGTGGCATTACAACTTAGCAATGAAATCGCAAAGTTAAAGAAAGAAAATGAGGAGCTGAAGAAGACCAAACTGACAGAGGTTATGCAAACTCCTCTTACTTGCTATAACGAAATCAGCACACTTGCTTGTACTAACGCTGAGTTTCATAAAGATGAGGAGGAACTTACAAGAGAAACCGATAGAGCAGAATTCTTACCAGAATTTGGGGAGCACTCACAAGCAAAAGTTAATGAAACTGTCGAACAAGTGCCTGTACCCCAACATCACCAGCAACAAGAACAATGCAAGGTTGCAATGAGGGGTTGCAACAAGCAGATTGGGATAGTTAACCGATTTCTCGTACCAGCGCTACTTAAAGAGAAACGGAAAGCTCGCAAAATCTTGCAGCAGTCTCGTGCACCGCAACACATAGCTTAATTTTTTGTGCAATAAACTAAAACGCTTTGGAAAGAAACAAAGGGACTAAAATGACCAAAATACATGTGCCGCCTATCAAAAACGATGACGGATCTTGGGCTAAAAGTGACAAACAGAAAATCTTTCTATTTGTTGCTTATTTAGAAGAGAGTTTTCAACCGTTGCCCAGACAAACAGCAAATGAAAATATAACAGTCGTAAGCAAAGTGATGATCTTAACATAAGGCATGTGACCTTATTGGTGCTTAAAACTGAAATCAATAATACCTTAAGTATATCAGAAAAGCTCTAACTTATGATTTAATTACTGGGCAAATTCTGAAAGCCATTCCCGAGAAAGGTTTATGTAAATTAATTCGTATAATTAATTCAGCATTCAGATTGAAATATGTTCCACGACAATGGAAGGTGGCCGAAGTAATAATGATTCCAGAAGCAGGTAAACCAGGAAACGATAAAAAATCATATATAACGATATCACTACTTCCAGTCATATCAAAAATATTTGAAAAACTGTTGCTGAAGAGACTCAAACCTATAATAGAAGAGAGATGCTTAGTTCCACCACAGTAATTTCAGGTTAGAGAAAATCACTCTACAGTTGAATAAGTTCACAGAATAACGGATGTCATTGAGGATGCACTGAAGAATAAAAAAATATGCTCCAGTATTTTTTTAGATGTAGTTCAAGTTTTTGACAAAGTTTGGCACCAAGGGCTTCAATTTAAACTGCATCGAGACCTGCCTAAGCAATTTTATCAAATTCTTAAATCCTACATAGCTGATCGACACTTTAGAGTCAAATTTGAAAATGAGTACTCTGAAATAAAAAGAATATCAGCAGGTATATCAAAAGATAGCGTACTTGGATCTATTCTGTTTATTCTTTAGACGAGAGACTTATCGAATATTGAAGGTACTACAGTAGCACCATTTGCAGACGATACAGCTATTTTAGCGCTTGGAAAAGATATTTCGGAATCAACAAGCAAGTTTCAAAATGCAGTTAACACGGTGAGCAACTGGCCTAAAAGACGGCGCATCTTATTAAATGACACCAAATCAGTACACATTAACTTTACAAATCAAAATGTAAACTGTATTCCAGTGGTTCTCAACTCAAACCAAATTCCATATGCAAATACAGCTAAATACCTTGGCATGACCGTCGATGCTAAGCTAAGATGGAAAGAACACGTCCAGAAGAAAAAAGAGGAGTTAAGCATTAAATATAGGAAAATGTACTGGCTCATGGGTAGAAATTCTGAGCTCTCAATACACAACAAATTGCCTCTATACAGGCAAATGCTAAGACTATCATGGACCTATGATATTCATCTTTGGGGTTGTGCCAAGAAGACTAGTAATGTACAGATGTTACAATGCTTCCAAAATATAAATAAAGTGCTACGAGGGATTGTGAATGCTTCATGGTGCATTAGGTACGATAATTTACATAGAGACTTGAAGCAAGGAACCACGTACATCGCTTTTCTCTACTCGAAAATGCAGATATACATCGTATGTTGGACACCGCTAACGGAGTGAGGAGACTCCAAAGGCAGAAACCGGCGGACCTGGGCACAGAATAAGAAAGTATTGTAAAATGGGTATCAGATAGGTTACTCATCTTAATCCGAGAAACTAATTTAAGAAAGATTAATTACTAGATGATCTCTGAATCAGTTGTAATATTGTATAAATAAATAAATAAATAAATAAATTTATTAAATAAAAAAAAACGTTTATTTTGTAGGCATAAATAGATGAATTTGTTTATTTTAGGTAAATCAATTAAGTTAAATTGTTTTTATTTAAAATTTAGAGATTTATGGTATTTAAAATATTTGATTATTGCCAAACACAAACAAATGTCAAAATTTCACTTGAAAATAATGTGCCAAGACATTATTTTCACATGAAAATAATTTTTGCTGAGTATTACAAAATGAAAACAGAAGTGGAATTTTCCATTTCTAATTTCACTTTACTAAAATCGTATGAAGATTTCACGTGAAATCGAACTGAGTACTAAGGTTTAGTGTTAACTTTTTTGAAAACAAAACTAAATGGGGAATAATTTTCTGTGCCAATTTAGCTATGGAAAAATTATTCCCAATTTATAAATATTTACATCAAACTGTTCTCCTCAGTTCCCAATTCCCGGGGAATTACCAGAATAGTACAGCAGGTGGTTTGCAAGTTATGAAATGCTCTCTGAATTTACTGCTCTTCACTTTTGATCTCATGTGACTGTAATACTTTGCTGTTGAACATGTTGGTACAGTTCTTGAATGCTATTAAAAAAATTCCTGTTAAACAACGATTATTACTATAGGGCCACAATCGGATGATAATATTTAGGCCCATTCCCGGCGAAGCGCTTGCTTGAAATGTTCGACACTTTGCTACTGTTTGTCCGAACCTTGCTCTTCAGAATACCACATACCAAGAAATCTAGCGGATTTGCATCCGGTGAATTTGGTGACCATTGGGCAGTGGAAATGAACCGCGGAACGTTGTTTCTCAGCCAATCTTGATTGACGCGCGCTTTATGACTCGGCGCCGATTCCTGTTGAAATGACCATTCTCTGCGGCCGAAATTTTGATGGCACGGTCCAAAAAATCGAGCGGTGAACGGCTTTCGGCCGTTACGGCGGCCCAAACCATCACCATCGGCGGCGCTTGGTTTCGAGTGGCAATCCGTTGGTCCAAATTTTCAGGAGAACGGCCGGGCAAGTAAATCCGGTCGTTTTGTTTGTTCACATATTGCTCAATAACGAACGGTGACTCATCGGAGAAAACCAAATTCGGCAAATCGCCACTTTCGTGCAAGCGTAACAACTCCTTTACTCTTTCCACTCTAACTTATTTTGAGAATCGGTGAGACCATGCGTTTTATGGAATTTCAAGGCTTTTAGTCCAGGTTGACGAGCCATTTTTGTGACGCTACGGCGCGGATTCCGAGCCAACTTGCCCTTCACCTTCCGAATGATATCCGGCGATGTTGCAGTTCGTTTCGGTCCACCACCATGGCGTTTGGCGTTTTAATACGTTTTAATGTATCGTTATAACGATTTATGGTGCGATACACAAACATTTTATTCACATGCAGATGTTTTAACTGGTTAATAATCTGCGGCTGTGGTTTTCCAGCCAAATATAGAGCAATCACACTATTACGCTTGAATTGCATTGCGGAGAACTTTTTTCTGAATATTTCCCACTAAAATGCTTTTGTAAGCTTGTAAATTACAAGCATGCTTGTTGAACTGCTGAATTGAATGAACAGTCATTAGTGTAAATTTGAGCACTCTGTCATCACTGGTTTGACAGCAATGACAGCCTGAAGTTGGTAACACTTCGTGTCAGTCACCCTGTATACATAAGAGTTTCGTCATTCATTGCTATTTTTTGCATAAGTATCTCCAGCCCTTGATTGCTACTCGCTACCTCGGCCCTTGTCAGATGAATTGCAATCTGAATGTCCTCTAGGATGGTGTTTATGATGTCGATATTGATAATCATTGTTATTATATATAACATATTTCTCTATTCATTGTCCGTTATTAGACGTATCCTTCCGTTAATGTGTTCATTTATGTGGAGTTGTTGATTGCTAGCGTCGATAAGTTCATTCATGGTGGTATTGATTATTCGAAAATTTTACGAAAGCTAATTATCGTTGGTCTCAGCGTTTAGTTACGTCTAAGTAAGTTAAATTTATTGGGTGAATAATTTTAATATTCCCCGTTTGAATTCTAGAATCATCTGTTTTTATTAACACTAAAGGATTTTCTTGTAAATTGTTAATTCCTAATTTTTGGGGCAATACAGAATTTTGGAATAAAAAATAATATCACTAATAAATTTGATAGTTTTACTTAAAACTTTATTGAGTTGAATTTTAAATTAGTAATACAAATTTAGAAAGAACAAAATAAAGTTCTAAAATCGAAATGTCTCTGCATCGATAAAAAATTGTATAGTTTAAATATTTTGTTTTATTATGAATGTCCTCGTCGTTGGCTTTCTGCTGAGGGCATCAGCAACTACGTTCATTTTCCCTTAGTTGTAAACTCATGTCATATACGAAATTCTCAAGTTCTAAACGCCATCTTAATATTTTTAATTAATAATTTTTTTCTGAAGTTTGAATGAACGTCGTGGGTTTGGATCAGCTAATGTTGGCTAAAGCTTCGCTTTTGTTTGTCGCTTGTTTGGTTTCAGTCGTGTTTAACATCCTAGACGCAAAATCAATTGGCCACGTTGTCTTGTACCTGGGAAAGGAGAGCACCTAGTGCAAATCTGTCGTTTGATAAAAAGTTTTGAAAAGTCAGGGTAGGCTAGAATTTGATCAGTGGATATAATTTTTTACTGTTTCAAAAGCTTTATTATATTCCGGATCTGTAGTGTTAATAACCACCACCCCTTTTTTAAGAAATTGGCTTTGTTATTTGGGAATAGTCTTTGATAAAACGACAATAATAACATATGCTAACCCACGGAATTGCTTAATTCGTTTTTGGGTGGTTAGTAATGCCGAACGACATTCGAGTGTGCGAGAGAATGCGTTTTTTTTTCTTGAGAGTTTTTATCCATATGAATTTGATGGAATGCCGACTTTAAATTTAGCGTATAGTTAAATAAATAGATTTACCCAGGTTGTCTAAAATTCTAGATTGGGGTATCGGAAATTTATCATCGATCGTATTGTCATTTAATTTCCGGTAACGAATGACTACCTTAATTTTGCGTGTACCTGAAGCATCGATTTTTTTGGTACTACCCAAATATATTTGGGACCTATAGGTGGCTAAGATTGAACTATTCACCATCCCCTTTATATGGTCCTCACTTTTAAAGTGGTGAGGGTATCTGTATGCTTTTGTATAAACAGGAGTTTCCTCTTTGGTTCCTCCGAATAACCGATTAATTTGGGGTTAATTTAAGTATTCGTTATTCGAATATTTATAAGCGAATATGCGAATATTTTTTGTTATCTCCCAAAATATTTTGTAAAACAAACTGCGAATAGTTCATCTCCATCTCTTCATTTCTTTTTTGAAATTCGAAAGTTTAATATTTCCTGCACAGCCCTGCAAGTTATAACTTATGCACCAACTCTATCTTGTATTTTATTTGAATTTGACAGCGAATCGGAATATAATGAAATTGAAGATGATTTCTTGGAACCGAAGAACCCATTGTCTCACTAGCACGAGAACATCCAGCTACGAATATTTAGACTCAAATTTTTTCACTAGACTATGAATTGCTTGTCTACTGGGATGATAATCACGATCAAAAATTGGAATTAACGCTCTTGAAAATACAGTCTTTTAAATTAAATTAATTAAATTAAAATAATAATATTTTTTTAAATTTTAATTATTTGTATGTTTTTTTGTTTTATTACCGATTATTCGAGGTTCTTAGTACTTCTTTTTCTGCTGGTCGTAAATTGCATTTAATATAGCGGTTTTCTCATTTTCGCATAAGCGAATTAGATCTATAATAATTGTTTTGATATGAGCGTATGACCATTAGCCTGGAATGGCTCAATTGTTATGTTATTGTTACATAAATTGTAATGTGGGTAGCTTAACTGGTTGGTGGTTCCGGATATAAGTTGTTAAGATATTCACTGTAGTTTTATAATTTTTGGATCTATATAACCCTGGTTGAATTACGATTGTACCAATTTTTTGTGTTCGGTGCTACCAGTCAACATTCGTTTTTGTATATCGAACGGGTTCGTATGATTTGATTGTTGAGGGAAATTGAATTCGAAATATAGCGTTACTATGGACTGGGAATCTTAATAGACTGGAAACCTTGTGCTTCACTGAAGTATTCATAAAAATTGAGAATTGGTAATTGGTTGAGCTGGTAAATTTTTTCCGAAAAAAATAATTTTGCCTTTCTTGATACAATTTGAGTTCATAATACGTTTTTTACTAATGCTCATTCTGGCACTAGCAAGTGACTTGGTATTATTCTGGGTTTAATAATATTTTTATTAGTCCCTATGTGTCGATTAGGATTTTTATTTTTTGAAAGGAAGTTTTGTGTTCTGAATCGCAATTCTAAGCACCCCCCTCCCGCCGTCAAAAATATTTTGGGTTTTCTGCTTCGGAATCTTTATTTTGTGAGATATTTTCAAGGGTATTTATAGTTCTTTTATTAAAGGATTTTCTCGATTAGAAATATGGATCGATGTCCATTGGTGTGATTTTGTTTTTTTTCTTGGTAGGTTCAAACTGTCTTTAGAATTAATTTGTTCTGAATTTCAGGTTTGGAAATTATTTCTCGGTGGTACGTTAACTATTTTAGAGCTAAATTTACAAAACAAAGCGTAAGCTTCCTCCAAACTTATGGATTTTGCTACTTGCGCATAACCAAAATACGGCTTTCTTAGCCCTGAAATGAACGCTGCCAGAGCGTAGTGTTTCCGAAAATTTAATGTTTTGCACGATTTGTTTCGCTTTGTTAAAATAGTTGTGCACTAATAATTCGTCTAGATTTGTGGCCCATAAAAAAGTTCTGGGATTACCGGGGTGAACACAATAGTATTTTGCCTTGACCCCAATATTGTTATGGGCTGCGTGACTAAGGATTCGAACACTCTAAAAGTGTCCTCTGCTGTTTTCAGCCATGAGTCCATGATGACAAATATTTTCGATTTCCGTCAAACTGTGGAATAGTATAGGGTCAGGGATCTTATATAGATTGAAGTTATAGTTTTCCCAACCTAAAGTCGTTGAACAGGAATTAAGCGTTCTATTTGGCTTAAATTTCTATTAACATTGAAGGTCTAAATATTTATTTTCCTATTCATATTATTATATGGAATCTATTATAAATCGTTCGAAGAGTACCGTAAAGAGAGATGTTAAGTTGAATAAAAATTCAAGAGTCATATCTGGATGATCTCTTCGTATCTGGATAAAAATGAAATTCTTAGAGTTCGTTGGAGCATGTTGCATGTTGTGTTGACTAAATAATTATGAAAATCGACGACGACGTTCCGAAACGATGGGGCGTTGTATTTACATGTTTAACCATCCGAACAGTACACCTCGGACTATCATTAAATTTCTCTAATGACAGATTTATTCAGTGTGTTTTTCGATTTTGAGCAGCAAGAAGGGACCCACTGGAAGTGCACACATATAATGGGAATAATTATAAAGGGGCGAGAGGGTGCTGAAAGAAAAGCTGCAAAGATTTAACTATGCATAGAAGTCCAGAACCTTTTAACATATCTCAACTAGAAATTTATTTTATTACTTCGGCGGTGCTTCGGAACGGATGGCTCGAAGTATTAAAACAAACCTAAACAAAATAATGAGTGCCACAAATTTAACAGATGAGATTCTACAAACAAGCCTTCCAGAAGTAGAAAAGATCATCAACACACGTCTACTCACATATGATTCTGAGCATGAAGTTCTAACGCCGACTCATTTTCTGCTCAAAACTCGATCCGGTTTGTTCACAAAAATTGGCTGCTAACCCAAAATATTGTCAATAAAATTCGGAAGCATTAGCTGAGTATCTGAAAATAATTACCAAAGGAACAAAATGGTTTGAAAAGTCAAAACCATTAGTAGTAGACGATGTAGTTCAGATCGTGGTTAAACCTAATTCCAGGGGATGTTGGCCAGTCTATGTTCACTTGCAAAAATAAGATCGGGTACGCAGTGAAATAGCAAAACCGCCAATCGACTTATACACGCATAACATTTTCGTGGACTTCTGGAGTTATTTCAGCAGTTTCGTTTCTGTCTTTAAGTATCGAAGTTGTGGTTGGTTTATTGGTGTATAACTTTCTTTTCTAGTACTCTCAAAGGAACGAATCGGGAGGGGTCAAATTAGGGGATCGTGGGGACCAGTCGATATTACGATGCAAATTTTGCTAGAAAAATTTCTCACAAAATTTGAATCGTAAGACGAGGTATGTATGGTGGGGCATCGGGGTATTGGAACCAAATGTTCTGTAGCCCTAATTGACAAAATTCCGGCATAAGAAAGTTATTCAACATGTCCCAATAGTAGGCAATGGTAACTGTTACAGCACCATGCTGTATTTTCAGTGCCCCAATTCTGTTAATTTATTAACAAAGTCAGTCAAAATGAAACAAACGCGAAAATTGGCCTTAACTTTCAACTATTCCAGAGCTCAATGAGCGTACACACGGCGTGGTCTATGGTCGTTTACCTTAAGTTCCAGGATCAGTTGAACGTTTGAAAAAATTGGCTGCCTCAGGTTTTCTCGTACGGTCTCACGCACAGCAGCGATGTTTTAAGCAGATCACGAGTTTCGGTGACGGATGGGTGTTTACTGATTATTTATCGAACCAATTGACTATTCAACTTCGAATAGTTGACACGGCAGGGCGGTTGTGGCGAGAATATAAATCAACAGGAGCACTGATTTTGAAAATGAAATTTGATGTTTTATACGCAAGTTTTTCCACTTTGATTAAATTTCAACTGTCCATCAAGAAGAGTATTTAGAATGGATTCAAATAATTTCATTAAGGATAAGCACAGTTTAATTCTAATTTTTTTCAAACATGTTCAAAATAATTTATTTTTAGTCTTTAACTGATTGCTTTGAATAAAATTCGAAGAGTTTATTTTCTGACTAAATAGTATTAAGAAAATAAAAATGTGTTACGATTCATAAAGCAATCCAAATTTTAAAATTAGTTTATTCAAAACCGTGCTAACACAATTTAATTGCACAAGTCTCTGCACAAAAAAAAAAACATTGTTACAATGTAAAATGTAATATTAAAAGGTAATTAATGCACAAAGAATGTTCTGTTCCTAAGTACATCCGAACTCAATAAATCAAATTAATTTTCCTACAAAGTCACTTTCCTTTCACTGCTTTATTACTTGAGACTGTGCGAGACGAACAATACATGAAACTAAAAGCTCGACACAAAAAAAAAACTTTTCAACACTTAAACACAAAAAGTTGAATTCATGTACATGTTTTTATGTCTTCCTACGTTATATTTCATATCTTAAACGAGTATAAAAAGCAACTTAGAGCTTCACAAGATGAAACTTTCATGCTTTTAAAGGATAAACATTTTTTTTTGTATACCTTTCGTTCTAAGTAAAATATTTCGTTTTAACATTTTGTTATTACGTTTTTGACAAAAAAATATCAGAACCTGTAACGTTTATAACATAAAAGGAATGATGTAGCATAGCTAATTATTCTTTTATAATAAATGCTGCTTACTAAACTAGGAAAATTATGCTTTATATGTCTATAATATTTATGATATGATATGAATCGCACAGTTGATATATAAAACAGATGTTTAATGATATGGAAGGTAAATAAACATCTAGTCATCGTCATTTTCATTCTTCCGATTTTTTTTTCTCGTTACCTTTGAATATACGTACACATATTTAAAAAAAAAAAACGTTTTAATAACTCGTCAGGTATGCTCCGTATCTATATCTAGCTGCCATATATCAAAAATTTATAAAGATAAGACCGTGTTATATGGTTTGAATGAAAACAAATCTTCATTATAATAACTGGCAGACATATCCGTTTCTGTTATTCCGCACACATAACATATCCTATTTATGGTTAAATAGAGATACCGCACTTCAAAATTGCATATATATGTGGTAGTTGAATACTGAATATATGTAATAAAATCAAAAAGCTTGCTTTTTATATAAAAAAAGCTCTTAATCGAATTTAATTTAATTATTTTTCTCTATTATTAAATTTTCAATACGTCTACCATTTTTAAATTGAAGTGGATTTATTTATACATAAATCGAGCATAAATTGATTAATTAAATCAACAATCAATCTTCTTAAATTATACAGCATAACTGAAAAGGGAATATCTATCTGCTCGAATATACTTTAATTCTTCCGTCCGTGTGCAGCAATATACTAATGTTGATGTTGTATTATGTACTATGCGCTTTGATTATTTTTATGTAATGCATTTTCTAGTATTCTGAAAGCTTTTTAGCATTTTTATTATTTTTTCCTATTTTTATATACAATTCCATTTTCTATCAATGCTTTATACATAATAAACTATACTAATATAAAATATATCCATCCCGATTGAAGTACAGAAGCTTTTAGTTATAAATAATGTTGGTTAAAAATCAATTAAGAGATAATTTAATAACGTATTGAGAGCATTTTTTTTTATTGTTTGAACAGCTTGGTATTAAGGTTAACCTATGGCTATGTAGATATTATCATATATTTTATCCGATAGACACACCGGTAATAATAGACACAATTTGTTGCATTCTTGGTAATGTTGGTTATTTTAATTACTATACAAATTTATCACCCATAACACAACATGGAACATAAATCCTGCTTTTGAGGCTCGACTGTGGGTGCAGTGGTAAATGCTTTTTCAAAATTTGATATCATTGTTACGGAATGGAATCTGAAATAAAATCTACTAAAATACTACAAAATTAAAATTGAAAAAATGCATGCAAATAAAAGAAATGGAATCGTCTACCACACACCAGAAACAGTACACCAGAACGTAGGCTATCGTGCTGAATATAATAAAAAAACTACCTATCTGAAACTAACGATGAGACCTGACCCTACTTTTCAACATAAAAAAGATAATATAAGTCTTTACTATTTCTAGGCCAAGAGCATGGTGAGATGACGCCATCATCTGCTCTAAAAAAGTTTCCATTCTTTCTCAAAATTACTGTGTAATGTCCTTCTTTTAATTCTGTGCCATAATGGAAAATGGCACTTGACAAAACATATTTTTTATTTCCAAACCTTAATTCTGTCTGAGGTCCAGAAGAAAGTTGTAGACTATTAATTTTCACGTAGTATTGATCGGCAATGACTAGTGAAAATATGAGAACGCGACGTGTATTCTCAAGATAAAACTGACTTTTCAGTGTCAAAATCATTGATATCAAATAAAAGACCTCTTAACGAGGTAAATGTTCGAGTGGCGAAAGCCGAATTCAATTTACAAAATTTCTGATATCAAATTTGTGCCAAAAAACAATGCCGTCGATTTGTCAACGATTTTTTGGAATGTTAGTGCATTGATTTTCAACAAAAAATTTACTAACTTTTGTTGAAAATTGTTACATACTGGGACTGGTACGAACCTCTTTTCCAACTAGTACAGAAATGGGGCTACATTATTTGAATTGCAGATGGCTTACACTAATGCTTGACAGTAGCCGAAGTTTCACTTAATCCCTGTAACAACCGCCATAGAAGAAAATTTCTTAGTAAATTTTTTGTTGAAAATCTTTACATACTAAGACTGGCACGAACCTTCATTCCGCCTCGTACAGTAATGGAGCTACACTATTTGAATTCCAGATGACCTATACTAATGCTCGACAGTAGTCGAAGTTTCATGTAATCCTTGTGAGAACCGCCATTGAAAAAAAATTCTTAGATTTTTTTTTGTTGAAAATCGTTACATACTAAGACTGACACGAACCTTCATTCCGCATGGGACAGTAATGAAGCTACATTATTTGAATTCCAGATGGCATACACTAATGCTCGACAGTAGCTGAAGATTCAGGCTATCCCTGTGACAACCGCCACAAAAGAAAATTTCTTAGTAAATTTTTTCTTGAAAATCTTTACAAACTTAGACTGGCACGAACCTTCCTTCCGCATCGAACAGTAATGGGGCTACATTTTTTAAATTCCAGATGGCCTTTACTAATCCTCGACACTAGCCGAAGCTTCAGGTAATCCCTGTGGCAACCGTCACAGAACAAAATTCTTTAGTAAATTTTATGTTGAAAATCGTTACATTCCGCCTGGAACAGTAATGGGGCTAATTTATTTGAATTTCAGATATCCTACACTAATTTTCGACAGTAGAAGAAGTTTCAGGTAATTTCTGTGACAACCGCCATTGAAGAAAATTTCTTAGTAATTTTTTTATTAAAATCGTTACATTTTTAGACTGACACGAACCTTCATTCCGGCTAGTACAGTAATGGGGCTACATTACTTGAATTCCAGATGGCCTACACAAATGCTTGATAGTAGCCAACGTTTCAGGTAACCCCTGTGACAACCGCCATAGAAGAAAATTTCTTAGTAAATTTTCTTTTTGAAAATCGTTACATACTTAGACTGACACAAACCTTCTTTCCGGCTGGTACAGCAATGGGACTACATTATTTGAATTCCAGATGGCCTACACTTATTCTCAACAGTAGCGGAAGTTTCAGGTAATCTCTGTGACAACCACCACAGAAGAAAATTTCTAAGTAAATTTTATGTTGAAAATCGTTACATACTTACTAGCGCGAACCTTCGTTCCGCCTGGTACAGTAATGGGGCTACATTATTTGAATTCCAGATGATCTACACGAATTCTCGACAATAAGAAGTTTCAGATAATCCCTGTGACAACCACCATTGAAGAACATTTCTTAGTAAATTTTATGTTGAAAATCGTTACATACTTAGACTGACACGAACCTTCTTTCCGCCTCGTACAGTGATGGGGTGAAATTATTTGAATTCCAGATGGCCTTCACTAATGTTTAGCAGTAGCCGAAGTTTCAGGTAATCCCTGTGACAACCGCCATAGAAGAAAATTTCTTAGTAAATTTATTTTTTTAAATCACTAGATACTTAGACGGACATGAACCTTCGTTCCGCCTGGTACAGTAACGGTGCCACATTGTTTGAATTCCAGATGGCCTACACTAATTCTTGACAGTAGCCGAAGTTTCAGGTAATCCCTGTGACAACCGCCACAAAAGAAAATTTCTTAGTAAATTTTTTTTTGAAAATTGTTACATACTTAGACTGACACGAACCTTCATTCCGCCTGGTACAGTAATGGAACTAAAATATTTGAATTTCAGATGGCTTACACTAATGCTCGACAGTAGCGGAAGTTTCAGGTAATCTCTGTGACAACTGCCACAGAAGAAAATTTCTTAGTAAATTTTATGTTGAAAATTGTTACATACTTAGACTGACACGAACCTTCTTTCCGCCTGGAACAGGGGCTACATTATTTGATTATCGGATGGCCTACACTAATGCTCGACAGTAGCCGAATTTTCATATAATCCCTGTGAGAACCGCCATTGAAGAAAATTTCTTAGAATTTTTTTTGTTGAAAATCGTTACATACTTAGACTGACACGAACCTTCATTCCGCCTCGTACAGTGATAGGGTGAAATTATTTAAATTCAATATAGCCTACACTAATGTTTAACAGTAGCGGAAGTTTCAGGTAATCCCTGTGACAACCGCCATAGAAGAAAATTTCTTAGTAAATTTTATGTTGACAATCGTTACATACTTAGACTGACACAAACCTTCATTTCGCCTCGTACAGTAATGGAGCTAAATTATTTGAATTCCAGATGGTCTACACTAATTCTCGACAGTAGCCAAATATTTTAAAAGGCATATCATTTGCGAGAAATCTGCTATTAACCAACAAATTGTAAATTAATTTTGAACCAATACCGGGACAGATCAGTTTTTTAAAATTTAAGCGGGAATGACGGCTTTTGACAAAAAATGGTTTATCAACAAATGTTCGATTCCTTTACAGCCCAATTTATGCGAATTGATTGATCGGGGTGAAATTCTATTTTTAAGTTTTTTCCATAAATTGATTTTTGACTTTTTTCATTTTTGTAATTATTTTTAAAATAGCATTTTCGAATGAACTATTAAAAATAAAAAAAATAAATATTATTTGAAACAAAATTGATTGAAATAATTTTTTGGAATGAGTTTAAAAAACGGCGTGGTGTCACCAAAATTCGGCGTCTCTACAGTCCAGAAGGATTAATTTCTCAGAATCATACCTATACTTCATACTAAACATTTTAGAGTAGTTAGGAAAACCTTGCTAAATTTGGTAGAAATGTTAATCATTTATAAAAGCGACAAAGACGCAGGGTGCAATATTAACGAGGAACTGGCTCCACCTCCACAAGAAAGTTTAAGGAATTCAGTTTACAACTCTGGTAATTAATTGTTTGTTTATGTAAATTTTTTTCTTTTGCAGAAACAGTGAATTGGTAAAGTCCATAGAGAATCATCGGAAGGGAGAATCAGAAACTCGCAATTTTATGCACGAATTTCTGGTACGCTTCGCAAATAGTAAAAATTTCCTTCGAACGGAATTCGAACACAGTACCTCGCGGTCAAAGTGCCAAAGCTTAACCACCGCACCACTTGGTAATTGTCGAAAAGTATTCGAAAACATGGAGAGCGAGCACTGGCCGTACACAAAGTGTTTATGCTCAAATTAATAGAAGAAATAAATTTATTGAAATTTTATATCCGTAGTTTTCCATCATTAAATTTCTGACAGAAGTGCTGGATCTTATACCTGTTTGCGGCAGTGGGATGTCTACAGCCGTATTCCTTTCAGCATGCTCTATTCATTCGTTTGAATAATCAGCCACATTCGGTCAAAAAGAAGGGCAAATGTTCGCCCAATAATTACGAATAATTAGTTTAAAATATCTAATGGAAATGTGAAATAAAGTATTTGAAAACATGAAGCCTGCGTGTTCTATTGAAAATTGTTTGAAGGTAACTAAGGTTTCCTTTATCGATGATTGAAGGAAACACCATGTTTCTATTGGGTAACTCTTGTCACACAAAAATTCCTGTTGGTGCGTACGTATTGAGCGTTGATCCGCAACAACTCCTTTCAATCCACTTTGTGCTTCGAACAAATTTTATGTTTCCATTTTCAAACAATTTTTTGATTTACCTAAAAAATCGACTATTCGAAAAAGTAGCTTAAATAAGGCTGATTCTGACAAATCGAACCGTTCTTCAATAGATCTATATGCATCCAGGAGTAGCCAGCACCTATTTAACTGAAAGCAATATAAGTAAGTTATCTCAACCACGCACCAAGTGGAGATTTGAACTGAACGTAGCAAGAAGCCTCTCTAACGCCTCTTTAGATATTCGAAAATGTCAGTCATAAAGAAATAATATTTTTTTTGTTATTTTCACTCATTTAACATATTTCTAGGCACACTTCTAGAGGACTGCAACCTATAATTTGTTATGAAGATAATGTACAATTGGCAGAAAATAATTAAATGACGAGTATACCTCAATTAGTACTTCCTCTTGTTAGACATCAAACCGTGCCACTTATAGTTTTACGGTTCTGAAAATTTGTTCACTGTCCATTTCTAACTTCTGTGGTAAACTTTGAATTAATTTATTTTATAAAATTTAAAATTTTTGCTGAATTTTTACAAATTTTAACTACTTCAAAATAGATAGATGGTGTTAATTGCTGGGGTTGAAAAATGTAAACCGCTTAAAAATTAGTGCCACTCTCAAGTAGATATCGAAGTGAAGATAAACACTCAATGGACTAATCTTTCATCAAAATTCCTGCGTAAAGTTTTTTTTTTGTTTGGTATAAATTTATTACATATAAAAATTAAATTTGTAGAAAACCCCAACAAACTTCCAAGTAATGCCTCAAATCAATTTGAATTTTATATTTTTCCATTATTTATGCAACATCCTTAACCACATGTAGGTATTGGCCTCAATTGAAATTTTAAAATGCTTTGGTAAATTACACAGAACCTCGTTCTTATTACATAAAAATCGAATAGAAAATTCCATAAGTATTTGTGGGTGCACCGAACTAAATTTATTATGTGTACCTATTTATGTATTTTATGTACCTACCGAGCATACGTAATAAAAATTTCATTTCACAATTTTATATGTGGTATAGGTTGAAGAAATGTTTAAGTTTATAAATTATTGATTTTTATAAGGTAGACACACATAGGTATGTAACGTTCATATGTGGAAGAGAAAGTCAATAGTTCAAAGAAAAAAACCTTATTGAGTTACCCTTTTTACTGTGGGGTATTCTTGCATATTATATATAGAATTGTGTGGATAGTACTTAATAACTTCCTCAAATCAAGCAAGTATACAAAGGCTATATGCACAAATAATTTTATATAATCTTCACATACGTAACGTTTAAGTATGTATCCTGAATATTTTTGTAACATAAATTGAGTTTTGTAGGTTTTTGATGTAATCCGCATACACGAATAAAAAAATTTCATGTTCCGTTGATCAGAATGATGTAAATTTAAATCCATTTTTTATTGCGTTAAAATATAGTAATAAAATGGCAATAACAAAAAATTTATTAGAATAAGAAATAATAGACACCGCATCTACATAAAGAACTCTAAGTACATAGAGGAGACGACATAATACGTCACACAGAAAATTTCATCCATTTTTATTACACATACATCCTTCACTTCCATTGCATGCATACACGATGAATCGATGTGAGGCATATCGTGACGTTCATAAAAAAAAGAGTACGTTGGGTATACGACGTACGTATGTCGTATTATATTCCCGAAAATTAATCCTTTTATTATGATTGCGCTCTGCTAAAGAAATAAAATTATGAATTATGGTATAATTTTATGCTAAAAAAAAATACTCGTAACATATTATAATGTGAAATACATTTTACTCGGTGTGCCTATTTTATTAACCCTACATCATTCCTCCACCCTATACGTTTTCCTGTTATCTATGAAAAGGAAAATATATTATGTGATTTTGGTTGAACTGCTTATAAGGTTTATGGATTGTTGTTTCTTCGTATAAAATACATAAATAGCATATTTTTATGTTTCGTTTAGATATTATGATTATTATTTTTATATAAACAATAAAATTTATGTTTAATCAAAAAAATAGAAATAAAAATATTTAATTTCGGGGCAAATAAAATTATTTTGCTGTTAATTTCGTTCGTATATATAGCTAGCTACTTTGTGGGCCTACTTTGTTGTATGACGTATACGGATTTTTAGATTATTTTGGGCTTCCTGGTTTTTTATTTGAGACAACCAACACTGAATTAAAAATGTTAAAAAAATATTTTTAACTAGCACTCGCCGGTCAAAAATGATGGAAGTACTTTTGAAAACTCAGTGGTAATTTGCTCTTTTTGGTAGCTAAAATCAAATCTATTCCTCTGTTGGGCATTACAATTGTTTGAAAATAAAAGAACTCTCGAACTTTGGGTTGACAACATTGGTGGTATGTTATGGTAACTTGGTGATAACTTTACCACCGAGTGATATGCTTGTGTGTTCGTCCCGAATAGACTTTTCCATTTTCCTTTTGTTGTATCATCGTAGTCTAACAATATGGACCAGTTTCATTTTAGTTCTGGGGCCTAGTTGGATCTGGTATATACAACATCGCTAATCCGTTTGATGACTTCATAAGGACATTTCCAACTTTGTTGTGTATCTTCAGATCTGCATTTCACCTTTTTGGAATTCAGCCAAACTAAGTCGGCCTTCGTCCATTCGTCGTTGTTGTTCAGCTACATTAATTGCAGCATTGAACGGCCGCATTTCACTGCTTGACGAATTTCTCGGCTTTCTGGATGCTTCCCGCTATTGACGCTTTATGATACTCATCCAGCCCCTTCTTAACTCCAACGCGTGTCACCTTTGCACAACTTTACGTCGCGAACACCTGGACCGCTCTCTCTTTACGAATCAACTCCTTTGCTGGACTTACCCTCAAGAATTGTAATGTAATCTTCTGGTGGGCCTCCCGCAATGATTTTTGCTTTACTTCTTTGGTTCTTGAACTCTGTGTAGGATTTTCTTTGTTTCCGGTGTCTGTGCCAGTCGTTGCGAACACTCTCGTTTGTAATGACCTAACTTTCCGCATCTGAAGCATCTTCTTTGACTTTTGATGTCCCCTGACATGTAACCACTTGACTGTTGTAATTTTCTAAGGTTCCAATACCTGAATATCAGTTGCCTTAACTAATCTCTTATTATGTAGCCTTTATCTCCGCCATATCCTCGTAATCCAACACGCGAAACTTTAATGTGTTAGTGGCTAAACTGGCTCTACCTGCCTCTAATTCTAGAACTAACGCCAATAGATCATTTTTGGTTTTACCTTTCGTAATCGTTCTTAAATGAAGTTTCAGGTAGTCCTCCTCCTTGACTGCATGGATAAACGCGTCCACTGTCACTGCCTTTGAAGTGGAATTTTGCATAGTTCTTTGACGTTTGACTGCACATATCTAAGCTCCAACTCAGGCATGACCCGCTCATAGCTCCTTTTTGTTGCGGATACAGTTTGTAAGACAACTGCTACTTTACATTCAGCGGCTCCTCTGCGCCCTAAGAATTGTACTGCACTACCGCTTGGAACTGCACTTTAAAATTTTCGAAAGGGATTTCACCATGGAATATTGCAAGCTTTAAAATTCTCCATGAGGTTCCAGCAAGTGGTTCGGTAGAAAACGTTTTCTTTAGCTGGCCATCTCCAATAACTTGCAATGTATGTATTTCGAGGCGGGCCTCCGCACTTGCTTAATTTGATTTTGAAACTCCTTGAGCTGGCCGTCGACTTTCACATCTAGGGACATTCTGCTAATTTTCTGCTGTTTTCGTTGCTCTGCAAGCTGACCACCTTGCTATGCTTGTAGTTCTACTAACTGCACACTATGCTGCTCGCCTTTCTGGTTGATTTTTGCACCTTGCTGCGGTGAACGGATTTAGTTGTTTATGTTTGCTCCACCGCTACGGTTACCTCATTTTTAATTTCTTCTCCACACGGCGTAGATATAGATACTTTGTCAATCACTACTGGTGTGTTCTTTATGCCATCACTGGAGGGGTTATCGGTGTCACTAGAATCATCTGAATTATGGCTTCGAGGAACTCAAAATTTTTCTTTTTGTCGCTTTCTACTTCCTTCTCATCTTCTAACAAGATCGTTAATCCGCCAACTGCAGTTCGGTCAGAATTTAAGACATGCAAAAGCCATTTGATTTAGTTCTCGGGTGGAATTTCTTTCCCAAACTGACCAAATATTCAAATGATCGTCTCACGATATTAGGGCCAAATTTTTGTACAGAATTTTCGGCGGAATTTATTATGTCTTGATATGAGGGGTTTTTACGATATCCTTTTGCTGCGAATTCTTCTGGCGCATTAGACAACCAATCATCCCAAGCTGATCGCATCGCCATTATAAATGGATAGTTCGGGAGACGTCAAATGGTTGCAAAAAAGATGTCGTTTTTGGTAGTATATTTATCCTGCACTTTTTTCGCAAGTGAGATCCACCAAAACAAATATTTATCCGCCGAACCAGTTCAGATTTCATAAAACCAAACATTCGGACCTCAACATCAATATTTTTGGGAATAATCATTTTGGGCATTTTTTTTTTAAACCGTTTAAATGATGAGAGTTCGCACTACAATTCCAGCTGGAGAAATAAATACACAGAACTACTGTAAATCGATTTTTAGAGTGTCTGGTATTGAACGCGTCAATAGTTTTTTCTTCTTTAAAATGCAATGTACGATTGTGCGACATGTCAAAGTAACAAGGAGTTTCGTCCATATTAAAAATGTTCTCATTGGTTAGACTGCTGGTTTTTGTTGAATCGCCACTCTGTGGTATTTCGGGTTTGCAAATGTCCTGCTGGCTTTGGTGAATAATATTTCTAGAAGTTATTCGGTTCCTTTTGCAAACACCTCGAATCCATTTATTACTTCCAGCAAAAATATTGTGTTGATTTGTCAAATCATCTGCTGCTGTATGTTACGATCAGCTGTTTTGTTCGTTGGCTCTTTTGTTCGTTGGCTCTTCAACCACTCAATAACTTTTTTTCCTATATCTGGAAAGATTAGTTTGTTAAGGTAGTTGTTTTACCCTCTGCCTTCGACACGCTTTTTTACCTTATAATTTGCTAAGAGTTTGTTTCTTGTTCCACCCAAGTTCTAGTTTGAGATCTTTGGAACCCACTTGCTAAAAAAAAAAGAAATAGAAATTCCAAATACAATACCATTGTATATTATCCATTAGAGTAAAGTCACAGATATCCACAATGCATGATGTGAGATATAAGATCAGACATTGAACGATGGCATGTGAAAGCTACTTTCACAACATTTCTTTTGTCATTTAATGTTACTCTTCTTTGTATCGACTACATGCCCATTTAGATAACATAAAAACTCTTGAAACGCTGTGTTCAAAGCATTTTTGGATCGATCGGAGTGTCATTGGATAAACTCGCATTTGTTAAGGGGAACAATTTTCAATTCTAAGCAATATACACTGGATGTATAATAGACTAGCAACTTTGATGGCACAGTTTCACTTCTCTCGGGAATTTTGATTCCTCGCTTATACATGCTTTAGATAAAGAACAACAAAGACACAATTTGGTTGTGTTAATCAACGTTAAATATTTACTTTCTTAGCTATAAATATATGAAAATGTTTAGGGTGTGAGCAAAACATTTCATGAATCCCATATAGGGTTGCCAGACATATGTATTTAATACGTACAGTAGGTAATACGTACTTTTATTTAATTATGTTAGATGTGCTAAATTTCGTTGAACGATTTGGCCGCCTTATTTCTTAGGTTACATAATCATTCTGGTTTCGGATTAATAAGAGATTGTTCTATTGAATCATAGCCAGGTTCCTGGCTCCAGTTAAACTATAATCAGGTAAAATGTTTACTTCGGTAAAAATAGGTTTTAAAACACATTTTTCGATCATTTGGCCATACAACTTTTGAAAATTTAACGAATTTGTCGAAAAATTTACTTTTGATTTTTTACCCTTCAATGGTTTACATTTTGGAAAGACTTTTAACACGAAGTTACTAAGGTTGTAAGCAAACGAATATAAAGATTAATTGGCTCGAGCCAAGGTAATAAAGAGGATTCATGACTTATTTAATTTCTTTATTCCATTCAGCACCAGTCATCTGTTTTTTCATATTTTTCGCGGTTACTTTACTTAATGGCAATTCAGTTCCGCCAAATCTTGTATAAGTCAAAAATAGAGCCCGTGAAGTTTCTAACAAAAACTAACACGTATACGTATACAGTTCCAATTAGAAAACTTGGCGAAAGTATGATTCTTATTGGATTCAGTTAGATTCCAATAGCCGCCATATTGAATTGTTGAAGTATTGGCGATTTATACTGTTAATACTTTATAAATGCTAATTAGTGAAAATTTTATTAAAAATTATTATTATATTAAATAAAATAATAATTTACAAAATAAAATTTAAAAAAGATAATAAATACAAAAGATATTAGAAAAATGTATAAATAACTTAAAGAAAAAGTTAAAAAAATATATAAAATTTAAGCTTTACCAAAAAAGAATATCAAATATGTTTATTGCAATTTTTCACTCAAAATTTTGAGTATTTTATCAATCTGGGCCAATAACAAGCCACTTCCAGAGACTAGAGCAAGATGCCAATATATAGGTCGGATTGGCCTTTTCATAGAGAACATTTTCCTATGTAAGTTTTTTCCTAGCGGAAAAAGCGTAACTTTGTCAATATCTACTCCTTAATAAAGAGAAACTTCTTCCAAAAATCATTTAGGAATCTCATTTCCATCCAACATACCCAATCATAATATAATCGGCTACGAAACACCTGAGTTCTCTCCTAGACTTAATTCGATCGAATAAATTAAATTTAAAAACATTCGGATGTCATTCGGACGGACAATCGGATTTAACGGACTCCCCAATTATTATTAACAATGTCACATTTTCTCCGCTAGGAAAAACCTTATACCGGAAAATTTTCTCTATAAATAGGCCTATATAGTGGCATATTGCGCTAATCTCTGGAAGTGGCTTTTTATTGGCCCAGATTGATAAAATACTCAAAATTCGTGGTGGAAAACTGCTGTTAACAAGGTTACATTTTCTCCGCTAAGAAAAACGTTATACCGGAGAATATTCTCTATAGGTAGGCCAATCCGATCTATATAGTGGCATTATACCCTAATCTCTATACCATTCTACCCTAGTGTTTTCACATATCCAGCAATATTCACAAATATTCAGAACAGAATGATGTGGTAATTGCGTACATTCAATATTCGTTGTGTAATGAATCACAAACAAATCATGGAGAAAAATTTAAACCTGGGCCTTACTATTGAATTCGACGTTAATTAGTTGAAAGAAAAGAGAAAATAATATACCTAGTAAAAATTTTATACATTTGTCTTTCTTTCTTCTTTTGTCTACTATAGGAAAATGATAGCCTTCGAAAATGAATGTCGAATTCAATAGTTAGGGCCCTGGATTTAAAAACGATTAATGGTGTTTTTCGATAAATTATCGTTACGATAACGAGAATAAGTGTTACTCTTTTCGTAGCTTTACTAAGAAAACTACTATTTTGGTAGGCCGGTTTTCAACAAAAAAAATTCTGAGACCCAGGCTCTGGGAATTCTAGCTCTTAAACCTTATTTATGAATTTTTATCACAAGAATTTTAGTGAACTGAGCCTGTTTTGATCCATTTTACATTACTATACATTTTTACCTAAAATTAAAAAACTTACTACAAAAGGGTTTTTCCAATTGCTTGCATTCTCGGAAAGCTTCGTCATCTTTAAATGTTCGCGATCAATTTGTCGAAATTATATCTGTTTTCTTTTATTGTGTTATATAATGTAAAGCATTTATGTATGATTGTATGGCAATATCCGTTAAATTCATTCCAGGACTCTACTGATAACACATGATAGGCATATAGAAATTTTCCAAACCTCCATTGCAGTCACATCGCAAGATTTCGGAGGCCAATTGGGCTGATTATGGGTGAACGTGGGTTGTAACTGATCCTCTGTTTCTTGTAGCTACCAGAAACCACATACCAAAGAGACTACATCTTCAAAAATGCTATAAGAACGATTAGAATTTTGTCACAGTAACGTTCACCATCTAACATAACATCGTTACGGGGATCATTTTTTGACAGAGGTTTAGTGATTCTGCTAAAAAGCCACACTAAACGGTACCTCAATGCGGATACATAGGTTTATCTTGAATGATATATATGTACAATATGGGTATTTAGTATAAACGTAGAAATTTTGCTTGTTGGCTTGTCCGTTTAGATGATTCTTGGTTTAGATCACCATCAACTGCTTCTTGTTTATAACCAAACTGGTAAATATATGGCCCCACTAATCTCTATAGTCTCCGTGCCTTAATTTGCTAAAGCCCATAGACAAACAGTGAAAACAACCCCAACTTAAAATCAATTGCAGTCGGATTCATTTTCATTGAATGTCGAACTATGTCGAACTACATAATTCCAAATATTTTAGAGGATTACAAAAAATAAAATCAAATAAATCCAAATTACCCCAATCTTTATATAGCACGTACTGTCTTCCAAAAGAATTAATTGCTTCTATATGTGAAGGAAGAAATAAAACAGATTACGCGGAAGATAAATTCCTTACACGCTTGCTGCAAGACCAATGCCACTCGTTATATAAATAATTTTGTGCATTTGGTATATCTCTTTGTCATTGCTGAGATTGCTTTCTTCATTTTACTGTCGAATAATTTTGGAAAATAATCTTTATAAACGTTTTCTACGCCTCGACCATTTGCTTCTAATGGAAAGTATCGTGGAATACATCGTTGACAAATCCGACAGTTCATTCGGACCGCATCACATAAACCTACGTCAACCAAAATTTCAAACTTACAAAGCAAATTTGCAAAGTAGAAATCCACACAATACAATTTTGTTTTAATTAGGAATGATATTGATAAATACATTTAATCGAAGACGGCAATGAAAATTCAAGTCGCCTTTCGTGAAATGAAGAATATGAAAAGTTTTTTTCATTGGCAATCTAGTGGTTTGAATTATTCGCGCGTAATTTTACATTTTAGTATGTGAAATCAAAATTGCTTATGGGGAATGCAAACCTACTCGATTGCTAATGAAAAAACTTTTCATTTTCATTATTTCATGGAGCGTGAATTGACTGACTCTCAGATCTCGGCAAACTTGAGGCTTGAAATTGTTATTTTTATTTTCCATTAAAAAAATTTAGGAACGCAGAAATGAAGTGAGAAAACGCTTTGGTTGGCGGCTATTATTATTGACCTATTTATGTTTGATCGTATAATTATAAAAAACATTAACATATCGAGATAAAATAAAGTGCATATTGATCTCGTGACTGACAGATTTAAGCACACTAAAATCGGTGTTGAAGTTTTGACGTGAAACCCGAAACTGGTGCGGACGGATAGGCAAACAGACAGATAGACAAATTTAACTTGATTATGTCTTATCACAAAAGAAATGCAAAAAACTCAAAAATCGTAATTTATTTCAAAATAACAGAATAAGATCGTCAATTAAAGATTGTCAGAGCGGCAAATCGCCCCATCAATAAATTATGCCACACTATGTTTCCTCGATTTAAAAAAAAAATGTAGTAAAGGTTCACTTGAGTTTTCAAAAATTTAAGCGGAGATAACGATTTTTAATAAAAACTTTTTTTCAGCAAAAATTTGGGCTATATGTGAAATCATTTCATTAAATTTTACAAGTAATGACGCCAATGCCATCAATTTTGATATAAAAAAAAATATTTCACCAAAATTCGGCATCTCTTCAGTCTGAAAATGCACTGAATTAACTATTCGAAAAAAAATTTCATGATTAAACTTATTCCATTAATAAGGAAGTGGCAGCTGCAATGAAAGCTTTTCAATGTTTGCAAGGTAGCGAGACAACAGCTTCGATCGCGCACAGGGTTTCATATAGGGTATCCCGCAAGTGACTTACACGAATGGGTATGGATGACTTTCTAGATCACGGTGACGATAGCTTTATACTTGTATCACTTCAAACGTAGATCCTCCTTACAGGCATTTCCAAAAAGGCCTTTAATCGAAAAACACTGCGTGTTAGGATTAGAAATTTGAAATATCACAATAAGTGGGAATCGAGATGTTTTCAATACTACTGCTGTGGAGAAAAAGATTCTCTCTATCTCTCTTTTTTTCTATCTCTCTAGCTTTCATACCCCATGAAAAAATTTTTCCGCCTGTACGAAAGTCATCCAACTGTCTCGGTTTATCGCTCCCGCACTCCAGTTTTGGAATTCAGTTACTAGTAGATCTTGTTCGACGTCATCACACCAGCTTGGCTTACGACATCCCCTACGACATAGCTAACCCTTTCTAAGTCAGTTTGATTTAATGAATCCGATAATATTGCAGTCTCTAAGTAGATACACTATCTAAGTATAATTCGGTATTCGTTATTCGCAACCTATAAAAAAACGAAAATACAGCTCCTATGGAAGCTACCATTTCCGGTGAACTGTTTTCTGCCAAATATCACTAGGAGCTCCTAAAATATGGGGAAAGCTTAAGTCTGAAGTTTTAACTAGATCAATCAATCCGTCTGGACTGTACAGAGTCTGAATTAAGTGACAAATATTTTTTTTTTGTTAGTAGTCGTCATTTCCGTCGTCATATGGACCGATATTATTGATCAACCTTCTTCAAAATTGATTTACCTTCTTTCCAGTTCTTAATAGTTTTTCTCATAATTAACATACTTTCAAGATATTTGTGTCAAATCGGAGTGAAGTTTATGCCAAAATAACAAAATATACACTGTGTGCTCTCCTATAAGTACTTAGAATTCAAAAATACTCAAATATTGAACTTTCATAATAATATTTGAAATTTTTCAATAAACACAAATATTTTTACACTACAAATAGCAAACATTTAATTTTTGAGAAAAGTTTTGAGTGAATTTTATAAAATGGAATTTTTACAACAAAACACATTACGAATCGCACAGAGATGATCGAAGTGGTTCTGACCTAGTGGTTCCTACCTTATTATGAAAGTTCAATATCTAAGTGTTTTTTTTCAAATCTAAGTACTTAAAGCACACAGTGTATATTTTGTTATTTCTTCATAAATTTCACTCCGATCAGAAACACAAAAAAGGTTCTATGGAAGATACCACTTTCGGTGAACTGATTATGGCGAAACATTACAAGGACCTCTTATTTCCGAAAAAAGCTTAAGAATGAAGTTTCAAAAACGAAAAAGGTTTTTACGAAAGCTCTAATTTATGAAAAACCTTAAGTATGAAGTTTCATCCCAATCAACCAATCCGTATGGATTGTAGAGAACCAACAGATTTTTAGTATACACGGAACCACATACGCACGTACAGAGTTTTTTAAAAAAATATTTTTATCGATTTAGCGAATGGTAAAACTGCAAAAATCTCGAGATTACAATTTTTCATAATTACTTTACTTTATTTTACTACGTAGAAGAAAGTAATATGCTAATCAACCCACATTGATTTTGTAAAATTTGTATTTTACCGTTCGCGATTTTCCACATCTACACGAGGTTTTGCGGGTTGGTATAATAGTGAAATGTTAGATACTGTTAAAGTTAGCCGAAAGTTTCCAGCCGAAAGATAATGCAGGTAGTGTCTTGAATACAGTAAAAATCAGTCATGAACTCGAATTTAGGAGAATTTAGGATCAGGTTACATCATTCGGGTGAAGGAGAAATTATTTCAGTTTATAGAAATTTAAAAATCGATAGGGGCGAGAGTATAAACAGAGTTTAAAAATAGTCAAGACACTATCTGCATTATCTTTCGGCTGGAATGTTTCGGCTAACTTTAACAAGGTAATGTTAGAATATATTTCTTCATAAAAAAATCAACAGAAATCAGAACAGTTCAATTTTATGTTACCGCACGTAGTCTGGAGATGTATTTTTGAGTCCATAGCCAGTTTTAGGATACAGTAGGGACGATAAGTTCTTGCAGCATTTCAATAATAATTTTTCACCTGCGCTTGATCGGAGATTCATGAATTAATTTGCTGAAAACAGAATTATTGCTTGTTTCGGAATAATCGAAATGAGAGAAAAGCATCTGACATGAACATCACAACGGTCTAAACTGCCTAACTAAGGCGTTTTGACTTTTTTCGGACCTTTTATATAATACGACATACACGCATCCCCGATAGAATAATAAACTAATAATTTCTCACAAGTTCCCAAAAAAGAACAATTCCGACGCTCAGAACCTTTCAATCAATGTGTCATTTAATTGCAGCACCACAACGGTAGATTTGAAAACACTGAGGCGCTTCAGCCAAATTTGCGACATTACCCAACACTTTTTCAATGATATGCGAGACGAGTTTGTTCTGTAATAAACTAAAAATTTTAAACCTTTTATAAACGTGGATCATTAACATCAAAGTAAAATTGAGACATTGACTTCGAGTCATTTTAGAAGAACAGAATTGTTAAGCTTGGGCCATTTCGTAAGACAGATCAGAAACTATCTACAACAATTAGTAAAAGTATTACGTCATACTGAGGGTAATTATATGATTAAGACACATTTGTTCTTAACTTGCCTCACATAACGAATTTTTGATTATTGAAGAAGTTCGATCCAAAATGGTGCAAACTATAGAACTCTTTTACTCGTCGCTCGTAATCCATTTTTTTCAATAAGCGGAAACATTGCTCTAGCCATTATCTAGCCAGTGAAATGGTATACATATTTCGGTTAAGAACATCTGCCTATGGTCTAATCCTTCCAAAGAGGTTTTATCCACATCGTAAACTAATGTACATGTAATCATTGTTTGTAAAGATGATGATGATGTTCCAAAATGTTGAAAAAACTATTGCTCCAATTATACGAAATGAGAAGATGATGATATTGTAAATTTAATTAAAGATGATTCAGGAAATAAAAGCCACACTATTGAACTATTGAACACTACTTGAATTATAAAGGCCAAATTTATTTATTTTTTAATAAACGAACTAACACACTGTATATTTTTTACTTTTAATGTTAACTTGTCGCTAATTTGTAATCGAATGACTATGATTTAATTTTACAATAAATATTTTACATATTATACGTTAATATATAACTGTCACGTTTGAATTGTATAATTAATGTAGAATGTAACTTTGAATATAAAAATGTACTAATATTAAATAAAGTACTAGTACGATATACTACGTAACTAATTATATTATAGAACGCACCCATCGTGCTACTATTCTAGTACTACAACATGACATAATGGACATAATGACAGTTAAGTCGACAGTTTGTTTTACACAGTGAATTTTGCAAGAATGTCAAAAGATAAGTATAAATTATATAAAATAAATGTTTAACAATATAAAATTATTAATTAGTTTCTTAATTTTAGATATACATAGTTATTATTTGGTTTAATTTTACAAAGTTGGTAAGTATGTGAATATAAGTAATTTTCTTGTTTTGGTTTAATTTTAGGTACAGCTGAGGATGATACCGTAGCACTTGGAGTTGCAAATAACTGTGTGTTGGTTTGTTTACAAACATTTAATAAATCTTTGAGTAAACCAGCTGTTATTTGTTTGTTTTATTTTAGAGTTTCGCTAACAATCATACCGCCTCCTTCAATACTCCTTTCTTGGGGGTTGCGTCTCGTAAAGGTTTAAAACTAGAACCATCCCGAATCATCACATCATAATTCACCCAACTTATACTACGTTGTAATTCTTGTTTATGTATCTTTTAATGATATGTAGCTTCAGGATATAACTCTATAAACATTTACATAAATAATTTATAATATGTACGAGTACGAGTACATAACATAATTATTTTTCCGCATTTTATGGATTTTCAACGTGTACGACGGAAAAATTCTCACCTGGGAACAAATCAGCATAATTAATTTTTATATTTACGTATATACTCAACCCTTTATATAACGAACCGCGATGGAACGGTAGAATATATATCGTGTATAAAGGTGCTATCATATGCACATAAATATCTATCATGTGTTAAAAACAATTTTAATTTGTAATTATAATTTCTAAGCATTCTAAACATTATGCTTGTCATCCAAGATTTATGTAGAAATTTTTTGCTTTTATTTTTTTTTTGGGGGTAACAAGGAGACGAGGAACATACAAAATTTATATGAAGCAATGATCGTCCCCAATTTTTATTTTTGGCACGCTAACAAGCACAAGCATATAGTGTTACACACACTTGTGTATCTGCAGATTTCAATATGAATTGTTTTAGAGTTTGCTGACGCAAAATGATTTTTGACAATACAATAATAATGATTATTATTATGATGTTCTATTTATGTTGTATGTATGTTTTATGTTATTTTCATAATATATGTAATATTATTTTTATGTATAAAACTTTGTTTATATACAAAATAATAGATTTAAAATGATAAGAAGTTGTCTTGAAATAATCATGACAATTATTTTGCCATAAGGTGGGTGAGTAACTGGTATGGAGGGTGTGTACTGATTGGAATAATTTTGTTTTGAAAAATTCAATATGTGTATGTAATTGTAGAAATGTAATGGAATGTTTAGAATTTCGAGATTGTTATCAATGTCGTCAGCATTGTTGTTGAAAAATTGTGATTTAGTCGTATTCACTCGTATAGGGTCAGGTATGCATATAAAGTTACCCCAGCATTCTATGCCAAAAAACAAAAATGTTTATCAGACAACCCTGACATACTCATAACTAATTTGCTCCTGGGTGAAGTTAGCCCACCCCAGAAATTAAACCAAGAGTTAACAAATAAATTTATTAAATTCGCCAAGAATTAGCATGTTTATTAAATAAAGCTGATCGAATACTAACTCTAAAGTACCATAAATCTGTAAAATTCTGAGACGCGTATATTGATGGAAAATTACAGGTCAAATAAGAACAAAATCGTTCCGTAGCAAGTTGCCGCAGGTGAACTCTATTGCATGGCTAGGAATTCTATTGATTTTTATGTAAATTTTCGTCCATCAGAATCAAGAACCGCACGGGCCATTGTATGGACGGTGCGAACGCTAACGCTTTCTCGTTTCAAGTGGTGGCCAAACTGGAGCACAACAACTGTTCCACTATTAATACAATTTTTATTTAGGCACACTGTCGGTGACCAAAATGAAGCTATATGAAGTTGCCCAAGATTCTAGCCCAAAAAATGGCGGATTTAAAAATTGCAACACTAATGCAAGAGTCCTGAAAAAATAAAACTATCGTGATAGAAAAAATTAAAATACAAAAATGATAATTCTTTAAAAAAGTTGTTGTGGTTCCTTATGTACTTGAAGTTGGTCCAAAAATGTTAACCCCAAAACTATTAAGGTACTGTAAAATATCCGAACATTTACTGCATCAAGTATTTGTCAAATATTTTGCATTTTCGATATGTTAAATCACAACTTATTCTGTTATCATAGCAAAACCGCCATATTTTAATGTCAGCCCAAAAAAAAATATATGTCGTAAAACTATCAAAGCCTCTTGATAGTTAACACAATTCTATCAAATCAAAACTGAAAAATTAACGAAATAAATAATACATTTTAGTTCCCTAGCGGTTTATTTTGAAACTTAACTTTTGACTATAATTAGAGCTTATGTTAAAGTATATACAACAGAGCATTAAAAGACAAAAACATTTGTTGGGAAATCGGAGGTTTAATCATTCAACGAAATATGTAATTTTTTTTAATTCTGTATTGGATTAATTTGAGTATGGCCCCTGAATATAAATAAATTAGATAATAGATACATCAGAGCATTAAACTCAAATTAATTCAACACAGAATTAAAATCAATGACATATTTCGTTGAATGGTACTATCATCGGAATAATGACTATGGAGAGCCCCTTAAACCTCCGATTCCCCAACAAATGTGTGTGTCGTTTAATGCTCTGATTTGTCCATTGACGCTAAAGCTATTCATATTCAAGGGCCATACTCCGATACAGAATTAAAATCAATTACATATTTCGTTGCATGATGCTATTATCAGGATAAAGACTACGGTGATTAATTAAGCCTCTGGATTCTGCAAAAAATGTTTATGTAGTATAATGCTCTGATGTATATCCTTAAACTTAAAAGCCATTTTTATTCAGGAGTCATACGCATAAATTAATCAGATACTGAATTAAATTTAATTTACATATTTCGTTTTATTTTACATTTTTGGGTTGACAGTGATAGTTTCGTTAATGGTAGTATCACGACAGATTTATTTTGAGCTGGCATTAAAACATGGTGGGTTTTCTTTCGTTGATAGAATAATTTTTGTGTTGGTATATAGAAAATAGAATCTTTTTAAACAAAGTCTGTATATTTTAGTATTGCCATCGATTTTTTTTCGGTTAGAACTTGGCCCAAATACTTGGTATAAATTACCAAAAATATTCTAGAATTATTTATTTATGAATCCCAGAACTGTTGGATTGGCTCCCAAAATTCTTACATTATATTTATATTGGTATCACTGTTTACCTTAGTTTTTTAAATATAGGTCAAGTACTTCTTTCTTGTAAAATGAATGTGGAATATTTAGACAGCGACGAGCTTTTAATCGAATGTGAATATCGAAAGGCTCCCGTCGAGTCTTATCATAAAGAGGCCGTTCCTTTGAGAAATTAGATGATAGAAAAACCTAGATGGAATGATTTTGTATCCTAGATGGAATGATTTTGAAGAAGTACAGACATGTTTTCAAAAGTTGGAAGGTGTCAAATATTTGTTTCGCCAAATAAGAAATGGAGTTATTCCAGCAGACGAACACTTGCCAGTTGTGTGATCCCATCCGATCTACACCTCTTTACAAAAAACAATGTATGAGATGATGTTAGCAGTTAAGTATTTGTGGGAAATAGGAAAATTCATTCAAGTAACCGATAATTTACCGATAAGGACCGATAAGGAGTGGCGAGATACCTACATTATTTGAAAATAATTTCTGATGAATCGAAAGCTATATTAGATCTGGAAAAAATTCTACATAACCAAAACTAATTGCACTCGAACCCTTCGCAAAGGAATCATTTTAAGGATGAACGAACATGTAAGCAGTGTGCACGGAAAGATAAAAATTAGAATTTTAAGGTCACACAAGAGCAATATTAAACGGTCTCTTAAACAATGAACAATTTCCGTTATACGTAATTCTCTCCTATCTTCCACCGTTTACGAGATAAAAACTTGACATTTATTAAAAAACTCACAATGTTTACGTTAATCGCAAATACAACCCATTAGATTTATAAGAGAAAAAAGAAACACTCAAATGGAAATATCTTCTTAAATATCCGAAACAAGGGGCGGTATGTTGTACCATAACTTTGAACCGAAATTCGAACAAACTCGAAAGACGGTATGTTGTATCATTTTCGAATCGCGATAAATGATAAAGTTTCATCATTTAAAACCAAAGTAATAATAAATGTAGCTGACATTTCATTCTAGAAAAGTATTGCAAGATTAAAAAACGATGAAAGTCGAAAATGATACAACTTTCACTTTTTCGATTCGACTTCTTTCGATTATAAGTGATGGTACAACATACCGCCCCAGGACTACTTTCGTGAAATTTTAATTTAGAATCTTTTCGTTCTTATTTTAGGTAAATGTTGTTGTCTCTTTCAAATTATTTGCATAAAAAAACGAATAAGTCAGTATGAAAGAATGGTAAAACCGATTTCGACCAAAAAAACCACTGAAACTTCAAACATTTAGTGTTTAATTCACAAACTGACGAATATAAAATGGTATTCCCAAAATGTAAATGCTCTTCGCACGGAAGGTTTAATCAAAATGAGATAGCTCCGTAATAGAAAAAAAAGTTTCTTTATGTTGAACCAATGTCTTCTCCGACTCTAGCGACAACTCTTTAGAAATAGTTACAATCACCATATCGGAATTACTTTTATGGATTTGCAAGATTTTAGATATTTTATTGATTGTTTTAATCGATAAAATTTTCGTTTGGTTCCTAACCTAAGTTCGCTTTCGGGAACTTGCCACTTAAAGATTTTTTTCTAATTTGGCCTGAAATGAAATACTAGAGTACACATCTCAAAATTAGGTAGCTGATCTGAGATATTCTTAGTTTTGGCGAAATAGTTTTAGATTTATCGGTGAAAAATTTGAAGCTGATTGTGGGTGGCATTTCCACGCAACTTCTCATGGAAAGGGACAATACGATGGAGTAGGAGGTACTATTAAGATAATGGCGTCCAGACAAATATGATGGTAAAATAATCAATGCAAAATAATATTACAAATGGACTAAAACCTTGAAAAGCGGTATGATTTTTTAATTTGGTTCTGAAATTGAATATACATCAAAACAAATCTAACGAGCAAGTTAGGTTCGAGAATTTGAGAACAGTAAAATGCACTCTCGATTTTTAAGCCGGTACACCTGCAAGAGAAGGCTACTTAAAATGTAAATAATATTCAAATATTGAAGATTATCTAACATGCAAATTTTAACAGTGTGAATATCTTCTTTTGTGTTTCTTTATTTTGTAATAATTTTTTTTACA
Source organism: Nephrotoma flavescens (assembly GCA_932526605.1). Classification (NCBI taxonomy): domain Eukaryota; kingdom Metazoa; phylum Arthropoda; class Insecta; order Diptera; family Tipulidae; genus Nephrotoma; species Nephrotoma flavescens. The sequence continues at coordinate 225,754,222 of OW052222.1, read as the reverse complement.
ATCAATATTTTTTGTTTAAATTTTATTTTGAATCAGAAAATCGAGTAGACTTGTCGTTTCTAAACAGATTTTGAAAACAAAATTATTCATAGCCAACTTTTTGATATGTCCTTTAAAATTAAATGACGAAAATTATAAAAAAATTCTCAATCATAATTGATATAAATTAAAAAAAAAAATAACAAAAATAGAGAATTTCTAAATGGGTAGATCGTCATGCAAAAACAAAAAATCTTGCTCCTAAATTTGGTAGTATATTCAATAGATTCCAAAACAACTTCGACAACTAACTTAAAATTTAATGGTATTCAGGTAATGTAATATACACATTTGTATATGTTTATATAGGCTGCATTCAACACCTGTTAGCGTTTTCGCAAAAAATTTCAAATTTCATTCGGAATAAAATCAACAGGCAAGGTATGATTACTACATGTCGTTTATACCGCCTTTCGGAATCGAAACGCTATAAAATATACCTGCCCGAATCACAGAAACGTCAGCCACATGCATTGCTCGTACGATCGCTCACGTCTGCAACCTTTAGTGATTGATCGTAAAATTACGGATCACCATTTAATTTTTATTTTATTTATAGTGCCGGCCAAATTCCATCTTTTGCCTGATAGTTATAAAAAACGAACGGGATTGAAGCTCTACCTGAACCGCAAATGTTTGGTAAAACATAAAGTCAAAAATTAATAATTACATATGTCATCGCTAATTGCAAGAAGTCGATGGTTATCCAAATACTGCAGTTCCTCGCGGAGTTCGTGCATTTTAGGAGTGTGATCGGTTAAGAATTGATCGCGTTCCGTCCCAGGTGGCCATATTCTAAAATTTCTTCAGAAAATCGTTTAAGATTTCCATTTCCATCAAGCATACCCAAACCCATCATAATCGGTTAAGATGTGATTGAGTTCCATCCCAGGTGGTCATATTTCAGAATTTCTTTCCATAATCATTTAAAAATCCTATTTCCATCCAGCATACCCAATCCCATCACAATCGGTTTAGTGTAGGTCGAGTTCCGTCCCAGGTGGCCGTATTCCAGAACTTCTACCAAAAACTATTTAAGAATCCCATTTCCATCCAACATACCCAATCCCATCATAGTCGGTTAAGAGTTGATTGAGTTCCATCCCAGGTGTGGCCATACTCCAGAAATTTTTTCAATAATAATTTAAGATTCCTATTTCCATCCAGCATACCCAATCTCATCATAATCGGTTAAGAATTGAGTTCCAGCCCAAGTAGCCATATTCTAGAATTTCTTCCCATAATCATTTAAGAATCCCATTTCTATTCAGCATACCCAAGTCCAACATAATCGGCTAAGAAATGCCTGAGTTCCGTCCCAGATTAAATTCGATCGTTTTCGAAGTTTTTCTGTATAATATTTTACATTAAAATGTCACGTAAACAACGCAACAAGTTAACACAACACTTTAACGCAAGTTATAACAAAACAGTATTTAACGCAGCGTGTAACATGAACCCAAAACAAGTTCAGTAAATGTTTTACCAAACACAAAAAACATTAGGAAATCCGAAAATCAATATTTCTTAACCAAAATATCCTTAACGAACAGAGAGAAATCTGTTTCTCACCAATTACAGATCAAGCTCTTTTCTATTCTCACGTTCGTAAAAAGTAGACTAATACGTCGGGTGATTAAATGTACTTCAATATACCTTAAATTTTGTTACTCAGCCGATGATGTTACTCAGCCTACCTGTTATCCTCTTCTCTCTTTTTTATTAACATTTCCGTACGACTAACAGTTAGTTGATTAATTTTTATTGCCTATTTTTTGTCCCTCCTTCTTTTATTTAATTTTTGTTTTTTTTTTTTTACTTTTACATATCATACTCTTGATGATGAGCTAACAAGTCGAAATCGATCAAGTGACTTTTTAAACTTTTTGAACAAAAAATTTTTTAATTAAAATATTCAAAAATCTAATTTTTGCGAATGAAAAAACAAAAGTTTAATAAAATGTGTTTATTAAGTGTAAAAAACAAATAGTGTAAAGAAAATTAGGTATAAATTATGCGAAGATTTTGCCCAACATGGACGTCCCACAGTCCGCGTTCAGCGGTTACATTGGATGCGACTCAGTACGAAACTTTATTCTCACCAACTCGTAAGTAATTCAGTCGCTCACATTCATAAGCTAAAGTATTTACATTTTACGCAATTGTAGTCACACAAAAAAATAAAAGGTTACCACAACACTGAATCGGTGTTACATAGTGTTCCACCGATCGGGTATTTATAATTTGAATTAAATCGGATGTTATAATAAAAATGACCATATATATTTTTACAAAATATATTTTTCGGAGTTTATTTATCTTAACCCCAATTTTATTCTAATAACAGCACCGATGAAAGTTATATAATCACACCGAATTTGTTTATAAATTATATCCAATAAAATATATAATTATTATATTAACACCAATTTGATGAACTTCGTAACACCTCTTTTATCTTTTCGAAATATTCTCTTGGATATTTTTAAAGACCCAAATTGAGTATTTTTGAAGAAAAAAAATAACATAATTTTAATTTTAGTATTCTTTTTAATTTTATTTAGTAAATAATATGGTTTAAAATTTATTTCTTTTTAAAGTTCAATTTTGCTTTTAATAGTATAGGTTTTTCTAACACACCCAAAATTAAATTCAAAATAAAATTAATTATTAAAATTAAAACAAAAAAATAAATTCAAAGTGGCTTAAAAAATTAGCAGCCTACAATATTTTTTAAATCCATTAATTTTGCATGAACTGTGCCTTATTCGTAATTAGAAATTAATCCGACAAATTTATACTTTTAACGTGGGAAATTTAAATGTAATTTTTGGCCAAATACGAGTTGTATGGATATGTCCGGCCTAGGGCCCAATTTCGCAAAGTTACCACGGTAACGATTTTATTCTAACTTTTCTTAAAGTAAGGCAGGAGTGTGACGATCTCAAAAACACATAGCCTTAAACCGTCAAATTTATATTTTTATCGTGCTAAGTACCTTTATCATGTCTAATGTAATTTTATTTCGTACAAATACATGTTCTATTTATATAACGTTTACCTGGCTAAAATTCTCATATTTTAAAAGTAATGACTTTTATTTTTGTTTTTTACGTGATAATTAAAAAATTCTGGGCTGGGCTAACTTCACCAATTACAAATTATCATGAATCAATTTTAACAAATTCTGGGCAAAACTCACACAAGAGCAAATGGGGTTTTTATTGATTAGTGTTGCCTGATGATTTTTTTTTATTTTCTGGGATAGAATCGTGGATAACTTCACATATGTACAAAACCTAATGTATTGCAAAAAATTAATTATGCAATCGATTTTGTATTGGATTCGTACGTACAACTGTATTTGGTACAACTGATAAAAATACAATTTTGTTCGCATTTAAATACATACCGTAATTGGTGAAAATTTGTACAAAATAAGCGTAAGTAGTGTAACATTTTAACTTATGAATTTGTCCGACTGAATTTCTTACGAATTGGTGAGAATAATACATTTTCGTACTGAATCGCATTCAATGTAACCATAGCTTAATTTATCTTTTCAGAAAAAGCTCATTTTCACCTCAACGGATACGTTAATAAACAAAACTGTCACATTTCACTAAAAATCCCTATGTTATTCATGAACAACCAATTTTTCCTAAACAAAAGTTATTGTTTGGTGTGGATTGTGGGCTGGTGGCATCAGTGGATCTTATTTCATCAGAAATGAACGTTAAGATGCAGTAATAGTGAATAGTGTGCGCCACCTGGCATGTTAACTTAATCTTTGTGGCCAAAATTGGATGAAATTGGTTTAGAGGATCTTTGGTTTCAACAAAGCAGTGCCACACGCCACAGAAATCGTGAAAAACTCGACTTATTGCAACCAATTGCCCACCAAGATCTTGCGATTTGACATCGAAACATTGGTTTCTTTGGTTTTTCTTAAAGTAGAGATCTACAAAAAATGTAAATATAAACACTTTCCATTTCTTAAAGTAATTATAAACAAGTTGTATATAAAGTTTTGGAACTAGCGGAATTGCAAATTGGGAGTTGTATGTAAGCGGTGAGCTGACGGGACCAGTATAGCTAGTACAGGGTGAATAATACCAAGACGCTCTCGATTTAAAAGCTCACCAGTCACCATCCAACTAACAAAAAAGTTTTAATTCAAAACTATCCTGACCTGACATCCTTCTCCAAAATCATGGTAGAAGAGGACAATGGACAGAAAGTTATCATGTCAGTTCTCAAGCACCATCGCTAACGTTTTCACCATAAATAATGAACTCATCGAGCCGAGGTTACCAAGCCGTTTTAGCCCAATTTAAATTATTTCAATCAAAAAAATCGGTTTTCTCATCAGACTGCAGTGACCAAACTACAAAACTATTGAAAATACTTACTTACATACAAAGTATAACCACAATGCCTTAGAGAATTATTATGCTTGGCTACGAAATTGTTAACCCCTTCGTAACCTAGAAATTTTTTGTTGCATATTTTTGTTGCAATACAAATCGCATGATTTGTATTTGAAATTTTATGTTATTCTGGGTGAAAGTGATACCTCACCTCGATGTAAAAGCAATATCTGGCCATCACCCAGAATAATAAGAGATTAATTCGGCAAAAGTTACTTTTAATGAACTAGTAGATTACGATTGGTGGGATCTACGAGAGTGAGAACAAGTTGAAGCGTGATTTAATTCTTTCTACATACAAAATTTATGAAAACAAAAATTTGTTCTACTTAAAAACTGATTGTATCTCAACAATATACATAAATAGCATACTTTAGCATAAACATTATATATATGGTATATTATATTATTTACTCAACATTCATTTTAAAACAATTTTAGCAAACCCAAAATGTTACTTTATAATATTTTACGGTACTACTTCCATTATTTCATATTCCTTCCGCGAGTAGCGCTAGATATAACTTTAAACCTTTTCTTGTGTTGGTCCGATGCAGAAAAAATGTGTGAATTAGTGCTAAAACCATTTTCCTAACTCGAAGAAACTGGGCATTTTTCTTTATTATTTAAATAACAGTTCTATTTTCATGCAGCACACCATATACAAATTAATTAGACGCACACATTATTCCCGAGAGGACTCATATACATAATACAGTCATGATTAACATATTTATTATAGTAAAAGCAACAATACCATATCATGGCTAATAAAAATTATTTAAAGTAATGATAGTGATAAAGAACAACTGATATTGTTGGTATAATATACGGAAGATTAGTGTACAGAAGAATTATCACACGTTGACATAAAACCATTCACCATAATTACGCCAACAACTTTTATAATGCACGAGTCTATTATGCGCTATCGTATATAATTGCAAAAAAAAGTTCAAAAGGATAATGAGCGTAATGATCAAAAAAGCTTAATAGTTTTTTTTTGTTTAAAGCTTATACACGAGCACATAAAGTAATAAAATATTGAAGCTCTAGCTTTTAGAGTACTTTGAACGTATTTTGTAAACGTTTTAAAGTATTACAAAAAAAAAATTGATTGAAGCTCTGTAATCGTTGTGCACACAAAAAAAAGCTTATAAAATATAAAAGTTTGTTGCATTTTAAGTAACCGCATACATACGAGTATACATATAAACGGAAGCTCTGTGTAGAGTGAACATGTATATCCATTAAGGCAAAATAATTTTTTGTATATATGCACTTAACAAGCATTTTTTGCACTTATTGTATTATGCTGGGTACATTTCCTAATTCCCAGTCACTTATTCACGAAAATATAGCAGTAAGTGTTAAATATACAAAACTAGTTTGTTCATGCTGTGGTACGATGAACAAAGATATTAAATCGTGGAAAACATAAACAATGAACAAAGTGCGAGGGTTATTTAATCCGTCATTAAAAATTTAGTTGTCAGTGATCGAGATAAATATCAAATTCGTTATAAATACGGTCATTTACGCTTCAGATGCTAAGTAGCAGAAAGATGAGATTTTTAAGTTTGAAAAATTGGATTTCTCACCAAGTAACAACTACTATATTGTGCAAGTTGATATTTGTTAGTTTTGGTACTCAAACCGATACAAAGATTAAGATAGTAGTGTGGGTGAACTTTAAGTATGGTTTGAAAACATTTGTCTGGAGTTCTTTTAGCTGATTTTTTTTTAAAAATAACTGCTGCTTCACCAATAATTTTAGCAAAACACATTTTATTTTGTTCACTAATTTTTCACTGCTTCCTTGCACTCTTTGTTTTACTGACAACTTCAAAATTGGAGATAGAAAGATTGAGCACATAAGAACTTCTTTGTTGTGTATCCGACAATAAATATTGCTATAAATATATGATTTTTGTATTCAAATATCGGCATTTGTTTTCGATTTTTTCTGACGGTCCCACACGACTTAATGTTGCAAATTTAGGGAATTAAAAAAATTGTCGATATAAATTTTGATATCCAGTCCAGACATATCCTGAGTTAGTTGATTTACAACCATCTCTACCAAGGAATAGGTTGATTTATCCTTTTTTCTTCCAGTGTAAAATCGAATTGGTACAAATACCCATTTTTTGACCTACATCTACACCACATTTTAAATCCCCATCTAATGGGCTTACCTGGAAATGCATAATTTTTGAGAAAAAAATCGCTTCTACTAGAGAAAACAATACTTACCTTTAACGTACTGTTTCATGATATTATGCCTTTTAAATTTAATCATGTGCTCGTCAATCGATTGAGCTTTTGAGGAGGAGTATGCTTTTGAAAATGCGGCATTGAAATGCTCAGTTATTGGTCGAACTTTATATGCCCGATCAAAATGACTTCTGTACATATTATTCGCACCAAATGTAATTTTTTCGATTTTTTGCGCCGTTTCATTCCCATCCAAGGGTGCAAAAATTGTCGATTTGCCAGGAAGAGGACCATATTTATTCAAGATTCATGGCACCACTTATCATCAAATGTCTCAATTGCAAACAATAAACGACCAAGCACCTCATTTCGCCCAGCTTTATGTACTTGATAATACACAAGCTACTAATGTGCATCAGAAACACGCCGCAAATGATAACTGTCGCCGTGATATTTTGGACAAGATTGATCGCTTTTTCGTGCACACAATAGATTATCACAAAGTTATCAACTGATACGAGATGTTGGAGCACAAGAGACTGCACGCGCAAAGCAGAAGAAGATCCTCGAATTGTGAGCATTTCATTTATAGGTCTATTATAAATCTCACTTACTCGTCACCGGGTGAAGAGTCGTCACTATAATTCTATTTTGCTATTATGATTTTCGCAGTGAGCGAGTGATCGTCACATGCGCGTCGCTTGGCGATTCGAAATCACCACATACAATTATTGGTATTATAATTCTCACAGTGAGCGAGTCTAATGCCATATATGCTCACCTAAAATATAGTGGTGAGAGTCAAGGGACAAAGTATTTTTGGAAATATAATATTTTATTAATATTTTAACATTAAAATAATTAATTTATATTTTTCATATAAGGAATAAACTGAAAACTGCCACATCTCAACAATTTATCAAACTTGTTGAAGAAATGGAAAAAACCAGGATATTTCCCGAGGATTACAAGATGTTGGAAAAACCACATTTCGTGGATTTCCAGATGTTGGATGTCTCGAATCTACGTATTTTACACGTACAAAAATATCTTTTCATGAAAATTATTTGTAAACAACTAAAACTTTTTTTCATTACTATATGGTTTCCATAACGACAAATAACAAACTCTAAAAAATACAAGAATCCACATACGACGCCGCAAATAACGGCTCGCCAAAATAAAAGGGAGAATCACAATCATAATAGACACATTAGACGCGATCGTTAATTGAATCAGTGAAGAAACAATTTGCCAATATCCAATGAAATTGCGATGATATTCGTAAATGCTGATGGTGAATCGCAATTTAATCGTGACGTCCATATTTACCCGATTAACCCTGAAGATCCCTATCAACAGTTCATTAACATCAATATTCTCAGTCCAAACTTGAATCGGATGTCTTATGCAATACTTCTTCGATATATGGAAAGCCAGGCTGGCATCCCAATTGGCAGTGTGGCGGTTACAGTGGTGCAAAATTATATCCAGTTCGTAAAAATAACAGTATGCTCTAATTTAAGGTTACATTGACAGCAATACGAAGTGACTTCAATACAATCATGAACGCAGGAAAACTCACACAGCAATGGCTGGTTGACTCACATTTGCAGGTAGAAGGAAATAATCTCAACTACATTCGTCAAAATGGTGTCGCTGATCACGTCGCAAGTTTAGCGCAAAATGAACACATTGCAGCCGGCGTTTCTGTAATTCTGCCATCAACTTTTGAAGGTTGACCTCGCAACATGCGAGAGCGATACTGTGATGCAATTTTCGCAAAATGGGAACCACCTGACCTTTTCGTTACATTTACTGCAAATCCGAGTTGGAAGGAAATCACAGCAAATGTAAGACCAGGAGAAAATGCTTCCGATCGTCCCGATTTAGTTACTCGAGTTTACAAGATCAAGTTAAATGATCTCGTTAATGATTTAGTCAGAGTTGGAATTCTTGGAAATCAATTGCTCATGTTTATACAATCGAGTTTCTAAAGAGAGGTCTTCCTCGAAGGATTGAAATTCCACCGACAGCTGCTTCATTGACTACAAGGTCATCGATAGAACGTCCAACACTACGCGAAATTGTACTTAAATGCATGCTCCATGGTCCTTGCTGCAGTGCACACACAAATGCACCGTGCATGAAAGACGGAAAATGTTCGAAAACATTTCCTAAGGATTTTGTTACAGGCTGGCTACTGCCAACCTGCAGATTTCACTTAAACACATGCAGAGGCCTCCACGGTGATATTTTGCCGGCTAAGTTCTCAGCGAGAATTGCTAGGGTCGTGGGGTTTGAGGCTTACATGGTTCCTGGCTTACACCGTGATTAAATACAGAAAGTTGGGGAAACGCAAATAATAATAAAACCGATGTTCCGCCGAAACTCGTCGGCCGGAACCTGAGGAACGAACCGAATAATCAAAATAAATTATAATAATAATAACGGTAGAGGTGCCTTGGTGCGCGCATTCATCCGATTCAAACGGGGCCAAGCCCTGGTTACGGAATTGGATGCGGGCACCAAGGGACCGCAAACACTAAACCGACACAGAGGGAGTCTCCGCTCCCATCACACCACACCGAAAAAAATTAAATATTCATTTTATTTAAAAAAAAACCACCGAAAAAAAAACAACTTCCCCCTCCACCCGCACCACGATAAGGAGAGAATGAGAGAGAGAGAGAGGAACAATGCGCACCGAGCGTGCACCCGCTGTGCGGCGCTCGATCACAAAATATTTGAAAATTTAAAAATATATAAAAAAAATAAAATCAAAAAATTAAAAATATAAATAAAAAAATGGTACCTTACTATATGTATATATATATATAATGTTAATGTTGCGGCCTTGTGCGGCCGTCATGCCACAGGGTCGCCGCCCCGGACCGTTGCGGCTTTGGTGCCGTTACTGTTGAACTACCGTAACTGATGCGGCCGACCACCGATAAAAATATAATAAATCCAACAATAGCCGGTTGGCTACCGTTACTAAAAAAAAATAAAAGAGTGGCCTCAACTGGCCACCCGTATCGATGCGACCTTGTGCGGTCGTGCGTGGCGGGGCCTTTCCCCGAATATAAAATAAACCAAAAATAAACACAAATGGCCGGCTGGCCACCCGTCGATAAATGTGTTGGCCTTGACTGGCCGCCAAAATAGGTTGGGCGTTGCCTCGCCCGGTTCGACGCTCTTCGTCGCCTTATTATCGCCGCCGCTGTACCGCCCGGCACAGGTGCTACGCCTTTACAAATAAAATGCGCCGCCCGTTGATTACTCGCAACACACGTTGTTTTTGCTGTACCCGTTAATAATTTTTTTTTTACTGCTACCCGGTTCCGTATGATTGCAAGCGTCCTGAATGCACTTCTACAGCTACTGCCCACCAATAATAAAGTAGGGATCGAATTTTCCTACTACGTAGCACTACGCAGTGTCGTTTTATTTTTCCACTTCAAAACCAATATTTCACAAAAAAAACTATTCACAAAATAAATTTTTGTAATGGCAGCGTTATAATCAATCCGCCCTTTCTCATAGGCAACAGCGCGAGAAAAAAAACTGCGCTTTACACACACGGTCTATTAAAATTTTTTTTCCCGGAATTCAAACAAAACGAAATCACTATTTTAAATGTTTTATATTTCTGTTTTATTTTTATAATGGATATAATTTTGTTTTTTTGTATTTTAACTATATACAAAACTGCGCGTGTACAATAAACATGTTGTCACATCGCCTTTCAAAACTCAAAACATTTTTTTTTATTTTTATATAACCCAAAAAATTTCTAACCAAAAAAATGACACTTCTTATCAAAAATCACCAACTGAATGAATTTACTCAAAAAAATTCGAGCGTCGCACATACGACGCGCAAAACATTCCAGAAAAATTATCTTTCTTCTCTGTTTCTCGTTTATATCAATTCGCATTGATATAAACGAGAGGCATATAAGAAAAACATTCTTATGGAATGTTTTGCTTGACACACACTCGATACGCATTGTTCTCTCTTTCCAACCTCTTTCTCACCCTCGCGCCACCTTACAAAAGGTACGTACAACACAACATCCACAAAAGTGGGGACAACAACCAACACTGAGAAAACATAGCAAGTGGAGGCACAAACCAAATGGAATAAAATACAACACAGCGCTGGTCACGATTATGTAATCGTAACAAACGCTGTACCGTATTTTACTCCACTTGATCGATACGATTACACTTGTTATGATTACACAATCGTAACAATTTTAATGGGCAAACTCAACTCAACGTAACTGGATATCCTTTGTATCGAAGACGAGGTGGTGAGCAAGTAAGCGTGCGAGAAGTTTTAATGGATAGTTGAAATGTGGTGCCGTATAATCTGTTTCTAACTTGGGAATATAACGCTCACATCAATGTGGAATGCTCCACTTCTCTGCGATTCAAAAAATATATTTACAAATACATGTTCAAGGGAAATGATTGTTATACTGTCGCCATCACAATAAATGTTTAACCTGAGCTGCAATATACTGAGATTACAAATTTCATCGATCGCCGATATGTAAGTGCTCCTGATGCAATGTGGCGCCTGCGAGAGTTAGCAATGCACGATAGATCGCCTCTGTTATGAAACTGCCAGCTCACCTTCCAAATCAACAACGAGTTGTTTTTGAAGTAGGAAAGACAAAGCTTGAATCTTGGTTTCTGCTTAACACAAAAGACGCAACTGCACGAGTTCACCTTTACTCCGATATCCCTTATCATTTTGTTTATAAGCGAGGTCAATGGCAAGATCGACATAGAGGACGCGAAAGGACAATAGCACGAATATATGTGGTGAGCATTAAGGATGAAGAACGCTGCTACTACATGTTCCTGGTGCAACAAGTTTTGAGATTTTACGTACGGTAGATGAAAATTTATGCGAAACATTTAAAGCGGTAGCGATCGCAAGGGGACTACTTGAGTCGGTGGAACATACTTGATGCCTAAGTAATTGCAAGAGATGTTCGCTTACATTTGTATTTTCTTCCAACCCGTTCAACCCCTCGCATTATGGCAGGATCATCTAGAAGATTTTATACTCGACTATACATGCTCTTCATGATATCAATTTTGTTTTCAAACAGCATGGAATGTCATGCGGTTCAATTCGTTTGCCTGTTTCAAGCGATAACCCATTCGAAGAAGATCTAATTTATGATCAAGAAGAAGAAGCACGATTGGCAGTCGAACAAATTTGAACGCTGAATCAAGCCCAGCTTGCGGCAAACATCAAAATTATGATTGCAGTTGAACATATCCAGCAGAATATTATAAGCTCTTTTTTATCGATGGTCCCGGTGGCCCAGGCAAGACCTTATTATACACAACTTTAATGGTAAACTTTCGAGGTGAAGGAAAAATTGTACTAACATTTGCAACAACCGGAATAACAGTAACTTTACTTAAGAGAGGACGCACGATTTAAAGTGGATTTTATAGCTTCCAGTGCCACTTCTTGACAACTCAATCTCAGCAATGCGAATGACATCACCAGAAGCTGCAGTTTTTCGTGAGGTTGCTGTTTTTTTTATCGTAGAAATTACAATGCTTCCTAAGAATGGTCTACGCTGCATTGATGATAAGCTCTTGCGAGAGGTGATGGGAAATGATCACAAGTCAAGATCTAATCAGTGTCATTTTTAATAATATTGAGCAAAGTCAACAGATGAGCTCTCAAAAAGAGTTATCGTTGCTCCAATGAATGCTCAGACGCTTGAGATGAATCGAAGATTAATCTACTTGATTCATGGCGATGCAGAAATTTACTACAGCGCAGATTCGTCAGTAAGCGAAGGTTCTAACGATGCACTCAACTTTCCTGTTAAATTCCTCAATGAACAGGATTCATCCGGCATGCCCCCTCACGTATTGCTTTTGAAAAACGGTGTTATCATAATGGTTCTACGATCCTAAGAAAGGTATGTGCAATGGAACGCGTTTAATTGTTGAACAGCTATCGCGAAACTTTATTAAGGCTAAAATCATTTCTGAGTGCAACAAAGGCAGTACGGTTCTAATCCCTCGAATTGATTTGGCATCTTCTGAGACCAATCTACACCATTTGTTTTGCGACGACGACAGTTTTCAATAATTCCGGCATACGCAATGAAGATAAACAAGGTGTAAGGCTAATCTTTTAATAACGTGGGAATTCATCTTCAGACGGTAGTGTTTTCCCATGGGCAATTGTATGTCGCTCTTTCCCACTCAAGAGATTCTCACCAAGTGAAAATAAGAATCGAAGATAATCCACAGCAGGGAAAGCGTCTCAACGATGACCGTTAATCTTCTCAAAATGTTGTTTTTAAAGAAATTCTGTAGTTTAATTTTTAATAAATATTGTTCGTACAAATAAATACAGTTGTTTTTGATTTTGTAATCTTACATGCGATCTATTGTAAAAATATTTATTTTTTCAAGTTCTGATTCAATGTCGCATTGTCACTTTCTATTGTAATTCTTTCGCCTTGGGGCCGGCTCAGAATCCAAATCACAACTTTCTGACACATTTTCGGTCGTTAATCTACAGTCGGGGTTGACATTTTCTAACATTAAATTAAATAGAAAATTGTTTAATTAAAAATAAATATTTAATTAAATTGAACGCATTTTATTTTACCTGATTGTATTTCAGCCGCATCAATTCCACTTGTTATTATTGCATCGATTGGCCGTGATCCTAAAAGGCGATCTAATATATCATAAAAACAAGTAGCGGTAGATGCACCACTACAATTATTTTTTTTTTCGTTGCGATGTATGCCTTTTTTAAATTTTTCCACTTATTTTCTAATTGTGCTTCATTTTTATCCTTGATGCCCCTGCTTATAAATTCGTCTACACAATTTTAAAAATTTGTTTTCGGCGATATTTTCTGCCATCAATTAATTTTATTATATTTTTTTCATCGATTAAATTTAATAATAACGCACATTGTTCTCCAGACCAAAATATTCGTGCTGACATTTTGAATTTTACCACTTTGAATATTCGTGTCACAATCGAACCGAAATATTTTCGTTGCCGCCATATTGAATCTCAACTCTACTCAATCGCACTAGTTTCGTCGAGCTCAAAATAATTTTACGAAAACTCAACTCTACCCTGTTTCCATGAACGCTAACTCCAACTCAAGCCACTTTCAACTCTGCATGGAAACTTTCAATCAGATAAATTTTATTCTATAGAGCAAATTCTATTTCAAATTTGAGAGCTTTTTACTTTTGGCCAAATAATAAAATTTGTTAAAATCTTTACCAAATTATTTGATTTCTGAAAGTATAAACCTTATTTATTTGTAAAGTATAATTTTAATCCTTAGAAAAGGACGGGCGTATAGTTATTCCGCAAAAGGATAGAAAAAGGATGGATTCATTCCTTTGGAACTATACGTCCATCGTTTTCTAAGGATTAACATTATAAAAACATGATGGATTCCTTCGTTTTATTTTTAACCGTGAAGACGTGATACCTCATGACATGGTTAAAGCCCAAAAATGTCCGCATTTCTGAGGGTTTAATTTGAAATTTAATTCCTTTTTGGCATCAATATAACTTACTTTTCTTTATCAACAAGTCAATATAATTCATCCAAATTCGCAATTCGTGTTGCTTCAATTATAACTTCACATATACCAACAACTTCAATATCGTCTTCAAGAAATTAGCCGTCCTCTTGATCAAGCCGTTGGTCATCTTCGTCATCACTAATGTCTGCCCATAACATTTGAATGATTTCATCCTCCGAAAGTAAAAATCGACGGTTATTTTCAACAAAAGTAATTTTACTCATTGTTTATTGCTAAACTGATTTATCGACAGCTTTGTGTCAAAATGCAATAGAAATGGAAAAAAAATATATTGTTTTTGCAAAAGTTTGCATCTGGGCACATAAACTAACTTTAGGCACAAAAACTTCATTATTTAAATAAATAACCACATTTTTTTATAAATTTTACCGTAAATATTGGTGTTATTGTATTTCACTTGTATTTCCTCGTTTCCTTAACCTATACCAACAAACTCACAACTTATGGGGTTAAACTAATATTGACAAAAATTTTTGATTACTGTAATTGGCAGTTGTTTGTGACAGTTGATAGATGTATGGAAAAAAAGCAAATATCTATCAAAATTAAACATCGTCATAGTCTATATAAAATATTCGATCGCGATAATAAGTTTAGTGGCTATTTTATACATTTAGATAGGTCCGCTTAGTTAAAGTCAGCGTAAAACTGTAAACTTATTTGACCCCTACAATAATTGGACAATTGCCTAATAGGAAGACAGCAACTTTATCAAACCAGCTTTCGTAAAACAAAGAGAAAATTGATTTTTTTGATATCCATTCATAGGTCGTCGACATTATCTACATTGTCAACAACTGCTTAAATAACAGTGCGTAATCAACCTCGCCCATTCCTGTAAGCACAGCACCACATACAGAACTTTGTGAAAACCACTTTTCAGGACGTCGGAACTATAGCGAATGGTGAATCTGCAAAAATCACGAAAATACCAGTTTTTTAGACATTGAATTGGAGAAATCGATCTGTTCGTAGTTTTCAATCGACCCAAATCAAACAAATTTATTTTGATATGGTAATGGTATAACTTTAAAACTTAATTAAATTATTTGACAAAGTTAAGACTTGACGAGACATTTTAGCATTTTAGAAATGTCAGCATACATAACATTTTTACTCTAGCATTGTTAAAACTGTAAACAGAAATAATAAATATTTATTCTAATTAACTCAACAAATCCTATTCCAAAATAAATTATAAATATTTAAGTTTTAAACAAGCAGAAGAAAAAAATAAAATTAAAATGTCAATTTTAATTAGAAATACACACAAAACCAATTTCTTTTTATCATCTCCATGTACATACATACTCGTATCTATGTATATGTGTATTGTTTATAAACGGAAGGAATACTCTCAATTAGTAAAGATTTTGTTTACTTTGTATTTACAGAAAAATTATTATATTCAGTAAGGGTATTCAATGTATATACATATGTAGTTTCCAGTGGTATTGGCAGTTACTAGAAATTCCAAAAAAATCGATTCAACCGATTAAGCATACTTTACAATTTATAGAACTAGACAGTTCAATTATTAATTTTAAAACTAAAATATCAATTATATTCATTCAGACTCAGTTGCAGTAAAGCCAAATAAATAGCAACAACAAAAAAACAAATTTGTAAATTACATTTCATCAGAAAAAGCAGGAACAAAGAAAAGCTATATACAGATATATTACATAAAGGAAGAAAAGCTTTCACATCAGGTAGTGGAAAAATAAAAATTGCATTTCTAATTTATAATAATTATTATTACATTTACTGTAATATTATTATGAGAAAAGGATTGTTATTATAAACTTTTTTTTTATCTACCTTTATACATTTCATAAATTTAAATTAAATATAAATATAAAATCTTATATTTGCATAGAAAAACAACAATGCCTGGGTACGAATCATAATAATGATAATGCATTGAGCAGAGAAATACAAGCAACAACAATCGACACAGAAAACAACAACAAAAAAAAATAAATAAATAAATAAGAAAACTTTATTTAATTATAATAAAATAAATAAATAGAATTGAAACAAAACTTTATTAAATTTAAATGGATTTTTAAGCTTTTGTGCTCGCTCGTTGATCTGTAATCTGTACAAGTTCATGCTTGTTATTTTATTTTCACTGTGTGTGTGTGTATAACAATAATGTTTATTAATAATGAAATATATAAAATTTTTATTATTATATTGTATATACAGATTCCTACAAAAATATACAGAACCAAACGGAAGCCATTTAAAAAACTATTCTTGTTGTTCAGAATTTATTTAACTCAATAATTCGTTATGTCTTCAAAATTAGTACTAGAACATGTTAAACTTTTTTTTTTTAAATTATGCTTCACCAGCAATTTGATCTCGATAGTTTCGATATCCACTTGCGTGAAACATCTCGATTAAAAAGCA
Source organism: Nephrotoma flavescens (assembly GCA_932526605.1). Classification (NCBI taxonomy): domain Eukaryota; kingdom Metazoa; phylum Arthropoda; class Insecta; order Diptera; family Tipulidae; genus Nephrotoma; species Nephrotoma flavescens. Next base: position 225,737,485 of record OW052222.1, on the reverse strand, counting down.
TGACTACAGTTGATAAACGGTGCCCAAGGAAAGGAAATCGCAGAGCTCACCATGAATCTTTCAATGAAGTCTCACATGAACTTTCTTGTGTGCCTGGTACCAAAGTCATTTATACTTTATATAATGATATACTTTTCATGGAAATTGGCTCTGTACTTTTTTAAGCATTTTAGTTAAAAATTCTATTTGGTTCCGGTTTGCCGTCTGACGGTCTGTGTCCATGATAACTTGAGAATGGGCTAATCAACTTAATTTCTTCATTAAAAGTTCAAGCAATTCATGGGATAGAGCAATATTGATTGTTTGTGGTTGTGTTGTAATGTTTTTGCCATTCAATTGAATACATCCAGAATCGCGTTTCTCCAAATAGGTGGTATTTTACTATAAAATCGAGTAATTATTTTAGTTATTGTAAACCCGTGCCGTTATGTCATGTCGATCATTAGCTGATTGGAGTGGCAATAAATATTTGTTGATTTCGTCCCACTGCGGGTTACATGTAAATGTGATGAATAAATTTGGTTTATAAACGTACGAAAGCCATTGCATCTTGAATATATTTCTGCATATGTTACTACTTCCGGTGTATGACATTTGACCAATTTCATTAGACCTTAATTTCAACCGGTTGAATCGAATATAACGGAGACGTTTACTTTCAATTTTAGCGAACATATCGACAATAACTTGGTGGTATAAATGTCTGCATTTTAATATGTGATTGTCCATATTGGTCCGAATCATAAGCCTGTGTGCATAGAAATTCATGGCGCTAACTTTTTTATTCGTTTCTTCAACTAAAAGTTAAAAAAAAGTATTGCAAATATAAATTTGTTTATTGAATTTGTAATTGTTATATTAACCTGTTAAAGAAGTCCTTTGTTTGATGTTTATATGGTAGCCATTCTCGCCCTCCCAAAAAGTTAAAGGATACTGTAGTGCGTCGTAAGAACGATGTGTATCTACCATGCCTTGTGTGGAGTTTTTGCGGGGCACAATGCGTATATCGCGTTGTTCGAATGTATCGCCAATCATTACTATTCCTACTTCAGTCCCGGTTGTAGCATTAAAACACAATAGGATGAGATTATTTTTTCTGCCAAAAATATTTCTAAATCGGCTACGATAGCTCGTTCCTGCATGACTTGAATGTCATTGTACTCGCAACGGATTTTAGACTGCTCTTCTTCATCTCCCATAAAGTAAATTTGTAGAAATGTTGATGTTTCCGTGGGTAGAGGGTGTAAAGAACCAATTTCGTGATAAACCTGGAGTAATGATATTGGCAGCGAAGGAAGCCATTTGAAAACAACTATTAAATTTCCTTATTTTTTCAAAAATAGTTTGGACCCTGTGGTGTTGCCATCCATTAGCGTTTTCATTGGCTCTGGTGGTGGGTTCAATGTAGGTAAAACCATTTTGCCTGATGTGTTGTTCATCAGGTTTCATTTTTAAATTCCAGAGCGTGGCAATGAGTGCAATCACTATCCATGTTACCAATTGAAATTTTCGAATGTGTGTAATATTCGATTTCTGGACCACATTCAAATGCGATGCGACTGAATGATGACAAGAGTACTAACACTCTTGTTGCTTGCATGCGTACTCGATTATTCAATTGCACCACACTTGTTTGAATCCGTCACACGATTGCGTGATCTTTGAGTTGTAATTCTCATTTGTGCAAGACGTCTTATTCTGTGTGCATAATACATTCTAATGCACTGGTGGTTGAAATGAGCAATCCTGCATCCTCTCTTGTCGCTTCTTGTTTTTGTGGTGTTAAATTCGTTCTTATTCGTTGCCTATTGCGAATTTGTCGGTCACTATGACCAATGTTTGAATGTGGTCGTCCAGGCATTTTTCGCGGTATTATTTAACTACAATTTGGGGAGAGGGGGGTCGAATCTATGTATGGTAAAATGTATGCTTATCGGGTCTATGTATGCTAAAAAGTAAAAATTTCGTTTGTTATGTTATTTGTGCCTTTAATCGAATTGTGATATATATTACATTAATATCACTAGAAAATTTACTTACCACTTCATGATCACTTTAAAAATGTTTTTATTTATATTGTAGATAATCAATATTGTTTTGAAATTTCGAAACATAAATTCACCTATTTAAAATTGCTTGAAAGTTTATGATGAAAGTTAATTGAATGAGAAGTTCCAAATGATTGCAATTTTCGTCAAACTTATTTCTTAACAATTGTATAGCACAATGATATATCTAATACTGAACTGGCAAATGAAAAACCATTTTGATTTTGTTTTCTCAATAAACACCATTTTGTAATATATAAGGTTACTACGATCTATAGTTTTACTTGTAATATTATTTGCAGCAGGCACTTGGCGAAATACACTTACAGTTAATAAACACATTTATTAAACACTTTTGTTTTTTTTTTAAACAAAGAACATAGTTTTAGTTATTGTAAGATGATTGTAATCTTGAAAATACTGAATATGTGTGATATAGTACTAAATTTGAAAAACAAAAAAATCATAAAAATGCATTAAAGACAACTAACGCCACCTATCGGATTTTTGTGGTTACATTTAAATACAATATTGTTGAAATGAAAATTATATACCGGGAAAACTACATTTTCGTAAATATTTCTACCTCAGCGCCACCTATCGAGTCCAAATTTTTCTAAAGACTTTTTTTATATTTATGTATTGTATGGTGTAAATTTGAGCCAAATCGGTCCATAAATAAGAATTTCGAAAAAAAGCAACCCCACCCCCCACCTAGGGGGTCTAACACAAACAAAAACCATCCGGAGCACCACACGAACATATGGTGTGAATACAAGTTAGATAGCTTCAGCGGTTCAGGCGTGTTTGTCAGGCGTGATACATACGCACCAACGTTAGCGTGATACATAGACATACGCACCAATTTTAGTTTAAACCTTTCCGATTTCGTTTATTTAATTTTCATTTTCATTAAGCTATTTTTTTTATCGTACATTTTCCATCGCGAACATCTCGACGTATAGATGAATTTGAACTTGAACGCACTCTTCGAGACGTTCAAGAAAAATCATGGATAGAGAAATTAGAAAACTTGAAAGAACGTTTAGGATTAGAAGTATCGCGTTCACAATGGATACCGATAAAACCTCACGTAGCAGCACGAAATAATACCAAAAATGAAATTCGAAAGGTGTCGTTAAAATTAAATTCCATTTATTCGTCAATTCAGAATTCTATTGAGACGTAAAAACAATGAGTCCTTGATTATACTCATCAGCACATTAATCCATATTCAAAATTCTATTCATTAGCAAATTCAAATTTAGATAGCACTTTTCTTTCAAATATACAATCTGCTAATCCTCAGGCAATCCGAATTCCGTATGGGTCTACTATAGCAGGTATCACACAAAATCAGGAGGAGCTTATACCGTGGACAGACCCAAAATTTATCGCGATTTCTTCCAATCGCGATTGAATGTCAAACAAATAAAATCACGATTTTTTAATTATGGTGACAGACACAAACCCGATTATGTAACTCTCAAATTCATATTTAATTAATGAAATAAAACAATTTCAATGCGTATTTGCCGATTTTGAATTAAATCGAATCAGTTAAAATAAGTTAATATTAAATAAATGTATAAATAATTTCTGTGACAGTTAAAAAATTTTAAAATTTAATTTACAATCTAACAATTTTTCTGTCGACATTCAATGAAAATGATTTATGTTCTCCAGCCCCATACAATCCTACTGGTTTTTCTTATATTTCACATTTATCTTCTTCCTACAACCCGATTGTAGTAATCTTGTTCTATAAACGCAGTAATCCTGTTTTGCCAAAATCGTGTGCTGACAGACTGAAAAAAATAACTACGCAATCTCGAATTCGCGATTAGCTAGTTTGTGTCTGTCTAGGGTATTAGAATATACACACAACGACAACCGGAGTATCAGCAGAATGTATTGCAAGTGCCAAATTCACATGTGCGGGCATTAGTTCCATATCTGACTAATCCAAACACATTTTTTCCAACATCAAGTCAAAATTATTTTGTGCCACCTCCAAATATAAATATCAACACAGCCGTACCACCACCGAATATGACTATGCAACTCTAACAGATCCTCAAATGATATCATTCAATGGTTATCCTTTTATTCCAGTTCCGCTAAGTAAAATGTCAGCCTCGAAAATTAATGGCAAAATGGAAAATTTCATTTGATGGTTCTCCTACCGGGCTTCATATAAAAAATTCCTATTTGTGGTCGAATATCAAGCGTAAGCTGATGGTATCGAGGAAGCTGAATTAGTGACAGATTTTAGTTATGTTCTTAAACGCACCGCATTTAATTGGTACTGGGACTACATCCAACAAGGTACAAATACAAACTAAGCCACTCTAAAACATGAAATTAAAGACATGATTCCAAGATAGACGTTCTGATGTAGATGTGCGCAGGCACCTGGATAGTCGCAAACATAAACCTGGCGAAGAGTTTCTGGATTTTTATCAAGAAAGAGTTGCCATTTCGCTACAAAGTGAATGTCCGCGTAGATTAATACTGAAACATAATACTGAAACACTGCTGAGTCGATTGTATCTGATAAGGGATACAGTAGGCCCTACGCGGAAGTTAGCTATTGCGGGAAGTCTTATCTTGGGTGATAGTTTGGCAAACATCTCAGTCCTGGAGAGAGGTTCCGAACAGTTTTTAAACTCACCGTACACAAAATTCATTAATTTCCCATCATCCAATAAAGCAAGAAAGCTTCCATATCGTTCGCTAGAAAAAGTTGTACAGTAACATTACACATTTCCCCTAACTTAAGCCAAGAGTTATTCTTAGGAATTGATTTCTGGCAATTGTTGGACATTAAGATCGTGTGCTCCCCAAAAAGGAACATGCTGCTCCGAACAAAGCGCTCCGAACCTTTCCCGTCTTTTTATAATTTTTATAATGAAACCGGGTAGTACTTAGGATTGCCCCTTACGTTAAACTTTTGTCAAAGACTTGAGGGATCGCACCCCATTCCGCATCCAACGCAATCTTGAGATCACTGTTGTTAGATGGCACCAGATTTCTTCCTTGGACCCTTCCTTTTAGTTCGTCCCATACATGCTTAATTGAATACATGTCTGGACTGAGGGGCTGGCCACTTCATCGTATCGAGTCCATGAACTACCGAGTAGTTCGAGCTGTGTGACAGCGGGCATTGTAATGCATCAATATCAATTCGAATAAGGACACTACATGATGCAAGACAATGTCCTCGATATATCTTTCAGCGGCTAGACCTCCTCCGCGGCACCCACCAGGTGCGACAACAAGATCTGTTTTTCCCTCAAACGATATACCGGCCCACACCATGCACGAACCACCGGCCTCCCCTGTCGTTACATGGAGCCATATTCTGCACTCGTCAGTGAACAGATCGTACCTGCACCGCTCAATGCTCCAATTGATGTGTTCGCGAGCAAATTCGAGTCGCTCTTTGCAGTGGCGTGCTGTCAATTTTGAGCCACTATCAGGCATCTTGGAGTGAGGTTTGGTTTCTTCAAGCATCTTCTCACTGTTCATTGACTACCGTCTTCCCTCGAGTTGAGTTAGCTCCTGCTGAACATCGACACCCATGACATGGCGATTTCGCAAATTAAATTAGGACGATAAATCGATCGTTCCTCACAGATGTACACAGATACCGGCTGGTATGTGGTATCCGGTTCAAAGTACCAGATTCCAGAAACTTTCTGGATAGTGTTCAGACGGCAGATTGGCTTATGTTTGCAGCTGACAAGCGACTTCTCATTGATTGCGTCCTTCTTGCAATAAAGCAACAACTTATATGGTTTTTCTGGAGTAGTAGGGAAATTACCAAAAATCTCGCCTTTAAACGGTCATAACTTTTGGTCATGACCCCGTTCCTCAAGCAGAAAAGGGACTTATGTCTTTATCTAAGCCGAATGTTAGATAAAAAAATATATTTAAAAAACTTTTTAAAAAACCACGCTTATATTTAAAGGCTCTAAAAAGTAGATAATATAATATAATTAGAGCTTTTAAATATAAAATCATCGAAAGTTTTTAATGTCCAAAAATGTTAGAATCTTGTATTGTCATCGGAGTAGAGCCTGCATGCAGCGCCGGCGCCAGGTACTACGACGCCCCCCTGCAAGTTTTATTTGTGCGCCCTTCCGAAAAAAATAAAACATTTGAATCGTATTACATATATAGGTTTATTTTTATTTAAACTTAAAAAGTTGCGCTTCTTACGCTAACACATTTCGTTAAAAATAATCATAGATAACATTTTAAAGAATAAAACAGAACAAAAAAATGCAATTATTTATAAATAATAATACGTTGAGCCTTAAAACTTAATTTTTCTAGCTTTTGTACTAGCAAAGTCATCAATAATTTCTTCCATGTCTAAACTTTCAAGCAGTTCATGTTCAATTGATATGAGTGCTAGACCCGATATTCTTTGCTGTGACATGGTTGATCTTAAATAGGTTTTTATTAATTTAAGTTTAGAGAAAGATCTCTCGCCACTTGTGACTGAAACTGGCAACGTCAATAAAATTCTTAAAGATATAGCTAAATTTGGGACAACAATTTCCAAATTACGACTATAAATATACTTTAAAAACTTAAAAGGATCTAATTGTTCCTCAACATTCATAATGTCTTTTAAAATTTTTAGTTCTTGGAATAATTCGGCGCCGTCTATATCTTTATTTGATTCTTCTGTAAGTATTGCTTCTAAATTGTTACAGCTGGTATTTAGTTGCTGATCGTTTAATTCGTTGACCGTATTTTGTATATTATATAAAAATCTAAAGTGGCTAAAATGTTGATCAAGCTGTACGAAACGTTCTTCGATGGACATCATGGCTTGATCCAAAAGAATGAAATAAAAATTTACCTTAAAAGAAGTTTTTGGATCGTATGCGGAGATTCATCCTCACACTCGTAGTCAAACATCTTTTTCTTGCGTCTTCTTCTTACAGAGTTAAGATCCTTGAACTTAGCTGGACATTCTAATACATTTGCCAAATCCTTCGCTTCTTCTAACATTTTGGAAAATCCATCCTCTGTGCGCATATCTTCTAAATATTTCTTTAAGGTTTTTATTTCGCTTAAAGCAGTCCCAGCGTCATTTGATTTTGCTTGCAAAATTTTACTTAATATGTTTATTCTGGATAGAATCTTATACCACACTACAACTGAACACAGAAATTTATAATCTGCTATTTTAGAACATAAGGTTTCAGCTATATATTTTACATCGTTGTCAAAGTCTGTACTATCAATAATCGATGAAGCAGCATCATAAATTTCACCGATATGGAACCTTAAGGGTTTAATTGCTTCAACGCGGGATTCAGAAAGCGGCTTTAAAGTGAGAGTTGTAATATGAATTTTTAATACAGACCAGCGTTTAGTAGAACTTGAAAAAAAATTATATATTTCTTGAACTACAGCAAAAAACCTTATTGTCATGGTATTCACTTTGGCTGCATCATTTACAACTAAATTTAGTGAATGTGCAGAACACGGGACAAAAAATGCCCGAGGGTTAATATTTAAAATATGTTTTTGCACGCCATTCTGTCGCCCACTCATGTTCGCACCGTTATCATAGCCCTGGCCTCTCATATTTTTGATATCAATATTAAGTTCCTTTAATTTATCAATTAAATAATTGGTCAGTCCTATACCTGTAGAATTTTTCACGTTAATGAAGCTGACAAAATGTTCATCTATTTTTAATACTGGGCGTAGTGAAATAATTTTTATAATTAAAGTCATTTGTTCTTCTTTACTAATATATGGGGTACAGTCTAAAATTACCGAGTAATACTTACTTGTGACAATTTTACTTTTAATTTCTTTAATAATTTTGTTTGAAACCAGTTGTATTAGCTCATTTTGTATGTCCTTTGATAAATAATGTATTTTACGCTCACCTAAAACCACTTTATTAATATGATCTGCAATAACCGAATCAAACTTCGCCATTAGTTCGACCAATTTTAAAAAATTACCATTATTGGTTTCGTATAAATTGTCAGTTGTCCCTCGTAGTGCCAAACATTGACGTGCTAAATATTTAATAATTTCAATGATTCGTGTTAATACGGAACGCCAACGTAGTTTTTCGGCTTCATGCCCACGTTCGATGCCGCAGTCTAAAGTAGTTTTATTATTAATTGCGTTACGCAATTCCAGCCATTTTTTCAAATTGTGTAAATGATTTGCTGATATCTCATGCTCAGAGAGTGTTTTGCTTAAGCTTTGCCATAAACGGTAACCTTCATTTGTCGCAAGATGATTTCTGCTTGAACTAATTGTAATTTGAAAAATTTTGCAACAGAAACAATATACACAGTCGCGTTTAGTGGAATACACCAGCCAATTTCGATGCATCTTTTCGGAATTTTTCATTTTTCTGTAATAATAATTAATACTAAAACGGCGGCCACCTTCGTTTATAGGAAATAAAAAATTTTCAATTTGAAATGGTCCTTTCGTGACAAGAATTTTCTTGATTTTATCCGTCAATATAACGGGCCATTCTGCAGGATCTTGGAGCATATTTATTATGTCTACGGAATCAGTTTTTTCACTTTCTGGATCGACATTTCTTTGCAGATTGTTTTCAAATACAGATGGATCATTCTCATTTTCTTGTAAAATAGACGGACAGTCAACGTGTTTTTGGTTATCGATAGCTTCTACAATTCCAGTTTCACTATTATTATTATCATCATTAGTACTTTTATGTTGACTTTTTTTAATATATTGAAATAAAGAATCCTTTTGTTTGTTTATGATTATCTCTCGCACTTTTCTTTTTAATCTATTTTGATGACCCGATAATTTTTTCTTTCCATTTTCACAAGTTTTCCCCATTATTTATTGTTTATTAATCAGTTTATTACTTTATAAATATATCTGATAAATACCTTTCTAGCCACTAATACTATTTTGTAGGAATAAAAAAAATGTGAATTTGTTACATACTCGTATTATGATTATATCAAATAATTGAGGTTAGAAACTACGTTTACATGATGTATTAAAAATTTTGTCATTTACTTCGGTTATGCATTAAGTTGAATAATAAAAAATGCATTAAGTTGAATAATAGAAAATAAAATTAATAGTATAAAATATGTAAAAAAAATTGAGTAAAATTTTTTATTTTTAAAATTTGTTAATTTTCTCTTGAACGATTTGGCGCCCTTAATGAAAGGCGCCCCCCTGCGCCGCATCGTTCGCTACATAGTTCCGCCGGCCTTGCCTGCATGCAAAATTTCAGCTCCAATGGACTATCGCAAGTAGTTGGAAAATTGACTACAAAATTTGACGATACAAACAGACACACAGAGTGAGTTAATATAAGCGTGGTAAAAAGGTTATGCCATGGTCATTAAAGCAGAAACAAAAGAAAGAGTTACATGCTTTTTCATTGATGGGCCTGCAAGAAGTGGAAAAACTTTCCTATACAATACACTTATCTGTACATTGTTAGATCGTAGTGACATTGCTTTACCGGTTGCTTCCACTGTAATTGCAGCCACTCTTCTTGATGGAGGCAGAACTTACCACTCCCACATTAAGGTACCAGTTCCAACCAAAACGGACTCGGTATCTAACATGACGATGCTTTATAAGTCAGGAATGCGAAACTTATTGTTTAGGATGAAGCTGGAATGACTCCACGGAAAGCTCTGGCATATGTTCACAGACTTTAGAAAGAAATTAAAAGGCCTATTGATGTGTCAAATGGTTATAGGCCATTTTGCAATATTATCATTCTTTTTGGAGGCGATTTTCTGCAGACATTGCCAATTGTAATCAGCGGAGGTCGAGTACAAATCGTAGAAGACACTCTTAAGAGGTCTCCTATGTGGCGCCATATTACTCAGATCAAATTGACTGAGAACAGGAGAGCTGTAAATGCTCTCAATATGCTGAGGGGCTGATGTCCCTCGGTAATGACACACTCGCCAATGATCAAAGTCTTGGTGAGGATATCATTGAAATACCTCAACAGAGTATTTGCATTGACTTATTAGTGGATGCAATATTCCATGATTCCTTTCCTCCGGCAGAGGCAGAAACATAAACAAATGAGGACACTTTCGACATTAATGATCAAGTTTTCAGTCATTTATTTACACCTGCAGATATACCTCAGGATGAAACAGTTTACGAAAGTGTAGCCAGTATCGTCACCGATTAAATTAACTCTGAAAGTAGGAGCAATAATAATGTTGCTTCGAAATTTCAATTGGGAACGAAATCTTTGTAACAATATAAGTCTCATTATCAAGAAGTTGATAAACAATCTGATTTTTGCCAAAGTAATTTCTGATGGCAAGTCAAAGGGAGAAATTGTGTTCATTCCAAGAATGGCATTAACACCTTCTGAAACTCCTTGCCCCTTTGAGTTACAGATAAAGTAATTTCGTGTAAGAGAACATTGGGCATGGTCCAGAACATAAGGGCCTGGTGAGTAATGGGTACCCTTCGACACAAAAATGTGTCGAATTTTCACTTTAAACAAATTCTTTGACCGTGTCTTCGTGGATTAATGAATATGTTTTCTAATTTACGCATGGGTGCCCTTAGGTACAAAAACATGTTCAGTTTTTGCTCTAAAGAAATTAATGGAGTACGTTTTTTTGATGTTCCGTTCAAAACATCAATTTTTAATTTTTTCGAATTTTTAAATATTGAAACACTGCGTAGCCCCAGTCATGTTACTTTCCCGTTCGTAGACCGGGTCAATTTACTGGTATGAGTATAATTTATTCAAATGGTGAATTCCAAATATAGACTCAATCTCAAACCTTAGTAAGAACCCATTCTAATCAAGAAATGATACCTCTGATTATTGGAAACTATTATTTAGGAAAGGTAAATCATTCAGTTTTAGTGGTTTGTGTAGGCGTTAAGCTTAATTTTTAGGACACTGCTAAATCATACTTCATGCGAATAAAGTTTAAATTAATTCAAACCGTCGTAATACGAGTTGTTATGATCTAATATTATTTTCCAGTTTATCATTTTCGATTTGACCTAGTTATATATACACGATAGAATAAATACCACAGATTAAATGATTTTATCTCGTATCGATCCAAATAAATTTTCTCAGATCCTTAAACATGGAAATTAAATAGGGTTTTATCTGTAAATCATTCTCTATATTTTATGTTAATTAATCTGCCATAGAAAATCTCCTCCAATCGGGGTTTTTCTTATAAAAATATCTATACGTATAAAAAGCTTAACAATCTTCGCTAATCTCATCTCATACAGATACGTATAAATAATATAATTACGTATTGTAGTTGTTTTGTATATATTAGCAGAAATATTCCATTATTTTATACACTCGTACTCAGGTACCCGTACATAAAGATTACCTTCATATTTCCATTACGTTGTGTATACGAATTATATCAATCATACTGAATATGACGTTTCATTAATGGAACTTACCACAAGATATATAAAAAAAATTAAATTAATTTAATCTAATAATACATAAAAAAAATACAATAATAAAAATAAATTAGAAAGTAAAATAGAAAAATAACAATAATAAATATTTGTTATTTCATATTTATTGTCAAACCGTAATAGCGAACGAAGAAGAGAAAAGCTTGGATTTCAATTCTTTTATTATTTTCGGAAAATTCAATTCCATTGTTGTTGTTTCTGCTGCTGTGCCATATAGCTACATAAAATACCTCGTCGTATCTATACGTTATCGCATATATGTGCATACCTATCTACACATTACACAGTTATATGTTTGTCTGTTTAAAATATATAGGTGGTCCTCTTTCTAACTATTTGAACAACAATACATGTTCCTAGTTTCCACATTTTTCCAGAGATTTGTGCGTCTTTCGACAACAAAAGGAATATTATGTATATGCGCCGCGTCTACATACAAAAGGAATGGCGAAACGGATAATACCGGACTGGAGGAATTTTTACGTGAGTGTGTGTTTGTTCAGAGCCATAATATTAAATTGTATACGGAAATGAAGTGCGGAAAACGAAGCGTAAAATAATGGATCTATAATGCCGGTGTTATTTTTGTTAGATTGCTGGTATTATATAACTAATTATCATCTTGATTGTTATATACGAACGTACCTTAGTAATTAGAAAGGTAGATTTAATACTTTTAATTATAATAAAGGTGTTATATAGGTGTCGGTAATTTACAAGGTATAAGAAAATTCCGATTTACGATTTGTTTCTGTATTCTGCTAGAATAATGCGAAGATGATTTTTTTTACGTAATATAATCATGTCGATTATACAACTCACCAGATTTACTGCGGCGAGAGTTCATTCGATCCGTATTCGTTTCGCAATTAAAATTAATTGAATTATAGAATCCGCCGGAAAACTATATTTCCGCTTTTCCGATCCGCAAAGAAGCAGCAATCCCACCAGCTGTCAAAATATTGATAATTGAACTCAGTGTTTTTAGTTTTTATCCTATTAAATTTTCATTGTATATAACACAAAATTAAATACTTATAGTCCAAAATTTAAAAGAAGGGTTTTAATTATGGATACAGTAACACTCTATCTAAATTTATACGATGAAATGCCACCGCATAATAGAAAGAAAACCCAAAAAGCGATAAAAAAATATGTGCAAAAACTTCAGGCTGAATAAAACAGCATTCAAATACGTTCTCAAAGAACTAAAATACAGATTAACAACATTGGTAAAATCGTCTTTTCTTAGACCGGAATTCAAATTGGCGGCTGCTTTACGTTTTTTGGTTGAAGGAGGATACCAGAACGGTTTCGGCAAAGATTGTTTCGTTGGGATGGCACAACCAACAGTTTCAGTCGTACTATCTCAGGTATTTCAAATTCTGAGAAAACCGAAGCAAGGCTATATTTTCTTGTCAAAACCAAAATTCCAAGTATCGTTATGTGTGTAGTATTAGCTTCCATTATTTATCCTTTCATTATTTTTCATGATAGTAAGTATTAGCTTCCATTATTTTTAACTGTAAAAAATAATTTATTTTTAAGATCTGTGACCATAAACAAAGGTTTCGGTGTGTGGGTGCTACATATCCAGGGGCGAGTCATGACACGTTCATTTGGGGAAATAGCGATTGTCCAGAATATTTTAAAAGTTTGTACACCAATGGGGATAGAAATCAAAGATTTCTTGGTAAGGATGTATTTTCTTCTTACACATTAATTTTCTTGCTAAAAATTTAATTTATTTTAAAAAGCTGACACTGGCACCTTGGCTTATTACACTGTTTAGAAGTGCCGGAGTTAATACACCTAAAAGCAGATTAAACAAAAGCCACAGTTTGTTACGAACGGCTTAGCAGCCGACCCGCAGATTTCATCTGATGCCCGGCAGAGGCCTCACACGGTAATTTTGCCGGCTAAATCTCAAAGAGAAATGCGATGGGTCGTGGGCTTAGTGACTTGCGGGTATCCTGACCTACACCGTGATTACAGAAAATTGAAAAAATAAAAATAAAAAAAAAACGCAAATTATAAATAAAACCCGGAGTTTCGCCGAAATTCGTCGGCCTGAACTTGAGGAACGAACGAAATAATTATAACTGAGTAAAGTGTCTTGGTGCGCGCATCCGTTTAAAATCTAATGGCGCGAGCACTGGTTTCGAAATCGGATGCGACACCAAAGAACCGCAAACAACACGCCGACACAAAATGAGAGTCCCCCCCTTCATCATACCAAACCAAAAGGGAAATTTAATAATTCATTTTATTTCGTTTTGAGAAAACTCAAAACGAGAAACAACGAAAGAAATACTCGCCGAACCAAATAAGGGAGCGAGACCAATGCCCATCCCGGTAGCGTTGTAATCAATCAATCACCACACAACTACCGTTGTGTGGTGATTGATTACAATTTTATCGCCAAACCAATATTTAAAAAATTTTAAAGAATTTAAAAAATAAAATGAAACAAATAATCGTACTTTAATAAATGATGTAAAAACAAATTTCTGTTGCGGCCTTGGGCGAACGTCATGCCACAGGTGCGCCGCACCCACACCGTTGCGTCTTGATTATGCCGTTACCTCGTGTATTCCACCAGTGTAGCCCAACAGCCGGTGAACTAATTATACGGCTAGCCTCAACTGGCCGCTGGATCCGTCGACTGCAGAGTGGCCTCAACTGGTCACCAAAATACGTTGGGCGTAGGCTCGCGTTACCGAAATTGCCAAAAAAATGTGACCTGAATCGGCCACCAACAAAAATGGTGGCCTAAAACCGCAATTACCAAAACGTTGGACGTCTCGCCTTCGATACTGTAGATCCACCACCATATAATAAATGGCTCCAACGGGCCACACGTCCATTAACCTTAAGCAAATTTGTTGGGCGTTGTTCGCTTCAACTTGTACGAAAATTATTCGGCGTATGATTAAAATTTTAGTTACAAATTCTCCTTTTCTTGAATCGAATGCAAGGAATGTTACACCACACTTGTCTCAATTTAAATCAAAAATATCACCGTCTCCTTTTCTCATCCTTTTTTGCTTCTCTTTTTCGTGTGAGCTTCGATATTTTTATTTCAATAAAAAAAAATTCTGCTTGCGTATTTTATATTTTAAATCATAACTGAATACAGGAAAAATAGGAATTTATGATTTAAACTTACAGCAATAATATATTCAATTTTATTATTTTCTGTAATTTATATTTTAAATTATATCCATAGAAAAGTCTAAACCACTGCTTGTGTTTTATTTGTTTTAATGTCAAAAAACAAGCGACGCCTCATTATAAAAATCAAAAACGCGACTTCTCGTTTTAAATTACAGAACAAGACTTTTTCAAAAAAAAAAAATTCTCCCACCGCACAACGAACGCCAAAACGCTCTAGAAGAATCTTTTTTCTTATTCCTCTAGAGCAAAAACATATTACTCTAGAGCGCATTGCTTCGCGCAATGTACCCGATGTACATTGGTCTCGCTCTTTAATTTTACCCGACGATCGCACGGCCTCATGGTAGTGGGAAAAGCGAGAAAAAAATCCCTTTCACACGATGTAAAATATTTTAGTACAACACATGACACGTATTCGTACACAGGTGGCATTGCTATTATAGTTACCATTCGTCCTATTTTTAGAGGATATGTCCTCTATTTTACGGTTGCACTTTTGCCCTCTTTTCTATTTTACTTTAAAAATTATTTTGTCCTCTTTTTTCACACCGTCCTCTTTTGTCCTCTTTTCTTTCGATGAGTTTTTAAAATTCCTAAAATTTCCTACATATTTTAAAATAAAATTAAAAATGCCTCATATTAATGAAATCTGGCAAGTCTCAATAAAAAAGAAAATTGGATAACCCTCCACAAAATGACAGAAGAAAAATAATTACATTTAAAAGGTTGAGGTTATTGTGGTACGTATTGTACATCATTTAAATATTTGTAGTTAGTTTAATGTTCTAGTAAAATTGTTTTAAAGTTATTATAATGAATAAAATATTTAATATAAGTACGGATACATATAAACAATATAATTATTATAAAACGTGAAATGGATTGCGAAAATTTCTTCGTCGAAAAAGAGAAAATGTATTTTCAATGAAACACTACAAAAGGAATTTCCTATGTTCAAGAAAACCGAGAATGCCAGTATAGTGGAACGCATTACCTGTAATAATAAAAAAATATCTATGGGCATCAAAGGACGATTACATTTATTACAGCATACCCAATCTGAAAAGCATAAAAAAAATATTGGTTCGGCTGAAATGTCTAAATTATTGTCTACATTTTGGTTAAAGGACCCATTAGATGATACAATTTCGGCGACTGAGGCTACTCTTGCTTACCATGTAGTCCATCATCAACAGAGCTATCTATCAACTGATTGCACTACCAGATTTCTTGCTAATCTATTCGCAGATTCAAAAATCGCTGCCCGTCTTGCATCTGCACGGACAAAAACTGAAGCGATTGTTAACAATGTTTTAGCTCCACTGTCTCTCAAATCTTTCATAAGCGATACTAAACATAATAAAATTCGGTTTATAGGAATAAGTACAGATGGAAGTAATCATGGGGCTATTAAAATATTCCCTATTGTTATAACCTATTTTTCTAGCAGCTCAGGTTTGATAAAAAACTCGTCGAGATTAAATCTATCCCCGACGAGACCACGCAAACAATAACTAACATTTTGATTGAAACTTTGGAGAAGTTCGAGATAACGAATAAATGTGTGGCATTTGGTGGAGACAACTGCAACACGAATTTTTGAGGCATACGGCGAGCTGGCGAAAAAATATGTTTGCGTTATTAAAATAAAATTTAAATTTAGCAAATTTAATTGGTGTTGGATGTCCTGCCCATATATTAAATAACTGTATCAGACATGGAGCAGATTTGTGGCCAACTGATATAGAATCCATTATATCGAAATTGCACAACTATTTCTCAACCTTTACGGTACGAACAGAAAGTCTCAAAGATTTTTGTGCATTTACAGAAGTCGATTTCAAACTCTTATTAAGTTCATCGAAAACTCGATGGCTAACATTATTCCCACCTATAGAACGAACCATTAAAATGTTTGAACCTTTAAAATCGTATTTTTTATCAATTGACAAAGCACCCGTAGTATTAAAAATGTTCTTTGAGAACCCGTTAAGTGAGGCTTACTTATTCTTTCTGCATTCCTTAACACACATCTTTCATCGAAAAATTGAGCAGGTGGAGAAAGAAGAAACCTCTTTATTAGAAATCATGCGTATTTTAAAAAACTTTGAAGATGAACTTAAACAAAGGATTTCGAATAAATTTCTATCGATGGCAGTGTTAAGAATTTTAAGAATTAATAACGAAATGAGCAACGAATGTATCGTATTCAAGTCTAGGGCTTTACAGATTTATGAAGATTGCCTCTGTTATCTGCAACAATGGACGGAAAATTTTGAACCGTTTAAGATTTTTGAATGGATGAATCTTTGTGAAAAACCGACTTGGGAGCAAATAGTCAATTCTCTTGAATTTTTATTACGAATTGGCATAGAAATTGATGATACTCTATTGATCTCGCAATTCACGAATATATTGAATTTTTATGACACGGTGGCTACTAACGGTGAATTCAATGCTTTATTGGCTCATGACAAATGGAAATTGTTTTTTACAACAATTCAAAATTTGGAACAAATTTCCAAATTTTTGAAAATATGTGAATTTTTCTTTTGTATTCCTGCACATAATGCTACAGTGGAGCGGATATTCAGCATGATGGAGCAACAGTGGAGGAATAATAGAAACCGTTTAACTGTCAGCGCTATTAAAAATATATTATTAGTAAAATTTAATTTAAAACTAGAGTGTGCTGACTTCTATAATTCTATTAAAGAAAACAAAGAAGCACTTAACCCGGTTCGTTCGTCCTTAAAATACAAAGGCATATCTGGGGCGGTATGTTGTACCATAACTTCGAATCGAAATTCGAAAAAAGTCGAATGGCGGTATGTTGTATCATTTTCGAAAAAGCAAAAATGATACAACTTTCACTTTTTTGATTCGACCCTTTTCGAATTCGACTTTTTTCGATTCGAAGTGATTGTACAACATACCGCTCCTGATCTTTAACCAAATTATAAATGCAAAACTGAATATTTAGCGATATACACTTTTTATTTAATTTACGTTTATTATATTAAAATTGAAATTTGAATTCCGTACGTTGAGTAATTAAAAGTTTTTCTTTTGATTTTCATGTAAAATAAAATATAAAAAAAAATATTAGTGTTTTTGATTTTCTACTTTTTAAGAGAGATTGCTTTGATTTTTTACTCTAGAATAATGTCTTCTTTTTTTGAAATTACTCATTTGAAAGTCCTCTTTTTCGAATTTCAATGTCCTATATTTAATCTGTTGGCTTATAGTAACCCTAATTGCTAGCAGACGCAACACGAGATTCGCCATAGAAATAAAATACCAAGAATGTTCGTGATTGTTATGACAAAAAAAAGTCGTAACAAGTTCTGGCCGTAATGTAATCGAGCGGACAATAGATGTTTGGCAGAACTGATGCAGGTGCCTTCTTGGTGTAGGCGGGTATTTACATTATACACCGGAAAAATCAGTGAGGATTATTAATATTGCAGCCGTCTTTCATAATATTTGAGTCCACTTCAATGTACCGGATTTGGAGGACCTATTGATTCAAGCTCAATTCCGAGAGGAGGTTGAAGTCACGAGGTTGATCACGGTGATGCAGGCAAACCAATTTCGAAGTTAAATTTTATTGACTTTCTAAAATAAAAATAAAAATTTGTTTAATTCGAACCATTTATTATATTATCACAAAAATGTAAGCTTTCTTGGCAGTTATCAGTTTTTGCTTAAAATTAAATTATTTCATTTAGAGCTTAATTCTAATAAACAAAATAGATTTATTCAGCCTTAAATTTATTGGTATATCACAAATATATCGTCTATCACTACTTTATAGGTTTCAGATTGATCTAATTCGGATTTTTTTAATTCTATTTCGAGTATTCGCATTTTTGTTTTATTTTTATCTAGAGCCAAGTGCTCCATCCTCTCGTTATGACGTTTATTTTCAATTAGTTTGGCTTTCAAATTGACATTTGTTCTTGACGTTCACACAGTGTGTCGATAGCCCTGTATATTTTTTTTTTGATTCGCGTTGACTCCCTCGTCGTACAATTTTTGCTGGATGTTTATTTGCTTTTCCATAAGCTGGAATTTTTTTGATCCTTTGGTTTTGGGTAAAAGTTTAAATTTTAATGTCGGCCGTTTCGACTCCGTTGCCGTCATTTAATAATGACGCCGATTAATCTATTTCTGCAGTCAAACTCTGTAAAATGTTTTCTTCTACCAGATTTTCAATGTTAGCCTCTGTAAATGTTCGCCTACGCGGAATGCCGAAACTTTTTGAATTTGCGACACCATCAAGTCACAATCCCGAAGACAGACTAAGCGAATCACAATTTAAATATTAAAAATTTGAAATATTTCTAGTTAACTTGAGCACATAACTTAACCTTCTTCTAATCTGCAGTTTCTTTAATATGTGGTCCCAGTGCATTTAATTCATTCTGTAGTTTTTGCCAAAACTGTTCAACTGTATCTTTATCAGTTTTGGTTAGATTCTTTGCTATATCCGGATGCGCAGTCATGAGGCTCACCAACTTTTTAAACTGTGCCCGGTTGGTCGTACGTTTTCTATAAAGAATCAGTTTTATTTCTTTAATAATTTAATTTAATGTAAAATTAACTTAATTTGTTTATTTATAATGCAAATCGTGCTTTTTACTATATTCCATTACAAAAACCTTACAAAACACTTTTCAATCAGCAGTGAATTTGATGCGAATTTAAAATGACACTTCTATAGTACGTTTCACCCACAAATTCCATAATAGCTCTTTTTGAAAATTCATTACCGACATTCGCTCATTTTCTATACGGCGTATTCAATAATACGTAAAATGTCAAAGCGAATGAAACTTTCTCCACAATTGATCCGGTGAGTTGTACAATCCACGTGAATATTACTCCGGGTTTCACCAGTTAGATATTGGTTTTGCTAAAAAATCAAAGTTCATTATCATAACCAAGACCTAACTGGCTTTACATACTACAAGGTGTAGTAATATATATTTGGTATTAGCACCACAGAATTTTAAGTTTCGCTCGACTAATCTGACATGCATTTTTTTATTTACACAAATACATACCAACGTTTACATATTTTAAACCCCAGATTTGAGAATTCAGCTAGGATTTAAAGAAAAACGCACCACGATCGATCAAGTCCATAGAATAACAGATCTAATATAAAAATCCGTTGAGGAAAAAAAAGATTTGTTGAGGCATTTTTCTGGGCATAGCGCAGGCATTTGACAAAGTCTGGCTAGATGGTGTAATATTGAAGTTAGAGAGAACTCTACCATTTGAGTATTGCAAAATTATAAAGTCCTACGTGAAAAGAAGATATTTTAAAGTCCTGTTGGTGCTACAATCGGTGAAGCCACATAAAAACAACTCATAGCCATAATAATATCGAAGACTGGCTGGCCACGTGGAGATGCAGAGTATGTATCCATGGCAGTGATAGAAGAAGCCGGGTCTACCGGTATCCAGGAGAGTGATTTAGTGCTGTTTTGCTAGAATAGTCACGTACGGCGGCGGTTCGTGCATGATATAAGCATATCCCTTGAGAAGTTGAGGGGTAAACAAATATTGTTTTCGTACCTGGTGGAGGCCGAAGAGGAGGTCTGACCGCTGAAATATACATCGAGGACATTCTCTTGGATCATGTAGCGACCTCTACGCAGGTGGTCGCCCATGAATGAGGTTGGACTCCAAACCATGAAGTGACCAGCCCTCTCTTCAAACATGAATCCAATTATACTTTTATGGACAAGAAGTAGGGTGGGACCTCCAAATCTTTTTAAGATCTTACCCCCCAATACCAAGCAATACTCAGTTATAACCACTTAAATGGTTTCTGTTTTGCTTGAATTTTTTGTTGTAATTTTAATTTAAATATCCCCAATATTTTTTGTCATAATCATCAGTTCTGGTTGCGTTTTCATTCAAAATTCAAAAAAAGTACTGAACCAATTTTCATGAAAATAGCGTCATTTTAAAGTAAAAATATAAGGCTTCTAAAAAAATAATGTCTTACGAAAATCAGTTAAGCCATTTTAAAAAACTTCATCGTTCTGTGATCGCTGAAAGTTGGGGTCAATTTAGTTGCTCGCGAGTTTAGTTACTTTAAAAAAAATGTAATGTCAGTTTTAGAAGTTTTAGAATTTGTCTTAATTTTTTACAACAAATTTTATTTGTGTATTACATTTTAATTTCTGAATAATTAAACAATTTTTTACCATAAACTCTTTTTTCGGGTTGACTACACTTTAGCCAAGAAATGCTTCAAAAAGTTCGTGATGAAATTTTTCGCGCTGACTTCACCGACTTGGTGCCTAGGACGTAAATCTAATTGCTCTATCTTAGATGATGATGATGAAGGCAGGTGTACCTCCAAATTTGATTAACAATGATACTCCAGCTCTAAGTGATCTCCTTATTTTTCTTCAGGCGATGAAAATCCAGTTATCCACAATTGAAGCATCAGTAAGTTTTTGCTTTTAAAAGTGACAATTGAGAAGTGAACCATCGGCTCTCTTAAAATCTCTATTCTGGAAAAATATAGTTGAATCATATGAAAATAAACATAATATTAATAAAGCTCAACTGAACATTAATTCTCAAGAATGAAATAGATGCGATTATAGTTTGTGGAATTTCTAGTAAAGAGTGAAGACTTCCTCAGATGAAACTTGAGGCTCAAGCTTTCCCAGAGATTTTTGGCGGAAATCGGTCAACCAGAAGTGGCAGCTTTTTTGAAGCGAATATTTTGAAAAGTGCATTATTTACAAGAATAACGATTATGAACTAAAAGATTGTAAATTAAATTTGCAACAATATCGGTTCTAATCAGTTTTCAATATTTAAGCGGAAATAACGATTTTTTTTTTACAAAAAATTGTATAGTAATCATGAAAAATTTGACTTCGTGCTTGTGGTGCATACTAAGTGTTGTTGGTTCCTTCAGTCCGGACCGATTGACTGATCGGGGTGAAACTTTTTACTTATTCTTTTTCCAGAAATTGGGAGATCCCAGTGATTTTTGGCGGAAGCCGGTCACCGGAAGTGGCACGCCCCATAGGAGCTTTTTCGTTTTTTGTAAATGCATATTTGGAAAAGTATATAGAATTTACGAAAAAACGATTAAATTCCAAATTTTATAGCAAGTTTGTTCAGATTATTTTTTAAAATTTTACCAGAAATGATTTCCGATCAAAAAAAAACTTTATTTCACCAAAATCCGGTTTCTCTACAGTCCAGGAGGATTGACAATTCGGAATTAAACTTCAGACTAAACCTTTTTTCATATATTGGGAGATCCGTTCGAAATGTGGTGAACATCTGTGTGCTGGAAGTGGAAGCTTTCGTAGGAGCTTTTTCAATTTTTGGAGTGAATATTAAATTTTCAACGCATGTTGAAATTTAACCAGAAATAATGACTTTTTATTATAAGCAGTTTTTATCAAAAATTCGGGAGGTTAAAATTTAGAAATCAAGTGTGGTGTATTCGAGATCTATATAAATTTGTCGTAGGAGAAAGTCGGGTGCTGGCCACACCTAATTTTTTTATTGTTTTTTCGGTACGAAGTAATCGTCATCTTATAGATTTTTAGCTTAAAATTTAAATTCTTAACTCGCATTACTATCTGCTTTCATCATTAACATACCCTAACGCCACGTATTACATGTCTTCGTTGGTTGTTTCAATCAAGACGCTATTATATTCTAGCACCTTGCCTATCAACATGTCGTTTTTGGATACAGTTATTGATATCGATTTTTCTTCGATTAACCGGTTTAGTCCCTTAGAATGTAACGTTATGTCAAAAATGGACAGTACCAAGGATCCTGGTGAAGATGAAATTTTATGCGAAATGCTAGAAAAATTCGAATGAAATTATTACCAGTGACGATTTCACTCAAACAGATCAGACCTTCACTCTGAGGATTATATTGGAGAAATGTTATGATAAGGACATCGCAGTTCACAGTCTCTTTGTGCACTTTCAACAGGCTTGCGGCCACATACAAAAGGACACGTTATGAGACGTTTTGTCCTATCTAGTTATCCCATCAAAGCTGATATCTATGTGCAAACTAATGATGAGCGATCCAAATTGCAAGGTGAACACCGAAGGCAAGCTGTCGGAAGCGTTTTAAATAATATCAGGAGCACCAAAAGGTGAACTTGTCGCCCAAATACGTCCGTCAGCATAACATAGCCCAAGTGCAGCTGCCTGTATTTCAAACCAAGTCACACGCTGATGACATATGCATTTTGAGCCGTAACAGCGTTTCCCTAAAAGAAGTCCTCCTACCATTAGAGTCAACTGTTCATCAAATTGGCCTTCAAATCAACGAAATGAAAACCATATACTATATGGATACCACAGTATGTGCAGCAATTGGGGTAATGGGGGCTACTTCGTCAATACGATTTAGCAGATTTTGAAGTAAGTTTACTATATACTGAGAGAATATCAGCCACGTTTGTCCTCAACTCTCCATTTTCAACTATTGATGCCTGTACTTCTTGTTTGGAAGTCGGTTTACGTTTTTTCGTGATAAAATAATTCACAAAGAAATGTGTAGATCGAATGATGGAAGAACGGAAAACCAAACTTTGTATTTTCCAAAAATATAAACGTGACACTGCGAACATCTCTAGGATTTCTGTAATTTGATTATTTTTACAATAAATTGGGTTCGTACCTTGTTTGGGAATGAATGCCAGTTGGGTAAAATTCCAATTCAATTGGCGAAAATGCTAAAAATTTCTATTAAGAAAAAAATTGAAAAGTAAGAAGTTCTAAATTTGGAAAGTCATAATGAAAATCATCGTATTTTTCCCGATTGCACAATTATGCTAGAAAATTTTCTGACCTAATCGAATATATGAAAAAGATCCCATAAACATTTCTGGGAAAGGCGATATAAAGTCATCATAATTAGATCCCGTTCACCACACTCATATAAGGTTATGGCCTATCTGACCATGTAGGTGAGACCTCGTGAACATCTCTAGGATCAGTTAAATAAAATATAAATTTTACTAAGTCTACTTGAATCTATATATGCGGAGCCATATGGAACTGCTATCCTTCACTGCAATTACATGCTGTATTGGTTCTTGCTTGCTGACGCCCCTGGCAATCCATAAAATAACTTTGAATCGCTCGATGAATGGGCTAGAATCCGTCTACTACCTAGTTCCCGTCACCGCGAAATGAATAATTTTACGACCGTGCAGCAGTCTATGCAGTAGCAGAGTGCTCAAGTAGTCTGCCGAAAGTGTCTATGAGACATAGGGGTCTATAGGATAAATGTATGTCATCTGGCTTACTCGTTTTTTTTAATACGACTGGCCGGGCTTTCTTCCATATGGTGGAGGGGAAACCATCATCATCAGTTCCAGAATTCTTTCTGGATATATTTCTGCTACAATCCTAAAGCCTCGGAGGGAATGCCAACGGAGACTCCACTCTTCTTCAATTTAATCTTTCATACGCCACTTTAAACTCGGCGTCATCTAGTTGGTTCGTGCTTCGAGAAAAGAAGCCATTTTTTGTAAGATCCGCTGGTGTTGTACCACTAGTTAGAACTACCAACCCTCCAACCACTAAGCTGCCTTTTGAGCTGATTTTGCCTCCTTGTATCGACAGTTTCCACTTCGAACGTGATACATGAATGATCATTGAGGTTACAGACTCGCTAATCGCTCGGTTTCGTTTTGAGCTAGAAGTTATGTCCAACAAGGATTGATTATTACTTTTTCCGCAAGTAGTATAACGTCACCTCTATTATATGGCGGGAAATATTACACGAAGCGGCTTACTTAGCAATGCCCTGCCCCTGTGGTCAAAAATTGCTCTATCCTGTTCAGGTGATTTAGAATTAAAAACATCGGCGACGATCATATCCTTCTTTTTTTCCGGATAATTAAAACCAAGCCATCGAGTTTTTTTTGGGTAAATTCTTTAAAAAGTCTGTTGGGTGAGATAAAAATGATAAAAATCTCCAACTCTATTCACACGATCCGTTTTTCTGACCGGGATTTAGTAAATGGAGTATCTCTCACCTAATATCAGTTTTCGCCAGTTCGGCTCACTCTCTCTCTACCGACATCTAGCGGACCACTCCTGCGGATATCTGACGGACCAAATTCTGATGGTCGCCTTATATAAATAGGCCACTGCAGTTTCTGGTTGTGTGTTCTTCCTCCCAACATCTGTAGTAGCAAGGGTTAGCAGAACGCAGGTGCACTCGGCAGAAAACCCATCCTATTCGGATTTGACTCTTTTGATCTCAGCTATTGAGTTGCGTAGTTTTTCGTTATCCTGATTGTTGCATTTCGCGTGCCAGAATGCGTTGACATATACTGATGTGGTTTTTATTTCTCTAGCACATCCCATATTCCCCTCGATGTCTATCACCTGCATCACCTCTGTATTACTAGTTTCGCTCCCAGGGCCTTATGTGTGGCCATCTCCTCTGGATGAACGACCTCTCTACACCGGCAACCTTATTCTGGATTACCTCTTTCAATACAGTAGTTTTATCTTGGATCACTTTCCACGAACCTGCAAATCGTCCGCATTGTTCTTCTGCGACCACTTTCGCTCCTAATTCATCAATGTCGACCGCTGCTTTAACGTTGTTTAGCGATCTCAATATACGTCTATCCACAACCTTAACTAGGATGGTATCATCTTTAGTTTCAATCTTTTTGCGATTCCTGACTGCCGTGGAACCCTGTTCGGTGTCGCTTATAGCGATTCCTCCAAGGCTTGTATGATATTTGCCTTTTTGTCAGAGTTATCTGATGCATGTTCCTCCAGGAGTATATTTTTCGACTCTATGCTGCGACGTCTTATGCTACTTACAAAAAATACATTATGTGGCCAACTGATTTCAGCAAGAGATGCCACTTCTTACGCTATCATTTGCGGATTAATTTTTCCCCAGATTTCCTTGGCTAGCCGCTCGATGTTAGTTCCTTCCATTTTCGGAGGGCTGCTAATGGGCTGCTAAATCTGACTTTTAGTTTTGTTTCACAGCTCCAGTGTGCGGAGAACAGCAACCTCCTTTTCTGCTTGCTGAAATGCATTTAAGATTCGCACTATCTCATCCTAAACTTGGAGCATCTTCTGCACGGTCGATACTAGTTTGATGCTGACCTACTAAAAACTCTGGATTTTGCGTCATACCTATAATATTTAGTATTGCGTCACTAGTTACACCAATATTTTAAAAATTTAAATATTCGAATGTTTCAAAAAATTTGAATGTTAAAAAAAAAAATCAACCAATCTGTTTCAAAATCATAAATTCAAATTATGGAAAAGCCTTCACCTAAAATTGCTAACAATTTCATTTTATTCAATTACAAACCATTAACCAATAAATAAATTGATTTTGTTTTCCACTCTGGTATTCGTATCCGAACATTACTCTTAAAAGGATGGTCCCTTAAATTTATGTAAAAGAGGAAAATTCACCATAGACCAGACCATACCGCGCCGTACCGCACACTTTACATACCTAAACGAGAAAAAAAGACGAATTTTTGGCGGCAATGGTTATTATTTTTTTGTGGTTTGAGATGAAAATAGAAAATCACAAAGAAAACATTTTTCTCTTCGCTTTGAACTATGTACAGGATCTCTAGCAGCAATGTACAAAATATGTACATAACTACCTTTTTTCCTATAATACAGAAAACTTTGATTTTAGGGCAAATAAAACTCGCACAGTATACACACAACAGAGCACAACAAGAAAGACGAAAGGAATAAAAAATCGGGGAAAACCATAAAACAAACCCGCAGAAAATAAATTCCATCCATTTATTTTTATTAATTTTTTGTGTTTGGTATTTCTTTTTTTTTTGGCTGGAGTGGCTGAATTTATAAAATAGCAACAATAATTCGTGTACAGCGCATATAGAACAAAAAATCTACTTAAAGTTGCTATGCGAAGATAAAATTTGATTACAAGCCATATTTCTATAAACGATATTAAATTTAATGTTATTACTGTGGCTAGGTATTTGTGCTTTTTAAGCTTTTAAAAAATGTTATAAATTTTCTATGATGCGGTTTAAAATAATTACCGAGGTATGCAAAAATGTTCAAATCAACTTAGTTTACGTGTTTTTGTTCAGGAACTATATTTTCATAAATGATTTATGATCTCTGTTCAACTGTTAATTTCGTTTCTATAAAGTTAAGTCTTTATAATTGTATGCTCTTTCCATGCTTAAAGTGTTTATAAATCTGTAAATTTGCTAAATTAATTTTAATTTTAAATTTATTTTCGAACTAATTAAAACCCATTTCCATAAAGTTAAAAGAAAATTATTTTTGCCATTACAAAGTCAAAGTAGTTTATTCATCTAAATTTGTTATTATTTTGTGTGCTTGACGAGACGAGATGGCAAATACGGCAAATAATAATCTTTTAGTTTATCTTCTTATGTTAATTTGCTGAATAAAAAATTAAATAAAAATAAAAATCATGGAATATTAAATTAGAACAGTTTTTTGTTGTTGTTCCATAATTTTCATTTTTGCCATAAACATAATGGAAATGAAAACGATAAAATTGTGAAAATATTTATTTAGGTTTATACTCGTACTCGTACATATTTTTGTTGGGATCATAAAACTAATTAAATCGTATATTATAAACAGGCAGAGGCTTCCTCATTCCGTTCATAAATTCATATATAATAATAAAACAACCATAAACGTATAACTTCCTTTTTATGTCCACAACAACAAAAAATAATCATCAGGACTCTGTGGAAATGAGAAATTATATGGTAGAAAACACGTACACCGAAAGCAGTGTGGAGAGACCGAGTTAGTAAAAAAAGATGTATAAATATACTGACCATCTGGAATGATTTAAATGGGAAATAAAATGTTAAATACTGGATTATTAAAGCATTCCCCAAAAATAGTCTGAGCATTGTAATCGTAATATCGTAATAATAATCATATAAAACACTAAGGAATGTTTTAATAGAAAAATGGTGGACTTGAAATTTTTTTTCAGCTAGACATTGGAGATGGGCAAGCTAGGTACTAAGATCGTTCTAGTGAAGTGACCTTTAAGTGTCTGTCAGAAGAAATCATTTATGTCTTTATATTCCGACAACTATTTACTGAACTAACCAAGAGCTGGGATTGCTAATATTTGTCATGTTATGCAGGAATTGTCGTTTTCACATCGGA
Organism: Nephrotoma flavescens; assembly: GCA_932526605.1. NCBI lineage: Eukaryota > Metazoa > Arthropoda > Insecta > Diptera > Tipulidae > Nephrotoma > Nephrotoma flavescens. The sequence goes on along the minus strand of OW052222.1, from coordinate 225,709,548 downwards.
GTGAAGTTTATGCTAAAATAACAAAATATACACTGTAACCTCTAAGAACGTAAAATTGAAAAATCACGGAAATCTCTGATATTTTTATTATTTAAGAGAGAATATTATTGTAATATAAAATTCCTAAATGTTTGAAATTATGTAACTCGGTTCGCAATGATCAGATGCTTACATTAGATTGGTTTCTTACATTAAATACAAATTTAGAACTACTTCGATCACCTACGTGCGATACGTAGGGGCCGCAATAAATAAACCGGTGTGATGTTTTTGGACATTTTTAAATTTTTGGGCACTTTTATAATTGGGACAGAAATTTACGCGAATGTCCAAAACTAATTTTTTTAAGACATAATTTCGATTTTAGACAAATATTTGCACACATGTACATTTCTAAAAAATGTCAATACACAAAAAAAAATTATTATAAAAAAAACCCAATTTTTGTATTTCGTAAACTTTTTAAAAATTACTTTAATCATCAGGAATATGCGGTATTTGCAATTTTTGTCGTTGCAAGGATGTCGTTGTAGCTTATGGTAAATTACACAAATTGAGTCTAATTTTTGAATAGTTTTAGACACTCGAATAAATTTCCGTCCAAAACTTCACACCGGCATTAAATAATGTAAAATGTTTAACAATTTTCGCATTACAGACGACGATGTTTTCTCGGATAAAATAGATTTGTTTTTTTACATCAAATACTAGTTTAAAGCCACTTCGATCGATTGGAAGTGTGTTTTGTTTTAAAAAATTTCATTTTATAAAATTCACTCAAAACTAAGCACAAAAATGTTTTCTAGTTTAGAAATATAAATTTGTGTTTATTAAACATTTTCGAATATTAATATGAAAATTTTTGAGTGGTTTTCCAATTCTAAGTTCTTATAGGTCACAGTTTATATTTTGTTATTTTGGCATAAACTTTACTCTGATAGTTTCCACATTTGAAGTGAATGTGAATTTTCTTATTTTAAGTTCTAACAATCTGCTTAATTCAACTACAATGGTGACGTCTCGTCAGGTGGGATCGTGGCGTCACCACGTGGCTTTGCGACGTAATGTATGAAGATGATTGTGAAATACAAACCAAAAATAATGTTAAAAATTTACACTGTTAAATTTAAAAATGTACCAGTTGAATTTGTTTTGTGGTTAAATTGAAACATTTTTAGATAGTTATCAACATTTTTATTAGAGAAGCCCCTGAGCTCATTATAACCGCTTTAAGGATCAAACAATTTTCTAACAATCTGAGATAAACACGAGAAAATTGTGGTCGAATTTACTAAAATTTGCCCATGTGGCGAACCCCAAAGATATAGCAGATGCATACGCTTTTCTATGTAAATTTAACTCAAAGGAGTGCTTATCAAATAACTCGAGGAAACTAAATTTCACTCAAAACAAAACCGATATAACGATATCGAATATATTCGAGAAACAAAAATCAAGCAGCAACAAATTCAAAACAAAATCATAGGAAACAAAACGAAATACCAACACCAATGAAAGTTGATCCTTCTCTAAAATTCAAACCAAATTCCAATAAAAAGACCACTTTTAATCATGAGCTGTGTTCAAACGAAGAGGATACAGAAACACAAACCAGTCCTCAGAAGAACCGACCTCAGAAGAAACAAATTTTTAGAAGAGGCCAAACTCCGACACAGAACATTAGTAGTTACCAGGCCCCTTTAGTCCAAGGTCAACATTTCAAGGTCAAGATTATGGAGCCCCTTTAGTCCAAGGTCAAAATTACAAGGTCAGAGTCAAATGAGGTCAAGGTTGATTGATTATTGGTTATCGAGTTTCAATAATCATCATTAATCGATAATTAATAATCAATAATTAGTGAATATTGATTATCGATTATTAATTATTGGTCATTGATTATTGACTATTGATTTTCGATAATGATTAATCATTATTGATAATCAATAAAAAATATTCAATAACCAATAATCTATAATCAATAACTATAACGTCATTTTCGGGGTTCGGATGATTCAGAACCTATCACTATTGAACACAAATTATGAATTATGATAATAAATAAAATGTCTCCGCAAATATATCAGTCTTTGTCGTTGGCAGCATAGATGTGTACTGAAGTGTAACGAGCCAATACTTTTTTTTGTGATATATTCGATCGAGTTTTCCCGGACTTCCAACATAGAAATCGACCTAAAATTTTTTCAAGGTATGATCATCAATAAGACCTTTCATTTGAATCTATTTCCAGCCATGACACTTTAAACGGTCAATTTTTTGACATTTTCAAATTTTGTGTGTGCGATATGTTCAATCGAGTTTTCCCGGACTTCCAACATATAAATCGTCCTGAAATTTTTTCCAGGTGTGAGCATCCATAAGACCTTTCGTTTGATTCTATATCCATCCATGACAATTTAAACGGTCAATTTGTAGAAATTTTCAAATTTTGTGTGTGCGAAATATTCAATCGAGTTTTCCCGGACTCTTCACATGGAAATCGACCTGAAATTTTTGAAGGTTTTCTTGATTTGTGCAATCTAGTTTTGTTAGTAATAAAATAGTTTTTTATTGTAGTTTAAAAAAAAAATAATTTTGAGTAATATACGTTAATGAATCGAAATAAATATTTTTGATTTTAAATGAAATTACTGTTTAACACCCAAATTATTTATCTGCTTTATCGATATTTTTCGGCTGACTATGTATATGATGAATCTGCCTGATTCAATTTTGTTATTATAGCTAAATCTGCATTATCGACATTTTTCGGCATAAGAAACTCTATAACTGGAGTTATAAATCACATCACGCAAACCGTGGCGGCAGGTGATAAAATTGGACTGGAGTTAAGAGCCGAAAAATTTACCAGTTCAGCTTGGTTAAGCTTCCGAGAGGCACAAGATTTACATTTTGCGGATGTGTGGAATCTGTTAAACAGCGTTTTTCAGAGTAACTCAGAGGGTTTAAACACGGACGCTTTTAAGCTTATTTTGACCCAGATAAAAGTACCGGTTGGTCAAGGAAGGCCACGCACCTTAGCCTACAACACCTTCACAGATGAATGGCGACACAAAAAAGGTCTGATCTATATAGAGAATAAAGACAACCTCTGTTTACCGCGGGTGATCGTCGTTGAATGGGTGTATGCCAAGAACAATACAACGAGGGAGAAAGATGTGATTCGTCATAGTGTCGGCCAGCAACAAGATCCAAAAACATTTAAACTGCTTGAGAAGTCCGGTATAGTGATACCAGCTGCAGGCAGCGGAATTGAGGAACTGCAAAAATGTCAGCAGTATCTATCAAGATACCAGCTCTGTATACACGGCAGGGCAAAAAGGAAGAGAGTTCATGTATCAAGGGCCCGAGGCACTTATGAAAATATATCTCGTGCATCACAATAACCACTTCAGCGTATAATTACATCTTTAACAGCTGCTTTTGTCTGTCGTTATTATTGTGAGGACTGTCATGTACCTACACATAACAAGAATGAACACCGTTCTCCCGTTAACTGCCCCGCATGTTTGGTGAAACCGAGGGTTCAAACAATTTCCGAAAGATTGTGCAAGGAGTGTAATAGAGATTTTGTTAGCGATCTCTGCTTTGCACGGCATAAGGAAAATGATGTTTGCAAAAAGTCGCGACGCTGTAATAAATGTCACCGCTCAATTAATCAGAAAAGACAACATTACTGCAACGAAATGTATTGCCACATATTATGTAGAGCACATCAGCCCGAAAATCACCTCTGTTATACGCAGTGCAATGCAGCGAAACCGCAACTTAAATTCAACTTATTTATATTTTTTTTTGATTTCGAGACACGACAAGAAAAAAATTATCGGGACAACGATGACACAGCAAAAATTCATGAGCCTAATCTTTGCGTCTACCAGCAACGCTGTTATAACTGTATAGAAATAGATGACATAAATACATGCACGACATGCGGAGATAGACAAGTGATTGTCCCGTCTGGGACTGACGTTATAGCCGTTTTTATGGAATATGTGCTATAGGTCAAAGAAATAAATTTAAAAACATTATTGTGATTGCCTACAACGGCCAAGCTTATGACCACCAATTTATCCTGAAATATTTACTAGAGAAAACTTCACATACACCAATGTTAATTATGCGCGATAGAAAAAAATTGATTATTGATAGAAAAAGAAAAATATATTTTTCGATGTCTTTATCAGCACTACCGGCGGCTTTTTATATGGATTCAACTTTAAAGAAGGGTTATTTCCTTCATCTGTTTAACACCGTGAATAATCAAAAATATATACCAGATACGATGTTTTACTCGCCCGATACAATGACAGTTTGTAACGATTGTGATGTTACATGTAAGAAACATGGCTGCCGAAACAATTTCATTAAATGGTACGAAGACCAACAAAATCTTCAATTTAATTTTGAGAAAGAGTTTATTTCGTATTGTGTATCGGATGTATACAGATACTTACTCAGGGCTGCTTAAAATTTCGGAAGAACATGATTCTAGAGGGCAACGTGTGTCCTTTCTTCGAGGCCACAACGGTGGCATCGACGTATAGCTTGATTTATAGGAGAAACTTTTTGAAACCCTCGACGATTGGCGTTGTTCCAAAAAACGGTTACTGCAAGGCTGATACGCAGTCAAAGAATGCTGTGAAGTGGCTAATAGAAGAGGAAGATAAGAGAAAAATATATATCAAACATGCGCTCAACGGTCGGGAGGTAGTGATTAATGGCATGAAAGTGGATGGGTATGCTGAAGGTGGCCAGAATGCTAGTCAGATTTTTGAGTTTCACGGCTAGTACTATCACGGTCACGAGTGTTTGCGTATTGATCGAGATAAACCACTAAATGGGGATGGTGTTGACACGTTGAACTCCCAGCGATGCCAAACAAGCGAAAAAACAGAAAGATTACGTAACATGGGGTACGAGGTCATTGAGATGTGGGAGTGCAATTATATCACAACGACTAGCGACAATCATTCTATGCTTCTAACTATACCACTTAATCCAAGGGATTCTTTTTATGGTGGGCGAACCGGTAACACTAAAACCTACTACAGAGCAAAGGATGGCGAAAAAATAATTTATATTGATGTATTTTCGCTTCATTCATGGTAAGTATGGCAACTGGCAAGTTTCCAGCTGGACATTCTAAAGCTTATGTTGGAAACGATTAATGTTCTAATTTAAATTTGGAACTTACAGAGGGGTTGACAAAGTGTAAAATTTTATCACCGCAAGATTTATATCACACCGTTCTCCCTATAAAGCAGAATAATAAATTGATGTTTACTCTGTGCTATACTTGTAGCAAAGAGAAACCCCAGGGTGAGTGTAATCATATTTACGAAGATAGAACATCAACTGGAACATTCGTATTAGACGAGGGTTTAAAAGCTGTAGAAATAGGGTATAGACTTCTAGAGACTTATGAGAGTTGGAGCTACAATGTGGAGCAGTATGATAAGATTACTAGTACGAATACATTGAAATTTTTTTACAGAGGAATGGAATAATGTTGGAATTCACAGAAATTACTAGCAACCGTGGATTGAGATCTACGGCGAAATTGATGTTATGTTATCAAAGGATTAAAAGTTTTATATTCCGCTTTTTGGGTAAATTTGACCAGCGTAAAAATCAGCCTAAAACATTAAAAATAAATAAACCTTCAGAAGAGTTATACACGTTTTGCATCTACTTATTATTAATGAAGAAATAATCATTGTTAATTGGAAATACAAAGAAGAAACTGCTAACTCCTTGGCAACAGTAAATGTCTGTATTAATGCGTACATTAGTTGTTTTCCAATCGACCACCGCAAGTACTTGTAGGTGCAAAAAATATGTATTGGCTAAAGTGCCGATTGGAAAGCACAAAAATTACAAAAGCAAAACAGAACCTACAAATGTGTAGTTTAGTTGTATTAACTTTTTAATAAAAAAAATATCTATACCGGAATTTTATAAGCCCTTCACATTATATTTTTGACAGAAAAATACTACACACAATCTCACGTATGCGGACAAATTTATCGTAATTGCTACTCATAGTAAAAAGGTAGAACAGTTGTGAGTAGTTAATTTTGCAAAAACAAATGCTTAAGTGATTATAATTACCTGCTGTAGTCGATTGGAAAGCAACTATTACTAGACAGACGCGCTTAAAATTATATACGTATATAGAAAAATTAGGAGACAGAGAGTTGTCGACCCCGATTCAGTTATTATTCCGATTCAGTAGTTATTAGTAAAGATGGAGAATTTGAACCTCCTACTGGCGATTTTGTTGGAAATATGACAAACGAACTCCAAGCGTATGGCGTGGAAAGTTATATCACAGAATTTGTATCGGCGATCCTAAAAATTATGCTTTGAAAATATTTAGTACGGATAAAAATGAATTTCAAATCGTATGTAAACTGATGAAAATTGTGATCACACAAGTAAGAAAATCTTTAATCTTCAGACATGCGCACGGCGCAATTATTAAACTCTTCAAACCTCAATGATAATAATCAATTGGTGGTGCACGGTGCGGATTTTCGATCAGGGTAAACACCACATTAGGGAAATCTTGATCAGATAGGTTGATGCACGATCATCTAATTATTTAATCATTTAATATAAAAAACGTCATCGCTTTCAAATTACATCTTATGCGGAAAGTAATATACGAGTACCCACATGGTTTAGATACAAAAATTAAAGTTGTTGTAGATGCTCTTATGCAATGATGATGAACTATCGAAAATAAACTCATGAGCGCATCACATCACATTTAAAAATTGCACACGACACGCCATTTTGTTATTGTGGATAATCGGTAGCCGAACATTTGAACATGCAAATGACGCATGATTAACTTTTTACACACACATTTGTGTAGTAGGCTGGAGTCAAATTGAAAAAAAAAAAATGTCTGGGAAGAAAAGGGATATATATATATATATATATATATATATATATATATATATATATATATATATACATATATATATATATATATATATATATATATATATATATATATATATATATATATATATATATATATATATATATATATATATATATATATATATATATATATATATATTTTACATACATACGTAATACACACATATCCATACACACTCACTTATATATGCCATATATCACATATAAAGTTTTCCAATAGGAATGATATGATTTTTAAATGTCGTTTCGGCCATTTGTAATATGTCATGATCTGTCATTTTTTGTTTCATTGTATTTAGTGCTATTTACAATTTCATCATGGTGAGATATACGCAAGAACAACGTTTACAAATTATTCAGTTTTATTATCAAAATAATCGTTCTCCAATTGCAACTTTTATAGTCGTAATAATCGTCCAAGTGTACTCGCTGTTCGTCGAATTGTTGAAAATTTTGAGCGTACATTTTCTTTACATAATGTTCAAGTGCCAATAAGACAAACAAATGCTCGAAGTAATGCAAATATTGCTGACGTTCAGCCAAGTGTTGGTGAAGACCGCAATTTGTCGATTCCAAGACGTTCTCAAGAATTGGGACTGTCTCAAACCACAACTTGGCGGATTTTGGGAAAGGATTTGAGTTTGCATTCGTATAAAATTGTTCTCACTCAAGAACTAAAGCCATTGGACCACCGTAAACGTCGTGAATTTGCTGATTTTACCTTGGAACAACTTGAAAACGATAACGATTTTTTTAAGAAAATCATCTTCTCCGTTGAGGGTCACTTACATCTGAGTGGTGCAGTAAATAAACAAAACTGTCGATTCTGGTGCAAAGAAAATCCACAAATTATTCATGAAAAACCATTACATTCACCTAAATTGACAGTTTGGTGTGGTTTATGGCCTGGTGGAATCATCGGTCCGTATTTTTTCGAAATGAAGCTGGTAACACCGTTACTGTCAATGGATGTCGGTCGGTATAGATCAATGATAACCAACTTTTTATGGCCGAAATTGGAAGAAGTTGATCTTGAACAAATTTGGTTCAAGACGGGGCTACGTGCCACACAGCAAGTGCAACAATTGAATTCTTGCGAGAAAAGTTTGGAGATTCGATTATTTAAAGAAATTGATGATATTAAATGCCCCCAAGAAGTTGTGATTTAACACCATTAGACTATTTCTTGTGGGGTTATTTGAAGTCATTGGTCTTTAGCAATAAACCAAACTCTTTTCAAACTATACAAGTCAATATTGAACGTGCTATTCATGACATACGACTTGATTTAGTGGAAAAAATGCTTGAAAATTGGGTTAATCGAATTCGTTCCTGCTGAATAAGGCGTGGAGACCATTTGAATGACGTTTTATTCAGAACTTAATTGTATCGATTGTACTTCACATTAAATAAAAAACATTTCAATTTCCTTAACAATTAGTGTGTTTTTTTTAAAGAAATTGCATTGCAGAGTATTTTCTTTGTTTAGGAAAATACCTTGCAATGCATTCCACAAACGAGTTGCCAGCGACACGCTGATCACAGCAATTCGTTTGAAACAATGTTTTAAAATAACTAATTATTGTTTTTTGAATTTTCATTAAAAAATTAGAATTATTCCAAAACTTCATCCAGCAACATATTAAACGGCAGAGCCAACAAAAACCAGAAAAGACAAAGGTTCCAGTTTTTAATCAAAACAAACGTGTGTGTTTTTAACAAATAATAAACCAGTATTTAAATTAAATTTGAGTTATTGTGTTTTCATTTTATATAATTAATTGGGGATTATAAGTGTTCATATAATCAAATTTTCCCAACACGACAAATTCAATAAAACCCCATAAAATCATATCACTCTTATTGGAAAACCCTATATAATAATTTATCGATAGACACTTTTGAGTAAAATTAAAAAAAGATTCTTCATCGTTTAATCGCATCTCATTTATAGGTCTATTATGAATCTCACTTACTCGTCACCGGGTGAAGAGTCGTCACTATAATTCTATTTTGGTATTATGATTGTCGCAGTGAGCGAGTGATCGTCACATGCGTGTCGCTTGGCGACTCGAAATCACCGCATATAATTTTTGGTATTATAATTCTCACAGTGAGCGAGTTCAATGTCATATATGCTCACCTAAAATATGATGATGAGAGTCAAGTGACAAAGCATTTTTGGTATTAGAAATATAATATTTTATTAATATTTTAACATTGAAATAGTAAATTTATATTGAAATGGAAAAAACCGGGATATTGCCCGTGGATTTCCAGATGTTGGAAAAATCAAACTAACCATTAATGAATTTTGGAAAAATTTGTCAGTAGTGCGGAATAGCTTAGGGCCGCCAATTAGAGAAATCATGGAATGGAGAAAGGCAAAAATTCGAGCACAATTTTTTTATATAGTATACACAATTTTTATATATGTAATATATTTTATATTTTTAATATTTTTTTATAATTATTTTGTATGTATTACGATACGATGAAAATCTCGTATCCTTATAAATTTTGTCGAAGACATACAAAAATATCTTTATATGAAAACTATTTGTAAACAACTAAAATTGTTTGATATTACTATATGGTTTCCATAACGACAAATAACAAACTCTAAAAAATACAAGAATCCACATACGACGCTGCAAACAACGGCTCACCAAAATAAAAAGGAGAATCACAATACCAATTTTGAACTCGGGTGACTTAGATAGTCACGGCGAGTGGTGTGGTGAGGCGAGAATCATAATAGACACATAAATAACACGTGGGCTCCATACGAGTTACAATTTCCCTCTAATAAAATTGAACAGACTCACCATCTACGATCTTTTTTCTTTCTTTTCTTCTTGTTTCTGCGAGCGCACCAGTTCGACGCAGGTTTACTAAAACAACTGCAGCTGCAGTCACACTAGCCAAAATATTAATGTCCATGTCCTTAATTAGCTGTTATTTATTTCACAATTTACGTATTGTCTATATTTCTTTTGCATTTTTAATGTTTCACTATACCTATAGTCAAAAAGACTAAATTTTTATATTTAAAATATTTGCGTAAATATTTATTAATAAATATTTTATTATTTTATTATTATTATTTTATTATTTTTTTTTATTATTTATTCAAAAAATATAACGAATTTTGTGCCGAAAAAACGACAGAAGCAAATTCGTGTAATACATAAAAAAACAACATAATCCTAATATTTACAAAATTATATGATTTTTATCTCATCTTTTATCACATTTTATATGACATCGGTATAAAATGTGATAAAAGCTTACAATAAAATGACTAAGATACTACTACTATTACTACCATTACAAAACAACCGCTGACACTTCTCAAAATATCGTATATGTCACATACGAAACGCTCAGTTAAAACAAATACATATATAAATTTTGTTGTTATAAAACGATAACTCCAAAACAACGCTGAAAACAACGACGAAAACAACCTTATGAATGAAGGTTAGAACTTGATAAAATTTGATTTGCTTTAAAGTAGATAGATTTATGCTCAGATTTCTGAAACCAATTACTCTTTACGAAATATTTTATATGAACACAAAGTATTTATTTTAAACTTCGTATTCTGCACTCAAAAGTAAGGTTCTAATTTAAACAAAAATACTTTTATAAATATCTCCCAAACTAGTGAATTTCAAAGTAATTTTAAGTCACCACCGTGTATAAAGCATAACCTCCTAGCTAAAATAAATCACTATAGAAAGGAATGCATAATTCATTTTTCACCTCTTCCCTTAATTTGTCAATTTTTAAACAATAATCTCAAAAATTATTAATTTTAGCTTACCTTGGCCCAACGTAATATGTTCACCTGAAACGAAAAAGAATATTATTATTTTTATTTTTCAATAAAACTTCCTCACGAATTCATATCGCTACAATAATGCACAAAGCTTTCTACTCTTTGGAAACTGATGTTGTATTTGTGTGTTACACATTCCAAACGAGTAAATTACAAACTGAACTATCAAATCGACACCTCAAATTAAAAACAAAATGACCAAGCAATAAATTTTTATAGTTTGTTGATCGTAAAATTCGTATACGGCAATGGATTCGAATAATTTTTCCATTTGAATTGGAAAACAATTTTCCCCCAGCTTTTTTTTATATACATAATGCTTTGGTTTTCCTCTATTATTATTTTTTATTTACCATTCTAATTTGTCCATGCATATATATATATATATATATATATATATATATATATATATATATATATATATATATATATATATATATATATATATACACATAGATAGATAAATTATTGACCAAACATCACAGCACACAATTGTTCAAATTTGTGTTTAGATTCGAATTTCTATGTACACCAAACCAAGGCTCTGTGTGGCTTTTAATTCTATTTAGCAAATTTTAACAATATTCAATGAGGTTTTGTTTTGTGTTTTTACTGTATGTTGTCTAAAATGGTGTCCATTTAAATTTTTCGTTTTACAATCGATAACCAAAAACAGATAAAATTAGCTGTAAGGTAAAATGTCGAAAAAATAAATTAAATGAGATGTTTTATGGTTTTGTGGATAAACCTGGGTACGGTGATCTACGGCAACAACAACCAAGTACAAAAAATAAATCATTACCAAGGTAAAATATTTTCATTTCCCATTATACAGCAAAAAAAATCGTTATTAGACAGTTAAAAGTTTTCGTGAAAAACAATTTTTTTATTTTTTTGTATAATCCCCTATGTTTTATTACTTGTGTTTTAATAACGGCTATTGCCTAATTTCCTAATTTTCCATCGTCGTTTTTATTATTATTAATATTTTGGAGGAGTTGCCGCCTGTTTTACAAATAAATCTTTCTTTTTTTTTTGCTTGCCTCGGTGCTTTGGTTTTAGCCTGTGTACCTATTAAGTACAAAAAACATTTAATTAATTTTCAATTTTGATGGTAGACAACTTTTGTACTTTTATAAATAATTTGATTAGGGGATTTCGTTTTTTTTTATATATATTTTTATTTCGTTGTTGTTTTTATTGCTGGGGAAGAAACTTTACAGAATAATTAGCATTTTGAGATTTAAATTTTTAGACCGGGATATTTATTGATATCGAATGTCAAATATTATGCAAAAGTTATGCAATAAGTTAATTTGCTTTCAGATTGAAAGGTGATTTTGCGGCCCATATTCGGGCGACGAAGCTTGGTAATTGGGAAATGGCCAACATCGTGTTCAATATGTTCCATCAAACTTCCACCGAACTGACAGCTTCAATAGGAGCGTTCTCGTTTTTTGCATTTATGTATTTTAAAAACTGCATAATTTACGAGAGAAAAGGTAATGAACTACCAGATTCTAAATTAATTTTGTAACAGTGCCGATCCAGATCAATTTTCCAAAATTTTAAGTTAAAACGACGACTTTTGTCAAAAAATGTTTTTTGGTATACATTTGGTTTTGGTATAAATTTCATTTCATGTTTGGTTTTCATTTCATTAAGCTTTTTCCAGAAATTGGAAGACCCCGTCCACCGCAGTAGCTTTTTCAGTTTGTGCAAATATTTTGAAAAGTATATCATTTTCGAGAAAAACTACTTTATTTCACTAAAACTTGACATCTCATACATACCAAACGGAGTAATTACAGTGGACATTTCTGAACCAGAAGTAGCAGAAGATTAAAGTTTTTAACAAGGGTTGACGGTGACGTATAGAACACAATATCCGATAAAACGCCTCGTGACTGTTGGCCCTTTTGACAAAATTTTCGATGACATTTTGGTATAGTACCGGCTCAACTTCCTCAACGGAACGTTTTAAACTCAAAAAATACTTCTATTTTTTTTGAAAATTGCAGTAGTATAGGTCATGTCTATCAAGATATTACGATTACTCCCACCAATATTTTGTGTTGCGGTTGTGGAAATGAAACGGGGGAGGGGCAACTGCCTTTCCAAAAATCAATGCCTCCAGGAATTCCAGAACTTATCCAACCAATCAGGAAGATCAAATCGATTTGGAATTGCAGACATTTTCGCCACCAGAATACAAATAGAACAAACCCAAAAATTCTCAATATTATCGTATACATCCGTATTGCATTTCCCAATAAATATATTTTCTAACAACTCTCGTAACTCTCTAAATTCGTTTGCGACGTAAAATAAAATCCATATGTATTGATTGTGCATATCCACGCTAGGGTAACTTTTATCTGGTAACTTTTTCGTTTCTTTCCCCTTTACCAATAAAATCGATTTTATCTGCGCCGCAATTTTTTGATTTTATTGGTAACGGGGAAACAAACGAAGAAGTTACCGGATACCAGTTACCCTAGTGTGGCATCAGCCATTCGGTCTTACTAGATGTAAACGATGATAGACCATATGTCGCAGTGATTGTTGGAGAAGGCGATATGCGTGGTCGTTTAGATAGTGGTGCTCACATAAGAGTCTTAGGAACGTGCCTTCAAGCTTTCTTAAAAAGTCTCCAGAATTGCAAGTTTTATCGGTTATCTTCTTATGTAATGAGAGGTAATGGCCAAAAAATGGCTCCGGAATTTTATTAACTTTTATATCTGGACATAGCTTTCTGGAAAGAAATTGGTGTAGTTCCCATCCGGATAAATGAATTTTCTTCTGCCACTAAATTTATAGTTGACACTAACCAACACAACCTGTACGCCAACCACCTGCAAAAATTAAATCGCATAAATTCTCTATTTCCATCATCCAACTTACAAACGTTAAATTTCTTAAAACTTCAAAACTTCCATACCGATTTGCGCTTAGAAGATAATAAATTATTAATTTGTTCAGCTTATGGTACTAGATTTTGTAATATCGACCTTCCGAATGGAAATTGATAATATCCGGTTCATTGAAAAATCAATTAATGCAATAAGCAAACACCCGTCCATTATCTTTTCATGTAGGTGTCGCTAAGACTCTAAATCGCTAACATAGATATTTTTATTGGACAAACATGACCAAAGACATCAAGTCCTATTTTGCACAATGCGGGATATGTAAAACAGGTAAGCCTTTAAATAATCACACTCGTCTTCTGTGGGTAATTTAAACGAAGTTGATCAACCATTTCAGTTTCTGTGCCCTTATTCTCGAACTAAGCATGGTAACCCATATATTTGAATATTATTGGACAAATACTCTCAGTGGTGTGAGTCGTCCCCACAAGTGTAACAACCATGTACGCTGAGTTGATTACTCCTGCAAACTCTCTAATTTTTCTAAATCTGGCAAAAAAATTTTTTTTGTTAACGATTATATGACATCGTTACAAGATGGCCACAGGCTAGAGTGCTTGACCATTCAATAAATTTGCAAGAACTAATAAAATCTGGTCAAATTACATCTCCGTCGTCCGTAGTGGCATCAAAGCGGATTTAGATTAGAGGGTCTCATCATTCAAGATATTGAACTATCACAATTTTATCGAACTAAACTACCGTAGTCCAATCAGATTTTCTTCACAATTGCTATGAACCAAATATTGCATTTGCAATAAAATATTTGACTTCCCTATAAGTTGTGGCTTCGCCTTTTTAGCAACCCATCTAAAGGTTTTAACATAAATGATGATAGAATTTGTTTGGTCAGGATTGGTCACATAGTTTTTATTGTTTGGTCACTTACGATTAAACGGAAATAAATAATGAAAAATTCAAAAAAAAATCCTGAGTAGCACCTTATTGGAAGCAAATCATATCGCCTTCAACAAATTTCATTAGATAATCATTAGGTCAGGATTGGTCAAAACATTTTATCTTTCCTTTGGACGAAAAACACCGAACAAGTAGTGCAATGGTTAAAGCTTCGGCACTTGGACCGGGCGGTACTAGGTTCGAATCCCACCAGAGGCGAATTTTCGTCATCGATTACGATCGGTGATGTTAACAAACACAATTAAGACCCTTTGTTGGAGTGCAGAATTCAGCACCGATCCACCGTCCATGTCAGTGTACGGGTTGATATGGAGCTTCCAATGTGCAGGTGGCATACTGTAATTGTGTCAGTAGGTGAATATTGGAGTAATAATTGACCTTTACAGGTCATTAAACCCACTGCATAATTAACACTTTCTTAAGAAACAAAAATTAAAAAAAAAACAATTTGGACGGCCTAGGCCAAAAATCTAGATAAGGCATCCAAGACTTAGCTCAGTTATTTGCCCCCCAAATTATACTGTAACGGAACGTACTTAACAAAAAAAATAAACGCAATATTCTCCCACACAACAATTGAAAACAACTGCACTAAAGATAATTCTTACTGTTTGCGCTCACAAAACATGCAAATTGATAAAAAAAACAAAAAATGCATAAGTGGATTAAATTTAAATACAGTTTTCATTTTAAGTTTTTTGAGATTTTATTATTTCATGAAAATCCTAATTTTTCTTTTTTTATTAAAATAACATTTTTTGTGAGGATTAAATTCAATTTTATAAATTTACTGTTTTAATGTGAATTTGCTACAGTTAATTCACTAAATCGGATTTACTTCTATATGTACACCGAACATTATTAATGTTGCATCAACATATCGTTATGTTGCATACGGTGAAAGCTCTCACTTTAATAATTTTTCTATTGACTGTGGGTGATTTTTTTTAAAGTGACTTTATTTCTAAAAGTAATTTAGAAAAATCATGAAAAGCACAAATCTAATTATCGTTCTCTATACGAATCAAATTTTGAAAATGATCAGGAGAATTGAGATTTTTTTTTTGTTTAATTTTGGTAAACTTTCAAAGTTTTCTAAAGTTTTGCACTTTCATTCGTTTATTTCAATTAAGTGTATAAATAGCATTCTGTGGAAAATGAGAAATACACGTCAGGTATGTTTAGAACTCATTTTATATTAATAAACTTTAGTTTTTCATTTTTATGTATTTCCCGTTGTCAATTTTAATTTAATTCCATAATATATCGTTTCGTATATTTTCCAGTTTAATGGAAACAATAAAACAAATCGCATTTCACAAAACGAACGTGTATACAGTACAAAATCGGATACATTCAGGTGAGAGAATTTGAAATAAAAATTTTCCACTACATTACAAAAAATTAAAACCGATTTGATTTAAAAGACATCTTTTTGGAAAAGGAATTCAAAATGCTATATGGATTTTTTGTTGTGTATAAAAGAAAAGATAATTTTCTTGGAAAATCGTGCTGTGTGGTACATATATTAGATGTTTTTTTTTTTGCACATTATTTAGGGTAAGGTGAAAATGAATTTGTCGGTTTTTGTGGTATTTAAGAATAAAATCCTTAAACATTTACGAAACATGTAATTATTTATGATTTTACACTTTCACGCATGCAAACACGTTAAAAAATATAAATTCTTTAAAAATGTGGTTTAAGAGATTTGCAAAGAGAATGAGTATAGAATAAATTTTTGAATGTATCTATTTAGAGAAATACCGTTGAGAGCTTTGTATCATTAGCCGTGTTTTATTATTCGAGGACTGATGAAATTTATTAACCACACAAAAAATTGCCAATTATTTCTAAAAGTGGACTCTATTTTTATTTTTATTTCCAAAGGGGATTGCATTAATTCACTTGCTTTTACAAACTTTATTCAACTAAAAAAATCATGCATTACTTCAGATAACAAACCCTACATAAATTATTATTTCAATCTTACAAAACAACTGAACTGTGCTCACCCTATACACATCAAACGGAAACATGAATTTTGTTTATTGTCTATTAATTCAACAAGCACTATCCGACGCCAAATGGGAAATTTCTACTGAAACTGCCGCTATATTCACTGTTGTCGCTACTAAACTTCATGCAGTCGAATGACAGTTCTATACGATTTTGTTTATTGTTTTTGCTACTTGTTTATTTTTTCGTGGTTTTCTTCAAAAATACACAGAAACCACGTTTTACTAAAAAACTAAACAATTTCTTATAAAGTTTTTTTTTCCGAAACTACAAAACAAAAAAATATGGCATTACGTCAAAATTTGTACATGAGAATAAAGTTTGCTTTGATTTAAGGGTTGTACAAAACAAAGGCCTTTTCAAATTTCCCATGGATTGCAGCTTCCGATATCGCCCGACAAAAAGGTAGAAAAAATTATTTTTGTATCGATTTTTATCGAACATTGGGTGTTCCGGATAAATCTATCGGGCGCAACAATTGACATAGAGAATAACTGAATCAAATAAATCAATATCCTACAGCCAGAAACAATAGGAAAATTGTTACAATCGATGCCATGACCCCGTTAGGTTTATAAAATCCTCGAAAATTTAGTAATAGAAGAGCTGGGGAAGCAAAGTCCAAGATTCATACCCTCTGGAGGCGTTCCAGGGCAGGTTAGCTTATTGTCAACCTATTGTCGCCGAAAAACCAATTCCACATCAGCGTCCGTTCTCTAAGAGCAATGAAAAAGCTGAACGTGTCAAGCCTTTTTGAACCTGGCGATCTCCAGCACATTTTTAACCAGGCTGAAATTTACGCTCATCGCAGTGCATTTCCACGCCAGAAAAGATGCGACCAATCTGGATAATCCGGAAGAGGAAGCGCGACAATAAGAGAACCAGTATCGAAAACATCAACTTTCAAGCGAAAACAGTAACTGAACGTACTGCTAGGGAAGGTGACCGACAATCTCAAATGTTAAAATTATCGTGACATAGTTCTGTTAACCACGGCCTAAAACGTGCTTGTTTATGTTTTAATTACTCGAATCATTCCCGTTGCCGTCAACCGATCGCCATCAACCGATTAATCACTAACCGTTGTTTCACTTTGCGGATGTTTCTGGAAAACTGTTGAAGTGCGTATAACCCGCGCTCTTATGTCACGGAATTCCAGAGAAGCTTGTCTGCGACGTTCCATTAAAAGTCGTCTGATATATCGTCTAACTTAACAGTTCCGCTATCTGAGCCTGCCTACACCCACACCGTTCTCCATTGTATGACTAAGGTGCGGGAACAATTTCCGCAAGGGGTGCGTGACATATAGAGTTAGAGCCTTTATCTGCCTGCTAATTGTGTTAGATGGTATAAAAGGCTGCACATTCCCAGAACATTCGTAAGCATCATTCCATATCCCGTTCGTGAACGGGCTCAAATGTGATTTTAATATGTTCCTCTAATTGCGACAATTTAACTTACGGTAACAAATTACAGCAGTTTAAATTTGCCATATTTACAAATAAATTAAATGGAATTTCCAAATAATCATCTCGCCCTCTTTTTTTCAATTATCATCCTGGTAAACTTGCAAAAGACTGCACAAACACAACATCTGGCTCGCTGGGTAGAATTATAGTGGAAGGGATGGTGTCCTGATCCCTTCGGGATAACATCAAGTGTATGACAAGTAGATGTACTCGTGCCTGTGCTTCTTAATCTGGCGTTCGGACACGTTGTAAGAAAAAGCTCTATTGAATTTTCGGGTTGCATATCATATAAACCAGGCCAAACTCTGCTTCTTGGCCGAGGAGCAATTAATACAAATACAATTTAATACCGGCAGATATTATAGCCCACATAGCAGCGGGGTAAAGCGGGTTTGTTGCGATCAAAATATCTTAAACAGTGTTAACGTTTGAAATCTAAAATTGAACCTTGTTCTTGGAGATACTGACGTTTTTGGATTCATTAAATTCAACCGAGTAATACCCCTTCGGATATTATCCCCGGACAATACCCCTCTCCGCTATTACCCCGGTCAATAATCCCCACCCTACCATTATCCCAATATGGGACAATAATGTTTGGGGGGTAATAAACTGGAGGAGAGGTAGATATCTGAACGGAAGATAATCGAAGGGGAGTATTGTTTGGGGCGTAATATTGAAGGTATTGCCTAATTGTCCAAGGGTAATATCTGTAGGAGTCTGTAGGAGGAGAAGAAGACCTTGAGGTGGCAAAACCCTTTAGGTGGAAAAACCCTTTTGTGGCATGTAAAACTTAGAGAGAGGAACAGATAGAGAGAGGGTCATAGAGAGAAGGAGAGAGTACATCTTCAATTTGAGTTTGGCCAGTAGACTAATTTCTTCAATTTGGAACTAGAGTTTCACCAAACTATTTTCAAGAGTAGACGGAGAAAGAATATTGAAAATTACCGCGGTATTTCTATCTTATCGCCTATTCACAAATTATCTGCATATATGGTCAAGGACCGTCTACTGCGGCAACTCTTGTTTTTGGTAAAAACTCTGCGATGACTTGTTATTGGTCATTAAAAGTACTCCAGTCAGACAAATAAACTGAATAAATTCTATTCAAAAATCTTCCGATGTCAATCCGTTGTGGAACGTGACTGATGTCATTTGACAGGTTAAATCCACAGGTGTCATCAGTACATAATGAAATTTTGCTACAAACTCTACGATGTCTTGTTATTGGCCATAAAAAGTATTCTACTCACACTCCATGATTGCACTAAATAAGTTTTACTCTAAAAAACTAACTAACGGCTATTAAGAATATTCCACTCACACCCCATGAGTGCACTAAATAAATTCTACTCAAAAATCTTCACACGTCAATCCGTTTTAGATATAGATAGATATAGATAGATATTGAAATTTTGTTACAAACTCTACGATGTCTTGTTATTGGCCATTAAATGAATTCCACTCAGACTTCATGAGTGCACTAAATAAAAAAGACTCAAAAATTTTCCAACCTCTGTCTGTTTCAAAACGTCACTGGTTCATTTGACAGGCTAAGTCCCCAAAGGTGTGATCAGTAAATAATAAAATTTTGCTACAAATTCTACGATGTCTTGTTATTGCCCATAAAAAGTATTCCACTAACACTCCATGAGTGCACTAAATAAATTTTACTCAAAAATTGTACGACGTCAATCCGATTTGGAACATCACTGATGTCATTTGACAGGTCAAGTTCAAAGGTGCTATCAGAAGATTTTGAAATGTTGCTACAAACTCTACGATGTCTTGTTATTGGCCATTAAAAGTATTCCACTCAGATTCCATGAGTGAACTTAATAAATTCTAATCAAAAATCTTCCGACGTTAGTCCATTTTGGAACGTCACTGATGTCAGTAGGTATACTATGAGAGTTCCAGCCCAAAATCCCATGTATTTTTATATGGAGCTTCAAATTTGCAAATTTTGGCTCACGTAGTATGAAAAGTTTTTTATAGATGGCAGCACTAAAAAACTTTTCCGACAAAGCTCAAAATTTTAAGTTGCAATGATTTTTCGTTAGATGGCAGCACTATTTTATGTAAGTTTCCGTACTTTTCGCTAGATGGCAGCACTTTGAAAAAGATATTTTGGTTGTGTTTTAGGATGATTTTTCTTTTCATAATTAGGTGGCACCACTTTCAAAAGATATTTCGTTTGTGTTTAGGATAAACTTTGGAAAACTTTTGGTTTTAAGTTTCTAATTGATTTATTACTTTTAAAATTATTTCACACAAAAGTGTTCAAAAGCGTCGCGGGGTGCGACGTCCGACGTGCGATTTACAATATTTAATTTAGTAACTGTAACAAATATTAAATTTAAATGATTGTTGTTGTTATTGTGTTCGCAAAATATATAAAGATTAATAAAATTGCATATAAAGATGAAAATAAACTTGATCTTGAATTCGTACATATAGTAACAACAACTAATCTGTTATGTGAATTGTAAGTTTTATTGTAATAAGAATATGGATGTCGCGGGGTGCGACGTCCGACGTGCGATTTACAATATTTAATTTAGTAACTGTAACAAATATTAAATTTAAATGATAGTAAATGATTGTTGTTGTTATTGTGTTCGCAAAATATATAAAGATTAATAAAATTGCATTTTATTTTTTATGTAGGTTAAAGATAAGAAAAGGTAAGATTTCATTTCTTTCACGAAAAATCATGAGAAGTACAGAATTGTTATTATTATTATATTTTATTTGTATGTACATATCTCGAAATGCATAATATTACTAGATGCGCGCGCACATATAGGAAAATTAAAATTAAACGTAAACACAGTGATATATGTGACGGAATAAAATGTTATCGTTATATTTATTTATTTATTTATAAAATTGTTTACAGTTTATATAATAACTAGACAAATGGAAGAAAATATTCATTAGCCTCTTGGTGTACAATTACTAAGGTTGTGGTATAAGAAAATATTTTAAGGTGACAATTAAAAATTGTATGTGAAGTGAAAAGAATTATTTTGATAAATAAAAAATCAAATCATTCCATCTGTAGTGCTTACAATTAAAAGTGTGTTATAATATTTTATAAAGGTACATCTCATTAAACTTAATAGTGAAATTAAGTGTTAGCAATTAATAATAAATAATTCGGTCAATAAATTTAATAGTGTTAATTAAAAATTGTGTGAAAATGGCAAATATTAAACAAATAGTGTGCAAAACTAAATCGGCTCTCATTAGTGCTACTGACAATCCTGAGGTTTTACAAGATGCTGTTAATCTATGTAATAAAAATTTAAAATATCTTCGAAACAAGCTGCGAAATTGTATCGGTTTAGGAGAAAAAAATAAAACTCAAAATGCTGTTGGTTTATTAACAGGATTTCGAAATCAAATGAAAATGATGCAGAAAATAAAAAATGGTCAAGTTCAAAAATATCCATCGAGGCGAATAAAATGTACTTATATTCAAACTGCTTTTCAAAACCGAATTAAAACTTTAGCCATGATCAACTTAACTCACACTGATTCAATTAATTTCTTAAATGATTGTCAATCAACTTTTAAGCTTCACATCAAAAAGGTTTTAAAGAATGAAACTGCTTTAAAAGTAAATGGAATATTTTGCGGCGAGTTTAAAATTTGTAATGGTGCTGAAGATAATTTTGAGTTTAAATACATGAATACTAAAAATGATGTGCTCTACAGAGATACCAACATTGATGAATGGTTTATAAAAAATATAAAAGAAACTATATTAAAAGATCTCGAGGATTTTCAACATAAGCAAAGCGGTTGGACTATATCAGCAGTCGTGAACTTAATAATGAATATCAACAAATATACAGCACAATTGGGGTCGACATATATTCCACTACCAAAGAAAATTGCAACAAAAGGAGCCTGTATCAACGTTCAAAATGACGACAATGCTTGTTTTGCATGGGCAGTTCTATCAGCGTTATTTCCAGTTAAAAAACATCCACAGCGCACAACAAAATATCCACACTATTCGGAGAAATTCAACTTAACTGGAATTCATTTCCCAATGACAATTAATCAAATCGCACGCTTTGAAAAGCAAAACAATGTTTCAATTAATGTGTATATTTTGAAACTGTTAAAGACATCGGACTATATTACATTACCAACATATTTAACTAAAAATAAGAGAGACGCACATGTGAATTTACTCTTAATTCAAAATATGTATAGCGAAGATGGTCAAGAAGAAAATGACATAGAAGCAGAATTGAGTGAGCATGAGCCGATTAAATATCATTACATATGGATAAAAAGTCTTTCTCGGCTGTTATCAACACAAGTGGGAAACAGGAATGGACAAATAGAATTTTGTGATCGATGTCTACACTATTTTCATTCAAGGGAAATGCTTCTCAAACATAGTGAGAATTGCTTAAAACAAAACAATTGCAAAATTAGGTTGCCTACAAATGAGCAAAAACAGCTTCAGTTTAAAAATTTTAAAAATAAAATAATAGTTCCATTTATTATTTACGCGGATTTAGAATGTATATTAATAAAAGTTGATGTTGGTAATAATTATCAAATGCATGAGCCACATAGCATCGGATATTATGTGAAATGTTCGTATGATGATAATTTATCTATGTACAAATCATATCGCGGGAAAGATTGCGTTTCGTGGTTTAGTAAAGAATTACCCTGTTTGGCTGAAACTTTAGATAATATTATAACTAATCCTGTAGTTATGAATGATCTAACAACAGAAGAAATTATTTCATTTAAAACAGTCTCAAGATGTCACATATGCGAAAAAACTTTTGGAAGTGAAGAGATTAGAGTACGCGATCACTGTCATTTCACCGGTAAGTTTAGAGGAGCCGCACATAATAAATGTAATATTAATTATAAAAATGAAGGTCACACGGTACCAATTGTTTTTCATAACTTAAGTGGTTATGATTCTCATTTTATTATAGAAAGTATAGCATCCGATATGCCAGGTAGAATAAATTTATTGCCGATTAATAAGGAGAAATACATATCGATTCCTTTAGATTTATGGATAAAAGTTTAGATGAACTATCATCATATTTGAGCACTTTCCCCAATTTAAATTCAGAATTTTCAGAAATTTCAGAAGAAAAATTTTCATTATTAACTAAAAAGGGTGTTTACCCATATGACTATTTCGATAGCTCTCAAAAATTTTTAGAAGAAAAACTCCCATCGCTTGAACTTTTCTATAATAAACTTAATGATAGTAATATTAGTGAAAAACAATATATACATGCTCAGAATGTTTACAATAAATTCGACTTATGTAATCTGGGTGAATATTCGGATTTATATCTCAAAACAGATGTATTATTGTTGGTTGATGTTTTCGAACAGTTTCGAGACAGTTCCTATAAAACGTATGGATTAGACCCTGCTCACTATTTTACACTCCCTGGGTATACTTGGGATGCAATGCTAAAGTATACAAATATATCTTTAGAGCTACTTACCGATATAGATATGGTAATGTTTGTAGAGCGCGGAATTAGAGGTGGTTTAAGTCAGTGTACGAAACGTTATGCTAAAGCTAATAATAAATATATCAAACAATATGACTCAACTAAAGAATCCACATATTTAATGTATTATGATATTAATAATCAATATGGTTGGGCAATGTCTCAATATTTACCTTTGGGGGGTTTTAAGTGGTTTGAAAATTTTCAAGATTTTGATGTCAATGAAATTTCTGATGAATCTAACAAGGGGTATATATTAGAAGTAGATATAGAGTATCCTAGCAAATTACATGATATTCACAATGACTTACCCTTTTGTCCAGAACACAGATGTGGTCCAGGTTCGAAAGAAGAAAAATTAATGGCTACGCTACATAATAAGACGAAATATGTCATATACTATAGAAAATTAAAGCAAGCTATCCGTTATGGTTTAAAAATAACAAAAATTCATAAGATTCTTGAGTTTGATCAATCAGCATGGTTAAAGTCATATATAGATTTAAATTCATCATTACGAGCACTTGCAAAAAATAACTTTGAAAAAAACCTTTTCAAACTAATGAACAACGCTGTATTTGGGAAAACTATGGAAAATGTTCGAAAACATAGCATTGTAAAGTTAGTGACTAAGTGGTTTGGAAGGTATGGTGCGGAAGCTTTAATTTCGAAGCCAGAATTCAAATCATCAACAATTTTTAGCGAAAATCTAGTTGCTATTGAATTAAACAAATCAGAAATATTTTTAATAAACCAATATATGTTGGAATGTGTGTTTTAGACATAGCTAAAACCTCACTTTATGACTTTCATTATGACTACATGATCCCACAATTTGGTAAAAATGGTAAAATTTGCTATACTGATACAGATAGTCTCATTTATGAGGTAGCCTGTCCGGATATTTATGAAGTAATTAAGAGAGATTGTCATAAACGTTTTGATACAAGTGACTACTCAGACAATAATATCTGGGGGATACCTTCAATAAATAAAAAAGTGCCTGGTATTATGAAAGATGAAAATAATGGTACAATCATGACTGAGTTTGTAGGATTGAGAGCAAAAATGTATGCGTACAGGGTTCAGGGGGGAGAAAATCATCAAAGTATAGAAAATAAGAAACTTAAAGGCATAAAGAATCAAGTTGTGAAATGTAGAATTACCTTTGATGATTATGTAGACTGTTTAAATAATGAAAAAATTAAAGTAATTTCGCAAAATTTAATTCAATCTAAAAAGCATAATGTAAGTTCTATTACTCAAACCAAAACCGCAATTAATCCCAACGATGATAAGCGATTTCTAATTAAAGGGGATTATGAAACCTTAGCTTGGGGCCATTATAAAATAATGGAAATTGATTGAACTGGAAACAATAATGTTCTTTATTGTATCAATGTATTATATATTTTATTTTTAAATAAATGTAAAAACAAATTATTTTAAACAATATCTGTTTTATTTATTCAAGAGTTGTGAGATGAATTAAATCCAAGCCATTTGACGTAAACCTTACTTACATTTTTCCTCAAGATTTTTTCTACAAGGTAATGTATTAGGATTTTTAGGTTTTTGTAGCTCTTTCTCAAAAAGTCGATCTGCACTTATTACAACTTGCAAAATAAAAAATGAGCAAGTAAAAAAAAATTGAATACTTACATGAAATTGTTTGCTTGCTGTGACTATTGAATTGAGAGTTTGTGTTGTATAAATTAATATTACTTTTTAAAATTCAGATTTTTTAAGTTTTATTTTTTGTTTTAACATTTTCTTAATCCTACTACTAACTCTATTTCTAATTGTTTTTAACATTGCCGGAGATTCCTCGAAATAATCAACAATCTTTCCAGTTTGTTTTACTTTATAAAAAGTATTCATTATCTTAAAATCGTCAAAACTCTTTTCAATCGGAACTTCGGCGTAGTATTGAAATTTTCCGACATCTAAATGAGACTTTCCCGCTTTTGTTAAATATTCTCTATTTATAGCAATTGTAGGATCATATTTTACACCATCAATTTCCGTCCAAATATGTAAATGAGTGGCGAGTTTATCATCATACATCATCTTTCCGCATATGATTTTGATATCAAATTTTTGTAAATGTTCTAAAAGCAATAAGCTTGCCGGCAGGCACACAGCGTACATTTCTTCCTTTACAAATTCTTGAGAGACTATGCCTGAAATGAGGCGTGCAATTAAATGTTTATCAGCTGGCATCCTGGTGTAAACTACTGATTGCAAAAAAAATGAATTATTGAAGTAATACTTTTTGTTTGTTCTAAAATATTGGGTTTTGACCTTACCCCTTTTATGCGGCCGTTCAGCACAAACTGTTAACCATAAATCAGTAGACACTCCTCGCGATGTTCTAATATAGCTTTTCCTGTCTAGATAATTTTTCTATTTTTCTGTAAGAATGTTTTTCAAAAAAAAAAAAAAAAATATCGAACTTGGTGCTTAATTCATTAATTAGATTATAGTCTAATTAACTTTATTGCTGTATAATGTATTTTATCAACAGTTTTATATATAACTGAATAAAAAAATATTTTGTTTTAGTATGTATGTAGTATTAAAAGTGTATGTCTTTTATTTACTGATCGTAGTTTTTTCGGATAGATAACATTAGAAAATTTCAAAACGGTTTTTTAGAAGTTCTTAAAATAAATTTTCAATTTTTAAAACTTTTTTGTAACTTTTAGAAACTTTAATTTTTAAAAGTTTTAAAAAGTTTTAGAAGTTTTAAAATTTTTTTAAAAAAGTTTTAAAGGTTTAAAAAAGCTTCAAAAAGTTTTAAAAAGTTTTAGAGTTTTAAAAAAGAGTTATAAAATTTTAAAAAAGTTTTAAAAAAATTTAAAAAGTTTTAAAAAGTTTTAAAAAAGTTTTAAAAAATGTAAAAAAGTTTTAAAAAGTTTTAAATGTTTAAGAAAGTTTTAAAAACTTTTTAAAAGTTTTAAAAAGCTTTAAAAAGTTTTAGAAGTTTAAAAAAAAAAATTTAAAAAAGTTTTAAAAAAATTTAAAAAGTTTTAAAAAGTTTTAAAGGTTTAAAAAAGTTTCAAAAAGATTTAAAAAAATTTAAAAAAGTTTTAAAAAGTTTTAAAAATTTTTTAAAAAAATTTAGAAATGTTTTAAAAAGTTTAAAAAAATTTAAAAAAGTTTTAAATGCTTAAAAAAGTTTTAAAAACTTTTTAAAAGTTTTAGAAGTTTTAAAAAAAAAATTTTAAAAATG
This sequence comes from Nephrotoma flavescens, assembly GCA_932526605.1. NCBI lineage: Eukaryota > Metazoa > Arthropoda > Insecta > Diptera > Tipulidae > Nephrotoma > Nephrotoma flavescens. The sequence goes on along the minus strand of OW052222.1, from coordinate 225,682,642 downwards.
TTATAAAAAATTTTAAAAAAGTTTTAAAAAGTTTAAAGGTTTAAAAAAGTTTCAAAAAGTTTTGAAAAAGTTTTAAAAAAAAATTTAAAAAAGATTTAAAAAGTTTAAAAAAAGTTTTAAAAAATTTAAAAAAGTTTCAAATGTTTAAAAAAGTTTTAAAAACTTTTTAAAAGTTTTAAAAAGGTTTAAAAAGTTTTAAAGTTTTAAAAAGTTTTAAAGTTTTTAAAAGTTTAAAAATTTATTTATTTTTATAGCTTCATAAGTAAAATTTACGTAAACGTCTATGATTTATATAGAAAATGCGGTAAAACGTAGCCGCGCGTTTTCGAGTTTGATTTTTTTTAGTTTGGGCGAAAAATACGTAGACACAACCGTCTATGACTTAAAAAATTAATCATGTTACATGTGCTAATTACCTTATTTTTAATTGCATCATGAGAAAAATGGCGTAAACGTTTATAACTGATAAAGAAAACGGCTATGTTTAATCGCATCATAAGAAAAATTGACGTAATCGTCTATGATTTATATAGAAAATGCGGTGAATATCGAATCCGCGCGGAGCGCGGATTCGATATTCACTCTAAAGCGTAACCGCGCGAAGCGCGGTTACGCTTTAGCGCATTTTCTATATAAATCATAGACGATTACGTCAATTTTTCTTATGATGCGATTAAACATAGCCGTTTTCTTTATCAGTTATAAACGTTTACGCCATTTTTCTCATGATGCAATTAAAAATAAGGTAATTAGCACATGTAACATGATTAATTTTTTAAGTCATAGACGGTTGTGTCTACGTATTTTTCGCCCAAACTAAAAAAAATCAAACTCGAAAACGCGCGGCTACGTTTTACCGCATTTTCTATATAAATCATAGACGTTTACGTAAATTTTACTTATGAAGCTATAAAAATAAATAAATTTTTAAACTTTTAAAAACTTTAAAACTTTTTAAAACTTTAAAACTTTTTAAACCTTTTTAAAACTTTTAAAAAGTTTTTAAAACTTTTTTAAACATTTGAAACTTTTTTAAATTTTTTAAAACTTTTTTTAAACTTTTTAAATCTTTTTTAAATTTTTTTTTAAAACTTTTTCAAAACTTTTTGAAACTTTTTTAAACCTTTAAACTTTTTAAAACTTTTTTAAAATTTTTTATAACATTTTTAAAATTTTTTTTTTAAAACTTCTAAAACTTTTAAAAAGTTTTTAAAACTTTTTTAAGCATTTAAAACTTTTTTAAATTTTTTTAAACTTTTTAAAACATTTCTAAATTTTTTTAAAAAATTTTTAAAACTTTTTAAAACTTTTTTAAATTTTTTTAAATCTTTTTGAAACTTTTTTAAACCTTTAAAACTTTTTAAAACTTTTTAAATTTTTTTAAAACTTTTTTAAATTTTTTTTTTTAAACTTCTAAAACTTTTTAAAGCTTTTTAAAACTTTTAAAAAGTTTTTAAAACTTTCTTAAACATTTAAAACTTTTTAAAACTTTTTTACATTTTTTAAAACTTTTTTAAAACTTTTTAAAACTTTTTAAATTTTTTTAAAACTTTTTTAAAATTTTATAACTCTTTTTTAAAACTCTAAAACTTTTTAAAACTTTTTGAAGCTTTTTTAAACCTTTAAAACTTTTTTAAAAAAATTTTAAAACTTCTAAAACTTTTTAAAACTTTTAAAAATTAAAGTTTCTAAAAGTTACAAAAAAGTTTTAAAAATTGAAAATTTATTTTAAGAACTTCTAAAAAACCGTTTTGAAATTTTCTAATGTTATCTATCCGAAAAAACTACGATCAGTAAATAAAAGACATACACTTTTAATACTACATACATACTAAAACAAAATATTTTTTTATTCAGTTATATATAAAACTGTTGATAAAATACATTATACAGCAATAAAGTTAATTAGACTATAATCTAATTAATGAATTAAGCACCAAGTTCGATATTTTTTTTTTTTTTTTTGAAAAACATTCTTACAGAAAAATAGAAAAATTATCTAGACAGGAAAAGCTATATTAGAACATCGCGAGGAGTGTCTACTGATTTATGGTTAACAGTTTGTGCTGAACGGCCGCATAAAAGGGGTAAGGTCAAAACCCAATATTTTAGAACAAACAAAAAGTATTACTTCAATAATTCATTTTTTTTGCAATCAGTAGTTTACACCAGGATGCCAGCTGATAAACATTTAATTGCACGCCTCATTTCAGGCATAGTCTCTCAAGAATTTGTAAAGGAAGAAATGTACGCTGTGTGCCTGCCGGCAAGCTTATTGCTTTTAGAACATTTACAAAAATTTGATATCAAAATCATATGCGGAAAGATGATGTATGATGATAAACTCGCCACTCATTTACATATTTGGACGGAAATTGATGGTGTAAAATATGATCCTACAATTGCTATAAATAGAGAATATTTAACAAAAGCGGGAAAGTCTCATTTAGATGTCGGAAAATTTCAATACTACGCCGAAGTTCCGATTGAAAAGAGTTTTGACGATTTTAAGATAATGAATACTTTTTATAAAGTAAAACAAACTGGAAAGATTGTTGATTATTTCGAGGAATCTCCGGCAATGTTAAAAACAATTAGAAATAGAGTTAGTAGTAGGATTAAGAAAATGTTAAAACAAAAAATAAAACTTAAAAAATCTGAATTTTAAAAAGTAATATTAATTTATACAACACAAACTCTCAATTCAATAGTCACAGCAAGCAAACAATTTCATGTAAGTATTCAATTTTTTTTTACTTGCTCATTTTTTATTTTGCAAGTTGTAATAAGTGCAGATCGACTTTTTGAGAAAGAGCTACAAAAACCTAAAAATCCTAATACATTACCTTGTAGAAAAAATCTTGAGGAAAAATGTAAGTAAGGTTTACGTCAAATGGCTTGGATTTAATTCATCTCACAACTCTTGAATAAATAAAACAGATATTGTTTAAAATAATTTGTTTTTACATTTATTTAAAAATAAAATATATAATACATTGATACAATAAAGAACATTATTGTTTCCAGTTCAATCAATTTCCATTATTTTATAATGGCCCCAAGCTAAGGTTTCATAATCCCCTTTAATTAGAAATCGCTTATCATCGTTGGGATTAATTGCGGTTTTGGTTTGAGTAATAGAACTTACATTATGCTTTTTAGATTGAATTAAATTTTGCGAAATTACTTTAATTTTTTCATTATTTAAACAGTCTACATAATCATCAAAGGTAATTCTACATTTCACAACTTGATTCTTTATGCCTTTAAGTTTCTTATTTTCTATACTTTGATGATTTTCTCCCCCCTGAACCCTGTACGCATACATTTTTGCTCTCAATCCTACAAACTCAGTCATGATTGTACCATTATTTTCATCTTTCATAATACCAGGCACTTTTTTATTTATTGAAGGTATCCCCCAGATATTATTGTCTGAGTAGTCACTTGTATCAAAACGTTTATGACAATCTCTCTTAATTACTTCATAAATATCCGGACAGGCTACCTCATAAATGAGACTATCTGTATCAGTATAGCAAATTTTACCATTTTTACCAAATTGTGGGATCATGTAGTCATAATGAAAGTCATAAAGTGAGGTTTTAGCTATGTCTAAAACACACATTCCAACATATATTGGTTTATTAAAAATATTTCTGATTTGTTTAATTCAATAGCAACTAGATTTTCGCTAAAAATTGTTGATGATTTGAATTCTGGCTTCGAAATTAAAGCTTCCGCACCATACCTTCCAAACCACTTAGTCACTAACTTTACAATGCTATGTTTTCGAACATTTTCCATAGTTTTCCCAAATACAGCGTTGTTCATTAGTTTGAAAAGGTTTTTTTCAAAGTTATTTTTTGCAAGTGCTCGTAATGATGAATTTAAATCTATATATGACTTTAACCATGCTGATTGATCAAACTCAAGAATCTTATGAATTTTTGTTATTTTTAAACCATAACGGATAGCTTGCTTTAATTTTCTATAGTATATGACATATTTCGTCTTATTATGTAGCGTAGCCATTAATTTTTCTTCTTTCGAACCTGGACCACATCTGTGTTCTGGACAAAAGGGTAAGTCATTGTGAATATCATGTAATTTGCTAGGATACTCTATATCTACTTCTAATATATACCCCTTGTTAGATTCATCAGAAATTTCATTGACATCAAAATCTTGAAAATTTTCAAACCACTTAAAACCCCCCAAAGGTAAATATTGAGACATTGCCCAACCATATTGATTATTAATATCATAATACATTAAATATGTGGATTCTTTAGTTGAGTCATATTGTTTGATATATTTATTATTAGCTTTAGCATAACGTTTCGTACACTGACTTAAACCACCTCTAATTCCGCGCTCTACAAACATTACCATATCTATATCGGTAAGTAGCTCTAAAGATATATTTGTATACTTTAGCATTGCATCCCAAGTATACCCAGGGAGTGTAAAATAGTGAGCAGGGTCTAATCCATACGTTTTATAGGAACTGTCTCGAAACTGTTCGAAAACATCAACCAACAATAATACATCTGTTTTGAGATATAAATCCGAATATTCACCCAGATTACATAAGTCGAATTTATTGTAAACATTCTGAGCATGTATATATTGTTTTTCACTAATATTACTATCATTAAGTTTATTATAGAAAAGTTCAAGCGATGGGAGTTTTTCTTCTAAAAATTTTTGAGAGCTATCGAAATAGTCATATGGGTAAACACCCTTTTTAGTTAATAATGAAAATTTTTCTTCTGAAATTTCTGAAAATTCTGAATTTAAATTGGGGAAAGTGCTCAAATATGATGATAGTTCATCTAAACTTTTATCCATAAATCTAAAGGAATCGATATGTATTTCTCCTTATTAATCGGCAATAAATTTATTCTACCTGGCATATCGGATGCTATACTTTCTATAATAAAATGAGAATCATAACCACTTAAGTTATGAAAAACAATTGGTACCGTGTGACCTTCATTTTTATAATTAATATTACATTTATTATGTGCGGCTCCTCTAAACTTACCGGTGAAATGACAGTGATCGCGTACTCTAATCTCTTCACTTCCAAAAGTTTTTTCGCATATGTGACATCTTGAGACTGTTTTAAATGAAATAATTTCTTCTGTTGTTAGATCATTCATAACTACAGGATTAGTTATAATATTATCTAAAGTTTCAGCCAAACAGGCTAATTCTTTACTAAACCACGAAACGCAATCTTTCCCGCGATATGATTTGTACATAGATAAATTATCATCATACGAACATTTCACATAATATCCGATGCTATGTGGCTCATGCATTTGATAATTATTACCAACATCAACTTTTATTAATATACATTCTAAATCCGCGTAAATAATAAATGGAACTATTATTTTATTTTTAAAATTTTTAAACTGAAGCTGTTTTTGCTCATTTGTAGGCAACCTAATTTTGCAATTGTTTTGTTTTAAGCAATTCTCACTATGTTTGAGAAGCATTTCCCTTGAATGAAAATAGTGTAGACATCGATCACAAAATTCTATTTGTCCATTCCTGTTTCCCACTTGTGTTGATAACAGCCGAGAAAGACTTTTTATCCATATGTAATGATATTTAATCGGCTCATGCTCACTCAATTCTGCTTCTATGTCATTTTCTTCTTGACCATCTTCGCTATACATATTTTGAATTAAGAGTAAATTCACATGTGCGTCTCTCTTATTTTTAGTTAAATATGTTGGTAATGTAATATAGTCCGATGTCTTTAACAGTTTCAAAATATACACATTAATTGAAACATTGTTTTGCTTTTCAAAGCGTGCGATTTGATTAATTGTCATTGGGAAATGAATTCCAGTTAAGTTGAATTTCTCCGAATAGTGTGGATATTTTGTTGTGCGCTGTGGATGTTTTTTAACTGGAAATAACGCTGATAGAACTGCCCATGCAAAACAAGCATTGTCGTCATTTTGAACGTTGATACAGGCTCCTTTTGTTGCAATTTTCTTTGGTAGTGGAATATATGTCGACCCCAATTGTGCTGTATATTTGTTGATATTCATTATTAAGTTCACGACTGCTGATATAGTCCAACCGCTTTGCTTATGTTGAAAATCCTCGAGATCTTTTAATATAGTTTCTTTTATATTTTTTATAAACCATTCATCAATGTTGGTATCTCTGTAGAGCACATCATTTTTAGTATTCATGTATTTAAACTCAAAATTATCTTCAGCACCATTACAAATTTTAAACTCGCCGCAAAATATTCCATTTACTTTTAAAGCAGTTTCATTCTTTAAAACCTTTTTGATGTGAAGCTTAAAAGTTGATTGACAATCATTTAAGAAATTAATTGAATCAGTGTGAGTTAAGTTGATCATGGCTAAAGTTTTAATTCGGTTTTGAAAAGCAGTTTGAATATAAGTACATTTTATTCGCCTCGATGGATATTTTTGAACTTGACCATTTTTTATTTTCTGCATCATTTTCATTTGATTTCGAAATCCTGTTAATAAACCAACAGCATTTTGAGTTTTATTTTTTTCTCCTAAACCGATACAATTTCGCAGCTTGTTTCGAAGATATTTTAAATTTTTATTACATAGATTAACAGCATCTTGTAAAACCTCAGGATTGTCAGTAGCACTAATGAGAGCCGATTTAGTTTTGCACACTATTTGTTTAATATTTGCCATTTTCACACAATTTTTAATTAACACTATTAAATTTATTGACCGAATTATTTATTATTAATTGCTAACACTTAATTTCACTATTAAGTTTAATGAGATGTACCTTTATAAAATATTATAACACACTTTTAATTGTAAGCACTACAGATGGAATGATTTGATTTTTTATTTATCAAAATAATTCTTTTCACTTCACATACAATTTTTAATTGTCACCTTAAAATATTTTCTTATACCACAACCTTAGTAATTGTACACCAAGAGGCTAATGAATATTTTCTTCCATTTGTCTAGTTATTATATAAACTGTAAACAATTTTATAAATAAATAAATAAATATAACGATAACATTTTATTCCGTCACATATATCACTGTGTTTACGTTTAATTTTAATTTTCCTATATGTGCGCGCGCATCTAGTAATATTATGCATTTCGAGATATGTACATACAAATAAAATATAATAATAATAACAATTCTGTACTTCTCATGATTTTTCGTGAAAGAAATGAAATCTTACCTTTTCTTATCTTTAACCTACATAAAAAATAAAATGCAATTTTATTAATCTTTATATATTTTGCGAACACAATAACAACAACAATCATTTACTATCATTTAAATTTAATATTTGTTACAGTTACTAAATTAAATATTGTAAATCGCACGTCGGACGTCGCACCCCGCGACATCCATATTCTTATTACAATAAAACTTACAATTCACATAACAGATTAGTTGTTGTTACTATATGTACGAATTCAAGATCAAGTTTATTTTCATCTTTATATGCAATTTTATTAATCTTTATATATTTTGCGAACACAATAACAACAACAATCATTTAAATTTAATATTTGTTACAGTTACTAAATTAAATATTGTAAATCGCACGTCGGACGTCGCACCCCGCGACGCTTTTGAACACTTTTGTGTGAAATAATTTTAAAAGTAATAAATCAATTAGAAACTTAAAACCAAAAGTTTTCCAAAGTTTATCCTAAACACAAACGAAATATCTTTTGAAAGTGGTGCCACCTAATTATGAAAAGAAAAATCATCCTAAAACACAACCAAAATATCTTTTTCAAAGTGCTGCCATCTAGCGAAAAGTACGGAAACTTACATAAAATAGTGCTGCCATCTAACGAAAAATCATTGCAACTTAAAATTTTGAGCTTTGTCGGAAAAGTTTTTTAGTGCTGCCATCTATAAAAAACTTTTCATACTACGTGAGCCAAAATTTGCAAATTTGAAGCTCCATATAAAAATACATGGGATTTTGGGCTGGAACTCTCATAGTATACCTACTGATGTCGTTTGCCAGGTTATGTATAAAGGTGTCACCATTAAAAGCATTCCACTCACAATACACAAACATATTCCGACATCAATCCGTTTTGGAACGTCGGTGATGTCATTTGACAGGTTAAGCCCTCTAAGGTTACATCAGATGTCTTGTTATTGACCATTAAAAGTATTCCACTCAGACTCCATGAGTTAGTATACATAAATTTTATTCAAAAATTTTCCGACATCAATCCGTTTTGGAACATCACTGATGTCACTTGGCAGGTTAAGTCCAAAGGTACCATCAGTAAATAATGATATTTGGGTACAAACTCTACGATGTCTTGTTATTGGCTATTAAAAATATTCCACTCAGACGAATAAACTGAATAAATACTACTCAAAAATTTTCCGATGTCAATCCGTTTTAGAACGTGACTGAAGTCATTTGACAGGTTAAGTCCAAAGCTGTCATCAGTAAATAATGAAATTCTGCTACAAACTCCACGATGTCTTGCTATTGGCCATAAAAAGTATTCTACTAACACTCCATGATTACACTAAATAAGTTTTACTCAAAAATTGTCCGACGTCAATCTGTTTTGGAACATCACTGATGTCATTTGATAGGTTAAGTTCAAAGGTGTCATCAGTAGATAACAAAATTTTGATACAAACTCTACGATGTCTTGTGAGTGGCCATTAAAAGTATTCCACTCAGACTCGATGAGTGCACTAAATAAATTCATCTCAAAAATCTTCCGACGTATATCCGTTTTGGAACGTCACTGATGTCATTTGACAGGTTAAGTTCAAAGATGTCATCAGACGATATTGCAATGTTGCTACAAACTCTACAGTGTCTTGTTATTGGCCATTAAAAGTATTCCATTCAGATTCCATGAGTGCACTCAATAAATTCTTCTAAAAAATCTGCCGACGTCAATCCGTTTTGAAACGTCAATGATGTCATTTGAGAAGTTAAGTCTATAGGTGTCATCAGTAAATAATGAAATTTTGCTACAAACTCTACGATGTCTTGTTATTGGCCATTAAAAGTATTCCACTTAGACTTCATGAGGGCTCTAAATCAATTCAACTCAAAAATCTTCCGACGTCAATCCACTTTGGTCTGTAGGTTTATCAAATTCCTCAGTTCACTTGTGAACGGAGGAAACGGTTAGGGCTTTATATCCTTTTCCCATCTACTGCAAGGCCAATTTGGAAAAGCCGAATGTCTTTCAAAGGTTGACTTAAAGGATATATTTTGCAGATTTCATTAGCTGTTGGGTCCCGAGATAAAAGAACATTTACCATTCCTTTTCGACCTTTGTATCAAGTCACAGTTATACAATTTGGCTCCTGTATTGCGTCACAAACCATGTGCCGATTAATGGATCAGATGGGGTATCATGAATTCAATGATTGTTTTTTGTATATATGGATGATCCACTATTTACTTCCAGAACAACTTGTGTGATGCTGGTCTAACGGTAAACTTGGACAAAAGCAACTTTTTCATCAAATGAATTAAGTATCTTGGTTATGTAGTTGAGGATGGAACACTTTCATCTAATCCAGAAAAAATACAAGCCATAGTATCCGATTTCCCAACATTATCTACTCACATGAATTGTCGTCGTTAATGACTGGGTGGTTTATGCGTTTAATATTATGTTTTGCATTCTTGGTTGCTCCTTTAACGGGCCTCACTATAAAAAACTCAATATACATTTGGACTGAAAAACCCAACAAGCTTCTGATGATGTTAAATTGGCATTATCAACTACTCCAGTGTTGGTACATTCTAAATCTTTCCAAGTGCTTGTGATTTAATGCAATACAGGTATAACTGGTATCGGAAGCGTGTTGTTGGCGGCGGTTGACGATGGTGGGAAACATTCCATCGCTATTGGGGGATATACTCTCTCCATTATTACTGACCCCACAAGTCTTAAATGGCTTCCCCCACAAGTCTTAAATGGATCACAGAACGTAGTACCCGATGCATTATCGAGTGTCTTTATCGGTGAGATTTTTCTAACTGCAAGTGAATTCACTCTTAATCTTAATTTTGTTTCTTTTAAATCTAAAGGGTATTTGAATTTAATTGTTAATTCTTGTAAATACCCTTACAAATAAAAATTGTTCATTGATTTTGATTTATTTCAGTAATTGGAAATTTTACATTCATGATCAAGCGCACAAGCCTCCGACGTCAGCACATGTAGGTTCTGCAAAAATGCTTGACGTATTGAGCCATAATTTTACTGGCCGAAAGCGATATCAGATATGGTATCAACCGGTTTGAGTGCCACAGCATTCTTGTTCGCTTGATTTGTTGTGTAAACGCCGACAAATATTATTACGCGAATTGTTAGGATCTTAGGAAGAGTGCAATAGCGAAAATCAATGGGAGGAAAGTAACCCTTTATTTTCAGGAGTTAGTTTGTATGTCGAAATGGTAAATCAGATTTAAACAGAGAGGAGGACAATTTTAGGGGATATTTTAACATAATTGCTTTTGATGTTTTAAAAATAAAATCGTGCGTATCTTCAGCATTCCCCATTAAACTAATTAACCCGTTGACAAAAAATAAATAATAATGGGACTATTATTTACCAAGCAACATTTTTTTTTTTGATTAACTACATTGTACTTTGTCCACAGCGTCTTCCCCGACGGAGGATTAATTTTTTAGAAAATTAATTGACAAATAACAACCATTTAACTGTAAATTTAAAAAAAAATTGGTTATTTGAAAGGGTTCCCTGATCAAAATTCTTTTTTTATTTTAAGATGGACATGGACACATACCATTATCATAAGGAAATATGAGGCACAATTCATAACAAACACAAAATCCTTTTTAATTACGTTCAACCGCAAGATTTTTATGTGCCCCTACCGAATATATCTCCATCAAAAATTTTTGTAATTTTTCCTCCTTTTGTCGTATTTCGCTACTTTATATAAATTGTCATTTATGATGAAGCAGCATAATTTTAATTTCTTTTTTGTTTTCCTTTAGTGCTTTTCATTTTTGTATGTGGTACGGTAGGCATCATAAGGGGGCAAACAAAAATAATGGAAAATTGATCCCCTTCCTCCGGTCATGCGTCGTGGTGTGGTACACCTTGTTAATGAATATTATTTTCTATATAGTGCTGCGATCTAAATATACGCCATTCTACTATATATCACATAAAAGATGTATCTGTATAACAATCTGGACATAATGTGAACAAAGAACGTCATTTGTCATATTCTCAGTTGAATATTATGAAACAGTGAAAACCACAAGGCGCAGGATAATAAATTTAGTGTACATTTGATGTAATGATTTATTTTGTTGTTTATCATGAGAATATTGTGTGAAGATTGTGTCGATGAGATAGTAAAAATTACACGTTGTATCTGCGTATTTTGCTCAGCAGAGACTACAAAATTAAGATAAATAGCTTCGAGGTGTATTTGACGAATTGTTTAACTTAAAAATACATTGTTTACATTTCAGCATCTCTAGAGCTACATATATGTAGCTCTAGAGGTGCTGAAATTTAACCGATAAACGTTGTCATGTAATAATCACATTCAACGTAAAAGCGTGTATAACATCCTTGTGTTCATTAAAACGCGGACATGTAGGTTACCTGTATGATAGACATAAGTATGTGCAATCTGTATTCTTAAAATTCAGCCATTGGTATATAATCATCATGTTAAGTTTCACACTTTGTATTTTGTGTAGAGATTTATATAACTTTAGGTCATCCTCTCAAGTATGCGATAGATTTTTTTTTTGAGAAATACTCCTTCATTGAATTCCTTCATTGGTACACTTCAAACGGCCAATAACAAGACATCGTAGAGTTTGTACCGAAATGTCAATATCTACTTACTGATGACACCTTTGGACTTAACCTATCAAATGACATTAGTGACCTTCCAAACAGGATTGACGTCAAAAGATTTTTGAGTAGATTATTTATTTAAATTAAGAAATTTTAAATTCGTCTGTATTAATTACTTTATAGATTTTCGGCTTTTTTATAGACAAATATTATTTTCTATGACATTCACATTGTTTGAGACCTTTCGGGCCACCAAAAAATGAGGTCATTTACTTACAATACTCTACTAAAAAGAAGTAGAAAATTCACTCAACCCCCCCATTAACCCCAAGGGTATTTGTGTGTACAGAGCCACACAACCCTTTACAAAAATGAGAACTTCCTCAAGTTTCCTCTTGGCAGTTTGGTTTCGTACCGATAAAAGTTGGTCTACTCATCAGGTTGCAACGACCAAACTGCAAAAATTTACCTCTTGCTTCACACCTATAGTATGAAACAAGAACATTTCGATTTAGCGAATTATATCACCAAATCAGAAAACTCTTGGAATTTCTCATTTTATATGTGTGTATTAAGCCCACACTAAATAAATTAAGAAATTTTAAATTCGTCTGTATTAATTACTTTATAGATTTTCGGCTTTTTTATAGACAAATATTATTTTCTATGACATTCACATTGTTTGAGACCTTTCGGGCCACCAAAAAATGAGGTCATTTACTTACAATACTCTACTAAAAAGAAGTAGAAAATTCACTCAACCCCCCCATTAACCCCAAGGGTATTTGTGTGTACAGAGCCACACAACCCTTTACAAAAATGAGAACTTCCTCAAGTTTCCTCTTGGCAGTTTGGTTTCGTACCGATAAAAGTTGGTCTACTCATCAGGTTGCAACGACCAAACTGCAAAAATTTACCTCTTGCTTCACACCTATAGTATGAAACAAGAACATTTCGATTTAGCGAATTATATCACCAAATCAGAAAACTCTTGGAATTTCTCATTTTATATGTGTGTATTAAGCCCACACTAAATAAATTAAGAAATTTTAAATTCGTCTGTATTAATTACTTTATAGATTTTCGGCTTTTTTATAGACAAATATTATTTTCTATGACATTCACATTGTTTGAGACCTTTCGGGCCACCAATTATTTATTTAGTGCGCTCATGGAGTCTGAATGGAATACTTTTAATGGCCAATAACAAGACAGGAGGAATGAAACTTAAAAAATCGTGTACTCTGGTGCACGCACTATATTACTGAGGTAGAACATCGTAATATTTTGAACCTATTTAATCAGAACCATCGTAATATTTTGAAACCACCGGCGTGTCGAAGGTGTAGAGGCCACCTCCAATAGCTATCGACAGTTGATAATGTTGGGTGCACTTCCAAATTGGTTAGTGTACTCATACGATGGCTGTTGAAGCCAGTTATCTTCTTTAAAAGGTGATCTTTGTATTTGTTGAAATTGACCAGACCTCTTCTATTTATATTTCCGAACTTCCAAACTGAAATATAACAAAACAAGGAAAATGGAAAAATTGATATTCGGGCGGCGATAATTTTTTGTTCTACTCTTTCAATAAAATAGATTCAATTAGTGTTTCTTTTCCAATATCAGCAAACATCAAATAAATTAGGGTTTTTAATTGGGCCATAACTAACATAAATGGTTAGATTAGGAGTAGTCGTTCCAAACAGCAAGCACTAGTAAAATAATATTTTTCTACCATGACAACGCACCGGTTTACCCATGGGTAACTAAATGGCTTAAGTTTATGAAATTTAATTTAAATTGCTTCCTATTCCTCTATATTCTCTAGATAGGGCTTCAAGTGATTACCGCGTAATATCAAATTCATATTTTTTTATTCTAATAATAGTGAAATGATCGTTGCAGTAGCTCAGTGTTTTGAAAAGCTGGTTATTTCGAAGGAGGAGCAAGAGTAACTAATTTCGGTGGGTCATATTATCCCAATAAGCTGAAATTTTCCGAACAGCTCTCGTAATTCGTAATTGTTTGATCATTTGATTGATGAACCAGCTATCGATTTACAGAACTCACAAAAAAGATTTTTGATTACGCCTTACAAGTTGATATGAAAATAAATTTTAAAAATAAAAAAAAAAAATATTACAATAAACGAAAAACAATTAACGAAAAAAATAAACCAAAAATATTATACAATAAATGAGTAAAAACTAAAAACAATCAACGATACAAGATGTAAGAGAAACAATATGCGTTACGCGATAAACGACACACGAAAAACGAACAACAAAAATCAAAAAACAAAAAAACGAATATCAATAAACGAAAAACGAGAAACGATAACCGATAAAAGACAAGCAATAAACGTTACACTGTAAACGAAAATATGAAAAACCAAAAATAAAAAACGAGAATGGAAAATGGGAAAATGTAAATCAAAAAACGATAAAGGAAATAAAATAAACAATAAGCGTTACTTGATAAATGAAAACAAAAAAACCCTTAACGAGAAACGTTAAAGGGAAAACGAAAAGCAAAAACCCATAAACGAAAAAGGAAAAACAACAAACCTAAAACAAAAAAACGAAAATTGAAAACGAAAAACGATAAGCAAACAACGACAAATGATTAAAGATAAACGATAAACAATAAGCGTTACACGAAAAATCAAAAACGAAAAAAGCAAATCGAATTCGAAAATCGATAAACGAAAAAGAAAAACAATAAGCTAGAAACGAAAAGTTGAAAGGGATAAGTGAAAAACGATTAAAGACATAAGATAAACAATATGCGATACACAATAAACGATAAACGGAAATAGAAAATTGACAAGTGGAAAACGAAAACAAAATCCGAAAAACGGAAAGCGAGAACGAAAAACGATAACCGAAAAGAGAAAAATGATAAAAGATATTAGACAAACAATAAACGTTACACGAAAAACGAAGAACGTAACAGGAAAAACGAAAAACAGAAAACGAAATACGAAAAACGATAAAAGAAAATCCGAAATTGAAAAATAAAGAGCGATAAAACATTTAGGATAAAAAATAAGCGTTACACGAAAAATCAAAAATCGCAAATCGAAATCGAAAAATGAAAATCCCAAAACGAGAAACGAAAATCGAAAAACGAAAAACGAAATACAAAAACGAAAAGCGAAAAACGGTAAAAGACTAAATAAACAATAAACATTATTGTGTAACGAAAATGGAAAATCGCAAAAATTGAAAACGAGAAACGATAAAAGACATGAGATTAACAATAAGCGTTAAACCATCAAAAAACAAAAAACGAGAAACGATAAACGTTAAAGGGAAAACGAAAAACAAAAACGAAAATGAAAAACGAAAAATGTAAACAAAAAAAAACGAAAATCGAAATACGGAAAAACGGAAAACGGACATTGAAAAACAATACATGGAAATCGACGAACGATAAAAGGTGTAAAATAAAAAATAATCGTTACACGATAAACGGAAAACGACAAATGGTAAAAGATGGAATTTAAAAATACTCGTTACACGATAAACGATAGAAGAAAACACAAAATAGGAAATCGAATCCGAAAACCGATAAACGGAAATCGAGAAATGATTAATGAAAAACGAAAAACGAGAAAGAAAAACGAAAACAAAAAACTAAAAATGAAAAACGGAAAAAAAGAAAAGAGAACGAAAAATGATAAACGAAAAGGGAAAACCGAAAAATGGTAAAAGATATTAAATAAACAATAAACGTTACACGAACAACGAAAAACGAAGAACGTAACAGAGAAAACGAAAAAACAGAAAACGAAATACGAAAAACGAAAACAAAATCGGAAATTTTTAAGGAACTAAAAACGACAAACAATAAAACATTTAAGTTGAAAAAAAGTGTTTCACGATAAACGGAATACGATAAACGAAAAACGAAATACAAAAACGAAAAGCGGGAAGGGAAAAGCGAAAAACGGTAAAACACATAAGACAACCAATAAGCGTTACACGATAGAAGATAAACGAAAATACAAAACCGAAAAATGGAAAACGAAAACGAAAAACAAAAAATGAAAAGGAAAAAGCGGAAAACGATAAATGGCTAAGATAAGCAATAAACTTTATATGGAAAATCGAAAAATAGAAAATCGTTTTCGATAAAAGACATAAGATTATCAATAAGCGTTACACCATAAACGGAAAACAAAAAAACGAAAAATGAGAAACGAAAATTAAAAACCATTAACGAAAAACGTAAAAGTGAAAACAAAAAACAATTAACGAAAATGAAAAACGTAAAACAAAAAACGAAATTCAAAAAACGAAAAAAGCAAATCGGACATTGAAAAACTATAAATGGAAAACGACAAACGATAAAATACACACGCAGTAGAAGTGAAACTTTCCGAAATGAAAGCAGTGAGCGAATGAGACGAATACAGTATCAGGAGTGGGATAATTAGAGGGTTTATTCATCATAATACAAAACAACAAACAAAATTTCAAAGTTTTCTGTGACATTTTAATATTCCGACTCCTTGTTTTCTATTTCGACGAATGACACGAGTGGTTTATGGTAACATATCGTTGAAAGACTGCGTCGATAGCAGGTTCTGATCGCGTTGTCGATTCAGTACGACTGCTGCACATTTTTAAATTTAATTCTGTATTGAGGAATTGAATCAAAAGGAGCGCCGTATCTAACGCAAAATTCACATTGAAATCCCCACTCAAAATACAGTGGACGCAATAGAAATATAATTTGGCACATTTAATAACGTTTTTCGGCGTACACGAAATTGAGTTGAGGTTTTTGCAACCTTTTTCATGGAGTGATTTTTCTCGCGATATTCGCGACACATTTCAGCATTAGTTTTTCGGCATATCTACAATTATTAAAATTGTAGAACAATAAAAAAATATAACACACCACGGCCACGCTTTGGAAATAAATGAAAATCTGTAATAAAATATTATAATTTTCCCAAAGATTTGTAACACGCAGATGAAATTTCATCCTTTAATTAATTTATGATTATTGATAATTTTTGTTCAATCGAGTCTGAAAAAAAGAAAAAAAAACTGTCTCATTTTCGATTCGTATCGCTTTTTCATTTTTTGCTTGTAATTTTTCGTTTTGTTTCATCGATTTTAAAATCACCCCGGTACTAAAGAAGTTTCACTTCAAAAAGGAAAATCGAGAAACAAAAAACGATAAAACTTTTAGTGTTACACGATAAACGATAAATGAGAAACGAAAATGGAAAGCCGAAAACAAAAAAAACGATACTTGAAAATCAAAAAACGTGGAAAAGAGAAAAGAAAACACGGAAAACAAAAATGAAAAACGAGAAACGAAAACCGAGAAAAACAATAAAAGACTAAGATAAACAAAAAGCGTTACACGAAAAACGATTAACGAAAATGGAAAATAGAAAAATAAAAATCCAAAAACGAAACACGAAAACCGAAAAACGCTAAAGAGAAAACGAAAACAAAAAACCATAAACGATAAAAAATATAAGATATAAAATAAGCGTTACTCGTTAAACGATAAACGAAAAAGGAAAAACATAAAACGAGAATTTCGATTTCGCACATCGAAATCGAAAACCGAGAAACAAAAAACGTAAAACGATAAGACATAAGATAAACTAAAAGCGTTACACGATAATCGATAAACGAAAAACAATAAACGATAAACGTTAAACGATGAACTATTGACGATTTATGATGAACGATAAACGTAATTATAATTGTATACAATTAATACGAATTACGTTTGCCTGATCTATTTGCAAACAGAACAGTGAAGATATATGAGCTTCTGATATATCCGTTGCATTTCCAAAAATGTCAGCTAGAATTTGTAGGTATTTCTAGATTCAACGGCACAACACTTAACATTGAAATTTTTAATAATTTTTTTCGCTCAAAATTCATTGTCATCAATAACATCATAATTTCGTAAAAATAATACAATCATCTCACAATGATAAGCCAGAATAAACTTGTATATTAACCCTGAAGATTATATAAAGCTAATTAACATGTGACCATTGGTCTTGTATGTGTTGTACATGATACTTTCCACCCAAAATAAAAAACAAAATTATTACATTAAAATCGAGCACAAATTTTTACAACGAAAAAAGTTTTCATCCTCTTGCATACATAAAACCCAAGCAAACAAACCATTTTTAATATTAATAAGTTTTCATTTAATTTACATCTACACCAGTGTCTGACTTCATCCCTAATGAGAGTTTGTTATAGTTGTTACAGGGGCTTCTTGATATGATATTATGCTACAATTTTCATATTTATCGTCCGAAAACCATCCTTCAGTTCATTTGTGGCGATATACATAATTTATGAAATTTTTCTTTCCTATTTAATTATAACTGGCGTACTGGCAACACCAGTGCAACACAACAACAAATTTTTGAAACATTTTTACAGCAACAACAAACAATGGAACATATGTTTCGTTAGAAGAAAATTAACTTTTCGTTGGTGTTGCTCTAACCAGGTTAGTCTTTAAAACAAAACAAAAAAAGCAAAATATTTTTAAGACAATAAGAAGCAACAGATGTCAGATAAGTTACTTACCGTCTATATAAAGATTCTGATTCCGATTTCATTTGTTGTGGAAAAAACGTAAATTAGAAAAAAATGTTCGTTCTTAAATTAAATTAGAACCGTATTTTTTTCAATGTAAATGAGGTGGAAAATATAATTATGTTGTAAAAACCTGATAAATTTCCTTCATATCCGAATATACTGTACAGCAGATAGATATACAGCATCCCTTACATCCAGATTATTATATCGGAATGGGTAACGAGATTTTGTGTTTGCTATATACGAATACGTTGTGTGATGGTGTAGACGTAGATTAATTTTGTTAAAAAATTTTATAGTTCATAAAATTTATTTTCGGACAACACCAGGAAATTCATCTTTTTTTGCTCCTTAGCATACACCTTTCATATTTCATAATATACCCAGGTTTTTTTTGGGGAGGGGTGCACCGGCTACCAAAAAAAAAAAATAAAGATTAATAAAGTATTACACAATATTTCTATGTAACTTTTGATTAAAATGGGAATGACATACCCGACTGGATATTTTATGATGCTACAAGATTTCGTGTTTGCCTTTTTCTATCCCCTGGACGAGATATAGACAGATAAAAATAAATTAAATTTTACGTTCCTGCTGTATAGGTAGGTAGTCAGTCGTCTTATGCTTCCGGTGTAACGAAGATTAAACGATTTAACCTGCGAGAGTAATCCGATTTTCTTAACGGTAATCAGTACCTAAAAATCTGCAAAGGATAATGAAACGGCAACGGAAAAAACGGACACGATGTACAGGAGATAGGCATCAGGTTGGAATTAATTAATTTGCATTACTATAACAACATGGTATATTATTATTAACAGTCACGTTTTGTTTTTGTTGTACTTGTATCAGAAATAATTCCCAAATGCTTTCGTTTTATCTCAATTCAATTACAGTGATAATAAGTATTTTCATTTTTGATTTAATTTACATTTTTTGCTTTCTGTGTTAATTCTATAAAATGGGTATACGATACTGGGACGAATGTTCGCAGTGGTGTTCGCAATCACATCAAATCTGTATCATTGACATTTATTAAAGGCATTCATGTAACTAAATGAAACAGAAACAAGCTGAGTTTGTACACGTATGATTACTTAGCCAGAAGTGTGTTCAGCCCGAAAAGGCTTTTAAAATTTGTGTCTTAGCTAAACAAAAAAACGTTTCGAAAGAAATTACAACAAAAAATTAAACAACATTACACAATTTCGTAAATATTATTTGTATTCATATTTGCAAATTTTAAGATTTGGTCCAATTTAACAAAAACGATTTCCAAGCACAAGTGTTCATTCTAAATTAAAAATTGGTAAAATTGGCAATTAAAATATGAAGCGTAAACTGATGCGGGTACTGATCCTTATGAAACGCAAACTTTTCAAATATATCGTAAACAATATGCTAAAGGTGTTAAAATTTCTGTTTCATATCGAGAATCCACGTTGAATGGTGCAACATTTGGTTCAAATCCCTCCACATTCGAGGAAGTACATGTAGCTATTAGTAGATTGGAAAATAGCAGGAGCACCTGGTCTAGACTATTGAAAGAGCGTGCTCTTACGTCCACAAAATTACGGCGACCGTCTAAAATGTGAAACTGTCGAGGCATATCTCTATTTTTGTACTAATTACAAAGTGTTAATATTATATTTGCCAGAATCACCGCCTCGCTGAAAATATTATAGGTGACTATCATTAAGGTTTTCATCCCAACCGGTAAACTACTGATCATTGATTCACCATGAGGATGATTTTGGAAAAATTTGGAAGTACAAACCATAAAAATAAAATTATTTCTCCTCAAGTACTCTTCTATACTCGTATAGCGGACATTACTTCATTTTAATATAAAAGTCGTAGCCCCCTTTATATTTTTTTTCAAAATGGTAAACAGGAAATAATCTCTTACAAGTCCATGTCATTGTGGTTTAATAAGGTAAGTAGTCTATCATCAGGTTTAACGGGTGATGCATCCACGTTTCATCACCGGACTTTTTTCTAAAATTACCTTAGAAGATTCCGCTCGCAATTTT
This sequence comes from Nephrotoma flavescens, assembly GCA_932526605.1. Lineage (NCBI taxonomy): Eukaryota > Metazoa > Arthropoda > Insecta > Diptera > Tipulidae > Nephrotoma > Nephrotoma flavescens. The sequence continues at coordinate 225,662,148 of OW052222.1, read as the reverse complement.
TTGCTCCAGTAATCACAGCACGACATAATTTTTCGTTTTCGAAATTTTTAAATCAATTACAGCAATTCATTGATGCCACTCGTATCTCAACCATGCTGTATAAGATAGCAGAAAATTTCCAGCAGAAAAAACGTGTTTTGCTATTCACCGCTAGAGGCATCATGATCACAAAAATGAAATTTTTTCTGCTGATCTTTTCGAAACCAGCAGAAAATTTTTGGAGTTTTTAATAATTGTCAGCTGAAAGTTTTATGACAAATCAAAGAATTTATGAAAAAGAAAAGAAAAATTTTTGTTTAAACGTTTTGAAGCAAAAAACGTTAATTTTCTTTGAAAAACGATTTGCGTATGTATAGTGTAAGGACTCTCAAAATATACAAAAATTACCATAATCATCATTATGCAAATACAGGGCAACATCAAAAAATCGACATCGTTGATAGCACTCCTTACATTTTTGAAGTCATTTTAAAGTGAAATGTTTTCAGTTTTTTAACAAAAGTGTTAGAAAAACCCCCTTGTAACTACCCTGGGTGTATGTTTTTATGGTAGCCTAGACCATAACCTATATGCATGAGCAACATAAGATTCACACTTGCCGTCAATAGCCTTCCATACATTTTTGAAGTCATTTTAATGTGAAAGGTTTTCAGATTTTTTACAAAAGTGTTAGAAAAACTCCCCTGTAACTACTCTGGGTGCATGTTTTTATGGTAGCCTAGATCATATTCTATATGTATGAGCAACATAAGATTCACACTTGATGTCAGTAACCTTCCATACATTTTTGAAGTCATTTTATTGTAAAATGTTTTCAGATTTTTAACAAAAGTGTTAGAAAAACCCCATTGTAACTACCCTGGGGGTATGTTTTTATGGTAGCCTAGATCATATTCTATATGTATCAGCAACATAAGATTCACACTTGATGTCAGTAACCTTCCATACATTTTTGAAGTCATTTTATTGTAAAATGTTTTCAGATTTTTAACAAAAGTGTTAGAAAAATCGCCCTGTAACTACCCTGGGTGTATGTTTTTATGGTAGCCTAGATCATAATCTATATGCACGAGCAACATAAGATATATGTATATATGTTGCACGAGCAACAGAAGATATATGTAAATATTGAGCTACTTGATTCGGAAATGTCAAATGTTTTATTGTAATTTTTATTTTGAAAGTAATCAGGGATCTGGACCTCTAATGAAAAGGAGGTTGAAAAGGAGGTCATTCTTTCCATCTTTGGTCCAATTAAAGTACCACAAAACGAAATCAAATCTAATCAAGCTAAATGCCTGGGTCACGTTGCAATAAAGTGTTCCAACAATAACCAGTCGATGTGCGTCGTATAAGGAATGACCCCGGATATACTGGCACTAACGTTATCGAACAAGATCTACACATAATGGGACGTTGGAACTAGAGGGGAAGGCAATATGCACTTAACTAACCTTTTAAAGAAAAGTAAAAAAATTGAATAAACCGCTAAAGCACAAACGACTCTGGAATAATTAGAGAATCGGCGTCCACGCTCATAGGGAGTGTTTTTTTAGAGGTTCACAATTTTAAATTAAAATAGAACAAAGAAAAACATTTTGAATATCAGTGAATTAACTTGACTTAAAGTATCCCCAAATAAAATGATGTAATGGTGATAGATCACATGATCTCGATGGCCAATTAACAGGACCATCGTGAAATTAGTCTTTCATCAAATGCTTATTTGCGTAAATTAATTGTATCCCGCGCTGTGTGGCATGTGGCACCGTCCTGTGGGAACCACACATATCAGCAAGATTTATGCCAGCCAATTAGGGTACAAAAAAGTTAGAAATCATGTCTATATACCGTTCACCTTTGACTGCTACATTCCTCCGATCATTGTTTTTGAAGACTTATGGACCAATGATTCTGCCGCCCCAAAAAAGCGCACCAAACATTGATTTTCTCTGGATGTAATAGTGTTTCGGCAAAGCCTTGCGGATTATCTTCACTCCAAATAAATTATGTTTATTAACGTACCTATTTAACAAAAAGTGAGCTTGATTGCTGAACAAAATTTTGTTTGGAAATCAACATCAATATCAATTTGTGATCCAGCTCATTGGCCGAATTGGCGGCGTGTGCGATGGTCGGATGGCTAAAATTCCTTCTCAAGTCTAATTTGGTAAGCACGTTAACCAATATCTTTAAATAAAATCTTCCATAAAGTGAATGGGCACATCTCTAGTTGCGTATTATCATTTAGAGTATACGTGGTGTGAAAACGATCTATAATTAACCGAATTACCCGCTCTGATGGACGATTATGACAACCGTAAAATGAACGTTTTGCACGATGAGTTTGGCGAACAGAACCATTATTTTGAAAACTATTTCAACAATTTGCCAGCGTTGCTCTGGCGTGAGTCTATTCAATATGTAATGGCAAATCAAACTAATAACAAAGCAAATGTCAGCTGTCAAACAAAACAGTGTTCAACATTCACTTTATTAGTGAATCCATAGTGCTCATAATTCTTTTACGCGAGATGGATTGCGAGTACGTCTGGAATAAGTAGCGTAATTCATCACCGTACGAACGACGACCATAACTATACCTAAATCATACGTTGAAGGTTTTAAATTTACAATAATCAAACATCATGCCAACTTGAAATGGTTGATGCCAGTGAAAGACCCGAGTGAATGAGACAACAAAGATTTCCAAGTGTTAATGACCGATTATGTTCACACGTTGATCGCAATTTAGTCATCGAAGGCTAATCCGGAAGATCAGCCTGTGCGTGTTAGCCAGAATACATTCATATTTCAAAATGATTAAATTGGGATGAAAATTTAGGTACAGCAGTACTTAGAGGTTGGGTATGAAAAATGTTCCACTGACCGAAGCAACGTCATTTACTAATGTGTGAGGATTATTTTTTTTTTTTTTTTTTTTTTATAAAATAAAGTATTAATTTTACAATGGATTTAATGATCTAATTTGACAATAATATTCATGCAAAGACATTAAGCGGTATAAGTTTTGTCAACCTGCTGTTATGGTTTTGTAATTACGGTGCAGTTCGCATTTGAATAAAGTACTCCAATTTATGTTGATGAAGTAAGATAAAAAAGAGCAAAAACCGTTTTAACCGAAGAAAAAAATTCATTTAAAGACTGATCAATCCGCTTTCATTTCCATTTATTTTAACGCCAAAAATATTATAAAATCTGATCCGCGTAACTCAGATTAAACATGGCTGCAAAAGTAACAATTTTAAATTCCTTCTTAAATCCATTGATATTCAAATTGAAATAAATATTTTATTGCTGTTATTATTATAAACATTTCTGCTCTTACTAATATCAATTTATATATTTTTTTTATTGTTGGTATAGCTATATTGGTAAAAAACGCTGTACCTGATGTATAATCTCGTTACATACCAAAATATTTCAAAAATTCTTTGTTCTCTCAGGAACATCTTAAAATCAATTTTTGATTGTTTTTCATTCCCTGTACGATTGTTGTTCTCGGTTTACGCGAGAGATTTTGTACTCTGCTTCCTTTATAAAATATACTCTATATTATGTACTCGTAGATACAGAGGTACATTTGGATTGTAAATAAAGCGGTAGATAAGGAATAATACCAGAAACAAAATTGAAGTTTCCAAAGAAAATGAAATAACATTTTCATTTTGATTCTTTTGAAACGGTATAGCTGTGTATTAGTAATATAATAGAATCATCTATTCAAAATGTTAAAGTAGAGAAAAAAAAAATTCAATCGAGATATTTTACTTTTCCCGGTTAATCTTTAATTCTTATTCTTCGCCTTCTTATGTGTAGGTGTATATATATGTAAATGTGCAGACGTCTTCATCATTTCCATCATCCATCCACATTGCCATCGATGGCTATAGATTTCATTTAAATTATGTACAGAGTCGATGCTTTTTTCCTGTTATGCACTTTTTGTTGAAAATACCAAGCTTTTTGTAGATTCACAATTCAAACTTCTCTATAAAAGTGTTTTATCGAGATTAATTTTTAAGTTTATAGTTTTTTTTTACTTTACTTCATACTTTGTTACTATTATTTGAATGATAATTATTTTTTAATGTTGTTGTTAGTTTAGTTTCGTTTTTTTAGAAACTTATCTTAAGTATTATTGCTATTCGAAGGTTTAGGATAATTGATATATTGCCCTCGGGAGATTGAATTTTTCATGTTCATGGAATGAATTTTTATTATTCATTTATTGAAATCTAGCTAGTTGTTGCATTTTAAGTTTATCTAATGTGAAACCGTATAGCTCTCATCATTTTCAAGAAAAAATTGATTTATCTAAGAAGATATCGAGAAATATCTTCAAATCATAAAAAAACAAACATTAATGAAAACCACGAAACTAATCTGGTTACCTAGTTCGATTATGGAAACGAAGCTTTGAATATTCTCACTGAGATTATTTTTGGCCGATTTCTTATCGACTAGATAAAGGCAAACATGCCGCGGCATGCTATGATATAATATGCTTTATTTAGTGAAACCCACGATCTCTCTAAATTTAATTCGACGAATGTCTAGGACAATTTGGTGAACTTGCAATTTTTGGAAGTCCCGGACGTTTATCGCCACCCAGGCTGGTTAAATTCAGATGCTCAAAACTTCAAGGTGGTAAATGATGGTGCAGAGTTCCCATACACACAGCGTTCAACTCGTCTTTGATATATGCGTATGCATATCGCATTTTAAGATAAAATTTTTAATGACAGCTCGATACTCCAAATTCCCCATTTTGACTAAAACACTCATATCGACTCACACGAACGAAAATGCGGTTAATATTTCAGTGAATACTTTTCATCGCATGTACAAACACACTCCTCCACTTTTGTTGACGAGTGCTACCATCTTCAATTGATATGTTCTTGTGTTAGGTGTAAAGTAAAAATTGAGTTTTTGCAGTTTGGGCGTCAACCTGATGAGTAGACCAACATTATATCAGTGCGAAACCAACTGCCAAGAAAGAAATTGAGGAGGTTCTCACTTTTTTAAGGGTTGTGTATTTTTACACAATGAACCTGGGGTTCTGGAGGGGGGGGCGAAGGGGTAGATTTCTACTTTTTGTGGTAGATATTTTATGAGTACATAACCTTTTTGTTTTTTGATGACTTGAATAGCCATAAACCTTCTGAATGTCACTGTCAATATTTTGTCTAAAAAACCGAAATAAAAATAACCGTAGACGAATTTGAAACTTCTTAAAGTACACACAAAATTATATCAATTAGAAACAGAAAAATTGAAGTAAAAAAAGTGATTTCTCAAAATATTTTATTACCAAAATATATTATTTATTTTTGCAGTTTGAAAATGAAATGAAAGAGAAACTGTTGTATTGAACATACATATTTGAATTAAAATGTTCTCAATTTAGATTCGTATGCGGTCAACGTATTCATTTAATGATATGAATACGTTGCATTTTAAATTTAAAAAGAAATGTAAACACTATTAATGTTAAAATTTTAAATTAAAAACCTCAGCAGTTTATTTCTACACCTAATTCTGTTTTTACGCGAATTTGATTTAACGCGATTAAAATAAAAATTTTTAGCAAAATCAAACATCCTTGTACATGATTTAAACCTCTTTCACTGCCATCTGTCAACCATTCTAATAATAGAAACTTGGGATCATTTGCGTGTAAGATTATAACAAAAAATTTATAAATTTTTCAGATTTCAATAAACGGCATATAATTTATAATCTTAAGTGCACGCACGAAATATTTTTATAGGAGGGCTCATTGTACAGTTAGTAATGTCAGCTAAAAACAAACGAAAAGAAAAGCTATTTATTTAGATGTTAAAATCTAAATTTTGGATAGACTAGCCAGCGGAGAAAGTGCCACTTCTTGACGGGATCTACCGTAAGAACCATAAAACAAAATGAAGAAAGTATTAGAAATCTGTGATGGCTCATTATACACAAGAGACATGGTAAAAGAGAAAATGGTGTAGGCTCTTGTAATATGGATGCAGGATTGCTCACAAAAACGAATACCAGTTGATGCTAGTGAAGTTTATCCAAACTAATCCAAAATATACAACACAGTATTGGTGTAAGCACACATTCAGGCAAATTAATATCGCGCAATTTTGACGATATGTGATTTTTTATTATGCCTTAGGAACATTCCAAAGTCATTCTAAGTATTTTCTAAGCATTTAGTATGCACTTCAGTGACATTGGTACACTGTCTAAGACCGAATGAGTGTCCCTAGTAAATTATTTGATTTTCTAATGGGTCTGGCAGGGTGTCCTATGAGATTTAAAAATGTGATTTTGACTTTGTAAGATTCTGAAGCTGTTGTGTTTTTTTTGTATTGGTGTAAGTAAACATTCAGGCAAATGTCGAACGGAAAATCGACAAATGATGTTTTTGTACGGGATTTCGCACGTATCCGATCCAGATGGTCTCATATTATGCCGCCTTTATGGTTGCGTTCGTTCATTCTGGTAATTTTTACGAAAAATCATGTTGCTCCAAAATTCCGAATTTTTTCTGGATTTTTCCACAAGAGATGATTGGTCAAAAAAATGACCAAACGTACGAATGCAACCATAATCCTGCTTTTAGTGTTGAATTCGATGTAAAAGTGAACGGAATGGCCATTCAACTCAATCGTCTATTGAGAATTGAGTAGAGTTGTTTGATTCATCAAGATAATAAAAATAATCATAAATATTCATCAAAATCAATTTTCGTGAAGGACAAAAGTATTTGCTCGGAACGAAGTAGTTTGGTGTGGAACGAGGTTCGCCAGGCCAGCTAGTATCAAATAAATATTATTACGGACAGTAATTTTATTATCATGGGTTTTGGAAAAGGTTTGGATGGGTTAAATGGAAATTGTTGAAAGAGGGTTTTCAAGTACTAAGAATCGATTGCGATGAGTCTCGGTTTCGGGAAAAATCGGTTAAGGGATCCTTCGGAGAGGCTCGGGTTTTTTTGTAATTTATTTCTTAAACCAAATGATTTGATGAAAACTGCTGAAGTAAGGTTTCTGATTTCAAGACGTTTGGTGGCACGGAGAGGCCCGGGTTGGTTTTTTAATATTTAATACAACCCAGATGACTTTAGCGCAAATTACTGAAGTGGAGTTTTCAAATACTAGTAATCGATGGTTCATGATTTTGGAAAAAATCGTTTAAAAGGTCATCCAGAGGGACCCGTGACATCTTTTATTTTTTTTTAACCAGATGGCTTTGAAGAAAATTGGCGAAAAAGGGTTTGTCAGTATTTAAAATCGTTTAGAGCATATACTCAGGAGAAATTCGGGTTAGCTCAACGCCCAGTCATACCTATTTTCTATAATTTACTATTATTATTCTATAATTTACTACTAAGTTTCATGGGACACGCCGTCAGACCCATTAGAAAATCAAATAATTTACTAGGAACACTCGTTTGAGTTTAGACAGTGTACCAATGTCACTGAAGTGCATGCTAAATGTTTAGAAAATACTTAAAATGATTTTGGAATGTATCTAAGGCCAATTACAAAATCACATCTCGTCTAAATTACCCAATATTAATTCGCCAGAATGTTTACTTACACCAATATATTACAAAAATTTTGTTGTTGTTGTATTTTTTGGATTAGTTTGGATAAACTTCACTAGCATTACCAGTTAATGGAAATATCATCAAGTAATACAAATTTACAAAGAGGTGAAATAAATGGGACCACTAACCTCAGGCCAGAAAGTAAAGAATTTGAATTTTCTGCAAGTACAGGTTGGATGACGGATTTTTTACAAGGACACGCGCTTCATAATGTAAAAATTAAGGGTGAAATCGAATCTGCAGATGAGGAGACAGCTATAAAGCATTTCCTCCAAAATTGGCCAAAATAATTAAAGATGGGGGCTACTCTTCGGATCAGGCATGAAATGCTGATGAAACCGGCCAAACCCCGAAAAAATTGCAAGTGAGTAAATAGAGCTCTAAAATCACGGATAACGAAAGGCGCAGATTTTAGCATTTTACCAGCCCACTGGACGGTTAATAGAAAAGCCTGGGTAACAACTGAAACTTTTAGGGAATGGTTTATTAAATATTTTGTCCCAGAAGTTCGGCGTTATTTGACCGATAAAGGTCTCCAATTTAAAGTTTCCATATGTCCAAAGCATCCAAATGTTGAATTTTGTTTTTTACCGAACAATACACTTTGTTGATACAACCATTGATACAACTAATTATTGCAACCTTTAAAACCTATTATGTAAAGCAAACATTCCGGTACATTTTAGATCAATTAATGAATGATGTAAAATTAAAAGGCATGCGCTATCCGAACTCAGACTATCGACATTAAATGGATGATGGAGACCCGTTTGGCCGGAGTGCGTCAAAAACGAAGATCCAATACCATCTTATACGGTTGAGTATTCTAATATAATAGACTTAGCTCATGAAGTAGGCGGAGAAGGTTTTGATGATCTATTGTCCGCAGATATCGATGAATTATTTGTCGATAAGGCACTTAGTAATGATGAAATCATTGGTTTAGCGCTTGAGACACCCCATGCTCAAGAAATTAGTGATGCTGACGAAAAGTTCCTACCCTCATGGCAGACCTAATTAAAGAAGGAAATCAAATAGCTGATAAATTGATCGATCATTTTATCAAGCATGATCCTATTGGGGAAAGCGCTGAAAAATTTCAACGTGACCTCAAATTATGGATTTTTTTTTACGAAACTACTGAAACACCACCACTACGCACCAATGAAAATGTATAGTGAAAAATATTTATAGTGACGAAAGTGACTTTCAAGTGTCACATAAACGAATGTGCATTCCATCAGTTCCATCAGGCAGTGATGATAGCACTTAAAAATATATTTTATCGTATATTTTGCAATCATTTATATTAAAATGAATTTTTTTCGTTATGTTTTGTTAAATTATGATTCTTTTTTTTTAATAAAATTAATTAATATTTTTAATTACATTTGTTTTTATTTGTTTTTCTAAATAAAAATAACTCTCATAAACATATAGCTCTCATAGCATTTAAATAAAAAGCGTATAAATATGCGATATCTTTTTTTGCGCGATTTTTTTACGCGAATTTTCGGGGAACGTATTTATGGCGTAAAACAGAATTAGGTATGTAACCGATTTAAAATAAAAATTAATATTCCTAATTTAAAGTTAAAGTTTATTTTAGATCTATATTTCAATTTAAAAAAATAAATACGATTTTAAAATGATCATTTTCAAGTCAAAATATTTCGTTGTTGCTTGGAAAACATATACGATTTTTTTTAAACCAAACGTTATTTTTTTTATTTTTAAGTTGTTTTTTCTCTGAGTGTGTGAATGAAACCTGTCACTTCTGGTTGGTTATCCGATTTTGACCCAATTAACTAGGATTCCATTTTGTGAAGAAAGCTTAAGTATGAAATTTCACATTCACCTCGATTAATAAATCGGTGTACATGGACCGAATTTTTGTGGAAACACAGATTTTGGTGGAAAAATCGTTCTTGTAAATTATGAACTTTCTAAAATCATTGCCAAAAGCTCCAAATGGAAGCTGCCATCTAAAGGATCGAGTTTGGCCAAAAATCACTAAGATCTCTTAATTCATGAAGAAAGCTTATATATGAAGTTTCACCTCGATTTTCCCCACCCTATAGTGTTAAGAGCGAATGATGTGAATTCAACTAGGTTTGTTGTGGCGGATCGAGCTCTTAAAAAGCCGTGCTGAATAGCAGAGAACGCAGAGGTCTGCATTTAACGCACAGTGTGTCACACACGATATATCACATGTATATCATACTCACGTTATATCAGACTTGCAAACGTTCCTATGATGGGGATTATAAATAAGTCATTTCACGTGTTATGAAAAATCCCAGAGCAACAAGGTTTTTTGAAAAGAGATATGACCCAACTGGCCGCACATCGTTTTACAACCAGTGCCGATGAACCAACTTGACCGAACGAGAAATGTCAATCAGACTGTTTATTCCCCTATAATAACTGTACTAAAATCTACGTTCATAGATACTAGAGATATCTTAGTGCAACCTTCCAAATATGTAAAATAATTCACGTCAGGCTCAAAATCACTACAAGAAAAACCAAGTTTGAAAAATTATGCGAACATATAATTTTCGAGGGTCCCATTTGAAAGTGATATTTGTTATAGGAATTTCAAAAATCAATAGGAGCGGGAGTGTAGGATCGGGTTATTTCAGGCGGGTGAGGGGGAAATTTAATTTCAATTTATAGGAGTTTAAAAATTGATAATAGTGGACTATAGGCCTGGGTTATATCAGGTGGGTCGATGCTTTTCCGTCGCCTCACAATGCACATTTTGTACCATATCGCGTTTTGAAATATCGCATTTCGAGCGGATCCCAATTTTCGACCCGTTAGAACCAAATTTCTTCTTTTTCTTCTTATACTAAAGTACCAAACCCGTTTTCGGTTCGCGATGATATTCTGCTTGCATCAGGTTTATAGTAATTATAAAATTTGTTGGCCAATCTGATGGATTTATTGTAAGCCATCGAGAAATTAGAATTATTCTTTTCGGATTAGGTTTTCAAAAATTTCCACCATCGTATAGTTCGCTACCATCCCATGGCGGCGATGACAAACTGTTTTTCAAGGCAATGTAAGGTACTGCGTCCGCTGTTAGTATCTCGATGTCATCGCTACTATTTAAGAGGATGGTACAATCAATCACTTTAACAAACTCAACGATGTACTGTTCCATCGTTGAGTTTGTTAAAGTGAGCCTTGCGAAAGTTGAAACGGTACAAACGGTACAATACTAAGTGAGCTCGGCCGTTCTGGTATCATATAGTGATGGTCAGAGTCAGTATTTGTAAGGATTAGGTTAGTGTTTGTGCAATTATTAGCGGCAGATGAAAATACCTTATCGAATTTTCTGTTCAAGCCGCTCTTGGTATTACTGATTTGCAATAAACCGGAGTTCAACATATTATCTGTAAATAAAACTTCCTCGGGTGTATTTGAGTTAGAGAATCCGATACATTAAATGGAAGTGTTTCGGATTTTAGAAACACTTAACGAGATTTAGTGTGGAGCCCCCTTACAAAGTGCTCAGTTTTTTTAGCAAAGCGTTAATATAGCATGGATATCCCATTGATATTTCACCAACATTGGTTCACCAGAAGTGGTACTTTTCATAGACGCTTTTTTGTGTTTTGCAAATATTTTGAAAAGTATCTCAATTATGAGAAAATCGACTAGAAGATTCTAAATTAAATTTACAGCAAGATCGGTTCGGAGCAAATTTCCAAAATTTAAGTGTAAAAGTAGATTTTTGACAAAAACCTGTTTTTTGTGTAGTAATCACGAACATTTTTGACCTCGTGTTATTTGACTAAATGTCTTTGTCATCTCTATATCTGAGACGGATTGTCTGATCAGAATGAAACATCTTACATTAGGTTTTACCATTAATCGGAAGTTGTCTCTACTGACCAAAAGTATGGCAGCCTGTGTAGGAGCTTTTCCAATTGCAATGAAGATTAAATTTTTAACAAGGATTGGTCGTGTAGTTTTTCCAAAATTTAGGCTGTATAATATTAATTTTTGATTATACAAGACAATTTTTATCAAAACTCCGGAAGGTTCAATTTTTCACTTTCGAAATTGAGTGTTGTTTGCATCTTCTATTTCGCCTTTAATTCTGCAGCGGCTTCAAATTTATTTTTAAAGCATTTTTTTTTTTTTGTAAGCAGTACTAAGGTTTTAATTTTGGCGCATAGTTGTCCAGTTTATTTTTTTAACAAAATATTATTTCGGTTTTTAGAAATATTTTTAGCTTAACTGTTTCGATCATTAATGAGTTTGACAATGTTTAAGTTTAAAACTATTTATTCCGTTTAATTTTAGTAGTTGTTTTAAACTTATTTAAGAATACGATTGAAATTATGAAGGACATTGGAATAAGCACTGTTGGGCTCGTCAGCATTTGCAACCTTAATTTTTTGCGCGACAAATTAATTAGATTTTTATCTAATTAAGAAGCCGACTAATACCCTCGATAGGCACAAAGAACCCAAGTAGCAAAATGAAACCAAAATTTCAGAAAAACCAGAGTCGAGGTTACATTTAAGAGATTATGTAACTAGTTTTTTAACCAGAAGTTTTCAAATGGTTTCCAAATATCCAAAAATTTACTGGTTATTTTGAAACCATTCGTAAACGGTTTTATTTTGGAACAACTGCAACGTGTTTGAAACGGTTTATAAAACCCCTTTTGTAACTCTAAATATTGATTAAAATGCCGTATTATTGTTTGTAATAATTTTGTTCTATTTAGGTATTTTTACCACTGGAATTTATAATGGTTTACCAACTTCTAAAATAATTCGCTAAGTCATTATGCATTTATTTTGTTTATAAGCACAAAGAATATAGTGGATGGTGATATGAATAAGTAATCTTATAATAAGATTTGTCAAGTCACTTAACAAACCCACCTGGCTGGAAGTGAAAACCAATCTGACTAAACAAAATTTTTAAACTATATTATCGGAACTTTAGATGATCTTAAAACTTCAACCAGCCAAAACTTAAGAGCTTATGTTGTGCTCCGTTTGCTCCACTTAGGGGAACGGTATCACTACCAAATTTTTAGAGGTCATTTGTTTATTTGTGACGTGAAGCCTATATTTTTGTGATTGTATGCAAGACTAGACTTACTATGCCGATTCGTTGGGCGGTGATCATAGGCAAATTTTAAATATAGGTGGGATGAGGTCATAAGTGTGAAATTGTGATTTTTCCCTTCTTCTGGCGAGAAAATGGTTTATCATTAGAGATTTTGCCAGACGGACACCAATCTCACTATGTCGATTCAATACCCCATGACTATAGGTAGATTTTGACGGTAGGTTAGGGGGAGTATGATGAGGTTATAGGGGTGACATATTTATTTTTCCATTCTTCTGACTATAAAAACATCCATCTTTCGAGATTTTGGCATATAGGCACTAATCTGACTATTGTGTGATCAATTTACACAGTGGCGGCGGGGATATCGTGTAGCAGTTAGTTACTAATACAATAAGTCAAATTTGCACTGTTGCATAAATCCCTTGCCTGAGGTTTAGATTTGTATGTCCAAATTGGTCTCTTTGCTCAATGTTGTGGATGTTTTTGTTGGAGTTTGCCGTTAATTTCGTGGGGCCGGAATCATTTTTGAATTTTAGAATGATCGATCGTACGCTGAAATTTTTGAGCTATAGGATTTACACGGTACGTTTGTGATCTGACATGGATTCATCACGGCTTTGAAAAGCATGGGTTTTGTTGATTGGTGCTGTTGGCGGGGATCACTTGGGGAGAGGATTTGAGCCGTCTATTTGCATCTTTTCGTTGCAGTTTGTTTGGTTTGTTACTCTTCTTTACGTATTGTAAGTGAGACATGTGAGGTGAGTCTGATGGAATTATAGGGGTGAAATTTTGATTTTCCTCATTTTTCATCAATAAAATCGTTCGTCATTCGTAATTTTGGCAAATAGACACCAATCTGACTATGCCGATTAGATAGTATGACCATAGGTAGATTTGATGATTATCGAAGAATAATGGGGGAAATCAAAATTTCGGAAAATGGAACATTTCACCAGTATAACCTAATAAAACCCCCTTCAAACATATAATCCCTACTTAGTAGGGCGAAATCTAGTTGTAAAAACTCATAACTATGAAATGCAAAAAAGAGGCAACGAATGTATATAGCAGAAATTTTTTTCAAGGTACAACAAAATGTATCGTTTATGAGGTTGGGAGGCATCAAATAAATGTTCAAAATTTTTCGACAAAAATCTACATAATAGTCCCAGTATGCCGCAAAACCAAACTAGGGACGTATACCACATATCGTATAGACATCTATTCCTGATAATTTTAGTCCAGCACAACACAAAATCAACAAAAAAAAATTTTTGATTATAAATCATTTGGTAAAAAACCATTTACCTTGTCTCAGCTGGATTTTGTTGTGTGATATAAACATATTTCAATTTTTAATTAAAATCGAATCGATCAAATTTTCCAAATAAATTTTAAATTTGTTCTCGTTTATTCAAAAAAATAAAAATTGAATGAAAATTAGAGTAGAAAAAAAATGTCGCGGGCGTATGGCGTTCATAATATAGGATGTTAATAAATCATATTCAAAGCTTTTGATGGCTATGGTTGGTTGTTTGGTACAGTAGCTTTATATGTAGTATATACATATATATGGTAAATAAGAGCTTTGTTGTCATTTATTATATTGACTTGACTAACAACATGAACGATGATATGAAAATAAATTTTTACGAAAAATGTGATGCAGACTGAGTACCAATATATGACAGTACAGTCAGCGAAGTAATTATTGTCGCAATGTAATAATTTTGTGAAAATGGACAATTGAAAAGTTTTGTTTGTTGTTCTTTGGACTAAATATTCTGTTCGACTGGACTACTTAAAACCGCTTATGAAGTTCCTTGCGGTATTGAATATTTTAAACTTCAAACAAAGTCATCCTGACCATTTGAATGATTATTAACAACGAATAAAATTCCTCAGGACAAGTTATCAAGTAATTCAACCAAGTCATTTTGTAGAAAACTTAGACAGACTTTCCCATTGGTTCGACGTGGTAGTTCAAATGGGATAATCAATTTTCCGTTGACTATTCCCGCCCACATGTTCACTGGAAATTGGTGTTGAAACCGACTACGCCGCACGACTTGTGGATTTATGTGGGCCCAACCAATAGTGCAAATTATGGATTGAATATTCCCATGTTTCGACGCTCAATAAAATTGAGAATTTTTTTGGCATCGACGCAGTATTTCTTGACAATATTACACCCATTTTTCACACCTCAAAGGATGGTATTCTATAATCGGAAAGCGTTTCCGATTTGGATATGATATCTGGTATTCTCTAGCTGCAGCTCTGGCGTTACCATTACTTAAACCATAAATGAAATGCATTTCTGCATATCCGAGGTGGGAATAAGCCGCATGGCTTTTTGAAATTTTAATTATAAACGTTCGAGTATGTATCGAAAACTACTGATAAAAATTAAAAAAAAAAATCTTTTTATACCCCAAAGTTTATCTAATTCGGACTACTAGATTTTCTTAAAAAATTGGTATGCTTTAGTTTGCCATTGTGTTCATAATTTTGTTTTTTTCTGACAATGCATCGATTTTATAAATCGAAATCTTGTTAAGTGCCTTTTTTAATAAACACGAGTCACGACTTACTTTGGGAAAAATTGATATAAAACATTGGGTGTCTTCAGCACACTGAGATCCACTTTTGAGATACTCACAGTGTAGAGTACTCTGCTGGATGCAAAATCAATAAATTGTTTTGGGTGCGATTTATCGATGTATTCGTGGGAATGCCAGGCCGATTTCACGATGCGTTGTTTTTAAAATGCGTTGTTTTTAAAAGTAGTCCGGTCCCAAGTTTAAAAAGTTGTCTAAACAAACCAGAAAACGACGTTAGACCATTAAAACCAGAATATCGAATGGGGGACTCTGCTTACGTTGCTTCAAAATAATTGATAACGCCTTTTACGGACAACGGGCATCTCACAAAGCAGCAATTCATATATAATATGAAACTCAGTTCCGTTCAAGCAACCATAGAGAGGACATACGCCCAATTAAAAGGCAAAATAATGCGACTCAGACGAACGTTTGTTAAAGATTCTGATGTCTGACGATGAAGTTGATGAAATACAACAAGATAAAATTATTCGTATTCTAATAAGTAAAGATGGCTCTGGATATAAAAAAAGCTGACTTTATAATTGCATTTCACAAGTCATTTTGAAAATGAATTAAAAATATATTTGTAAAATGACCTAAGATATGCCTTTCTTGTGTCATTTTGAAATTAAATTTGTTTTGTAAAACACATTTGTTAAGTCAGAAAATTTGTTAAAATATGACTTAAAAAAGGTCCTTTTTCATATAAAAACACATTTTTTAATGACTTAATGTGCATTTTTAAATTTGCTGGATTGCATAAACCAGCTTCAAAACAGCCTTTATTTTGTCCTTTTCTATCCTAATCTGTTCTTGTCGGAACTTTCGGAGCTGGTTATTCTCCCACAATTTGAGTTTGAACTATACTGTCCAAATTTTCTACATCTTTGGAACAACCAGGCTCAGGAGTGGATGGCTCTGGAGTACTTGCCTCCAGGTTGTGAGGTAAATTCACTGTTTGATCTCCACGGAAGATTTTGTGAAACTCGATGTAGTATTCCCAACGGGACCTACTACGAACACTTCGATATCGACTATCTTTTACTTTTAAAACAGTTTTTTTTTAAATTTGCAACCTTTTTATTGTTTTTTGTGGGATGGAATTGATATCCCAAATTTTCAAATTTTTTTTTTTTGAATCGATTTCCACAATTGAACTTTTTTTTGGGGGGTTACGGAAGTCTTCCTTACTGGCAGCATATTCAGTAAGGGGCAATTTAATTTGCTTGTTACCCCATTTTGAATATCTTTCATCAACCGGTGTTTGCACTTGAAATATAACACAGCTTTTAAAAATGATTTTATTGGAAAGACACACTTTTCTAGGTCGCATTAAAAAAAAGTTAAAGAAAAAATCTCTTGGTTTTTAAAAAATTAATTTTTTGGTGGGTGCCCATGCGATTTCGCTAAAAAACACTAAAAGTGACTTCCACCATCACTCTGCTTCGTTCCATTTTACAATTCTGGGACACCCATTATTTACGGGACATGCGTCATACGCTTTCATTTTTATACCTCCAGTACTCAAGCTAAAAATACTTTTGTATATGGTTTCATGCAAGTGCTACATAGGCTCAAAGGGTTAATGGCATAATTTTCAAAAAACATGTAAAAAGGAGGAAACTTCTATACGAAAGATGTCACTTCCGCTGGACCGATTTTACCCAAAATTAACTGGGATATCCCAATTTCTGCAAAAAGCTTATGTAAGAATTTTCATCCTGATCCACCTGGCCTCTACACAAGTTTCGACATTGTGTAGAAATCGTTTTTTTTTTTGTAAAAACCCGTAATTTCTGCTTAAATTTTAGAAAGTTCAGCTAAACCGGTATTGTTGACAATTTAATTAGAATTTTATGTACATAACAGTTTATCTTGAAAATGATATACTTTCCAAATATTTGCAGAAACAAAAAGCTCCTATATGGAACATGTCATTTCTGGTAGATTGATTTCGGATACAATTCACTGGGGTCTCCCAATTTGTGGAAAAAGCTTATGAAGTTTTGCCCCGATCAAGTAATCCGTTTGGCCTGTACCGTGCCAAATTTTACAAAACTGATTTGGTATTGTTCCAAAATTCATTAAAAAGCATTAATTCTTAATCATTTTTCTTGTAAATGATTTACTTTTCGAAATTTAAAGGAAAGAGCTTCTAGGTGGCCGCCATTTCCGATGGACCAAGTGTAGATAGCCAAAAATTTTTAGGATCTCTCAGTTTATGAGAAAAGCTTTAGTATGAAGATTCATCCCGATCAAACAAGCAGTTTGGGCTATAGAAATGCTAGAGGTATTTAGTTTGCACGACACCACAAACGCACACACGCAAAGACAGAGTTTTGTGTTTTGCAACTTAAGGGTGCCAGTAATTTGTTGACCAAGAAATTATTTCCAAAACCCCCTTTGATCTCCATTGCTAGAAACGTCAAAACAAAAACCGTCTGGTGACAGCATTCTTTATGTGAAGTACCGGGACCACTGGGCAGTACTTTGGGGCAAGTTATTTCCCGATTTTAAAGGCAACGATTTTTGTTAGGTTTCAAAAGGGACAACGTAATTTTAACTGTTTGTTGTTTAACTTTTTTATTATTGATTTAACACAAAATTTTAATATGTTTGCTATTGATAAGACTACAATTTTTGTACTGTCTGAGCATTTGTAAACGATTCCGATGATATCCGACAATTTTAATCGCTTGTACTAAGCAATTAATTGTGTATTCGGTTTTTATAAAATCATGATTAAAGTAAATTACGTTTGGATAAAACATGTGTTGCACTTGAAGAGATAAACGTACTTGAATTAATTTAAAATACCATTTATTGAATATTTTTTGGTTTCTTGTACAAGAACAAAGAAATGTGCGATTAACTCTATTTACATTGACTTCGATGTCCCTCAAAATATATTATAAAACACTTCAACTAAGAAATTGGTCAAGTCAGTACAATGAGCTTAGTCCATTTTGACACATTTCGTTCAACGCAACACTCGCGTTTGTCGCATATGCAATATGCACGATGCTTAATTAATTAATGCAATCATTTTCTCCTTAATTCAATATGAAGCACATAAATCTACAAAATACACATTAAATTTTATATTAAAATATGGCGTTCAACTTTATTTTAGTACAACTCTTTTATTTATCTGATTATCATACACAATATTATGTAAAACAATTTTAGAAATTAACTAACGCAAAATTTATTATTATGTCTATTTTAGTAAATAAATAACGGCATTTCACTTTACATATACGTAAATAGAACTGTAGCAAGCAACACTGTACAAAAATGAGGTTTAAACTTTGCGAACACATCGTTTTGCCCGTCGATCAAAAATACGCCCCTCACCACACGCCTTGTTTTGTGCTGATAACGGAGATGCAGGAAAATCATGATAGGCTTGCAATACAACTCGTGCAGAAATAACTCCCATTATCACCATCCAAATCGTAAGCCACAAAAGTCGATTAATATTCATTTTGGTTATATAGTGCGAAGTTGCTTAATCAAGTAGTTTAATGAAACTGCCGTAAATTCAAAATTTCTTCATAATATATAATTTAAAGGTAATCCGAAATACTCATTGAATGCGGTCATCAGCCGTCGTATCTTAGTATTGCGGTTTTACTGATGACTCATACAACACTACACCAAGGCAATAACAACATTTTTCTATAAAATGAATTTAAATTGGCTTATTTTGAGGTCATAACAAAATTCGATCTCATGAATTGAGAATAACTTGAGATAACGAAAACAAAATGTGCAGATAACTAAAAAAACTTATCTTAATTATGGTTAAAAATGTTTCCCGCAGATGTCGCATTCCGACCATAATTACCAAAAAATTTATTAAGAAATTCAAAATTTTTCTTGAAATAGGAATGAGATTGTGATACGTCATAAACAAGCACTTGTTTAAATTTACATATTGCTATATAGCAAGAGGAACGAGATGATGGAACTGGTTCGATATTCGCGGAATTTATTTATTTGGAGGTCATACTGATATACTGCAGTGCTTTCTAGAGCAATTAATTTTGCGGTCTTTAATGCCATTGTCATATCATCATTTGGTACAAAACACGCAAAATGAAGAATAGTTATATGAAAATAGCTAATTGGGCCGCATGGTATAGCTATCTGTTCGTTAACTAGAATGCTGGCGTTTCTTGCCTATTCGGTTACTTACATTGTGGCCTTTTGACATATTCGGAGCAAATCATATTGTAGAAAAATAGCCCAAGGTTTATTCCTCGTAATTGGCAGTCCGACTACAGGCAAAGCTGAATTTAGTTCTAATCTTGGTAGCGATTTAGCTTTGTTTAATGATGCGAGAGTAATTATTGTTATTTAAATGTTTATCTTGCTATGTAAACTACAGCAACATATGTTTGATGAGTGGCATCCCGGAAACCCTGCAAGTTAATCCTAGCATGGATGGTGTACTTTATTCAGTCATGAATATTAGCCTGCCCTAATACTGTCAGATTTACATACTTAAATATTCGAATGGGTTTAGTATTAAGTTTTCCATAACTATATCAGCTAAACTAAATGACAATGGCCGCTTTTAGATCCACTATCATGATTAGTAAAATCATAGCCAATTTGATTTGAAAATTTCATAAGCAAAACATTTTCATAGCGTTGGCCGCGATTTCACTCAATATGTTTTCAAACTGTTGGGTGCCCTGAAAGCGCCCAATGGATTCATCATTCTCATTGTCAATTTTGCGTTTTGTTGATATATTGTGCCTCTAAATGTAAAATAGTTATTACCAATAATTCAGAATTTTAAAAGCAAAACAAATTCGTGTTTGTTGCATTTTGTATGTACATACAGTTCTTTCCAACGGATTTTATTTTCACGAAAAGAGAGAGCAAACCTCTAAAGAAAGCAGTGCATCCTCACTTTGTAGTGAAATAAGAATTATTTTTTGTTAAAAAGGAGCAAAAGAGTTAATTTTGTAAAAGCAAAGTTTGGCCTGATTGGCCACTTTTTCGTCACAATTGGTCAATCACAGGATATTTTTAAAATGCATATTTTATAAAGTTACGAAACTTCTGTTATAGCGTTCACCGTGCAAACCTATTGCAAATTATTTGGTGTAGCAACCTCGCATTAATTCAAATTTTTAACGATTAACTAGTGTATTTGATGATGATGTTTGATCAAGCATATTGGATAATTGGCTAGGCTAAGTAAATAAAATATTTAATTTAAACGAAACAGTTTCCTGATGCGCTTCTAAAAAAATGGTGTATAGTATCCCTCGCTATTGTGTAAAAAGTTTCTATACTAATCTTGGGTATTTGAATTGAAATTTTGATTTGTGTAGAGTTAATTTTTCATTATATAGTGGTCATTTTTTCAGATTCCCTTCAAAATTGACATTTGCTTTCAGTATTAATTGGCAAATCACCATAGTGATTTAGATACACAGATATAATTAGTGCCTTGAGTTCGAGGGACTGTAACTCAACTACATCTTAAAATAGTTCAAAAATACTAACTGGGGGATGAAAACGAAGAAATAATATGATTTTTACTATCACCCTCGAATACTGTTTCTTTTCCAAAACTATGGCGATTTTGCCATCACATTTTTCGTGGATGAAAATTGAATCTTTACATACATAAAGAAAACATATTTTACTCAGGAGTAGGAATCTTATAAAATTATTATTTTATTTCTTTACTTTTCCAAGAACTCAATTATTGTTCAATTATAATATTGTTGAATAAAGGAAATGGTAAAATAAACTACAGAAATCATGAAAAATGTTGACCTCCAAAGTTTTGCAGATTTGCCATATGCTAAATCGCAGAAATCAAAAAATTAGTTTTTTAAAAGTCTCTGTGTGTGTATGTGGTACCGTATAGACGGATTTACTAGTAGGAGTGCAAGTCATTTGACTGATCGGGGTGCAATGTCTTTTTTAAGTTTTTTTTTAAATTAGGACATTAGTAAATTTTGGGCGAATCGGCTACGCGGGAAGCAACAGCTTACATAGTAGCTTTTTGGTAGTGCAAATATTTTGAAAAGTATATCATTTGCGAGAAAAACGAGTATGGATTCTAAATTAATTCTAAAGCAATAACAACAAAAGAAAGGAAGTATATCTTTTTTGGAAATAAGAAATTTCCGAAAATTGCTCTTTTGAACCTTCCAAACCACCTTTTTGAAACTACACAAATTAAAACTAAACAAACTGTTTATACTTTTAAATTAGTTTCTAGCAAACAAAATATTTTTTAACGTTTTCGACCACCAACCGCCTTCAGAAAAAATGTTTAGTTGTAAAAAAAAAAATTTAAAAACGCTTTACTACAACAAACTATTTCTTTTGTAAAGTAATCATCAAAAATGTTGACCTCCTTCGTGCGTCTTGTCATGCTTACTAGATGTTGTTAGTTCCTTTTACCCCAGAAGGATCGATTTTTAGCTGAAATCGGTCCACCAGAAGTCGCAGCTCTCATAGGAGGTTTTTCGGTTTTTGAAAATACATACATATTTAGAAAATTAATAACGTTTTTGAAAAAAAAACAATTAAAACAAAAAAAATTGTAGATTAAGTTTCAAACAAAATTTGTGCAGATTACTATTTTCCGGAAATGACGAGTTTTGATCAAAAAAACTATATTACACAAAAATAATAACATCTCTTCTGTCCAGGCATTCGGAATAAAACTTCAAAACTTTTCCATAATTTGGGAGATCCAGGTGAAATGTGGTGGACATCTCTGTAGCGGAAGTGGAAGCTTTCGTAGAAGCTTTTTTTATTTTTGAAGTGAATAATATTAAAGTTTTAAAAAGGGTTGATCTTGTTGCTTTTCTGAAATTTATGTTTAATTTTTCGATTTAGAAATTAGTGGTGTAAGTTGGGTCTTGGTCTAAACATATTATAACCTTTCCATTTTCAATCCAACATTTAGAAGCAAATTTTTAATTTTCAGTGTCAGGGTCGGAGTTTGGGTTTCAAACGGAGCAGACGTGTTTTGTTGTCGCTCCTACATTTAATTTAAATATTTTTTTTGTGTGTTAATATTAAATAAATAAAATTATTAATAATAATAAATGTGATGTTAAATTATATAAAATAGTGATAAAGTGATGTGTTGTTGAATAAATGTGTTTATATACATAAAACTGAGTGGAAATATTTATAACGGAATATATTTCTATGCGTAGTGCACTATGCCGTTGTAATTTCGATACACTCTCTATGTATATGGATGCATAATACTATCAGAGAAGTTTCCTTTTTATATTTTATTTACTTTTTATTTACTTTTCATATCATATTTGTGTGTAATATATTTGTATGTACTGTAGCCATTTATGTATGATTGTGTGGATCTGTGCGTGTGCATGCATATGTATATATAATATGATGTGTTCACGATAATCAATCATGAAGAGGTGAAATATTCCCGTGTTTCATTTTCGTGCTTTTGTGCGTGTTGTGTTACTGTAGCAGCAATACGGAAATTTTTCGATTGATTGTTTGAATAGATCTACAATATTATAGTTTAACTAAACACTTTTTTATGGTTTACCCTTTATGTTACATTTTATGATCGACATATTTGTGAAAATGATCCGTCGAGATATATTTTTCAAGCCTACGATAAAATAGAAAAATTATGAGTATATAACATAAAGCTATAAAATTGTTAAAACATATGTTTACTAACAAAATATTATTGCGGTCTTACTTTAAGAAATTTACAACAACAATCCCATATATGTAAGTCCAAATTGGAATTATTTTAAACCAACTTTTCTGCTGGTATAGAATTATTCTATTCTACCTGTAGTTTTAATCTTCACCACCAACCAAGCCACTTTTATTGAATACTTCTATTTTTAAATGTTGGCAATAAAAATATAAGTGATTTTTGTTATTTTGACATCGCATTTTTCTAAAAATTAGTTACGATTTGTAATATTATTCAATAATGTTCTAGCACATTACTATTTAATTGAATATAAGTATGTCATTGCATTTTTATGTTGTTTTCAAATTCAAAATGTAATTGTTAGCAACTAATAAAAATAAATTAAAAAACATCTTTGGTTGTTACTTTGAGCACAAGTTAATTCTATTCCAGATTGGATTTAACGTGTGCCAAAGTGGGATGACATATGTATCTGCCTGTACTATATGAAATTATTGTCACGTCTGAATATCTGTATAATGTATGTATGTATATAAAGAGGTTCAGCTCACAAATTATTGTTAACGGTATCATAGCTATGTTTCTCGATTTTCAATTTTCAAAATATACGTGGTCTTAAGAATTCATTTATTTAAATAGATTATGTACTTTAAATTATAAATTAAAATTAAATGTCGATTTCACAATGATGTGTCAATATCTCTATTCTTATCAGGTTTATGTAGTTGATGGGTTTGGCTACAAATTGAAGAAGGCCCCAATTTCTAAGTTGATGTTCATTTCGAGATTATTAAATGATTTATTTAAGTAAAAAATGTTTGATTTTAACTGAAAATCAGAAAATAATTAAAAATTCTTCAACTAATCAATCTCAAATAAGCTTTTTATTTAAAATAGAAGTGCGTTTATTGTCCATTTGTTTAAGAAAACGATAAAAACACCGAAAGCATATGTTTGTTGTCTACAAACTGTTTAATTATTTTAAAACATTGTAATTTGATGATATATGGGTTGTGTAGCATGTCGGTTGTTTGTTTCTGATAGCATATTGATTGTTTTTGCTGTTGTTGTTGTAGTTGTACTGTTGTTATTCGGACGAGGGCGATTTGGGTGGAGTGTGTGTTGGTCCGGGGTGCGTGCAGATATGGATTTTTGACATGATTCTTTTTCGTGGCCCACACGGTTGTGATGGCGGGCAGGAGGAGGGATGTTAGCTGTATTTTGTTGAGACAATTACAACAACACCACCAAGGCTAAAGCAGATTTTAAAGCATTTTAAAATTTTGGTTTGGTTGAAGATAGTGCAGATTTGCATTAGTTGAAAAAGCTTAATTGTGCTGAAACAGCTGGATCAAGATGCTTTGTTTCTCAACAAAGTACAACTACTGTTTATTGTTTCTTGTTGCTATTATTATTGTTATTATTACTTTATATTATATTTATATTTTTTGACGAATACAGCGAAATAATAATTGATAATATTTTGCCTTTTTACTCAAAAAAAAAAAAATAACTTGAGATTTAAGAGCGAACTATCACGGCTTTGGGTAATTGATTAAGCATTAAGGGTGTTTTCTAAACACCGACTTATTGCAGACTTATTGACCTATTTAACTCCTTCTTGAATAAGTCGGTCAAGCTGTTCCGATTGCTTTTACCGACTTATTTTGACAACCACAAAACGAAACAAATTTAAAAGTTTGTTATTTTAAAGCGAAATAAATTTAAATAAAATGGTCGTTCCTGTATTATTTTAGTGCGACAGAACTCATTATAATATTTATATGACCAAATAAGTTTTTTGCCTGGAAGAACGAGATAGAAAATAATCCACCTCGATAGCAGACTTATTTGAATAAGTCGGTGTGAGCGGATGGGTCGGTGTTTGGAAAGGACACTAAGACATAACTTTAGTATTGTATTTATAAGTTTGTTTAGTAACTCTACTTTAATTATTTAACTTCACCAATTTATTTTCTGGTTCAGGTTAAATTTCATATCATGCCTACTTTAACATTATTTAACCCTTTTGCCGACACGTCGGCAAATACCTACGTTTCAATTGACCTACCGTAGGACATGTCAGTATATGCCGATACAAACAAAATAAAACGCGGCGGTAATAACAGACGTTGTTTTCATATGATTAATATTGAATGTGGTTTTCCGTGTCCCAGAGGAAGCGTTACTGTTTTCATTGTACCCTGTAACAAACATTTTAAATAATTGTGCGTCCGCGAAAGGGTTAAATTAACTAATCAAGATTTTGCAAGTGGTTTTGATTATGGTTCGAATCAAAAATTTGTTCTGCTGGGGACATAATTCTTGTTTAAGTCTTAATTATGCCGAGATCTAAGTTTATTTATATTTATCACAATTTATTTAAAAGTTGTACTAATTATTACTGAATTATATTTTATCAGGTTTTATTAGGTAAAATGGAAATTTATTTGCTACTTATTAATAATTCTAAATATATGCTTTAATGTTGTACTTTGTTTAGTATTTAGAAGAGTTGAAGTTCCTGAAATTATAATTTTGATTCTATTTAGTCTTTATATCTAGATTTGAGTTGGATTTTCAGATGACGGCAGTGACGAGTACTATTATATTGTACTAATTGTTTGGTGGTTTGAATTCAATTAATTTTATTTAATATTTGTCAGGAGAATTGAGTTGGATTAATTAATACTAATCATTACATTTAACTGCTTTAATTTTATTATTTAATACTTCAATATTTACCATTTTTTATTAGTATTCCTATAGTAAAAACGACCACTGGAAATAGTATAAGTTATATTGCAGATAATTTAATATAATTTTAGGATTCTGATTGCTGGATATTATACCATAATATATTAAATAATTATGTTGTCTTGTACTAACCGTGTTACATTACATTTCAACTAACAATTCACTAACTATTAACTACTAAGGTGTTTGAAACCAGGTCAATTTCCATAATAATTAATTCACCTTTCCTGTCCCACCATCTTGTTATATATAAAAGAGCGTGTGGATGGGCTCGATGTCAACCGGGAATCTTACTTAGGTATGGTCGCACATTCCAATCAATTAATCAGTCAAATAACATGGTCTCTAACTAACACTCCATATACCTGATGTTGTATTTGGATTTCTAGGGATATCTTAATTGGCTAAGAAGAATTCTATTAATATATTTGGTCAGAATACAAAATTCTATAAATTGTCCCCACCCCTCGATGGGAAGCTCTGATTAGTTTTTCTAACTGACATGGTCCTCAACAAATACACTAAAACTTCTTTAAACCGCCCATTTTTCTTAGAGTTGAATTTTGACCACTGCGGTTATCTCATTTGATTTCTATAATTCATCCTAATTAAGGATTCCACCTTTTCAAAATTTATAAACCGGCACATGGATTTGGTTGAGTAAAATCGATTCGTGCTGGGCTTTTCTAAAACTTTGTCGGACATAAAATGGATTTTATATTAAAAAAAATCCATTTACGAAATTATTCAGAAAGTTTCAGAATTTTCTTATGATTTGTTTGTGAGCAATATCGAGTGTGCATTTTCGAGATTTTCCGTAAAAGTAATAAACGCGTCGTTTCCCTTAATTATTATTATTATTTTTTTTTGGTCTTTATTAAATTATAAATGTTCATATTATTTAGGTAAGCAGCAATATATAAATTTAGTATTATTTTCAGGAATTATACATATTGCTTGTGAAATATTTTTTCTTTGTAAAATTAATTGCTGATTGTGTAGTTTAGAATTGTATTGTCTTTGTGTTACTAGCTATATCGTCTCTAGCTAGGAGTATGAAATCCGGCCGATTCAACAATCAGTTTTGTTTAGGAAGTCGAAAATTATTAATATAGTATTCATTTCCAGGTGATTTCCAGATACATGTGAAATAATAACATTTTTTCTTAGGTGTCTGATTTAAAGAAGCAATTGTTGATGACCAATGCCATCATTATCCATTTAACCTATTAAACCTTTATCCTTCCCCAAGTAGATTAGTTTTTTGCTGTCTTTGTGTTACTAACTATCGGCTATACCTAGGTGTCTGTAACCGGGCCGATTCTGTCCCATTTAACTAACCTATCCAATCCTTCGGTTTTGTTATATGTAAAAAAGAGTGTACGGTGGGCCCGGCGTCACCCGGGAGCTCCTGTGTAAGAACTTGGTCGTGCATTCAGAATCAATCAAATCAATCAAGATTCTAAGCCGACCGGTTATCTTCTCAAATGCAAGAATTGTCCAGGATAATATTTAAAAATATTTGAAAAACGCTTTTCTGGAAAAAGATTATGAGGATGCTGATTTATCATTCAGTTAGTGGATTTCAACTGACAAATGCAATTTGTAAAAGTACTCAAAACCGTTAGAAGAATTTTTGGATTACTTCATAAAGAAGCTGGAAAATCTGATTCCTCATTACAACATTTCACTTCAACAATCTAGCTTCGTAAAATATTAAAAACTTACTCTGGAGCATACAGGAGAACTTGTTTCATGTGACTTATTTGTAACCGGTCTTACTGATGAATTTGACGGTAACATTACGAATGCAGCAGAACTATTCAAATGGGCTAAAACTTTAAGGACTAATATGGTTTTTGAGTTTTGTTCTGACATTGAATATAACTCGAAAAAAATTCAGCTTGCCAGTAGGTTGGAAAAATTGAAAACTGTAAAAGGAACTCGCGATTTCCATTCATTTATTTCTTCAGGAGAAGGTTACATTAATTTTAAGAAATATTCAAATAGTAAAGATTATATTAGATTTAAAATGTAGTTCATTACTAAATTAATTTTTAATGAAAAAAAAAAATGTTACCAATAAATTTTGTTTTAAATTTAAATTTATCTATATATAAAGAGTTGGTGGTCTTAATTAGTTGTATTTTGCAAGAAAATGGTATGTTGGAGTGAAAATAAAATAAAATCTAAAACTAAAATGGAATCTTAAGTTCGCGTGTGCCTATGCTGGAGATAATCGTGTGTAGTGGCATATACGCCTAGATATACTTGGGTCACACCAAGATACCATGGTAACCACTGGTCCATATCATGATCATAAAGCATAAGTTTTAACCCTTTCCACGAGAAAATTACAAAATAATGAATATTTCGGAATAAAGTGGAATCTTAAGATAGGCCTAGGTCACACCAAGATACCATGATAACCACTGGTCCATATCATGACCATAAAGCATAATTTATGATATAGGCCAGTGGTAATCATGGTAACTCGGTGTGACCCAGGCCTATCTGGCCGTATATGCCACTACACACGATTATGCCTAGCATATAGGCACAAGCGAATTTAAGATTCCATTTTAGTTCGAAATATACATTATTATTGAATTTTATTTTAAATATTTGCTGAAATATTTAACATATAGTTTTCTTTATTGATTAGATGCATTATAATACCAAATATTGTTTACGTAGAATCATGAATTACGATTGATGAGTATTTATATCGTTTATTAATAAACTTAACATTCTTGTCAATCTACAAGTTATTAAATCTTAATTTTTTATTTTAATAATGAGAGCTGCTTTTCTACGGAAGTGCTAGATACAGAAAAAAGTTTTTTTAATAAAAAATTATCACCTACAAAATTACCTTATTATTCGTGATGTAATTTTAATTCGGGTTGGAGCTACATTTTCTACTTACATTTATACTTTTTCGGGATAGCTACACTTTATCCGAGACACGCATTAATTTTTTCGGGCTGACAAATTTCGGGCTAACTTCAACGACTTAAAACGTGTTGTGCAAGAAAACAAAAAATATCACCCGATTTGTTTTGGTATGTTTTATAATTAAATGGCGAACAAAAAAAAATAAAAAAATGAGTTTTTCAAAAAACTGAGAAAAACCAGTTTGATGGCCATTTTGAAAATGAAAAAATTAAAGATGATACTATTTTTGTAATATTTCCTTAATTCTTATTCTTTTACCTTTAAAATGAGCCCTATTTTACATTTTTCTGATAAATATATTTGTTTTATATGTACATATTTGTATAAATGCATCACCATATTCAACAAATTCTTAATTTTTTCACCGACTGTATCTTATGCAACAACAACAAAAAAAAATCGCGTCCTACAATATTTTTTATTACCAAGTACTACACATTCAAAACATAAAAATAACAAAATTAAAACATCAGTTCCAAAAATTTTTGATTTCACGAATTTTTCATGGGATAAGGTGGTTTATGCTGTAAATATTTTTTATCTGGATAAGGTTACCTTAAGTTGTAAACATTCAGATGGACAAGGTAAGTTTTTGATTCTAGTACCAGTTTTGTTGACGTTTTTAAACTGGATCATATGAGTTTTGCAAGATATGTTTCATTTTCACAGGTGCCACTTTTAATGACGAACCGAACGACATCTATAAGTCAATTTTTTTTTGGCCGAAGAGCTCGTTGTGCTTTCACTTGCATCAAAATTCTCGTAATTTCGCACCACCCAAGCAACCAAACAAGAGTGCATAAATATTGCGAATGAAGAAAGCTGCGAGAAAGCTTTATGTGTCAAAGTTTACAATAGAATAGGAAAAACTTATAAATTGTGTAAGAAAACCGCTAAAAATGTTTTTTTTTTTTGTAAATTGCATCACCTCGTTTGCATTCTTTGTTTATGCACTTAGCTTTACAATTTGCAATTTTATATTTATTGTAATCCCAGTTTGTTCCCAATTTTCATTTTGCTTTTCCGCATCTCAAATCTTTCCTTTCGCAATAAAATATGCTAAATTTAGAAACATTAAAAAAATTATAAAATGATACAAGAATTACATTCTTATAAAAGTTATATAAATTAAGGAATACGAATAAATTTTTGGGATATTGTTGTTCGTATTCACCATATCAAGGCATTCGTACAGGGATGAACATTTCTTTATGGTTGAACTATATAATCATATTATCCCTTCCCTCGGATGAATTCGAATTACAATGGATATCGTTTCATAAAAAAAATTTTTTTTATTCAAAATTGTATTTATCTTTCTGTTACTGGTGCTGCCACCGCCGCACAGATTCTGCTGCTTTATAACTCTTCATATTATAGAAAGAGAGTTTTATACGAGATGTTTATTTGGACCCAAGTGAGCATGAAATATGATAATACAATAAATACAAAATTGCTTGTGGATGATGAGATACAAAAAAAACTCAAAATATTTTTTTTTTTATGAGATAAGCGAAGTTAGATGAGTATATGTTATATAGACATGGAAGATACGAGCTCGTATAAACGCAAACATAAATTATTTATGTATGTCGAGTTGCTAGGGATGATTTTCCGAGTAATCTGCTTAGGGATAATTGAAAAACGATTATAAATGACACATATACCCACACATTGATATACGAGTACATATACGTAATATATAACTGGGGCAGATTTTATGTTTTTTTTATCGTATACAGACGATATATAAATTTATATAGACGTATGTGACATAAAGGCTGTGTGAATTTAATATTTTGGCTTTGTTACAAGTACGAAAATTGTATACCTCTATGTAAGAGTATAATGTTCATGTAAAAATAAAATGGTACTTTCATCATGAAAAACTTTTCCAATTTTTGTCGGAAATTTATTTAAATTTGTTATGTACTCGTTACACATATATATGTACATACACTGTAGCCATATGTAACATACATTAAAGAGATTTCTATCCTGCATATAAAATCTCCGGTTAGTTGTTGCTTCCATTATAACAAACTCAAAGTGGTTTTAATGTCAAGTAAAGAAAGAAATATATACGAAAAGTTTGATGTTTTATGTTTAGAAGTTTTCAAAAGAGCTTTTTCGAAATATGGTTTGTGTAACAAGTAACAATATTTTGCTTGCGACTTACGTTCGATATGCAAGCCAAAATTAAATTTAAATATGAAAATGAAAGCAATTTTGAATGGACATTTTACTGATATCAAAGTTATTTTCTAATAGAAGCTCGAAAGTATCAACTATATGAAATATATTTCTCTTCCCTAATTAGAAATTTACAATTTTTTTCACTTTTGAAAAAATTACAAACAGATACTTTCGAGAAACTTGTCAAAGTAAACGAATAGTTTCTGAATAAGAATCTGTAGAATTGGAAAGATTAGTAAAAACAGCAACCCACAAGGTTACGATTAGAAGTAGGAATAGTAAGATGAAAAATGTTAACCTGAAACCTTTTACCTAACAAATCGATTGACACTACACAAAACACCATACTGATGAAGTCGACCAAACAACAATGTAGCAAAGAAACAGGTAACATCCACCAGTATCATAGCATATTCAAACATTATTGTAATACATTTATATTTTTCTTTTAATTATTAAATAACGGATATGAATTTTGTCCTAACTTGTCCTAAAACCAACAACAATGGTTATAATTAAATTTAACAGTGTAATTTGAGTGTGCGTACTAGAGCAAAGGAAGTTAGTCTGGGATGCATACTTCTGTTAAAAGGTCCACCAATTTGTCATTGCTAATAGTTTCTGTACCGCATGTAGGCCTATTTATGACGAAACATAAAGTTCCGCCGACCATGGAAACTCCCGCTATTCAAATATTCAGGACACGTAAAAATTTTTGGTTCCGTTGAGAAGAAGAAAAATTCTTTAGCCTTAGGATTTAAAAGGTCCGCCAATTTATTGATTTATATAAGTTCTGGACACCTATGTCTATCTACGGAGCGAGTATGATGACTCACCATATTGTGGTATAAAACTTTTGAATATTACACCCAGTGATTCAATATATTCTTCCCGAAAATTCATGTTCATTAATTAAATTGGGTTTAGTACAAAGTGAAACCATCCATTCCAGCCATAATAACCTCTTAAAAATATGTTAGGACAAAGCACTTTTAATGTTTTATTGTGGAATAAAACTTTTACATATTACTTACACCCAGTGCTCCCCTATATTTTCCGGAAAAATCATGTTTTTTAATTAGATTAGGTCTAGTACAAAGTGAGAACACCCATTCCAGCCATAGTAACCTCTTATGAGAGATGTTTTAGGACAAAGCACTTTTAATGCTTTATTGTAGTATACAAATTTCTGCATATTACACCCAGTGCTCCCCTAGATTTCCCGGAAAATTCACGTGAAAAAATTGCATTGGATCAAGTTTAACCCTAAAGCTCTAAATCCACAAATTTGTAGACCTTTGAAACCCTAAAGCTTTTTGTTTAATTCAGCCTCAGCTTGAACTAATTTAACACTTTTAATACACTTTTAATTCCGAGCTTTCCACGGGTGAGGGCTAATACCGGAATATTGTAATAAAAGCGTATAGTAGAGTTTGATTAGAACTGAGTAGTTCATTTATTTTTTGTCGTTTATATACAATTTTGATAGTTTCTTGTTGTTGTTTTTTACATTACATATGATCATATATCAATTACAATATTTTAATATTTTATAAACTCCAAAAGTGCAGAATTGCATGTAAAAAATTAATTATTTTATTTATAGCTAAATTAAAATTAACATTCTGTAAAACTGCATATTGTTGCAGTTAAATGACCCTGTTCATATTGAACATCTTGCGGCGCGGGTTTGGACGGGACTTGGAAGAACGGATGATTGGTTACGGCGGTTTCTTCGTATGTGGCGAATTATGACAGTTATCCCAACCGCAAGTGCTATCCATAGGATAAGATGTATTGCTGTATAATGATGAATATGATGAAAGTGCTCGTTGGTTGTATTCTCTTCTACCTCTTTCATAAGGGAGATTTGTTCTTCTAAACCCCTTGTATCTGGAGTGGTTAATAGCTCATTTTCCTCATAGTTTTGTTTAGATATCTCTATTGTTAAATCTTTTAAGTGCATCCCCTTTAAGTATGGTGCAATTCCGAAATTCTCGATGGTAGTTTCAAATCTATCAGAGGCCAGTATGCTTAAGTGATTGTCTCTAAGGGCGCATCCCGATTCTAGCTTTATTATTCCCGACCCTGATAATTGCTTTTGGTTTGTAACTGATCCACATACAACCGTCACAGTTGTTTCCTTTGTCATTACGAATACCCATTGATTTGGTGCGTATAGTTTTATCCAAAGGTTTGAAGTAACATTTTGGTATTTTATCTCACATATGTCTTGTAAATTGGACCTGTGTTGCAATATTGCGATTTCACAGTTGGTTCCTTCCCAGACACCTGACAGTATTGTTGGTATCTCGCATAATAGATGATCATCATTGATAATGTTGCATTTAGATATATCTCTGGCTGATAGTTGCGTAAAATGTTCATTTTGAATATCAACGGCGATAAATTCAGTTGTTGGCACTATATGTGCACGCCTTTCAGTTACTAATATATTAGGTACAGCTACTACTGAATAAATGTTATAGGACCAAACATATGATAAGGGAATTGAAATTTCGATTATCACATATGCTTTTGTCACTCTAGTCCTGGTTGTCATACTTTTAAATAAGTGGTCTAACTTGCGCAATCCGTGACCCGGAATTGTAATGGAGACTGGTATTTGTTTTCTTATAGATGCTATTTGTTCTTCAAGTTGTGATGGGCTCAATAAAAGTGGGTGTAAAATGTTTAGATGTGCATTGTGAATAACCTCTAGTATCGCCTCCTGCACATCCCGTAAACTTCCCGTGGCAACGACTAGTTCAAGGGATGTCATTAAAATAGTTAATACTTGTTGTTCCGTTACACGTGTGTTATTTATGTTTTTTTCTAAGTGCTGCAACCTCCTCTGAATGTTATTAATAGCCTGTACTGTGGCATTTTGGCTGTGCTTGAATAGTTTTACAGAGTTATCAATCATGGAGGTTTGATTCTTTATTAGCAGTAATAAATGATCTTCATTGGTTTCTATAGTTTGAAAATGTTCTTCATATTGATCTGCTTCTCTCTGCGTTAATATTCCAAACATGTCACCTAACACTAAACCTGTAGTGTCACCAATCCCCCGTTTCGCTCTGGTTACTTCTTTATTGGATGACATCAGTAATTGATTGCCTTCATCTATTCTACTCATTTGAGATCGTAATTGCTGGATTACCAGTTGACAGTTAAACCTCTCCATATCTATTACCGAATGTACTGTTTTACACATAGTTGCAAGTTCATCTATTAAGCGGTATGCTTGAGTTGTTTCTTCCCAATACGTATTTAAATTATACCGCACAACCAAAGTCCATCTCATGGCAACTAGCTCCATCTTACTGATTTCCTCAAGATATATGCCAGTAGAATGTTTGAAGTTCTCAATCTGCATCAGTTCTTTGGCGCTGGTGGTAGAAAAACAAATGCTCATCAGGGCCAATAATGCCAGATGAAGCTTGATTCCCCCTTTCGCCTGTCTTCCTGGTTGGCGTCTAACTGGGTCATTGGTGTTAGGTGTTGCTAGTTTTGCATCTGGAGTCTTATTTGCGTTAATTATTTGTTGTGACCATGAATTGTCTTCTTCGCTTGGTAGCTTGCACAACTTAGTGATAGGTCGTTTATAGATATTCTGGCTGCATTTTATGGACGCAATACGAACCAAGCCATCTGAGCCAGTATGCACCTCCTGTACTCTCCCCATTTTCCAACGTGACGGCGGCAGTGATTCTTCCTTCAGTAGAACGACATCCCCTACAACTAGATTGGGCTGACGTTCCCTCCATTTAGTACGTTGTTGTAACTGGTGCAGGTAGTCTCTAGACCATCTTTTCCAAAAGTCATCTACAATCTTTTGTACTAAATGGCAACGTGTTCTTAGCGTGCAAGTAACATCATTACTTTCTGGGACTACCTTTATTGGTCCGCCTATTAGAAAATGCGCAGGTGTTAAAGATTCTAAATTTTCCGGATGGTCATACAAGGTAGTCAATGGTCGAGAGTTTAAGCATGCCTCTATTTGAGTCATTAATGTTGTTGCTTCTTCAAATGTCAATGCGGTCTCACCTATGACTTTCTTCATGTGAGTCTTTACTGACTTTACCCCTGCCTCCCATATGCCACCAAAGTGTGGTGCAGCAGGTGGTATGAAGTGCCAGGTAGTTTCATCTTGTTGAAATACCCTTGCAATTTCTGGTTCTAGAGCTGCAATCTTCGTGCGTTGTTGTTTCAGTACTCGTTCTGCACCAACAAAGTTGGTACCATTATCCGAATAGATTTCTCTACACAACCCCCTGCGAGATGTGAACCTGCGGTAAGCTGCTATAAATGCATCTGTTGTTAATCCGCTGACTACTTCTACATGTAAGGCCTTGGTGGTCAGGCAGACAAATACCGCAATGTATCCTTTGTACGTGGTTTGACCTCTTCCTATCTTGTTCCTCAGTTGAATCGGCCCGGCATAATCAATACCCACCTTGCTGAATGGCCGTGATGGAGTTACTCTGCAGGACGGTAAGTCACCCATTAGTTGGTTGAGGGTTACTTGTTTAAATCTTATACATGTAACACATTTCTGTATAATATGACGTGTCAGATTTCTACCATTAATTATCCAAAATTTATTGCGAACATTTGCCAATGTAAGTTGTATGCCCCCATGAAGTGTTGTAGTAGTATGAGCATCTTCAATTATTCGCTTGCTGATTGAGCTTTCCTTCGGTAATATAATTGGTTGCTTTTGATTCATTGGTAGTTGCGAATTTTGTAAACGTCCGTGTAATCGTAATATCCCATCCTTGCTCATGACTGGATTTAACGCAGATAGTTTGGATTTTTTATTTAATAAAATCCCACTCATCAATGCCTGAAGTTCTTTACGGAAGTATCGGTGTTGTTCAATCCTAATTATTTGGACTTCCGCGAGTTTCAGTTCTGGTACTGTCACTTCTTTCGACTGTCGCCGTTGTTTATGAACATGCACGTTTATGAACCTTTGGCAGTACACCAATATACGCTTCAACTTATGAATGTTTGAAATTTTATCAATTAATTCATGTAGCGCGTTTGCTTTAGATTCAGCGGTTATTGTAAGACAAGTGATATCCGCTGCGCTGTCCTGGTTGTGATCACCTTGTATTTGTGGACCCTTGTGCGAAGGTGATGATGGCCATGCATCAGAATTTTCCTGCAAAAATGTTGGTCCCGTCCACCAGATCGAGCCTTGTGAGGTGATGGTAGCCGCTGCCAATCCTCTTGTTGCTAAATCAGCTGGGTTTAGATTTGTTGGTACGTAATTCCATTGTAGCTGAGGTAAATTATCTTTAATCTGAGATACCCGATTGGCTACAAAGGTTTCTAACTTCGGAATATCAGCTCTTATCCAGCTTAAAACTATGGTGGAATCCGTCCAAGCGAACATCTTTACATCCTGCATGTTCATGGTATTTTTAGCGTATCTTAGAAGCCTAGATAACAGATGCGCTGCGTTTAGTTCCAGCTTCGGAACTGTCAGTTTTGTTTTGATTGGAGCAACTCTGGTTTTTGCTACTAGCAAACTGGTTGTAACTTGCTCGAACGTATTTGTGGTTCTTAAATAGACCACCGCTGCATATGCTTGTTGCGAAGCATCTGCAAATCCATGTAACTCTGATTTTTGTGTTGACGTTGTTTTAACCCATCTTGGTACCTTTATTTTGCTTAATTCATCTAATTCGTTCTTATACTTTTTCCATTTTGCTTCAATAGCTTCTGGTAGCTTGTCATCCCACTGTGTACCAGCTCTCCAAGTGTCTTGCATTAACAGCTTTGCTGTTATCGTTATTGGTGATAACCAGCCGACAGGATCAAATAATTTTGAAGAGTCGGACAACAGTAGCCGTTTCGTTGGTTCTTCTGTTGAAAGATTTAGCCTGGTCAGGTCAAATTCAAATGTATCATCCTCAGGACTATAGAGAATCCCTAGTGTTTTTATTATGTGGTTGATTTTTAAATTAATCATTCCTTTTGCTCGTAGGTGGTCAGGAACATTAGTCATGACTTCAGCTGAATTCGACGCCCATTTGTGCAATGGAAATCCTCCGCTCCGTGCAAGTCTTGTCATCTGTTGTTGAATGGTTACGACCTCCTCAACGCTGTCACCCCCAGTCAGTAGATCATCCACGTAAAAATCTCTTTCCATGATCCTTGCAGCTGTCGGATAGTTGTTCTTTTCATCTTCTGCCAATTGCATTAATGTTCTTACAGCAAGAAACGTCGCTGCCGTTGTTCCATAGGTAACCGTTTTTAGTTTGTATTCTCCTATTGTTTGTGATGGATTTTTTCGCCACAATATGCGTTGTAAGTTCTGGTGACCATGATGCATCCAGATTTGCCGGAACATCTTTTCCGCATCTGCTGTTAGCACGAATTTGTGTGTTCGCCACCTCAAGATGATGTCAATTAGGTCACCTTGAATTTTGGGGCCGTTCATCATTATGTCATTTAACGATAATCCCGAAGTAGTTTTGCTCGATGCATCGAATACTACTCTTAGCTTTGTGGTAGTACTTTCGTGGTTGATCACTCCATGATGTGGTATATAGTATACTGGATTCTCATCTGGATCATCTTTTGCCAATTGCATATGCCCCTGCGCTAGATAGTCTTCCATAAATTCGTGATATAATTTAGCGAATGGTTTATCTTTTAGAAATTTTCTTTCGATTTGCAGTAATCGTGCTACTGCTTTTTTTCTGGATTCTCCTAGCATAGACGGTTCTACTTTGAACGGTAAGTGTACCATGTATTTCCCATCTGGTAGTCGCGTTGTGCTTTCTGCATATAGCTTTTCAGCGATTGCTTCCTCCTGGGTATGTGTTTTTTCTTGCGGAATGGCATCATTTTCAATTAATAAGTCTAGTTGTTGCTTAATTGTTTTGGTTGTGACCATTGACAACATTTTATCTTCTTGGTTATTGCCTGTGCTGCCCATTATGATCCAACCAAGCTCAGTTTCTTGGGCAATTGGATCTTGTGGGTGTCCTCTAATGATGTTACTGTTTACAATTAGAGGATAGTAGTCAACACCGATTATTACGTCAATGCTATTGGACTTGTTGTATTGTGGATCTGCAAGTTGTAAATGCTGCAAATGTGCCCATTTGTTGGTATCAAAGTCGATGTCTGGAATATTATCCGTTAATTTTTTGAACACCATTGCTTCAAACTTAATTTCAAACGAACTCTGAAGCCTTGAAGATAAAGTTAGTTCGACCTTATGACTGCACACTCCGGCTTCCTTTCCTCCCATTCCTGAGATTTTAGTGTTGACTTGTTTCTGCGTAGCCTTAAGAAGATTTGCTGCCTTTGCGGATATGAATGACGCCTGAGAGCCTGGGTCAATTAATGCTCTAAAGAGCATGCATTTTCCCTCGCTTGTTGTTAATGCGATTAGAGCTGTAGGTAATATCGCAGGACCTAATTGTGTTGTTAAATAACTTTTAGATACTCGCTGCATGTCTGCGTTTGAATCGATGTGCAGTCCTGTGTTATGCTTTCCATTGCATATGTTACATTGGTTTTTCTGCCTGCATACATATGTTTCATGTTCTGCTGATAAACAGTTTCTGCATAATTTATGAAGCATTGCCATTTGCGATCTTTCACTGGAATTTAATTTCCTAAATCCTCCACAATCATTAATTTTATGTCCCCCTCGGCAGTAGACACAGATATTTGTTGTTGTTAAGAAGGTCCTTTTAACTATTTGAGCTTTGTTTTCACGTGAGGCGGTTGTTGGTAGGATTAATGGCTTTTGGTTGCCATTGGCCTCTAATGATTTGAACCTTCCTTCCAAAAATTTTAAAAATTCCGTTGTTGTTTGGAATTCCCTTGGATCTTCTAAGGAGATCTCATAGAGTCGCCTTGACTCATTGTCTAGTTTTTTAGTTAATATGAAGATTATTATTGAGTTCCACGATTCAATGCTTACCCCTGCGTTACGTATTCCGTACAAACATTCAATTGTTGTATCGTGAAGATTTCTCAGTGCCGCTGCAGACTCGATGTTTATATTTACTTGACTGAGTAACGTATTTAAATATGTTGAAATCAGTAGTCTCCTGTTGTTATATCTGCTATTCAAAATTTCCCAGGCGGCTTGGTAATTTTCTTCTGTTGGTTGTAGGTGGTTGATTAATTTGGCCGCAGCACCCTCTAACTGACCCTTTAGATAGTTAATTTTATGGGTATCACTGATCTGTCTATTCTCATGGATGAGTTTGGTGAATGTGTCACGAAATCCAGTCCACTTCTGGTAATCTCCAGCAAATATTGGGATTTGAATTCGTGGTAGCCGAATGTCCGTTGTTTGGTTTGTTGGTATAATTTTATCGGTTTCATCTATCCTCGTTGTTATTTGAAGGATTACTGATTGACACTTGCTATCAATGTTCTCAAAGTACTGTTCTGTGAAGTACTTTATACGTTGTTCTTCCTCATCAGTAACGAGCATGCAAATTTCCTCATGGAGTTCAGCTATTTGTTCCATGAGTTTTTGCATCACTCCAAGTGACAGTTTCATTGCCGGTTTTGGCCCAGTCACGACAAGGTCTTCGGCCTCATCAATCTTCCTGTAGAGACTCCTCATCCGAATCGTCTGTCGTTTTATTAATTGCTGCAACTCTGGATTCATTGTTTCCAAACCTGCATCTTTGTTGTTACTGGTGTTCGACTCTGATTGGCTTCTACTGCGATGCTCTGGGACCGGTGTAAGTGGTGGGCCGTTGTTTAGTTTTGCACGCATTATAGTAATAAATTCATTATATTTTCCCACTACACTTGTTACCGTTTTAAAGTACGGGTGCTCTAAGTTGACATCTTTCAGCTTCCTTATTTGCTCATCTGTTTCTAGAAACTTTGTATAAAGCTCCTTTAATTGTTGGATTCGGTTGGTGAGGTAAGTTTTTGTTTTCCTCTCTGGGCCATCCTTCTTATAATTAATACATATTTTATCAATCTGAGTCGCAAGCTGTTCTTGATTGAATGCAAGGGTTTCCATTTTTGAATTTAGGCAGTTCTCGTTCGCCAGTTGATTAATTATCGCGTGTTACTTGTTCTAATGTAGAATACGCGTTTGTTTTTGCCTGTTCTTAATGGCTCGAAGGACCACTGTTTAATTCAGCCTCAGCTTGAACTAATTTAACACTTTTAATACACTTTTAATTCCGAGCTTTCCACGGGTGAGGGCTAATACCGGAATATTGTAATAAAAGCGTATAGTAGAGTTTGATTAGAACTGAGTAGTTCATTTATTTTTTGTCGTTTATATACAATTTTGATAGTTTCTTGTTGTTGTTTTTTACATTACATATGATCATATATCAATTACAATATTTTAATATTTTATAAACTCCAAAAGTGCAGAATTGCATGTAAAAAATTAATTATTTTATTTATAGCTAAATTAAAATTAACATTCTGTAAAACTGCATATTGTTGCAGTTAAATGACCCTGTTCATATTGAACACTTTTCTACTTCTCTACTTCTAGAACTTTTCTACTTCTCAACAGAACCGACACATTTCTCGTGTCACGTATATGATCGTACATTTGCTGATTTTACATTATATTGTCTTTTTACATATAACTCTTTTTTATGTTTCTTAACCACATAAATAATTCTGAACAAAAACTAATGATTAAACGCAACATTTAAAGATACCAACACTTTTAAGATAATAGTGAAATTTCAAAAAGGAAAAGTCTTACTAATGAAAACAGTAAGGTAGCAGTTTTGACTGCAGTTTTCTACGATTACTACGTGAGAACTCGATCGATTTCTCGTGCTAAAATACTCTACAGAAAAAAGCTCAATCTTTTATCCCGAATGTATACAAAAATATCAAATACAGTTCCCTTAACTTGATCTTAAACATTGTTACTGCTTAAATTTCAGAAAACCAACAAGGTCAACCTTTGTTGAAAATTTTATCATTCAATTTATTAAAATCTTATAATTCTAGGCTCTCTAACCAAAAGGTAGACATCAGACGAGGACTCTCAGAAGAATGCAAAAAGACTATATAATGCAGAAAACTGTACCTAATCTATTCAAAGAGGGGCTAGAAGAGATGATAGTGAAGTTTGTGCTAAAAAAATTATTAAAAAATTACACTGTTAAATTTATTATTTTTCCTATTGGAATTTATTTTCAAAACAAAATTATTAAATTGGGTTCATTCTAAATATTGTGTCGTCGAATCTAGAAATATCTACAGATTCTGGTTGACATTTTTGAGAAGGTAAAGCATACACCTAACCTATTCCTAAAATTTAAGTAAACTACAATATATTTTTGAGATTCGTTCTATTAAAAATTTTATTTAGAAATTGAGCATTTTTGACCGGTTCCAAATAATATTCTAGCCAATTCTAAAAATGTCTACGGGGTTTCACTTACATTTACAAATAGATCATTTAATCTAGTAAGTCTATAGTGAATCGGATAAAATTTTGATGGGCTTGACTATGTTTTAAAGATGTTAGAAACTTCAATAATTATGATAAAAATTTCAAGTTTAATGAAAATCGAGCTAAATATATTTAGAGGTCCAGGACAAAAAATTTCCGTTTTTTATACCGCCGATCGTACAGATGTCCACAGGTTCTCACACACATTTTCGAATAGATTACACAATCTGTTGTTGTTTTGTAGAACAAAATTTTTCATTGAAGTTTCGGGCACCAACTGTTGCAGTTATTGCTTGTTATTCATATGGCCGACCCCACGGACCGATCATTTGGTATTTTTGTATTAAAGTATATTCCAAGGCCATCATAAAAAACCACGTTTATATATGGGTCTATTGAATTAATTAATTTTAATTATTAGTTTGTTTTAACCACGTAACTATTGTTACCAGAGTATTCCGTCTAAACGTATTTTTGTATACTCGCACACATTTATAGTTTTAGTTATTTGATAGAAATTTGACTTCAGTAGACATGTCTTGTAATGGCAGTACGAATGAAAACATGAATTTTGTTATAGATATAGCCAAGGTTAGGTTCGTCGCTTGTTTGGGAATGTCAATTTAAAATCCAATTGGAAATATTGCTAAAATCTTGTAGAAGGAAATATGTAAAAATATTTTTGTAAATATGTAAAAAAATTACTTAGTTGCATAATTCCAATCATAATTCCAAAAATCGCTGTTAGACTCATTACAATTGACCCATTTTTGCTCCATAGACAGAAAATATTATAAGCTGTCAAAAAATGTAGACGAGATGCCATGGATATCTCTGGTAGTGACAGTACAAATGAAAACATGTATAGCCAAACCCGTTATAATCGGACGCCAATCACTATAACGATAGAACATTGTGTAATCTATTCGAAAATATGTGTGAGAACCTGTGGACATCTCTACGATCGGCGGTATAAAAAACGGAAATTTTTTGTACTGGATCTCTAAATATATTTAGCTCGATTTTCATTAAACTTGAAATTTTTATCATAATTATGATGTTTCTAACATCTTTAAAACATAGTAAAGCTTACCATAATTTGATCCTTTTTACAAAAGACTTACTAGATTGAATGATCAATTTGAAAATGTAAGTGAAACCCTGTAGACATTCCTAAAATTGGCTGGAACATTATTTGAAACCGGACAAAAATGCTCAATTTCTAAATAAAATTTTTAATAGAACGAATAGGTTAGGTGTATGCTTTACCTTCTCAAAAATGTCAGTCAGAATCTGTAGATATTTCTAGATTCGACGACACAATATTTAGAATGAATCCAATTTAATAATTTTGTTTTGAAAATAAACTCCAATAGGAAAAATAATAAATTTAACAGTGTAATTTTTTAATAATTTTTTTAGCACAAACTCACTATCATCTAGAAGAGCACTTAGTGGTGGGTGTCATTGGCACAGCCCATGAAAGGAGATGGAGAAGACCTAAGCCGCAATTTTCCTAAAAATTATGAGGGAAAACCCTGGACCTGTTTCGTCTTCCCGGGACCGTTTTTTCGACCAACGGTCATTGACCCTGTACAAAAG
This sequence comes from Nephrotoma flavescens, assembly GCA_932526605.1. NCBI lineage: Eukaryota > Metazoa > Arthropoda > Insecta > Diptera > Tipulidae > Nephrotoma > Nephrotoma flavescens. The sequence goes on along the minus strand of OW052222.1, from coordinate 225,619,165 downwards.
GCTTCAGAAAGCCTAGCTGAAGTAACACTAGAGGTAGGCGTTAGAGATAATATGTTTTGCAGACCTATAGCTAGAGTTTGATTTCCTCAGTGACCCAAAAGAAATTATGAAATGCTAAAAATTAACAATCCTGAACTGCTAACCGCCGACTAAAGAGTAGCAAAATTTTAAAAACCAAAGACTGATTATATTTCAGCTATTATCATATTAAGTAGAGGGTCGCTGGCTACACTGGCGAGAACTAAAGGTTTAACTAGCTATGGCTTCAGTGCATCACACAATTAAGATTTATAATAAAGACATCTTGAGGGCGTCAATTCCGGAAGAGACATCAAGGATATTGTTGAGGAGGTTGAAACACTTTCTTCAGACACGGAAATCTTTACTTCAATGGCATGACTTTGTGGATCCTCCGATGCAAGGTGTGATCATTGTTATCTCCAGTTTGAATAAAACATAAAACCCTTAACAAACTAAGATATTGAAATTGGAAGAAAACCGGTTGAGACATTTTTAAAACTATACTAAGTAATTCACTGCCGGTACCGCTTCCAACCCCCCATGATTCTACACAAAAGCCTCATGTTCTAGTGGACCAACTATCACCCACCCGCCTTAAATAAGGTCATATCCAGTCCGTGTTCTTCTAGGACATCTCTGATCAAACTTCGACCACCTTGGCGTGGCGATCGATAGGACTTTGAAACCTCCATTAAAAATGCAAAGGATCTTTTGAAGGGCCAAAGAATATAACGGTGCTAAATACTTGCACTGCTACAAGGAAGCCCCCAAAATATACAAATACGAATTGAGAAGTACAAAAACAAATACCTGGAGGCTATACTGTGTTACGACTTTTTTTTGTGTCATAACAATCATTTCCCTGCCTACTGCAATGAATCTCGTGTTGTGTCTGATAGCAGTGCCACCTGTGTACGAACACGTGACATTGATTGTACTACAATATTTTTCACCATGTGGACGTTTTTTTAAATTCTCATGTTTCTCCCTACCATAAGGCCGCGCGATCATCTATTAATAGAAAGTGAGACCAATGTGCATCGGGTGTGTGCGAAGCAATGCGCTCTAGAAGAATATTTTTTCTTATTTGTTTCTCGTTTGCATCAATTCGCATCAAAATAGAGAAGGAAGAAGATTCTTTTGTTGTTGGTCAGTCTCGCTTGGATTTAAAAAGGCTAGTTTTGTTTTCTGAAATAAAAATATCGTTAAGTTCTTTTTTTTTTTTTTTTGAAAAGGCGTTTAGCATTTGTGGAAAATGAAAAACGTGAGATTGAAGTAGGTTCAGTGAAAAAAATTATAATCGTATTAATAAAAAGTTGTAATTAATATATTAACAATTAAATAAATAAAATAGAAAAAATTAAAATTTTATGAAATTTACAGTTTAAAGGTGTTCTTTTCCCTTCAAAAATTTTGTTTGTTTGGTGATGGAATTTCAAAACCAAAAATCGAACTGGTGAATTTCTCTATGTTGTGTTTCGGCAAAGTTGCATTGGATTATGAGCGAAATTTTTTAGTGCTATTTGTGAAAATAAATGATAAATTTTCCTTGTGGGTGGTGAAAAGTGGAAAGCAATAAAACCCTTTTGATTTTCGATACGTAGCCGTGTAGTAAAATTATTTATATATTAACGGGTACCGTATTTTAACGGGCACCGCAACTAAGTTTCAGTTCATCACAGTTTTAGGGGCCGGTTGAGGTCATTTGTCTATTTACTGTGAGCGAGATAGTGCCTATAACCAGGCAAAAATTACAACGAAGGCATAGCAAAGCCCAAGGAAGGCGAGAAGACGCCCAATGGTCCGGGTGTGGCACACACCTGAGGCATGGCGGTACCAAAGCCACATCAGTAAATTTTTTTTTTGAAAAAATTAGTATTAAGGTACGATTGTTTTTTTTTATTTCTATTTTTTTTTCTCTTTTTATATATTTAAATTTTTTTATTTTAATTTTCAATTTTTTTTATTTTATCGAGCGCCGCATAGTGGGTGTACGTCACGCGCTCGGTGTTCACGTTGGTCTCGTTTCCTCATTATCATTGTGAGAAGTTATTTTCTTCTCATTCTATCATAAAAAAAAAATTAGTTGCTTATTTATCCGGGTTTAGTATGATGAGGGGGATTCTCATTCTCTGTCGGCATGTGGGTTGCGGTCCCTCGGCGCCCGCATCCGAGTTCGGAACCGGCGCTTGCGCCATTTGAATTCGAATGGATGCACGCACCAAGGCACCTCCCTCAGTTATAATTATTGTGTTGTTCGTTCCTCAAGTTCCGGCCGACGAATTTCGGCGGAACACCCGGGTTTTATTTATTATTTGCGTTTTTTTCAAGTTTCTGTAATCACGGTGTAGGCCAGGAACATCGTAAGCCTCCATCCCCACGACCCTTCGCACTTCTTCCTGAGAAAGTAGCCGACAAAAAATCAACGTTTGAGGCCTCTGCGATGTTTAGTGAAATCTGAGGGTCGGCTACTGAGCCGTCCGTAACAACTGTAGTAAAATACAGTAGCTCTCTGAGACATCTATAGGCTGCGTAAAGTGTTATTTCTAAGTTCTATCACCCCGAGTTTTTCAAGACTGATCTTATTATATTCAGGAGAAAAATCCAGTAGGGTGTAAACAGCTTTAAGCCTTATAATTCGGCAGGACCCGATGGCATTATATCGGCAAATATCCAACAAACAACTGACTTAACCTTACCCAGGCTGGACATTATCTAATTCGGGTAAAAGCTCTTATTGCAGTTCGAAAGACCTACTAAACGTTTTTGAAAAACAGACAAAGTTTACATTGAGAGTTCGATTGAGCCAACTATGCTATCGAAATCCTACTCTGTGCGTGCATGAGCCACTTTGGTGCTGAATCAAATGCTTAAAAGCAAGGTCGTAACGGTTAAACCGGGTGGGTCCTCCTATAACAGATTTATTAGTATGGCACACCGCACGGTGGGGTATTATCCTCTCGTCTCGAGAGCAGGTCTAAATTCCTTTCTGTGAATTCTGCAATATAACAATATGGAATATACCGACTTTTACAAAACACGTATTATTTCCACTATTTATAGTGGGCGAGGGATTCGAAGTGACACGAAAATAAGAGTTCGGTAGGAAAATTCCTTATCTTAAATACGAAGATGTAGAATCAGCTTTCGCCAAAAAAGAATTACACCAACAAAAACTAGAAATAAAAAGTCCAAAGTAATCTTAAAAAAATCTTGTTCTTCGAGACATTTAAATTTATCATCGATAGCCTCTTTCATTTTCGATTTAGTATCATCTGTAAATCTGTAACTTTAGCGCTCTATTTGTCCTCATCATCTATATTTGATTCTTTAGACCGTAAGCGTAGCTTTCCAATTCGTTACGTGATTCTGCACGCTCCATGGGTTTTTCAGCTACTTCGGCAAATTTTTCAGCATTCAATTGCAATATTACGATTTTGTTTGATTGTTATTCATGACAACATTTTCTCGTTTTCCAGTTCTCTTATATTGGTAATAATAAGAATATACCGTTGAAAAATACAAATCATTATAGGACAAAACATGTTGGGGGTTTGTTCCTTGACAAAATTACGATTTGCTAGTAAGCTGCATCGCCGTTTAACCGTTCGTTGTTAACACTGTTAAAATAACTATACCCGACACTCTTGCATATGGGCGAGACCGATGGCGCATTTATCGATGTCTCAGCACACACCTCATTCTTCTGTTTTTTATTTTCACTGTTGATCGACGAAATCGAAATAGTTGGAACTCTTATCAAGCTTCAAAAAGTTCGTTGCCGAAATAAATTCAAAAATTACCAGTGCTAGTAGTCAGAAGAGGCATATTAAGCGAAAATTATCTTGATGAATCTGTGGCCCACCACCTTGTGCTTGTCTTTTGTGATTTCTAATCTCGTTATACGGAGAAAATATTCTACTCAATCTCTTTAAGCTTCGCCTAGGCCATGAGTTGCATTGCTGATGTTTTTACTAGATTGCTTTAATTTGATTTACGTCATTCACTATTGTCATTACGACGAATTACGGTACATACGCCAATAACTACAAATATTGGAAGTCCGATCGAATAGCATTGTGAAAGATTGTAGTCCGAATTTTGAAACATGGACAAAAGTAGCTGTTTTGTTTGAAAGGCTGGACTGCACTCTCAATTGCTGCATACAACATTCTTAATCAATGTGTGGTAAGAAAAATATGTCACGATATACGATAGAGTCGAATATGGATATCGAGCTGATAATTGAATTCTTAAACGTGGGCCGAAAGTTTTACCGCAGGGTTGCCATATAATAGCTGGAAACGAGATTCCGCTTTGCAAAAAAATATGATTCACTCTTTAATAAAAAAAACCGAAAGCGTTATTTTGACACCAAAAATCCCTACGAAAGCTTCACCTTATAATGAATTTATCAAATCCAGTCCAGCAACAGTGTTTAATAATACTTAAGGGTTTTATCAAAATGTGTATATAGGATGTGAAACACATCCTAGAACTATTTGACTTAAAACCTATTTTTTTTTCAACGCCACACAGTCAATTTTAATAAATTACGTAAGATATGGCGCGCATGTCAGGGAGAAGTCAAATATTTATTTATTTTTTTCATTTTGTAATTTTCTTCTTACGTGTAAAAAGCCGTGTCAACTACACCGTGAAATTTGGGCACCCAACAGTCATTTATGGTTGATTTCAAGTAACTTCTATGCGTACGAATGGTGCAATGGACTTTTGAATCCCAAAATTTGAATATTTTGCGATAAACCATTATTTGCGAATCATGAATCGTCTAGTTTATCGCAAAATATTCAGATTTTTGGATTCATTATTTCCATTGATCACATAGAAGTTACGACAAAAAAACCCTGTTTGATTTTCAAACATAGTCTTTTTTGCAATAATTAATGCCACACAATCGATGCGATATAGCGATATATGGGTAGCGACAGCTGGGCTAAAAATATTTTATTGGATGATGTTTAGAGTTGTTATAATTATTTCGTGGGATGATAAATGGCTGATATGGTTGAAATCCTGGGCTGACAGTCATGTCCTAGGATGAAGCAGCGGGCGTCATGGTTTAGTGGTACCATTTTTTAGTTTTCTGGGATGAAAGTTCGAGCACCTTTGTAAACCTTAAGAAATTGTCTCGTTTCAATCAGAATAATTTGTAATCATTTTTTACAACAATAGGTTGGTTATTGTAAAAATATTCTAAGTTTTAGAAAGAAATAAATTCATTAGCCATACGTTTAGAAAAAGGTTTATACATATGCACCTTTAATCGCGCTTTAGCCGTCACATACCCATTGTATAGGTAACGCGGCATAATGCTGTTTAATGTTTATTTTATAGAGGAATACTCGCCGATTATCTCATATCCTGAGATTAGCTCCAAATTTTATCCCTCCTCTAAGCACCCCACCTTTTATCACATAAAAATATATCCTCGCTCTTAACGTAATGATTTTAATTAAAAACTCGAACTTTTCTTCGAATATGATATACTCTTTCTTATATGCTGTGTACATAAAATAAACACATAAACATTTATTTATCAGAGATACGACTCGTATATATCACATAACCTAAAAAAAATTAAATAAAAGTAAATATTTTATCTACCACTTCATAAAATGACATTGAGACATTCTAAAGCAAACGAAATCTCATTTTTAATAATTAATTCATCTCGTCTTAATTTTATAAATTATCTTTTATTATGTATCTAATTTATAATAAAAATTTAATTTTCTAAATTCACACATACTCGTATTCAAATGTACTTCACACATATCCACATCATATACATACATTCACACAAAATCTCACACCAAATAAAATAAAATAAAAAACCTTTTAAATTCAATTATACATTTTCTTCGAGATTGCCTTGCTTTGCTCCATTGTTAAAAAATTTTCATCCTCAACCTCTTATCATTTCCGTATATATACATCACATCTTGAACGAGGTGGTGAAAGTTTGCGACGGCGGTGGCGCGGTAGGGAAAATAAAAAGTAAAATTAAAATTTAAAAAAATCATTTTCTTTCCTTACTCTATAATCACTTAACTTTTTGTTTTGTCTCATTTAAGTTCATAATCATTATTTCCTTATATATGTAAGTACGAGGGTTGTCTGAAAAGTTTCCGAATTATTAAAGATATAAGAAATTTTTTCTTCAATTTATTTTTACTTCTCTACATAGTCTCGTTGTAAGACTATACCTTTCTTCCGAATATATAAAGGGAACAAAAATCTGGCCAGTCAGAGGGTGGTCTAGCAGTTCAAACCGTAATTCGTGGATTGAGGTGCGAGACGGCGAATTGTCTTGGTGGAAAAACTTGTTTTTCTGAAAATGTTACCGTTTTTCCGAAGGAACAGCCACTGCCTATTTTGTAGCCAATTCTCAGAGTAGTGAAATGTAGTTTCGAGTAGTGCCATCTTCATGTTGAGGTTGGAAACTTTGCATACGACCCTCTTATATTCGACTACATAATATAAAATACGACTATAGAGATACTTTTCTTGTGTGTACGAGTTTATCAAAATGAACAAAAAAAATGAAAAGTCGAGCTTTTATTTTTGTTTGAAATGAAAGCACAAAAAAAGGAAATCTTTCAAAATAAATAAATAAAAATAAGAGAGGCAGTAAAAAAACGAAGCTGTCAAATGGAATGAAGAAAATAAATTTTCTTCGTTCGAAACAATGAACTACATATACGGTATCTTATATGTATGTATGCTCTATATGTTTGTACATATGAATGTATATAAGCGAGAAGTGTGACACTTTAAGTGTGAGTGATATTATTTTGACGTGTAAAATTTTTTGGTATTACGTATACATGAAAACGATTTTTACATATTATATATAGCGTTTACGCGCCTGACGCAAAGCTGGAGGTATAGAAGAGTCTGCATTTCTCGCAACACAACAACACAATAAAAATAATATTTTTACGTACACAAATTTTTCAAAGCGCGATGCTAAATTACTCAGTAATGTGTTATTTTGTGTATATATTTCAGTCAAGAATTATTCTACTCGAATATGTGTGCCATATATAATGTGTGAACATGTTTTGTGCTTTGATTATTTACATAATGAAATTTAGCACAAAGAATTATGCGGTTTGATTTTATCATATAACGTATCTAATTCTTGATAAATTTGGTTCTAAATGTTTTTTTAGGAAGTTGTTAGTGTGAATTTTGCTGCTTGGGTAAAAGTCAATTTATAGAAATAGCATTGAGATGCCGCAAATCACAAATAAATCATGAAAGCAAGTCTAAATTACTGGAATACTCAAAATTTTCTAGACATCTCTAGAATTATGTGTTAATAGCCAAGGGAACAAACACCCTCCTTTTCGATCGCAAACTGTTTTCACTTTGAATTTTTAGTAAAAAATTTCGGGTAAAAAATAAAAGTTTTGGCGAAACAACGTGGTTGTCACGCCTTACAGTAAATCGAAAAGTGATAAAAATAGAAAATATTTGCCCGGCACGAGGTAACAGAGGCGATAGGGCCGCAGCGGTTTATTTAAGGGTACCAAATTTTCTACAGTACCGTATTGGTAACGGGTGCCGCCATTTATATTTTTCTGAGAGCACATTTACTAGCGGTTACCATATTTTACAACGAGTGATGCAACTAATGACCGGGTATCGCAAGTGTTTATGGACATCGCAAATTGTATCACCGGCTATTGTATTAAACGGGTACCGCATAAGGAAATTTTATTTTTAGCGGTTGCCCACCAAGGCAAAATTTTTCGGCAGACGTGCCGCCACGTGGAATCCGGCATATAGGAGGTCAACCGGTCATTTGTAAAATTTTTTTATTTATATGCGGGAAGACGCCCAACAATATTTTGGGTTCAAAGACGGGAGGACGCCCAACGTTACAAGTGGCCAACCGGCCATTTGTTAATTTGGTATTGGGGAGAGGCCCGCAACGCTACAGGTGGCCCAGCAATTTATAAAATTTTAACAAAAGGCGGAATGACGTCCAACCCATTTCGGCGGAAAGGGACGCCGCAACCCTACAGGGTGACCTAAGCTAAGACCCGCAGGTACCATTATATTTCTTTTATTTTATTTTTATTGGTTGATAATTTTTTTTTATTATATTCGCAATTAAAGTAAAGTCAAATTTATTAAAGTCAAATTTAGTTTATTATTTTCAATTTTCAAATCTTTATTTCTTTTCCATTGTTTCACAAATTTTATTTTTATTTTATACATTTGGTGTAATTGACTGCCATAACAGTTGATGGCACGCGCGTTGGTTGCACGTCGTTTTCGCCCTCAAAATTAATACATATTTGTTCGTTTGATGTAATTTTGTTCGCTTTTATGCCCCCCCGCCTCTGGTGTTTTGGTGAAATTTTCTTTTGTAAATAATATAAAATAAAAAGAGTACGGCGATTCCCGCCATTTGGTTTATTTCGTTCTTTTCAGATTTCGTGATTTCATCTAATCTTTTTCGTCTTTCGTTTTTTTTGGCCTTTTAAAATGAATTATTAAATAATTTTTCGGGTCGGTATGATGGAAGGGGGATTTACATCTCGTGTCGGGGCTTCATTTTTACAGGCAGGACATCAACAGGGTCGGAGTGATGAGTATAGCGTCCATTCGTGGACTACCGTGAAATCCGCACATTCTCCCCGTGGCACTTGGGCGGTCTCATGCTGCCGTGGTGTGAGTTGTTGGGGATTAGCTGGAGGTCTCTCCGGGTGCAGGTACGCTTGTTCTGTTGAAAAGACGTCTCTATACTCTATTATGCCGCTTCGTTGTGGCTGAGAATCAGCCTTTCGGGGTCGATGGGTCATTCGAGGGGATCGCTAAAGCAGACTGGGTACTTGTCACTCGGGGAGAATCGGTTGTTACGACTGTGTTGTCTTTAACAAAACCAAATGTTCATTTTTTGGATTACATCCCCAGTTTTTGTAAATTTTTGTGTTTTTATTCTCCTCGGTTGTTTTGCGTCCGGGTTGTTTTGCGTCCGGGTTGATTTGATGTCTAAACGCGGTAAATGGTAGGTGGATTCCTGTGTGTTTTTTTTTTGTTTTGTTGGTAACTGAACGAAAATGGGGGAGAGCGAGAGGGATGCGCATCGAGTGTGTGTGTATAGCAAAACATTCCATAAGAATGTTTTTCTTATATGCCTCTCGTTTACATCAATGCCAATTGATGTAAACGAAAAACAGAGAAGAAAGACAATTCTTCTGGAATGTTTTGCGCGTCGGCGTAAGAGTTTTTTTTTGGGCATGCGAGTTTTGAATTTGGTTAAAAATAGAGTCTGGTTTATAATTTTGCGAAAAATTAAAGTTTTAATTGTAATTTCTAAAAAAAAAAAAATATTATTAAGTTTAGTTTTGAGTTTGGATTTGGATTTCAATAAAAAGTTCTCTTGATTGAATATATACCACGATATATATAATTAAAATATAACTATATTGTATAATAAAAATAAAAAAATATATATATTGTATAAAACGATATTGGGTCGTATAAATAAAATCCAGAAATTGGAAAAAAAAAGTTTTGTTTTGGGAAGTGCATCGTAGTGTTAAAATGGCGCAATAGATGTAAAGTAAAAAAAAAACAGAAGATTTAGAATATTTTGATATTAAAATAGAGAAAGGCTGTCTCCTAAGTGGTGAACCCGAGTGAATATAATATATTAAAAATCCGCATTGTGGGGTCAAAATTTTGGTGTGCTTACGGTTCGCAACAATATCGGTTAAGGCAGGCGGACGTCCATTGAAGAAAAATAATATATACTGGTGCCGTATCAACAAGCATCGTATTTTTGAGGGTGCTGTTTTACAACGGATGGCCAGGTGAGGCCAGTCGCAACAGTTTTTTTATTTAGCACTCATCAGCAACGGTTCTTAGTTTGGCGGTCTATCAAGGCCGATACATTTATCGGCTGCTGGGCCGCAACAGTTTACATTTAAGGCGAACCAACGCCCAAACAATTACTTACAGTGATCGGCACCCAAGCCGCAACGGTCCGGACAGGGGTGTCTGAGGCAGGACAGCCGCGCAAGGCCGCAACAGTTTTTTATTAAGGTACCATTTTTTTTTTATTTTTTTTATTTCATTTTTTGATATTTTCTATTTAAATTTTTTTTTATTCGAAATTTTTAAATTTATTATATAAACATTTTTGTAATCGAGCGCCGAATAGCGGTCGCGCGCTCGATGCGCATTGCTCTCTCGTCTCTCTCTCTCGTTTCTCTCTCTCGCTTTTCTCTTTTTTTTTATTTCGCGTGGGAAGTTGTTTTTTTTGTTGTTGGGTCTAAATAACAAAAAATTAATTATTAATTTCTCCGGGTTGGGTATGATGAGGGGGGAATTCCCATCCTGTGTCGGCGTAGGGTAAGCGGTCCCTTGGCGCCCACATCCGGATTCGAACGTGCGAGTTCGGGCGGTTGCGCGCACCAGGGCACCTCTCTACCGTTATGATTTTTCTTTTTCTTTTTGGTTCGTTCCTCAGGTTCCGGCCGACAAATTTCGGCGGAACTCGGGTTTTTATTATTTGCGTTTTTTTTTTTTTTCAAATTCCTGTATCATCACGGTGTAAGCCAGGAGCCATGCATGCCTCAAACCCCACGACCCTTCGCACTTCTCGCAGAGAACGTAGCCGGCAAAATATCACCGTGGAGGCCTCTGCATGCGCTTAGTGAAATCTGCAGGTTGGCAGTAGCCAGCCTGTAAAACGGTCGCCGCCGGATGGACACACCTGGTTATAATAAATTTATTACGTTTCCGTAAGTTTCCTTTAAGTTATTTTAAATTCAGTTTTTTTTATTATTTGCTTTTGATTTTGATTTTTCTGTTCCACGGTGTAGGCGAGGAGTACGCAAGCGTCTAATTCGTGAGAGAGGCCAATGCGAGCTTAGTAAAATCGGCGGGTTGGCTTCGTACTATCCGTAACAATGTTAGCAAGGTTAAATAAATTTGAATATAAATAGTGAGCATACGAATTGTTAATAACAAAAACACACGCGTCATACATATGGTGACCCCGCATATGATGACCCCCCGCGCGAATTAAAAGTATGAACGTAGGTGGGCGTAGGAACCGCACCCGCTTTGCAATGCTGAATTTGTTAATAAGAATAAAATCAGTAAGAACACCATCGAGCAGCCACACCACCGTGGAGAAAAAAATATTTATTGCATGAGCGCACACAAACTGCCGTAGTCTCGTGCTAATTTCATTATATTTAGGAAATATGAGCGCGGTGAAGCCGCCACACTCTCTCGGAATAACACCACTCAAGCAACAAAAACAACAGTATAAGAATAAAATACGTGTCCTAAAACGGTAGCAGTAAGTAACGACACGACAACGGGTGGTGATGCTAACGAATAATTAACACGCTTATGCTAGAAATCGCCTATACCAAAAGACCATTGAGATGCCCGATGAATGCTGGTATAGCTTTATCTTTCAACACCTGTACGAACGACGATCACGTAGCGTCGAAATATCAGGCGTGTATTGAAATCGTGCAAACATTAAAACCCAACGAAAATGTCGCACCTACCATGTAAATACAGCGCATTATCATCCTCCCAAACACTTACAAAATTATACAAGCCGACAACTGATTGTTCTCTTTACTGTTTAGTCGATAAACAAGAACGGCTGGTTGATCCAGCTACCCAGTTGTCAGCCAATGCTGCAACAGTTTTGGCCGATATACAAACCACAGTACACTTCAGTACGATTAAGGTCGGCTGCTAATGAAGTTTCTTTCATTTCCTAACACCCGCAAGAAATTACAATCTATCCGTCAAGCATTCCGTATCTTGACCACAAAGGCTAGATCCAATTCGCCACAAAGTATGCGAATACCGGTGCATCGGCACTTTCCGCTTCTTATAACAAAAAATCAAGATCTCGATTGAAGGCCGTGTAGAGATTATCGATGAGTTAATTCGGTCACGGTACTGGATCGTTAGTCGATACCTCGCACACTCAAAATTTCACCTTGCATTTGCATGGGTGCTCAATCTTCTCCAAAATTGAGCTGGTCAGCGCATATCTTTTAATCCCCATCGCACCCGAGAATTAACACAAAACGGCAAACATGGCCTTATTTGGCCTGTTCCAATTTAGCTGTATGCCACTCGGACTTAGAAATGCTGCACAAATTTTTTTACAATTTATCAACGAAGTCGTTTGGAAACTAGAAGTTTTATTCGGACACATAGACGACATTTTCGAGGCGTTGAAAAATGAGGAACAACACAAACTCCACTTGGATAAACATAACGAGTTGAAAATGCGTTTCCAGTGCGAACTCAAGCGAATTTCTCATTCTTTAATCACTCCAAATGGTATTCTGCCTGCCCTGAACGATTTAATGCAATGGCGGAATTCTGAGGTCCAACCACAATTAATCGAATTCAGCCGTTTATCTTCATAGTAACTATCTTCGCTTTATAACTAAACTCACTGAAGCGCTCGCCCCAAGACGCTCAAGAACTTCTCTTGGCCGGGCGAGTAACATTCCGATCAGTCAATTAGTACGAGTATAAGCCGCAGAAGAGTAAAATGTTTGTGATAAAACAGTTTTCGTGAAAAATCATAATTGCCACCTAAATTTGTGAAAACTGAAATATTTTTACAACAATAATAAGTAATTTACAATCTCTTTGTTCATTGTCATTTATTGTGAAGTTTCCCCTCGATCAGTTGTATGTCTGTAAATATTGATAGTTGCTGAGATTATCTCAGGACAACTAACACCAAAAGCATCACATTTTTTAATATAATCACCACATGACGAGAAGTTGACCACGATGAGAGTGGTTTATAAAAAAAACCGATTAGTTCCAATAATACGGCAAAGTGTAGTCATCGAATTTTTGATAGTTTTTTAATAGAAAAAAAATCGTAGACATCAAAACAAAAAAAAATTTTCAAAATTTTTGTAAACATACAGCACACAAAATAATTTGTAAATTTAACAACGTCCTTTTCAATTTTATATCCTTAATATTTTGTATATTTGACGAAATTTTTATTAAATTTACAAGTTTTATTGTATTTTTTCAATATTTTCAATTTTATATTTTATATTATAATTTTTTTTTATTAAAAAAAAAATTGTTATTTTTACAATTTATTTTTATAAAGTTTACAGTTTTTGTCAAATTTACAAATTATTTTGTGTGCTGTATATTTACAGAAATTTTGTAAATTTTTTGTGAGTGTGTGCACCCGGTGGCCGTATTCTTGAAATCGGTGGAAATTTCCCCAATCGGAATACAATTTGCTTTGAAATTTCCTATATTATTCGAATTTTTCAACGGCTAAATAAATCAATTTTCAAATGGATTTTCGTTTTTTAAATTAAGAAACCTCTGCTTAGAGGGAAACAAATTTGAAAAAATGATTAAAGTAGCCGGCGAAACATTCGAATAGTAGAGAATAGAGAATTTCAAAGCAAATTGTATTCCGATTGAGAAATCTCCGCTGATTTAAAAAAATACGACCCCAGGTCCGAATAACATTTTGAATTTCGATACTACCGTTTGGAGTTTTTTCGTTGTTTCTGATGAAAAACGGCTATCTCACACTTCTTTGGAAATTACCTGAAGTGATAGCTTTACCATTAATGAATTCCATAATACTGTTAAATCCGTGTCAAATTCAAAACGACCTTACGAGAACATTTAGGAGTTACCCAATGTAACTGAAGAAAACAAAAACCGAAGAGTTGGCATCTGCATAAATTTCCTTTCTTGATATAAAAGAAAGAATTGTTTGCACAAAATCATTACGGGTGATCAAAAGGTGATTTTGTACGATAATCTTAATCGCAAAAAATCATGGGTCGATCCAAGTCAACCATCAACATCAGTTGAAAAAATTAATATTCATGCTACGAAAGTCTTACTGTGTGTCTGGTGGGATTGCAAAGGATTCATTTACTACGAGCTTCTGGAACCTGGTCAACATGTTATAGCGGAACGTTACCACGCCCAACTGATCAAATTACGTGATGCTCTAGGCGAAAAAATACTTTTATAGGGGCCAAAGAAGACGGAAGGTTATATTGTTGCATAACAACACTCGTCCACATACATCAAAATCAATCCAGGAACACATTTTCATCTTAGGCTTGGAAGTTCTACTGCATGCGGAGTATTCTCCAGATTTAACTCCCTCGGATTAATACTTATTCGATCGATGTTATCAAAATATCAAGATATCTTAAACAGCCATCATTATATGAACGTGAAATAATATGCGTTTATAAAACTAACAAAATAGTAAGTGAGTATTTTAATAAAAACATGACCACAACAACTCGATTTGGCAAACACAATAATTTCCCAATAGTCACTTGAAATTGAAAACACAAATTTAATTTATCTATTCAAACCATAAAATCTCGGAAGTTTCCAAGCATCACATATGCTAAGCTTTTGAACTATAAAAAATTTGGTAGCCTACAGTTTTGTTGGGTTTCATAGATTTAAATAATTAATTTTTATAAAGGTGTTAAATTGTTAAAGCAGAAAAATATTAAAGCAGAAATATTTTAGGGAATACCCAAGTTCAGTAGTTTGCAATTTAAATTTAAATTCAATATTCACTACTTCATAAAAACCCCCTCATTTATATGCAAGATTCAAAACGGGTTAAACCACGTTTCTATTAAAATTAATTTCAAATTTATTGTATCGTCATACAAAAAATATTTATACGAGTCTAACGAATAAACAACAAGGATTTATCGTTTCTGGTTTGGTTTTGCAGTTGCTGCAAGTCTTCATTTTCTTTGTAACTTTTTTATGTAACAAAATATTAAAGTCATTTTTCATCAATAAAATAATTTGGTCACAGCTGTACCTCGTATTACGTCACCCTCGTTAGCTTGGTAAGTAGAGTGATTGATCTGTTATTTGGGGGTCCTGGGTTCTACTCCTGGTGGTGACCAGTAAAAAAAAGTTGCGACTGGATGTTTTTAACGTGGCATATGTTATTTATATATGTTCGTCCATTTCCAATTTTCAGCCATAGTAGGTACGGCTTAAAAAAGTCTTATCTTCAGTAAATTACTTACTAATGTTTAATATTTTTTAATTACTTTTAAATGTATAATAAATGTATACCAAATTTTCGCATGCGGCAAATTGGTGAAACTATAAGTATTTTGCCCATTTCCCAGCAGTGCCGTCCCAGGCACCCTTTTTTCAAGAATTCTTCCAAAATCATTTTAGAATACCAATTTTATCAAATATACTCAATCTCGCATATGCAATTCCAACACTATACGGTTATAAATAGCGGAGGTTCGCCTCAGTTGGACATATCCAACAAAGCCAGTCCGATCATAATCGGTTAAGAAATGGGCAAATTCCGCTCCAGAACGTCGTCCAAAATTAATTTTAGAACAATATTTCCATATGCATCATATATCCAATCCCATCATGATCGGTTACGAAATAGCCGAGTTCCGTTCCCGTCTGCCATATTTCAGAATTTCTAATTTCAGCTTGCTCGGTTAAAAAATAGCCTAGTTCCATAAAATTATTGTAACACTATAGATTGTTTACAAAAATGCGACCGACACACCATACAAAGATACGATGCATGATGAGATCATGATGACGATTCGAAATTTTATCGCAAGGAGTGGAACACTTATCGAGGTGTAGCTGTCCAGTACTCATTTTTTTAAAAGGTCATCAAAATAACTAAGGACCCTTAACTTTACAATGAAGTTGGATGACAACAAAACAAAGGTTCAAGAAATTAAAATGATATTATCCACCTTCAGTACCTTATGTGATCGGATGGTAGGAGAGAATAATGCGAATCAAGAAAAAGTATCTTAAAACATAAATTGCTAGACGTAAGCCAGATGATGAAATCTTTACATGTTTAGAAGAGTGAGTTCTTGAATTGGTTCCTAAAGAGCTAGTTAAATGTTTTCCCTGTCACGGTTTGGGTCACCTCTCTGAGCAGAAAATTATCAACTTTCGCAAAGAATTTCGGATTATTTTTGAGGGCGTAGGTTGCTGAAATTTCTTCCTGATTTCCGCCCTGAGAAGGGGCGTACATAAGGCTAACGAAATTGTTAAAAGAAAATATCCATATATTTTTAAACAAATGAAGCGGAGGTAGGGAGGGAGGAGAGCGAGTCAATATATTGTGGCCAATACAAGAATTTCGTTTACCACGAATTTATACAATCATAGTGTTCTCGAACAAACCCACACTTGATTTCAAGAGAGAAACATTAAACTTACCGGACTTTTGCTAAACCCTGTCTTATAAAATCAAAATAGAGAGTGATTTTCGAACGAAATCGGTTCACTGGAAGTTAGAGCTTCCACATGAGCTTTCCAATTTTATTCTAATATTTTGAAAAATATATTATTTATGAGCAACCAAAACCAAAAGTATGTCATTTTATTGGGCTGCCAATCGAAGCTTGCCTCATACTTTACCGGTGGTCAGTCGAGGCTATTCAAACGTGCGTAGTTCGGAGATAACGGCGGTAGGGCCGCAACGTGTGAAACAACAGCTATGGACGATTGGTCAAGGCCATACAAATTCCGTATATTGGCGGACGGGTCACATCGACAAACGTGCCACGTGTATCGGTTACAAGGCTTCAACGGTACGGGTATGGCATCACCTGCGGCATGACACGCTCTAGCAGCGGCCGCAACTGCTAATTTTTTTAGATTTTATTTTAAATTTTTATTTTAGATTTCGATTTTAAATTAATATGTCGATGTAATCGCATGTCGAGGTGGAATGAAAGTTCGTGCCAGTCTCAGTATGTAATGATTTTCAACAAAAATATTACTAAGAAATTTTCTTCTGTGGCGGATGATACAGGGATTACCTGAGACTTAAGCTACCGTTCAGAATTAGTGTAGACCATCTGGAATCCAAATATTGCAGCCCTAAATCTGTACGAGTTGAAAGAAGGTTCGTGCCAGTCTCAGTATTTAACGATTTTCAACAAAAAAATTATTAAGAAATTTCTTCTTTGGCGGTTGTCACAGGGATTGCCTGAGATATCGAGGACGTGGGTTACGATTTCAGATGGAGTACACTAATTCTCGACAATAGCCGAAGTCTCAGGGATTGCCTGTGGCAATCCCCACAGAAGAAAATTACTTAGTATTTTTTTTGGTGAAAATCGTTACATACTGAGCCTGGCACGAACCTTCTTTCCACCTCGTACAGATTTTTGGCTACAATATTTGGCTTTCAAATGGCCTACACTAATTCTCGACGGTAGCCGAAGTCTCAGACAATCGCTGTGCCAAGCGCCTCATTGGAAACTGTTTTGGTATTCTTTGTTTTCAGAATCTTAAGTAATACATTTCATTATACTCGTTATTTTGAATACAAAGTAATTTTTTGTGATTGTCAGTTAATTTGCTTTTCTTATTTATTCATTAAATTTTATTTTATTTTTTAGTGTTGGCTTGTAAACTTAAATATTGTTGTAGGATATTAAAAATTTCGGGATAAAAATTAAAGGTTATGCAGTTTCTCTATTTTTTTCGGAATAGTACTGAATAACCGAAGACACATTTTTTCGGGCTACTTTTCGGGCCAGTTTCACATCGGTGAGAGTTGCAGTTCAACGCGCTAATTAATAAATACTGTGTATGATCTTTGTGCTGAACTTAATCATTTTTTCATGCCCTTGGATTTCTTTTGTTTTATTTATTTAATAAAATGAATTACTAATTCTATTTTCGCTAAGGTGGGTGGGGAGACCCCGTTTTGTGTCGGTTACACTTAGTTATAATTATTTCACAATGTTTTTCAAGTTTCGCCCGAAAAATTTTGGCGAAACATTCGGTTTTTTTTCATTTGTTTTTAATTTTCGTTTTTTTTTAATTTCTGTAAACACAGTTCTGCCGGGAGCATTGCAAGCATCAAATTCTCACGACCCAAGCATTTCTTCCTGAGATCTAGCCGGAAAAATCACCGTGTGAGGCCTCTGCGAGCTTAGTTGAAATCTGCGGGTCGGCTGCTGAGCCGTCCGTAACAGTCCTTGCTCAGCTAAGAAATTTTTTACTATAAAATGAAGTTGGTATCGCTGCTAAACAAAGTCATCTTACCACAAATGTTTAAATTAAATTCAAATTTAAATATACAAAATTGTTAAAACTTACTTTTCCGTCTTTTGAGAGGTATCAACATTATCAGGAGATGGAAAATTCTGAAACTTGGCTTTAGTTAGCACAAAGACGTCAACACCATTTGCCATTCATTCACTTGAGAGTGGCGGCTTGAAATTAAGGGAATTGTCTCTGATGGACAGTGCCATATAAACAGTGAATGACCGTGACAATTGACGGTCCCATGTGGGTTAAATCTTTGCTGGCGAGCAGTTTTCCAAACTTTTACAATGAAGTTGAAAAGCAAAGCATTGACAAAAATCACAAAGAATTAAGAGATTCGAATTTCAAATAGTAGTTAGTTTTCTGAAATTTGAGCAGGAATAATGATTTTTTATTAAAACGCAGCTTTTACCAAAAGTCCGGTAAGTTTAATTTTTTGCTGGTTTAAATTGTAACCGAAGGACTAGGCAAGTTTATCGTCCATTTTATGAACTTGAGTTAAGCTTTACTTTCTAGACTACTATGTTCATCTCCATTTTACTTTAAAGTACAAAGACCGCGCTATACAGTATATCCCTGTACTTAGTTTTAAACAAGATTGCAAAACCAAAAAATATTAAAATGCATATAATAAAAAGGAAAATTAAATTTGATTTAATAATTTAACAGTTTTATATATTTATGTAAATTAGATGCTTAACTGTAAGCGCTTTTTACTTTATAAGATGTATACGGAAAATTTTATTTTCTTCTACGTACCCGTATGTCATGTATTCATACATAATATAAAGGTTCTGCTGTTCATGGAATTATTTTGTATCTATATGCAAATTTATAATGCAAAAGCAGCATATTACATCATGCATCGTGTACGTCAAATCGGTATAGGTGAAAATGGATCGAGATATAATAACAGTTTAATGATTTCCCTCAATCAAAATATAAAAGCAATCATTTTTATTGTTATTCGATTACGATCGAATTGGAAATGCGTTTTTTTTTTTGGGAAAATGTTGGTTGTTTGCATTTAAACAATACGAGTAGATTTTCATGTTTACCACAATGTAATTATTTGTGCTGTTTTTGCATTCTTGCCATTTTCTCACAAAAGGAAAATACTTTATCGTCAGTAATTTGTAATGTTTCATTATTAAGTATACACACATACACATATCATATATACTCATTATTGTTTATTTATATGAATATTGGTAAGGCAGAGTGTGAGAAAACAAAGTGAAATTCCCAAGATGAGCGCACCCAATCTAAATTCGAAATCCAATCTATGATTGATTTGTGAAATGATTTGGAAAAATCAAACAGTATATACGTACTCGTGTATCCCCGTAAACACAAAAAAAATAGGAACTGACATACACAAGGAAAATTCATAACTCATTCCCGCAACAACAATAAAAGTACTTAGTATACTAAATCAAATACTGCAAACTCATTATGAAAATGAAAAAGTTTTTATGATTTTTTTATGAATTCCGTTTCAGTTTTTATTCCGCAATGTCTCTATATACGTTTCCGTATTAATGTGGTTGCATAATACATAATACGGAAGATAAGTAATTTTCACTTAATATTTTATTAGAAGATTTGATGTTAAAACAATCACTCTTATAAGTTGGATTTCACTAGCAACATATACGTACACATTCAGAATAGATAGGTAAAAATATAGAAATTAATTAGTTTTCCTTACCTAAGTGGTTTCCAGCTTGAACATGAATTTTATTTCAAGTTTTCAGATTTTTTGTTTTTTGTACATTTTAATTGGATATTTTAATTTAACTCTATAAACCTTAATTTATTTACTGTGTGAAAAGGTAGAAAATGAAAATAAATATTTGTAGTTTTGTTATGGTTAGTGTATACAAAAAATAGTTTACTTTATAAGAAATGAGGTGATGTAAGGTACTTGGATATAAAATAATTAGTAATATACCACCTTATACAGGGTGACTCTTAAATAAGTAAAATAAATTCTGGAGGTGATGGAGAACACCAATCTGAGCAAAAAATTCTATCAGAGCACATGTCTATATGTAACCGTTACATAGATATCCAAGGTCCAAATTTTAATAACTTGTTTTCGTAAAATTGAAGAAATACGAGAGTAATAAAGTTGTTCTCGTTAATCTTACATTTTACGTGTAAAACTATAGAGAACAGAGAAATCTAAAACCTTGATTATCCCTATAACGGTTTAAGATAGCATATGTGCTGCATATAATTTTGTGACCAGATTAGTATTCTCCATCAACTCCCGAATTTATTGTACTTAATTAAGAGCCACTCTGTATATACATCTGCTAACTGTACGAGATAAATAATTAGGTTTTTGTATCTAGGCGTTATACGCTCTACAAAATAATCGAGTGTTAATTTAAAAGATGATACTTAAGATATGTATTAGCATTTCCCGGAACAAGTATATGGTGGTAAAACAATTGAAAGCGGATTTTCAGAATAAAACTTTAATTGTTAGATTTATAAAGGTATATAGATCAAGAAACTACCATATAGACAACAACCACTCATATTTCAAAATCACATACAATTTCCATTAGTCTTTTTATAAAACGCGGAATAAACGTGCATATTCAGTGAGCAAATTTTAGAGGCATAGCGAGAGATAAGAGGCATAGGTGAGATGCGCTTAATATCCCATGACAAATTTAATTGATATTATTATCATCAATGACAGAATTTTTTTTTGTAAATTCCATTATCACATGAATTTTATCGGTGATAATTTTATGTCATTTGAAATTATTTGCGGAAAAGAGTTTCACCTCATAATTAGTGAATGGAATCGGACTGACATTTTAACTAACACTTATGGAATGAAATTTTAGCATTTGTATTATAAAACAAACGGATTCCACTTTTTAGATTAGAAAACCACAGACTACTAAAAAAAATACAAATTGGAAAATTTAATATAATATATGAAAAATTTGTAAAATTTAAAAAATTTAAAACAAATTTAAAATTTTCAAAATTTGCAAAATTTGTAAAATGAGTTAAATATGTTATTTGTAAAATTGGTAAATTTGAAAAATTTGTAAAATTTGGGAAATTTGTTAAGTTTGTAAAGTTCACATTTTTTAAAAATTTTATAATTTAAAATTTTTTTTTAATTTTTAAATTTGTAAAACTTGATTAACTTGTAAATTTTGTAAAATTTGTAAAATGTGTAAAATTTGTAAAATTTGTAAAATTTGTAAAATTTGTAAAATTTGTAAAATTTGTAAAATTTGTAAAATTTGTAAAATTTGTAAAATTTGTAAAATTTGTAAAATTTGTAAAATTTGTAAAATTTGTAAAATTTGTAAAATTTGTAAAATTTGTAAAATTTGTAAAATTTGTAAAATTTGTAAAATTTGTAAAATTTGTAAAATTTGTAAAATTTGTAAAATTTGTAAAATTTGTAAAATTTGTAAAATTTGTAAAATTTGTAAAATTTGTAAAATTTGTAAAATTTGCAAAATTTGTAAAATTTGTAAAATTTGTTAAATTTGTAAATTTTTTAAAATTTGTAAAATTTGTAAAATTTGAAGTTTGTAAAATTTGTAAATTTAGTAAAATTTGTAAAATTTTAAAATTTATAAAATTAGTAAAATTTGTAAAATTTGTAAAATTTGTAAAATTTGCAATATTTGTAAAATTAGTAAAATTTGTGAAGTTTGTAAAGTTTGCAAAAATTGTAATATTTGTAATTTTGTAAAATCTTTAAAAATGTTATAATTTTAAAATTTTTTAAAAATTTTTAAATTTGTAAAACTTGATAAACTTGTAAATTTTGTAAAATTAGTAAAATTTGTAAAATTAGTAAAATTAGTAAAATTAGTAAAATTTGTAAAAATTGAAAATTTAGTAAAATTTGTAAAATTTGTAAATTTAGTAAAATTTGTAAAATTTATAAAATTTGTTAAACTTGTTAAAATTCTAAAATAGGTAAAATTTGTAAACTTTGTAAAATTTGTAAAATTTGCAAAAAATTGTAAATTAAGTAAAATTTGTAAAATTTGTAAAATTTTTAAAATTTATAAAATTAGTAAAATTTGTAAAATTTGTAAATTTGTAAATTTGTAAAATTTGCAATATTTATAAAATTAATAAAATTTAAATAAAAGTTTGCAAAAATTGTAATATTTGTAACATTTTGTAAAACTTAAAAAAATTTTGTAAAATCTTTAAAAATTTTATAATTTTAAAATTTTTTAAAAATTTTAAATTTGTAAAACTTGATTAACTTGTAAATTTTGTAAAATTAGTAAAATTTGTAAAATTAGTAAAATTAGTAAAATTTGTAAAATTTGTAAAATTGTAACATTGTAAATGTGTTAAATAATAATTTGTCAAAAAAATAAAATTCAATCCGCGCGCCCAAAGGTAGGATAATTTATAATAATATTTTACGTTAACCGCGAATTTGAAAATATTAATATTCGGTCTAAAATATTTTGAGGGCGAGTAACAATAATTTGGGACGAATCATATCCATTGATTTCTTCTCGGCCAACATTATAAAAAAGATTCCCGAAGGCACATTATACAAAACCAAATACAACACAACAACAATAAAATGAAATCGTTGAGTCTTTTCACTTTTCACATCCTAATTTTGCTTAAAGGTAACAATTTAATTTTCTCGTTTAAGTTCTGCTTTTGTAAGTTTGGTTGTTCGGACGTACAAAATATTTTTCTCACAATTTTTATTGCTATTTCATAAATGTAATAAGAAGAAAAATCATTTAGATGATTTTATTTCTGATAAAATTTATTTTGCGGTTATTGTGTGAACGAAGTATCTATACGACCAACGAGATATGAATCAGATTTATTGAATTTGAAATGGGAAAAAATTTCATTTTTTCTTTAATCAACAAAGATAAGAGTCTTTTAATATTCTTTTTAATATTTAATTTAATATTCTTATACCTTTCTTTAAACAGTGGAGAAACTCACGCAAATGGATGGAAATAAGATTCTAAAATAATTTTTGACTAAGTTCTGAAATATATGATCCTTTTGTCCAGATACGCAGTGCTTTATCAAAAAATCGCTTAATAATCCCATTTAGATCTTGTCAAATTTAAACATAATCGGTTAACAAATGGCCAAATTCAATCTCTATTGACCATATTTCACAGCTTTATCAAAAAATCATTTCAGAACCACAGTTCCATCGCACGTGATGAATTTCATCGTAATCGATTAAGAAATGGCTTAGTTTCATCCCTAATGACAATATTCCAAAACTTTATCAAACGTCGTTTTAAACCCCATTGAGATCACAGAGATCGGTAGATTTTCGACACAATCGGTTAAAAATGGACAGGTTTCATCCGTATCCGCCTTGTTACAGAACTTTATCAAAAACACATTTTTTTTAATCCCAGTTAGAACCCACTTGTTGAATTTGAACTAAATCGATTAAAAAATGGCCTAGCTCCATAGCGTTGGCCATATTTCAGAACTTTACCAAAAAATCATTTCATAAATCCATTGCCATCGCACGTGTCGAATTTCAATAAAATCGGTTTAGAAACGGCCTAGTTCCATCTTTATTGACCGCTTTATAGAAAAATCATGTTTAATGCCATTTCCATCGCACGTTTTGGATTTCAACAAAATCTGCCAAATTCCATTCCTATTAGCCATTTTCTAGAACTTTATCGCAAATTCAATTTTGAATTTTGTCAAAAAATCATGTAAGAGTCCCACCATTTTCCCACATGTCAAATTTTAAATATTCAAACCGGGATTTTCTAAAAATCGGGATTTTTTTTATACAAAACCGAGATTTTGAAATTCGGGATTTTGAAACCGGGATTTCATTGCACACCCTTTTTTGAAAAAAGATTAAGTTTTATTTAAATGGCAAATTCCAATTGGATTTGTTATTCATTTTGTAAAATAAAATTTCCAATCAAGTGACGAACCTACGATTTTATTCAAATAGTACAGTTCATTTATGCACAGTGAAAAATTACCATTGGTTACCAAACGCCAAAATATGTTGACCAATCCTAACGATTTTCTATCGAAATTTAATGAAAACGGTATGATTTTCTTGCAATTAGGTGATACCCGGAAATTTGTTTTAACATTTAAACAACGGAAATAGTCTTGGACAAATTTACTTTCTGCTAACCGTGAAAAAAAAGAGGGAGAAACCAAACATAATTAACCCTAATGTGAGTGACGGGGGTACCCGGGTACCTTTTGTCCTTTTAAGCCTCTATTTTTGTATATTTTACTTCCAATAAAAAATTTCAATTTTATGACAACTTCTTCAAAAATGAGAAATGTTACCACTTGGACGAACGCAGAAAAAATAAGTTAATCACTCAAATTAAAATATTTTTCCTTCACTCACATATTGGTTAAACTAATTTTTGTTGTTCCCCATGTAGCTTAGAGTGACTATAAGAAACTAACTGATTTATAATTAATAAATAAGTATAATTAGATTAGTAAATCTAAAAGTAAAATCATTTAGTTATAAAATTCTGAAAAGATTTTAATTCAACCTATGAAATGTGTGATAAAAGCTTTGTTGGTGTTTTAATGTTTATGAACCTTTGGTAATATATTGTGTGATAAAAGTCAATGAAAATAATTTATAGATTTAAATAATAATCTTATTCTTTTTTAATTTTTTAATTTTTTTTAATGGTTTTAATTTTTTTGAAAGATTTTAATTTTTCAATTATTAACGAAAAGAATATTTTGAAGAGGCAATCAAAGTAATTTTTGGACCGACCACGTAAAAATCCTACTATTGGAAGCGTTAATGGAACTATGTATTTACTATGATCTGTTCAAAAATACGTGTTTGCAATTCTCGTGCCCACATTCATCAACATTAAACGGTGGTGAATTATCTTATCTTGCGCCTAAGCGCAATAAAAACAATTTATTTATCACATAAGCTTGCTTTTGCCTGAGGGGTAGGCATTTGATAACATCATTGCGATGATTGTTTTTCCGTGTGTGCACCTGACCGTTCTATTGTATCGAATGATGAAAATTTGTTTTGCAAAGTATGTATCTTCTTATTGGTTGAAAAAGAAAAGATTTGTTTTTGGAATGCGATAACATGATGGGGAAAAAGCGGGTTTGATCACTTGTTATCAGATATTCTAGAGCATTCGTAAACAAAAAAATAGAAAAAAATATTATTGGTGAAGTTTTTTTCCAAACAATACAAATCCTGTTATCACGCTGGGAATTTACTTGGTTTTTATAATTATAATTTAAGGTATAATAAACTCCAACTTGAGTTTTGAAAAATACAATTAACAATAAAAAAAATTCATCCAAAAACATTTTTTTTTCACCAAAAACAATCACCAAAAACATTTTTTTTTCTATTTTTTTGTTTCGAGTCTTATGCTCTAGAATATCTGGAAAAAAAAATTTTATCATCCGATACAAAAGAAATTTTTTCAAAAAGCTGCGACACACCATTTAATAATCATACTGTTAAAGTTAGCCGAAAGTTTCCAGCCGAAAGATAATGCAGATAGTGTCTTGAATACAGCAAAAATCAGTTATGAACTCGAATTTAGGAGAATTTAGGATCGAATTACATCATTCGGGTGAAGGAGGAATCATTTCAGTTTATAGGAATTTAAAAATCGATAGGAGCGAGAGTATAAAGAGAGTTTAAAAATAGTCAAGACACTATCTGCATTATCTTTCGGCTGGAATCTTTCGGCTAACTTTAACAAGGTTTAATAATTTAGTACAAATTTTAATTATATTTTAAAAGAAATAGATTTTAATTTTGGAAAAAATCAAATTGCAATCGATCGACCTTTAGGTAAAACATCGTGTTTCTATTACAATTGTTTTAGTGTCAATCAAGTTTAGTCGCCATTTTTCATTAATTTGAAAATTTAAATTTTAAATTATAAATATTTTAAATTTGTGTTCTTGTGAATTTGATTTTAATATAAATAAAAATAGTTGTGTATAATTTAATATTATTATTTTAGTCGTGTATAATATTAATAAAAAATAGTAAGACCGTAAGACATTGGCAATTGAGTGATTAATAGAAAATAATTGAACGGTAAAGTCGTAAAAATTTATTATGATGTTAAATTATTTAATATTTTATTATTTTAGTTATTTACGTACATTAATTCTAAATTAGTAGAAATGTCGAAGAAAACGTTCTTGAATCGCTTAGCTATTCAAAAGCAAATATACAAAAATGATATGCTAAGGTATCAAAATTTTGATTCGTTCACCCGACCTGCCAAATCGGGAACTTTGGTAAACTCGAACTATTCAAACAGCGATACAGTGAATTCGATTTCTTCTGGTCAAGTTGATGATTTGCCTAGAAATCCATTATCTGATAATACCAGCGACTGCTCTCATTCAGAATCTGACAATCATTCTAGTTGTTGCAACAGCATTTCTGACCCTAATGTTAGTGAAGATCTTAATGTTGAACCAATAATTAGAAGGAACCTAAAATCATAGGCTCAAAACTCCACATAATCATTTAGACGATTTACTAAAAGTTCTAACTGATTCTAGCATAAGAAACTTACCATTAACAGTATGACAACTGCTCAATACTAAAACTAATATTATTAATGTTATTGGCATTGCGCCAGGAGAGTATTTTCAATTTGGAATACAGAATCATGTAAAATCCAATAAATTTAACTTCCTACTAAGAAAGACCTAATTTTAATTGACGTTGGTATTGATGGGCTACAAGTGTTCAAAAGTTCCCGATGTGTATTGTGGCCAATAATTGGAAGTTTTTCTGAATTTCCGAATGAATCGCCATTTCTAATTGGATGCTATTCAGGCTTCGAAAAACCTTGACTGAAATGATTTTTTAAAGTCTTTCGTATAGGAAACGGAATTTCTCATTCAAAATGGTATCAAAATTGCGCAGTCTGGAACAGTTAAGAAATTCAACATAAGACTAACTATTTGTTTGTGACAGCCCAGCTAGGGCATTTATTACTACTACCCAATACCACACAGGCCAAAATAGCTGCCCTGCCCCAAATGTTGCCAAATAGAAAGATATGCTAAGAGAAGAATAGTTTTTGAAACTGAAATTAGAGATGAACGAACAGATGTATCTTACAGCGTTAGAAGAGACCAGCATCATCATAGAAATTTCTTGCTTAATGAAAATATTTTAGAATCAATTGATATTGGTATGGTATCACAATTTCCATTTGATGTGTTAAAATAAATATTGATGCAATCAACACAAGATTGAAAATGTGTTCTGCGCTTACGCCATCTGAATTTGGTCGAAGTTGTAGAATTTTCGAGGATTTAGCTTTATGGAAAGCCACCGAATTTAGACAGTTTCTACTTTATACCGGCATTATTTTTTTTAAATGTACAGTCAATGATCATATATATCAACATTTTTTATTATTGCATTGTGCTGTGAGATTATTAACGGATCCCAAAAGTTGTAGAGAAAATGCCAATGCAGCCTTAGCCATGATTCAACAGTTTGTCAAAATATTTCCAACAATATACGGAGAAGAAAAAGTGAGCTTTAATGTCCATGCTCTCCTACATTTGCCGAGGTGTGTATGTATATAAAGTTAGCCCAGGATTCATCCCATAAAAAAACGATGGCAAAACTAAACTATCACGACAGTTTTTCATCCCAGAATATTACTATCAGCCCAGAAATTTTACCATCCCAGAATATTTCATACCATGAAAAAGTATTATGAGAGAAAACTATCATCCCAGAAAATAAAGTTAGCCCAGCTATCACTATAGTAGCATTCACCATCCGATCACTATCAGCCCGGAAATTTCACACATTCCATAAAAACTATAGCAACTACATAATAACTAAAGTACTAACATTATATTAATGGGACGACAGAAATCATAGGATTTACTAAAAAAATTATTAAATTAAACGAACTTATTCTACCTATCCGATCAAACATCCCAATCGATAAAAGAGTCGAACAAGGACGAATTTCTTTTAGATGCGGCACAATACGATCTTCATACAGGACCAGTTTCATGAAACTTCTATGCGTCCAAGCGGCGCAATTGATTTTCAAATTCCGAAAATCATTAAATTATTCAAGTTTTTCATGCTCAATCACTCCCACCGCCCATTCTGTAAAAGTGTCGGATTAAGACGAATGCATTTTAGATGCGGGACTTTAACATCTTCATACAAGATCAGTTTCATGAAACTTCTATGCGTCCAAGTGGCGCAATTGATTTTCAAATTTCGCAAATCATTAAATTATTCAATTTTTTGATGCTCAATCACTCCCACCGCCCATTCTATAAAAGTGTCGGATTAGGACGAATGCATTTTAGATGCGGGACATTAACATCTTAATACAAGATCAGTTTCATGAAACTTCTATGCATCCAAGCGGCGCAATTGAATTTTAAATTCCGAAAATCATTAAATTAATCAATTTTTTGATGATCAGTCACTCCCACCGCCTATTCTATAAAAGTGTCGGATTAGGACGAATGCATTTTAGATGCGAGACACTAATATCACAGGATCAGTTTCATGAAACTTCTATGCGTCCAAGCGGCGCAATTGAATTTCAAATTTCGAAAATCATTAAATTATTAAATTTTTTGATGCTCAATCACTCCCACCGCCCATTCTGTAAAAGTGTCGGATTAGGACGAATGCATTTTAGATGCGGGACTTTAATATCTTCATACAGGATCAGTTTCATGAAACTTCTATGCGTCCAAGCGGCGCAATTGATTTTCAAATTCCGAAAATCATTAAATTATTCAATTGTTTGATGCTCAATCACTCCCACCGCCCATTCTATAAAAGTGTCGGATTAAGACGAATGCATTTTAGATGCGGGACATTAACATCTTCATACATGATCAGTTTCATGAAACTTCTATGCGTCCAAGCGGCGCAATTGACTGGTGGCTTCAGACAGCGACAAGGATCTGGCGAACCTCGTACTACGATCTGGCCTTACCTCGATGTCGAACTCAGTTGGTCGACAGTTAGAAGACGACTTTGAGAAGTTAATCTCACTGCATACAGAACAGTAAACGGGCCGAAAATGACCGCAGCTCATCGACGAGCCCGTCGTGAGTTCGCTCGAGAGAAGAATGGAGAACAGTCCTATTCTCTGACGAGTGCAGGATATGTTTATATGGCACCGATGGACGCTAAAGAGTATATAGAGACAAGAAGAGCGATATGCACAATGTTGCATTGAATAACGTGTCTCGTATGACGGCGGATCGCGCATGTTTTGGGGAGGCATATCATTTAAGGAAAAGACAGATCTTGTATTCATCACACGAGCAACTACTGGCTGTCGATCAAGAGGAATGAATTCTCAGCGTTACATTGAGGAAGTACTCGAGGAGTACGTCGTACCTTTTTCCGGGTTTATTGGTGAAAATTTTCTGTTTATGCAGGATAATGCGAGACCGCATACGGCTGGTGTAGTATACCAGTACCTTCAAGAGGTGGATGTGCCAGTTATGAAGTGGGACGAGTTGAAAAGAAGGGTTCAAGCCAGAGATGTTGCTCCAACGAGTCTCCAGGAGTTGCAACAGGTGATCGTAGAGGAATGGGAGGCGATACCTCAAGATTTTGTGAAAACTTTGGTGAAATCATTCCAGCATCGAATGGAAGCTGTTATTCGGGCCAGGGGAAAGAAATCTTCTTATTAATAAAACTGTTTTTTTTCTTTGTTTATTTCCATGTTTCAATTCGATTTTTACCCCTTTTTTCATGCTGACAAATTCACAAAAACGTGGAGTGATTGAGCATTAAAAAATTGATTAATTTAATGATTTTCGAAATTTAAAATTCAATTGCGCCGCTTGGACGCATAGAAGTTTCATGTAACTGATCCTGTATGGAGATATTAGTGTCTTGCATCTAAAATGCATTCGTCCTAATTCGACACTTCTATAGAATGGGCGGTGGGAGTGATTGAGCATCAAAAAATTGATTAATTTAATGATTTGCGAAATTTGAAAATCAATTGCGCCGCTTGGACGCATAGAAGTTTCATGAAACTGATCCTGTATGAAGGTATTAAAGTCCCGCATCTAAAATGCATTCGTCCCAATCCGACACTTTTATAGAATGGGCGGTGGGAGTGATTGAGCATCAAAAAATTTAATAATTTAATGATTTTCGAAATTTGAAATTCAATTGCGCCGCTTGGACGCATAGAAGTTTCATGAAACTGATCCTGTATGAAGATGTTAATGTCCCGCATCTAAAATGCATTCGTCCTAGTCCGATACTTTTATAGAATGGGCAGTGGGAGTGATTGATCATCAAAAAATTGATTAATTTAATGATTTTCGGAATTTAAAATTCAATTGCGCCGCTTGGAGGCATAGAAGTTTCATGTAACTGAATCTGTATGAAGATATTAGTGTCTCGCATCTAAAATGCATTCGTCCTAATCCGACACTTCTATAGAATGGGCGGTGGGAGTGATTTAGCATCAAAAAGTTGATTAATTTAATGATTTGCGAAATTTGAAAATCAATTGCGCCGCTTGGACGCATAGAAGTTTCATGAAACTGATCCTGTATGAAGATGTTAATGTCCCGCATCTAAAATGCATTCGTCCTAATCCGATACTTTTATAGAATGGGCAGTGGGAGTGATTGATCATCAAAAAATTGATTAGTTTAATGATTTTCGGAATTTAAAATTCAATTGCGCCGCTTGGACGCATAGAAGTTTCATGTAACTGATCCTGTATGAAGATATTAGTGTCTCGCATCTAAAATGCATTCGTCCTAATCCGACACTTTTATAGAATGGGCAGTGGGAGTGATTGATCATCAAAAAATTGATTAATTTAATGATTTTCGAAATTTAAAATACAATTGCACCACTTGGACGCATAGAAATTTCATGATACTGATCCAGTATGAAGATATTAAAGTCCCGCATTTAAAACCATTCGTCCTAATCCGACACTTTTACAGAACGGGCTGTGGAAGCGATTGAGCATCAAGAAATTTAGTAATTTATTGATTTTCGGAACTTTATATTTAATTTCGCTGCTTAAAACAACAATCTTTTGCTGAAATTATTGTATCGAAATATTTTGGTTTATTTTAGATTTCTATTGTTATGTCATGATAGAATAATATGTATAACAAAATATCATGATAGTTTTGTTAGTATTGCCTCAAGCGTATATTTGATTTTTATGGGATGAAAGTCTGGGATAACTTTTTTTTACCGAGGTGTGTGACACAATTTGGATCATTAGATTCGTTTTCCGCCTACAAATTTGAAAACTTCATGCAGTTTTTGAAACGAATTATTAGAAAACCAAATAAAATACTACAACAACTATACAGACGAATAGAAGAAATCAAAGTGCCTAACACAAGTTCTAAGCTAACAAAATTTAATAAATTTCATATTTCGAATGAAATTGGAAATGATTCTTATTGTCTGACAACCAATAGAAAAATAGTTAAGGTTATTGGATTTGGCTCGCTTGCAGGAGAAAAAACTGTTATTGGGCATGCTTTCAATGAAAATTCAAACTATTTTAATGAACCGGTTAATTCATCAATTCTTGGAGTAGTACTAGGCCGCAGTATTCAATCAGACCTACAAACCTTTTATATGAAAGAAACATTATATAAATATTTTTGTGTACCAGTAGATGAGGGATATATTCTAATACCAATTTTGCACCATTCGTT
Source organism: Nephrotoma flavescens (assembly GCA_932526605.1). NCBI lineage: Eukaryota > Metazoa > Arthropoda > Insecta > Diptera > Tipulidae > Nephrotoma > Nephrotoma flavescens. Next base: position 225,587,266 of record OW052222.1, on the reverse strand, counting down.
TATCAAATTTTTGCATTCAATTTGAATATTATATTTCCAGATAACCTGAGCCAGCAATTAAGTAAAAATGGTCAATAAAAATACAAACAGTACATAAAATATTTAAAAAATGTAAACACTTATAGATTATTTAATCTTAAAATCATGATTGTTTTTAGAACAATAAATAATTAATTAATTAAGATTTCTCAAATATTCTGATGATGCCAATGATGGCGAAATATTAATAAAAGTATAATTAAAACAGAAGCTGAGCAAAGTGTTATATATTTTTACATAAATTACTAAAATTAAAACAAACATCAGCAATTTACAACAAAACAAGTTAAGATTAGAAAAATCAATAATTAAATTAAATTATAATTAGCTAACAATAAATTTCTATTCATTTCCTTAGATGCCGGCGGTGGCGTACTGGGCAAACAAAATTTCGAAAAAGAAATAAGGGTATGCATTCAACATGCACACAACCGATTTTTTAAAAATAAAAAATAGTTAAAATGAAGTTGTTAATATAAAATATATTTCGTATATAAAATGGATTACCTATCTAAATCCACTATAGTACCTTGAATTTACTGATAATATTTAAAAGAAATTAATTTTAATTAAAATATAATTGATTTAATACATTTGTTTTGTTTTATTTAATGAAAGAATAAACCTAGTTTTTAAAAATACTCTAAAAATGCTTACGCTTTAGTACTTTTAAACAACTATAAAAAACTACTTTTACAGTAGTGCCTTAAGAAGTAGTTTTAAAGTACTTTTTATATATGGAATAGGCGAATAGTGTAAAAGATGCAGCATGATTTCTTAGGTTATAAGAGTAAAAGAGAAACCACTATAATTTTTTTTTATAAAACTGATGAATTTTTTTCCCGACGTCCTATCTTTTTTCACAAGAAAAGAAGTACTTTTTTTCACTACTTTTGCACTAGTTCTGGAAGTACTTCTACGTTTGTTGGGATAGTTCTCACGAGGGACATTTCAACTGAATATTTTAAACTTTGGACATATCGCCTCTCGCAACGAAAGAAGAAATACGAGTATCGCTTAGAAGTTTTGTGATTATAACGAATTATTAAAGAATTATTTATGAAGGACCATGGAACATATAAGTTTTTCCAATTAAGAGGGCTATTGAAAGAACGACTATTGATTGTGAATCACAAGAAGATGACATATTAAAAAAGTATTATTTTATTTTACTGGATTAAAACCTAACGCCGTTTTGCTATAATTTTAATAAGATCCCACGTTTTGACGGTGTATTCCGCGTCATTCTCAAGGGTTACCTTTAATCCATAGTAAACTAAAAAATTACTTTAATAAGAAATGCTTATTAAATGAAAACTAAAATATTTTAGATATTTACCACTGAAGAGTACTTTTTTTTAAGAAACTATAAAAAAAAGTTGCCACCGCTGTTATTGCAAGCTAGTTCAATAGTATTAAAATTATTTTAATTAAGAGCGTAAACTTAAACTTGGGAAGTTTCATTGACAAACGAAACAACAGAATTGGGTTTGAATGCTGTAGTTTTAGAGCCATAAAGTACGCAAAGTATATATGCAAAAAAGATATTGATGTACTTTTAAATCATCACGAATAAAGAAGGCTTGCATGATAACGACAAGAGAAATGCCATGATCAACTCTCATAATATCGCGCATCAGCGACTTTTAATCTCAAAGAGAGTTGGGAGAGAAAACGACGGAGAGAATATAAATATTCCGACAGCAATGAGTTGCTACATGACTAAAATTTACAAATAGACAACGTTACGAAAAATGGTTTCAATTTAAAATTATTTAAATTTAATTTAATTTAACGTTCCTTATAAGAAAGTCCTGAGAGTTGTTGAAGTTACAGCAGCCTTTATAGATCTTCGTTTTTGAGTTCGTTCTGTTGAATTCGTCTATGTTGCTGCAAACGATTTATCACCAAATTTGAATAATGTCTGTCTTCATTCATATCGTTTTACACCACAAGTAGCAAAAAAGCTCAAAATTTTGTGAATGAAATACTTCATGAAACTGCAGGCCTAACTAAACAGATATTACCATATACCATATCATTCACCAGTTATCATCAATGGGTCATTTTTCATTACAAAAAAAACGAAATAAAAATTGAATTATTTAAATAAAATGAGGTTCGTCGCTTATTTGTGAATTTTCAAAAAATACTATCTTTTTCAAAGATTTGTACCTAAAGTGGAAGACATAACGTTAAAATCAATACAATCTTTTGGTTCGTTCATAACTCGGCAACAATAAAATGCAGAACGTCAATTAATAGGGAATATACTATTGGAAATTAAAAAAAATTATAAATCCAAAATATCATTGAGGATTGGTCACTGGTTGGTTTCATTTGGACGACCCTATGAATCGATTTTTTGCGAAAACTCGTTAAAAAATCATCGTTCCATCAGATTCAGACTGTTGTGGTCTGAAATTTTGACCAATAGCACTAATTTTATAAATCCAACAATCGGAATAGTTTGGTCAACGGTCATTGAAAACTGATCACTAGATGTTTTTGTTTGGTTATCACGACGTAACGATGTATTGGTGAGTTTGGTTCTGGAAATTTAAACAATACTAATAAATTAATAAATCCAACGTTTGTTCAACTGTCGTTGAGGAAAATTCGAAAGAACTCATTTTCCATCATATTCGAACTGTTGGGATCAATTAAATTTTCACATGATTCGCGTAGTATTCGGGTCTGGAAAGTTAGCCAATGCTACTAATTTTATATATCCATTGTTTGGGAAAGGTTGCTCATATGCCGTTCAGTATTGATTCCTATTAGCTTTCAATTGATCAATCTTACATATCGATTTATTGCGAAAATTTTATTTATGACCAAACGATAACAACTATTGATCAATCCTCAATAATACCGTTAACCAGACGATTCCGATAGATAGATTTATACAATTGTTAGTATTGTTCATCTTTCCAGACCCGAACACTTCAAATGCGGAAAAGATAAGTTTTTAAGGAACTTTCGCAATAATCCGTTACGTAAAGTTGACCAACCCAAAACGACTAGTGGCCAATCCTCAATGACAGTTAACAAAACGATTCCGATTTTTGGATTTATAAAATTTCGCGTATTAGTCAACTCGAGACCCGAGCACTTCGAATTATGCCGAAAGAAGAATTTTTAACTAATTTTCACTATAGATCGATTCGTAGGGAGGACCAAATAAAAACAACTCACTATACGATTCTGATCGCTGGATTTGTGATAATATTAGAATAATCCAGAGTAAAATATTTCATGAACATAGTCATGAACAACCAAAAAATTGAATTAATTTTAACTTTATGTTTTCCAGTGGAATGGAATTTGTTGATAATTTTGTATCGGCTCATTGTTGCCCAAACGCAAAAATGTCTTGAAAATGGTATGGTTTTCTAGAAATGATGTGCTATCCGGGATATTTGTTTTGTTTAAATATTTTCATTATTCATTTACCGTTTAATCGTATGTGACTAAACCATGAAATCTAGTGACCAATCCTGACCAAACGTGTTCAACCATAATTTTTACCAAAATCTTTGGATGATTTGCTAAACAGGTATGGAGTTGATTGTAAGGTGAGTTGCAGAAAAACAACATCCAGCTTTGTTCGGCCTTTTACAAGTCTTGGAAAGATTTACGTTCTTCTAACTGTATCGACAAGAGTCACCAAAAATACCCTCCATTTTAATTTATACATAATAATGTGAACAACAGACTCAATCCTCAAACTAACGAAGAAAATATTGGTGAGAATCTGTGGATATCTCTATTGTAAGTTTAACAAAAAAAATAAGTAGCGTTCCGAGCTGTCGGAAACCATAGGTCAAAAGTTGCGGACATCTTCGGGATCGTAGGCACACAATGTTTAATATCGAAATTAAAATAAAGCTTAGAATTGTCAAATACACAGCAAACTTTATTTGATAATAGTTTCAGTCGATATGCATTTCTTTTTGATTCTCAAGTATTTTCTCTGAGTATTATCTGTGTACAAACCAACACATACTTAGAAGATATATATTGGATTTGTATATGTGCTATTAAGAATGATGAAGAACGGTACAAATAAAAAGGTAAAAGAAAATGGTGGGAGACAATTGAAGCATTCCGTTATGAAAATTAATATAAACCAACGAACATTCGAATTAACAATGTCAGCTTTGTCGATTTAAAGGATGTATTCATTCCCAAACTAAATTTCCAAACAACCACATGTTTGCGTTATAAATTGTCGTTCGCACAATAATTCGCGACATCACATACAAAATGAATGAAACGAGTAACGATATGTCTGTTGGTTTTGCTGTATGTCTCCCGCACATATGTATTTCAATGGGAACATAAATTAAAAACATCCCCCCTATTATATATATACGTATACAAATAATAATGTAAATGTATACATAAAGTTACCTGTTAGCGTATGTGAGTATATTATGTGTGCAAAAAAATGTGCACGCAAATAATTAAAATACCAAAATGTAAATTTAATTAAAACATTATTAAAATAATATCAACATATCTTTTTATGTTGCTGCATAACAACATAAACGTAAAAAAACCGTAATACCTGTTGGATACCCCTTAAAGCAACAAATATTTTATAACGGTATGTAAGTAACAAAAATAATATAAAAAACAACTTACCGTTAAGCTTCGTGACGATGCGCTCGAGATATGTAATTCCTTTTAACACATGCACACACACACACTTTATAAACTTATATCACTTTTTTCACTTTACCGTATGTAAAACGCAAACACTTTTAAATTCACTCGCGACTATTTAACAAAACTTCTAGAAGGAAACCCGAAAACAAAACGGTAAAAAGCACACTAAATCGCACCAAACGAAATTTACGTAACTTTAACTAAACCGAATATTTTTATTCAAATTGATCACCAAGCAAAACAAAAGAACGATTTTACCGGGAAATTTTAGAAAATGATTTTAAATAAATTTTCTTTTTTTGCGTACGAAACCGAACTGAATTTATATTTACTAAATTTTGTATGATCAACCGTAAAAGACAAAATTTTACAGAATACTGATTTGTATGCCACATGTTTTTCACATTTATGTTTGTATATGTGTGTGTGTGATATCAAATATACACGAATAAAAAAATAAAAAAAAAAAATTAAGCTTTATCAAAATATCATGAGCTTTGAGAAAATAAATTTGTATTTTTGTGTAATGCTTTTTATTTATTTTGGTTGTTATTATTGCTGTTGTTGTTGTCAAGGTTGTTGCAAATAATACTTTCATAACTACATACATGTACCGCACATAGAGAATAATTGTTTTATTATTATTGTGAATGAGAGTATTCTACAAGATGGTAATGATGATGATGGAAAATTTTAATCTTCAGACATTTATTAACAACAATATTTTTCAAATTCTAGTTTTACTAACACAAAGCTGGATAAAAATGTTAAATTATTTTAAAATTATTATACGGAAAATTTTAAATTAATTTTTCGTTTTTTTCGTCTTTTCACGCAAGACAGCATAAAGTATTTTACTTGCAGTTTAGATTTATATTTTCAAATTTTGCCATTTCAACTTTTTAATAATTTTTGATATATGAAAAATGCTATACACATAAAAAAAAATATGACACACAAATTTATTATGCAAAAATATTATTTTATTATATATTTAATAAAATAACATTTTGTTATTGTATTTTAAATCATAGAAATTGAATTTGGTACGGACATTTCGTATTTAGTTATGATAGTTTATGCTTTTACGTAATTTATGTTTTTATAATCAAAATGAATGCGAATTGTAGACAGTTAATTAAAAATTATCATACACTGACGCCTTCACGTTGGGACGCCAACCAAGCCTTAAGCAGGATCTCCCGAAGGTCAACAGGCTCTTTATAATCGTTTATTATCATAAAATTCTAAGATCATTCAAGTCGCTTCATTAATGAGCACTTGAAGCACAATCCAATGAAAATGGTAGTAGAATTTTTTGCAAATTATTTACAAATTTGTTACACAATTCATGTGTGGGGTGGCACTAGATAAAGGTACCCCACACTTTTTGTATTTCTGTTAATATTGTACCGTACCGCGAGGATGTTACTGGAATTTCTTACAAATTATATACAACATATTGGAATAGTTGAACCCCAAAAATTTACCCCTAAGGGGTGCAATTCTTTAAAAACCATAATTATTGGCATAGCTGAACCCCCAGAAAACTTCTCCAATAGGAGCAACCATTTAAAATCACTGTATCTCACTAGTGGGCGATCATAACATTTTTTTACAAAATTAAGTACAATTTACTGGAATAGTTCAATCCCAAAAATCTGCCCTAAAAAGTAAAGAAATCATATATTTTTCTGTAACGGTTATATACTTGATATAAATGAATAAACTATCCTCAATTAAGATGAAACAGATCACTGTGTAGAAGAAATAGTACCCTTAAATTTAATTCAATAACTCACATCCACACCGGTGTGAAGTTCTTGGACACAAGTTTTTGGACAAAAATTTATTCGAGTGTTCTTTGTGAAGTTTTTGGACACAATTTTATTTCGTGGACAAGAATTTATGGAAGTGTACAATTTTAACAGTGTATTTATTTTATATTAAAATAATTCGAAAAAATTGTTTGACATTAAAAAATCTAAAATGCTCATTATTATAAATTTTTAACTAAATCACATACCATACTGTATAAAATAAAAACCAAATAGTAAAAATCTCAGAGATTGACTCGCATAGTGGCTATATACGTTTGAAAGGATACATTGGTCATCATATCGAGATTATGGCTTACTGATTTGAATAGCTCAATACATATACCCTTTCGAACGTATATAGTCAGTATGTGAGCCAATCTCTGAGATTTTAGCTATTTGTCTTAAAGTAGTAGAACATCCGTGGATATGCAGACTCACTGTATTGGCGAAACTTTAAAAATTCGATTCACGAGCCTTGATCATCATATCGAGATATTGCTTACTGATTTAAATAGCATAATGTATCCCCTTCTGAACGTATATAGTCATTTTCACTATTTGGTTTATCATTTTATACAGTATGGTATGTGATTTACTTAAAAATTTATAATAATGATCATTTTAGATTTTTTAATGTCAAACAATTTCGTTTAATTTTTTCAATATTTTTCAATATTTCTTTTTCAAATTTTTTAATATAGAATAAATACACTGTAAAAATTGCACACTTCCATAAATTTTTGTACAAAAAATAAAATAGTGTCCAGAAACTTCACAAAGAACACGCGCATAAATTTTTGTCCAAAAACTTTTGTCCAAGAACTTCACACCGGTCACATCCAAAAGTGTTGAGCGTCTACGCGTAATTCGGAATTGTCGACTTGTTGGTGTTGAATATAATGTAGACAATTCATCTTGGTATACACAACGCCGACAGTTCGTAGAGTACGTAGAATTTTCGTAGACAATGTACACAATCAAGTCACAGTTTTTTAGTTCAAATTGCGAATTTCCAAAATTATGAAAGTTGTAATTCAATTTTTACAAATCAAATAAGTGAGATCATCTTCGATCTGACTACAATTGCCCATTTCGGGAGAACCAAAAAAAAAGATCAAATTTTGTTTGGCCGGCGTTAGAATTACTTTATTCATTTTGATTGGTTTATTTATGGAAAATAAACCAATTATTTTACTCGGTCAAGAAAATATTTTGTTGCCAGGGAAACGGACTAACCTAGCAAATGTGTTCTGAATAAAACAACAAACAACAAATAAAATTTTCAATTTAACCTAAAAAAAATTGGGCAAACATATTTTATTGCAAATTGGTGTCTTGTTTTGCTAAAATTACAAAGTTTTTGAAAGCAATTGGCTTATTGTTTCATTTTAAATACATGTATGATGTAATTATTTACAAAACTTACAGACAATAAAACATCTGCACCCTAATGACGGCCAAGAACGGTAGGCGTAAAATAAAATAATTGCTTGACCAATTTTTTTGTACATCAGTTGCAGGGTTGTACCGGTGTAATAAAAACAAAAGGTCTTCCAACAAAATATTTATATTAAAGATAGAACTGCTATAAAACAATAAAAAACAAAAAAAAATTAAATAATAAGTGTTTAATTTATTCCATACCCAAGTATAACAAGACGAAACTCAAAATTGAGCTATCGTATTTGCCTTCGAAATATTAGAGAAAAGTCGAAGAATTTATACTTTAGTAGTGGTGCGTATATGTATACTGTGTTGTTACTACTGTATACTGTGTTACCACAATTTTTCTATCTTAGTAATGTGTATAGCATGTACATGGTTTGTTTTTATTTTGCATGTTCACGACATGAGTTTGATAATTTTATAAAAGAGATTTTGTTAAAAAAATTTAAAGATGTGAGTTAATTTAAATAAAATTACATCAAAATATATTTTATATCTATTCGAAAACTGTTTTCATAAATTAATTAATTTCTAATTCAGTTTTACATTTTTAGGTAAAAAACAAATGTGAAAATATTAAACGATGTGCAATAATCATAGTAGCTATTTGGGAAACTGTTTAAACTATTAAAGTATACTTTACTTTGTGTAATAATAAAAAATAATTAAAAATTAACTAAAATATAATTTAGATTCGTATATATGTATATATGGATTTATATTTTTATACCTACCGCAAATTTAATAAAATAAAAATATTCATTTTAAACCTAAATTTTTATTTTCCTCTGTAACATTTGGATGCCGCCATCTTTTTCTTCTAACATTTTCAGATATAGCCTTTTACATTCATACACAACTTTAAAATGAAGCAATAAGCCAATTGCTTTCAAAACTTTGGTAATTTTGGCAAACAAGACTCCAATTTGCAATAAAATATTTTTGCCCAATTTTTTTTCCAGAACTGGAGATTAATTTATTGCTTCATATACGTTCAACTTTCAAAAAAAAAACTAAAACTTAACGTTAAAAGTGTTATGTATGGAAAACGTCTCATCTGAAGAGATTTGTAAGCGGTAATAACTTGAAAAAAAATACATAAAAAAACTTTTTAATTTACCACATTTTTCTAATGCACTAAAAAGAAGAAAATATTTTTATTATGGGCATACGAGTATAACGGTTGTGAAATTTGTCCCAAAAAAATCCCGTGTACATATACAAATCCAATAAGAAATTTTTAATGCAGAACATGTATTAGTTATTACACTGTTAAACAAAAATGTTTGCGAAATAACTATATTATATTAGAAAGAGACCGAAATAGGGAGAAAAAGTTAAAAAATAAGCTTGAGAAAACAAAATATAACACATTGTCATTTAATTAAGTTCAATAAATTAATTTAAAACTATATAGAATTTAAACATTAAGTTTAAACTAAACATTATTTACTATATAGATATTATTTAAAAATTATAACCAAAAATGAATGATGAAAAAGTAAACAAAATGAATTCGTGTAAGAATACAAAATATAACTCAAAACAGGAGCTGATATGCGTGGATTTCATTGCAATAAATATTTTAAAAAATAAATCGTAGTCTGTCGGAAAATTCGACTACGATGAAATGATAGCCTTAGGGTAACCGGAAAATTTCACTTCGTCCAAATGATAGCTTTAGGTTAGCACAATCAAAAATTTTAAGAGCCATTTCCATATCTAGGGGAGAGGTATCATTTTAGATTTGCGTCGATTAGATTTGCGAGAACAGAAAATGATTCATATCCTCTAGATATAGAAATGGCTCTTGATTTATTTGATTGTGCTAACCGAAAGCTAACATTTGGACGAAGTGAAATTTTCCGACAAACTCTGCGATATTCAGAATTGAGTAATACAATATTTAAACTAGAACTACTCATACCTAACGAATTGACTTAATTTACCAGAACAAAGAAGTATCCCGTTTTTTGGAAATGTCCTTTACCTCACTTGATTGTCTTCTCTGTAACGATATCCTCTTATCGTGTAATTTCCACATAATGGCTTTGTAAACAAATTTTGTATTCCCGGCATTTAGATATATTGAAATATTATCTTTTGTAAAACTACTCACAAATGAGGAAAAATAGAAATGATTTTCCGGGATATTATGAAGAATGAAAAATAATTTTTTTGAGTTTATTTTCATACTGTTAAAGTTAGCCGAAAGTTTCCAGCCAAAAGATAATGCAGATAGTGTCTTGAATACAGCAAAAATCAGTCATGAACTCGAATTTAGGAGAATTTAGGATCGGGTTACATCATTCGGGTTAAGGAGAAATTATTTCAGTTTATAGGAATTTAAAAATCGATAGGAGCGAGAGTTTAAAAATAGTCAAGACACTATCTGCATTATCTTTTGGTTGGAAACTATCGGCTAAGTTTCGGGAAACTATCGGGATAACATTTTTTGGTATTTTAAGAACATTTTACTAGCTTAGAACCTTCCTGTACCTGATTTATGATTAAAGTGTATGTGTCCCGAGTGAACACTGACGTATTTGCCTAATAAATATCTAGTTGTAAGGACGACTATTGACATGCTTTACGTCTACATGTTATTAGTCATTCTTACAACTAGACATTTACTAAACAAATACATCCAGTGTTCACTCGGGTGTGTGATAAAATAAATTAGAAAATTATAGTTTTTTATTAAACTTTGCTTCTAAATATTTTTCAGTCGTCTCGATATTAAATCTTGTACGAGATATACAGGATATACGAGAGATTTTCACAAGAGTTGACAAATATAAGATGCTTGTATCAAAGCCCTAAATTTTCACATTAAGTACATCAAGAACTTATTTTTTTTATAAAGAATTGATTTACGGAACTTTTACTTTTTTTAATATTAATAGCAATTTCATATATGATATCAATTTTCTTGGTGCTAGTTTTAAGTATAAATGCCCAGATAATTCTATATGCTCAGAAAAAAATTATTTTCTACTTTTTAGTACATTAGAAAACGTGGTGTTTTAAAAAGTTTTTTTTTTATATATTTATTTTATTTTACTCTTTTTAGTTGTACGAATTTTGAATCTTATTATCAATTCAAACAATTTTTTAAAATAGATTTCATTCAAGAAATACTTTCCTAGAAAAATTCGAAGACTGTAGACTGGATGTCGAAATTCGACAAGAAATGGAATCCCGGAGGCAATCCTCAAAAGAGACCTTCTTACAATTCTATCAGCACGTCTGGAGTTTGACATTCCAATGACACACACCTTATCTAGAGGACTTTCTCATTGAAGTGTTAATGTGCAATATGAATCCTCAATTACAATATCAGCTCACTGATCGCTACTTCACGAACATCAACGATTTAATTAAAAGCCGTCTTGCCCCTGGTCTCGCCTCAAAGTTAGCCCACAACCCAAACCATTGAGTTGCATTACCAAGACGACGATTATGAATCCGCGGAGACTAAACCTTCGGCTTACGGATAACCGAATCTTGCGGCAATGCATCATCATAAAAGGAGAGATCCGAACATGTCTACAATGCAACAACCATCAATATTAAAACGACAAGTTAAATTTGTTGCTAAAAATCACATTTTGTTTGCAGAAAATCAATACGGGTGATGAAAAGTGGATTTTGTACGATAGTTCTAAACGCATAAAACAATGGGTTGATCCAGGCCAGCCATCAATATCAGTTGCAAAAATTTATATTCATGCCAAGAAAGTATTACTGTGTGTGGGATTGGAAAGGCATCATTTACTACTAGCTTTATTTTGGAGCTTCATTTAACATGGCTATAAGCATCTGTTTTGGCTCAAATATTTGTGTCGTTTTTATCGTTGCAAATTAGAAGCCTGAGAAATGAGAAAACCAATTTTTACAAGCCTCTCTTGAGGTCGATTTTACACCACCAAGAGCGCTTGCCAAGGAGAAAAAGAGGTAATAGTCGCTTTGGAGTCAGGTCTGGTGGATACATAATTGTTGCCTTCAATCGGCACAGTTGCTGGCAGTATATGATCGAATTGAGCGTTTGACCATTAGACAGCAGCTCATAGAAGATGTTTGCCTTCCATTCCTATCAAACATACAGCAAACTCTTCCTGGACACCAATCCTTGTTTGGCCGTCATTTGGTCCGCTTTGCCGGCCTTCGAATATGATCGTTTCCGCTTGATATTGTTATATGTGATCCAATTATCGTAGTCAGTTACCACCCACTTTAGAAATGGCTCGATTTCTTTGCGTTTGGTCAAGGATTCGCAGATGGAATCACGGCTCATCAAGTTTGTTTGCGTCAAATTTTTTGCAAATGGTTTAAAACTGTTTTGTGGTCGAGCTTTAACTTCTGGGCGATGCTACGAAAGCTGGCATGCCGGTCGACTTCGATAATTTTCTGTATTTATCGACATTTTCGACGATATGCATTCCAGTGCGTGGATCATCTTTGATATCGAAATTACCGGAACAGCATCAACGAAACCAAAATTGCGCATAATTGACTACTATCACAGTTACAGGACCATAGATACCATTCACAATTCCATCCTTGACACGCTATAACTCACAACTGAATCCACTAATCGAAACCAAGATGAAAGAATATTTTTAGTGTATGAATCCCCCTTTCCAAAAAGTATAAGTATCACGATATGTCGCCATCTAGCGAAAAAATAATGAATTTATTTTCTCCAACCCATTATTTGTTCCAATAAATGAAAAGAGTATATATGGAAAACGTAGAAGTCACATAGAAACGGCCACTTCAAAAGGGACCTTCAATTTATGGGAAAAGCTTAAGTCCGCAATTTCAAACCGATCAGCCAATCCGTACGACAGACTCATAGAGAGCCTTTTTAAGAGCAAATTTTCGACCATCGTCGATAAAACAAATGATACAACTGTAAAAATTTCAAGGTCAAAAATTCCTTCTCGGTCGTAGTCTTCCACGTTTCGTCGGCGCGTTCTAATTTTTGATCCATTGTGAGCAAACGCGGTGCCCACTTCGAACACAGTTTTCTCATGGACAAGTGTTCGTGCAAAATATGACCAACACGTTCCATTGATACTTACAATGTCAGCCTCATTTGATCGTTCAGAGCGTGATGCATCATCGGCGGTCGTACCACCACGTTTAAGTTCAGCATATACCAGTCAATGATGGTTGATTTTCCTGCTGGGAGTCAGGATAACACTTATCAAGCCACAGCTTGCGCTCGTGGACACACACGTGAAGTTTGTCCTAAATTTGTCTTAAATTTTGTTTTTTGGAATTTTAGGAGGAAGTTAGGACAAACTTCACGGGTATAAAATCGGCCATTTGGCATTACGTTGGTTAATGTCTCAGATAGAGCTCTAGGAAAACTAGCCAGATGGAGTTTGAAACTTCAGTCTTATAACTTTGAAATTGATCATCAAAAGGGTTGGGAAAACACTGTGGCGGATTCTCTATACAGAGGTTTTTGTGAAGCGCTTAACACCGACGAATTGTTAGATGGGGTGAAACCTTTTAATATCGGTATTGTCACCGACTTTAATTCCTACTTGTGCTTAATCGTCGAATTGAAAGAAACTGACCCAAATTTCGAGATTCTAGAGGATAAACTACGATCGTTGCATATTGATTTGACTTTGGAGGCTTTCTTAACTACTAGCAACTATATTGTGTTACTAATAGTAAAATTCTGATATGTCTCTCCTGTGGATCCAAAAGACTTTAGAACGATTACAGCATCAGTTTTATTGGCTAAATATAGCGTTAGACGTTAAGAAGTTTGTTGTTCAATGTAGCAAATGTAAAATGAATAAGCTTGCGAATCAACTGTTCAAGCCACGTATGGAAAACTTATCAGAATCCAGAATTTAGTACAACAGCCCACATCGATCAAACTTGATCAAAATTCTACGAAAAACCTTTCTGCGGAAGGAATAGGTACCCTTAAGCTTATTACAACAGCCCAACTTACATGTTAGACAAAAACTAAGTTTTTCCCCCATCTCACAAATGTCCGAAAACGAGAGTTTCTCATCGGCAATAATTTTATACATACAAAACAGCTCTCTGCGCACTACGCCTACAACGACTGATTTCAACGATCGTGATGCAACATCACATAACATGGTCCAACATCTTGCAACAGTAGCCCATCCGGAAGACTCCTGAATCACCCCATTATTCAGAAATCAGAACTCCTTCTAATCATTTCTTTGCATTTGAAACCCAAAACTTGATCAAAATCGTTCAAGCCAAACAAAATCGTCCAAAGCTAACACGACACAACTTAGTGGAATATCAAACAATAGGCATCAATAAGATGAAACAGTAAGCAAGATGGTGCAACATTACACAACATGATGCAATATATGACTAAACATGATGCAACAACCCACAAAGTACACAACATGATGGCCTTTCCTTGGAATCCTAAATGAATTATCATGAAATAAGACGTCCTTGTTATAGTGTCTCATATATTCGAAAAGCTTGTCCCGCTAAAGGTTATCAAAATCATCCAAGCAATTATTACCCATTGCAATCCCTCTTGGTATTCGAAAACGATCCTCTAGCAATTCTTATAAAACTTATGCGAGCCGTAAAAATTAAAGAAAGAGACTTGGAGCCCAACATTTGATCATCTGAAAGAACATTCCCGAAATATGGGGCAATCGCAATCAATTTCTGGCAAATGAAAACTCTTTCATTTCCTAAGACTACTATTCGAGGCCCGGACCCCACCGGATGACCCTCTAACTAAACCAACTCCTTCAAAATCAGGCCTCATAGCAATCGATTCCTGGTACTCAAAACACCATCCTCAGAAAATTTCATCAAAATCGTTAGAACTGAGAAAAAAATAATAAAAAAAACCAGGACCCTGTTCGAACACCTCATAAATACTCAAAACCCCCTCGTATTAATATATTAAACTAGATTAATACACAAATTACACTAAAATGACCCAAATTGATAAATACTTGCCTAAATTAAGAAAAAATTGAAATTGACTTCCATAAGGGATTATAGCTTCAGATACGGTTTATCAATTTATTTATTACCTAAGCATATTTCGGTACCAATTTTATAATATCGTTAAATAACTCTAAACATTTTTTACCGTTCAGGGATTAATAAACACCCTTTCTCATATGATGGTATAACGAACAATATATCGGTACATAAATTCGTTGAAACATCGTAGTATATCTCTCGCATGCAGCAAAGTGACATATTAGGTATGTTCAAATTTTATTTTATTCGGGTTGCGGTTGTTGTTGTTGTCAACTTGACAAAAACAATAAACCGAAATGAAAAATTTTGATAGCAAGGCAAAGAAAAAAAAATCGAAACCAATTTTTTGTGAGGGTGTGTGTGTGTGTTACTTAATTACGTTACGGTATGTTGAAAGGTTTGATTTTAAGATGTTGATAATTTTATCAACGCAGAGATGGAAAAACCTAAATTGATTTTTAAAAATTATATTTTTTTTTTCGTTATTATTTTTAATGGAAAATATAATGGAGTCTATTTTATTATTATTTATTTCATTTTGTCTCTTGTGTGCTTCATGTCTATAATTTTATTAATGAGATGGTGCGGATGTGCGGGCGATATCATACACCAATTTACCCGCATATCTTTTGGTATGCTCAAAAGTTTATTAAGATGTTGTATTAATTATTCAGGTGGGTTAATTTAGAACAGCTTAACGTGGGGTTATATAAGCCGACATACCTACACGCATCGCTACACGCAGACATATACGCACCACAGGATAATTTAATTAAAATCAATTAACTGAAAAATGAGGTCTACGTCATCCCTATATACATACATAAATATACCGGTAATTTTGTGAATACATTAATTAAAATTGTTTTTTATTAGGTTACAGCTACTCGTATTATATACATTACAATAATATATATACATATATACATAAAATATGTATATTACATAAAAAAAAATAATCTGATAATTTTAATTCAATTTAACAATAAAAATGTTTGTTGTTGTTTTTTTGTATAAACGTCAGATTTTAATTAATTTTAATCATGCTGTACATATTTGTACAAATTATAAACACATACAAACAAAATATTATTATTTATAAAATTATTTATAATTATTATTCAACATTTTAAATATTCTACGTAAATGAGTTGTTAATAGCATGGCAACAACAACAACAAGCTTAATAATTTAATTAATTGACTGCAATTTATTTTATAAATTTGGATGCTGGATGCACCTTGCAGTACACTAGAGTGTATTATACTCGTAATATGTATAGCGAAGTACTCAGCACCAGTATGTTGTCAGAGGTAGTTTCGCCAATTATTTGGTGATTGACGTAATTATTTAACGCGAAACATGAAACAAACTCCAGTTTTGTATCAAATTTGTTTTAAAATAGTTTTACCAGACAATAATACACTAACGAAGTCATTTTGATTGAATTATTTAATCTGTCATCAGGTTTGTAAAAAAATTTGTTTGAATTAAAAATTAATACAAAATTTTTAAAGTACCAATTTAGGAGAAGTCAAAAATTTGGTAGAAGGAAACTTTGACGTAAAACATTTTCGTTTTATCATTTTAACATTATACATTTCTGTTCTGTTTAAATAACTGATTTAGAAAATTTCAATAAAGTAATGCCAAAAAAAACCAAACGAGGTTCAAGCTCTACCTGAACCGCAAATGTTTGTTATAACATAAGGTCAAAAATTAAAAATCACGTATGTCATCGCTAATTACAAGAAGCCGATGGATATCCAAACACTGCAGTTCCTTGCGGAGTTCGTTTGGGCGTGTGATTTTGGAGGCGATGGAAAAGTTTGAAATTGTTTTCAGCGATACACAGTAAACCGTCGATTTAACGGACCCCGATTTAACGGACGCTCGATTTAATGGACGCTCGATTTAATGGACGCTCGATTGAACGGACCCTCAATTTAACGGACCAGTTTTTATTTTCTATTTTTTACCGATTTTGATGGATGGATTCTTGGATTGTTAGATCATTT
Source organism: Nephrotoma flavescens (assembly GCA_932526605.1). Lineage (NCBI taxonomy): Eukaryota > Metazoa > Arthropoda > Insecta > Diptera > Tipulidae > Nephrotoma > Nephrotoma flavescens. Next base: position 225,570,246 of record OW052222.1, on the reverse strand, counting down.
TTGGAAAAAATTCTGGAATACGTCCACCTGTGGCCCTATTCTGGCTTTTCCTGGATATAGGGAATTGGGAAAAATATTTTCATAGCATTTTTGTTAAAACTATATTTTTCTGGCCTACTTAAACAGTATGTTAAGAGCAAAAATTTTCAAAACAAAGAAAATTGGGACAAAATTTTTATAGGGGAAAAAATCTTCCCATTTAACTTTGTTTCGAAAATATTAAGACCAAACTTGTTCCCTCAGTTGGCCAGAAAACTAAAATTTTGTCAAAAATGCTATGAAAATATTTTTCCCAATTCCCTATTCACAGGAAAAGCCAGAATAGTGCCACTATGAAGGAACTCGATTAATTCCTTATCGATTATGATGGAATTGGGTATGTTGGATGGAAATGAGATTCCTAAACGATTTTTGAAGAAATTGTGGAATATGGCCACCACTTCTTAACACCATGAGCCGCTTGCTTCAAGAAAGACACCTGCTTATTATTGAGTTCCGTCCTAGTTTAAATCACCGACATCCGTCCAAGGTGGAATGTCCACAACTTCTTTCAAAATTTATTGAAGAATTTTATTTCCATCCACTGTATTCAATTTCCATTCCATTTGGCCATATTCCAGGACTTCTCCAATAATAAATTAAGAATCCCAATTCTGAAAAAATAGGACTGAAAGCAACCGTTACCTGGGCTAATACAAATTTAAGTGGACCGTACGATAACAGTATTAAAACTGTTCGATCCAAAAATTCGGCCCCAGCACAGCTCACACGGATTTATTGATCGGGATGTAACTTCACACAGACAATTTTACCGGAAATGATAAATTTTGATAAAATAAAACTAATTTGACGAAAATTTGATATCTTTACCGTACAAGCGGATTGGCTTTTCGGAATAAATTATTATACTTGGATTTCTATTCATTGGGAGATCCTGCGAAATTTGAAAGAAAGCTGTGTGCCAGAGTAACATCGGGTGACGGTCGCTTTAACGTAAACACTTTATAGTGTTTCAATTTAACGTGAACATTAAACAGTAGAACTTCAGTTTCAATTCCAGGTTACAAAAAATGCGTGTGAGATATGTCCAAAAAAAAGTACCAAATTTGCTGCATGCAACAAATGTTGCTCAGAAATCTCAAAAAATATAAGGAATGATTTGAAATGTTGTTGTGTTCATAATACTTTTTAACTGTCTAACTAGGAGTTTCCTCGAGTATGCAACTCAAAATTGGAATCCATTTTACGATTTATATATATATTGACCAAATAGAACGGATTTAAAAAAAGATTACAAGATTCTTGGTATACAAATCTATCCCGCATTAAGGCAATATTACACGTCCCTTACTCTAGCAGAACCCATATGGCAGAACATTACAAGATAGTATGGATAATTATAGGCTAATTTTAGGCTAATTAAATGCTCTATTAAAAAATGTTGAGCTCTATCCCTTCCAACTAACACACGAGTTCTGCTAGCTTCAGAAAGAGTTAGCAGAACCCATATCAAAAAACGATTGGAAAATTAAAGGGTAATTTTAGGCTAATTAAATGCCCTATTTAATTTTTTTTAATATGGTCGCTCTAAAAAAAGATAAGGCTACATCACTTAAAAGCTAATATAACCCAAATCAAAAATCGAATATTCGAACGCAAAACAAGATCAATTGACAACAAATAATTTTAGGTTCATTATGGCCCAATCAAATGTCCCATCCCAATAAAACATTTTGGGCTCCACTCGTTTTTGACTAAGTTGAGGCCATCTAATCTAAAGCTAAATCATAAAATCATATTCGAACGCAAAATGACAACAATGGACAAACAAATAATTTTAGGTTCATTATAGCCTAGTTTCATTAGTCATTATGCCACATTAAAAATTGTTGGGCTCCACTCGTTTTTGACCAAATTTCAAGCCATTCAATTTAAGACTAGCAGAACCCAAATCAAAAATCAGACCAAAACCGAAACTAGAACTCAAAATAAGAACAAAAGACAAACAAATAATTTAGGCTCAGTATGGTCTAATAAAATGTCCTATAAAACAATTTTGGGTTCCACTCTTTTTTAACCAAATTTCAGGCCATTTAATCTAAAGCGAGCACAACCCAAATCGAAAATCAGACCAAACCCGAAATTAGAACGCAAAACAAGAACAATGGATAACCAAATGATTTTAGGCTCATTACGGCCTAATCAAATGGCACATTAAAATATTTTGGGCCTCAGTCGTTTTTAACCAAATTTCAGGCCATTTAATCTAAAGCTAGCAGAACCAAAATTGAAAATCGGACCAAAACCGAAATTAGAACACAAAACAAGAACAATTGACATACAAATAATTTTATACTCATTATGACCTAATCAAAAGCCTTATTAATAAATTTTGGGCTCCACTTGTTTTTGACCAAATTTCAGGTCATTTAATCTAAATGTAGCAGAACTCAAATCGAAAATCGGACCAAACCCGAAATGAAGACGCAAAATAAGAACATTTGACATATAGATAATTTTAGGCTCATTATGGCCTAGTCAACTGCTACATTAAAATAATTTGGGCTGCACTCATTGTTGACCAAAGTTCAGGTCATTAATTTAAAGCGAGCAGAACCCAAATCGAAAATCGAACCAAAACCGAAATGAAGACGCAAAACAAGAACAATAAACAAATAAATAATTTTAGGCTCATTATGGCCTAACCAAATGTCCCAGTAAACAATTTTGGACTCTACTTGTTCTTGACAAAAATTCAAGTCATCCAATCTAAAGCTAGCAGAACCCAAATCGAAAATCGAACCAAAACCGAAATTAGAACGCAAAACAAGATCAATTGACAAACAAATAAATTTAGGCTCATTATGGCATAAGTACATTAAATCTAAAGCTAGTAGACCGCAATTCGAAAATCGGACCAAAACTGAAATTACAACGAACACAAAAAGATCATTTGACAATCAAATAATTTTAGGCATAATCAAATGCCCTATTAAACAATTTTTTGCTTCACTCGTTTTTGACAAAATTTCAGGTCATTAAATCTAAAGCTAACAGAACTCAAATTGAAAATCGGACCAAAACCGAAATTGGAACGTAAAACAACAACAACTAACAAACAAATAATTTTAGGCTCGAATAATTCTAAAAATCGTACATGATCCTTAAACATTCACCTATCAAACGATGTGCACCGCTAGTTGGGCCAACGAATAGTTCCCGACTTCTATGGACTATATCTGAACTACTTTACATAGAAAAATTCTAAAAAAACCCTTAGACATACATTCTCAGTATTATATTCTACTCTCAGCCCCGAAAATTTCAACTGTCATGGCATTTTTAACTATCATGATAGCAAATATTTTTGGTTCTGAAAGTAAAAATGTAAAAATTTCAACTGCCATGACATTTTTTAACTACCACGATAGCAAATATTTTCGGGGCTGAGAGTAAAAATGTCAAGATTTTTTGGGCTGAGAGTAAAAAATGTCGTGATAGCAATAATTAGTGTTGCCATCGCATTTTTCGGGGATGGAATTTGGGCTATCTTCACATACATCCCGTCAAAGTTGTCGAAGCCGTTAGCCTCTACAATTATTGCATTTGTCTAGTTAGTGTTTCGGCTGGGATAGCAGAGACACTATCTGCATTATCTTTCGGCTGGAAACTTTCGGCTAACTTTAACAGTATCACGCCAACATCAAACCACCTGTTACTGCAAGATCGATTTGAAGGTCATCGCGTGGTGAGCGGTATCATCTATAATTTCATCCCCGTTCATTAATACAACATTGAACATTGTAAGTTCAAATTAGTATTAATTAAGTATAGTTATCATTAGTAATTTTAATCAATTTCAAGTTCTAACGCTCTCTCTTAAATTTTTAATTCTATTTAAATTTAAGTAATTTTTACAAATTGGTTGCGAATTATCAGCTTTGCAAATTATATTGAGGTGATACGTTATTTGGTTTTGCCTGAGTTTTCATAAATATTCCCTCGTTTATTATACGCGGCTTTAACACTTAACGGGTTAAATCTTAATCGTACACTATGCCTCTCATGCAAGACGAATTCGACCAATTAGAAATATACAAAAAGCAGAAAAGTTCGTTTAATGGTCAATTAACAAATTTCAAAAACAAACACGGCAATGTAGACACAATGACCATTGGTTCATGTGAGTCCATCTTACACCGGCTGCGTGGAATTTATAATATATATGATGAAATTCCATAAAATCTAAAATCGAATTGTTCGAAGTGACAGCGGGAAAGGATAGAGAAACATTTGAAGATGACTATAGCAACTTCGAAAGTAGTATTCTGAAGCAATTGCATGAAATTAAAAAAACCCGAACTAAGCAATACCTCATTAGAAAATAATTCCGTAGTAAATTTGACAAAATCATCTTCTTCATTAGAAATGTGAATGCTCGAAATTAAGTTACTATCATTTAACTAGTTCACAAAAGTGGTGGTAAGGCATACTCATTAATTTAAGGGATTCCAGTGGTACCTGCTAACTAGTAGTAATTCAAAAAATGTATCTAAAACAGTTATATGACATTAAATCACCTATTCCACATTCTTCGGGGTCATTGGAAATATTCGTAGGTTATGCAGTAAAAAATTATAATTCGCTGAAGGCTCTGAAAGTGAACGTCGAAAGTTGGAATCTAATTTTGATTCACAAAATGCTAGTCGTACAAAAGTAATCAAGGGTTCCAATGACAAAACTTTGCTTACTTTTGAAAGTTTCATTAAAATCCTTCAAAGTCGTATACGAGTGCTGATAGCTCTCAAACCTTTATCTTCGACAACTACAAAGACGTGAGTTTTGGATCACTCCAAAAATGAGATTTCACTTCATTAAGCAAAAACTAATGAACTGTTCTCACTAAAATCAATCTAACAGAAGATTTACCATTATTCTATGGCACTATATTCCGCTACGTACTTACCGGGAAAACGAAAACAGAAAAATCTTCGGATTCTTCAATTCAATATCAAAGGTATTCAGTATCTCTTTTGAATTACTCGAATCACATATCAAAAAGTTTTGGGGATTGAAAATATTTTACTTCCAAGAATGACTATTCACTCGAAGAAAAATTGTGTAAAGAACATTTTCTAAAGAACTGTAAAAGGTTAAGCTCTGCATGATATTCTGTTGCCATTCCAGTCAATAATAAAATAGCAGAACTTGGTTCGTCCAGTGAAAATGCACGCCGCCAATTTTTTAACGTTGAGAAGCAACTTGGTAAAAATCTCGCAATATACCAACAACATAAGGACTTCATGAACGAATACATTAAACTAAATCATATGGAAGTTATTAAAAGTCCGAGCACCAGCGATTGTCAGTTTAATAAATCCTATTATCTTCCTCACTAAATCATTTCGTTACAAAATCTACAAGCACGACCACCAAATTGCGCGTTGTGTTGCAAACAGTGGTTCAAACTGTGTTACAAACAGAATTATTTTCGTTAACCAGTAAAACCATAAAAACCAGTAATATCTTCAACGCATTTGGTGGCGCGATTCTCAGCCTGATCCATTGAAGTGTTATAGACTTCGTACGGTAACTTATGGGACCGCTAGTGCTCCATATTTGGCAACCAGAACCTTGAATCAGTTGGTTGTTGACGAAACATCGTTTCCTGAAGCATCCAAGGTCGTGAAAGATGATTTCTACGTCGATGACGTTCTAACTGGCGCAAACAGCCTTCAAGAAACATTAACGTTAAAGGAAGAATTGATTACCTTATTGAAATTAGGTGGCTTTGATCTCAGGAAATGCTCCTCAAACGTTCCAGAGCTAGCAGATGACAATTCCGCTTACCAGTTGTCTTTAATATTAGGACTCTTGTGGAATACTGCAACAGGTAATCTAGAAATGTCATTTGAAAAATTCAATTCTCATAAAACTAGCAACACAAAAACGAAAATCTTATCGGAAATATGTCAGTTATTTGAACCTCTAGGCTTATCAATAGGCTTACCAATTTTGACAGCAAAATTATTCATGCAGGAATTATGGACGTCACCAGAACGTTCCAAATTGTTCCAAATCTCGCGTCGCTCCATTGAATGTCTCAAATTAGCTATAAATTGCTGTCACCCCTTAAAATAAATGTTGATATCATATATTTGTGGTCGGATTATGAAACCACGCTTCTTCAAATAAAATCGGAACTTCATCGTTATGCCACAGTCTTCAACCAAAAACTGGCATTATGTTCCCACATCATTAAATCCTGCAGACTACGTTTCACGAGGATTATTTCCAAATGAAATAATAAATTCAACCATGTAGTGGAAGGGGCCTGAATATTTACATAAAAATAAAATTGATTGGCAGCAAAGTGAAAACTAAACATTAATTTCGGATCAATTCTTAAAAAGGTACAATCAGAAGAATTTTCTGATGACATTAAATCAATTCAAATTAACAATTGTGTTAAAAATAAAAGGTCATTAAGATCAATTTCTCCATTTTTATATCCTAATGGAATTATTTGTGTTGGAGGCCGAATCAAATACGCGGATTTGATACAAGATCAAAAATATCCCATATTACTTCCACAAAAATATTATTTTACGGTGTTACTAGTTCGAGATACACAATATATTCGATTGTTACATATTGGACCTCAAGCACTGCTATATAACTTAAGGCTAAACTATTGGACGGCCGACACTACCCACATGTCAATCTTTTGAAATTTGTTAAACATATTTGTTAATTAAAACTTGTTACAAAAACCTATTGATTGCGCAACGCTTATTGCATGCAACAAATTTGGGATTTTTTTTTGGGGACATATTTCACTTATTTATTTAAATCCAAATCTAATATAATAAAATTAATGAGAACAGTTTTCCTAAAAAATAAAGTTCATAATTATGTATATGTTTAATTACGATGTAGTAAAATTTGAAACTAAATATAATTTATTTAAAATTTGGCTAATTAAAAATTAGTTTTTGGTACACACGTAACATATCACCACATTTATTCCAAAAACTAAAATTTTTTGTCACAAACAATTTTTTTGTTTAGGTTTTGTAAATTTTATAATTATGATTGGTATAAAATATATTCATATACAAAGTCGGAAACGAAAATAATGTTACGGGGATTTCGAAAAATATTGGAAAATGCAGTAAATAAATAATAAAAATACGAGAAAAACGAAACTCATATATAAATTTATAATGAGAAAGTTCTGAAAATTTTTATTTTTCGGAAAATAATTTTGAAAAATATGTTTTATGTTTTTTGTATATGTTGCTGCTAAATAAATTATTTATATGGTTTGAACCATTTATTTTGATTTTAATATTTTATATTATATAGCTTTTTGTTTTACTCGTAAACTTAGTTTGTTGTAAAAAACAAAAAATATTGAGAAACTATAAATAATTAATTAGAGTTATACTCGGTTCTCGTACCGATATATAGCTGCAGAAAATTTCCATATACATAATTGGACTCGAAGCGCATTATCACAACTCGAAAAATTTTATTACCTTTTTTAAAAACGAACGACAAACTTTTTTTGTTACTGTGCACGGCAAAAAAAACGCTGTCACATTTTCATCACAATACGCGATATTATCTCGAATTAACTTTTAATCTTTAACACTTCGTCGTCATTGTTGTGTCGTTGCTATTTTACCATATACGAGTACATTTTCTAACCGCGCGCAAACGATGGTAATATTTGTCTGCCGGCAGTATGCTAACACACATTACAATATACAAATTTTGTAAACAAATACAAATTTCTTGGAAATCTATTGCTGTATAATAAGAAAAGTTTTGCTTTTTTTTTTTTACTTAATACTTTCGATAAGCATAACGGATATAACGGAAAAACTTGCTGTAACATTTTATATGTATGAGTTCATTTTAACAACAACAATTTTAAGCAAATGAAATATATTTTATAAGGTATGAATAATTTGAATTTCATTAAAAAGTTTATAAATTGTTAGTGCTTTTGTGCAGAAAAAGCTCACAGAACCAAACAAAATTATGGGATAGTTTTGTCTGATATTGAGTTATTTTTTTACGTTTTCACTTCGTTTTCATGCTTGATTTTTAGCCTTTCCGTATTTTTTTCCTTGCTTTCGATATTCCAGGTTCGGAAAACTTTTTTTGTTTTTTTTTCTGCAAGTTTTCTTTAAAAGTTTGTCTTTATCGTTGAAATAAATCTATTAACATGTCTCGTCTTAGTTTCTCTATCTATAGACCGTGAAATAGAAAAAAATTACCAACAGTTTTGTAAATAAGTTATTTGCTGTTTTAATGTTGGATTGTTAAAGTAACTTTTCTTTATATCAAGCATCACTATATTTCATATATGCAAACCAGAGGAAAAATTGGGAAATCCCCGTTCACTATGTTTGGGTCACTTGACGGGAATAAATTAATTGGATGAATGTTTACAGTAAGTATCAAGAGTTCTGAAATACTTATTTTATTTTAGACTCTTGCTTCAACATGACTGTTTCTTGCGTTGGAGTTTAATTTTTTGATTGCGGTATTTTATTTTTGTGATTGCGTTTGCAACACAAATATATATAATTGATGTATAAGATTTTTTATCAGTTTTTCTAGTTTAACGTTTCACAATAAACATATACAAACAATTTATTGTTTGAAATTAATAATATAAATTTTATTTAAAAATAATTTATATTTTTATTTTCCTCACTTCTTCCACGCAAGTTTAATTTTATAATGAATAAAAACAAACGTACATTTTTTTGTTATAAATTTTTCCTAGGTTGCTATTAACCCTTTTTTCTTTTATATTTAATAATATACAGTACGCACAATAACGAACTTATCAAACTCTTTTTAATAACTAAGAAATTTCTAATATATAAAATATAATTCAAATATGCCGCGCCTCTTGAAAGCTCATACTTTCAACAACAGATTAAAATTCTTGAGTGACATGTAACTTAACATAATATGATAACTATTCAATCAATATGAAGTTTAACTATTTTAGAAATATGCACGTTTGAAAATTCCTCCCTTCGTCTTTACTTCAACCACTCGCACTTTATTATCTTTTCCTTGTATTGTCGAAATAACTCTACCCAATGGCCATTTGATTGATGGAAGGTGTTCATCAACAAGCATTACGATATCATTAATTTTAATATTTGAACTTTCTTGTTTCCATTTTACTCTGGTTTGTAGAGTGTGCAAATATTCCATTGAGTATCGTTTCCAAAATGATTCTACTAATTTTGTAATTAATTGCCACTTTATTAAATGATTATCTGGTATAAGTGACAGTTGAGGTTCGTAAATTGTCATGTGAGGACCTCCTGTTAAAAAATGATTTGGAGTTAATGGTTCGGGATCATTAATATCATCAGACAAGCATGTTAATGGTCGAGAATTAAGTATTCCCTCTATTTGAATCATAAGTGTTGTAAATTCTTATAAAGTTAATATCTTATCTTTAGTAATCGGTTTGAAATGAAATTTAAATGATTTTATGGATGCTTCCCATAATCCTCCAAAATTTGGCGACCGTGGTGGGATAAAATGCCAATTTATTCGCTCATTCGTGCAATAAGACATATTTTTTTCTTGTTCGGTTTGTGAAATGAACTTTTGAAATAACTCTTTTAATTCTCGATTTGCACCAACGAAAGTGCTTGCATTATCTGACCAAATATTGGCTATCACTCCACGACGTGAGATAAAACGTTTTAGACATGCAATAAAGCATTGTGATGTTAAGTCAGTGACTATGTCTAAATGTATGGACTTGGTTGAGAAACATACAAAGGATGTAACGTATACTTTGTAAGGTGATGACTTTCGCTGAAATTTGTTTCATATATAAAATGGACCACAATAACCCACTCCAGTGTTAAGAAATGGTTTGGTTTGTGTCACTCGTTGAGCTGGTAGATCACCCATAATTTGTTTAATGATTGTAGGTTTGGTACGCGCACAAACGATACAATTTCGATACCTTTGACGAATTATTGATAATAGAAGCTGTGGCCCTGCATGACATTGAGTTTTATGTTCAGATTCAAACATCAATTTCACAAATTCATGATTTGCCGGTAATAATATTTGATGCTTTGAATCATAATTAATGTTGGCGTTTTTTAGACGACCTCCAACTCGTAATATATTGTTTTTGTCTAAAAATGGATTAAGAGATTTTAACTGATTATTGATTGGTAACTCTTTCTCCAATGACAATAATTTTATCTATGAACTGAATGAACAATTTTGGATAATCTTAACTAAATGTGTTAGAGCTGTTTCAAGTTCCATAATTGTTAATTGTCCATGATGGGATAGAATTCGTTGACATCTGTTCTTAAATCGCAAACAATAAGCTGTGATGCGAATTAATTTTGTAAATGAACTAAATTGTTTAAAAATTGTGAATTGTGTAAAATTGGTATTTATATTATTAGACGTTATTAAACTAATAATAGGTTTTTCTGGTTTTAATTCAAGATCTACTAGAGATTCATTAATGATCAAATTATTTGACTCAATAATTATTTCCCTTGAATGCAGGATGTGTGGACCTTTCCACCATAATTCCAATTCACAGAGTTGTTGTGGCATTATTCCTCGGGAAACGATGTCTGCAGGATTATACTGTGATACAACATGACGCCAAGTAAAATTAATTGTATATTGTTGTATTTCGTTAACCCTATTGGCTACAAATGTTTTTAATTTATAAGGCGGTGTTGCAATCCAATGTAGAGTTATCGTTGAATCGGTCCATAGTACAATTTCTTGAAAGTTTAAACCCATAGATTCAATTGTTGTTGTTACTAGTTTTGATAATAAAAGTGCAGCGCATAACTCCAAATGTGGTAATGTTATGATTTGGAGGTGGTGGAGCTACTCGGGATTTACTGCACAATAAATTTACAGTTACATTGCCATTTATATATATTGTTCTGACGTATTTATAAACATGCACCATAGGCCATTTCCGATGCATCTGCAAATCCATGCAATTCAATTCGTTGTATGATTGACCCTTTCGTAAATATGCATCTAGGCAATTTTATTTGTGTTATAACTTCTAAACTGTTTCGAAATAAAATCCAATCTTTCGAAATATTTTGAAGAACTTTGTCATCCCAACCTAAATTTTCTTTCCACAAACGTTGCATTAAAAGCTTTGCAGTTACGATTACAGGTGCTAGTAAACCTAATGGATCAAACAATTTAGCAATTTCTCGTTTATATTTCTTTTTGTTAATGTTATTTCATTTTCTATTGTAGGCTTATTAAATATAAAATAGTCTTCATTTGGTTGCCAAAATAGACCAAGTGCTTTAATATATTTGTCTTTACTAAATTCGTTAATTTTAATAATTTCACGATCGTTTTCTGGAATTTCATTCAACAAATTGATATCGTTAGTACACCATTTGTGTAAATGAAAACAACCATTTTTCGTTAATTTGCAAAGTTGTGATTGGAGTTGCAATGCTTTTTACACTATTTGCCGTAGGCACTTGGCGAAACACACTTATACTTAATAAACACATTTTTATTAATCACTTGTTTTTTGTTTCGCAGAATATTTTGAATAATTTTCAAAAAGTTTAAAAAATCACTCGATCGTTTTCGACTTGTTAGGTCATCATCAGGAGTATCTACTGATTTGTATTAGTAAAAATTTTGTTATATAGTAGAAAAAAGCAAAATATAAATAAAAATAAAAGAAGGAGGGAAAAAAAATAAGCAATAAAAATTAATCTACGGATCACGCAGGTAGGCGATGAGTCATAGGTTGAGTAACAAAATTCAAGGTATATTATTGCGTACGTGAGAATAGAAAAGGGCGGGGTCTGTAGTTGGTGAGAACCGGATTTCTCTCTGTTCGTTAAGGATATTTTGGTTAAGAAATATTGATTTTCGAATTTCGTAAGATTCTAAGGTATCTAAACGTCTGCCTTTGGGTTGTATATGTAATATGTCTAAATTGAAAAAAATGTGTTTATTAAGGAGTTGCAATGCATTGGATAATGTGTCTGCATCTGTTACTATATCATCGACGTAAGTATCAGTGAGTAATGCTTGTGAAGCAAGTGGAAATTTGAAACTTTCATCTAAAGCTAATTGTTTAAGCGATTGCGTTGCCAAAAATGGAGCTGACGCAGTACCATATGTAACTGTAGTGAGTTCGAATGTTTTTAAAAGTTCTGATGGATTATCACTTCATATAATACGTTGAAATCTGGTTTGACTAGGATCAACATTGATTTGCCTGTACATTTTCGTTATGTCAGACGTCAAAGCATACTGATATTTACGAAAACGCAAAATTATGTTGAATAGTTCTGACTGAACAGTTGGACCAACCATCATTATATCGTTTAATGAATTTCCGTTCGAACTCTTTGCCGAAGCATCAAACACTACTCGTAATTTAGTGGATGAGCTTTCTGGACGCAAGATTGCATGATGCGGAATGTAGTAACTTTCGTTATCATCTTGCTCAAAATCATTGACCTGTTTCATATGCCTCAATGAAAGGTATTCTTTCATGAAGGATATGTATTCTGTTTTCATTTCCGGGTTTTTTTCAAATTTGTGTTCGAGGTTTAAAAATCGTTTAACTGCCATTGTTTTTGATTCTTCTAATGACACTGATTTACGTAGTGGTAAAAAAAATATTATATCGACCTTCAGCATTTCTGTAATGCGTAGTCTGAAAATGTTGTTCACACTCATTTTCTTCTTCAGAAAAAAATCGTTTTGTTGATATATTTTCAATTTCCCAAAATCTTGTTATGAGTGGTGAAATTGTATCTTCTTGTTGAATAAATGATGCAATTGCTGTTCCAACGTAATTTTGTTGGGTAATAAGATGTTTGGAAAGAATTCTGCGCCGATTAAAATGTCAATTTGTCGTGATTCATTAAATTGTGGATCTGCTAATTTTAAGTTGAAGGGAATATACCATCGATTAATATGAAAACTGGTTTGAGGTAAATTGTTTGATATTTTATTAATTACAAAAAGATTGAAATTATTTCGGTAGAAATTAGTTCATTTACCTTTGTTGATACTGTGTCAATTCCAGTAATTTCAATGCTGTTCACCTCATTCGTTTTAAATCCCATCTTTTTTGCCATGTGACTAGTTATGAAATTTGACTGGCTACCTGAATCCAGTAATGCCCGATACTCCTTATACTTTCCGTTAGGATGTTTTAGCAGTATTATTGCTGTTGGTAATATTACTGTTCCATGCCTTGAAATCCTTTTTGAATTGAATAGCTTTGGCAGTCTTCAATATGTTCAATTGTTGGCATAGTTTGTTTACTACTGGATTGATCCGTTTGGATTTTGCTATATGAAGAAACAATATGAGACGGGTTTAGACAATTTATGCAAGCTCGAATATCTTTGATTTTATTAAATCTTTCAATTGGAATTAAATTTAAAAATGACTGGCAACGAAAATATGGACGTGAAACACCATTGCAAATTTTACAATTGGAAGACTGTGACTCGTTCACGTTTAATTTCTGAGTGATGAATGAATGCTTTGATTTGGTAACTGATGCTTTGTTGTTTTGTTGAAAATTACCACCCGATATTGATTTATTATTGGTATTATAATTAGAACTTGAAATTGATTCCAAGATTCGACATCTCTATTCAAGAAATTCACGAAATTGTGCCCATGTAGTTTTTTCCTTAGAAGTGTTTTCCTTTTCCCACTCCTTTATGGATTCTCTGTCTAATTTACGAATTACAAGTCTTATCACTACAATTTCCTAACATTCATCAAACTCCACATCGAAAGCTTCAAGTGCTGTTATATGCGATAATATGGATTATTATTAATTTGCTTTAAATCAATTAATTCATCAATATGTTTCTCTATGATTATTCTTGGATTATCAAAACGTTGTATTAGTTCTGCCCAGGCTCGTTTGTAACCTGCATCAGATATTTCGATATGACCAAGAGATTGTTTTGCTTCACCCTCTAAGCTGTTTTGAAGATATGTAAATTTTACAACATCTGTTAGAGTTGAATTATTATTTATTACAGCTTCGAAGATGTCTTTAAATGTTACTCACTTTAAAGGATCACCGTTAAAATGTGGAATGTTTAATTGTGGCAATTTAATAATAGGCAATTTAACAATTATTCGATTTTAATATAGTTTCCATACAAAAGAAAATGTTGGTTTTTATTTTTTGATACCTTTCATCAAATAAGTCAAAATCCATTTGATAATTTTCAATTAATTCATCTTCAGAAATACACTCAATTATTTTGTTTAAAATCGTTTCGAATTCTGAATATGCTTTTTCAATAAATTCTAATCTAGTTTTCAACTCCCCGGAGTCGAAAGTTTCGTTTTCATTTAAAAATTTTTCGACAGTTGTTAATCGCCGTTTAACTATGCCGCTATCCATGGTGAAGTAAAAACGTTAAATTAAATTCTCAAACTTCCCCCTATCTACGAGGATTTAATGTTTATAAAATTTAATGTTAAGTTGAATGTTAAGTTAATTCCTAATGAAAGAAATTTAATGTATTGTAAATGGCCAAGAAACACCAATTTAATATACAGATGAAATACAATTAACCAAAATTGATTTTGTGTATTATATATATAAATTTGTTATACTTTTATTTTATTATCGTTAAATAATGTTTACTTTAAATTAATGAGTTAAGTTAAATTTTTCATTTTAATAAAAAAAAACTTACAAAATTGATTTTAATGATGGCGTTTGACATCCAAGTGGTATTTGTGATGCAATCGCTGCTTAGCGATTATAATGTTGAATGAATCCGGACGCTCGAGATGATTTAACTGTTGGACCAGGTTGCTTAACGAACAATTGTTAGACCAGGCTGCTTAACGAATTATTGTTAGACAAGGCTGATTAACGAATTATTGTTGGACCAGGCTGCTTAACGAATTATTGTTGGACCAGGCTGCTTAACGAATTATTGTTGGACCAGGCTGCTTAACGAACTATTATTGGTTTCCGGCTGTTTGTGATGACCAAATCTTGTATATGGCTATTGATAATGATCAAATGTTGTATGTGGCTGCTTGTAGTTATTCGGTGTTGTATCTGCGCTCGAAGGACCAAATGTTACTTGCGTTGGAGTTTAATTTTCTGATTGCGGTATTTTATTTTTGTGGTTGCGTTTGCAACACAAATATATATAATTGATGTATAATACTGATATTTTGATTTTTTATCAGTTTTTCTAGTTTAACGTTTCACAATAAACATATACAAACAATTTATTGTTTGAAATTAATAACATAAATTTTATTTAAAAATAATTTACATTTTTATTTTCCTCACTTCTTCCACGCAAGTTTAATTTTATAATGAATAAAAACAAACGTACATTTTTTTGTTATAAATTTTTCCTAGGTTGCTGTTAACCCTTTTTTCTTTTTTATTTAATAATATACAGTACGCACAATAACGAACTTATCAAACTCTTTTTAATAACTAACAAATTTCTAATACTTAAAATATAATTCAAACAATGACATGAGAGCTAAATCTTGTGAAGACTTCAGAACGATTGCCGTAAGGATAACTTTTAGATGATTCAATTTGGCTAAACACTATGGAAGGGGCCAAATCGTACCTGTCAAAATAAAACGGGTTTTTAAGTATATTTGGAACTTTCTATGCCAACTGAACCTATGGAGCTTTGGATGAAAATAAGGATGACATGACTGAAGATATATGCCACGAACCCTGCGGTAGGGATGATCCTTGCACCAGTTGCGAATATATGCTTTAAACGACGTGCAATCCGCGTTTAGGATACTAAAATCCTTCTCTAGAGTGTTTCTACTCCTACTCAGTTTTGTCAATGGATTAAATAATATTGACTAAGTGCCATTAAATTTTAAAAAAGAAAATGAGATTGTGTAACTGATAATCAAACCAGAGAGCAAAACTGTTATTTTATTGATGGTCTATGAAATAGCGGAAAAATGTATTTGTATGGAACACTGATTCGTCATTTTCGCACAAAAAAGCACGCCATTAAATCGGGCTAGCATCCGACTTATTGCATCCAGCCATATGCTCAAAACAATTAACAAGTTGCTGCAGGAAGTTATGTTAGCTTTTGGTGGAAAGGTCATGTTAATTAAAGGGGATTTCTGGCAATGGTTATTTAATGTTTCAGTAGAAAACATGAGATGTGTTGATCAAGGCTACAATAATTGATTATTACAGGTTGAAGGTGGAATATTTGATTGTAGAACACCTTACACACCGTACCTCCTGACTTTAACGAAATTCCAGAAAACTTAATTAAAGACGATGATTTGGTGATGGAAACTTTCGAAAAACAATTTCTTCAAACGAAAAAATTAATTTTTTGCCTAAAGAACTTTCTTGCCCAACAAACTTGAGTTTATTTAAGTACGGATGAAGTCGATACAGAAGTTGAAAGTGGGTGTGTTAACTTTGCACTAAAGTATTTAAGTTCCAGAAATCAGTCTTTATTGCCTCAACATACTCTGAATCTGATAGTTGGAACTATTGTTACTTCGAAAGTTTAACACTAAACAAGAATTGTGCAACGGTTTACGTTGTTGAGGCAGACGTGCCCACTTTATATCAAAACGGTAACATCGTTTTGATTTCAAGGGCAAATCTCTCAAGTTTCGAGCTGAAGCTAACTTTTAAATTTAAACGACGGCAATTTAAAATATTGTAAATCAAAACTCATGCGGTTCAGAGCCTTATTTTCTCATGCCAGAACTACGACAAAATTCTGAAAATCATCACGGACATTAACATTTGCTAGGTGAAACTGATAAATATAACGGAAATAATAAAGGCCGGATAAACTCTTGTAAATCACAACCCGTACGATTCGGGACCAGACCATATTTGTCCAAGTGAAATTCGACCACGTGTTATCTTGATTCTAACAATATCGGCATGTAATCGATCTACCTAGAAACATAACGTGATTTATGTGAACCGAGCAAAAACTTGATCAGTTATCATTTGAAACGCAATAATATTGTTATTCACGATTCACGCATTGCAGGATCATATTTGCTATGCCAGAATTATGACAAAATTCTGAAAATGATCAAGGTTCATAGAACCATAATAGCATTAAATGTGCCTATCTGGAAATCATAACAAGACGAATCAGAACAATTTCGGGACCATATTTTCCCATGCCTATGTCAAAACTTTGAAAAAGTTCATGGGAACTGACTATTGATAGTCCAAACTGCAAAACATAACGAGATTGATAAAAAAGGTGCAAATGCAATTTGAATTACAGAAATAATGCAAATCATAACTCAAACATTTCGGGACCTTATTTGCCCATGTCTGAAAAAATCTAGGCTACCGAAAATTGACAGTACTTCTCTTGAAAAATATAAGGAGATTGATGAGAACTGTGCAAAACCTTGAATAATCGGTAGTCACAGGTTTCGAGGCCATACTTACCTATGCCAGGAAATTGAAAGACCTATAAGTGGAAAACATAACAAAAACCCTAACAATCATGAAAAATTTTGTCCTTGAGATTTTTTGAGGTTTAACATTTGTTATACCGTTGAAATAAATAAAGTCTGGTGGTGCTCGGCGTAAAATTGTATGTATCAGTTTTTCCATAAATTTGGAGACCCCAATGATTTTTAACCGGAACCGGTTCACCAGAAGTGGTAACTAGAATCTTTCCTGTTTTTTGCAAGTATTTTTTCAAAATTTTAGCGGAATGGTCGTTTTTTGACAAAAAACAATTTCTTATCAAAAATTGGGTTCTGTACAGCCAAGACGAATTGGTTGATAGGGATAGAACTTCTTACTTAATTTATCATAAAATATTGTCACAAATGTTTATTCTCTTGAAGCAAAGATTATTTTTATGAATTTATACATTTCATTAAATAAATAAGCTCAATCAATCGGGTAATATATTCCAGTAATTTGAGTGACTTTTCAATCGTATAATAAATATCTGAATTATTTACACACAAAGCCGTATTTCGAGCTTTTTGTGTATAATCTAAAATTTAATATTTGGTTATCAATCGAAATAATACATGTTGATATCATATCATATATGATGTCCCTATAGAATATATAGAGAGATAACACTACCATCATCATCATGATATCGTATTATTTAACACAAAAGTTGTATATCCACAATTTGTGAATAACAAATTCATCCAATTTCCAAATTGATACAATTTTGTTTTATGTGTCAACTAAACTACTGCCAAACAGGAGTATACTGGTATACGGGTATGTCTCTGTGTGTGTGTATAACTTTAACTGAAATAAAAAGCCATAACTAGACCAAAAATAAAATGTAAACGAATTTTCACGAAGATAGGAAAATGTTTTTTAACGACATTGTGCTGGGTGAAGCAAAATATAGCGAAAAAAGTTTCCGCAAAAAAAACATTTTATTAAAACCCATCTAAGACAAACGATCGTTCATTGTTTCTCGTTTTTCTTTATATATACGAACAGTTTTAACTTTCCTACCTTAAAATACATTCCGAATTTTTTCTATTATTCACACTATAAATTTTGTGCTTTTAGTTTTAACCCTATTTTTGTTGCTGCTTTACATTGAAACAGAGTAAAGACAGAAAAAGCTTTTAAATATTTTAGAAAAAAAAAATATAAAAATGAAATGAAAATGTAGATGAACAAAAATAAAAGTTTGATGCTCACCTTATATTTACCCTCGAAGAACACATATTGACCTATTTGACTTCATATAATGTAATGCTGAATAGAATATATGAGGAGATAACATGGGAAGTAATATAAGATCAATTTTTAAAGAATTGTTCCTGGTTGTACCGTTTGTACCATACCTACTGAATCATATTACTTTACCTCTACTCACATTCGAATATATCATACCTATGTGCATATGTGTAGTACAATGATTTAAATTAATATTACCGATGGGAATTGTACGACACAAAAATTATATATTTCTCGGTTGTTTGCATAAAGCTTCTAAAAGTTCTCATATTTAATCCCTTTTTATAAATAAAATTATACAAAAAATGGAAATTAGGACCAAAAATGTTGCCTCATGTCACTCACCATCGCATTACGGACGAAAAAGTATTATGTTAAATAATTTGCACGTAATAATTTTGTATTACCAAAATGTAAAATTTTGCTCAACATGTAAGCATAAAAGGGATTATTCTATTGTTAAAAGGAGCAACGAAACAGGTCAACCACTTTTGCTTTGTATACTGTTATTTTTTATAGTGGTCTTGTGAAAAGTTGTCAAAGCATTCTTCGTGCATCTTCATAGGCACATGCTGATTATTGCTGACAATTGCTGATTATTACTCGAAAGACTGGGTATTCCTTTGCACAAGTTTTAATATGTTCCTAAGACCCACTTTAAAGTTATTCAAGGTTTCAGATCACTTGCACAGTAGCAAATCAAGTACTCAATCAAGTACAATCGCCTCAACCACGTGATATTCAAATCAGTTTGAACAAATTTCTTAACCATACTTTCACAGCTTCCTAGCACTTTAGCTAGGATCTACGGCCTACCAAATCCAAAACCCTGAGGTGTTTAAACCCAGTTATGTCAACGATGGGATCACCTTCAAATTACTTCCCATCATTCCACCCTGACATAATTAAGTGCATATGAAACAGAAGCAATTTTTTACACTTAAAAACAACACAGAGTTCCTTTTCAAATTGGTCACACTTTTCAGAATACCTCTAGATCACAGCATACTCTTCTTGGATTTTAATTCTCAGAAGAATAGTGGGAGCCCCACGAACCATAAATCGCATCACATACAGTTCTAACATCAATATAGTTTTCAAATTGATACGATTCTGAATGCAAACAATCAAACAAAAGTTTGACAATGTTTAACCACGACATCGCTGAAATAGAGTCAACCGAACAATTATTCAATTCTGGCCGATCACACTTTTGATATTCATTGAAAATCTTGCTGGAATATTTTTCATTTCTGCAATGATGACGTTGATCATGGCATTTGATTTTATTTGTATCAGTAAACAGAAAAGACTTCCGCCGCCCCGGTGGCAAAGTGTTCAGCATGCTTGCTCCAGCGACCGGAGGTCCCGGGTTCGATTCTCGGTGGTGACAAGGAAAAAAAAATTCACGGCTGGTTTAGGATCAATGAATTAATCACTCATTATCCGAAATGAAAATATGATTATGAAACCTCATTTGAGGCGGCCAAATCCCTTGATGAGATATAGTGCCAGAGAGAGAGAGAGAGACAAAAGACTTCCGTTTATTTGATTTCAGTTTTTCAAACAAGACACATTATGGAAAATTGTCGGTCTAAGAAAGTTTTAATTCATTTTTATTTGGTTCCAGTCTATTGAATTTATTATACATACTTTAAATTTGTGTTCGACTCTGCTTTCTAAATCTATTAAAATTTTCCAGATGTGTTTCTATTTTTGTTTATTTTATTGTGGCGACCAAATCTTGTGATTAAATTTATTAAATTAGATTAAATTAGCCACTTCTTAAAACCCGATTTTATTGACACTTTCAAAGAAATAAGATCAAGGCAAGGATATTATTAGACTGTGAATCACAAGCATATTCCGGAAATCGCAGCAAATATCTGGCCGATCCCGAATTGATTATATTTTGTCGAACGGAAGAGAAAAATTGTCCAATGGTATTACACTGATAAATTCAATCTGTGGTTGGATATTGGCTGGAACACCACCAGGATCTGATATCAATAATTTTGAACTAGATTTTGATCTCGAAAACGCGTTAAAAAGATTCGGGGAGACAGAATCTGTTCCCGTACACGAAACACTTACCGATACCGAAAATGGAACTGTATTACTACTTCAATAAAACGCGCACAACTTCACAAGATGAATTGTACATGCGGTTATTCTACCTTTTAGAGACGACGTGAAACTTGAAGCTGATTGTCATGATGTGTGAACGCAAACTAAAAATCAGGGAATTCGAATCGAAGAGAGTTGTAAATGAAAAACAATATTATAAGGGTTTGCTTACAGACTACCGCCGAAGGGCAAAGTGGCCCCATTGAATCAAATCTCACTTCCTAGGTTGGAGTTATGTAGAGCATGGTTACTCAGTCAGCTCAAGATGAGTCGAGTAATTGAGTTGGCTAGAAAAATACAATTTGGACAAAAATCCAATGAAAATATTTTTCCTAATTCCCTATTCCCAGGGAAATCCAGATGTGTGCCACAGGGGTTTAGTTCCAAGTGATGTATTACAAACAAAACAGCCAAAGAGAAATGTAGACAGTCAAAATATTGTTTGCATTAAACTCAATTAAAATAATTATAAGGGGTCCAATAGAGTTCCAAGAATTCCAAAATTGAGTTATCACCATTTGAATCAACAGGTAGATCCGTCAATTTTATCTCATTTGATTCGAACCAAATTTTGGATAATTGGAGTCATGTCCATTGGAAGAAATAATGCCAGAAAGTGTATTGTTTTTTTTTCAATTTTCTAGCGGATCGAAATGTTCTCTTGAATCATATTACGTCAAGTATAACATCATTTCATCACCTATCCAATGATACCACGTGTGTGTATTGTCTGTTCAAAACCAGAACAATAACTACATTAGAACACAACAACCCGAAAATGCTTGTTGCAGGTAGCACCGTTTGCGGAAATTGTGGCAGGTATAAAAGGGTACGTTTAAAGAGAATTCTCATCATTCGCATATTAACGCTTAGTCTGAACGGCCATCTATCAATTACGTGTTAGGTATAGCCGCTGTATTAGTTGCACTAATTCATGCGGGGCAGAACCAATGTGAGGCGGTTCGACAACAAAATTTGAGCCGATTTTCCATTCGCCGAATATGACAGAGATACAAAGAGACCGGCTGCTACGAAGGGCGACAAGGATCTGGCCGGCCGCGTGTTACAACACCTCATGATGCCCGCTTTAAGTGACGACTTCGTCGCGAAATTGTCGTTTGAATGCGGTGCAACTGGGATTCCGGCACCAAGAAGTTCATGAATTCGAAGTCGGTGGTTAGTGTACATTCATTATTTATCGTAGTCAATATTCCGGGAAAATTTTTCATTAATTCTTATACCCTGGTTTAACCTTAAACTAAGAATTATTTAAAATTTATATCAGATTTCATAACAATAAGCTATGTCAACCGATTAGTACTTTTAGCCGTTACAATTCAAAAATTGTATCGTTTCCGTCCCTAGCCGCGTGGAGGCAAGTACTGTCCGCTACCCGGTTCACTATGGCTCACCATTTGGTTCTTTTATGATATTGATCAGTTCAGCCGAAACTGAGAGAAGCAGACAGTGTTAACTAGTGTAGGTTTATGTTACCCGCAGCCACTTTTGTTTTAGTGACAAGGCTGTCACCTCGTTACATTCGAAAAGTAGGTGATTGACGTCTTTTACTTCTGAACCGCATAGACATTGACATTGGTTTGTTATCTTAAATATCTGAAGGTAGGCTTTAAACTTACGTTGGCCAGAGATTACTTTGCTCATAGAGCTCTTCAGTTGTAATTTAATTTTTTTGTGCTTTTATATCTGGAATAAAGTCAAATGTATGCCTTCCATTGGGTGATTCATTCCACCTTCTTTGGTCATAGGTCAATCGCCATTTCCTCTAATTCTCTTTATATTATTAATTTGATCGTTAAATTGATCATGCCTACTATCTGCAGCATGTACTTGATCACCTATATTATTCTGGGTTCTACTTCTTAGGTGGTGCATGAGCGCTCGCTTTTTGATTAGAATATTCATAGGGAGCACGCCAGCTACAACCACAACAGCATCTTTAGACACTGTTCGATAATTCTTTGTTACTCCTAGCAAGAAATTCCTCTGAGCACTTTCCAATGATCTGATGTGGTGATAGTTTAACCTATTATGCCAACCAGCTGCGGCACACGTGAAGACCGCCTCTGCCATACCTTTGAAGATTAACAAAAGAGTTTTGTGATTAAGTCTCTGTAAGGGCAATCCACTTTCCAAGGAACGGTATAAATGTAGTAGCCTTGCGATTCGTTCCCTTGTTTGTTGAAGTGTGTGTGCGGCGGCCAGAAATAGTTTCACCAAAAAACTGTGATTTAAATGTACAATAAACTTGTATGATAATTAATAAAACTTAAAATAATTTATTTTGATATGTTACAGTTTATTGAGTTTTATAATTTTAAGACTGAATAGCAAGCCGCACACAAAATGAATGAATAAAATTTCCGTCGTTTTTGGAATGTCATATTTGTTCTAAAAGGTTGTGGTACTAATTGTCGTCCCACAGTGTGGAATGTAATTTAACTGCACGCAACCCAACTTTCATTACGTTTTGGTGTAGTTGTGAACGAATGTGACGTATTACAAAAATGTCGGAATGTTTACAATTTTACATTGGTAAGTTTGCTAAATATTAACAATAATTAATTTGATTCTAAGTTAATGATTTTTGCTTAATTCTAGGAATATTTACATATAAATTAAGATAATTGCATCTATATGCAGCATCATAACATAATTATAATGGTAAGTATAATGATAATAACAATTTCTTGTGTTCTTTTCATTTCAGGTTACATTATTGAGGTAGGTTATCTACGGGTATCTGAAGAACAACAGGTAAGCGACTGTTAACATCATTTACTTGAAATTGGATAACTGATTAATTTTTGATTATAATTTTAGATATTAAAATACTATATAATACAAAGAAAAGTTGTCTAATCATGGATTGTGAAATATTATGTAAATGTAATAAATACAGTGAATTTAAATTTTAATCTAAATGTACAATGTTTTGGTTTTATTTTCTTATTTTAATGATGAATTGCTCCGAATAAATAACCCTGTGATGTCGGTAGGTATAATGTGTTCCAGGTTGAGACTTTTACGGTAAGTACTCGTATATATGTTTCAGATTGAAATCACCGTGGGCAAGAACAGTCTCCATTCCTCTCTTGCTACTCTCGCCAAGGAGTGGAATAGCTTCTTAGCGTTTTCACAGACTCTTAGAACGTGAGATGCTACTCCGCAGTTTACCATTTTCATGTTTCGACCGTTTAACGATATTGTGGATAGTGATATTTTAGTGACTGGCACTGTAGTTCAAGCCTCGATTTGCTCGGCATCGGAATGACTTAAACACGATATTCTAGAATAGAGGACCTAGGATGGAGCCCTGAGGACATCCTTTTGTAATTTGGTTTGATAAAGATCCATACATGTCTGTTATTATTGCGGATCGGTTGCTGAAGTAGCTCCTAAAAACATTCATGATGTTTCAAGGGAAGTTGTAGACTGATAAACTTGCGACGACACTAGACCACGTCTGGTTATCAAATGCTCCGGCAATGTTCAATAAAATACCCATAACATATTTTGAACTATGGGTTTTAACAGTGTTTGTTAGGCGGACTATCGCATCTTCCGTAGACATGCTACGTTATAAACCGAATTGTTTGTCGAGAACAATCCGCTCTGTTCAATTCGTGGAGTAATACGAGAGGTTAGAAACCTTTCCAGGAGTTTCCTCATGGCTGGTGTGTGTTATAAGAGAAGTAATATCCAGTTTCAATCTGATAAGATCATGAAAAAATTCAATCATCATCTCATGTGGTCATGGCTACTGAATATTACTACGAAATGGTTACATTTTGTGTTCTATATATATAGAGCAACCGTGTAATCGTAACTATAATTGTAAATTTTATTCCTGCAAATTTTTTCATCTCATTCACACTGGCTTCAATTCTAGTTCAAGTAATTTTTTAATAATTTTTACAGAACTAATTAATTAACTAATTAATTCATAGCGATATCGAACATATCGGCCCCAAGTAAGGCTATTTTAATATGTTTCTTCAAGTAACACGAAAAATATTAGAAACGCCGAACAATTATTATGTAATGCAACTTTATATTAAATTTTAAATTATTTAAGCATTTTTTATTTTAAACAAGTTATTTTAAGTTATGTTAAGCTTAAAATAACATGTTTAAATATGAAAAATGTTTAAATAATTGTTTATAAGACTTCGGAGAAAGTGGATCTCTATCGCCTGGTTTCCTGATAACTATCATTTCACCCATTTTCCACACCTTTGGGAAGTAACCAAATTTCAAGCAGCTGTTTAATAATTTTACTATGGTAGGTCCTACGATAGGCCAAACCATTTGGATTATTTCAGCCTGGGGACCTGTCCTGGCGACTTGTTACGCTTAAAGCAAGTAAGGGTACTGGTGATCTCTTTCTACTTAAATGGAGAGGACTTATGCATCTGTGGATGTCCAACTGCTGTTGGTGGTGATCTCGCGCTGTTTGAGACGCAGTTTCGTCAGATGTTTCGTCCGGCAGACGCGAGTTTAGTAACTCCAAGCATGTGTGATGCCACGTATCAGTGACGACGCCATTTGTCTTCCTAATGGTGCTCAAAACTTCTAGTAGCCTTGCTTTGCTGGCGGAAAATTTGTATACAAGGCCCCATGGGTCTTTATTACCATGTACATATGAAACCTACTTTGCTTTGCTTTAAATACTTCATGGAAGTATTTATTTCTCGCCTCTTTAAAGAGAGACAATCTCAACTCTTTTGTTATCTGGTTCCTCTCCTTTTAGTATGCTCTTAGAACATCTAACTTTCCGTAGTTTAGAGTTCCACCAACTATTCCGGCTCTTAGCTACTCTCTTCCTAGGAATTGAGTTGTTGCAGACATTGGCTAGCTGTGTCGTTCACAGCTCGACACGAGCGTCGATTTCATCTATCGGATTGATCACTGGATGAACTTCTACAGTGTTCCAAGAGTCAACCAAGTGTCTAGCAAATAGACCCTAGTCAGCTATCTTGATGATATTCGGGCTAGGGGTGGGAGTACTTTTTATTAGTAAATTTTTTTTTTCTAATCTCCAAGTTTTAATTCGATATTTAAAACTAATTTTTATCCAGACAAGTTCACAAAAACCTGAACATCAGATGTTAATCACTTTATTAGCACGGTATAAAAACAAACAAGGTACCACTGGATAAATAAGGAAATAGACTTAGATCTGCATTCAAGAAAATGAAACAAACATTAGATTTTTTGATATTTTTGAACGTTTGTTGAAAATTGATCCATGTTCAAATTTTGCAGCGAAACCATTCTGCAAGTTGATGGTCGACTATACGGGGCCTATTACTATATTAACTAAGCGAGGTCGTGGAGTAAAATGTTTGAAAGGTCATTGGATTCATTGGATTCGATTCATTGGAAGACGAGGTCTGAAAAAGACAATATACAACCAGTATAATTGAACTTCATCGATCAAGATGACAGTTGAACCTTCAAATGTTCATTTGTATAATTTAATAGGTGTGTTCAGTATCTAAGTAAATTAATATTGGCCAGCTACCAACCAACAATCGAATAATTAATGTAATTGATGCGTGTGAAATACGTCTCAAAAAAAAATCCCAAATTTGTTGCATGCAAACCCCAAATTGGTTGCACAGAAATCTTAAAAAATATAAGGATTGATTTGGAATAAAAATAATTGATAGATTTTCAGTGCGCTATTTCCAAACATTTTATTACAAAGGATTTCTATATTATTGTTGTACTGTGTTTCATTAGTATTGTGGGTTATTTATAACCTTATATGTTGAAAATATAATTAACGGATCAAACCACTAAACTTATATATTAACTTAACTTAAATAAAAAATCATGCCACTTAACTATTTATTATAAGAAGGCACGTGCATAAATAAATAAATTTTCAGAATGCTAATAAAAAAAAGTCATCTTCCAAGAGAGAAATACACAGGGTTTATTCTCACAAGATTAAATTTAGAAATTAGTTCTACAAAATTTAAAAGGGGTATATGTGGGTAGCCTCTTGCCGGGACAAACGAATCAAACGATTCCTGGTGTTGGCGATATAAATACCGGGTTTTTGTAAATCTCCATTAACAAATTTGTTCAACAAATTTCAAAATATTGACATGTGGGTTCCGTAAAAGACCCGTTATTTATATTGCCCTTTACGAATTGTTCGATTCATTTGTCTCGTTAAGAGAACGTATCACGAGCAAATTTGCTGAATAAATTTGATAATTGAAACTTGTTGCAAAAACCTATTGGTTTTGAAACATTTATTGCATGCAACAAATTTGGGATTTTTCTTTGGGACATATTTTAATTTTCTTGTAATTGACATTTTAGCAAAAAATAAATTATTTTCAAACAAACCATCGAAAGGATAAAAACTTAATACAGTTCCTTAAAAAATATAGTTTTATTTTACTTGACACAACTTGACACTTGCCTGACAGCTCGCATTAATAATAATTTCGTCTACATTCTCTACACTATCAATGTCACTTATCAATGTAAAATATAAATTTACTACACGGTGAATACAATACGGCATCATAGTGATAACAAGGACCTCAGGAGTCATAAGAAGATGTGATGTGTTTTATTTCACATCTAACAAGGAAGGGTCTCCAGGTGTCCGGCTCCGATTTCGATGATGGTAGTACCAAAATTCTTGAAAAAATAATATATAATGTAAGTTTCTGAAATATTTATTTTGGAATGAAAAACTTGCAGATTTTTTCATGTTTTTTGAGGAAAATTATCGAAAGTCACTTTTTTACCCCCAACTTCAAGGGCGGTTTTCACCCCTTAGAAGGGGATTGAGCACTTAAAAAAAATACATGTCACTTATTTTCCACTCCTCTACAACACATTAAAGTTTCATCGAAATCGGAGCCGAAAACCTGGAGACCCTTCCTTGTCACATTGAAGAGCTGAACAATAAGTGATGCCACCTAATAGATAAGCTTTAGGCAGTATACACAGAGGCCTGCACTAAGGCTAATTTGCAAACTTCTGAAATTACCGTGATGTAATTGTGAGAATAGTGTTCCTTGAATACATTCCACGCCCCCTTACATTTCAAACGATAAGCAGCGCAATAAGCCATACAACGCAATATCTTGCTATACGGAATCATTAAACTTGATAATTTTTCAAATTTTCCATTTCCCAATAATGGCAGAATATTGTGTCCGTCACGCCAGCCGGAACCATATCAGCCGGAACCAAACAACGATGGAATAAGTAGCACGATGCATTGTGCATCATTGTGCACTAATTGGTTTTTCAGCCGGAACCTTATAATTCCAGCCAGAACCTGATAAAGCCATCCAGAACCCTAAAACAGCAAAACTAACTATGGCACTAGTAGCACGATGCATTGTGCATCATTGTGCACTATATAGTTTTTCAGCCGGAACCTTACAAATCCAGAAATATACGATTTTTCGGAAAAGAACCTTACAAATTCAGCCGGAACCATACCCTCTACAGCCAAACTAAGTATGGCAAAAGTAGCACGATGTATTGTGCATCATTGTGCACTATATAATTTTTCAGCCGGAACCTTATAAATCCAGCAATATATGATTTTTCAGTGGAACCTTACAATTCCAGCCGGAAACGATGGTATGGTAATGTACAGTCAAATTAACTACATCACTAGTAGCACAATGCATTGTGTATCATTGTGCACTAAATGCTTTTTCAGCCGGAACCTTATAATTCCAGCTGGAACTTGATAAAGCCAGTCAGAACCATACAACAGCCAAACCAACTATGGCACAAGTAGCACGATACATTGTGCATCATTGTGCATTATATAATTTTTCTTCCGGAACCTTACAAATCCAGAAATATACAATGTTTCGGTGGAAAAACCTAACAATTTCAGACGAAACCTACTATCAAAATAACTACATATAAAGTAGCACAATGGATTGTGTATTATTGTGTACTAAATGCTTTTTCAGCCGGAACCTTATAATTCCGATTATGACCTGATAAAGCCATTCAGAACCCTACAACAGCCAAACCAACTATGGCACTAGTAGCACGATGCATTGAGCATCATTGTGTACTATATAATTTTTCATCCGGAACCTTACAAATCCAGAGACATAAGATTTTTGGGGAAAAAACCTTACAATTTCAGCCGGAACCATACCCTAAACAGCCAAACTAACTATGGCACAAGTAGCACGATGTATTGTGCATCATTGTGCACTATATAATTGTTCAGCCGGAACCTTATAGTTCCTCCCAGAACCTGTTAAAGCCATCCAGAACAATATTATCGCCAAACCAACTATAGCATAAGAAGCACGATGTATTGTACATCATTGATCACTAGTTGTTTTCTCAGCCGGAACCTTAGAAATCGATCCGGAATCTAATAAAGCCAGCCGGAACCGTATCCTCTTCAGCCAAACTACCTATGGCACAAGTAGGACAATGGGTTGTATGCTGTATGTTTTTGCAGCCAAACTTTAATGCCATCCAGAAACATAAAAATCCAGTCGAAACAAAATGTTTACATAAATAGTGCAACAAATGATTTTTCCGGAACGATCAAAACGTTATGCACTATAATGCCAACCCAACCAGAACCAGCAACACCAGCCGCAACCGTATGAAGTCGGTGTGAACCATTCGGAGCAATAAAGAGTAAGCATGGTTGACGGTCATTGTGAACTAGCCGGAACCTTGTAATTTCAAGTGGAATTATTTTGATACATTATAATTCCCGATTCGCTAAAAGTGTTTATTAAATAAAAAGTTTAAAAAACATTTAAAAAAGGCCGGAAATAACAGTTTATTTTTTAATAATTTATTAATAATATTTTATAACATATTTCATCATTTAGAGAAGAACTTTGTTTGATTTGGGTTCTTGTACATAGAACAACATGTAGGCAAGCATTTTTCGTGAAGTGTTGGTGCTGGTCTCGGCCTTTTGCAAATCGTCGTATGTTTTCCATATGCCACCGTTTCTAAGTGCATGTGCAGTGAAATGATCATTTACACTGTCATACTCAATGACACCGCGCAAATTGAACAAATTACCTCCTAAATTCAGCGATTTGGTTATGTGGCTTATAGCCACCTTTTGCTGTTTTTCTAGTGGTTCTAAAGGCTCGACCTCCAACGTTACTACGTTAATATATACTTTATTTAGATTATGTGAGTTTCCACAGCTACTTGTGCCATAGTTAGTTTGGCTGAAGAGAATACGGTTCCGGCTGGCTTTATTAGATTCCGGATGGATTTCTAAGGTTCCGGCTGAGAAAATAACTAGTGATCAATGATGTACAATACATCGTGCTTCTTATGCTATAGTTGGTTTGGCGATAATATTGTTCTGGATGGCTTTAACAGGTTCTGGGAAGAACTATAATGTTCCGGCTGAACAATTATATAGTGCACAATGATGCACAATACACCGTGCTACTTGTGCCATAGTTAGTTTGGCTGTATAGGATATGGTTCCGGCTAAATTTGTAAGATTTTTTCCGAAAAATCGTATATTTCTGAATTTATGAGGTTCCGGCTGAAAAATAAAATAGTGCACAATGATGCACAATGCATCGTGCTACTTGTGCCGTAATTAGTTTGGCTTTTGTATGGTTCTGGCTGGCTTTATCTGGTTCCGGCCGGAATTATAAGGTTCCGGCTGAAAAAGCATTTAGTGCACAATGATGCACAATGCATCGTGCTACTAGTGCTATTGCTGGTTTGGCTGTAGAGGGTATGGTTCCGGCTGAAATTGTAAGGTTTTTTCCACAAAAATCTTATATTTCTGGATTTCTAAGGTTCCGGCTGAAAAGTGATATAGTGCACAATGATGCTCAATGCATCGTGCTATTAGTGCCATAGTTGGTTGGCTGTTGTATGGCTCTGGCTGGCTTTATCTGGTTCCGGCCGGAATTATAAGGTTCCGGCTGAAAAAGCATTTAGTGCATAATGATGCACAATGCATCGTGCTACTAGTGCTATTGCTGGTTTGGCTGTAGAGGGTATGGTTCCGGCTGAAATTGTAAGGTTTTTTCCTCAAAAATCTTATATTTCTGGATTTCTAAGGTTCCGGCTGAAAAGTTATTTAGTGCACAATGATGCTCAATGCATCGTGCTATTAGTGCCATAGTTGGTTGGCTGTTGTATGGTTCTGAATGACTTTATAAGGTTCTAATCGGAATTATAAGGTTCCGGCTGAAAAAGCATTTAGTGCACAATGATGCACAATGCATCGTGCTACTAGTACTATAGTTAGTTTGGCTGTAGAGGGTATGGTTCCGGCTGAAATTGTAAGGTTTTTTCCTCAAAAATCCTATATTTCTGGATTTGTAAGGTTCCGGCTGAAAAATTATATAGTGCACAATGATGCACAATGTATCGTGCTACTTGTGCCGTAGTTGGTTTGGCTGTTGTATGGTTCTGACTAGCTTTATCAGGTTACAGCTGGAATTATAAGGTTCCGGCTGAAAAAGCATTTAGTGCACAATGATACACAATGCATTGTGCTACTAGTGATGTAGTTAATTTGACTGTATATTACCATACCATCGTTTCCGGCTGGAATTATAAGGTTCCACTGAAAAATCATATATTGCTGGATTTATAAGGTTCCGGCTGAAAAATTATATAGTGCACAATGATGCACAATACATCGTGCTACTTTTGCCATACTTAGTTTGGCTGTAGAGGGTATGGTTCCGGCTGAATTTGTAAGGTTCTTTTCCGAAAAATCGTATATTTCTGGATTTGTAAGGTTCCGGCTGAAAAATTATATAGTGCACAATGATGCACAATGCATCGTGCTACTAGTGCCATAGTTAGTTTTGCTGTTTTAGGGTTCTGGATGGCTTTATCAGGTTCCGGCTGGAATTATAAGGTTCCGGCTGAAAAACCAATTAGTGCACAATGATGCACAATGCATCGTGCTACTTATTCCATCGTTGTTTGGTTCCGGCTGATATGGTTCCGGCTGGCGTGACGGACACAGAATATTAACAATTATTATTTTTACCTATACATATTAAACTTTTCGTTAGGCATATATCAAATTACAATTCATAAAATATATCACCTACCTGAAAAAAAAAATAAAAATGAATGATGGAGTACAATCTGCCACAAAAACTCGTCTAAAGTGCCAAATATGTTAGGTACATGGAAATTTTTATGCCGCTCGCACACAGTATGTGGAAAAGTTAAACATAATACTAAAAAATTAAAACAAATGAACTTATTATAAGCTTTCTGTATACATAACGGTATTTTATGTTTCAAGTGCAACATAAATATGTTAACACATTTTGATTAATATTTTGTTGGTGAACTGAAAATTTTATTTTATATTTTTTTTTTTTATAAAAATGGCTTCGTTTTTAAACAGATTTTATGTTTTATATATTTGCAACATACATTAAGCTGTACAGCATATAATATGTTTAACACTTACATACATGAATAATGTATAATTTTTAAAAAATGTTCATGGAGATGGTTTTGGTACATGAACTGAAAAGATGATGAATTGAGTTGCATTTGTCATGTTTTTTGTTTAGATGACCGTTGGCTGTTGAAGACGAGCGTTTTATGATATTCTTGGTTTTTCATAGCGATTTGTATGATGCAATGTTAGTACCAGATACAAAATCGAAATAAATTATACAATCCCAGATTTATGGGTTATTTCAGAGATTTATTTTAATTAATTTATTAATTAAATGAAATATTTTATTTTTTTAAATTAAAATTTAATTTTATGTTGCACACACAATGAATTTCAATTACTTATCAAAAAATACATAAAACCATAATAATATTACATTTTATATGCGTTTGCGCTGGGGTACGGCGTGATTTCAAATTACAGATTTATAGATTGACTGTGGGTTTGGTTACGAGCTTATTTTTATGTGTTGTATATGACTTGATGCAGCAAAATCAAATCAAATTAATTGTTTACGATTGCGGTTTGGTCCCTGATTAAATAAATTTATGTATAGTAATTTACAGTGTTGTGCTGTACGGTCTACGTTGTGTAGTTAATTATTATTCTACATGACCTTTGGCAATGTACTCATTTTACAAAAATCATTGAGTACACATGGGGATCGACTAAAACCTCAAATTTCAAAGTCTCGATTTTTAAAGTTTTTTGTTTTAAAATCCCATTTTGATGCAACCTTAAAAAATCTCCCCCTTCTTGGCCGATCATTGTCAAATTTGGAATATGTGCTTCCATTTAATTTGCATTTTAACATGATTTTTCAAGAATTTTTGGAATTGGGCAATTCTCAATGAACTTGGCCATTCCTCAGCCAATAATTGTTAAATTTAGTACTCACAATTTAATTGAAATTCGATTGAATTTTGAATGAAGTTTTAAAAGAGAACGGTTCGTTAATTCTCCTAAGAAAAAGTTCAAATGACTTAAATTCCAAAACCGGACTTTACAAAAAAAACTCAAATTCCATTTTACCAATCACGCCATAACATATAACTCAAAATTCAGCACTCCAATAGTGTAAATCCCAAAATTTATGTGTTTTAGAAGAAAGTCTAATTTACAAATTTGCATTCCGAACAAATTTGCATTTCGATATTATTTAAAAATACGGTGACATTTTATTTTGTTGATTCCAATCCAAAAATATAACAAATATAAAAAAAACGGGAAAAACTTTTTGGTTCTACTTCTCAAGGCATGAGTTTTACCCAAAATTCATGTTCAAATTTCACAGCTCTACAAATTCTTTCAAATTTGAAAATTCTCAGTTGAAAAATGGCTTAACCTTATTCCCTGTAATTGAGTACTTTACAAACCAAATTTGACACTAATTTGTTAAGAAATGGCCTAGTTCCATTTTGTTCGACCAAAATCCAAAATTTCTTGGCAGATGTGCAGATGTGGTTTCAACAGGACGGTGCAACATGCCAAAGAGCAACGGAATCAATCAAAAATCAAATGTCGAGAATATTTTCGACACCAAAATGTAGATAATTCCGAAATTCGCGTAGACGGGCAACAATAGTAATTTGATCGGATCTAAATTGCCGCTAAGCCCGACCAAATATTATTTTTTTAATTTATTCCTTTGACTCTCATGCACTTTTTGACTAGTTTCTGGTTGGGAATCTTATAACAACACTGAGAAGCATTGGTCTGTCACACAATAAGTCCCGACGCAAACTATCTACTAAAGACTCATTTTCTTTGTTCGAAATTCGATTTTCTTCATCAACGAAAGTATACGTAACGTAGTTTAGTTCACTTCTAACCCGCATTTTAACATTTTACCATACGTTTTCGACTTCCGATTGCTTAAGTTAACACGTGTATCATCGAACCACTGAGGGTGAACATTTTGAGATACACTTTGTTTTCTTACAAGAAAAAAATATTGATTGGTACCACCTCCAGTGGCCATTAATGCCGATGTGTAGTCCTGTGCCCCATTTGTTCGAGATCAGGGAGGTGTTCATTTTGCATTTTATAAAATGTTTGTATTTTTTTTACCCTATTCCCGAAACAGTTAAGAGAAAGTAGACAATAGGTTTTTCTCCTTCTCGTTCTTGCAGCTTCAATAAAAAAAATTAGATTTCGGACTCAGTCTGAAACGATCCCTATAACTACTCTTTAATCTCGTCTTCGAAGGGAAATTTAAATATTCAGTAGTTTTGACAAAAACAAAGGGCTTTTGTCAAAACTACTTAGCTCCTGTTTTGGAAGGCGAATTTACACGAAAATATACAAACTTCGCCAAACCTGACCATTTCGGGTTGTAGTGGCAGAGTCGCATTGTGGATAACAGCTCGTCCAGTGGTCAGACACCCAGTACTATAAGCATTTAGAAATGCATACTCTTCGCCTCGATATGCGGAAATTAAACGACGTGGCATCGAAGAAACTGGTTCTGAACTGGAACTTTATTATGGACCGACCCGTTGTCCAAGTATCTCCTTACTCTATGTGGTTACGATCAAGCCAATTGGAGACATATTCAACAAAAACCGGAAGTTTAAATTACAGATCCAGGCGAATCTAGAATATTCGAGAAAACCTTATTTCCGCTTAAATATTTGAAAAATGATTAAAACAGAAAAGTTCTTATGGTGTCACTTCCGGCGGCGGGTGAACCGGTTTTAGCAAAATATCACTGTATATGGCCGAATTTTTATAAGTACTTTTTAAAATAATTTGTTAAAACCTAAAAAGTTCCTATGGAAGCTGTCACTTCCGGTCAACTGGTTTCGGGAAAAAATTACTGGAACCAATTTGTAGAAAAAGCTTTAGTATGAATTTTCTTCATCCTGATCAATCAATCCGTCTAAATTTTGGAAAACTAATCAATATTGTTGCAAATTTAATTTAGAATCTTTTAGTGCATAGTCGTAAATAGAAATTTTTGCAAAAAACGAAAAGCTTCTATGGAAGCTATTGTTTCCGGTGGATCGATTTCGCCCAAAGATCACTCGGATCTCCCAAATAATGGAAAAAGCTTCAGTATGAAATTTAATCCTGAACGATAAAACCGTCCTCGCTGTACAGGGCCGAATTTTTGTTATTAACTGTTTTTTGCCAAAAATCGCCATTTCCGGTTAAATTTTTTAAAATTGACGTAAAGTTGAATTCGACTTCGGTGATGTAGCGATAAGTAAATCTGAAAAAATTTTGACGTCAAAATTTTTCAAGATTACTACGCTTCCTTTTACTACATTAATAAAAGTGTAAAATGTATGTTACAATGTGTGTCGTCCGGTATGCGATCGTTTACCATTTATCCGCTTGCCGAAAGTTGGTTCAACCATGTGGTCTAAGGGCCCCGTACCAATTTTTTCTAAAATATATTTGTTTTTAATTTTTCCACGGGAATGAGTCTAGGAATAGGTTATATGAAGTTAGTGACATGCTTGAATCTGAAGGGTCCGTCCTCTGGATCAAAAGGACCCTTCTTAAAGTGAGCACACCATTTATCCAATCGGACTCTAATTTGGCAAAGGTATGTTATATAAAAATGAGCCGTTTTTCGTAATATTTTTGAGGGGATCGGTATTACGGTATTCTTAAAGCAGCTGGTCCCAAATTCTAGGGTCTATAGAGCCCCGGTTCAAAATGGTTCTAAAATTAAAATTGTTTTGTTTTAGAAGTAGTTATATGAAATTAGTGACATGCTCAAATACGAGGAGTACATCTCCTTGTACTCCCATGGTACAATTTATCAAATGAATTTTACATCAAAATGCGGAGGTGTTCGTAATTATTTTTGAAAGGCTCGGCCTCTGGATCTAGGTGATTCTATACAATTATTCCCAAAAAATGTCTGCAATTGGAAATGGAATCGCCTCGGCGAACTGAAAAGAATTTTATTGACTCAAATATTGCACAAAACAAATGCAATCGATCCGTAAAGAACGTTTTCATAGTGTTGCTAAAACGAGTGAACAGAGTGGGATATGGCTGAAAAAAATCGCTTACGATAGTCGAAGTGTATAGTGGCCTCTCCTCAAAATCTCTTCTGTGATCCCCAACAGAGTCACCCAACTGTTCGTTGCGTTGGCGCAGGTAAATCAAAATGATCCATGTGAACCGGGTTTTTCATTTGCGTCGCACCGATTTTCCAATTATGTTTCGGTTAGCACAAAATAATTTAACTACTAACATCTCTTCATAATAACTTCAAGCGACCATTTCCACTTATTATTGATGACAATTTTGACCAATACGTTCTCACCAGCCTCGAACACTTTCCATTTTGCGTCTTGGTGCTGATTGAATTGCTGTGTTGCTCTTTTTTCATATCACATTCTATTGGATGTTTGGCTCTTGCTTAACATGAGTCCAATTTCTATTTCCACGGTCGCGGCATCATCACTTGAAAGTGTGACCTCATACCAAGAGCAAATGAAGATGTGTAACGATAGCATAACAGGAATTCCCTCAAAATCGGTATTACCTTTCCCTTCTAGCTTCTTTAATCCTGTCTTCAACAAGTCGACGGACTATTCAGCCTGAAAATTAGACTGTGTGTAAAATGGTGGCTGTCATTCTGATATGCTCGATACTGTTTTAACTGCAAAACGACCCAAATTCTTCCGACATAATTTGGGGACTAATGTACAAAACTAATTGAGTGAAAAAACGTGTTCTGAACGGTCGATTTTCAACAGTTATTGCGGTTATAATAATAACCAAAATATTTGGAGAATTGGGCAAATAAGAAAATGTTTAATATCCAAACAAATCTAAGCCGACAAATCTAAGCCGACCATAAAAATTATATACAAAAATTATATACTGGAGCCGGTTCTCTATCTGGTATCATTGAAAATTGTTTATCTGGTGACTCTTTGACAATTTCGAAAAACAAACCTTATAATCGTCTAGTTTAGTTTGATTATTTTTTTAAAATTACTAAATTTTCAAAAATAAATAACCAAATAGTGACATCTGTGGCAAAAATTGTAATTACAATGGTAAGCGTAAACGTTACATCTTTGTCCTTTAATACTAAAAATGTGATATACGATTTATTAATGACGAAAATACGAGGGTCGATTTAAAAGTACCCGTGTTTGAAAACAGATGGCGTTGCTGGGGAAAGTTGACATTACCATCGTGTAATCGTCTGCCATCTCTGTCAAACGACACCATACTAAATTTCAGTCTAGTTTACAGGTTAGTTTTTATTTGGAAGCCAGTTGTATCACATCGTGTGTTTCGGGTTTATCAATAAAATGAAGAAAAAAAACAATATCGATCCGTAATTCGCTTTTTATTTTTGGATAAAAAAACATGCGAAGGAATAAAATCGAAGTTGGATGCTGTTTATGCGGACCTTTTACCATCTATAACAACCGTAAGATATTGGTTCAACGAATTTGAATTTGTAGTCGAACATCGCTGTTTTTAATGATGAGCAGCTTGGCTCTTGTATACGGAACGGCAATTAATATTTTAAATGATAAGTTAAGTGCGAAAAAGGTGTCGGCCACCCATTACCGCGATTGCTCGCTCCAACCGTACTCAACCGACATGGCTCCTGCGATTTTTTTCTGTCCCCCAAAATTAAAACATGGCTTGAATTTGAAAAATGCTACTCACGCTACGGAATTTAGTAATTCAATTTTGAGCGAATTTTCTGTGAGTTATTTAGCAGTTAAAAAGAGGTTTGAAAGATTTCGAGATGGCAATTTTAGTATTGTGGACCATTCACGTGACACGTGTAGTTGGTTATTGGATGAAAAGAGCTTACATTTGGGAGTTACACCCCAAGCAATATCATGCCGATTGCATTCAATGTGAAAAATACAGGAGGAAGGAAAATGGGTTCCTCATCAATTGACCAAAGAAAACAAAAATCGAAAGGTTGACATCTGCATAAATTTGCTTTCACGGAACAGAAGATGGTGATGAAATTTGAATTTTGTACGATAATATTAAATGCAGAAACCATGGGTTGATCCAGGCTAGTCATCAACGTCAGTTGCAAAAATGAGTATTCATGCCAAGAAAGTGTTACAGTGTGTCTGATTGGATTGGAAAGGAGTCATTTACTACTAGCTTCCGGAACCTGATCAAACTGCTCCAGCTGAACGTTACCTGGCCCAATTGATAAAACTAAATGGTGCTCTTGAGGAATAAAGATCATTTACGAACCAACGAAGGCGAAAGGTTATATTTCTGCAGGACAGCGCTCGCCCACATACACGCTCCTTAGGCTGGGAAGTTTAACAGCATGCGGCATATTCTCCAGACTTGGTGGCTACCTCTGATTACCACTTATTCAGATTGATCTGAAAGACCAGCGGTTCACGAAGTTGAAGATGTGCAAAAACGGCTCGATGACTATCTTCGAAAGCTCCAAATTTATATCGCGAAGGCATTCATCATCTACCTGATAAATGGCAAAAGACCATAGTTAGAAATGGCGGATATTTCGATAATTTATCTTTGTAACAATTACAATTTCTTTCTCTACTGG
The DNA here is from genome assembly GCA_932526605.1 of Nephrotoma flavescens. Taxonomy (NCBI): domain Eukaryota; kingdom Metazoa; phylum Arthropoda; class Insecta; order Diptera; family Tipulidae; genus Nephrotoma; species Nephrotoma flavescens. Next base: position 225,531,312 of record OW052222.1, on the reverse strand, counting down.
CGAGGAATTGTTCATGAGCAATGTTAGTTTATAAAACTTCAAACAATTTCTAAAAATTCATTACCATCGCCATCGTTGGATAATTCTTTTTTGCTATATTCTACAAGCAAATATATTAACATCTAAGTCAATTCAAATGGTGTGAACTCATCTAAAAAACATAAAATTCTGCTGCCTTGTCGAAAAATTACAACTTTTACGATTATTATTGTTCTGCTCAAAAATGCGAAACAGAAATATAACTTTCTCGTCAAATTACATATAGAATTACATCCTGCCTAAGTGATCCATCTATATTATACATTTTTGCACATACGACACAATACGTATACATATGGCAACAATAATAATGCTAACTAAAATAAAAACGAATTTACATTAAAAATATTATCAATCTCAATGTTCAAGTGAAATGTCATTCATTTCACATTTAAAAAATTCATTTCACTGTTACAGTTTTTTCCCTCCTTCTTTATCCATATATATATGGATTCTGTTACTATTATGAACAGATGGATGAATGAAAACAAAGTGTGTATCTGTAATGTGTATATTCGTTTGTTTACTTCATATATCAAAAAGCTGCACAGCCCTGTGTATATGGTATATGGTATATTGAGATGTAATTTTTGTTGTTGTTCCCAAAATGGAAATGTTTTTCGTGTGTTTCATTCATTTTATGCTCGTTTCCTGAAATGTATGTTCTGCTGGTGTAGATATACCAACCAACCCATCTCAATCATCACGGTGACGAGTATACAACAGAGAGACGAACATCACACCGAGTATAATATGTGTATATGGTAGCAGCATATAAATCTCAATTTTCCTGACAATATTTCTATATTGTTGGAGTCTGCATATATTGTTGAACGCGATATTTTTATTTTTTGTATTAAGTAAAAACAACATCAATTTAAACTTTTTACATTTTTATATCATTTTTCAATTATTACAAAATACATTTTCATTCATACGTTTTATATTCGACAATATTTTCAGAATCGTTCATTTTCCTCGCGCAGTTTTTTATTGTTAAATATTAAAAAAAAAATATCGAAGGAAAATTTCATTGTTGCATATTTTGATGAAAAATTATTTATGAAAATGGGAAGAGCACGTAATTTGAAATTTTGTCTTTTGCACGTAACATACACCCAGCGTCGACAGGTTGTTTGTACATAGTCGGGTAAATGTTTGTGTATAATAAAACGCGAAGGATGTTGTGACCAACGCGCGGTCACTTCCGAATACACCGCTGGACCCAATTCATATTCGATCACCTCGACAAGTCCTAAAAGTATCAAGTATCGCAAGATATAGGGTCGTAGTGGACACTACTTTTGATTGTGATCCCTGAAGCTTTTGAGCTTTATGAATGTCCTATCAAATACTTAACAAAAAAACTAACAAATTTCACCGAAGTTAAATTTCTACCAAATAACTAAAACTACATACATGTGTGCGAATATATAATTTGTATACATTTAGGCGGAATAATTATTCCATCTAAATGTATACTATTTACTGCATATACTACACAATTAGTTGCGTAATTAAAATAAATTAATAATGACAAATAAAGACATGGTTTTTATGATGGCCTTGGTATGTATTTTAATAAAAAAAAATGCCAAATGGCCGGTCCCTGGGTTCGGTCATGTGAATAACACGAAACTTCAATGAACAATTTTGTTCTACAGAAGTCAAAATTCCTATATAGACTTGGTTTTTTATGATGGCCTTGGGATTTGCTCTAATACAAAAATGGCTAAATGGCAAAAATGACGATGGGTTCGGTTATATGAATAACAAGCAATAACTTCAACAGGTGTTGCACGAAAATTCAATGAAAAGTTTTGTTCTACAGAAGCCAAATTCCCATATATAGAGTTAACATTGTGGTCCAAATGTGGGGATTCCTTCTCTAGTAAAATAAGATAGACATTTGTTAATCATTGTTTCCGTCTTACGATTTGGAATCTCGAATGCTGCTGCATATTTCGAAAATTTGTCCACAAGGGTTAAAAAATGTTTTCTCGAAAGGGTAAATGTATCTGGTTGACTGGTTGACGTTCGTATTTGTTCAAATTACAAATATCGCATTTAGTAATTAGTTGCGTAATATTTTGTCTCATATTAGGAAAATAGAAATTCCGCTTGTTTTTCGTAATTTTTCTGAAGTCGCCTATGACAAGGTTCGTGTTCGTTATGTTTGTTCGTTCTCGGTTTCGAGGTCGGTTTTTATACATTGTACTTTTTTAAGTTTCTTAATATTACCTATATGTGGATTATTTTCATATAGTGATTGGATTTTATTCAAGGTGTCGTCATTTGTATAGATGGCAGTAACTTTTTTATTGTTTTTATAATTGTGTTTAGTATTAAATCTAAATCAATGTGATTTCGATTAAATAAAACTCTTACGTCTTCCATTAATTCAGTGCCATTCTCATCTTTAGCATTGGTGGCGGAATTCATTTAGACTTGAAATAGATGTTGGTATTTGTTTATTTTCTTGTACCACAAGGTCGTCTCTGGGTATCTATATTATTTAGTTGAGATAACACGCTATCAAGAGTTATATTCACGTTCTTCAGGTGAAAACGTTCTTCAGCTGAAATAAATATCAGGAACAATGGGATTTTTATTGTAATTAAACTGTTTATTTTCCAATTGCCTATTGATTTCTAGGCGTGAAAGGGCGTCTGCGTTGGTGTTTGCAAAACCTTTTTTATTTGTAATAGTGTAATCGTATTCGAGTGCCAGTCGCCATTTGACAAGTTTTGAAGTTGGATCTTTGGCATTAAATAACCAACGAAGTGGTTTATGATCAGTGACGATAAGGAATTTTCTGCCATATGGGCGAAAACATTTCGTACTCCAGACTATAGCTAAACATTCCTTTTCGACCGTAGAATAATTACACTCCGTTATAGATAACTCGTACTTTATGCGTATGCTATCAGATGATTGTTGTTGTTAAAATTTTGACATAAACAGCGCCTAACGCATAGTTAGAAGCGTCTGTTGTTAACGTAAATTCTTGAGTGAAGTCTGGATATCTCAATACTGGTTCAGAGGTTTACATGTTTCCTTATAATTTAAAAATTCTAGATCATGGTAGAACACTGAGTTTTTACATTAACATGCAGTGAATGGTTTGGTTATTTTGGAAAAATCTTTAATGAATTTCCTATAATAACCAATAAGACCAAGAAAAGATCTGATTTCTTTTTGTGTCGATGGAATTTTGAACTGTTTAATTGCCTCGATCTTTTTTGGATCGGGCTTTATTCTCCCCGGAGTTATAATAGGCCCTAAGGAACCGATTGATTTTTCTTAAAACCACGTTTTTTCAATTTGGATTTTTAAATTGGCTTTATCTAACTTTTGAAACACCTGTTTTAAGTTAAGGAGATATTCTTGCAAGCTGGTGCTAAATATGATAATGTCGTCCATATAGTACAGGACGTTTTTGCCTTGCAAGTCGCCGAGCACATTGTTCATAAGGCATGCGAGTAAACTCGAAATGACCATTAGGTATTGAGAAGCCAGTTTTGGGAATATCTGAATTTTTAATTTCAATTTGATGAAAATCTATTGTTGAAAAGTAGTTGGTTTTTCTGAGTTTTTCAAGAATATCCTCTATATTAGGTAGTGGATATTTATCATCGACGGTTTGCGAATTTAGTGGTCGAAAATCAACAACTAATCTCCATTTTTTATTTCCAGTTGCGTTAGGCTTCTTTGGCACCATCCAAATAGGCGAAGATCATGGGTTAAATGAAGGTCGAAATATTTTATTTTTTAACAACTTGTCTATTTCGATTTTAATTTCAGGCTTTTGATGTTCCTGGTGACGATATTGTTTCACAAAGTATGGTTCCTCTTTTAACAAATTTATCTCGTGTTTGATGTTATTTGTGAACGTTAGTTCTTGATTTTCATCGTAAAAAAGATATTGGAACTGTTTACAAACTTTTAGTATATTTTTTTTTCCTCATTGTTTAAATTTTCCGTGTTGATCAAAATGAACTTGCATAACGTTTTTGTTTGAAATGTGGAAATTAATTTTTTGGAAATTTTCAAATTTGGTGACATCTATTGGTGTCATTGTTTGTTACTGGTATTATAGTTACCAATTGTTTAGAATTTAATTTTATTTTGGTATGTGGTATTATGGATTTAAATTCTTTATAAATTTGAATGTTATATGTTGCGGTGTTTAGATCTGATTTTGTTCGATGTTTATCTTTGCATTCATAATTTGAAAGTTTTCGTAACCAATGATTCCATCGAAAAAATCGTGAAACTTGAACAGAAAAAATTTTAACTTCACTGGAATTTCTTTGAATTTCACTGTTTATATTTTATTTATTTCCGTTGAGGAAAATACGGATCGTACTTTAAATTACCCGTCCTGGTAATTGTCAAATAATTTTGAAAATCTAGGTTTTATATATGATTTGTCTGCTCCTGTATCTAACAGAATTTTTAGAGTTTGATTTTTTATGGTGAGTAACAAAAAAGGAAGTTTTGTTTGTTGATTTAACTTACAAGGAAGGGGCGCGAAGTGTCCCTCTCCGATTTCGCTGAAATTTGAATATGTGAAAGTAGACTGAAAAATAAAGGATACGTATTTTTTTTATCGGCGGAAAAACACTCTGAGGGGGTGAAACACCCCTCGGAAGTGGGGGTAAAACACGGACTTTTGATAATTTCGCATAAAAAAATCAGTGAAATTTCGAAGAAACTTATTTAGGAATGTGTATTTTAATGAGCTAAATAATATACTATTTTTTGAAAAAATTCGGAACACTCCAGGGGGTGAAACACAGGGGTAACAGGGGTAAAAAAATCAACTAATTGATGTAAAATTCTTACATTAACGCGGAAAAATCTGAAAAAAATATATTACTTAATAAGAGAAATCAAGGTTGACGTGTTCGAGGATTTTTTAAAACTACCCCCCGTATGGGGCAAACTACCCCTACCCTGAATCTTTGAATTATGGAAAGGAGAAAAAAATTTTCTCGACGCAAGTTTCTTATTACCCTTATAAATGGTTAATACTAACCTATCTCATTAATATTAATAATTTTTAGGGTTCGAAACATCCCCTAATCAGCGTATAAATTTGAAAAATTACGAAATATTCAGAAAAAAGTTCAAAATCTTCTGGAAAAAATCTAGAAAAATTGTATAATGTTGCGTTTTTAACAATACCCTTGGTTTGTCCCAGAATATATCGTAATGCCCCTACCTCTACTGTCAGGAAGTTAACCACTCCTTTAGCGAAACGTTGAATTTTTCGATTGGGAAACATTTGTTCCGGCAAGAAATCTTTTATTCTCCTTGAACATTACTATTACTATCATCCCTTATCAACTTATCAACAACAATGACCTTCAGAGTTTGAGGCCCCCCCCCTCTCCCATGGTGGGTGAAAGTAGAAAAAATTCCGAAAATATATTCGAAACGTTCTGAAAATACGTACGGTGTTGGTCTATAAGAAGTGACTTTTTATTCTCAAGGAATTTTCGGAACCTCTCCTCTGTATAGCGAGTTAATTACCCCTTTAGTGAGTCCTTGAAGTACTCTAGTCTATGTGAAAATAACATTAGTGAGAATTAGAACAATTGCGAAAGTATATGGAATATCGTCTCAGTATGAAAAAAATTTCGTGAAATATTACATTATTCGCCGAAGCAGTCGCAGAATTTCTCGCAGCACGTTTCATTAATGATGGCAAAAAAGCTTTAAATTCTCATTCATATATATCCCAGCCAATTTGGATATAGACAAATGACGTTTCTCTTTGTTCCGTAGTTGTGAAAGAAAACAATAATTTTGATAACTTTTCAAAAATAGATTAGTATTCGTGTAGATAAAATTTTCTGATGAAAACAAATTAATAAAAATATACATTCTATTTTCATTGGGAGAGATAATCATTTGTGTCGAACGACAATCTGATGAATAAGAATTCTATAAATAAGGTAACACAGAATAGAAACGGCGAACGTTATACTTTCTATATCCACAAGAGCCTACCCTGCCTTTCAGTAGTGATGTTCAAAACTGGTTAATTTGATAACCAAGAACGATTCGATCTTTTTCCCCACTGACAAGGTTATTTTAACCTGATCTTTTTAACCTAATCGTTTTAACCTGATCTACATAAACCAAATCGGCTTCAGAGCAATACACCTATACCTTTTGTTTCTTAAACAAAAACAACTTCCTGTCAGTAGAGGTAGGGGCATTACGATATATTCTGGGACAAACCAAGGGTATTGTTAAAAACGCAACATTATACATTTTTTCTAGATTTTTTCCAGAAGATTTTGAACTTTTTTCTGAATATTTCGTAATTTTTCAAATTTATACGCCGATTAGGGGATGTTTTGAACCCTAAAAATTATTAATATTAATGAGATAGGTTAGTATTAACCATTTATAAGGGTAATAAGAAACTTGCGTCGAGAAATTTTTTTTCTCCTTTCCATAATTCAAAGATTCAGGGTAGGGGTAGTTTACCCCATACGGGGGGTAGTTTCAAAAAATCCTCGAACACGTCAACCTTGATTTCTCTTATTAAGTAACATATTTTTTCAGATTTTTCCGCGTTAATGTGAGAATTTTACTTCAATTAGTTGATTTTTTTTTACCCCTGTTAGGGGGTGTTTCACCCCCTGGATTGTTTCGATTTTTTCTAAAAGTAGTATATTATTTAGCTCATTAAAATACACATTCCTAAATAAGTTTCTTCGAAAATTCACTGATTTTTCTAGGCGAAATTATCAAAAGTCCGTTTTTTACCCCCAACTTCCGGTTAAAAAAAATACGTATCCCTTATTTTTCAGTCTACTTTTACATATTCAAATTTCAGCGAAATCGGAGATGGACACTTCGCGCCCCTTCCTTGTTAGTTAGGAAGTTAATGTCTGTTCCTAGGTGTTTTGTAGAAAATCCTCGTCATCTACGTATTCTAGATTATTTACATTTGGTTTTTCCTTAAATTTTGTTCTTTGAAAAAACGTTTTATTTTTACCTTGATAAGGTGATTTATAAAATTGTTTATTACCATATAGGCTTTGTTTCTTGTTTGATATTATTGTTATCGGAATGTTAGTTAAAATTTCGTGAGATATAACTTTTTATTCGTTGTGTTTGTAGCTGAGTATTTTTTAATTTTAGGATGCTTTGTTCCTGTTGGACGAAACTATAAGCTTCTTGTAAATCACAAGTTACCTAAAGGATCAGGTAAACCTGCCATATGAAGACTGTCAAACCAGTTAATTGGTCAACCGAACTTTGTTTGATATTAACGTTAATATGGCTTGAATTTTTTCGAAGAATTTTTGAGGCTTTAAATTAGCTTTTATTAACGAAAATACCTCAAATTGTAGGTTTGGTGTGCTTTGATTATTGGCATATTTTAGGTGTTGTCGAATTTGTTGCCACTCTGGGTGCACACCACGTGTAGTTAATAATTGGCATGCACCGTCGATTATTTAATTACGCACATTTTGGATGATAATTTTTTAGCTAGGCAATTCTTTAATTGGTTCAATTGATTTTACCATACTGGGTCTACTGATTCGGAGAGTGAAATAATTCGTCTTTCTTACCTGAAAAAATCGGTAGATTGTTTGTAACTACATCGACTTTGTAGCTATTAAGCATTGAATTTTGTTTCTCTAATAATTTATCCATTTTTAGTTTTCCGATATTGATTGGTTTTAGAGGTTTATAACCGAGATTATGTTTTTCGAAGAACCTTTCTAATTTTTTGGAATCTATTCCGAAAGACCCGTAGCGTCTAGATGTTAAATAAACTTGGGAATCGTTTAATAAAGAGTTGGCGTGTGCGGGAAGTTGTGATAATTAGTTGGGATTTTCCGAATTTTATTTGTGCTGTGTACCTGATTACACTTATATTATTACGGCAAGTCCCGATTTGAGGTTCTTGTCAGTTTTGTAATAAAGTCCCGATTTTAGGTTTTAAATTTCTACTACGCACAAAACAAGATATTTTTCACGTAATAAATTTATTTTTAACAATAAGTTTATTGGGTGTCACTTTTTTCACAAATTTCATTAATTTTACGAATTAGTTGGAAGGGTTTATATATAGGGCCTATTTTTTAATTCAACCTGAGCAAGCAGTGCGCTGTCAAAAAATACTCTGTGTTTTTTTATTCAACCTGTGTAATTTTACTCTGCACACTGCGTTTTTATTTGTGAACTGTGATTACACAGTGCATACTCGGTTCTTCAAATTTTACTCTGAAATTAATGTTAGTGAACGAAGAGTGTGCAAAATAAAAAACAATTTATTACTCTATGCACACCGGATAATTTTACCCAGTACAACCTTTGCTCGGTGTACACTACCCGGGGTAAGCCTGCTTGCTCGGGTTGAATTAAAAAATAGACCCATAGTAGAACATATATGCTAATTTCTACTTTACGTACCTTGCCAAAAGTATTATTGCTAACACTTTAAACATTTCTCGAGTTGATCACTCTCGAGTCACGATTTCACTTTATCTATTATGTCGAACAGGTTGCCGCTGGTAGGGGCTATTACATTCGATTTACCAGTTATAAGAATAATTTTGAAGTATACGTGAAAATGCGCCAGTTAACGTTGTGGTTGCAACGGAGAATGTAAGTTTTGGGTTAACAAAATTTTTATTGAAACTTATGAAAAAGAATGAACCACGCAGGAAACATGAAAATTCATTTTATAGCAAAATAAAGTAAATTAAATGTTTATATAAATTGCGCAATTATGCAATTGTGTTCTAATTAATTTATATGATGAATTTATATTTAATTTATGAGAGTTAAATGCGCGTTTTATTTATTGCACAAATAAGGTGTTGAATTTGCCTTTTTTATTGATGCCCTAGGTTAAGGTGTTGGTGACATCACAGATGTTAACCATAGACATGGCTTTTTAGGATGGTCTTGCAATTTGCTTTAATACAAAAATGGCAAATGGGCGGTCTCTGAGTTCGGTAATATGAATAACAAGCAATAACGCAACAGGTGTTGCACGATAATTTAATGACAAATTTTGATCTACAGACGTCGAAATTTCAATATATAGACATGGCTTTCTATGATGGCCTTGGGATTTAATTTAATACATAAATGCCAAATGGTTGGACCTGGGTTCGGTTATATGAATAACAAGCTTTTGTTAAGTAAATAAAGACAACTTTCAAAACCGTGTTGTTAGAGCTTTATTGTAACATTATTTGGTTTTTTAAAGTTTTTCATATATTAACATTCTGGGATTAACTGCTGTATTGCCTGATGCAATGGTAATACATTTTCGAAGGTCGTCGTGAACCTTCCAATATCCACTTGGTCTCTTTATATAGCTTTTGTAATGTTTCATATCCATTTCATAGTGAATTCCACCTTAAATCTTGTAATTTTAATCGATTGATTTCCTTTCAACTTTATATACCTGAATGACATGAATTGGCTGCAACTATTCGCTTCTTGCAAACTTTTAATTGCCCGTTGGGGAACTTAAATTTTTAAAGAAAATTCTGCTTTGAACATTGTTTAATTGCATTTCTTGAAATATTGTAAAATCGACAGTAATTTTTTTTCATTACAATTTCGTGCAACACCTGATGCAGTTATTGCTTGTACAAGGCCATCATAAAAACCATATCTGTATATAAGATTTTTTACTTCTGAAGAACAAATAATTTCGTTGAAGTTTCGTGCACTTTTGTATTAAAGTACATACCAAGGCCATCATGAAGAACCATGTCTATATATGGGACTTTGAACTTCTGTAAAACAAAATTGTTCGTTGAAGTTTCGTCCAACACCTGTGCAATATAAGGAACTATTTTACTTAATTAATTTTAATTGTTAATTTGTTTTAACCACGCAACAATTAATTGGTAGCTTCTTTTGTTCCTTAAAGAATTTTCTGGAACTCTCCTTTCATATCTCTACGCAAAATATATTGATGCGGCAATAAAGCTCTCGTACATACAGGCCTACTTTGGCTGGGAATTTCTCAATTGTTTTTGAATTGCGGAATAATTTTCGATGTAGCTGTTGCTCTGTCGATTTCTGGCTCTGACCATAAAGGAAAAAATGTTAAATATTTTTAACCTGGATTGAAAAATGTATTTAGACCCCTTTCGTCATATGTGAATCGTTCCTGAATACCACGTCCTGAACCGCAGCAACGCATGGATAAAGATAAGGCTCTAATATTGAATATTTATAGGAATGGCCAATTGCGTTTATGTCGAACAGAAAAGTTTTAGGATCCCTTGGAGTTCCGCAAACAAAAACTAAATAATAATAATAATAAACAAAATCCCAACCTTTTAAAATCTCGTTTTTCAATATCCGTTTCTGCGGAATATTTTCGATTTTTAAAATACTGCTTGTTAAAATCCCGATTTTCCTTAATTTTTTTTTGCCAATAATGGTCATATTTGAGATATCGATCTAGAATGCAATTCCAAACTGAATTTTGAACGCATTTAAAGAATTTGGTATTGATTAATGTCCTCTTCATATGGAATGGAATTTCGTGAATTCTTGGCAGTTTATTATGTACAACTAGATTAGGATTCTTATGTACAAGAATTTGAAGGATTTTTCGGAATTCGTTCATAATGTTTGAAACTAGGACATATCTTAATATAATAAATAGCTGGATGGAAATTTCTGCATAAATTTTAGATGCAAAACTAGTTTTTGGCAATACTGATTGTTAAGAAAGCCATTTTTAACATGTTATTGTCAAGTGTAGTACATATTCAGGTTCATTTAGGAATTTAACAACGAAGGTTTTGAATTTTTATTTTTTAAGCATCCTCTTTATATTGGACTCCATATTTTTTTATAAAATTCATAAAAACAAAATTAAAAAGCGGACTTCTGATAAATGGGATTTTGAAAAAGGGAATTTTGATAATCGGAATTTTGAAAAAGTGGGATTAGAAAAGCGGGATTTTGAAGTTCGGGCGTTTCAAAAGCTGGGTTTCGATTTCGGAATTTTTATTTCAGGATTTTTAATGGAGGGCGAACGATCCTAACCCAGTTGAGAAAGTTTGCCCGCATTTCAAAATTCAAAAAACATAATTCCGCTTTTCAAAGGCTCGAATTTCAAAATCCTTCTTTTCAAAATTTCAATTATTAAAAGCCTGCTTTTTAAATTTTTTTTGATAAATTCGCACCCGCGTTTTTAATTTTCTCTCGAATTCAATAAAAAAAATAAAAATCGGGCTTTTGATCAAGGACAATCAAGTAAATGCCTCCAATAGTTGGTGATTCCAATTCAAGCTGGATTAGAAATCTATATGGTTAAGAAATTTCAAAATTCCATTATCAATGCAAAATTATTTAAATGCGTTCAAAATTCATGTTAGAATGCCAATCTAGAGCGATATATCAAATTAGACAATTATTGATTAAAAAATGGCCAAAATGCAAAACTTGAGCCAAAATTGATGTAAGAATCTCAGTCCAGTTCTAGACAACCTAAATTTAAACATGGTTGTTTAAGAAATGGACAAGTTTCATGTAGAATGGTCTTATTCCAGAGCTTTATGTATTATAATAAACGTTAGAATTCCAAACCAAATTTGACCAAAATTTTTTAAGAACTGGCCTACTGGAATTCCGGAATTTTGTTCAAAATAGTTAGAATTCAAATCCAATTCTGCATATCAAATTTGAAAATTATTATTTAAGAAATGGCCAAGTTCCATTGAGCATGGTCAAATTCCCATAACTCTTGAAAAATGTGTGTTGAAATGCAAATCGCATCCCATGGTTTCATCAAGATCAATCAAGAAATGGCCAAGTTTTTAAAGATTTTTAAAATTTCACCATAATCGAAATTTTCCGCAAAGGGTTTAAACTGGCATTTTCCAAAACAAACAAATAATTCTGAAGTTCTTAAAACGACACTGGATTTGAAAAAAGCAGAGAATGGGTACATTTGTATACCCCATTCACCCTTGTTCTGGCCGTCTACTCTCTTCACGCAGTTTTGCATTATGCGATCGTTAATTGAGAGTTTGTATCTGGTTTTGATTATTTGTTGAACCCTCCATCCCCTACACATTTCTTGAACATCTTCGAATGTTGTGACCATACTTCTCTCAGTTAAAATATACTTCTAAAACGCTTAATATCGCTCGCTCCGAACACGGCTGGTGCTCTATGACTCCAAAATTTTTGAACTAGTTGTCTCATGGCCTGTTACTACCGTAATAACCTCGGAATAAAGCGAGCACAACTTTACTGAATTTTTTGTTAAACATGCTCTTAGTTCTTTGTATTGTAATGCGACCGCCAATACTTAATTCATGGTTTCAGCTCTTGACAACCCTGCTAAAAGTTTCCACTGTTAGTCCATTCAACACATCTGCAGGTGTATTGCCTGGATCCTGCAATAATCTCCAACGTCTGACTACCCATGTCTTAGTTTAGCCCGCCGGTAACTGACTTTGTTGAAAAAGTTTTATTTAGATAGTTTGCGACGTAAATGTTTCAAAGCGAGGCTGCTTAACATATATACAATCTCCTGTAAACGACCGTCCACTTCTCTTCCAAGATCCCTCATTTCTCGTGTTAGCTGTTGCAAAGGGGTACGCTGAATTTTGTAGAATTTTTATTCTGTAAACGTTCAGCTGTTTATGTACAGATAGACACCATTGAACATCTCAGATTACTGCCTGCTTGCTGGGCTAATTTGATCGAACCGCAGTTGATCGAATTCGACACAGTGCTCTGTATAGAGTTCATCTAATTTATCGCCTTGTTATGGACGACGTAGATCAAATTTAGCGTGTCCATTCCCTTCAGTTAAAGCCAGAGTACCTGCATCATATCGAAGGATGGATGCTATTGTTCGGGCGGCTGTACTGAAAGGGTTGTTTTTATTTGAATCCTCGCTTCTTTTCCCTCGTTTTTTTTACTTCTTCTTCACAAGGCTGCACTATATCCTTTGGCTTAACTGGTGTTATCTTGATTATCCTAGCGCCAGCCAAGATTGTCTCGACGTACGCCCTCCTGTTTCAGCATCCACAAACTCTATTTGCCATCACCTTAAACTTCTTCAACAAATTCGCTGGATTACTGTTTATCACTTTGTATCACTAACTATCTCACTTTTATTTTCCTTCCGTTCTCTTTTGTTTTGTTAGACAACTTTGCTTGCACTCCAATTTGGTCGGACTTATCGGTCTGACCTTATGAAATGTGCCCGAAGAGTGGTCTATGGAATCAAGGTTATTAACAAAATGTAAGTTACTATACGTAACTGATGAAATCTATCACTGCTCTTGTGTTCCAATATGTTCTGCACCTTGGAAATTTTAAGCAACTCATAAAAATGCAAGTACGAAATATTTTTTTTAATTCCCAAACATTATTCGGTTTATATCCGCAGACAACATCATTTTGTTCCGCATCATCACCAGGAGTCAAAACAACAGAGTTTTAATAAATCCTATGCGGGCATATGAGTTACATGTTCAATATTCTCAACATCATTTATATCAGGATGTGGAAAAGTGTTATTTATTTTCACATAGAGTAATTCTGTAGGTTCTTCGTCCAAATCAGCTCCGTTAGATTACAGTGTTATGTTGCTCTCAAAGTTGTCTTACGGCTTCCCAGTGGATCAGTCAATCTACCCAAACAATAAAAGCGAATATACGCTAGAATATGCGAATAACGCTAATACACGCCTAAATGTTGATAATGCTGTACCTACATGTACAGCCAAAACAAGTAGTTTGTCTGCGATATACACAGAAAAAATATTATACGTAAGGTATACAAACGAATATCGCCAACTGTACCAATATGTTGTTTGACAACTGTATACAAAACAATCTTATTTTTATTTATTTCTTAATTAATTGAGATAAAATTTAATATTTTTATGATATGCAAACATAGCAAATTTTACTTATAACGCGAGTTTACGTCAATATTCGAGTGCCGCCATGATCGAATATTTTAAAATTAAATGCCATTTGGTTGCAGCGGCGAAAAGTCGACAGTTTGAGAATATCATTTTTTAGAACACTGCATTTTTTTTTATTTCTATAAAGTGGCAGCTGATGGGTTGAATTAACGTTGTTGTTAGTTCCAGTATTTTCTATGATATCGCCACCATTTACAATAGCTTTCGTTAATTCCATATTCCCCTCCACAAGGAATTATAAAATCCAATTTGTAGTCATTATCGGGGGAAAACTTGATGCGATGACATCGATGCATGTTAAGAATAATAATCGCCCAATCAAATTATTATGTCGGGTTGGATTTAAACCAGCGACTTTGCTATGGTGCCCATTGGTCGACATCTTAACTATTCGATCAGCAAGTATTAAATCTGTATGTGGTAGAATTTGTAACACTATTTTATTTAGGTTGCTGCGTGTTATCCGATGCTAACCAACTATTGATCAGTCAAATGTTTGTAACTGGACCAATTCCTAGATTACTAACAAACCCGTTCTACTCTCCTTTATGTTACGTGTAAGAATGGGTGTATAGATGAGATTAGCATCGTCCTGAACACTTGTTTATATTTGCCTACGGTCCTATTTGCCATGCGGTGTTCATAATTCTACCCTATTATCGAGAACGAGCAAACAACAACAAAATCAATAAGTCAAGTTTCGCTCATATATGGTTTAGTAAAATTTCTTCTACAGAAACGTATACCCCACCCATGGTCAATTCATCTTTTCCATAGTTGCCATGTCGATAGAATACTCTTGTATCATCATGTGATCCTTGTAAATAAGCTTAATATACCTTAATTTGTTTTAAGGGCAAACACACAAAGTATCCCAATTCTATCGTTAGTTGGCAAGTAAAAGCTCAATTGCCCATGCCTTGTAAAGTTTACTGGAGCAACAACCTAAAAAGTATCTCAATTAAATTCAAATAACCAAAATATTGATTTTCCAGAAAAAAAATAATAATTTTTTCAATCTTCTTGTAAATCTTATATACTTTATTGTATAAATTAAATTTGGTACAAAATCCGACAAGAACAACACAACCATATTGTTTTTTTTTCTTACAAAATAATTAAAAGCAAGTATTTAAGATCACCTTTTTATAGAACATGTCGAAATAATAAAATCTCTGAGACAAAAATAATAATAATAATTATTCTTGTATACGGAGGAATCTCATTTCCCTCACCTAACCCTATTTTTGTATGGTTTAGTATTTTAAAAAGTATATTGTTTGATACCTGGAAAGACACCAAAATTAATTATATTTATATTATTTTTACTATCGTCCTAAAATCTAAGAAAAAACAAATGTAAACATTTTCAAACGTCAAACCAATGAGGGATTCTCGTATCTTATTTTTATATTTATCAATCAATGTTACCAGATGTACAAATTCGCTCTATCTATTGTCAATTTATCGAACTAATATGTATTTAGTACATTAGTATTCACATATTGTGAATTTATATTGTATTGTATAAAATCAAGTTTTTTAGTGCCATTGTATTATTCGTACGAAATAATTTGAAAGAGAAACACAACAGGATTATTTAATTAAATAAAAATTGTTATAAATAAAATCGATTCTAGTGTTTATTTGATTCAATCTAACTTTGATAGCTGTAATTCCTGTTCACATTAATTAAATAATACAGTCCACAACAAAGCTCGGGAAGAAGCACAAAAGAGCTGCAGGGTGAACCAAAACCAATTTGGCACATCAACGCAAGGCCGTGCCCCGACAGTTGGTCCTTCAAACCGGATCTTTATTAATCCATTCATCATTTATCATCGTATTTAATAATCATCATTTATTGCTATCTAATCATCTATTGCGGTACAAAAATCAGGAATTCTAGTTTTACGCAAACGGAAATCACCACATGTTCTGAGTAAGTTCGCCATTTTAAATAAACCGTGCGCGTGCAAAATATAAAAGTGTACATACATAAACGTGATTCTAACCTCACAAAAAAAAAAAAAGAAAAAATTGGTGTAATTTTCAACAATTAATAAAATGTCTATTCTTGCTGCTCTTAAAAAACAACGAGGCGTTAATAAAGGCAAATTAACAAATTTAACAAAATATGCAGTCGAAGACCATTCAGAAACAGATGTGGGAGAATTATCCACGCGGTTAAGGCGTGTGGAAAAGTTAATGGAAGAATTCACCGATTTAGAGCTTCGTATCTTTCAACAAGATCCAGAAGAGCAAAGCGACCTCACATACGAGGAAAATTATTATACTGCTGTATCCGCACTTAACAAGTGGATACGCTCGAAAAGTCTTGATCAAGGTGTAATCAGTCTCGAGACTTCCAACAACGCAACTCAAAATGCTGAGCAAACACAAATAAAATTGCCGAAAATAAATATTCCCACATTCTATGGAGAGTACGCTGAGTGGCAGTCATTTTATGACTTGTACACGTCCACCATTCATGAGTCACCCATTCTCAATTCGGTACAAAAATTTCAGTACCTGAAGGGGCTTCTAAGAGGAGAAGCGGCAGTACTATTGAGGCACATAACCGTCACAGAAGGAAATTACATAGGAGCTCTAAATAAGCTAAAGGAACGCTATGACCGCAAAAAACTTATAATTAACTCGTTCATTCGGACGTTCATGGAACAGCCAGTCATACATACCTCAACAGCAGCCAACCTAAAACGACTGATGGATACTTCCGACGAGGTTATCCGTGGACTTCAAGCCCTTGGTGAAGTAGCAACAGGCAGAGATCCCTGGCTCACTTACATTCTCATGCACAAATTAGATGAGAAAACAAAAGCACTTTGGGCAGAACATGCGGCAGATACCACCAGTCCTGATTTTTCTGAATTTTTAAAATTCTTGGCTCGGCGAATAGATACGCTTGAATCTGTGACTTCTAGTGGCAAACGAATGAATCCGAAAAGTGAAGTAAAAAGTCATGTTGCTTCCAGTGTTTCAGATCATAAGGCTGAAAATCACTCTGATGCAGAATCAGGGTTTATATTCCAGTGTGCAAGGTGTGACGACATAAACAGTGAAGTAAAAAGTCATGTGGCTTCTAGTGCCTCAAATCATAAGGCTGAAAATCGCTCTAATACAAAATCAGGGTTTACATTCCAGTGTGCAATGTGTGACGACATAAACCATTCGATATATTATTGTAACCAATTTCACGCTTTAAGTGCAGAAGAACGACAGGCGTGGGTGAAGAAAACAAACAGATGTTTCAACTGCCTAGGTACAAATCATCCAATTTTTAGATGTCCATCAAGACGCCGATGTCAAAAATGCAACAAGAAACATAACACGCTGATACATCAAGATGAGACTTCAACTGACACAATAGAGCAACCGCAGCCATCGTCATCAGCTCCAGGAGTTAAAGTCACTTTATTAGCCAAATGCAATGTATCCGCAATACTTCCAACAGCTATCATACATGTTGTTGACGTATCAGGCATGACAATACCCTGCAGAGCACTTCTAGATTCAGGTTCTCAATCTAGCTTCATAACTGAATCTTGTGCGCAGCGTTTGCAATTAAAGAAACGAAATGCTCGAATTTCAATACGTGGTATGGGCCAAATCGGTGCTGGAACCTCAAAGGGCTTGGTTACAATAATCATTAAACCAGAAGGCTTTCCTCAATTATCCATTGAAGCTCTAGTAATGTCGAAAATCACAAGCCAGATTCCTTCGCAAAATCTATCGGCTAATTTCAAAGCATGGTCTGGAATCAGATTAGCGGATCCCCAATTCAACACAAAGGGCAACATAGATATTCTGATTGGAGCAGACTACTTTTTTAGTATTCTGTTAGATGGTCAAATAAAAACTACACCAGATGAACCTGTTCTACAAAACACATTATTCGGTTGGGTAGTTTCGGGACAAACTAGTCAATCAAGGAACAACGAGTCAGTTTCAATGCTGACCATCCAAGAAGATATTGTCGACATCGATAGAAGCCTGCGCAAGTTTTGGGAACTGGAATCTATCAGCGAGGAGAATATAAAATTATCACCAGAAGAAGAGTTTTGCGAACGCCATTTCACACAGAATCTAACTAGGGATCATGAAAATCGATTTGTGGTGAAACTTCCATTTAAGAAATCCCCGGCACTCTTGGGTGAATCGCTTGCCTGCGCAATTCAAAGACTCCGAGGAATGGAGCGCCGTTTTGTTCGAGACCATAATTTCGCACAACTATACCATCAATTCATGCGCGAATATGAAGCACTCAACCACATGGAAGAAGTCCCTCCCAAAGTAGCTGAAAATCAATTTTACTTACCACATCATGGGGTGCTGGAAAGGTCTAGTAGTACCACCAAACTACGAGTGGTATTCGATGGGTCGGCCAAGTCCAGCTCAGGAATCTCGCTGAATGAATGCTTAGCGGTCGGTCCTAACGTGCAATCGAGCTTATTTGCCATTATATTACGTTTTAGAGAGCATAAGGTAGTCTTCTCGGCTGATGTCGAGAAAATGTACCGACAGATAAATGTTTCATCAGATGACACCAAGTATCAGAAAATTGTTTGGCGTTCAAATCCTTCCGAACCAATTCGCTATTTTCGGTTGATGACGGTCACTTACGGTCTGGCCTCTGCGTCATATTTAGCTACTAGAACCATTAAACAAATATCAGAAGAACATCGCCAGTCCTCACCGCATGCCGCTCATGTTATATCTAGAGATATCTACGTCGACGATTTGATGACAGGAGCTGACGACGAAGCCAAGGCATCGCAACTCAAAGAGAAAATCTCCGAAATACTTGCAAGTTACGGCTTTAATCTAAGAAAGTGGAAGTCTAATAATCCAAACGTATTGCATAGCATTCCGCGTATACATCAAGAAGCTGACAACAAGCCAATGCAAGATCAGGCCAATGATCCCATGGATTCTGTCAAGGTATTGGGAATTGAATGGAATCCCAAATCGGATAATTTCACATTCACGTCAAATATCCAAGACAAATCGAATTTCACAAAAAGAATCATATTATCCGAAGCAAGTCGCCTTTTTGACCCACTGGGTTGGCTCGCCCCAGTGGTCATAACGTTCAAAATCTTCCTACAATCACTTTGGGGCGCCAATCTCGATTGGGATGAGCCGCTTCCATCAGATAAGTACTTGATGTGGGAAAGATTGAGGGATAACCTAAAGTCTATAAGCGCCTTTTCTATTCCCAGATCTTTAGAAACAACTAGCAGTTCAGCCATTGAAATGCATGGATTCTGTGATGCAAGTCAACTGGCCTATGCAGCTGTGGTCTTTTTCAAGATAGTCAATGAAGGTGGTGTCACTGTAAGACTCATTACAGCAAAAACCAGGGTAGCACCAGTGAAGCAACAATCGCTACCAAGACTGGAGCTATGTGCAGCCGTGTTGTTGGCCGATCTAATAAAAATCATCAAAAGAGAATCAAACCTATCCATCAACGAAGTATATACGTGGACCGATTCTCAAATAGTGTTGGATTGGCTGGCAAGTCATCCAAGACGATGGAAAACCTTTGTAGGGAATCGCACCTCAGAAATCCTGTCGACCTTACCCCGGAAAAATTGGCGACACGTCTCTTCGGCTGAAAACCCAGCGGACTGCGCCTCTCGAGGCCTATCACCAAATGAGCTTAAGTCGCATAAGTTGTGGTGGAACGGGCCAACTTGGTTACAGCAAACATCGGAATTCTGGCCACCCCAAAACCAAAATTATGGAAGCATTGAAGAAGAGGCATCAAACAAGCAATTCACATTCAGTCTTGCAACCACAACAGCCATCGATTGGTATGACGAAATCATCAGCAAATATTCGTCATTTGGTAAATTACTTAGAGTCATGAGCTACGTCATCAAATTTGCCCACAGCATTGCGAAACCCAAACAATCCAGGCCTAATTCCATTAGCCTACAAAGAGAAGAGCTGCTTCAAACCACCCACATACTGTGCCAACACGAGCAGAGGAAATACTACGAAAATGACATAAAAGACTTGCAAGCTAAAGGACAAGTCAGAAAAGGCAGCAGCCTCCAGTCTTTAAACCCGTTCTTAGACGAATTCGGGTTACTTCGTGTTGGGGGAAGGTTGCAGAACAGCTTAACTCCATATTCTACAAAGCACCCTCTAATAATCCATGGAAAATCCAAAATCGCGGAGCTAATTCTTCGTGACAATCATCTGAACAATAAACACGCAGGTCCAACTCTTCTGTTGGGTATCACTCGGCAAGAATACTGGATTCCGAATGGGAAAATCAAAGCAAAGGAAGTCATCCGAAGATGCGTCATCTGCGCAAAATTTAAATCGCAGTGTGAACAACAACTAATGGGCAGTTTACCAGCTTCCAGAGTTGAATTAATCCGTCCATTCTTGAAGGCTGGAGTGGATTACGCAGGGCCTATCTCCATTCATCTGGCTAAAGGTAGAGGACAAAAAACATACAAGGCATACATATGCTTATTTGTGTGTTTAAGCACGAAAGCAGTCCACTTAGAGTTAGTTGGCGACCTTTCCAGTGATGCATTCCTCGGGGCTCTCAAAAGATTTACGGCGCGGCGCGGAGTTTGCTCAGAGTTACATAGCGACAACGGTACCAACTTCACAGGCGCTGATACCAAGTTACAAAATGAATTCAACAAATTAATCAAAAATTCGAGTCACATTGCCAATTACTTCACTAACAATCGTATTGATTGGCATTTCATCCCTCCTAATGCTCCACACTTCGGCGGTCTATGGGAGGCTGCGATTAAATCCATGAAATTCCACATTAAGAGGGTGATTGGTAAAAATATATTGACCATCGAGGAAATGAACACCCTACTCGCTGAGGTCGAAGGAATTCTTAATTCCCGGCCAATGTGTGCCATAAACGATACCGAGGTTGATCCAATTACTCCGTCACATTTTTTAATAGGACATCCGTTAACAAAAATACCGGAGTCGGATATTACTCATCTCAAAATTTCACATCTTACCCGATGGCAACTGGTGCAACAAATCAGCCAACACTTTTGGAAGAAGTGGTACATTGAGTACCTAACATCCCTTCAGCAGCGTTCCAAATGGAGAACTAGAACACCGTCATTGCAAATCGACGATATTGTTCTGATTAAGGACAACAATTTACCGGTGAATCACTGGTTGCTTGGTAAGGTCACCGAATTACATCCTGGCTCGGACGGTCAAGTTCGCGTAGTCACGGTAAAAACACAGCACAATCAGATCAAACGACCTATTCAAAAACTGTGTTTGCTTCCCATCTCCCGAGCAGAACCAGATGAGGTTCATGATTAAGCTGTATTGCTGAGACTTCACATCAACACATCACAAAGAATAAAAACAAACACCGCTTCATATCACAAAATAAACATCGCTATGGTACAATTTATTTGCATATAAAACTACACATCCAACTCTCAAGTTTTCATCTACAACGCGAAGAATCATTTGAACATGCCAGTTCAAGGCGGGGAGTGTGTTTGATACCTGGAAAGACACCAAAATTAATTATATTTATATTATTTTTACTATCGTCCTAAAATCTAAGAAAAAACAAATGTAAACATTTTCAAACGTCAAACCAATGAGGGATTCTCGTATCTTATTTTTATATTTATCAATCAATGTTACCAGATGTACAAATTCGCTCTATCTATTGTCAATTTATCGAACTAATATGTATTTAGTACATTAGTATTCACATATTGTGAATTTATATTGTATTGTATAAAATCAAGTTTTTTAGTGCCATTGTATTATTCGTACGAAATAATTTGAAAGAGAAACACAACAGGATTATTTAATTAAATAAAAATTGTTATAAATAAAATCGATTCTAGTGTTTATTTGATTCAATCTAACTTTGATAGCTGTAATTCCTGTTCACATTAATTAAATAATACAGTCCACAACAAAGCTCGGGAAGAAGCACAAAAGAGCTGCAGGGTGAACCAAAACCAATTTGGCACATCAACGCAAGGCCGTGCCCCGACATATATACAAAACAATAAAATTACGAATATTTAATTGTAAGCCTTAAAAATAAGCAAAAATAATTTCCAGATTTAAAATTTTTCTCGCATCCCATCTTACACAAATTATCATCATCATCATCGCCTTACGTATCTTTGTTAAATACGAGTACAAGAAAAAAAAAATTTTATTATTGTATTTTTATCTTTTAAAAGGAAAGTAAATCCTTTTTTTATTCAGTTGTTCTTTAATGTACACAAAATATTTAATTGATTGTAGGATAACAAATTCATTTTTTTTATTTCGTTTTGCGAAACAGGAAGCAATTATCTTATAATCTTTTGGATGCTGCTTCTATAGGATTTATAGTTGAAACGTTTCGATTTCGTAAACATTTTATCGATGTTTACGATTTTGTTAATAGATTTTTGGATTGTCCGAGATGTTTATTTGCCAGATCAGAAAAATGAAGCGGATTTAATAAATTTTAGCATAACAGGTTTTTGTAATGCAAGGAAACACTATATGTGGAGTGATGGTGTACCATGTTATGTTGCATGATGTTGCACCATGTCAAGCCGCATGTTATATGATTTTGCTCCATGCTGTGTGATGTTGCACGATGTAACGATATGTTGCACCATGTTGTGGGATGTTGCATGATGTTGCACCATGTTGTTTGACCTCGCATCTGGTTGAGGGATGTTGTGTGGTATTCCACTATGTTTTTACTTGGGCCTTCTTTTAACATTTTATTTGGCTTGAACGATTTTGATAAAATTTGGCAGAACTTCTCATATTGCACCATGTTGCATGATATTTCATGATGTTGCTTAATATAATGCTTCATGAAGTTTATTAGTTTATAGCAACCATGTTGTTAAAGCAACATCTACCAGTTCGATAGCCAATCCCGTACGTGACCAAAACGCAAGGGCTGCTGAAAATATCACTGCTGTACATGAGGAAGTGGTATCTCCATAACCGACATCTTCGAATGCTACAGATTGATGATAAGCAACTGCCACGAGCGATTACTATCATCGTGCGATTAGCCGCCTATAGACTTCTTTCTTTGGAACTTTCTTAAATAGCTGGTCTATGCAAATAAATTGTAAACAATTGAAATCCTCAAAGTCAACAGAACGCATACCATCCAGCAAATTCTCTGATGTTGTACCATGTTGTGCGTTTTTGTACTATGTTGCGTCATGTTGCTTCGTGTTGATCTCGTGTTTTACGTGAATTATGTTGTATCATGGTTACTAATCGCGATTTTTTGAAAATGTTGATTGTTATGTGTAACAATATTAATTTTTGACATTCTGTGGAAAGGATGCTTGCTTTGTTACTCGTGGCTCATAGGTTCGATTACTAAAGGTGACTAGAAATAAGGTTACGGCTGGATGTTTTTAATGTGTCATATGTTATAATGTTCGTAACTCCAAAATATCCCAAGCAATTGTGGTCGTTTTTTCTCTATAATTTTTTTTGTTTTAGTAGGTTCGTCTATTCTCATCTCGATGTTGCAAGTCGCTTTGAGATGGAGCTGAGTGTACCTTTTGACATTTTTAGAGTTCCTGAGTCAACATAATTCTAATAAATACAGCAATTCGTGAGTGAGATCAATTAGTGCCAACGTTTATACGTACATTTAGTCACGTTACTTAGGTCTTTTCTTGCAGTTGCCCCGAAATGGGCATTTATGCGTCATTTACAAATTTTATCGTGACCGCGTTGACAACTCGTCGATGACGTTGGCTATTTGTATAAAACTTCAACTAATACGCCAGTTGTGATTAAATAATTTACATATTCTGAAATTCTGTTTCCGGAGATTCGAAAAATTAAATTTTAGTATTTTTACATGTGCACCATCTGTTAGTAACTGGTATGAACTAACATTAAATAAGTTTAATCAGTAATTTAGTTGACAAAATATGAACCAGGTACATTAGGGACAAGACTGAGTTGAATGATGAAAATGGATGCTGGATGATTGGATTTTATTTGTGGGAGAATTTTAAGTGTTTTCATTATCTAACCTTGCATGATAAGGCTGTTGTAAAGGTTCAGCATGTGCTCACTATAATGACAATTAACAGCAATTTTTGAAGGCTCCCGTTCAATGACATTAAAATATTACCGAGAGTAGTGTCATATTAAATTTACCGCTTTAAGTGTTTAAACTAACAAATTTATCCCAACCGACAACGTTCTGGTATCAGCCTTATGCCAAAATTTTAGAAACGCTTTCAATTTGAATTAAAAAGTTAGTGAGGACGATTTTGCTATCGGTGTTAGTTTAGTTTTCAATTTATTTAAAATATAACTAAAAATGGCATTCTATAATGTAAAAAAAATCAAATGGGTTTGGAATGAAAATCGGATGTCCACCCACCGCAGTAAAATGCCAACTAACAAAAACATTTTCAAAAGCAAGAAGTAAATGTGTTAGATTATTGAATACTTTGATGGTATATTGGTCCTAAAAACTTCAAAATGCTGAGTACTTTGTGTTTGAAATTAGTGTGTTTGTCTCTGAATACTGAAATTGTAACAAGGTCCGTTTTGGATTTAAATAATCTAAACAAAGAGTGATATTTAAAATCAAAAAAATGTTTATAAGCATGATAATCATAATAGTTGTTATCCCAATTAACATACCAGTACGAGGAATAAAGAAAAAATCCTTAATTTTTTGTATATGAAAAATATCATCCCACAACGAACTTAAAAGCTCATTATCACTTTGCAGAACAAAAACATTTCCGTTTGGTTTTTGCTGCTGCATGATGCTCCCTCATACTTTTTCCTCCTTCGGATCATTTCCAACTGGTATACAGAGTATAGTTTTGGTTTGTCCTGAACATGATACCATAAAAAAGAGGATAACATAATTTTTTGCTGTTTGCTTTTATTAATCATTATTTTTAATAAATTAACAAAATAAAAAAAAAAACAAAACTAATTAAAATAAATGAATGTAATTAAATATAATTAACAGACAAGGAATTTTTTTGTAATTATGATTTATATTACGTTATGATGAATTTGTGTGGTGTTATAAAAACACATCGAAATTAGCTTTTGACCGATAAGGTTGGTAGTTAAATGTTTATGGTGTTTTCCTTAATAATCAACAGATTATATCCGCTTTCCACTAAGATATGTGTTGTGCCTTATTGTTTACAAAACGTAGTTACTTAATGTTCTACTTGTGTGGACAATGTATGCAAATAATTACATAAATATAGCGTCGACATTGTCGAGAGTGTAGACAATGTCGAAGGGCTTCGTTTTTCCTCACATTTAAAACATTTAAACCTAATTATTTTATTTGAATGATACACATTTTTGTATAAAGATAAAGTGCAAAATTATAATTCTTTTAAAATCTTTAAAAACAGTCTTGTTTATTAACTTTGGATTATGTGGAGACAAAGTGGGACTGGACCTTCCTGCGTGACGATCTTGGATCAGTAAAATAATTTTTTAAAAATTTTATTCAAACATTTGCCAATTTCGCATTTTAGCAGTAACAGTTTTACTTAATATATGTTATTATGCGCGGAGAATATTTTTAAAAATTAGATGTTTTAGTACAAAAAAATATCAAAACCCCTTTGTTAAATTTTGAAACCAAACGCGGAGCTATCAAAATATCGAAGTTTCTACTACAATGAACAACATCATCTCCACTCAATAAAATGATAAAGCACATAAAACAAATTCTCAGACATATAATGATCGTGCCCCGAACAAAATAGACATCGCTTACATTAAAAAATCTCCCAGGATACCCAATTTTAATCTGGTAAAACCACACAACTCGCTGGGCCGCCATACCTGTACGCTACAATTTTTCCTTTCGGAATTTTGTTTAATTTGGGTCGCGGACACACAACAAAAACCCAAAAATCAATCAAACTATATTATTGAAAAAGTTTTGTAGTAATTGTGCAACATAGTTACTATTGGCAGCAGATTGACCTCAACTTTGTTGCACATCCCGTCGGATTTTTTTTTAAACATATACCGGATTTATCCTTTCACAGCGTTATGATTATCGATTAAGCTCATGAAGGAATATTATTAGTTTCTGGCCAATAAACGGGAACTGTTTAAATACAAGATTTCGGCATTTTTTTCTATAAGCTATAGATGGCGGAATAGCTTTTTCGCCTTTTTCAAAATAACCAGTGTATTTTAATATTTTTAGAACCATTTTTAAATAAAATATTTATAAAAAACATAAATGGTCCAACGCTAGCAAAATGTGTGCAAGCCTTTTTATGTCTTTGAAGTTAGCCCGAAAAGTTAGCACGTTAAACGCTAAGGCAACACTAATGGTTTGAACCTCGAATAATGTTATTTTAGTACAAGCTAGCACGAAAAAATGTATATCTCACATACTATTTAACCCGTTCCCGCAAAAGACGAGATGTCAGATTTTTGATGATATGTAGGCAAATGACGGTTATAGCCGTCCTGCATACTTTAATTAATAAGAAAAGAAACATCATTCGTACGAATTGTACTAATGCATGAATTTACGTCGAAGATAAAAAACATGTAACATTCCATATAACATATCAATTGTTTTTTATTGTTTTGATTTTTCATATTTAACAATTCGGTATATTTCCGCCTTAAGCAGTCCTACGACGTTCACGCTATAGCCGTCATTTGTTCTTTGAATAGAAACAATGTTGTGACGAGCACATGACGGCTATAACCGTCGAGATTTTTGATTGAAAATCTGTGAGGAAATGTGATAATTTTCATTTCTAAACATATAAATAACGCTCATATAGCAGTCATAAACATTTGAAAACATAAAAGTGTGTTTCTGAGCACGGTTGTCAATTTAAAGTGTGCGGAAAGGGGTAAAATGTTAGCACGAATTTCTTTTATATTTAAACAGATTATTTAACACGGAAAACATATTTATTATTATTTTAGTATTTTAGTATTTTTTCAAAATGTACATAATATGCAATAAATTTTTCAAATATCTAAACCATATTTTTTCGCATTGAATAGTACTAAACAAAATAATCAATTATTATAATAATAAATATGTTTACTATAAAACAGAACGTTTTTGTTTAATAATAATTTCGTTAATTTATCCATCGTTCAATTAAATTTTTTATTATTACATAAATGAGGAAACTCAAAAATAAACTGTTCTAAAACGTAGCTAGTATTAGCTAGAGTTAGCACGAAAATTTATAATATAAAAATTAATTGAGTTAAATCGGTTCCTGCTGGGCTCCCAGTATGCAATTTTTCCACTGTGTGGAAAAAACCGCTTAAATACGCAGTGAATTCCGTACTAGAAAATATCAAAGACACAAAAATATTGATTTTGGGCAAAAATAATTGTTTTTCTCTTTCTATTTCGCGGTAATATTATTTTCGTTTTATAAGTTTCGATTGTATCTTTTATTTTCAGTTTCTTCTGACAAGTCGACGTGCACGGTTGCACTATTGTTTTGTATCTTCAGTTTTATAATCGCACTTGAGAATATAACGCGACATTACTTGTGCCTGTCGCGATTTTTATTATTTATTATGTAAGCTTGTGTTTTTCGGTGTATTTGTTAATACATACCTTAATAATAATTCATTACGTGTTTGTGTTATGCTTGTGACCAATAAGTTTGTTTGTAAAAAGAGGTAATCAAATAATTTTAAAATGGCGTTTTCTTGCAATGATAGAAATTTCCGATTTTTATTTTTCAAGGTTGAGCTTGTTGGGATGTACAATTGGATGCACGTACAAGTATCTATTGCAATTGAGTTAAAAACACATCATTATCGTTCCGGTACAGTAACTTTACGTGAAATGACATGAAATTCGTCGTGAGATGAAACATATTTAGTTGGATTAATTGAAGATGCAAATGGATGACGTATGGTGAACGTGCTTAAAATTTAATTTATGAAATTTTTGTTATAACATTTAATTGTGTATATTTATTTGAATAAAAAATTAATATTTATTTTATTATAAATGGAAAATTTTGTTTTATTTCGAATAAGAATTATTATTTATTCCAATTGGAAAATATATACAAAACACGTGCCTTTTGTTTCTGTGGTTTTTTTCTCTTTTTAGTTGGGATTCACACCGACACCGGAATTTTTGTGACACTTTTCTTTGGCTGGGAGTACGAATTTCCGCGTGATACACATGGTTCTTTCCATAGAAGCAGTGTGGTTCTAGAACGCGAATGTAAATGGAATTCCGTTGGCATTGCATATTGGGCTATTCCAAAAATGTGTCGGACATGAAATTGATTTTCAGAGTCAATTCCAAAATTATTCAGGAAGTTTCAAAATTTTCTTATGATTTGTTTGTGAGCAATATCGATTCGATAAAACCACACTGCTTCTATGGAAAGAACCATTTGTATCACGCGGAAATTCGTACTCCCTGCCAAAGAAAAGTGTCACAAAAATTCCGGTGTCGGTGTGAATCCCAACTAAAAAGAGAAAAAAATCACAGAAACAAAAGTCACTTGTTTTTGTATATATTTTCCAATTGGAATAAATAATAATTCTTATCCGAAATAAAACAAAATTTTCCATTTATAATAGAATAAATATTAATTTTTTATTCATATAAATATACACAAATAAATTTTAAGCACGTTCACCATACGTCTTGCTAATTGAATATCCTTTGGCATTAATCGCACATACATTTGTATATACAATTAAACCAACTAAATTTGCTTTACTTCACGACGAATTTCATGACATTTCACGTAAAGCTACTGTACCGGAACGATAATGATGTGTTTATTATATCAGATGCTATGGTGTATTTTAACGCGCATCCAATTGTACATCCCAACAAGCACAACCTTGAAAAATAAAAATGGGAAATTTCCATTATTTCAAGAAGACGCCATTTTAAAATTATTTGATTACCTCTTTTAACATCCAAATTTTTTGGTCACAAGCACAACACAAACACGTAATTGAATTATTATATGTAAGGTATGAAAAATGTTAACATATACACCGTAAAACACAAGTTAACATATAAAAAATAAAATACGCGGCAAGCACTTGTAATATCGCGTTATCCTCTCAAGTGCTACTATTAAACTGAAGATACAAAACAATAAACAAAAAAATAAAAATAATAAAAATGCGAATGAAAGAGAAAGAAATTTGTTTTTGCCGAAAATCAATATTTTTGTGTCTTTGATATTTTATAGTACGGAATTTAGTACGACATTTGAGCAGTTTTTTCCACACAGTGTATAAAATTGCATATTGGGATATTATATTCCCCTCGATTTGTGTCTTTGCTTAATCGATTGGGTGGTTTGTGTCGTTGCTTTCGGTATTGACTGTTTTAGAACACCTTCTTGTGACGGCGCGGTGGTAAGAAGAAATATAAATTAAGCGTGAGACCAATGTGCACCGGGTGTGTGCAAAGCAAAATGCTCTGGAAGAATGTTTTTTCTTATATGCTTCTCGTTTACATCAATGCGAATTGATGTAAACGAAAAAAAGAGAAGAAAGCAAATTCTTCTAGAACATTTTGCGCGTCGTTTTTTGGTGCGAGAGTTTTTTGTCTTGATTGTAATTTAGAAGAAATATAAAGTAGTGAGTCTCGTTTTTTGATTTTTGTGAAGGACGTCTCGAGTGATTGGTGATAAAAATTCATAAATTACAAGATAATGTTATTTTATTTTTTTTTTATTATCGTTTTATATATTTCAATGTTTTTTCTTAATTTTAATTTTATTATTTGTAATCAAGAACCACAGTACGTGGTCGTGCACGCTGCCTCATTGCCCATTGGTCTTGCTTCCTCCTTTTATTTGAGTTGTGCGATTATTTTTTTTTGGGTTTTGTGTTTTGATTTTGGGTCATATCCAATGAATTACTAAATTTGAGGTCTCTGCAAGCGCTTAGTGAAATCTGCAGGATGGCAGTAGCCATCCTGTAACAGCCGTTAGCGCCAAGATCCTGCAACATTTTTCCACTTTTTCCAGTCTTTAGTACCTATGAATGTTTGAGGAAAATATCAAGTATTGTGATGAAAATATAAATATTCAACGCTGCAATGTAAAATCGATTCGAAAACGAAAAAGGGTAGATGCCATAAAAAAAATAAACGATACGGTATTCTGGGGAAAAACTGAAGACAGAAATTTCTCCAAATAGCAACTGGAACAACAGTAATAGCATAGAAAAATAAGTTTACCATAGATTTCTCATTTTTATAAATCGACAGACAAAAATGAGTTGAGTAAAAAACTTCTGCTAATTCCGATGCCATGATTGTATTTGTGTTTTTACATTGCGCGCATTGGAATTATCAGAAGTTTTTTATACAGCTCATTTTTATCTCTCGATTTATAAAAATGAGAAATCTATGGCAGATATATTTAGTTTAAATAGTTTAAAATTATAGATAGTTTAAAAATAATGAGCGCGATCTATTATCTCCGAGGTCAACTTCAGCTAGCTGAAAGTTTTTAAAAAAGCTCTTACAATTGTATCTTGCTTCATTAATTTTGGGATAATGATTTGTTAAAGCTCTGAATGTGTTGCATAATGCATAAATTTAAATTAGAAATGCACAGACTTTTTTCGAAATTATACATGTTATGCTTCACGTTGTCAACTATTTAAAAATAAGGCTTGTACTAAAAGGCTATATAATGTGTGTCAAGCATGCTCGCTGTATATGGGTGCCTTAAGAAAATAAAATTTTTTGATTGAGCAGTTATGAGTAGTAAAAAATATTTCCGAGTACTTTGCTTACGCCAATAAAAGCTGAGTATTGTATTCAATTTGTTTAAGCCACTGTGTACTAAAAGACACGGCGAATAAATAATGGAGCGAGAACAATGTGTGCCCGTGTGACCAATTTGTGTACGAGCGGGTACAATGTAGATTAATATTTTTTTTTCTCTGTGTTTCTTGTTTTGTGTTTGAGCGCGTCACGTTCGATCTTTGTTTTACGCCGCTGATCAACGATATGTGCAACAACGAGAGGCACATAAAAAGAAAAATATTTTTTCTGCATCGTATTTTCAGTGCGAGAATTTTTTTTTAGTCTGGTTTGTAATTTTGTAAAAAATTAAAGTCATGATTTTGGAAAAGAAAGTGAAGTTGTTAAGTTGTGCCGTTGGGTAACAACAAATCTTTTTTTGTATTGTATTCAGTTCAGTGATAATTTTATTGGTTACGAGTAAATAAAACTATTGTAATTAGCGGGAAATTATAGATTTTCTCATGTTTAACAAAAACTTCAATAATAATAATTTATAAGAAATTTTTACGTTGTAAATAAAAAAATATATATAAACAGTTGTACGTGTTTTAAGCTTGGTCTTCACTTGCAAAATTTTGTCATGACGATAGAGCGTCATGACAAAATTGAATTTTTACACACACAACTATTAACACCAAAATGTATGTAAAATCATTTTATGTTCTCTGTTTTGTTTAATTGAGAGTCAAAAACAAATTTTCTACTCATTTTGTCACAGGGTCATGACAAAAACATTTCAGCAATTTTAATAAATTTTCTCATTGTTACGGTGTAATGCGCATGCTCAGATTCAATACAAATATATTTTGTCATGCCATTATAGCGTCATGACAAAATTATGTGAGTGAAGACTGAGCATGGGAATTGTTACGATTGTGGCAAGAAAATATCATATAAATTAGTAGTAAAAATTTGATAAAAATATCGGAATTAAAAAGTTTTGTGAGGTTTTACGAATGCCTACGTGGGGCTCGAATAAATCCAGAATAATTCCAGTATCGGAAATCGTCAATTTGGGAGTGCCCTATTCCAACGGGTTCCGTTTAAGCAACTGGGTGGGGTGTCGTTAACATCGGTACAGAGTAGCGGTCGGTACAGAGTAGATTTGGGTGGTGAAAGTTAACCGCGAGGACTCCTTATGCTTTGTCCATAACATCGGAAAAATAGCATGGTCTTTGCACCATGGTATTGAAGTAAGAAATATTTGAACTTGAGTATGAAAAAAGTAGGCGGAGTTTTTATATTTTGAAGCAATTTCATTGGTGTAATTATAGCATGGTTATCAATACCATGGTAATTTTTCCCCATGTTAAGAACAAAACATTAACGGCTGGTGAGTGACCGGGTTCGACAAAGGCCCCAACACGTAGCGGAATTTGCCGGCGGTCGTCCCGCTACATTTTTACGGGGTTTCGGCGGCCTATCAAGGTCGGGAAAAAAATATAATTGTTTGTAGCTGTGGGGTTTTGGCGAGATAACGCCCAACGAGTTTTGCGACGGATCCGGCGGCCAGTTGAGGCCAGTCGTATTATTTGGTAGCAGCTTACCGGCAGTTGGGCCGCACCGGTGGAACACACGAGGAAACGGCATAACCAAGCCGCAAAGGTTCGGGTAGGCCATCAAGTGTTGCATGACATTCTATTTTTTTTTTTACTATTAATTTTAAAAAATTTTCTTTTTTGGCTTTTTAATTTTTCTCTTTAGGCAAAATAAATTAAAATCAATTAAAATTTTTCAATTTTCATTTTTTTGCAGTATTATTTTTTTTTAATTTATTAAATATTTGGTGTATTCGGGTCATTCCGTCGTTTTGGAAAGCGAAATTTTTTTTCCTCTCTTTTTTACTGTTGTTGTTCGGATTTATTTATTTTTCTTGTCTTCATATTCATCTTAGAGAATGAATTACTTAAGTTTTTTCGGGTTCGGTATGATAGAAGGGGGACTCTCATTCTGTGTCGGTGACATATTTACAGGCTGAGTTTGTCACTCCCACTCAGCCCCTTGCCAGGACATCTACAGGGTTGGAGTGGCGAATCCAGAAGATATCGCATCCATTTGCGGGCGACCCTAAATCCTTCACTCTTCACGTGGCTCTTCGGCGGTGTCGAGGCGTCGAAGTGTGAATTGTGAGCGACTTATGGTCTGTTGGGGAGACGTCCTTAACCTCAAATGCTACTTCGTTGCAGCTGGACATCGGCCTTTCGGGGTCGATGGGTTATTCGGGAGGTTCTCTTCAGCAGACAGGGTTCTTGTCACTCAAGGGGGGTTGCCACCGGATGGACATACCCGGTTATTATTTCTTTATACACATGTTCCTCAATTTTCGTCCGACAAATTTCGGCGGAACATCCGGTTTTTTTATTTTTATTTAGTTTACGTCTTTTAACATTTCTGTAAACACGGTGCTCGCAAGCTTCAAATTCCCACGACCCAAGCATTTCTCCCTGAGATCTAGCCGACAAAACCACCGTGTGAGGCCTATGCGAGCTTACTTGAAATCTGCTCAAATCGTTTTTTATAAATCGCACTCATTTTCTTCATCTATGTTATCCGCTAAACTGTTGCAGTTAAACTAATTTTTGTTTTAGAGCGTCCAAGAGGAATCAATAGAAAACCGATTTAAGCCCCGCCTATATTTGTTTTCATAGTTTTAAGTACAGTTATGCCGCACACGCTCTTGTTGAACCTACTGTACGTTGGATTATGTGATTGCTATATAAAAGTTGGGTTCATGAAGCCGAAATGGTGAAATAAACACAGGAATCATAATTTTTTTCTGACTGATAACAGAAACCATAAATTTCAACGTTGTCTAAATTCTCTACATTATCGACAACAAATATTTAATTGTTTACATACATTCTCCACACATGTAGAATAATAACTATCAACGTGGTGTAGACAATACGGCACGACACTGAGGACGTGTTGTTTGAAAAAGTTAGATCTTAAAAAGCCTGCAGCAGTCTCTTTGTCGTTTTTGCGCAATAAAAAAATTAAAATTAAATTAGTCAGAAAACCGTTCATTTTAATATTATAACACATTTGAAGTCAACAAAATAATACGAAACTCGTAAAACTTTCGTTTACAGAAAATGTATATGGGCCAGCCACAAATAAACAATTTCAGGATTCCATGAAGTCATATATACAAAAAATTCCCATAAAACACAAAACACCACGAGCAGAAAATATTATGAAAGAGACTTTTTCCAAAACTGATTAAATAAAAATTTATTGCATACACCAAGTGGAAATCTTTTTATACTCCTACCTCTTCCTCTTACAATCTCTATATACATACGTCTGGTACAGATGCTCGGTGTATCATATAAATCATATAAATAAATAATCAAGTAAATTTATTTAATTTTTTTTGCATTTATGAAATATGTATTATGCTACAAATTCTAAATAAAAATTTTCTAGATATACTGGCTTCGTATATAGATCTAAAAGTTACATTGTCTCTTGGTTGGGTTCTGTATGCTATACATATATAGATACATCTGACACTATATAAGAGTACTAGTACCGAAGCATTTCTCTGTAAGAATATCTATGGCAAATTTTTTTTATATTTTATTATTTTTTTGTGTCTTCTTGCTTTCAAAACTAAATAATTTTGTGATTTGAATACATAAATTTTTATATGCAACATACCTAAGAGTATATACCTATATAGCTGCAACATTTATTTTATATTTGTTACATTTGAGTTTAAAGTCGAAAATAGTTTACTAAATTATATTTTTCGGGTGTATTCCATGCGGAAAAATATCACACATAAATATGTTTTTATGTAAACGTATCGTATAATACAATATAAGTACATACTTGTACATCAAAATGTGAAAATATGTAAGATATATCACGTGACTTCAAATTTTGATTAGTTGAGAATTTATATGTTTACGAGTACCATACTTAGTTGTATCGAGGTATATATTGAGATTTTTATTTGAAAAATTATAAAAAAAAACTCTCGCTTTTAATTTTCAACATAGGTACGAGTGCAAGTTGTAATATTCGCAGAATGGGACCGAAAAATGTAAGTCACGATTCCTCAAACAATTTATATCATCTTATAATTGTGGCCTACGGGACCAGAGTATCGACAGAGTGATCTTTGTTAGGGCAGGATGAACAAAGGATTTTTCATAATCAGATTACACAACTATGATCCCCTGCCGGAGTGAAGAACTCGGGTCGACATCTTCCATGCCAGTAGGCTGGCATCAGTTAAGTGGACATTCCATTCACTTCTTCATTCAATTGAACACTAATGTATTGAAAAGCGAATGAAATGTCGGTTTAAACTAAGGCATCTATCGAAAATTGAGTTGTTTTTTTAATTTTTTCTCTCAGTATGGGAATGAATTGAAGTCAGTTGGAATTCAATAGAATTCAAAGCATTTTATTCGAGTGGAAATAAATCGAATGCAGACGCAAATCCATATACTGCATCGTGGTAAACAATATCTTTCGTTTTGTTTTCCGGCGCGTAAATGAACAACGATGATGGTTTGCCAACTCTCGAATAGCCGACGTACAGCTAACCATGAGAAAAACACGGAAATTCTAAATTTCTTCCACACACTTCCAACGATTAACCTTGCGATTGGTTAATAGTCATATAGCGAACGCTAAACGAACGAATACGCTTAAATTCGAACGGAATGTCAGTTTAGACTCAGAGGAATTATGGGAATTAAAACATCCTTCTTGATGATCAAGCCATTCGCCTTCCGTTACACAATCTCGGATGGTTTAGATTGCGCAGCATAATTCTCACAGATTCGACCTTGAGCACCAAGCTATGCGATGGATAGTTGGTTGTCTCGTCTTGACTATGGTTACACAGTCAACCGGTTTTTAACACTGCATTACCCCAGTGATTTGGTTTTGAATCAAGTAATTCAGTCTATATACATCCTTGTTCGTTGCTGCCAAAATCGTTCGTTCGCTGAGACAATCGTGATTCATATATGTTAATTTCGGCGGATGTCCGGAAACACTTTCGTGATATGCTCTTTCTTCGACGTCGTGAACATGCAAAAATTCGAGGGAAACAAAATCAATCCTATCGAAACATCAACAGAAATTTGACAATTGCCATGCGCCAACAGTTCTTGGTTAACTGCAACTTCTTCATATAGGATTACAATCTCAACGATTTCAGACGTGTGTTGAGTTTATGTGCAGCTGTTGATCGCGTAATGACAGGTAAGGTTTGGCGAGAATCGCCGGTCACCAGAATCCTCGCTCCACCAAAGCGTGGTGAGTCACTTCGTAAATCCTTCATCGTTCGATTGAACGCTTCCAATGATCGTTTGTGTATACCATTGTGCGCTCGTCCAAAATGATGATTTTTCATTCTTGCAATACATTGGCCATTGCCGAGTTTTTGGCAATTGAGCATACTGGCTTGTTATTCGTTTGGACATTCATCGGCAACTTCAATGCGGCCGCCGTTCATCAATGTGTCAATGTCATCAATATCTCATGATGCAACAGCTATAACGCTATTTGAGATCTCGAGAGAATTGTGGCAAAAAGCAATAAAATCAGAAAGGTTTTTAGAGAGCATCGAGAAAGAATATTCCGCCGTTTCCTTTGTCAACTGCCTTCAACGATGTTGCGTATATCTCATCATTCATTTCAAGCTCATAATTCGATGTTGCAGTACGAACTCGTTGCAAAATGCCGCCAGTCATCTCGTCCTTGTATTTTTTCAACAATTCAAATGCGTTCGATGGATGACGGGTGACAGTCTCTTTATCGTAAACAATTTATCGTGTTTCAATTTAACGTGAACATTTTATCGTAGAACAGTTTATCGTGGACACAATTTACCGTGGACACAATTTATCGTGGACAATTTATCGTAGAAAGGTTTTATGCGTGGTATCAAAAAATTAGTGGGATTCTTTATTGATTTTTGGAAGAAGTTCTGGAATACTGCCATGTGGAACGGAACTCGGTAGTTTCTTAACTGATTATGATGGGATTTGGTATGTTGGATGGAAATGGGATTATTGAATGATTTTTAGAAAAAGTTCGGGAATATGGCCATGTGGAACGGAACTCGGTAGTTTCTTAACCGATTAAAGACCCCGGCTCCTACGCCCCCCGAAATTAAAATCTAAAGAGCCCTGCACAGCTACGGGGAGGAACGTAGGTGTCATTAATAGATTCTATATAATCCGCTCCTATATAATCTCGCAGTGCGACATGTTTGAAGATCCCGGCTCCTACGCCCCCCGAAATTAAAATCTAAAGAGCTCCGCAGAGTAGGTGTCATTAATAGATTTTATATAATCTGCTCCTACGTGCGGCTCCCACTCTTAATTTAATATATTCATAAAAAAATATTAAATTTCATTTATTTCTAAATGAGATTCAATATTTTTTTATTAAATTTTTTTAGAACGTCTTACCGTATTTTTTTTTTTAATTTTAGTTCGTTTTTATTCCAATAGATGGCGCTAGGTCCAAAATGCCAAGCAAAGGCACATTTTTAGTTATAAACAATTCCGCTCTTGATCAAAGTGGCGCTACCGTCGCTCAGACTGTCAAAAAAATTTGACTGCGATACTAAAGCTGTTCCAAACTGTTATACAATAAATTGTCCACGATAAACTGTTATACGATAAATTGCCCACTATAAACTGTTCTACGATAAATTGTTCTACGATAAATTGCTCACGATAAATTATTCACGATAAACTGACAGTAAATCATGGATGACACGTCACTATTATGTTCGCGAACAATGTACGTTTTTGATTTCCGGAGCAAAACCAGTGACATTGGCGAGTTTTGAGTCCCAATGTGAGCCGTTTTGAAGCAAATTCAGACGTTGACAAGCCTCTCGATAAGTGGCGCACAACACACCATCTCTAGCACGAAGTGATTCGCACGAAGTAGAACCACGAACATGGAACAAAAGCAAACGAAGATAGAAGCATTCGTCTTGTCGTAGATGAACGATGTATACACAATCGTGATGGTCGTACTGCTTGTTGTGTTGCATGAGCTTCGTTGGAATAAACACGTTGTCCATTCTCCAAGTGCACCCACAAATGTTGAACAGTGGGTTACCGTTCCTGTATTGCAAATAAAAAAATACACCAAAACGCCTCATTGCAATTGACGTAACGACCCCATTGGACATTTTATCATTTTCATCCGAAACAGCAATGCCGAACACCTTTGTTCACGTATTGCAGACATTATTAATGGACTTAATATAGTTACAGTACTCAACATTGCAGTGTGTTGCGAAAGTTTTCGATAGAAGTTTGCAATACGAAACGATCCAGCCATTATCCACTACGACATCTTTTCCTTTCACTCTCATCGTGACTTTTCTGCCACCATATTCGGGAGAACGTTCCCGATATAGAGGATAACTGTCGTTTCCTCTAATTGCGTATGCCAGCAACGGTCGCGGATATTGCTTTGTCCATTTTTGATCAGCCATACACGGCGAATCTGGATTGCGATCTCCGCACGGGCCGTGCAGTATGTTTGTTGCGAATACCGCGAACAACTCCGGGTTGTCTTCTGGATCTGGTATTTCCGCACTGATGATTGAATCGATTTGATGTGGTCTTTCTCGATTAACCACAGCAGAATGTGTGCATGTGGTTCTACTGAGTACATCCAATCAACCGATAAGTATAAAAATGCAAGCTACTGACCTTCTTATTTGTTCCTTGACCTGCAAAATGAATATATGATTAAGATGGAAGTGGTAGCCATTCTCTTCATGACAAAACATCAATGAATATTGAAGTGCATCATCATACGATTGATGTGTTTCGTAGGTCCGATCGTCTGGTAGCCAGCATTTTAATCAAAAATCAATTCCTAAAAATTACAGTGATTCATTTGACAAATTTACTCTGAAGTCAATAATTTGGGAATGAACATACTGATCGAATCAATCTTTATTCTCGCAATCCAATTTGGTAACCGCACTTGTCACGCACCAAAAAATTTGTGGAAAAAATTATCGAAATCTTAAAATTCACACCGAACTTCATATTATTATAATAATGTTACTGTTTATGGATGCAATGCACACAATTCGAACATCATAAAACTGTTAATTATTACTCAAATTTCCAATTTAATGTAGCAAAAAAATAACACGTTTGCACAATCGAAAATGACAATGGACGCTGATTAGTAGTACTGAACATTTTCATAACGTTGGCTTCGATTTTACTCAACATGTTTCCAACTGTTGGGTGCCCTGAGAGCGCCCAATGCGAAAAGGACTCCTGTCAAATTGTTCAACGCCTAAGTTAACGTACAGCACCATCTACTGGGTTGTGACATTAATGATCACAACCTCAGCGCCATCTCTTATTTATCTCTTAACTTTGTGTTTTCATCAATTTATTTCACAATTTTCTGAGATTTTTCAAGCTTTGCATCATGACACTTGACTTTTCACGCTTCACAGCGTCTTAAATTAACAAAACATGCAAACAACTCAAAATTTCATAGAAAAAAAATTCAATTTGCTTATTTTCTCTTCTCAAAGACCATCTGGATCGGTTACGAGCAAAATCCCGTACAAAAACATTATATCTCGATTTTCCGAATTTTCTTACTTTTCCGGTGGCTTTAACAGTACGAGAAATAGTACAGGAATTACTGTGAATTTTTATTTTGCTGACCATCTTAGGGAAAAAATACAACCTTTCAGTGACGAACACGAAGTGACCTTATTGAGAGAAATTTTGAATAAATCGTCTTTAATATCCTGATTATCCAAGGAACTGTTTGATCTGCTTTTGGGTAGTTGGCATTGGCCACTCGTTTATTTTTAATTTATTTTTTCAGGACTCGGTTCAAAACGTTTTTGTATTATTATTTATCCTAAAAACTCGGTTTCCTTTTTTAGCAATTCACATTCAACAAGTCTTTCCTATTGGTCCGTGTAGGATAGTATTTATGGTCCTTTAGAAGGTTGCTGGGCCATTTTTCAATTCAAATGGCATGGTAAATTCGCAATACCCTTGGTCAATGGAAAACGTAGTTTATTCTTGTGAATCCTTATTCACACAGATTTGATGGAACCTCACAGGGATTTGATGGAACTTTATCATCTATGTAAGCCATTGCTTGAGAGCCTAATACTCCATCGAAATTTAACTCATATAGTACGATCATTTGGGGTGCGCTGGTTATACAAGCTCCTCGCGCTGCACCCTGGGTAACGCTAAAAGTATAACCCCGCGAGTACGGGCGCGGTTAAACCCAAGCTATACTTGCCTTGAGGAGGAAATACCCATGGCAAATCCTAAAGCATCTGTTCTCCATGTTAGGGGCGGCTTCTTCCAGTGTCTGTTTCCCATGTTTGTTGCGGCTGTAAAAAAACCTGGCAGTAGGTATAAAATGCTAAGGGATGGAACCCAGAACTAAATTTTCAATGGAGTCAACCAACCAAAACAAAGATACGGTGCAGGGAATCGGATGCCCAGTACCGGCGGCTCTTGGGAGTGAACAAGCGGGCTCCCAGTCGTCGGTATCTAGCGACCGCAATGATGTAGTGATTCAAAGCTTGGTTACTACACCATATATAGCTACAAGCAATATCACTGAAGTCGTCAGTCTGGTGGGTAGTTCATCCAGTACGGCTGACGGAAGTAAAAACACCTTTACGGAATTGGACAATCCTTTCTTAAAAAGAGGGATGGTGTCAAGATCACCTATAAAACCGTCTACCGCAAGCTCTGTTAAACGATCGTGGTCAACTCAAATGAATATGGAGCCAGAAGTGGAGCCAGAAGTGGTAAACAAGCCAATAAATAAACTCTCAGAACATCACAGTAGTGACACAAGTATTAAAGAGAGCACTAAACGCAATGTTCAATTGACGCAAACTGGCCTCGATCGCTATATTACAGTAAAACGGAAAAGGGATAGTCCAAAAACAGAAAACGCACTGATAAGTAAGAAATCAAACATTGTAAATTTCAAACTACCGCTAAACAACCGATTTGAAAAGTTCATCGAAAATTATGCGGAAGAGAGCCAAACTGTAAATGCAAATACGCAAGAACAGGCTATTCGAAAATACAAGCCACCTCCAATCTACTTACGCGAAATCGATACGCACAAGGTGGTGCAAGAGCTCAAATCAAGCGTGCTAACAAATGGGAAAACTTTTCACGTAACAAATTTACTTCGAGGCATAATACACGAAGTAAAAATTCAAACGCATGAGGTCAACGACTATAGAGAAGTCATTAATTATTACGATGCTCACAACAGAAACTATTATACATACCGATTGAAGTCTTCAAAACGTCTTTCTGTCGTTATTAAAGGCATCGATGTCCATGTTGAGACAACCGAAATCGAAGCTGCGCTTGTTGAAGATGAATTTAAGATACAGAACGTATATAGGATCATGAACCGCTTGAAGCAACCACAACCAATGGTCAAAGTTGAACTGGACCCATCCGAAAGCATTTTGAAAAAGGGAGAAGTTCGTCCAATATATAAACTAAAGTACCTCTTACACAGACGCATAACTGTTGAAGAACCAAAGAAATAGTTCGGACCAGTACAGTGTTTAAACTGTCAAGAATATGGTCACTCAAGGACATATTGCAAGTTGATATCAGTGTGCGTCGTATGTGGGGAGTTACACCAAACCAAAAGTTGCCCAAAACCAAAGTACTCTACAACTGAAAGGAAATGCAGAAATTGCGGTGGAAACCACACCGCAAATTACCGAAGATGCCCAGTCTACATAAATATTAGTCAATTATCACGTCCCAGGAGGCAGTATAAAACTACAGCAGATGCGCAAAATAATATACCTCCGCATACGCCAAATGACTCTCGTTCGCCCAGAACATAAACCAGCAAACCAACATACGCAAGCGTTCTTCAAGGCGAATCCTCAAATGTTGAACCTACCCTGAATAACTGCATGCAACTGATGATGCAGTTAATGACAACAATGCAAAATATGCTACAAGCAATGCTGCAAAATCAAACTACTATGATCCAGAAACTAGAATGTCTCATGAATGAACACAAACTCGAATTAGAACATTTCCTAGCTAAACACGAAATTGATCTTATGTTAGTTTCTGAGACCCACTTAACGGATAAACACAATTTCAGAATTAATGGTTACGAAGTTTATGATACAAAACATCCCTTGGGCAGAAGTCGAGGAGGAACTGCTATTATTATAAAAAAGCGGGTTTGCCATTATGTTCTAAATGAATATAGCACTGAGGAAATTCAAGCAACCTCTGTATGTGTGGACCTCGATAAAGAAAGCTTAGTCATCGCTTCAATATATTGAAACCCAAATAATAACGTTTCGGCAGATATCTACATAAGATTTTTTGCAACTCTGGGTCAACGTTTTATGGTCGCCAGCGATTTTAATGCCAAACATACCTACTGGGGTTCAAGATTGACTACTCCGAGAGGACGTCAACTAATGAATGTTATTCAAGAAAACCACTACGATGTTGCGTCGTGTGGCCATCCAACTTACTGACCTACAGATCGTCGAAAAATCCCTGACGTCCTTGATTTTGCAGTCACGAGTAAAATACACCGAGAAATAATCCAAGCTAAACCTCTTTTAGAATTATCTTCTGACCACTCGCCGGTCTTACTACATTACTTAGCCGACCAAAAGCCATGTTCCACGAATAACTATCTAACAAACACCTCCACTAACTGGTTGAAATTCAAGATATACATCAGTTCACATATCGACCTAACGTCTACACTGCAGACGGCTAACGATATAAACATTGCTATTTAAAACTTTAAGGATTTACTAGTCAACGCAGCTATTGCGGCCTCGCCTAAACCAAAGAGCAAACATACAAGACACACCATAACATCCGCTGAAATAGAATAAATGTTAACAGATAAACGTCGCTTAAGACGCATCTGGCAAATTAATCGATCGCCAGATGCTAAACATAAATTTGATCAGGCAAAAGACAACTACAAAGCCTACTACAAAAAAACAAGATGGATTATATGCAAAATTATCTTAAAGAATTATCTCCCCATTGGGACACAAACTATTCATTAGGGAAGGCCACTAAACACCTTAAACGGCCTCAGCAACCAAATCCGCCAATTCGTCTTTCTAACGGTGAATGGGCTAGAAGTGATGAGGAAAAAGCTAAAGCCTTTGCTGGTCACCTTGAAAGTGTATTCACTCCAAACCTTGGCTTATCGTTGGTTGAAACAGAAAATATAGCAATCAGGCCTGTGAGGAAATTTAAGATAAAGAAACCACTGGTAAAGTTTATTATCACACTTCAAATTCAATTAAAGAAAGCCCCTGGGTATGATCGAATTACAGGTGAAATGCTTAAACAACTGCCTGAGTGTGCCTTTGGTCGACTGGCTCAAATATTTAACTCAATTTACGAATCAGGATATATCCCTGACTGCTGGAAATTATCAACTATAAAAATGATCCAAAAACCTGGCAAGGATCCTACCAAAGTCTCGTCATATAGACCAATAAGCCTACTACCAATCGTTTCGAAAGTATTCGAAAAAACTGTTATCGAAAATATTAAACCGGAACTGCGAAATATCAGCCCTAGTCATCAGTTTGGTTTTAGAGCCGAGCACGGAACCATTGAGCAAATGCATCGAGGAGCTACAGAAATAAGGTCAGCATACGAAGAGAAAAAATACTGCTCCGCCGTATTCTTGGATGTTGCCCAAGCATTCGATAAAGTTTGGCACGAGGGTCAGCTGCATAAAATTAATCTTAAATTACCAAAAATTTACCAACTCATGAAGTCGTATTTGACAAATCGCAGATATTATGTCAAATACAACACCTCTAAATCAAACGATTCTGGCTGGAGTACCACAAGGTAGTCTGCTTGGTCCAACGTTATATTTAATTTTTACTTCAGATCTACCAACATCTTCGCAAACTCTGACGTCTACTTTCGCAGATGATACGGCAATCGTATGTAGCCATAAAAACCCACAAACGGCGTCCGAAATTCTACAACAACATATTTATGACATCGAAATATGGCTAAAGAAATGGAAGATAAAGGTCAATGAAGAGAAATCGACCCACGTAACATTCACTTTAAATAAGCTTACTTGTCAGCCTGTCACAATGAACGGAATACAAATCCCTCAATCAATAAT
Organism: Nephrotoma flavescens; assembly: GCA_932526605.1. Lineage (NCBI taxonomy): Eukaryota > Metazoa > Arthropoda > Insecta > Diptera > Tipulidae > Nephrotoma > Nephrotoma flavescens. The sequence goes on along the minus strand of OW052222.1, from coordinate 225,487,282 downwards.
GGAGCAAAATATCTAGGTGTCCACCTAGATCGACGGTTAACTTGGCGAAAACATATTGAAATGAAAAGAGACCATATCAAACTAAAAATTGATAAGATGCACTGGTTGATGGGGAAATATTCAACTATTGACCTAGAATACAAACTTCTCCTGTATAACACAATGATTAAACCAATTTGGTCGTATGGGTGTCAATTATGGCAATCAACCTCAAATTCGAGTATCGATATTGTCCAACGAACACAGTCAAAAATTCTCAGAATGATTACAGGAGCACCAACCAAAACAAAAATATACATAAGGACCTTAACATCCTAACGGTCAAAGACGAATTACAAAAGATGCGGATCAGCTATGCAGGGAAACTGGTATCTCATCCGAATTTGCTGGCACGAAACCTAAAAGATGTACCTACGTCTTCGCGATTGAAGAAGAAAACGATGGCTGTTGTAATAACATAAATTATAAAACTATTAAGTTTACTTATCGACAAGAAGAAGATTTTGCTCCCGCAGATACCCTTAGTTATTAAGATTTGAAAACTTATTGTTATTTTTATGTTTGAAAGATTCAATAAATAAAGAAAATTGTAAAAAAAAAAAAAAGTACGATCATTTTGGCCGATTATGTTCGAAAAAATATTTTGCATGTTTTCATGACTCCCTGTGTTTCTAAAATGTTTTATTACATTAGGCTCCCGTGGCTAATAGGATTTTTATGTTTTGCCTTGTAATTTTGTTTTTGCGTTTTATATATGAAAGGGAATCTGAATTGTAATCCCAAACATTTTCTTTTTTCGAGTTTAAATTTCAATTATGTTCGGAACTCTTTAGTTCGGCTATATTTCTCGAAGTGTATCGTAGTTATTCACGGCCCCTTTATTAAGAGTTCGACTTGATTGTCTGAAAGGGTCAATTTTCACAGATATATAGTTTACGTTTTTATCTTGCCTCGTTAAACTTTGTTTTTTATTTGGGGATTTGTAAAGTTAGGGTTAATATCCCTTTTCTATTGAAAATAATTCGGTCTATATTGAATATTGACCCGTTTTGAATTGGCCATTATGGTTTCATTAGAGTTGAATTTGCATAAGAAGGCGGCTTCTTCTATACTTTCGCCTTCGCCGCTTGTGCATATCCAAAATACAGCTCTCTTAAACAGGAAACAAACGCAGCCAATGCATCTTCTTCGATGAAACAAAATATCTCTTCCCAAGAACCGTTGTACATAGAGTTACGCAATTACATACATAGACATAGGTACCTTTTCCTTGTTTCTAACTCAAAGCTGGGATTTATATGGAAGCTCATGTTTGTACCGCAATGCTACAATTAATATTTGCCTGATATCCAAAATATTTCCTGCATTTGCGGCCTGATAACATATATTTATAGCCTTACCGTCAAAAGTAAGTAGATTTTGAATTATTGAGGTGAGACCACTCGTTCGAACATTACATGTCAAAAGTTGATGATTCGCAGGACGGGGTTTAACGTTGTTAGGTAATAGCATCCTGTTGAGCAGATCTCTGTTCCAAAGCGGTCATAGTCGTAAAGCTTTTGTACTAAATTAAATTGACAATCTTTTGGCTACCACTTCCGGTGGACCGATTTCCGCGAACAATCATTGTGATCTCCCAATTTATGAGAAAAGTTTATGTATGGAGTACAATCCCGATCATAGTCAATCCATCTGGGATGTAGACATTTGGTTTGAACGACACTTACTTCGGCGTTATACAAGTGGTATGGATATCTGCAAAAATCTCGAGATTAAAATTTTTCGTGATTATTTTTTTTATTTTAATACGTGCAAGAAAGTAAAAATTAGTTTTTCCGTCTAAATTCATCACTGTACAATCCATACGGACAGCATAATCGGGATGAACTTCACATTCATGCTATTTATCTAAATTGAGAGGTCCTAGTGAAATTTGGGCGATTTTAGGATATTGGTGTTTTTTGCAAATCACATCAATAGTAAATAGGTAAACAATTTTTGAAAAACAATTAAGAACATGACGATTTTAGTTAAATTATAGACTACATTTGCAATAGAAGGTCGTCCTTATTAGCCACAAAATATACACAATATACCATTTATTTTTCAGTAACACAATTCTCATATTATTGTACAAAAAAACGAACAATTTACAATTTACTACGACATTGATTGAAATCTCAACTACTGTGAAATTGCAAAAACTACTAACATTTTTATTTCTATGTTTTCCATTACCTATACATAGTTGCGCTGTTGTCAAAAAAGTGTCACACAATCATGTTTCAGTTTTAAAATAAAATAATTAAAAATAATGTAATATTTAAAAAATATTTGGTACACGACTAAATAATTATATCGAACGATGTGAAATGGATCATAAAATGTATTTCCCAAAACACTTAAACCACACATACATAAACAGTTAACCTTATAAAAGTTTAATTTGATTCACATTTGGAATTAAATTTGAGCAAACTATGTATATTGATACAGACCCCGTACACCAACCTTTCCATAATTTCGATTTTTTGTTTGCTGCTGCTGCTTTTCATTTTGTTTCGGTGCCTTGAGAAAAGGTTAATCAATTGACACACACACACACACACATACACACACACACACACACACACACACACACACACACACACACACACACACACACACACACACACACACACACACACACACACACACACACACACACACACATATGCACGAGATAACCCAAGTCTTGTACAATCCACAAGAAAATATATACGAATAGATGCTATAATGGATTGTAAGAAAATTAATTATATATGGATGGAAGGAGGTCGAAAATATATTTTATTGAACTTCTTGGGATTAAAAGGAGCTTTTCACAATAATTATGGTAATGGAAAATAAAATAGTTTTACCTTAATATGATTTGATGACTTATAATTTTTCTTTTTAAGAAAATTACGTTACAAGCACATTACAAAAACACACAATAAGTAAAACCAGGTATAATTTTTTTTTTATTAGAAACATTAAGACACATTCATTAATCATACCTATAGCTAATTTTATATAAAAGGATTAACCACTTAATCATACAATTTTCTAAAATAAGAAAGGAAAAATTATATTTGTAATAATAAAACTGTCAAAAATGTCAAAAGGAAATAGGTCGGATTTTCTTGTTATTCTACATAAATGTGAATGTGTATATGGATATGGGATGTAGGAAGGAACCAAAATTTGCTATTTAGCCTATACAATTGGAATTATGATTGAGATAAAATGTTAATTTAGTTTTGTCTTACTGTGTTGATGTGGGATTCAGATGAAAATTATTAAGTTCTTGTTTAGAGTTTCTTTGTCATTTGGAGAGGAGATGGATATGTATACAAGATAATCAATTTAAATCTCTTGAACTATATGAAATGAAAAATCGATTTATGGTTCCACAATTCCACAATTAGCGTTTACTGGAAAGTTGTGCAGTGATTAAAGCTTCGGCCCTTCGACCGGGGGTACTGGGTTAGAATCCCACAAGTAGAACACAACTAAGACCCTCAGGGTCGTGGGAGTGCATAATTCAGCACCGACCCACCGCCCATGTCAGTGTACGCAGGTTGAAATGGAGCTTGAAAAGAAAGGAGTGTGAAACTATATACAATATACACAAGCATGTGCACAAGCAAGTTAATTTTAAATTTCTTTTTTATTCAGTTAACAAATACTATCTTGATATCATAGATTTTTAGTATGGAGATTAAAACATCGTACATGATTAGTATCCAACAATTGACGAAAAAACTCAATATGTCTACTCGTAGCAGGAAGGCGCATATTAAAAAATGAACTTCGTTTGAAAGTAAGCAGTCCGCCTAAAAAAAAAAATTCGAAAAAATTCGAAAGTTCGAAAAATGCTTTACGGTAATCTGTGAGCAAACAAAACGATTGTGTTAGGTTAGAGTGTAAATCAACAGACAATTTAGACTAGTAAATCTTTCTGTGGAAGCAAACACATCAGTGATGGCTTGGCCCACGGTACAACTGCCCCAGGACACTCGTTTTTATTGAACAAGTCGTTAAGATACATCAACAAATGTAATGTGAAAATATTTTAAACGAAGCTTGGTTACTTTGGGCACGTAAACCATGCAGGAAAACGGTTGCAGCTTCATTTCTTCACATCAATGGCCACCACATTCCACGGACTTCCCAATGGATTTTTCCATATGAGCACTTTTACTTCGTAAAATTTTGCAGTTTTTCCTAATTTTTTTCATTCAAAGTGCTTAATACTGCATAGCACTGCATGTATTCCGTTTTTTCCATATTTTATAAAAAAACCAAACGTGACTTTACAAAAGCGACTTTAACTAATAAGAAAATCACTAATATGAATACAAATGGTGACGGAAAATAATCTCATGAATCAATCAGTTTGACTTGCAAACCAGTCAACAAACCGAAAAACCACGTCAAAGTTGACCAAAAGTCAAGGTGACGTTGACTGTTTTCTTTGATTATCGCGGTGTTGTGCATTCGAAGTTCTTACCGGAAGATCAGCCGGTAAATAAAGAATATTATGTGGACGTTATGCGGCATGTTAGAGAGCAAACTCGACGAAAAAGGCCAGATTTGTGGAAAGAAAACTAATGGATTTTGCAATGGCAATGCACCCGAACGAATTTCTGACCAAAACCTCAACAAATATCATCGAACAACCGCTGTATTCGCTTGACATGACTCCAACTGACTTTTTTCTCTTCCAAAAACTCAAATTACCACTTCGAGAACTGAAGTCGATTCCGAAAAATTCATTTGAAAAATGTTTTGACGGTTGGATTATTCATTGGCATAAGTGTATAGTATTTCGGAAGAGACCTATACTTTGAAGACGATACAATAAATTTGAATTAATAAAAATATTTTATATTTTTTGGGCCAATTCCCGTTACTTTTTAACGTAGCAGTATTGAGTTTGAGAAATATAAATTCTTAAGTATGAATTTATTACATGTAAACAATATAGCTCCAGACAATTTGTTATGGTCTATTATCTCCTGATAACTGTTTAATGTGCTTTTTGCTATCATGTGCCATACTCGCGAACCTAAGTGTCCGATGTTACTAGGTGTGCAACTAAATTTCGGGTTTTTTTTAAATGGAAAATTGCATAGACATATTAAAAATGGTGTTTTCAAAGTATTGCCCTTCATACTATCTCCACATTTTTGCCAACATTCTGGCAAATACATGCGAATACCACGACAATAAAACGGACCGAAACCATTCATCCAACCAATTTTGCACCTCTTTGAAACTGACCAGGTGTAACCCTGCCAAGCCATACGCCATCGACCGGAACAAGTGATAATGAAAGAAAGCCAGGGCTGCCACCCTTGAAATCGGTGGAAATTTCCGTCAGCGCATTATAATTTGCATTAACATTCTTTATATTATTCGAATTTTTTGTTTACTTTAATCGTTTTTTTAAATTTTCTTGCAAGTCTTCTATTATTTATTTCACTACTAAACAAAATTCGGTGGAAATTTCCGACTGGATAAACAATGCGGATCTACTCCCTCAGTCAATAGAAAACTTGCAGGCAAATTTGAAAAATGATTATATAACGAATTTTAATGCCAATTATAATCCGCCAACAGAAATATCCACCGATTTTAAGAATAGCAGCCCTGGTTGGCGAATAAAGCGAGTGCGGTAACAGATTCCAGTTCAGCATTTTGATGGCGTCTTGGACGATGGGAGTGCGATGACATGAAGCGGTGTCGTGCTGTAATAGAACTCGTCCACCATTCTGGCCGTTTTTCGAGCAGTGCATGGTCCAGATTGATGAGTTGTTGTCGGTAGCGTTGCCTATTTATCATTTCCCCCTATTTCAGCAGCTCATAGTTCAAAATTCCTTTCTGGTCCCACCTAACGCAGAGCATGGTCTTCTTTCCGAAGCGGTTTCACCTTGCCATCGATGTTGATGCTTCACTGGAATGTTTTCCCCATGTAAACGTTTGTAAATACCTTGGCGAGTCGCGTTTAATGCCTGCACAAGTTGATATTGAGTTTGCGTATCACGTTCATCGTATAACGCTTGCAGCCCTGTGTTTTCAAATGTCTTCCGGAGTGCTTCTTGTCCTCAATGTGCAATGTCGAAATCGCCACTTCTAAATCGTTTATACTAATCGTTTATCTTTACAGGTGGCTTTCGAAGGTGCACGTTCGCCGTAGGCCTCCCTCCTCAAGCAAATGAAGTGCTTCTGCTGCATATTTTTTCAAGCTGAAGCAGAAAATCAGCGCTTCCCGCAAATGCTATTTGTTTGGCACAAAACCCGTCATTTTAAAAATATTTTAGAAAAAAATATTTTTGCGTTGCGATATGTGATGGTATTACAACTTGTTATCATTAATAACTGTTCACGCTATGAACAAATAACAACTTCTAAGATAAATGACAACTAGATGTGTCGCTAGCACCATCTATGCGTCGAATCAGAAAATTTAGTTGCGCACCTGATATAACTACGAGTAAGAAACATTACATTTTTCCCAAATGATGCTTGCCAACCTACTTCTATGGTGTTTTTTATACAGTTCATAGTTATTCTATTTAAGTCGCGCGTAGAATAGGTAACGCTGTGTTCGGCCAGTTAACACACGACGCAGACGACTTGCTCTATATTAACATTTATGACATTCATGTTGAATTGTTGTACGTACGGCAATTTCACTATTTTATTATTATATATTTTGAAAAAATATAAAAATATTATTATTAATAAAAACAAATAGTTTGTTAAAATTCCTTTATGTGAAATTACTTTTTTTTTTAAATATAATAATAATATAATATAATATTTTTTAAAAAATAATAATAATTTCACATAAAGGTATTTTAACAAACTATTTGTTTTTATTAATAATAATATTTTTATATTTTTTCAAAATATATAATAATAACTATATTAACACATAGATTAACTCTCCTGATTCAATCGTTTACTAGCCCAAGAGCATGTTGCATTACGGTCCATTATTATACTTTAAAATTTGCCCCGAACTGTCCATACGAGTATCAGATGTTATGAAGGTATATTTTAATATGCGGTGAGTAGAAGTGGTCCATCACTATCCGTAGCAAGCATAAAAGATTTAGGCGAACCCCCTCCGCACACTGATGGCAATTTCTATTCAGTGCTATAATGATGCTTTCATCCCTCAGCTCTTCAACATAACAATAGTCCACTCTAAGGTGGAGATGTCTAAAATAATTTATCTAACTTGCGCTTCATTTAGTTGGAATTGGTCTTGTCAAAAGTGTATTGTATATAGATATCGGCAAATAACAACATTTTTTATTACTAACAATATGTTCGATTAGTGTTGGCTGGTATATAGAGCTACCTCTGTTAATTTTTCACTTTGATATGCATGTTGATTGAGGTTTTGAGAATAAATGACGTGAGACTAATTAGGCGTCCTATATTGTCCTCGGTGCATTTTATCCCAACTTTCGGTATGAAACTTAATTGTCAATCTCTCCAGCACCGAACGCAGCAAAAACAATTTTCAGCTATAGCTGGGTCTGCAAAACCTAACAAATAAAGTTTCTATTAAATCTACGCCTCGTTGAAGAAGTATGTAGATTTTAAACAATCGATCGAATTTAAGGCCAGCGAATTCCATCAAGTCCAAATTATGCAAAGTGCATTAAAATTGTTCGAAAAAGTGATCCCTCTCTCTTTAGTGTTAGTAGCAACTTGCAACTCTATTTCACAATTCTTGCTCTGTGCCTTCCCTGCACGGGAACACAAGTCTGTGGTTTCTCTGCAACGTACACCGACTCTGGTTGTTGATGGGCTACTTTTCTTACCATTCGTTGTGATGGAGATCGTCCAACGCGGCCTAGCCATCTATCTAACTCGATTGAATTTAATGAATCTGATAATGTCACAATCTCAAAGAAGACGTTTTGGTTCAGCTTTCGGTTTCAAAACTAAGTACAGTTTTTACAAGTGCCTTGTAAAGCGCGAATGCGGACTTTAATATCTACCTGGATGTCATTTGTTGATGTTATAACTAACCCGAGATATTCCAAGAACAATCAAAGTCCTGCGCACTAATAATGGAACGAATTATTGTATTCGACAGTTTGACAACCGACATTGTAGACAAATTTAATTAACTGTCGAGCAGCCTTGATCATTTTACCTCATCGTTCAAGGTCGATATATATATATATATGCAATCGGCCGCCAAAAATAACGCAACGGTAGATATTTTTTACAGGTAACATATTTTTACCACAGCCGTCATATAAACAACGTAGTCAGAATTAAGTCTCCATTAGGGCCGCGTTGGACGATCTCCAACACTAGTCCAAATATTTGCCATCGTTTTGGCCTTAGATATATTTTTGCCATAGTTTTTCTCAAGCCAAACATAATCGCTTTGAGTTCGTTTGTTTTTTTGCCGGAGATGGGCCTTACATTTCTAACGATGAAGATAATGATGTATCATACAGCTCTAATAAATATTCGAATTTCAAAAAGAATTTTTTTATTTATTTATTTATTACAACTGTTTTAGAAATCATCTAGTAATTTATCTTACATCAATTATATTCTTATTTGGAGGGTTGTAGCCCTTTGACTAGTCCACCAGTCGTACGTTGCATGATAAAACCGAGTAAGACGGCTGCGAAGGAAGACCGTCTTACTGGGTTTTATCATCCAACGTACGACGTATCTCAGCATTTTGGTGTAGACTAACACATTGCATGTGTTTTCTCGCATGTTCGCTTCCTTCTTCACTAACGAAATCCATCTTCACATCTCTATGGAGGTTGACATTTCTTGTACCACGGTGCATTTATTATTCCACGTAGGACTTTGCTTTGTAATGACTGGATGATATTGACATTGGTTTTCTTTGTACAACCCAGAGCTGAATACCGTAAGCCCACGCACAGGTTTTAGGATTTGATGGTATAGTAGCAATTTATTATGTAGAGTTAGCTCAGAATTTCGTCCTCAGCCAATCCATCTTTCTGTATTTGATGTTTAACTCTCCTTTTTTCTTTTTCACGTGCTATTTCCATTTTAGTTTCGCTTCTAGAGTCATGCCTAGATATGTTCTGTGTTTGCATACGGAATTTAGTGCGAATTCAGTCCCACTGGTTCCACTTGACCTTTTTGTTGGTAAAATTTACGTGAACAAATTTTGTTTCATTAGGTTTTATTCGCCATCTCTTCGTCTAGGTACTGACATTATTAGTAGCTTTTTAGGGAGTAGTCGTGATCTTTTTCCCCAGTAAGGCCACTTAGATATTTATTAATGAATTCTTTCTAGATTTGTTTAATTAGCAACTTTGGTTTATTGGACAAAAAGTTTTGAGTTGTTCTATATTCTAGCGCTTGACTTCTTTGCCAGGCCTCTCTTCCTTTGCGTTTTGCTGTAACCAGTTCCTCAACTTCCAGTGGGTAAATAACATTTCGTTGATTTTATTTTGAACTCGAAGGAGTATTACGCCACGCCGCTTCTTGTATACTGTTGTTGAGTTCTTCTAGTTCTTCTTCTAGCTGTATCAGATTTTTAATTGGCTTGGCACCTGAAGATAATAATATCCTCAACTAGATTCTGAAATTTCTCCCGGCAGGGTCTTTTTTTTATTAGTTAGCGAAGGTGGACTAGTTTTCTTAACAATCGTTGCACTGATTGTCATAATAACAGGCGTATGATCCGACATAAGCCCCTCGCTGCTTTCTAGGTATATGTAGTTTTCGTCTATACGTTTGGTGACAAAGAAGTCAATGATATCGGGTATTTTGTTTCTATCCGTAGGCCAATAATTGATCTCCAGAATGAAAATGGCACCTGCCTAGTATTTCTGCTGCAAACAGCTTTCTTAAAATTTAGAGGTTACGCTGGATCTCCAGTAGGTATTTTTTTGCATTAAAATTACCTCCGATTATGAAACTTGATCCAAGTGAGTCTGTGTGCAATAGTCTTCTTTTATTATATTATATCTTGTTCGGCAATATATTGACGATACACTTATTCTTTGTAGTTATTTATAAATACTTTTAAGGTGACTACTTGCATAAATTGCTCTTCAATTTTAAGATCTATAAAGTGTTTGATGTTTTCTTTGATAAACAGCGACGATCCTCCTCTTGCCCTTCCTGCTGGATGAATGGCGTGGTAACAGCTGCATCCATAAATGTTAAGATATGAAGTTGATGTAAAATGGGTTTCCGATACATACATTTATTTTTCAGTATTTAGGAACTTCTAATTGTAGAATATGTTGCATTAGCCCATTTGCATTAAAGCTTACTATTCTTAATGTTTTATTTGTTGTTGTTCGCATCATTTTAATGTAGCATATGGATTTCATTTCATTTAGAGAGTCTTGCTTATCTAACCTGTTGCTTAGAGCTTGAAGGCATTTCTCTTGTTTAGCTAGACGAGTGTTGCGAGCAGCCATGCTTCTTAGTATCGTTTGGAACACTGTTGTATACCCTCAGTAGCGCCCTTCGAAATAACTGGTTTTGTCATTACCACTTCCGAGTATAGTTTTTGTTCTCCCGTTGCACTAGAATGAGGTTTTGGTTGTTCTTTGGTGAAAGCATGATAAATTTTCCCCGGTGTTGCTGGATCTGTTTTTCGCGTTTTATTTCTTATTCTTTGTAGCTCGTTAGCTATTTCACATCTCCGGTAGTTTGCGGGATGTGGCTATATTTTTTCTAACCGGGCGTACTTGGATGTGATGTTTTCCGGCACATTCCTCGCGTCTAGTCTCTCGTTGGCAATATTTTTGCGTATGATTAAAACTTTGACATTTTTTGCACTGTGGTATTAAACCCAATTTTTTTCAATGGATCTATTTTAACTCTCATGTTTAATATTACCTTGATATCATACATATATTCCACTTTTTTTCTTTACTAAATGTGAGCATAAATAGTGGAATCCCTCTTTTGTTAATTTGACCTCGTTGTTCATTTTCGATTTTTTCTTTCTTTATGATATTCACAGCATTTTCTATTTTATAATTCTTTTGCTTGAGATCCTCAATAATTTCATCTTTTGCGCAGGCTGCGGGTGAAGACCTCTAGCCATAACTTTGATTGGGCGATAATTCTTATCCTCATAGGTAAACCATTGATGTTCTTCGGAATTAAGCTTTGTAGCCAAAACTCTATAGGTTTCAGAGTCTGCAACTTTAATTTTCCAGTCGCCATTATTTAAAGATAGGAGTTTGTATCCTACGGCATTTATTGGTGGAGATGATTTCTCTTTTGGTATAGCTGGTTGTTGTTCCAGAACTAGTTGGATTCTTGATGATTAATTGTTTTTTAGAAACCTCTTTTGAAGTTGGTGGTAAAGTTTTTTTTATTTCTGGTGAGTGTTGAGCTTTCCTTTTCTTACTTAGTCTTTTACCCCATTCCATCATCCAATTTCGATTGCAGGGCTAGGTGTCGTCACAAGTTCTGCACGTGTTTCAACTGCTCTTTTGAGTTCTTTATTCCCTTTCTTTAAAATTGTAAATTCTTCCTTCAATTTAGTTGTAAATTTCTTTATTTCTCTTAGTTGTTTACGGAGTTCGGCATTTTCCTTCTCCTACTGAAATATATTTCCAGTTAAAGATCTTGGTAAATTGAAACTTCATCCAAATGGGTTAAAAATGATTGACCCACCCCAGAATCTATTGGGCCTGCCTCCGAAGAGTGTGGATTTTGCAGCATATCTGCTGCTGCACCACCTGCGGTATTAGACTCCGTATTTGTTGTACTCATTGTATGTTTTACCCAATTTATACCACTGGTATTTGTTCGCCGGTACCACTTTGCTACTGCCAAAGCAAACCCTGCCCCGACGACGATGCGTCTATCTTTGTATTACCTAGGTGTACACAGAGACAGCCGAAGCCCTCCGAGTACTCTAGGCTGAGGGGCAAAAAAGAAAGTATTTCGCATATTACGCAAGTCAGAAAGTGGACGTTATAGGTAATTTAAAACCGTCTAGCCTAATTTAAAATGTATATGGGAACAATTTTTAATGAAGCATCTCAACCGCGATAAACAAGGTCGTTCAAGTACCAGGGCCAAGTCTAACTATAACCGAGGAAATCAATCACGATTAATTTCACGCAGCAACAGCCAACTTACAGTTTGAAGCATTTTGTAAAATGTTCATGTAACAAATAATATTAAACAAACTAAACGGCCAACTGCTTTCGGTGACCAGCGGATAGGAGCGCCGGTACTTCGTCAAGTTAACAAAATTATTAAAAGAAAATCCTTCCTTTAAACAAGAGTAAATTTCGACTTCATTACAGCAGGTGATAACGTCCTGCGTTACCACAAGTAATCTAACTTCAGAAATAACTAAATTTTCAGAAATAACAAAAAGTTCATATCATTCGAATGAAATTAAACATAATATTACAAATCATTTGGAGACCATTGGAACTCTAATTTCATGTAAACCACGGAGATTGACCCATATAAACTTATGATTGCCCGAGTTGGCCTAGTTATAAGTCCGTAGTCTAGTCCCTTACATCTTATTAGAAAAAAATGGTGAGTACACACACATTTACAAGATTTTTCTCGGCAGCTCTTAATACCGTAGACGCAGACACAAACTAGATAATCATGAATTCTTGATTACTCCGCTATTTCTCCTGTCTGTCATATCCTGATGAATTCTGTAAAATGGTCTTTGGACGACTTTTTCCAAAACCTACAGAGACAACCGGTTTGATAATTAATTTAGATAAATGTATTTTTGCGCAATTTAAAATAAATTTTTTGGCTCATATTGTTTCAGCCTTAAGCATTTTGCCTTTTTAAAATTGCATCCAAGCCACTCATAGGAGTTTAAACAATTACATGAAGAGATTCATTCCACATGCTGCACCAGATCAGCTATTTCTTAATTAATTTCTAAAAGGACATAAAAGAAATTCTAACGATTAACTGGACACAAGCATCCGTTATTGTGTTAAATAATTGCAAAGGCAAACTAGGGCATACTAATTGATTAGAACTTCCAGCTGGTTCAGCACTACTAAACTGATAGGCTATTTAAATGCTTTATTTAAAATGTTGTGGCTCCATCTCTTCCAATTAAAACGATGGATTCTGCTAGCTTTAGTAAAAGTTAGCAGAACAATAATCCGAAAACAATTTTAAAATTAAAGTCTAATTTTAGGCTAGCTAAATGCAAAGATAGGAGAACCCAAAACGAAATTACAAGGCAAAACAAGGTCTATTGACATACAAATAATTTTAGGCTCATTATGGCCTAATCCAATGTTCAATTTAAAAAAAATTGGGCTCCACTCCCTCTTGACAAAGCTTTAGTTTATTTTGTTTAAAGCTAACAGAAACCAAATTGAAAATCGCATACCAAAACAATTTTGGGCCCCATTCGTTCTTGATCAGGCTTCTGTTCTTTTAATTTAAAGCAAGTAGAAATTATGGCAAAACCAGATCATTTGATAAACAAATTCGTTAAGTTCATTATGGTCTAATCAAATGCCTCAATAAAAAAATTAGGATTCACTCGTTCTTGACCAAGCCTTCGTTATTATTGAATTATAATGCGCCAAAAATTATTTCTATACCATTAAAATTTTGTTAGGCGTCCAAGTTCCTGTTTTATCCGATTTTCAATTAAGGTTCTGCTACCTTGAAATTAAATGTGACCTTAAGCTTGGCCAAAACGAATGGAGCTCAAAATTTATGAATGAAGCGTTTGTTTATGCTATAATGAGCCTTAAATTTGTTAAGGTTAATTGATCGTGTTTTGCGTTCTAATCTCTATTAAGGCAGTGATACTTGTACACATTTTGCCGTTAAGGCATAAACATTATGCGCGCTGATTGGTTAAAAGCCGGCCATCTCGAGCCGGTCATCCTTATAGTCAAAAATTTTAAATTGAACATTTCTCAATTTTGCATTAGGCAATTTTTTTTGCATTAAAGGCAAAACTGTATATGTATTGCCGGCTTTAATCAATTTACAGAGCTCTGACAATAGAAAAGTTTTTCCTTTTGCCTTACAAGTTTGTTTGAAAATAAAACTTGAGAAAAATAATTTTTTTAGTTTTTACCTTAAGGAAAAAGTTAGCAAACTCTAAAATTTTGCCTTAAGAAAAGACTAATGAAGTTTGCTAAATTTCAATATCAGGGTTTTTGTTGTCATTTTCCAGACAAAACGCGTTAAAAAGCAAATAAGAACTTATTTATCGGTTTGTTAAAATTATAATTAATAATAAAAAATACAAATTCAAAAATATCATTAGTATGAATATAAATAAAACGAATTTGGTAGCAATTTATTTATTTTTTTGCTCATTGTAAGAGATACTCGTACTCTTAAGGCAAAAGTTTAAGTCAAAAGGTAAAGGCAAAATTTTTTTCTATTGTGAGAGCTCTGTAAATGTTAGTATGTTTAGCTTCCGTTTTAAGTGTTTATGAGTGGTCGTAGAATGCCATTATTTTCATACCTCCTAAACGTCAAAACATACAAAAAAGTCATCTTAAAAAATTTAAATGAAAAAAATCTTGCAGTTCGTATTATCATTATTCAATATTAAAAAAATTTTAGTTGCAGCTGATTTTGGTCGCAACGTATACGTCGGTGTGGAATTAGGACCGACTAATCGCATTGTGGCCTTATGTTCAAATGAGCTAAACGACCGTATATTATGTAACCAATCAGGCAGCTGGTATGGCCCACTACACAACTATAACGATCATTCTATTTTATTCGTTCAATTGATGAAATTCGTTCAGCATTTTTTTAGTGATTGTTTAGTTGTAATGAGAATCAGGTCCGCTTTACCGCTAAATTCGGTAATCCAGCAAATCCGTAATGGATATAGAGATTAATTGCAAAATAATCTTAATAAATTATTTATATGAGTAAACTGTTACAATGAGAGTTTTTTATTGAAGTGGATGATGGCCTAAACTGCTTTGGTTGCATATGTGTAATTTACTGCGGTTGTCGTGTGCAGTTGCATTGTTACTAATTTCAGTGAGGTTTGAAATATTTGTATAATCTTAGAATGCCAGTTTTTTTTCTATCAAACGCTAAAATTTGGGTATTGCAAAATGAAAATATTGTTGCAAATCGTGATATTAATCTTAAACATAAAAACTATTTTCTTTCAATTTCACATAACTGAAATATTGGGAACTAGTAGCTACTTAGGTAGAAATAAAAAGCTGTGTAACAAAAATGAAATATTATGCGGTGATGAACCACTCGACCACGTTTTGTGCACGCCTTTGGTAAGAGGTGCTCGATACGATATACAAAAATTATCCATTTTGAAAATCCTCTAATTTTCCAGTTGAGTCCAAATGCCAATTGTACCAAATTTGAATTAATTACACTAACTGATAAATTAAGATTACAAATAACATCAGGTTTAAACAGGTTACGTAATAGTGAAGCGAACCGGGCAGAGTATCCAATAGCGAATATGAATCAATTGTATTGGGATATTAACTTAGGCAAAATGGCAGTGCAAACTGTTTATCGTTGTGACACACAAGCAAAAGAAGATTCATGTCATTTCATTGGTGATAAGCATCACACAATTGGAAGTACTATTCATTTTTCATCGCAATTTGCGGGGGAACACAAGTGGCTTGAAATAGCACTACATTCGTGGTATAACTATTCCTTCACAGATGGATTGCCTGCACATTTTAATGAAAGTACCAAGTAAGTCCGTATCTATTGGTTTAATTAGTTTATCATGTATAATGCATTATTTTAGATATTCTGCCTACACACAAGTTCTATGGCCATCATCCCGATATGTAGGCTGTGCCGTTGCTAAGTAATTTATAAAAATAAAGTTCAATAACTATACATTCAAATTGGCTAATTGGTATTCATATGATCAGGGTCCTCGATGGATTAATGTTTGTGTGTTTTTACGGACCAAAAGGAAATGAAGGCTGTATAGAAAAAGAGTTTAAAGCAGGTCCTGCATGCTCCAGTTGTGAAGTTAATAGATACTGTTCCTCATTTTTTGAAGGACTATGCGATGAAAATGGAGCCGTTTGCATAAAAAGTCAGCCGACATTTTTTTGGATAATTATAACGATTTTTAACTTTGCGGCAACTTGTCAAGGTATATAGAAGATAATTTACCATTAATGTGGTCGGTTTTCTGCTCTTGTTACACATTTTAGATTAATTAAAAAATATATGAAAAATGATGTAACCAGATATTTTTCAAAAATTTTAATTTTATTTTAGTATGAAAAAATTCTTATTTAACACTGCGTACAATTATATAATGGTAACGTTTACTTGAAATATGCAATATTTTTACTAAGCTGCACTATCAGACAATTTTCATCAATTACTCATTATCAAAAATTTTAAATTAATACAAGTTTGCTAACTTTGATAAGCGTCATATTCATAATTTTTTCGAAATAAATAAATTAAATTAAATATAATCAAACAATGTAAATTCTCTGAATTATTTGAACTGCACCAGTTGTAATCCAACAGTTTAAATCGTTCATCAATAAAAGTCAGAGCAGCGGCATGATTTTTATTAAGTCATTCGACCTGGGCCCTATTATGCGATCCGTTGCTTGCGTTTGTATTATGAAATGCGATTATCGCATTTCCTATAGGGAATCACTGATGCCACACGGGGTATCACAGAAACCGTAATTTACTTCGTTTCTTTCTCCGTTTACCTATGATACGCGTTTTAATTGCGGCTTAAACAAATTTTCGGTGCAACCACGCTAACACAAACATAATTGAACTACGAAATATTTCAAGGCCATTTTTGACTCATTTTAGTTTAAATATTATTTTCGAGAGAGAGCAGAACCAAACAAAATAAAAGACATACATATATGTACATTATCTATTACGACTAGATGAACTTGAAAAAATAAAAAAAATAAATCTCGTGTGGCATCAGCCAATGTCCCATTCCACACGAGATTTTTGGTTTTTTGATTATTTTTTCAAGGTTAACTAGTCGTAATAGATAATGTGTATATGTATGTGTTTTATTTTGTTTTGTTCTGCTCTCTCGAAAATAAAACTTAAACTAAAATGAGTCAAAAATCGCCTTGAAATATTTTTTATTTCATTTATGTTTTTGTTAGTGTGGTTACACCGAAAATTTGTTGTCGCAATTAAAACCGTTATCATAGGTAAACGAGGAAAAAAACGAAGAAAAATACGGTTTCTGTGATACCCGTGTGCCATCAGCCAATGGGAAATTTTTTTACATGTCATTACAACATTATGAATTTATTTACTCTTTTTAAGTAAATATAAAGACTTGGTGGGCGGAGTCTGGATTTCAAACGGATCAGGCGTATTTTGTTGTCGCTCTCTTATTTAATTTAGTTTAAATATTTTTTTGTGTGTAAATATTAAATAAATAAATAAATTAATAATAATAATAATAATAAATGTGTTTTTTACATTATATAATAAAATAGTGTTGTGTCGTATACCTAGTCTTTTAAATATTAATTCGTGAATGGCTAATGCCACATGGAGTATCACAGAAACCGTATTTTCTTCGTTTCTTTCCCCGTTGTGAGGGATAGTTTGATCGATTCGTTAAAAGAAAACACTATAGAAAAATAAATAGGAAATCGTTAAGTTAAACGAAAAAAATAACGGAAAAAGAAAGAAAGGAAATTATTGGCGAAAGAACTTTTTTTTGCATGATTTCGAATGTACCATAATATTTTTTTTGATTTTTCTGAACCGCTTATTTGTATTTCGAGTACTCTAAGTTATAAATAATTTTTTATTATATTATGGCATATTAAAGTAATTAATAGTAGTACCCGAGGTATTTTTTTTTTGGTTTTTCGATGATGACGATGATGGAAGGTGTGGGAAGAAGAAAGAAAAAAAGAAGGAGTCGTGATCAAGCTTGGAAGGTGGACGGTTCTTTTTTTTGTCTTCATTTTTTTTTTTTGATTGGATGAAGACACCTAAAAAGTATTAAAAAATTTGAATAATTAATAAATATTTGTGAAATAAAAGAAATAATAATATAATACAGAGAACATCCCGCTAAAAATTAATAAAGAATTAGAAAATTAAATAATAACGGACAAATTACGTGATTGAAAAATTCAAGAGTAAATATGGACTGACATAGTGAAAAGTGAAAAAAAAAAATTTACATGGGAATTATACGTGAATGAAGGACGAAATTTTCCCAATGTGAGGAATTCAAAGACGGTGTTATTAAAATGAAAACCCATGTTTTACTGTGTAAAATAAGACTGTGGTGTACGATTAATAAAAGACAGTGAATCCAAATAAGTTATTTTAAAGGAAGGAATACTGTAAGTCAGTATAACAGCATTTAGAAAAAAAAAAATTTTTGTATCGATACAGCGCAACGACTCCAATGGCTGAATCGGACCCGCAAAGGGGTAATATGACGGGATAAGATCTTAAAAATAAAATAAAATAAAAAAAAGTTAAACATTTTTGCCATAAATATTTAGTTGCTTCTTATATTATTGTTGTATTTCTTATACTATTAGTTTTAAATTAATAATTTGGTTTATATAATTTTTTTTTGTAGTTATTAGTTACTAACACTTCAGTTTAGTCAAAGGGAATTTTTTTAATAATTTATGAGGTACAGTTTCGGGGAGAGGGGTTTATTTAAAACAAAAAAATAGTTTTCTTAATTTGAAATGTTGATTAAAAGTTTTAATTTAAATGCAAAGTGGTAATTCTTTTATTTTATTTCCTTTTTTTTTTGTTTGCACGTGTGTTTTGCTGAGTTGTATTTTTTTGCTGTGCGGTTTTTTTTTTCTAAAGTGTTTTTTTTTTTAATTCGGAAAGGAAAATTTGATAAATACAGTAAAAAAAATGAGTAAGTATTAAATTTATAATTATTGGTTCCCCTTTATAAATTTATCATTCCGCAGCCTAATTTATCCTGATAACCCTACTATTTTCATCATGCAGCAAACTCAAGCTATCCTGGGGTCCAGAAAAAAACCAACCCAATCAGCCACTGATCGCTAGCCGGCTGAAATGATTGTTATATGATTGTTTGGTATTGAATACTCATTTGATTGGCTTATATTTCCCGACCTACTCTGGTCCGTATTTAAACGTTAGGATTTTTTTTCTGAGATCCTGAACAATTTTGTAGGGGTTGAAAATGTAAGTCAATGTTAGTTTTTCTTCAATCCAAGTTTTAAATATCAAATAAAAAAAAAAACACAAAAAAAAAACTGTATGGGCCATGGATGTGTTTAAGCTGCGGTGTTTCGAGTGGAGCCAATATTATGAATACATATCTTGAGTACTTAAAATATTTACCATTATATTTTCTGTTGTCCTCTTATATTTGCTTAATTACAATTGTTTTTTCGGTGTAGTAGTAATTATTTAGGATTTAGGACTACTTTGGATTTTTATAATTATTATTTTTCTATCATAATGAATTTTTTTAATCATAAGCTACATCTGTTGCCTAAACTTTGATTTTTTTAAATTTTTAGTTAATAATATGGTTGTGGTGGATTTTTTTTTATATTACAACATCGTATTAACTTTGTGAATTTTTTATAAACCCGAAATTAAAATGGATCCCAAATATTTAAGCGCGGATGAAATTGAAATAGAATGTATTGTACGAGGGCTTACTAGAACTGTTATGGAACAAATAACAACTCTTTCAGAGATGTTAAAAGAAGAAACTAGCAAGGTGAATAAACCACCGGAAAAGTCTCACTTATCTGCCCGAAAAGCCCAACAAAAGGAGCTTGATATATGTAGTGATAAACTACGCAATCTGAAACCCCAAGTCCAGGAAATTATAGGAATACAGGACGACCAACGGAGCAAGAAATTATTGGTCCTCAGCACTCGCATATTGCATGTCAGTGGGAGATTTCAACGCTTGATTAATACCTCGCCTAGCTGTCGTACCCAAGCACATTATATGCTAGAGGCCTGCGCTAAACTATTAGGAGCCATACATTCACACTTGAGTTCAAATTACCGGTAGCTGAATTTGAAAAATCTTTTTGTGAAGCTCTCCCTCAACCTATGCAGGAAGCTGCAATCGCAATAACGGATATAAACGAAAACGGCAGCCCGGACGAGGATGATTTTACTAAAAATACCATACGAGAAGCTCAAGAGAAGTCCACGGACAATGTACCGGCGACCTCAGGTGGTATAAAAATTCATCAGAAACCAAAGACGGATCAGATACTAACATCTCAGAACCCTGTTTCAGACAAAGAATATGCTAAATTTATAGAATTGGCTAAAAAAATAACTTTGGCAGAAGATATGATGGTACCATATCGCGGGGTTCCGACTGTTGAGAAAAATCATACCAGCACCCCCGAGGATCGAATTACTTCTGAATACAGGGATTACAAGCCAAAACAAAACTTTAATTTTAAAAATGCAGACACCCTACATAGCTTAGTTTCCCCAACTCAAGAACGAACTTCTGGGCATAATATTGGAATCAACAAATGGAATATATCTTTCGATGGATCTCCACGTAGTCCACCAATAGAAAGGTTTCTATACAGTGTAGAACACCTTGCGTGGGCCAATAACGTGACTCCTGAAAGACTTGTAGATGGGTTGCATCTCTTATTAAAAAATCCTGCCCTCGAATGGTATTGGGCAACCTTAGAAAGACAGGGAACGGTCGCTTGGATGGAATTGAAAAATGAGATGTTGGCGATGTTTAAGGATCGGCGATCAGATGCCGAAATTAAACAGACTATAGCCTCTCGAAAACAAATGCCAAAGGAAAGCTTTATTAACTTTTATATGGATGTTTCCGAAGCGACACTAGCCTTACGTCAACCATTGTCAGAATCGGATTTAGAATTCATACTGCGGCGCAATATGAATCCGAACTTGCAGTACAAATTAGCTGGAAGAAGAATTAGTTCTATTCCAGATTTGATGGACCAGTGTGTCGAGATTGAAGATATATGGAAAAGGCTAGCAGCTGAACAAATGTTCCCTAGGAGATTTGTAAGCGAATTTACAAACTTTCAATCAGACCAGAACGCGTCGTTTCCGTTTCCCGACTCGGCAAAAATATATCCCAGTGAGTCCGCAAACCCATTTATCAGCATCAACAATACAATTGCAATGAAATTTGTACAGTGAATACGGAAAATTCCTCTCAATGAATCTTCAAGGGATAAGACTGCATTCACTGTCCCGGGCCGCCCCCTCTATCAGTTCACGGTTACGCCATTCGGACTATGCAACGCCCCACAGACGTTGTGTAGACTGATGCATAAGGTTGTCCCACACCAATTGCATGACCGGGTATTTGTGTATTTGGACGACTTGCTCGTAGTATCAGCAGACTTGGAAGAACATCTCTCTTTGTTAAGTACACTTGCAGGTCTGCTGAAAGCTGCGAACTTAACAATAAATACAGAAAAGAGCAAATTTGTTCTCAAAGAAACCACAGGTATTTGGTCATGTAATTGGCAATGGGATAATAAGAATGCACTCTGACGAACTTAAATCTATGACAGACTATCCGATTCCTAAAACAGTTCCGCAGCTTCGGCGTTTTCTTGGGATGGCTGGGTGGTACAGGCGTTTTATTTCGAATTGTGCCAGTATCACAACACCGCTTACGGACTTATTAAAAAAGAATAAACAACTTATCTGGAATGATGCAGCACAAAACGCTTTTGAATTGCTAAAAACTGCTCTGACAACAGCACCAGTGCTCCGAAACGCTGACTTTACCCGTCCATTCTTTATTCAATGCGATGCGAGTACGTGTGGTGTGGGAAGCGTACTTTTTCAAAAATCAGATGAAGGCGAAGAACATCCGATTGCGTATATTTCTCCCATAAGCTCAATTCAGCCCAGAGGAAATACAGTGTAACGGAACTGGAGAGCTTAGCCGCCGTTATGAGCGTGAAAAGATTCAGGGCGGTTAATGGACCAGCGAGACCTATCGGGCAGATTGGCAAGATGTAGCCTGCAACTTAAAGGGTTCTCTTTTAATATTGAATACCGTAAAGGCACTCAAAATGTGGTTCCCGATGCGTTATCCAGGCTCGAAATCGACGAAATAACCAAACCTTGTAGTTTCGGTTTAGACAAAGATGTGGCGCCTCTACATGTGGATCTGGATTCAATTGCTTTTAGCGAACCTGCGTACATTGACAAAATTAAAGCACTTAAAGAAAATGCGACAATAAAATCGAATCTTCAAATTGTGAACGGTAAACTATATATTTTGCCAAACTCAAACATAGATGAGAGTACTGACATATCTCACAAGGAAGGGTCTCCAGGTGTCCGGCTCCAATTTCGATGAAACTTTAATATGTTGTAGAGGAGTGGAAAATAAGTGACACGTATTTTTTTTTAAGTGCTCAATCTCCTTCTAAGGAGGTGAAAACCGCCTTTGAAGTTGGGGGTAAAAAAGTGACTTTCGATAATTTTCCTCAAAAACATGAAAAAATCTGCAAGTTTTTTATTCCAAAATTAGTATTTCAGAAACTTACATTATATATTATCTTTTCAAGAATTATGGTACTACCTAGGGGGTGAAACTACCCCTAGGAAGGGGTTGAAAAATCAAAAAAACTGTCTAAAAAATCCAAATTGATGCGAAAAATTTTGGAAAAAATGTATATTACTCCATAAAAAAAAATAAGGTTGACGTGTTGGAGGGTTTTTCGAAAGTTCTTTGTCCTCCTCAATTATGATCATTAACATAGATTATCAACGATATCATTGATGTTTAGGGGTGAAACATCCCCTAACGGGGTTGAAATTTGTAAAAATTGTTAAAAATTCCAAGAAAATTTCGCAATTTGGTGGAATAATTCTAGAAAAAATATATAATATCGCGAAATTGGGATAAAGATTTGCACGTTCAAAAATTTCATGAATCACCCGCTTTGAATGGTTTCAACCGCACTTGAATTTCATAAATGGAGGGCATAGGATACACAGTCGAATCAAATTTTTCATACGATTTTTCCGAAATATTTCGAAAAATTTTCTAGGAATCCCAGAACGTTTGCCTCCTTTACTCGCATTTTGATACTTCAAGCCCTGGAACGATATTCATGATAAAAATATCAATTTCGAATGATAAACTCGTTTAATTTATTC
The DNA here is from genome assembly GCA_932526605.1 of Nephrotoma flavescens. Taxonomy (NCBI): domain Eukaryota; kingdom Metazoa; phylum Arthropoda; class Insecta; order Diptera; family Tipulidae; genus Nephrotoma; species Nephrotoma flavescens. Next base: position 225,464,101 of record OW052222.1, on the reverse strand, counting down.
CCGATCCCGTGAGCGTATATATTTTCTAGAATTAATTGGCCGTATTTCAGAAATTTCTTAACAATTTATGAAATCTTAGATTCCCGATAGGGTATGTGACAACCCCCACACATCATTGATAAGAATCGATGGTAATCATCATATTGGTGGATAGCAAAACACTTCCAGTCTAAAAAATCCTTAAATCCCTCAAACTTCTTTTTCATTGTTGAGTGATATTTATTTTCTCCACTATTTCCCGCATCAAATTGGTATTTTATGCAAGTTTTTTGATTTTCAACCCCCTCCTAGGAGTTGTTTCATCCCGGAAATTCCAAAATTTTTGAACAAATAATAAAAATCTTGACTTTCCGAGATACGTATTTCACAGTAAAAAACTTTCGCATTTTTTCATGTTTTGTAGGGCAAATTATGGAGAGTCGCTCTTACACCCCCAAATTCAAGTGCGGTTGAAACCATTCAAAGCGATAATTCATGAAATTTTTGAACGAGCAAACCTTTATCCCAATTTCGCGATATTATATATTTTTTAGAATTATTATAGAATTATTCCACCAAATTGCGAAATTTTCTTGGAATTTTTAACAATTTTTACAAATTTCACCCCCGTTAGGGGATGTTTCACCCCTAAACATCAATGATATCGGAAAGAATCTATGTTAATGATCATAATTGAGGAGGACAAAGAACTTTCAGTCGAAAAAATCAGATGTCCTGAGCGAATTTCCAGAATCGTCTCTAGGGGTGGTTAACCCTCTAAGAAAGGGTGGTTTCAAAAAACCCTCGAACACGTCAACGTTATTTTTTTTATGGAGTAATATAAATTTTTTCCAGAATTTTTCGCATCAATTTGGATTTTTTAGACAGTTTTTTTGATTTTTCAACCCCTTCCTAGGGGTAATTTCACCCCTAGGTAGTACCAAAATTCTTGAAAAAATAATATATAATGTAAGTTTCTGAAATACCTATTTTGGAATAAAAACTTGCAGATTTTTTCATGTTTTTTGAGGAAAATTATCGAAAGTCACTTTTTTACCCCCAACTTCAAGGGCGGTTTTCACCCCCTTAGAAGGGGATTGAGCACTTAAAAAAAATACGTGTCACTTATTTTCAACTCCTCGACAACATATTAAAGTTTCATCGAAATCGGAGCTGGACACCTGGAGACCCTTCCTTGTCAGTGAAAGTTGGTAATCCGGGATGGGTTAGTTCCCGATCTTCTTCGGCAAGCACATAACTCTCCAAGGAGTGCCCATCTTGGCTTTTATAAAACCTTAAATATTCTACAGCGTCAATATCATTGGCCTACAATGGCTCGTGATGTCAAAACGTATATTCAAAATTGTGACACGTGCAAACAAATTAAACCATCCAACTATACTACTCAGTCTGAAATGGGCGAATTCTTTAAAATATCACGGCCCTTCCAAAAGCTGTGTATTGATTTTTTAGGTCCATATCCGAGAAGCACACTAGGTAATAGCTATTTACTAATTGTATTGGATCAGTATACAAAGTTTGTGCTCTTGCAACCGATGAGGCGAGCTACAGCGATTGATGTTGTTACGTTCCTCAAAAAGAAAGTTTTCCACTTTTTTGGAGCACCTGAGCTTTTAGTGTCAGATAACGGCACTCAATTTCAATCTCATTTACTAGCTGAACTACTAAGACATTTTGGAGTGTCTCATCAATTTACTCCAAAATATGCATCTCAATCCAATGCCTCGGAAAGAGTAAACAGAACGATAATTTCAGCTATTCGTGCATATATTCGCGATGATCATAGACATTGGGATAACCATATTGATGAAATTAGTTGTGCGTTGCGAAATGCAGTACATAATTCCACTGGATTTTCTCCATAATTCTTAACCTTTGGACAACATATGATCAGTCATGGCTCGGCTTATAAACTTGTTCGTGAAATGAATCTGTTAAACGATAAGCAGGTGTCTGTGGTGAGTCTCACCAATCGACTATCATCCGTACAACAAAATGTCCTGGAACACCTTCGTAAACCTTACCAACGCAATGCATCCACATACAATCTTCGGAGTAGGCCTCGCGTGTTTCATTCTGGACAACCCGTTTTTACTCGAAATTTTGTACAAATTAACGCGAGTGCTAACTTTTCTGCAAAACTTGCCGACAAGTTTGTTAGGGCTCGGGTGGTTAGGAAAATAGACAACGTAGCTTATGAACTTACAGATGAGAAGGGGAAATTAATGGGCATTTATCATGTCAAAAGACATCCGTTAAATATTTAATCTATGTACATGGCGAAATTCAAACTTATTAGAAACTGAAGAAAAACTGAAGAAACTGAAGAATATATAAAAATTAAATAATTGTAGAGTAAAATATGAGGGGGACAACTAAGAATAATGGTGATATGTATTAACTTGTTTGTGCCCGGCATGAGACATCTCATGGGTGTTGGGTCTTCCCCACGATTGTGGGGGATAGTTTGATCGATTCGTTAAAAGAAAACACTATAGAAAAATAAATAGGAAATCGTTAAGTTAAACGAAAAAAATAACGGAAAAAGAAAGAAAGGAAATTATTGGCGAAAGAACTTTTTGTGAACTGGTCTTTCCATTATTGTTTAGTATCGATCTCTTCAAACAAATCGGGTACAATGTGTGTTTTATTTACAAATAAAAGAAATTCTAATAGATGGCCCATCCGGTAGATAAGTTTCATTTTAGCTAGATTTCATATTATGAAAAAATATTAAGATTATTCGTAAAATGATGTTAGTCTAATTTACACTGATATTTGTATTAAATATTATACCCCTTTTTTCAACCGTGTACTGCCATTTAAAAACACACTTCCCACAAATTTCCCACTAGTAAAATATTTAACCTTAATATCGACCACTAAATGAATATTTTTTTTATTTCACGCTTCTTATAGTGTGATGCACCAAATTGTAGCGGAAAAATCATGAAGTTATTTATAAACGGAAAATAAAGAAAATGGTTATGAACTCCATCTAATGAAAAATTAAGCAAATAAATAATGTTTTAATGCGACACATTTTTGATTACGTTTCCTTAACCAATTTTTGTACTAAAATTTAAGCTTTTGGAAAATATTTTATACATTTTTCGAGTACGTACTGCCATCTATAGAATATTACTCTGAACAATATATTGACGTTCTCGTATCATAACAAAACAATTTAAATTGTAATTATTTTCGATGTGTCACAAGATAAATACGAATAGCTATTTGCCAATTATTTTTTGGCACAATACACTAAACGATATATTTACCCTAGATAGATAAATAAATCGGCCGTATATATTGGCATAATTCCAATATTGCAACATTGTATAATATAATATTACACAATTGTTACATTTAACAGTGTATACAAAAAAAAGTCCTAACATTTTTATGCAATGTGAATTTCATAATTTTATACGCACACTCATCCCCGTTATATAGTCGTACTGTTCTAATTTATCCCAAGAAAAAAATAAAACAAAAAAAAAACTTCAAAAGTCTTTTAAACTTAAAAGCTCCAACATTTTTATCCGAACGCAAAAAAATTAACATCCCGTTATAATTTCTGTTTTTTGATAATAGTATTTTTTTGTATTTTAGACAAATTAATCAAATTAAATTTAAATTAATAGTAAATTTACCGGTTCAAGTGGAATTATAATGTACGGTTATGTGATATAAAATAGAGTAAATTATTATAAAGAAAAATGTGTGTGTGTATGTGATTTGTGTTACATAAAGATATATCCAGAAAGTCTAGAAAAAATAATAAAAAAAAAAAATATGTTGCGGGTGCAAAACTTTATTTAGTGGTAGTTTATTTTATTTTATATTTTATTACGGATATGGATTTTTCTTAAGGATCACTTAACATTTAATTTTGAGATAAGATTAAAATTTTGTATTAAATTTTTTATAACGGGTACCGGGGGGACTATCCAATTATATAAAAGTGGACTTTTGAAATTTTTTTTTTATTATTTTTGGTTCAGTTTGGGGTGCAAAAATAAAAGAGCTTCAGAAAAGCTTTGTTAAAGGATTTGTGTGTGTGTCTTGTTGTTGTATAAAGGAAAAGAAACAAGTAGAAGATATCTTATGTATATATAAATCGATATTCTATTTTATATTAAATTATATATACATGTGTGTATTAATTAAATAAAGAATTATTGTTGTTAAAAATGTAAGACACACATATATTTAAGGATATACCATGTGTTAATGTTCAAAACTAAAAACTATTTAATTATATTACTAAGATGATATTATATAAAATCCCAGAATTTATTATCTGGGTGATAAACACTAAAAAGAACAAACGAAAATGTTTACTATTACTATTTTATTACTATTATTACACAATAATATTAATAACATCAATATTGGCTGTTAGTGAGAATAATTTTTTAGGTAATAATAAAAATAGCATTATAATTAATAATAATAATCATCATGATAGTGAAATTAGATTAAAAACAATAATAAGTGATTTAGTACTAACTACAAATAGTAATAGAAATAATGATAATATAAAAAAAATGCATAGTGATGTTATCGTAGATGGTAATAGAAATTTATTAGCAAATAATAAAAGTGATCATGATAATAATAAAAATACACTAATATTAAATCATAATACTAGTAATAGTTTAAACATAAAAAATAGTAATGACATTATAATGGATGCACAAAAAAAACTATTGACAGTAGCATCTTCACCATCATCTTCGTCATCGATGTCACATAAAATCACATCGGACATCAATAACATCGATGAGGAGGATGAGTACTTCGGTGAGGATGATTATGGTGAATTGTTTAACAAAAGTGGTAAGTAGGATTATATTTTGTTTGTCCTGAATATACATAAGCCTCAAAAAATCGATATACCTTTACACGTTTACCGTGGGCAAATTTTTTTATCTTTAAAGATTATACAAATTAGTAATTCTGAGTACAAATAAAAATTGATTAATTATTTCATATTAATTATATATATATATTTCCTTTAAAGTTATCGGTTTAAAAATTTTTGAACTTTTACAAAACGCTTTGAACCGAAAATTGGTGCAGTATATTGCCAGATACGAGACTAAATTACTTTAACAATATAGAGTAATCCATCTTTTAGCTGTCAAATAATTTGATACTGTAACATATAAAGGCAGGCTGTGGACATGCGCAACACAAATATGTAAAAATGTTATTTGTTACTATATACTTGGTTTGTTATTGAAATATTTTAGTTTTTTAATTGATTTTAACCTTTCGACTAAATCGAAATATTTATTTATTCACGTAAACTGTTTTCAAAATATTTATACGGAAACTCTTAGCTAAAACTATTAAAGTATGAATGGACGGCGATCTTGATTAATTTTAATTTAAAATCATAATAAGCAAATTTATTATAAACCAAAAATTTTCTTGCGGTTATTTATGAACAAAAACATATACTGACGAACTTTAAAATATCCCGGAAATTAAAATCACGGAATCCAAAATCTAGGATACGGACCAGATTCCGGATTTCAAGATATTTATTTCAAACAAACGACTACTAATCCGTTCGTCGAAACTCAGTTTTTACATTAAAAACTTGATTTAAATATGAATTCTGAGTGTGGTTCTGGCATTTTTTTAATTTGAATTGAACTAAGCTATTACTCATCCAATTGAGATGAAAATGCCAATATGAATTGAACAAGATCTGCAATCCGTAAAAGGTCCAAATTTAGTGCTCTTAACCTGCACCGACCATATTAGCCCGCCTCGATGAAACCTGTACTATAATTTGTTACACATTTATTACAATTTATTACAACAAATCCCGATTTTATTACAGTTACCGTTTTCGAGGAACGAGTGGTCGGTTTAGCTTGTAATTAAACCTACACCGCCAAAATTGTAACTTTTGATGTAGCTGTGATACTGGGATGGTTCTTGGACCAGAATTTATTACAAATTAATTACATTAATTAAATAGTTCAAGATCAACCCTATATCTTGACTAAGGGTAAATTTCACCCCAAACGACTATTTATGACAAAAACATCGATTTTTCCAACATTAATAAATTATTACACCAGACCGCCACAAGATATTGAGTGAAATGTTACTCCTTGGGTCTTGTGGAGGACAGCTCAACCTTATCCAGGTGTGTAATAAATTATCTTTGTGTCAGGTTACACGGAATTGGCTCTAAATCGTAAAGGGCTCAAACGTCTAATTTAAAGTTCGATTTTATCATCTTCAACAATTTATTACACCAGACCGCCACCAGATATTGAGTCAAATGTTACTCTTTGGACCCTGTGGAGGGCAGATCAACCTTATCCAGGTGTGTAATAAATTATCTTTGTGTCACGTTACACGGAATTGGCTCCAAGCCGTAAAGGGTTCAAACGTCTAATTTTAAAGTTCGATTTTATCACCTTCCACAATTTATTACACCAGACCGCGACTAGATATTGAGTCAAATGTTACTCCTTGAACCTTGTGGAGGACAGCTCAACCTTATCCAGGTGTGTAATAAATTATCTTTGTGTCAGGTTACACTGAATTTTCTCTAATCCGTAAAGGGTTCAAACGTCTAATTTTAAAGTTCGATTTTATCACCTTCCACAATTTATTACACCAGACCGCGACTAGATATTGAGTCAAATGTTACTCCTTGAACCTTGTGGAGGACAGCTCAACCTTATCCAGGTGTGTAATAAATTATCTTTGTGCCAGGTTACACGGAATTGGCTTCAAACCGTAAAGGGTTCAAACGTCTAATTTAAAGTTCGATTTTATCACCTTCAACAATTTATTACACCAGACCGCCACCAGATATTGAGTCAAATGTTACTCATTGGACCTTGTGGAGGGCAGATCAACCTTATCCAGGTGTGTAATAAATTATCTTTGTGTCAGGTTACACGGAATTGGCTCTAAACCGTAAAGGGTTCAAACATCTAATTTTAAGTTCGATTTTATCACCTTCCACAATTTATTACACCAGACCGCCACCAGATATTGAGTCAAATGTTACTCATTGGACATTGTGGAGGGCAGATCAACATTATCCAGGTGTGTAATAAATTATCTTTGTGTCAGGTTACACGGAATTGGCTCTAAACCGTAAAGGGTTCGAACGTCTAATTTTAAAGTTCGAATTTATCACCTTCAAGAATTTATTACACCAGACCGCCACCAGATATTGAGTCAAATGTTACTCCTTGGACCCTGTGGAGGGCAGATCAAACTTATCCAGGTGTGTAATAAATTATCTTTGTGTCAGGTTACACGGAATTGGCTCCAAGCCGTAAAGGGTTAAAACGTCTAATTTTAAAGTTCGATTTTATCACCTTCCACAATTTATTACACCAGACCGCCACTAGATATTGAGTCAAATGTTACTCCTTAGACCTTGTGGAGGGCGTAATAAATTGTTGAAGGTGATAAAATCGAACTTCAAATTAGATGTTTGAACTCTTTACGGTTTGAAGCCAATTCCGTGTAACCTGCCACAAAGATAATTTATTACACACCTGAATAAGGTTGATCTGCCCTCCACAAGGTCAAAGGAGTAACATTTCACTCAATATCTGGTGGCGGTCTGGAGTAATAATTTATTAATATTGGAAAAATCGATGTTTTTGTCATAAATAATCGTTTGGGGTGAAATTTACCCTTAGTCAAGATATAAGGTTGATCTTGAACTATTTAATTAATGTAATTAATTTGTAATAAATTCTGGTCCAAGAACCATCCCGATATCACAGCTACATCAAAAGTTACAATTTTGGCGGTGTAGGTTTAATTACAAGCTAAACCGACCACTCGTTCCACGAAAACGGTAACTGTAATAAAATCGGCATTTGTTGTAATAAATTGTAATAAATGTGTAACAAATTATAGTACAGGTTTCATTGAGGCGGGCTAATATGGTCGGTGCAGGTTAAGAGCACTTTCAAATTTGAATTAAACCAATTCATTTATTAACCGTTTCCGATGAATTTTAACAAGATATACATTGGTTCAAAGGAAGGGTTTCATTGGCGGTGCATCCCTATTGGGATGCAAATATCCTAAGATGATAACGATACTTTTATTATTCGATACATAAGTGACTCATAAGTATTCACTACAATTGGAAAACCAATCTCCGTCCAATACACATATATTTACTAGGTCTGTGGCAAATTAACATAATCACTTAAGTCGAGATACGTGGTTATGTTGAACTTAATAGTGTTTTCCGTTTTTTCTATCCCTTAAATTTTTCATCAAAATCCGAATATTTTTGACCGAGATATAAACAAAAATACTTATGTTTGTTATAGGTGTTTGGCATTTATTGAAAACCACTTAGTTGATAATTTTTGATAATGTAGCGTGAAATAAGTGGTATTTGAAACAATAATTTTATTTGTAAAATCAGAAATAAATTTAGAATAAACACTTATCTTGAAATAAGATTTTATTATGAATTTAATTTTGTGTTTCGTATTTACTTAAATCGATATGTGTTTTTTTCTAAATGCTAATTAAAAATTATGGGAATTTCCAGTGATGCCATGTAACAAGTGCCTGAAGGCGCCAATGAAAGCAGTTAAAAACCCAGATACCATGGATCCCAAAATAATTTAGTTATGTCTCATAATTTTTTCACAAATTAATTTAAAATTTAAATTTGTTTTCCTGAAAGCAAGTAAGAAATAGATAAGTGGTTTAGTTGAATTGCCACAGAAATATTTCATGTTGATCATAGATAGTTAAAATGAAAATTGGGATTAAGAGCGATTTACAGATGAAATTCTGAATTTTAGTGAACTATGTCTTTTTTTTTTATTTAAATTATTACAACTGAATACAATTCATCTAGTAATTTTTCTTTCTTAATTTAGTCACTTGTGAATGAGAAGACGCCCATTGGCCGGCTCCATTTATAAGTTATTTACTGAAGTAGTCTTTGCTTTGGTGTCCTTAATCCATTAAATCAATTGGTTTCGTTCTCTGCAATCGTCTTACTGCATGGGAAGTGTCCAACATACCACGAAGCTCTTCGGTTTCGTGTTGATAAATACGTTGTCCATGTATTACTGCAAGTTTTTTTATTTCTTCTTGGACCGTCGGGATATTTAGATCTCTATAAAGGTCATCATTTCTAATGTACCACGGAGCGTTAACTATACCAAGTAGCACTTTATTTTGAAAAGTTTGTATTATTTTAGTGTTGGTTTTCTTTGTACAGCCCCAGAGCTGTATTCCGTAAGTCCATCCATACTTTAGCACCTGTTGATATAATAGCAAGTTATTTTCAGTTGACAATTCCGAGTTTTTCCCGAGCAGCCAATTCATTTTTCGATATTTGATATTAAGTTCTTCTTTTTTCTTTTTAACGTGCTCCTTCCATCTTAGCCTGGTATCTAAGGTCATCCCTAAATATTTAGCCTGATTTGCATACGGAATCTGCTGACCGTTAATATTATAGGTTTGTAACTGACTTTTAGATAAGTAAAATTCACATGTCTGGATTTCGATTCATTGAGTCCGATACGCCACACTTTTGTCCATTTTATGATTTTGTCACATGCTTCTTGAAGTTTTGTTGTCGATTCCTCGATAGTGTCTCCTACTGACAGAACTGCAGTGTCATCAGCAAATGTTGCCGCGGTAACACCGTTTAAATGAGGTAGATCTCTGATAAAAAATAGGTCCCAAAACACTGCCCTGCGGGACTCCTGCTGAAATCTTTTTTAGCTCGGAATATTCATCTTCATTCACCCGAAAGTGGCGATTCTCTATGTATGATTTGAAAATCATGTAATATTGTTTTGGTAAATCTCTATGTAGTTTGAATAGTAAACCCCTGTGCCATACCTTATCGAAGGCCTGTGCATTGATTATGTGCAGTAATTTACGGGTCCCTTTTTCAGGCAGCTCCTTTATTATTTGCCCTGTTATCAGATCGTAACCAGGAGCTTTCTTTACTTTTATGTTCTTAATTTCAGCTTTTAGTTCTTGCAATGTTACAGGCCTGATATCTTCGAAATTAGATATTCTGGGCGTATCAGCAGTGTTTTCGTAACTGGTCTGCCGCCCTAGAGGTTGAAATGTTTCTTCAAGATGTTCCGCAAACAGGTCAGCTTTATCTTTCGCACTTCTAGCCCAATTCCCATCGTTTGTTTTGATTGGGGGGATCTGCGTTTTTGGTCGTTTTAACATTTTTGTTGCTTTCCAGAGAGAATAGTCGGTATCTTTAGTTGGGGCTAGAGAACAAAGATATTTTGCAATTGGTTCATTTTGCACTGCTTTTATCAGTACCTTAAGTTTGATGCACAAGTTGTTTAAGGTGGTTTTATCTTGCGGCGCACGTGTATTCTGCCATTTCTTTCGGACTTTTCGTTTTTGCTGCACTAATTCTCTTACTTCTACTGGGTAAATAACGGCATTTTCTGTCCTGGATGATAATTTGAGGGTGCATTCCCAAGCCGCCATTGTATGACATGAATGAGCCGGTCTAGTTCCTCTGCTATTTCATATTCACTTTTGATTGGTACTTGAAGTCCTATTTTTTCCTATACTAACTGCTTAAACAATTCTCAATTTGGTTTGTTGTTTGTTAGTTGTGGTGAATTTGTTTTTTCTATTACATTTTCACTAACCGTCATAATAACAGGTGAATAATCAGATATTAGACTTCATCATTTTCTAAGAAGATGTAGCGTTCCGATATGCCTTTAGTGATGTAGAAATTTATTAGGTCTAAGATTTTGTTAGGATCTGTTTGCCAGTACGTTGGTTTCCCTCCAGAGTAAAATTCACAGTTTAAGTACTGGCCAGCTGCAAGTAATTCCTTACCATTTGGAGAGGTTAATCTTGAACCCCAGAAGGTATTTTTTGCATTAAAATCACCTCCGACAATGAAGTTACTTCCTAATTTCTGGAACAGATTAATGTAGTCTCCTTTTTTTAGGTTATACCGCGTGGGGGGCAATATATTGCAGATATATTACAGGTGTTGTGATGACCAAATTTAACCGTCACTTTGGTTACTTGCATGGATTCTTTTTCTATTTTTAATTCTTCATGATGTTTGATATTATCCCTAATAAATATAGCTGACCCTCTTCTTGCTCGTTCTGCAGGATGTGTGGTATGGTAACAAGTATATCTCCGGATAGTAGCTGCTGGTAAAATGTGTTTCTGATATTAAGCATATATCAATTTCTTCTGTATTTAGAAATAGTTCTAATTCTTCTAGGTGTTGTGTTAATCCGTTTGCATTCCATATGGCTATTTTTAATGAGTAGTTTTGATGTCTGGTTTCTGCTCCGCAATTATGAGTTGAACTATGTATTGAAGACATTATTTATTTTTAACTATTTTAGAACTTGGTATTTCCAGCAGGTTAAGTCGATTCAGAATTAACTTATTTAGTTTATTCTGTTCCTCAAGGCTATTTAGAATTGCTTGGACAGTGTTTTTGAAATTTTCGGTACCTTTCGCCTCATTTTCTTTCGAATTTGTAGCGGCCTGTGCATATGTATAATCCTCCCTACGCATAGATGATTCGGTTCTTGCTCGACTCTTGTTTGGATGACTTAGAGGGGGTTTGCGTGCCTGATCCCTTTTTTTTGTAGCTGCTTGGCAATCTCACATCCTCGGTAGCTGGCTGGATGCTGCCCATTACAATTTATACATTTTGCTGGTTCTTCATTTGATAGTTTGCAAGTTTGTGTTGGGTGCTTTCCAGCACATTTCATACATCTTGGATCGCGCGCGCAATATCTTTGCGTATGGTTAAAGCCGTGGCATTTTTTACATTGTACTATTCTTGTACTGCCTCTTTTACCAGCTTCGATCTTTACTCGCATGTTGAGTATGCCAGTTGTATTGTAAATGTTTTCTATTTGCTCGGATTTATCAAACGTTAGCATGAACAGGGGAAGCCGTCTTTTTGAAACGGCTTCTAGTCGGTTCTTCCAGCTACGTCTCTCTCTTTTAATAATGTTTACTGCATCAAGGATTTTAAATCCTTTATTTTCTAGATCCTCCATTATTGAATTAATTTCACAGGTTGGATGTAGCCCTCCCTTGCCATGACCTTGATGGGACGATCATTTTTATATTCGTACGTGTACCACTGATATTTTTGCGGATTCGCAGCTTCATTGACAAGTTTATGTATGCGTTTGGATTTGAAGTGTTAATCATCCATACATTATTGTTCAGAGCAGTAATTTTATACTCTTGTTAAGTAACAGTACTCATTACACTTTGGTTTTCTGAGTAGTTCGTTGCTTTTACCTTTGTCTGTGCTTCATTTTCTTGAGCTGGTTGCCGTTCGGGTGATTTTTCTACCTCATCGACATTTATTTGTGGAAGTGATTTCCCTTTTGGTTTAGCTGCTTGTTGGTCTAGAGCTATTTGTTTCGTGATGATTAACTGTTTTCTAGAAATCTCTTTTGAAGTTGATAGTAAAGTTTCTGTTATTTATGGTGAGTGTTGAGCTTTGCTTTTCTTACTTGGTCTTTTACTCCGTTTCAACATCCAATTTGTTTCACTTTCCAATTCTTCTTCATCCGTATGGAATGGATTGATGTCATCATCGATTGCAGGATTAGGTTTCGTCTCAAGTTCTGCACGCGTTCCAACTGTTTTTTTCAGTTCTTCATTCTTTTTCTTTAAAATTGTAAATTCTTCTTTCAATTCAGTTGTAAATTCCTTTATTTCTCGTAGTTGTTCACGGAGTTCAGCATTTTCCTTCTCGTACTGAAATATATTTTCAGTTGAAGATCTTGGTGATCTTGATAATTTAGAACTTCGTCCAAATGGGTTAAACAATGATTGGCCCACCCCAGAATCTATTGGGCCTGCCTTCGAAGAGTGTGGATTTGTCAGCATATCTGCTGCTATACCACCTGGGGTATTACATTCCGTATTTGTTGTATTCATTGTTTGTTTTAGCCAATTTATACCACTGGCATTTGGTCCTCGGTAGCACTTTGCTACTTCCGAAGCAGTACCCGCCCCCCGCGACCTGGACACGGCTACCTTGGTGTTACCTAGGTGTACACAGAGACAGCCGAAGCCCTTTGAGTACCCTAGGCTGAGGGGTATGGACTATGTCTGATGCAAATTTGATATTTGACCAACTTTACATTTCTTATTTGGTTTTCGTTCTACGTTTTGAACTTTATGAAGCTCTAAAACGTAGCCAACTGGAAGACAATTATCTCGGTTCTGTTTTTAAACGATTATGATCATAATTGCGGGTAAGGTTAAGAAAACGATCATAATTAAGTATGCTGATTTGAATATTACTGGTTTTAAACCGGTCATCACCATATTTGGGGAAGCGCATGGCAGAGAGAGATAATGCGGCAACAAATACCCCATCAACATCGAACAACCGTTGCTTGGGTTAGTACAAGTTTGGAAGAGATGAGAACAGAATGGCACTAATTGCAAAGTGGAAGGTAACTAAAATCAACCCTCCCCCTATTGGAGTGTTATTGTTGTGGCCAGCATCACACTAAATTTCTAAAACGAAAAATTTGACCTACCGGATTTGTGCTAAAAATTTGTCATGATCCAAAATCATAATTCCTGCTTAAATTTCAGAAAACCAGCATGGTTAACCCTATAGTTAAATTATAACCTGCATTGCAAAAAATGATAGAGCTCCTATGGAAGATCCATGCACGCACCCACAGAGGTTGTTTTTAAAAAAAAAAATTAATACTACGTTTTTTGACTTTGGTGATATAGATAGAAAATGGTAAATCTGCATAAATCTCGTGGTCAAATGTAAAAGAATTTTTTTGTCAAAACTCGATCTTTTCGCTTAAATTCTGGAATCTTGATCTGGCCCGGTATTGTTATGAGTTATATTTAGAATATTTTAGGGCATAGTCGATTTTATCATAATGCAGACACTTTTCAAAATGCTTTCAAAAAACGAGAAGCTCGTATGGAAGGTGCCACTTTTAGTGGCCCGATTTTGACCAAATATCATTACAATCTCAAAATTTATGAAACAATTTTAATAATGAAGTTTAATTCCGATCAATCGATCTGTCTTGGCTGTATAGGGGACGAATTTTTATACGTATGTCTTTCAAAATATTTTGTAAAATCCGGTAAAGCTCCTATGGAAGCTGGCTATAAAGCTCCTATGGAATTTCGGCCAGAAGTCACTGGGATCTCACAATATCTAGAAAAAGCTTAAGTGTGAAGTTCATCCTGATCAATTAATCCAATCTGGGCTGTGTAGGGCTGAATTTTTGATTTTGTCAAAAATCATACTCTAAGGTTAAATTTTTATAATAATTAATGGGAAGATTTTGTTACAAATTAGTTGTTATTAATTTAGAACGTTTTAGTGCATGTTCAATTTTCTCGTAAATCCTGTACTTTTCAAAATATTTGAAAAATGCCACTTTGGTAAACCGATTTTGGTTAAATATCAGTGGGATTTCTAAATTTCTTAAAGAAGCTTAATTATGAGGTTTAATTAGAACGTTAATTATGATTATAGGGGTTGATTTTTTGTATGTACTTTCCAAAATATTTTGCAAGAATGCTCTCACTTCCGGTGCATCGAATTCCCCCATAATTCGTTAGGATCTCCCAATTTGTTGAAAATGCTTATGTATGTTCGCCTTGATCAGACAAACCGTCTGGGCTGTAGAGAGGACACATACATTTAGTCGTTTTTTGTATTTGGCTGATATAGCGACTGGTAAATCTGGAAATATCTCGAGATCACAATTTTTCATGATTCTATACCTTATTTGTTTTTTTTTAAATTATTAATTATTATTGGATTTACTGCCCTTTTAACATCAATTAATACCCCCCTTTTATTCACGCACCCATTCATCTACTCACACAACTACAGTAGACCACCTGCATATTGCAAGCTCCATGCCAACCTGTACCCTGGCATGTACGGTGGGTCGGCGCGAATTTTTGCACTCCAACAGAGGGAGTAAGTTGTGTTTATTAACGTCACCGATCGTAATCGATGAGAAAAATTCGCTTTGTATCCTGCATCTGCTGGGATTTGAACCCAGTACCTCCCGGCCCATGTGCTGAAGCTTTAACTACTGCATCGGACAAGTGATGGATTTTATTTTGTAATAGAAAGTAAAAATAGTTTCTGGTGAAAAATCGAGTTTTCCGCTTAACTTTTAGAAAATCGATCAGAGCCGATCTCGTTAAAAATTAATTCAAACGAATCGAGAAACGTTTGTCAAAATTTTCATTTAAAAAACCCACAAGTTCAATGCCAAAAAATTTTGGTTTAAAATTTTTTTGAAAAGTAATTTTAAAATTTTTCTTGCATTATTATTCTTCGGCTCTTGTACAACAAACTGAATTTAAGTAACCTCTGTATTTCTAAATTCAATGTATACACAATTTATGATTGAAAAATATTAACTAGAATTGTTTAGCTCTTGTTAACCATTTTAATATGTAACGCCAATTCTAGAACCTCAATTTAACTTCTTGTTGGGGTCCCAAATTAAACATGATCAATTGAGAAATAATTAGAGTTTCAGTTAGGATCGCCTCACACAAAAATTATCTTAAAATGCATTTAAAGGATGGCCCAACTTCAATCAGTAAGGTCAATTTTATAATCTTATATCAAGGAAATTATCAAGGTCGACTAAGTAGGTTCCACCTCAGATAGTGGTTCAAAATTAGTATAGAAATCCCGACCACATTCTAAAGTGTACAATTCCAGGAAGGCCATACGCCGTACGTTCATCTAAAAATCCCACAAAATTTGGCAATATTCGGTTAGAAAACAATCGAATTCTACTAATCATGGCCAAATTGCACGTTGAATTCAAAAGTTTGAAAATCGGAAGATAAAGCTGAGTTCTTCTTTAAAAAAAAAATTCCAGAACATCATAATTAATTGTTAAAAACTATTCGGATCCTAGAGACGGAATTTAGTTGGTTAAACATACAGCAAAAAGTAAGGTTTTCTGTTTATAAGAGTTATTAAAATTTTTTATGTAAATTGGATTATGGGATGATATTTGCAAGTTAAAATTAAATCTTGAAGAAATTTTGAAATATGTCCATGACTGATAATTCACGTGCCATGCAGAACATTTCGAAACCATGGATTTTTAGCACTTGAACACCATTCTACTAACTATGGAGAAAACAACCCCATTAATAGGATGTCTAAATCGTTCAACTTAATTGACGACCTATTTGACTTTAATTTGTCAAAGAATAATTTTAAAAATATCTTGAACTATTTTTTAAATTTTTGTTTGTCAAACTAAAATTTGGTTTATATTTTCACTTTTTAAGTTTTTTGTTTGAAATTACTGTTTTACTATGGTAAAATCTGAAACCATACATGTAAATTACAAAATTGATTTCTTTAAATAAATAAAATAAAATAAATAAATAGACTAATGGACTCCAATCGAATTATCAATCTAACAAGAATTAAGTTTTCCAATAAGAGGGATCCCAGTGGTTTTTGGTTGAAATCAGTCCACTGGAAGTAGCGGCTTCTATAGAAGCTTTTTATACTTTTTACGCTATTTGCCGTAGAGTAGATACTCCTGATGATGACCTAACAAGTCGAAATCGATCGAGTGATTTTTTAAATTTTTTGAAAAATATTCTGCGAAACAAAGACAAGTGATTAATAAAAATGTGTTTATTAAGTATAAAATGTGTTTATTAAGATTAAGTAGAAGCTTTTTAGTTGTACAGAAATATTTTGGAACATATATCTAGATTCTACAAAAATTTTGCAACAATACCGGTTCAGTTCTGTTTTCGAAAATTTAAGCAGAAATTCGAACTTTGAAAAAAAACGCAGCTCAGAAATTTCATATTTCAGCTTTTTCCATAAATTGCGAGATTCCAGTGATTTTTGTCGAAATCGGTTCCGTTGTTTTTAAATATTTTGAAAAATATGTAACATTTACGAAAAGAACGATTAAAACCAGAGCCACCTAGATATAAGAGCCGTAAGATTCGCCATTTTTATCGTAAGCTTTATCGTTCTTTCTCATACGAATCAGCTGACATTAATATTTTTTAAATAAATTTGTTAGTAAAAATCGAAATGATTATAGTTTGAATTTGCAATCAACATATTAATTGGTTCCATAAATAACACATAATTACGAAATCAACATTATTGTATTTAGGAACATATTCATGTGAAACATTCATTAGAAATTTTAATTTGATTAATGAATTTACAGCCCGCTACCGCTACGGTTTGAAAAACTGAAAATTTTATTGTTTCATTCGTCTCAAGCCACTTATTGGTGTACAAACTGGTTAACTTTGCATACTAACTGACAGATTTTTATTATCACTTTGATCGATAACGCATCAACTAACGGAATCGAGGTCTTAATACCAATTAGTTTAATACTGTTCTTGTTTTTTGTCTAATTTTCTTAGAAAAATCGGTGAGACCAACATTCATTTATAAAACGGAACTGTTTAATTGAATTTTTGCACAATTTGCGGAAAATCAATTTACCTTTTACATTGTTTGTTATGGAAACATAAAAAAAAGTTCAAGCTCTAAATAAAATACACATTTAAATATTACGGCTCTTTAAAATCGTAGAAGGCTCTGTTAAAACCCAAACCATTGTACGATCAAATTTGAAAGAAAAGTAATTTGGTTCATTTTCTAAATTTTAGCGAAAATACGAGTTTTGTTAAAAAAAATATTTGAAAATGAAACCTCATACTAAAAATGTTCCATTAATTGAGAGATACTTCCCACATTTGGTTGAAATCTATGTATCGAAAGTGGCAAATACCGTTTAAAGATTAAATTATCAACAAAGGATGACCTTGTTAGTTTTTTGAAATTAAGACAGGCATAAAAAATTTCATTTACACAAGACAGTTTTATCAAAAGGCCTGAAAGTTTAATTTCACGCTTTGGAAATCGAGGATCGTGTATTCGAAAAAATTGTAATAATGCAGATAAAAACTTTGAACGTGCTTTACACTTTAGGTCCACGAAATCAGTAGCTCGGGTATCACTAGTAAAAATTCCTTTTATAAAAATCCATGGGTACGCTTGGTTCGGCTCAGGTTGGCACACAAAACTACCATCAAATAATAATAAACTAATAAAATGATTCTTCGCCACATTGGGCACTTTGCAAACTATAACTATGACAGCACCCTGAAACTTCCTTTCTGTTCAGTTGAAATATATACAAATCATAAAATGAAATACATGCTTCTGGGCCACATTTGAACATTTCATAACTATGACAGCATCGTCAAGCTTCTAAATGATATTGCTATAGGGCAAACCATTGGAAGAAAATTTTTCTCTTGGCATAGGATTAGCAAATATTTCACGCGCATCGATGATTGGTGTTGGCTATATTGATGTAAGTCTCTACAGAAATCCCTGCCTTGCCGGTTGTTCGGGTTTCAATTGACTCTCTAGTGTAAAACTAAAAACTATGTAAATAAAATTTAGGCGAGTGATGCTCGGACCAATGACAGTTTACAACACGCGGTTTACATAGCATATTCAAGGTAACAATCAAAGACCACCTAATTCACATCCGTATCTAAAAAACTTGTTGATGTAATCATGTTCAACCAAAACACTATGCATATTTAATCAATCTATCTGATATGAGTACAACATATACGACATAAGCATACGGCTTAAGAACATACATAACCATTTCAATTCAAATACGCTTTGAATTTTTAATAACCAAAAGCATTTTGTATTAAACAGACACGAACATGATGTATGGAATATCACCAGCTGCACCAAAAATAATAAATTGTCAATATTTTATGTACATGATTTTGGCGTTGAAATCTATGTCGCGGTATAGCGAACATATTGTATGTGTAAAATACGAATGTGTTCTGTTTCCATTCCTATATGTTGCCTCAAACCTATAACGATTTGACAAAAAATTTCACGTTTAATTTAATTTTTATAAATTTTGTCTAGATCATACTGACCACTTTGTACAAAATTTTGAAATTGTAAAATTATCCATTTTCGTTTATTACGACGCCGTCCATGTTGATGGTTTCAGCTTAGCCCAAACCGATAACTTTTTGAACATGCTTTATAATATTTATCCTAGTGGCTACATGGGCGCTCGGTAAACCAATTAAAAAACAATAAACCAATAATTTAATTAGTTTTTCCAAATGGTTTGGATGAGTTATATGACTTTACTAGTATTTGTAACCAAATCGATGTGTACAACAATAAAAAAGTGTAATAATTCATATTTCGATATAGAATTCCGAAGTAATAAAAAATTTCATATTATTTTATTTGCTATAAATAGTCAATATTTATGATACATATAGATGTAATAAGGCTTGCGTGATCGAAATTTTGATTCACAAAGCAGTAAATTGTTCACAACTAGAAACTTTTTGATTTGCAACCATCAAGCACTAGCCAGACTGGCGTCATCGATGGCTAGAATAACTTTATTTTAAAACCGTTCAAAATGTTTGAGTTCGTCCCACATTCAAAAATTCTTTGTGCATCATTTATTTACGTAATGTATATACCTTGGTAATAAAAAATATTATTTCAACATTTAAACATTCGTCACAACCAATTAAAATCATGAGTTTAAAATATTTTTCGAAAGCATGTTATCCCAAATAAGCAGAAACCTTATTTAGATCAAATAAAAGCTCCCCTGGTAATTAAACGTTGTAACTTGACTGAGTTATTGGATGCTTATATTTTTGATGGATAGAATTAATTTTGTGCTTTTGAGTCAAAGGTTACAAGAAGATAATGTTCTCTTACTTTTGCTAATTTTCCCTTTAATATCGTTTAATATTACAAACAGAAAATTAAATTGTTTCGTATTAGATTAGAAGATTGAATCAGTAACCCTGTCCCAAGGCCGCTGTGCTATATTGATCTATTAAATAACCAATCTAAACAACTTAAATCTGTTTAAAAATCTCCACACGAAATCCCCACAAAATAAGCTTTATAGGTCAAATAACTTCAACGTTTCAAGCGCCCTAAGTACGACTGAGCAAATAAAATGTTCGAGCGCCTGGAATGATCTTGGAAACTACCAACGGAGAATGCTAAATAATAATTAATACGAAACGAACTGGAAGCGAAATTGGAAAACTAAACTCAACGTCACACAATCGGTTGAAAACAGGCAACGAACAGGGTGAAAAACAACATTTTACAATCAGGGCGAGCGAAAGATTTTGGGTTTGGTGAGATAAAATCCAAAACCAGCTTCAGAAGTGGAGAATATACTTAATAAGGCTAACCACCCCCAAAATATTAGAAGGGTTTTTTGGAAACATGGACATCATGCTACACAAGACGCCTTTAATTTCAAATGTTAGTTTCAAAAAAAAGAATTAAATTTGCAGAAAATTTAAAGAGAAAAGACTTCAACTTCTAGAAGACGGTTATTTTTACGGATGAAAGTAAATTCAACATTTTTGAAGCCGACGGAAGAGGTAAAATTTGGAGAAAACCTGCTACAGCGCTGGAGCCAAAGCACATCATCCCAACTATAAAAAATGATGGTGGTTCAGTTATGCTATGGGGTTCAATGTCGGCGAGTGAGGTAGTTAAACTTGTTTTTATAAATGGAAATTTTAATGGCTGGAAATACCTAGGCATTCTAAAGGGCAACTTGAAACCATCCGTGGAACAATTGGGGCTCGTACCATCATGAATTTTCCAGCACGTCAACAATCCTAAGCGTATGGTACACATTGTGAAAGAATGGATTTTGAATAACGTCCCAAACCAATTACATACCAGTAACCAGTTATCCCAATCGCCTGACCTGAACCCCAATAGACATTTACGGGATCACATGAAACGCCAAATTAAAAAATACAGGATTTTAACAGCAAAAAAAACGTTGCAAGAAACAATAATGAAAGAATGGGATAAAATGTCACCGAAAGTAACTTTGCGTGTGAAGTTAGACTTAACTCGAGTTAAAATTAAATTGATCCTAAACTTGTTACGAGCGGCTCACCAGCGTCCTGACATGGTGATTTGGTGGCCTACATCTCAAGGAGAAGTGCTACGGGTCGTGGGGTTTGAGGCTTGTGTGGCGGCGGCCTACACCATGATTACAGAAATTCTAAATAAAAAAATCGCAAATAATAAAAAATTATAACCCGAGTTCCGCCTTAATCATAATAAAATAGGCTCGACTTGAAATGAAATTCCAGCCTTCATCGCACCAAACCGGGGAAACTTTAGCAATTCATTTTGTTTATCCTCTCAAACAAAATTATGAAATAAAAAATCACCCACAATATCAAATCAAACAAGGCAGTGAAGTCGCCTAACGGAATATAGGTCAAACGACAACAACACAGAAAGAAAAAGAATAAACAACAAAAATGGCTGCCCCACGTGAAAGGAAATTTGATTTCGGCGCTCGATTACATTTTTTTTTTAATAACAAAATCAAATCAAAAAATATAAATTTGAAAAATTTTGGGAAAAAAATCAAAAATAAAAAAAAAAATCTTAAAACTAATAAAAAAAATTGTACCTTGTGTGTTGCGGCCTTGACGCCGTCACGCTACAGGTGATGCTTCACCCGGACCATTGCGGCTTGGTTACCTACCGAAACCGTTGGGCATGGGCTCGCCAAAACCCATCTGTATTAACTTTTGGTGGGTGACCTTTTTCACTTTAAAATAAAAATTTGCCACGTCTGGCCACCAGTAAATCGTAGGTATCCTTCCCGTTGGGCTTGTCTCGCCTAAACCCTAGCAGCGTTGTAGCTGTCGCAAATGTTGGGTGTTGATTCGCCGTTAACCGTAGAAAAATTACAGTGGCCTCAACTGGCCAACTATAAATAATTGTTTAGGCGTAGCCTCGCCAAAACACACACACACAGCACCAAACGTTGGACGTCGTTCCGCCTTTGGATCAATATTGTGTATAGAGGGCCGGTTGGCCACCTGTTGTCTTTGGGCGTTGGGTCGCCAAAATAACGTCAATATGGATGGCCTCAACGGGCCTCCCGGTAAAAACCCGGTTGGGTGCCAAAACCGTATAAGTTTTAGTAGCCTCACCTGGCCACCCGTTTAACACCACTCGAACGAGCCTCACACCCTCGTACGTAAATAAAATTGTTGCGCCTTTGTAAAAACACAGCCACTTATATTGGTGCAGCAAGCTTACTATATGTTACACAGAAAACCTTTATAACTGGCACTCAACGGTATCCATAATATAAAGATAATCGCAATACCAAAGCAAATGAATGTGCCACGCGTAGAAGGTGACAGCGTCCCCTTCGCGGATAGTAAATTTTAACCAGCTACACGTTGACTGCTTTTCACATATATGGTTTGTATTCTACTTGTTGGTTGCATTTGCACGTATTAATCGTTCATTTTATTTACTAACCCATATCATCTCCAAATAGTTTTCAAAATAATAGTCTTTATATATTTTTTCAGATTTTATTATTTTTATTTATTATCATAAAACGCACCACGTCTTCGTATATTTTTTTTTTTTTTAAATTCATGATAAGAATTTTTTATATCAATAAAGAGATTTTTTTAATAACCACCAAAACGAGACTTTTTATTTTTATACAATCTCAATCAAGACTCGACTCACAAAAAAAAAATTGCAAACAAAATTATGTGTGAATAAAAAAATAAAGTGTCTTGGGTCTCTTTTTGAATTCTGCCATTTATTATCCGATTAAGATGGGAATGGATATGTTGGATGGAAATGATTTTAAGAAGCTCTGAAATTTAGCCATTCTGGACGAAACTTTGTTATTTCTTAACCAATTTTGATGAGATGTGGCATGTCGGATGGAAGTGGTATGCATAAATGATTTTCAGAAGAAGTTCTTAACCGATTATGATGGCATTGGAAATGTTGGACGGACAGGCGATTCTTATTTGATTTTCGGAAAACTTTTTGAAATATGGCCACCTGGGCTGGAAGTTAGTCATTTCTTATCCGATTTTGATGGAATATTTATTTTCATTTTATTTATTTCATTCCTCTTCTATAGGATAACACACAGTATAAATTCTTTTTAATGGTTATCACAACAACAAGGCTTTACAAAACGCAACAATTAATTTACAGAATAGATTAATAAACTTGAGTACAATAGTAATAACATATAAATTACAGTTTTCAATTCATATAGACTCTAATTAGAATTATAAGAATAATACATTCACAACACCTTTCATATTGAAATAAATTAATCGTAATACTTGATTGGCATGGAGATTAACATTTCAAACTCACTATCAACCTGGTGAGATTGCAAATAATCAAATACAATTTAAAGTATATTAAAGATTACAATAATATTAGTTGCAACTATTGTAGTACAACCCGACACTTATGCTTAAATACTAAATAGGGGCATCCCGCATCCGCTCGAAACCCGACATTTCGAAAAGAGATATGACTAAACGAGATATGGTACAAAACGCGATATTTCAAAATGCGATATTTCAAAATGCGATATTTCAAAACGCGATTGTGTACCAAATGATATAGTTTATAGCAGGATATCCCTTTTCCGATCAGACAATTTTTTTTCTCAAATTTAAGTCCACTGTACACAAATGTGTACGTAAAAAATGACAGGTTGTAATGTCTTCGGGATTTTAACGGATCTTAGTTCTTTTTGAAAAAAGCATTAGAATTTGATAACATATAAATTATGTAACCTATTAATTATTTTATTATTATTATAGTTATAGTGTTATTTTTTTGATGAAAACGATTTAAGTGGTATGCACAAATGTGTACGTTGGTCCAAATATAAACAAAAATTAATTTTTGATATGATTCTCTTTCGTACACGCACAATTGGCAGGCCGGAAATGGTATCTAGTACGAAACACGATATTGTACAGAATGTGTATTGCAGAGCAACCCGCCTGATTTGATCCTATACTCCCGCTGCTATCAATTTTTAAATCCCTATAAACTGAAATTAAATTTCTCTTTTTCCAGGATGTACATTGCGACGCAACGCGACGCGACCCGCCTGATATAACACGATCGTATACTACCGCTCCTATTTAGATTTTATTTAAAACGCGATATTCCAAATATTACAATTAAATAGTTTTTTGTTTTTTAGCTTAATGTTTTGTACCATATCGCATTTTGAAATATCCCTTTTCCTGCCTGCCATCACAATTGTGTGGGTAACGAAAAAAAATCATGTCAAAAATTTATTATTGTATGTATTTTGGACCAACATACACATTTGTACCTTCCACTTGAATCGTTTTCCTCCGAAAAATAACACTATCACTATAATAATAATAAAATAATAATTAGGTTATCAAAATCAAATAATTAATATGTTTCTGTTATCAAATTATAATGCTTTTTTCAAAAATAATTCCGATTTAATTAAGATCCGTTTTCTACATCCGGAAGACATTACAACCTGTCATTTTTTACGTACACATTCATTTGTGAGAAAAAAAAAAAAGAAAGAGAAAAAAAAATTTCATTTGGTAGACTATCGCGTTTTGTACCGTACCGCTTTTTAAAATACATATCGCATTTTCCAATATCGCGTTTCAAATGGGACCTCTAAATAAGAATTGCAAAATAGATCAATACTCTTAAAAATATTATCATGGTTGTATTGATTGCATTCTAAAACATGGAGAAGAGAACCCAAGATTTGTGCACGGGATGGAATTATAAAATAGTTTGGTTGGTCTTGTGAAACAGGCTGGTGCATAAAAATTAATTTTAGAACCAATAACCGAATCAATCATGTTATTGATTATTTACTCATCTAACAGATGTCTCCTATATCTCAACGATTCAATATTAAATGCACCTAGTCTAACGTTATAATTCAACTTCAAATTAAAGTAAACGGCACAAATTTGAAACATAAAACCTAGTAAATTTTTTTTTGGATTAGTTCATTTTTTGTAGAATATACTTCATAATAAGGATTCCAAATTGGACAAACATAGTCTAACGTACTACGTACTAAGTTATTAAATAGTAGAATAAATACTGCGGGTGACCTAAATTCTCTACCTCTTCTAAGTATAAAACCCAAAATTTGAGCTGATTTTCTATATATTGTATCTACATGAGCTTAGAATTTCAATTTATCATCAAAAACTACGCGAAGATCTTTTACATTAATATCCCCCTGTAGAGTAACACGCCATCAACATTATAACCAACATTAATTTTGTTAATCTTTCTGGTATAAGATATAGTCTTGCATTTATTAAAACTTAAAGAAAGCTTATTAATCAAACACCATTGAAAAATCCGATGAAGGCCACTTTGCCACATTAATATGAGTCTGATACATTTCCTACTTCTTTAAATATCTTTAAGTTATCTGCATACACTAAGCAATCACTTTCAATCACATTGATTAAAAATATTAATAAAAATTAAAAATAGCAGAGGTCCCAATATGGATCCCTGATGTGGAACTCCAGATGTAGGAGTAAAAGACTGGGATTTATGTCCATTGAACAATACATATTGACTCCTACTTAACAACTATGACTGGAAAAATACTATATTTGAGTGAGATAATCCCGCCGATACAAGCTTCGAGCAACAATTTGGAATGATTGACCTTATCGAATGCTTTGGTAAAATCCGTATGAATCAACCTGCCTGTTAATGTCCACGGGACCGAAAACAAAATCAGTAAATTTTAATAAATTCGTAATTGTAGTTCTATGTGAGTAAAAACCATGCTGCTTGTGAAAAATTATGTTTCTAATCAAGTCGAACAATTTGCTGTGCAAAATCTTTTCGAATAATTTAGCGAAAGAATTTAAAAAAGAAATTGGCCTGTAGTTCGAAATACCAGTATGCGGATTTTGTCTCAAAATGTGTGAACTAAATGAGTGTGACCGGAATGATGTAGTAGTAGCGTTTGTGTTTGTTTTAGTTTCGTGCGTATGATTGTTTTACTGTATATGCAAGCCACGTGTCATTCTTTTTTTGTTTATTTATATTAACCCTTTGAGTGCCGACATGATTTCGGCTAATGTATTGAGGAGCACGATCGCGTTTTTTGGCACTGAAAGAGTTGACCATTCTAAACGCTATATTTTTGTGTCGTTTGTGTATTTTCGATTTTTGTTTTATATAACATTTTATTTTTAAAATTTATGGAATTTAAAATAAATTTACTTATAAAATTTTATTAAAACATATAAAATTAATTTATGATTAAAAAAATGTTAAATATAAAATATATTAGCATGTTAAATAATGACACTCCACAGCTCGAGAGCAGACGTAATGTGCTGAGAAAAGGAAATAAGCGCCATAACAATTAAACCGATTGGCCCGGATCGCTTTATTTTGGTACTGTTCATCATACAAATGACACAAATATGAACAAAAGAAAAATACAAATACAAAGACATAATTGTGTATTATACACAGTATACGTATTCAATTTTGTTTGCTTCGCTCATTTTAAATGAGTAACTCACGAGACAAAATCGAAATACAGATTGATCTCCACTTTTATAAATTGGGATTATATAAGACTGCTTCCATCTATCAGGAAAACAGCATTGTTTGATGGAAAAATTTGCGTTAGAGGTTTGCATAGGACATCCTTTAGATTTTTCATAAAGTAGTTAGGGATTGAATCATGTCCAGCACCTTTATTTATTTTTAAGTCATTAATTACATCTGATTCAGAACAAAGTAAATCTGGAAGTTCATCAGTTTTCATTAATGTCACGATCGACAATCGTGCACTATAGACCCTTCTAAAATTGTCTGTAAATAAATTGGCAATTACAGATGCGTCAGAAGAAAGACGATTGATGAAAAACATGGAAGATGAAAAACTTGTACCATTTATTAGCGAATTTGTGTAATTCCAAAACTTTTTCGGATCAGATTTTATTTCTTCTTCCAGAAGACTGTCCATTGTCCACTTTGAATATGCTTGAGAGGTATGTTACTCAAAGCTAAGTCCACCACCAAGTTTTCATTTTTATCAAACGTCACACCGAATATTTGTAATGTTCACAAGTTGCAAAATTTCTTCAAAATTTCAATACGACTATTACATAGCTTAATCTTAGAGTTGCAATTTCATTAGCATGAACGGTAACTGTTTCTTCAAGCTTGAGCAGTTGATCAATTTTACTGTTCAATTTATTAAATGATTCAATAAACCATCGTTGTTTAAACCATTTAACAACTAGATTGCTCTTGTTGAATTTTGTGAACATCATATTTTATAGCCGAACTTATAGAATTTGTTTCAGGTGATGTTTAATTAGCGTTATAGGTTACAAATTATCGATTGACGTGTTTGAAGTACACATTTTACATAAAAACATTTTGCTTTTGGATTCTACAGCAATATTTTCGCAAGTCATATGAAATAAATGTTTGCATTTATCACACTGCACGACACCTTTCGTCTTTCGTTGAACAGACTAGACTGTTTGCATGATTGGCAGCTGTACATGGTCGAATTATTTACACAAGTACAACAAGACAGATATTATAAATTCTTGAAATCAATCAATGATGATTGAATTGTTTATGTAATTCACCGATTTAGGCAAACTAGCAATTGATTTGAATTAAATACACATTACACAAATTAACAGTTATAGAATATTAAAATTTCTATCATATCAACAGTTAGCTATGTATGTTATTACACAACACTAATACACATTATGTCTATTTAACTCTGTATATCGATTATCAATGAACAATGATTCGTAATAATTACAAAATAAAAATTAAACACTATAAAATCACAGTTAAATAACGAATATTTTTATTTAATTTTTAAAATTCGAGTTTAAATTTTATTTCAATTATTTTATATACGAGGGCTGCTTTTTATATTTCGGGATTAGAGAGCAAAAACAATAATATTAATCATCGAAAATCGCTTTATTTTGAAAAACAAAATATTCCCCATGAAGATCTATACACTTTTGCATTCGTTTGAACACACTTAAAAATCTTACTGCGATTTATGATGCAACTCTTCCATTAAAGCGTATACGATGCAATCGTGTATCACATTTTGATGCAAAGCATGCATTAAAAATAGTTATGATGCAGTTGCGTCTAAAATTACTGCAGTAGTGTATTAAAAGAAAAATTCTATATAATCTGGGGGTTGACTATTTTTTAACAATTTTTTTTATAATTCGCTAAGGCATTGTGTGTATTTTTAATATAAGAGCTTAAAATATTTTTCATATATTTGATGTGTAAGGTAAGAACGTCAATTGATTTACGTTAATCCAGTTGGAAGTAAAAAATTGGAATCTGTGGAATTTGTGTAATAGTTTTAGTTTTAATACAAAATAATATAAGTGTTAATACAATTATTTGGGAATTTCTAATGTAGTGTGCTTTACTGTTTAAAGCACTGGGTTATACAATTTAAGTGCTACTTAGGACAAAATATGATGCTTCCAAATGGATATTTTAATTTATTTTTTTATGCAATGTGCTGTAAAATTTTAATATAACTTGTATCAAGTTTAACAAAATATTCCGTTAAAGTTTAATGTAAACTATACAATAAAAATTAATACAATTAGCATTAATATCTGATATAATGCAACTTGTGCATTAATTTGTGGGTTGGTCATGAAACCTCGACGATCGTTATCTCGAAATCAAAATCTCGAAATCGAAATCTCGAATTAATAAAATAGCGAATTTCAAAATATCGAAATTTCAAAATATAGAATTCAAAACCTCGAAAATATATCTCGAATCTCGAATAATAAAAATAATTTTGTAAATATTTATTATTTGCGGCGCCGCAAATAATATTTACAAAATTATTTTTATTATTCCAGATTCGAGAATATAAATTACCTAAACCACACTATGAGCCTTAATTCTGGTCGGTTGCCGATGCTGTTGCTAATAATTTGCCGAGTACTCAAAATTCAGTTGAGACATGGCATCGGCGCTTAAAACAGTAGCAGGAACGAAAAATGCTGGCTTCTACAAAATATTTACCGATTTTTCAAAAGAATTAATAATATTTAAAAATAATATAGAACGAATGAAAATAGGTGAAATGAAGCCATTAAATAGAAAAAATTTGATGAGATATCAAAAAATTAAAAGAATTTTGAAAAAAAAGCAAAAAATTGATAAGTTAGGTTTTTTAAAAAAGGTCCGCTCACAACATATGTATATAAATTTTTTATTTTGTTAATCAAATTTGAATTGAACACTATTAAATAGCATAAAAAAATTTAAGTGCATTTTTACCATTCTCGAACATTTTTTTAATTTTCGAGATTTTCGCATGCGAGATTTTCCAAATAAACTATTTTGAAATTCGATATTCTTAAATTCGAGTAAATTTTTTCTTCCGATATTTTGTTCATTCGATATTGCGTTTGGCGAGTTTTTAGGACTATCCCTTAATTTGTAATGCAAGCTTGTGCTGGACCTATATGTAAAGCAATTTGTATTACATATGTGATATTTTTTCAACTGTGAACCAATTGTCGAAGCACTTTTTCCATTCTGATTGAGGTATCTCCAAAACATGCATTCTGAACGCAGCAACCGCTTCTTCAGGTGTCGTTTTTTACGTACGGGAATAAAAATAAGTCATTTGGTGACAAGTCAGGACTATACGAGGGATGACTCATCAAATCGATGTTTTGAGTGCTCAAAAATGCAGTTGTTTGAACCGATGTGTGAGAGCTCGCATTGTCGTGGTGAAGAGTGATCCGTCTTCGGCAGTTGGTTTTCCTGATTTCTTGGAAGACAACTGGCAAACAAATGGTTCTGTACCACTCAGAATTGACTAGTGGTACGGTTGCGACATGTCCATTTTTTCCCGAAAAAACAGGCGATCATTTGCTTGCAAGTGCTTCGAGCGCGAACAACTTTTGTTGGATTCGGCTCATCTTGAAACACCCATACAGTCGACTGCTGTTTACTTTCGGGCTCATACGCGTAAATCCACGAGTCATCACCTGTCACTATGTCATAGACGTGTTTTGAAGCACCGCGATCATATTTTTTGAGCTTTTCTTTCGACCAATCGATACGAGCCTTTTTTTGAGCGATTGACAAATTGTGTGGGATCCAACGCGAACAAATTTTTTGACATTCAAATGTTTATTGCATGAATATACATTGAATGTATGCTGGTCCCACTAATGCCTAAGGTTGTCTCAATCTCACGATAGGTCACATGACGATCTTGCAATATCAGTTCGCGCACAGCATCAATGGTTTCCGGAACAACAACTGATTCTGGACGACCTTCACGAAATTCGTCTTGGAGTGAACTACGACCTCGATTGAATTCACCATACCATCGATAAACACTAGTCCTTGATGGAGCTTCATCGCCAAAAATTGAATTAAGTTCATCCATGCACTCTTGCTGCCTTAATCCACGTCGAAAGTTGTAAAAAATAATCGCACGAAAATGTTCACGATTTAATTCCATTTTTCGCCGAGATGTTGAGTTAATGAGTACTGTAAACAACACAAATAGCGCTCGAATGTCAAAACGTTCAACCCTCGTAAATTAACTAGCATTCAATAAAATTATAATGTTTTTGGATTGAAATGGGATTCTTAAATGTTTTTTGGAAGAAGTTCTGGAATATGGCCACCTGGTGTCAAACTACTTCATGTTTAACCGATTATAGGTTAAGCTTTGGTATTCTGAATAATAGAATAGAAGAATAGAAGAAATTCTATAATATATTAACCTGTACGATTGTGATGAAATTGGGTATATTGGATGGAATTGGGATTCCTAAATTATTTTTGAAAGAAGTCCTGAAACTGAATTTTAACCGATTATTTGATGCGATGTCACGGACAATGACTATCCAAGACTATAAACTAAACTTAATGACTTATCGTACCGACATCTTATAAATTTCGGAATTAATTTTAAATGATATTAAGCGAGACTTTAAGTAGTACTCTAAACCGTGATATTTGTCATCCAATGAAAAATTTCCACCTTTTGCCACCTTGCGCGCAGTAACCATATATTTGGTTTTTGCTTCGTTGATCTGAATCTTATATGTATGTTGAACTGATAATTCTAATGGAAGAATAAATATTTAATGGAAAATTGTATTGCTTCCAATAGGTGTGAATATAATCACGAATTGACGTGACGAGATCGATTAGTAATCCGACTCCAAATTCGGGTCTGTTGATGTCATTGCTTCCAAAGAGTGTGTTCTAAAATATCAAGTTTGTATTGGGATGCTTGTAGAAAAAGTTAATTTGCGCTCGATTTAAGTTGGTTAGAGAGAGTAATAGTAGGTTTCCGTTTCGGTTGTTTCAACATATTCATCTTTAAATTATTATTTAGAGACCTTTTCAATATATAGTATCTGTTCAAAGAACAATTAATCTTGTTTTTGGTACTAAGTTTTCCTTTGGGGTCAAAGCCCTTGATTTATATCCCCTCGTTTTTCTCGTTAGGTGAATATGCTGAATGCTGCTAAGCGTTCTGAGAGATAGAGTTCTACAAAACTTTTCAAACCAAGTGAAAAATTACATTTTTGACGTACTTTAATTAAAAGAGTTGAGATAGATTGGTAATTAGATCCGTAGTACAACCATTGACAGTCCACTATATAGCGGTTATCAGAAAAGAAGAAAACATGGG
Source organism: Nephrotoma flavescens (assembly GCA_932526605.1). Lineage (NCBI taxonomy): Eukaryota > Metazoa > Arthropoda > Insecta > Diptera > Tipulidae > Nephrotoma > Nephrotoma flavescens. The sequence goes on along the minus strand of OW052222.1, from coordinate 225,432,383 downwards.
TTCAGCTTTCTGATCCATCAGCGAGTACAAAAGTTTATCATCAACTTCCGTCCAACCAACGTATGGTTTTGAAATTACGGAGTTCCATTCCAGGTGGCTTCATTATAGAACGTCTTCTAAAAATCATATTTCCTAACATACCCAATCACTTCATAATCAGTTTAGAAATGGCCGAGTTGCATCCCAGGTAGGCGCATATTCCAGAATTTCTACCAAAAATCAGTCGAATTTCGTCCAAGGTGACCATATTTCAGAAAATATTCCTAGAATTATTTTACAATCTACAAACATACCCAATCTCGTCATAATCGATTAAGCAATGGCCGAGTACCATCCCATGTGGCCATGTTCCAGAAATTCGTATATACAGATTAGAGGGAGCATGGCTGGTGCCACTATAGGTATTCGCAATGCGATTGATTTTGTGCTCCCTATTTTGGTGCTCCTCATTTCTAGCGACTGACACTTTCCCTCCATTAAGTCGAAATACTCGGATATTTTTGGTATTTTTCTTCAAATAGATAACGTTGTTTCATAAAGCCTATAGCTAATTCTGAATCCTACAGATTTCGTAACGCCCCGTCAGCTGCAACTTCTAATGTTCGTAAGTTGTTGAAAGGTGGCTTATCATCTGAGCTGCATTTTTCTGTAAGTGCGACTTAAGATACGACATTTTTAATGTATCGGAAATGCTATTGTTGCGGTGAATGAGTTCAGTAAATATATCGTAGAATAAGCTTCAATTTTCCTCAGCGAAATTTGGTAAAGCTAAAAACAAACAGCTGCACAAAATATGGATGGCATTGGATCCATATTTTGTGCAGCTGTTTGTTTTTAGCTGCAATTATTATTTTAATGAATCTGCGGTGTTTAATGTATACTCGTCTACTACTGTACCCATCGTCCATTGTAACCCAATCCTTGTGGGGTGTTGATAATTGCTATTGAACACCGGTTTTACCTGACTTTCGGGTTGCATCGGTGTTTGATTACCGTAACTGGTGAGTAACGATGGTTGTGACAGCTCCGGCATTGACAACGTCGGAGTGTAGGACAGTTCTTTATTTAGCCGTTGACACATGCCACCTATGAGAAGGTCGTATATCTCAATTGGTTATTCTGATTATTCTGAAAATGATTATTGATTATTTTGAATGATGTAGTTCTATAGATCATAATGTGAATATATAAAAAAAATTCATATACACAACTTACTGACATAAAAATTGTAGGCACCTTGAACCACTTTATAGATCACGTTATACGTAATTCAAAACACGATGCAATTATTATGCACCCAAGGCTGGTCGTCAGTGTTACGGCTTATCTGCCAAGGCGATTACGGTAATTCAACATTAAAAACCAAGAGATCTAAAAATAAATTTTGAAATCATGCCAAATCTACCAATCCATATAATTCCACCCATATTCATTAAAATAAATAATCGTAATCACTACATTACTATTATTGTTGTTAGGCACTGTTGTGTACATTTCTAGATTGTACGTTTAAGCGCTTTAGGTACGACAAAAGCTAAATTTTCTTTAAAGCTCTATACAATTTGTATTTCTCTCAATTACATCGATCGTTTCGCGTTTTAATATTTTTTTTTCGCTTCACCTAAATAAATAGGCGCTTTTACCCATAAAATAAAATGAATACAGCTGTTTTTCCGTTTTTCCCATTTTCATTTCACAAAACGAATGAAAGAAAATTTTCAATTTTTTATTTATTTCTTGTTGTTGCATATTGGTATTGTTATTGTGATATAATTTGTACACACCGCGTACTTTTGCGCATGTCTTTCAAATTTGAGGAAAAAAAATAAATATTTCGAACACTTAGTTTACACAGAAATACATGGTGTTTACTGTTTACTGTGTATAGTAGAAGAAAAATTATATTAAAAACAAAAAAAAAAAATTCTAGGAGACCAATATTTTTTAAGTATTCAACAAAATTTTCCTTTGAGCTTTTAGAAAGCTCTCTCGACGCGATACAAACATTTAATTCTTCGTTTGTCAAACGATAAAATTCTTTTCGCTTCCTTTTTCAAAGTAAACTATATTTTTATTGTTTTTCGGTACAAGAGGCGAAAAAAAAACGTTTTCTTCCTTGAGTTTTATTTATGGCTTTTTAATAATAATTATTTCGAGGAAATTATAGTTTCTCTTCTGTGTTTACTTACAACTGGTAATAAATAAATTAGACTGCTGCTGTTGTTGGTTTATTGTCGTAAATAAACAAACCGACAAAAAAAAATTAATTTATGGTTTTTTATTTAATTGAATTTTTTTTTGCTCTTATCGAATTCGAAGTATATACAGTAATCGGTTGACATCTGTGATATATAGATCTCTTATATATCGCCGAAGCACTATACTCTCGAAAAAGGCGTGTTTCTTTAAAAAAAAAATTTAGAGTTCTAATTGTGGCTAGTAATTTTTGTAAATGCACTCAATCTCTGTTCCAGAAAGTAGAAGAGTTCAAATTTCTAGAAATTTGAAAATGTAAGAATTACAGATTAATTTAATTGGAATAACTGATCAACTTCGATGTTCAAGCGCAATTTTGAAAGATTTCTTTGTTGATTTATAGATGTGTAACTCGCAAAATTTTTATCAGGTTGGTGTCACGCAGTGCGTGCAAATTTACACATTTTTCACAATTTAATTACACATCCATGCCGCCTAAAGATTTGGGAAAATATTTTGTTATGATTACAAATTGCATTATTTCTCAATTATTTATATCCCATTTTCAAAGGTGTTTTCTGGTAAACTGAGAATAATTTATCAAGAAAAATATTTTATTTCCGTTATTTTGTTAAAATATGTATTTATAAGATTTAATTTAAGTTTTAGAATTCAAAAATATTCGAAATACAGTTTCCATTAAAAAATAGGGGAAGCTTAACGTTAAAACTGCTACAAAATAGTGTCTTTCCTTTGAAAGGTACAGCAATTACAGACCTATTATTGGTTAGGATGAGTTTCAAAAATGTTAATGACATAGGCCCAATTGAATTCCTTGACCATATGTCTAGGTGGCAATCCTTCGATATTTATTATATGAATGAAGTGTTCCTTCGTAATTACTGTTATATTTTAGGAAGTTTTCTTGCTTACGGTACATTTTCATCAAAAGCTGCGCCATCCAATTTCATTGCATAACCATATATCACAATTGTTATTCCTTGCAAGATTTAATTAAAATCTATGAGAGAAGAAACTTTGGTTTCATTTTGCTACTTGGGAGTGTTTGAAGAATTTACTATGAACAAATACATGTATTTAGACATTTTAAAAAAAATTATTTACAAGTGGGCGCTAATACACTTGAGTTTTTTTTAATAGCTTTTAACCCTATTTTATATACCACATCCATATTTGATGGTTTATTAATAATACATTACTATATATGTAAAAATACCAAAATAGATAATTTGTGTACGATTGTAGGATACGAAATAAAAAGTTTGAACAAACCACACCGGAAGATATAAAAATAAAAATATTAAATTAGTTTTTATAACTTAATAACGATCCACATACAACATTAAATTTTGAATCTGATGTTCGACAAATTTTTAAACATAAATGGCATGGGCTTTTAGACGCTGAACTACATGTTTCATTTATATAGTTCGTTGGCCACATAAAAACATTGCGCTTTTCATTAAATTTAAACAACGAAAAGATTTGGGGTTAAGACTCTTGAGACCGGAGTACACTTAACTAAAAGTGACAAACAACATAAATAATTTTGACGGATTTTGAATTTAAGAGATGCAAACAAAACTTGTTCAAAATATTTTAATGTTGTTCGCGTTAAATATAACGGAAAAATAAATTTTATACAGACGCTAATAATTTCTCTATTTTCTTCAATTTCCTTTTGAGCCTTTTGACATAGGTATACATATATAGTATATAGTTATGACGCGTGTATAATATTTTCTTTGATTACGTCATCCATGACTGGTATAAAAATTTTCTCGTTATTTTTAAAGGTTGAATTTCATGCTTTTTTTTGCTAACCTTTTATCGATTTAACCTCTGCTTGTTCGTCTACACATAAACATATTGTATAGTGTGCTACTGCTGCACATATTAAATGTATATGGCTTATAGAGAGGCATAACACTTCGTTAATTTTAAATAAAAGTATTGTTGAATATTTGCCAAGCACCAAAATACATACAACCATATATTTTTTTGTAAAGGCGAAGGTTTGTTAAATAAGACTTTTATATCGTGAAAATAGGTAAATATTTATTTATGTTACGTAATGTTAAATCTAGATTCTAATTATGTTTAGTGAAGTTTTTGTAATTGCATTTTACAAGTTATAATTTTGTTGATGTTTCAAGCGTGTTTTCAAAATTTTGAGATTCGTGCTTGAAACACTTGCTGTTTGAAATATTGTAGGTATATAGAAGTTATTTTCTAAAAATAGAGTGAATTAAGAAATCCAGGTCATTACATTACAGGCAAATTGAACATTTACAAAATAATCATTCAACTTTTTCTATGAAAAAAATATGGAAAGTACACGGAAATCCCTATATGAATTTAGAAGTACTCGCTAAAATTTTTTAAAAGTTTGAACATGAAGGGGAGTGTACTGCGGCAAATATTCGACATATTTTTACCAAGTTGCATATTCACGACATGTTATTTCTAATAAAACAAATAAAATTCCGTTAAATGTCAGAAAACCAGAAATCGTTTCTCGTAAATGATATACTTTTTACAATATTTGTAATAAACGAAAAGTTTGTCAGTTCCGATGAGCCAAATTATCCCCAAATTGACCAAAAAGCTCAAATCTGTAGTTTTAGAGGCTAAACTCAATTATAGAAAATCTCATTTTGGTGCGGTCTTCGGTAATTGTAAAAGAGAAAAATAGTAAAAGAAAAAAAAAATTAATTAGAGCGAAGGTGGAATTTCGTTGGAAACTCGATTTGTCAAGCATGAAGTGAGCTTCTTGGAAAAGTTAAGTTGAAATGTGTTTCTTGCTATACCTCGGTAACGTTGGATTGCTGAACATCATAAATGCAAGCGGTCGAACTTTATTAAATTTGAGGAAAGTGAAATTGTGGCTATAAAAACATTATTTGGGAAGCAATAAACAAAGAAAGTCTAAGACTTGCTCACGTAGTGCTTCACGCTGATTTAGTAGCGTCATTTTTATTAACGTATGCTGGCTGATCCAATTACAGTTCATAACTTGAACTGAATTCATTAGACAAACAAATTGTTGAAAGATTCATTCGGGACCAGTTCTGGTCCATTTCTTCTTAGTAACATACAGCTTGCTCATAAAGTTTAGCAACGGCGGTGATGTGCTGATTATCGGTTAACATTTAGACAAACTTTAATAACCCCGGTTTTGTGTCAACACTGATTGCCTAATTATAACTACCTCAGGGAAATATGCAACAAGCCTCCATATTGTAAAGTTTTTGTGTATTAATAATAGTTCTCACGTAAATCCTTCTAAAGCTATTAGGTGGCGTTCACTAAACACACACAGAATGGTTTTTTTAATTCCACACTTCCTAATTATTTATTGATTTTGGAAATATAATAAATCTGCCTATATGACGTAGGACAGCAGTGATTAAAGATTCGGCACTTGAACCGAGTGGTACTGGGTTTTAATTCCACCAGATTCAGGATGCAAAGCGAATAATAAAATCCTCTGTTGGAGTGCAGAATTCAGCGCCGACCCACCGTCCATGTCAGTGTACCAACGTCCATGTCAGTGTTCCATGTGTAGACATGGTTGTACGAAGAAAAATTGTAGTATTAATTGACAATTAAAAGGATAATAAATCCACTGGATAAATAAAACTTTTTTTTTTTACCAAAAAACATAAAAATAAAAAAATTGTAAAATGATAAGGATAACATTTTTGTAATGTGGAGAATTGGGACAATCATGATTGGGCAAAATGTTTCTTTAACCTGACTTTGAAAATATCTTTGCTAGATCAATTTTTGCGTATGTCTTGTTGGCATAATAACTTCCATAAAGGTGGTTATTTCTTCGATTTTACTAAAATATTACCGTCATCACATCTTTGGAAACATCCTTGTCCTTTATGAGTACAACATGATTATTGGCAATCAACCTAATATAAGATTCAGTTGTTGTAGTAATTCCTATCGAGATTGATCTAATCGATTTTGCGTTACTTCCCCATAATTGTCTTCTGGTACTGGTAATAATGACCTCCCAAGAAGAAAATGTGGTGGCGTCAAAATTAAAAATGTAATGCTTTCACTCGAAATTGTGGAGAGAGGCTGGGAGTTCAAACATGCTCTTATTTGAAAGTACATCATATCTCGGATTATTACCGCAAAATTTAAGTGTGTAATTTCAATATTTCATTCCCGCTTAGGCTTACCATAAACCACCAGAATGTGATGTTCCAGGAGGGGGGCATTATATAGCCAATACCTCAATACACCAATTCTTCCCTCTATTGGGCTTGATGTATATTATTGAATAGTCCATTAATTTTTCGATTGGCTCCACCGAAAGTTGTACCGTTATCTGAATATATGTAGTTGCACAATTTGACCACATTGCTTTATTTAAGCGTAAGAATATTGGTATACGCTCCACCAAAGTTCGATAATTTATTCACCAACTGCATATAAAAATTATTATTAACCGATACGAAAGAAGAAAAAATCGCGACTGACTCTAAAAATACAAAACCAAATTGAATTTACAATTAATAACGGTACCTATGTTATAGAACAAAAAAAAACCTGAATACGAGAATTTATTCACAGGGTGGTAATTATATTTTTGCCTATACCGGGAAAAGCAGGCATAATTATCGATTGATCGTTCAAGATTTTTGTCGCCACACCGAACTACCAACACTCGAACATTTCCATCTTGATCGGGTTTACATTCAATAACTCTACCCAGGGACCATTTCAACGACCTTAATGCGTCATCCCTAACCATCACTAGAGTACCGATAGCAATATTATCATGCCTGGCTAGCCGTTTTGTTCGTGGCTGAAAAGTGGTTAAATATTCACTTGTGAATCGTCCCCAAAATTGTTGGAACATCCAACAAATTTACTGATATATTTTGACCCGGCTAATGCTCTCCGCCACGGGTAACTCGGGTAAGGCCAAAATAGGGCCACCATACAAAAATGACCGGGAGTCAATGGCTCGAGGTATCGTTTGGGTTCGATGAGAGTGAAGTAATGGGACGAGAGTTTATGATGGCTGCTACCTGTCTTAATACCGTGTGAAGCTCGTCTACTGTCACTTCTTCACATCCGATGACATTTTATATAAGTCGTTTGGCGATCTTGATGGATACCTCCCATAAACCCCTTAAATTTAGCGATCTGGTTGGTATAAACTCCCATTCCACCGACGACTGAGAACAAGCTTGCCAGATAACATCCTTATCGGTTTCCAATATCCTTTTTACTTCGAGCAGTTGATTAGCCGCCCCTTTAAAATTCGTTGCATTATCTGAATAAATTGTTTACACCATTCCAGGATGGGCGATAAACCTCTTCAAACAGCGAATAAACGTCTCGATTGATAGATTTTTCAGCACTTTGCATCGAATGTGATGACGTACTCCAAGAGGTCCAGCGAAATCAACACCGCTCACTTGAAATGGTGAACATTTTTGTAGTTGAGTCGGGCGTGTGGTAGATTACCCATAATCTGCTTAAGAAATTTTGGCCTCATCTGAAAAAATCTTATACACTGCCGAATGATGCTACGGGTCTTTTGCTATATTCTTCAGTAAAAAAGGACAGTTGAATATTTCGAATAAACTGCAATTCCACATTATCCTCCTCTTCGATCGTCGGAGACAACACTCGCGAGTACAGGTTCACATATTTTTCCATGAGCATTTTCTTCCGGCCTTCTTTATCGACAGCGTGAAATCGGCAGTTCCGAATAAATCGAACGACATAAGCAAATGATCTACGAACCCCTCGAAAATCCAACCGATATTGCATACTGTTAGCAATGGCCTCCATTATTTTTATGGAAAGGGCAAATTTCATAGCACGTTTCTCCGCTAATTCATCGCTCGGTGAAGGTAGTGACCAAATGGTCGGCCAGATCAATTCATCGTATTTTAAAAACGTTGGGCCTCTAAACCAAAATTTCGACTCGGATATTTTCGCAGGCAGTAAACCTCGACTGATCATATCGGCAGGATTCGAATTTCCTGAAACATATCTCCATTCGTTCAATTGTGTGTTCTGCTGAATCTTAGTCACACGATGGGCAACATAAATGTTCCAGTTGTGCGGCTCTGCTCTGATGCAACGCAGCGTGATAGTAGAGTCAGTCCAATAAAAATAACGGTTAACTTTTAATTGGTCGAAAACATCTTGCTTGAGGTAACTGGTCAGATCGGTCATAGCTTAGCCGCTAAAAGTGCTAGTCGAGCAATACTGATCGTTTTTGATGGGGCTACCCTTGATTTCGCGCACACCAAATACACACTAATTAGTGAACTTCGATGAACTTGGGGCTGCCCTTCAGTAGGACGAATCGAGAAATGCAAATTTCCTTAAGAGCTGACAAATTGTTTTGGCCAGACTGATTACCGGATATACGGGGCCTAATAGGTCGCAAAGGCTTGCCATCTCAGACAAAACGAGTCTCTTGATAATAGGTGCCGTTGATTCTGCCAACTGGTATGTATATCGAAAGACGTTTTGCTCAGGTTGCCAAATTAATCCCCCTAGTGACACTATTGTTTCGCTGTTAGAACAAAATTTGCTCAGTGTTAAAACTCCTCTTTTCAGAGTTGCTACCGATTCGTTCATAATTTCGGTCAGCTCATGGATCGAATTCGCTCCAATCATTGTGCAGAGTCGGAGTATTTTCATCGGATCGGTTTCCTTCTCACGCCACAAAATCATCTGAAAGTTATTGTCAGGAGATCCTAGTCGAACTTGACGGTACATTTTCTTGATGTCGGCTGTTAAAACGTACTGGTACAGCCTGAACTGCAACAAAATGATGAATAAGTCATCTTGAATTTTAGGGTCTGTGTGCAAAATATTATTGAGAGAAATGCCCGAGGAGGTCTTGCACGACCCGTCAAAAACCACACGTAACTTCGTGCTGGAGCTAGACCATTTCATCACGCAATGGTGTGGTAAAAAACAATGCGGGACCGTCAAATCAAAATCATGAACAGTTTCTAAGTGTCGCAACTGTTCGTACTCTCTGATGAAAGCGGTGTACATTTCCTGCGCCTCAGGCTGTTTCTTTAATCTTTTCTCCAAACTCAGAAAACGTTTCATAGCGATTCCCCTAGAACCGAAGGGTTTTTCGAGAATGGTAAACGAACTACGTATATGATCCATCTGCATTGCGGTGAGTGTGGAGTGCATAATGGTCCTCACACTCTTCATCTGTGGAGCTCATCTCGACTTTAGCAAAAGGTAGACTATCAACCTCCCAGAAACACTAGACACAAATTTCATGTGTTTCTTTTGCTTAAAAAGATTTAATGTTTGATCAAACCGCTCCGTTACAAACACACCAATTGGCTGTGGCTCCACTGTTTAAAACAGCCCAACATGGAACAAGTAGTCCATTTAAATCTGCAACATTTACTATTGCCGTGGCCAATACTGTTGGATTATCGCTAAATCCCTCGGCAACCATACCAACACGCAATGGTTTAGCAGTAGAAAATGGCTTATTGCCTCTTGTGGCATTTACTGCATTTCTTTGCTTTGCAAAACCGTGCTAAATGTGCTGCAGATATGCAGGCGTTTGTTCTCCTCATAGCGTTCCAGTGGTGACAGCTCAATGAACTTTGGACATTTCGAAATCGTATGATCAATGGCCAAATACTTGGCACAGCAACCTGAATTTGAACTCGTCAATGCAACATGCGTCTTATTCGAGCACGGAGAATTTCTTGTTGGAATTGGTTTTGACTTACTCGACTGCTGTTTGTTATATTTTAATTTCTCTAATGTCATTGAACGCTTTTCTAGAAAAGAATGAAACTCATCCCATGTCGGAATATTCCTTGTCGTCGTCTCTTCCTAGTTTTCGATTGCATTGGCGTCCAACTTCGCCATCATTAAACAAATCTTAAAATTTTTAACTAACTCCACATTAGATCCATAAGGATTTCAGTGCGCAGTAGTGGAAACTGACTTGGTCCACCGTATCACGTACTCCTTAAGCAGATAGCTTGTGAAGGGTTTCTAGTTGGATGATGTCGTTTATATGCGACTGCAAGATGAGTGACTTATTCTCATAACGAGTTGTTAATGCCTTCCAAGCTGCTTTAAAATTCGCTTGAGTCGATTCCATTTTCGAAAGAGAGTGTTAGAAAGAGTTCCGCTTGGCGGAACCAAATAAACACGATCTTAAAAATCGAAATCTTTCAACGTCTGTTAGCTCTATATCCTCCAATAATCATTGAGTTAAATTCATTCTTAAAATCTTGGTGGTTCCAGCTTCGCTAGCTTGACGGCTTTCGTTGCGACTACTAACGATTGATTTTGCATGGTGGTTTCCAAGACCTCTTTGTGTTTTGATTTAGCAAGGCTTTCATCAATTAAAGCTGTGATCTCGGCTTTAGCATCAATATACCTTGATTCAAAATCTGTATACCTCGAATCAACATCATCCTCATCTTCAGACTCGACATTGTCCAATAATTGGTCTTCCATCTCTGCAAATCGTCTGTAATACGACTCCAACTGCTCGATCTGGACCTTAAGCTTAGCCATATTTGCCTGTTGGCCATGCACAGTTACCCAAGTTGCCAACTTATCAACGGCATCTACTGACATTTTTTGCGATCTACCTAGTCGCTTCCGATCAACTGTCCTTTGCTTTTTCTTTTTATCCTTGAATCAGTTTTAGAACAAAAATCAGATTTAAATTAATGGAACCTAAAATGTCGTCTTCGACCTCTTCTGATTTCTATACAACATGATGACCTCTATCTACAAAAAAAATCCCAAGACCAACCGTATGTTGAGATTGGCACAATAGATCCATATGTGAATGGCCGATTCAGTTCATGTATGAATTATTGATTTAAATTAATGGTTCCCGGGTACCACGAGTGTCATGACCGATCTCTTCTGATTTCAATATGGCATCATGTTCGCTATCCAAAATAAAATTCACATAACGATCTGTATGTTGAGATTGGCGCTAAGGCATCCTGGGATGGCCCATTTTAAATCAAATGTATGTCTATGCGATAGTTCAGTTAATTTAACGTTTAAGGAGTTTAAGTGTTTTAAACTTTGAGATTTTTTTTTTTCACTAAATTTTAGTGGCGTGTATCAAACCTGATTCAATGCTGCTTCTCGCTTCATCGGACATAAATTTAATAACTGGAGGCATCAATCTTTCAAATATTAGTTGCGGACATATGATTAAGAAACGAACGAGGTTATGCCTGTAAACATTTATTGGGATAACGAGTACATCGACACTTTATTTGACTCAATTGTGTGTACCACCAACTAAATGAAACATTTTTGGCTCAGTAAAATTTTTTAATCAAAATCCAAAGTTCAAAATATCAATAAAATTTAAAATTATATCCTTCAAAATAAAAATGATTATCGCACAATTTCCAATTAACTTTTAATTTGTTATGGTGGCTAAAACACATTCACGTTTTACGCGCGATTAAAATGACACATAAAACGCCATATCGCGTTATTTAAGCGCAACAATTTTTTTTGTGTTAGATCCTGTTATGTTTACATAAAGCTAATAATACATGTCATACACTGTGTATACATAAAAGAGCTTAGTATGCAATTAATTTTAACATTTATACCATTGTGTTGTTGTTGTTGTTGTTGTAAACAGTTTTGCATCACTCACTGGTTTAAACTGTGACATGAATAATTAAAATAATTAATTTTAGAAATTATGCTTTATTAAAATTTGTACTATGTATACGTATACGTAATGAATCAGGACGTTGCGTGCTGTAAGTTTAATTGAATTCAATTTAGCGGTAGGGTTGCTGTTGTTGTGGTCAGAATGGGAAAATTTAACTATATAGAAGTGTTATGGGTGATGAGAATACACAAGACACAACTAACGTAGGCGATTTGATTTTTATACTCATTCAACTCTGTCATTTGTGGCTAGATAATCTAAACGTGTCCTTCCATCCATCATTCTGATTATAATAAATATTCCGTTATCGCATATCGCCGTATATATTTTATAAAGTACTATGATTTTCCTTACAAAATTCCTTACAGATGATTGTATCTACAATACTATGAATGTACGCGTGCAAAGAAAGAATTTTCGGCACATTTAATACTCTATACATAATGGGAATAGCTCGATTACTATATTTAGATTTGAAACGGAATTTGAAATCGGAAACGTTAAAATGCTTAAAAATACGCCGACGTCTAAATGTGAGTTGATACAGTTTGAATAAATTTTGAGACAGGGTTTGTTAATTTTTGGTTCCGTAATCAACCAGTCAACCGGTCAACCAGCTCGATTTTGAAACCAGTCAACCAGCTAGATTTTTGATTGGCGTAAGGACTCGCTGAATCCTAGTTTCTAGGAGGAACATATCCCAAATAAAAATATGTAAATGTATGAACGATTTTGAGTATAATTTGAAACAAAGACAAATGGAGGGGTGAATAGGTTGTGGCCAAAAAGCGCCTATGTTTTAAGACGAATGTACATAGATCTCAAATACACCACAATTTCAAAATCAAAAAATTGAAGCTCCCGAATTTGCAATAAAATTTGTCTTGTATAATAAAAAGTTATTATCCCTACATAAATTTCAAAAAACCAACCCGTGTTGAAAATTTAATCTTCATTCAAAAATTGAAAAATCTCCATCGGAAGCTGTCATTTCCTGTACAAGAGAAGTTTTACCACTTTTCGCATAGATCTCCAAATTTATGAAAAAAGCTTATGAAGTTCGATTAGTAAATCCGCCTGGACTGTAGAGATGCCGAATTTTGGTGAAATAATTTTTTTTTATTTTTTTGTAAATGCAATATACTTTTCAAATATGTATTTGCAAAATATCAAAAATTTCGTATGAAGGCTGCCACTTCCGGTGGGCCAATTTCAGTCGAAAATCACATGGAACCCCCTATTTACAAAAAAAAATTAAGTATGAAGTTTTATCCTGATCAGTCTAACTGTCTGGTCTGTAGAGAAGTTTGATTAAATTTTTGTGTTAAAATCTGATTTTTGCCGAAAAAAGGTGTTTTATAAGATAACGAAATTCGCCAGAAGAAAATGAAGTATTACGCTACTCGCCGCAAGTGGCAGTATTATCACAAAAGAGAATTTCTTTTATTATCTTATTATACCAGTTGAAATTTAAAAAATCAGCTGAATAAAATATTACATGTGATCCTTAAAATGACAAATTGATTATTTAACAATCTTCCGGCTTTTCGCCATTTCTTATCCGTATTGATCGGCTAGCAATTTTAAAGTGAGTTTTGGACAAAATATAAGGATCTGTTGATGCTGAACAAAACTTCACCATTTCATAACCAATCATTATGAAATTTGGTTTCTCAATTGATTTTTGTTTTAAATATAAATTTGAGATGAAAATACCATCTCGTGAGTTCTATTTTGTCCTACTGACCATTTGGATTGATTTACTAAAATTTTACAGTAATCGAAATTTAAAGTTTAAATAAAAAAAGTTTACCTTCCATATGAAATATTCAGAAACTGAAATAGGACTGCATGATAGCAGACATGTTTTAAATGTCTATCTATGATGCTGCACCGAGTTCTTGAATCCTGGCTCTTAGTAGTCTAGCAGAATTTTAGTAGTGCTGAACTGGTTAGTCGATTATTATTTAAAATGGCTTTTAGTATTTTAATTAGAGTGCTCAAATAATGGAAGTTTATACACGGAAAATTTTCAATATGATTTCATATACTTGTCGATTTTGTAATGTGTTTTCCTCTAATTGTGGGCTTTGGAACGCCGGAAGCTGCATGCAAGCTGTTTTCTTAAAATCCACAAATTTCGACATAATCATATGAGCACGATTTGTCACACGTTGTTGGTTCGACAGATTTAGCTGCATAATTTTTCCGCTGATGTTAGTTTATTGCTCACCAAATTGCCGTTTGCGCTTTATGCGCCTATTATGGTACTCACCTCACCTCAACTCACCGAGAAATACGTCATAATGGTGACTTGAACTCACCATTTTGAAATATTTGATATTACCCTTCAAACATAGCGCAAGGTAAACGTACGGTTTACGAGTACTTCACTATACTAAAGTCTTCGCAAGCGCACCGCGTTTTCCAACTGAAAATGTTTTAAAAGTAAACGGTTTGTCCGAAGAAAAGTGAAACAATTTGGTGAAGACTTATGAATGTATTAGTAACATAAATATGTCTTCGCATTTTCCTCGATTTGGAATGATGTTAACAAACGGTTAGCGCGAATTGAATTTGTATACATTTTCACACTGAGTTTTTTTCGGTTATATGTAAATTTTGCGAACAGTTTCACTTTTCTAGGCAAACAAATTTATTTTTGGTTTAAATTAAAAGACAGAGAAATGTGTTTTTCACAGATATAATTCAGATACATATGTATATATATATATTTATTGTAATATTGATATTTTATCTTCCTATTTACACTAATTTTAATAAAAATATTTAAAAGAATACTATTTCACTATTAAAATTAATGTTATCAAATAATTACAAAATGGCGTATAACGTACGACTCCGAATATAACTAACATAAAAAGAAATCAAGTAAAATAAATAGAAAATATTGCCAGTGTGTTGGTATTCGATCAAAAAGACCTTTCGCAAAGTTTACGTTTCCGTAAAGAATTGGGTGTATACATTTTTTTGTTTGAAGGGTATACTTATTACGGACTCTAGTGTCAAATTTTCTCACCAACAATATATTGGTGAGTTCATAGTAACCTTTGTACAAATAAAATCAAGATGGACAGCAAAAAAACGTATGATTTTGTAAAAAAAATTATTTCATAATAATTTTTATATAGTATTTTATAAAATTATAAAATTAAAAAAAAATTATTACAAAATTATATTAACTATACACATATTGGGCGCAATTATTTTTATGTGAGTGCCATCGATGCAACCGACTACCCCGGAGTGTTATATTTCGCCATAAAATGCATTTTACATTTCATATTTTCTTCATCGGACATTTTGAATTTGATCCATTTATTGCAAATGTGCATTTCTATTAAATTAACCACTTCTTGAATAGCAACGGGCCAATAACTTGTTGGTAGCTCCCAGTTGCTGTTGGTAGCTCTACAAATTCGATATATATATTTTATTAAAATGTAATATAATAAAATATATACAATTAAAAAATTTCTTGATATCCGGGAGGGCGAAAGGATCAGACTTACCCCGTAAGCATTTTCTGATTCGAGCGACATTAGTGCTGTGCTCTTGCATAATTTTGTCGTCGAAAAATAAATCCACGCTACTCTTTCTATCATCATATTCTTTTTATCATTCTTTCTATTATGCTGAAAACAGATGTGCAGATTTTCTGTATGCAGCACCGCATGAATGCAGATCTGCACGTAAAACACATGAGCATGATTTTTTGAATACTTATGTGCGACATTTTTATTTAGAATTAAAGCCAGCTATTGACTTTTTGTCACACAGATAAATATTTCTGAAATTGAAATGTCTTATGTCGTACAAAAATTTGTTTCCTTTTATAAGTTCTGTAATTTTTCCTCCATTTTGACAAAATTTAGTGTCAAAAGTAGAAAATATCAAACAATATGTCGCATGAAGTTACCGAAGATTTTTAGTTTTATTTTTTTCATGTTGTCAATACCGACGGATGCGCAGTGAAATTAGAAATAGAGACGACGTGCGGAATTCTGCATGGCATGCGTCGTACATGTATTTTAATCCAAATACACTAGTGTATTTTAATTTTGATGCATGCCGAATTCTGCACATGTGTTTCCAGCATTAGTTGAACAGGTAAACACAATTTAAATATTTTTTAACACAATACAAAAACTTTATTTATTAAAAACACACGAAACGCAATATTGTGTTGTCAAAAATGTATGTTCAAAATGCTAAAATTTTAATATTGCCTACTTAAATTAGTTGTTAAGTCATTGTCATTGATTGTCATAATAAACAAAAGGACGCGTAGGGTCTACGCGCATAACTCACCAAAATAAAAGCGAGCACCATAATATCAAAAACTAACTTACACGACTTGGATTGGTGAGGTGAGTCACTCGGTGAGGTGAGGTGAATACCATAATAGGGGCATTAATGTTTCCTTTTTCCAGTGTATTTTATTTCTAACTTTTTTTCGTGATGGCTCTTACCGTTCAATAGCAGGGTCGATAGGTCGTAGAGGTAACGACATTTCTGTGGCATAATCAAACATTATTTTTGTAATAACCCTTAAAATATTTAAAATGTTACATGTAACACGTGTAACAGTTTTACAGTAAAGGACAAAAAAAATTATCGAAACTCGGAGTATTTATACTTTTTTATTAGCATTGGCCCAACCAATTGAATATATAGAACAAACCTAAAAAAACTTAATTTTGTTAGAAAAATAGTTTTGTTCAAGTAACTTGTGTTTTGTGTCCATATAGTTTGGACAACAATAGCCCTTGTTCTGTTTTGAGCTTTACAGCAATGAAAAATTTCCTCAAGTTCCCTTTGGCAGCTTGGTTTCATACTGATAAAAAGATGGTCTACTCATCAGGGTGCAACCAAACTGCAAAAATTCACATCTTGTTTATACACAAGAACATATCGATTTAGCAAATTATATCACCAAATCAAAACTTCTGGAAATTCTCATTATGTGTGTTTCCTGAAGAATTCCAGAATTTTCTGAAGTTTTGGTTTTGTGATATAATTCGCTAAATCGATATGTTCTTGTGTATAAACAAGATGCGAATTTTTGCAGTTTGGTCGTTGCAACCTGAGGAGTAGACCAAATCAGTACGAAACCAAGCTGCCAAAGAGAAAGCTAAAAGAAATTAGTTAATTTTTATCAAAATTTCTGAAAGAGGGTGGTCAAATATATAAAAATCCATTCATAACTTATTTTCGAAAAAAAAAAATGGTATGTAGGACAAAATAGAACTTATGTGAGTTCCATATGGTATCTGTCCATTCTACACGATTAAAAATGATTTTGAGCTGGAGAGAACTCGAGCTATTTCATAATTAATTATTGTAAAATTGGCATACATGGATAATTCAGACGAAATTTATTGCTTAGAATTTATTTTCACTATAGTTTTTGCGGCCACTTAAGTTCCTTTCAGTTTTTAGTAAATATCTTAAAAACTCTTACTAGTAACTCTTACTTTCAGTTGTTTATCTAATAGCTAACGTATTATTTAGACTATATGGAAAATCAGAAACTAAGAAGAAGTCATATATGACCGCAGAAAATCAAAAAGTTATAGTGAAAATTCTAATCGATGAATTTTGTCTGAATTGTCCATGTATGCGTTGCGTTGTACATGTTACAATTATTTATAAAGAAATAACCGAGTACTCCAGCTCAAAATCAATTTTAATCGTGTAGGATGGACAGATACCATATTTTCATCTAAAATTTATATTTCAATAAAAATCAGTTTAGAAACCAAATTTCAAAATGTAACTGAAGAAAATGTAACTGATGTAGCGATAACTTTTCAGGAATATATTGTCCCGTTCGTCCACGATAACAGTTCATTGATTCGAAGACCCATGTAGGTGGTAGGGCGAATGCGTTTTATATTTATATCGTCAAAGCTATTTAGTGGTTTCCTGCGAAGATAGAAATTTATAAAGTTCGATCGACTTTGATTGAGTCTCAGTTTACTATGCTGTATGGCCAATCTAAACATTTTTCAAGGTCAAATTTCAACTCATATTTCAACCCAGCAACACTGTCCCAACAGTAGGTAATAGGCACGTCATCTACAAATAACTGGATTATTCCATTGGGTTCCAACAATGAACGCAGAGCCATGCGTATGAAATGAATTTCGCTCTCCTTTCGCTCCGCACTCAAATCCGAAGAAAATTTTTTACATTTATTTTTCATTACATAATAATAACCATATCTAACCATACTTAATTTTATTTCCCACAAAAATTTTCTTTTCATATATAATTTATAATTAATACGTTTTTTTATAAAATTTATTTTAGTTACACTATAAATTTTAAGATTAAGCAAAAAAATGTTCCTTGATATAGTCCTCAAAAAATGTCTTTTATCAACTATAAACTTTTGGGACCTCGAATTCTATTTATTCTATTTAGCCACACAAGTAGTAGTCTAATAAATTTTGAAACTAAAACATTAGAAAAATGTACATTAGAAAAAAAAACGATTCGCCAATGCTTCGTTTTGGTTTCGCTTAAGCAAACTCGTAAAAAATGAGCTGGTACGTGGTTTAAATTTCTTGTATTTTATCTTTACTTATGTTCGAAAACGCTATTTTCGACTATTAACATCTAGAACATCTAGAACATCAAGAAACGCTATTAACACCTAGGACATCAAAGTTCGTAGCAATAAACCCGAGGTCGAGCATTGTTAGCAGTAGGTGGTTTTGGTTAGGTGACTTAATGACCAACTTTGTGTACTAGCCAGAATCGCAATCTCTGGGAATCGCCGATGATGGCATCCAAATTTGTGTTATAATGACATCTGAACACCTAGAACATCAAAATCCGTAGCAATATACCTAAGATCGTGCATTACTGGCACTAAATGGTTTTGGTTAGGTGACCCAATGACCAACTTCGTGTACTAGCCAGACATTAATCACGATCTCTGGGGTTGGCCCGACAATGGCCATCAAAATTTGAGATATAATGACATCTGAATCTAGAACATCAAAATTCGTAGCGATATACCCGAGGTCGTGCATTAGTAGTAGCTGGTCGTTTTGGTTAGGTGACTCAATGACCAACATCGTGTACTAGCCAGAACTGAATCACGATCTCTGGAAATAATGGCTGTTTAGATGTTATTATAACTCAAATTTTGATGGCCATTATCGGCCATTCCCAGAGGTCTGGCAAATACCCCAATTTGGTCATTAAGTCACCTAACTAAAAACACCTCGTGATTACACGAAGTTGATCATTGAGTCACCTAACCAAAACCATTTAGTGCCAATAATACACGACTGAATATTAGCTATTTCCGATGTTTGTGATTCAGGTTAGAAACGTCCTATATCAGTAGTCAGGAGATTTTTTGGATTTTTATATCTGGAAATTGTGATTCAGTTCTCGCTAATTCGTGAAGTAGTTGATTAACACTTACCTAAACCCATATTGTTTTAATAATACGCACTGCATCAGGTTGATTGAGACAAATTTTATTAAGTTTTACTGCTGTGAAAGTACATTCTTATTTGCTTCTAAGAGTAAAAAATTCTTAAGTTGATTCTATAAATTTTTAATCTCTGTAAAAATCTCTGGAATTTGTTGTTAATGCATACGAAACTCAAAAAATTCTTAGTAGAAATAAATGGGAAATTCATAATTGGTTTGAGTTCAGTAGGTATATTTGGTTTGCGTCCCAACTGTCTTAGTACAAAACTTTGGTTCCCTTTCGAGTACTGACCACACTGTTTAGGTAAAATATACGATTACGACAAAACAAATTTCAGCAGTTGATTTATGCGCATATATAAGACCAACCTAGACGTTTGTGCATTCTACTACAAATTTAATTTTCCAAAAAATGTCACCCTGATTAAAGCTCAGGTGGCACAATCGTGTAGGATAGTTTTAAGACATTGGAAATTAAATGTTCACTAATTTTGATGAAATTTCGATATGTGATTCAGAATTAACTTAATAACCGGAAAATCAATCAGGTTGTAAAAAAAAAAAATTAAATATTAAAAATCAGACCTACACAATTGTGTGCCTTGAACGTGACAAATTTTGTAAATTAAATAAAAATTTATATCACATAAGTTTAAAAAAATAAAATATACATAAATCGCAAATTTAACTTTCAATATTTTACTTGCTTAGATAAAATTGTTTGAAACAATTTTTTTTTGGGAGGATAAGCACAAAAACACGTTACATTTTAGGCATCTAAGACTTGTTCGAGATTTGTAATTGTCAAATCTGCCACTTTCAAATCTGCATTTTCGTATCCGTCGTATCTCCTTGCGATACACGGCAAAGAAGAACACATTCTAGAAGGACCTAGCTCCACACTCGCTTCTTCGTCACTGCTCTCTCTTCTGTCTCGTTTAGCATTTGAAATTAATGCATCAGCTATTTTAAATTTAAATTGTAATAAATCCATTTGACACGTTCTCGGTACGTTGCTAGCTAAACAATCTTGGCGGTACTCCATCCACCCATAGAGTATACTTGCGCTGTTAGTCTCGGGTTCGATTCCTGGTAGTGGGTGTTTTAACGTGTCATCTGTTATTTATATATGTTCGTTCATTTTCAAATTTTCAGATTTACAGCCATAGTACTTACGGCTTTGTATCAAGCTTAAAATATTTTTCGCCTCTTGTCATGTGGTTGTCAGATTTAAATTTAACATTTTTTAGACGATTTGCCATTATAGTCCCTAAAATAAATAAATTTTTGCCATTGTATAAACGTAATATTTGAATAAATATTTACCTCTATCGAAAATTATAAATGACGCTTTAGAAATAGTACTGGTTAGCTGTAATACCACTGCTGGCCCCAATCCTAAGGTGCGGTTATAAAGATTTGTTCTATCAACCCCTGAAAGAATTCGAAGTTCATAATTAGGCCTTGTGATGTAACTATAACAACATTTTTAATTCTAACAGGGTGAGGTTTATTCTTAACGAATGTGTCGTGACGGGCATCGACCAGTGTACGGTACCATCTGTTGAAACGTAATTTTGTATTATCTACAGATTTGTGTGGATTGAACTTTCGCTAACGTCAAATGTATTATTTCTCCAAATTCGAAAGGGTTAAACATTTATGGTTATGTTACAATAATATTTTTTCTTCGTAATTTATCAATTAAAATTTTAATTTTTACTTTATTTATGGGATACAATATTTTTCTGCCATTTTAATTAAGACAATTTGATTGATAAAATTTGCTCGATTTCATTAAACTAATCTTGATGTGCTTATTTTTTAAATATCGTCAATTCAATGAATATAATATATCGGTCTCTTGTTTCGGTTTTACGGAGTCTCTGTAGAGGTGTAGTGGTACGGAGCGGTTTTTACTAATTGTTAATATTATTTAGGCACTGGTGGAGCTTTACTTGATATTAAAACAATTTACACGGCAGCACAATTAAGAACTTATTATTTTAGATTATTTATTATTTATTAATTTTATATTTCAATAATTTAATTTTGGTATGATCTTCATACCGTGATCGCTTAACACTTTCTGCTTTTACAATTTTATGTTTCTCTACAAATCGGTTGAAGATCATAGAATACCAATATACACTTACATGATAAATTTAGAGTAAATTTTTAAAATTAAATTGAATATCTTGTGATGTTGGTGCTTTGTCTCACAGAGGCATACTCGTCGCATTGAATTGTATGTCGTCTTATATTCGAGGATTGCTTGGTTTTCTTGAGAGTTTTAGCCAAAATTCGTTCGGAAGTTCTATATAGGCTCAAACAATGACGGTTTTATTAGTTTACTTTGAAGATCTGGTCTGGTACCTCATTATAAAATAACATCCTTTAATTATAAAATTTGTTAGATTATTATCACTGCAGGTAGCCAGAATTTTAAATTTAAGCCAAAATTGTTTATACATTTTGCTTAATTCTAAAAGGATGGGCATAAAAACATTTTTCATACCACAATAAATTAATTTGCTGTAGTCATTCATATTCATGTAAGCGTTATGAAAAATTAAATCAAAGCAATGCAATACAACCCATACGATCCAAAAGTAAAGCAAATATTAGCTCGTTCTAATTAAAAAGTCAAACTTATTCCATATAGCTATGTACATTCGAGTAGGACGATAATGGACGAACCAAAATAGCATATAGAAAGATGTTAAACTAATATTTGGTTAGGATTATTACAAAAGTGTATAAATTTTAAACGAAATTGAATATTTTAATAGAAGTATGTATATGTCCATATGTAAACGGTCAATCTCGGTCACATCTCCAATTTTAATAAAATTATCCAAATTAAATATTCATAAGTACGACGAGCACATTGCGGTATTAAAATTTTCATAACCATAATTGTTCTGATTTTGCTTTAGAGCTGAACAAAAGAAATGTTAAAAAAAATGTTCAACAGCCTAATTGGTTCGACGAGGATACAGAACAAAATGATTTATAAATAGAAATAATTTATAAAAGGATTGTTATAAGCAAAAAAAAAAAATATTTGTATTAAATAGCCAAAAGAGACCCTTTTCAATGTTAGTTCCACACAATACAGTTATCATCAGCAGAGAATTAATTCGTATAATGACCCATATCTTCTAAGCCTATTGTCTAACTTTATTTACGTAATTTGGTAATTTATCTATAAAAATTGTTTCCTTGTTAAACGGGAGACGGTTGAAATCGTGGAAAGCCAAATTGTGGATATGAAAATCCCGGAAACTCAAAATCCTGGATGTAATAAGCCCGGACTTCAAAATCCCATAAACTAAAATTTGGGGAATCAAAACCCGGAAATAAGAATTGCGGAAATCAAAACCATTAATTTCTAGACGTTGATTTTAGTTGTTAGATCGACGTCATAGCCGAATGGAGTAAATTTCAGTTTTTTTGTTCAATGAAAATACGATTTTGACATGAGTTTCAACTGCACATATTTAAAAATGACAATTTCAATTTAACTAAACCATTTCTCAACGGATTCGCAACGAACCTGTTTCTCAAAAGATCTTAAATCGGGTTCAGAAAAATGATAAAACTGGCTAGGACCTGATCATTTTTGAATCAATTGACCAATGTGAGATTTTGTCTGGTTCCAAAAATTAACCAAATAAAATGGATGTTGGATGAAACTGAGTTTAAGAAAAAAATTATTTCAATTTCTGAACTGACTTGGGGTTCGTGTGTATTTTGAAACTGTAATTTCAATACAAGTTTCCGATGAAAGTTGTAAGATGAGAATGTGAGATTCTGTTATGTAAGTGTGTCTTTGGAAAATGGCGTATTTAAATTAAATATTTGTTTCATTAGGGAAACCTACACAAACCAACGGGTTTGAAATCAGTATAGGATGAAAATAATCGGTCAAATGAAATTCTGCCCTCATAACGACAAAGGAGCGAATCAAACGCTGGAGTATTTTCGTAAACTTTACATTATTACAACTGTCACTGCTAGGATGATGTATGTGCTTAAAAATGATTTTGTTACAAATGTCAATGAATTTACAGATGGCTGATGAAGCCAACTAATAAATTCCAAATAATAATTTAAAATAATTTTCATTTTTAATTTTACGCAAACTATTTTTATCAAACAAAATTTTGTTTTGTTTGGGTATTGAAGTTAAAGAATATTATTTTCAGCAAACTAACATGGTCAACCCTTGCTGAAAGTTTAGTTGAATCTTTTAATTTTGGTAAATGCTAACCTTTTCTACATCTTCAAAAAATTTAAAACGCTCTAATGGAAGCTGCCACTTTTCGCACACACTACCAAATTTCGCAAGAATCTCCCTATTAATGGACAAATTTGATTCCGAATAGTCTATCCGCCTTGATTGTGTGAGATGCCGAATTTTGGTGAAACGTTTTATTTTATCAAAACTCCTTCCGCTTAAATAACTAAAGCTAAAAGCTCCTTTAAAAGTTGCCACCATTTATTGTGCAGAGGCCATACCCACACACGCACATACCCAACCTTTTGAAAATAACTTATTTCTCGATTTCGGCGATATAGCAAATGGTAAATCTGCAAAAATCTCGAGGTCTAATTTTTTATGATTATTATACTCCAGTTAATGGAAGAATTTAAGCCTTTAGGCCATTTCATTCTCACGTGTAAATTTCTGAATCCCAATTCAGTCCTGTAAACCAAACCCTCGACAAAATTTTTTATTAGAATTATATCTTATATGCATCAAACTTTAATTTTCACGGATAATGACTTCGATCCAGAAGTTCATATAAATTTCGAATGAGTACCAAAAACGGATTCGACCATAATAGACCCAGCTACAATTAAAAATCGACTTTTATAATTAAATTTAAAAATCAATAGTAACTTTGTTCGTAAGAATGGACCAAGTTCCAGCAACATATATGTAACGGCTCCATGAATTTAATTGAAAACTATTGAATAATAATAATAAACTTAATTTTGATTGAAATAAAAAAAAACTTAAATTACAATTTAAAAATATTTATATAAGTAAGACAAAACATTTTGTATAATTTAACAATGTTAATAAATTGTGGTAAGTACTATTAAAGATCCAATAGGAACAATTGCAATGGATCCTGATTTCATGAAAAATTGTGTGAAGTTTTCTTAGCTCAAACGATTTAAATGGAAATCGTTGGAAGGAAGATTTCGAGTACCAGGAACCGATGACGATGGATCCTCATTTCGGAAAAAATCGTGTATTTGGTTTTCTAGTGGGCACCGGGTTTATTTTTAATTTTTTTGTTTAGCTCAAACGATTTTAATGAAAATTCCTGGAAATATTTTCGAGCACAAGGAACCGATGGCAATGCGGATTCTAATTTCGGGAAACATTGTGTAAGGGCTCTTCTGGTTTGCTCCGGGTTTATTTTTAATTATTTTGCTCAGTGCAAAAGATTTAAATGAAAATTGCTAGAAGAAGGTGTTGTAGTACCAGGAACTGAATGCAATGGATCCTGATTTAGGGAAAAATCGTGTAATGGGTTTTAGTGGGTCTTGGGTTCATTTTTAATTTTCTTGCTCAACTCTAACGATTTTCATAAAAATTGCTTAAAGGAAGTGTTCGAATACCAAGAACCGACGGCAATGGATCATCATTATGGGAAAAATCGTGTGAAAGCTTGTCTGGCGGGCCCCGGGCTTATTTTTAATTTACTTAATTGGAAAACCTCGTAGTTTTTTGGTGAGACTAATTTCATTTTAAAGAGCTAGGGTTTTCCAATAAGAGTGATATGATTTCTTTAAACAAAAAACACAAAGGAAATTGAAATGTTTTTTATTTAATGTGAAGTACAATCGATACAATTAAGTTCTGAATAAAACGTCATTCAAATGGCCTCCACGACTTCTTCTGCACGAACGAATTCGATGAACCCAATTTTCTTTGAAGAGAGTGTGGATTATTGCTAAAGACCAATGACTTCAAATAACCCCACAAGAAATATTCTAATGGTTTTAAATCACAACTTCTTGGAGGC
This sequence comes from Nephrotoma flavescens, assembly GCA_932526605.1. NCBI lineage: Eukaryota > Metazoa > Arthropoda > Insecta > Diptera > Tipulidae > Nephrotoma > Nephrotoma flavescens. The sequence goes on along the minus strand of OW052222.1, from coordinate 225,406,940 downwards.
CATTTAATATCACAATTTCTTGAAATAATCGAATCTCCAAACTTTTCTCGCAATAATTCAATTGTTGCACTTGCTGTGTGACACATAGCCCCGTCTTGTTGGAACCAAATGTTGTCAAGATCAACTTCTTCCAATTTCGGCCATAAAAAGTTGGTTATCATCGATCTATACCAATCTCCATTGACAGTAACGGTGTTACCAGCTTCATTTCGAAAAAAATTCGGACCGATGATTCCACCAGACCAAAAACCACACCAAACTGTCAATTTATTTGAATGTAATGGTTTTTCATGAATAATTTGTGGATTTTCTTCGCACCAGAATCGACAGTTTTGTTTTGTTGTCGACCGCACCACTCAGATGAAAGTGAGCCTCATCGAAGAAGATGATTTTTTAAAAAAAATCGTTATCGTTATCAAGTTGTTCCAAGGCAAAATCAGCAAATTCACGACGTTTACGGTGGTCCAATGGCTTCAGTTCTTGAGTGAGAACAACTTTATACGGATGCAAACCCAAACCCTTTCTCAAAATCAGCCAGGTTGTGGTTTAAGACAGTCCCAATTCTTGAAAACGTCTTGGAATTGACAAATTGCAGTCTTCAGCAACACTTGCCTGAACGGCAGCAATATTTGCATTATTTCAAGCGTTTCTTTGTCTTATTGGCACTTGAACATTATGAAAAGAAAATGTATGTTCAAAATTTTCAACAATTCGACGAATAGCGAGCACACTTGGACGATTATTACCACTATAAAATGGCAAAAGCGCACAAAAAGTTGCAATTGGATATATTTTGATAATAAAGCTGAATAAAATGTTAACGTTGTTCTTGTGTATATCTCACCATAATGAAATTTTAACATTACTGAATACAATGAAACACAAAATGACAAATTACAAATGGCCGAAACGTCACTTGAAAATCGTATCATACCTATTGGAAAACCCTATATATACAGTGCTGGGAAAAAATTGGGTAAACATATTTTATTGCAAATTGGAGTCAATTGGCTTATTGTTTCATTTTAAATACATGTATGACGTAATTTGTTACAAATAAAAAAAAAACCTGCAATTTAGGTGCAAAACCTGCAATTTAAGTGCGTTGATTGGAGTTAAACTAATGAAAAAAATTAAACACTTATTTTTTTTTTTTTTTTGTATTTTATTGATTTATAGAAGTTCTATCTTTAATATTAATATTTTGTTGGACCGCCATTTGCTTTTATTACAGCAATACACCACCGTTTCATTGAATTTGATAAATTTTTCAAAGTCGTAGGAGGTATTAATTCCCAAATCGTCATCAACAAACTTTTTAAAGCTTGAATCGATTTTGAGCGCTTTCTTGCTACTTCTAGCAACATTATAGACCAAATATTTTTAATAGGGTTTTAGTCTGGACTATACGGGGGCCAGCTCAACACATCGATACTTGTTTCTTCGAAGTTCTTTTTTACCTTTAAATAAAGAGATAAGAAAAAAACACGTTTTTAACTAATTATTTATGTTTACCTGAAAGCCAATTTTTCTATCTACAATTCAAAATTAATAACTCACAACGTTGGCGATATGGCACGGAGCGTTGTCCTGTTGAAAAATAAATTTGCAAGTCTCGCTAAAAAGCTTTAACACAGAAGGGTCAAATTCGTTGTGTAGGACCTGCAGATAAACAGCTGCTGTAATGCTGGAACTAAGGAAGCACAATCGACCGGTTTCATTTCCAAAAATGCATCCCCGCAGACTAACCGGACAAGTGGTGCAGTGGTTAAAGCTTCGGCACTTGGACCGGGAGGTACTGGGTTCGAATCCCATCAGAGGCTAGATGCAAATGGAATTTTCTTCATCGATTCCAATCGGTGATGTTAATAAACACAACTATGACCCTCTGATGGAGTGCAGAATTCAGCGCCGACCCACCGTCCATGTCAATGTACAGGTTGACTTGGAGCTTGCAATGTGCAGGTGGTATACTGTAGTTGTGTGAGTAGGTGAATAGGTGAATGGGTTAATGATGTAGCATGAATGCGTGGTATCACAATGGGCCAAAAATGGCCTAAGTGTCAACCACTGAAACCTAAAAAAAACCTATCCCCAGACTAAAACTTTTTCATTTTTCGGTGGAAGTCTTAAAAGACATTCGTTGCTAAACCTATCGCCCAGTTTTTTTCTTACGAGAATTCTTCCATCTCCAACATGCAGCTTGAATTTTGATTTATTGGAGAAAATCAAATCATTCTACATCTCTGGAGTCCAAGAAACGTGCTCCTGGGTCCATATTTTTTTCTCACTAAGCTGGCTGAAGTTTGCTTTCCCGTTGCTCACCCCGTCTTTTGTCCGATGAAGTTTTAAAACGGTTCCGACGACATTGTAACATTATGAAACAATTTTTCACTAGCGTTGTCTTTCTGGACCTTCCAGAGCCTTTCTTTCTTTGTGTACTGCCCATCTCTGGAATTTTTTTATATTCCACGTGACAGTACTATTTGGAATGTTTAGATTTTCTGCTATTTCATGCGTGACTAAATTTTCTCACGCCAAAATCAACATATTGCTTTTACACTGCTCATTATCTTTTCAAATTTGTTTTAACTAAAATTCCATATTTGACTAGGATCACTTACAGAATAACTTTTTTTTTTTTTTTTTTTTTTTATTTTTTTTTTTTTTTACATAATCTTTTTTTTTACCTAATCTTACAAAATATGCACTAGTCAAACAAAAAAAATTACAGGCAATAAAACATCTGCACCCTAATGACGACCAAGAACGGTAGGCGTAAAATAAAATAATTGCTTGACCAATTTTTTTGTACATCAGTTGCAGGGTTGTACCGGTGTAATAAAAACTAAAGGCCGTCCAACAAAATATTAATATTAAAGATAGAACTTCTATAAATCAATAATAAAATAAAAAAAAAATAGGTGTTTAATTTATTCCATTACTTTAAATCTAATCAACGTATTTTGTATATTTTGGCACTTTTCGGGGTTTTGCCTCTAAATTGCAGGTAATTTTTTTCAATCAATTACATTATACATGTATTTAAATGAAACAATAAGCCAATTGCTTTCAAAGGTTTTGTAATTTTAGCAAAAAAATAAAAGCAAAAGCAATAAAATATGTTAGCCCAATATTTTTTCCCAGCACTGTATAACTGGGTCTTTAATAGTAAGTACTTACTACAATTTATTAACATTGTTAAACTACATAAAATGTTTTGTCCTGCTTATGTAAATATTTTTAAATTATAATTTTACTTTTTGTTTATGTCAATCAAAATTAAGTTCTTGTTAGGTTTCCATTATTAGCATTGCTTTTACCGACTGTTTGTTTTCGTTAATTTAACAAATTTGCTTTTTGTTAATTTTGTTGTTTTTGTTAAAAATTTCACATCCGTTTGAAAATTGCGTGAATACTTGTAAAAGTAAAACTTTATACACAGTGAAGTTTCTAAACCAAACACAGAGCTGTCAAAATGTTAAAGTAGTTCAATGAACTTCTACAACACCCCTTCATGAAATGTTAATCCACCACAAAGGTTTTCAGACAAGGGAACATTTAATGATCATACAAGTCCATCGGTTCATAATCTTTATAAACACGAGAGTTTCTCCGCAGGTTGACTGCAACTGCAAATTTAGGGCCAAAAGCAAATGAATATCGCCGACATTAAAAAATCCCCCATTCTATCTCCTATCATACGATTCTATATTTTATTTTAGGAGAACCACACTAAAGTATCCCATAAATATTGAGGTACATATTTGGTTTCCGAAAGGTGGAGGTGTTCTCTGTGGATTCGTTCGTATGCATTTCCATCGTTTTTCTCTCCAATCATAGCTCTAATCTCCATCCTAGAATTTTGTAGTTTTTCTACGATATTTTTATAAAAATTAGAGGTGTATGGTCCGTTACTATAGCGTAAACTTGTTCGCGTAGCAGGTATTGTTTCTACTTTCTCACGGCCCATACTATCGCTAACGGCTCTTTGATGATCGTAGCAAATTTCGCCTCTGTCGAATTAAGTGTTGATCGTCCAGAAGCGAACGTGAAATACACATCATCATGTTATTTAAATTTGTGACAGTACCTGGGCCTATGTCTTTTTTAGGTCCTAGCCATTTTCGAATAGTCTCTTTTAAACCTCCTGTAATACCCTGACAGACCTATATATTCTGTATGATTTAATTTTGGTTTTTGGGAAGTGGTCAAACTAATTTTTCTTTTAATTTGGTCCTTGTTTGGTTTCACACACTCCTTTTTTATTATATTCAGATTCTCTTTTGAGGAACTCACATTTGTCCAACTGTATTTTAGATTAGATTCCGGATAAAGTTTTTTTATCACTGTGTTTAGATTTTCTAAATGAGTTTCCGAACTTTCTCCCACTATGACGATATCATCCATATAAACGTGTCAGGTTCTTCCAAGTAAACCCTGCAACACATTATTCATGGGCTCGTTGAAATGTGGTTGAGCCAGTTTACAGACGAAATAGCATTCGGCAAAATTCGAAGCGGTCTTTTTCTGTGGAGAAAGCTGTTCTTAACTATGATTTTTTTCCCATCGGCATTCGATGGAAACCGGATTTTAAGTCAAGTATGGTGAAATAAAATGATTTTCTTAACTATCTAAGATCTCTTCAATTTGAGGTGTAGGGTATTTGTCGTAAATTGTTTTAATTAGGTATTCAATAACAACCCTTAATTTTCTCGTTCCTAAGGTGTTTTGACCTATTTTGGGACAGTGCAAATTGGTGCTGGATACGGTCTTTCTATACATGTTTTTGTAGACGGGTAGTTCCTTGTTTTTATTTCGGATCCGCTCGAAACGCGATATTTCAAAATGCGATATTTCAAAACGCGATATGGTACAAAATGTGATATGGTACAAAACGCGATATTTCAAAATGCGATATTTCAAAACGCGATATGGTACAAAACGTGATACGGTACAAAAAGCGGTATTTCAAAACGCGATATTTCAAAACGCGATATGGTACAGAATATGCGTTGCGAACCGGTGGGAGCGCAGCGACCCACCTGATACCGATCCTATATACTATCGTTCCTATCGATTTTTAAATTCCTATAAACTGAAATTAAATTTCCCCTTCACCCGCGTGATATAACCCGATCCTAAACTCCCGTTTTGTACCATATCCCGTTTTGTACCGTATCGCGTTTTAAAATATCGCATTTTGAAATAACGCGTTTTGATAATTCTCGTTTTAAAATATCGCGTCAAATGGGACCCTTTTTATTTCATTCTCTATTGCTGATGTAGCAGATAATTTCTCATTTTGTTTTAACATAACGGACGATTTCTGTATTTCGGCTGAGGTTAATTACCGATGCACGATGACGAATTGATGTTCTCGGCCGTTAGCGCACATTTTCGGCCACTGAGGCGAAATTTTCGGCTGAACGAATACGCATTGGATTGTCGACTAGGTTGCCCGTATCACACACTTCATCGGACATGACGGTTATACGAAAAAAAAATTGTTTAATAATTTTTGTTTTGCGTGCTGTATAATTTGTTTAAATAGTAGGGGAAACACCGAAATGGATTTCTCGAGAATTATTTAAGTTTCATGACAAACGAGTGGTTTTTTTTTATTTTCTCGAGAGATTTTTAAGAAAGAATTCTCGAGAAGATCGGTGACACACTCCCACTTACGTTATTTTAAATCAAAAATAACTCGTCGGTCGATAAGTTGCAAGACTGACACATAGAAGGCGCTTGTAACGACCACCAACCTTCAAACGATTTGTGTCACAATTTTATGATAATCCGATCATCGCGCTACTTTTATGTTTTTTGTATAATGGGAAGAATTAGCGTCCAAGCAAATCAATTGCTTGATTTGTTTTATAGGGACTTTGCTCCTTCGAGAGGAATGGTCAAACGTTGCTTTGCTATGATGCTGAACGCTCTGATCACCCGAATTCAGCAGTTATTCCAGAAAAGATAAAAAAGTACACAAACGCGTTTTGAAAGAACGTAAACTGAAGGTGCGTGATTGTTGCTTAACTACTAATTGTCGAGAGTTGGATCTCGTTTTGTTTTGTTTGGTTTCTTGAGTGTCTAGGCTCGATTCATTACTGTTTGATTTGTAGTAGTTCTTTAGGTATATATTAGGAATGATACCCATTTGGGTACTAGACTTTTCGTTAGTTTTGTGTTATTTTATGTTGTGAATGATCCGTTGTCAATAGGTCTCCTATGACTGATCGGATCTGTTGCAGTTTCGCTGATGAGTATATTGTTCTGTTGATGCTGGGTTTTGAGTTGATTGTTGGTATTTTGCATTGATATATGGATGTTGTTAAATTTGTCTGTTAAGTCTTTTTTACCAGGAGGTGCAGATGGAGTGCTCAATAGTTGTTGGTTTGATTTTAGTTTCTATTGAAAAATGTGTGACCAGCCACGGGAGAGCAGTAATTTGGTGCGAATCTTTTTGCCTGGGGGTTTGGTCTAAAATGTGTTGGATGTTTGCGATTCAATTTCAATATCCGATGTTTTGATGAGATTATCAGCTAATCGCTTGTGATCTGTAGTAAAAGAGGTTCCTGCGTTCTGGTTAGTTTTTGTAAACAGTTCCGTAACTTTAGAAAAATTTGGTAAAAACCTTCGGTAGTAGTTTGCAAGGCCTAAAAAGGATTGGGTATCTCTGATATTTTTGGGGGTGGAGAAGTTTGGAAATGCTTTGGCAGAAATAACCCTAAATCTAATTTCCTTCAATAAATCTGTTTTATATGTGGATGTCGACCACTTCTGTAAGTTTGACATTGTGGCCTCTTCAATTTTTCCCGTGAATTATGATGTCACCTATATGTATATAAATCGTTTTATACCTTGGAAACGTCGTAGAATACGATTTAGTGTTCTTTGGAAAGCTGTTTGAATATTTTTTTTTAATCCAAATGGCATTCTAGCAAACTCAAAGTGGCCGTAATCTGTACTAAATGTAGTTTTGTGTGAGTCATGAAGGTGCATTGCAATCTGATGGTAGCCGCTGGCCATGTCTAATGTAAAAAAGTATAGGGAGTGTCCAAGTTAATTTAGAATATCATTAATGTTTGGGAGTGGGAATGAATTGCCTATTGTGATTTCGTTTAGTTTTTTAGGACTGCTTAGAGTTGGCTATTTAATAGGCTTGTCCTTGGTTGTAGTTTTACGTTCTCAAGCATTACTTTTACTTATTTATTTATTTCATCTTTATTTGTTTGAGGGAGTCTGTATCTTTGTACGTGTACTGGTTTGGAGTCAGTATAAAGATTAATTTTGTGTTGAACTCCTCTATAGTTAATAAATTTGTCGCGTTCTTTGAAGAATATGTCTTCATATTGTAGGCATAAGGTTGTTTGGCGGGTTGAAGTTTCCGAAATTGTTTGAGCTATTTGTCTTTGTCTGTCTTTGTTACAGGTTTGTTCGAAGGTGGGTAATCTTGCTTCCACCATTAAGGTGTTAGCACAATTGGCCATACCGAGCCTAACATTATTTCTATCTCAATAGATTCTGGTCTACGTTCTAAATTTGGTGCGATTTCGTTTTGGAATTTATTATTTTTTTTTTCGTTTTTTAAATGACCTAAAGTTTGGAACAAAAATGAGTGGAACCCAAAATTAGGCAGTTAATTAGGCCATAATTAGCCTTTAACTATTTGAAGGTCAATTGATCTTTCTAGCGTTCTAATTTCGGTTTTGCTCCAATTTTCGATTCGGGTTCTGCTAGCTTTGAAGTGGAAAAGTTTAATGCTTTTTCTATAACGAATGGACCAAAACAAAATTTCAATGGGAAATTTAATTTTCCAATTATTTTTAAATGATTTTTGATACGGGTTTTGCTAACTTTTCTCAAAGCTAGCAGTACCCACCGTTTTAGTTCGAAGGGATGGAGTGCGAAATTTTTTAATGTAGCATTTAATTAGCTTATATTAGCCTAAATTATCCATAGTACCTTGTAACGTTCTGCTGGATGGGTTCTGCTAGCTTTAAAGTAGTGAATTTTAGCTATATCGAAATACGTTAAGTACGTGGTGGTTCAGCATATAATAGGGGTTCATATTGTGTCCTATACATTTATAAGTTAAAAGATAACGTTTAGGAAATATTTTTCTATAATATTCAGTTTTGTTAGACAGTGTTCCAAAATTTTCAGTTCAAGTTTATCACTGAAAAAATAATAAATCGATCATTTTTATTTATAGTTCGTCGGCTCTCCAAATTTTATAAATTGGACTGACTCGAATGAAATACGAATATGCCAACAAATAGCAATTTAAAACGAAAATTTGAACTGAAATACAATTGATTGATACGAAATGGACTAATTAAGTATCATTGCTATATACCAAATATATTTATATGATAAAAAGCCACATTCTGTGGTACACCAATACAATAATATTTAACCCCCCCAAAAAAACGACAAACAATTCCAAACCATATACTGAATTATACACGAAAAGTTAATTTGGTAAGCTTTGGTATGAGGTGGCTCAAAAAATCAATAGTTTCAACGTATACCCATAGAATAATTGCATAAAACAATTTTTTCACTGCAGTACACAATTGAAAATAATAATTTCCGACTTTAAACTATAAAGTTTAAATTTAGTTTTGCAGTTTGATAAATACGATAACGAAACATAAAGCAAAGCACATTATACGAGCATATATACGACCGTATTTTATAAATGTATAGTGTAATGCCCCTCCCACCGGCACCACACTACTAATTGGCTTATATTTATTATGTACTTGCACACCATGAAAACTGTCCTGGTAATTTTTCCTCACTTGTTTAATATTAATTTGTGTTATTTTTTTATATTTTCAGCAAAGGGGGGATATATCGGTGCACCGTGCGAATTTACCTGTAATGCGAAATTACATCATGTGTTCTGTGATCCAAATACGAATACGTGTGACTGTGAAAAGAATTACCCAGTTGTACTTGGTAAAACTAAAGGATGTGCCAAACGTAAGTATAGGAAATAAATATAAATTCTATAAATGTGGTTCAAAGAGCTTGCCTGATTAAAGGAAATATGCGTTACTCGTATTAATAGCAAGTATGTAAATCGTTTGGGTGTGAAAAAGTGCCAAATGCACATGTGTCTTAACTGGATAGGGTATCCGAATTTATTCCAAACGAATATTTTTCCGCAAAGTTTAAAAATTGTGTTATGGTTTATTGGGAAACGGTATATATTTAAATAAACGTGTGTAGGTGTGCTTATTTGCTTAAGATTTATTTAATTTTCTAGAAAATTTGTATGCGGATATGTGGGCATAATGTCAAGAAGAAGAAACAGAAAATGAAAATACAATTTTCGTGTTATAAATAAAAATATGGTATTTTTAGATCTTGGTTCCTCCACCCTAAAACAATAATATAAAGCACAATATTTACATAAAATATTGAAAATCTAATTTGGGTTCGGGTATAATCGATTTTCGATAATTTCATATTATATAGAACACGTTTGCTTTAAAAAAGTTACAAAATGATCTAACCCAAGAAAAATTCTTAAAAAACTATATAATGTAGACTACTTGGCCATCCTTAAGATACAATTAAATTTTAATACGTATATCATCACTGACGTTGTCAATTTCCAGAATATATTGACAATACACTATTGTGAATGAAATAGCTTCTACCAAATCTTAGAATATCAAAATTTTTATTTTTTCAATTAAATTTCTTTTTTTGGTAATGCCTCGTACTAAAAACCAACCATATGATAATACCCGTAATTGCCGTGTTTCATGAAACTCACTGATCCGGAGAGTTCACAAATTTTAATTTCAAATCAACTATGCGCGTTTGAGTGTTTCACCAAACATAAGCTAAACTAGATCAGAAAAAGCAAGAGCGACACAGCATTTAGAAACCCAGCCAATAGTATAAAACTTTAGAAAATGTAATCTACTTAAAATAACACAAGCAAAACGGTAATTATTAAAACACAAATTCATCAGAATAGATACAAAATCACGTAAAAAAACCGCATATATAGAAAAGTATAACTCATCAGCGAAAGTTAAAACTGACTCGTATGTATAGACATTTATCAGGAAATGGGATTAATTTTTGTTTGAGACAAGTCTGAGATGAATCGTCTATGACATGTCTGAGATGAGTCAAACATTTCTGAAATATTTGCGATTTCATCTGTGTGCTCAACTAGTGCCAGTGATTCCGTGGTTCTAGTTACAAATTCGGTCATCATACGTTTTGCTCACGCTGAAAATTTACAGGATATGCTGACAATCTCTTTGGCAGCTCCAATATTTTGTTCAACGTTGGGTACATCAAGCGCAACATCAATGATTTTTTTTTTTTTTTTGAAAATAGAAAGAAAGTATTAATCATCCTGTGAATTTAATGTCCTTTAAAGGCAATTAATACTCTCCTTTTCATTCACGCACACGCACCCACCCATTCACCTACTCACACAATTACAGTATACCACCTGCACGTTGCAAGCTTCATGTCAACCTGCACACTCACATGAACGGTGGGTCGGCGCTGAATTCTGCACTCCATAAGAGGGTCTAAGTTGTGTTTATTATCATCACCGATCGTAATCGATGAAGAAAATTCGCTTTACATCCTGCCTCTGGTGTTATTCGAACCCAGTACCTCCCGGTTCAAGTGCCGAAGCATTAACCACTGTGCCACTTGTACTGTAATTTTATCCTCACTAAGCGATTTATCCACTAGCATTTCTTCGATATCTGCTAATGATATAAGAAAACACTGGCTCGATGTTCATAATGTACTCTGGCCAATAGACCTCAAACATGCGTTCAACGCCGATGGTCCATACTTTTATAAAGCTAATCCGGCATGTTTAATGCAGTCAGACTGTTACTTCATTTTCGCTCATCAGTTTGTTTAAAATATACCTAAATGTATGTTTTACGTAACAAGTTTTTAACGTTACTATTACGTATTGATCTATGTAGAGTTTGTATGAGCGAAGACGTGTTAGGGGCAGGAAACAAAATGTGATATTTGGATATTCTAATTTTTGAATGAACTGATGCATTGTTTATAGTTAATAGAACCTTAAGCTAAATACATTGATCACTCATATAACGCCGAACTTCCGGAATAAAACATTTAAGAAACCAATCTGTAAATATTTGAGTTGTCGCCCAGATCACTTTATTGGCCACCAAATGAACCAGTAATGTTTGAAAATTCTCAAGATAAACTACTCTTCAAAAACTGAAGGGTTTAGCATGCGATCCACAGAACCGTAATAATAAAATAAAAACGTTGCCTGGTCCTATACCTTTGACCCAAACCATGTTGCTACGTACGTTCGACTACATATGCATTCGTTCCCAGATAAGGGCAGTTTCATCTGCATTAAAGACCTGGTCAGGAGTATAGCCACCATTTCTATTTATTTTAGCCAGCTTTTGCTCACAGATGCAATTTTTTCGTTAATTTTATGTTATGAATCGCGTATTTTTTTAAAAAACCTGTCATCCAACCTGCTCTTGCCGAAAATTCAAAGTTTAGTGGCCTTCTGATTTGGTGTTCCTGGTTCTTTTTCTAAATGTTCTTGTTAATTCTTAATTCTATTTGCTTAATGGTATTTCCATGAAATTGTCGTTTTGTGAGCAATCCTCTGTCCATATGGCTAGAGCCCTCTCCATTTTCCCTTTGTCATCGTACTTAATTTTGTTCGAGCAATTACCAGTTTCCTATAGCTTCCTCATTTTTCTTTATAGTTGTTACTATAGAGTCAGCCGAGACATCTTCGTCATCTGTCGCAAGACGATTGAAAAATTGAATTTTAACTTGTAAATAAATTGCTTTCCATCATTTCCGTTAGCCGCACGGTCTACTCAGATCACCCCTATACCATAATCCGAGGCAAACGTTATTCCAGAACCTGCGTCTGACAATGCAAAAATGAACAAAATGAAAAGGTATTTTAGCTTTGTCACAACCAATGAGGATAACCAATTTGACAGTTATCACCTACCAGCAAATCAAGATGAAACAAAACTTTGGAGGTATGGGGACCAATACCCAGGTATGGTATCCCCACATAGTTCGACATGATCAAACTAGACAAATTGATTATCTGCAGCCTGCCAGCAGTAAGTCAGACCTAGGCTCCCCAGCTCCCATACATTGACATGTGTAACAAGAATATGTGTCGAAAATTATTATTTACCATTTATTGATATTTTATAGGATTTTTCATCATTTTTGCACTTTGGGCATTCAAACCAAACTTCGTTTAAACAGTCATTTAAAATAACAAAACGAATAAAGTGGGTGTCTGTGCCACTTGTACGGACATACGGTGTGAATACGTACAATGCTTCGGGAAGGAAATAGTACACGCGATACATCGAAATTTCTGGCGAACGTTAGAAGAAAAATTGAACTCACTTAGCATGAAGTGTATTAACGTTCGTTGGGTTCAGGAAAGAAATCAAATAAAACAAATAATTGCTAACTTTGAAATAATCAGATAGGGAATGACCGAGCCCCGCTCCAGGTGAACATATTCCAGAACTTCTTCCAAAAAATATTTAAGAATCCCATTTCCATTCAACATACCCAATCCAATAATAGTCGGTAAAGAAATTGCTGTTCCGCCCCCAAATGAAGAATGTCATTTCCATCAAACATACTCAATCCCAATGTATAAGAAGTTGGCCCGAAATTTCCACCCCGAAAAGGTTTTTTTCAGAAAGTGTGTGTCTTTGCTAAATCACATAAAAATAATTCCATCCCGAAAATGGTATTGTTAAATTAAAGAAAAAATAAACAGCCCGAGAAAATTATAAAATTATATTACTGTTTGCAGTAAAAAACATGAACAATCTATTAAAAAATTAAATAAATTTTAATGATCATCTAGAAAATCACTATTCATCCATCACTTTCTATATTAACTGTAAGAAAATATGTTCAGTGCCAAATTTTCTTGTGGCAAACACAGAGATGACCCTTTACCTTGGCATATGTAGATAGGTGGGCCAATGTGTATAGAACTGTTATTCAGGCGGCCGTTCGGAAATAACGAGGATTGACGTTGAATAAAGATTATCACGAAAACCACTTTTTATATGTTCTTCACTTGAAAATATGCTCATTACCAAATTTCCTTGTGGCAAGCACAGAGATGACCCCTTACCTTGGCATATGTAGATAGGTGGGCCAATGTGTATAAAACTTCTATTCAGGCGCCCGTTCGAAAATATCGAGGATTGACGGTGAATATTGATTATCACGAAAACCGCTTTTTATATGTTCTTCACTTGAAAATATGCTTAATACGCAATTTCCTTGTGGCAAACACAGAGATGACCCCTTAGATTGGCATATGGAGGTAGGTGGGTCAATGTGTATAGAACTTATATTCAGGTGGCCGTTCGAAAATAACGAGGATAACGGGGAATATTGATTATCACGAAAACCACTTTTTATATGTTCTTCACTTGAAAATATGCTCCATACGCAATTTTCTTGTGGCAAGCACAGAGATGACCCCTTACCTTGGCATATGTAGATAGGTGGGCCAATGTGTATAAAACTTCTATTCAGGCGCCCGTTCGAAAATATCGAGGATTGACGGTGAATATTGATTATCACAAAAACCGCTTTTTATATGTTCTTCACTTGAAAATATGCTTAATACGCAATTTCCTTGTGGCAAACACAGAGATGACCCCTTACCTTGGCATATGGAGGTAGGTGGGTCAATGTGTATAGAACTTATATTCAGGCGGCCGTTCGAAAATAACGAGGATTGATGGTGAATATTGATTATTGATTATCACTAAAACCACTTTTTATACATTCTTCAGTTAAAAGTATGCTCATTACCAAATTTTGTTGTGGCAAACACAGAGATGACCCCTTACCTTGGCATATGGAGGTAGGCGGGCCAATGTGTATAGAACTGTTATTCAGGCGCCCGTTCGAAAATACCGAGGATTGACGGTGAATATTAATTGTCACGAAAACCGCTTTTTATATGTTCTTCACTTAAAAATATGCTCAATACCAAATTTCCTTGTGGCAAACACAGAGATGACCCCTTACCTTGGCATATGGAGTTAGGTGGGCCAATGTGTATAGAACTTCTATTCAGGCGGCCGTTCGAAAATAACGAGGATTGACGGTGAATATTGATTATCATTAAAACCACTTTTTATACATTCTTCAGTTGAAAGTATACTTCGGTTTAACTGAAGAATGTATAAAAAGTGGTTTTAGTGATAATCAATATTCACCATCAATCCTCGTTATTTCCGAACGGCCGCCTGAATATAAGTTCTATACACATTGGCCCACCTATCTACATATGCCAAGGTAAGGGGTCACCTCTGTGTTTGCCACAAGGAAATTTGGTAATGAACATATTTTCTTTCAGTTAATATAGAAAGTGATGGATGAATAGTGATTTTCTAGATGATCATTAAAATTTATTTATTTTTTTAATAGATTGTTCATGTTTTTACTGCAAACAGTAATATAATTTTATAATTTTCTCGGCTGTTTATTTTTTTTTTTAATTTAACAATACCATTTTCGGGATGGAATTATTTTTATGTGATTTAGCAAAGACACACACTTTCTGAAAAAAAAACCTTTTCGGGATGGAAATTTCGGGTCAACTTCTTATACATTCAATCCCATCATAACCGGTTTTTCCGTGTTCAGTTGCAGGTCGCTATATTCCAGAACTTCTTCCAAAAATAATTTAAGAATCCCATTTCCATCCAACATACCTAATCCTAATAACAGTTTCGTCCCAGATAGCCATATTCCAGAAGTTCTTCCGTTTAATAAAGTTCATTTAAAATAAGAAATTTTTTTGTTTCAATGTCACCCAAAAGAGGCCATGAACTTTTCTCTTATATAATATTTTTGTAGTATGTATATTGCCGCCCCGGTGGCAAAGTGGTCAGCATGCTTGCTCCAGCGATCGGATGTCCCGGGTTCGATACCCGGTGGTAACAAAAACAATATTTCACGGCTGGTTAAGGATCAATGAATTAATCACTCTTTATCCGAAATGAAAATATGATTATGAAATCTCATTTGAGGCGGCCAAATCCCTTGATGGAATATAGTGCCAGAGAGAGAGAGAGAGAGAGAAAGAGAGTATGAATATTATTCAAAATGGTCTTAAATAATGTCACCAAACTAGTCAGTGCAACAATTTTGTTATTAGCATTTTAGTTCGCACATCCACCATTTCAGCGCTGTTGATAAAATATTGGCCTATTGTCAAATTATTAGTGTCATATAATTTTTAATGTCTTGAAAAATACAAATGCAAATCGCATCGCATTTTCTTCATCCATAAAGTTAATTTCAAAACGTCTTTAAACGTCGTGGTGACAATAAAAATAAAACCTGGTCTAATTTTTCTGAAATTTATTTAAATATGTGAGGATCTTTAAACCAATCCTACAAAATCTGCTGATAATTTGGAAAATGATGGATGAGAAAAATTGCATTTTTACAGTCAATGTATATTGGTCGGCAGGTTCCATGAATAGTTTTTCGGACACAATTTTTGGATTAGTGGTGGATCACAAGGTGGATTAGTGTGATGCTCATTCTGAGTTACTTTAAACGGTATTACCAGCAATACCAAAAATGCTTGGTTGTCTTGTAGGTTTGATTTTTGATTAAAGAGAATTTTGTAAATTCCACTAAACATCTTTTTTACTGGCCAAAGTATAATGAGGGCTAAATAAAAACTAGAAATTGTTCCTGATATCCTAATTCAATACTATTTCATTAAAAAGCACCTCTTTACGTTTACTTATACTTAGAGCAAAGAATTTATTGTCTTAGAAAATTCATCTAATTAAATTTCGATATCGTATAAACAAGTGGGTTACCTCCGTAGTATAATCTTTACGATTATTTCATCAGAACTATTATAAAATACCAAGAAACTCGAATGTAATATCAAATAAATATTTCACCATCCTAAATCTAAATTTAATTTCGTCAAATAATCAATTTCATAAGTGTGTATAGATAAAAGTACTTGAAATTGAAAATATATATAAAACTCCAAACTATATATAACATAAAAGTTATGTTGTATGTTTCATTTTCATCACTATGCTACACAAGTTTTATTAATAGTTCAATCTTTTATTGTTCTATTGATTTATTTTGATTATTTAATTCAAAAGATATTTCGAGAAATATTTTTTATTAAATCGTCTCCTAGATGTTGAAGTCCCCTGACATCAGTTAGTTGTTGCCTGGTTAAAACGATTGCTAAATTATTAGGAGTGCTATTTCGATAACGGCTGGTTTTGTTATTATAGCAGTGGTGGCGATACTAAAACTTCATATTGGTGCTTGTTCCATATACCTATACATAGGTTGGGTGTAACTGTATCAATTAGGTTGAGATATTAGACCGAAAATCAGTTGACAAGAAAATTGAATGTTACTCAGCAATGGTTTCCCATTCCCAGTATATAGAAAAATACATGTAATGTGATTTGTTTATAGAAGGTGAAAAATTGGATTTCATACATTGAAAGAACGAGCCATAGAGCATCGAAATCGTTGCTTCAACGACAACATGGAAGGAGGTTTTTATCATCGGATTTTCGTAGAAGCTCAAACGTGGTTGGGCTGTCTATACCAAATCAAATATACATGGTTCGAAGGTGATGCTAGAACATTTAACGGGATCAAAAAACAATCATCAATTGAGCAGTCAAACAGTTATCAATTGTTTTTGGCACATCAAAAACTAGTGTCTGGTCGTATCATTTTATATCAGAAAAACCGTCAGCAATAATTTCCTGAAATACCAAAGAGTTGAAGATTTCAAAGTAACGGGTGAAATTCCATAACTTCGTTAGCGCATCCATTATTATGAAATATAATGTATTTATATTATTAGATTAGAATTACAGTTTTTTTGAATCACTACGAAAAGTATCAGGCTTTCTTGATTTGCGAGTTTTAAAGGGATACACGAAGATCGAAAACAGTGAAGGGCTATCATCTAACTACTCAACTGTAATAATAACTCTAAACATTTTTTTTTTTTAAGAAATCTTTATTTCTGTATAATATTACAACTAATCATATAGATTATCTAGTAACTGTTTTATTATTTTAGTAATCTATTCTACGTCTGTGAAGTTATCCCAGAATTCTATCCAAGAAAAAAATTTTTTTTTAATCAGGCAACACTAACATAGCAATAACCAATTTGCTCTTGTGTGAAGTTACCCCAGCCCAGAATTTTTATAAATTTTAATGAAAAAATGAAAAATAATCAAATTTATTAAATTGGATTTCTTTTTCATTTAACAAAAAAAATTAAAATCTAACGAAAAAAAAAATGTAAAATTTTTAATTGCATAAAGTAGTGGAAAATTTCAGGCAATGTAAGAAATAAATTGTTCCGTGGCAAGTAAATGACAAGTAAATTTAAGCTAAATTGGAAAAAAATCGTTCCGTGGCAAGTTTCCGAAAATGAACTCTGGGCTGGGAATTTCATTGAAATTATACATATAATTTTTCGTCCCGCTCGATAAATTTTAAATTATTTCGCCAAAACTAAAAATGTCTCGGATCAGGGCTAGATGATTTTAAAATGTATACACCAGTAGCTAAATTTAAGCTAAATTGGAAAAAAATCGTTACTGTTAACACAAATACTGTTATAAAAATTTGAAGAGTTGAATTCGTAATGACGTTTATTGTGTTCAAAATAAGGTTATTGGAAATTCCATTTGGTTGTTGGCATTTGGGGATGTACATTCGTCAGATACAAAATCTTTTCGTATAGTTACACCGGTAATAAAATTACGATTGAGTCACCACAGACCTCCGTTGCATTTCAAAATGGAGCTGTGATTTATTCTAAGATTTATACATAACATTATAATTATATGCAAGTAAGGTATTGTTTTATTTGGAAAATATGGAACTACTTTAATTACTAAAAACGATTCTTTTGCTCACCGCCACGAGACGGTCTTTCAGCGGCTCACATATGGCAATTTGTTTTGATTAAAAAAAAAGTATTCAACATACTGTCCAAATATAAATAATAATAATAATTTATATGCCCTATTTAAATTGTAGCTAAGTAAAATTTATTTTATTATGTTAGGAATAAACATAATTTCATGATGACTAAGCTTTTTTAGAGGCGTTTATTGTTTTCCTACCCTGATGGTTAAATACAACCTCTTCATTTAAACAAACTATATTTCGTCATATTGTTTTAAAAAAATCACGATTGAGTCATCACAGACCTCCGTTGCATTTCAAAATGATGACTAAGCTTCTTTTAGAGGTATTTATTGTTTTCCTACCCTGATGGTTAAATATAACCTCCTCATTTAAATAAGCTATGTTCCATCATATTATTTTATCCTATATTTAACCGTTTGAGTCCCAAGCAGCGCGATCGTGCGGTTGATATTTTACGTCGAGAAAACCCAGGGGGTTTATTATGAAATTTTTCCGTCTCGGATTTTTCCGTTAACGGATAAATCCGTGCTATTATGAACCTAAAAAGCAAAATCGAATCGGATTTTTCCGAGTACACTAGCAAAAATCCGACTGCTATTTAGTTGACGTATTTTGTATTCGATTGAACTTATGTTGACGTTTCATCAAAATATAGTGAAAAGTGATTTATATTTTAATAATATTAATAAAATAAATAATAATATTTTAGTAATTCTAATTAATTAAAACCCAAAAATTTAAAATGTAATATTTTATTTTAAGAAATTTTTAATAAATAAAAATAAATTTTGTTGATTATTATCAATTCGATAATACAAGTTTCATAATAGGGTAAATCCGTGTCGAATCGAATATTTCCGTTAACGGAAAAATCCGAGACGGATAAATTTCATAATAGACCCCCAGCACATTTCGAACATTGTCAACAAATGACGATACGTTATCGTTTGTCGAAGTCGCTCTTTTAGATTTACTGAAGCAAGCACATCACACTTCTTCCAAAAACCATTTAATAATCCCATGATCGAGTTCCGTCCCAGGTGGCCATATTCCACAAATTCGTCAGGTACAAAATCTTTGGTGTAGTTAGGCCGGTAATAAAATCACGATTGAGTCATCACTCCGTTGCATTTCAAAATGATGACTAAGCTTTTTCTAGAGGCGTTTATTGTTTTTCTACCCTGATGGTGAAATACAACCTTCTCATTTAAACAAACTATATTTCGTCATACTGTTTTAATAAAATCACGGCTGAGTCATCACAGACCTATTGATTTGCAATATTCTAACCGCTACATCACCTCCCCCTAGATGAGTCACACAGTGAAGAAGAGTGTCGTTCAATGCTATACCAGTGATTCCGAAGGATATCTGTCGATATGCTCAACACGGTAAAGATTGGGCGTCAGTCCGTTGTTGCTGTCATATCTTATCTTTTAGCATCGTATATGATTAGCTGATCGATTCGTGACTGAATGATTGCGCGATCGGTTCATTTATTGGTTAAGATAGGTACCGCAAGATATCCGTTCTTTAAGACATTTATCTTATCGGTAGTGATTATTGTTTGTTAGTGTCAGGCAGTAATTCTTATTCAATGTGAGCTTAAGATGTGCATAAGCTCAGTGAATAGCTTCGAATTATATGCCTAATCGGTCGGTGAGTTGACCGACACTCCGAAACTAAAAGTGTAGTTTTCGGAGTGCAAGGGAAAACCGATCGTGAATAGTTGTTTCCCAGTATTGTTCAAGTGTCGATCGTGGCTCGTTGTTGAATGTTGAAATACCGAAGGATATTTGTCGGTTGCGACATCTAATCTTTCGGTATTGGATAGCCAGTCGACTGAAAATGACAGCAAAATTGTGCTTGTCAAGAAACTGGAATGTGTTTTGAAAAAAAAGGAGAATTGTGGTCACTGTGGAGGTGGGTGTTGTTGATGCTAACTCATGGATCATGGTTGTTGCATGATCCACGCAAGAGGAGAGCGACAATTGTCGTGGTTGTGGTGTTCACAACACCATGCGCGTCGCTGGATATGGATCATGGGAATTGCATGATCCACGCCAAAAAAAAAAACGAAAGTGGTGACATGGTGGTGGTGTTCACTACACCATGTGCGCCGCTGGATCATGATATTGCATGATCAATGTCGACGCTCCACGAAAACGAATGTGAACAAGTTGGTTCTTGTGCACGGTATGCGTGCCGCTGGATAAGGGGCCTTGGAAGTTGAATGGCCCATGTAATAAAACACAAACGATATTTGATTTTATTTACACAAGAAAAGAAAAATTAAAATTTGTTGCAATTGTGTTGTTTTTTTGTTGTTGTTGTGCTGCACTTTTTTTGTTGCTTCTATATATCACGTTGTCGTGTTTTGTTGCTGCGCGTTGTTTTTTTGTTTGTTGCTGTTGTTATTGCGCTGCTGTTATCGCTGGAGTTGTAGCACTGTTGTTGTTGTTGTTGTAGGCGCTTTGTCGTCTCCTCTGCTGTTGTTGTTGCCGTTGTCCGGCTCCCTCGTGGGGCGCTATCGCCATTGTGGTGGAAAATGTTGCCCATAATATTATTGTTGCGTGGGTGTGGCGGCTTTAATGCGACCGCCATGAATTTACGTCACCCACGGTGGTGCGATTGTCTTATTTTTCCGCTCGCACGTAAAAAAAAATAACTTCACTACACACCAAACACTTTATGACGTGCCACAATATTAATTTATATATTATTTTGTTACTTTGTATCCGTAAAAACGGACGTCGAGGTCACCAATATAAAAGTTATATTTATTCTATTATAATTATATTGATTTATAATTTATTATTAAATTTATAAATTATTTTATTTAATTATTAATTGAATTTAATATTTGATATTTATATTAAATAATTTAATTTATTATATTCCATATTAATTGAATTTTATTAATTCATCCACCATGTACAATGGCTGAGCGATGCGCGTGCATCGTGGTGTGCGGCGGTGGTGTGTTGTGCTGCTTGTGCAGCGTGTTGCTTGAGCGGCTGCGGTTGGAGACGAACTGATTGATAAAGAGAAAATTATTTTATTCGTTCTGTTTTGGTTTCGTCTTCGTCGTGTTGCTTTTGGAATGCTCGTCGTGTTATTTCCGGCTTGCATGTATATGTGCATCTGTTGATGCATTTACTCTGTTTAGACGTACAGAGTAATGATGAGTTAGCGATGAGTTTGCGAGATGTTAAGTTTGTAACATGTACGATTTGAATATTGGTTTGCAATATTCTAACCGCTACAGACCTCCGTTGCATTTCAAAATGAAGCTGTGATTTATTCTAAAATTTATACATAACATTATAATTATATATGTAAGTGAGGTATGTAAGTGTGATATGTAAGTGAGGTATATGTAGCCCTGATCCGAGACATTTTTAGTTTTGGCCAAATAATTTAAAATTTATCGAGCAGGACGAAAAATTATATGTATAAAAATCAATGAAATTCCCAGCCCAGAGTTCATTTTCGGAAACTTGCCACGGAACGATTTTTTTCCAATTTAGCTTAAATTTACTTGTCATTTACTTGCCACGGAACAATTTATTTCTTACATTGCCTGAAATTTTCCACTACTTTATGCAATTAAAAATTTTACAGTTTTTGTATACGTTAGATTTTAATTTTTTTTGTTAAATGAAAAAGAAATCCAATTTAATAAATTTGATTATTTTTCATTTTTTCATTAAAATTTATAAAAATTCTGGGCTGGGGTAACTTCACATAAGACCAAATTGGTTATTGCTATGTTAGTGTTGCCTGATTAAAAAAAAATTTCTTGGATAGAATTCTGGGATAACTTCACATACGTGTCTATTCTTATGGAATGAAACCTATTGCTTCATCCCAGCTCTGCTAGTCCTTTGATTTAAGCGGCTCAAGGAACCACTAATTCTAAAGGCTTTGTTCTTTTTAGGCGCTTTGGTCCATTGGCGCGATCCAGTAGGTTCCGCAGCTCCTCGTTGTCATGCTGCTGCAGTCGCAGTACATGACTCCTTGCAATTTTTTTTATTTCATCGCTGACGTATTCCATGTTTAGGTCTCAATGGAGATTGTCATTTCTAATGTACCAAGGAGCATTCACAATGCTACGTAGTACTTTGCTTTGAAATGTTTGAATGATCTTCACTGTAGTTTTTTTTGCGCAGCCCCAAAGCTGAATACCATAGGTCCAGATAGGTTTTAAGATTTGTTTATATAACAGCAGTTTGTTGTGCGTTGTCAGTTCGGAGTTTCTTCCAATAAGCCAGTGCATTTTTATGAATTTTAAATTCAGTTCTTGCCTTTTCTTTTTAACATGCGCTTTCTACCTGAGTTTAGAGTCTGGCGTCATGCCGAGATACTTAGCATTATCTTCTAATTTCCTATTTGTAAAGTTGATATGTGTTGATTTCGATTCGTTAAGTGTTATCCTCCATCGTTTTGTCCAGCTATCCACTATATTAATAGCATTTTGTAGTTTCCTGGTGGACTCAACAATACTAGCATCGGTGGTCATAACAGCTGTGTCATCAGCAAACGTTTCTATTCTAGCTTCTTCTATGTCTTGTAGATCATTCGTATACAGGAGGTATAATACGTGGCCTAGAACACTGCCTTGTGGAACCCCTGCCAATATTTTTTTCAGTTTAGAGTATTCTCCGTCCTGTCTCACCCGGAAGTAACGGTATAAGAATATTGCTGAACATACTTCCTTTTTTTCCAGCGCCTCCTCAATTGTATCAGTAATTCTATGTACCTGTTCTATCGTTGAGTGCCTTTCTCGAAACCCAAATTGATGTTCTGGTATAAGATTTCTGCTCTCTATAATTGGCTTTAATCTCTTGAGAAACAGTCTCTCGAAAATTTTTGATGTTGTTGTTAACAAAGAAATAGGCCTATACGACGTTTTGTCGTTTAGTGGTGATTTATTGGGCTTTGGAATCATTATGATTTCCGCTACTTTCCACTGTCTCGGAACATAACATAGTCTAAAGATAGCATTGATTATGTGCTGTAGTTCCCTTAATGCTTTTTCTGGTAAAGCTTTGATTATTCGCCCCGTTATCAAGTCGTATCCAGGGGTTTTTTTATTTTTGAGGTGTTTTACTTCTTGTTTGATTTCTTTCAGAGTAACTGGTAGCACAGATGCCTCGTCTACTTTGCTCATAGATGTTAGATATTCATTATCCGCTTGTCCAGTTGGTGGTTTTAAGGTATTTTCTAGGTGTTTGGCAAACAGATCAGATTTTTGCTTTTTGCTGCGAGCCCAGGTTCCATTAACCATTCTAATGAGTGGCACTTGCATTTTAGGCCTTTTTAAACCTTTGTTGGCTTTCCTTAATAGTCTGTGTCAGGTTTTCCTGTCAGGTTACTTAGGAAGCTTGCAACTGACTCATTCTTAATCTCCTTTATAAGTAGTTTAAGTTTGTTGCACAAGTTGTTTAGGATTGTTTTGTCTTCAGGGGCTCTGGTTCTCTGCCAAGTCTTACGAGCTCTTCCTTTTTCGTTAACCAACTCTCTCACTTCAACTGGATAGGTTATACATTTTTGTAATATTTCTTGCTGGTCAGGAGTACTTTTCCAGGCTGCTTTTTGCACACTTTCAATGAGGTTTTCTAGTTCTTCTTCTATCGTGTAAGCGTTCGATATCTGCACGTGTAGGTTGATGCTTTCTTCGACTAGCTGTCGAAAGTATTCCCAGTTGGTTTTGTTATTTGTTAATCGTGGAGGGCTTGCTTTCCTTATTACCGTGTCACTTATTGTCATTAGAACTGGAGAATGGTCTGACGATAGCCCTTCTTCATTTTCAACTGTTAAGTAATTTTCGGAGATACCTCTTGATATATAGAAATCCAGAAGGTCAGGAATTTTATTTGGGTCCGTAGGCCAGTAGGTTGGCTTTCTACTGGAGTGGAACTAACATTTTAATATCCTGCCTGCTTCAAATAGCTCCCTTCCTTTAGGACTAGTTCTATTTGATCCCCAGAATATGTGATGAGAACAATGATAGTAAAAAAGCAAACGTGCCTAAATTAACATAATAAATTTAATAAAATATATTCAAACATTTTGTGGAAGAGCAACTCAATTTATTCGTAAAATAATTGACTTTACAAGCAGCGACGAATACGAAATATAATACGCGTCATTCCACCGTGCGACATACAATTAATTCGATAGTCGATATAAAATAAAAAAATAGTGAGTCTATTAGTACTCTCAAGGAGATGTGTAAACATGGCGTGTGTATAATGCGTCCGTACACGTACAGTTTACTTTGTAGGAAGATGGGATATAATTTTAACCATAGTTTTTCATTTGTTTATTATAGTTAAATTTTTCTATTACTCTTTCTGTATAGTCGACGGAATTGGATTATGGTAGCTAAAATAAGATACATATACTGTCGACTCTAATTTTTCTAATTTTCATTGAAAACCTGCACAATGGTCGTTCCATATCTCGTAGTAGAAAAATTTCGATCTGAGTTCATGTGCAAATCGAATTCGTCTCGCAGGAAGTTTATAAGGTGTTCGGCTTGAGGAACAGCAATATTAATATTGAAATCCCCGCTCATAATCATCGGCAAAAGATGATAGTCTCCTTGGATAGTTTAAGAAATTCTTTTAGAATATGGAGCAAGGACGAAATGTATGAACTTCATTATGTCTTCAACAGATTTTTTCAGCGAGGTGAATACAATTACAGAAAGCATCCTATTCCCATTGAGAAGCTGAAGTTCAGCCATGTATATATTATCAATGGGTTGTGTTGTTACCCTCATATCATTTGTTAGTCCAACGATGATTTCCTTTGCAGCCCACTGACCATTTCTCTTGAACTATACGCATCATTCAAAATTAATAATATTAACATGCTCGTCATTGCGTATCCAGATCTCGGAAAACAAGAAATTTGAGCATCCCTGCATGACTGTATCAGTTAGGTCGAGGTGATGTGACCTGATACTTTGGCAGTTCAATGTTAAAAACCAGACGTCATTATTATCTCGTACAAAATTTGCCATTACAGTCTGATCTATAGTTAGCGGGTTTGTATTGAGGCGTGATAGCTCATTTTGAAGAAGACCCATTGAGGTTCTATTTTTACTTCCATTGTAGAAGACATGATCATCGAAAGTCGACGTGATGAACAGTCCTTCGAGACTCGTTACCCGTAATAAAGCAATATACACAAGTTGTGGACTGTGTCTTTAATCGTAAGAGTATATACTGACTATCTCGTTATAGGTACCATAGTGTGTCCAATTTCTCGATGTTTTTCATTTCTCGAGAAAAGATATTTTATACCTATTTTCTCGGGGATTCTCGAGAATTCTCGAGAAATTTTTGTGATTAAAATTTACAATTAAATTCGGGTTTGCCTTAAGTTTTGTACTGGAATTTGTGTAATGCTATCACGGATTATAATATTGTTTGAATTAAAACCAAAGTTATGTTGTAAAAATAAAATATCGAATATATTTCGTAATTCATTATAATAAAAATTCAATTTATTTTTTTCATATTAAAATAAATGTTTTATAAACATAAAAATGCAATAAAAGTAATTAGGTAGGTGCTTTATCACAAAACAAAATTAATAAAAAAACCAAAAGTAGTCAGATAATTGACTCATTTTGAATTATTTTTCTTCATAAAACTCTTCAAAAAACATAGAGCATTGATTGTAGACTTGTAGAGTCCGCCAATCGATTTCTTTTTTTTGTAACAAAATCATTAGAAATTGAGAAATTACGCTCGTTTTGTGTAGGTGTAGGTTTTATGGTAGTTAATAATTGCTGTACATTGTCAGTTTTCTTGCCTGTATTTTCAAGAATCGCAAATTCTTTGTTCAATGCATGAAAATTATTTTCAACTACTTCAATATCATACGCTTTGACGGTTTCTGCGATGGATAGCTGCAGTTGCTCCTGCAACGATAATTTTTCCGTATGTGGTTCCAAATCAATTGGTTGTACATCAGAATCATCGTTATCGATTGAGTTGATAGGCCCAAACATTCGAGGTGAAAGAGTTCTTGCAAGTTTAATAATTTCTGTTTTCGACACTATACAGAAAAATTGATTCTTTTCGTTTTGTAAGGTACTGTATTCAAGTACATATTTTAAAAGCGAAACCAACGATTTATCTCGTCGTTTCAATATTTCTATCTTAATTGCGCCAAGAAGCTCACAAGGTAAGTAGTTAATTGTTTCGAGGCTATTAAATAAACATTTTAGGGCCCCTTCAGCAGTTAACATCATCGAATCTTCTCGACTTAAATCCTCCACTATGATGCGGATCGGCTTTAATGCCTTTTGAAGTTCTTCAGCAGGACTGTTGTATTCGTCTTTTCACATGTGATCCAAATTAAGATCAATGCCTTTTTAAAAGCAATGCCTTTTTAATAGGTGATTTAAGTCTTAAAAAGCGCTCTATCATACTTTCTAAGGTATTCCATCTGGTTTTACAATCCTGAATCAGCTGTAGATTTTAACCCTCAATAGGCTCGACATATTTTTGCAAAATGCCGTTTTTAATGAGGCGATCGTCTGAACACCTTCACAATCTCCCTAATAGATTTTATAACCGTGTCGTATGATGGCCTTACCTGCAAGTTTGTGATTTCTAAGTTCTCTTCAACGGATTCTAAGCCGGTATCAAGAGTTTCTTCTAGAACCACATCTGTGTCAGTATCATCATCCAACACCGGTTGATTATCACTCTGCATACTCGAGTGACTTGTGGATTTTTTTGGCTCATAAAGTGTTTTTAAAAGAGCTAAATGTAATCGGTGATTATAGCATAACTGCTGATGTGCAGGGGACAATTTTCCAAAACTCTGCATGACAGCTGCTCCATCGCTCATGACAGCCACAATATCTCGTTGCATGGATAAATTAAAAATATTAATTTTATCATTGACCAATTCTAAAGCTTGAAGCATGCCACACAACTTTTCTAGTATAAATATATCCATAAATTGTGAAGAGAAGCAAACTAGGAAAGAAAATTATAAATGTACCATGTTTGCATGTTATAACAAACGGGAAAATTTTAGTTTTCTTTTCTCGAGAAATTTAGATATATTTCGCGAGAAATGAGAAATATCAGCATAGTAATTTTCTCGAGAAATTCTCGAGAAATATTTCTCTAGAGGAAACACTAGGTACCACCCTGTGATGCATGAATTGTGGTGGCACATGCAGGTACGACTGGAAAATGGTTACGCTTAACATTAATTGTCAGATTGTTGTTTCGATTAACAGTTGAGCTTTTCTAGAAATGGGCACCAAACATCGGTCGATATTCGTTTTCTGCGCCCATCCAGCTTTATGCCGCCTCACCTTCTTGCCTGGTGAATTTGTACCGAAATCCATCCAGAGTCGTTTGACATTTTTTACTGTTGACGTTTACATTTTTCTCGTTTTCCGGTCAGGATGGCGGCATTCGATATACCTCAGACAGCCCATAGTTCCATTCGCAAGTCCATCTGTTACGTCAATATTGGTTTTGAGAAAGTAAGGCCGACCTATGACAAGCGAAAGTTCGTACGGCAAAACATTTGTGCCCACTATATGCTCATTTTATGGATCTTTTGACGGAATTGCTACTCCAGCAGCCCACTGATCATCTCTCTTGAACTGAACGCGGCATTCAAAGACAGGTCTCGGAAAGCAAACAAATTGAGCTTATCTGCGTGACTGTCACGAGACTCTGATAGTTCATTGTTAAAAACGAGACGTCATTATAACCCTATTTATTTATTTATTTAACCAACAGTATAATTTTACATCTGGTATTTAAAATTAGGTTTATTAATATAAATCAAATTTGAATAAAAAAAAAATTTTTAAAACTCTTTTAAATTCATCTCTGGACAAATTAAAATCGAACACGGTAGATACATTATTAAATACACGGCTAGAATTACAAACCAGGTCCGACATACCAAAATTAGACCCATGGAAGTGCAGATCAATCACTAAGCCTCGGTGTCTGAGTGATCTCACTGGGGCCCGTATTGAAAACAAGGACAGTAGATGTGAACAATCAATTCGGCCCCTTAAAACGTCGCACACAAAAATTGCGCAAGAAATTTGTCTTCGGACGAACAATGGTTCAATATTCAGTAGCAAACAACGGCTTAGATACGATGGAAGCACATACTTAGGGACGTTTACCTCTCGAGGAAATCGCCTTAAGGCAAACAGCATAAATCGCTTCTGGATTGATTCTATACGGTTAAAGGAATTGTTATAGTACGGATTCCAGACAATTGACGCATACTCCAAGTGCGATCGAACAAGTGAAGCAAAGAGGACTTTTAGAGAATATGGATCATGAAAATCTTTAGAGAAACGGATTAAAAATCAATTCGCCTTATTAATACATCTGTCAATATGGTCCTTAAATGACAAATTTCGTGAAAACAAAACCCCTAAATCTAGAAAAGAATGAACTTGCTCTATCATAGCGCCATTTAAGAATAAACTATTATCAGGTCCATAACGCACATAACGTCTTCGAGAAAAGTTCATAACTTTACATTGAGAAACGTTCAGGCAAAGCTTATTCAAGCTACACCAGTCGCAGAAAACGTTTAATTCCTGTTGTAGATTTAGCAGATCGCGATCATTTCCAATCAGCGTAAATCAGAAACTTACAATGTTTGAAGGACCGCTTCACATCATCTATGAACGCAATAAATAATAGAGATCCCATGTACCTACCTAGTGGGACGCCAGACAAAACATTTATGTCTCTAGATAAAATATTATTTAAAAAAAGCTTTTTGAGTTCTGTTCGTCAAATATGAAAAGATCCATTTTAAAGGAAGAGTATCACACATGTTGAGCTGTCCCAGTTTCTTTACCAATAAAACATGATCAATTTTATCGAAAGCTTTGCCAAAATCAGTAGACACTACCTCAACACCATCACCGCCTTCTAATGCGTCAAAAAATTTGTGAACAAAGCAAGATTTGTCACAGTTGACCGTCCGGGGTAAAACCCATGCTGGTCTACTGAGGTGGAGTTTTTAGTTAAGAAAAAAATGCGGTCCTTGACCATCGATTCAAATAATTTAGGGATAGCCGATAAGATAGAAATACCGCGGTAATTTTCGATATCCGTTCTCCGTCCACTTTTGAAAATTGGTTTAATGAAAACTGGATTTCCAAATTGAAAAAAAAACTCCACACTTCAAACTCAACTTGAAGATGTTCGTCAGCGGCTGAGCCAAGACCAAAGCACACTTTTTCAACACAAGCGGGTGAACTTTGTCCGGGCCACAACTCTTATTCACATTTACATTCAACAGAGCGTGCAGAACGTCATCGGTAGTAAACTGAAATAGAATGTTTTGATTATTACTAAAAAGAAGTTCGTCATTCCCTCTCGAAGACGGAGCATACACATTTTCAAAAAATGCTGCAAACATGTCAGTGACACTTTGTGGATCACTAGCAGTCTAAGAATTGAAAGACATTTGCGAGGGTATACCTCTACAATTCCGTTTCGAATCAACATTACTCCAGAAACATTTAGGGTTGTTTCTAATATTTGCTTCGATCTCGACAGTATATAAATTATACAAGAAACAATTTAAAAATTTTAATTGAGATCTGAGAGCGCTAAATATTTCATAATTTACGACGGATGGGTTTAATTTATATTTTTTATGAGCTTAAAGGTTCAATCACAATGAAACCGCGCCGCGCCGCACCACACCGTGTCAAGCCGCTTTTACGGATTGTCAATCACAATGTTTAGGCGCCGATTCGTAAAATTGATCCAGTTAATTCTGTATAAAATTTACCTTCGATATTAATTTTTTTTGAATTTTGTGCCGATAATTCTATTTTTAAAATAATATTATTTTTTGGCACCGGTAATATTGAAAATAAGTTTGTTGTATGCCTGTGAAAAAATTGTTTAGGTTATGTTATCCGAAAATGTAGAAAGTTGGCCTATCTCTTCCGCACGTACCGTTCCGCGCCGACCATTGTGTTTGCATACCCGTTTTACGATTTAAATCACATGTAATGTGACATTTCCTACTTTGACTGATTAACGAAACGGAGCGGTGCGGTGTCATTGTGATTGAACCTTTAGATTTCCGATTTTTTAATCCTGATAGGCGACTATTAAACCATGGCCCGTCCCTCGACGAAATTACAGGTGAACTGGGAATAAATTGTTCAATTGCCAAGTCCATTATTTTAGTAGAAGACATGATCATTGATAGCCGACGTGATAAACAGCTTCTAGATACTCGTTACTCGTGACAAAGCGAAATCGTAATTCGAATTTCGTATCGTAATTCTTTTTCGATTTTTCTGATCGATGGAAATCTTGATGGTTTCTGTTTAATTTTTAAATTAGTTTTTTTGTTTTTACTATACTATTATACATATACATACCAGCAAGCCATGTACAGTACAAAATTGTTTTATTGAGTTTGTCGCTCTTTTTAAACGGAGTAGGTACATACGTCATTTCCGTTCGTTTCATTTACAAGTTTACTCTAATACAAAAATTTTTGGTAGGCGCGAGCAAAGATGTTTACACATCAATAAACTTCCATAATCAACTGCGCACGAGTGCATGACACTCAACTGGCCACATACACACGCCACGCATACCATGTTGACAACATAAAAAATCGAAAACGCTAATGAAATAAAATGAAAAAAATTAAAGTATAAAATATAAATATGTAAAATTTATTATATAAATGAATATTATCGTGCACAAAATTAAATTAAAACGAATTGTACGAAACTAAACACGTGTTTATCAAATAAACAAACAGATAAATTATACGTACATTTAAATACATGAGCTTACGTACATTTAAGTGTATTTTTTAATAAACACAGCTTACTTTGAAAAAATTGATAAGAAACATTCTATTTTGAAATCTGCATTAGTGCTGCATACCTTTTGTTGGTAAACTTTCTGTATTACATCGCTTTTCCATTAGTGTCACTTAAAAACCAGCTAAAATTCTTTGGGAAAAAAGACTTCACAAAACAAGTGTTTTTATTTGACAGAAAATAATAGAGTTGATAAAAATAGTTTTATTGGAAAGGTACACACATCAAAATCGTCAGATTAAAAAGACAGATAAACCAAACAACTTTTGTTTTGGCTGACAAATAATAAAATTAAAATAATAATTATTAACAATTCTTTATTTGGCTATTTGAGTAGGAAATGAGCTCCTCTATCGCCCTGATTCGTTTGATCCTCCACTTCTGGGATACCCTGAATACGTGCCGCTTATCATTGAAAATGTCTTGAGGAATATCATATTTAACCATACGTAAACGAACTCTTAGTGAAAAGTGTGGTTCTCAGGGGAACACAAAATCCAAAGCATATTGATAAAGCTGGTATTTAATAGAGGCCGGTGTAACAGGCCTTGTTTCAGAGTCCATTTTTTGCCAAAGACAATCCTGCTTGAGTATCTTACTATAGTAGTCTTATTTATCACTTTAAAGATGAACAACTTTCAACAAAGTATGCCGTCTCTATGCCTGAAGTACCGCTGTGGCAGCACTGATGAGTTTATTGTCTCACAGGATCGGAGTGGCAAGCTTCAGAATTTTATTTTGGTTTCCTAGTAAAACCTATTATGCATTATAAAAAAAGCACGTTGACAACTCTTCAAAACTTCACTTGATTCTACTATATAACTATAACGTAAGCTTCCCATAAAGTTTCCAAAGTGTTCAATAAAAAGATGATCTTTCATTATTTGCATAGCTATGCGTGTGCCCATTCCCACTCTAGGGGCAAAGATCATATTAACTTATGTCTACTTCCAAGGAATATGTGTTAACGTGCGAGCCCAATAATCTTTGTTATTATGAGTTTCAATCAGAAACTCGAGAACTCCCTGCTTGAAGCGGTCCACGAACCATCAGATTTAATCAAATAACTAAACTGTCCCGCTTCCTTTGAGAATTTCTCAACTCAGTCTCGAGGGATTCAAAACGAACTAAAAGAAATTTTCTATATATATTCTAGTTTACTCTCCTGTGGATCCAGTCTTAATGTCAACATTATAGGCATGTTTTATTAATCCTGCCCAATGTCTCAATTTAAATATTTGAACCATGAATACAAAAGATCAATGTTTTCTACATAAATTAGTTTACTATGAGGTGACGTATACTTGGATTGTGTGGTGTGCGTTCAAATTATATTCAGTGCCACGCCATCTCTCTCCCAGGTTTATCGGTTGATTCGCAGATAGACTCTGTTTTTATGAAACTTCAATTTAAAATAATTTTCTACAATGCTGGATCTGATTTTCTCAGGTTTTTTACAAGTATGCCATTGAATTATACGTTCTATTCTGAGCAAACATTGTGTCGTGTATTAACCCTTGATGATCACTAAAATGATACAGTCCTAAAAATAATGCAAGCCCATCCGTTGGGCTTCTCCTAACCACCCTCATTGTGCAATAGCATTGCAATCTTCATATCAGTACGACAAAATTAATTTGTCAGTCTTGCGGGAAGAATACAACCCATCTTTGTTAGAAGTTCCTCGCTATCCCTGGTTTCAGGTGATTCTACTTTTCTCGGTATTAATCTCATTCTTATTTGTCCTTTTTGTAAACCAGAAAAGTTACTTTACCCGAAGCTAAAGTTCTTCTGTTGTGATGAGTGGAGCTAGAGATTTTTTGTTACTACATTATTAATCGGAATGTTTCGTACAGTCATGCCGACTCCATACACCTCATCCGCTTATTTAAAAGATCTATACACCGTCCACTGTACCAACTTCAGTGAATATTGATATTTTGTTAATGTTATTTAAAGGGTCCTGATATTGATTCTCTTTACGCCGTTGCGATTGAAAACCTCCAACATTTCGAATTCTGAGACTTCTGACTTTTTGATGCAGAGCCCCTAACTGGGCTATTGTTGCTGTTAAAAATATGCAAGCCTCATGTAATAAAGTTATATTGCGTTCCTGGGTGAGCTGTCTCTAGACGATAATAGCCAATGTAACTCCGAGTAGCCATGGGGATCTTAAAGCATGCCATGGGGTCGTCTCGCTTAGGTAGAACTCATCTTAAGATTATACTAAGTCTCCTCAAATTGTTCTGGCCTTTGGTAAATTCTTATTTTAATTTCAGTTTTCAGATCGCATGAAGGAATTTGGTCGTTTTAACAATGCTGTTCAAGATAACTCGATCGCTTTTAGCTGTCCTGTATTGTTAGTAGGGCTCGCTACGAAAAGTGACTACTGGTCTTATCAGCTTACTGGATATCTTGTTTTGCGTGATATTTTGCGAGATTGAAAAATGTCTAATGCAGAGATCGAGTTTTGCACATTTGTCATCGATTCTAGTAGCCCTAGTTACGTTTTTCCAGCAGTTGGGAATTTTTTATTCCCCAAAGTGTATTCCGGCGTTTGTGAATTTTTTTATTGGGTAAGATTAATTCTATTTTATAGCAGTTTTGACGCCAATTTTTCCCCATTATTTTTTGGGGGAATTGTGATTCGTACATTTTTGAATTTTTAAACATTATTTTTGCTAATAAATTTATTTTTAAAAATAAATTAATCTTATCAATACGTGTTTTAGTTTATAAAAATCTACTTAACAAAAATTATTCCCTGTCTGCCAGAATACACATTTGGAAACGGGAAATATATATTTGGGAATAAGTGCAATTTGTAATTACAGTATAATATTTTCCCAATTCCCCGGGAAAACCAGGATAGGGCTACAGGTATTTAAACTCATTCACCTTCTCGTATTTTGCTTCGCCTGTTAAAAGTTTTCTACGTCCGGGTAAGCTAATATTTGGCTTGATTTATAATATAAAATGCGGCGCAGCGCTATATTGACCTGCCGAATGACATATTCTAACGAAAGGTTGAATACAATTTAGGCTATTGGGTTACCTTGCCGCACTTCTAGTGTTATTTCGAAAGCTCCTGAGCTTGTCTTCGACTATCACCTTGCTTTTAGAGCCATCCATAATAATTTTTTGTACATGGTTATCAAATTTTAAAAAAAAGCATAAATGTGACAAAAGACACTCCATAATGTGTTCCTCTAGATGCTATCATACGCGTTGAACAAATTTATTCCATTCCAGGTGCTTAATTATTTTTCATTTGACCCTTCGCACTTGTTCGTGAGATGATGTTGCCAGTTCGCTGGAGAATAACGTTTATCTCTTTAAGAAAGACGAGAACTAATTTCCCCACACTGTCAGGACGGTGTTTGTGTCCATTTGTAACTCTCTGCATTCGTTGCGAATTTTATTACTATATATGTGGATGGAAGCTGGTACCGATTTATTTTACAAAACGGTATCTGTCCCATAAACTGACAGTTACGATTTTATGAACTTTTTGTTTGTGCGCCATTCGCTTGTCGTCCTCCTACACAGTCGGTTAAAGTGTTTTCTCGTGACCATGTAATCGTTGTGTGTTCACGAAAATGTATATATAAATAATGGACTGTATCACAATAAAAATTTTGATTTCTATTTTTTTATTTTAATTTCAAGATACAACCGTACAAGTACAAATTCCAATCACATAAAAACTGATTACCGTTATACAAAAAAAAAACTAAAAAACTAATAAACCAATGTTGTCAAATTTCATTAACATTGATGCCGGATTTGGATTGTAGACTTAGTAATTTTGTGGAGACATATTTTGATCGCCACCGTTGTTCTCGACACCAATCTCCATTGTGTGATTGTCTTTTTGATTGAGAGGTCGGGTTGGGGTCGTTTTTTCGAATTTCAAAATCTCAAAATCAAAATCCCGACTATTAAAATCCCGACTTTCAAAATCCCAACTTTCAAAATCCCGACTTTCAAAATCCCGACTTTCAAAATCCCGATTTTCACAATCCTGATTTTCAAAATCCCGGTTTTCAAAATCCTGATTTTCAAAAGCCCGATATTTAATTTTTTATGAATTCGGGCGCCCGCAATGTTTCGATAACTCTCACGATAGCCCTCCGACGGGCTTTAAATTTGAACTTCGGGGAACGTAGGAGCCGGGATCAGCAAACATGTCGCATAGCGGGCCACACGTAGTAGCGGATTATATAGGGGTTGGGCTCGTTTCTCCGAATTTCAAAATCCCGAAATCAAAATCCCGACTTTCAAAATCCCGACTTTCCAAATCCCGACTTTCAAAATTGCGACTTTCAAAATCTCGATTTTCAAAATCCCGATTTTCAAAAGCCCGATTTTTAAATTTTTTGATGAATTCGTGCGGGCTGGCATTTTGAAATGTAATAATTGTAGAGACGTAGGAGCTGGGATCAGCAAACATGTCGCCGAAAAATAAAATTCCGAAATCAAAATCCCGACTTTCAAAATCACAACACTCACATCAACAATCACATCATCACATTTCGAAAGTCGGGATTTTAAAAGTGGTAATTTTGCAAGTCGGGATTTTGAAAGTCGGGATTTTGAAGGTCGAGGTTTTGATATGTCGGTCTTTTGTAATTCGGGATTTTGAGCCGATCCCATATCTTTACTTAGATTTGCAGTTGAAACAGTTGTTATCGCAAATTTTATTATGTTTCACTGTTCTTCAACAGATGAGGTAGTTTTTTGCTTAAACCTTAAAGCATCGGTATTTCAACGTAAGATTTTTGGATTCGCTTATTATAAGTGACAGAGATGATGTATGGCATATTTCGCAACTATACCAGAAAATGGTTAGAATCGATGTTGGCGACGCGATTGGTCTTAATGTCCTTGATGCTATAAAAACTCTTTTCTTTGATATCCATGTGCAAACAATCTTTGACGATTGTTTTGTTGGGGAATTGTGACTTTCGAGCTGGTCGTACAAAAAGTTTTTATCATATTCTGATTGCACTTCCGCTGTAGCATGTACGTTCGCAAATGAGTTGTTAAAGTAACGCGTGTGCAATCGAAGTATGAATTGGCGTAAACGATTTCTGATCAAAAATTCAACTCTAAACTCATGCCTATCGATGTTGCGCTGCTTTGATAGAGAGTGGTTGACGATGTTTTTGCCAATTAGATTAATTTGTTGTAGTGGAATTAGATCGATCTTGTACTGAGATGCTTGATCGAAGAGTTAATGGAGGCACTCCGAGCAATTTAAGCTAAATACATTTCGTGTTCCAAATTTTAAATTGTGCAGTCCTTATTTCGAGTACAAGGTCGTTGTTGTAAATCCGAGTCTTTTGTTGAAGTTTTGTGTAAAGGTTGAGTTGTTAGCCCAAACCTCAAATTATTGCAAACCTCAAATAGAAAGACCACAACTCTCACCCACAACTCTCACCCACA
The DNA here is from genome assembly GCA_932526605.1 of Nephrotoma flavescens. Lineage (NCBI taxonomy): Eukaryota > Metazoa > Arthropoda > Insecta > Diptera > Tipulidae > Nephrotoma > Nephrotoma flavescens. The sequence goes on along the minus strand of OW052222.1, from coordinate 225,370,570 downwards.
GAGACGGAACTGGATGTGAGTCAATGCGGTAATCCCTCTCACAAGCATTTGAGAAAGGCATTGGCATTTTGAAAATCTTTTTTTCTGAAATCCTTCTGTAATGTAAGGACTGAAGTTACCAGATTTTCAGACATTTGCAAAGTTATTATCGGATCTCTAATTAAAAAAACTGAATTAATAATTAAATTTCATAAAAAATTGACAACAAAATTCGAAACCAGACGTTTTACGACAACAACTTTTAAAATTAAATCAAATACGTTTGAGACAAATCTATTTCAGAATGCAATCAAAAACCACTAACCGCAAGAATCGAATTATATTTGAGAATACTGATTGGAAATAAGAAAATCAAATTAGAAAACTTTATAAAAGCTTTTACCATTTCGAATGTAATCAAGATCAAATTGCAGTAAATTGTAATATTTTTTCTATATTTTTATTTACTTACAGCCAAAAAATTAGGTGAACAATGTTATTATCATGAAACATGTTACTACAATGATGCTAACTCACTATGTGTTCAAGTACGGCATAATGCCCACTGCCAATGTGCAAACGGTTATCATTCCGTCAGCCATCACAAACCAGTTAAACGAGTTTTCTGTACGCCAGGTAAATATTATTTTTTCTATTGGAGTGAAGCGTTCCTTATTTCATGAAACAATATTTTTTTCATTTTCCAGATATAGAAATTTTAACATCGGATCTTCCAACCCTATTAGGAGTAACAACAGGTATCGCCGTACTGGCCGGCCTAATATGTATGGTGTTACATTTATTTAGCAAAACAAAATATCCTCGGCATCGTAATTTTGGTGATGCGAATTTAGCACCGCCGATTATGTATTCAACAGATACAGGTAAGTGTCTAGAATTTAAGCAATACGTTTGCCTATACAATACTAATACACACTCTAACATTAACGTGTTTGGATTAAAGAAACTATTCTTTTAATTAAAACTATAACGATGTAAATTACAAATCAAAAACAATTTTTTTTTTGTTATTTTATATCGCTACAGTACATTCAGCACGACCATCGTCACGTTCGAGTTTACGTTCAAGCGCATCGATTGGTTCATTTAATGGGGGCGGCGGTAGCGGTATAAATATAAGCGGTGGTGGCGGTAGTGGACTACGTCGTCCATCTAGTGCTCCCCTACATTCGGGTTCGTCATTAACCGGTTCAAAGGGTGTACTTGTCTCAACATCACGTACAGGTGCGGCTAGATCTGCCGCCATATTGCTCATTTCATGTCACATTTCTGCATTACAAAATAATAAACAAAAAACTAATTTTAATAGCAATGACAATTTTAATACAAATAGCAATAATATTTTTGTCGATGAAACGATGACAAAATATTTGCAGAAACAATTACATCAGCAAAAGCAATTATTGCACTTAGAATTACCGTCGTCGAGTAAACAAATTATTAAATTATTGGAAATAAATGGGAATTCAAAAAATTTATTTAGTAATAACAATAATAATAATATTAATAATATTAATACAAATAGTAATAATAATAATAATAATAATAAAGCTAATAGTTACAATAATAATTTATGTCACGATAGTAGCGATGCAAACGATTACGAGAGTAGCGATGACCAAAAATTATACGATACCAATAGTGAGGATGGGGAAAAAATTTTGAAAAATGAATATTTCGATGGATACGATTACTATAATTTTGGAAATATTGAAATGGGAGCATTACCTACGCCAGCCAGCGAAATGGCTAAAGTCGCGGTAAAATTGTTTGTTTAATCCAAAATAAAAAAAAAAAATTAATTACAAAATTCTAAATTTTAAGTTCTATAAATTCCAGAGAGACTATCCTATATAGCAACTCTCTCAAATTTTATTTTATATAAATACATGTTTTCTCTTAATTTTATGTTTAAATAAATTTATGTTGATTATTAATGTTATCACATCCATGCTATACTCGTATATACTCTATATACCTTTATAATACGACAAGTTAATACTGTGTAGGTTGATTTTTCTCCTGCCCGAAAAAATAGATTTTCCTCGATTCCATTATTCTTATTTTAATAAAACTGTCAATTATCACATTTAATTACGAAACAGTTTGACATTTTAAAAGTTTTGGTTTTTCCTACTTATATTATAAATACTTTAACGGGGACGTTTTGAGACAATATGGAAAGAGACTTTCTTAAAGAAAAATCAACTTTTATTATTGTTCTTGTTTTATGTGTTTGAATGATTTTGTTAAATTTTTATATATCTAACTAATAATCTAACTAAATCACATTCATTTCATGCCTTACGTATATATGTATATATAAATAGACCCACCAGGAAATCGAGCCAACAACAAAGGAAGCAACATCGTCTTCTTTTCCAATTAAGCCGTGCTCGCTCGATCTACATTGCTTGGGTTTGTTTTAAAATTTATCGATTTTATTGTAAATAGATTAGAAATAAAAATTTATAAAAGACAACAACATACAGACGACTTACCCAATTCTTTAAGGATACATATATTTTGTTAAATTAAATCATCCACAAGCCAAACTTTTTGAAGAATATCAAATGCACAGTGCATTATTTCCACGTTAGATATCTTATAAAATACAAAAGCTTAGTATAATTTTCGTTTTGGCTGCACTAAACTAACCTTTCGGCCCAAATAAAATTATCGAGTTATTTCAATAATGGAAAATTCTATTTAGATCATTAGTGTTGGTGATACTGGTCAGACCAACTTTTTGAATCATACCATTAAAAATTTAGGTTTAACTGAATTATTTCATTTTAACTGAAACACATTCGTTAATAAAATAATAAGTTAGTATCCAAGTGGATCTCACTATAATATGTGTCACCCTTACTCCAGCAACGAAGAACTCTAGTGTCATGAGAAGTCCTCTTTCCGTCATTATTACTGCTTCAGTCTTCTCTAGGTTCAGCTCCAGTCTATTTATGACAAGCTAGCAGCGAGCAGATTAAGCCGTAGCCGTATATGAAACTGGCCCGAAAACCATCCCGGAAAACGTGTTTAATAATATAGATGAGTTTAAACGACCTTAATATTTCGGTTCACAGAAGTTGACAGGCCCCATTGGAATATATGTCCTTTAGAAGTATTGACCATCAGTTGTTAGATTTGCTATCGGAATTATGCTCAATAGGGGAGGCTCCTTATCCCCATTGTAAGGTAGTGCCAACCCCTATGAACAGAGAAATTTATGGTGGCATTCAAAAGCAATTTATGGTGACATTAACCAGTCTAAAATAAATGAATATTAAATCAGCTGAGGTAGCCCCTTATTCTCATTGTAAAGTTATGGGTACAGGAAACCCTCCGAAAAACCTTGTTAAAGTTAGCCGAAAGTTGCCAGCCGAAAGATAATGCATATAGTATCTTGAGTATTTCAGCCGAAAGTTAAACTCTCTTTATACTCTCGCTCCTATCGATTTTTTAAATTCCTATAAACTGAAATAATTTCCCCTTCATCCAAATGATATAACCCGATCCTAAATTCTCCTAAATTCAAATTTGTGACTGATTTTTGCTGTATTCAAGACACTATCTGCATTATCTTTCGGCTGGAAGTTTGGAGTATCTCCAAAAACACGATTTCGTGTTCTTTAAAACCGAGTTGTTCGAGACTATTTTATTATTATTTATTTTTTTATTATCCCTGCTATCTGTTCTGCGGTATATTCAAGGCTCTCTTTGTTCTGTCATGGTTTTGCTTATTTCGTCCTTACTTTTACGCCAGTGTTAGCCAATTTGAGGACGTATGGTCAGCCTATACTGACATTTAAGATTGGTCGGCCCAAGAGTTTTGCACTCCGACAGAGGATCATAGTTGTGTTACATTTCACCACAGATGGTAATCTGTTGATGAAATGTCAGTTTTGCATCCTGCTTCTATCGGGATTTGAACCCGGTGCCTCCCGATCCTAAATGCCAAAGCTTTAACCACTGTGAATTGGTCGATAAGACATACGCAGCAGATCCAAAATCAAACTACGCACAACACATCAAAACAGAAAAATATAAATTCACAGACTTTGACCACAACCTAACAATATATGTATAAGAAGTTGGCCCGAAATATCCATCCCGAAAAGGTTTTTTTTTCATAAAGTATATGTTTTTGCTAAATCACATACAAATAATCCCATCCCGAAAATTTTATTGTTAAATTAAAGAAAAAAATTAACAGCCCGAGAAAATTATAAAATTTTATTACTGTTTGCAGTAAAAAAAAAAGCTGCACAATCTATTAATAAATTAAATCTATTTTAATGACCATCTAGAAAATCACTTTCTATCCATCACTTTCTATTAAATGAAAGAAATTATGATCAGTACCAAATTTCCTTGTGGCGAACACAGAGATGAGCCCCTGCCTCGGCATGTAAAGTAAGGTGTGTCAATGTGCATAGAACTTATACTCAGACGCCCGTTCGAAAATAACGAGGATTGATGTTGAATATTGATTATCACATACATATCGCATACATATAATGGTTAAAATCTATTTTTTAACCTTTTTGGTAACTTTTGTCACTTATAAAATTTAATTTACTTACTTTGGTAAAAACGCTTGTAAAAATTTCCTTTTTTGGCTTTATGTAATATTGTTAATGTATAAGAAGTTGGCCCAAAATTTCCATTATGCGAAATAAGCGAGAACTAAAATCATTAATCTTAACAAATTTTTAGTAATCAGAAATTTATGAATGCTAGAGATGAACTGACAATTTAGTTTATCCAGCTTATCGATAAGGATCTAGTGATTAATTTTATCAAAAGCCTTTGAAAAAATCGGTATATTCTGCATCTACTTGGTTTCCTATGTTCTAATTTACCATATAAATGTCCACAAAAAACTACATTAGTAACGGTAGACCTACCAGGGTAAAATCAGTGAAGCAACAAGAATTTCTGTACCATGGATTCGAAAAGTTTTGATATGGCAGAAAGAATAGCAATCCCGCGATAATTGCTGATATCACTTCTTTGCCAGATTTAAAAATCGAAAGAATGAAAGATAGTTTCGAGGAATTAGGAAAACCCCAGTACGTGTAGGCTCTTGTTAAAGATGAGAGTCAGTGGGTTGACTAAACTTTCGAAGAGAATTCTAAAAAGTCATTGGAGTAGGAAGCCCAACAACCTTCTTTTTACCATTTATGAAGTTCCAGAAATTCTTTGGATTAGAAGTCAGATCATCTTCTATTTGCAAAATGAAATTATTATAAAGAAATCAATTTAAAGTTTTGAACTCCTTATACGAGCTGTTGAAACTAGAATAAAACTTAATACCATGTAACTTAAATAAAGAATGGAACTTATTCCGGTTTTTTCAAGACGAAGCATTTGCTTATTGTACCACGGGTCACGAAACCGAGGTTTGTTTCTATTTGAAGGAACATACCTTTCAGTACCAGACTTGAGCAGCTCGTTGAACAATAAAATAGTATGGTTCATATATCATCACGTCCGAGAAAAGCCCAATTATAATCAACAAGAAATTTGTCTAAAGAAACGTAGTCAGCGTGTCTAAAATCTAAATGAAAAGAATAAAAAGAAGTACACGTAGTGTTGCAATTTTCTTGATAGATATAAATCGTGATTGGAGTATGATAATCGCTCGACCATCCAGTAAAATCTTCACAAGAAGAAAGCTCCAAATACATAATACCACTAAATCGTGAAATTTACCTAGACTATGGCTTATCCGGTTCAACTGCATCATTGCTTTTTGCTCAGAAGAGTAGTAATCACTAGTTCTTCATTAACACGAGCGAACGGCGTAACAGCAGAACCGATGAAATAAATGATTCCATTATAGTATTCCAAAGTAGATCCGCGCAGGGAACATATACCGCAACCACGATATGACCCAGCAACATTAATCCGGACAGCAATTACATCATAAATTGGATGACAAGCAATGAGCTAATTTGAAATAGAACTCTTAACAGCAATCAACAACCTCAGAGGTGTTGTGATACTACATCGAAGTAAAAATAATTTGTCCGGAGCTTTTGGGCCAAAACATCCCCATAGAATCTGCATTACTTAAATTTTGGAAGAGTTTACTGCTACAGCCGGTACATCTGTTAGCTAGAGCCAAAATATCATCCTCAGTTGTTTGAGTATCAAATTTGGGTAAATGAAGCCACAATTTCGGTGCAACGGTTTTAATATGAAAATCTGGTAAAGTATTACTACCACAAATATTAAAATTACGTATATTCTGTTGGCTACTTCGTAATGCTGACACCAATTTTTTGTTAACAGTTGGACAGCACAGTATATCATTGTTGTCAGTATTTGCAGACTGCAAGGAAATGAATGAGTATTGGTGTACTTAATATTGATCGTTGAGCATATACAGTTATATCTGTCAACCACTGTGAACGAAGACATTTATGGTGGCATATGACAATAATTTCGATACCTATTCTAACGCATAGTAAAAATGCTGAGGAAGCAATTTATCCAACCGGTGTGAATGAAGTATTTAACGTTAGTAAAAAGTTTTTATCTTTTTTCCATTACTTTTTTGTTTTTTTTTTATATTTTTCATTCTTTATATTTTTTTAAAATTTGTTTCTGCTATTATTATTTGCTTTTGGTTTTTGATTTCTTTTTATTTTCTGGTTTTTTTTTGTTTTTTTTTATTTTTTTTTTAATTTTTAATTTAAATTTTATTTCTGCTTTTTTTTATTTTATTTTTATTTTTTTAATTGGTCATTTTAATGAAAGGTTTTTTTTAAAGAAATCTTTATTCCTGAATAATATTACAATCCCATCGGTTCATTCCAGCTGTGCCAGTCCTTTGATTTAAGCGGTACAGGGAACCACTAATTCAACCTGCTTTGTATTTTTTAGGCACTTTGGTCCATTGGTGCGATCCAGCAGATTACGCAGCTCCTCGTTGTTATCCTGCTGCAGTCGCAGTACTTGACTCCTTGCAAATTTTTGTATTTCGACGCTGACGTATTGCATGTTTAAGTTTTGATAGAGATTATCATTTCTAATGTAGCCAAGGAGCATTCATAATGCTACGTAGTACTTTGTTTTGAAATGTTTGAATGATCTTCACTATAGTTTTTCTTGCGCAGCCCAAAGCTGAATACCATACGGCCAGATAAGTTTTAGGATTTGTTTATATAACAGCAGTTTGCTGTGCGTTGTCAGTTCGGAGTTTCTTCCAATAAGCCAGTACATTTTTCTGAATTTTAAATTCAGTTCTTGCCTTTTCTTTATAACATGCGCTTTCCACCTGAGTTTTGAGTCTAACCTCATGCCGAGATACTTAGCATTATCGGAATATGGAATATGCACAAAAAGTGTAGCTGCAAAGGAGAAAAGTTTGGAATTCGAAATATGTGGTTTAATTAAACTTATTAAAATTAAACAAAAAATATTGAGAATCACAGTACTACAAAAATAAGTTTATTTACCTTCTTTATAAAAAAAAACAATTTAAAAACTTTTTAATTCCGAAAATTATAGGAACCATAACTACCGAGTGTAGAATTTAGTGTTCTCCACTTGTGATGGTGTCTGGAGTTTGTAAAAAGAAAAATCAAGACAAGTTGCATGTTCTGATTGTCGATATGACTCTATAAGTGGAATTGTCTTTGGCCAAATTCTATTAATTCAAAAAATCTTCGGAATCATGAGTGCCGAGTATGGAATTTAGGGTTCTATACTGAGGACAATGTCTAGAATTAGTAGAAAAAACTCTAAAGAAACCTGCATGTTGTGATTAGCGATGTGGTCTTATACACGTGAAAGCTTCTTTGGGGCCAAATTCATTTAATTCTTTAATAAATCCAAAAATCATCGGAGAAATGAGTGCCGAGTGTGGAATTTACTGTTCTCAGTTTGGTTTGGAGTCTGAAAATTGTACAAAAAATTGCGGGTTCGATTCCCGGTGGTGACATGGAAATAATTTCACGGCGGGTTTAGGAATATTATGAATTAATCACTCATTATCCGAAATGAAAATATGATTATGAAACCTCATTTGAGGCGGCCAAATCCTTTGATGGGATATAGTGCCAAAGAGAGAGAGAGAGAGAGATTGGCAATATGGCCCTACACGTGGAAGCGTCTTTGGCCTGATTCACTTAATTCCATAATATTTAAAAAATCATCGGAGCAATGAGTGCCGAGTGTAGAATCTAAGTAATTAAGTGAATTTTGCGAAAGACGCTTGCACTTGTAGGGCAATATCACCAACCACACACAACAAGCAAAGTGTCTTGAAATTTTTTTTACAAACTCCAGACACCATCACAAATGAAGAACACTAAATTCCACACTCGGTACTTATGGTTCCGAAGATTATCTGAATTAGAGACTTGAATTTTTTTTATAAAAAACATAAATAAACTAAGTTTTGGAGTACTGAGATTTTTTGTTTATTTTTAATAATTTTAATTAAACCACGTATTTCGAATTCTAAAATTTTTTTGCAGCTTAACTTTATGATGATTTGTGTATCTACAATTTTGAGTCTACACTTTTCGTTAAAACGTTGATTTAAGTCCCGCGTTGGACTGTGGCTAATCAACGAAACTATCACGCAACGTGGTTGCATGAAAACATAATAAACTAGTTTTGTAGAAGAAACGAAACGAAAACGATCGGATGAATTGATTCAATTCAAGTGCCTTTCGTTTCGGCTCTTGCGGTAATTCACAATAAATGTATTTTTGTATCGTACTTTCCTTAAATTGTGAATATTTTTTATCGGTTTTGTTTATTTTGCTTGAGACGTCAAAACAATAAATTTTCAACTGGAAAATATCAATGGAATCCCATAACGAAAAATAAGAAAAATTATAAAGGAAATCTGATTTGGGATTTCAATGATCATATGCTGATATACGATTTCAATAATGGAAATTTGTGCTATATTTTCCAATTAGAATAATATTTGATTGGAGATTTCCCATTTTATGAAAGATTAGTTTAAAACTATGCCAGTTTTCAATGCTCACTATTTTTAAATTCTTTACAAATTTTCTCCATTTTACAAAGAAACAATTTTTCTTTCGTTTACAGCAATCAAACTAAAAGACCGAAACGCCAAAACTTTACCGATTCGTCTTATTACCAGCGTCATTTTGTCTTTCGTTTCGTTTCCGTTTCAGTCCGTTGAGTTTTCGGTTATTTAACTAGCCCATTAGTAACGTCTAGCAACAAGTGCTCAAGTAATTTCTCGACAGTGTATTGGAGGAGGAGGGAGGAGTCTCTCCTCTTTTCAAAGCCCTGTTAAACACGTCCATATTTCTTTATGGATTAACTTGTGCTGCAATTCTAAGGGCTTCGTATAGGGAATACCATCGAAACCTCTAAAAACAATATCCTCAATTTCAAGCACTGTGACTTCTACTACACGTGGAACCACGTGTCTAAATTGTTTCATAACGATGAATGCCTATAATTCCCATGGGGATTCTCGTCAATCCTAGAACAGAGGTTATTTTTCCAGCTAGCGGCTTAAGAGCACCTAATTACCTTCTTTAGAGTAATTTTAGCTTCCCCAATCACAGCATTCCACAAAATGTATGTCTCTTCTTCTCTTATTACCACGGAGCTGCAATACTTTCTTGTATGCATTACTCACTTTTTCTGTAAATTCCCCTGATATTGTAGCGTTAGTTGATATTTTATTCGGATGATTTGGCGATCGGATACGTCCAATTTCTGGACTACCAACTCTCCAACCACTAAGCTCTAGAGGAGCATCTCCTCTATTAAAGCAGAAAGTATTACTTGAATAGCCCATTCATCTACTTACTGCCCCCTTTGGTCTAATATCGCCATCATTTAGGTGGGTTAACATCATCACTGTTTGTGACGATCTAAAAATCCTGACGGGTTCAATTCGCTGATTGTTTACGATGAACCCTACGGTCTTAGTCGATACCATTTGTCACCCTCTTTACATTCTCCTTTCTTGAGGCCGACCTTTCCACAACTGTAACATTCGGCGCTACGGTTAGGGTCGTTGCAGTTTCTGAGTGTGTGTTCTTCTTCGCCGCATATGTAGCAACGAGGGTGAATAGCACGCAGTCGTACTCTGCATAAAATCCATCCTATTCGGATTTGATCCTTCATGGCAGAATGCGTTAAACGGACTGATGCGATTTTTTTTTTGTCTAGCACATCCGACGATCGCATAGGCACCCTGCATCACCTGGGTGTCGCTCTCAACGCAATAAATGTGTAAATGTGATTAAAATCTCCTATCCAGGAATCACCATTACTCTGACATAATTATTGTTCTGGATCTCCACTTTCAATACAGTAGCCCAGCTTAATCTTTTTCAAAGCATCCACTTTGACTCCTAATTCATTGATGTTGCCCCCTGTGTTGAATGTGTCGTGAAACCCTGATCGGTTTCGCTTAGGACGCCCCCTCGGTGTTTATAGCATATTTATCTTTTTTCAGAGGTTATTGCTTCTGTTGATGTCTTCCTGTGCCGGTGCATAGGGTTATATTCATGTTGGTATCTGCAAGCTTAGTGATATTCGAAAAAGTTGCTGTGGCACTTATTCCCAGTCATTGGTTTCAACCACATTGCAGTCAATCTCCAGGTTGATGTAACTGTTGTTTGAGCAAGCTGCCAATACTATAGCGCTTTCAATTCTGGCTATTTCTCCTGGCTTCAGCTGTTTAGTCTCTAGTAAGCCTTGGAGTCGTGGCACTCCTCCTTCTAGTCTACAAAAGACTGGCTTTCTGATGCATGTTTTCCCGAAGCGTAACTTCTGTTATGGAATTGCCTGTCCCTGTGCTAAGGCGGCTTATGCTATTAAGCTGAAACGGCTCTTGTGGTCAACTGTTTTCCGCCAGAGTTACCATGTCCTGTGATGTCATGCCTGGATAAATTTTACTTCAAATTTTCTTTGCTAGCGGCCCGATGTTAGTTCCTCTCGTTCCCGTTGTTTATTATCGAGCTGCTCGGACATGCTTCCAAAAATATGTTTGCTGTTAGATAGCCCGGGGATTTTTTTTTGTTATGTATTTATTATTCATTGCAATCTGTTCTGAGCCGAAGCACTCCCTACACTTTTGTAGCCCACAGCTTTTTGTGTGTACGGGCTATAATAATTTAAATGGATTAGAGTGTCTACTTTTGGTAGTGGCTCCTATTTATTGCGGTAAATCTAGGATGGATTATTAATCGGAAGTGATGATCTACTTTCATTTAATATGTTTGTCAATATTTCGAGTTTCGTCAGGGGAGCCCAGCCCTTTCGATTTGTACAAGCATAACTTATTTGAATAAGGTGGAGTGTCCACTATTTGATGGTTGGTAGTGGCAGTAACTCTAGGTTGCACTGTTAATTGGGTGTGTATGATCGGCTTTCATTTAATATATTTGATAAAATTTCAGATTTTCTCAAGGAAGCCCAAATCTTTTTATATGTATAATAATTTGAATAAGCTTTGGTGTAGAGGAGTAGTGGCTATACGAATCTCGGTCCTCCGAGCAGAACTTTTAGCTTAGGTGTTGGTGAAGCATCATTTTTTTCTTCAAATGTGGCCGTTTTTCGTCAATTTCTGCCTTCAGAATATCAAGCAATGATGCGTAGAATGTTTCTGCAATGGTTTGTTGTGTTATAAAACAGTCGTGATCACTTCCCCAGGCTAAGGAAAAAGGAACAGCCTTTGCTGTTTTTTGGAGCCGATTCCCCCTTGGTAGTCCACAGTTTTGGCTGTATTTTTGATTCTAGCGTGTAACAGTGTATCTAAGATTCATCAACAGTAAGAAGCCAGCGCCAAAACTCTGATATATTTCGTTAAAATCTTTTTCCAAAAAGTGGCAAACGGACTACAAATCATTTCGTGAACTTGAGCGATGTTATCGTTTGTGGTTGCAGATTTTGGACGTGCCGAACGTTCATCGTCCAACGACAGCTCGATACCCGACTTACCACAAACTCCTACCGGGGAGGACCCCTCTTTATTGACGAGTGCTGCCATCATCATGTTGAGGTCGGAAATGTTTCATACAACCTTGGGTGTGTGATCGGTTTTCATAAATAATATTTTCGTTAACGCCATCAATTTTGTCAGGGGTGCGCAATCATATTTATATGTGTTGATTTTATTATTTAATCTTAGTATTTTACTCCACACTTGTTTTTATTTCGCAAAAATTAAATTTTTTATTATTTTAGAAAAAAAAAATGTCCAAAAAGTTTAAAAAATCACTCGATTGATTTTGACTTCTTAGATTAGATATAGTAGGAAAAGTCAAAAAAAGAAATAAAAGAAGAAGAGACAAAAAATAGGCAATAAAACATTTAGCTATTGATCGTCCAAACCATCTGTTATTTATACGGATTTTTTTTTAAATAAATAAAAGGGATAGCATTAGGTAAGCGATTAGTGATCGGCTGAGTAACGAAACTCAAGGTGTATTGAAGTACAGCCGATGACTAATCGCTTACCTGCTATCCCCATTATTTATTTATTTTTAAAAATCCGTATAAACAACAGATGGTTGGGACGATCAATAGATTAATTTTTATTTTCTATTTCTTGTCTGAATCTCCCCTTCTTTTATTCCGTTTTTGCCTTTTCCTACTATTTATAACTAAATTTTTAATAGCTATTCCTGATGATGACCTAACAAGTCGAAATCGATCCAGTGATTTTTTAAACTTTTTGGACCAATTTTTTAACTAAACTATTCAAAAATTAAATTTTTGCGAAATAGAAAACAAGTCTTTAATAAAATATGGTTATTAAGTGTATAATTAGTATGTTAAATATAGATTATTTTCATACACTTTTAATAATATTTTTTGTGTACGTTACACTTTTTTGTTAATTTGTGTAGCTACACTTTCAATTAACGTTAGAAACGTCACACTGATTGCGGTGGTTAATTGTTGTGTTCGAATCACACGAGGAGTAAATTGTAGGAAAAGTTTTTTTTTCGCAATTACGATCGGAAATTTAAAAAAGATAACTTTGACAATCTGGTAGATCTTAGCATCGACGCATCTTCCAGGTCAGTGTATAAACTAGCAAACGTTTCATATGGCACCTATTTATATTGACAGATTTGGTCTCTACAATTCAATTCAATTCTGAGTTTGGAACAGGCTACCTTATTATTATCCAGCTAAAGCTGCATTGTTCCGCATTATGCTATAAATGATTCTATTTGACAACATTATCGTCGAAATAGAATAAGTCTCGCATTACCTATTTATGAAATAGCATAAACTGTTTGATTATTTAGTTACATAGTAGGAGTATATAGCCCGTGTATAGCATAGATAAAAATCAGTATAATAATGTATGTTATATATACAGCAGACATTTAATGAATGTGATTTAACAATTTATATAAAAAAAAAAATAAAATAAAAAATTATTTATATCAAACAACACAAACATATGTATGTACATAGCTACCGACATTTTTATTTTTTGATATACATAACGAATAACGATATACCGTTACCGATAAACTACTGTAGCATATAGGCATAACGAGACACATGAGTAATTCTGAATTATTATTTATGATTTGTTAACATGTGATAAATAAATTCTGTATACGTCCTTTGTATTTACTACTATATGTTATATACTAACTTCTAACTGTACTCTAAACTAAACGAACAACATAAACTATGTATTAAATATAATTTTTTATGTGTAAACATAATTTTATGTTTTTGCATATTGAAGGTTTTAAACGTTTAATGTTTATTTAAAAATTGTACTCTGATGTTGTTTTATTTTTTTATAATTTTTGGTGTGAAACATATTTATGTTTTAAATGTTTCTTATTTATCTAACCGATAATATTTTTTTTATTTCATTACATATCCAACAATTTGTGTATACTAATAAATGTATAGTGGACACGTAATGTTATTATCTTCTATATACAGATTATGTTTTTCATGATACATGTTTGAGTTAATGTTTGTGATTTTTATGTTGTTAATTGGATAAAATATTTTTTGTTTGCGATTTAAATGCATTTGATTGATTGGTTGATGAATAATATTGTACCAATCAATCAATATCTGAACATTATTTCATACGATATTTATTTATGTATAGTGAGATATGCAACGGGTGAATCTGGATATAGCAAAAGTTAATCAATTTAAAAATTACAGCTTAACAAGTCCCATAGGTACAAAATACAACACGCCATACAAAAATTACACCAGATCAAAAAATAAAAGTTTTTGAAATACTGGCAGGCATATAAAGAATTAAAGATTATACGACCAGTTTGATATCAAATTCGGATGATAAAAATTAAATTAAATATAAGTATTAGTACATAATTATCGATTACAGCCTTATTCCTGGGACAAATATTTTAAAACGATTCCCCGAGATGAAAATCATGATATGTTCATTCCTGTTTCTTATCAATATTAGCATGTTTTGGGGGTTTCTGTACAATATTTGGGATTGTTTTTCGGTAATATTTCATATAACTAATGTCACATAAAAATGACCCTATCCTGTCCTTTCCTCTAGACAACGCCATACATCTCTGGGAAGTTAGCGCGAAAAATTATCTCGAAAAACCATTATAGTTAAATATGGCAAGACTATTATATATTTCCAGAATATTTTAATACTATCCTGATAGTCAAGTATATATAATTAATATTGCCGCATATAAAACAAATATATCACGTGATTAGCTATAATGTATAGTAAATTATTATATAGTTTTGTAATATTATATTAGTATCATGAAATTTTCAATTAAAATTATATGTACATTATAACATTTCGCGACAAATTTTTATATCACCTCGAAAAAAATTACACTAAAATAATTTACATCGATATAATCATAATTTATAAAATATTAGAAAAAAAAACAATTCTCTGAACTAAAAAACTAGAACTATTTTATTGTTGTAAAATGGTGAAAAGATATTACAAGTTTAACTGTAGATATAGCTGTGTGAAGTCGTAGTAGATTTTAATTAACAGAGCAAGGTTCGTATGGAATTTGAAGAGGAAGGATCCACCTTTCAAACGCCAAAATTGTGATTCAAATCTATGAGTCAAATTTTAGATATAGCCGTGTGAAGTCGTAACAGATATTATTTAACAGAGTAAGGTTGGTATGGAATTTGCAGAGGAAGGATCCACCTCTCAAATGCCAAAATTGTGAATCGAGTCTATACAAGATACTGTTAAAGTAAGCCGACTCGCTGCAGCCAAAAGTGTCGATAATTCAGATTTGGTTGCGACAATTAAAATACGGCAGCAGAAAAATGTCGATAATGCAGATTCGGTTTGCGGCGATTAAAATATCAGCCGAAAATGTCGATAATGTAGAGTTGGCTCTAACAACAGGATTGTATCATCCTAAAATGTCTGTAATGCAGATACAAAGCAATTTACCAGAATCATATACGTATCCGCCGAAAAATGTCGATAAAGCAGATAAATAATTTGGGTGTTAAACAGTAATTTCATTTTAAGTCAAAAATGTTTATTTCTATTCATTAACGTATATTACTCAAAATTAAACTTTTTTATTAAATGCATTAAAACTATAATAAAATACAATTTTATTACTGAGGAAACTAGATGGCACATATCAAGAAAAACTACAAAAATTTCAGGTCAATTCCCATGTGAAGAGCCCGGGAAAAGTTCAATTGAATATATCACACACACACACACACACACACAAAATTTGAAAATTTCTAAAAACTGACCGTTTAAAGTCTCATGGCTGGAAATAGATTCAAATGAAAGGTCTTATTGATGATCACACCTGGAAAAAATTTCAGGTCGATTTCTATGTTGGAAGTCCGTAAAAACTCGATTGAATATATCGCACACACAAAATTTGAAAATTTCTATAAATTGACCGTTTAAAGTGTCATGGCTGGAAATAGATCCAAATGAAAGGTGTAAGCAGGTGTGAGCACCAACAATACCTTTCATTTGAATCTATTTCCAGCCATGACACATTAAACGGTCAAATCTTAGAAATATTCATATTTTGATAGAAGTTTTCGAATTTTGTGTGTGCGGTAAATTCAAACCAGTTTTCCCGGACTTCCAACATAGAAATCGACCTGACGTTTTAAAATGATATTTAATAGATGAAGTGCCTTTTAAAATATTATCCAAATTTGTAACTTTAGATGCATTTCACGCGTTACCTCCCCAAACATCTAATATGGCAGTTAGAGAAATTTTTTTTGGTATATTAGTTTTAATTGTTTCGAATGAAAATTTCTTATTTTAAATTTTTTAGTTGGTTTTCATAAATTCCGGCATAAAATTCGAATCTGCATTATCAACATTTTTCGGCTGGGATGTCACCGACAAAAATCGGCTGTCATTTTCGTGTGATTAGTTTGAATCTACATTATCGATATTTTTCGGCTGGAGTCGCCTAACTTTAATAGAGTCTATGCAAGGCCGTGCTGAAATATTTTAGCGCCTGGAGCAATTGAGTGAAAAATGTATACTACGATACTTCTAAAATCACACTGGGTTAAATACATGTATAAATCATTTATTAAATAAAATTAAATCGGTAAAACAACTTTTTGAATTTAATGTTTATTTAAAATCCACTTTACAAACTTTAAGCTCGGCGAAATCTTGAACAAATTCATTATAATCTAATGATGAACAAATATTGTCTTCTATTGACATCATTGCTTTAATCCTACTAAAAGTTCCTGTCCTGTTGACGACCTTAAATAATTTTTAAAAAATTTTAGTTTGGAGAAACTCCGTTCTCCAGTAGCCACTCCTACTGGCAATGTTAGCATGATTCGCACTGCAATGGATAAATTACGGAAAACTATTATAATTTGGGTTTGATATAAGTGGTTTAGAACTTGTTTAGGTTCCATTTGAGATGGCATTATTTTTTCACATAGTTCCATCAGTTAATACTGTTTCTAAATCTTTTACTTTTTAAATCAAATATATTGTAAAGAAATGTACATGTTGTAGTTTGCGATTTCATTTGACCAAATCTGTCTGAAATTGGGTTACCGGCTGTGTTGAGAATGAAATTAAAGACATTAATTTTGAAATTATCTTGTGGGTCTAAGAATGGTTGATCTTCGGATTCATAATCAAACCTCCTTTTTTTCTAGGGCGAACAGTTGAAATTGCAGGAAACTGACATTCAATTTCAATGGTTTCATCAATTACTTTGGCTTCTTCGATTACTTTCAGGAAACGTGAATCAGTTTGGTAACTTCTTAAAACATCAAGCAGCCCTTCCAACGCGCAAAATCACGCTAACATATTCAATTTTGGATTTTGCATTTATTTCGAAACACTGTTGACTTTCGATAGTATATCGTACCACAAAACGAGGCCACAAATAAATTTAAATGAAGAAATGCTTTTGGCTAAGGATCCTGCTTCACATTTTGTGTGGCTCTCCTTAAATTTGTTGCATGATACTAAAAGTATTTGCTACTTCTCCTGAATTAGAAGCTGGATCATTGATAACTAAATTAAGAGAATGGCAGCCGCATGGTATAAATACAGCACCTGTAAGGTGCGGTTTTGTACTCCTGCACGTTTACCCTTCATATTGGCACCATTATCCATAACCTTGTCCCCTTAAGTTTATGACATCAATTTTGCTCTCACGTAATTCATCAAGAATTATTTTTGTTAACGCTTCTTCGGATCTGTTAGTCACGGGAATTTTTATTATTTTTGTTTTGGCATTGCCATAGCACCGCACGGCCCTGAGTCTATGAGTCAAATTTTAGATATAGCCCTGTGAAGTCATAGTAAATATTAGTTAACAGTGCTAGGTTGGTATGGAATTTGTAGAGGAATTTCTACTACGACTTCACACGGGTCAATAATTGATTAACTTACTAAGAACAAGAATGCTTGATTTTAGTAAATTGTTTGTTATTAAATTAATTTTTCGTAGTATAAATTTCTGCGCTACAAAATTTTTTTTGGTTTCAGGATGGTACGAACACCTGTCGCTATTTATTTACTGAAATTTTCGGGATAACAAAAAACAAAATGTCATGATAGTAAAAAAAATTCGGGATGACACTGAAAAATGTCGTGATTTCGTTTTATAGTGTTGCCATCGCATTTCCTCGGGATATTTTTCGGGCTAACTTCACAGTCATCCGGGCATACGAATTTTGTTCGAAAACTGTGACTTGAGAGTCGAGTGTTTTATGTTGTTTGAATAGCACACTAGATGTAAATTTAATTAACAATCCGTCTTATAACGGGTGATTTTTTAAGAGCTTGAGAACTTTTTTTTAAAAAAAAACGCATAAAATTTGCAAAATCTCATCGGTTCTTTATTTGAAACGTTAGATTGGTCCATGACATTTACTTTTTGAAGATAATTTCATTTAAATGTTGACCGCGGCTGCGTCTTAGGTGGTCCATTCGGAAAGTCCAATTTTGGGCAACTTTTTCGAGCATTTCGGCCGGAATAGCCCGAATTTCTTCGGAAATGTTGTCTTCCAAAACTGGAATAGTTGCTGGCTTATTTCTGTAGACTTTAGACTTGACGTAGCCCCACAAAAAATAGTCTAAAGGCGTCAAATCGCGTGATCTTGGTGGCCAACTTACCGGGCCATCTTTGAAAAAATACGGTCCAATGATTCCACCAGCGTACAAACCACACCAAACAGTGCATTTTTCGGGATGCATGGGCAGTTCTTGAACGGCTTCTGGTTGCTCTTCACTCCAAATGCGGCAATTTTGCTTATTTACGTAGCCATTCAACCAGAAATGAGCCTCATCGCTGAACAAAATTTGTCGATAAAAAAGCGGATTTTCTGCCAACTTTTCTAGGGCCCATTCACTGGGAGTAAGTCTATTCATTATGAAATGTCAAAGCATACTGAGCATCTTTCTCTTTGACACCTTGTCTGAAATCCCGCGTGATCTGTCAAATACTAATGCATGAAAATCCTAACCACAAAAAAATCACCCGTTACAAGTGTAAATAGAAAAAACTGGGATGAGATGAAATAGTATTGTTTGAGGATTTTTTTTTTCTGGGATGAAAAACTGGCCTAACTTCACATGCTTTTAATGATGCTCACACCTGGGAAAAGTGTCAGGTCAATTTTCATGTTTAGAGCCTGGGAGTTCTTGGTTGAATAAGACATATAAAATGGTCGCGTCACGGACATGGTCCTAACATGTCACTTTAGATGCATTTTACATGTTACCTTGGTACAGCACTTCAAAATGTGGTTTGTTGTATTAGTTCTAGTAGTTTAGTTTCATATAAAATTTTTATTTTAATAGTTTTAGTTGATTTTAAGAAGTAACAAAAAAATAATTTTCCGTAGTCTTAGTTATATTTAATCTGCATTATCGGCATTTTCGGCTGGGTATTTCTGCGGATTTCTTAACCACTTTATATGTTTTATTGAAACGAATTTTCCCAGACTCCCAAAATGATAATTGGCCTGATTTTTTTTTTCCGAGGGGTGAGCATCATTAAGACCTTTCATTTGAATCTAATTCCAGCCATGACACGTTAAACGGTCAATTTTTAGACATTTTCAAATTTTGTGTGTACGGTATATTTAATCGAGGTATCCCGGACTCCTAACATGAAAATTGACCTGAGTGTCGATTTTGTACCAAAAATAACAGCGCGAGGTGAGCAAACCAGAAAAACATACTAGTGGTTATTTTATTAATATTGGTTTGCTTGACGCGCATCCGTCATTTTGTTTATATATTTTTTAATTGATGTGACAAATGCAATTTCGTGTTGTTCAAATATTTGAAAATGAAAAATCAAAATCACTTAGCAAACAGTCGGTTCCACTACCCAAAAGCAAGCGAATAGAACAGGTGAGGTAGACGTCAGCATCATAAGTATTCAACCGGTTCAACTGGAACTTTTTGTTTTGGTCTAATTGCCTTTGTAAAATTGACGAACAGAATGAGCGAAAAACTACAATAAAAATTGTATATTATACACTGTATACGTACACAAAATTATTGTACACCTTGCCAGCTCGCACTGTTATTTTTGGTACAAAATCGACACTCTGAAATTTTTGAAGTTTTGCTTGATATATTTTATTGAGTTTTCTTAGTAAATAAGATAGTTCTGTTTTCTTTTTAAAGCATTTAATAAGAAGGTTTAATTTTGAATAATATACCTTATTGACCCGAAATAAACATTTTTGATTCAAAAGGAACTTACTGTTTAACACCAAAATTGTTTATCTGCTCGTAATGCCCCGAGCTCAGTCTTCAGAGGTAATGTTTGTCGTTGATTTACCTTTTTTAAGCATTCAAATAAACCAAAGTATGTTAACGAAAAACAATTAACAAAGCATCTTATCTGACCTCGACTCAGACCCCCAATGATCCATCCGCCTATGTCACTCGCTTTAACGTTCCATGTGAAATGAACAAAAATTGAACCCGTTTATGATGACCACTACTATCATCCGATGTCAGCCAAATGTTATGAATGACAAACAATGATCATTTACTGGGTATGTTCGCTTCCTATTTGTTTTTAATCATCCATCCATTGAAACTTTACAAAATTTAAATTTGAAGCATTTGAAGACTCATTTTGCATTTATTGCTTTTGGATATATATATTGCAAACCTTCCCGTTGCCTCCACCTCTGCATTTGAATGCGGTAAAGTAAATATAAGCGTGGCAGCTATAAATAAATTAGGAAATACGTATTCTCCATTCATTGCTATACTTTCAAAATATTTGAGCATTTTCTTTACGGTATTAAAAAATACTAAGAAGTAATTTTCATAAAAATAAAATTAAAACACGAGAAAAGACATTTGACTCAAAAATTCCCACAAAAATTTTTACTGGTTTCACTTTCGAAATTAAAAAAATTCTTTGATAATTTAAATAAAGAATTTGTTGTGGCTGCAGATCGCCGGAATTTCCGATTTTCAAAAGGGGGGTCCATTCATTACTTCAAATTCGATAATGAATTTTATTTAACACCCGTAATAACATTCCACAAATATTTATGGTGTTAAATTAATTTGCTATTTACCAACGATAAATATCTTTGCATGTCGCCTTTATATTGCATGTACAAATATATTAAATCGTTGAATTTGAACTTTACAAAACAAAATGTTGCCCAATTTATTATGCCAAACCATCAAATGTAATTAATGTCTAAATTTTCTACTCCAAAATGTTAATAGACCGTACATAGTTACGTTATGCCTACATAGTCTAAGTTATTTAGGAATAATCCTAAGAATTTAATCGAATTCTTCTAAAAACCTATAAATTGTGAACATTTCTAATTAATATTTGTATTTATAAGACTTTAACGGATGTGAAACGATACATGATAAATACATTTTGACGTATAACGTAATGGAGGAGTTTACATATCAAAAAACAAAATATTAAATGTCGACAAAGTTACATATATCCGCTCCCTCATCATATTGCCGCAATGATGATGAGTGCGAAGGTTGTATATGCACGAAATGAGATTCGTAATTTTTTTTTTTCCTAAATATTAAATTTGGAAAACATTTACATTTCATACATAATGTTGACATACTTTATGTTTGCATACCATACAGCATACACATATCAAAGTTCATGTAATTTTGTATCGCTCAGGGTGGATGGTTTTGTGTTTTGCCATAATTTGTTTTATGAGAAACTGATATAGAACACAATACGTAATAACGTGGTGGAAATTTTAGGCATTTTATAAAAATGATGTCGGTTAATTTTAATTAAAAATACCAACACTTCGCGGAATTCTACGTTACACATATTTACGTCAATAGAAGAACTGATAGAATATTTTACGCGAATCGCTTATTTCAGTTTCATGAAATAAAAATAAATATAAAACAAGAACGAGGAGATTTCTTGTCATCAGGCTGCAGTGACCAAACTACAAAAATATTGAAAATACTTTGATCTAATATATACAAAGTAGCATAATGGAACTAGGCCATTTCTTTAAAACCCCATTTGGCTTGTTTAATTATAGGGAATGAAACTTAGCCATTTCTCAATCAATACTTATCAAATTTGAAATAGTTTGAAGAGCTTTATTGAAATTGGAACATGCTTTTTGGATTAAATTCTAGAGTTTAGCCATGCTAAATGGAACCAATATTTACGTCAATATTAGAATTGATAGAATATTTTACGCGAATTGCTTATTTCAGTTTCATGAAATACAAATACATACAAAATATGAACGAGGAGGTTTCTTGTCATCAGACTGCAGTGGCCAAACTATAAAAATATTAAAAATACTTTGAACTTACATATACAAAGTATAATCACAGTGTATTAGCGAATTATTATGGTAAATCATGGTAAATTAGAATTTTAGCATGAAAGGTTGAAGAAATTTTGGATTTTGATTGAAATAAATGGAACTAGGTTATTTCAGATCCCGTTTGGCTTTTGAAGCACTCTGCTATAGGGAATCAAACTTAGCCCTTTCTCATCCGATAATTGTTAAATTTGAAAGAATTTGTAGAGCTTTAGTGAAATTTGAATACTATTAAAGTTAGCCGAAAGTTTCCAGCCGAAAGATCAAAAAAATCGATAATGCAGATATTGTCGTCGCTTTCTCAGCCTAAAGTATATAAATAACCTGGTTAAAGTTAGCCGGAAGATAATGCAGATAGTGTCTTGACTATTTTTAAACTCTCTTTATACTCTCGCTCCTATCGATTTTTAATTCCTATAAACTGAAATAATTTCTCCTTCACCCGAATGATGTAATTCGATTCTAAATTCTCCTAAATTTGAGTTCATGACGGATTTTTGGTGTATTCAAGACACTATCTGCATTATCTTTCTGCTGGAAACTTTCGGCTAACTTTAACTGTATATATAAATACGTCACCGTTGATCAACATTATTCAGCCGAAAGTTATCACCCGAATAATTCTTTCAACAATACATCAAACAGAAACCATTGTGAAGGTTTTAGTATGCGAAGGTTGTTGTAAAACCTAATTCTATTTAAACTTGAGAAAAACAAATGTTTACATTAACCTTGCTCCAAATGAACATAAAGTAAGATGGGGATGCCACTATGGCCATTTGATATATCAAAATTGTTCGTCAACTTAGGCCTAATTATGTAGAAATTCTGAAGGGGATAAAGAGGTGTAATTTATCAAAATTCCGCTAATTCAATATATCGAAAATGCATTGAATGGTCTGTCGTTCTAGGTTTGCATACCTGGTCATTGATGCCACTATGGTCACTTGATAGGTCATCATGCTTTTCAACTTCGGCCTATAACTGTGGAGAAATATTGAATTAGCAAAGTTGCCCCCCCCCCCCCCGTATGCGAAATGAAATTAACCGGTAATGAAACAAGTTAACGAAATTTTGATGGGGATAGGGGGTTCAATTTGACAAAATTTCCATAGTTTAATTTCTGAAAAATTGGTTGAATGCCCCGGCGCTCTTGTTTAACCTTAATTCGCATTGATGCTACTATGGCCATTTGATAGGCCCTAATGCCTGCTAACAACAGTACAATTTTGAGATATTCTGAAGGGGATACAGGGGTGTAATTTGACAAGATTTAAATAGTTCAAATACTGAAAAATTCATTGAATGGCCTGGCGCTCTTGCTCAACCTTAATAATAATTTGACAAAAATTCCATAATTCAATTTCTTAAAAATTCGTTGAAATGCCCGGCACTCCTGATTAATCTAAACTGTTTAACCTAAATTTATGCCTCTTTGAACATTTGATAGGTCGTAATGCCTGTTAACAACAGTCCAATTTTGAAGAAACTCTGATGGCAATACGGGGATACTGTTAAAGTTAGCCGAAAGTTTCCAGCCGAAAGATAATGCAGATAGTGTCTTGAATACATCAAAAATCAGTCATGAACTCGAATTTAGGAGAATTTAGGATCGAATTACATCATTCGGGTGAAGGAGAAATTATTTCAGTTTATACTAATTTAAAAATCGATAGGAGCGAGAGTATAAAGAGAGTTTAAAAATAGTCAAGACACTATCTGCATTATCTTTCGGCTGGAATCTTTCGGCTAACTTTAACAAGGTAATACGGGGGTGTAATTTGACAAATATTCCATAATTCAATTTCTTAAAAATTCGTTGAAAGGCCCGGCGCTCCTGATTAACCTAAATTGTTTAACCTAAATTTATGCCTCTGTATCAAATGGTCATAGTAGCATCAATGCGAATTAAGGTTAAACAAGAGCGGCGGGCCATTCAATGAATTTTTCATAAATTAAACGATGGATTTGTTTTTTCAAATTACACCCCCATATCCCAGAATTTCTTCAAAATTGGACTGTTGTTAGCAGGCATTAGGACCTTGTTAAAGTTAGCCGAAAGTTGCCAGCCGAAAGATAATTCAGATAGTGTCTTGACTATTGCAGCCGAAAGTTAAACTCTCTTTATACTCTCGATTTTTAAATTCTTATAAACTGAAATAATTTCTCCTTCACCCGAATGATATAACCCGATCCTAAATTCTCCTAAATTCGAGTTAATGAGAGATTTTTGCTGTATTCAAGACACTATCTGCATTATCTTTCGGCTGGAAACTTTCGGCTAACTTTAACAGTATGGAATTAGGGCCTATCAAATGGCCATAGTAGCATCAATGCGAATTAAAATTAAAAAGTGCGTTGGATTATTCATAGAATTTTTCAGAAATTGAACGATGGATTTTTTTCAAATTACACCCCCATATCCCCATCAAAATTTCTTCAAAATTGTACTGTTGTTAGCCGGCATTAGGGCCTATCAAATGGCCATAGTTTCATCAATGCGAATTAAGGTTAAACAAGAGCGCCGGGCCATTCAATGAATTTTTCAGAAATTGAACGATGGATTTTTTTTTCAAATTACACCCCCATATCCCCATCAGAATTTCTTCAAAATTGTACTGTTGTTAGCAGGCATTAGGGCCTATCAAATAGCTAAAGTGGCATCATGGCGAATTAAGGTTAAACAAGAGCACCTAGTCATTCATTGAATTTTTCAGAAATTGTCAATAGTGCAATCATCCTCATCAGAATTCCTTCAAAATTGGAAAAAAAACTTTTGTTTTAATATCAACTTAAAGTAGTTAATTATTTGAAGTATTAAATATTTTTTCTTAAATACCTAACTTTTGGCTGAAATATATTGATCAACATTGTTGAATTTTTGTTTTCGGCGATCAAACCAAAGACACAATCTGCATTATCATTTTTGTTATTTTCGGCTGACAACTTTCGGCTAACTTTAACAAGGTGAAATTTGAACATACATTTCTAAAGTTCGGTCGTGCTAATTGAAACCAGACAGTTTCTTCTGTTTGAAGCCGAACCCCTTGATTTCATGCCAGCACGCTGTGAATCTGTCTAAAGGCTAATAACTACTGAACATAATCAGCATTAAATAATAAAAATATATTCTTTTATATGTCAAAATACTTTTGACCCGGAATTATTAAAACTTGTTTGAAACTTTTCTTTTCGGTTAGCAATTCATATAATATTTATGTGTTCCAATTTGTAAAACATATCGTTACTATGAATAAATTATTTGATTGACAAAAATTCGGCCCTTATTTTTGATTTTCTCCAATGGTGTCATTTTCGTGGTTTTCGAGAGTGCTAAAATGGCATCCGAATTAATCTCTAGCATCCACAGTGTTGTGCCTGTTTTTTTACATTACGTAATATACTCGGTCGCTGACAATGCAATATTCAATTGTTTATAGCACGCCACTAACAGTATTTGATGCCATTTTGAATAAATTATAGTTTTCCACTATGTATGTAATATCAGGTTTGTCGCCTGGGGATTGATGTCTTTCTTTTTTAACTAATGGTAGGCTACACTCAACCTGGCTTTGTGACACTTCATGTTTTAGAAGTTTTTGTAGTAGTTCTATAATTATTTATTAAAATCATTCAATTGATTCCTGGCGAGATTGATATTCTACTCGGATCTATGCTGTTATTGGAATACTTTCAAAATATGATTACGTCATCGATCACCTTTCCAATTCTCGTTTAGAAAGTGGAGCGCACTCATATGTTGTGCTTAACGGTAACCTTCATGATCACAGGTACCTCTAATCTTTTAATTACCACAGATGAAATAACGGCTTCTTTCCAAGAATTGTCAACTACGTTAAAAAGCCAAGAAGTTTATCTTGAACCTGAAAAGAGTATTCTGATGACTACGATAGGAGCTGAGGTTGCATCTACAGAGTTCTACGTTAACGACTTGCTGACAGGTCCTGCGAACTAATAAACCTATAGTGACCTTGTACAGAAGTTGAGGCTTCGAAATTGTAAAAAACATTTTTAACAGTATATTGCATCTCAGTCATACACCAAAAATAATTCGGCCAGCTTTATGGCGTCTATCTCTAGATAAATTAGAACAAGTATCTATTAAAAGCTAGAAAAATCGATCAGTATAGAGCTAAATCACATTTAAAATCAATTTAACATTCAAATTCATGGCATTAACGATTCAAATTCACGACTTCGATGAACCTCTGAAACGCTACCTATCACCGGTTTCTTATAGAACTTTGGCAGATGGAAAAGAAAAGTATGATGTAATTTCTGTTTAAATTGTTTTTTTTCTGGCATGCTTAGATACTGTTAAAGTTAACCGAAAGTTTCCAGCCGAAAGATAATGCAGATAGTGTCTTGAATACAGCAAAAATCAGTCATAAACTCGAATTTAGGATCGGGTTACATCATTCGTATAGAGTATAGAGTTAAAAATAGTCAAGGCACTATCTGCATTATTTTTCGACTGGCAACTTTCGGCTAACTTTAACAATGTCATGCTTAGCTAAAACGTTATTGGTTATTAAACGTTAAATTGACCATTGAACGTTATTAGGAGTCTTCTACGATCAGTCAAGGTTTTTGTGATCAAAATATCTTCGCACTTTACAAAACATTTATAAATGCTAAAATATTAAGTTAGACATTCACCACCAACGG
Source organism: Nephrotoma flavescens (assembly GCA_932526605.1). Lineage (NCBI taxonomy): Eukaryota > Metazoa > Arthropoda > Insecta > Diptera > Tipulidae > Nephrotoma > Nephrotoma flavescens. Next base: position 225,343,546 of record OW052222.1, on the reverse strand, counting down.
GTGTAGTTTAATTTCTATCTTTGTAAGATATGTGATTCGATCCATTTAGGTGACAACCATTGAAGGCTCTTCTCCAACCGAGTTAGATAGCTGGGCTACGTTGAAACATTTCCGTCACGATGAATGATAAGAAAAGTGTCCAATCAGCATACCATTAAAGCTAAAAATTGTATACCAAAATTTCGATAATGCAGATTTAAAAATTATTGATGTCGATAAAGAAGACGATTTCTACAGTCAACCGAAACATTTCGTTAATGAAATTTTGCTTGTAACAACTAGAATAGCCCCAGAAAACTGTTGATAATGAAATTCTAAAATAATAGAAAAAATATCAGTTGAATAAAGCCATTATTAAAATAATCAGGAAAACATCAATTAGTCGATAATACAGATTTTGACATTGAAAGAACATAAAATCGTAAAAATTCAAAATTTGAATCGCTTTAACGATTTTGCCAGTTTGCCATAAATCAAACTTTAACTGTTCGAACTTTGAATTTCTTGTATCGATTTACACATAATTTCATTGTATGATTGGGGTGGTCCCCTCAAGTTTGAAATTGTGAAATTTTCGATTTTCTTATTTTGTTATGATAAAACGGTCCCGCGTTCAAGGTTATTTAAAGTAAAATATGATAGAATTGTTGGTGGTGGGCTGACGAGTTGGAGAGGCTGGAATTTTTAATTGATAAATTGGTTTGGTTTTCTACAGTTTTCACGTTGGTCATCAATCTAGCAATGATTACTTGAACCATTTAATCATGATTAATTTTTAATGCATTAAAAATTGAGAAATTTCAAAATTACAGCCCCTTAAACTCCTCAGACCTCCCCCAAATCGATGACCGTCTGGAAAATTCTTGGATGAGGTACTACGTTTTCATTAAAACTTTTACGGAAAAATAGGCTGATACTTTTCGGCTATCTCTAACTAGGTTCCATCAACATGGTTATGTGGTTACACGCTCCACTACATCGACCATCAGAATGAAAGAAAATTTGTAGTCGGCTTTCTTGATCACGGGTAAGGTATAACCTTCTGAAGTTAGATCATACACAGGTACTGAATAAAACCATTAACCTACTGTTAAATTAAGATGAAATATTTCATCTTAATATTTCATCATCAATATGAAAAAAAAGTAAACAAAAATGTCGATACTGCAGATTAAAATTACTAAGAAAAGTGAATCCTCCAAAACTTTCAATAAAGAAGACTAATAAATCTAATTTTAACTGTTCAAACTTTGAATTTTTAGTATCGATTTATGCAAAATATCATTGTGTGGTTGGAGTGGTTTTTATGATAAAATAGTCCCGCTGATTATGCAACATGTGATGATCAGAAGAGTTTGAGGGGCTGGAATTCCAATTTTTTTCATTTTATAATGATAAAATGACCCCGCGTTCAAGATTTCGCCGGTTCCTCATCAGTTTTACTATGGATATTCGAAAGAGTATAGATTTACGCTTAATTTCATAATATAGTTGGGGTGGTATGAAAAGTTTTATGGGGTATAATTTTGAACTTGCTCAATTTTTAATGATAAAATGGTCCGGTGTTTAAATTTGTCTACCTCATCAACAATGCAACTATGAATTTTCGATGTAAAATGAATGTACGCAACATTTCGTAGTATGTTTGGGGGAAGTGTAAGGAGTTTGGGGGGGGGCGGTACAGGTTCGACATTTTTATGATAAAACGGTTCCGTTTTCAAGAGTTATCTCGTTGGTCAACTTATAACTTTACACAAAACTTGATTATGTATCAAGTTTCTAGTGTATTTATTGACTACTCGGGCCTGGCCGAGTTTGATCGGTATTAGACCCTTGTTGTTGTCTAGATTAGTCACCCTGAGTGTCTGGCGCATGGTTACGGGATACCTGAAATGGTTGTTTTATGAGCCTTTTATGGTATTTTCCGTCTTTTGTAAGGACGGTGACTTTGTTATTTTTTAGTACCCTTCTTACGACGAATCCTGACCTAATTTTGGATCATTGTTTATTGCGTACATGGATTGTTTGATTCTCCCTTAAATCAGGGGGTTTGATTCTGTCAACGTTAAGTTTATTAATCAATTTTGTCTTCTTCGCGTGAGTTTCTTCATAGATTCGTTTGCACAATGCATCGTACGATAACGTGTGGTTGAATAGGTATTCTTGCGCGTTAGCAAATGCGGGGTCAACATGTTGGCCCGGAATTGCCTAGTGACCGGTTAGAAGTTCGAAGGGTGTAAATTTAGTGACAGAGTGAAATTTGTTGTTGTATGAGAGGATGCAGTCATGCATCAAGTTTTTTATATGCTCGTGAGGTTTCTCAATATGAGCTATTTTAATAAGCTCTTGTAGGGTTGAATGTAATCGTCCCATGGGGGAGTTTCCCGTAGAGCAATATGACAACGTATGGTGTAACTGGACGTTGTATTCCTGTAGGAATGATCTAAAGGAGGGTGTGTTCATATTCCCCTCATTATCGGATATTAGTTTTGTTGGTTTGCCATGTATACGCTGAAGAATTGGGTGAGTCTTTTTTGAATTTCTTTACTGATCCTGGATTTCATGTAAAAGGCTGCAGCGAACCTTGAGAATTTGTCTAAAATTGTGAGGAAAGCATGATTCTCGAAAAAGCAGAAATCTATGTAAGATTTCCATAGGCCGTCTAGGTGTTTCTATGACTTCATATTCGATTTTTAACGGGTGCCTGTCGTATTTTGTTTGTAGGCAGATGCTGCAGTTATTGATGTAGGTCGTAATAAAATTTTTCATGTTTGGAAAATAGTGGGTCCTTTTAATGAATTCGTAATTTTCTAGTATTCCCCTGTGGTAGTTCTCTTCGTGTCTTTTTTATCATCGCGTTCTGATCTTCTACGTTTAGTACGTCTGTTAGGAGAACATGCGATCTCACATAAATAGTGCTTTGAAGCGGTTCCAAATATTTCCCTATAGGCTTCTTTGGCGATTTCAAATATTAAGTCATCACACATGATGCCTGTGACTCGATATTTCGTTGCCAGTGCGCCAATGCTACGTTTGACGGTTGGTGCGTGGTGGTTAGGCATGTAGATGATTACTCGGTGTTTTCCGAATGGGTAATCATTGATATAGTGTTTGTTCCATGCATTTCAGGGTCGATCGTTATTATTATTTGTGAACTAAAATGGTTTATGGGAGAATTTGTTGTTGGTACTAGATTTTCGAATTCGTCCTCAATTTCTGGTTCGGTTGAGGATTCGGAAACTTCCGAAGTGTTAATATTATTAATAGTGAGAGATTCGATATGATTTCGTAATCATATTCTTCGAGTTTCAGTCTCCATCGAAGTAGTTTCGAATTGGGCTCCTTAAGATTGAAAAGCCAAGTCAGTGGCTTGTGGTCTGTTACATTTTTGAATTTATGACCAAAGAGGTATCGCCTAAAATACTTTGTGGACCAGACAATCGCCAGAAGCTCCTTTTCGATGGTGGAGTAGTTCTGCTCCGTAGCCGCGTTAAGGTTCTAGATGCGTAGCAGACTGGTTTATCTTTACCTATGGGGCCTTGTGAGAGGACGAATATTTCATCCAATGGCGACATTGCTGGCGTAGGTAGTAAGGACGAACTCCTTGGAGAAGTCGGGATACTGTAGGATTGGCTCGTTGCACAATAAATTTTTACAGTATTCGAAGCACTGTAAATATCTTTCATTAAGGATTTTTTTTTCCTTTCCTCAAACATTCCGTTAAGGGTTTGGTTACATCGGATAAATTTTTTATATATTTTCGGTAGTAGCCCAGAAGGCCCAAAAAGCTCTTAATTTGCTTCTCTGTTCTCGGAACGGGGAATCCTTTAATGGCTTTTATTTTCTCGGGGTTGGGTTTAACTCCATCACGTGTAACGATGTGACCCAAAAATGAGATTTCTCGTTGTAGGAACTTGGATTTGTCTATTTGTACCTTCAAGTTAGCTTTTCGTAGTTTCTCGAAGACTTGCTTAAGATTTTCAATGTGCTCTTGGAGTGACGTGGAGAAGACTATAATGTCATCATGTAGCACAGGCAGGATTTACCCTGGATATCCCCTAGGACATTGTCCATAACCCTCTGAAATGTTGAAGGTGCATTCCTTAGACCGAACGGCATTCTAACGTACTCATAGTGTCCATGGTCAACAGAAAATGCAGTTTTGGGTATATCTTGTTGCCGTACTTCTATCTGGTGAAAACCAGATGCCAGGTCTAATGTTGAAAAGTACATGAATTTTCCCAGCTTATCGAGTATGTCGGTAATATTTGGTAAGGGATACCGATCCCCGATTGTTTTTTCGTTAAGTTTGCGATAGTCTATCACTAATCGCCACTTCGTTTTTCCACTGGCGTCAGCCTTTTTGGATACGATCCAAATAGGTGGCGACCATGGTGAGAAGCTGTTTCTGTACCTCCTCTTTATGAATGTGAGGGTATCTATAACTTTTCGAAAAGACAGGTTTCTCATCCTTAAGATTTATTTCATGTTTAACAGCGTTTGTGAAGGACAATTGCTGCTCGGGTCTAAGAAATGACTCTTCGTATCGATGACATAGCTTTAGGATTGCTGTCTTTTCTTCACCGTTAAGGTGTTGTGTTAAATTAGAAATTTTTTCGTGCGGGGTGGTATTATCGCATTCCTGGATGTTATAATGGTTGAGTTCGGCATGGTATTTTTTTTTTTTAAATCAGTCTGTGATTTGTTGCCGTAGGTAATAATTTCGAAAACTGCGTACCAATTTTTACAATGATAAATTCCTTCCGGGATAATTAATTTATCATTGATAGTTGTTGGAGTGACGTATATATCGCCATTTTCCGCATCTACCGGAAGCTCGGCAGTGAGTTTGCTTCTAGGTAGTATGGTATAGACTCTTGAGGCATAATTAGGCTTAAATTTAAGGGGGATTTCGACCTTGTTTGTCTTGAGGATTGATTTCCCGAGATCTAATGTGACACCTAATTGTTGCATCGTTTCTAATCCTAGGAGACCATCAAAATGTTTGAGGAATTTAAAAAGGAGGAATTCCAAAATTTGTTCAAAGATTTTTTTGAACCCGTATCTACCAGGAATTTTAATATTTTTGACTTATTCAGGTGTAATTGTATGTTTATTAACATCTACGTAGCCGATTCCGACGAGGAGGCATCTTGATGAAAATTTCCATCGTCTACCTCAACTTCGTCAAGATCTTGGAAGTATGGTTGGGACTGTTCTTCGCAGATTTCTTCCTGTTGGTTGTCTATTGGTGGGCACGGTTCTTGCGGATCCTCAGAGGTATACAATTCTTGAGCTCGCACTCTTGGTGGACCCATTGATTAAAATCGATAGTTATAATATAAATATAAACCCAACGGTTTATACTCGTGAATTGCTTATAGTTGTTATGATCAGATCCTGTGTCCATTTGTTCCGCTTTTCTTGAGGGAACCATAGGAGGCTTGAATGTGAATCTATTGTAAGTGGGGCTCATTCCATTTGACACTGGGTTTTGTTTAGTGAAAGAACGGTGGTTGTAATACTGTGGAGCGGGGTGATAGTTATAACTAGGGCCAGTCTTTGGTTGAGATATTGGTGGACCACTAGTGTTGTAATTCCGTAGAGGATCTCCTTGATTTCCGTGTAGGATCATAGACATTGTTGTTCTCGGAGGAATGGGTGTAGTGCTATAATTATTTTGAGTTGAACCTTTTCTCAGGTAAGTCATATTTTGTTCTTTCAAACAATGTGTGAAGGTTTCTGTTAAACTACTGGGCTGCATTGCCCGAATCATTGAACCAGGTATAGGTCACTTTTGGCTCTTATCACTATAGCGTTTGTTTCATTTAACTTTGTGTGGTTAATGATTGTGCTCTGTATATCAATTATATACGAGCGAAATACTTCTCTACTTTGTCAGCACCTTGTGATATACCGTATAGGTCTCTAATGAGGTTTGTTTCGTTACGCTTGTCTGCGTAATGCGTGATTAAATTGTCTTTGATGGCTTCCCACTCTAGGGGATTGCCATACATCGTGAGTACTTCGTTTGCCTCACCTTGGATCTTATTTCGTATGGTCCGAAGGTAGATTTTAGAGCAAGGATGCCCATCTATATTGTTGCACAGTGTGAGGATTTCCTCAACGTTTTCAATAAATTCATAAAGTGTGTGTCTACTCCCTTCGTAGCGGGGTAGTTCTTTGATTGCGTCTGGGATCCTGAGACTCTTGAACAGATTGTTAACGCCATTATCAACGTGATTACCTTCATCAACTGACATTTTAATTTTGTTTGAATTTTGCGTTGTATGATTGATATTTTCAACTGTTAGGTTAGTGAGATTTTCTGTGATTTCATCGATAGATTCTAATAGTTTTTGTGATTTGAAAATTCTATATGCCGTAGAATTTCCTTTAGTTGTTAAGCGTGGATTAAGTCTTAATGGATTGGGATTTATCATATAGGTTTTTTTAAAGAATTTACCAAAATCAAAAAACGCTTACCATGCGATGATGATGATGATGATTTGTGTTGCAGACATTGATGAACCGTTGATCCTGTTGATTTTTCCCTCTTTCGTTTATTTTTTCCGTTGTTCTAATTTTTATTTTTATTTATATATTTTTTTCACTGTTCCGGTATATACGCCGGGTCGTCTTTTTATATTATTTATTAGGGCTCTATTTCACTTACCGTTGGTCGGGGTGAGATAGATTCAGGAAAAAAAAATGTATTATTAAGTTGATTTTATTTATTTCACTTGTTTATTATTTTTTACTATTTGTATTATTTTTGTTACATTCAGTTAATATCGATAAACCTTCGATACGAGCGTTTTTTATGCTCCGAATGTAGACACAGTAATTTCACTTGAATTTTTTTTTTTTTTTGTAATACGCTAATCGTAGGATTTTTGGATATTAAAAAATATCCACTATCAACTGCGCCACTTATAACTTTACACAAAACTTGATTTAAAAATAAAGATTTTTTTATCATTTAATTTTATTTGATTTAATTTTATTATTTTATTTATTTAATTAGAAAATACAATGTTTCACTAAGACTATAACTTAACAACTAATTACAATTCATACTTAATCTAAAAATGAAGACATTTGATATCTTGGATAAGCATAATTGCATGTCTGGGCATTTATGTTTATTCTGCATCTTTTTTTCTGCTCCGCGCGCGATTGAAAAGTAGTTCCCTATCTTTATATGGTTGTTGTTGCACTTTGAGGCGTTGTTTGTGTAGAGGAACGTAACTGTCATCAATGACTTCTTGATTAATTACTATTCTATTTTTAAAAATTGAGAAAATTCGAAATTACACCCCTTAAAACACCTGAGATTGACGACCATCTGAGAATATAAATTTCGTCAACAAAAAACCACTTTCAAAATTTATGGATATTTTTTCGGTTGAATACATAAAATAGCAAAAAATGTAATTTGCATTATCGACAAATTTTATTTTGGCTGACACTTAATTTTGAGTAGGTCCCATTAACACATACTATTAAAGTTAGCCGATAGTTTCCAGGCGAAAATACAAAAAATCGATAATGCAGATAGTGCCTTTGCTATCCCAGCCGAAAATATAATATGAATTGTCAAATAATAATATGCTTCAGCCGAAAGTTATCAGATTCAAATGAAACGCTGAATGTGCTATTTAAAATATAGTTTGGTGTTTTATTTTTAACCATTTCATTTGATTTTTTTTTTTTGTAGAAAAAAAATACTTTTGGTAAAAAAAGTACTTTCGGCTGAAAAATGTCGGCTGAGAAATGACGGCTGAGATACGTCGGCTGAAAAATGTCGGCTGATAACTTTCGGCTGAAGCATATTATTATTTGACAATTAATATTATATTTTCGGCTGGGATAGCAAAGGCACTATCTGCATTATCGATTTTTTTTACTTTCGGCTGGAAACTATCGGCTAACTTTAATAGGGTCCCATTAACAACTGGTCGGCATATGTCGCAGACAAAGACAAGAACTCACCGTTGGGATCGCAAGTATGGAATTGCAAAATAAAGTATGTTCGATTTTTTTAACTTGATCGAACCCTATAAGATATTTAGGAAATGCGTCATATTTTTACTCGTCTTCGTTTTGTCAAAATCGTGGAAAAACATTTAATTACCGATTTCACCATAAAATTTAAATGAGGTTCACTCGAAATTATTTCAATTATGCTTAGATCCATTTTCTTTCACATTCCGAATATCGTTCGCAGCCCCTAGGTATCAATATGCCAAGTGCATATGGGAAATAGTACTTAAAGAGTATGTTTTGATACAAAATTATGAAAATATGAACTGTTGGGAGTTGTTTGATTCGAATACCTTAGAAATTAGTGAATTTTGAGTTGTGTCACTGCTGCAGCAGATAAGCGATTTGTTATGTACCACGGTGCATTGACTATTGCACGTAAGATTTTGATTTGGAATGACTGGATGATATTGACAACCAAATATTTTAGATAATGTTATGAAATTCCAAACAATCGGATTACCATGTTACGAAAAAGTTAATTAATTTTCAATTATATTTGGGATAGGTACGGTACAAAAAATTCAACAAAATTTCTTTATACTCGTATATGTAGGTTGGTAGAGGTACAAATGATTAAATCTACGTAAAACCTCAATAAACGAATATATTAAATTGATTTTTAACCAACAACAAAAAAGTGTCAAAAATATTTAAAATAAAATCTGTAGATAAAACATTAAATATTCAAATATAATCACATGCCTACATGGTACATATGTATACAGTGTGTACATAAAAAAATATATTACACAACACTAAAAGGAAATCGTTCTAACCAGAAGCTTCCACCCCATCTTATTTCAGTTTCATATACAGTTGCGACAAACATAATAATCGTGTATATAACATAGCTTTATAGTATATACACACATATATATATACATACATACATAGTTTTATAAAAGGTAAGAGAATATCAAAATAACAAAGCTTTCAGAATAATAACAACATAAAAGTCTACTACTGTATACTTCAAATATCTCTTCAAGCTTTTTATGATTTGGTTTTTATATGTTTTATTATTTTTGGTTTGGTTTTTTGTTTCGTCTGATTTGTTATATAATTTGTTCTAATTTTATAATTGTTACATATATAATTATATAATGTGTATGTATAATCGTTAAATTTAACCAAGTATTTATTACGTACAAAATTATTGTGATAAAGTTTGCATTATTAAACCAATTAGAGCGATTTACAACAGAAATGTCGACAATGGCAATATGGCGTAGAAATCTGTAAAAGAAAGGATTAATTTATAATTGTTTTTTTTTGTTCACTTTCAAACTACTATTGTACTATTAAATTTAAAGTAATTAAAATTAATTATTAAGCCTTGCTGCATATGATGATGATGATGATGATGATAATGATGATGATGATAAGACAAATACGCTGTATACAAAAAATAATATTTTTTGAACTTTCTTTTTTCCGTTAATTTTGTTTATTCTTAAAATTTAGTTTTGTTCATTTTTAATTACGTTAAAAAAATAATTATTCGCCTTTATACCACTTTAACAACAAATAAAAAATTTTAAAAGCTTTGAATTCATATAATACCTCATTGAAATGCTTAAATCAAAAAAAAATGACTATATTCGAATTTCTTCATATGATTATAACAAAAAAAAAGCACTGTGCGCAGTATCATCCCAAAAAAAATTTATTCTAACACACATTTCGCATTCTAAACACACCCCTAACACAGCCTCATCAAAATTATATAAAACGATAATTGAATAATTCCATTTACCTGTTTATTAGGATTAGTATATAGATAAACGGACAAGCACGTTAGATATAGATTTCGAAAAAAGGACTCATTCGTAAAAATTATTTGGAAATATTAAAACCGCACCAAATCTTGATATCATTTTGATTGCGCTATTTCATAAATCTCGACTGTAAATACATTAAAATCGTGGTTAGGGAACAATTTATACATTTTTCATTAATTAATACAAAAAATATATAAATTAATAAATAATTAACGCATTATATTAGCACGCTTCCAATTTAACAAACACTCTATGGATATTTGCATGGCTTCGTCGATCTTCTGCCGCATGCATAATTCGCATTTTTTTTAATTCCTAACTGTTGTACAAATGTGATTTATATAATTTTTAACAATTTATTTATTTAATTAAATTTCATTTTTAATAATATATTTTAAAATGCGTATACATTTTTTGATAAAGTAATAATTAAATATTTATTTCTTTTCTATTTTTTTCTTGATAAATAGGTTCTCGACGACCAAGTTTAGCATCGGTCCATAGTACAAGTTCGTCTGTCAGAAGTTATAGTACGGCGCGTTTCGAAAAGGAGCTGCACCAGAAAGAAATCCGACAAGAAATGAAAATTCGCTTAGCAAAATTACAGCATAATCAGCACACATACAATACTAGGCCGCAAATTACAATAATCGATACAATCGGAGGCTATTCACAGAGGCCTGCGCCAACACCAAGCCCGTTAACACCGAATTCTACAGATGAACTATTACCGGCTGTTGATGAAGCCCAAGAGGTAGGGTATCAAGTGAGTAGAGCGTTTATTAGATTTAGTGTTGTATTTCGTGTTGAAAATTTTTTAATTATTTTTTGTGATATCGAGTTGAAGAAAGAAATGACAGCTTAATGTACCTGCAGCAATTCCAGTTCACTTTAGTTTCACAAGGTTGTTTAAAAGTCACTAACTAACAATTTTGGTGACCGAATTCTTAATTTCTTCATTCTTTGAGGTGTATGAGTTAAAAATCCATCCAATCGTTCAGAATGGACAGATACCAGAACTTCATGTAAAATTTATGTTTCAAACCAAAATCAATCTAGAAACCAAAGTTCATAAGGATTCGTTATGAAATGGTGAACTTTAGTCAAACATGAGCAGATCCTTATCCAGAATTCTGTCCAGAATTAAATGCATATGTCGATGTTGTATTTCGTTTCCACACGTGTACGTTTACAATAGTCCGACTGGATTATTTATTTGACCATAAGATTTTGATTGAGCACTAGAAAGGAGTGTTCATGGCCGTTTTCCATTTTTGCTCAAACTCAAAATAGGCAACCAGAAATTCGTAGGAAATTCGATATACTTAGAAAGTTCCAATCAGTCTGGCTAAATGAACAATTTAGCAACCTATTTGAGATAGCCCCGGAACCTGACCCCAAATCTCTGGAAATGCGTCATAATAACTGTTTACCATTTTGGCTCAAACTCAAAATTGAAATTAAAAAATTCTTAACAAATTTTTTGTCCCTGCTAGGAAGTTTCAATTAGGTTGCTTGTATAAACAATTTAGTAAACTGTTTGAGCTGCGCACGGAATCTGATCCAAATCTCTGGGAAGGCATGGTAATAGCCATTTACCATTATCGCTCAAACTCCAAAATGAAATTCAGAAATTCATACCAAATTTGATGTTCTAGTTAGGAAGTTAAAATCAGGTATTTTAAATGAGCAATTTGACAACCAGTTTGAGGCGCTTACAGAATTTGAGTCCAAATCTCTGGCAACGCGTGTTAATACCGGCAAGGAATGGTTTACCATTCCTTGCTCAAACTCAAAATTGAAATGCAAAAATTCGTAGCAAATTTGCTGTCTTGGTTAAGAGGTTTAAATCAGAGTGGTTGGAAGAACAATTTAACAACCTATTTCAAGTGCTAACTGAAGTTCAAAGATCTAGAGAGGCTTGTTAATGACCGTTTAGGAACTTGGGTTAGTTAGGATTTTCCAATCAGGTTCTCTGGATCCGGAGTGTAAATGTCAGCCAAGGCGTGTTATTGGCCGTTTACCATTTTCGCTCAAACTCAAATTTGAAATATAAAAATTCTTAACGAAGTTGCTGTCCTGGTTAGGAATTTCCAATAAGGTTCTTGGTATGAACAATTTAGCAGCCTGTTTCAGGTGGCCGCGGAACCGAAGTCTTAATCTCAGGGAAGGCGTGTTTAAGACTGTTTACTATTTTCACTCAAACTGAAAATAAAAATTCGTAAGAAATTTGTTGGCTTGGTTGGGTATTTTTAATCTAGTTCTCTGAATGAACAATTTAGCAGCATAAATCCAAATCTCGGGGAAGATATGTTGACGACCGGTTACCATTTTCATTCAACCAAAATAGAAATACCTAAAAATTCTTAACAAATTTGCAGTCCTGGTTATGAAGTTCTAATTTGGCTGGCTGGATCAGAAAAAAAATGAACTATTTCATGTGCTTTCATATATAGCTAAGACCGAATATCTGACCGTTTACCATTTTCACTCAAACTCAAAACAAAAATATTTTTGTTATCAAATTTGCTGTCCTGGTTAGAAAGTTCCAATAAGACTGTCTGGATGAGCAATGCAACAACCTATTTCATGTGCTAACGGAGCCTGAGTCTGAATCTCTGGAAACGCGTGTTAATCGCCGTTTACCATTTTCACTCAAACTCAAAATTGAAATACAAAAATTCATAACAAATTTTCTGTCCTGGTAAGGAATTTTCGATCAGGTCATTTTCCAGCAATGCAGCAACCTGTTTGAGGTGCTTACGGAACCGATCTCCAAATATCTGGGAAGGCGTGTTAATAGTCGTTTACCATTTTCACTCAAACTCAAAATAAAAATAAAATTTTTTAACAAATTTGCTGGCCCTTTTAAAAAGTTCCAATTTGACTGGCTGGATGAGCAATTCAAAAACTCATTTCATGTGGTAACGGAGCCTGAGACCGAATATCTGAAAAAGCGTGTTGTTGGCAGTTTACTATTTTCACTCAAACTCAAAATTGAAATACAAAAATTAATAACAAGTTCGCTCTCCTGGTAGGGAAATTACTGATCTGGTGAGCAATTACACTCTGGGTGAGCAATTTATCAACCTGTTTGAGGTGCTCACTGCACCCGAGCTCAAATCTGGGGAGGCGTGCTAATGGCCGTTTACCATTTTCACTCAAACTCGAAATAAAAATAATTTTTTAATCAGATTTGCTGTCCTGGTTAGAAAGTTCAATTTGACTGGCTTGATGAGCAATTCAACAACCTGGTTCATGTGTTAACGGAGCCTGAGTCCGAATTTCTGGGAAGGCGTGTTAATCGCCGTTTACCATTTTTACTCAAACTTAAAATTCAAAAATTCATAACAAATTTGCTGTCCTGGTTATGAATTTTTTATCAGGTTTTTAACCTGTTTGAGGCGCTCACGGAACATGAGTTCAAATTTCTTTGAAGGCGTGTTAATGGCGGTTTACCATTTTCACTCAAACTCAAAATAAAAAAAATGCTAACGAAAGCAGAAAAGTGCTAACGGAGCCTGAGACCGAATATCTGAAAAAGCGTGTTATTGGCAGTTTACTATTTTCACTCAAACTCAAAATTGAAATACAAAAATTAATAACAAATTCGCTCTCCTTGCTGGGAAATTTTTAATCAGGTTCTCTGGATGAGCAATTTATCAACCTGTTAGAGGTGCTCACTGAACCCGAGCTCAAATCTGGGGAGGCGCGCTAATGACCGTTTACCATTTTCACTCAAACTCGAAATTGAAATACAAGATTCTTAACAAATTTGCTGTCTTGGTTAGGAAGTTCCAATTTAACTGACTGGATGTGCAGAGCAATAAAACAACTTATTTTATGTGCTAACAGGGTCTGAGTCCGAATCTCTGGAAATCTGCGCTAATGTCCGTTTCTCATTTTCATTCAAACTGTTAATAGAATATCAAAAATTTTAAACAAATTATATGTTCTGGCTGGAAAAATTTAATTTTACTTGCTGGAGAGCAATTTATTTACCTATTCCAGGTGCTCTCGGAACCTGTTCCAAATCCCTGGAAAGGCGTGTTAATGGTCGTTTGCCATTTCATAGTCAAAATAGAAACATAAAAACTCGTAGGAAATTTACTGTCCTGAGAATACGGTCAGAATACGGTTTTATAATTTTCTGGATTATAAAATACACACATTAAAAAATTTAAAAATTGACATAAAAATAAATGTTCGTCCGTCTGAATGTAAACTTTATTTACCTTTAACTTTGATTAATTATTTTTCATTTTTAAGGTAGCGTTCATTGGTTCATTTGCAATGGTAGTTTTCTTACACAAACATTACAAATCGGTAAAAATTGTTGAGATAATTATTTGAGTACACATTAAATCATAAAAATTTCATAGATAATTCGATTTGATAATTTGACAGGCTTGCATAAAATCAAATAGAATCAACAAATTTTTTAAAAATTTGAAAATTTACACATAAAGCCTTTATTCCACAATGAAACATATTTTTTGAGTAAAAAAGAAGCTCATCCAGGTAGCCTACTTGGAACTTCTTAGCCAAGAAACTCAATTTCCCAAGAATTTTTAGATTTTTATTTTGAGTTTGAGTAAAAATGGTAAGTGGCCATTATCGCGAATTCCCAGAGATTTGAACTAAGGTTCTTTTAGCACCTCGAACACGTTACTAAATTGTTCTTTATTAATTTTTCATTATATCTTTCCCTATATCTTTAAAAAAAATTACTATTGGCTAAAAGAAAGAACTTACATGGCCGCAGAAAAATCAAAACAACAGTGCCAATTCTAAGCGATAAATTTGCCCCAAATTTCCCATTTAGTCTCAGCATCCTAAGCTATCAGAAAAACAACCGTACATATTGGTTACCTGTGGGAGTTTTTAAGATATAAGCGATAGTATGAATCGTAATTATTCGGCCGGAAAAATCAAAATATTGCTTAGAGAATTCGATAATCTAACTTAACTTTTTAATTAAATTTGTAAGTTTCCAATCCAAAATTCAAATTCAACCCAATATATATATATATATATATATATATATATATATATATATATATATATATATATATATATATATATATATATATATATATATATATATATATATATATATATATATATATAGCTGTAAGGAAGTGGGCCAGAAGCCTTTTTCATTAAGTCATTTCAGAACGTTGATAAAATACTACACATTACATATTAAAATTACAATATGGACTTGCGATGCAAATTTCACAAATTATTGATTAAGGCCTTTTTCCAATTACTTATTGACTTATTTGACGCCATCTTGAATAAGTCAGTCAATTTGTTGTACCGACTTATTTGTGACGTAATAACAAAAAAACAAAACGCAATTTCTATTATATGGAAGAAACATTTTCTTGACATATTGGTCGTTGCTACTAGATTTGAAAAAAAACCTCCATGTATTACATTTAGTCAAGACACATTTTTAGAGACATTTCTGTGTAGACATATTTATTCAAATAAGTCTCCTCGCGAGGTGACTTATTTGAATAAGTCGGTGTCCACAAATAAGTCGGTAATTGGAAAAGGGCCTAAGAATTAGCAGAGTTTCCTCAGTTTGGAACCAAACCTCAGTTTGGAATCCTTAACCAATTTTCATCATGTTCGTTAAGAAATAGCGGAGAAATATGGAACATCGCAAAATTTTTAATTTCATATGCCAATTTTCTTTAGTTCGGAGGTCAACTAATTTTCAATTTAAGGAACACTTCCGATGGTTTTATTTTGTGTAAAAACAGGTACAAAATGGATAAAAAAAATTGTTGATGCTTTGTCAACAATCGTTCCGACCCTTGCAAATGATCACCTAGCACTTTGAGAATAAATCACCCACTTTAGAAAAAAAAATTTTGTTGAATTTTTGTGAAGAAATCATTTCAACTAATGCCTTTTATTTAAATTACCGACACCTAGGATGGTCACCTGATACTTTTAGTATAAAGTACATGTTTTAACCTTTCCAGAAACCACTCTCTATATAGAGATTTTTTGATTTTTTTAGAAAAAACAATTCGTTGAAGCTTTATGGAACAATCGTTACAAATACTGCTAAATTTAAATAAAACAATGCGAGAATTTTTCGTTTCGTTTGGACGAGTATACTCGACATAAACAGGTATCAATTGGTATCGAGGTGGTGGGGCTACCAATACGTTTGTAGTTTGGTTTCGACCTAGCGAAATATTGAATTCTTAAAATAAAAAAAAAATCGGTCGGTCTCATCAGACTACAGTGACCAAACAACAAAAATATAGAAAATACAATTTACGTGCAAAGTATAATCACAATGCCCTATAGCGAATTATTAAGTTCGCAGCAAGTTAAAAACAAATCTATTTCGCTCTTTCATGCCATTTCTAAATGAACTTTCTCGAACAGGTAACCATAAATCAAATTGTCATTCGAAACGGATTCGCAAATAGGAGCCCAGCCTAGACGGATAGATTGATCGCGATGAAACTTCATACTTAAGCTATTGAGGATGGTCCGAATGACATTTGGACGAGATCGGTCCACAGGTAGTGAGAGTTCTCATAGGAGATTTTTCGTATATTGCCAATATTTGAAAAAGTATATCATTTGTGAGAAAAACGTATACTCATATACGGCGGCACGAGATGAACTAAATAAAATATAAAATTTATTTTTTCGTCTTTTTTGATAGAATCGAAAATTTGATGTACATTGGTACATAAAAAAAGTAAAAGAATTCGCCATAAATAAATTTTGTATTCCTTCGCCTTTGTGGTTTATTCGCGTCGTGTTGTTTTCGCCTTTGCATATATCTGTTGACAGTAATGTTTAAATTGTTTGATCATTATGGTTGAATTGGTATCGGTTGGTTTGTTTGATCGAATGGTTGAGTTCAACAAAGGCAAGGATTAGTCGTCAGTCCGCCGTTAAATCTTCCGCGCACTTGAAGATACTATACCAGCCATGTTCTCGAATACTTCAGGTATTGGTGATTTCCTTGTTGTGTTTATGTGTGAGTTTCGTTCACTTGATGATGTGCCGTCGTTGATTAGAACTCAAAAAATAAATTAGTCCCAGTACCTTCCGGTCCAAGAGCCGAAGCTTTAACCAGTGTACCAGTTGCCTGGTTTTAGCTCCCATATGTTTTATCAGCATACTGTTATTTTTTAAACTGTTGTGGGTGTTGTTGTTGTTATGATGATGCGGTGGTTTAACTGTGCTCGCACATTATTGTTTCCCACGGTGGTATTGCGGTTAAACTGAATTTTCGCTAACATCTCAACACATTAATAGTTATAATTTCGCGTGCGGGCGGGGCTTTTAGGTTTATTTGTATTCGCATTTATAAAAAGTGTGAAAGTGACTGTGTGCGGTCACTTTCACACACACTATTTTATTTCCACAAGGTGTACACAAAACTATTTTATTTTATTATAATTAGTATTTTCTTATTATTTCCGATAAACAACAGCGTCGGGGTCTCCAATATAACGAGAAGAACTACAAAAATTATAAAATTTATTTTTATTCATAAATTTTGGTTTCGATCGTATTTGTGGTTGGTTCGTTTGCGTCGTATTGTTTTCGTATTTGCCTACATATGTTGGGAGCAATGTTTCCGTTGTTTAGCCGTAAGACATTAGTTGCGTTGTGTTGATCAGACTATTTTGACCAATAATATTCTAATCGCCACACATGACTATAAACTTAAAGAAATCAGTTTACAAAAAATTTAAGTGGAATTCGGTCGGTCCGTGTACAGCCCATGTGGATTGATTGGTCGAAGCGTTTACCATAAATGGAAAAATCACTGTTTGTGATGATTCATAAATTTCAAACAAAATTAGTTCAGATCATTTTTCAAACTTTATAATTTATCTTGCGAGATTAGGCGGAAATTTGTGTACTGGAAGGGGCAGCATTAATTAGAGCTTTTCCAATTATCGCAATTATATCGAAAAGTTTAGCATTTACAAAAAACGGCAGAGAATTAAAAAATTAAAGTAAATTTAAAAATTAAATTTTCAACCAACAAAAGTTGTCCAGTTGGTTTTCTGAAATTGGAACAGAGATATTATTTTTTCTGGCACTATTCTGGCTTTCCCTGGGAATAGGGAATTGGAAAAATTATTTTCATAGCATTTTTTTCTAAATTGTATTTTTCTGGTCTACTGAAGAAATAATTAGTGCAATTTTTTCAAAACCAATTATGTTTGGGTTATAAAAGATTTCCCCACTTTGGTTCGAAAATATATTATTAACACAAAACTTATTTCTTCAGTAGGATAGAAAAATATAATTTGACAAAAATTCTATGAAAATACTTTTCCCAATTTCCAGAATAGTGCAGTATGCCACTGGTGTTTAATAGAATAACTTGATTTTGAAATGAAAAATCCGAGGTTGCTTGCCGCAGGAAATTCCGCGAATCATGTATTTTCGATGATTTACATATTCGATGATTTTTCGGCGCAGTTTTTTCACACATACATAGATAAACATAAACAATATTTTTACACATAACTTAAAAAAAACAGATGATGTTTAAAACAAATTTTATTTTATGCTGTGTGGTCGCGCTGAAAAGATTAATTTTGTTCGTGGCTTCGCCGTGCCGAAAATTCGGCGAAGAAGCCTTTCCTGATTGGTTGAATGTGTGACGTGATGTTCGGCGCAGAAATATCGTCGGATATATAAATCTTAAGTATGTCAGAGTTTTAATATAGCTCGGGCAAAGTAGTGAACGGATATCAAAAAACAATTGTTTGTCATGGATTAATAAGATTTGCTGAGGTTTGAATGATTTTGTTTATATTGAATAGAAATTTTGTATTTATTATATGCGCATGTCAAATTAATTTATAGTAAAAACAAAAATTAATTACGTTTTCTTAAAACTCATTGCAGTTCTCACCTGAAATGATAAAACGTGGTCGTGCCAGCTACCATGGACCCTGCAGTTCAACGGACGCCTTGTAGCAACATATGTAATTTTTTAATTAGCAGTTAATTAAAAAATTATAAATGAGTTCACAAAAATCACTAGCAATTTAGGTAATTTAAAATTAATATCAACAACCAACCAACCAAACAACAAACAAAAATATTTATACAAAAGAAATAAAAAATTAATTAATATTACTGGCTTCAATCAACGATTCGCGCATAATTTTACATATATACAAAAATTAAATATTTTATAAAAAAAAAATAACAAATGAACTAAAAATTTAAACTAATAACTTTGAAAAAAACGGAATAAAATTCGTAAAAATAATATTTATGGTATCAAATTAATTGAAAAATAATATACAACAAAATTAAAATGTGTCAACGACAAGCAAAAAAATATATATCATTATTTATTAATTATTATATAAATTAAATTTAAACTAATTATATAATTACAAAAACAAAAATGGTAGAACTTCATTATAGAAGTTTTAATTTATAAATATTAACTAATATTGTAAGCAAATTAAAAACTATTTTTTAATTTTAATATAATTATTAATTACAAACAAAAAATTATAATTTTTATGTTAAATGTTACTAAATTTATTATTAATATTTAATTGTTAAATAGAAATACCAGAAAATTATTAAAAAATTTAGTAAATACTAAAATTATTTTTATAGTTTTAGTTTATGCTTTATGGTAACAGGTCTCAAGTACAAATTTGACTTTTCTAAGTCTAGGGGATTGAATTACATACCCAGTTCAATACCAATATTAACCTAGCAAAAATAATGAATTTTATCATGGAGAACAACAAAATACTAAAAGGTAACTGGAGGAGGGAAACTTTCGAATTTCAAAATGAAACTTTGCATACCGATTAAGGTTTAAAAATTAGTGCTAGCCCGGAAGAAATTTTCAAATTTCGCCTGAAAGACTAAACAAATAAAACCCAATTTCTAGAAAAAAAAAAAACAGAAAAATTTAAGCCTAATTTTAAAACTTTCCAAATGAGGCTACACTGACGAAATTTGTGTTTATCATAGAAATATGATTTTCATAAATCTTCATTCATAAATTGAGGAAAACCAAACTAGCCCCTAAATGATACTATATTAAATAAACAAAATGAGAAATATATCGTTCAATAATATTTTTGGTATGTATATTTCAGGTATGTTCATTGCCATCCGAAAAATATAGTGGCTGAATTTGTGCTAATCCAGAATTGGCCCAATTCCGCTGAACAATAAAGACCGTTGAGCTATCGATTTTCTGACAAAAAGTGTTCTAGAAACCAATGAAGTTGATACTTCTGATTAAATATTCTTGTCAGGTATGTTCATTACCATTAAAAGTGCCCAATTCATTGGTTTCTAGAACACTTTTTGTCAGAAAATCGTTAATTCAACGTTTTGTTTGGTGTGCTAGATGTAACGTAATTTGTTCTACTATCTGGATTGCCAGGCTTATGCACATCCATTTGCACAAACGAATAAACGGATAAAATTCTAATGACAGCAACCACGATGAATGGGTATACGATGAATCTGTAAAACAATTTAACAACATTAAAGTATTACCAACAGTTGGATCATATAGTGTTTAGCCATCTAAGTTGAAACACTTGTCCAGTTTGGTCTCGAACTCGCAGGAAGTAAATGATAGTTCACACCACGTAACGATATAATATATAGCGATTTTACAACAATCGCAGTTAATTGTAGTGTTTTGGCGAGTAAATGCTTAGCCTGTGTAACATCCTCCAGCCTGTATGAACACACTGAAAATTTTACCACAGATAAAATTCAATCACAGCCTTGAGCGGCGACAAAAATGAATTCATATACTTTCCAGCTGGCCAATATGCTCGATTTAACTTAGCATCCATTTCCATCATCCAATTCGGTCATCCAATTCGGCAATATAAATGAGAGATATACATATACTTAGATTTTAATAGCTTTAAACGACCGAGTTAATATCATAAATAAAAGTTATGCATAGACAAGACAAAATTTTAAATTTTCTGAAGCGTATATGTTGCCCAGGGTCACTGGATATGAATATGTTGTCGTCATGATATGCGTCTATGTTCCCAGTGGTAATAGGTACGACCGGGGCCTACAACATATTTATCTCTAGTATTGGCTCTTAAAAATTTAAACTTTTGTCTTAATACGATTAATAAAATTTTATAAATTTATATCTTATCGTAACGTAGGTTCTGTACATACAACTGATACACGTTCAAAATTTCAAGACTATCGGTTGAGCGGCTCGCGATATTTGGTAATGTGACTCGTGAGCCACCAATTATAAAAAAACCGAACTATTCGCATGATCATCCTCTTGCCGCAATACACATTGTGTGAAAGTTTCATGTCCATCGGCTGTATAGTCTTTCAGATTTTTGCGAACATACATACAGACATAATTTGACTTTTATGTATATAGACATATCTGTTACAAAGATTAATTATCAAAATATGTATTCGACAATACATGGCCTGCGCGATAGTAAACTTGGTGGTGTTTCGAAGCAAAATAATCGTCCAGCCATTTTTGGACATTTCAACTTTCTTCGGTTAAATTTTGCTTTATGTGGACGAGCGTTGTCATGCAGCAATGTCACCTTCCGACTTTTTTGTCCCGCAAATTGTCTTTTTTCTCAAGAGCGATCAATTGGGCCTGGTAACGTTCAGCTTGACAAGCTTACAGTTTGACAAGGTTGCATAAGCTCGTAGTAAATGACTCCTTTCCAATCCCACTCCACATACAGTAGCACTTTCTTGGCAAGAATATTCGTTTTGCAACTGATGTTGATGGCTGGCCTGGATCAACCGATGGATTCATCTGGATTGAACTTTGTGAAAAAATTCTTTTTTTGTACCGAGAAAGCAAATTTATGCAGATTTCAACTCTTCGATTTTTGTTTTCTTCTGTCAGTTTATGAGGCAATTTCCTGTTTTTCTGTGTTTTACCCATTGCATGCAGTCGAAGTGGCATTGAGTAACTCCCAACTGTTCTGCAAGCTTTTTATGAGTTTGATACGGATTTCCGTCTAGTTAAACATGAAGTTCTTCGTCTTCAAATTGTTTTACTGCAACTGGACGTGGATCGTCCTAAAGACTAAAATTGCCATCACGAAATCTTGCAAACTACTTGTTTACTGTTGAATGAATCACAAAATGTTCCAAAATAATTGATAAAACACATGCGATATACATTTTTGTTTGGATTTATAAACATAACATAATAATTTATTACCTTTTGTATTGTATAACACAAATTATTCCCGTCTGGTTCACAAATATTTTGATTTTTAAAGTTTGTTTAATTTTCTTCTATGGGTAGTGATATTCATGTACACAACTGCACGTGCTGTATAAGATAGCGAAATTTTGACAGCGGAAAATAAGAAATTACGCTACTCGCCGCAAGTGGCAGCACTATCACTAAAGAGAATTTTTTGTAATGTAATTACCAGCAGAAATTTTTTATTCATTATGTATATATTTTTTCACGAAATAAAACATCTCAGCGGAATAAAATATTAGAAGTGATCCTTAAAATGGCAAATAGATTGATCTCCGAAATAAAGAAACTAGGTATATGAAATGTTGAAATTTATCAATAATCCTCATTTCTTCCACTAGTAACCAATATTTTCGGTTGGTTTTCTAATAGCTTAGCTCATACTGAGATTATACGAAAAATTTGGGGAAAATTCATGGACTAGAATTTTCACTAAAATTTTTTGATTTTCTGCCGCCATATAAGTTATTTTCAGTTTTTGGCCAATATCTCAAAAACTTCCACTAGTAAGGATCACTTCTAATATTTTATTCCGCTGAGATGTTTTATTTCGTGAAAAAATATATACATAATGAATAAAAAATTTCCGCTGGTAATTACATTACAAATAAATTCTCTTTAGTGATAGTGCTGCCACTTTCGGCGAGTAGCGTAATCTCTTATTTTCCGCTGTCAAAACTCCGCTATCTTATACAGCATCAACTGCACCTCGCAAAACGTCACTCATATTTTATTTCATAATGATGTTAGTTAAAATGGTAATGCAGATCTCAGGCTAGCGTACCTGAATGTTAGAAGTTTGATACACAAATTAGCTGATGTAGAAATTATAGCACTCCAACACAATGCTGACATTATAGTTATAACAGAAACCTGACTAACAGATAATTTAGTTAATTTCTATAATATACCGGGATTTAATTCTTTTTTTCCCAACCGTCCAGATGGTTACGGAGGGTGTGCCATCTATATTAGATCAACCATCCCATCGGTATTACTCCACCAGCGTGATCATGATTATTCGCAGTTTCTAGGCGTTAAATTAGTTCTAAACTGTATAAATATATTTGCATTTTACCGATCGCAAAAAAACACTCAAGCTACATTTATGGAGTTGTTAGAAAATTTGTTAGCCTCTCATACGAAGTCACTAGTGTTTGGAGGCCCAAATATTAATTTGATTAATGAAGATGAATCAGAATTCATTAATTATAGAACTATTATGGATACACAAGGTTTTGTAATTCTGAATTCGATTGATATAAAATTTGCAACTAGGGTGCAAAACGGAATTGCAACGGTAATTGATCACTGTATTACGGATTTGGTTAATTTTAATTACCATCTAACGTACAAAGACTCCAACCTAATTGATCATCTAATTATCATAACCGAAATAAGTAAGATACGTATTAGAACGTCAGTAGGGAACGCAACTTACAATATCTTGAATTTTCAATCATTTAGTAGCGATATGAGTTGGAAAGACTTACTCAAATTCACGAATCTCGAAAATTTCATAACTGAATTAGGGAAGTTAGTTACGCGACATAGCCACATTATAACAAAAAAAGCGAAGGTGAATTCGCGGATGTCAGCAGATATTTTGCAAAATATTAATAAAAGAAACAAACTGTGGATATTGACAAAGAGGTTTCCAACAAATGACTATTTGCGAGTACGATATGAAGAAGTAGTTTGATTAGTTAAGAATCAAATAAAACTGGCTAAAAAGCTCCATTATGGACATTTGATAGAATCATAGCATAGACAAAGCATAGACAATAACAACACTACTCTTCTTTGGCAGCAATTTAGGAAAATTATTTTCAACAAGGATTGCAGCAATAAAAAAAAATTTTTCAGAATGAACTTGGTGCCTTAAGTGATAGAGTAACTTGTTCAATAAACACTTTACTACAGTAGCCCAAAAGTTAATGAGGGGAATGGGTGTTCCTCGCCCTGAAAACTTTGCTAATATAAATTATGATATTCGCAGTCCTTTTAGTCTTGAACCTATTGAAGTAGCCAAGCTAATAACAACTATTAACACTTTAAAAACAACAGCGGCTAACGGCTTGGATTGAATTTCGACAAAAGTTCTTAAATATTTCGATGGAAAATTTAGCGAATCTGTTACCAAATTCTTAAATAACACTGTGCTTGAACTGCAAACTTTTTTTGCGTGACAAGCTGGGCACCCAGGGGTAAACCTAATTCGAGTATGCTGAATTCAATGGTGCTAGTCCCATTTCAAAGTTAGTCCCCATTTTTGAGATATCGCTTTCGACATATTTTACCTCTGAGTCAAAAATTTCTCAAAATATACACTCATATTCACGTTGATAGCTCCTGAACCATTAAGATTTTCGTTATGCTTTCTAGCAAAGTTGTTGCGCAAGCCAAGACCAACAACTTTGCCGAACATATCAAGACCGAAAAACGACGTCTACAATCACATTTTTGTGTTATTTTATTTTTTGCTTTTCATTTTGACGAAAAACATGTTTTTTATCATTTTTTGTCCATTTATTGAATTTAAATCGATCGATTAAGCATCGCATCGACAAATATAGATACAATAGAAACTATGTGAAAGAAAATTAAATCGATTTTATGGTGATTTTTCTTAACTTTTTTTAAAATCAATCCTGATTCGTTCATGTCGTCTTCGGGATCTTTTTCCTCTTGCAAATTCCATCAAATGTCACCCAAGAGTGCATGTAGCTTTTTGCCGATGTACCAATGTTTGAGCCTTGATTGTTCAGCGAATTTTCCCACATGACAATGCAAAAAATGTATTTTCGGTAACATTCTAACGTTTATATTATGAAAAGCAGTCAGCATATTTTCAATATATCTGCGCCAATCATCGGGTTGGTTAATTCCGAGAACATTCTTAATAACTTCTTTTACACATTTCCATGCCACAAGCTCTCGTTCACTAAGAGCATTTTCAAATACATCATCGTTCATCAGACGACGAATATCTGGTCCATTAAATATCTGGTCCATTTTCCTGTAATAAAAACTTGATGCGAGATGAAATTTCATATGATCAAAACTTACATTCGAATAGATGTAAACACCAACCTTCTTTTATTTTCATTCCACTTAACCGTGGAAAACTGCGACGGAATTCGACGAACGCATTTCCATCTGGATTCAGCGCTTTTATAAAGTTTTTAACTACTCCAAGCTTGATATGAAGTGGTGGTAGCAATATTTTTTTAATTGGCACAAGGAGCCTCAACGATGCTGTCGTATCGCAATCTGGTGTTCTCACGTAAAGTCCAGTTCCGTTCGTTGTATTGGTCGCCTTTAAAACGAATATCCCATAAGCACATAAAACACATGTTTTTAGTGTAACCCAATTGCATGCCACTTAAAAGAGCTATCACTTTTAAATCTGCACAAACTTTCCATTGATGGTCATTGTATTTAATCAAATCGATGATTTTTTTCATTGATGCAAAGGTTTCCTTTGTGTTTGTGCTGAGTGCAATTGGAATGGAATTCTTTGAGTTGGTAACGTGAAAGAGAACTGCCTTCAAGCTGCTTTTAGAGGAATCGATGAACAATCGTCAATCTTCAGGATTATATGCATTGTGCATTGTGGATACCAATCCTCGGATATCAGTGCAAAAAGCTAGTGAATTATTCTCAATTGAATTGAAAAAATTCGTAAAATGACGATGACGATTAATTGCTCCATATATCCGAACATTTGGTGCCAAAATGTTCACTTGTTTTAAACCCTTTGACAAAAGAATGGCTTGCCGATGCGATAGTTTCAGGCGTCGTACCATAATATCTAAATAACTTTGCGAGGTTTCGGTTTTGTGTTGATTTTGTCGCGAAAATCAAAAATTGTAAATTGTGGGTGTTTTTGTATATTTTCAGGGTATGAATTTTGGCCGTAATTTGACTCATGACTCATGAAAAATTCGTATACGTACAGTATACAAATGTCTCATGACTCACGAGTCAAATTAGTACACCTGTCTAATTTCAGTCCTTTTTTGATTCTGTGCAAAATGGTTACATTTTTATTGAATTTAGTGTATGGTTTTCAGTTTTTATGTGTTGTACGAAACTTGATTTTATGTACTTGTGATGTGTTCTTTGTATATTGTCTGAGTTGAGCATCTTGTTTGGCCTAAGTATGCCGAATTCCAGATGTATTTAGCCTTACCTGTGTACTTATGTTTCTCGAAACGGCAAGGTAGCAGACGGAGTCTTTTATGAGAAGCTTTTGCCAAAACAGACAAGACCCTGCCTTTTTGGGGAACATGCGAGAAGGCAGGGTCTACAGACGAATGACTTTGTAGAAGTTGCATGGACGAAAAGGAAGAAGAGACTTTAGATAACTGCCTATGCTCGTGTCCAGCACTATCATACAGAAGGCATAGGTATTTGGGCGTGTCCAGTGTGACCAGCCTTTCAGATCTCGCTAAATGTGGAGTGCGAGATATTTTGCGGTACGTACGTAGCTCCGAATGGTTTTAAACAGGGGTAAAGGGGAAATAGGTTTCTGTGGTATCACAACGAGGCACTCCTGGTCTAAGTGTGCGGAAGTGCCACTCCAAGCTAACCTTGGCCTAAGTAAAACACACATATATGGTAAAATAACACAAAAATGTGGATGTAGATGTCGTTTTTCGGTCTTGATATGTTCAGCAAAGTTGTTGGTCTTGACTTGCGTAACAACTTTGCTGAAGAAAGCATAACGAAAATCTTAATGGTTCAGGAGTTATCAACGTGAAAATGAGGGTATGTTTTGACCCAGAGCCAAAACATGTCGATAGCGATATCTCAAAAATGGGGACTAACTTTGAAATGGGACTAGCACCATTAAATTCAGCGTACTCGAATTAAGTTGACCCCCCGGGTGCCCAGCTTGTCACATTTTTCACCTATTACAATGTAATTATTTAGAATCAGGTAAATTTCCAGCTTGTCTTAAAACAGCCAAAATTGTCCCCGTATTTAAAGACGAAAATGAGCTCAATTTTGAAAATTACAGGCCAATATCAATCCTACCAGTTTTCTCCAAGGTATTTGAGAAACTAATTCTAAGAAGACTTGAAAATTTTCTGGTTAGTAATCAAATATTAAATCAGTATCAGTTTGGATTTCAGGAAAAATCAAGTACTTTATCAGCATGTTCTAATCTAACCCATTTAACTACAAAAAACTTAGATGTTAGAAATAAATGTTCTTGTAGATTTCAAAAACGCTTTTGACAGTGTTAATCATGAAATACTGCTACTGAAATTAGAAAAACTGCAATTTAACACGACGCAATTGAAACTATTTGAAAACTATTTACATGGTAGGAAACAGAAGGTGGTTGTTAATGGTACTGTAATTGATGAATTAACAATGTTGTGCGGCGTTCCACAAGGAAAAACTGCAGATCATGAAAGATTATCGATAGTAACAAAAAAATGTTAGTTAGTTTTTTTGAAATAAATAAAAATATAAACATAAATAAACAGAAATACAAACAATGAAATACTTTGGCACAAAACTATAACATATTTGCATACATTTCTTTGAAATATCGTGTAAAATATATAAAGGTACCCAAATACGTCCAGGTTGTAAAATTTTACATTTTTGTGTGTGATCGTAATCAATCAACTGACTTAAACGTTCTCATTTTATTAAAACTGAACGTTTAAAGTTTTTATTACAACTGAAACCTACAATAATAGACTTTTAAAAGTGTTAAAGGTACCCGTGGACCTCGTCACTCACATTATGTTTAATCCAACCGAAATTAATGAAATTCGAATACCACGAACAATTCAAATTCAACTACAATTCAGGTTCAGGTAATATCATTAACCATTGTAACAAGGAACTTGTTACAGTGTGGATCAGTAGTTTGATCAACTTTGAACAGATTTGATTGACAACCCGATGTTAACACAGTCCGCAGTAATCCTCATTTTTTGTCGTATGGAGTCCGGGGGAATTTCGCAAAAAACGGCAATCAAACACTTGATGTATCCAAAAAAAAATTTACCTCATCATATGAAAGCTACCAAATTAAAATATATTTTTAATCTTTTAACTTCCTCACAAAGCCAAGTAATAAACTTCACATGTTTGTTTCTCGAAAGATTACACCTTCATTCAGGTAGCAAAGAAATAACTGCGTAGAACGATTTACTTTTTCAGTGTATACTTATATACTTAAATTAACTACACAACTTTTAAATGTCAAAATAATATATTTGTTTCATCTTTACGATGAATAACGAATTAACATTGCTTGAAAATATTTTGTTTTGACAAGTACAGAAAACAATGGCGTATGAAAACAAGAAAAAATTGGTTACTTGATCAAAAAACCTGGGGTAGAGAAAATTACCCTGGGTGAATCAAAATATTACCCTTGTGGTATTTTTTGTTTTCAACCGAACATTTTGACACCGGTTGGAGTACCATTTTTAGTCTCTGTGTAACATTTTTCGTTCAATCGAAATCAAAATTAAGCTGGGTACCAACCGTGTTTTCTTTTTTTCATTCCGAAGATTCCGAAATTGGCATAAATCGTTATTTTATTCATTCTTTATATTCTATTCCTTCTGTTCTCTTTTCTTTTATTTTTATAGAACATTCCGAACGCATTCTGTTTGTGCGACACCAAAAGGTAGAATAAATAGAATATTGAAACATCATCATTCTTCATTGTTTCAAACGTCAAACTCATTTTCGTGTTTTGATGGCTATCTTTCATAAAAAGCGAATCGACACGTTTATTCTTTATCATATCTGTCAAAATTCAAAAAATTTAAGTTAAAAAAATATTTCAAATCTATATTCTTTTGTGTTCTTTTATTACATTTGTCGCAGAATATTCTAAAGCCACGTGACCACTATTCTATTCCTTCTATTATTTCTGCAGAATGAATAGAAGAAAACACGCGGCAACAGTAAAAATCAATTTTAAGTAAATTTTTAGGAAAATTCAATTATTTTTTCAAAAACTCTATGGCAAAGTGATTGATCTGTAGTAAATCCGAATGGTACGCAGCCTTAGTTTTGATGGCCAAACTACTGATAAACTCCGTGCACGTAACATATCAAATTTATTTAAATTTTTCTCATTTCTCTTACTACGAGTAGTTTGGGTGACGATCACTTTGTCATAAACAATTTATAGTGTTTCAATTTAACGTAAACATTTAACCGTAGTAGCTTTTCTTGGGCCCAATTAACCGTGGACACCATTTATCGCGTTGGCAGTATATTCTTGTTAGGTTGTGTGCCAAACTTAAGGTAAAACCCAGTTTTAGGACAGAATTTTCAATTAGTTTATCATAGGGTTTTCGAAAAATAATTGAATTTACCGAACAATTTACTAATTGACTTTTACCTTAAGTTTGGCACGCAGCCTTAAATGATTTTTTGAAAAAGCTCTAAAATTTGGCCACCTGTGGCACTATTCTGGCTTTCTCTGGGAATAAGGAATTGGGAAAAATATTTTCATAGCATTTTGGCCAAAATTGAATTTTCTGGCCTACTGAAGGAATAAGTTTAGTGCAAAAATTTTTAAAATCAAGTTATTTGGGAAACTTTTGTTCCACAAAATTTTTATAGGGAAAAATATTTTCCCATTTAACTTTGTTTTCATAATATTTACACCAAACTTATTTCCTCAGTAGGCCAGAAAAATACAATTTAGATAAAAATGCTATGAACATATTTTTCCCACTTCTCTATTCCCAGGGAAAGCCCGAATAGGGCCACTGGGACGTAACTCCACCATTTCTTAACCGATATTTGGATTTTGTATATTGAATGGAAATTGAATTTTTAAATGATTTTTGGTTAAAGCTTTGGAATTTAGCCACCTGAGACGGAACTCGGTCATTTCTTTGTGATGGAACTGGGTAGAAAGAGTTCCGGAATATGGCCATCTGGGAAGAAACTAGGCCATTTCTTAACCGATTATGATGAGACTGTATATGTTGGATGGGATTCTAAAATGATTTTCAGAAGAATGTATGGAATATGGCCATCTGGATCGGAACTCAATGTTTTCTTATACAATTTTGATAAGATTTGATATGTTGGGTGGAAATGGGATAAGAAAATGATTTTTGGAACATGGACATCTAGAACGGAACTCGTTTATTCCTTAACCGATTATGATGGAGTTTGCGATGTTATAGAGAAAATTGGATTCTTAAATAATTTTTGGAAGAATTTCTGGAATATACCCAACTAGGATGGAACGCGGTGATTTTTTAGTCGGTTCTTTTGAAATTAAATATATTGGATAAGAACTTGGCCATTTCTTAACCGATTATAATGGGTTTGTGTATGTTGGTTGGAAATGGGATTTTAAAACATTTTTTTTGTTGTATAAGTTCTTTAATATGAGATTGGGTTATGTAAAATGGAAATTTCTTAACGATTATGTCGGGGGGACGTATGTTGGATGAAAACGGGCTTCTTAAATGATTTTTGAAAAAAGTTCTATAACATGGATTAAGATAGGATTGGATATGTTGGATGGAAATAGGATTCTTTAATGATTTTTGGAAGAGGTTTTGGAATATGTTCAACTGAGATGGAAATCGGTGATTTTTTGACCGATCATCATTGAATTGGGTTTCTTGGATGAATATGGATTTTTGAATTAGTGCTGGACAAAGAATGTGTAGGAAGAAATTCGGCCATTTATGTTGGATAAAAATAGGATTATAACATGAATCTTGGGATTTCTCAAAGTAGTTCTGAAATAGGGCCACCTACGATTTGTCCTGATATTTTTAATGCGGAAAAAATTTTGTTGCGACACAAGGACGTGTTCAATTTGGTTGACCGCTACACTTTCACTTTGATTTCCATTTCAATTTAAGGCGTTTATATACTTGCTAGTTTTGCTACCTCAGTAGTTCTTCCCCCCTTATTTTTTACAAACAAAGTGTGCAATGATGTATTCTGTGAGTGCTTCCGGTTTGAGCCGAGAATTCGCCCAATATTATTTTGATATCGTGTTGTGGTATTTTGCACAAAAATATTATGAGATGTTTGTAGAAATCCTGCTTTGATTGTTGTTGCTTATCTTCTTTTAAGAACTCCCATGAAACCTGAATTCAATCAAGAAATGATGATATCAGTTAACGATAAGGAATCTTACTTCAAATCCGTGTTTGTCGATATTGTTACTTTCACAGAGTGTGAATCGGTGACCGCTGTAACCGACGAAGTTATATTTCTGCAGTACTCGAAGAACAAGTTTGAGGTTCCAAGACTTTTTGGTGGCTCATTTTAATAGATTCATCTTAATTTATTTTCTCTTCCTCTTTCAATATATAGTATATTTAAATGTTTGAAATCCTCAGGATTATCCCTTCACAAATACTAAGGAACTTCTTCTGAGATACATCAGGATGAATTTCCTACAAACGCTTAAAAACTGACAACAACAGATTTCATAAAAAACATTGTGACAAAGTTGAGAACAGAATATCGAGATTTTTTCAAACAGAATTTCTGCGCCCGATCCTTAATTTTTATTTGGAAAAGCGAAATTTTATAAGTTCAGTCAGCTTATTAAGCCAGAATATCTGTGTGATTGAGCAATTCAGGTATTTTAAATCATGATCGGTTGGTTATAAAGTAGACGAGTCCTGTTCCAGGATTCTAAATTCCAGACCAACTTCCAAAAATGATTTTATAATTCTATTTTAATCCAACATACAAAATCTCATCAATATCGGTAAAAAAATAACTGAGTTCTTATACGAAATACAAGATTGAAAAATATTTTAGTTTTATTTACTTCAAATCCAAATGTGTTATACGATAAATTGCTCTACGATAAATTATTCTACCGCAAATGGTTCACGATAAAATATTTACGATAAACGAGTAAATCAGTTTGTTATATCAGGGGAGGTATGTTGTAACATCACATTTTTCGACTTTCAACATAGATCATGTCTCATTTTTCTAAAGTAAAATGATAATGCGCTTCACCCAAATAATTATTCAAATAATATTGCGTTTTGAACCTTTTAGTATATATATGTTCGTTGTTCTTTTTTTCACATTTCGACAAAAGTATCACCAACAAAAATTTCAAGTGATGCATAAATAAACTAACCGTGTAACCGTAGACATCGTAAAATAGAAATCCAATGATGTTTTTATTCAAGCATGTTTAGACCACCATAGAAAAGTAATAAAAAAATAATAAATAAAATTTAACAACATGATATGTAGACAACATCTCGCCCCTGATACCTAATACTAAAAATTTTTATTCTAAAAGTAAAAACACCAATCTCTTCTTCTATCAACAATTCGGTTCAGAAAACGTCAAATGTACTTGAAATGCAACCAAGAACATAACCTTAGTCTGTTACTATAAAACAAAATTATCAAAAAAAAAATATTTAAAAACAAGTGCTAGTTAAATTAAATTATATTTTATTATTAAGGCTATAATTTTAAAAACTAAATTACATTTAAAACCATGTTTTAAATTATTTAAAAAAAGCTCAGTTCTATATTGATGGATGCGCGCTTTTATGCTAATATATATTACAAAAAAAAACTAATTAAAGTGACAATACGAAACTAAACAAAGAGCAAATCCAATACATACATAAAATATAGCTTAATGACGAAAAGCTTTTCCAAAATATATACATGTATAAGATCGGTGTGTGCGTGTGTGTCTGTATAATGTACATAATATATAAGACTTGAAAATTGTGTCTAATTAAATTAAATTTTTATTTTTTTTTTAATTATTATTTCTGTTAAATTAATTATATATTATATTATTGTAATCAAATATAGTAAGAATAATATCGTCGTGACTGATTCATCAAAACTGGGAGAGCTTAATAGATCTCCATATAGTAAAAAATTTGTTTTGTTTCTATTGGTCTGTTTATATGGTTTGGCGGGAATGCGTATCACAATACTGTTGTAAGTATTGTATACAAAAATATTTAGTAAATATATAGACATAATGTAATAAGGATATAAATTTAATCCTATAGATATGTGCCACATTACCTTGAAAATAAATATAATTTGAATGTGCTTCAAACTTAAACAAAAAAAAATCACGCCCGAATTCGGATAAAAAAAAAAACAAATAAATTATTTGCCCCCACTTTGGGCGCCCTAATATTATTATAATTTTATGTAAACCTAGGCTTATAAAATTTCATGTATCGTGGCCACTTTTATGCAGAAAATGTTAAAAGTAGCTTTATTTGTTTATTATTATTTTATACAGCAATTTGTAATTTAATTCAAAATTTGAGAAGTATATACAGGAAATTTATAATTAATAATTAACATAGCGATTTAACACTATAACACTAAAAATGACATATAGACAATTTATTTAAACAAATACTCTATTAAAAAATTTATCTATACAAAAATCTTAAATATTTTAAAAATAGTAGGTTCTAATTAATTTTTAGATAAATTTTTTGGACAATATTGTTTTGGTACATAACACAAAATACATTTCTAACAAAAAAAAAATAAAATAATAACCAAATCTAAACATATACATTTTATAGAAATTATAACATATCAACAATATAATTATTACATTTTAAACAAGACTTTTTTTATATTTTTTTTTTTTTCAAGACTTTTAAATTATCCAAATTTATTTCCTGTGTATTTGTATCATAATGGCTATGTATATGTTGAAATGGTATGATGAATCTCTAATAAAACCTATAAAATTACAAAAATTTAAATAAAGCTAACATGAGTGATTACATTATTTTAATTATAAAATTAAAAAAATTATATATATTTATTTGTTACATTTAAATAAATAGATTCAATACAAAACAAATAAATTACATATTATTTTAATTTGTGTCAGTATCTGTCATTACAGACAATAAATTGTGGTTCTCACCTGTTTTGTATAAATATGATATGGTACTCCGTACTAAAAAGCTCTGGCTTTTTCCAATTTAACCCAATTTAAGAGATTTAATAAAAATAATGGGGGTGTTTGTTTGTCAATGGACTCGGTTGAATTTTGTGTCCAAAATTCAACCCCAAATGATTGAGGGTCTCCATGAAGTATTCTCGGATATGGGCGCACCCTGGACAGTATATTGTAACATGAACGGTTGTGGTAACCAATCCTCTCCAGGTAGTACACCATGTTTCAAATTGGCTAATCGACAACACTCTTCGGAGGCCGGTTCCATAGATTCTGGAAGGAGCTACTTATTGCATGTTAGTGAAAGCAAT
This sequence comes from Nephrotoma flavescens, assembly GCA_932526605.1. Taxonomy (NCBI): domain Eukaryota; kingdom Metazoa; phylum Arthropoda; class Insecta; order Diptera; family Tipulidae; genus Nephrotoma; species Nephrotoma flavescens. The sequence goes on along the minus strand of OW052222.1, from coordinate 225,309,157 downwards.
TTTTAAACAGCGAATCCGTTTCAACAGCAGTCAGTTGTATGCCAAAAGTAGGAGCAAAAGCAGTTCTGCAACCGATAACTATAATGGACATTCTAACCTAGAAAAATAAAATCAAGCACTAAAACAAAAAATTGAAGACATTGAGCTTCTAATCTCTAATCTCCAACGCGAGTTAATCTGCCTGAAAACAGATAAAATAAATTCAATAACGTAAAACAAAACCATAAACAAAGAAACATCAGACAACGAAGTACAGCCAAAAGGGGCAAGTCTCATAAGACTGAATACCCAACGAACGAGGAAGAGTTAAATTGGGAAACTAACTGGATGTTGAAGAAGAGAAAAACTAAACAATGCAAAAGAAGTAACAAAAGAAAAACTGAATCCTTACCAGAGGTAGAAAAATCACAAAAGTAGAAGCCCCACCACCGATTTTCATAGTATTAGTAACCAGCTATTCAGAAGTCCAAAGTGTAATGAGTACTGTTACGGAACAAGAGTACAAAATAACTGCTCTGAACAGTAATGTATGAAAGATTAAAACTTCAAATCCAAACGCATAGAGAAATTTGTCAATGAAGCTGAATACGGACAAATACCAGTGTTACAAGTACAAAAATAAAAACGATCGTCCCAGGTCATGGTCAGAGAGCTACATCCAACCTATGAAACTAATTTAATAATGGAGGACCTAGAAAATAAAGGATTTAAAATCCTTGATGCGAAGGGGTCCTCGGTTCATGCTAACGTTTGATAAATCCGACCAAGTAGAGAAAATTTACAATATACCTGGCATGGGTGAGTAGCGAAATCCCGGTCTTCACAATCCCGGTTTGTCAAAATCCCGGTTTTTTATAAATCCCCGTTTTCAAAATCCCGGTTTTCAAAATCACACTTTTCAAAATTCACGTTTTAAAATCCTGGTTTTCAAAATCCCGGTTTTCAAAATCCCGATTTTGTATAAAAAAAAGTCCCGATTTTTAGGAAATCCAGGTTTGAATTTTTAAAATTTGACATGTGGAAAAATTGGATTTTTTGACAAAATTCAAAAATGAGTTTGCGATAAAGTTCTATAGAAAATGCCCAATATTGATGGAATTTGGCCATTTCTTAATTTTCGATCAAGTGGCCAATAGAGATGGAACTAGGCCATTTCTAAACCGATTTTGTTGAAATTGTACACGTGCGATGGAAATGGATTTCTAAATTGATTTTTTGATAAAGTTCTGAAATATGGCCATCGCTATGAAACTAGGCCATTTTTTAACCGATCGAGTTGTAATTCGACATGTGGTTCTTAAATGGGATTTTAAAATGATGCTTGATAAAGTTCTGGAATATTGTAATTAAGGATGGCACTAGGCCATTTCTTAATTCGTTGAAATTCGTCAAGTGCGATGGAAGTGGGGTTCTTAAATGAATTTTTAATAAAGCAGTGGAAGGTGGTCAATAGAGATGGAATGTGACCAATTGTTACCCAACTATTTTTAAAGCTGACACGATCTAAATGGGATTGTTTAATGATTTTTTGGTAAAGCTCTGCGCATCTGGACTAAAAGGGCGATTCAGTACTTAGTCAAAAAATCATTTTTGAATCTTATTTCCATCACACTTGTCGAATTTTATCATAATCTATCAAGAAACAGCCAAGTTCTGTCGTTAATGGCCATATTCCAGAGCTTTAGCAAAAAATCATTTTGGAATCATTTTGGACCTTACTTGTAGAGTTTTAACATAATCAGTAAAGAAATTGTCAAGTTCCATCTCTATCGACCGTATTCTAGAACTGTATCAAAAAATCAGTTTTGAATTCGAATCATTCACTTAGAACAAAACTAGTAAAACTCATCCTTTATTCCAGACATGATTTGAACCGTGCTCTCCTGGAATTTTTGTCTTAAGGGCATTGGAGCGCTAAACGGAGGGGGAGGAGCGATGCCACTTCCCGCGTGCTCGCGAGAGTTATTGAAGCCTCTACCATTCGGTATGATATCAAAGGGCTGAATGTCGAAGATCCGATTATCAAAGGGCAAAATTACGAAGGGCCGAATGTGTCGAAGGCGGCATGTGTCGAAGAGCCAAATTTGTCAAGGGGTTACTTTTCGTGTTTGGAAATATAATTTTGTTAATTTTCTTTAAGGAATATTTCGTAATTTTTTTATCAAATATTAATGAATTTGCTTGATAAAATTTTTCTTCACCAAAATGTATCACTGACTGGCATTCGGCTTCCACCTCTATAATCAATTATATTCGAAAACGAAAACAAATAAATTTTTCTAGTAAATTTTTGGGCAAGATATCTTATTTTTATATTAAAATATTATTAGTCCGGCTGAGCAGAATTAATAAAAAATACTTTTTTCAAAATCAAGACTTTAGAACTAGAAGAAAGGAAAACCGGGATTTTGAAAACCGGGATTTTGCAAACAGGGTTTTTGAAACCGGGATTTTGAAAACCGGGATTTCGTAGTACACCGAACTAGCATACTCAACATACGAGTAAAGATCGAAGCTTGTCAAAGAGGCAATACAAGAATACAACAGTACAACGTAAAAAATACAAAGGTTGTACCCATACGCAGCGAATTATAATGGGCAGCATCCAAGGATCAGGCACGCAAGCCCCTTTCTAAGTCGTCCAAACAAGGATCGAGCAAGAAACGCCTCTAAATGCGTAGGGAGAATTATACCTGTGGCCTGTGCATAGGCCTTTTCAAATACAAAAGAAAATGAGACCAACGGTACCGAAATTTTCAAAAACACTGTCCAAGCAATTTTAAGTAGCCTTGAGGAACAGAATACACTAAATAAGTTAATTCTGGATCGACACAAACTGCTAAAAATACCAAGTTCCAAAATAGCTAAAAATAAATAATGTCTGCAATACATAGTTCAATTCATAATTCCAGAGGAGAAATCAGACATCAAAACAGACATCAAATTATTCATTCAAAAGAATTTCATTTGCCGCAAAACAGATGAACAAGAATTTATAGTATTCACGAAAAAATCAAAATCGAAATATTGTGAATTATTTTTCCTTCACAACTTTATGATTTCTATTTGCTCATGAACAACTAAAAACATGAATTTTGTTTTTCATAGATGAATGTTTTAAAAAATTATGAATATTTTCTATTCAGTTAACGGACGAAGAATATGAAAAAAGAGTAAACTATAATTCACAAATATTTTAAAATATCGAACTCAAGAATTATAAAATTCTTTCGGGAACCATTTTAGTGCTTTGTGAGAATTAACCGTTTTACAAATTTTGATTTTGCAATTTTTATCAAAGTGGCACGGTTTATCAAAGAACTAAATGTTCGACGGACAATTTGTTATAGGAAATTTCGTTATTTTAATATTCATCAATGATAAATTTATATCTATGTATATACCTAGAGGAATTTATATTACAGGATGGTTGGGTTTGGGATGACAATACGTTACGGGATGCTAATCCGTAACTAATCTGTTAGAGGGGCTATCATGTGATTTTTTAGAGAGTGTTGACAAAATTTTGCTCCTAGAAGAAGCAAACGGGAATAATTGGGGAATAATTTCAAGTTGTTTAACATGGAGCGATCAACTTCTTTCTTGGGTTTTAATTTACGTCCAAGTGCTTATTTTGAATCTCTCTCTCTCTCTCTATTTGGAGAACTAAGATGTTTTATAGTCAAATCCTTGCAATATTAACACTAAAAATTTCTTAATTATATTGCATAAATGCGGTCCATGTATCTAAAAAATTATAATACAGTAAACCCTCGATTTAACGGATCTCGATTCAACGGACGATGAATTTAACGGACCTTGATTTAATGGAGACTCGATTTAACGGACAATTTTTTATTTTCCATTTTTCGGTTACCGATTATGATGGGATAGGGTGTACTGAATGGAAATGGGGTTCTTTAAGATTTATGGAAGATGTTTTGTAATATGGCCACCTTGCACGGAACTCAGGCAGTTTTTAAACGATTACGATGAAATTGGATTTGTTTAATTGCAATGAGATTCATTAATGATTTCTAGAAGAAGTTTCTTAATAAGGCCACCTAGAACACGGCTATTACTTAACCGATAATGATGAAATTCGGCATGTTGGATAAATATGGAATTATAAAATGATAAACTGCTGTACTCGCCAGAGGATGAGAAACCGAATCTTGATTTTCCTCTTTTCTGATTATTGTTGTAGTGGAGAGTATAATTATTGGTTGTTTTATGAAATTTACTCCCAGGCCATTTATGCTCTTGTATTGCAAGTACCTCAGAAGTGTAAATTTCCGATTGGTTGGAAAGGTTCTGAAAATCTCAAGGTCTTAGAAGATGCCATATTCCATGTTACCGTGAACAGTTTTCGAGATCGTTGTTGATAAAAATACAGTAATCGATTTAACAGACCCTAGATTTGACGGATAATTTTTTATTTTCCATTTCTCGGATATTCACCGCCTGTAGTATATTTATTTTTTATTTATTTTACTAGACAGATCTTGAATGATATTTATTTCTCTTTTTATGGCTATTCGCCATTTTATGATTCTTTTATATTGTATACTAAGCAATCAATAACTACACTTTTATTTTCCATTATTTTTGTGCACTTTTATCACTTAAATTAATTTTAAATTTAAATAAAATTGAGAATATCTCATTCTTTATGTGATAATTTTTTATTTAAAATTTTTTTTAAATATTTTATTCGTACTAGTTTCGAGAGTTCTCCCTTCGTCAGTTATTTTCGTCAGCTATATTGATAAATTGTTGATAAGCAGGCGTCTTTCTTAAAGCCAGCGGCTCATGATGTTAACATGTTTCTGGTAAGGTTGGATGCCTTAACATCTATCACCAGTACGTGATACACTCATGAAATTTGTGGATGGAGCGGCAGTCCAAATACATAGTCTCACAAAAAATCACGTGATAAAACCTACACAAGGGGCTCGGATAAATTTATAGTATTCTTATCAACAACGATCTAGAAAACTGTTCACGGGAACATGGAATATGGAACCTTCTAAGACCTTCAGTTGGATATCTCCCATCATAATCGGTTAATAATTGGTTTCGAGTTGCGTTCCAGGTGGCCTAGTTCGAGAACTTCTTCCCAAAATCATTTAAGAATCCCATTTCCATCCAACATATCCAGTCCCATCATAATAGTTTAAGAAATCAACGAGTTCTGTCCTAGGTGGCCATATTCCAGAAAAAGTGCAAAACCTATAGGCAAAACCTATAGATTTAACGGACAATCGGAATTAACTGACTCCCCAATTAGTCCGTTAATTCGAAGTTTTACTGTAATTGTTTGGAAAAAATGTATGGAGATTTGTAGTGAATATAATAGAATTAACAATTTAACTCAAACATTGGAAACAGAATATTTTTGCCATTTAAAAAAAAATTGAATTTAACCACTTGGAGGTAAAATGAAGCATAAGCGGTTACCAGTTGGATGGAAACATGTTTGTTCCTTTAAATGTTTTGAGGGTTATACTTTAGTAGTTGTGTGCCTATTTCTTCTGAACAAAATTTGGATCCGCACTCAGTATTCGGAGCGTATCTTAAATGCATTTGCCTTTTCAGGCGGCTTGTTCCACAGAGCCAACCAAAGTATTACCGCTTTGAGTTAGCATCCCAAATGGGATCATCCTGTGTATTATGAATAAATATGTTACTATAAAGATGTTTAGTTAGGGTTGTATTGATTATAAAAATGTACAGGGAGGGAGTTGTTATTTTACTATAAAATAAAATAAATTCAGCGACCCTGATAAAAATTTAACATTTAATAAAAATTCTAACTAAAACAAATTTTATTTTATAAAAACTTTAATCATTATATAAAATAATGGAATTAATTATATCAAATTTGAAAAAATATTAATTCTTAAAACTTCATTTCCTTATCACTCTGTATTTATTTTATTAAAATACAATTTCAATTAACATTACACTAATAGAAAAACTACATACATAAATTACCAGTACCGCTGATTGACAATTCTGTCTCTGCAATGCGATTGACATCACCCGAAGCAAACAATTTGCGAGAAGCTTCACTAATTATTGTCCATGAGGTTTCAATGCTGACAAAGCACGGACTCCGAAGCAAATCGACAAGAAAAAAAGAATACAAAAAATTAAAAATAACGGGAAAAACATTTATAGAACCACACTACATATAATTTTTGTAGCTTATAAGTTTTATACTGCAGAAATTTAGCAACATTTTTTCAAATTTCTTATTGTGTACGATTTAATATTTCTTGCCTAGTATCGCATTTGTTTTTGAAGGTGGATCAAGTGGTGTTTTTGCTAAAAAAAACACCATGTAACCGGGTAAGTTATTCAATACACTGTTTTTATATGTTGACGCCGGCTCAAATACAAGATATATTAAGAGAAGAATCTGAAGAAGATCCATATGATGCTTCCGATGATGAAGAATATATTCCGGATCCAGTGGTTGTTGCTTCCGAAGAATCGGATGCTGCGGACGACCTTATTATTGAGGAAGAAGAAGTTGCCTCTAGTGAGAGCGATGATGAAGAAGGACAGTTGTCAGATGGTTTGACGGGTAAGGATGGCACACAATGGGATAAATCCCCATTTCCGTGGAGTTGCGAACTTCAGCAGAAATTTCACAGCAAAATAAAAATTTCGGTCATTTATATCAAGTGAAATGATTGACATAATTCTACGAAAAACCAATCGGAAAGGTCACAGAACTACTGACATTTTGAACAATGAGTTAGTGGTAAAGTTTCCTGATCCGACTAAAAGACCAAATAAAAAAAATCAATCCGTTCACGCCAGAAGAATTTGATTCATTTTTGGGAATCTTAATTGAAGCAGGGGTCCACAAATCGAATATTGAGCATATATGGAGGTTAGATTTTTAATCTCTTACTCGAACATCAATGCCTCGTGATCGCTTTAAGATGTTGCAACGAATCGTCCGTTTCGACAATGAAAATACTCGTGCTGATCGTGTAAAAAGTGATAAGGCTGCTCCAATACGTGACCTATGGCTAATGCTCAATAATAATTTACAGAAAGGCACGCACAACTCACCCAGTATATACCATCAAAGGTAGCCAAGTATGGCATCAAAGTACTCTAGGCTTGTGATGCTTCAAATGCATATTCTCTAAAAGGGGAAATTTATACTGGAAAGCCTCAAGATGGTGTACTCCAAACAAACGTCGGTGAACGTATTGTTCTAGATCTCGTAGCTGGGTACAAAGGATTAGGTAGAAATATAACTAATAATAATTTCTTTACCTCATTGGAATTGGCTCGTGCACTAAAGTCATGGAACATGACCTTAGTTGGAACTGTTAGAAAAAACAAAGCATTTTTGCCTTCGAACGTGAACCCATCCAAAGATAGAAAAATATTTTCTACTAACTTCGGATTCAACATTGATGCAACTGTGCGTTATTATGTCCCGAAAAGAGATAAATCAGTTATACTTTTATCGACAATCCACATGACTAATGATGTGTCGGATACTTAACTGTAACTGCGAAGCCTGAAATTATTAAGTACTACAATAAAACGAAAGGTGGAGTATAGAAACAGCTGATAAAATGTTGATGGCATACAAAGTAAGGCAGAGAACTAATCGCTGGCCACTTGCAATGTTGTATAACATGATCGACGTTGCGGCCTTAGCATCGTATGTTGTATACATGGAACATTATCAATATTTCAAGAAAACAGATCGTCGTAGACAATTTTTGAAGGATCTTTCGCGACAAATATGCATGCCCACACGGAAGGCAATAGAATTAGTTTTGGGACGCTCTGTTTCTTCCCAACCGAATTGTGGGCCGGCTGCTGTCGTAGGACGATGTTTGATTTGCTCTGAGGGAAATCGAAAAGATCGAAAGACTCGGAAAAGCTGTAGCAACCTACGTAAACTGTAACATAAAAAAATTTTAATTTAAATATGCATTTGGGTACAATTGTACCCATTCAGTCACATAAAGGTTAAAGGAATCATATCACTCTTATTGGAAAACTCTATATTTGAGGGAATTGGTTTTTTTAAATTTCATGATTTAAAGTGTACAAATATTTTCTTGTAATAGATTTAATTGGCTGCCTCGGATTTTCCCCTATACTCTCACGCACAGCAGCGGTTTCCAGTAGGCCCTGCATTTCGGTGATGCACGGGTGTTGGCTGCGAAGAAACGAAACATATTACATCACCACTCTTAAATTTTGTTTATAGCGCTCATTCATTTATCTTTCAAATGAACAGCGTTTTATAATTAACAAATTCTCAAATTTTCTCAAAATTTGACACCCTGTATCTTTCTTTAACAACAACTTCAGAAAAAATCCGAGTAAAACCAATGAACGACTAAAACCAAAAAACGACTAAAACCAACGATCATTATACCTGACTTCCAGTTTGGATTTTGCCCCCCTAAATTTTTTTCTAAATTTTTTTTTAAACCATAAAAACAATAAAACCAAACATGACGCCCAAAAATTTGTGATTTGACGTATTTTTCACCATATATTTTTTTAAAAATTCTTCTTTCTTAATTTTACTGCCATCTTGCGTAAAAAATTATAATTGTTAATAGATGTGATTTTAATAGCTAAGCACATTTTTTGATTCGTTTCTTTGCTACAGTTGCTCAATATAAACTAAATGATGCACTGCCATCTCTTAAACGTTTTTATGAAATATTGTAACTTATACTTCTTTCGATATCTGCCAGAGCACAGGTTAAATGAGTTTGTGTATTGGATTAAATCAGTGGTTCTTAAAGTAAAGTTCGCGACCTATAAAAATCGTTGGTTTTTTATTTTATTAAAATTTAATATAAAATTAAATTAACGAGAAAAACAAATGAATGTTATCAGCATATGCTATTAGTAGCTAAATATAGACAAATCTATGATAAAATCTAAGATAAAATATAAAATGTTTGCGCCAGTAGTATAATGCGTCCGAAAGTTTGCCTTCGATTTTTATATTGCAATTTGAATAGTTCATGAATAATTTGCACATAGAGACATCATTCTTCGAGACACATTCGGATGCATAAAAACGAGAAAATTTCCCACAAAACGTAATATTTCACGTTGTGCATGTCATCATTATACAAAAGAGCGGAAGTGGCCGAATCATCGCAGAGTTGATTGGGTTTAAGGGATATAATTGGAAAATAATTCTGCTGTTCATGGAAATCTGTGGCTATCACTTTTATCTTACGATAACTAAATTTTTTGGCATGAGATAGTTTTCGTTGGCGTGGTCGATCTTTACTCGAATTGCTTTAAAGCAATATTTGTTCAAACCCGGTTGGTATTTCATTGTTACGGCTTGGGGTTTGTTGTAGACGCTGGTTGTTTGAAGTTCATATACAAAAAATATATTTTCAACACCACACTGGGCCTAAACAACATAGAAATAGGTTCAAAATATTTAACAGTAAAACGCAACACTTCATTAGAATTAAATAATAGATTTATTGTAACAATCAACTCGGTGCCAAAAAAAAATGTATTAAACAAATAAATCACAGATTAATCAACCTCTTCGATAATAGGGCCGCCAGTTGAACCTCCACTAGGACGACCTCCTCGAGGATTTGGACCCCCACCTGCGGCTCCATACAACTTCGTCATAATCGGATTGAATACCTTCTCCAACTCTTTCTGCTTATATTCGTATTCATCCTTTTCGGCCGTTTGATTGCTGTCCAACCATGAAATTGTCTCGTTGCATTTGTCCGATATCAATTTTTGATCCGCTTCATTAATTTTGGTTTTTACGCTCTCATCGTCGATCGCCGTTTTCATATTAAAGCAATACGCTTCCAAACTATTTTTCGCGACAATTTTCTCGCGTATCGTCTCATCCTCGTTGCGATACTTTTCTGCATCGTTAACCATTCGTTCAATTTGCTCCTTACTGAGGCGACCCTTATCGTTCGTAATCGTTATCTTATTTTCTTTACCAGTCGATTTTTCAACTGCGGTTACATTTAAGATGCCATTCGCATCGATATCGAAGGTTACTTCAATTTGTGGGACGCCTCGGGCTGCAGGTGGAATGCCACTCAATTCAAACTTTCCAAGTAAATTATTGTCTTTGGTCATGGCCCGTTCGCCCTCAAATACTTGAATCAATACACCGGGTTGATTATCCGAGTACGTTGTGAATGTTTGAGTTTGCTTCGTTGGAATTGTGGTATTACGTTTAATGAGTGTTGTCATAACACCACCAGCGGTTTCAATGCCTAACGACAGCGGAGTCACATCTAATAATAGTAGGTCTTGAACTTGTTCCGATTTATCACCGTGTAGTATAGCAGCTTGGACCGCAGCTCCGTACGCAACCGCTTCGTCCGGATTAATCGATTTATTCAATTCTTTACCATTAAAAAAATCTTGTAAAAGTTTCTGAACTTTTGGAATTCGTGTCGACCCGCCAACCAATACAATATCATCAATCTTGGCCTTATCCATTTTAGCATCGCGTAACGCTTTCTCAACTGGATCCATTGTGCTGCGGAATAAATCAGCATTAAGCTCCTCAAATCTGGCACGTGTGATTGATGTGTAAAAATCGGCGCCTTCGAATAACGAATCGATTTCGATAGAGGCTTGAGTAGATGTAGATAAGGTGCGTTTGGCTCGTTCACAAGCCGTTCGTAGCCTACGAATCGAACGTTTATTGGCGGACATATCCTTTTTAAATTTCCGCTTAAATTCTTCACAAAAGTGCGAAACTAAGCGATTATCAAAATCTTCGCCACCCAGATGCGTATCACCCGCAGTAGATTTCACCTCGAAAATGCCGTCCTCAATCGTTAAGATTGAAACATCAAAAGTTCCACCGCCCAAATCAAATATAAGTACGTCTCGCTCACCACCACCTTTTTTGTCGAGCCCATAGGCAATTGCGGCTGCCGTGGGCTCATTTATTATACGCAACACATTTAGACCCGAAATTATACCCGCATCTTTAGTCGCCTGCCGCTGTGAATCATTAAAATATGCTGGCACTGTTATAACAGCATCGCTAATCTGTCGCCCTAAGTACGCTTCGGCCGTATCTTTCATTTTGGTCAAAACCATTGAGGAAACTTCTTCCGGGAAAAATGATTTTTTCTCACCCTTGTACTCAACTTTTATTTTTGGTTTGCCCCCATCACTAATTACTTCGAAGGGCCAATGTTTCATATCGGCTTGTACTGTACCATCTTCAAATTTACGTCCAATTAATCGTTTGGCATCTAAAAAAAAAACAGGTGACCGTTATGTTTTAGAATTCGTCACCGATACGTTACACTTACCGAATATTGTGTTGTTTGGATTCATTGCCACCTGATTTTTGGCCGCATCACCAATAAGACGTTCCGAGTCAGTGAACGCCACATAAGACGGAGTTGTACGATTTCCCTGGTCATTTGCGATTATATCGACTTTGCCGTGTTGAAATACACCGACACAGGAGTATGTGGTGCCTAAGTCAATCCCGACTGCAGGCGCTTTTGACATTTTTTTCTTTTATTTTTGATTACCTAGTTTTATTTTTTAATTCCGCTTCTTCACTAACTAATTAAATGCAAAGTAAAATATGAACTGAAAATTAATTTGCTGCGGTCTTGTTGTGAAAATATACAATTAAGAAAAATCTCGAATAAAAACATTTGAGTTAAAAATAAATTTAATCGCGATGACGAAATGTTCGCGAAAAGTCAATAATTTTATTACGTATGATGACGAAAATTATTTTTTTATTATTCGGAAAATACGGAAGAGTCACTCACCTTGAGTATAGAAGTTATTTAAGAAATATTCTTGGTGTGTTGTTATTATCACGGGAGTAAAATTACAAAAATAAATTTAATAAATTGGAATTTTTTTTATGTGGTGCGGAGAGTATGATAAAACAATTAAATTGTGTACAAATTCAATGCCCACCTAAATTTTAGCATATTTCGTTGACCGCCACACAAACAGTTGTATTAAACACTTTGTTTATTTATACGTTGCTTGGTTAAATTCGAAATGTGTACACTGGTCTTGTATTACATTGAGCATGCTGGTTATAGGTTGTACTGTTTGGGAGTGAGATACGCATAGGACTTGATTTTTGCGATCTGCTGCAAGTGCGCCAGGCGCTGTCATTGTCCGATATGGTAATTATTCCTATAAAAAGACCAACCTGTGAAAAACTAATTGTTATGGAACGTCAACCTATTCCCCAGGTAAATTCGGAAAAATGTTTTGTGGTGAATGAAAGAGTTGGAGCTCCCACATTATTTTGATGAAGTCCCCAATCAAGATGAAGTATCAAAAGTTTTACCACGGGTTGTAGAATTCTTGCCGAATGACCCAGCTTCAAAGTACGTATGTGTTTGATGAAGAATTGATCGTGGAGGACTGGTTGTAGCAACCTCGCTCGATAATTCAAATTGAAGTTAACTATTCAAAATTTCAGCTACAACAAACGGATTAAAGTCAGACATTCGAACTCGTGTTTGGTTTTGATGACATCTCACATCGCACCAAACCATTCTCTGTACCTAATTTCTTCATCACCTTGCCAAGTTCCCACTTGATCTCACCCTCAATCCACTTCGCCGGATGAAAAGCATTGTAACTCCATCGTTGCCGATCATCCATTATATAGGACTGGACTCTAGTTGATTGCAGAAGAACCTCTGAAAAGTCACACTTTTCTCGATCAAATTTAGCATCTAAACAATGCTGAAGTAAGTTGCCTGTCGTCATGGCAAGCCTTTTTCTAAGTGGAACAATGAAACGAGGGGCTTTTGATCTGTCACCAGAATAAATTCTCTGTCACAGAAATATTGGGGAAACTTTTGACAGCCTTACACGACCGAAAGTGCTACTTTCTCAATCTGACTGCATTTCGTCTAATGCTCATCAAAGCTTTTCGTTGAAAAAGCTATTGGATACTCTGTAGCGTTTAGCATGCGATGAAGGGTAATTAGATTTGAAAAATTTAATTGAAATAAAAAGAAAATAAATATAACTGAAGATTCTAGTCGAAAAAAAATGAAGGAGAAAAAAACAAATAAATACCGTTCACCACATGCTAGGCTATAGAATTTGATCTGGACAGGAACTTAAGGCGGTTGTTGCTCGGCTAAGCATCAGGGTGTGGGGGGTTCGAAAGAAAGTTTGCTCAGATCATGGTTAACCGCTATAAAATAGACAATGCTAATTATACTAATTACCTAATATTACCGTTACAGCGTTTCCGGCTCACCCTAGTTCATCCTCAATCTGTTACAAATTTATCTCATTTCAAAAAAAAATGAAGCAATAATTTCAATAAAAATGAGCATTAAGTTAATTTATTAAATCAAAAGCACAAATCCATTGTTAAGACTATTTGAAATAAAATATTTTAACCTACTAACTAGCTAAACCTAAACTAACTGGACTTAAATAAGCCTTAACTACCCACCACCAGAATATAAAAGAAATATCTGAATAATTTAATTTAAATGAACGACATAATTTAATTTAAACAAAAAAAAAAATTTAAATTTACGAACAAAAGAAAATTGTTGTGTTGTAACTTCTTACATTTCTGTTGACTGTTGTAAACTTGTTGAAAGATGAAGGAATCCAAAATTTAACTGATGTCGAAATGTTGATTGTAGAATAGTATATATGTACATATATGGATATGGTACTGGTTATTTTTATTATTTTATTAATTATATTATTTTATTATGTATATTATAAACTTGATGTATGAACTTGATGTTATATGTAATATGAAGTATTAGGCTTCTCATTTACCGGTTCTATTATAATATTAAATCAAGATTATAATTTGGAATTTTCAATTATGACCTAACTAACGGTCATTTAGGGGCACACCCATTTGCTATACAAACACTTGTACTTATCACTTTTATATATGGATAATTTTTTAACGCTCCAAAACAAATGTATTTCAGTACTCTTAATTTTTGTTTTTTTTTTTTTTTTTTTGTTTATTGAGCACTTATCATATTAATTAGGATAATCAAGCTTCTATTATTATTCACACTTTAATTTTAGTTCTCGTCGTTTTCACTCATAAAAAAAAATCGCGCAAATGGCGTACAAATTGTTAATGTAAAATTGTTTTTTTTTTTCACTCATAAAAAAAAATATTCGCTCAAATGGCGTACAAATTGTTAATAAATAAGAATTTTTGTTTCACTCATAAAAAAAATATTCGCTCAAATGGCGTACAAATTGTTAATATTAAATTGTTTTTTTTTTTTTTTCACTCAACACAAAAACTCGGTCTTTTGGAATTCCTTTTAACTTATTCACAAGAATTCATATACACAAGAACTCTTCTTATATATAAATAACTAACTTAATAACTTAATAAAATAACTTAATTATTAATTATAATAATTATAATTCATGGTTTAATCAAAAAAATCCAACATTTTTTTTTTAACTTAAATTCAAGTACTTTTAATAAATTTTCTTAACACAATCTGTACTTTTCTCACAATATGATCGTGTGTATATATCCCGACACTTACTTAAAAACTGCCCTTCACAGCAAAAAATTTTCTTTTTCATCCTCGCCAAAAAAATTGCGAAAAAAAAAAAAAAAAAAATCAAAAAAAATCTATTTTTGCTAAGTCATTGCAACTGCTTTATCGACCACTCGATATTTTTTCAAAATCAACTGACTTAAATTATCGATCGATCGATATTTTTCTTTGACGATAACTTACAATTACCGATTCGTACATCACAATATCGGAGTCAACCTTTAGGGATATTTTAAATGAAAGTTTGCTGGCATACACAAAACGTACTTCAGGCGGTTTACATACAAATTCAAAAATAGTTCCGAAACTTGTAACGATGACATTCGAAATCGTTACAACTCCTTTTCATCACCTTAATTATGAGAAATCACTGCCCCTACACCGTCACTTAAGGCATCTATCGCTAACAAGAATGCAAGCTGAGACGCAGAGTTGCGAGTTTACCGCGAATTTAGAATCTCGCTTAACGAGACAGCTTTACGTTTAACAACGATGGCTGCGGCCTATTGACTGAATTGAATTGGTTGAAGAACAAGTCTGCCAAGCACTCTTTTATATTCGAGCATCTGTTCAAAAGATAGTTGACGTGCCTTACAATATTTTGAAGTAACATTAGGTTTCAAGGTTAAATGAGTTTTGAATTGATTACAGCAAGACCCAAACCACGTTCGAAAATGTATTTTATACACACATTATCGACTTTTTAATTTATGACTAATGGTTATTATTTTTCAGGTTTCTTCCAACAGGTTTGAGACAGTGATGACGTCATGAATATTTTGCTTTCTTTGTGGCAAATTGAATTGATTACATCGACTTTCCCAATCTCACGAAGTAGAACAAATACTCTTTCTCCGCTTTAATATGCTGAATTTGAAAGCCGAAGTGACAATACCGTTTTCCAATTTATCTCCCACTGGCACCTGAATATTACCATAGGCATTCAAGTTTGTGCTAACGATCGTGACTTTTGACTAGTTTAATTCATACTATAATCATCATTACCAATCATGGTAAGTAATTGATGATTCAGTGTCACCTAAATATTTAGGAGGTTTTCCGTTAATTTCTACTGTCACAAAAAAAAGTTTTAACACACTCCACTCATTTTGAAATCTAAGCAAATTCTTGTTCTGGTTTGGATTCAAAAATTGTAGCTTCATACAACACCTATGGTTCTGAGACTCGATCACATTGCCAGTTAAACGGATTTTCTCAAACGAAGACTCACATTTGAACTAAATTTTCGAAATTTCGAACAATTCGTCACAGTAATTTTTAAAACTTCCGATGACATCCGCCGAATTGACATTGTTGTTGGATTGGCTTCAACCACCACTCCAGATTGGATCGAATTTACTGATCACTATTTCTCGATGCACATACCGATGAAGTAGCACTTCGCCATTAAAATATCGACATTTGCTGGGATCATGTTTTGACTGACTTTAAAGCAGTTGTCTATACCTCGAGTGTTCAACTCATTCACGTTCGAAACAAAACGTATATGAATAAACGCCTTAGGCGTCTAATAAAATGTTTTTGGTCAAACACGATCACAAACGGAGAACTTCTGAAGAAAAGGCACGTTACCCGGTAGAATTCTAAATTATTTGACGTCATCAGGATAAATATAACTGAGTTATTGAAGTTATCAAAATTTTATTAAGAAATCTTAATACAAAGCGTGGTCTATGAATCTTATTTAATACATAATTGCCGAAATTTTAACGGGAAGTGCAGAAAAGGAAACTCAAACAAGCCAGACTTGTTGTTTATTTTACGAACACAATTTTCAATTAAATTGCCATTTTCAACCTTATTCTTACCCGAACCTAGGTTTCGCCATGCTCAGTTATTTGTGGCATTTTCTCGAGTCCGAAAATCCAAAAATGCAAAAATTAAAATTTTACATCGTTCCTTTTAGGGAATCTTACTCGTATTAGTGGGATCAAATGCAGTTTTTATCAAAAATGTTTTGTATAAATTATGGGTTACCCCTTACTGATTTTTTTTTCCAGAAAAATTCTAGAACATTTATGAAACTCAATTATTGAGGAAGGGTACCCCTTACTAATTTTACCCAGAAAAACACAAAGAAATGTATCACTAACTTCTTCGATTATGTAACCAATCGTGAAAGCTTGTTTAGTTTTAAATGATTTTTTGTTTATTAGGGGGGAGGGATTATTATTATTAAAGTTGGCTGGAAGCCAACGAGGTTAGAGAGACAATTCACAATTGTGCACTGCTAATCTGGCAAACTACACAATCTGGACAACTGCAAGCAATGTAAATGCAATCATGGTCCTCTTGAAGACAGTTATCTTTCAAGGAAACTCGAACAAGCATCATTCGTTCGTGGCCAGTAAAAATAGCGACCATGTTTTTCTTCAAAAACAAAGTGTATTTTATTAACCTCAGACCTGATTCACAAACGCAGTACTTTGCCTTTACAGATGTGATTTTTGATAGCTTTCTTATATTTAAGGTCAAAGATGTTGCGCCCGCTTGGACTAAAGAATCAGCTATTTTCCCTTAACATCAGAATGATACGGAACCCACATGACGCAACGCTATTGTTGAGACAGAGAAGTATAATCAAAATATTTGCATGCCTTGACCAGCTTGGTTAGCTCCAACAATCGTATAAAGTGTGGGTGCTGCTGTCTGTGGGAACCCAACAATGTGTGAGCCATCATCGAAAAAAAACAGAAATTCAGACATCACATCCAAGAGTCTCTCGATGAATGAAACAGTGAGAAAGAATTATCAATGTGGAATTTGAGTAGCACTTTGTCTTTGACAATATTGATTTCTGAAATAGATGATGAGATGAGCGTGATCCACGGACCAATGCATCTCAGTCAAAAAACAGTGGAGAAAGCCGTTCCCTGTAGACACAGGCCACCAAACAACAGAAGCGTAAGCTTAGCGTAGGTAAAACCAATAATTTGCAAATCAACATTAAGATTTTAGGTGTCAAACCCCAGAATTTCTCAAATTCTCTTCTGCACTGTTAAAATATGGCAAAAGCTTTTCTCACTATCAAGGTAAAATTTCCAGGAAAGTTTACACATCAAGATTTTAGACACACCAAGATTTAGAGGGGCTGCTATCGCACACTTAGGCCAATAATGGCCCATTTTGATAACACAGGATCCAATCTCTCCTTACTCCTGCTGAAACCATCCGGAGCTACTTATGTAGTGTAAAATATCTCGCGCTCCACAGTCCGCGAGTTCAGAAATGCTGTCCATATCGTACATAGCCAAGTACTTTTGTCTTTTGTATGCCAGTGCCGGACACGAGCATAGGATTTAATCTAAAGTCTCTTCCTCCTCTTCGTCCATACAACTTCTACAAAAGTCATTCGTCTGTAGACCCAACCTTCTCGCATGTTCCCCAAAAAGACAGTGTCCTGTCAGTATTCCTAAGACCAGTCCTAACTCTCGTTTTCTCACGGATACTAGTGCCTTATAACAAATAGGTAAACCGTATAACAAATAGGTCATCAACATGGCACTGAGCAATGAAGCCAGAATTCTACAGTTTAACAAAAAATGCATTGCAATTAAAGGCAACGTTAACGGAAGCAGAAAGAGAATCCGGATCGGCCTCAACAATGCGAGACCTGAGCGTGGATCCAATCCATGTAACGAAGTTTTGGTCAATTCCTACATTTGCACAGGCCTCAGTGATATTAGGGAAAGATGTACTAATCAAAGACTCCTGCCATCGGAAAGTTGCAATACATCACGTTTACACGAATCATTTTTAGCCAGAAACCGGTTAAAACCTGTTATCCAAGAAGCCCTGTGAGCGGATGTAAGACCTTTTTTATATTATTTTTGTGCTGCGAAAAAGTAACCCTAATAAAATCGAAGGTTAGAACTTTCGGCTTTATTATTGAGCCTCCTAGCAGTTTATCTTTGTTTTTTAGGGTCAGAACACCAAAATGGCTTCTTCTGTGTTTGTTAATAATACATAATTTGAAATGATAAACTATTTAACCCTTTTTTGTACAGTATATGTTTATTTCAATTAATTATATTTCGTAAACAATTTTCTTTTTCATCACTACCCTGCCACAAATCCTGTTTTTAGGGAAAACAGTTGTCAAAAAAATTGGCGGGAACGCTTAATTCTACCAATGTACTGTATTTAGTGATGTAGTGAAAAGTTGCTCCAGATGTACTACGATTTAGAATCGATAAAGAAAACCCACGATCCAGTTGCAGCAAATAAAGGAGGAAGCTCATGTGAAACAGGCAGATTTTATTGAGGCAATTGTAAATCAAAATAGGCTAGATAAGGCGAAGAGCGGATTTTACTTAAGAATAGTAAAGGTGGGGGAGAATAAAAGATTTCGGAACATAGACTTGGTCCTGGAAGTAGATCCGGAGACGCACAGATGGATGTTGAGTAAGGGCTAGGTATACTGCAAGTGGAGCTGTGCCAAGGTAAAGGACTATGTGTTTGTAAGCAGGTACTATAATTGTTCGAGTCTAAAGCATATAGCCAGAGAATGCCCCAGTAAAGAAAAGGCGTTGTGTTGGAAGTGTGGAGAAGAGGATCACTTGGCTAGTAATTGTAAAAGGGAGCCAAAGTGTGTAAAGTGCGCGGAGGCGACGGAGAAAATGAAGTTAAATGTAGAGCATGGGATGATAAGTGTCCAGTAGAGAGAATAAGGAGAGTAGTGAAGCGGATGGCAATATCAGATTGACGTGGGAGTGTGGGAGCAAGTGGGCATGTAATGCTTGTAAATGCGGCGGGCATATTAAGTAGATTGGATGAGATTGCAGAGGTTGGGAGAGATTTTAAAATATCTGTGTTGTGTGCAACAGAAACCCATGTTTTAACAGACGATGGAGATGGTATTTTGCGAATTGAAAGGTATAGTCATTATAGATGTGATTCTATAGGGTTTTCCAATAAGAGTGATATGATTTCTTTAAAAAAAACACACAAATTGTTAAGGAAATTGAAATATTTTTTATTTAATGTGAAGTACAATCGATACAATTAAGTTCTGAATAAAACATCATTCAAATGGAACCATGACTTCTTCTGCAGGAACGGATTCGATGAACCCAATTTTCGAGCACGTTTTCTACTAAATCAAGTCGTATGTCATGAATAGCACGTTCAATATTGACTTGTAAAGATTGAAGAGAGTTTGGTTTATTGCTAAAGACCAATGACTTCAAATAACCCTACAAGAAATAGTCTAATGGTGTTAAATCACAACTTCTTGGAGGCCATCAATATCACAATTTCTTGAAATAGTCGAACCTCCAAACTTTTCTCGCAATAATTCAATTGTTGCACTTGCTGTGTGGCACGTAGCCCTGTCTTGTTGGAACCAAATATTGTCAAGATCAACTACTTCTAATTTCGGCCATAAAAGGTTGGTTATCATCGATCTATACCGATCTCCATTGACAGTAACGGTGTTACCAGCTTCATTTCGAAAAAAAATACGGACCGATGATTCCACCAGACCAAAAACCACACCAAACTGTCAATTTATGTGAATGTAATGGCTTTTCTTGAATAATTTGTGGATTTTCTTCGCACCAGAATCGACAGTTTTGTTTATTTACCACACCACTTAGATGAAAGTGAGCCTCATCGGAGAAGATGATTTTCTTTAAAAAATCGTTATCGTTATGAAGTTGTTCCAAGGCAAAATCAGCAAATTCACGACGTTTACGGTGGTCCAATGGCTTCAGCTCTTGAGCGAGGACAATTTTATACGGATGTAAACCCAAGTCCTTTCTCAAAATCCGCCAGGTTGTGGTTTGAGACAGTCCCAATTCTTGAGAACGTCTTGGAAACGACAAATTGCGGTCTTCAGCAACACTTGCCTGAACGGCAGCAATATTTGCATAACTTCAAGCGTTTCTTTGTCTTATTGGCACTTGTAAAGAAAAGTTGCAATTGGAGAACGATTATTTTGATAATAAAGCTGAATAATTTGTAAACGTTTTCATAAAAATGACAGATCATGACATATTACAAATGGCCGAAACGTCACTTAAAAATCATATCATTCCTATTGGAAAATCCTATAGCTCCAGGCACACAGGTGGAGTTCTAGTGTATGTGACCGATAAACTAGGGAGTAGGCCAATAAGTCAAGTTATTAAGCCTATGGATACTGGGTGATAGCGGTAAAAGTAGGACGAGCAATTAGAATTGATGATATGGGAATGATAATATGCAGTTACAGGTCACCAAATGCTAGTGTAGTGCAATTCTTAACTGCCTTTAGTAAGTGGCCGGAGGGATTGATGTTGTTGGGAGCAGTGAAGATAATAATTATGGGTGATTTCAATCTAGATTGGAAGAGATCGGAAGAATATTATGTTAAGCGTCTTAAAGAAATTGCAGAATCTTTTGGACTTAAACAGTTCGTGAAGTCACGGGGGGCATTGTGGAGGAGTGTGGGAAATTAAATTTATCGGTAGAGGAAGCAGTGAAAAAGGGAACAGGAGAGAGAGGGAGAGTTAGGGACTGAGACAGTTAAGGAAGGGTGGGTGGAGTATCAAAGGAAAAGAAACAGATTTGTTGCTGTGATTAGGAGTGAGAGGAGATTGTATTGAGCGTGTTAAGCTGTAAATGTTTAAGGATTTATGGGGGGTTTTAAGAGCATATGTGAGCCGCATAGTAAATTTGTCTTTGGAATTTGCAGTAGTTCCTACAAGTTTGAAAGTATCATGTGTAGTTCCTATGCCTACAGTTATGAATGGTTGTCGGATGTCGGATTATCGTCCTATAAATATTTTGCCAATCTTGGACAAGGTATTGGAGTCAATAATTTTAGATAAGTTGCTCGGCACATCGCTGAGAATAATATGCTCTCTGGACACCAATCTGGTTTCAGAGAGCGACACTCTACAGAGACAGTGGTTCAGGTGGTGGTGGAGAATTGGTAGATAGAGAGGGAGGATGGAAAATCGACAGTAGCAGTTTTCCTTGATTCTAAAAGGGCATTTGAAACAACTGATAGAGCAATATTGCTAAGAAAATTAATCAAATATGGTGTGAGGGGAGAATTGTTAAGTTGGTTGGATAGTTATTTAAGTAATATAGGGTTTTCCAATAGGAATGATATGATTTTTAAGTGACGTTTCGGCCATTTGTAATATGTCATGATCTGCCATTTTTATGTTTCATTGTATTCAGTAATGTTTACAGTTTCATCATGGTGAGATATACGCAAGAACAACGTTTTCAAATAATTCAGTTTTATTATCAAAATAATCGTTCTCCAATTCCAACTTTTCGTCCGCTTTTGCCATTTTATAGTCGTAATAATCGTCCAAGTGTGCTCGCTATTCGTCGATTTGTTGAAAATTTTGAGCGTACATTTTCTTTACATAATGTTGAAGTGTCAATAAGACAAAGAAACGCTCGAAGTAATGCAAATATTGCTGCGGTTCAGGCAAGTGTTGCTGAAAACCGCAATTTGCCGATTCCAAGACGTTCTCAAGAATTGGGACTGTCTCAAACCACAACCTGGCGGATTTTGAGAAAGGACTTGGGTTTGCATCCGTATAAAATTGTTATCAATCAAGAACTGAAGCCATTGGATTACCGTAAACGTCGTGAATTTGCTGATTTTGCCTTGGAACAACTTGATAACGATAACGATTTTTTAAAGAAAATCATCTTCTCCGATGAGGCTCACTTTCATCTGATTGATGTGGTAAATAAACAAAACTGTCGATTCTGGTGCAAACAAAATCCACAAATTATTCTTGAAAAAGCATTACATTCACATAAATTGACAGTTTGGTGTGGTTTTTGGTCTGGTGGAATCATCGGTCCGTACTTTTTTCGAAATGAAGCTGGTAACACCGTTACTGTCAATGGAGATCGGTATAGATCGATGATAACCAACTTTTTATGGCCGAAATTGGAAGAAGTTGTTCTTGACAACATTTGGTTCCAACAAGATGGGGCTACGTGCCACACAGCATGAGCAACAATTGAATTATTGCGAGAAAAGTTTGGAGATCCGATTATTTCAAGAAATTATGATATTGAATGGCCTCCAAGAAGTTGTGATTTTACACCATTAGACTATTTATTGTGGGGTTATTTGAAGTCATTGGTGTTTAGCAATAAACCAAACTCTCTTCAAGCTTTATAAGTCAATATTGAACGTGCGACATACGACTTGATTTAGTGGAAAAAGTGCTCGAAAATTGTGTTCATCGAATTCATTCCTGCAGAAGAAGTCGCGGAGGCCATTTGAGTGACATTTTATTCAGAACTTAATTGTATCGATTGTACTTCACATTAAATGGGGTTTTTTAAAGAAATCATATCACTCTTATTGGAAAACCCTATATTTCGTGAAATAATGAAAAATAATTTACCTTTAGGTGGAAAATTTATTATATTAGGCGGCGACTTTCGGCAAGGTCTTCCTGTTATCTGAGGAGGAAACCGCGCCAGCGTTGTAAATGTTACAATAAAAAAGACACCACTATGGAAACTTTTTCAAATATTGAGCTCGATAAATTTTTGCACATGGCTTCTTTCAATTGTCGACGATAAATGTTGGTCCAAACGAATTTCTATCAGACGATATCGTTACCGATACATTTGGCAATAACTTTACTCCAGGAGATGTGGCATCTATATCTCAGAGAGTGATTCTTTGTTCAAAAAATGATGATTTTTGTCATATAAATGACACAGTATTGAACAATTTAGATTCCGTTAAAAACGAAGATGGTACCGATGACAGTATTTTTCAAGTGAATTTACCAACAGAATTTTTGAATTCGTTAAACCCTTCTGGTCATCCTCCACATATTTTAAAATTTAAAAAAGGCTCCATCGTAATGCTTATGCGAAACCTATCTATTAAAAAGGTTTGTGTAATGGGACAAGATTAGCAGTAATAGATTTATAGAGGAACGTAATAAATGTTAAAATTTTAACTGGCATATTAAGGGTACTACTACACATCTTTAGATACATTGAACGATCCAGCATTACTTTTCAATTTAATAATATATCAATTTCCAGCACGTCTTGCATACGCACAAGGAGTAACATTTCAAAAAATCGGCATTTGTCTTTCTGAACCAATTTTTACCCGTGGCCAGCTTTATACAGCACTATCAAGAGCAACAAAATCTACTGCTCTAAAAATTAAAATTATTGAAGGATTAAAACAAGGAAATACTGCTGGTGGGGTCACAGTAACCGAGAATGAAGTATATATCAGGAGGTTTTCTCTTAATTATGTAAGTATATTCTATTTAATAAAGTTTAAATTTTGTTCCTAAATAATTCACCTTTTCCAGATTTTCGATAAATCATAATTTTAAAACAATAAAACATCTATATTAAGGTGTACGAAACACGGACCTACAACTGTACGTCTTCGAAGACGCGAAAGAGTCAAATTTGGAGTGAAAATTTGATTCCCGTAGACGAATTGAAATCTAAATAATAGTAACAATAAAGAAAAACCTTAATTTAATTATTGAAATTATTAAACAGTTTATGTAAAAAATATTTTTGTTTTTGCTGCTGCTGCTGGCTTCCTCTAAAAAACCAAATTTGAATAAAAAAGAGTTGGGAGTGCTGCGAACGAAACGCATTACGAATCATAAAGGGTTTTCCAATAAGTTGTTTCATTTGGATGTTAAAAAAACGAGTATTTTTAATAGAAATCAAAGAATGTTTATTTCATTATAAAGAGGAAGGTATGCCATTAACATTTGAAAACGATATCAGCCAAATGGCCGCCACGGCTACGCTTGCAGCACCATATCTTTTTCATAAAATTGTCCATGACCAATTTGAGGCTGTATGTTCTCAATAACTTCACAAATTCCATCTTTAAGGTCTTGAATCGATTGTGGAGCATTGGCATAGATCTTATGTTCCATTCGTAAGAAAATACGATAACCTAAAGAATAAAAAAATTTGAAATTTTTTGATTCTTAACTATAAATTATTTACATTTTTAAATAATTCAAATATTTATTTTATTATGTGTAACATTACATTAATTTATTTATTTATATTTTAAGTTTTATTGAATTCTTTTGAAACAAATTGATTTATTTACAGTGTTAGCTATTTTTATTTATTACCTGCAACATAAATATTTTTTCTGTCCTTACTGCGTGAAATATCATACATGATATATATGAAAACTTAAAAATTTAAAAATTTGTCTCCCATTTTTAAAGGTGATTCTCGTTATCAGTGATTAAAAATACGGGGTACCGAATTAAAAAAGTTTGAATTAAAAAAGTTCTTTAAAAATGAAATTAAAAAAGTTGATTTTTGTATGAACATCTGCTACTTATTTTAATTCATATTTTTAACTTAAAATTATGAATTAAAAAAAGCGATTTAGAAAAATGAGAAAACTCAAAAATGAATTAACAAAGGCTTACACTATTTCATTTTTAAAACACCAACCTTAATTCGTTTTCAAAATGAATTATAAAAGGCACATTTTATTTCATTTATAAATTAAAAAATCTTAATTCGACTTTTAACAAATATTCAGAAATGTGCATTATTTAAGCTAAATTTTTCAGGAAAATTGTCCCATTTTCCGGGAAAATTTTCACTTTAAAAAAAAATTGTGTATTATTCTATCCAAAATACGTACAAATGTGTAATCTTTATAAAAATTTGGATATTAGGATTGTATCTTAACAGTATTTCAACAGTACAAATAATTTTTCCGGGAAAATTTTTCAATTTTCCCAGGAGAATTTTGAAATTTTTTCAATTTTTTTTACTTAGTTTGACACTTAAAGAACTGTACAAATTGTGGAAAAGCGGGGGTTTGGGGTGGGGGCAGCCCCCATCCTGTAAGGTATAAACGAATTAAAATTACATTAAAAAAAATTTATATATTCGAAAGTTGAGTCTTTTAACATTTGTGGCACTATCAGAAGAAGCGATAAGAGCGAAAGAAACTCTTTGATCAGTGTCTGCAAGGTTGACGAAGCAATTATTATTAATAAAAATATAAAATAATATTGAAAAAATAAAAAAAGTAAAAATTTTTCCGGAAAATCAACAAATTTTATGGAAAAATGTAGCATCCCTTCCTCCTAAAAACTGATGGTAAACAATCCTTCATTTAAAAATTTCCAAAATTTATATTCCTTACCTGATTTTTCCGATGTATACGTAGAGTAAAATTACGCCGTATTTTGCATTGCCAAATTTTTACGTGCAAAATTCAAATTTAAATTCCAAAACATTTTCATTAATGAAAATAGCATTTTTTTCATTTTATAAAGAGGCTTATATTATTTCATTTTATAAACACTTATGTTAATTCATTTTAAAACTGAATTAAGAAATGCCTTTTAAAATTCATTTTATCGAACTTTTTTATTTCTTTTTCAACTCTGATTTTAATTCATTTTTAAAATGAATTAAAAACACTTATTTTAATTCAGAAAAAAAAACTTTTTTAATTCAAACTTTTTTAATTCATGTAGCCTAAAAATACATATCAAAATAATTTGTGTTCAGTAAAACGAGATATCGTGCAGTAAAGGGTTAAGAGTCTCAATTCTTCAATTCTTTTCATTTTACCAATTGTGCAAGGTAAGTTAATTTGGAATGATATAACATTTAAACAGAATTGACTAATGAAGTTTTAGTATGGAGCAAAATGTTGTAATGTTGTTGTAATGTTAAAAATTGTATAGAACTCATTTCTTAGATTGTTTAGTTAATTGGCCAGGGTTAGTCAGTTTTGAATGATAGGGCTTTTAAATAATATATACTTACAGCATACTTGACTTTCAAACAGCATTCTCATCACTCCACGGTCTATTCAATAAAATGCAAACCATCTAATTCTAATTTCTAATATATTTTATGTATAAAATTAATAATAAATTTTTAAAATAATTAATTTTCAAAATCTTATTACTTTAACAATTATACATTAACAAAAAATTAATAGCAAATCATTAGTCGAGTAGTTAAGACATAAATTTTTATATTGAATTGAGCATTATCGATTCGAACCAGCCGAAATTACAAAAAAATAATTTTCTATGTATTTTAATCATCTTATTTCTCAATTTAATCATTTTATTTTCTTAGTTTTATCATAATTTTATGTATTTATAAGAATATTATATATAGAGTTTATCACCAAACTTTATAAAGATATAACACTTAATTAAAGGTAAAAAAATGCCTAAAACGGCAACAATTTATTTTCTTGCTTATTACTGGAACTGTTGTTGCTGTGGTCGATTACCGACAAATACCTTTACAGTGGCCCGTAACATCCCGCCAACAAATGCCGCCGTATTTGCTACTTTCGTCCCAATACGATTGAATAGGCCTTGAATGGGACGCACCGTTTGCGGTTGATAGGTATTTGATGGTGGTACAAAGAAATTATCGATTATGTTTGGTGGTATACCGACAACGGTGACGGATGTCTTAAATGATGTTGATGGCTAGATATTGGTTTAGAAATTATACGATTAGATTTATATAATGCAACGTAAAAATTATGAAAAAATTGTTAAAATTTTATAAAAGCGAGCGTGCATTTATATAATAAAAGCGAAAAGCATGCACCTTTACCAAATATTAAACATATGCGCAAGCATCAACCCACTTAGGTTTCATTGACTTTCTTAAAAAAATCTTTTTTTTTTTTTTTTTTCAAAAAATTACCATATATTGTGCATATTATTGTTGTTGTAATAAAGCAATATATACATCTTAAATTATGTAATGTACAGTGTCTGTCATTTGAATTGTATTGATGTCAAATTTTGAAGGTTTGCGTTGGGGAGATCTATTCCATTACGCATCAATCAAATTTAATTTCTTTTGAATTAACTTTAACGTAAATGAGTCTATTTCAATTCTAATTATATGTAGAGGGATGAATCGATCATGATTTGTACAATTTTGAATTTTGTGGTGGGCGCGGTATATCGTGCTCAAGGTCCTACAATTTCATTGTTGTTTTTAACGAAAACTGAAGGCCTTTTAACATTTGCAGAAAATTAGAATATGACAAACTCTTTGCTATACCATCAAACTGTTAGAAGTGGAAAGTTTTTGGAAGAAACTCGATATTTTTTTAGAGAGTTTGCATCAATGGAGCTATTGAATGATAATAATTCAGTTTAAATTTCTTAAACATCACTTATTTAGAAAATATTAATCTGTAAAAACTAATCTAGCTAAGAATTTTTCCTCTCGAAATCAAAAGTGGTCGCAGATTCGATTATACATCACATACATACATATATCGCAGAAATGCTTTTGCGTTATTTTTTTATTAGCGGAATTTTTATCACAACAGGGTACTGATTCTTTAAGAATTACGAGTTCGTTGTACGACTTTCACCTCAAACTAATTTTGACAATTGACAAATATGATATAAATGTATAAGAGGAAAATCCGAAATTCTTTCAATAAAAAAGCCTGTTGACGTCGTGGATAGATCAGCAAGCACTATGGCTTTGGACTTACGACAAAAAACGTCAAACGGCTTTTTTTATTTAAAGCAGTCAGGCGTGTCGTAATCTCGACTTTTTGTTGTTGTTTTACTCTTAGGCTGCGGTCCAATTCGTGACTTATTTGGTGGAGACTGACTTATTTGAAAGTCTACAATAAACCTCCAGTCGGCTAGGCTTATTGTAGACTTGTTTGACTTTTATGCGAGGCTTGCGCCTAAACCGGTAGCTCATCAAAATAATTCTAACAAGTTTCCAATAAGTTTATTCGACAGGAGGTTTATTGTAGACTTTCAAATAAGTCAGTCTCCACAAAATAAGTCACGAATTGGACCGCAGTCTTAAACATTAATATATTCGACGCACAAGTCATAATGAATGTTTTATTTGTTTTCATAGAAAATATAAAAAATGAATAGTGGTACTCATAATGCTTTCATAATGAACCAATATTTGTCGTAAATTGAAAGTTGTAATTCTTCAAATTCTACCCCTAGAGCAAACAGACAGAAATTTATAAAAAAGCCTTTTGCGTTTTTTTCTTTTTGTTAGAGCACTCAAATAAAAGTTTTCTGTGTTGCAATTTTTAGTTAGTCAATATCGACTAGTCAACACAACTGCCCATGTAGATGGTCAAATTCATGATGCACTATTCGTGCTGTTTAACAGACACACGTTAATCATGAGGGTGCGCTATACAGAGCAAACAGACCAGAGAATCGGGATTGAAATATTTAAGCGATTTCCTTGTAAAATTTGAAAACAATGAAGATTGGAAAACTACTACTGACTTATTTGCAAATAGGATTATGTAAGAACTACGAGTACGTTGTACGACTTTCAACTCAAATTATGACAAATTTTCATTTATTTTCAAACATGTAAATGTATTTTTTTTTTTTTTTTTTTTTGTAACTATTGCCAAAGGCTTTATTCTTGAATCTTTCTTTATACGAAACTAACAAGAAGTGTGAAATTCTTAAAAACTATAAAAAAAATTTTAACTTAAGCCTTAACCTATGTTAATACTTAATATCATTATGCATTATTATTATTAAATTATTATTAATTACTTAATTTCATTTCAACATGCACGAAATTATTAGGTTATATTTCTCAGTTAATTAAATCTAGAGGATCTGTTCTGCGAAGCCGTCCATATTTCGGTTGCCTTAGTAGATCTCTAGCTAATTCGTTAGGGTGTGATTCCAGTTTCAGTTGGTATTTTAGACTGCATGATTTAATTGTCTCTTTAACAGTTTTGATTCCTAGGTCTCTATGGATGTTGCAGTTTCGAATATACCATGGGGCATTTGTAATGCTACGAAGTATCTTTGCTTGCGTTCTTTGTACGATATCTATATTTGATGCACTAGTTGAGCCCCATAGTTGGATACCATATGTCCATATGGGGATTAGGATCGCTTTGTATAGTAGAACCTTGCAGTCTAGAGAGAGTTTCGATTTTCTTCCGATCATCCAGTACATTTTAGAAAATTTTATTTTTAATTGATTGCGTTTTGTTTCAATGTGCTTTTTCCATGTCAATCTTCTATCGAGATGAAGACCGAGATATTTGACGTTTGTTTGTTGAGGAATTGTGATATTGTTTAATTTTACTGCTGGACATGTACGTTTATTTAATGTGAATGTTACATGTGTTGATTTACATTCATTCGTCCTTATCCGCCAAGTTTTTAACCAATCTCCTATTTTGTGTAGATGTTCTTGTAATTCTCTCGATGCTGTTTGAGGATTTTTGTGTGAAAATAATATAGCTGTGTCATCAGCAAAAGTTGAAGTGACGATTTTTTCAGTTATTGGTAGGTCAGCTGTGAGTAACAAGTATAGCACAGGTCCCAATACACTACCTTGCGGTACTCCTGCCTTTATCTCGGTTAGATCAGTAGTGGCCGTATTTTGTTTCACCTGGAACATCCTTTGGGCTAAGTAGTTTTCAAGAACTGCATGAAATTGTTTAGGCAAAAGAGTTTTAATTTTGTAATTTAATCCTTCATACCATACTTTGTCGAAAGCTTGCGCAATATCCAAGAAAACTGCCGAGCAATATTTCTTTTCTTCTAAGGAAACCTTAATTGTATTTACAATTCTGTGCACTTGTTCTATTGTGCCGTGTTGCTCTCTAAATCCAAATTGGTGATCTGGTATAATGCGACCTTCAGATAATATAGGTATTAGTTCTTGTAGTAGCATCTTTTCAAAAAGCTTTGAAATTATCGGAAGTAGACTTATTGGTCTGTACGACGAGACTTGGGTTTCGTCTTTACCTGGCTTAGGAATCATGATAATTTGAGATATTTTCCATTTTTGGGGAAAGTATCCACATCTCATAATCGCGTTAAAAATATATGTTATATATTTTATGCATCTATCTGGTAATTCTTTGATCATTTTTCCAGTTATTAGGTCATGACCTGGCGCTTTTTTGGGATTTATACTGTTTTTGATAACTTTTTTGACGCATTTCCATTTAAATTTTACTGGGTTTGGGTTCGACTCGTCCCTCGTAAGCTGTGGTAGTACGCAATCATTATTTTGTTCGTTTGGGGTGAACACTTTTTGTAGATGGTTAGAGAAAGCGATAGCCTTTTCTAAGTCACTTCTGGCCCAGTGACCATCTGGTTTCCTTATCGGTGGGTTCGATACCTCTGGTCTTTTTAAATATCTTGTTGCCTTCCACAGTGAGTAATCTGTTGTTTCTGTTGCTGTGAGCTCACTTAGGTAATTCTGTATTCCTAAATTTTGTTCTTCCCGTATTGCTTCTCTCAAAGCTTTAATAGCTCTATTTAATTTCCATTTATGCAAAGGAGATTGGTGAAGCTGCCATAGCCGCCGAATTGTCCGCTTCTCTGCTAATAACTTTTGAATGTTACTTGAAAGCCTTATATTTTTTTCGGAATTTTTGTTCTCCGGAGTAGCTTTTTTTGCAGCCATTTCCATTATTTGACTTAAGTTTTCTATCGCGGCATCAATGTCTTCTGGTGTGCGAAGTGGAACATCAAGATGACAATTTACATCTACTATGTTTCTATAGAGAACCCATTTCGTTAGTTTGTTTGTTAAACGTTGTGGTGGTTCAGTTTTTAATGCTTGGGTACTTAGTGTTACTATTATTGGTGAGTGATCTGATGATAAATCATAACAGTCAACGACTTGAGCATTGGTGCGTG
This sequence comes from Nephrotoma flavescens, assembly GCA_932526605.1. Taxonomy (NCBI): domain Eukaryota; kingdom Metazoa; phylum Arthropoda; class Insecta; order Diptera; family Tipulidae; genus Nephrotoma; species Nephrotoma flavescens. The sequence goes on along the minus strand of OW052222.1, from coordinate 225,277,875 downwards.
CTATTCCTCGTATTACACAGAAATCTATTAAATCAGGAATTTTTTTTCTATCTGTAGGCCAATATGTGGGATGTCCAGATGATAAATAATCAAGGTTTTTCTCGTTTATTGCTTCGTAGAGTTGCTTTCCTTTCGGTGACGTCAACCTCGAACCCCATTGCACATGTTTAGCGTTGTAATCACCCCCTGCTAGAAATTTGATTCCCAACTGGTTAAAGTAATCGATAAATTGCTGTTTTTTAATTGCGTGTTTCGGTGGACAGTAGACAGCCGATATTAAAAATTTCCCAGACCATTCTTCCAAACTGACAGTTGTAGCCTGGATGTGATCTTTAGCATATTTCTGGAGCTCGTAGTGCTTTAATCTTCTTTTTATTAAGACTGCAGTGCCGCCGTGTGCTTTTCCATCCGGATGTTTGGTGTCATAAACGGAATAGCCGGTAATATTAAAAAAATTTTGTTTTGTGAAGTGTGTTTCAGATATTAACATGATGTCTATATTTTGTTCGATAAGAAATGTTTGTACCTCAGCTTTATGTTGCGAGAGCCCGTTCGCATTCCAAATGGCTATTTTTAGAATTGTCATTTTTGATTTTTGACTATAATTTGCATAAGCGTATTCATATTTTGCATCATCATGCTCATTTGTCTTTCCATCATCAACATGAAACTTTGGATGGTCTCGGTTAATTTATTTATCATGGTGTGAATGTTTAGGTCCTCATTAGAATGAACTATTGGTTTCGGTTTGTTACCTTTTAGGATATTTGCGTAAGAAACACCTGGCTGTGCAAAACTGCTGGCAAATGTCTCCAAGTTATCGTTTTGTGTGTTTGCACTCGTTGGTTTGGTGACTATTGTATTTTTTGGTAACATGGCCCTCTGATTAAATTGCATATTCAGCATTCGTTGCTCAGCTCTCATTTTAGGGTTTATTTTGCGTTTTAGGTCCAGATACACTGCGCAACCCCTGTAGTTTGCAGTATGATTTTCACCGCAGTTATTACAACGTCTCACAGATGGGTCATTGCGAGACTTTTCGCACTGTTTGGAGTCGTGGAGTTCACCACAAATAACGCAAACTTCATTTAAGGCGCAGTATGCTTTCGTGTGTCCGTATTCTTGGCACTTTATGCATTGAACTGGTCCAGACCTCTTCTTAGGTTCTTCAATTACGATTTTGCGATGTAACAAATATTTTAAGTTGTAAATCTTATGAACTCCTTTCGACTTTTCTTCCTCTGGTTCTAGTTCCAAACGGAACATTGGTTGAGGTACCTTCTCACGGTTTACTATATTACCAATGGATTTGGCATGGAAACCTTCCGCAGCAAGTGCAGCTTGTATGTCGCTAACATCTACGCAGCTTTCAATTCCTTTTAGCACAACAGTCAGCCCTTTTTGGCTTTTTAGCTGGTATGTGTAATATTTTTTACCAACTTCGTCGAAATGTTTAACTAGGGCTCTGAAGCCATCGATTTCGAAAGTTTGAATCTTTGTTTCGTTTATATTACCTCGTTTGAGCGGGACAATATAAAATTTAGAATCTGTTAATTTTGCGATGTTGTTAACCAATTCATTGTTAGATGCTTCTCTTAAATAAATTGGAGGCGGTTTCTCAGTTTTCGAATTTGGCACTGCATTGGGGTCAATGACCTCTAGACTAGAGAATCGATTGTTAAGAGGTATTTGGTTAACACCTGCTTCAGTCCGTGTCACTTTGCTCCTGCCAGCAAACTGGGCAGATCTCGGGCTACGTTTTCTTTTAGATTGAACAGTGATATACCTATCCATTCCCGTTTGCACTAGGTTATTTTCGCACTGACCACGGTCACTAGAGTTCGTCGCACTGAGTTCATTACTATTATTTTCGTATTGCATTGTTAAATTTGCTGATGAATTAATTTTTTCATCGCGGTTTTGATTTTGGTTTTTAAACTGCGGTATAATTAATTCTGTCGAAGAAGCACTTTTAATCATTGGCATAGGTGTTTTCTTTGGGCTGTGCTGAACTTTGCCCACTTGTTTTACACTTGCACTTGCCATATTTATACTTTCTACATGAAACTGGTTCAAGTTTGTTGTAGATTTTGTTTGGCGTTCGATGTTTGAAGAAGTCTTTTTTGGGGAAAAAAGCCCCATCACGCTTACATCATCACTTGTTAAGTTACAATTTTATGTTAGTTTTTTTGCACCGTGTGTATTTAATTATCAAACCATTCACACAATTGAAAAAAAGATATAACAAGTTAAAAAGCACTAACACTGCACTTTTCGTTTGTTTTACTTTACGTCCGAACCTCACGACAGTAAAATTAAAACTGCATGTAAATGTATAAGAAAAAAATCCGAAATGCGTTCAATAAAAAGCCGTTTGACGTCATGGATGGATCATGTAGCATTATGCTTTTCGAATTACGACAAATAAAACATCTAACGGCCTTTTTATTTAAAGCAGACGGGCGTGTTGCAATCTCGACTTTTTGTTGTTGTTTTACTCTTAAACATTAATATATTCGATGCATAAGTCATAATCAATGTTTTATTTTTTTTCCATAGAAAATTTGTAAAATTTTGTTTTAGTTGACAGTCGTAAGTCGTACTCATAATGCTTTCATAATCAACCAACATTCGGCGAAAGTTGAAAGTTGTAATGATTCATAATCTAACCATAGAGCAAACAGACAGAAATAAAAAAAGCCTTTTGTGTTTAATAGTTTTTAGAGCACTCAAATAAAAGTTTTCTAGTTTATTAATGTTTCTTCTTGTTCGTATCGTTGTATTACAATTGCTAGTTAGTCAAAATTCACTCGGAAACCCAACCGCATATGCAGATGGTCAAGTTTGTCGTTCACCACTCGTGCTGTTTAACACAACGCTAGCCGCACACGTTCACCACCAGGGTTCGCTTAACAGAGCAGACAAATTAGAGAAAGATTGGAAAATTTCATTATCCGAGTGCTCAGAACCAATAATAAACCAAACCAACATTTCTCTGATCGCTTTGAAACAATTTAAAAAAGGCTTTCTAATTGATACGCCTGCCCTCACCGTTCCTGAAAATGATTGATAAGTCTTTGTCAAAACTATTTCTTTTTGGAAATATCTGATAAAGCTTTGTTTGCAAATATGATTATGTAAGAATTACGAGTACGTTGTAAGTTTTTCTATTCAAGCTAATTATGACAAATTTTCATACTTTTTACAAATATATAAATGTATAAGAGTAAAACCCGAAATGTTTCAATTAAAAAGCCTTTTGACATCATGGAGGGACCAGGTAGCACTATGGCTTTCGACTTACGACGAATAAAACGTCAAACGGTCTATTTATTTAAAGCAGCCTGGCGTGTTGCAATCTCGACTTTTTGTTGTTGTTTTACTCTTAAACATTAATATATTCGAGGCACAAGTCATAATGATTGTCTTATTGGAAGTTTATGAAATTTTGTTTAAGTCGAACGTTGTAGGTCGTACTCATAATCAACCAACATTTGTCGTAATTTGAAAGTCGTGATGCTTTATAATCTAATCCTAGAGCAAACAGACAGAAATTAAAATAAAAGTATTTTGTGTTTTTTTTTTCAGAGCACTCAAATAAAAGTTTTCTAGTTTATTGTTGTTTCTGCACGCTGTATTACGATTTTTAGTACGTCAATGTTAACTCGTCAATACAATCGCCCATGCAGATGGTCAAATTCGTCGTTCACCGCTCGTGATGTTTAACAGGACACTAACCACACGTTCACCATGAGGATGCGCTATACAGAGCAGACAGACCAGAGAATCGGAATTGAAATATTTAGTGTTTTGTGTAAAAATTGAAAAAAATGAAGATTGGAAAACTACGTTATCCAAGTGCTCATAATAAAACATACTAACCTTTCTCTGATCGATTTGAAACAATTGAATAAAGGCCTTTCAATGGATACGCCTGCCTCCACCGATGTAATAAAAAACCCATCATTTGAAGGAATCACGTTCATGAAACGATCCATATGTCTTTATAAAAAGTGTTTCTTTTCAGAAACATTTGATAAAGGCTTTGTTGGCTTTATGTTGTACGACTTTCGACTCAAACTAATTATGACAAATTTTCATAGTTTTTACAAACACATAAATGTATAAGAGTTAAATTCGAAATACTTACAATAAAAACCCTTTCGACGTCATGGATCAATGCTAGCTACACGATGCTTTTCGACTTACGACAAATAAAATGTCAAACGTCTTTTTTATTTAAAGCAGTCGGGCGTGTCGCAATCTCGATATTTTGTTGTTGTTCTACTCTTAAACATTAATATATTCGAGCCAAAAGTCATAATGATTTTTTTATTTGATTTCATGGAAAATATGCAAAAATTTGTTTTAGTCGAAAATCGTAATTCGTAATCGTAATGCTTTCATATTTAATCAACTTTGCCGCAAGTTGAAAGTCGTAAAGCTTCATAACCAATCCTAGAGCAAACAGATAGATAATTTAAAAAAAGCCTTTTGTTTTTTTCTTAAGAGTTCGCTGTATTACAATTACCACCACGAGGGTTCGCTATATAGAGCACTCAAAATTGAGATATTTACGTGGAAAAACGGAAGATAGCAAAATTGCTTTATCCGAGTGCTCAGAACCAATAATAAAACAAAACATCCTTTACCTGATCGCTTTAAAACTATTAAAAACGTTCTAGGCTTTTTATTTGATACGTCTGCTCTCTGCGATGTAATAAAATCCAACAGTTGTAGACCGATCTTTTTTGATTCATAAATCTTTGCACAGAGATCAAATAGGCCTTTACTCGGAAAAAAATGTTAACATGATTTGTTCTATAAAATCTGGAAAGAATTCATGTATGAAAATCGGAATACCCGAGGATTTAGAGACAATGAACAAAAAAGCCTTTCATGATTGTTCCGAAAGAGTTAAAACGCAAAAGGCTTTTATTAGTATTTATCTAAGGAACCAAATAAAGAAACATTAAATTATCCAGCGAGGAAGCATTCATTTATTATCATTAGCATAAGAGGTGAAGGGATTTTCAGAGCACACACTTATCTAAATTTTGAGGAAGTTCGCAAAAATCAGTATTACTATTTGAAACATCGGCAATGCAACTTTACGTCAATTAATCATTGATTTGAAATTTGTAACTTTGACGCGTTCTGTGTAAAATAGCATTTTTAATTCAGTCACATTGGAATGTTAGGAAAAAAGCCTTTTCAACTTATTTTGAATGTACACAATAAACTGATCTGCATCCGTTCAACTTATTACTGAAATCGCTGAATGACGCAAAAAAGTGACGCGGCGAAAGACAAGTGGAATGTTACGATAAGGTTCCGAATGATAGGAAACACTATTAAATATTTTCAAATCATTGGCAAAAAATTCAAATCCTAGATTTTGTACCGCTTACTTAAACTCATGAGGTTTCTAGACTGATTTGAAATCTAAAAAAATCGAAAAAAAATATTTCTGATCATCGGAGAGGTTATTGGTAGCTTGGAATTATTAATTGTATCACTATTATTTTTTGTAAGATGACCATTTGCAATATATCGCCGAAATAAAAAAAAAATAGTTTCCAAAAAATCTTGGGTGCATGTGAGCGTAGTTCTGTGCACACTAAATGTATGTTGGCGCTCTACAACCCCGAAGGATGAACTAATCCGGAGTTAAATTTCAAATTTAAGTTTTTTCCATAAAATGATGGATCCTAGTGATGTTTGGGGAAATGTGCCTACTGCAATTGGCAGGTTCGATAGGAGATTTTCGTGTATTGCAATTTTGAAAAATTTATCATTTATGATAAAAACAACTATGAACTGAAGGATCTTAAATTAAATTTGCAACAATACCCGCCCAGATCAGTTTTCCAGTTTTTTTGTGGAAATGAGGATTTTTGATAAAAGAATCTATTTTTCGGCTAGAATTCTGTCCCAGAACAGCAAGTTTTTCCGTGATTTGGGAGATTCTAGTGATTTTTGGCTGATATCGGTGCGCCGGAAGTGGTAGCTTTCATAGCAGATTTGAGGTTTTTCGCAAATATTTTGAAAATTACCGGTTGCGAAAAAACGAATAAAAATTTAGTTAAAATAAATTTTTAAATTTTAACGAAAATGACGAATATTGGTAAAAAAAACTTATGTCAAAATTCTGTATCTCCACGGTACAGGCGGATTGACTACTCGGAAGATTTGTGATTTCTATAGTGAAACAATTTTTTGTAGAAAAATTAACATGAGATGAAACTATAAATCCTTTACTTGGTAGAGAGAAAGAAAAAAATTAAAAAATTTAAAATGTTGTAAAATGTTGCTATAAAAAGTATATAACTCAATACTTTTTATGGCAACATTTTAACACACCTTGAAAAAATATTTTAGTGAAATGTCAAGAGAAAAATGAAACCTGGCATTATTTGTTGTGCCGCTATGTTCAACACGTTCATTGTAGGGTAAAATAAAATTTTGAAAATTTTGTGTTTCGTTAAAATCATTTATTTTCAAATATTTTAGGTTATGTTGCCCCCAATCTGTCACTATTTTGACTATAAATTTTGCTATAAAAAAAAATAAAATTTGCTGTCTTTGTCGCTCTAACGTAATTTAAATATACTTTTCTTTTTTCGGTTGTCCAGTATTTATTACTGAAAAAAATTTGTTTCACTGTGGAATCCACGAAATACTTAATCTTTTTGCATTGATTGAAAACCAACAAAAAACAATAAATTTAAATATTAAATTTCCGAGCTACCAGGACGGCCAAATTTATAGTTGTATTCACAATGCAGTGATACAAACCGGACTTGATAGGGCAAATTCGTAACAATTGGTGACAGCGGCGGGATTGTGAATACTAGAAAATGGGGGTGGTATTCGGAATTTGACGGTTACGGAATTGAAATTCCAACTAAAGCAGCGTAATTTATCGAAAAGTGGTAGCAAAAATGAAATTATATTACCGATACGTGAAGCTAAGAAGAGAGATAAGGATGAGACGCGATAATGTTGGAAATGAGACAAGATTTGACATAACAATATCAACAAATGGAACAAGATTTGAGGTGAGAAATGAAACAAGAAATTAAAGAGATGAAAATAGTCAACGAATACGAGACAGATAGTCGAGCAGAATGATGGGAGTATTTGTTGTAAATGTCTGATCGTAATAAGGTAAAACTGTGGTGGTGACGAGACAGCACACAAAAAGAATCATCTGAGCCAGCTCAAAAATGATGAATACTTCAACCGGGATAAAGCCACAGTCTAAGAAGAAAAAACGAACTACTCGATATTTTAAGAATCGTATTCTCATAGAAATTTGTTGGTGACCGGAAGCCAGGAGGGGCGGTGTTCATGGTAAATAAAGAACGATGGTAAACGTTATGAAAGTATTAATTATAATGTTGGAGGTGGTGAGATGACGAAGAAAATCCAACACCGATAGCAATGGGTTACTGATTAAGCGTTGTTCTCGGATGCTGCCAATTTGCAATTGTGGTAGCCACGTTTGGACACGACAGATAGATATAACTTAAACGAATGGTGGCGAGATAGATATAGAATTATTGGAGTGGTCTTCTTAAGATCGGATGACGTTCCGTTGGATAGAACTTTGAAATGTATTTGGAGGAAAAATGGTACAATTCGAGTGAGAGTTGTAGATGGTCCACTAGTTGTGAATGCTAGGGCAACAATGGTACGAAGCAGTGATTGGTGATTAACGATTGGCAATTCACAGGAAGGTCATCGAGCGGAAGCAGTGTTTGCCTTGCAACGGCTCCTGGAGGGAAGGGAAGTTTGAACAGAAGTTGCTGACATTTCATAGGGTTCCTACACATTCTTAACGAAGGATCAATATTGTTCTTAAAAGTACGAAATAACACCAAAAATTAACATAAAGGGTCTGCCGTTTTTTAAGATTAAAAAAATTGAAACTGTATAACTATTCTGTAAGTGAAAATGTTCTTGAAGGGCCAAGCAACTCTCTGAGGCGTCGTTCACAACAATTAAACGAGATGTGTTAACTATTTTACATCGAATTTCGACAAGGCGGTGCCACATGTCACATGTCATTTTCAACAAGACGATGTTACCAAGTATCGAACTTCGCATAATTTCTAAAAATTCTAAGGCCAATTGGCTACGAGTCGGCATCGGAGTGAAGTTTATGCCAAAATAACAAAATATACACTGTAACCTAAGAATACTTAGAATTGAAAAAACAACCAAATATTAAACTATCATAATAATATCTGTAATTTTTTAATAAACACAAATATTTTTACACTATAAGTAGCAAACATTTAATTTCTGTGAAAAGTTTTGAGTGAATTTTATAAAATGAAATTTTTTACAACAAAACACACTACGAATCGCACGGAATTGGTTCTGAAGTAGTATTTGATGTAAGAAACCAATCTTATTTGCCCACATGCTCAGAAATTTCTGAAAATTTATTTATGCGAGAGAGAACATCATTGAGTGTAAAACGAAAATCCTTAAACATTTGAAATTAACTCGGTCCCTACGAATCACACAGAGGTGATCGAAATGGTTCTGAACTAGTATTTTATGTGAGAAACAAATTTTATTTATCTTATTACCTCTGTGCAATCCGTAAGGCAGAGATAAATAATTTCAAATGTTTAAGAATTTTCGAATTTCACTCAATGATGTTCTCTCTCAAATAGCGAAAATCTTAGAAATTTCCGAGCATGTGGGTAAATAAGACTGGTTTCTTACATCATTCAGAACCAATTCAATCACCCCTGTGCGATCCGTAGAAGCCGAGCTAAATAATTTCAAATACTTAAGAATTTTCGAATTTCACTCAATGATGTCCTCTCTCAAATAGCAAAAATCTTAGAGGTTTCCGAGCATGTATTCAAATACTAATTCAGAACCGAATCCATCACCTATGTGTGATCATTAGGACCCGAGTTAAATAATTTCAAATGTTTAAGAATTTTTCGAATTTCACTCAATGATGTTCTCTCTCAAATAGAAAAATCTCAGAGATTTCTGAGCATGTGGGTAAATAAGATTGGTTTCTTACATCATTCAGAACCAATTCCATCACCTCTGTGCGATCCGTAGGGGCCAAGTTAAATGATTTCAAATGTTTGAGAAATTCCAAATTTCACTCAACGATGTTCTCTCTCAAATAGCAAAATTCTTAGAGGTTTCCGAGCATGTGTTCAAATACTAGTTCAGAACTGACTCCATCACCTCTGTGCGATCATTAGGACCGAGTTAAATAATTTCAAATGTTTAAGAATTTTTCGAATTTCACTCAATGATTTTCTCTCACAATAGCGACAATAGCGAAAATCTCAGAGATTTCCGAGCATGTGAATAAACAAGATTGGTTTCTTATACCAAATATTAGTTCAGAACCAATCCCATCACCTATGTGCAATCCGTACGGGTCGAGTTAAATAATTCCAAATGATTAAGGATTTCCGAATTTCACTCAATACTGTTCTCTCTCGCATAACACAATTTTCAGAAATTTCCGAGCATGTGGACAAACAAGATTTGTTTCTTACATCAAATACTAGTTCAGAACCTAGGCCCTTATCTCTGTGAGTTTCGTAGTGTGTTTTGTTGTAAAAAATTTCATTTTATAAAATCCACTCAAAACTTTTCACAAAAATTAAATGTTTGCTACTTATAGTGTAAAAATATTTGTGTTTATTAAAAAATTTCAGATATTATTGTGAAAGTTCAATACACGAGTGTTTTTTCAATTCTAAGTACTCATAGGTCACAGTGCATATTTTGTTATTTTGGCATAAACTTCACTCCGACAGCGACGGCGGTAAGAGAGAGAGTTGAAGGCGGAAAAGATCATTTATGAAATGTTAGTTAAAGAAGGCGTTACCAATTCAGGTGTTAAGTGTTTTCAAGGATGGCTGGCAGCATGGATTAAGACATTAGTGGGTAAGTGGTACCGCGTATAGAGATGATGCATGGCTTGGCTGAGTTGCGGGCTATGATGAAGTTGATTGTCATTGAGGATGAAGCATAAAAGCAATGAACCATGGAGGACGACTGCGAGGTTGAATGGCGTCAGGAGGCACGATTAGAATAAACGTTGATTTGATTGGAGCTATACGGACAGCAGTTTATATTCGGTTAGGGGCGAGCAGACATAGGTGTGAGTGAGGTTACGATTTCGCATATTGGTTTGATGATTAATTTTCTAAACATCAAATTGGAAAATCGCTCATTTGAGGTTTAGAAAAATAGTAAATTTTTTTGTGAGATTAGAGACATCTAGATTTAAGTAGTGGCATTATATGTAGTTGATTATAGCAGAATTAGACAGGAATAGAACCGAAAGTCGGAGGAAGATCTCAGCGTGGTGTATAAATACGGGTGCATTCAGCAGATTCTGTGCACGAAAGATTAAAAAGTGAAAGTGAACAGTGCGATGTTGTGTTAACCTGTTGCCGCACACTTTCAAATTGACGACCTTGGATTTTAGAAAAAATCGTGTGGGAATATTTCTGGTATATTCGGTAATATTCCAATAGTGGTAAGTGTTGAGTATAAGGAAATTATTTAAATATTGCTTCCGGTTTTTTCGTGGGTATTCCGGAAGCGGTGTGAATTACGAGAACTGTTGCTGTAAGCTGCCAAACTTATAACTGTATTCAAAATGAAGTGAAACGAACAGGATATGACCGGACTATGAAGTATTCCAAATTGAAATTGATTGAATAATGGACAGAAGTACATAAGAAGGTTTTCCACATCATTGGACGAACTTTTTGGGTTACGATGAAACAGATTACGATGGAACTTACACATTGATTCCGTTTAGAACAGTTGAACATTTTAATAAAAATTAACGGTCTTTTAGTTGTTAAACATTAAAATCAGAATTCACCTGGACCTTCATCCAGGCTTTGTCTAGATTTAATGATTAGTTGGTTAAGACACAGATTTTATAATTGTTATCACAAAAGAACACAGAAAACAAAATGAAGTGACGTAAAGCATATGAAACTGTCGATGGAGTGTTGTACGTCGTCGTAATCCGCAAAACGGATGTTTATGAATGCGCTCACCGTCCTAAAAATGTCTTAATTTAAATAACTAACTTAAGTGCCATATATTGTGTTTAGTTCTTAATACAAGATTCATTTATAAAGTTTCTTACCAATCACTGTTTTAACTATGTGTTTAGCGTCGACAATTTCACCACCCAACAGTCGCCTGAACATGGTTTGCATTTTAATGTATACTAAATTTTAATGTTGTAATTGAAAAACACATATCTACAACTAAACCAAACCACCAAAATATTTTAATCTATAAAGAACCACCGTCATGCGTTTTATTTTTTTTTTTAAGTGTCCTCGCGCGCATGAGAGGGTTTTATGTTGTAATATAAAAATATAATAATTAATAAATAAATAAATTATAAATAAATGCTTAAACTCATGCAAACATATTATATGTAAACGTTATCAATTTCGAAATATTTTTGTAACAATTTTTTGATAGATGTTTCGAAAACCATTAAATACCAAATGGACGAGAGGCCATTCGCCATTGTCAGAGTAAAAAACAACGCTAGTAGTAATAGCTTCTGTAGTAGGTACTGTGAATATTCTAACCGTTCGTATATCATTTACATTGACGAGCCCATCGTTATAGATGTTTTGTGTATTTTGGTTTGTATTGGCCGCCGGCGCTGCGGCGGATGTCCTAGATACAGCTGGCGCCACTGGTGCTGCTTGCATTACCGGAACTCTACTACTACCGCTATTGGCCGCCGGTGCTGGTGCTGGTGGTTGCTGATCTTCATCATCGACATCGTCGGCGAAACGTGATGATAGATCGAATGTTGGTTCGGGTTGTGCCGGTTTCGATGCTGGAACCGCATTTTGATTAGTATTTTGTGCAACCGATGGGCTACGATCAGGGCGCTGTGTTAATGTGTCGGCGATCGGTACAGAATTTTGTGCTGGTGCATTATTTTGTGCATTGTTACCATTATTTGTGGATGGTTGTTGTTGTTCTTGTGTCACAACCTAAAGTTTATAATATTATTAAATTTATATACAGAGTATTGCGAATACATTTAGAAGAAACTAGAAGATGGCTATACATAAATATCTAAATACGCAAAACTAAAAAAAAAAAAATATTAATTTACAAATAGGTAGCTAAAATTTACAATTTGGCAAACATTTACGTGTGTGTGCATATATTCTAGGTCTACGCCAAAAAAATAATGAAAAAAAGTTTATATATATTTACATTTGGCAAACAAATTTGACACTCGATGACAAATAAAACTTTTTGTACAAAAATTCGGTTAAACTACTACCAAATAATAACATAAAAGTAAAACTATAAATAAAATAACGATATTAATTAATTTTGGGACTACCAAAAATTTTGAATGTTGTAATAATATGTACAAAAACAATTTTTGGGTGTAAATATTTATGTGGGGTCTGTACATAATTTAGGCTCAACAATTTCTAGTATACATACCCGTGTTATTGCCGGAATTTGATTTTGACTTTGTACCGGACGAAGTTGTTGTACGGTCGGTGCTGGACGTTGTGTTTGTGGAGGTTGTGTAACAACAGCTGGCCTTGGTGTAAATACACGCTGGGTGGTTGGCTGTGAGGCTAGTGGGTTTGGCGGTATTCTCTGGATGTTTACTTGTGATTGGTCAACTGAAAATGGAAGGAAAAGAAATATTTTTCATATTTGTTAACATTTTTAAAATTTTATTTGAATAGACCATGATTTACGCAGATGTGTTACAGACTTGTCCGAAACAGCAAAAGCCTATTGATCCAAATAAACGGCATCGTAGAAAAGGTTCAATTTTAGTGGTTACCTTAGACTCGTGGCTAAAATTACAAGCCTGGCTTGATTATACGCATAATTCCAACAACACATTCAGTTATATTTCTGACGATTTTGTTTACTTTTAGAAACGCATTCCAATCTAAAGCAAACCAAAGCAAATGAATTTACTAACTTTGATAAATTTTAGAGTACGACACTACGATGGACAAATCAGAGTTCCGACCCGATTAATCATCCCCCGTTTCAATGCTTTATATTCAAAAGGATGCTTTATAAAGAAATGCTGCAACTTTAAAAATTAAAAAAATCCAAAAGCCGTTGTTGCAATACACGGTGGAAAAACAACAAAAAATATCATTAGTCATAGCTCACCCCTATATTTGGACAACGAGAAATTCAGAATTTCAGAGCTGAGATAAGGTTTTTCTTGTCAAGTGATGCTCCAAAATTGAAAGAGTCTCCTAAACAATATATTTTCCTATAAAAATCACCATTTTCTAAAAATGGTCCAAACGCTATAAAAATCCAATTGAATTTTTATCGTTCTTTATGCCATGCTAAACAATTAAGCAGAAAATACCTAAAGTCACGGAAAACTATCCAAATCTGGGTCATCAGTTTGGGCATTTTGGTTATTATGAATATTTTTTGAAAATACCCATCTGAATTTTCATGACGATTGAAGCATTTTTAAAAAATAGTCTATTGAATGGGAAAATATATTGTTCAAAAGTATATTTTTCGATTTCAGAGCATCACTTGACGGGAAAAACTTCGCCTCGGCTCGTAGTAAAAATGTTATGAACCAGCTTACTGTTCTAGATAGAGGAAAAAGCATAACATGACTATGTCAAATAACATATTTATGTCACCTGTAGCGTGTTATAGTTTTAGGTTTAACTTTTCAAAAAACAAAATGTTACTCCTGAATCAACTAGTTGTTTACAACCTTCTTGTTTTTACTTCCGTTTTTTTTTGTCAATCATCATGTTTCTAGCGAGATTTGAGATCAAAACTTCATAAGAATAAATTATTAATAATTTTTCCCGAAGGGGAGGTTTCAGACGACTCAATTGTTCCCAATAATGTTACTGTTTTTATATAATTTGGAACTTGACACCAATCACTTAGTCCCTAAGTTTCAGGAATGTCCCAATTATAATCGCAATTGAATTTGTTTCAAATAAATTATGCACCGACCAAAATCCGCTTCATAATTTACTTAATATCGATATCGAAATCCCTTTGACACCCGAAAAATGTGCGAAAATGAATTGTGCTAAGATACAATTTATCAAAATTATTTATAACGACGGGGAAAGGGGTTGGTTAATCGATATAATAATCTGGAAGAGTGACGGGGAAAATAATCGGAAGAAATGGTGAGGGACCATGACAGGACGATGGGTTTTTTTTGGGATCAGTGTGATACGAGTATCAAGGCATGATAATCAGTCTGGTATATCTTGCGGCCAGTAACGCAATCTGTTGTATTAGATATGAACTCGAATTAACTAGCTCCAGTTTTATTTTCAAACTGATTAGCATGTCGTGAATAGAGGGGGCTATGATAGTTCGGATCACTGTGGTATCGAGTATCTATAATATCCAAAGGGATACGGCCTGGAATGTCTTGGTGTATTGGAGGCCAGTAACGGAATGTATTTTACTATAGACTTGTTGCAGGTTTCGAATTCTAGGGGCCATACTGTTTACAGGATTCAAATTAAATAAAGGATTAGTTAATACGACCCCGTGTCGTTTAAAATACATTCTATTATTGGATATACACCAAGACATTCCAGGCCGAATCCCTAAGGAAATTATATCTAGAAACTTGATACCATATTGACCCAAACAAACATAGGCCTGCCCACAACACGCAAAACGGTTTGAAATTAAATCAAGAGTTTATCGAGCGAATAGCTCTTCACTAGACCCAGTTTGTTACACAGTGCTAAATCCATTCAGTTCTTTTAATTTAAGCGTTTATTATTTTTTACATAGTTTTTAGTTTTGATTTTAACATTTAAAATTTGAAGCAATTTCTGGGTTAGGATAAAATTTCGAGACTGGATAGTTTCAGTTTTATTGTGTGCCGATGATATTTTTTTATTTTTCTCCGGGATGCAATTCTGAGCTAATATCACTAACATGTGTGCTGACTAGTTGTATCTAGCTTCTCTATACCCCAGACGGATTAACTAATCGCGATGAAATTTTAAGCTTAAGCTTTTCCATAAATTGGAAGATTTCGATGATTTTGTGAAAATTTCAATTAAGCGGACATAATACCGAAGGAAATGTATCGACCAGTAGATATCAAGCGCATTTTTTTTTTAATTATTTATAAATAAAAACACGGTTAGTATTTAAGTATTAAAATTAAATTAATTTTACAATACGATCCCATTTCTTACAGTTCGATCTTAATGGCTATCGTCTTATGTGTATGAATCTTTCCATATCTTGTGATGGTCGATTTGTTGTGGCATGTATTATATGATAGGAGATGGCGAAAATCGCGTATTATTAATCGATTCAGGGTGTCAACAAACCGCTTGCATCCAATCCGCTTCCTGCCGTTGCCCGTCATGTATGTGAAGTTGGCCCAAACGTCAGCCCAAAAAATGCAGTGGCAACACGAAAACTATAATTTCTGTCACTTATGAACTGTCAGGATAAAAAAATCGCATGTCACGACATTTTAATGATGCCAGCTCAAAAAACTAAAATATTTCTACGTCTAAAAATTCAATTTTTAACTAAAATAAAGAATTTCTTGAATTTTTGACTCGGGATTTGGAAAATTTGTAAGAATCACAACAATCAGTTTCGAACGGATGTGATTATTGATTTGAAAAAATCAGGAGGTTCTGATGGGGTTCTCATACCGAGAATAGCTTGTCTTCAGCCGATTTACGAACAACCATATTATTTAATGGAAGTTGAGATGTTCGGTGTTGGTCATCGGTCTCACTAAGATTTTCGGACAGATATCATTTTAGCTTTCACGAGTAAGAAGTTTCAGGAAGTTAAAATCGGGTCCTCATACCGAAAATGGCCTATATTCGGCCGCTTTACGAACAACCGTAATATTTAATGGAAGTTGTGATTTTTGGTGTGGTAATCGGTCTCACTACGATTTTCGAACAGACCTGATTTTAGCCTTTACTTCTTCGTAAAGGCCAGAATTAGATCTGTTCGAAAATCTAAGTGAGACCGACGGCCAACACCAAAAATCTCGACTTTCATTGAATTATATGGTTGTTCGTGAAGCGGCTGAATACAGGCTATTCTCGGTATGAGGACCCCATCACAACCTGCTGAAACTTCTTACTCGTAAAAGCTAGAACCAGATCTGCCTTAAAATCTTAGTGAGACAAATGAGCAACACCCAAAATCTTAACTTTCCCTAATTATTATGTTTGCTCTTAAAACAGCCGAATATATAGGCTATTCTCAGTATGAGGAACCCATCACAACCTCATGAAACTTCTTACTCGTAAATGCGAGAACCAGATCTGTCCGGAAATCCTAGCGAGGCCGGTGACCAACACCGAAAATCTCAACTTTCATTGAATACTATGGTTGTCCGTAAAACGGTTGAATACAGGCCATTCTCGTTATGATGACCCCGCATCACAACCTAATGAAACTTCTTACTCGTTAACCTTTACTTTCTAGGCCAGAATCAGGTCTGTGCAAAAATCGTAGCGAGACCGATGACCAACACCCATCATTATTTTAAATTAGCGTGTATCGCAAAATATCACAAAATTATGTTTAATAAACCTATACAGGAAACCCTCCAAGAACACGATTAATTCGTTCCGTGTTCTTTAAAGCCGTGTTATTCGTACGAAAAAGAAAAGAAAAAAACGTTACGTGTTATTTTTTATTTTTGGTTATGATATACAAAAAACAAAATAAAAAGCCGTGTAATTTGAGGAAATGGGTGTCCATGTTCTTCGACACCGTGTTCCTCGAATACTGTGTTCTTGGAGCCTTACCTCTGTATTTTATATTTTATTATAATTTTATCAGTTTGAAATACAATATCACAAAATTTTGTATTATTTATTTATATTTATAAATTCATAATTAAAATTCGAATTTATGTGAAATTCAACGCTTTTATAGTTTTCTGTCACGATCGTTATCACAATAGATGACGGTATTGCCATAGCGATAAATTTTATAATTTTTTGAGCTTCGTCCATTTAGTAACAATCATTTCCCGTGCCAAATGACACACGCTGCTGGATGTACCGCGTAAATCGCATTGCACCTCTCAGCCCACACTAAAGGGACAATTTTCATTGTATCTGGCGTTAATAACTTGTTTATTTTTTATTCCCTTTGGAGTATGTGATAAATGGGGCATCGAGTGAGCCAAACAAAATCAAAACAATCATGCATTCGACAGGAGTCGATTTTTTTTTTATTCATGTAAAATTTTACAAGTGTCGGTTCTTGATTTGCAATGATTATGGAACAGTAATAGTACTAAAAATAG
The DNA here is from genome assembly GCA_932526605.1 of Nephrotoma flavescens. Taxonomy (NCBI): domain Eukaryota; kingdom Metazoa; phylum Arthropoda; class Insecta; order Diptera; family Tipulidae; genus Nephrotoma; species Nephrotoma flavescens. Next base: position 225,260,516 of record OW052222.1, on the reverse strand, counting down.
TACAAAGAGAATTACAGCAAATGACAGCTAAATGAAATGCTCGAGTAAACATTGCATTGGACTAAGCCGTTTCGTATTGGAAAAAAAAAATTAAAAAATCAAAAAAGTATATTAAGTATAAGGCTGGGGGTCTAGTTTCTTGTTCCGGTAGTTAATTTTTGAAGGTGAAAACGGCGCAATGTGGGAAGAAAGTAACAGCAGCGGGAATCGGAATGGAATTTGGAAACGGAATAGATTAATAAGGGATATTGTTCGGATGATTAAAAAATTTGTAGAGCAAAATAAAAATAAACATAAGACAAAAGTAAAACAAAAATTGCTCTTTGGATTTGAGTAGAAATAAAATGGAAAGTGAAAGCAGCGCACTTTGGAGGAAAACAAAGAAAACGGAAAAAGGGAAAAAATGAAAGAAAAGCAACGGAAGTCGGCGAAGAATTATAAAATAAAAAAGGGGTATCGTGGCCTGACCAATCGCAGGGATAAAGAGTGTATGTGAGCAACGGTTTAGGCCAGGGGCGGTATGTTGTACAAGTGGTGGTACAACTTCGAATCGAAAAAAGTCGAAATTTGAAAAAAGTCGAATCGAAAAAGAGAAAGTTGTATCATTTTCTCAATCAGCTACATTTATTATTACTTTAGTTTTAAATGATGAAACTTTATCATTTTTCGCGATTCGAAAATGATACAACATACCACCATTCGACTTTTTTCGAATTTCGATTCGAAGTGATTGTACAACATACCGCCCCAGGTTATTTCGTGCACTACATCCTCTCCTTCCTGACTATTTTTTTTTTGTTTTGACTCTTACCCACACACTTTCGTCCCAACACGATTGCGTGATCGACAATCGACATCGCCGATTGTTGATCGTGCGGTCGTATTGATTTGGGCTTTCCAAGCACAACGAAAAAATAAAAGGGAACTCGCTCGGCAGTTACTCTCCTCTTCAAGCACGTAGCCCGGGTAACCGTGCCAGGGAGCCTAGCGCCCAACAAATTTTGGGTTATTACCTCACGCAACGGCACTCGTGATGTTTCCGTTTAAACTTTTTATCGAGTTAGAAAGTTTTCGATGGAGGGAAAATTATCGATGTTATGTGTTCCCTCATAAAATTTAGATTTTAGATTTTAGTCCTTTGAAGGTTAATTAATACCCCCCCCCCCTTTTCATTCAAGCACACACCGTCCGATTGAGCTGGGATATACGGCAGTGAAATCTTTCGAGCACGTTGCTTTGCTGAGACGTCAATGTTGGATGAAGAGTTGGCAGAAAGCCGTGAAACGTCACAGTTTCTGCATACGTTGCAACCATTGACTTTATTCTTCGACTTTCATCTTCTCGTCGCCAAACAGGGCATGACCACCACAATGGATGGCTGACGAGACGCGCAATTAGCGGGGTTGTGCTTAGTGTCGACATTATTCCAATTAGTGGGTTGAAAACTGATTGTTTTCAGTAGCGCGACCTTGATCTTGGATGACATTATTGTGATGCTGACAGATTCATCTGCTCTCTCAAAGACGTTGCTGAACCTGTAAATTTCCCCGTGTCTCTAGATGTGATTTTGGTTGTCGTCTGGTGCTACCAATGGATGGTACGAATTGCAAGATAAGGAGCGCCAGCTGTACCGTAAGCTCCAACTGGTTAACTGGTTTATCTCGAGAAAGTCGCGATACGATTCGCTTTTAGTTCAGAATTTATGAAATAATGAATTTATGTTTGCGAAAACGAGTTAGTATTTCGAAGATGTTGTGTTGAAGCTTCGGACCATACGCGGAGCTTGTTGTTTAGCAACGCGTCCGCCGTGCTGTGGTGGTCTTTTATAGCACTTCATCCATATGGCCCAATTTCAGATAGTCTTGCATGAACTTGTTGTATTTAAGGAGCAGTTGATCACTCTTAGAACACCTGCGCTCCTTACGTTTAGGTCAAAGAACTACGTCCTCTCGTGACCTTCCAAGGAGTGATAAGTTGTCATTGAATGACAGACGGTGTATCTCTTCATTAACATTGCAATAATGCGTTGATTCGTAGTGCCGTTCGCATTTTGACTCCTTGATTTCCTAAAATGACCTGAATGTGTTAAACTAGACAGTTGATTGGTTGCCTTGCACTCGCCCTTGCCGAAGAGCATTTAACCAAGTTTCGTATTTTGGGCGAAAGGTGAACCGCTTATACATTACTGATGAAACCATCCTTTTAAAGCTTCCCGATGACATCAGCTCTAACGCGGGTTTTACATCAAACGAACATGCACTAAATATATTTGATAAACTTTTTATGATTCTTACGACATCTAGTAGGCATTGTGAATACTCAAATCTGTCAGAATTTTGAATTGAAAATAAGATCATTAAAGCATTGCAATACAGTTGTGTCTATTAAAATTTCTATTTATTAACTTTTAATGGAAATAATAAATTTATATAGGACGAATTTTATGGACGAAAAATCGAAACAGGTCTGTCTGACTCGATGTCAAACCTAATAACAGTTACGAGTATCATGCATTTTACAATAATCTCTAAACTAAAAAATTATGGCCCTTTTAGCTTCGAATAGAAATTTTATCGCATGAAATGGTTAACATATTATGCAAAGCTGCTAATTATCGCTGAACATTGTTATTAGTTAAGTCCGTAATTGCGTAAACCTAATGATATTCTATATTCGCAAATGTATTCGAGTAAAATAATGAAATTGAACAAATATGTGCATGTTATTATTTATCTGTCACAATTATTTGAATATTTTGATATGATTGAAAACTCGAATTACCCGATGCGCTCGTATTATAAGTGAAATTGCCTGCTGTAATAACTTTAGTTTCTTCAACACTCACATTCTTTTTATTGATTTAGCGCTTGTTTAATAAACTTTTGAGTTCGATAAGTTAATTCTTTATCGAAGTTTTTATAGAATATTAAATTTGCTAAAAAGTTCATAAATCGCATGGCTTTAAATTTTTTTTTATTTTTAAAAGCTTAAATACGATCAAAGTTTTTAAAAATAATCTTTATTCATATTAAAAACAACTACAAATATTGTTTTTCGATAACAAAAATGTTTATCAAACAAAAAGTTTACTTGATGTAAAAGCCGCGTAAGTAAAATATCTATCTTGTTGGGAAGAGAGAAATGGGAATCGGAAAGTTCGAACTGCTCCAAGTGTGACCATTGATGGTTGTCAATTGATCGGGATGGTGCGGCTGGTCTTTGCGATGCAATTTGCTGCACTCTCCGATATTAAGCTGACTTGTGATCCCGAATCCAACGGAGCTTGGCACAGGCTGGATTTGCAAGCCGAACTGGTGTGCCCTTAGCGCAGACAATTGAAGCACAACCTCTTTTCTCGGACGAGATTTAACCTTTCCTCGAATGCAAGCGACTTGAATGAATCACACTGGAATTCGTTGTGATTTCTACCGCCAACTTGAGACGTGAGGATACAAGAGTCTGAAGTGATAACGAGTAAACGAGTTGATTGATTGTGTGTCAGATTTGAGATGTGCACGAGAGTGCGACAAATACGAGTATAACGGAACGCACCTTTTTGCAACTGTGATGAATTTGATTCTGTTCTGGTCATGGAAATCATCTTCAGTGATAGGCATCGGATGTTTAGTCAGAGAGTTAGCATTTTCGATGGGGATCCAACTTATCGGCGATGATATTGATTAGAATGATATTCCATGTGGTGACCGGCAGTCCTAAAACTCTCAGAGAGTGAACGGGGTCGGTCGTTCTATCAATGATCTTGCCCAATCCCACAGCTGATTCAACTTGTAGTTCAGGCATGCTTCGAAACTTTCGAAGAAGGCTGTCGATGATCAACCTGTGATTCTCACAGACTAGGGCAACAACAATACGTCTCCAGTTAAATTCGCCTTTAGGTAGAGTAACTTCTGCGAGTTGGTCGAGTGTTTGTGGTTGACGAGATCAACGAATAAATGCTCGAATTCGGTTCAAATAGTGTACACGCCGTTGAAAACTTAAACCTAGATCCGAGGACACCGAACTGCTATGCTTGCACTGGTTTGACGTCACCTAGCGGTTTTTCTCGACAGTGGCTGGTAATTGTTCCATGGCAATTTTAGTTCGAGACTCCAATGGTTTAAAAATCTTCCGCTTGAGCGCGTTTTCCGTTTTCCGTATTCTTTCTCGAGTTCCTCATCGCCACATACGGCCACAATCTGATACTATACGTCACAGAATTCAATAAAACGGGACACTAAGACGTCGATCTTCGTCTGTACGAATTCGTCATTTAATCTTTTCGTGTAAATCGTGCGTTTCTTGCTCTTTCTTATGCTGAACACTCACTCCCGCAGGTATATATCCATGCCTGCGGAGCGAGTGCGATATATTAGTGCCGCAGCAATTTCCACAAGTATGTATTCAGCATTACTGCTCTTTGACGGAAACACTGCAGGCAAATTACAACACTTTTTGAATCCGCCCGTACTTGGACCTTAATTTTTCGAAACTACGATAGATATGCACGGTAGATCTTAGGATCGCAAGGCGCAGAATTTTAATATTTATGATTTTGTAAAAAAATTGTTTTTTGTCGTTCGATTAAAAATTCCGATTCGATTCGATTCTTGAAAATGTTTGTATTTATCGATATAAAGAAATTTAAGGAAAACAACATCAGTTTTAATTTTTTGTTGTCACCTTGGCGTCCTTGATTAATACATCAAATTTGTTCACCAGCACTAAAACGGTGGATTGGTGAACTTTTAGTACTAAGGTGGAGTTTTGAACAAAAATAGTTGTGAAAATTGTGCTCTGATCCGAACCTGTTAAACGATATATGAAACGAGCGTGCAAGAAAATATGCTTTGCTGTTGATTTAGGTGTAGGCTGCTGAAGCTTCTCAATTTTACGAATTAACAATTGTTAAATAAAATTTAAAATGTCGAGAAACGTGATTTTAGCCCCAGGTAATTTTTTGCGGATTTTATACAGCTAAAATAAATCATCACAATAAATAATAATTAAATAAAAAACACTTACCACTATTTGTGTCACCACCTGCATTTGAAACCGGACGACTCTGTGTTGGCCTTGGTCGTCGATCATTACTATTGATGGTATTGAATTGTTCCTCACGTAAATATTGCTCAAATCGGCGATGATATTCGCCCGTTTGATCCCATTTCGCGCGTAATGCTTGATACTGATTTGGATAGTTTTCGTACAGCGTACGAATAATTTTCAACGCATTTTCCTTTTGTTTCGGCGAACAGCGGCCGCATTTCGTACGCAACGCTTCGGGCAAAATACCTGTAATATAAATCAAATTATATAAGTAAATATAACATTTATTCATCCAATTAATTAATATTCATATGAGATTCGCCATTTTAAAATATTATTTTTCTATTGTATTGTTTACCAAATATGTAAATAACAAATGTCATGCTTATATGATAATAGTTCGCGGAAAGAGTTACCGACACCGTGTGATGTGATGAAGACTATTGTTATGGAAATTAGTGCCTCAAGGTCTAACGAATAATTTTGTTTTGTAAATAACCGATAAAAAAATGTTACGTTAAAACACGCGATATCATGATACTGTAAGAGTCGATCATAAAACATCTCACCCATTACGATAAGTAAGATGATATATAGACATAAATGTAATAATGCTAATTAATCCATAAATCTTACTTTAACGAACATTTTATATATTTCACGATATATTATTACCGCGTAATCGATATACTGAGGTCACGTTCCGGAGAGTACCATATCTATAATAAAATCTGTAAGTACCGTAGTTGATGTAATAATTTTCGCTAATATTAATTTTTCCGTGTGAGAAAATTGCACGACTTTTTAAACCAACCCGATAATATGGCTAGCGGCAATTAAATGGATGATTCATTGTTCATTAACTATGATTAATATTGATGCATTAATTGCACGTTAGAAAGACGTAGTTTGTCAAGAAAAAATAAGAATTCCATTGCATATTATATGAGATCCCCACGTGGGTGATAGAATTCTGGTAGCAAGTTAAGACAAGAAATCTATTGTACAACTTAATATATGCAAGATGTGATTACTGATTTAATATTTATCTTCTTACAACAATACCTCGTGACATTTCAAAATTTAGTTCAAAACAATTTTAAAACTGCACATTTGACATTTCCTAACACTCTCAAGGTGAACAATTTTGCTTTAACTCAAACTTAATTATTAATAAATAAAGGTTACAATTTGCGTTTAAATAGTTTTTTGGTAAGCTTCTTCAAAGTTCAATATTGTGTATCGAATTTATAAACCCCTTCGAAATAGTTTGATGCAGTGGTAAAAGTAGTTCGGAGTTTTGAATGTCAAATTGAACCAAAATAAAATTCAGTGGAATTCTGGTACCAATTAGGTAACAAGTAGTTGGTTGTGCGTAATTTTAGTGAGATTTTCTATTTACTATATTTAAACAAATTTGGAACTTTGGGAAGATGGCAACGAATTGAGAGGCTGAATAATCAACCTATTAAAAAATATTCTGGCAGTTAAATGTCGAATAGGAGCACCATGAGACAGTAGAACAAATGCTAAGAATAACAGTTAACGTTTAGAGATAATCCAAAAGCTTTTTAAGCTCTTGAATTACATCGCGGAAAAGGAAAATTGATTTTTTTATTAGGGTTCGTATAAACCACATAATCATAATCGAAGCTTCAATATTCCTAAGAGCTTAGACAGACTGCGGATTAGTAAAACAGATTCTAGTCGATTTAAATAAAAATTAAGTAGTGTGTCGTACTGAATTCAATTTTATTTCCAATCGATTGAGTTTTGTTAAATCGGCGTGGTAGGGAAAAACTTCTTGATAAAATTAATAACAGTTTTCGTCACTTGCCATCATCGGTTAAAACTGCAAGTATGGTTCCTCAGTATCTATTTTGGGTCATATTCGAACGCAATTGACATTTATGGGCCAAATTAAAACATTAAATCTCCACGTGGCTCCAAACCATTGATTTTTGGGTTGCATTCGGTTGGAAAATTCGCATTCCATCTGATATTCCTCGATACCATCTTGCAGAAGTAATCGACGAAGTAATTTCCAACTAAGTTTTCCACAAATTAAATGATCTTCAAAAATTTAAACTTGATCTAGTCGTAAAAAAAATTTCCTTGTTGTTCTGCTCGCGGTTTGGGTAAAACTAATATTTTCTCTCATTTGATTGACGTAGGTGTTATTAAAGAAAGTATTCGCTCCTGGAGTTCGCCTGTCACAGTTGTAACGAAAACAAACGTCAAAATCCGTTTGTGCCTTGACGCGAGAAAAACAAACGCAGGTATCGTTAAAGCTGCTTATCCCTTGCCTAATTTCGATGGATTAATTGCTCGTTTAGACAAAGAAAGAGATTCATCCGAAATTATTCTCATTTAACCAGCTCACTGACCGATCTGCTTCAAAAATCGATAAGGTTTCTTTCAACAAATTCTGCACAAGAATCATTTATCTGTAATCCAGATTTAACTCAAAAATGACTATAGTGAAGTTTCCGACAAACTAAAAATGACAAAAAACTTTAAAACAAAACAAAAAGTGGAAATCTACACTTTCACAAAAAATTTGTTTTGTAAAAAATTAGTTTACAATGACAAATTGTCCACAACTATGAGCCATAATCTTTCAATATGTTTTCTAGAAGCCAAGATATTTATGCAGTGAGGCAGTCATAGATTTTTTTATTTTTAAAATTTTGCTATAGCAAAAAAGTGTAGTGGCCGTTCGATGATCAATGACAAGGCATCGTAGAGATGTCTACGCTTAACGGTATATAAAATCATGGTTATTAGACAATTCTCAATGTTTTCTAGAATCCAGCATATTTATGCGGTGGGGCAGTCATACATTTTTTTTACTTTTAAAATGTTGCTATAGTAAAAAGTGAATTGTCTAATAACCATTGTTTTATATACCGTTAAGCATAGACTTCTCTACGATGCCTGGCCAACAACTATTAATCCTCACTACCCATGATTAGTGTAGGTTACATTTAATCAAGATATCTATGTATATACACTTTTAAGATTTCGTGACTTTTTTGTCAATTTGTCGGAAACTTCACGCTACCCAAAAATGTTATGTCTAATGTGATGCACCAAGAATGGGAACTGGAGGAGTATTATTCCAAAAGTCGGACACAAACTAAGAGGGCACCATAGCGTATGTTTTGGCAAAATTAAACTCGGCTCTTATAGTTATCATCGATCATGCCAGATTGACTTGACTTATGAATCAAAAAACTGATTTGGAAAATCAGAAACTGCAGGGCTTTAATTTTCAAATTTTATATAGGATCAGAAAATGTTGTACAATACGTTCTGCCGCGTAAAAACGCCGACGAGTTGAACGGAAATAATCCTAACATAGATCAAGAGTATCAAGCTTTATTAGAGGCCTTGAATAATAAAGCCGAATCTTTATTTAATTCTAAAGTAATCAACAATCGCATATTTTAGTTATTGAAGCCCATTGTTTTTCTTCGTTTTCTCACATAGGAGTGACAAAAACTTTCGGGTATATAAAGTGTAAAGATGTTAATGATTACATTAAAAATTGCGACGTTTGTAAAACATCCAAAACGGTCAATTATATCACGTGACCGCGAAAGTGAAACTATTTTGAAGCTACTCGCTGTTGGCAAAGACTATATATAGACTTCCTTGGACCCCGTCTCCGGTCTTAGCACGGAAATTGTCATTTATGTGTGGTGCTAGATCAGTATTCCCGATTCACTTTACCTCGGTCAATGAAAGTTGCGAACACAAAAAATATTATAAAATTTTTAAAGTTTGATATTTTCTCGGTCACTGAATACATAATTAGCGACAATAGAGCTCAATTAGTGTCAAACGCCTTTCAAGATTTCTTGCAAAAATTTTGTGTGAAACACTTTAAAATTCCAAAATATTCTCCATAAGCAAATACGTCGGAGCGAGTGAATTGTTCGATTCTAGCTGCGATCGATCATATCTTTCTGATAACCATCAAGATTGGGATCTCAATTTTAGTAAAACTATGGCTCTTCGAAATTCGGTTCACCAAAAAGTAATAAAATATCACCACATTTTGTAGTGTACGGTCAACACCATGTTGTTCATGGCTCGCAATCTGAATAAATTCATGTAATGTAAAGAGGTAATGACTTAGGAATTGACCGACAAAATCTTGTCTAAAATTTTATTCTTCATAATTTAAAATCTTAAAATCTGCAAACTAGAGAAATTTCAATACTTATAAGCAGCGTAGTAAACCGAGTTGGTCAAAAGGTGTTTGCGCAAACCTTCATGCAAAGCGACGCAACCAAAAATTTCTCTCACCAAAATTTTAGAAAGCATATACATATGTACTAAGGACCCGTTGGAAATGTTGCTTACGAATTGGGAAACGATTGGGGTCAGGTTCTACGTATCAATCATGACAAGGATATTAAGCTTTAACGAATATCCGGGCATTTTTTGTTATCCTGATGTTTGCTGTTATCACATTCCGGTGTTATCATAGCCCGGCTTATCAGAGACATCTTTCAGATGGGTCGTCCCCACGTTTGTAGGGCCTCCTTGTATATTATTTGGCAGCGATTAGGCTGACATTTCATGTAAACTTAGTATTGAATGCTTCTAATTCATTTCCCTAATTACCAGATCAGTGCTCTAATTCTCTAAAAACCAAGATAAACTGCAATGTGTAAAAGTGATAAGTTTTACACACGAAAAAAATTATCGTAGAAGTCTAGATTTATATTGGATATCGTGATGTTTTAGTAAATTCGCATTCACTAAATTTTTTTCAAGATAAAATGTAAAGTGGCAAGATAAGTTTATGTCAAAAAGTAACACAAGTAATTTATCGTGGAATAACTTTGCTTGAATGTGTAAAACGCTTTCGTTTGAATATTATTAATAATTAATTTCAATTTTTGATATTTTAATTTAAAGTTTTATTTTAGAATTAAACAAACCAAGTTCTAACAATTTAAATAACTGCGATTCTTTACACAAAAAAGTTATAAAATTCTTTCCATTTAGAATGTAAAAATGGACTGTTATCGTTGGCATTAAAACATTCTAACAAATCAAACATTCGAATATTTTAATCGATCGTCTTCACTTTTGCTTTTCCTATACTTTTGCTTGGTTTTATCTCCAGTATTTCCTCTAAAATAACAAACAAATAAATTTATAATTTATGTGTGATTTTATGTTTAAAGTAGGGAATAAATAATGTACCTATTTATATTAGAAGAAGAAGAAGACGTAAGGGGTAGAAAATCCTAGAACAAGATGGTCTGTGGGTTACAGCAAAAGCAATTTTAGTTCATCAATTTTCAAATATAAATGTCAAGTGTTTCAAGTTTCTGATTTGACAACATCTAAAATGGACCCCGCCCCTCCCCCCCACATAGCAAGCAAAGCTTTCATCTTGGTGTTCACTTGCAGTATTTTACTTGATCATTACACTTGCACAATTAACGGACGAGTACAATAAATTTGATGGCCGATAGAAAATCTAAATTAGTTAACAAATTTCAGTTTGTTGTTGTTTAATATTTCATTTAGAGGCACTATTACCTCTCGAATCTTTAAGATCTTACAATGCTTCAATCCTAGATTATTTATTAATTGGTGTTTGAGAAATTGTTAATTAGGACTAATTTCGAACAGTAATGAATGCGAGTGCAAAATTTAATTATATTATGCATTAAAACTAGCTTTTAACTAGCACTAAGGTCAAACAAGATGTATATTGCAAAAAATCGATTTCTAAAGTGCGGGTAATTGATCAAACTCTCACCTCCTACTCGTTATCGATCCTAACATTTAATACCTACCCAAACATTTTAAAAAAGATTAAAAATTAACTCAAGGTAAAAAAACAAATCGTAATACTAAAACGTCCCTCCATAACTAGACCTATATCGAAATGATTTCGATTAACAACTTTTCAGTATTATTGAGGAGGCACATACAAAATATTGGATGAGGAACTCGTGGAGTTCGGAAAACTCGAAGTAACTAAATTTGATGGTTAAATGAACTTCGTTGCTTAAAACGCATAGCTTTTTATAGTTTACTCGAAATTCTAAAATTCTAGTAAGACAATCCCGGGCTTTCCGAGATCCAACTATTATACTTAGGTATTGTCAACACGCATGTGCGAAAAGAGCTTAATAGGACATTTCGTCTTCAACAACGAAATACTCTGAAATTATGGTCGGCTTAAGACAGATTTGATTGGATTTTCAAAACATATCGCAAATAATAATTACATAATAATGCGATTTTGCACTTAGTATAAAAAATAACCTTTAAACAGATTAGAATACACAACATTAATCAAAATTCAACGGATTGATCAATTATAAATACGTCTTATATTGTACACGTCTTTACCATACGAAGTAAAGACATTTTTGATCGTTGTAATGTTCTTTTCAAACATTTGGTTTGTTTTATAAGTCTATCTAACCGTATCTTGATTTGAATTTCAAATAAGTCAGGACTCCGATTATTTTTCAATATTATTTTTGGGGCTATGTGTGACTCTAGATGGCTTTAATGTATTTGCAAGAATTGACGTTTCTAGAGATTTGATTTTTTGAATTATTAAGGATATAAAATAATTAAAATTTCGTTTTGACGTTTAGTGTTATCGGAAAAACTGTACAAACAAATATATTGTATAAAATTTTCACATGTAAAATTAACCTTGCCACAATTCATAACAACTTGAACTATAGTTTGTGAACAGATGCTGATTAGAATAACTTATATCCATAAGATTAATGTTGAAATTTAAATGAGAACGGTAGTTATGGGTCCTCAAAGTCTAAATATGAATCTACGTAAATCTACGAGTGTGTTAAGTTTTGACATTTATTTATCGTAACAGTTTTAAATTTTATCTTGGAGTGCACTTAGAGAATGCGAATATTGTAAAAAGGCAAGATAAATTAGCGTTTACACGTTTACAAATTATCTTACTGCTTAGAGAATTAAGGCACAGACAAACAAATAAAAAGATAAATGTCCGATACGTTTGTTGAATTTGTTGAAAATGGTGATGCATTTATACAAATATAGAAAAAAGTATTTATCCTAAAAATATAAAATAGTTCTTGTTTTAAAGGCCAAAAAAATATTACAAAAATTGTATTATCTTTAAGTTTTTGAATTTCAAAATGGCCACCAAACTGATTTTCTCAATTTTCTGAAAAACTTAATTTTTTTATTTTTTATTTTTTTTGCTCGCCATTTATTTCTATAAAACATATCAAAAAAAATTTGGTGATTTGTTTTTTTCTTGCAAAACACGTTTTAATATCATGACTTACTCTATTTCTCTATATAAAATTATCGGTATACCTATTCAGTTCTTAACTTAGACTTAAATTAATCTTTTGTTTTTAATTGTTCTAAAAAATTATCGAAGTGTTCTAAAAATTTAAAAAAAGTGTATAAACATTTTATGGATTTTTTGCCGCCTTCGATTGGAAGAAATGAGAATTTATTCATGCGTACAACTCTTTATGTTAACATTTCTTTTAACCGTCGAAAAATTGAAACAGATACAACACCCTCTTAGAATCTGAAATAAATTCCATTAGGAGTGATAGTGAAGAACGCCAAATGCAAAAAGTGAGCGTTCTTCAAAATATCACTGAGATTTTACCAGATATTGGGATGTCGCTCATATATGCCAGTAAACTAGGAGCTAGTCAACAGCATCAACAACAAAAATTAACCAATTTAGCTGCAATAGTACCATCAACATCAATATCTTTGATTCCTGGAATCGAGCCCCTTGTGAATCAATCAACGGACAACGCAATGAATGCCAATTTATATGACGGATTCATGGATCAACTGAAAAGTATAAATTCAAATAATTGGAAAAAAATTGTGATAAGATACAGCTGCTGACTACACTGCCGAAGTCGCTAACCATACAACAAATTCAACAGGAGTTCAACACAACACAAAACTTGGTGCATAAAGCTAAATATATTCAGAAACCGAACGGCCCACTTTGTTTTCCTGTACCTAAAACTGGAAAACGAAAATAAGCGACGAACTAAAGCAATCAGTGATAGATTATTATAACGATGATGAAGTCAGTCGGATAATACCTGGAAAACCGACTGCTTAACTATTGAAAAAGTTAAAGTTCAGAAACGTCTAATGATGAGTATACATTAAAAGAATGCTACAAGATTCTTCATTAGAAAGACGAGTAAAAAAAATCGGATTTTCCAAATTTTGTTTGCTTCGTACTGATGGTGCTGTAACACGTTATAAAAATAAAAATAATTTTATGACTAAAATGGAACACAAAGAGGATTTCGGAGTCGATTGTGAATGGCATTTTCGTGCCACAGCACATGGAAAGGGACCATGCGATGGAGTAGGAGGTATTATCAAGAGAATTTCGTCCAGAGCCAGTCGCACTGATGAATTTGACGGTATCATTACGAATGCAGCAGAATTATTCAAATGGGCAACTTTAAAGACTAATATGGTTTTTGAGTTTTGTTCTGACGTTGAATATAACACGAAAAAAATTCAACTTGCTTATGATTATATTAGATTTAAAATCTAATCAATTACTAAATTAATTTTTAATAAAAATAAAACTTTACCTATAAATTTTGTTTTAAATTTAAATTTATCTATATATAAAGACCCAGTTGGAAATTTGTCAACAAGACATGCCTTGCTCTTTCCTATTATTTTTCTAAGTACATAAGAAAAAGACAACAAATAATTTCTGGTCGATTTTTGATGGTATGTTGACTAAACGATTTAGTGATGACAAGTCATATTAGTTTCTCATATGATTTGTCCAATTGCAGTCCATATTCGACGACAATTGTGAGACATGTCTTCTTACATGAAAAAAATTTCCACTTTCTTACACGAAACATATATGAAAAGTCTTCGGTCTCTCTTATTCCATCAAGTATTTTTAATATGGCGTAGGTAAACAATCGAGAAGATTGAAATAATTTGCATGTCATTTGCACCATGTCACAATGCCATTATATTATTTTCTGTAAATGGTGCTGGTAACCGCTTGTTTATGAAATTGGTAAGTAAATATTTTGTAATCGAAAAAAATTTAAATTGCAGCCAAAATTTTTTAGGTTTGGTAAAAATGAAAAGCTCATGCATTTGGATTACCAGCACGTATACGGAAAGATGACCACTATTTTTGAAATAAATTAATTTATAATTATAATTTATGTATTTAAATAAAATTAGAAATATTATTCTTCATTTAAAATGTACATACATTAAATTACTTCAGATATATCATATATTACGATTCATTTCAAATATATCTGAAACAATTCATCTGAGACATGTCATATTCGATTCGTCTATGACTTCTCACATGCGACTCATTTCAAACATATCGTAAACGATTCTTCTGTCGTAAACGATTCATCTCAGACGAGTCACAAACGAAAATTAGTCCCATTTGTTTATAAATATCTATATACGTGTCATGCTTGACTGTTGCTGATGTGTCACTAGTGGGTCGGTAATGAATTTCCTGCAGGGGAGTTGGTGCGGTCTTATTTAGTTGTATTTTGCAAGAAAATGGTATGTTGGAGTGAAAATAAAATAAAATTCAAAAAAGTTAAAAATTTTATATGCAGAGTAGGTCATGATATTAAAACGTGTTTTGCAGAAATACAAAAAATATCACACAATTTTTTTTGGTATGTTTTATAGAATTAAATGGCGAACAAAAAAAAAATAAGTTTTTCAGAAAATTGAGAAAAACCAGTTTGGTGGTGCTAATGTATAATATCCAGGACACAACTTTGCTAGAATTATAAATTGGTGTATGATATTTGCTTTCGACGACACCAACACCATTACCAACTGGATTGACTCGATACTCAAATCTCGTATTACCGAGGTTGAACGTACCGTGTTTTGACAATTGGAGTGGAAAATTGCTTCAAAAATTGGATTAATCGCATCTTCATGCAAAATATTTTGAAAAGCCATTTTTAAAGCACGATTTACATGTTCCAATTTTTTTTCCCAACAAATTTTTTACAGAAAAATAGAGCTGCACGCAAATAACAAAAAATTACTAGTTAAAAAGAGACAGCCATATGTAAACAACATTTCCTCAAATTAAAAAGAAAAAAGCCCAATTTTATTTTACTGGAATTTTTTTCGTGCTCCTCTCGCAAACGAAAATCGTAATATACTTAACCCTTCATTTTTTACTGGAAAAAAAATTGGAACATGTAAATCGTGCATTAATAAATAAATATTTGTTTTTATGCTCTAATCCCGAAATATAAATCCTTAGGCCCGTTGCACACTTGAGCTATGTTTTTTAAGCGAAGTGAGCTATGTTTTGAAATCACAGCTTCTTGGTTTACTTTTCAAAGCCGAAATAATTGAAACCGAATTCGTGGAGCTTAGCTGATTTATTTTCTTTATTTAAATCTGTGGGGTAGAAACATAACTCGCATCGCTCATTTTCAGAGCTATATGTGAGCTACTCCAACAAGAAAATAAAATGTCTAAATAAATTGCTTCACATATTGAGTTGATTAGAGATTTATCTACAATGTTTCGTTTATTTAAGTTTTGGAAACATAAACGGGAAGCTGTGAAATGAAAACATAGCTCACATCAGTCAAAAAACATAGCTCAATTGTGCAACGGGCCTTAGTTTTATTACAAAAAATGTTTTTAATTAAGAAAATTTAAAAATCTTGCTAGATAAGACTAGTTAATGTGATCAGTATCAGTGTTCCTGCAAATCGGGGCTACAACCTCAGATGATTTAATCTAATTTTACCTTTGAAATGCCTACAAGAAATGTTTCTATTTTTGTTCTTCTTTTTGTGACCGATTTAGTTCAATTTGGCCATCTGGTTTCTTCTTAATAGTTGTATAAGAAAATTTTTTGCAGGAAAAGTGCAACTACCAAAAATTATTGTCCTGGTAAACAGACGATATCCAGCCTCAGATGTCGAAAATAAATTCGAGTTTCTGAGTACTGTGGAACCATGAACAGCACCAGGCCAATGAACTATGATCTGGACCACAAAAATTTACAAAGTACGATTAATTCACGTTAGGCGCATCTATGTTACCCATTGTTCCATCGGCACACTCAGCGACTTGACGAAAACCTCCAGCATTCATGAGTTGCAACGCTAAATTTTGGGCGTTATCCGGCCATCTGATAATGTCATTCATCATCTCATTCACAATAGCCAGAAACACATTTTTTTTCCTGTAGTCACGAGAAAAAAATCCATCAATATTTTCTAAAATGCAAATTTTTTCTTGAGTATACTGAAAAGTGGTATATAGGTGCAATAAGACCTTGGTGGTATTCGCTAAACGCAGAAATCAGGATGGCCTTATTACTATCACCCTCTTTTTCCTAAATTATCTTAGAATCTTGAACATAAATTTCAAAAGCGACTGGTATGGCAATGTCAAGAAGAGCATTTGGCACATCCTGAGGATTGTCGCCGAAAATGTTGTGTTGAAATAAAACTTAAGATTCCACCAATCAGCCACCATTGTAGATATAAATATAAATAAAGCCAATATTAGCTTTGAGTATTAGTGTACAAAATGTATTGTATATACCTGCAATTATAAGTATAAATTGCATACACACAGAAAAATTTTATAGTAAGCGAAATCAAGAAACTCGCTTTATAATAAAATTTAGCCATACATTAGGTATTAAAACTAATAATCTTACGTTAAAAGTGTTAATTTGACATTAAGAATAATAAAATATTAATAAGAAGCGAGTCATTCTTAAACACTCGAGAATCGCTTTAACCGTTCAATTAAGAAGCCTATAATTTTATTTCAAAACGACAAAATTAGAAATGTTGGAAAATCGCTTTAGGTAAAAAAATCTAGACGATGTTGCTTTCCAGTTAGACAGAAACGATATGCAACGTGGTTTTATGTTTTTACAGTAAAAAGCTTCATTTTGTTAGACTATTATAGTTCTTAAATAATACGAATTTAAAAAAATGAATTAGGTTTGGAATTCTAATTACAAAATAACAGGACTCTATTCAATTTTTAAAGAGCAAACATTACAATCTTCCAATGCAAAAACGTTTATTCAGAAACATTACAAATATCTTTTTAGATACAAAACAGTAAGCGATGTCGCTTTCTAATTAGAACAAATATTATAAAACAATGGTTTATTTTTTATTCGCAGAAGAAGTGCATTCTTATAAGAAGTATAACTAGTTTAGAAATATAACAAATGACTCTCAAATTTAAAAAAACGAAACCAAGCCACTCTCTCCAATTGTAAAATAATCGTACTCTCTTCTAATCGTTTTAGAGTAAGCAGCATAAACTTGTGAGAAGGATGACTAGTCGAGAAATAAAACTAATATCGGTTTAGATAGAAACAACTAAGCGATTTCGCTTTCTAATAAGTTAGTAATGTTATGGGACTAGCATTTTCCTTTTTTACGAGTAGCCTATAAAATCTTGTTTACAGTTTATTTTATTTTGGTAATCGTTAATCGCTCGAAAATTTTAGTTTCAACAGAGCGTCTAACCCGAAAGTTTATTGAGTGCATCAAACATACTGTGAAGTGATTTTAGTGTTCTAATTAATTTAAAAAAATGTATCAAGTTAATTTGGTGTCAGAAGATGATTATGCATATAATTTTAGCATGCCTTCTACATCACAAGCAGTAAGCATAATAGCACCGGATAATTATACTGATCAAACGCCGCCGCCACGCTTTGCCTCGTTAAATAATGTGACCATGCAAAATAATGAATCCAGCGAAGACGATCGAGAATTGAAAAACATAATTTTTAGTTGGAGTTTGTCAAATCCTGAGTGGGTTTATGAGACATTACTTGGTAAGTAAGATAAACATCTGAAATGTATGAATAAGTGCATGTGTTTTGTAAAAGCCTTCCAAAGGAAAATATATCAGTGAAATTCAGTGTTTAATTTGTCACATGATTATTTAGTTTTGTTGTAGTATAATGTAATTTTAAATTAGATTTACGGAAATTTAAGATGCATTATTGTTACACATATATTATTATTATTATGACTATAAAATACCTATATAGGAATAACCATTTTTTATACTGAAAATAATGTGATTTAGAGTGAATATATCAAATACAATTTTTGTGCTCCAAACAGATATAAAAAATTATATAACAAAGTTCGTTTCCATTAATTTGTGTGAATTTGTAATATCAATCAAAACCGATGGAAATGTAGATTTTTTCGACTGCATTCATTGAAATATTAACACTGTTAAATGAAGGAAGATTTTCCCTATTTAATAATGTAATCCATTGTTGTACAAAGTACTGTTTTTGATATCCTGAATGATGAATGTTTTCTAAATTTTTAAGCATCAACTTAGGTCTTACGTGTTGCAAGACAATATGTCTTGGTTGATAAGAGATTAATAAATAAGTACGTGGTGTCTAAAATTTTTAAATCGATGACAGTCATAAGTGTTTATTGTAAATTAATTTTGCCATTAAAAAATATTTAATAGTTTTAAATTTAATAACAGTGTACGCAAGAATTGGCGCAAATTTCCAATAGAATTTCAGTAAATTGTAATTTAAACTAACTCACATTATTTTTTTGCAATTACCAATAGTTGGTTTTTATAGATATATTACGAATATAGTATATAATAAAAGTGAATTAGAACTAATCACTTCTATTTTGAAATAGAAAAACGCATAAAAGTAAAACACTTAAAGATGCTGCAGATACATCATATGGACAATATAATTCCAAAATCCAGATTAGTTGACCGAATTGAAATTGATGACGCTATAGCCAAATGGAAGAGGAACAATTCCTTATATTCTAGTGAAGTTGCACAATCCGCAAGCAGCCAGTCGATGGATTCCTGTGCTAGTCAATCTCTTTCCGACAGTAGTAATGAACCAAATGCTCTAAATTATGAAGTAAGTTACTTTCTTAATTATTCTAACTTGTTATAAATAATAAAAAGAAATACTTTTATTATAAAATAAATTTACCTAATTATTGTCGAAGCTGTTTTCCTGAAAAAGAATCGAATTGAGTTCACAATCGCTTTTTTACAAATCTGGGGCGGTATGATGTACCATCATTTCGAATCAAAATTCGAAAAAAGTCGAATGGCAGTATGTTGTATCATTTTCGAAAAGCAAAAATGATACAACTTTCACTTTTTCGATTCGACTTTTTTCGATTCGAAGTGATGGTACAACATACCGCCCCTGATCCAATTTAAAACATAATTTTCATTTTTCTTTAAATCAAATAAATTATATCTGTAGTTTTATAGTTTTTTTGAAATATCGTGGTTTTGGATAGTTCTGAACAACTCTGTTATTCATACAGAACTGTTCAGAACTATAAAGACTAACGATATTATTTTGGAAACTATATAACTTTTATGATGGATTTTTTTGTTATACTTAGAAGACTATTTGATCTAGAAAAATCTAATTTATTATTTTAAATGGGATTAAATTTGAAAAATGCTATCTCGAACTCGATTCGATTGTTTTTCATAAAAACGCAGATAAGTTTAATTTCGACCGTCGATCAGTTCTTTCAATTTTATTTCGAATTAATTTAATTAAATATTCTAATTGAAAAATTTTATGATTAATAGTAATGAGATTGCAAAAATTGTTTTGATTTTTGGTAAGGCTGATCTCGTCATTTATTTAAGCCAATGTAAAACTTTATTTTTTTATTTACATAAATCAACATAAATTTAATGTGTTTTGCTTTAGTAGTGAACGCAGTTTTAACAAATTTAAGTAAATAAATTATAATTTTGAAAAATTTATTTAGTTTTTTTAAATTAAAATATTTAAATAAGTTGTGCTTCGAATAACACCTAAAATGACTCTCTAAAACAACCAAATTCATACTCTTGCTCTACACTTACTTATATTGATTTTGTAAATAAATTCATTTTTTTAATTAGAAATTAGATGTGTTATTAAAAAAAACCAAGTTTGGAAATATTTTAATCCAGCTTAAAAACAAAAATTGTAATAAGTTAAACGAACTCCAGCGGCAAATGATTTGTGATGCCATAGTCGATTATTATTCAAATAGAAATAAAAGATTAACTCATCGGCAAATGCAGTTTTACGCGGAAGAAATTCATCGACTTTTTGACGGAGAAGCTGTAGTAAGTTGAAAACTCTATTCGTACTCGATTCTCCTAAATTATCCATTGATTAACGGTGAAACGAACGCGACCAAACAATAATTTTTTTGCATCACTGATTTCCTGCATCTTTAGTGAATTTATGGGTTTAAAAAGCTATTCTAACATTTAGTGAAACAAACATATTTTACAGGAAGCGTATTACAAGAAAACCTCATCCGGAAATCCAAAAGGAAAACTCTTCAACAAACTACGAAACGAACTCCACAAAATAAAAAAAAACTCGAAGCCATCCAACTCTGAAAATTCCTTTTCCATCAAAGTTCGAACGGAAAACCCAATAGAGTACGAGGAAGATGACAAAATATTTTTAAAACGCCATTCGGAACCATGGCCAAAAATTGAGACTTTATGGGAGAAAACTTGTAAATTTAGATGGGCATCATGTAAAAATCAACAGCTGCAAGAAATTTTTGAAGAATGGCCCCTCCTAAAAGATTCTAGAGCTCCGGCATTGGTAAGAAAATTTAAATACGATCTATGTACTTTGATAAAAAATAATTTTAATTAAATATTTTTAAATTTGATATAGTATGATATTGACTTCGAGGTTCTTCATCCTAGTAAACGATTTGGTTTATTTAATGAATGGGAACGAATTGCACCGACTGCAATACATAAACTTAATGTAGAAGTTAAAGATGTGCCAACCAGAAAACTTATTACAGGAATAGATGCTGACATCACCGAAGGTAACATTTAAATACATTTTTTATATTTTATAATGTAAATAAGCAAACATCATGTAATTAATTTCCAGACGAACGGGATGAAATCATTTTAATGTGTTTACATGCAGTAATTAAGCCAACAGCACGAATCCGCTGCGGTAACAAAATTTGGAAGCCAAGTATTAAGGATTCTCAAGAAGGGCAGTTACAAATCGTTGATACCTTAAACAATCTTGAAAACGTGATAGATGAAAGGGCAGCAAAATATGCAAGTAAAGGGTTAAAAATGCAGCCCTTCATATGCATTGTTAAATGTGGCTCAAACAAAAATTATTATGTATATGTCGATCGAAACATTTATTACAAAGCGGAAAATCTATTAAATGCAGTTGATCTGTGTTTTAAAGTTTATATTACTCTTAATTTGCAATACAGTAAAGACTGCGAGCAAATATGGGAATTTTTGCAAAAATATTTTTATACAATAGAGACTGAGTATGATCAATACCCGCAAGCCTCAAATTTCAAAACATTCTTTGACTGACCAGATTTATTTTATACGTTTAATTGCTGTCACTGTTG
Organism: Nephrotoma flavescens; assembly: GCA_932526605.1. NCBI lineage: Eukaryota > Metazoa > Arthropoda > Insecta > Diptera > Tipulidae > Nephrotoma > Nephrotoma flavescens. The sequence continues at coordinate 225,238,968 of OW052222.1, read as the reverse complement.
TAATCAATTTTTAAATATAAGTTTACTAACCCAACATATTTCAAGTGAGCATAAGTATTTGAATCATTTTACTTGTAAACAAAATAAGTGTTTTCAATCATTTTCGAACATGTCAAAATTCAAAAGACATTTAAAAAACGTTCACGAGGGCTATTTTTTGGAATTTTATTAGATTTGATTGAAACACTTCTGTCTCCGTATTTTAATTCTGCATTACTGATACAATTAGAAACTTTAATATCTGAACACAATAAACAGTATCAACTTTTATTTAACGATACGTTGAAACCTAAATTTCATTTCATGATTTATTATGTAAGATCTATTCGACAATTTGGTCCGTTAAAGCATTTATCATCCATGAGATTCGAGGCAAAACATCAACAATTAAAAACTTATGCTTCCACAACAAAATCAAGAAAAAACATAGCGCTAAGCTTAGCTTTAAAATGTGCCTTAAAATTCATGAAGCCCGTTTTGAACAATTCTTTTGCTAATTCTAAATTAAGTTTTGACAATAAAAAATTAAAAAAATTTGTTTTACAAGAAACCGATTACGTTCAATTCGTGAAATTAAATCAATTACAAAATTCCTCGTTACAATATAAATTTCAAAATTGTTTATATAAAGGCACGAAATATGAAGTTGGATTCTTTTTAAATAAAATTTTACAAGATACTAACGTAGAACTGTTTGAAATTATTGATATAATTTCTGAACAAACTAAATTATTTTTTACAGTTTTTCGTTATAATATTTTATTTAATTCCCATTTGAAGAGCTATGAAGTCCTTAATAAATTAAATGAAATTTTCATATATGAGGCTGATTTCCTACAGAGCCCACCGATACACCTTCACGTACTGGACAATAAGAAATACTTTAGAGTTAAGAAACATTTTGATATGAATTTTTAGTATACTATAAATATATATATAAATGTGTATATATATATATATATATATATATATATATATATATATATATATATATATATATATATATATATATATATATTATATATATATATATATATATATATATATATATATATATATATATATATATATATATATATATATATATATATATATATATATATATATATATATATATATATATATATATATATATATATATATATATATATATATATATATATATATATATATATATATATATATATATATATATATATATATATATATATATATGTATATATATATATATATATATATATATATATATATATATATATATATATATATATATATATATATATATATATATATATAACTATATATATATATATATATATATATATATATATATATATATATATATATATATATATATATATATATATATATATATATATATATATATATATATATATATATATATATATATATATATATATATATATATATATATATATATATATATATATATATATATATATATATATATATATATATATATATTACGATTATTTTATATATTCTCTGTATTAACTGAACTGAACTATATAATTCTTTGCATTGGTGTATGTACTATTTTATTTTTACATAGTTTTAATATTTTTAATTTAAATTAAATAAATGAATTCTACATTTAAATTATAATTCTTTTATTAATGATTTGAACGTAATTTATGATTCATTAGATTATTACTCCAGATGAAGCGAATTATTTCTATTGGTGAAGCGAAATATTTGAAATGGTTAAGCGAACGTCTTCTAATGTTGAATCGAAGAACTTTCAACGGTAAAGCGAACTACTACTAATTATGAAGCGAAGTTTTTCTAACGATAAAGCTAATACTACAAATGATGAAGCGAGGTACTTTTAAAGGGGAATCGAACTACTGCTAATAGTGAAATGATATACTTCTTTTGAGAAGAGTAGTATTTCTAGTGTTAAAGCGAATTTCTGCTAATATAATAAAACTTAATCGCTTTTAGATTAGAATCACAAAATTTGTAGTAAAGTAAAAGAGTTTTGCAGTAAATCGCGGTACCGCTTATAATGAAATAGCTCGAATCTTAAATTTAACCGATTGAAAATTGAAACAAGCAGATACATTCTTGTCATAAAGTTTAGAATATGTTAAACATAATTCGCTTTAATTTAAGATACATTTTTAATTTTTTCAATTTTAAAATTGTTATTCTTGGTTCAAAATTTCATCGTTTGGGGTCAAAAATATGCCGAAAAAATCTTATATCTACGCGAAAAATACTTAAAATTTTTCTGTGTGTAATTGCCTTAATGAACAATATTGTTCATTTATAGCCTTCAATTATATTTTAATCGCTGCAAAAATAATTAAATTGGCAAACAACCAACTAATATTCATGTGAGAAATTATAACAGTCTTAGGTAATATAATATGTGTTACCTTCTCTATACTAACACAGAGAACTTACCACAAAATTTTATAACAAAAAACGTTTTTTAAAAAGTTAACAAATCATGCAATGACTATCGAGCCCTATAATTAGAAATTTAATTTTTGTATAAATAGCAGAAATTAATCGTATCTGGTTATGGGCAATCTAACGGCCTTGAATCTCGCGACCTTTGGCTCAAAAAGTATATCGTGACCGAAATAATTATATTTTTTATGGCCGTGTGTGTGTGTGTAAACGGAAAGCCGATGTCATTAATCTTTATTATTTCGGCATGCGTATCTTTTACACAGCTACGGATGTGTAACGTCTTAATAAAATAAATCAATAAAATAGTTTTCGAAACGGTAAAACTTAAACTGTGTCTTAATTTTAAGATTAACTATACTAGTTATTTTTTTTATATATAATATATTGATGATAATTGATTAGCGTGCTACTTTCAATTTTCTGCAAAAAATGATAAGAATTTAGCATAGATTTTTATTTAAATTTTTATTTATTTTGTGTTTTTAATGGGGTTGAAATTTCGCGACGTGACATACATAAACCGAAAATGTATAGAGTTACGGAAAACGGAAGTCGCCCAATTGCACAGTCTTTTAGTAAAATATATTCATACAGGTTCTGATTATTTCAGGTGTGTTACCTGAATAGTAATTTAAGATAGACATTTGAATTACTCATACGGCATTCGTGATTAATAAGAAGGAATATCTTGTTTCGGCGCGGCATTGCTTAATAATTTTCACAATAAATCGACAACAACAAAAATTGTTCAAAAACAATCTGTAATTTTCTCAGAAACAGCCTTTAACATTTTAATCGAATCGTTTTAAATTCACCGAAAAGCTTAACCAGAGATATTACTGCAAACGTTTTTTGATGATATAGTTACGAAGAAGGAGAACGCACAGCACAATGCCAACTGTACTTATTTTACAACTAAACCTTTAATCAAAAAAAAATATTAAGATTTCTGGAAATTACCGAATTAATACTAAAATTCAACTTCAACTTGCGTTTACCGATTTTAATTTAATTTTCCATCGCTTGAAACGTATCAGGGACAGTAAAATATTGGACGTGTCAGAATTTATACATATTTAGATTTATAATTCGTTTGAGGACAAATTTCTTATCAACTCAAAACTGTTAATCTGCAGGATATTGTGGTCTCGCATCAGCCATATTTCAGATCGGTTGAAACGATCTGAAGTAGTGAATTATGATTAGACTCAAGTTTCTGGTTTATTAACCAGCATCAGAGATTTAAGTTTTAAGTATGAATTGACTTCGTACTACTTTGTACTTACGCATTTCTGATACCTTAAATAAATTTAACGCACGCGAATCAGGTAAGACATTTCACAGATTCTATGGGAACTGTACCCAATTCTACCTTTGCTCAGACTCATGTACCTAATCAACAGTTCCGGAAGAATGATTTTGGTCGTATGCCCGATCCGTCGCTGGGTCCGGTTTATCCTGTACCACCTGAAAGCTCCAGCACCTTAAGAATTAAATATATATGGCTTTGGATCACCGGTGTGAAGTTTTAATCAATTATCAAAAGTGTAGCTAGACACAAAAAATCATTTTTCAAAAGTGTACTTGCACAATTTAATCAAAAGTGTAGTGATACACGGAAGAAAAAAATGTAGCAGGGTTAATTTTTTTTATTAAATCAAAAAAATCATTTTAAAGGGACTTTAAATTTTAAAATCATGATCATAATATATAAATCATCTAAAGGTATTTAAATATATTTTAATAAAAAATGTAAAATTAAATTATATGTCTGTGCGGTTATGCGTTTTTATGTTAAACCGTAGTTGTTAATAGGTAGATGAAAAATGTACGAGTAATTTGTGAACCCTATTAGCTCGCGTGTACTCTTATGGACCAATTTTGATAACGACCCTGTTAACGAAACCCTCGGGGAATTTTCCACCGATTTTAGAATACCGCTCCATTTGCCATATTTAATATGAAAGTGTAGGGGTAGCTTGTGGGCCAAACCCAACTAATTCTAGAGATGTCTATTTAGATCTGTGAATCTTAAAATGCCCATAAGAGTACACACAATCCGGAGGTATTCACAGATCTGAATAGACATCTCTTGAATTACTTGATTATGGCCCGCAACCTACCCCTACCTACACTTTCATATATTAAATATCGCAAACGGTATTCTAAAATCGGTAGAAAATTCCTTTCGTTAATAGGGTCGTTATCAAAATTAGTCCATAAGAGTACACGCGACCTAATATTGTTCACAAATTACCCGTACATTTTTCATCTACCTATTAACAACTACGGTTTAACATAAAAACGCATAACCGCACAGACATATAATTTAATTTTACATTTTTTATTAAAATATATTTAAATACCTTTAGATGATTTATATATTATGATCATGATTTTAAAATGTAAAGTCCCTTTAAAATGATTTTTTTGATTTAATAAAAAAAATTAACCCTGCTACATTTTTTTCTTCCGTGTATCACTACACTTTTGATTAAATTGTGCATGTACACTTTTGAAAAATGATTTTTTGTGTCTAGCTACACTTTTGATAATTGATTAAAACTTCACACCGGTCCTTTGATCCGAACTGACATGCTAAATAGTTTTAATTTTACAAGCTGAGACCGAAGCATTGAAGTTCAAAAAATGTGTGTACTGAATTCAAGACCGTGAAGTTAGCCCGAAAATTCATCCCGAATTTGTTGATATATTTCTTGGCTAAAGTGTAGTCAACCCGAAAAAAGTGTAGTCGTTACAAAAATGTAGTGCTATCCCGAAACCCCGAACTTTTTGAGCATTACCTTCCATAAAAGCAATTGTTACATAAAAATGTAGGATTATCCCGAAATTAAAATCTAATACAAATTTAATTTTAATTTACACACTTTTAATAAAAAAAATTTGAAAACTGTCAAAAATTGTTGCAACCTCTTATTGTGGATTAACCGCGCAATATTATAATTTTATAAAAAACATTCTTAAACTTTTAAAAAGCTCAAGGCTATTGAAATAAAACGTACAAAAAAATTAAAATTAGAAAATTAATCGAAATCGAAAAGTGCATTGGCAATTGATGACAATAAAATAAGCGAACCATAATACCAGAGCTAAATTGCACCAGCGGTATATACGGCTATTTAGGTCTTGGCTGTGTCCAATAAACCCTGCGTATTTCATTTTCATATCAGGTGAAAAAATAAAATTATAATATTGCACGGTTACTGCAACAATTTTTGATGGTTTTCAAAAAAAATTTATAAAAATGTGTAAATTAAAATTAAATTTTTATTAGATTTTAATTTCGGGATAATCCTACATTTTTATGTAACAATTGCTTTTATGGAAGAAATGCTCAAAACATTCGGGGTTTCGGGATAGCACTACATTTTTGTAACGACTAACACTTTTTTCGGGTTGACTACACTTTAACCAAGAAATACACCAATAATTCGGGATGGATTTTCAGACTAACTTCACCGACTTCTCGATTCGAATTTCACAGTCGTACATTTCAGATTCGCGTTTGTATCCCGTGGATGATCCCAATGCACCTGCATTCAATCTTCAAGTTAAGCCTTAGTCTAAATCGAACGGGAAAATCATCAGAGGGTCGTAAACTGCAATGCGTAAACTGCAAATAACATTTTTTGGTTCGAATGTGGTCGTGACAAAGTTTATTAGTCAGATTGTAGTAGTTGCAAGGAAAAGAGTAAATTCGAGAAACGTGTAAAGGAAGAATGTAGAACTTCGGAAGACAGTCCTTCCAAGTACTAATAATCGAGGGTGCGACATCGAATACGGACCCAAAAATTCGGCAACGGCTTCGACTATTTCGAACGTTCGCGTCAATAGAAAGCAAAATCAAAAAACGTATCTCTACTTTTCGCGCCGTAGACAAATCCGTAATCAAAATCTTAAAGCCATATACTTCTACACAGGGTGTACTACGAAATCTCGGTTTTCAAAATCCCGGTTTTCAAATCTCGGTTTCAAAATCTCGGTTATCAAAATCTCGGTTTTCAAAATCCCAGTTTTCGGTTGCGCTGAGCCCACGTAAAAATAATGTTACGAGCAAAGTACTTGAGACATATTGTTAGGGAAGTTTGTATCAAGGTTGACACTGAAAAAGTTACAGCAATTTCTGACTTCCCTACTCACACTCGAAAGCTGCTGTGTTGAATTGGCATGAATAGCTGCTATCAGTGAATCAGAAACAGATATGGAATGACTATGCTACTATCACGTTCGAACAGTTAAAAACTTCAATCACCAACATAATTCTACAACATGTGTTGGACGGGTTCTGTACCAAGTTCAGGATGATGGAGAACATCCGATAGGAGAGGTTTGATTTCACAATTATTGCTGTTTATGCGAATCTGCAATGGCTAATGAAACTGATTGGTCGGACCAATTAGCTAGATAGAGGCCTCAATTACAGGGCTTCAATTTCCAAATTGAATACCGTAAAGGTATAGTCTGAATGTAGTACCAGATGCACAGTCCCGCGCATACTGTGAGGAAATGACAACTGGTCCGTCAAGTTCCTATATATCGACGGTAATTTGTGGGTCGACTTGGATTAAAACCAGCTTTCCAGGATCCCGAATATTTAGCTCATGTCCAGCATGTGATTGATCAACCAACTCAACGCATCGTTTAAGGATGTTGTTACCTTAACTGGTAGTAAACAAACAAGGTAAACAAACATATGGAGAGTTAAAATCACACATGGGAGTTGTATGTGGAACCACAAGGTCATTACTCTAATACAGCGGTTTATTTTGTAAAACGAAATTTTTATACATTTTTAGTACCCGAAAGTGTTTTAACTGATAATGGTATGCAATTTCTTTCCTTGAAATAACGACAACTTCTAACTCAGTATGGTGTTCAACTGGCCCGTGTTAGCTGCAAAAATTGTTAGTAATCATTCCAATTGGTGAGATCACCATTTGTCACAGGTAGAATGTACCATCCGAAACTTCCATTTCCACACATTCCATTTAAATTTGATTTTTTGCCATTTTTGGAGAACCGTAATTTTATTTTGTTCTAAAACAGCGTGCGATACTTTAAACGTCACCGCCTTGCAAAAAAATATTGGAACAAAGAGTTTCAATCTATTTTCAGGAACATCTGACCGGCATGGTTTTTTTCACCAATTGTCATTTGAATAAATGGTTTTTGAAATTAATGCAAATTTCTGTATGAAGGATGTGCGATGGGTTTCCCACCATTTATCAAGACATTAACAGTGATAATGCCGCCGGGGCGCTATTCTTGAAATTCGTACGTAAAAACTCGTAAACGAATTTCTGTCAAAATACGTCCTCCCATGCGAAAATTTAAATTATTGTATTCTTGAAATTCGTATGCGAAAATTTTCCTATAAGAAGTAGACGGAAATTTTCGAATGGTATAAAATCTGCGAGTTTCATTTTCGCATACGTTTATCTGTCACAAAAATTGTTTTTAAAAAATAATCCAATGCTCCATTCCACACATGGTTTTTGGTATTTGGTATTTTTTTCAAGGCCAACTAGTCGTAAGAGATAATGTATATATGTATGTGTGTTTTATTTTGTTTTGTTCTGCTGTCTCTTAAATAAAATTTAAACTAAAATGAGTCGTAAATTGCCTTGAAATAATTTTTATTTCATTTGTTTGTGTTAGTGTGGTTGCACCGAAAGTTTATTTAAGTCGCAATTAAACTTGTATCATATAGGTAAACGGGGAAAGAAACGAAGAAAATACGGTATTTTTTTTCTCGTGTGCCATCGCACAATGGGTGCTGCCACACGAAAAACACAGAAACCGTATTTTTCTTTGTTTCTTTCCCCGTTTACCTATATGATACAAGTTTTAATTGCGACTTAAATAAACTTTCGGTGCAACCACACTAACACAAACAAATGAAATAAAAAATATTTCAAGGCCATTTTTGACTTATGCCAGCGTTTCCCAAAGTGGGTTCCGCGGAACCCCGGAGTTCCGTGGCAATTTTTAGGGGTTCCACGAGCTGGTACCAGATTAAATCCTTGCCATAAGGTTTCATTTCATACATACACACATACATACACACTACATTTCATACATAAATACAAAAATTAAACAATAACGATAATTATTGGGTACAAAATCCTTTCAAACGCCAATGGGACTTCTAGCAGTAGAATACGAGAATTTAATTGAAATTACTTCGGATACTCGCTAACTTCAAAGAGGTGCCGTTAGCAACTTTCTGCTGTAATATATTTGATGAATATACAAATTTAGCCAAAAAGGCTATTAGAGTTATATTGCCGTTCTTAAACAACACATTTATACGAAACAGGATTTTCCATGAATAGGGTTCCATGAAATTTAAAGAATCGGAAATGGGTTCCGTGGCAAAATAAGTTTAGGAGAGCAGAATAAAACAATATAAAAGAGATTTGGAGTTATGTATATACACGGATGAGATGCAAAGAGATATGCAAAGAGATGCGAAGAGATTTCAAAAATTATTTTTTATGTAAATTTTGTTACAAATACATACACATTATCTATTACGACTAGTTGGCCTTGAAAAAAAATACCAGAAACATGGTGTGGAATTAAGTATTGGGCTTCAGCTTGGCTTCAAACTAAGTCGTAATAGATAATGTCGATGTATGTGTCACAAAATTGACAAAAAAAATCATTTTCACGATTTTGCAAGTGATATTCAAATTTTTTGAGTTCATTCTCAACTTTTCACAATTCAACCTCAATTTTTTGCAAAGCAAATTCGTTTTTTTTCTTTTATAACACAACTTCAAGTTTTAATATTTCAAGTTCGTAAGTTTTTTGCAACTTTTTGCAAAACATTGGGTGTGTTGGATGGAAATGGAATTCTTAAATGATTTTTGGAAGTAGTTCTGGAATATGGCCACTTGGGGCGAAACTCGGTAATTTCTTAACCAAATATGATGGGATTGGGTATGTTGGTCGGAAATGAGATTTTAAAATGATTTTTGGAAGTAGTTCTGGAATATGGCCACCTGAGACGGAACTCGATTAATTCCTAACCAATTATGATGGGATTGGCTATGTTGGATGAAAATGGGATTTTTAAATGATTTTTGGAACAAGTGCTGGAATAAGGCCATCTGGAGCGGAACTTGGCCATATCTTATGATGGGATTGGTTTTATTGGATGGAAATGGGGTTCCTAAATGATTTTTGGAAGAATTTTTGGAATATAGCCACCTGGGGCGGAACTCGGTAATTTCTAACCAGATTATGATGAGATTGGGTATTTTGGATGGAAATGAGATTCTAAAATGATTTTTAGAACAAGTTCTAAAATGAGGCCATCTGGAGCGGAACTAGGCCATTTCCTAACAAATTATAATGGGAGTGGGTCTGTTGGATGGAAATGGGATTCCTAAATGATTTTTGGAAGAAATTTTGGAATATGACCACCTGCGACGGAACTCGGTCAATTCTTAACCGATTATGATATGATTGTTTATGCTGGATCGAAAACGGATTCTTAAATGATGTTTGGAAGAAGTTCTGGAATATGACCACCTGAGACGGAACTAGGCCTTTTCTTAACCGATATTGATGTGATTCTGTATGTTGGATGGAAATGAGATTCTTAAATGATTTATGATTAAGTTCTGAAATATGGCGAGTTCTTTTCTGATTAAGTAACATTTAAGAATCCCATTTCCATCCAACATTCAAATTCCCATCAATGTCGGTTACTAAATGGCCGAGTTCGGTTTCAGTTGGCCATATTTCCGAAGTTCTTCCAAAAATCATTTAAGAATCCCATTTCCGTCATGAGTGTGGTGTATAAAAAATTCGATTAGTTTCAAAAATTTAACAAATTACGAATTTCAAGAATATGCGCCCAGATAATATTGGGGTTTATGATCTAAATCGGAATTGATAAAATTTTGGTCTGGTCCTCCATTCAAACAGACATCGAAACGGACGTACAACTTTTTTAGGGTTTAGGAATATTTTGTAATAACCAAAATCTATCCAGCCGGGTACAATAAAGAAAACCCTTCCTAATAAAAAACCACGAGTGTTGTGACCGATGTTTTATGATTTAAGCACGGCATGATGTTCACTATCAAAAAAAAAATACCATTCACCAAGCCTATGTGAATGTTGGCGCTATAGGATCATATGAGGATCATACGAGATGGCCCATTTTATTAACCCGATTTTCATTTAGGATTTAAACGATTGCTTCTCTGGAATCTATACATAGTTGTGAACGATCTCATTGGATATCAACGAGACAACATGTTTATACTATCTACGAAAAAATCCCTAGACCATCCTAATATTAGGATTGGCCTTATGGGGTCTAAATAAATTTGCTAGAAAATTGTTTCAACATTCAAGAGGAAATGTTTTTGATAACAACTTCAGTAAAATTCTGTGTCTCTGCGACATAAGCGAATTGACTGATCGGGGTGAAAATTCATACCTAAGTAATTTTTCTTTGCAAAAAATTGGAGATCCAATTTAAATTTAGCGGAAATAACTGTACCGGAAGTGGCAGCTTCCGTGGGAACTTGTACATGCTATATTGTTCCACGGCTGGACAAAACTGACCATTATTATATTCGTTGCAAACCTATACATTAAGTTTCCTGACCAATCTGATCATTATAAATAAATTGTTTTCAACTGTTCGAAGAATCTGAAATTCCAACTACTTTATTATTTCTTTAAATCCATCAATTCTAGGCCAAAATTTGATGGACATACCTCTAATCCTAATTATTCTAACAGCCCTAAAAATCATGCTAATCTGTTCACTTATTTTTTACATCCACATTTCAAGATAATAACTATTTCATCTATGTCAGATTGCAACGTTGTCCAAGATAACGTAGATAGGTTTGCTTTATGCTGCAGCTACATCGGCCTAAAGCTGAATACAGTCAAAGTCGTTTATAGCGAGTATGAGTATAACTCAGAATTTAACATCTCGAAGTAATCAGCAAAGATCAGCGTACATTTCAAACACTGACGTAGGATTCACGCTAATAAATTATTAAGTTAACCCACTTTTCATATATGAAATCTATACTGAAATTATGCGTTACATTAAACCTCTATATACAAGATTCAGGGTTGAGTTTGGATTCTGAAACTAAATTTTAAATTTATCGGATTTTCCACATTTTACGCAGAGCGAAAACATTTGAGCTTCATTTCTTTAAACCTAACCAAAACTGCAGGTGGGAAAGTAATCCCCTAGCAACATGCGGTAAGGAATGATGGGGTGTCGAACAGAACAACTTAGTTAAATCATCCCGTAACCCCGACTGGCCATAAATTACCCAAGAAATAATGTCCGGCCAAAAATAAACGGATAGGCATGATTTGACAGCTACTAAGGGTTTTTTTTTGCTCCAATGAAGCACTGAAGCTCATTGAGGACAAAATTATAACCATTACCGGAAAGAAGAAGGCCAACTTTAGTCAACTGTTCACACCTATACTTCCACTCTCTGTAAATCGGAATCTAGCTCAGTCTAAATCATAATCATAAATTGCACGAGGAATATTTGACAAAGCCCCAATCGTTACATTTACCCGTAAAACTGTCTTATTCGGGTAAAAAATTGGTGAAACGTAGAGTTGGAAACTGATCTAAAGACTTCAGTCTTGAACAAAAATTTAGTAAAGCATTCATAAAATTTTTATTTTCAATCACAATCGTATAAGAGATTTTTTTTTATAACAAGTATGTACATAGTTTGGCATTGATCCTCGGTCCAAAAAAAAGCATTTTTTTCGATACAATTTGAACAAAAAATTGAAATGCTTTTAAATAGTCATTAGCTCAAACCTTCTAACAAGCTATCATTACATCGCAATAAAATAAAAATCACGTCAATTACTTAAGATATTAGGTAACTTCAAATTAAATTTATTCCAAATCGATTCGATTTCACGAGAAGACCTTGACTTCTTGAACTATAGAACCTTTACTCACTCCATTTATAAAATTCCGCTTCCAAATTTTTTGGTATGCTACACGTGCCCAAATTTTAATGGTATATAGAGTTGCGATTTCGACACACGCATCACACATCATCGCATTTGATTGATTTACGTAGAAATGATTACATAAACTTCGCGTATAAAGCGTCTCGTGATGTGGGATTTTATTTTGTATAAGGTCTTTGATAAATACGGTGTAATAATTCAGATCTGCATATTTACCAATTTTGTTGACAAACAAAACTATTTATTATGCAAATTAGTATACGGTTGATAGTTTTTAACAGTTTTAGACTAAATTTTTATATATCATTGGTGCAATATTAGATGGAAATGACGAAAATATTAGTTTCAGTTTTTTGCGGAATTGAAACTGTTTAAGATTTTTATTATAGATTACTTACGTTTGAGATCTTTACCCTCGGGTGGGCATGGCTTTTTACTGAGTAAACAATCCACATAGTTTGTTACCAGTCGGCTGCTTGATAATATTGATTCAACGTTCAAATAGTCGTATCTGAAAAAAAAGAACAAGGTTAATTAATCTAAATGTTCAATGTAGTGGGGTAAAATATTTAACAATAAAGTTTTAATCACCAAATTCACCAAATAAAAATATTTTTGCTAATTTTAGACCATAAAATTGAATAAAATGGTACGTCAAAGATGAGGTATTGGGCGAACGCTACCTATTTTTGTATGGCTTCTGTCCCTAGTAAGTTATGTGAGGTAAAACGTTAACAAAATATTTTGTTACCAATTAAATTTAACTGTTCGAGTTAAGTGGGACAATTGGTCAGTTGACAAATCAGCGTTTACTTAATGCTTGTGTGACGTAAGTTGTATGGAAGAACAAACATTGGTCGGGACCCCTTGATTGATAATTAAAATTACGATTTTTGTTATACAAATAAACCCAATTCAGGAATGAAATACACTCTATCAACGAGGAGAAATAAAATAATCGACATTTAACTCTGGGCATTTTTCCAACTGGTGCTAAAGCTCTTTAAGTCACACATCAGATTAATGAGAAATCGTCCTAAACTTTCACATGCTGTTACGAATTTCGGGCGTTCAATACAGATTCGCAATTGATTTTCCAAATAAAACACTCACAGTTTAAAGTTACAAACTTTATTTAGAAACACACTTGATAACTTTGACAAATTCACTATTTACAACTTTTCCTTGTCACTTGTACTTCACACTTTTCATTTTATATTTGGTAAATCATTTAGTGGACTAGTTTTGGGTTCATGTTACACGCTGCATTAAACACTATTATGTTAAATGTTGCGTTAAATGGTTGAGTTGATTACGTGACATTTTAACATAAAATGTTATACAGAAAAACCTCGATTTAACGGACTAACTGGGGAGTCCATTAAACCAGATTGTCCGTTAAATCCGATTGTCTGTTAAATCCGAATGTTTTTAAATTTAATCTATTCGATCGAATTTAATCTAAGGAATTCTGGAATATTGCCTTGCCACCTGCGATCCAACTCGATCAATTCTTAACCGATTGTGATGGGACTGGGTATATTGGATGGAGGTGGGAATATATAAAAAGACTGCGACCTCGGAAAATGCGTAGCAGTCTTTTCGTGGATTTCTACTTTACAATCGCAAAACAAATTTAAATTTAAAAAAATGTGTCAATTGGCATGGCAAAATAAATCTAGTAACCATATTTCGCCTCGCAATCAAATAATTTGCGACCGGATAGAGGATACACCCCTAAATTTGCATTCATTTACCCAGCCGAAAATTTTCACCGAATTTTGTTTAGTAGTGAAACAAATAATAGAAAACGATAAAGTAACTGGCGAAAAATTTGAATAATATTTACATCATTTATAGAACATTTAAATGGGTTGAACAGGCTGTGTCAACCTTGCATCCGTAGGAGGGCGCTGAAACTTCAGAAATTATCTTGCCTTACGGGGTCTTAATTATTAATCCTCATTACGCACGAACCCGAAATTGTGAAATTTATAAACCGAAAAATATACACGGGACGTTTTATCTTCACCAGTATCTTCCGAATGCGGCACAGTTGTTTTAAAAAGCAGAAATTAGCTTCTATGAGAAGAGCAACCATCTTAGTAAACACCAAAAAACTGTAATACTCTGGTGGACTAAGTAGGTTGAGTTAAACAGGCAAGAAATGTTTTCAAAACTACCAAGAACTCTGGTAAAATGGACTTCTGGAAATTATATAAATCCTTTCAAAGACGGTAACAACAACTGGCTGCTAAGGTGGTGACTGGAAAAAAATTACAATGAAGAGTCTTTCCAATCTCCAAGTTTGGAACACCTTGCCTATTAAGCGGGTAATATAAGTTAGAGACGGTGTTCGTTAGATGTTTGTAGGACATGGGTTTTACCTGGATTATTTCTCGGTTATTATTTTACCTGTGACTGCAAAATCAAGGTTGACAGAAATTTTTCAACGATCAGTAAGATTATAAGTTGGGTGCGGCCACACGATGCGATAACATTCATTAAGGTACTTGCAATACAAGAGCAAAAACGGTCTGGAAGTTAATTTCATAAAACAACCAATAATTACACTCTCCACTACAGCAATAATCAAAAAGAGGAAAATTTTGAGTCGGGTTCTTCATCCTCTGGCGAGTACAGCAGTTTATCATTTTATAATCTCCCATATTTATCCAACGTGCCAAATTCGTGGCCTTATTGAAAGCTTCTTCTACAAATCATTAATGAATCTCATTTCCATTAAACAAACCCAATCTCATCGTAATTGGTTAAAAACTGACTGAGTGCCGTCCAAGGTGGCCATATTCCAAAACTTCTTTCATAAATCATTTAAGAATCTGATTTCAATCCAACAAACCCCAGATGGCCATACTCCACAACTTTTTCTAAAAATGATTTAATAATCCCATTCCCATCCAGCATAAATCCAATCCCATCTTAATTGATTAAGAATTGATCGAGTTCCGTCCCAGGTAACCATATTCCAGAATTCCTTCCCAAAATCATTTAAAAATTCCATTTCCATTCAGCATTCCCTCAACCTCATCATAAATTCCAGAATTTCTTCCAAAAGTCATTTAAGAATCCTGGAATCCATCTGTCAACCGAAAAATGGAAAATAAAAAATTGTCCGTTAAATCGAGGGTCTGTTAAATCGAGCGTCCGTTAAAATGGGGTCCGTTATAGGGTTTACTGTATATCGCTAAAAACAATTTCAAAATTTTCACCTCCAAATCACACTCCCAAATTCTGCTAGAAACTGCAATGTTTGGATAACCATCGACTTCTTGTAATTAGCGATGACATACGTGATTCTTAATTGTTGGCGTTATATTTTACCAAAAATTTGCAGTTCAGGTGGAGCTTGAACTCCGTTCGTTTATTTTTATTACTCAACTAATACTATTCCCTGTTAAATCGCAACTGTTCAGCATTCCAAATGCTCGCGCCTATATATTTGTGCATTACTGTTCTAGATTATTCCTTATTCACTCCATATTCCATCTACTTGGAATACCATTCTAAAATTTAATTCCCAATCAGTTTTGGAGGAATAATGGATTCGGTAATATCGATGAATTTAAAGAATAATAATTACCCAATAAAATTATGGACACTGACTGTACTCGAACCCGCAAACGTTGGGATGATACTGGGTAGTCTACATGTTAACCACTTGACCACTCAGTATTATATCAGTACAGAGTAAAATTCGGCTCGTGCCTTATAGTGTTGCTTATTTATTTTTCATTTGACGACTTTCCGTGAACCTCAAAGGTTTTCTTGTAACCGAAACACATAATCGTTGATCTTCTTAAGCACTTTTTGTAATTTTTTAAATCTTTCTTTTCGTTTTATGTGCAACCTCACCAAACCGAAGGTGGTCGTGTTTTGTTTCCGATTTATCCTTGGTGCTAGTGATGTGGTTCGCTTCTGCAGATCAATCTTTATGCATTCTTCGTTGTAGATCCTCTATGGCTACGTATATTTGATAATTCCTTCGTTTTTTCTTATGTGTATGGAGACGCACTCAACTATTGGTTCTTAATAAACACATTTTTATTAATCACTTGTTTTTGTTTCGCAGAATATTTTTCAAAAAGTTTAAAAAATCACTCGATCGATTTCGACTTGTTAGGTCATCATCAGGAGTATCTACAGTAGATACTCCTGATGATGACCTAACAAGTCGAAATCGATCGAGTGATTTTTTAAACTTTTTGAAAAATATTCTGCGAAACAAAAACAAGTGATTAATAAAAATGTGTTTATTAAGTATAAGTGTGTTTCGCCAAGTGCCTACGGCAAATAGCGTAAAAAGTAACAACTATTGGTTCATGTTGCTTCTTCTTTCTGCCTCATCACATTCCATCACTCCTCCATATCAACTTCAATGCGCGCCGCCTTAGCACTGGTCTCTGGTTTTCTGATTCCTTCTCTCTTTAGCAATAAACTTCAATGGAATCTTCAGCTGAAAATCTACCAAGGATATTTCCTCCACTTTTTAAGCCAATTAGACCCTCGCGTTCTCTTACTCTTCACACTCATTCCGCAGTGTTTTACTATACAATCTTGATTAGCTTTAATATTGCGTTCTTCGGAGTTCGAGATGCCTCACAAAACGTTTCCTCGATCGTTGCGTACAATCTCAACTTCCCCCATATGAATCACCTGGTTGCCTCAACTTCCATCTTGTTATGTAAGTAGCTAAACTTGCTCTACCTGCCTTATATTCTAAGGCTAACGGTAACACCTCAGTCATAGTTTTGCTTCTGCAGTTGGTTCCCAATTGAAGTTATATATGGTTGTCCTAGGCCCGACTGATGAACGCAACCAAAATTAGTCCGCTCAACACGCCAATTTTGTTACCTCTCTTTCGAAGATTTGCAGGCTCTCCCGACGTATTTGTCGCTTGCTTTAGAATTGTATCTTGCTTTACTTTCTGATGTGTGACTGACCAAATTTTAATTCCAGTTTTGTCATGACCCGCAAATATTTCTTTCTGTTGCAGATTCAGTTTGCAAGGCATGTATAGCTTTCCCCCCGAAGGGCCAAAATAAACGCATTGAACTGTTCCTCTACGACCGAAACCATAGTGGTTTACTGCGACTTAAAACTGGACATTAACGCTCTGAAATGGGGTCTCACCATCAAATCTCGGAGGCTTTCTCCTTGAAAATTGTCTCCTTCTTTCTCCACATCCAAATTCTTCATGAGCTTCCGGAAACAGCATCTCTTAAAAAAAGAATATTTTATGGAGAAAGCCGACAACTATAGCTTGAGATATATAAAACAATGCACAAACACATTAAAAACGCCGAGTCGTACCTTTTTGACCCAACAAGGATCGAATCATTTTTTTAATTTTTTTTCGAAATTCTGAGTCCTGTCTGATTTGTTCTTAGAATTCCTTGAGTTGGCTATCGATTTTTTTTTTCAAAGCACTTTATATCTAAGCTCTTTAATATGAAAAATTTAGGTGCTGAATTTTTGAATTTTTTATCCGGACGTTCTGTTTTTTACGCTGGTCGGTAGGCTGACTTTGCTCCAGTCATAGTTTTGCCCTTGTCATATCTTTTATATCCAAAAATGGTTGCTGTTGTTAAGGCGTAGGCGGCTGTACTGAGATGGTTATTTCCGCTTGATCCATAGCTTCAGTTCCCTAATTTTTCCCTTTTTCTTTTCAAGGCTCGACTTTCTGCTCCTCTCTTGAGGCAACAGGCGCCAACCATCAAGGCCCTGAAGTTGGTTACGATTGTCGCGATCTATGATCTTCGGTATCAGCATCCCCTACCATGGTCCTCTGTATAGCCTCGAAAAAACTCGTTTTCGGAAGCCTAGATTTTTATCCCTTAGTTACTAAGATGTTAGCTGATGTTCACTTTTACTTCATACTATTCACTTTTTACTGCTCGACTGGTAATGTTCACGGTTAAATTACATCTGTTCTGCCTTCCAAGATGCTTATATATTGGTGAATCACTGTTCGAGATAACTCCATAATTGTATCTGTCGATGAATGCGTATCCAAATTGTGATATTACATGTATGTCGTTGCACTCGGAAATATTTCAATCCTTGAATGATGACCGCCCCCGCCGTTTACTAAAATGGCTTTCGTTAATTCCAAACTCTTCTCCAAAGAAAATGCCATTCGCAAATACAATTCCCACTCAGTATTGGACGAATGCTTGATACGGTAACATCGATACATATATCGGTAATACTAGTAATCAAAATAGATTCTGGGAATTAGAGGAAAACAGAAGACAAAAATCGGTACAATACTTCAGTTTTTTTCAAAATCACACCCATGGCGAAACCACAAATACTGAAACGTTTCCCACTAGAATGGTTTCAAACAAAAAACAACTATTCAACACACAATTGTTTCTTTAAAAACAACCATGGATTCTCCGATATTCCCCAGCAAGCTAAAATATCGCTAGTTTAAGGGCGAAACAATTCGCAGGTAACCTTCGAAGAACGACGTACATATTTTTTGGATCCAACAAAACTTATCTTACTAGAAACATTGGTGACATGAAGCTAATCTATGAAGGTATCCGGAATCACTAGAGGTAGGAATCACTACCACTTTCTGGAATAGATGTCAGACTACCTACATCTCAAATGGAAAGCAACTACCTTAGCTGACACATCGACCTTCTGCGAGATGAATTATTGTAACCACAATCAAGATGGCAATTTCGTAGAGTTAATATGTCACATCCCAAAAATGATGAACCTTCCATGGTAAAAACATAAAATTTTTGAAAAGTGATAATCCTAAATAATAAATCCTATTATAAATATTTCCCAGCCCTTTGGTGACAAATATAGCCGAACTTGTTAGACCCAAACGCGCGTCTTCCGTCAGTTAAATGATTTTTTAATTATTCCGGAGTTATTTATATAAAGGCTATATATTTTAAATGTTACTTATGCTGTGTGCCTCACGTCGATTTTTTTGTCTAAATTTCCAACTAACTAAATTGATGGTTAGTTCATACCAATCGTTCAAAGATGGCACAAAATAAACCGCATCTGATTCTGATGTTTAATTAAAATCTGATATATAAACTTAAATTTAACATTCTACAAAACATTTATAATCGGTAATTGATAAATCGGAACTATTTTTGCAGTTTAGAACTAAATATCGGAAACATTTTGGTTTATAAATATTAGAGACATCTAACAATACCTGGCTGAACTAACGATCAATTTAGTTAGTCGAAAATTTAGACAAAAAAATCAGCGTCAGGCACACAGCATTAGGCACATTCCAAAGTCATTCTAAACATTTTTCAGTGTTTTGGCATCACGTTCATTGAAATCGCTGGTCTGCTTAAATCCAAATGAGTGTTTTTAAGCATGATTTTTATAATGGGTATATTAAGGTGTTCCATAAGAGTAAAAAACATAATTTTTGAATAAGGTTTGGGTATATTCCAAGCTCTAAGTGTTTTCCAAACATGATTGGGCCAAGCCATACACGGCTTCAGTTTCTGGCTTCAACTAATTCGTAATAGATTTTTTATTGTTAATTAAACCCTCAAGTGAGTGAAGAAAAAATATCTTAATTTGATTGATTAGTAAGGTTTCTCATAAAATTTAACCCGTTTTCGCTGACTTTTGCGCAAAATTCAAAAAAGTACGATTAAAACGGGGTTACCCTTATTACATCGAAATTGTTTATACATTTTACTAATATATAAGTTTTTAGAAATTTAAAAATGTATTTGTCTTTTTTCTGAGAAAAAAATGAAGTTGTTACTTGTTGTTACAACATTGGAAATAGACAGTTTTTTTATTAGATTTCACCCTGTGCAGACGTGTTATTTTTATATCTTAAAAAAAGTTAAAATTTCATTGTCATGTTTTTTATGTACAAAATACCATTAAAATTGTTCAAAAAAAATTGATTTTGTGAAAAAAAAGTTTTCTAAGTGTGGTTAAATACGCTAGAAACTTGTGTTGCGTTTACGCAATGCAACGTAAGCGGTAACCGGTAAGTTTTTACATGTCAATAAATACATAAAATTGTTATTACTTTTGCGTAAATAGGTGAATATGAATAGACGAAAATATTACAAATTGAAAGAAATTGAAGATGACATCAACTTTTTTTATGAATTCTGATGATGAGGACACAGACATTGTTAATCTGCCCCCTGATCCGGATCAAGTTACTGATGAACAAGGCTCCGATGATAATGAAATCAATGATGAGAATTTAGCCATGCCAAATGATACCACTGGAACTTTGGAAGTACATGTAAATAGTAACGAAGATGAAACACCTCAGGGTCACCCATTAAATTGTAAATAGCAGAAAGATATTCCACCTTACTCGCGAGAACCAATAAATATACCAAAAGACAAAATTCATAATTTGGAAGAAACAGTAGGAGAATGCCTACCCACTGAATTAATTGAAAAAAATTTTGATGAAGAACTTATTTCGTTACTGGTAAGGGAAAGTAAAGTTTATGAAGCGCAAAACAACAGAAACGAGTTCCAAGCCACAGAAGAAAGTTTATTGGATTCCTTCTACTAATCGGATATAACAAATTACCTTAAGAGAAATGTATTTTTCATTAGATGAAGACGTTACATGCCCCTGATAAGATTTTGTTTGTCGCGAAAAACGTATAGAAACTTAAAAAGAAACCTACACTTCATGGATAACAATGCCTTGAACAAACAAGGCAAATTGGCAAAAGTACACCCCTACATCGAATTGCTAAATAAAAAATTTATTCAATTCGGAGTATTTCACCATCATCGTTCAGCAGATGAAAAGATGATTCCATATCGAGGACGTCACTCGGCCAAAATGTACATGCATGGGAAGTGAGAAGCCATTCAAATTTGGGTACAAATCATGGAATATGGCCTCATCTTGCGTACATAAGTTTCTTCTGACTGGCAAATAAAATTCTTCGAAACCCTCGAATGGTTTAGGGCTGGGAGGTAATTTAGTTGCCGATTTAACAAAATGTATACCCGATCCTCAAAATCACATAATTTTTTTCGACAATCTTTTTACGTCGAGTCCATTATTAATTTATTTACAAAAAAAATTGTTTTTGCTTATGGCACATTTCGGGAAAATCGTATAAAAGGAAATATTTTCGAAAAAAATTAAAAAATATTGATTGTTAGATGGAAAGACAGTGCAGTAGTAACAGTGGCTACAAATATTGGAACGGTTGAACCAATTAGAAATGTGTCTCGCTTCTCTAACAAAAAGAAGGCTTACATTTCTGTTCCCCAGCCAAACGTTTTCCAGGAGTATAACAAATATATGGGAAGGTGTCAATTTGTGTGATAATTTTGTATCCACATATAGAAACATGTACGTGGAAAAAAATAGTGGTGGCCTATATTCTCCAATTTTGTTGACGTTTCTTTGTGTAATGCTTGGAGACTATCGTGTGATCTCCACCCAAACCAGAAAAACCACTCCTAGCATTTAGAAGAGAAGTAGCTCTAGTATTGTTGAAATCATCAACGACAACTGCAACTTCAAGTGGCAGACCTTTCAAAACAGTCACAACAGGCATCATCTGCCATTAAGCCACATCACCAAAACGCCAAAGTAAGAGAAGCAGATGCAAGGTTTGTACGTCACAAACTAATTTTAAGTGCAACATTTATATTGCATGAAAAATGTGTTCCAATATATCACTCAAAATAAAATAAATTAATAAAACTGATTTTTTGCGAAAAAAAAACTTGAATTATTTTTTTTTTCTTTTCTCGCTAACGCACTGCGTGAACGCAACATGCTTAAACTTTTAAACTATGTGCTCCAATAGACGTTTAAAAGTGCAAAACGTACCCGGGTATACCTCGTCACTCACATTAGGGTTAATCCCTTATTTTAAATTAAAACACCAAATTTTTTTATATTGTTTTATTCTGTTCTCTCGAAAATAAAATTTAAACAAAAAACTACATTTCAAAAATGGCCTTAAATTTTTTAATTTGAATTTCCATTTTTTTTTTCTGCTTCGACATAAAATGTTTGTCCTTGAAAGCGAAATGAAAAAATAGAAATAAGAAAAATTTAGGCCATTTTTGAGATGTAGATGTAGATGTGTTTTAATATAAAATATGGGCTTAAATTGGCAATAAAAATCTGGTGTGGATTGGCTCATTGATGCTAAATCAACTTCAGCGATATTATTAGCATGCTTAGGCGCCTGTAATTTATATTTGAACATTATACAATTTTCTAATGGAACTAACAGTCGTTGCTATGAGAATAAAAATATTATTTTAAATATGGTTGAGGTACATCCAAGGTCATTTTAAATATTTGCATCAAGCAATATAACTGCCTATTTGCTTACACCCAAAGGCGTGTCTTTAAAACAATTACGAGATTTTAAAATTGGTCTGACAAAATGGTCATGATATTAATAAATACTGATTTATTGGGTTTTCGGTACATTTCAAAATCGCCATGCATTTATTTCTAATCAGTTCAGCAATATCACTGAAGTTCATACTTTATCCGAAAAATATGTTTAGAATAAATAACCTTGAAACTTATCTAGGTCCATTTAGAATTAATATTTTTCCTAATCTCAATAGCACTTCTAGATTTAAGTAATTTACAATGTTAGTGACATTGTAAATTAAATTGTGTGTAAGTAGAAATTCGGCCCTGAAGTTGGTTGCATTAAAATATCAACATTCTGTGAGTCATTCATAATTGGAAAAGTGGTTTGCAATATTTCATGATGGCAATTTTAGCCTTGATGGCGATTCAGGTTCAGGTGCAGTAAATCAATTTGAAGACGAAGAACTTAAAGTTTTACTGGATGAAAATCCGTGTCAAACTCTAAAGGAGCTTGCATAATAGTTAGAAGTTACTCATCAAGCAATATCACTTCGTTTGTATGCCATAAACTGACCGAAGAAAAGAAAAACCGAAGAGTTTGATGAAAGTCATGGGTTGATACAGGTCAGCCATCAACACCAGTAGTAAAAATGAATATTCATGACAAGAAAATATTACTGTGTGTCTGGTGGAATAGGAAAGGATCATTTATTACGAGATTCTGGAAGCTGCTCAAACTGTTACAGCTGAGCGTTACCAGACCCAATCCCTCATAAGATAATAAATAACGTAAAACGAAGAGTGGGTTTGACGAAGCACAATCGAGCATTTTACAGTGATATCTTTAGAATCCTCTCCAAAAGTAAAACGAACGGTATGATAAACAATCTTCGACAATATGGTATGGCTCTTTAAACACAATCCTTATGCCTTCGTATTAAGATGCGTATAAATAAATTCATCGAATCTCATTTAGTTCCCCTAATACCCCAATTTATTTCCTTTGCCTTTTAAATTTCAAAGTGGAACCATACAAATTATACCGTGCTCTTCGAATTTTATATTTAAACTTGAGCTTTAAAAATCAAGAGATGAGGCAGCAACATTTTTTAAGACCCTAGAAATTCTAGTAGCAATATCTATTCAAGCTCGTACACTAAAGTACCATAAAGTAAGAGATGTATAAAGTACAATATGACAAAAACATTTACATCGTTCAAATATTTAAGATGACGTAGATTAACTAAGTATCAGATAATTATGTTTATACATTGTCGAATCTCACTCAATTTATGTTATTTTTTTTCGTTTTGACTTTTAATGTTAAACATAACACATTATTATGTTAATCATTATGTCAAACAATTTTTATTATTGACATTGCCTAAATGCTCGACACCTCTACTAAGCCAAGCGAATAGATGCAAGACATTTAATACAAAATAAATTTACTTTCTAAAAACTTGTATTCTTTTTATGGACCGCACGCAGCAGTGGTAAAATATCATTTTTACCCAATTTTGGATCACAACCAATTTGGAATTATTTGCGGTTGCATCACTTTCAGTTTTCAAATTGAATACGATGAGCTATGCAATTTGGATTAGGTCAATTACAAATGCGACATTAAATAACGTGTCTATCACTCAAACCACTTGACAGATCTGAATAATCCTTTAGAATTTCATAAATATGCAAATAGTCACTTTGCATTAAATATACGTTAAGCTCTAATGAATTCTAATGCGACTTGGTGGTGTGCAAAATGCAAATAATCTGCATCATAATCTATTTATAGGATTTACCTGCGGGTAATAAAATTTGCTATTAAAACAACAAGTAATAATAATTGTATTTTATTGTTGATTAAATACAACAAGCATTGTTCTTTAAGATCTCAAGTGGTTGGAAAATGAAACAATAAACTTTTGGCCGCATTAATCATATCATCATATTTAGTGCCTGTGGTACACGTCATTGCAGTGAAATAATTAAAATGAAATCAATAAAACTTAATTAAGTATCAAGGTTAAATTCTATAAACGCAGTCATTTGAACTGGTTTCAAATTTATAAATACCTAGTAAGGTAAACGATCTTCAATTAATAATTACCACATAATATATGATATGTCAAAGTTGCTTAACGATTTATGATAATCAATTTATCGGTCATATACATCGATCTTACATAATGTGTCTGCCATACATGTTACAAAATTTACAACAACATTTAGAAAATTTACAACAGCTGTCTTTTGACTGTATGTATACGAGTGCATGGCTTGTGATCGTACCGCGTCACGTTTGCTTTATTTATGAAAGTAAGGTATAGCACCAAAGTAAAAGGTGTGTCAGTCACAACATAAATTATTTTTGTGTCAATGGAAATAATTCACATATGAGTGGATCGGCCTAATTAAACTTTTCAACGTATAGTGTGGTGAGAATGAATATGAAGAATTTGGTATTTGATGAAAAATGCCGCCACATGTCCTTAAAATCATTTGCACAATGCTTGAGGTACCAAAACAGTGATCTACAATAAAAGATTTAGTTGATTGAAATTGAATCAAGACAACGCCCACCTTAATTGATTAAATTTAGTTGAAAACACGAGACCT
The DNA here is from genome assembly GCA_932526605.1 of Nephrotoma flavescens. Classification (NCBI taxonomy): domain Eukaryota; kingdom Metazoa; phylum Arthropoda; class Insecta; order Diptera; family Tipulidae; genus Nephrotoma; species Nephrotoma flavescens. Next base: position 225,213,530 of record OW052222.1, on the reverse strand, counting down.
TAAAATGTTGGTTAACCTTGTGTATCGCTCACACAATAGTGGTTGCGTCATCGACGCGGCTGGTAGTGGTTGCGTCATCGTCCGCCCAACGGGCCTTTAGATTTCGTTTAGATTGAGCTTCAGATTTTTTTTCCTAACGTTAGATTTTTTATATTTTTAATTAAGATCGCCAGATAGAATTTGTGGCATTTAAGTGGCGAAACCTTTTTCGAGGCCAATTGTTGATCTTGACCAAGAGCGTTTGATGGCATTTAACATTGAACTATAAGGTCTAAGTTTTAGCAATTGATGACCTACAAAGTCAAATTCATGAAAAACTTTTCTGGTTGAAGCAGGATAAGGTTTATATCAGTTACCAATAAAACTTTTAATTGATATATATTTGAGAATTCTGCCTTCTAGGGAGGGGGTGCTTTCACCCCTTCTAATTTCGTCATAAACTAACTCCACATTCCCGATAGATATATAACATGATTGGAGTGAAATTTATGTCGAAATAACAAAATATGATTTGTTGCCGAGATAAATATTTAGAATTTAAAAACACTCATATATATAAGGCACAAATCTTACCTAGCCACATGCTCGGAAGTATCTGAGAAGTAAAAATTTATGTATGTCTAAAAATTGTATAAGGCACTCAACAATATCCTCTAATGACAACATTATCAGAGCTCTCTGACCATGTGGCCATCTAAGATTGGATACTTACATCGAAAGCAAATTCAGAATCAGATATTCTTTTTCGAATAATAAAAATTTCAGAAGTTTCCGAGCATGTGGCTAAGTAAGATTGGTTTTTAACATCAAAAGCTATTATAGAATCACTCGGTGTGATGTTTTATTTTAAAGAATTTCATTTTATAACTTTCACTCAAAACTTTTCCGAAAAATAAATTTGTTTCTATTTATTTATAGTGTCAAAATATTTATATTTTTTAGAAATTTTCAAAAATGATCAAAAAAATCACTCAAAGATTGACATTTCATAGTAAATTTTTGAGTGATTTTTCAATTTTAAGTATTTTTGAGACAGAGTGTATATCGTTCATTTGCTGCAAAAGTGTCACAACTCAAAATTTTCAAGTTTCCAGTAGAGCGATTTGAAAATATCACTCCAAATTATTTTGAAACGGCGTTTTTCAAAAGTAAATAAAAATACGTTCTGATTATTAAAATGCATTTTTTTCTATTCCTGCACCCTCAAACGGACCTTAATTTTTAAATTTTTTCACTATTTTGTAAATTTTCTTATAATAGTTTCCAATATCTTTCGCGAATTGAATCATTTTTGGATATGGAATTTTTACCTAATTTGCTAGAAATAAATACATAAGAGAGTATTATTTGAGACAAAATAATAAAAATATGAGCTATTAGGAATCATTTGATTCGAATATCTTAGAAATGAATGAATTTGGGGTTGTGTCACTAGTGCAGCAAGCGATGTAGCAGTCATATCGCTCATTCGCTGCAACAGTGTCACAACTCAAATTTCACTCATATCTAAGATATTCGAATCAAACGATAATTCATATTTTTATTAGTTTGTATCAAAACATACTCTATTATGTAGTTATTTCTTGCAAATTAGGTAAAATCCTATTTAAAAACACTAAACTCGTGAGAGAAATTAACATTTTAAGAAATTGTAAACTATCCTAAGAAAATTTGCAAAATATTAAAGAATAATAAAAATGGTCCGACTGACGATGCAGGAATAGAAAAAAAACTATTTTGCCAATCAGAATGTATTTCAATTTACTTTTGAAAATCGCCGTTTTTACAAGCAATTTTGAGTGATATTTTCAAATCGCTCTAATGAAAAATTTAAAATTATGGATTGTACCATTCTTGCATCAAATGAGCTAAATATTTATGTTTCTTAGAAATTTTCAAAAAATATCACTCAAAAATTGAAATTTCATAGTAAATATTTGAGTGATTTTTTAATTTTTATGATTTGTATATACTTTTGCGACACAGTGTCTATGTTTTGTTATTTTGGCATAAACTTCACTCCGACATAGCAGTCATATCGCTCATTTGCTGTAACTGTTTCGAATCATTTGATTCGAATATCTTAGAAATGAATGAATTTGGGGTTGTGTCACTAGTGCATGTAGCAGTCATATCGCTCATTTGCTGCAACAGTGACACAACTCAAATTTTACTCATTTCTAAGATATTCGAATAAAACGATGCCCAATAGTTCAGATTTTTATTATTTTGTATCAAAACATTGCGAACACATCATGAAAGAAATTTGAAGAAATTGAAAATTATTCTAAGAAAGTTTGCAAAATATTAAAGAATAATAAAAACTTAGATCCGATTGACGATGCAGGAATAGAAAAAAAAACAATTTTTCCAATCACAATGTATTTAAATTTACTTTTGAAAAACGCCGTTTTTACAAGCAATTTTGAGTGATATTTTCAAATCTCTCTAATGAAAAATTTAAAATTTTGGATTGTATTATTCTTGCAGCAAATGAGCTAAATATTTGTATTTCTTAGAAATTTTCAAAAATGATCAAAAAAATCACTCAATAAATGAAATTTCATAGTAAATTTTTGAGTGATTTTTTAATTTTTACAATTTGTATGTACGTTTGCGACACAGTGTCTATGTTTCACAGTGTCTATGTCTACTTCACTCCGATATACCAGTCATATCGCTCATTTGCTGCAACAATGACCCAACTCTAATTTTACTCATTTCTAAGATATTCGAATCAAACGATGCCCAATAATTCAAATATTTTATTATTTTGTATCAAAACATTGCGAACACATCGTGAAAGAAATTAACATTTAAAGAAATTGGCAATTATCCTAAGAAAATTTGCAAAATATTAAAGAATTATAAAAACTAAGGTCCGATTGATGATGTAGGCATAGAAAAAAAATATATTACCAATCAGAATGTATATAAATTTGATGAATTTGAGTGATATTTTCAAATCGCTCTAATGAAAATTTTTAAATTTTGGATTGTATCATTCTTGCAGCAAATGAGCTAAATATTTATGAATCTTAGAAATTTTCAAAATGATCAAAAAAATCACTCAAAAATTGAAATTTCATAGTAAATTTTTGAGTGATTTTTCAATTTTAAGTACTTATGAAAGACAGTGTATATGTTTTGTTATTTTGGCATAAACTTTACTCAGATATAGAAGTCATGCTGTTATAGCAACATCTGTCAAATTTGTTTTAAATTGTTCAGTATATTGTACGGCAAATCATAATGGACGGTTATAGCGTTGGAATTAAATTTTATTTTCAAAATCGGTGCTCCATTCGAGGAACGTTCCGCACATTACTTGATTTTTATCTTCACCACAACCGTCTTGCCAAGTTGACTATTCAATGTTTGGTGGCAAACTTCATGTAAACCAATTCGATAAACAAACACAGAACTGTCACCGAATCGCAAGGTCTACTGGAAACATCGTTACTGTGCGTGAACTCTGATTGGGCCTGGAGCAGCTGGACCTTAAACAAAAATTCGCCAAAAAATCATCTTTAGGGACGAGACTCATTTTTGGATGAATGGATAAGTGAACAATCAAATTGAGAGCTGAAGAGACAAAATGCTAGACGATACGGCAAAGGACGCCAGAAATTACTTATGGGACATAGTGTCGGACAATACGGCCAAGCAGACCGAAGTCTTGATGAAATGCCAAAAATATGGTTGAGAAAGAAGGACAGGGTTTTCCCCTAAAAATTACGGCATTTTCGTGTTTAGCAAAAAGTTCGAAAAACAAAAACCAAATCCTCAATGTGTATTCGTACGTGTATCCCGCACTCTGCTCATTGCAATATAGGCCTAACCTTTGGCTCAAACAGGTTTTCCCCTAAGTAATCGACAGCATGGATTGTCGTGCATCCTTTCATCAAAATCATCGGCAGCTTTCCTCTTTCGATTGTTCCGAAATTGCGAAGAGTGAAAAACTCAACACTTCTCGGCTCAAGTCACTACAAACAGACGGTTCAATGTCGTACACCTGTATTACTGTATGTAGAGCGTTGAGGTGGTGAGCAAACGATGTCTTTCTGTTGGCACATCTCCGTCAGTATCAAGAGGTTGGTATAGGAGAAATCGTAATGCTTGGTTGAAGACTTGATCTCTAACTGGTGGAAGTTAAAGCAAGCCGCTAAATACGACAAGTAAACGCCTCCGAAGAGGAGGGTCCTAAGGCATACTTTACACTGGATTTAAAGGCTACAAACATCTTTGCGAAATGAACAACCACAATAACACACAAAACACAGTTTCGTTGGGTTTGACATGTTTGTTCAGTTGAAAATAGCATATACGAGTGTGTCCAAAAAGTAACGGGAATTTCCATTTTTTGAAAAGAATTTTGTAGACGAGTGAATAAATTTCTTGAAATGCATACCGATTAAGCCCAATTTGTGCGAATTAGTGCTCACGGGAAAAAATTAGGGCTAGTCCAGGAGCCGAAAAAACGGGAACAGAAAATTACAAATTTCGCCTGAAAGACGAAAAATATAAAACCAAATTTCTAGCAAAAACCAGAAATAATTTAAGCCTTATAACTTTCCAAAAGTGGCTACACTGACAAAATTTGTGCTTATCATAGAAATATGTTTTTCATAAATTTTCATTCATAATTTGAGGAAAAACTAGCCCCTAAAAGATACTATAGTACACATACAAAGTACAGAGATCTACCGTTCAATAATATTAAAAAATAGAAATAAAAAATTATAAAATCCAAGAATAAGCAATTCATATAGCAAATTCCTTTCAGGTATGTTCATTGCCATCCGAAAAAATAGTGGCTTAGTTTGTGCTAATCTGGAATTGGTTCAATGGAATTGGGATTCAGACACTATATTTTTCGGATGGCCTTGAACATACCTGATAGGAATATGCAATCTCTCTCTCTCTCTCTCTCTCTCTCTCTCTCTCTCTCTCTCTCTCTCTCTCTGGCACTATATCCCATCAAGGGATTTGGCCGCCTCAAATGAGGTTTCATAATCATATTTTCATTTCGGATAATGAGTGATTAATTCATTGATCCTAAACCAGCCGTGAAAATTTTTCCTTGTCACCAACGGGAATCGAACCCGGGACCTCCGGTCGCTGGAGCAAGCATGCTGACCACTTTGCCACCAGGGCGGCTGATTGCGGAATATGCAATCAGTAGTGCCAAGTTCTTTGGTTTCTAAAACACATTTTGTTAGAAAATTGTTCATTCAATGGTCCTTGTTGTTCAATGGAATTGGGCCAATTCTGTTATTTCTATTTTTAATATGTTGTTCAACAAAAATATTATTGAACGGTAAACCTCTGTATTTTGTTTGTTTAATATAGTATGTTTTAGGAACTAGTTTGTTTTCCTCAATTAATGAATGAAAATTTTTGAAAATTATATTTCTATGATAAGCACAAATTACGTGAGTGTAGCCACTTTTGGAAAGTTTTAAAATAAGGCTTAAATTATTTCTGCATTTTCTAGAAATCGGGTTTTATTTGTTTTGTCTTTCAGGCGAAAATTGAAATTTTCTTTTCCGGTCTTTTCGGCTCCTGGCCTTGCACTAATTTTTTCCCGTGAGCACTAGTAAGCACAAATTGGGTTTAATCAGTATGCAAAGTTTCATTTTGAAATTCGAAAGTTTCCCTGCTCAAACGAGCCATGCCTCGTCAATATGGAGCCTGGCGCATCAATACCGTTTTGTTCTGGCCAAATATTCACGAACAAGCATGAAGTGTAACCAGATCTATTAACGTAGTGCAAAAGCGAAGAATTGTTTCACCACAATTCTGAGTTTAACGCAATCGTCGTAGAACTTTTGGCGATCGTTCATATTCATTTTCTACACTTTTTCACATTTTCGACGGTTGTTGATGGGTTGGGGTATTCAGTGCGCTCGTCATCTTCAAAGTATTCACGTTGAAGGCCGTTAATATTTCTAAAATGTGGCTGCACTTTATTCCATTTTTATCTCAAAATTTAATACAAATTTTCTGATCCATATTTTACACAAATAAATATCCGCCGACCTTGCTAAAACACACCCGTATAACATTTTTCGCAGCTGACAACAGACTAAATATTCAATAAAGGGCGAATGCTGTACAGATACTTCATTTTAGACAAGTTATTATGTCAAATTTAGGTGAATTTGGTGACAAATAAATTGAAGGTCAATTTTATAACTAGCGGTTTTTGTTTCTGAATTGGTCACAGAAAACGAAAATTCTTCATTATTCTTCATAAAAAAAATGAAGGGTCAGAATTTTTTTTTGTTTTCAGGCGATTAGTATAAAAATGAATTTGGTAAAAAAGACGCCCGAGCAAAGGTGAAGAATTTTATATTTTGTTTCAATACTGTAAAACCTCGATTTAGCGGACGCCCGATTTAACGGACGCACGATTTAACGGACCTCGATTTAACGGACGCTTGATTTAACGGACAATTTTTTTATTTTCCATTTTTCGGTTATCGATTATGATGGGATTGGTAATGTTGGATGGTAATGGGATTCTTAAACGATTTTTGGAAGAAATTCTGGAGTATGCCCATCTGGTACGGAGCTCGATCAATTCTTAACTGATTATAATGGGATTTTGGATGTTGGATGGAAATAGGATTCTTAAAAGATTTTGGGAAGAAATTCTGGAATATGGCCATCTGGGACGGAACTCGATCAATTCTTAACGGATTATGATGGGATTGGGTATGTTGGATGAAAATCTGATTATTGAATGATTTTTGGAAAATTTCTGAAATATGGCCACCTGGAACGGAACTCGTTCATTCTTAATCGATTATGATGGGATTGTGTATGTGGGATGGAACTGAATGAATTCCTTCCCAGATGGCCAGATTCCAGAACTTCTTCCAAAAACTGTTTATGAATCTCATTTCTATCCAACAAACAAAATCCCTTCATAATCGGTTAAGAGATAAACGAGTTCTCTCCTAGGTGGCCATATTCCAGAACAAGTGCAAAATCTATAATCGATTAAATTTAAAAAAATTCGGATTTAACGGACATTCGGATTTAAAAGACTCCCTAATTAGTCCGTTAAATCGAGGTTTTACTGTACTTACTAGATTGTTTAAATTTAGTTTTTTGTTTCTTCTATCCGTTTCGCTCAAGCATCCAATATCAAGTGTAAGTAATTTTACACATACATGGAAAGGCAAGTGCTGGTTGAGTTTTGATGCACAGTGAGTGTGTGTAAATTCTAAGTAGTTCGTCTAATCCAAACGAAGTAGTTATTCCACGTAGAAATTGAAATGCAGGCTTAATACCATTCTATTGAAATCTACGGTCAGTATACTGTACTCGGCAATAACAAACATTGGGCCCACCCAGCACACTGAGATTTTCACTGATTTGTTTCTTCATTTTTAGCAAGACCTCAGTGAGCAGAATCGTCTGCTCTAAATACCTAAACTACCTAAACATGACCAAAGTCCTAGAGAAATTGTGCGTCGGTTTTGGTGCGTCGTGGAATGACGCCACCATTTAACAAATCAATTGCTGACCTTACAAGCCTAATTTGGTTCAAACTCAAAAAGGATGTGGCATATAGGCTTGTCCATTAGAACCTGTGGATTTAAAGGTGTTATAGACGCTCTGTCAACTGTAAATTTAGATTTTCTGGACCAAGCAACCTCTTCCGTATTTAGAGTTTTCTTGTTTTTTGTACAGCACAGCACCAGAAAATGGTAGAAGCCATAAATAATCGTAAAAAGGCTATGGAAACTAATAGTTCATTAATAGGTCCTTTGGTAAAGTAAGAGAAGCTCTTCAAAATTTGTTAATACACCTTGAGCGGTCATAACATTATTCATATGTAATTTTGTTTTTGATTTTTTAAATTCGTTACCTTCGAATAATTAATGCATTTTACTGATGGCATTGCCATCTGTTCTCGAGCATTTGACACTAAGATTTTTTTGTGAGTGTGAATTGAGCTGGATTTTTGGTTCGTGCAAGGAATTTGTTTTGTTTTTGAGTTAGAGTTTGGTTTTTGTATAAGACAATTGAGAGCTGATTTTTTTGAATCACATATGTTGGACTTTCAACCATTTTTGATTTATATAATTAAAATTAAAATAAAAGTCGAGTTATTTTTTTTGAGTTCTTATCGAAAATTGTGTATATAAAATTAGAAAGAAAGACAAAATATAAAGAAATAAAGTTGTAAAAGTCGCTTTGTGGTAAAGAATTCTTAATTTGTTTTTGGGGAGCTGACATTAAAATGTTTTTGGTTCGCTAAACGTATATCCCGTTTGGTGCATTTTGGCGATGCTAATTTGATTTTGTGAATAAAACTTAAGTAGTGCAAGTAGTCTTTTGATTCAAACTGTTATAGTTGCGGATTGACTTCACACCCCACATCGGTTGCCTTACGTTGACTAAGGTCAATATATTTCGGCGTAAACGACGCAATCCATATAGTTTGGCGGACGGAGCCGTTACAATTTATCGATTCAGTATCCCGGATAATTTTCAACATTGGGGGGAAGTTACAGTTAATTTTATTAGACTGCTTTTATTAGACTGCAAGGGGGGCGTTGCCCAACTTTATAAGAATTTTTATAACCGCGGATGTGCCGCCGATTTAATTTATGGTTGGCCAACCGAGGTCAGCCATTTTGTTACCCAAGGTACGACGCCCAGTATTACCGGGACCCAACCGAAGGGCACAAGGTACAATTTTATTTTATTTTTAATAATACATTTTTTTTTATTATTTTTGATCTTATTTACTCAATTTCCATTTAATTGTTTGTTTTAAATTTTTTTTATTCAAATATATAATTGTAATCGAGTGCCGATTAACGGCACACTTGGTGCACATTTTTCTCTGCTGCACGTTATTTTTTGGTTTCTATTTTCCCATTATATCATTTATTCAAGGTCCTCGCCCATTTTATTATTTTCTTTGATTAAGTTTTTTTTTATGTTCCGCAAAGTACTAAGTTTTTCAGGTTGATACGCGATGAATGGGGGATTCTCATTTCGTATCGGTTCCATAGTTGCAGGCTGGGTTTGTCACTCACAGGGTCGGAGTGGCGATTCCAGCATATGTGTCGTCCATTCGGAGGCGACCGTAAAATCTAGAGGGTCCCGGTAGTCTCAAGCTGTTAGAGTGTGGATTGTGGGAGATTACGTAGAGGTCTCTCTGAAGAGGGGCTTTACCTGTTGCAGAAACGTCCTTACCCTATTATGCCACTTATTTGGGGCTGCGCATCGGCCTAGACGTCGATAGGTCATTCGGAGGGAGGGGGTTCTTCAGCAGACATTGCACTTGTCGCTCGAGGGGATACAGTTGTTCCTGGGTGGACACACCCGGTCGACGGGTTCTTTAATTTCAGTTTTTTTTAGATTGATTTTTATTTATTTTTTTATTCTGTTCACGGTTTAGGTCGAAACGAAAGCCTCATCTTCCTCACGACCCAAACCCTGAGATCTAGTTGGCAAAATCACCGTGAGGGGCTCTGAACGCTTAGTTAAATCTGCGGGTTGGCTCCGTGCCACCCGTAACGAGTTATTTTTTTGGATAACACCTGTGTAACCACTGCAAGGCGAGGTACTGAAATAGTCGACCGCTTATTTACTCCTCTTCGATAACCGTCTTTCCCTTGGTAGAAGGTTTATCTAGAAATTATTTGCCTTTACTGACACATTTGTATTTTGATATAATGGCATCGTATTTCGCTGTTTTAAGTTACTTTAACACAACTTATCAGGCAAGCCCCATTCGACTGGATAAGTTCCTGGAGTCACAAATATTTTTATTGTTCGATGTATACTGTAAAAAGTAATCGTAGTCTCGAAAACTATATGAAATATTACGAAGGAGCCAAAACACGTTTACCAAACCGGCCCATAAATTTGCGCATAATCAAAAAATATGACAACATTTCTTGAGTCACATCAATTCAACAACAACTTTAACCTCCTCATTTTAAAATGCCAAATAATCTAGTATTATAATCTTGTTCCGATAAATTTTCAACAATTTCATTATATTTAGACAGACAACGTCTGGCTCGTATTTCAGCGCTGAAAGTTGATATGCAAATTTTTTAATTTGTTGGCCAAGATTTAAATACTCAATTTCAAACAAGTTACGTAATCGCGCCGCATAATATCAATTTTAATTGATTTTCAATCTCAAGTGCATCTCATAATGCACGCCTCAATACCTTCATTTATATTTTTTTTTCAATTACAGTATTTAATTGACGTGATACGTCAAAAAATTATATTTCGGAACTTTTTGTTTATAAACAGGAAATAAAATTTTAAATTTGCACGCTTATACAGAAATGAAATGGCAAGTTATCATTAATTATATTCTCGTACAAATTTACAAAGCGACAACGACGATATTGACGTAAATTATCTAAATTATCTACAGCTATGCGAGTTAAGCATCAAAACAAACTGACAAAAGCAAAAGCGAAATAAAAACAATAAAAAATCTGGGAAATTACTTTAAATCTAACCTTGCAGCTAATTCGCAGCATACGTAGCAATATGCTAAATAATTATGGATTTGCGGTAACGTGAGGAAAATTAATTTGCAAATATTAGTATTTTTGTTAGTTTAGTCCCATCTTCCCAAAATTATACATTAATAAATATTAGAAGAATGATTTATAGATGACATGCGGGTGTGCACATCATATACATACCGTAGTAAAATCGAATTAAATTTCAATGATGATGTTTTGCTGCAAAAAAATAAAGAAATGAAAAAGAAAATTCGAAAATGAGTTAAATTTTGTATGGTGCAGTGCGATAATGAATGAACTTTTATAGTCTTATATGGGACCTTCAGAATATTTACTGTTTCTCGATTAGAATGTCAAATGTGTAGGTCAAACGTATATCTTATTATGAAATGTACTGTAAACAAAAGAGTGTATAACAATTACGCAATGGGTTTTTGATATTAACCCGTTCCTTGTTTTACCTAATTCTTATGAATTCTGAATTATTTTGATGATTTATCATACTAATCGCTTTATCAATCAAATGATTCGATTATGAAGTTCGTAGAATCAGAAAATTTTTGGACCGGATTAGCGCTTTAAGGTTATAATTTTTTAGAAAGTCTAAATAGCAAATGCGCATTTATCGCAAAGTTATATTTAGTCAGTAATCTTTAAAAAGTGATTTGCGTAAATAATTAATCAACTTCATGATCATTAATTGCATCAAACATATCAGTCGTTTGTGTACCAAAAAAAAATCAATTTCTTCGCTGAAGTGGCCCGTACTACAAAAAGCTTTTGTTATAGATCTCGAATAAACCACACTGAATTTCTAAAGCAAAAAATTAAACCTACTGGGTTTGTTATAAAAATTGTCTTTTATAATCAAAAATCATTATTCCTGCTTAAATTTCAGAAAACCAACAATGTCAACTCTTTGTGGAAAATTTAATCTTCACTCAAAAATTAATAAATCTCCTACGAGAGCTGCCACTTCTGGTGCGTAGATTTGCAATACATTTGGCATAGCTCTACCAATTTATAGAAAAAGCTTTAGTGAAATTTTATTCCGAATAGTCAATTCGAGCACCTGTTCTATGGTGCGATGTCGAATTTTGGTGAAATTAAGTTTTTTTTATCAAAACTCGTCATTTTTGCAGTTGTTTTTCTTACGAGCAATCAATCAATATGGGCTGCATAAGGACCAAATTTTTACTGTAAAATAGGAAAACTGATCTGGACCGATATTAACCATTTTTCTCGTAAATATTATTACAAATTTTAGTTCATTGTTGTTTTTCTCGTAGATACTATAATTTTCAAAATATTTGGAAAAACACAAAAAGGCTCCTGTGGAAGTTGTCAGTTCCGGTGGACCTCTTCCGACCATTCACTGATATCTCCCAAATCTTGAAAAAAAACTTAAGTATAAAGTTTCATCCTAAACAATAAATCCTTCTGTTGTTGAAAAATATTTTTTTATCGGCATTTCCAGTTAAATTTTGGAAAAATTATCAGGGATGATATTGTTGCAAATTTTGAATCATATTTGATGTATAATCGTTATTCTCGTAAATGCTACACTTTTCATAATATTTACTAAAACAATAAGCTTCAATGGAAGCCACCATTTCTAGTTGACCGATTTTGGCCAAAAATCATTGGGATCTCCGAATTAATGAAAACCCTTAAGTATATGTAGTTTAAGCACAAACGAACTAAGTGTCTGAGCTATAATTACAAAAGGATATATGAAATTTGGAAAGGTTTAATAATAAATAAAAAAAAAAGCAAATAACCTCGAAATTGAATGTTAAATTAGTAATTATAGGGATAGGTCGGAATTACCAGAATCTACGAGTACACGCATAAAATCGATGCCAAAATCAAAACAAATAGATGAGGATGATCCTAATTAATGTTCGTTTGGAGGAAGTTTGGATAAGCTCTCTCAAGCTCAACTCAACAAAGAAAATAATTTCAAATCATCTAATACCTATGTTCACTAAATGTGAAACTCAATAGCTAGAGATAAAAACTATATGAGAAGAATGATTACTAGCTAGATTTTGCATAGTGAATCCCTAAACTTTCCCTAAACTCCTAGTATTCATTTTTGCCGCCACATTGCGGCAAAAGGGAGGATGGTCCCCGAGCGATGCACGCCAATTCATTACTTTTTTCATTATTTTTAACGTAATTATTTATTGTCGACACACGCCCTTCTTTATATATCGCGGAATTGTGGTAATTTCAGTCTCATACATAACCTTCGATATATATTTTTCTGATTTGTATTTGTAGACAAGCACTTGAAAATAGAATAAACTGTGTTTTTCTAAGCGATATGCAAACAACTCCTTTATATTTTATATTACACATGTGGTGGAGGTATTTAGTGAATCAAACGAGTATCAGCAATTGTCATAATTTTATCTAAATTGTTTATTATTTTTTCAGAAATTGCATGTCTAAATCTTAGTATACTGAGGCTGTGTGCCAAACTTAAGGAAAAAGTCAAGTTTAGGTAAATGTTTACCAAGTTTAGTCAAAAATAGTATGTCAAACTGAAAAATCTGTTCTAAATCCGAATTTTACTCTAGTAAACGAGTTACGTTAAGTTTGGCACACAGCCTCAGTACTCAAAGTGAAATGAAATTTTACCACAGTCTCCAAAAATCTATTCATTTTCCGGTGAAATAGAAATGAAAGTTTATATGGAGAATTTTTATTTTTAACGTATAATTTGTTTATTTTACGTGAATAGATTAAACTTAATTTATAGATTTATGCTATTTGAAAAATTTGATTATTGTCAAATACAGACAAATATATCAAAATTCCACGTGAAACTAATGTGCCGAGACATTATTTTCACATTTGGAGAGTTTATCCGCTCCATTTTTGTGGTATCGAACACACCTGATAGAAATTAATTTCCGGATATGCTGTTCAATTTGGCGCTTGAGCACAAAACCATAATCTTCTATTAAGAAAACAAACGAACGTTCAGATATTGCCCAGAATCTGGAGAAAAGGCCCTTTGTTGACTCATTTTAGAACCTTGTTCAAAATATATATTAGAATTACAATATTGACCTTCTATACAATTTTCACAATTCCTGATTAAGAATAAGCCCAGTGCTCTCCAGCATAGCCAAAATCCATTTTAACCGTGTAGAATTATAGACAGAACTTCGTATCAAATTTATATTCCAATCCATCATAGTTCGTTAAGAAATGGCGGAAAAAATTGTGAAATTTTAAAACTTCAAATACCGAGATTCTTTACTTCTGGTAGTGAAATCTCTTATTTTCCGCTGGCAAATTTCCGCTGTCTTATACAGTAACATTTATTACAAAATTAGGTTATGAATTATCGTGCCGTGTTTTAGAACCTATTATTATACGCGTAACTAGTGTCCTTTCTGCCATTGAGGATAATAAATTATCTGATTCTTGGATAAGTTTTTAGCCTGCTGTAACTAAAAAAGATTCATTAGGCCGGATTAAAACGCACAAGGAAAACTTTAAAGTTTTCCTTGGCAGCGCCACACTTAAAGTTTGCAATGAGCACATCCAACGAATAATCAAATGCTTCTCTTGCCAGTGCCAGTAGTCAAATGCTTTCTGCAATTTTTTTTGAATTTGTAAAGAAGCATTAAAACTGAAGAACTGTTGTGCCAATTTTGATAAAAAATTAGGGTAAATGTTCTCTGGGTCATGAGAATGGTTTTTAGCTGAAAATGCTAGAGCTTTTCCGATTTTTGCAATTATATTGAAAATATATCATTTAAAAGGCAAGAAGAATCAACCTACTAAGAACCAAAAGGTAATAAATTAATTTTGCAACGATACCGACCCAGAGCGGGTTTCCAAAAATTTAAGCGGAAATGACGATTTTTGACATGAAATGGTTTTTCAACGAAAATGCAGCCCAAGATTTTGGTTTACTAATTAGGAATCCGTCATGGCAAAATTTTATTTTATGCAAGGCAAGATGATGGCGGTGCCATTTTTGGTATCTACCTCTATCTATCATTTTCGGTGTTCCCGAGGTACTGATTACGTTACTCACTTTTGTTTTTGCAAGTCGAGATTGTGGATGTGGTCGAGATGTGGGGGCGGTGTCGTTTTAGGTACGATGGTGATTGTAGGTAGAAAGCTAATATGGGTGTCATTTTCGGACTTCTGCTTCTAGTAAATTAAAACGGGCATTGATGATTATCCATTATATCGTCGGCGATCAATTGATGATAATCGCCAATCTTTCATTTTAAACCTTAAAACTGCGGTAATTGAAATAGAAAATAGATTGGTTATCCCGTATTCACCACTATTATGTAAAGCATACAAAGCACATATCAGCGTCAAATATAGAAATTCTATGACTTCAATAAAATATATTACGCAAATACGTAAATAACGGTTGTAGTATGGCAGTTTTCGGTGTAACATTTAATACGAATTCAAATATGTGGATAAAATTACGCAATATCAAATGCGACGTTATTTATTTAATGATTAAAATTGTTACCAACTTATTTCATAACAGCGCAATTGATTTTTCATAATTACAGGGTGACTGACACGACGAAGTGTTACCAAAACAAAACGCTACAGATTTTTTTTTAATGGATTTTATTGAATCAAAGTAAAAAATGTATTTTGGCCCATTCCCGGCGAAGAGCTTCCGGTGAATTTCACAGTGGGAATGAACCGCGGAACGTTGTTTCTCAGCCAATCTTGATTAACGCGCGCTTTATGACTCGGCGCCGAGTCCTGTTAAAATGTCCAGGCTCCGCGGCCGAAATGTTTTTGTGCCCAAGACTTCAAAGCTACCTCCAACACATCATGTTCAAAAAAACGAGCGGTGAACGGCTTTCGGCCGTTACGGCGGCCCAAACCATCACCGTCGGCGGCCCTTGGTTTCGAGTGGCAATCCGTTAAATTATTCTGAAAATTGGGGATTTTGTTTTGGGGAATTTTATTTTGGGATAGCGTAACGGAGGATAACCAAAAATTAGATACTTTATCTTATTTTAGTTTTTTTTTACTGTAATTAAAAGCTCTAAACATACAGGTATTGCCTTTAAAAAGTTTTTAATTTAAGCCTATTTTTTCGCACCCCTAAAATCCGATTTTTTTACAAATGGATTTCTTACAGGTGGACTAGCTGTACCTAGAAAATAATGTCCAGTCCTCATGAACAATTTTGACCTTGAAATTTTTGTGCCACAACATATTCATAAAAGAAAGACCAATCGATGGTCACTCACTATGTTCTTCAACATGGTTGATAAAATCATAGCAGCCAATGTTATTTTCATCGAAACTCATTTTGATGCGACATCTCAAAAACATCTCGCACAAAACTCACCCAACTACTTTCGGTGGTGTTTTCTCCAGTGTATCAATTTTGTACGCAAAACGACAGCGCAAGTTGACGAGGTGAGCAAAAGATTTGTGTACATATACAGGTGTATAATACACAATTTTATACTTGTATTGTGTTTTTTGCATATACAAGATATGTGCATTCTATTTGTCATTTTTGCGATGGTAGGTATACCAAAATAAATGGTTCCGGTTGAATCGGTTTATTTTTGCTTGCTTTTGAGTGGTGGAATGAAGTAATATTTTATGTTTTAAGATTTTTAGTATCCAAATGTGTGAATTATTTTCAATTTAATTCAAAAATATGAGGATAATTCGAATTACTTCTAAAATTATGAAATGTTTAGGCATAGAAACGTCAATCCAAAAAAAAGCAAAACTAGATCATATGCATGCGTCTCGCTCTCGCAAGATGCTCAATACTATATTTTTCCAGTTTGCTCACCTCGCGCTTGTCGCTTTTCGTACAAAATTGACACCCTGGCTTTTTCGTCAGTAAACTGCGTATAAGAAAATGAAAACAGAAGTGGAATTTTTCATTTCTAATTTTTAGGCTTCACATGTAAAGTAGATAATGTGTACTTTACACATGTTAAGTTCAATGCTATCACAAACTACGAAAACAGTGCAATTATATGGCAGATACTCGTTTAAATGCATCTTTTTTATTGGCATGATATGTTGTGCTCAATACATGTGTGGAAATACCCATTAAAAGTTTTATATACCAACTGATAAAAGTAAACGAATATCGTTCGGCTCTTACATTTTAGTTTTCACACAAAATTCACTCCTGTTCGAATATGAATAATTTGTCTCAAAGTAAGACCGCACAAATTGAAGGAGCATTTCATAAAGGGAATTATGTGTTCTTGAAAATCGTGCCATTATAAAATAAAATATAATTATTTGTTGAAAGGGCTCAAGTTGTATTTGAAAATTTTTGCATATCCTGTTTTATTACAATTACCAATCAATCACGAGAAAAAGAAGGACCTTCAAGACTTATTGCCGTCACTCGATACTAATTTCCATGAACTTTATAAGAATTTACCAACCAATCAGGACCCTAATTATGATCCAAATATTCAGGAAGTGATGATTAATAACTGAACTATTATTTTTCATAATTGAAATTTAAATAAAGGGCACGACAAAGACATAAACCTTCTACATAAAACGGCACTTAAAATGTTTTATTGTTAAGTTTTTCTTAGACGCACGAATTGAAATTCCACAAATTTTTAGTTGTAGTATATAATTTGTGCATCTGTTTCACATCATAAGGCTTGAAATTGAGAAAATTAGAAGCTTATAAAGTTCCTTGATGAGGTAACCAACGTTCTGGGAGACTAATCCAAAAAGTTGGTTCTTGACGGCCGAAATAATATTCGACGTGAACAAAATTACAAGCGACAAACAAAAAGTTTGAGCACATAGTACTTTCAATATCGGCAAAGAGGCGGAGAAGTTCAATTGTATATTACGAGATCTCAAAACTGTTGAAAAGAGATAATTAAAAAAGTCTTAGTTGATTGTTACCCCATTTCCGAAGAGCGGAAATTGGAGACAATTCTGAGTAAAATCGAAATTGGTGATCAAAAACCGTTTGATATTTTGCATCAGATTTGGCATCAGAAAAAAAAATTCAACCAACGTCATTACTAAATTGTGGATCAGGCTGATAGTGCCGACAATCTATACGATTTGGTTGGCATTCAAACTCTGAGTTCGATACAACGCAACAACCTCAGCAGTTACGCAGCTTGGGAATACAATACTCCTTCTCCTACGAGAACCAGGCAACTCAGGAAAGTTCAAATTTTGCCAAGCAACTCACAAGCAACAAGATTCCAATATCTACAAAACTGGTGTTGGTGTCACGATCGATTGGGCAACAAAACATCTAAATGAATCAGAACCATGCAATTTTGTTACCCAGCACCAAGAACCAGCGAAGTTCTCCAAACCACTAAATCTTAAGGACGCAGTGGCAGACGAGCAGTACACAATCGCTTATTTATACGGGAATCGGAAAAAAATTATATTTCTGATTGATACCGGTGCTGATATAAGCGTAGTCCCGTACCACAAACACAGCAACTGGCACCACAATAAATATTTTGGTACAAAATTAATCAACGTTGACAATGGATTAAGACGTTCTATTAAACACGCACTTATTCTTGCCAATGCCAACCGCCCCAACATTGGTGCGAATTTTCTTAGTTTATGGAACTGAAAAAACGCGAATTGATTGATCTATACCCTCTAAGCTTACTATCAACACAACATTAGGGCTCGTTGATACACCATCACCATTGTTTTACATAATCAACAACCGCATATGGAGCTTTGTTAAAGAAATTTCCTTCTTTAACAGCTAAAGCGTACTACAACTCTCCGGTAAGGCACAATGTAGTACACCACTTACGAGACCACGTAGACTTGATCCAATGCCAAAAAAAGTGCAACTAGGAATCTGCCAACCTTCTTCTTCAACAATATCATGTATATATTACACATGGTGAAGAAGGACAACGACTGGAGTCATAATTCCTCACCGTTACTCTATTCCCCACATCCAAAATTTGTCCATTCAATTATGTGGATGCTCAATTTTTTTCATTTCGATCTCGTCAAAGCGTATACAATTTAATAACAATTGCTCCTGACGACGTACATAAAACCGCAATTATCACACCATTTGGCTGGTTCGAATTCACCCACATGCCATTTGGCCTCAGAAATGCTGCACGACATTGTCGCAGCATCTAGAGGCGAGAAGCAAAACTTACTCCATTTGGCGTCAATATTGACACAGCAAAATGTGTGTTTGGGACAGGCTGTCGTGACTTTCTCAGTCATAAAATTAGACCTAATCGAATTCTGCCAACTGAAGCACGAATCAATGCAACTATGGAGACTCCCATACCGTTAAAACAAGTCCAACAATTTATCGATATGATAAACTACTACCACCGATTTATCCCAAAATTAGCAGAGGTACTTGCCCTACTCACAAGACTTACTCTCTAGTTCTACAAATCGGCATCTTTCTAAATAGAAATTAGAACAATTGGCTAATTGGCAATTTATTGTGAAATAACTAAAGGCAACAATCGCCCGTGCATTCCAGATTCATTGTATTTCACATCCAAGTGTACAAGCAACTCGCAAACTCATCACTTCAAGATACTTTTGGCCTAGTATGGACAAAGATGTAACCCAATGGGCGAAATCTTGCCAAAAATGTAACGTGCAACATCATACTAAATCACCTTATGGTAATTTTGAAATTCCACCAGGTAGATTTGTGCACATGCATGTACATATTATTGGACCACTTCCACCCTCTAACGGATTCCTATATATCTAAACTTGCGTTGATCGTTCTACTCGTTGGCGGGAAGCCTACTGCATCGAAGACATCGCAATCGTTAAAAAATAATCGCCGAAAGCTACATTTCTAGATTCGGCGGCGTACCGATCAACATTACGACCGAAGTCTTACGCAACTCATACGCTCACATTGAATATGGACTACTGCCTACCATTCAGAAGCAAATGGTATGGTTGAGTTCCTAAACCTTCCTAAACGAAGTGATACGACGACTTCGAAAGCGCTTTGCACTGCAAATCAGAGGCAAATAACAATCTGTATCTCTAGATAGAATAAAACTAGTCTATATGGAATACTTAGTACACCTGATCACATTTCGGGAGTGAAGAAAAATGTAAAAATGTATGTATTTTCGGATAATAAACATTCTTCGCACTTTTTTCCATTCTCAAGTTTTATTTTCCGGAATAATAAAAACACCAATTTAGTATACTTCATATTTTCAGTATGACACAACGAAAGGACAATGGGCTACTTCATGAGATGAAGAACCAAGGAACTCAAAAAATTAAATGTTTTCTGACGGAAACAACAATTGAAAGAGTTTAGGACCTAGAACAAATTCTCAAAATACACCAACCACGTCAATTATTGACGGCAAGCAAACACACAACTGAATAATACACGATCACTACAAAAAACATAGGCAACACGACAATATCTCCAACACTAACTAGTTATGTAATTTGTTGGTTTCACGTCTGATTCGCAAGTATGGCCACAAAATGTATAAGTCCGTGTGCCTTTAAAGAATTGTTTGGGTCAAAAAAAAAAATACTGAAAGCGTAAGAAAATTGAACATTTATTTTAACATACTCATTTGAAAAATAATAAATAAGTTAATTAATTATTGAAATCAAACTTGATTTTTTGTTTTTTTTTTACCAACCAAATAGCACAGTGGTTAAAGCATTGGCGTGCAAAAAGAAAATTTCCTCAACAGATTACGATCTGTGGTACAAAGGAACACAACTACGACCTCCTATCGACGTTCAAAACTCATGGGTCGACCCATGAGTTCCTAGTCTAGTACTACAGGCTGGCATGGAGGTATGCAATGTGCAGATGGTAAAGTAAATCTGACCTATATATGTACGTCTTTGATTTAGCCTAACTGCTTAGCGTAGGCAGAGAAAAACATACCGTAAAAGATTTGGGAGGGCTTCAGCCCTAGAACAGATTGCAGAGATTCAAAAATAAAAATAAAAAAAAAGTTGATTTCTTTTTTTTCTCTTTCTCTAATCAATTTTCGCTGGTAAACAATTTACATCACCACTACTAATATAATGATCGTATATCATTACAATAGTAGAATTCACAAAATTACATCCGCATAATAGCTGGTGGACACAAAAACCCACAAAAAATGGGACCTTTTCACTGAGGAGGAAAGTGATGTAGCAACTTGTCTCTTCAATTACAAGAAACGGCCAAAAAATACAAGATTAAATATTTTGACATCCTAATACTTTTACCTGGAATGCTACTTTAATCTCGAACGAGTAATTTAAACAATTGCACAAAATTTATTAGAAACATGATGAGGAAGGACGGGTTACTACGAGTAAAAATTCCACGAAGTACACGGATTATGTAAGATGCACTAAAAAACATTTTTATAAATTTAGATGCTGTCAAAAGTTCAATTTCGTATACAAAGTGTAGGAATGTTAAGAGGTTTTAGCGATCAGGTATGAAAATTATATTAATTAATTGTAAATGGGAAGCAATAATGATTTATGATTTTAACAGTCTGGTTCTAAGAATATTAAATTAGTTTTCTATACATATAAGATAAAGAGAATAGTAAAGTTCAAAGTATCATACAAAATTATAAAAGATCGCAAAAGCAATTAAAAATATTAAATATTAAAACCGACTATATATAATTATGCAAATTATATTAAAAAAAAAATTTGCAATCATGTTTTCTATACAATATTCGCACCCATCACCAAATTATATAATTTATTATTCTACTTATAACTCTAACTAATATAAATCTTTACAAATTACATAATAATTCATTAATAATTTATTTATAAAAACTTTAAATGTATAAAATTTACCTTAGACTATATAAATTACGGCCAGTTTCTTGTGACTCAACAAAATTGCATACGGCGAATATGGCACCCACTAAAATCCATAATTGCCTCATTTTAATGATCTCGTTTGTTTGCGCTTTCCTTTGGCAATTTATTAAAAAAACTTTTTACAAACAAATTAAATTCGACAAAAACACGCGAAAAATTATATTTAAATTTAGGTCAAATCAAGAAATTTTTTTTTTTTTTCACTTTTATATTTGGAATTTTACTTATTTATTTGAAATTATTTGTTACATTTGAATAAATTATTGCGTTTAGGGGAGATCGAGGCAAGATTTTTTTGGTGATTTTGCTGCTCAGTCTGAAAATGGATAAAATAAATAAAATTTTAGTGTTTTTACAGATAAATTAAAACTTTTTGTTTTTAAATATTAATTTGCCAATATTATAAATGAATTGGGGCCACAAGCACAACTAATAGTTTTTTCAGATTTTAATTAATAATTTATTAAAAAAAAAGTGATGAATATATTTAATCGTCTGACGTAGCCATAAAAATCGTATAAAATTTTGTAGATGGCCTGAATCATTTCAATTAAAAAATATACGAATGATGCATTAATGCGAATGTTAAATAATGATGCCCAATACTTGGAAATTATTGTTAATTAAAAAATAACGAAGCCTTCGATTTTTCAAATTAACACTGTATAAGGAAAAGAAATGATAATGAATATTGATTTGGAAGGCCGCTGACATTTAGCATTTTATAATAAAAAATATTTCGCTTTTATAAAACATCACATGGGTGCTAAGGGAAGGGCAAATATCTTCTTTTAATGCCGTTCGATTAAAATGATTTTTGCATGATCTTATGGAACACCGTCATTAGCACTCATGAAAAAATTGAGCCACTTCCTTCTTTCAGTAAAATGGCTGTTCCAGTTACTGAAATGTTTCGCCTCTTAAAATTCAAATTGCCCTCTGATAACATCAAAACCATTTTGCATTGCGATTTTAAAAAATATTTCGCAATTTAAAGGGCCTCTAAAATTTACTTAGATGATAAAAGGAATGAAATCTTCTTATCTGTGCAGTTAGAGCCTTGCCTTTAATCAAATTATGTCGCCAAATGTAAAACCTTCAAAACCCTCACTATCAAAAAAATTCCAGACCCTCTAGCCAAAGAGTTTTTTTTTTGTTCTCCTCTTCGCAGAGAAATACAATTTTGACATGCTCCAGTGTTGGATAACGACGTGCACCGCCTATGAAGAGAAGCACTTTGAACGGGACTGCGTTTTCCTTTTAGTATAGTGGTTAAAACCGTGACGTTTGGATCATCAAGTGCTGGGTTCGAATTTCATCAGGGCTAGGATGCAAAAGAAAATTTTCTTCATATGATTACGATCAGTGATGCTGTTAATAAAAACCACTATGACCTGTTACTTACGAGGATCACCAAAAATCCGTTACTATGATTTTTTTAAAATTCAAGGGTAGCTAGAAGTTGAAATACTTGATATGTGCGGTGTATCAATACTTGATATATTTGTAGAATACAGTTCTATGTTTCGTCCAAGGTACCAGTTGACAAGTGCTTTCAAAAATCTTGGACGATATTTTGCAACAACCTCCAGCGTTGAACTGGAGTACTAATTGCCTTTAGTAGGTTTGTAGTCTCCACTTTCTCATAAGTTAATGTGCTTTACACCCAATAACTCCCTTGAGATTTATGCTTGGTAGATGCCGCCACCGCTTTCAAAAGTCTTTCGAAATGTTGTGTTATGGAGTGTCTATAATTGTGTTTACTTTAACTAACATTTCTTGAAGCTGTGAATTAACTTGTTTAAATTTATTAAAAGTTTCCTTAAGTTAAAGTTTGTATCGTTTAACTATCGTAAAATTGTTGACACATACATAAATGTAGCAGCTTAGTGGTAGTTGCGAAGCCATGGCCTATTAAGTATTTTTTTCGTTTTTTTTTATTAAATCTTTGCAATTTTTCTGGGGCGAAGCACATCCAACTCGTTCGCAGTTCACTTTTCACATCCTTACCCTACGCAGTCGCCTGCCAAATCGAGGGCATACGACTATAGGTCCGACTTTATCACCAATTGCACATTGCAAAGCTCCATTTCAGCCTATGTTAGTAAACTTTGATTTACTTTGCGATGCTTTGGTGACATAATTGAATTTTTCGCAACGAAATTCAAGTAGCTGTGTGTCAAGCAACCTTCTACGTTCATCATCAGGCAAATAGTGAAGCACGTATGATGCTGTGCCTTTGTGTTCTGATTTTTTCTTTGCACCCTTTATTTTGGATCGTTCTACATACAAATCATACTTAAGTACTATGACTGCTAGAATGAGAGGTCCTGTTTACCTTCTTCAACAATAACGACGAACCGAAATATTTTATTTACTTCAGAAATTCTATCTTTTAGTTGTCCAAATAAATTTTTTTTGTGTGGTGGGTGTCACTGTTACTGATACTTCCTTTCGCAGTTCCACGGAGTTTTTATTTGGTTCGCAAGATGTTTTTCGAAATTGGTGAAAATGGTTTTTCATTTGCCAATCGATTCCTATTGCGATTGGTCCAGATTTCCGAACAAAAATTTTAGAGGGTCGGCCGAGTTGTAGGCCCCGGGTCCCTTTCTTTAATTTTTTTTTTTATCTCGCACGATTTTTATAAAAATTGCTGAATGAGCGTTTTCGAATACCAAAAACCGATTGGGATGGATTCATATTTCAGAAAAATTCATTTAAGAGGTCATCCGGTGGGCGCCGAGTCCATTATTCAATATTTTTTTTGGTTTGTCCAAATGTCAGAAATCGATTTTAAGTTCGATGTCGGGAAAATTCATTTAGAAGGTTCCTCGGTGAGCTGCGGTCCATATTTCGGCTCGTTCAATTGTGATAAAAATTGAAGCAATTTGAGGTTTTTGATGCCTGGAATTGATTACGATGAGTCCTAATTTTGTGAAAATCTGTTTAGAAGGTTGTTGTTAGGGGTTCCATTTGTTGTGAAAAATTTGTATCTAACGATTTTCATAAAAATTAGTGAGGGCGATTTTCGGGTGACACCGAAACAAATTTTATCAAAATCGTTAGATATAATTTTTTTTCCAATAAATGGGACCCGGGTGGTAAATTTGGCGGGATAGGTTTTACAATTGCAAAGAAACCATTACAAGGGTTCCGATTTCTAGATAATTCATTTGAGAGTTGTTGCACTACGTTGCATCAAGTTGCTATAATATTGCGCCATGTTGTACTATGTTACATCTTTTTGAGGGATTGGCATTTTATTTGGCTTAGTCAAGATACTTTACGGTCGCTTTTACATTCCCAGAAGTAGGCAGCCTGAAAACGATTCAAAATATAGTATAAACTCTAAAATCAATTTAGTAGTAGAAAGAGACAAATAGATTTTTAAACCGAGCGTATGACGTTTTGTTCGTTTTAGGTGAATTATAAACCACAACCAAAAGAATTTTTCGCTTATTGACGAAGACATTTACAAAAAGAAACTAAAATTCAGGCACGAGCTTACGAGAAATTGAGGAGGGGTACTGACAATTTTTCATTTAATAAGCTCATTAATGTACAGATTGCAATACATGTATAGCCACTAATGGCCAATACTCAATTAGGAACATTTGGAGATAAAAACGGTTCCAAAAAACAAACCGTATCAACTGCGGGAGTTTAGTCCAAAAATACATTTTATTTAAATAATTAATAATTTTCTCCAGAGACAACATTTATGAACGACAAGCGTAATAAAACGAAAGAACGATACCTTTCTTTAAAACCAAATAATTCAAACAAAAATCCGGTGAGTAAAAAATTGTAAATTTTTGTAATCCAATTTCAATTAGAATCAAATGGCGGACATTTTGAAAATTTTTTAATAAACATTTTTATGAAACAAGTTTTTATTTAATTTAGAAACCTATTGTTTTGGAAGCTGCTAGTTCCGGTAGGCCGATTTCCGCTAAATTTCACACGGATTTCCTAATTTATGAAAAAAATGAATTTTCATGCATTTTCATAATTAATCGAGTTTTGTTGTCGATCGAGAAATGGCGTAGTTCTATTTTAGAACAAGCTGTACAACATAATGGCTAAACCGCACCTCTGTCCATTACAGTCGTTTTCTGACACTCGAAAATATCTTCTCTTTTTTAAATAGGGACTCGGATCCCGTGTGAGAACCTCCTAAAAAAATTTCCATGCATTTAGAACACATCGCCGTCGATTCTTAGCAGTCAAAAACTCTTTATAAAAAATCGTTCGGCCCAAAAACCCTAAATGAATTTCCCGAAATTAGGGCTCATCCGCAATCCATTCATGGCATTAGAAAATGCAGGCCTAACCAGACGACATGAAAATCATTCAGATGGAAGAAAATTTGGAAAGAGGATCAAGTTCAAAACGTTAATTAACATAAAGCCAGATATCTAGCTAAAGGAAAATGCAATGCTCAACACGAACCACATGACGCAGCATGGTACTAAATCGTGCAATATAGTCATATATAATTACATGCAACATTGTGCAACGTAGTGATATCCCAAAGCATAGTGCAACATCCCACAATATAGAGCAACATTACGCAACAACACAAAATGTTACAACGTCATGTAACGGTCATGTAACGGTCTTGTAATTGTTTCCTGGCATTGGAAAACCTAATCCTGCCAAATTTTTTATCAAATTCGTAAAAGCCAAATAAAATGCAAATCCCTCAAAAAGATGCAACATTAAGCAATGTGACGCAAAACGATGCAATATCTTACAACATAGTGCAACATCTCGGCTTGCAATTGAAAAACTTACACCGCCAAATTTCACCAAAATCGTTCAAGACAAATAAAATGTTAAAAGAGCCCAAGTCGCTGAACCACCATGAATGAATAAGGTAATTATAGAGGTTGCTGATGCCTGGAATTGATTGCGATGAGTCCTAATTATTCTTGTTAGGGCTCGGGTCCCATTTATTGAAAAAAAATTATATCTAACGATTGTGATAAAAATTTGGTTCGAAAATCTCCCTCACCAATTTTTTCAAAATCGTTAGATACAAATTTTTCCCAATAAATGGGACCCGGGCCCTAACAAGAGCCTCCTAAACGGATTTCCCAAAGTTAGATCTCACCGTAATCAATTCCAGGCATCAAAAACCTATAATTGCTGCAATTTTTATCACAATTGATCGAGCCGAAATATGGACCCGAGCACACCGAGGAACCTCCTAAACGAGTTTTCACGACACAAATCGAAATTAGAAATTTCTGACTTCGAATTAAAAATCGATTTCTGACATTTGAAATATATATATATCCCCCCTCACCAATTTTTAACCAAAAAAAAAAATTGAATAATGGAACTTGGAGCCCACCGGAGGACCTCTTAAATGAATTTTCCTGAAATCCGGGCCCGTCCCAACCAATCGCAATAGGAATCGATCACAATTGGACCAATCGCAATAGTAATCGATTGGCAAATGAAAAATCATCATCATCAATTTCGGATAACATCGTGTGAACCAAATTAAAATAAAAGAAGGGAACGTGAACCATCAGAGTACGCCCCCCAAACAAATATTCATGAAGCCAACACTCATCGCAATTAATTTTTGAACTCGAGAACTCCTTGAAACTGAGAAAGGAAATGTCAGTGACAGTTACACTCACAAGTCAATAAAATATTTCGGTTCGTCAGTTATTGTCAACGAAGGTAAACAGGACATCTCATGATAGAACTTAAGAATGGTTTGTAGAACGATCCAAAATAAAGGATGCCAAGAAAAAATCAGAAGAACATAAAGGCACGGATCAATTTAAAAAACAGCAACCCAAGTGCCTAACTATTTGCCTGACGAATAAAGAATGCTTTACGTAGAGCGTTGCTCGACCCACTGCTACTTGAAGCAAATCAAACTCTACTAGCAAATACTTAATATTTACTTCCATGCCAGTATATGCTGACCTGGAGCTATGCAATGCACAGATGATGATAAAATCCGACCTATGCCCTCAATTTGGCAGGCGACTGCGTAAGGTAAGGACGTAAAAAGCGAACTGCGAAAGAGTTGGAAGTGCTTCGGCCCCAGAAAAGATTGCAAAGATTAAATAAATAAAAAAAAATATTAAGTATAAGCCATGGCTTCGCGACTAGCACTAAGCTGCAACATTTATGTATGTGTGAACACATTAACGAGGTAAACGGTACAAACTTTAACTTAAGTGGACTTTAAAAAATGTTAAACAAGTTAATTCACAGCTTCAAGAAATGTTAGCTAAAGATAACACAATTCGACACTCCGTAACACCACACTTCGAAAGACTTGAAAGAGGAAGCGGCGGCGATTTCTACGAAGCATCATCTAAAGGGAGTTATTGGGTGTAAAGCACATTAACTTGTAAGGAACTGGATACTGCATACCTACTATAGGCAATTAGTACTCCAGTTCAACGCTTGAGGCTATTGCAAACAATCGTTCAAGATTTTTGAAAGTGCTTGTCAACTATAGTTGGAACGAAACATAGAACTTCTAGAAATATTAATTAACACGAGTAGTAACGCCCAATTAAGATTAATCCATTATAAATTAAAGATTCCATACTTGACTAAACTATCAATATGCTACTTTACCGTTATTATGTCTACAACTCCAGTTTACTTAAAAACTATTAACTGCCACCTGCACTGCCCAAGTCTGTATTTGCAACTTAAATAAAATTGTCTACCACATATGGGAATGCAGCCGAATCAAAAAAAATTGACCCAGAATATGCATAACGGTTACAAATTACTTATCGATCACTGTACGATATCAAAGTAGTAAGTAATACTTGTTTAATTTATACATACAGCGAAAGAAAATTAGATGTACATAATGAACGAAATTTTCACACAACATCGTCGCTCGGAAAAAGTTCAGTGAACCAAAACAATTTATCTTGTTTAAGCGCACACTCGAATAAATCTTAAAAATTATGCGCACATAAATTGAAAATTATTAAAAAGCAGAAAGGGAGTTTATCGCAGATAAATCATCTGTAATTTATGCAATGGAACCGATTCCAAACAGTTTTAGCTCTAGGATTATTGCGTCTATAAAAAAGGAAATTAATCATGCTGAACAAGTTTTGTGTGGTTCTTTGGCTTTGTACCGGCTGACAGGTACACATAAATTATGTGAATTTATTGATGTTAAATCGCGGTTTAAAAAATATCGTACATAATATAATGGACGACACATGATAATTGAATAATAAATACAATTGATGGGAACTACATACATATATGAATAGGTGGTGTATGGTGAAATAGTTTATGTGCGAGCCATAATTGTAATTTAATTCATGCGTTAATGTTCGCGCAACGCACGTTCTCACAAAGGAATCATTTAATGCTTTGGAGCATTAAGGTGAAGAGCAAACGATTATAACCTTTTATTTTATAGAATTATCTATAAGACAATGATTTTATATTTAAAGTGTTAAATAGTTGTTGTTAGATCGCATACTCGTACTGTGAGAAAACTATTTTATTATAACAAAAGGGTTTAGTTAACTAATTGTTGATAATAAAATGAATATTTTGGTATGGCAGGTTACATATATCGGTTCACCATGAGACGTCTGTGTTAATCCTTCCAGTCCTAGCAAATCTGAAACAACCACTTGAAGAGATAATGATTTTTGGTAATTATTTTCAAATTTTCTTTTAGTGAACTGGCTGTACACCATATACAATGCCGCTTAGGCAATATTTTCATAGATGGCTAAACCTTCCTATTAAAGTGCATTTTAGTTGTTTATAAAATGTTTTTTTAATTGAGTACGATTAACCGTTAGTAACTTTTCATCAAGTACATTATTTTACATGTTGAATTAAAAAAAATGGATTGTTTATAAGTTAAGGGTCTAATATGTGTTTGTTACACATATGACCCGACTTTGATTTTGTAAAACTAATATAAATTCCATATAAGTTCAACATTTCTAAAGAACATACAATACATATTTATGTATTTGTAATGTGTTTGAACCCCAATAATCCCAATAATCCATTGTTTTAAAAAAGTCCGATAAATCCGGACATTTTTTTGCACAATTCATGTTCAATGAATTAAGATAAATAATTTTTATTTTCTGTTGTAAATCGACATTATATCGACATAATATACTACAAAGCGTGTCCATTGCTTTGAAAATGGATAGTGATTTAGACGAGCATTACGCAACTGATGACAAGAGTTGAAGATAGTTTGTTAGAGTTGATTTCTGATGAGAATCAAATAATCATGATATAAGAAGTACCAGTAGATGAGGACTTTCAGACAAAAAGTTTCAGTATTACAAGCCGAATGTAAACCAATATCAACAGAAGAATTTTTGGAATACATCGGTATTTTATTATTGGCTGGTATGTATAGGTGCCGCAACGAATCAACTCAAACCTTGTGGAATTCTTCAACTGGTGGCCCTATATTCAAAGTTACCCTATAGTTTTAAAAAAAAGTGTCATGCTATATCACGGGTTGTAAGATTTGTCGACAAAGATACCAGAACTGAACAGCGCCAAAGGAGCAAACTTGCGCCTATTCAGGAAATATGGGATGAATGGGTTGACATTTTGCCAAATTTGTATAATCCTTTGCACAGTCTTACGGTATAGATGAGCATTGTGTGACTCCAAAAATGTGTGTGCTTGCAATTTTAAAGTCTATACTGGGAAAGTACCATGAGCTCTACCACAAAAAATCAAGGATTGAGAATGATTTTGGATCTTAGTAGTGGACTACAACTACAACATGAAGTCAATGCGTGAAATATTTATGCAAGTTGCGCGTACGTCATTTTTGCCCAACTTGTAAAAACCCAGAGTAAATTTTTATGTGTATTTTAATTTGTATTTTTAATATTTTAATATATTTTTATTATTTGCTCAATTAATGATTTAATAAAATAATATTTTTATTTAATTTAATGATTTTGCCATTTTGCAAAATGTTTAAATTGGTTTAATGGTATAAACGATTTAAGGAAGTCTGTAAGATTCTACTTATCAGCTAAAGTTTCAACATCCTGTTCACTAGCTTTTAACTCAATCAGAGGACACACAACTTGATAGAGAAATAGCACAATAAATGGTCTAATAACAGTTCAGCTGAAGAACAGTTCGCAAAACTCTTTTTTGAAGAGTTAAACATGTAGTCCGTAAAGCGTCACGAAAAGCGTCACTTCTCCAAATTTTTAACTAAAATGTTGTAGTGTCTAACATGGCTGGTATTACCGATACTGTAGTACTTTTTTCGACACTTTGGCTGTATGAAATGTGGTTCAATTCTTTCGAGAAAGTTTTAGCACTTTTGAGAAAATTCAACAAATATCACTCGTAATTAAATTATGAGACAACTTTTTGTTCATCTAGAAATTAAGGTGTTCATCAGCTCTGACTCAAAGACTAAGATATTTAGACCACATCTGGTGCAACACTTTCTTATGAAACACTGAGACATAAGAAAACATTATCTTTTATTGGTTTAAATGAAAAATCTTAATTCAAGATAATAAATTTTAAATTTAAATTGATTGACAAACACTTGCAATGTTTACATAAAACCAGGTTAGGGGTCCTAAAAAAATCCTTAATTGGCCTTGTTTAGTTTAATCTTGTTTTGTTCTATTAAAAATAGGGCAGCACAAAAGTATGATTGCAATATAACGAAAATCCTTGGTATTAACCATCCGTTTTGAAAAGATATTTACATTAAAATTTTGGTCTCTTGAATTGGGCTCGAACCCCAGTACCTTAATCTAAACGATCACTAAATTTTATTCATTAAATTAAAATTGTTCTTATGAAGACATGGAGACTTGCATTCTAACAGATTTGGGGCAATGCCCCAATTTTTCAATGCCCTGACACGAAAAATTCGAAAACACAAATAAATGAAACTTTAACGGTAAAATTGAATTCGACAACATTTTCATAATAGAGCAATTCTGAACTGAATTGTTTTACGTGAACGTCAGGAAACCGAAAAAGGCAGATGAATTCCTCAAGTAAAATCGAGCTTTGCGATTGGCGCCGTTTTCAAAACTTGTTCATTAACAGGACCAGCGGCACTCAGCAGTTTAAATTTGCTTGTCAAACAAAAAATAGTGGATCGTTAAATACTACTTTTAAAATGTGGTTGTTGGTTATTTAAATAAACGTGTAGAATCCAAATTACCCAAAATTACGACAGATTTGCAAAAACTTTTGGATTGAACATGATCGAGGTTTGCTAGTCGACCTGAAAATTTGTAAACTATACATGTTTTAGTTTGCTAGTAACTTTTCGTAACTAACAATTTTCAATATAAGTTACATGCGTAACTTTCATGCGTGCCAGAGTACCAGATTATCTACCGAATTGCAATAGGCGAGTAAACGACACAAGATATAAGAGTTCCCTATCTGTTAATTTAAATTTCGGTAAAGTTTATACTTTAAAAGAAATGGTTGGTTTATAGCTATTAGGAATTACGCAGGTCGAGCTAAGCTTAATTTTTCCTTACAAAATTCACATAAAATTTAGCAAGGTAAAACTATTTAGTTTACAACTTTATGGTCGGTATGCTGCTGTACAACTAATAATTCAGTTTACGGATTCTAATACAGATGGCACCAGTGCACAGTTTTCGCAACAAATTAATCTGCACGGCACATTAAATTGAAAGATAACTTTTCACATACTAATTTTTAGCTTTATTTGTAATTTCAAGATGTCGCCAAACAATCAAAATTGGAAAGTGTATCTCCACGCAATATTTTTAGGTTGGCGGTTTATCTCTATGCTTTTAGAGACCGCGCTAAAATTTAGTTTAGCTCGAGTTGCATTATAAGGGAAAATTTGTTATTCAACCTCCACTGTGTCATCACTGCTACATGATCCTTGGATCGAAGTGATTGCATCAGGAACACGGAAACCTAAATCATCTCCATGTATAAAGATTCAAAGAAACAAGAGCAACTATTACAGTCGTGAGTAGCACTAAGATTATTTATGGCTACTATATGCGGTTTTGAAATTGTGCAATTTGTAAGGTTGAATGTTGTGGTAACGGTGTAACGTGTAACGGTGTTTGTTGACCGAGGGGGGACCGACATATTGGTTAAATTTCAATTAAATTTCGGATACTAGTTTAACTTTTGTCAGTACTTATTGACTAAATAAAGGACGATCAGTTACACTCAAACTGTTTTTTATTTGACGAAAATAACCGATGGGTCATTTGCTAAATTGCGTCGGTTAAATTCAAGAAAAATTGCAAATATTATGTGGTGTTTTGTAATCGCACAATGCGTGCAATGATTATATAGTAATCTCTTGAAATTCAAGTTCAGTTTCAGTATGTTTATCTGTACAGAACAATAAAAAAATGGTCAGAAATTTTTACGCGATTTCAATAATTTATAAAGCGTCAAGCAGTAAAGGCTAAAGTACCACGTTCCTTGTACAATTTCGATTAGTCTGACTAAAATAAATTCGATTATTTTATTTATATATTACGCTACAACATTTGTATCTAGCGAATTATAATAATCATCCGCTAAACAACGATTTTGTAACATCGGTATTACATTACATTATTGCTTTATTTTGTAATTATTAATGGAGACAGATATATCAGTTTTAAGTCGGTTTCTCATCTGTCTCTTTGGATAATTTATTACCATATTTTATTTTAAATTAGATTGGCTATGTTTCGTATTTTTATATTTTTCGTCAGTTACTTTGTTTTATGTAAATGTAGTAGTCACACAATCGGCTAGCCTTCGTTTAGAAATCGTTGAATTCGACGATTATTTATTTTTCCCGATTTTTAAATAACGAATATCCCTCGTGTTGAAATATTAATTCCCGAAAATTTAGAACAACTCTTTGCTTTTGAAGACATCTTAAGAGCTCAACTAGTGTGAAATGGGGACTCTTTCAATGGCTCCATTTATTTCACTCCGCTTGGAATGTGTTAGTAAACTTTAATTCCAAAATTTTTAAGTATTATGGTAGGACTTGAAATGAAACTTGGTTCGTTATATATTACTACCAATATGGGAGATGTGAAATAGTGCAATATTATGATTATTTTGTCTCTGGTGTAAAGCGAATTTAGACAAATTATCCATGCATGAGATCAATTTTTAAATTTTATTTGTTGGAACTGGAGTTTCTTTGAATTAGACCTGATACGGATGTCTGTCGCATTTATTGGTGTTACAGGTCCTCGTAGTTTGGACTATTTTTTATGGTAGCCACAACTTTGATCCTTAGAATTGTTTTCTAAAACCCTCCTGTAGGTGTTACGTGTGTTCATCAGATATTTTGTACCATTGATGATATTGGGATCTAGTTTTTTTTTTAAATTCGCTTCGTAATACGAGATTAAGTTCGTGCCGTCTACTTCTGCGCTGGTGTTGGTTTTCAAGTCTAATTAAGACAACTCGACAACTATTTTATTTGTATATAGCGAGGTTTGTATATAAGTTTTTGCTCAATGATAGTTTTAAAGATTACTTGAATCCCAAATAATTGGCAATATCTTGGCGTAGCTTTTTTCAGTTTTGTTTAGCGATCTGGATATTACGGTGACCAGTCTATCTTTCTCAATATCAATTTGTGACAATAAAGCGCCAGTTGCAAAATCAGAGGGATGTGGTCATAAATTGGTTCTCAAAGTCTGGAAAGGGAAAAAGTAAAACACATCCGCAAAACGACAAAGGTAGATCTTGTATCAGAACTGCGAAATACCGGCATCCAAAAAACAATCCTGGAATATCAAACAAGTAAGACCTTCAACTCATGAAGATCTTATCGAAATCCAAAACTAAGATGAAGTTACAATGGCAGCCTCGGATACCGTGGAACCCAACTAGCTTTGATCAGCCTTGCTAATGGTCTGAGTTACACGTGAAGGTAAAATTCGAATTGGGCGGATATGCTGTTTAGTAAGACACAAGATAGTCCCCACTATCTAGTTTAGATGCTGTATACGGGTTGCCATGAAATGTCCCAATAACGTAGACCATTCAAAACTCTGCTAATGAGCCGGCGGGCGTTAGAAAAAACCAGTAGATTATGATTTGGCACAAGATCTGCTTTATTGCAGACTGTGAGGCATCGCTGTTGTGCAAGAATAATCTAGAAGCCACAAGGAAACATTTTTGACATAACGTCGTATGTCCAAAAAGCTTGGAAGACGCTCGAGATCGTCATCCTGTGCTTATCGCCAGGGACTTTTAAGTTTGAAAGTATCGAACGATCGAGGAGACACTTTTTGAAAGCTTTTGCCACACTACACATTATCCTACCACATCGATAATTAATGTGTATTAGTAGCAGCATTTCCCGTAGAGTACCCGGTTTCGAAAAGTGAGTGAGACACATATAGCGACCACTAAGTTAATATAGGCGTAAGCTAAACTCCACCTATCGACCTAGCGCTTTAAGGGAGATCTGCGCGTTTTCAACTGTGTTTCGCGCCCTTCGTCCGTTTTACGGTCGGCATAACTGAGCAAGCAATTCAAGCCATTAGGACAAAATTTCACACCAATTTCACGTTATTAAACATTAATCCACCAAATCGTATAAGCAAAATGCGTACAGAGGAAAATATTGCATCCATCCAGGGCACAGCAATTCAGATTGTGTTATTCGACTACGTGGAAGGGTTGCGGGGATCTTGGTCTAAAGGCGTACAAAATACAGCTCATGCAACAACTGAAGGCGAATTATTTGCCACAGCGTCGAAGTTTTAGTGACTTAAAACATCTTGAGCAATATCTGATTTTTTATCAAATAATTGTGTTCAGCGATGAAGTTCATTTTTGGTTAACCGGGTTAATAATAAAAATTGTGCCATTTGGTGTGATGACCAATCACATGCAATGCAAGAACTGCCAATGCGCCCAGAAAAAACACTGTTTGATGCGGTTTATAGGTTGGCGGAATATCCTCAGTTCAATGAATGAACTGAATCTGGTCGATACGTGGTTTCAGACAGACCACAATTTCAGCCACATAGCACGCGAAACCATGAAATTATTTAGAAATGAGTTCGGTGTGCAATTTATCTCTGCAATTCATTCTCTCTTTGAATCACCTTAAATGAAATCCACGTAATCTTTAAAAAGTAAATGGCAAACATTACCTTTTCGATTTTAATAAAAATTCCGTATTTCGGGACTTTATTTAACATGGCTACAAAAATGCATTGTCCCTATTATCATAAACTTGCGATAGCCAGTTTTTACAAGCCCTTTTTAATGCAATTTTTCCACCACCAAGAGCGTTTGCCATGGAGAAAACGAGATGATAATCGCTTGGTGAAAAGTCCGGACTATATAAGTTGGATGCATAATAACTTCCCAACCAAGCTCTCGGAGCTTTTGGTGGGTCATAATGGACGTGCGAGGCCTGGCCTTGTCCAGGTGAAAGACGGCTCCTCTTCTATTGTCTAATTCTAACGACTTCTAGTCGATTGCTGCCTTCTGTTGGTCTAATTTTTGGCGGTCGGAATTGAGCGTTTGCCCATAGTAGATGATTCGCTTCCAATCTCACCAAACACACAGCAAAACCTTCCAAGCCATCAGTCTGATTATGAAGCCATCTGATTATAGGCCATTGTTTGGGCCGAAATGAATAAATGAATATATGTGAGTGTTTGATTAATTTCTCTTTGCCAATCATCATCGGCTTCACAAGTAGCTCGATTTTGTTCCGTGTGGCCAAGGATCCACAGATGGAAACACGGTCCATCAAGTTTTAATGTATCAATTTGTGCAGCACCCAAACATCGAGGTTCTTTTTGAAGCCAGCCTAAATACTTTAAAGCTCTTTTGTGGTCGATTTTTCAATTTCCAGGATTTTAACGACATTTTCGACGATAGGCCTTCCAGTGCGCGGTACATCGGAATTAACGGAATGGAATTGCCGAAACTAAAATTGCGCGCGAATGACTGTGACAGTATCAGAACTACGGTTCTAAATTGTAAAATATTACTGAACTATACTCATGACACGCCATAACTCACAACTGAATTGAGCAATCGAAACAATAACCAAAAAGTTTTTTTTTACTACATAAATCCCCGTTTCAAACAAGTATAAGAATGGCCTACTGCAACAAATACATTACGAGATATATGTCACTAAAACTATCTAGCGAAAAAATAATGGATTTCTTTTTCCTCAATCCATTATTTTATTTTTCAATCGCAATGCGAAATTAAGCAATCGATCTCTATTTTGACTAATTTTTATTTTATTTTTATTCTTGCCGCCATTTTAAAGATATACAAATAATCCGGCATAGATTAATTCGAATTCATTTAAAATATTTTGATTATTTTGTTACGATCGATTAGTCGATTAAAGTCCGCAGATCTCAGATTTTGTGTAAAGTTGATAGAATAAATAATATTTAGTATAATAAATATATTACTACTGCGATATAGCAAAAATATATATTAGATATGTTAAACTTGCATGCATTTTGGTGAGTTAGTAGAATAAATGCATAACTTAGTTTCGATTAGCGCTATCTAGGACTTCAATGTATAAAGACTTTTTTCGTATGATGGTGTCACTATATATGGTTTCATTATGACACAACCAATGCTAACCTGGAATTTGGAACTTATGATTTATTTGATTCTCGTTACATAACTCAATTATTCCATACATCGGATAGAATAAGCCATTGTTATTCATTGATCTTAGGTTCCGCCTGTGTTTTGGCTAGGTCTTTTAGGTAAAGATCTTTAATTGTTAAAATATTTCATACATAATAAGTCAATTATTAGTTTTCGAACAAGAGACACTCCTTCTACCAAAGACGTGTTAAGCTGTATTGATTACTAAAAGAACCTTCAGCTCCCCGTATTTTACCTCAATATGTATATTGAGTAAATTATGTTGAAAATATTTTTAACGCGCCAAGTGATAATCCTTCGCAATCACAAATCATAGAGCATTTAAGCAATTATCGCATATTATGAGTATGTTGCAAATCGACTTTTACAATCTACTCGTACACACGATACAATAGAGTTTATACCTGTCATAAATCGAATACTTGGATCGCATATTATGAAACACGTAAAAATGTTGAAATCGATATGCTCATATAGTTTTTACGAGTATTCCATGCAGATAAAATAAAAATCGCTCGCCATGTTCAGATTTGAATACAAATCACCATTAAATATGTAAACAATTTTATAGATTATTAGTTTATTGAATTTTTGCATTTTTTATTAAATTGTTGTGTGTCATGATAACAAAAAAAAAATGATGTCATGTTTGTTTGGTTAATTTACCATAAGAAAACGTACTCGAGTGCGCGGTAAAAGTGAATCAAATTATTATTTTATTATGCTAATTTATTACATTGGAATACAGTTCAGTGAAAGTGGAACACTTAAAGAGCGCGATGATAATATAACACCAAAAAAAAATTATATATCGATTTGGTAAACTCAAGATCATGATCACGCTTAACATTTTTATTATCAAATTTGTTATGTGTATGATTTATATGGTGTTGGCGCCTTACACAATACATAATATTACGATTAGTCATTGGTCGCCTCAGTTATTCAATATAATATAAGGACTTTGGGTAATTTCTTAAGACCGCGCTGATTACACAAAATATTAATCGTTCGATTAATTAAGATAATCTCTCTAGGTTTCTTCTTTATAGCGTTGACTGACTAACACAAATTCCGCGCGCAATTTTTTCTGTTGCTTGTTTAAGATTTGCGCGCGAGCGCGCACGCCAAATAAAATGTTTATGCATATGAGGTTTGATTTATTATTATGGTCATTGACCGATCGACCGATTGAGGAAGAAAAGAAAGTTTATTTTATTATCGACTGTAAACATTCTTGTTCGTCGTCGTCTTTGTCGCCGAGATTTCTTACAAAATGTTTTCGTATTATTTCTTATACACAGTTAGTTATTTACTAATCAATATAATAATGCAATGAAATGGAATTGGAAAATAAGATTGGATAAAAAATTAAGAAAGAATACGAAAAATTGGGTTACTGTTAAATGATCTTAATATTCGGATACTGTAACAATCAAATGCAGTTTAAATTCTTTCGTATAGTGACACCATTCCACCGGAGGAGTGCATACAATTTGCTCGACAAACTTGCAGATGAAAATGTTAGAAAATTACATGAGACACACAGCGTGTTGTATTTGACCAGTCAAAAGAGCTTCTATAGGATGGGAGTATACAATTTTTAAAATCTATTCGGCGAAATGCAGTGCCAGGCGTGAGAAATTTACGATCTTTACCGATACCTGATGTAAGTAAGTGGTAATCGCTGCTTTATTTTTATCTAAAAGCAAATTAAATGTGCCATTTTGCAGCGTGTGGAAAAAATACATTAAATTAATTTTAACAAGGAGGTCCCACTTAACATTTGTAGAATTAAGCTCTGCCTGAAAAGTTTACGGTGTATACAACAAACACTGTGGTTATCGATGTTCACAGCGCAGATGATATAAAAAAATGAAGCATCCCTGTTGTAATAGGGCAAATAACTCTATGTTGGTAACTCTAATTCTAAATCTGCATTATTCTACACACTTTCAATATTTTTACAATACAACATCCACGTTCACTGGCTATACTTTAGTGTGATGTATCCGGTGCATTAATTATAGGTGCATTAATTATTAGGTGCATTAATTAGAACTAAATAATAAGGAAACTCCCATTAAAATTACTTTTTTCCTACCATGAGACTTGTGGTAAATGGGACTTGAAATGGGGCTTTCTTTTAGTTCTTCTACGAAATCTTTTACAGCATGTAGTGTATCGCTCTTTCGAATTGAAAATTCCTAAAATTGTATTTAAGGTTACATTATTCGTAAGTATAGGGTGTCCCAACAATTGTAAAGTATTCAAACCAACAACGTTTAATTATTGTAAAAACAGATTAGGCATTGGGACATCATCAAATTAATGCTGATTTTTCAAAGAAAATCATTTTTTTCAGATGAGGCACATTTACTAACACCGGTGGACTTTTTTCTTTGGGGCTATGTTTAGGTGGTATATGCGAAGGTGCATGCGAATAAACCTAAAAAAGTTGAACATCTTAAAGAGGAAATACGGCTCGTTGTTGGTCAAATACAGCCACATTTATTCGAAAACGTTATTGAAATTTTCAACAAAAGAACAACTTTGTCCCAGAGGTTTCGTGGTGGCCATTTGCCTGATGTTGTATTTCACGTTTAATCGGAACTATTTTTCTTAATGTTGTAATAAAAATATTTGCTTAATACAAAAATAAATATGTTTTTCTTTAAAATTAAATCCGGCGCTCTTGCTGGGACACCCTATATAAAAGAACTATGCAGTAACGGCGTATGCTCTGCAATTTGCTTATACTGCTTTTCTACTTCTTTATAAGATTTTTTTTTATTGTACTCCTTTTACACAATGGACGAGGCATTCTTACGAGTATTAGGTTTCCGAAACCAATTACTCCTTAAAATTAAACCAAAGGCCTGAAAATTGACAAAACTGAAAAATTCAAGAGAATTCGAGAAACATCGCAAATTTCAAGGAATAGAATTGGTCGCATAACGAAATATTCTGAAAAAATTTGTTTGTGGTCATTGTGACAATTAGACAGCTTTTACATTTTTTTTCATTGAAAATTAGTAGAAGTAAACATGCATGCATGCATCCAACAGCAAAATTCACGAACAATAAAACTTAAGAATTTCCATTTAAAAATTCGTCACAAATTACTCAGAAAAATATTCTGACTGTTCATTGATTTTGTAAAAAATGTGTTTTTAAAAATATGTGAACTTAAATGCTGGTAACCAAATTTGTACCTCACGGAAGGCATTCTAAACGATATGCCATATGGCCTATGTTGTTTTTTGTACTCGCTGATGACATATTTAATTTGTTAAATTTTAATATTCTCGTGTTACCAGCATTTTTGATGCATAAAAATTGAAAATTGAACAAAAACAAACTATCTTCTTCCGGTAGCGGTCGTTTTGAGTTTTAAGCCGTTTAAGGCGATTCGCCTAAAGTTATCATATTGTTCAAAACCTTTCCAATGATATACGACCGGTAAATATTCTATAATAATTATATAATTATCTACCAGCGCTATTGTTGCTTTTTCCAAGATATGGCCTCGTGATTTTGTGGGAACAAAAACGTAATTGCTTCCAGCGCCACACTGGTAGTTCTGAGGGATAAGGTACTTCATTTACAGCATTCTAAAGACATTTTCAACGATATACGATAAATATCAGGTTCAAAACGGTAAATTTATCAACTAAAGTTATATCGTCAAATTTGTAATCTGATCCAAGATCCGTTTACCCCAAAAAAGTGAAAATTTTAAACTCTTCGAATTAGAAATAACAGAAGATGGTATGAAGATCCCAAAAATGGAAAAAAAAATTTCTCTGTCCGGCTGGATGTCTGTACGTATGATTTCCCAAGAACGGCTTGTGCGATTTGAATTTAAAGCTCTTCCAAACTCTAACTCATATAGAAGTCGAGTATCTGCTCTATACGAAATCACCCAAAAATAGACCAAATACCACGATATGGCTTTTCATTATTCCAATAAACTCGTGAAGGATATCAATTAAATTCGGTCTGTAAGGTCAAGTTACTGAAATCCTAATAAAAATGTTTAAAATGCCCCTGGTCGAAAACCACTTTTCCCGAAGTTTTGAAGGTCCGGATCCCAAAAATGAAAAAAAAAATTGGAACCGTCCGTCCAGATTGTTGGATGCCTGTACCGATGATATCCCAAGAACGAATTAAATTGTTTTTATCAAGCCAAACTTCTTCAATTTTTAATTCGGTGAGTTGAAAAGCGTTTAGAATCACAATCTCAATGAGTCGGCTAGTAAATCACCTACAAAAACCACCCAATACGAAATACCACGCGCTATTACTTTACTTAATTCTCATATTTATTTGTGTAGTTAATCGTTTGAATAGTCTTGGGTCAGACAACAATTTTGACAATACCACTTCAGTTCATAAATCCACCGGTTGGCGCTGGTAGCTGATTTATAGTGTATTATACGGGTGTGTAACAAAATCCCGGTTTTCAAAATCCTAGGAATCAAAATCTCCGTCGTTTTTTATATGTGCTAAACTTCTCAATATTGTTAAAAATTTAGAAAGTTCAATGGTTGCCATTTCCGGAACACAAATTTTCACCAAATTTCACAAGGATCTGCCAATTGATGGAAAAAGTTTAATTGTGAAGTTTTATTCCGAATAGGATTGACTGGTCCCTTCCAATTTATGATAAAAGCTTAGGTATGAAGCTTCAGCACGATCCATAAATCCGTCAAGGATAGTAGGTTGGACAGAGGTCGAATTTTCATAAAAACAAGTTTTATATATCAAAAATCGCCAATTCTGCTAAAATTTTGAAAATTAATTTAGAATCTTTCAATTTTAATCGCTTGTTTTGTAAATTATATGCTTTTCAAATTAATTATATAAAACGAAAAAGCTTCTTTATAAGCTGCCACTTCCGGCGGACTGATCTCGGCAAAAAATCGGTGGTATCTCCCAATTTATGAAAAAACTTAAGTATCATATAAAGTTGCAGTCCGATCTGTCAATCTGTCTCGACTGTAAAAAGGATACAACATTTAGTCTGCACGACACCACAAACGCACACAAAGACACATATCACACACACACACACACACACACACAGCGTTAATTTAAAAACTACGTTTTTTGACTGCATGGTTTATATGCTAGAAGACGTCGATAAATAGCCTTCTATCCATACAACTTCTATCCATACAAATTCAACAAATTGCAGCGGTAGGTATACATCACGCTCTAGAAATGTTTAGAGATGGATGTGGGAGATTGGAGCTGGAAAATTCCAAGTTTACAGAAATTCATAATAATCGGGTGATAGAATGATTCAATAAATTATTTCTACCACTGTTCCCCATGATATGGTAATAAGATTTTGCTGTCGTGTTATCCAATTATTCAGAAGCCTGAAACCACTACCCATTTGGTCCAGACATTTTTGAGATCGGAGCTGCAAAATTTCAAATTTACAGAAATTCATAATGATCGGTGATAGAATGATTCAATAAATTATTTCTACCAGTGTTCTCCATGATATGGTAATGAAATTTTGCTGTCGTGTTATCCAATGATTCAGAAGCCTGAAACCACTACCCATTTGGTCCAGACATTTCTGAGGCCGGAGGTGGAAAATTCCAAATTTACAGAAATTCATAATAATCGGTGGTAGAATGATTCAATAAATTATTTCTACCAGTGTTCTCCATGATATGGTAACGAAATGTTGCCCATTTGTTCGGGATGAGATAAAGTTTTATGTTTAAAACATATTTTTTTGTTGATAAATATTTTGTCTGGCTGAAAAGAAATTTCGGGATGAAATTCACATTTTGATAATTTTTTTAATTTTTTTCGGGCTGTCATTTGAAATTATCATGGAAACACATGTGGTGTGTTAAAAAACATGTGGTGTGTTAAAAAAAAAGTATTTTCATAAGGAATTCCGAGTTTCTTCAGGTAAATAAACAAAGGGAAAGTTATGGTTACAACGAACTGGCACAGTGGTTAAAGCTTTGGCGTTTGGGTCGGTAGGTACTGAGTTCGAATCCCGAAAGGGCGGGAAACAAAAGTGAATCCTCATCATCAGACTAGGATCTGTGATGAAAAGGAACACAACCATGTCCCCCTGTTGAAATGCAGAACTAATGAGGCGACCTATCTTCCATGTCAGTACTATAGACTGGATGTGCGTAAAACTAAAGACGGGAAAAGCAAACCGCGAAAAAGCTGGGAGAGCCTCGACCCTACAACATATTGAAAATATAATAAAAACAATGCAAATTGAAATAATTTTATAATTCAACTATTTAATTTTCAAAAAAATTTTGAATTCTTTTTCTAATAAATAACTAACCAGTGCTTTTGACGATTTATATCAATTGGTGGGTGGTTAGTTTAACATTTAATGTTAAAACTCGAATTTACTAAAGATCAGAAATATCTGAAAAAATAACTCGTTCGACAGAGAGTGGTCATTGAACGTAATATAAAATTCGTTATATTTTGGAATTCTTTAATTCGGTTCATGCCAGAGTTGTGCGGTTATGCGTGTTTCCGAATGGTCTACATGCGTATGCAATAATAAAGCCCTTGACTTTTGACAACAAATTTGCATATAGTTTTGTGTTTTTATATTTAAATAATCATCCAGTAATATCAAACATCAACTGACTAATTTCGACACATTGCACATCTGGAAACGAGCGAATAATCTATTGTTATGAAGATATTTTATATTTTTCATTACTAAGCTGCTAAGAACTCGATTTTACGCGAACACAGAATACAAAATAAAAAATGTATATCAAATCACGAGATAGTTTAAATATGGATGAAAATTCAAACCAAACTTTATTCGATATGACATTAAAATTTGACGTTAAAGAACTGCCCGTCGAATTAATACTACATCTCAGAATTAATTAGACGGGCAAAATAATATAAAATTTTATTTATTTCGATAGGCACCCCCAAAATTGTTAACACAGACGAAGCACTGACAGTAAAGGCTTGCTCCTAATTAATTTAAATAACATTTCTTCTTATTTGGTTACACACTATCCTAAATTGTATTAATTCTCTTAAACGGCCCCCAGATATGAAATGGGTGCCTATTTAAGCACACAATTTTACTTGGCCAAATATTTCCGCTGTTATAGAAGAGACTTGGAGCAAATAATTACGAAGAGGTTGGAAATTTTTTAAAACATGATTCTTAAGAACAATCATCAATGAAGAACAGATCAATGGGTGGAAGCAACAGGTAAAAAGTGAAACAATAATTTAAAATTTCAAAGAAATACT
The DNA here is from genome assembly GCA_932526605.1 of Nephrotoma flavescens. Classification (NCBI taxonomy): domain Eukaryota; kingdom Metazoa; phylum Arthropoda; class Insecta; order Diptera; family Tipulidae; genus Nephrotoma; species Nephrotoma flavescens. Next base: position 225,169,173 of record OW052222.1, on the reverse strand, counting down.
TCCAGGTCCATTATACAAAAAAGGAAGAGAAAGATTTTATGAAAAATTTACTACAATATTCAAGTTCCGAAGGAAACGAAGGACTTGCTACACTTTGACTAATGTTAGTGTAATCTTCAAGGGGATCAAGGATTTCTATAATTACAGCAATGCGCAAAACAGAAATTTCCAATAATACGCCACAGGCATTAGAGTTGGGAATTTATGTTCTCGAAATCGAATATTTGTTACGAAATGATCGGATTATTAATGAACGCTTGAAAGTTGATATAAAAGTATATAATCGATCTGGAAGCTGGAACATGAGGTGCAAATTGACAACATTTTGCTACATTTTGCTACCGAAATAATTCTTACTTCGAGGCAAATAACTCACGCAACTCTTATTTCTCATGCGTACACGTATAAAACGGTTTCATGATCTTACTGTATTCATCTGGGAATTTAAATGCATCAACCGGATTGCTTCTATATAGCGGAATTTCAATTCAAATAGTCATGTTGATCAAATACTTCGAAAGAGGATTAAAAATTGCCCCGCATGGAAAGTGAACAGGATTTCACCGGCGTTACTGAATTAGAAAGAAATATTTTTTATTGTCAGTGTCGTGTTAATTGTACAAACATTGTCTACCATACCGGACGACACTGCGATTCCAGCCAATCGAAATGAATATGAATTAGCATTTGAAGTGAGATTTCGATTTTAACCCGGCGGTTTTTTTTAACCCGGCAGAGGTCGGACTAAAGAACTTTAAAATTTTGAAGTAACTCAATGAATTTACTTCTAGCAAAACTTTCGTTTGTTAAATTTTATTAATTTGTACTGTTGGTATTCCAGAGAAGTAAACCACAATTTAAATCATAAAAACGTCATCCTTCCATGTTTAATAAACCATTAGATTTAGCGCAGTCGTAAAATTATCAACTTATGATCAAAACTATTCTATGTGACGGCAAAGGATTATGCAAATTACCCTTATATACTTCCTGTATATAAACGTCTCGATTGAATCGCGTATTAAACGATAAACAAACGAGTTAATTATAAAAACATATTTCTAATAAAATTCAATCAAAATTCAAAACTAATCTAGAAATATAAAAACAAGTTGCTTGCTTATATACGAGATACCTGAGATGTGGTTTCACTTTCAAATTAAATTGATTTTAAACAGACATCACACATCAAATTTATTTTAGCAGATATTTAACATTTTTTAAATGCCCCAAAAAACATTTTTTTAAATTCTTGTTTATTTTGTATAAATTAGCAGTCGCCGAGATAACAAACTAATTTTGACCTAGAACTTTACACAAGACACAATAGAAAATTGTTTATTGACTAGATATAGGAAATAATTTTCAATGATGTAATGAAAAATCACTTACAGTTAATCGTATAAATTTATAAAGGCCGTACACACCAAATTAAATTAAGATATAGTCACAATATAAATATTCTAATCACGTTTATATTTAATTAGTTTTCACTATATTTAGACACACAAATCACTGTTATAAATAATACGTAAAGTACATAGTTTTTAAAAACCAAATTCGCTAAATTACGTTAAATAAAATCGAATTGAAAACCGCGACGCGCACCAAAATAGTTTTCACTCATGAAAATCTAAATATTGACTGAAATAAAAATTTTATCGTCTTAAAGATTTTAATAAAAATAAAAAATATTAATCGTTACAACTACTGTACCGTCGAGTCGGCTCTACAAGTTTGCATTTTATTGTCGTTTATACAATGTACGCTATAGTTTTACGGTATAAGAGAGCAAACAACTCTCTGTTATTATTTTGCTTTGGGTTAGCTTTTTTTTATATAAATAACAACAAAACTTTTCAAGCATGTAAGTGAATTGTCGTTAAGAATTCAATTGAGATTTAATAGTCAGTGTTTTGTGTATATATACATTTTCCATAAATAAAATATTATGCATAATTAATTATTTGAGTACGTAAGTTATGTCAGGCGTTTTAAACAAGTTGAAAATGATTGTGAAGCTTTTTCAGATCTAATCGCACCTTTTGCGTATAATCAAATAAAACAAATAATACAAATTAGCTTTGAATACGGTTTCCAGTGTATTTAAAGAAATGAGTAACCTCGGTGGGTCAGTCTTCCCATCAATTAGTTAGTTTTGTTCACCCTCCCTTAAGATCAAAACAAATTTTGATTAACATCACAATTTTCCCTAAAGTCCTAACCCCAATCAGTACTAAATCTGTCCTAAAAAGAAACAATCACAAAAAACGAGTAGATGTGTTTGTAGAATGTCTCGATATAACGTAATGAAATTTAGGACGGGCTAATTTGTATTAATCTTGTTTAAATCACGTGGACGGTACTCCTAAATTTCCTGGGAAAATACTATAATCCGCCTCTCTAATTGGCGATTATACAGGCTTATAGGTCTTTTATACGAAAAACACGTTTATTCTTTCCAAGTTGGGAATTCAGGGTGTTTTGGGCTCCCAAATTTGTATTGATCTTGTATAATTCACGTGGACGGTGATCCTAAATTTGGGGTGTCTAGGGCTCCCAAATTTGTATTGATCTTGTATAAATCACGTGGACGGTACTCCTAAAATTCCCGGGAAAATACTATAATTCGCCTCTCTAATTGGCGATTATACAGACTTCTAGGTTCTTTATAGGAAAAACACGTTTATTTTTTCCAAGTGGCGAATTCAGGGTGTTTAGGGCTCCCAAATTTGTATTGTTCTTATATAAATCACGAGCAAGGTTCTCTTAAATTTCCTGAGGAAATACTATAATTCGCCTCTTTAATTGTCGATTATACAGAATTCTAGGTCCTTCATACAAACACGTTTTTCTTTGGCCAAGTTGAGAATTCAGGGTGTTTAGGGCACCCAAATTTGTATTGATCTTGTCTAAATCACGAGCAAGGTTCTCCTAAAATTCCCAGGAAAATACTATAATCCGCCTCTCTAATTGGCGATTATACAGACTTATAGGTCCTTTATACGAAAAACACGTTTATTTTTGCCAAGTTGGGTATTCAGGGTGTTTACGGCTCCCAAATATGTATTGATCTTGTATAAATCACGTACTCCTAATATTCCTAGGAAAATACTACAATTCGCCTCTCTAATTAGCGATTATATACAGACTTCTAGGTCCCTTCTACGAAAAACACATTTATTCTTTCCAAGTTGGGAATTCAGGGTGTTTTGGGCTCCCAAATTTGTATTGTTCTTATATAAATCACGAGTAAGGTTGTCTTAAATTTCCCAGGAAAATACTATAATCCGCCTCTTTAATTGTCGATTATACAGAATTCTAGGTCCTTTATACGAAAAACACGTTTTTCTTTGGCCAAGTTGGGAATTTAGGGTGTTTAGTGCTCACAAATTTGTATTGATCTTGTATAAATCACAAGTAGGGTTCTCCTAAATTTCCCGGGAAAATACTATAATCCGCCTCTTTAATTGGCGAATATACAGACTTCTAGGCTCTTTATACGAAAAACACGTTTATTTTTTTCAAGTGGCGAATTCAAGGTGTTTAGGGCACCCAAATTTGTATTGATCTTGTATAAATCACGTGGACGATACTCCTAAAATTCCCGGGACAATACTATAATTATTCTCTATATTTGACGATTATATAGACTTATAGGTCCTTTCTACGAAAAACACATTTATTTTTTCTAAGTTGGGAATTCAGGGTGTTTTGGGCTCCCAAATTTATAATGATCTTGTATAAATCACGTGGACGGTACTCCTAAATTTCCTGGGAAAATACTATAATCCGCCTCTCTTCTAGGTCCTTTATACGAAAAACACGTTTTTTTTGGCCAAGTTGGTGTTCAGGGTGTTTAGGGTACCCAAATTTGTATTGATCTTTTATAAATGGACGGTACTCTCCAATTTCCCGGGAAAACAGTATAATCCGCCTCTCTAATTGGCGATTATGGAGACTTCTATGTCCTTTATACGAAAAACATGTTTTTTCCAAGTTGGGAATCCAGTGTGGTTAGGGCAGCCAAATTTGAATTGATTTTCTGTAAATAACATGAAATACAAATTTGGCTGTTTTGTAAACATGTTTTTCTATTATAAAGGGCCTAGAAGTATCTCTGTATAATCGCCAGTTAGAGACGCGGTTTATTGTATTTTCACAATTTGCTGTCGTTAGCACCCTAAACCCAAAATTTGATGAAAATAATCGAGGTTTTCTGTAAAATAAGACATCGTAGCATGTCAGATAATTCGTCACGTAGCATGCTGATGTAAAAGAATTTCTTGAAAAATTCAAAAAAAAATTCGTTAGAATTATGCACTTTAAGGCAAATTAGGCTGTCCTAAACACTTTTAGCCCCAAATTTGATTAGAAAAAAACTTTTTTTCTATTATTGTAGATGAAGTGGCATCTCAGAATATACGTCGATGGTTTATAGGAGTTTTCGGAAAAATTCAGGAAATTCTTCGTTAGAATTAAAACATTCCAATTTTGTCTTACCACATCCAGTGGTTTAGGATACATTTCACTATTTTAAGCAGAATAGTGAATCTGTCCTAAAAGAATATAATTTTTTTTTGTTCTTTTTTCAGGACAATTTGGCACAAAAGTCACGACAATATGAAATAAATATGCTTACAGCCGGAACTATAACAAGACCAGCTGAAACCTCTGCGGTATCAGTCGAAACCATATGAAGCCAGCCGAAACCGTGCCAGGTTGCTATATACAGCCAGCCGGAACCAAACCAACTATGGCACAAGTAGCACGATGTATAGTACATCATTGAGCACTACCTGATTTTTCAGGCAGAACGAATAATTAGCTATCTGGAACCATTTACCACCAACCAGAACCAATTTTCAGCCGGAACCACATAGAGCCAGCTGGAACTATGCCAGCCGAAACCAACGCAACTATGGAACAAACAGGATAATGTTTTGTGCATTATTGTGCACTACCAGATTTTTTAGCCTTAACCATAGAGAACTATTTGGAGTTTGCACAATGAAACAACAATGAAATGTTTGTGAAACATTTAAACTTTTAGTCGGAACCATTACAAGGTCAGCCGGATCCATATAAAGCCAGCAGGAACACAAGAAGCACTATGCATTATGCATCATTGTACACTATCTGATTTATCAGTTGGGGCCAATATAAGTCCAAGCTCAAACAACTAAAGCCAGCCGGAACCACAGATAAGTCGGCTAGTTGCTGATCTTTATTGTATAGCCGAAATTTTTGAAAGTAAACAGCAACCAAAAACGGATTTCGCTCATTCTTCCGGCTTAAACCATATTGGTTCCGGTTGGAAAATGAGGTATAGTGCGTAATAAGTTGAGCTGTTTGTGCAATAGTTGGTTTGGTTGTGGCTGGTTTTCTATGGTTCCGGCTGATTCTGTAGTGGTTCCGGCTGACCTTGTTATGTTTCCGGCTGAAACGTTATAAGCGGCACAACCATTTAAGCGCATTGTACTCAAACTGCAAACTCCTAATGGTTTTATAAAATTCGAGTTCCGGCTGCTAAATCAGGAGTGTACAAGGATATAGGTTGTTTTACTGGTGATCATATAATGCCTAATGATGATCGCTGCTTCTTGTGCCATTTTTTTAAATCATAAGCTTAATAATCAATCGTTTATAGTTACGGATGCTTGGGCCAAAGCGGATCAGAAAAGCCCTTACATTTACAAAAATTTTCATTTGAAATCTGCACCTGTAGTTACTTTAACTGTTTAAAATTCGAGCCTTTTGATAATGGTTAATTGGCTTAAAAAGTTTTCAAAAAAATGGGCTAAGAACTGTTTCGACTGGAAACAAGTCCACTAGCGATATTGGAGTGGCAACGGATTGCTCGCCTCAGTATCCGCAACCTTCCGCCGAAGGTTATTTCCTATGATTCGTAATTTCCATGTTTGGAGCTGGTGGTACTATGTATTTGTCAGGATCAGGGTTGGTTATTGGATGCCGGTGATATTGGGTATAGGGTTGGCGGTTGACTTCAGCCACCAATATTTAGCTCTGATTTGGATATTCTTTTGGGTGTCTATAATTATATTAGAAAATTTGAATCTGTATTAGACACTCAGCTGCGTTTTCGAATATCTGTTCGCTAAATCCTTTCTCATTGGCTCTTATCTCCAGGTGGTATATCTTTGGATATCCGGGGGCATATTATGAAATTTTTCCGTCTCGGATTTTTCCGTTAACGGAATCCGTATTATGTAACCTAAAAAGCAAAATCGAATCAGATTTTTCCGAGCACACTAGAAAAAATCCGACTGATATTTAGTTGACTTATTTTGTATTCGCTTGAACTTATTTTGACGTTTCATCAAGTGAAATATAAATTTTAATAATATTAATAAAATAAATAAATTAATAATATTTTAGTAATTCTAAATTATTAAAATGCAGAAATGTAAATTGTAATATTTTTAATAAATTTTTTTTAATAAATAAAAATATATTTTGTTCAAGAATTTTTTCGGCTTTTCGGACAAAATATTATTTTCATGGACACCCATACAATGTTTACGACTATTTTAGTCGAAGAAAACAAAGAGGCCATTTACTATCAATATTTCTACCACAAAAATAGAAAAAATGCACTCCCCTCCCCCAAACCTTTAACCCCAGGGCACTTGTGTACATAAAGATACACAAACCTTTACAAAAATGAGAACTCCGTTAGGTAGCTTCTTGGCAGCTTGGTTTCGTACTGATAAAAAGTTGGTCTTTGTACCGATAATACAAAACAAGAACACATTGATTTAGCGGATTATAATCACTAAATCAGAAACCACAGAAAGCCGAAAAAATTCTTGAACCAATTAAATTCACGGACGATTATAAAATTCTTCTTAAAAAAAAATTTTGTTTATTACCAATTCGATAAAACAAGTTTCATAATAGGGTAAATCCGTGTCGAATCGAATATTTCCGTTAATAGAAAAATCCGAGACGGATAAATTTCATAATAGACCCCCTGCTTAACGGATCTTAGTTATTTTGATTGTACCGTGCCATAGTTAGTTTGATTGTACAGAGTATAGTAACGGCGGGCTTTATATGGTGCCGGCTGATATTCTAGTGATTTAAGATGACCATTTTATGGTCAATTTTGACTGAGAGGTTATATGTCTCACAACCATTTAAGTGCATTGCGTTCACTGGTGGTTCCAACTGATTAAACTCTCAGGCTTGTTTTAAAAGTACGGCTGACTTAATATTGGTTCCGGCTGAAAAATTAGATAGTGCCCAATGATAAAGTTTCATTCAGATCAATAAACTGAAAATGAGTTTTTTTCTTCAAAAAACATCATTTTCGCTAAACTAGTTGAAAATTTGATCTGGACTGGAGAACAAAACCTTTTATGCAATAGGTTTAAGTATATGGAGTTTCATCCCGATGAGCCAACTCGTCTGGACTGTACAGATGGTGAATTTTTGTTAAAAACAGTATTTTTGTCACAAAATCATCGAGGACATACGGTTATAGATCCGATCGTAATCAGATGACAAAAAATCTTTTTTGCATCCTTGCCCCAAACGCCAACGCTTTAACCACTGTGCCATTTTTATTTTACCATTTCCGTCTAAATTTTTTAAACTTGTTAGGGGCTTCGTATGGGGTTATAGTCCCGCGCGAACAAGCTTATTTATGACGATTGGGTTTCATTTAAAGAAAAAAAATTATGCACCAGGCTTACCTACCCCGTCACTAATTATATCATCAAAACATTACCACATTTATCCAAAATAGCCCAAGTTTAAAAGGAAATGAAGCGGTAACACATTGAAATTCTAGACCTCAGTGTTGACAGATAGAAAAGATAGTTGAGGTGAAATGAAATCTGAATTGAACAAGAAGGTGGAATGAGCAGTGCTGAAGTGTCACAAAAATAATACAAAAACACATCTTACCTTCAAAGAAACGATCCAACTCAATTTTCTTTAAGACGGGACCGGTAATATCGATCAGAGATGGCACCAACTGTAAAATCATATGCCGAGAATACAATTATCATGCCTGACTAGCTACAGATAGCTAAAAAATAAAGTAAATGGCCGGAAACGATAGCAGAAACAGTAAATAGAAGCAGGCAGTTATCGGAAAAATTTAAATCTTACCACCAAGAAATGATACTTGGTTCAGTCCTACCAACAGAAAATCAGTAACTAATATACGAAAGAATTCTCCAAGGACAGCTTCATTGAAAATAATACGAACAAAGTAATGCGGGGAGAGTATATCGAGAAGTTTGGAAGGCTATCAAGAAGCCTTAGAACAACAAAGCGGCCGACACATCTATCTAACCTAAATAGTAGCAAAAATATGGAACACAAATAGAATTCCGCAGAAATAGAAAGAGGGCTTAACCATAACAAAACCGATGCAAAGCCTTACCTTAAAGAATGTAAGAATTGGCGCAGTTTTCAAACCAGAACGAAATTGTATTAATCACGTCAACTCAATTCACATAATCATCGGGCGTAGACGAGAGGCAAATGCTTGCATTAAAACTTAAAATTCAAAAACTGCGAGAAGACGATCAGAGAAAAGAAGGAACAAATTGGCTTGTAGAGTGAAGGAAGCATTCTTGTTCTCTAAGCCCAGCCCATGATTCTTTTTTTTTTTTTTTTTATTAAGAACTTTATTGATATGGCTACTACATCTTAAACATTATTAATTCATTAGTAAGGTTGACATTAGTACTTATGAGATAAGCATAAACTATAATTTTCATACGGTTAGCTCATGTGGTTTGATTCGTGTGAGCCGCCTTACTTCGTTTGTACTGTCCAGTAGTTAGTTATACGGCCTCAAGATTGGTGTGGGTAAGAAGTTTCTTTTCATGTTTTATGGCACATTCGCGGATAACGCCATCTATCAATTGTATTTCTAAATCATTGTGGATTTCCTTGTTAGTCACAAATCGCTAGGCGTTATTTTGGCTTAGTTGTATAATGTCTCTATTGGATTTATGTGTACAACATATGATATTGGTTGATATTGGTTTGAAGATAGTCTGGTATACCAGTCTTTTGCAATACAGGCTCATTTTGGAATGATGTCCAATTAACCAATACATTTGACGTTGTTTCAATCGTATTTTTCAGCTTTTTGTCTCACGTGATGTTTCCAGTTGATCCTTGAATCTAAATGCAGACCAAAGTATTTTGCCAATTCAGCCTGCGGCACTTGCACCCCTTTGAGGTATATATGAAGAGTGTTATTTTTATGTCGGAGCGTAAATGTTACATAGGTTGATTTAAGCTCATTCAGTGCGGTTTTCCAGTCAATTGTCCGTTTAGTAACGTTGTCCATTGCTCGTTGAAGATTTTCCACTGCTTTTGGTTGAGATTTGTCTACTGACATAATTACAGTGTCGTCAGCAAACGTGCCGATGAATGTATTATTTAGACGCTTTAGTAACCGTTTCTCGAACAGCTTTGATAAGGTCGGAAGCAGTGAGGTTGGTCTGTATGATGTTACTTCTTCATCTGGTTTACCTGGTTTCTTTAGCATAATGATTTGGGCCATTTTGAAGCATTTGGGTCAATCTCATACAGTCATTAAATAAGTATGTGATCAAGATGATTGCTTTAAGTGGAATTTTTTTGAATAGACCGGGGATATTTCATCAATTCCTGGTGCTTTTTTATGATTAAGATTTTTGTCGATTTCTTCAGCAATTTCCATTAGCGTGACCCTTTTAAAGTCCTGATTTGGTTGATAAACAGGTGTTACATCAATGTTGAATTGAATGTCATGAAATTGGAACACTGCTGCTAGGTATTGAGCAAAGAGTTCCGCTTTTTCTTTGTCTTATTGGACCCAACTGCCTTGAGCATTTCTTAAAGGTGGTACTCGAACTACAAGTCGTTTAAATCTTCTGGTTGCTTTCCATAACGAGTAGTCCTTATCCATTTCTGGACCTAGCCGCTTAAGTAGTTATCGAGGCAATTCTGTTTGAAATTTTTGACTAGCCGATTGACTTTGTTACTTATACGATTAAAAGTTGTCAGCGGGATTTCTGGTGAGATGCCATATTCTCCTCGCTCTTCTTCTTGCCTTGATTTGTTCCCTGATTTCAGCCGGGTATTTGACTTCAATCTCCGCTTTGTCCTTTAATTCAGGAGTAGCTAGTCTGGCAGCCATTCGAGTGTATTCAATGAAATTGTTTGTTTGTTGTTCCAATTCTTCATTGCTTTTAATACTAACTTTTAATTCAACTAGCTCTTCCAATTTTTCTCTGAAGATGTCCCAATCCGTGAATCTATTAATAAGGTTCTGCTTTTTCTGTTTCTTTATTACTATAGCGCTTACTGACAACTGTACAGGAATGTGGTCAGATATGTTAGGTCGTTAATTCCTTCGACTCTAGTGTTACTTAACGGAATACCTTTTATGATGAAGAAATCCAGTAGATAATACTAAGTTGGCCCCCTGGGGACAGATATTCGCATTTGTTTTCATGAATGGCATTGAACAAGGTGTTTCCTTTCCCAGGAGAAATAAGCCTTGAACCCCAAGCTGTATGTTTTATATTGTAGTCCTCTCCAATAATAAATCTTGGACCGAGCTTATTGAAGACGTTATTAAATTGTAACTTCGTTGGTGTATGCCGTAGAGGACAGTACGCTGCTGCGATATTTAGATCTGCGCCATTATATTGGATTGAGATAACAGTTGCTTGCAAATATTTTTCACGAATATCCTCTTGTTGATTATGTTTGATATTATTTTTAATTAGTACAGCTGAACCACCTCCGGCTCTTAATGGGTTGTCCAGTAGAAATTAAAACCCAGTATTCTGATAAAGCTTTTGTTTGATAAGTGCGTCTCTGAAAGCAGCGCAATATCATTGTTGTTTGAATGGAGAAATATTTCCAGTTCTTGAGCTCGTTGGTTGAGCCTATTAGCGTTCCAAGCTACAATGCGTATGGAACGAGTTAATCATTTGTAAGTATATTGACTTTTTCGCTTGGTGGATAGATATTGATTTCCAGTTTTGCCACCCTCTCTGCTAAATGATCAAGTGACTGTTGAATTTGGCTAAGCATTTTAATAATTTCAATGTTATTAGACACGTTGGTGATTTGCGTATAGGATAATCCAATTGTGGATGGTGTGATTGTTGTTTGTGGTTTAGCAACTTTGGTTTGTAATCGCTGCACTGCGCTTATTATTCTGTTGACTTTTAATTTTGTTTTGATATATACACGGCATCCTTTATAATTTATCTGGCGTTATCTGGCGTTTTCTTGCATTTTGTCGTGTGGTAATTTTCAGCGCATTTAACGCATTTGGTTTGACAATAGCAAAAGCTCTTGGTATATGTCCAAGTTGTTGACAATTTGTACATTGTGGAATTCCCCTTGTCTTATTAGGTGGCTTAATTTTAACTATACAGTACGCAATGATATTGTATACTTCTTTATTGTTGTGTTTTTGTTTTAAGTCGATGTAAAACAATGGAAAGTGTTTCCTAACTTTTACACCATCAATTGTGACCATTTTGTATATGTTGGTAATACCTTCGACTTCATGTCCCATTTTTACTAAGTCTGCTTTAATTTCATCGTGACTAATAGAAGAAGGTAAGCCTCTGGTAACCACTCTATAGGCCTTTTCACTCTTCAGCTGGTAGGTGTGATATTGGATATTTCCTAGTTGGTTGCTAGATTAATTTTTTAATTCTTCCAGTAATTTTTTGACATTTCTGTAGTCATTTTCATTTTGAAAGGTAATTCTAATGTCACTACTTGAGAGCGCCTTAAAATTAGTTGTTAATTGATTCGCTAGTGCTTTTTATTATTTTTTGTCGGAAAAGTTCGAAATTGTTGATATTGCTCGCATTAATGGGTGGAGGCAGTGGTAGTTTTGGGTTTTTCTGTTCAGTGTTACTGCTCACACTTTGTGTATTATTTTTTGGGGGAGTTTTCGTTTTTGTGCGCCTACGTTTCTTAGGATTTCTGTTTTTAGTACTGGAAACTTCTTCTTCCAGTTCTTCCTCATCCGTGAAATAATCCTCTATACTCAGAGCATTAAATCTATTATTCTGTTGCGAAACTGGAAATATCCGCAGCAACCAGTTGGAATTATTTGAATGATGTTGACTGGTTGATGGCTGAATATGGTTGACAGGCAGGTTGTTAGCTCGTGTTGAATCCTCAGCTTTTCTATTTTTAACCTATTTTAGTGTAGAGTTTTCTCTCTAAAGTTCAGCAACTTCATTGCTCAGCTGCGCGATTAGTTTATCCATTTTCTGAAACTTGGTTAACAGATCCTTGCTGTTTATAATATTTGTTGATGCACTCGGCATTTGTAATGAAGTTCCTTTTTCAGTGGAGGCTGCGTGTTTTGCAGTTACTGTGGACGCAGTCGCTGTTGGCACAGTTTTCTTTAATTGTAGTGTACGTCTACTTACATTTGAAGGTGGTGATCTCAACATTTTCATGATCTTAGGAAAGTTGTTCCCTTTATTTGCAAAGGGTTGGTTCTCCCCAGAATCTATAGTACGAGCATCCAAGGAAAATATGGAGCTGCCCGGTTGATTTGATGCTTCTATAGACGCATCCGGTTCGTTTCCTAATATTATTAGGCTATTATTTTCATGATTTTTTTTCATCATAAATTTTTATTTTATTCCCACGAGTAGCACGAGAAATTAACGGTCGCCTATGACAGAGCTCTGCGTTATCATAGGAAGGCTATGGGCTTAAACCGAATGTCGCCAAATTCGAGTTCCAAGGCCAAGCATCCCCTTAGCCATGCAGCTGTAGGCGTATGTAGTACCACCTTAGCTTTGGTGTGATAGTTTTTGGTCCGCCCCGAGTATTTAATTTCCCCAGTACCTACCATATCTGACTAGCATTCCCCTATCCGCCACCTGGGGAGGCACCTGATGGGGGTACTAGCTAACCCCACACAGGAGCCCATGATTCTAGCACGTTTATTGTGAATGAGTCCTTGCAGTGGACATCTCTAGGATCTGCGGTAAATTTTATTTTGCGTAAACAAAAATTATGAAATCGTTAAAATATGTATAAAATTAATAAGTAAACCGGGCCCCATAAATATATTTAGATCGGCTGTTATAAAACTTGAAATATTCAATACTCAGTTCCAACAAAATAAAACAACACTGAAACATAGGATTGGCTGGAATATTGTTTGAAATCCGTGAAAAATACTGGGTATAGCCCAGATTTCGAGCACAATTTCTAAAGCTATGAAAATATCTCATTGTTTGCATGTACTCGAAACGAGAATTGAGTAGAGATCTAAAGGATTTGTGATTCGAATCTTTTGAAACCGTTCAAAATTCTGAGTTGCTGATTTGTGACTCTATAACCCAGAATTAGTAATAATACCAAATATGTATATAACATTGAAATATTTAATGGTAGTAGGATGCGTATGGCCTCCAGAACCAGATAGTTTTAATATATAAATCGGTTTATGATGTTACGTGTATGTGATTTATTAACCAATCTGTCTGATTTAAAGTATGTATGGTGAATGGACTTTCTACGGGGTAGTATTTAATTGCCTGCACTATTTACGTCGTTACAAATATTTGTAGTCAAGGATTTATCCGAAAGAGTCGTGTGAATATTAAAAGCAATTTATTTATTTTCGAGAGGTATTTCTACTCAACCAAAACTCAAGTGTAGTAAGATAGAAAGTAATTCATATAAATGTGGGTTGAAATATTTCTACCTTATCATTTTAGAGAACAACATTAAAAATGTATCATATTTTCAAAATATATAACGTTTATTTAGTTAAATCCTCTTGTTTTACATAGAATTCACACTCAAAGGAATTTGCTCAAATCCGTTTAATAAGGTAATGAGTCTGTACAAAAAATAATAATAAGATCTATTTAACCACGACTATTAATTTTTATTATGTAGTTTTATATAGACGATCACCTTTCCTGTTTTCAAGGATGTCACCAACAAGCCGTGTGAATTTAACGTTTATTAAACAAAGTTAATTTTATAATCCAAACTGTATGAAACACAAGCAACTCAAACTTTACTCCGGATATTGCCTTTAAACCAAGCACGTTGATTAATAGAATCATTAACTGTTAATCAAATTGAGATGCGAAAGTAAATTGATGTCGACAACGTTCAACAAATAAGCCCACATATCATATGAATTGGAATTCCGGTGTTGAGTTTGAAATAATTGGGCAATTAGACTAAAATCAGATGAATATATTATTTAGTGCAGTTGGGAAAGCAGTTATGACTCGCTTTGTACATCAAAGTTAAAGTTATCTTGGAAACGTTAATAATTATAGCAATAAAACCTCAAAGTATATCCGAGTTGAAGTAACACCGTGCAGTTACGTTACGATGAATGAAACAAATTGTTTCCATTACTCTTCCTTCTAGTAGGTACTCTAACATAAGGCGGCCATATAATATTTTCGAAAAATGGAAATGAAGATTCTATTGCAGCAACCGACATAAAATATCGATAATACAGATTCAAATGATCAAAATTGTCATATCAACGGAAAAATGGTAATAGTCCAGATTGTATCGATACAATAGTGGTCACGTTTAAAAAATAATTTTGCCAGATAGACATGCTACTGAAGCTAGTCATAAATTTCAACTGGGAAAATCTGCATTATCGACTCAATTTGTACCAGGTGGTAGTACAAAATGCTGATGATGTTTGTTAAAAATTACATGTTTTTGAAGTTAAAATTATCAATAAAAAGTGATTTCATGTAATTAGCATGTTTAAAGGTATTTATGGACTTGGTGAAGTTAGACCAATTGATAAATTGCTGGATCCAATGAATTTAAAACGTGACTCGAACAGCAAACACCTCTGCCAAAAATTAGAGCATATTTTTGTAGCTTCAATAATTATAAACGTGAGATTCAACCATTTAAGAGTTGGTCTAATGGGTGAACCCAGTTCATATTACCTTTAAAGAGAATTTTGTACCTTTAAAGAGAATTTTTTTTTGGCTGAAATTGTTGGTTAACATCAGTAGATAACGCTGATCTGACTGTACCCATTCGATGGATCATGATCCCAAGTATAGTATTTGATTAGGTATATTTGTTTGGAGTGGGTTTGAGATTGGTTAAAATGGCGAAATGTTCATTCTATCGTCGTTTGATCGATAAAATTGTCCATCGCTGGAGATATTGCAAAATAACCGGTAGCTGTCTGTCTTTGCCAATTCTAGTATAAGGTCCTAGGTAACTTTAATTATAAGTTTGAAGTGGGTTTAGTGCGGTTATAGGGGTTAATTTTCCCCGCGTTTTTCTGAGAGATAGACACCAATCTGAATATATACCAATTTGATGACCCTTGACCATAGAGATTTTGATTATAAGTTTGGGGTGGGTTTGATTAGGTTATAGAGGCGAATTTTTGATTTTCTGTATGTTTTGTCGACAAATCGTTCGTTATTCGAGATTTTGCCAGATAGACACGCTTTTATCGAAAAACACTCTAATCACATCAGACCCACCTTCAATCAATAAATAAAATCTACCTGTGGTCATAGGCAATCGAATTGATCTAGTCAAATTGGTGTCAATCTGACATAATATTGAATTGCAAACTGTTTTAACGACGATTACAAACCGTTGAATGTTTAATAATTAATACACTTCTTTATCGACGAATATTGGCTGTATGAATCTAGCCCATAATCCATAAAATATTATTCTGAATATAGTCCATAATCGCGTTTTAACTTCTGACTAGTAAAATTTATACATCTATAAACATTTTTGCATGGGTCGTGGTTGAAAATTTTTTAATTGCGAGAAACGTCTTATGGTTAAATATCGGTATATTATATAGAAATACATTCCGTAATCTTTTCAAACTCATATAGAGCTATTATTTAATTACATAACCTTATCAGACCCGCCCCAAATTTATAATCAAAATCTACCTATGGACATGGACCATCGAATTGTCATAATCAGATTGGTGTCTATCTAGCAAACATGGGGATATTCAAAATGTCACCCCTATAATCTCATCATATACCCACCCAAACCGCAATTAACAAAATTTACCTAAGGTCATGGGTCACCGAATTGGGATTGTCAAATTCAGACATGAGGAAATTTAAAATTTCACTCCTGTAACCACATCAGAGTCGCCCCAACCCTATAATCAAAGTCTATCTATGGTCATGGTTCATCCAATAAGCATAGTCAGATCGGTTGATTGCTTAATAATTATTAAACTTCATAACCGCCTTTCAACTTTTGCTTACTAATTATGCTGATTTTGTGTATATATTTTTGTAACTTTCGGCTGGCAACTTCAGGCTAACTTTCTCAAGGTTTTTTTACTCTATTACCTAGAGGTACTATCATGACACAATTATTTTTCAAGACTCGGAGTAAAACTATGGTATTTTGATGATAACTGGAACAAAGGCTGAAACAAAGAAACCATATTAAATATTTGCCCATCGGCCATCCCCGAATTTATTTTTTATGTGATATATTTTCGGGTGGTGAAGCAAGTAAAGTAATTTCAGCAATATGTAAAGTTTTTCTGAATTTTTTCTATGAGGTGGAGTTGAGATACAGTTCCTCAAACTCAGCAACTGTTCGGCCGGACTATCAGCTTATGTTTTGTGGTAGAGGAAGTTTAAAGGTATTATCTGAGATTTTCACAGAACGTTTCTGTGGGGTGGAATTGAGGTAGGGTATGAACGTGGTAAATTATGCAATACAATCTTCGCGGTTGTCAATTCGTAATATAATACGTAGTTTATACGTAATGAATTTTTGCGTATCTCACCGGACAGATACGTATAGAATGGAGATTAATTCTACAATATTTTGGAACCTAAAAGACGCTAAGGTAACTGCAGCAGGGAAACTTTCGAATTTCAAAATGAAACTTTTCATACAGATTAAGCTTAATTTGTGCTGATCACGGAAAAAATTAGCGCTAGTCCAGGAGCCGAGAAAACTGGAAAAGAAAATTTTAAATTTCGCCTGAAAGACGAAACAAGTAAAACTAGATTTCTACAAAAATCCAAAAATAATTTAAGCGTAATTTAAAACTTTCCTAAGGCGGCTAATCTGATAACATTTGTGCTTATCATATAAATAAAATTTTCATAAATTTTTATTCATAAATTGAGGAAAACAAACCCCTAAAAGATACTATATTAAAATAACAATATACAGAGGTATATCAATAATATTTGTGTTAAACAACAAATTAAACAATAGAAGTAAAATGTTCTAAAATCTAAGAATTAGCGATTCAGATAGAATATTCATGTCAGATAGAATATTCATAATTGGCCCAATTCCATTGAACAACATTGTGTTCCCAGAAAATCGTTAAATCAATGGTTTATGTTGTTTAATGGAATTGGGCAAATTCTGGATTAGCAAAAAAATAGCCGCTATGTTTTTCGGATGGCAATGAACAAACCTGGCAATGAACCTGATAGGCACAAGACTTTATGTCAGAAAGTAGTTCATTCAATGGTCTTTGTTGTTCAATGGAATTGGACCAATTATTAATTAGTATAAATTCAGCCACTACATTTTCGGATGGTAGCACTAATTTTTCCCGTGATCTGTATGTAAATTTTCATTTTGAAATTCGAAAGTTTCCCTGCTGCAGTTACCCACATAAAAATTTAGTACCTGCAAACAAACGTCTCGATAATGAGCACATCATCACAATTGCAAGTTTCATTCAATGAAATAAATTAGAACAGCAAAAATTCAAAAATGCGGCATGCGGCTTTTTGAAAGAATGAATGCAGCTCTGGAAAAGAAATAAAAAAATTAAATAACATTTATGCTGTGTGACTCAGGTAAATTTTTTCGGCTAAATTATGAACTAAGCTATTTGAGGTGATCTTACGCTATTCGTCGCCAGGTTACAAACGAAAGGTCTCCCCGGGAGGTAACTTTTCTATTTAGCTGTCACGTGTCATTGGTGGTACAAATTTTTACATGACACTTTTTCTAATTTTTAAACATTTCGTAGTTTATAATAACATTTGCAAATAGTATAGCTTTCATATCATCTTCCATTATTTTAATTTAATTTAATATTTCCTTTATCCACGAAAAGTTGACTATTTAGTATTTCGAATTGTCAGGCACAGCTTGTTATGTTTATGTTACTGCCACCTATGAATGTTTATTGTGAACTACTGAGCAATTTAGTTCAGTTCACAATTTAGTAGAAAAAATCAACCTGAGGCACACAACATTAATAATTCATTAAAATTATGTTGTGCTCCTAATCGAAAATATCGACTTCGATTATGTTAGCTCTCATAACGAGAGATTGTTGAACTTCGACTCCACGTATAGGGAAGCATATAGAGCTTGGCCATCTCTGCAATATATTGTAATTATAATACACAATACCTTGCATTCTTTCAGAATTTTTCTGTAGGTTAGAATTGAGATATAGTTCCTCAAACTCCTCAACTATTCGTTGGCCGAACTGTTTGCTTATTTCTAGTGTCGGAGGAAGATTAATTAACGTATAGTTGCTGAGTTTGAGGAACTATATCTCAACTCCACTCCACAAAAAATTTCTGAAGAAATCACAGAAATTTCTTTAAATCTTTCTCCATCGCTAGACATAAGCCGATAGATGACGAATAGTTGCCAAGTTTGAGAAATTATATCTTAACTCCATCTTACAGAAATCATATGAGGTGTCACCTTATTTTCCGGGGTGACAGTGTGTTGTAATAACACGATCTAACAAAGAAAACATATTTTTTGTTTAGAGTGATACAATCAGTCACCTGTCTAACATTTCGATGCCTTTTTGTCGAATGATTTATCTTTATCTTCTAAATAAGCTTCAGTTTCGGCAATCAGTTCTTCGTTCCCGGGAAGTTTTTTAGATCTGCGAACAAGTAATAATCGCTGGGGGCCAAATCTGGCGATTACGCTGGATGCGGAAGCAATTCAATGTGCAACGCGTTGTCGTTTTTAATCCATTTTAACCCACTTCGAATACAGCTTTCTCATGGACGAATAAATGTTCGTGCAAAACATGATCAACACGTTCCATTGATATCTTTACAATGTCAGCTATCTCACGCAACTTCACTTTATACGATGTTTCACTTTCGTGGATTTTTTATGTTTTCTGGAGTCACAGCCTCATTTGGTGGTCCAGAGCGTGGTGCATCATCGGTGGTACGAGCACGTTCAAATTCAGCAGTCAATGATAGTTGATTTTCCTTGTGTATTTTTCCCCATCGGAAAGTAGCGTTTAAACACAAAAAATTCTTTTTTTTCCGTTGTTTTGAAATTAACATAAGCCAGCGTCACTAAAACAACTGTAGCTTGCAAACTTAATGATCGAAATGCCATGAAATTTTAACAGGTATTATTTGAAGATTAGTAGATTTTAAAAAATAATAATACTTAGTTAAATGTATCAAAAAAAATACGAAAAACTGAGATCTTGCCCTGCAGTAAACGTACTGCATCTTAATGTAACTAATAACGACCATACTAGCATTATATCGATTAAGGCAGTTATAGCTTTTGAGTTAACTGTTTGAAAGAGGTATAGAATCTTAGTTTTCGACGAAAACGGCTAAAAAGCGTTTACCAAATGTGAACATCTAAAAGGAGGCCTAAGTTGAACGGCCAACGATCAATGAAGTTAATATCATAGCGCAAGGCAGGACATGGCCTGTCTATAGAACATAATAAACCGCTACAGATTGAACACCACAGCGAGGAAAGTACCCGACCTTTACTGATGGGGCAATGTTGTGCAATGAACCGAATGACGGATGATAACCCACGTTAAGATATGCACGAAGGAGTTCTCCAAAGTTCTTACAGAAACTAAAGAAAACATTACTTAATATAAGTTATTTTAAAAGCGATTCGGAGTGCGGAGGAATGCGAACGGGCTTTCGTAACATAAAGCTGAGATACAAACCTTTCTTATCGAACAAAATATAGACATCATGTTAATATCTGAAACACACTTCACATAACATATTTTTTTTAATATTATCGGCTATTCCGTTTATGACACCAAACATCCGGATGGAAATGCACATGGCGACACTGCAGTCTTAATAAAAAAAAATATTAAAGCACTACGAGTTCCAGAAATATGCTAAAGATCACATCCAAGCTACAACTGTCAGTTTGTAAAAATGGTCTGGGAAATTTTTAATATCGGCTGTCTACTGTCCACCGGAACACGCAATTAAAAACCAGTAATTTATCGATTACTTTAATCAGTTGGGAATCATATATCTAGCAGGGAGTGATTACAACGCTAAACATGTGTAATGGAATTCGAGGTTGACTTCATACAAAGGAAAGCAACTCTACTATGCAATAAACGAGAAAAACCTAGATTATTTATCATCTGGACATCCCACATATTGGCCTACAGATAGAAAAAAATTCCTGGTGTAATAGACTTCTGCGTTATACGAAGAGTAACACGCACCAATGCTCAAGTCGATGACTGTTATGATTTATCATCAGATCACTCCCCAATAATAGTAACACTAAATACCCAAACATTAAAAACTGAACCACCCCAACGTTTAACAAACAAACTAACGAAATGGGTTCTCTACAGAAATATAGTAGATGTAAATTGTCATCTTGATGTTCCACTTTGCACACCAAGACATTGATGCCGCGATAGAAAACGCGATAGAAAAACGCTACTCCGGAGAACAAAAAATCAGAAAAAATTATAAGGCTTTCAAGTAACATTCAAAAGTTATTGGCAGAGGAGCGGGCAATTCGGCGGCTATGGCAGCTTCACCAATCTCCTCTGCATAAATGGGAATGAAATAAAGCTATTAAAGCTCTTAGAGAAACAGTTTGGGAATACAGAATTACATAAGTGAGCTCACAGCGACAGAAAAAACAGATTACTCACTGCGGAAGGCAGCACGGAATTTAAAAGGCCAGAGCTATCAAACCCACCGATAAGGAAACCAGATGGTCACTGGGCCGGAAGTGACTTAGAAAAGGCTATCGCTTTCTTTAACCATCTAAAAAAGTGTTCACGCCAAACGAACAAAATAATAACTGCGTACTACCACAGTTTACGAGGGACGATTCGAACCCAAATCCAGTAAAATTTAAATGGAATTGCGTCAAAACTGTTATCAAAAACCGTAAAAATCCTAAGGTCATGATCTAATAACTGGAAAAATGATCAAAGAATTACCAGATAGATGCATAAAATATATAACATATATTTTTAACGCGATTATGAGATGTGGATACTTTCCCCAAAAATCGAAAATATCTCAAACTATCATGATTCCTAAGCCAGGTAAAGACGAAACCCAAGTCTCGTCGTACAGACCAATAAGTCTACTTCCGCTTTTTTCAAAGCTTTTTGAAAAGATGGTACTACAAGAACTAATACCTACATTATCTGAAGGTCGCATTATACCAAACCACCAATTTGGATTTAGAGAGCAACACGGCACAATAGAACAGCTGCACAGAATTGTAAATACAATTAAGCGTTCCTTAGAAGAAAAGAAATATTGTTTTCTTGGATATTGCGCAAGCTTTTTACAAAGTATGGCATGAAGGATTAAATTACAAAATTAAAACGATTCTACCTAGACTATTTCATGCAATTTTTGAAAACTACTTAGCCCAAAGGATGTTCCAGGTGAAACAAAATACGGCCACTACTGATCTACCAGAGATAAAGGCAGGAGTACCGCAAGGTAGTGTATTGGGACCTGTGCTATACTTGTTATTCACAGCTGACTTACCAATAACTGAAAAAATCGTGACTTCAACTTTTGCTGATGACACAGCTATATTTTTTTCACACAAAAATCCTCAAACAGCATCGAGAGAATTACAAGAACATCTACACAAAATAGAAGATTGCTTAAAAACTTGGTGGATAAGGACGAATGAATGTAAATCAACACATGTAACATTCACACTGAATAAACGTACATGTCCAGCAGTAAAATTAAACAATATCACAATTCCTCAACAAGCAAACGTCAAATATCTCGGTCTTCATCTCGATAGAAGATTGACATGGAAAAAGCACATTGAAACAAAACGCAATCAATTAAAAATTAAATTTTCTAAAATGTACTGGATGATCGGAAGAAAATCGAAACTCTCTCTAGACTGCAAGGTTCTACTATACAAAGCGATCCTAATCCCCATATGGACATATGGTATCCAACTATGGGACTCAACTAGTGCATCAAATATAGATATCGTACAAAGAACATAAACAAAGAAATTCCCAATGGTACATTCGAAACAGCAACATCCATAGAGACCTAGGAATCAAAACTGTTAAAGAGACAATTAAATCATGCAGTCTAAAATACCAACTGAAACTGGAATCACACCCTAACGAATTAGCTAGAGAACTACTAAGGCAACCGAAATACAGACGGCTGCGCAGAACAGATCCTCTAGATTTAATTAACTGAGAAATATAATATAATATAATATTTACGCGCATGTTGAGCTAACACACTAAAATTAAGTAATTTATAATAATTTAATATTAATAATGCATAATGATATTAAGTAATAACATATAGGATAAGGCTTAAATTAAAAAAAAAATTAGAGTTTTTAAGAATTCCAGACTTCTTGCTAGTTTCGTATAAAGAAAGATTCAAGAAGAAGCCTTTGGCAATAGTTACAAAAAAAAGAAAAGCAATTCTAATAAACAACCTAAATCGCAAGGTTACGGCTACGATTTACACATTTGTTCGATTTTTGCGTTTATCATTTACATTTCACAAACCTCAAAATTATTTACTAACTTCATTTAATTACGATATTTATCGCTCCATTGTCTCGTGCAAACGTAAAAATTTCACCTAAACATCATAACACCTATGCTAACAAGAATCATCAATCTAGAGTTCACCATTTAACAACACATTAGAAAACGAAAGTAACATAAATTTACCATTAGAACAATGGTGGCATGATAATCGACCATAAACATAATAGAAAAAATATGATCAGCACAATTAGCATCAACATCTAAACAACCTCTATTGTGTATTCGTGCTTAAACGAAACTTTAAAAATTCGCGATATATTCGCAAGATTTTGCAAATAAATAAATAAATAATTTTTTCATGTAAGACAATAAAATGTAAATACAATTATCTAGGTCAATTCTTATTAAGGTAAATTCTTGTGTCTTATATATACCATTCTCCATTTTATCTTTCGTATTTCCATAACATGCAGTGTTGCGCAGTTTTAAGTTGATTTTTATGTATTCCTTATCATACGGGTGTAAAATGCAAAACCTATCCGTGATTGCGCCTATGACAGTTTTGTTTATGCTATAACACCTTTATTTGATGGCCTTAGATAAATTAGACATATTTCATTAACCGGCTGAAGGATACATGAAATATTATTAGCGGAATTGGAGTGACCATCATCAAATTCAGTTTTTGGTATGATAGTAGTAGGTGTTGTGCTGCATTGATAATGATAGATGTATTAAGCGAGATCCTCATGTATAAGGTCACCAGAATTGTTCTCGAATTTAAAATTTTATGTTTGTTTATAGTAATCTGCAAAAAAATATTTATAATTTATACAAAATGTCAAACAGCTTGTCTTGTTGTTTACTTATCGTAGTGCGTTTGAATTAAAGATGGATTATATGCAGCTGTAAACATGTTTATAGTTTATCAAGGCCAAATTGGATAAACCATCTTCATATTGTTTGAGTATGAACTCTGCGTGGGTGCGTACATACATTTTCTGCGTACTTGCTTTACAAAGTGATTAATTTCGTATGCGCATATAGTACGATGGTAAACTGCATTATGATCAATAAATAAAATTGTGAATATTTATTTATTGACTTAGTGTTAGCTGTGAGCCCCAGTGAAGAATACAAATTTTTTCGAAAGTAAAGTAAATACGAAAGTGATATATGGAATTTAATTAAACTTTTAAGTGGACATCGTTCGCACTTAAATACACACGAAACTTCAATTGTAAATTTAGATAAATTATACGCTTAAATGAATAGAGTCAATATACTAAAGATATTCATGCAAAGATTAATATTTTGGTTTCTTTAATTAAATGAAATTTCTCCGGCCACATAACAACATCAAGAATGTGAATATATTTAACTATACGCTTACGGGCTAAAAAATGAGATGTAATTCTAAGAGATTTGTTATACAAACCATTTATTTTAATATAGTTTGGGAGATTTTATATAATGTCTACCAAAAAGAGACAACATGGTTTGTTTTTCCATCTGTTGTGTAAACAAATAACGCCGATGGTTTGCCTATACTCGTGAGCATAGACAACATAGAGCAGCCCTTGTGAAAATCATGGAAACTTCAAATTTATACCGAAGACTTCCAAAGACTGGCCTTGAACCTTATTGAATGTGATCGCAAATGCAATTCGAACAGGAATCTGAAGTCGTTTAAGATCAAACGCCTGGTCGGGTGGAATCATCATTGGAATTCAGGAATACAAAACGACTTCGTTGAAAATAGTTGCTTCGATGACGTTTTTCATTAGCGTTTTCTCTACAAGTCTTGTAACATTGCAAAGTACCTAGTGGTTGATTTATACTGCGATTTATACCGATCAAATCGGTGATCCAACTTTTAACTGTAGATTGGATGGTGGCATTCCTGGCAAATCATAAGTTCATAATAGCGTCCACTGACTTGTATGTCACTGATTGCTCTGCTATGTCATTTTGAATAGCCGTGTTTTATTATTCGGGAGGGCACTATCCGGCCCTGAATAGGAAATTTCTACTGAAACTGCAGCTATTATTCACTGGTGTCGCCACTTTTCAAAAAAATAAAATTGTACTTAGCTTTGTACAGTCGGTGACAGTTCTACTTTTGCGTTTATTGTTGTTTGTCACTCAGTATCTTTTGTCTTGGTTCTCTCCAAAAATACACAGAATCCACTTTTTACTTAAAAACAATTTCGTATAAAGTTTTTCGAAACTTCAAAACAAAAAACAAATGACATTACGTCAAAATTTAACGAAAATGAAGTTTGCTTTGGTTTAAGGGTTGTATGAAACAAAGACCTTTTCAAATTTCCACTTGAAATGGATAGCGACTCCTGATAGCGGCGCCCGATAAATAGTTAGAACAAAATATTTTTTTCTCCAGGTACTCCGGATAAATCTATCGGGCGCTAATAAAAAAACAAGTGTTCGAATTGGTATTGCAATAGAAACAACGTAGTTGATAAATGGAAAAACATTAGATTATATTCGTGATGAAAGAGATGTAAATTTCGATAGTATCGAAAAAGTGATGTGAGTTACAACATTCCCCAACACGAGCATACTTTTAATATCATACACAGCACTCGTACAAATAATTAAAGTATCCTTAATCGAAATTAGTATTCACCGTTCATCGCAAAAATGACAACCATCGGATCACCTACCACGAATACATCATCCACCCCACAACCTGTATATAAGAATGGGGATTCAAAAATTAAATTGATACAAGGTGAGCTATATAGCTAACATTCATCGATACTCTTTGCAGCAAATGGAACGA
Source organism: Nephrotoma flavescens (assembly GCA_932526605.1). Classification (NCBI taxonomy): domain Eukaryota; kingdom Metazoa; phylum Arthropoda; class Insecta; order Diptera; family Tipulidae; genus Nephrotoma; species Nephrotoma flavescens. The sequence continues at coordinate 225,143,566 of OW052222.1, read as the reverse complement.
TGATAAACGTGTATGGCAAAAAATTAATTAAACTAGATCTAAGTTTACGGCGACATCTCGAGTGACAATTTTTTTTTTATTTTGTTTCCAAATAGCAGAAATTAAAACCTTCAATCCACAATCAAGTTGTGCTGCACTATAAAACAAATTCGTAGACATTACGAAAATATATTCTTTATTCAGACATCGTGCATCGATTAGAAACAACGGAACAACCATCGTTCGCTCGACCTCAAAGATTAGACGCATAAAAGTAAACCGCTGCAAGAGACAAGTTTGAATATTTAATGAGAATGGGTATTTGCTGTCCGTCGATCAGTGACTGAACAAGTCCCTTACGCATGGTAAGGAAACCCGATAGAATGTGGCCTTCATTCGGAGAGTACCGCGCTTTAAATTCTCAAACGATACCTAAGCATGAGTATTCTTAGCGAAAAAACAATATTCAGGAAAAAAGATTTACAAAAAGCATTTCATCACAGGCATTAAATCCATGTTTCAGCACGAGAGATACCTACGATTAGTATTTGAGCGCCCCCGGAAATATAAACTAATTAAGTGATTAAATGTGAAATAGCCGTAGAAGAACTAAAATTTTTGGGATATAACATTTGGCTAAATGGTATTTCACACAGGTGAAAGGCAGAGACCATTAAGAAATTTTAAACTGAACTAAAAGCGGTCTTGACAATGATAAAATATTAGATGAGCAAATCGTACTTCATTCGATGATAAAGGGAATGCTAAAAACGATAAAACAATGTTGGGCTGGACCGATGAAACAAACGAAGCCATCGAAAAAGTCAAAAATCAACTTGCATCAGCCACATTATACTTGCTTTGCCTAGAAAGAACACTGTAGGAGCAGGTTTGCATCAAAACTTGACGTGTTACGACTCCTGGTGGTTCATATGTATAACATTGTTTGGGTTATTTGATAAAATTAAAATTTTAAAAATAAAAAATCGTTACCATTAAATAATTAATGCATAGCCACCCTGTGGCATTGACATTAAAGTTTAATTGGACATGGACCTTAATATTTGCGTGTGTGCGACGAGTAAAGGTATAGAAAAATATTTTTTTGTAAGTTTTTCGTTTTGCGTTTTTTTACAATTTTTTTTGTTTAATTTAAATTTTTTTTTATTTTTTTTTTAATTAATTCGATTCACTTGCGGTTGCGTGACGCGCACTTGGTGCACGTTGGTCTAGTTTCAGAGTTTGATCACGTTCGGCGGCCATATTACCTTTTTTGGTTCGATTTAAATCTTTCCGTTACACCATTTATTCGAGTGTTTTTCCTCTCGTCCAGTTTAAGTTTGATTTATTTTTTTTTTTTGTTTTGTCCTTTCTTACACTTCTGATTTTCCTTACTTTCTCTCTATTCGACAAAATTTCTTTTTTTTTCAGTTATTATTGTTCAGTTATTATTCGGATTATTTTACCTAAGTTTTGTTTATTTTATAAAATGAAGTACTAAAAACCTTTAAGGGTCGGTATGTTGGGAGGGGGATTCTCATTTCGGGTCGGTTCCATATTGGCAGGCTGGGGTTGTCACTCCCCGTCATCCCCTTGGCAGGACATCCATAGAGTCGGAGTGGCGAGACTAGCATATGTGTCCCCATTCGAGCACGACTGTAAAATCTGCACGGTCTCTCCGTGGCACTCCTGTAGTCTCAAACCTTCTGCTGCTTCGTTGCGGCTGGGAATCGACCCCTAGGGGTCGATTGGTCATTCGGGGGTTTCTTCAGCAGACATTGTACTTGTCGCTCGGTCGTTCCTGAGTGTACACACCCAGTTATTATTAAGTTTATTACGTTCCTCAAATTAGGTTAGGTTAGGTTAGGTTAGATTGCCTGCTAACGCACACTTAGTCCAATAATGGCCCATTGAGCTACTTATGTAGTGGAAAATATCTCGCACTCCGCAGTCCGCGAGCTCAGAAAGGCTGTCCATATCGTACACACCCGGAACTAATTATGTCTTTTGTATGCCATTGCCGGACACAAGCATAGGAAGTGATCTAAAGTCTCGTCCTCCCCTTCGTCCATACAACTTCTACAAAAGTCATTCGTCTGTAGACCCAACCTTCTCGCATGCTCCGCAAAAAAGCAGTGTCCGTTGGTCAGAGAGTGTTGGTCCACCTCTCACCAAATGCTTTTTTACTGAGCGCCGATTTGAGCGCTGCTATAGGCCTTCCCAGACCTGCCCTTTACCGCTTCATCTGGAGAGTCGTACCGTATCTAGCTAGGTCGTCTGCTCTGCAGTTTCCCGTGATGTCTGAGTACCCTGTGACCCAAATTATATGGATACTGAAATACTCGCTCATCTCATTAAGAGATGTTCGGCAATCCAGCGCAACCCGTGACTTCAGAGAAACCGATTCTAATGACCTTAGTGCCACTTGACTGTCCACATAAATTGCGATATCCCTCACGGATACCACGTTATGCTTCAACCATGTCCCAACTTCGCCTAACGCCACCACTTCATCCTGGTACACGCTGCAGTAGTCAGGGAGACGAACGGAAATATTAACATTAAGCTTTCAAAGAAGACTCCGGCTCCTACCTTGCCGTCGACTCCGGCTCCTACCGTCCTAGAACCATCCGTGGAAATTTGCAGTGCATCGTATTGATCCTCGAAGGACATTCCTCAAGTTAGGGTCGACGGATTCTGGTGTCCTTTAATTTAATTTCATTTAGTTTACTTTTCTTTTTATTCTATTCTACAGTGTAGGCCACCAGCACGTAAGCCACTTCCCCACGACCCAAAACCCTGAGATCTAGTCGCCAAATCACCATGAGTGAGGCCTTATGTTTAGATAAGATCTGCGGGTTGGCTTCGTGCCACCCGTAACAATCGTTAGGTTATTTTTGGAAGAAATTGGCCGTTACCCCCAAGGAAGATTATGTCGAATTTATACGGTTCGTAAACCGCTTGTTTTTGCATATCAACAAAAGTTAGCAAAGCTACGACTAGACAAATTCGTCATTTGGATTTTGTGAGCCATAGAATATAACAGCGGACCTTATATCAAAGGATCCATCAAATCGAGACTTGATTACGATAAATTATTCAAGGAACAAGAAATGAACGATGAATTCACCGAAACCCGTCAAAATAATTCAACTTCTCTAATTTTTAAAATATTTTCTATCGTACGTTCTAACGAAAATTCCTTCAACAGATGATAGCGTCGGCTCATAAGCTTTCACATCCGGACATAAAACCTAAAGAATGATATGTGTGGTCACGTACGAAAAGATGTTACAAATTTCATGCGGAATTGTATACGTATCAATATCTCTATACGAGGTTCTGGTAAAATGACTTTCTGAGATTACGCATATATCAATTTTTTTGTGATTAAAAGTACTTTTAATTTTGAAATGTTGTTGTTAAGTTTGCACGGACTAGAATTACGGTATACAATGACTACCTGAGTTTTACACGTCACATCCGTTAGAAGTGAATTGATAGCGTTTAGCTTCGGGGAAAAATATAATTATGGAGGAACTTCAATCCATAGTATCAACCAAATTGAAACGATTTTTCCTATTAACTTTTGAGAAACTGGCAATGTATTACCGTTCTAGTTAATATATTTAACCAATACGCGACCTTTAGTAAATTATGAATAATTTATGTAAAAAAGCGAGGTAAATATGATATGCCAAAGATGCACAGTACTGCGTATTAAAAACTTAGCAAGAACTTGCAGGTGTAATAATGTGAGGAATTAGTTATTAATTAAATTAATTAATTAATTCAATGCAAAAATGACAGCAATATTTGAAGTCGGTATAAATTTTGATTGATCGACACACCATAAATATTTACGCCCTTGAATTAAAATCATATAATTTATGAGTAAACCGTGTTTTCAATAAAACAACCAATAATTATTAGTTCCGCATTTTTTATAGCCAAATATTTTTTTTACCACCGTACTTGAGTATAAAGACAAAGCACAACTTTCACAATAACTTATTTTTGTGAATAGATCGTCTTCAGGATTGTTTATATAATTATGTATTAATTATCAAACAACTTACATGTTTTGTTTGACCTTTCATAACAATCAAAATACCAAACTTTTTAATTTTACTTTCTTCCAAATACGGACTAGACTTAAAAATTTCTTAAATCATGGTGCAGAGTTCAATTCTGTATCTTCCATTGAATCTGCACGGTGAGTTTATTCAACTTACATCCAATATAAGAGTTGTGCTTGCGCTTAAAACTGTTTAACTTTTACTTTCTTTCAAAATCAACAATAAAAACTTTTTATTTATTTTAAATAGTAATTCTATTTATTTAAAATTTTGCAAAATGATTCGTTTATGTTGTTTGAATTTAAACAAAAATATTTTCGTGAAACATCAATTTCAGATTAAATTCTTTCATCATCGATTGAATGAAAAATATATGTAATCCAAACGAACGTGCTGCATCCACAACTCACACAACAGGGTGCACCAGTAAATTATTATGATGGATTGTTTTGTTATTTCCAATTAATTGGATTTATATACGGTCGCTTAATTAAGATGACGAAGGGCCATTTAAATAATTAACACATATTTCAATATTTAACACATAGTTAATCATGTTGGCTAACGTGATATGGAATTGCACGAAATTATAATTATTTTAAAATATTGGGTGTTAAAAAAATTATTTAATCGTGAATAAATTAAAATTGTTGGTAAATTAGCTTAATTAATTACACCAAAAGCAAAAAATAATTGTGTGTGGCCAAGACATTCATTCAAGCAAGCATGGCTTACCTTCACATTTCGCCTATAATTTTATCGCAATCCTGCCAAGCCAGACTTCCGAGATGCATGTGAGCGTTATGTAATATTACTGATCTCCGTTTTAAACTTAAATTTAATTAAAATTTATCGGTATTGAAATTTCTAGAATTTTTAAAAAAATTTTAACAGATGACATACATTTTATGCTGAAACTGGTCGATCTCAAGGATTTAATAATTATAGTACTGTAAATTAAAGAATACTTTATAAAAAATAAAATGATAATCTTGATATTTAATTATTACTACGAGAACCTGACGCTATCGTATATTGATGATCTTTTTTTACATAATCGTGCTCAACATAAATATTATGTCACTTCATTGTTCACTTGAACGTCATTTATCATGGTCATGATCGATAATTTTTTTTATAACAAACAGTTGGTTGTGGCAGTACGTTCAACACCGACAGGAGCTATAATTAATATTAATGACGTTAGGGAAATCACTTGACGACAATCATATATCATTAATCAAATCAATGTAGTTTACCATGGTCCTTATATCTACTCAATGTGGTCACGACATCAAGAAGTACGAACATCGTATCATATGAAATTAATTTTGAATACAAAAACACAATTAACACAACTTATTAAGTCATTTGGAATATTGTAAAGCAGTTCATTTTATCATAGCCAGCCCGAAGATCTCTTAGATGAGGCATGCTATTGTCCCAGCTAAGCTCGTGACAGCAGGATGCAAAGCCTGGCAACGCGCCATAGGGGAGGAAACAAAGTAATAGTTTGGGGGTGTTTCAGGTTTCAGCTTTAATGGCGTAGGAGAACTAATAATGCTGCCGGGATAGGTGACGTCAAGCACGTATCTGCATGTCATGAATGATTGTGCTTTTTTCCCTGTAATTTGATTGGGACTGATTTTATTTAACACCAGGATAACGCGCCAATCCATAAAATTAAGTTTATTAATAAATTTCTGAGAGATGTTGGTCAAGAAATATTTGTTACAGGCTGGCTACTGCCAACCTGCATATTTCACTAAGCGCACGCTGAGGCCTCCACGGTGAGTTTTTGCCGGCTACATTCTCAGGGAGAAGTGCGAAGGGTCGTGGGGATTGAGGCATGCGTGGCTCCTGGCTTACACCGTGATTACAGATATTTATAAAAAGGAAAAAACCGCAAATAATAATATCCGAGTTCCGCCGAAATTTGTCGGCCGGAACCTGAGGAACGAACAGCAGAAAAATTTAAATAAAAAAATTATAAAGGTAGAGAGGTGCCCTGGTGCGCGCATCCGCCTGAACTCGCACGGTAGTACACACCGGTTTCGAATCCGGATACGGGCACCAAGGGACCGCCCACCCTACACTGACACAGGATGGGAATTCCCCCCTCATCACACTCAAACCGTATATTTAATAATTCATTTTTTTTTTTATTTATTTAAACACAAAAAATTAAACACAACTTCCCACGAGGCAAAAGAAGGAAAGAACGAGGGAGAGAAGTGAGAAAGAGAGAGAGAGCAATGTGCGCGACCTACGACCGTTATGTCGGCGCTCGATTACAAATCCAAAATTTAAAATTTAATCAAAAAAATAAAATTTAAAATATATATAAAAGTAAACAAAAAATTTAAATAAAATTAACCAAAAAAAAGTACCTTAATTATTAAAAATAAACTGTTGCGGCCTTGCGCAGCCGTTATGCCACACCCGGACAGTTGCGGCTTTATGTGCCGTTACCCCACCGTTGCGACCTTGGTGCCGTCGATGCGGGGCCTCTCCCCGATTATACTTAAAATTCCAATGGCCGGTTGGCCACCCGTATTGTTGTGGTGTTCCACACAGATAACCACCCTCCAATAGCCGGATACTTGGGTGTTGGCTTGCCGAAAACCGTCAATCGCCGGTACCGTTAAGCGTTGCCTCAACAAAAACCGTTCGATGTTTCATTATCAATGGTACAAATGACGTGGCATCAGTAATATAACAAAAATTTTGTGGTCGTTAAAAAAAATAATTGGCACCCGTCGGAATTACGCCACCTGTCGCAAATGTAGTGCACGTAAAGACCAGGTCACTCCCCAAATTACCAAAAAAAAATTCAAATTCGTCTCTATCTCTTATAGAACATTAATCACAATCACTTTATTTTATTTTGTATCAGGCTTTGGGTTATTTTAGATAATTGTACAAAAAATTGGTTTTTCAACTTTTTGGCAACGGTACACACAACCGCATTAGTCCCGTTAAATTACTATCAGGAAATAATGCGAAAATCACCACTTTGATAATTTTTTTTTTCAAATAAAAACGAACTTTGATTTCTATTTTTTTTTTTCATATAATTCATATACTTTATATTTTTTCATTTTTTTTTTTTTAATTTGTAATATATTATATATTTCAAAGAAAATCATTAAATTTATAGTATCAAAGTTTTTAGTATAATCATGCGATCTTTATATTTTATTATAATTATTAACACATATGGCAGACGCCCAAAAATCTTTTCTCACTATCAAAATTCTACAATCCAATACCAAAAAAAAAATGAACTTGACTATTCATCTTCCAAAAAAAAAGACTCTAATTTTTATAAAATTCCAAACTAGACTAACTTTGCCAAAAAAATTCTCACGCCGAATACGACGCGCAAAACATTCCAGAAGAATTGTCTTTCTTCTCTGTTTCTCGTTTACATCAATTCGCATTGATGTAAACGAGAGGCATATAAGAAAAACATTCTTATGGAATGTTTTGCTTTACACACACTCGATGCGCATTGCTCTCGCTCCCTCGTCATTCTTCTTATAACAGCGCCGTTTTTATAAGAGGAAACAAAACTGAATAACCCAGTATGCAATTATTTCACTGTGTGGAAAAAACTGCTCAAATGTCGTACAAAACTCCGTACTACAAAATATCAAAGACACAAAAATATTGATTTTGGAGAAAAATAATTGTTTTTCTCTTTCTATTTCGCGGTAATATTATTTTCGTTTTATAAATTTCGATTGTATCTTTTATATTCAGTTTCTTCTGACAAGTCAACGTGCACGGTTGCACTACATAATTAGTTTTTTTACTTTAAAGTGTTGTGTTTCATTATAATGTTTTTCGATTTGTTAAAGTAAATAATTTTAAATTTAAATATATAATAATAATTATTAACTTATTTAGTGATCGCGATGTGCAAATTTGAACTAAAAAGGTAATAAAGATCTGTCTCACAATGGCGTCGTCGCGAAATACATTTACGTAGTAAATTTTCAATGATTTTTTTTTCAAGATCTCAATATGCTGGCGGATGCAATACAACGTGGCGGATGCAATACAAAACTCAATTTATGAAATTTAAATATGTAAATAAATTTTCTATGTTTTTTGTACACAAATAATGTGAATAAAATATTAATATTTCTTTTATTATAAATGGAAAATTTTGTTTTATTTCGGATAAGAATTATTATTTATTCCAATTGGAAAATATATACAAACACGTGCCTTTTGTTTCTGTGATTTTTTTCTCTTTTTAGTTGAGATTCACACCGACACCGGAACTTTTGTTACACTTTTCTTTGGCGGGGACTACGAATTTCCGCGTGATACACATGGTTCTTTCCATAGAAGCAGTGTGGTTTTAGAACGCGAATGCAAATTGAATTCCGTCGGCATTGCATATTGGGAAGGCCGCGCACACTACCATTAATGGGCAAAGACACACACCAAAGAAGAATACACAAACATTTACCACAGGTGGGGGTGTACTCAATAAAAGGAATATTCATTCCACAAAAAAAATTGTTATTGTTGACGACAACACAGTCGTAACACATTAGACTGGCCAGCACAGAACCCGGATCTTAATCCTATAAAAAAGCTATGGCATTATATAAAATAAAAAAGGACGACACAATATAGAGAGGCAAATGAAACATTCGGAGAAATAATAAGCCTCTGGGAGCAGATCCTCAAACAAATTTTAGAAAATTTAGTCCAATGAAAGTTGTTAAAAACAAAGGTGGAAGTACATCTTACTAGCCCTACCAGAAAAATAAATGAATTATAGATAATTCAGTTAGTTTTAATAAAGTACATATTAGGTACAAATCATTTTGCCCCAATTATATGAGACACAAATAATTTTGTCCATTTGTTTTTTTACTTATATTTATGTGACCCAAAAATTGTTTAGGCTTTGTTATAATAACTAATTACTAATTTCACCTATCGTGACCGACCATGTTATTCTCGCCGTGCAAATGGTTTTTCTTAATTATGCCAGAAAGTTTGATGTAAATTTTTATAAATTGGGAATAAGTTTTCCATAGCGAAATTGACAGAGTAATTTGACCTTGGGGTACCAGACAAACAGAAATTATAATTATGTAAATTCATTCCCCAGTTCTCTATTCATTGGGAATAACCAGAATACGGCCACAGAAGCTTTAAGCTACTTAAAGTTAATTAGTTATATAGTAGCCTACATTTCCCTCTCCAACGGCATTTCTTGCAAATCATCAGTTCGAATTTTTACGTTGACATTCAATGGTAGATATTTGTTTATACCGGAGGCATATCGGAGGGTGGCATATCAGAGGGCAGCCAAATTTGTACTAATCCAGACAGTAGTTACTTGATGTTATTGATGATTAAGTTGTCATTTTAACTATATGTGCCACCCCGTCATGTTTCATACATATTCTGCAATTTAATAATCAACAAATCATAGGCGAAACATCGCCGGCGAGTCAACGACACAAAATTATATATAAATCGGTGGCAACCCAAAAATACCATTTCGTTTTGCCACAAATCATTAATTGCTCAATATTATCGCTTGTTTACATGCTGATAATATCGCGCACGATTAAAACTATCTCGTTTAACGTGGTGTCATCAATATATGCAAATTTGGGTCGGCGAGAAATTTTTTTTGTATTAGTTTAAAAAATTTTAATTGACACAAAATAATTTATGGATTTGTGCAAGATTTTGTTTAGTGGTGTGCCGCGATTTAGCTTAACATCTTTGCGTTATACATACACAACAAATCTGTATATGTATTTATGTAAACTGCAATCGGTTCGGTTACCTCATAGCAGATTTTATAAAGTGATACGTCAAAATGACTTATGAATCGCATACAATAAATTTGTAGTCGATGCACTTGAGTACAGATAGCGCGCTTACAGCTCTAAAGAGGTTAACATTTTATTTATAGATAAACATGCGACACTAGAAGTGACTATAAAACTACCTCAACAATAGTAAAATACAGACATAAACTGTGTCGGAGAAGGTTAACGAAACTTATTATTGTAAGTGAATGGTAGTAGGTTAAAGTCGTATACAGAATAACATGTTAATCTTGGACATAACACTAGGATTTACAGAGACGCACGTAAATCGAAATATGTCCGAAATTTATTCAAATATGTTTTGTCTTAACCTCTTCCACGTAAGAGTGAATGACTTTATAATTCTGAAAAAAAAAACATATTGACCATACATAAAGTTGACAACCTTCCGGTTAATTTGATAATATAAAAATTTAGCGTCCAAGGATTTTTCCGTAACAGATACCCACGCAGATGCCAAATTTTCTATAAAATGAGACAAAAATATTATATTCTTGTAAATGATACACAAAAACCACAAGAGCGCGATTTATTAAGAAAACAAGTTAATAATAAATTATTTATAAATTTAATTTTACCGCGATTTGTTATAGTCGTTCAAGAACGCGCATGTATGTAGACCATTAATTGATTTTATATTGTAGAGCGGATAGCGACAGACGGTTACAATTTCCGTTTAAAATAATAAATTTCCCGCCAATATTTTAGCAATAAATTTGACCTGTTCTTCCATGCTAATGACATATCTTAGAAAAGTTTGAAACCGTTACGAGATTCCCATACAAAACAATTTATATCCCGATCTTTAAAAACCCCATTTTGTAAAATTACCGGAATATTGTCAACACCAAATTGATAGCCTTCCAAAGTCAATTAAAATACATATTATTTACGTTAGACGGAACCTTGTAGCTGTAACCGATCGTTTTTATGTTTAGTTGACAAATTATAGCTGCCTTCTTCTCTTCTGAGATGGTTTCAGAAAAAAGTTGCGAACACAAAGTTGCAACATAAAGTGAATGCTATTGCATTTTAACATTTTACAATAGATCGGAGTGAAGTTTATGCCAAAATAACAAAATATACACTGTGTCCTATAAGTACTTAGAATTGAAAAAAAAACTCAAATATTGAACTTTCAATTGGTATATTGGTTTCTTACATCAATTACTAGTTCAGAACTACTTCAAACGTATCTAAGCAATCCGTAGGGGCCAAGATAAATAATTTTAAATGTTTAAGAATTTTCGTATTTCACTCAATGACGTTCTGTCTCGAATAACAAAAATCACAGAGATGTCCGAGCATGTGGATAAATAAGATTGGTTTCTTACATCAATTACTAGTTCAGAACCACTTCGAACATATCTGGGCAATCCGTAGGAGCCAAGATAAATAATTTTAAATGTTTAAGAATTTTCATCTCTTTTCATCTCTATTTCACTCAATGACGTTCTGTCTCGAATAACAAAAATCACAGAGATGTCCGAGCATGTGGATAAATAAGATTGGTTTCTTACATCAATTACTAGTTCAGAACCACTTCGATCATCTCTGTGCAATCCGTAGGGGCCGAAATAAATAATTTCAAATGTTTAAGAATTTTCGTATTTCACTCAATGACGTTCTATCTCGAATAACAAAAATCACAGAGATGTCCGAGCATGTGGATAAATAAGATTGATTTCTTACATCAATTACTAGTTCAGAACCACTTCGAACATATCTGGGCAATCCGTAGGAGCCGAGATAAATAATTTTAAATGTTTAAGAATTTTCGTATTTCACTCAATGATGTTCTCTCGCAAATAACAAAAATCTCAGAGGTTTCCGAGCATGTAGATAAATAAGATTGATTTCTTACATCAATTACTAGTTCAGAACCACTTCGAACATATCTCGGCAATCCGTAGGAGCCGAGATAAATAATTTTAAATGTTTAAGAATTTTCGTATTTCACTCAATGACGTTCTGTCTCGAATAACAAAAATCACAGAAATGTCCGAGCATGTGGATAAATAAGATTGGTTTCTTACATCAATTAGTAGTTCAGAACCACTTCGATTATCTCTGTGCAATCCGTAGGGGCAATTCAGAACAACTTCGATTATCTCTGTCCAAACATACTTTGTTGTAAAAAATTTAATTTTATAAACTTCACTCAAAACTTTTCACAAAAATTAACTGTGTGCTACGTATAGTGTAAAAATATTTGTGTTTATTAAAAAATTTCAGATACTATTATGAAAGTTCATTATTTGAGTGTTTTTTCAATTCTAAGTACTTAGAGGTCACAGTGTATATTTTGTAATTTTGGTATAAACTTCACTCCGATTTACAACAGTCTCTCCAAATTGTTTTGTTTATTTTTTAAATTTCTTTTTTATTATAGAACAGGCTCCTGATCATAGTTGTTGGGGCGGATTTATTTCAGTTATTAGATTCAATTTCATTTAGGCTTGCAATTGGAAGTTTCTTTAAACAAAACTTGCTACTTGTCTGTATTCAAAATAGTGTATTTCGAAAGATTATGAAAAAAAACCATAACATTTTGTTATGCGGCAGTTTTCACAGAGATTGCCTAAGACTTCGACCACAGTCATGAATGTAGCTCCATTTCTATACGAGCTGAAAAGAAGGCTCGGGTTAGACTTACTATGTCACGATTTTCAACAAAAATTTACTAAGTATTTTTTTCTGTGACGTTTTTTACAGAGACTTGGGCCTGTGACAAAGAACTGTATTCCACCTGGAATCAAAAACCGTATAGCCCCGTTTCTTTACGAGCTGAAACGAAGGTTCGTCGCCGCCTCAATATGTAACGAATTTCTCAAAAAAAAAATACTAAAAAATTTTTTTCTGTGGCTCTTTTCACAGAGGTCACCTGAGACTTACGCTACTAGTTACGAGGCATCGTTGGCCATAGAGAATTCAAAAAATGTAGCCCCATTTCTATACGAGGTGAAAAGACAGTTCGTGTCAATCTCAGTATACTCGTATAAGGATTTTCAATATAAAGTTTACTTAGAAATTTTCTTCTTTGGCGGTTCTCTCAGAGATTACCTGCGACTTCGGCTGCCGTCACGAATTAGTACAAGCCATATGGAATTTGAAAAATGTAGCCCCATTTTTATACGAGCTGCGAAGAATGTTCATTCGAGACTCAGACTGCGATCCAATTCGTGACTTGTTTTGTTGAGACTGATTTACCATATTTGAAAGTTTACAATAAGCCTAGATAAAAAGCCAGAGAGAGAGAGTCTTCCTGCTTTAACAAACGAGAGTTTGAACGTCAACGATAAGAAACTCGGTGTGGCACCATTGCAGTCGCAACTATTTCCAGCGCCGTTGAGAGTTGGCAGTCTCAGTATACCTTTCCATAGCGTTGAACCGGTAATTTGAACATTGAATGCAGAGTACGGTCAAAAATCAGTTAAACGAAACCAGTAAGCCGAAGCACCAATCTTCATCGAATCCGTTTCTCCATTGTAACAGTTGGTCTCGGTTCTCTGAGGTGTTCTGACTTCTTGCCACTCAAAAACCGGAACTATGATGCCTCGTTCTATTAGCAGCATTTGATGTTCATCTCAATTGTCTCATTATTACCGCACGATTGAATATCCCTGTTGCCCATCCATCATTTCAACAGCTTGATGTTGCAATTGTTGAAAAAATTTTCGTCGGGTTTGCTTTTCAAAATGCACGTTTGACCTCCATTTTTAATAAACTCGTCGGAAGTGTTGGCGGCAATGTGAATTCGTTCGTTAGAAACAAACGGGAAGTTGACGCGACATTCAACATCAGCTCATGTCATGATTCTGTCAATTCTGGCAATTGCATAAGGTAAATCGAAGTCTGATGTACCTTCGACCCAAACGAGAACTTGAAAACGAGGCGATCCTCGATTCTGCAAATCCATGAGCTACCAATGATGAACCAACTTTCCTCCTAGAATTTAACCGTCCGATTTTATTTCGTTGACTTCAATCATGAAGTGACGACGATCGGACACTTCTCAACAAGTTTATTCTCATCGTATGTTCCCACAGTTTGAGTATTCTTGTTGGCAAGTCTATCGGTGAACAATATTGTGCCAATAAGATATTCCCAGTGAAAATCATTGCAGTTAATTATCTCGCTCACTAGTGACGAACGTCTTTTACCGTCTCGTTATTATGCTGGATCTTCTTGCCGCAGAGGTTGATGTTACCCATGATACGATGATACTCATACATTGAGAGTGTGTAGTAGAGGTAATCGGTGCGCTGGAATATCGTGTCCGGGCCCATGATTCGCTTTTGAAAGTAATCAATCCTTGTATTATGATACAATGTGGAACGAGACAACTCACATTGTTTGCAATAGCTTCGAAATCCAGCCAACTCCAATTCTTCGTGAGGCTGACGCGTATCATTCAGAGCCATAACCGAAATTTGTTCTGAGATTGAGTCGACTTGAAAGTTGGGCTGAGCTGACAACCAGTTGAGATTAGTCGCAAAGCAGAGGATAAAATGTTCACAAGCTCATTGTCGCAATCAAAACTCCCGCTGAGACTGCTGTAGATCGAAGCACCTTGTTCGTATAGTCAATCGAAAATCGGATGCTGAGCGAACGACATTGAAGTTGTTCACAAGAAGATAGCCGCTCGATGAAATTTCGATGTTAATCTACTCTGACGGCAAACGAACCGTCTTGTAAAGTCGATCTGATTCGATAAAGTTACCATTGATAATGTTGGAATCCGACTGTGAAGATGCCAGAATGGTTAATCGAAAGATTGCTTCGATCGCCATGACGCAGCGTTATTTGCCTGCATACAACTCAATCCTCGCGGGTATTCATTGATTGAAATGCGATTTACAAGAGGTGCTGGAAGCGGCTAAACCTTTGTTGAAAAGTTCAAGCGGAAGATAATCAGAATATCTTCCTTCGAAGGGGTAAATGTTTGCTTGATTGGCGTAGCAACGCTTGAGGCAAACGTCACAGGTGCGGTTAGTAAGCACGAAAACTTTGGCTTCATCTGCCAGGTTGTTTCTTCGTGAGTCGAAAGGCGAAGATGTTGCGTTTGACAAGTCGAGAAGCTCGAGCATTGGGCAATTCCTTCTGCATTTTGAAATAGTATTGTTGCCATTCTTTCGCTAATTTGCGTTGTCTCTGTAACACAGATTCGCACTTTTCTTTCCCATGCCACGGGAAATCTTACAAAATGCAAACATTTAAATTAAATTGCAGAGTTTAATATTGGAAACTTCTAAAATGACAATTCGACTTGTGATTCAAATGTCAGAAATTCTAAATTCCATGTCGATTACAAGATCTATAAAATTTCTGCAAATATTGAAACTCCACATTTAACTTTTGAAATGAATTTGACTCAATACTTAATACCTTAAACTATTATTGAGTGGACTATAAAGAATATCTTCCTCTATAATCTGAACAAAAACACTTGATAATATAATCGAAACGATCACTTTCATATTTCGATCACGGTCCAATCACGTCCATAGAAAGTGTTGACACCAGAAGTTCTAGGAATTCATCAAAAATTGATTACAAGATTTGGTCGGCCACCCGATGCGAAGTTAATATTGACAATTTAAAATTTGATAAACGACGTCTCGACTTTTAGCGTAGTTTAATAAATAAGTTTGCGATAGTAACACTGACATCATATTAATTTATCGTGTGCGGTAAATATAAACGATTCACTTCTCGCCTGTATCTTATGATTTACAACATCATTATATTCAACAGCATCGATCTTTTTCAAACTAAACATAAATTTTTTATTTCATTTGTGTAGACTTGTTGTGGTAAAAAAGAAAATTTGAACGCATACTGCCATCTCGGTTTGAGTAGACGTACCTACATTCCACACAACGCAAGAGTTATTAATAGATTTTTAGTCGTCATTTAGGCGTCCTTAGTACAAAGCTCAACCGGTCAACAAAATAATACAGACAATTCAATTTATGCAAAATTTAAACAAATTGTCGACAATCGGAAATTCTTTTTGTTTAAATGATGTTCATTGCCAAAAATTGGTATAACAAAGATAATGCCAAGATTAAACTTGCTGTGTTAAAGTAAATAAATTAGTAAACTTACTTTTAAACTTACCCTACTTTTACAGACCATACTGTGAACTTTTGATTCAATTTTAGATCAACTAACTTTAGATTGACTATAGAATGATCAGTAGAAAATATTGTAAGAGTAGTGCAATTTTGCTCAAGTAAAGGTATTACGTAGCACACTACTTAAAGTGTGCTAATTATCCAAATTTAACTCTCCATTCATTATTCTAGGCTGATCGCGGCATCCACCAACCCGCTACTCTAAAGATTGACAGCCTTAATAGTTTTTAACGTAGCGGTCTATGATGTGCAGATAATGATGAGTAATCAATAATTAAGGCAAAATTCGATTTAACAGAGTAGAATATTTAGGCAACACCATAATTCACCCATTATGTCACGAAGGTAAATTTGACCAGTTTTTCAATTTTTTTTAACGGTTTTTTCAATTGTGAAATCAAAGAGTGTCATTGTTACGTAGTTTAAAAACCAAAATTTGGTAGTTTGAGAGGTTTTGTTTTAGATTTTACAAAAAGTGCATCAATCAAAAATGCGTCATTAGAATAGGTTCACTTAAAAAACAACAAATAGTGTTTACCTCAATTATTCGAAATCACTGCAAAAACCTTACCTATTTGGAATTGAATCGTGTAAAGATTGTAATTAATTTACGGAGAGGTCATTCCAGGCATCCTTTATAGCTGAGATGAGCGAGTCCTGGTCCTCAAATAGCCCTCCACCTTCATAAACTTTTCTTGTTATCCATCCCCACACATTTTCAATAATATTTAGGTTAGGTGAATATGGTGGCCATGTCAAAACTTTAATATTCTCTAAAAAGCCACTGCATCGGTCCAAAAATGGTATCGATCTTCGGACGAGCACTTTCCAATATTGTTTTGAATGACCCTGCTTTCATTGTACCCTTTATAAATTGTAATTCGATGGTCCCATAATAAGTGATTGGACCCCATATCATAACACCCCCTTCGAATCGTCGAAATGTTGGCGGAACAACCTACATTACTTGCGATATAGCGGCAGCTGATATAGCGGCATTAGAGGAATCACAATTTACAATTTACAATTTACAATTTACAATTTACAATTTACAATTTACAATTTACAATTTACAATTTACAATTTACAATTTACAATTTACAATTTACAATTTACAATTTACAATTTACAATTTACAATTTACAATTTACAATTTACAATTTACAATTTACAATTTACAATTTACAATTTACAATTTACAATTTACAATTTACAATTTACAATTTACAATTTACAATTTACAATTTACAATTTACAATTTACAATTTACAATTTACAATTTACAATTTACAATTTACAATTTACAATTTACAATTTACAATTTACAATTTACAATTTACAATTTACAATTTACAATTTACAATTTACAATTTACAATTTACAATTTACAATTTACAATTTACAATTTACAATTTACAATTTACAATTTACAATTTACAATTTACAATTTACAATTTACAATTTACAATTTACAATTTACAATTTACAATTTACAATTTACAATTTACAATTTACAATTTACAATTTACAATTTACAATTTACAATTTACAATTTACAATTTACAATTTACAATTTACAATTTACAATTTACAATTTACAATTTACAATTTACAATTTACAATTTACAATTTACAATTTACAATTTACAATTTACAATTTACAATTTACAATTTACAATTTACAATTTACAATTTACAATTTACAATTTACAATTTACAATTTACAATTTACAATTTACAATTTACAATTTACAATTTACAATTTACAATTTACAATTTACAATTTACAATTTACAATTTACAATTTACAATTTACAATTTACAATTTACAATTTACAATTTACAATTTACAATTTACAATTTACAATTTACAATTTACAATTTACAATTTACAATTTACAATTTACAATTTACAATTTACAATTTACAATTTACAATTTACAATTTACAATTTACAATTTACAATTTACAATTTACAATTTACAATTTACAATTTACAATTTACAATTTACAATTTACAATTTACAATTTACAATTTACAATTTACAATTTACAATTTACAATTTACAATTTACAAATTACAATTTACAAATTACAATTTACAATTTACAATTTACAATTTACAATTTACAATTTACAATTTACAATTTACAATTTACAATTTACAATTTACAATTTACAATTTACAATTTACAATTTACAATTTACAATTTACAATTTACAATTTACAATTTACAATTTACAATTTACAATTTACAATTTACAATTTACAATTTACAATTTACAATTTACAAGTTAATCATTTAGCCTGATCGTCAAAAATCCATATGATCAAATTCAAGATGCACTTTCATAAAATTGATGAACTCGGAATATCGGAATAAACCGATTAACCGTCTTATCCCAGATTTTACTCATAACATAGCAGAGTCTTATCACAACCACTAAAAAAATATTTCTGAAGACAAAAAATTCCTAAATTTAGCCATGCCAAATTGAACTCGTAGTTCGACTATTAGATTTGTAAATATAATTCCGGGTTTGGTGGTTATGGCAAACAAAATCCGTCTAGTATTTGATTACAATTATCAAAAAGATTTAACTGTGAATGTAATTGATACAAAATTGATGCGAATTTACAAGTAGCCGGCTCTGATAGATTTTTTTTTTTTTTAAGTAAGTATTAATTATCCAAAATTAATACCCCCTTTTCATTCACGCACACACCCACCCATGCACCTACTCACACAACTACATGCTGTACAAGACAGCGGAATTTTGACAGCGGAATTTTGACAGCGGAAAATAAGAGATTACGCTACTCGCCGCACGTGGCAGCGCTATCACCAAAGAGAATTTTTTTTGTTATGTAATTTACCGACGTTTTTTACCAGCGGAAATTTTTTAAGCATTATGTATATATTTTTTCACTAAATAAAACATCTCAGCGGAATAAAATCTTAGAAGTGATCCTTAAAATGGCAAATTGATTGATCTCCGAAGTAAAGGAACTCGGTATATGAAATGTTGAAATTTAACAATATTCCGTCTTTCCGGAATTTCTTTCACTAGTACCCAATATTTTCGATTGTTTTTGTAATAGCTTAGGCTATACTAACTCTATATGGAAAATTTGGGGAAAATTCATGGACTAGAATTTTCATTAAATTTTTTTGATTTTATGCGGCCATATAAGTTATTTTTAGGCCCAAGTGCCGAAGCTTTAACCACTGCACCACTTGTCCGGTAAATCCCGAAAAAACTTACAGGATCAATTTAAGTAAGAGCAAATTTTCACAATAGGAGAGAATAGAGTTTTCTTCATGCACATCCTTCCAGCGCAGTCGAGATCTTCCCGATGTCGTACATGTTGGTTTGCCAATGAACACTTGCAAGAATCCACAGACGGAAGGATTATTGTATTAGGTCAGGTTCATTTCAACCCCGGAAATGCTAGATTTTAGTAAGGAAACAATCCAGTTTGTGATAGTGTTGTTGATACCAAATCTGATAGATGAATGTATAATGTAGCTAAAGATGTGATATCAAACGCTAATGCAATTTCTACGATGGACTTCCTGTAAAGTAAAATAATTTGTTATTCATGGGCCTTTCAATCCACAAGCACATAAAGAATAGACAAAAAGTGGTCTTAATGCCTCTATTCACAATCTCTTAGGGTCAGTGTGATTAGACTTGCAACTTTTAGGCATAAAAACACTCGGCTCCTTCTCAACAATCTAGTGATGAAACTCAGCGACATGTGATCTTAGAAGAAAGGAGGCGCATGATTATAGGATAGCCATGCTGTAATTCTGAGGTTAAAACCTTATCAGGACCACCCGGTTTAAATGGGGTATAGAAGAACAAACTTCGTGATGATTAGCCTTCGTGAATGATTCAACATCATTTTCATTTATTGACAGTCTGAAACATAAAATATCTATTATTCTGTCGTGCTATTATTTTCCGGTTTTTTTTTGGATATACATATTTACGTATGCCATCTATGTGACCCGGCAACCTTCTTAACCCTGAAAATCCAGTTTTTTATCAACATAGTATTTATGATATAATCAACGCTTCAAGCACATCAATTCTCAATGTCAAACATTCTCTAAACAATTTACATAATTTAAGACCGATATACAAAAACATTGTGTAGATCAATTGATCCAATTGTGTTTTTAATCAAAAATTTCTAAAATATGTTAATTCAAAATATATAAATAAAATCCACAAATAAACAAAATAAATTAAATAGTACAAAATATTTATTTATAAAAAATCGGTTTTATAAAAATAAGATCACAATGCTTATTGTACGACTTGCAAACTCCCAAAATATAGAATTTGTTTCTTCTGCCACTGCGGAACAACACATAAAATGATGATGTACGGTCCGATCAAATTGTATCCGATTGTATCACATCAAAATGTATTTTCAACTTGCCAAATCATTGGGATGTCTGCCAGTTTAGTATCTAAAATTAAAAAAAGAATTAGTTGTGATTAGTATGTGCGTGCCGGTAAAAAAGTTTCGCGCCAAAACAGCTAAAAACTTTTAATCGATTTTAATTAGCAGGTCATAGATGTAAGGCGCAATTAAAATCCACAGTATACAATGTAAGACCAAAATGCAAATTTCAACAGTTCAATCACTATACGAGTATTGTTAACCATACAAAGTGTTCGAAGAAATATATTTCAAAATAACGAAAAGAAATAAAAAATTGATAGTGAAATTTCACCTTCAGCTTTATTTTTATTTTATTCTTTGGAATTTGGTAATAGTTGTTATTAATGACCGAAATTGATAAAATTTTGTTATACTCGTATGGAGTGGCTTAAAATATACAAAATCTTTTTGTCTTCATTTTACGAGTGCGCTTACTCGTATTTGATTGTAATCCGATGTTTACCTTTTTATCAAGATGAATCAACTTAAGAAAATCGCGATTTATGAAGTAACCCTCAACATTTTATAAAGCCGGAGCAACATGATTACACAAATTATTAGGCCACACTTTTAAGACACTATGCGGTGGACAGGGTCCTATTACGTATTGAAAGTTTTTATGAATCGTTTGCAAATTTTTTAATTACTTATATATTAGCGTTATTCCCTGTATAAGACGAGAAATGTGTTAAACTCGAAATCTTTAGAAGTATTTTGGTATAAAGTGTCGAAATAAACAAAAAAAAATTATTATCATCGTGATAATCGGAATATAATTAATTTTAAATTATTTTAAATAATTATTTAAACCGAAAATACGCTTAGAAAGATCGTACCAGATAAACTGGAAAAAAATACACCATAAAAGTACGCCACATGTGAGTACTCTTAACCTGCACCGACCATATTAGCCCGCCTCAATGAAACCTGTACTATAATTTGTTACACATTTATTACAATTTATTACAACAATTCCCGATTTTATTACAGTTACCGTTTTCGAGGAACGAATGGTCGGTTTAGCTTGTAATTAAACCTACACCGCCAAAATTGTAACTTCTGATGTAGCTATGATATCGGGATGGTTCTTGGACCAGAATTTATTACAAATTAATTACATTAATTAAATAGTTCAAGATCAAAACTATATTTTGACTAAGGGTAACTTTCACCCCAAACAATTATTTATGACAAAAACATCGATTTTACCAATATTAATAAATTATTATACCAGACCGCCATCAGATATTGAGTCAAATGTTACTCCTTGGACCTTGTGAAGGGCAGATCAACCTTATCCAGGTGTGTAATAAATTATCTTTGTGTCATAGGTTACACGGAATTGGCTCCAAACCGTAAGGGGTCAAACGTCTAATTGAAAATTCGATTTTATCACCTTCAACAATTTATTACAGTAGACCGCCACCAGATATTGAGTCAAATGTTACTCCTTGGACCTTGTGGAGGGCAGATCAACCTTATCCAGGTGTGTAATAAATTAACTTTGTGTCAGGTTACACGGAATTGGCTTCAAACCGTAAAGGGTTCAAACATTTAATTTAAAATTCGATTTTATCACCTTCAACAATTTATTACACCAGACCGCCACCAGATATTGACCCAAATGTTACTCCTTGGACCTTGTGGAGGGCAGATCAACCTTATCCAGGTGTGTATTACACCAGATGTGTATTACCGAAATGATTATTACTCGAACGAATTACTCGAAGAATTGCCATTTCATCCTGGAAAGTTTTACATCCGAACAACGTTTACGCAAATTATTGAGTTTTATTATAAAAATCTTGTTTATATAAGGTTAAATTGGTGCATTATTAAGCAAAACTGCCGCATTCTGTGTGAAGACAAGCCATAGGCAATTCAAAAACTCCCAATGCACCAAGAAAAAACCATTGTTTGGTGCATTTTACAGTGGACTCATCGGACCGTATTTTTTCAAAGACGACAATGACCGCAACTTTATCGTCAATGACACTCGCTATCGTTTGATGATTTCGCCTTTTTTTTGCCCAATATGTATGAAATGGATCTGGTGGTTATGTGGTTTCAGCAAGACGGCGTCACATGCCATAAAGCACGCGAAACCATGAAATTATTGAGAAAAGAGTTCGGCGAGCAATTTATCTCACGTTTCGGTCCAGTGAATTGGCCGCCTAGATCGTGCGATTTGAAGCACTTGGCCATTTTTATGGAGCTACATAAAAACTCTCGTCTATTCCAATAAACAAACAACAATTTCAGAATTGGAAGACAACATTAAACATGTCATTAGCGAGATACCAGCCGAAATGTTTTTGCAATTTTACTTTGTTTTTTTTTTTTTTTTTTTTGAAAATTACAAACCAAACGAACGCTTGAAAAGTCACCCGATGAAAAATGTTCCCATGAGAACGAACCCAAAAGGAGGGCTGAGGTAACGATCTATTCGGAATCATAGACCAGGTCAAATCGATTCCGGTGTTAAACGGAAATCGAAAACAGCTAGCCGGCAATCCACAAAATCAAACAAATACTATTAGATTATCTACGAGATAGACAGGAGCTATCCCATTATAAATTCCAATTTTGGTCTACAAAACAAGGCGACAATACAACGATACATAATTAGTTCTGTAAAATAAAAGAAATATCGCAAAATATAAAAGCGTTATCCAAACAAAATATTTAACGCGTCCTGTCAAGCAATAAATGTGTTTTTTTGCGGCAGGCTCATTAGCCGCATTTCTGTCGGGACTCCGAAAACCGTATTTTAGTTTTGCTCAAGCAGTTAAACCAAAAATCATAGAGGAATCGTATGCCTTCCAGTGCAAATTTAATTGTAACGAAATATTTTCTGGAATTCCAGAAAATTTTCGCAAAATAACAAAATGAACAACGAGAAATCCGATACGGATAAACCCAAAAATCACGATACATTTTCTTTAATGGTCTAGGTAAACTTTAAAAAAAGTTATAAATTACTATGATGGATCAATACCTAGAAACGGATGGATAAATTTTCTGTCGTATCTGATCCTTAGCCTACCAAACGAACAAATCAGTCAAACAACACTGATAGGTCAACACTGATAAATATTATAAAGCCCGACATATTACTTAAAAATACTCTACAACCACAAAAGAT
This sequence comes from Nephrotoma flavescens, assembly GCA_932526605.1. Lineage (NCBI taxonomy): Eukaryota > Metazoa > Arthropoda > Insecta > Diptera > Tipulidae > Nephrotoma > Nephrotoma flavescens. Next base: position 225,119,891 of record OW052222.1, on the reverse strand, counting down.
GGCTGTTAAAAATAGTCTAAGTATTCATAAAATAAATCATAAGTTCCGGGTAAACTTATTAAGTGCAGAAGTACCAGATCAAATATATTACGATCGAAAATCGATTATGAAGCGAAAACAATTATAAAAAACAATACAATTTTCAAATTTTACCGTTATTATCCAACGGAAAATATTTATAACCGCAAAGTAATTTTTAAAATAAATAAAATATGAATAAACAGGTGATTGGCTTGTACCAAAATACAGCAAATTAGACGAAAATATTATGATAAACCTGGTTTATATAAAGCAAACAACAACAAAACAGCGGTACATATATTAACGAGTGATCCAGAACCTCATAACCATTTACCGAAAATAAATTTGGAAATAAAATAATTTCGATACGCTACACCCAATACCAATTCTAGGAAGTTCACCTATAAAAAAACAGATTGTAAAGGATTTAATTAGAATAAATTATCTAAACAAATTTGAAACGAATTTTATTCTTGCAAATACTCTTTACAAGAATCAGTCGGTATTATTACGGCAAAACAGCCACAACAACTGTCAATCATAAAATTCTATCTATCATATATGTAGATAGTGAACAGGATAAGTCCAAGAGATGCAGATTTATGATTATCAGAAATTCTAAGAGCCCATGTTCATCACCAATCGGGGTTGTACCCCAAAAAGATAGACGCATCGGGGCTCTATTCTCCCAATCGAAGAGATTCCAGATAATCTGGTGAAGTCGGAATATTTTACCACCTTTGTCTTAAAATCCGCTTTTCACCATGGATAAAAGGTCTCAAGAGAAACCCGCGCTTCCAACGGACAAAGCCAACTCTGAATTTTGTCGAATGCCTTTCGGATTGAAAAACGGACCAGCGACTTTCGAAAGAGCAATAAATAACCTGTTGCATGGACTTTTGGAAAAACAATGTCACGATATGCTTATTATTGTAGGTTTTGTTTTATGCAGCACACGTTACACCGACCAGAAAACCTCTTTAATTACATAAATAATCTAAAAGTGGTAATGGAAAGACTGTCCCAATTCAATTTAAAAATTCAACTCAACAAATATGAATTTTAGAAAACGGAAACAGAATTGTTAGCTAACTGAAGATGGCGTAACCTAACAAAAAAAGAAAATTCTGGAATGGGCATTACCAAGAACTCAAAACTAAATTAAGCAATTCCAGCAACACACCATGAATATTTGAAATTACTCAAGACGCTTTAGAGGTTTAGTTTACTGATGCTACAGAGTATATATGACCTATAGGCGCGCAGTTCTTACTCAAGAACTACTTTTACGGAAATAAATTATCACTGGTGACGGACCACAAACCGCCTACATTTATAAAGTCATCTGAAAAGAATTCTAATATTCTAAAATGGAGACCGGAATTTGAGGATTATCGTTACTCATTGCAAGCTCTTAGTAGAAACCCAACAACAAATGCATCTGAACTTAACGTTAATAAAACTTCGGATAGTATTTCACGACAACGCGAAGAAATTACAGTGGATATTTCAAGAAATAGTAGCGAGTTGGTCTCAATTAACTCCGAAAATATATCGGCAGATTATTTCAATAATTTTCCGAATACACCAATTAATTATTGCCAAAATCAAATGATTTTTAAGATTTCACTTATATATATTTAAGATTTCAGCGCCAGAAATCCTATACGGTAAAATTCAGGAATCTTTTAAGCAAAATTTTTACCAGAAAGGTCATTTGGTTTTCGCCACCGAAATGGTCGAGGATGGCATAAGCACAAATCGTCAGAATGCAATAATTGTCAAAGAGCATGAGAGCATAGGGGCATAAGGGCGGTGGAAATTAAAAGATCATATTTGTTTCCTAGTTTGGCTAGTAAAACAAAAACTCATGTTAACAACGTCAATAGAATTAACGTCAAGTTAGGGTATGTATCTTCTACTGTGTCGAATGGACAAATAGCGAAGACTCATTCAATACGAATAAAAATAAAATCCCAAATTACAATACTCTAACCGCATTATACAACAACTCCGTGCATTCGTCACGCCAAATGAGGTTATTTTTAACTAAACAAATCTAATATCACCGACCAAACGGCATGGCGGTTAAAGTTTTGGCGTTTTAATCGGAAGGTATCCGGTTCGAATCCCGATAAAGGCAGGATGGAAAAGGGAATTTTCATCATCAGTTTATGATCTGTAATGAAAAGGAACACAACTATGACCCCTTGCCAGAGTGCAGAACTCATGGGCCGACCCATATTCGATGCCAGTGCTATAGCCTGGGGTGGAGCTATGCTATGTGCAGCTGGGTCTACGAAAACATATAGTAAAAGTAAGATCAATCAAAACAACCGCCAGTTTCAAATCGATGAAAAGGTAAACTAATGGACACAACTAATCACAGACACTGTGAATAAAACAAAAACAAACAAAACAATGGTTAATATGATAGCGTTAACAGCAATCGAACTGACTGCATATTATGGTTGCAATATCAATATGGTAAATGAAATCTTAGAAGATATCCAAGAAGGACAAAATTGGAGTTATACCAAGCAAGAAAATCTTCTCGCTAACAAAAAATATTTTGGTAAAGTTTATCTTTAAACCAAGTTGTAAACATAGGCTTTTCAATATGTCAATATGCCTAAGAGCCAATAAACGGCAAGAGTCTCCTTTAGACCCCTAGTCCCTCCCTTAAGTCTCCTTTTACATATTACATGTGCCTAAATTACAGGAGTACAGCGCAACAGCAATAATGATCGTACCACTAATCGTCAACAATACGGGCATCAACAAATACCCGCTAGCCCTTATTAGAGCGAATCAAAAATTGTTCACGTCAGTAGAGCATAACAATTCAACGACATACGCTTAAAACAGAAAAGACACTGCAATTTATCACCAACAAGCTTGTTAGAGGTAATGCCAGAAAAGAATCATTCGCTTTAGATTGTGGTCCAGACAACCGAACATTGAATGGAAATTTTCTAATATCACTTTGGAACTGTTCAATAATATTCAAAAACAAAAAAAGTTAAGGCCTGGACTGGTACAGAGAACACAAATTTATTTTTTAGTATCGATATTTAAAATGCCCCTAAAATGTATGCAACCGGTTTGTTTCTTTGAAAAATTTGAGTGTAATTTGCTTACTAAACTCTACTTATATTTTCCATTTCGTGATTTACGATCTAGCGACAGTAAAAAATCAATGGTCATTGCGGCGTAAAAACAAATAAACTTATCGTTTGATGTAATTTTTCAATCGATAAAAATCGATATTTTTAACATTTTCTAAACTAAATTTTACATTTACTACGTCATTTCAAGACTAATCTTGAACTAATCCTGTATTAATCAAGCATGTGAAGTTAGCCCAGTTTTTCATCCCAGAAAAAAAAAATCCTCAAACAATACTATTTTATCACATCCCAGTTTTTTCAATTTAAACTTGTACAAGACGAAAATTTTGTTTTTAATTTTTTTCTCAACAACAAAATATCCATCCCAGATTTGTTAATTTAATTGTTGTTTTTGTACTCTGCATATGAATAAATGAAAATAATTTTTCGAAGTGAAATGATAATGATTGTATGTGTTGATTAAAGATAAGGACAATATCAGTCAATATATTGTTTCAAGTTGGTAACAGTAAGGGCTTATAATGACTAAGAGGGCAATACCAGCCGTATGGTAGTATTGGCGCAAATGGCCAACTTCCATATGGCCCCATATATGAATAACAGAAAATCAAGCCATTCTCCTAGAAATATGATTTGCCGGAAATGATTCTTTATGTTTTGAATAAGCCATGGTACGGACTAACTGTGGCCAATCGGACAGTACCAGCCGTATGGTGGGATTCGCGCAATTGGCTAGCTTCCATATGGCCCAATACAAAAATTAATTATTGCCATTCTCCTAGAAATATAATTTGCCGGAAATGATTGCTACAGTTTCAAGTTGGTAACAGTGAGGGCTTACAATGACTAAGAGGGCAGTACCAGCCGTATGGTAGTATTGGCGCAAATGGCCAACTTCCATATGGCCCCATATATGAATAACAGAAAATCAAGCCATTCTCCTAGAAATATGATTTGCCGGAAATGATTATTTATGTTATGATTATTTATTTACTAAAATTTTAATTTTGTTTAGATTTTACTTTACGAAAAAGGAATTAACACTGATTAACGTGTAATGAAGAATTTAATTGGTTTCCCAGACTCTGATTAACTTAAGGATAAGTATTGTTCAAATTGATAAATTCTAGAAATTTCAATTTTGTTTATTTTTTTTATTTACAGGTATGAACTGAATAGATGCAGATCATCAGCATCAAAATCATCAAGTGCACTGTTCTGAAGTTATTTATTTTCTACTGAAACTGAATTCATTTTATTTTATAGAGGTTTTTATGTCTAATGGAAGCTAATAAAATATATCGATTGAATTTCTTACGCTTCCATATGGCTTTTCCTCTAAGAAAAAATATATAAACCATAAAGAGTTAAAAAAAATTTATTCATTATGATTTCAAAAAGCAAAATTTCTCTGATTGTAAAAGATTAACCTTTAGAAACACCAAATCAACTCTTAACAATATGAACGCTGGCCAATTGGGCGAATTCTATCATACGGCTGAAAGTCATTTCCGGCAAATCATATTTCTTGAAAAATGACACAACTTTCTCATATTCTTATATGAGGCCATATGGAAGTTGGCCATTTGCGCCAATACTACCATACGGCTGGTACTGCCCTCTTAGTCATTGTAAGCCCTTACTGTTACCAACTTGAAACAATATATTGACTGATATTGTTCTTATCTTTAATCAAAACATACAATCATTATCATTTCACTTCGAAAAATTATTTTCATTTATTCATATGCAGAGTACAAAAACAACAATTAAATTAACAATCTGGGATGGATATTTTGTTGTTGAGAAAAAAATTAAAAACAAAATTTTCGTCTTGTACAAGTTTAAATTGATAAAACTGGGATGAGATAAAATAGTATTGTTTGAGCATTTTTTTTTCTGGGATGAAAAACTGGGCTAACTTCACATGCTTGTATTAATCCCTCGATTTTATGTTTATTAACACCTACGGGCGAAAATTTTTCGCTCTTCAGAGGTGTATTATTGAAAAAAAAATGATTTGTGTGTTTTAAAAAAACGATAAATTTTAAAACCTAACCATAGACAAACTAAACATTTTATTTGTAATCACTCAATTACGATATTGTACATCGAAAACCGGAAACAACCTGAGTCTATACCTGAAACAGATGGATCATCAAACATGGTCACTATGAGGACGGATATGTTTGGTATTCAAAGGCATGCAACAATACTTAAACCGGAAAAGTTGGACCCTAGCAAAATCGCGCAATGTCTGAATTTATTAGCAAAACTCGAAATTAAACCAAAGAACGAAGACGCCCTCTCTTCACCCCAGGGAAGAATTATGTTACCGTAATAAGCTGACAACAAAATCCACAGTATAACAACATGCAATATGATCAATTACCACGAAACAACATAACGCGCAACCTGATCCCAGCAGTTAGTTGTAATTTTGTTTCAGAACGTATTAAACTCATATGTAATTGGATCATAAATAAAATTGTGAAAATAAAATTACGTTTTTATGATTTATTAAACATCCATTACAAAGTTATATATGTATCTTGTATACAGTTCTAGCGCCAAAACCCTGGTTCATAATAAGTACCTGAATTTGGTTAAACCTATAGTCACCTTGTGTCAAATACAAGTTTTAATCATTTGGGTTAAATGAAACAAAATATTTAAAAACCAGACCTGAACATGACGATCATGAATCAACAATCCTTTATCATATTATGTATTTGAGGTTCATGACTGATATTGGGGTATCAGTAAAACTTGAAAGTTCAATAAAACAGGATTATTAGCTATATAATGAAGAGTACATTTGTGGTACTAAAACTTACGATGCCTCCACAAATAAGAAAGTGGACAACCTTGAAAATTGGTTAATCCGCTTCTTTCATTATTGAAATTATAGATTATCGAATTCAAATTATTTCCTACTTATGGGAAAATTTGTATGCAACATACCACAGCTATACGAGATAAGAGCAAAAAAAAAAAAATTCCATTGTCAATGCCATACGATAATTAGTATTCAGTCAATCAGCAAGACAAGAATTTATTGCGTACTGTAATTAGCACACGTTAGACACAGGGTATAACCACTTTATAATTATCTAATTAAGATACAACCTTAAATAAAATATAAACGCAGTTTCATTGACTTCGGCATCGCGCAACAACAATGCAATAACACATACATATATGAATGAAATTTAAATATCAAACCACTTCCGAACAAACAAAGTTCAAATTACAAATTTTAAACCGGGTATATAAATATATCGCACTTACCGAAATTATAACGTCGGCTTGGATACTCCGCAGCCGATACAATTTTTGCCCGATCGACCATTATGACAAAATTTGCTAATACACAAACGAGTAGAAATATAAATTGTTTTATAAATTTTAACATATTTGTGAATTTCAAACAAAAAAAAATAAATGTTATAAAACTAAAAATCCGATCTTTACACTATCACAGCTTAATATAAACTGATAACGTGCGAATTGAAAATATAAATAATAGGCGCGCATCGCATCGCGTACCAGCGGAATATATTAAAAGCAAAAATAACGAAATCGCGTCGCTGTGCGTTTATACGCGCACAATAACACGTCTGTAATAATACATAATCATAAAGTAAAGCTCAAATTTTAAATATTCTAAGAGTGAGTCTTGAGTTATTCAAGAATTTTACATAATATATTTTTATGTAAAGAGTTGACTATATTTGAGTCGGTAGAATTCGGAATAACAAATTTACATTTTAATGAATTTTGTATACAAATATATTCGACCGCAGGCCAGTTCCAAATACAATATTTAGATATATGTATATATTTATATATTTTATAGTGTAACGTGCCGATCTCCTCAGGTCGACAAAACCGGTAGATTGTGTATAGACGAACAAAGCGACGGAAACACAACACATAAAGCTACCGTTTTTAAATTTCAAAGATCGATCGCAATAAAAATAAGGAAATGAAGAATGAAAACGATTTTATAGGTCACAACAAAATATGTGACCTTGATCACACGCGGCATCAAAATAAATTACTCACAATAATAATAAATAATAATAAATTATCCCGACGACCTATTACCCCTCCCAACCGCGCGCTGGGAGTCTCCATCTGTATTATTATTATTTTTTTGAGTATAATTCAAGTGAATTATAAACAAGGATATCGAGATGCTTAACCAGTGAAATTAAAAAATTGGAATTTAGAGCGGCAAAAAAAAAATCAAATGTGATTATAAATAGATAGCTAAATGTCGCAGATAGCAGGAAAACGAAAGTCGAGTCTGCTTAGTACAAACAGATTTGATAGATTAAAAAAATTAAAATAGATAAAAGATAAAGTCAACCAAAATAAAATGACACAAAAAAACAAGAAACAAATAAGTTAAATAAAATATCAAACCATAGTCAAGAAAAATAAAGACGTTTTTTCAACGTGCGTTTTGTCATCTTGTAATCGATAAGATGGCAGTGCTGATTAGCTTCGTACAACATTCTAGAGACGGGCTCATTCTTTCCGTAATCAGTTCGATGAGGGTCGATTCCGATGAAAGCCACGTCCGCAACAACTCGGCGCTTACTAAGTGATTGTAAATTAATTAGCTGCAGACGATCTTGATATGGAGGCAGGTTGAACATGTCCACCCACGGTAGTCCGCGTAAAGCAAAGTGAAGAAATCTACGCTGGACTGCTTCAATCCTCTTAATGTGAACCTCATGATAAGGCGACCACACCTGGCTAGCATATTCGAGCAGGGGACGAACGAATGTTGAATAGAGAGCCTTCGTAACATAGGTTAGGTTAGGTTAGGTTAGAGTGGCTGGATCCTATCTCCCCTTTACTCCTGCTGAAACCATCCAGAGCTACTTATGTAGCGTAAAATATCTCGTATTCCACAGCCCGCGAGTTCCGAAAGGCTGTCCATACCGTACACACCTAAATACTTATGCCTTCTGTATGATAGTGCCGGACACGAGCATAGGAAGTGATCTAGCGTCTCTTCCTCCTCTTCGTCTAAACAACTTCTACAAAAGTCATTCGTCTGTAGACCCACCCTTCTTGCATGTTCCCCAAAAAGGCAGTGTCCTGTCAGTATCCCTACGACCAATCCTGACTGTCCACATAAATCGCGATATCCCTAACGGATACCAAGTTATGCTTCAACCATGTCCCGACTTCACCTATCGCCACCACTTCAGCCTGGTACACGCTGCAGTAGTCAGGGAGACGAACGGAAATATTAACATTAAGCTTCTCACAGAAGACTCCGGCTCCTACTTTGCCGTCTAGCTTAGAACCGTCCGTGAAAAATTGCAGTGCCTCATTTTCCAGTATTGATCCGTTCCTCCAGGATTCTCTAGAAGGACAGATGGTCCGGAAAACTTTATCGAAGCACAACGTTGGTTTAATATAATCTAGATTCGCCAGTTCTTCCCTTAGCGATCTAACTATCGTTGAGTGTCCCGCCTGAAGACACTTCCACTGAGAGACAGCCGACAGCCTTGTAGCCACATTGGCTGCCATCTGCTTATCAAAAAGTTCGATTGGAATAAGGTGGAACATAACCTCTAAAGCGCGTGTAGGTTTGATCTAAGCGCCCCGCTTATAAGCATTCAGGCCGTTCTTTGCACCTTCTCCAACATCTTCCTATATGTTACCTTCTTCAGAGCTGGCCACCACGCACCCACCCCGTACATCAGCACAGGTCTTACCACAGCGGTATAGAGCCAGTGTACCAGCTCTGGTTTTAGACCTCATCTCTTCCCTATGGCGTTCTTACACGAGTAAATGGCTACATTAGCCTTATTCACCCCTTCTACAATGTTAGGCTTCCAGCTTAGCTAACTGTCCAAGATTATGCCCAGAAATCTCGCTCTGTCAGCAAAAGCCAGTCTAGTGCCGTTCACGGTAGGAGGACTAACTACCGGAATTTTATATTTCTTAGTAAATAGTACCAGCTCTGTCTTGGAGGGGTTAATCCCTAATCCACATTTGCTGGCCCATTTCGTAACGATTATAAGTGCATTCTGCATAACATCCCTAATCGTATCCAGATATTTGCCTGAGACAGCTATCGCTACATCATCCGCATACGCTACAACCCCTATCCCCTCTCCCTCCAGTTCTAAGAGCAATCCATTCATCACAACACTCCAAAGAATGGGGGACATTACACCTCCTTGCGGGGTTCCTCTAACCACCCGCCTTCTAATGGTGGCCTCCCCCAGTTTCGATGTAATAATCCTGCTTACCAGCATCTGATTTATCAACCTACATATGGGGTAGTCCACGTTCAAAGATCACCTCCGTTTTAACATTATTAAAGGCACCCTTAATGTCGAGAAATGCTACCATACAGAACTCTTGCGAGTAAATTGACTTCTCAATCATGCGTACTAGATCGTGCAGAGCTGTGTCCACCGACTTACCCTTACAGTACGCATGCTGCGACATTGCCCAACTCCTGGGCTCAATTTTTGATCGAATACCTATATCTACCAACCTTTCCAAGGGTTTCAACAGAAAGGATGATAGAGTTATAGGTCTCAGATCCTTTGGATAGGCATGTGAGCTTTTTCCCGATTTCGGGATAAAGACCACTCTGACCTCTGTCCATTTTTTAGGAATATATACCAGTTTCAGACATCCCATGAAGATTCCTTCCAGCCAGGGGAGGATGACTGCTGAGTTCCTCTGGATCTCTGCTGGTATAATCCGATCCGGGCCCGCCGACTTATAAGGTCTAAACTCGTTCAGCGCCCAACGGATTCGCTCCTTATCCGCGATGCCCTCCATCTCTATTGAAGGTGTTACTCGATTCTGGAGCTAATCTGGAGCTCTGTCGAGTCTTCAAAGCTTCCCGGAAAATGGGTCTCGATGAAGAGCTCCAAAGATTCCGCACTTGAAGTTGTCCATGACCCGTCCGGCCTAATTAAATAACTAGGACTGGTTGGGTTAGTAGCTAGAATTTTCCTAAGGCGAGAAGTCTCAGAGACCTCTTCCATTCTACAACAGAAGAGTCTCCAAGACCCCCTTTGTGCCTTCCTCAACTCTTTTTTGGACTTTCTGAGGTCCTCCTTATAGGAGTCCCAATCCCGAACCTCCCTTGTGTTCTTAACTTTATTAAAAGCTCTCCTACACACACTCCGATATGTTCCCAACTCCTTGGTCCACTATATCGGTTTCTGCCTACCCCTAGGCTTTATTGCTGCGTGCCAGCATTAAATGAAAGATTGCATGCCTTTGTGACAATATCAACCATGCCATCTAATTCCTCTACTGTCGCCGGAAGTTCAGGAACCCCCAGCGGCAGTAGTTCCTTCAACACCTCTCCATATTTGTTCCAGTTTGTCCTTCTGGGATTCCTGAAGGATTTCCGGGTAACAGGTTTAATGTCGAGGTTATAAATTACATATCGATGATCAGAGAATGAGCGCTCTTTCGCCACTCTCCACCCTCTGATCATATGAAAGATCGTTTGTGACACAAAGGTGACATCTAACACCTCCTGTCGATTTTTAACAATAAATGTCGGTTCTCGTCCAATATTGCAAACTAAAAGGTTGGTATTTAATAAATAATCAAAAAATAACTCACCCCTCTCGTTGATGTCTGTGCTTCCCCAGATTGTGTGATGCGCATTTACATCACATCCGAGTACAACACCTACCCTTCTTTGATCTGCTTCCCGGATCAGTTCCCCCAGGTTGTCTGGTGGAACCTCCTTCTCGCGATCCATATAGGCTGAGGCTAGCCATAGCTTTCCACAGCCAACCTCAGCGCTCACCGCTGTAACGTCTCCGCTACTAAATTGTGGAAGAAGAAAAATATTCAAATTATTTTTCGCTAGAATACACGATTTGATCTTCTCAGAGTTGCTTGAGTATAGTAATTTATACCCTTTCATTCTGAGGCCACAGATCCTGTTATTGTTAATCCAAGGTTCTTGGATTAACAATAAATTCTCATCTGACTTAGTCAGTCTGAGCACGAGAGCTGCCGAGGCAGCCTTCGTGTGATGTAGGTTTATTTGTACAATGCTAACCATTGTAGTCGACCTTACTCACCTCTTCCTGCACTCCCTGCATCAGGATAGTGCCATCTATCTCCTTGTTCCGGAAGCTGTCTTCCTCTCGTCGAGAGCCTAACAGGATGTCCCCATCAGTTTCCAGAGAGAGGAGGCTACCTCCCCTAACTATGCTCCCCAGAGCCGAAGCATTACTTTCCTGGCCGTCCTCAGCCTGCTTGACCGTCTCCTGTTGGGTCCGTTCGCCGTCACCCCCAGGCTGGTCTTTCGCAGTTGCGTCGGTCTCGTCCTTTTTATATACCTTGAGAGTGATCGACCAGAACCCGAAGTTGATCACTCCCTTTAATTTTGCAAGGGAAGCCAGGGATTCTTTATTGATCAGCATGATTGCCAATCTAAAGCCTCCCTTAGCTTCCTCTCGCTTAATAATCCTCCAGTCTTCCGTTGGAAGATCGGGATTACTGGCCTGAATGATCTCGAGGATCTCTTCTATTTTATCGGGCTCGGTTCCTCCCTGCAGACTGCCTCAAGCCTCGCGCCCGGCCACACCTCGCCTACTTCGGCAATTGCCCTTTTGTAAAGGTCGACCGATCTCTGATCCGAGCACGCAGTCAACTTCACGCGCCCCTGGTACCATCCCGCATCTCTGCAGGACGGGGGGGATCCCGGATTTTCTCTCAGGATCCGCAGAAAATTGGAGTTTAGTGCATTAAACACTACTCTCCATTTCTCTGACGTGATGCTCCCATCTTCCTGACTTCTGTCAATGACGGCTAGCACCAGCACGTGCTCCTTTAGGATCTCACTGAATAGCTTCAGTTTTTGATCCCTAGAAGCACCCGACGTCTTATCTAGCTGAACCTTGGCTCGCTTACTCTCGCCCGTTTCCAGCTCTTCCTGGGACCTCTGTCTTTTAGACACAAGGGCCCTTTCCGAGCTGTCACGGCCGACAGTTTTTTTAGCCCATGCCACAGATCCTCGTTGTTCTACTGTAGGCTGCCCCTCAGGGGTCGCAGCCAGTTTTTCTAAAATCCTATACGCCGACCGTCTCTCCCTGTATCGACGCTTCGATTGAGGGATCTCCCTCAATTCCCCCTTATTTCCTTTTGCGGTTCCGCTTCCACCTGGCTTCGATGCCAAAGTGTCGCTTAACCCTGATGATGAAGCCCCACCTTTACGGTTAGAGTTGCTAACTTCTTCCGGTTTTTGAAGGGTGCCGGCCTTTAATTTTAATTTCCTTTGTTTCTTCCATGTTTCTGACACGAGTATCGGAGAAATATAGGTCAACTCGAGATTTCGTAGTACACCCATTTTTGCTACAAAAAATTTACCACTCAATTCGGTCACACGACACTTAATTTTTTGAATTTTTTTCCAGAAAAATACGTTTATTTCTAAGAAATGGTAAATTTTATTTTAATCAAAATATTTTCCATCGTTATCTATGACTTTCGACCATCTTTCTGGAAAATTATGGATACCATCGAAAAAATTGTTTGTATTTTGATGCGTGCCATTCGTCGAGCCATTTTTTTGATTTCTTCGTGGTTTCTGAAGAGCTGGCCTTGAAGATCACTTTGCATTGATCAGAACAAATAGTAATCTGATGAGGCACAATCTGGTGAATAGGGAGCATGCGGTAAAATTTCCCATTTAAGTACTTCCAGCGTATTTTTTACTTGTTTTGCGACATGTGGTCGAGGCATTGACGTGCAGCAAAATAACTTACGCTGTTTGTTGGCTGGAATCGGTCGATTTTCGTTCAATAATGCGTGGTTCAAATCCATCAATTGTTGTTGGTAACGTTCACCGGTGGATGGTTCGCTAGGATGATCCCATGATATTTTGCGTTTAGGATTATTGTAGTAAATCCATTTTTCATCGCCAGTCACAATTTGAGACAAAAAATGACATCTTCGGTGTCTTGTAAGCAAAGAATTGCAAACCATTATACGATTTTCAATTTTGGCTTCACTCAGTTCATCTTATACCCATTTTCCTAATTTTTGAATCATTTTCGTGGCATGTAAACGTTTGCTTATGGCTGCATGAGTGACATTTAACTGTTCTGCAAATTCTTTTTCTGTTTGAGCTGTTTTCCTTCAATAATGCTTTCAATTCTTCATATACGATTTTTTTTAATTAACCAGAACGTTCTTTGTCACTGACATCAAAATCAACACTTTTTAATCGTTATTACCAGTTTTCGCAAATTTGTTGAGTGCAACAAGTTCACCACAAGTTTCTTGAAGTAAAACAAAACTTTCAGCAGCTTTTTTCTTTTGATTAAAGCAAAAATGTAATGCTTCTCACAAATGTTGTTTTGTTGGTACAAAACACGACATGTTTAAACGGGATTAAAATATATATTGATTACGGCTTTACGAAAAATGACAAACATAAATTTTAATTTGGAATGTCAATACTGTAAAACGCCGTAGGTATCATTGTAAAAGAATATTTAGTCCTAAAATTACGCCATCTCTTAGAAAATCCAAAAAACTAAGTTATACACCCAATAAAACCAAATTAAGAACCAACCAAAATATGTCAACTGTCGAGAATCTTATGTTTGTTACGAAACTTTTGAAACCAGGTAAAACCTGGTGTGATACACCAGAACTTCTAAAATTTTCAGACAAATTCAAGTTCATCGATGGAAAATATCAACTGAAAAAGGACTGCAACGCAATATTCTAACTTTTTATGTGATGCGTGATTCAAATTTTTTATGTGTTCCTTTCGTTACGAAAATGTTACACTTTTTACGGAATTAAAATAAAATGGATTATTTGTATTATAATATACAATAATATATTTTATTTAAAAATATATTATTGATTTAATAAATATTTTGAAATAAGAGCATTCGTATTACTTAGGCATGATTTCAGACTCCGACAGCTTGATACTACCGGAGTGCCACGGGGAGACCATCTACATTTTACGGTCGTCCCCGAATAGACGACACTTATGCTGTACTTGCCACTCCGATCCTGTGGATATCCTGCCAAGGGGAGTGACAAGCCAGGCCTGCAACTATGGAACAGACACGAAATGAGAATCCCCTCCCAACATACCGACCCAAAAATAAATTTAGCACTTCATCTTATTGCAAAACATCAGACGCAGAAAATTTAATCCAACGGAAATGGTTAAACGTGAAAAATTCTGGAGCGAAAGAAATAAATCAAGCTAAAAATGGCCGAAGGAAAAAACAAACAAAAAAAAATCGAACTAAAATATGGTCGCCGAATCAAGTGCTCGCCAAGCAACAGTTACTCGGCACTCGATTACATATGTATATTTAATAAAAATTGAAAAAGTTGAAAAATAAAATAAAATTGAAAACTAAAAATTAAAAAGATATGAATTTAAATAAAAAAATACATTGAAAAAAAAATCGTACTTTGGACCTCACGGAGGTTGACCTTGGCGGTTGTGGCGCCCTGGATTGTCGAAATGGGTTGGGCGTCTTCCCGCCATAAACCAAAAATTAACCGTAAATGTGTTTCGCGTCTTCCCGCCTTTAACCGAAGATAAAACCGTTGGGCGTCTTCCCAAGGTTGGTAAAAATAATAATATCATTAGGCGTTGTTTCACCAAAGCCGTAGAAAGCCCGTTGGGTGTTGGCTCGCCATAAACCTGCGATTTGAATAGCCGCAACTGGCCACGCGTAGGTTGCAGTGTTTCACTGATTACCAAAAACTGAGAATGGCCTCGAGAATGGCCATCAAAATATTTTATCGTTTTAAACGCTTTTATCGTTTTAACCTACGTCCGAAAATTAGCACTGGTTTTACTAGTGTTTTGTAAAGTGCGAATAATATTTCATAAAAATTTTAATATTCTTCAAAATGCTCACTAAACTATGGTCAATTCCAGGAATCTCTAAATCTCGATGAATTGAAAAAATTAAAACTTTGTAACATCTCTGAGATTCCTGTCGTCTTCCATAGTGTAGCAGGTATTCTGAATAAAATTTGATTTTTTCAAAAATTTTGCGCTTTAAAGCTTATGTAGAGCCACCCAATTTTATTCTATTTTAATGTGGTTAACTGTTCCGAACGGCTAAATTCGTTCACTATTAGATAACATATGTTTACACTTGGTAACATCTCTAAAATTCTTGAAATCGGCCAAATGGTAACAAGTATTTTGACGAACATTTCAATTTTTTAAAAAATTTCTTGAACTAAAACTATATGTGTAACAACGACAAATCTTTTTATTTTAATCTGGTTAACTCTTCCAATTGGTCATAGTGTAGCACGTATTTTGATAAATATTTGAATTTTTCAAAAATTTTGCTTGTGTGGAGCCACTTGGTCCACACTTGATAACATCTCTGGAAACTCTGGAAACGTCCATAGTGTAACAAATGTTTTGACGAACATTTGAGTTTTGTCGAGTTCCGACACCCAAATAAATACCTTTTTATTTTAATGGTTAACTGTTCCGAATAGCTGAATCCATTCACTATTAAGCGATATATGCCTACACTTGCTAACATCTCTGAGATTCCTGGAATTATCCATGATGTAGCATAAGGATTTTGAAGAATATTTGCTTTTTATGAAATTTTAGGTCCCAAAACTTGTGTTGAGCAACCTCCTGAAAACTGTTTATTTTAATTTGGTAAATCATTTTGACAAGTCGTCCACTATTAGATGGCATATACCCATACTTGGTAATACCTAATATTTGAAAAATACGTTTCGATTTCAGCTCTATTATAGTATACCATTTTTTAACCAGCGAACATCCATCATAAAAGCGTCTACTAAGAACTGGGTGGTGAGTTCAACAACGAAATATGGTAATGGCAACAAACATTAAAATTTTAACCAAAAAAAGCAATGAACTAAACTAAATCCCTTCTTGTTGATTTATCATTTAATTGAACGGAAGCTTTTCAGAAACCAGCCTTGGATTTTGATTGCTGCAAAATTTAAATCGCCTACGAAAATATAACAAAACAAATATTACAAACAATTCAAACAATATTTGTTACATAATCGTTAATTAAATATATCTCTAACTTTTTTACTGCGTGTTTTGGAAAAAACCCTGTATGCATATTCCTCCCCGTATCAGATCCATGACGTGAATAAAGACAAAAATTAGAAAGTGTAGCGTCTATTTACTCAACTCTTTATACATTTATAGGTTACAATAACATGTACGAGCGTACAACACACCGAATAATGACATAGCGTTTAAATATCAACAATCGTGCGTCGACAATCATAATCGATCGCGTGATTTATAAATTTTATACATTTACCAGCAATAAGTTATAAATGAACATTTTATAATTTTATTATTGTTGCAATAATTAAATTATACAGTCTGAGTAATAATGTCGTTTTAATGCATTAAATTAAAAAAAAAAATGTAAACCGGTTAATGCTAATTAGAAACTACACCTTAATTAAGTTTTATCGCAAATCTACGATCTGGCCAATTAATGTACGCCAAAAGCCAAAGTAATGTAACATACATGCGTCTTCTGTTACACTCGTGTCGTGCCCTTGAATTTTGAATATTGGTTATTGCTCAAACGTTTATTATTTTAGATGACCAAAATTTAAAATATTGTGGAATTTTTTATTTTCTGCTCATAATAAAATGTACTTGTGTGTTTGTGTTGTGAACCTCTTAAAATGACAAGTTTGCAATGTAAACGTTTTAAGTGACTTGAGTTTAATTAAGTTTGAAAGATAAATGGAGGGGGAAGGGTATAATTGCACATGGAATATTCTGTACTTGGAATATTTTATTCACGACCGGTTTTTGATCAAGTGCACAGTTCCCACCGAGTTGTCCCAAACCTTAGACATACAAAGAATACGTGTTCTTCATCCTGTTGTGACCTTTTCAATGTCTGGTATTCTTTCTAAAACTGTGTTTACAGCAAAACATCCAAGCCCACTTAACAACGTTTGCCAGCAGTATTCAGCAACACGTACTGAATAGTAAAGTCGCCCATAAAACCAAAACTGTTCGCCTCATCAGGTGCCCTGAGTCGTAGAACGCCGTTTTACATAGCGAAATGCTGTATAATGAAAATAGTCTGAAATGATTTTCAGTTAGGGAAACAAGTTCGTAGTCTTTTTTGGGTGACATTGGAACAAAGAATTTTCTTATTTCAAATGAACTTATTAAACCAAATATGTGCCATTTTGATCGATGACCTTTTGCCATTTTTCTGGTAGATCCATGATCCCATCACTGTAGAACTTCTATGGTTCAGAGGCAAACTTCCCAGCCAAGCTCTCTCAGTTTCTGCCGGGTCATCATGATGTGTGTGGTCTAGCGTTATCATGATGGAACACAACGCTCTTTCTGCTGATCAATTCTGGACGTTTTAACTGAATTGCTTCTTTTAAACGCATTAGTTGCTGACAGTAAAGGTTAAAATCAATCGTTTGGCCCGGTGGTAGCACCTCATAATGCACGATTCCTTTCCAATCCTACCAAACACAGATCATCTTTCTTGGCGTCAATCCTGGCTTTGATACAGTTTGGGAAGCTTCACCTCGTTTCGTCCTAGATCTTTTTCTCACAACGTTGTCGTATCTTATCCATTTTTCATCATCAGTAATCTTTCGCTTTAAAAATGGTTCGATTTCGTTCCGTTTCAGCAGCGTTTCACAGATAGAAATCCGGTCCATTAAATCTTTAACTGTTAATTCAAGTGGTGCCCAAACGTCAAGCTTTTTTTTGTGTCCAGACATTTTCAAATGGTTCAAAACTGTTTTGTGATCAATATTTAAATCTTTACCAATTGCATGGCTAGTGGTTTGTCGACCAGGGTGCATCTTTGACAGTATAGACAGTATAGTATAGTATAGTATAGTATAGTATAGTATAGTATAGTATAGTATAGTTAGTATAGTATAGTATAGTACGCTGTAGTGTTGTGTAGTGTCGTGTAGTGTAGTGTATTTTAGTGCAGTGTAGTATAGATAATAACCATATTAGCAAAATTTCTTAAAAAATGCTAAAATCCCATTGCTTCACCATTTGTGTTTTAATTTAATAAGCTTATCTCTTCCGATTGTAGCATGATCTCGATGGTGTTATCCGGCGTAACATGTCCTACTGAGAACGTTAGCTGACTCCTCTCCCCTACGAACCCTCCACAGTTAAATAAACTATGGCAAACATCATCTCGCCCCTCTGGACAATACCGGCATTGAGGTGATGTTAGTTTACCAATTGTATGGAGGTAGGTACCGAAGTAATCATGCCCCGTCAGGAATTGGCACAGGAAAAAATCAATCTCGCCATGCCCACGATCCAAGGACCAAGTTGCTTTATTAACCTTGCCATCCCTTGCCCAGTATCTCCTTCTTCCCATCCATGCTTCCAAGCCTCCAGTGTCTCAGTACGTGCTATAGTACTTGCAACCCTTCTTCCATGCTCAGCGCTAAGTATGTAGATTTTTTGGCGTTCTATTGCCATCAAGTCTATAGGGATTATCCCAGTAACGACCACAGCTACCGCGTGGAACACTGTGCGATACGCACATGCTACTCGTAGTGCTGCAGAGCGTTGAGTAGATGCCATCCTCTTCCGATATTCCGTCACTGTCATGGCACTAGCCCATATTTCCGCCCGTACAATAAAATCGACTGGACTAGTGACATAATTAGTCTCCGCCTACTAGGTTTGCGATCCACCCACATTTGCCATCAGTATACCAAAAACCGTCGCCACAGTGGCTGCCTTGTCGCACGAATTGCAAATGTCATTTGCTGGCATTTTTAGCTTTAAGAGACTATCGTATACAACATTCCATAATTCTTGCCCAAGCACCAAACCTTGCGCTACCCCGGCTGTAACTTCTCGTTCCTTAATACCACTGACCGTGTTATATGTTATTTCCCGGTTATTTAAATAATCCCGCAAAATTACCAAGAGAGTTCTTGGAATCCCGAAAGGTTGCCCGAGCGCCTCGATAATGTTCGCCCAGCTCGCCGAATTAAAAGCGTTCTTGACATCCGGAGTAACAAGGAAAACGAGTGGTCTTGTTTGATGACCGGTTGCTTCTGCTCGCTTAACCGCATTGACCACCTCCATTATGGCATTAATCGTCGCATGTCCCTTATGGAAACCGTGCTACCTTGGGGAGAGGTCACCCGCGGCACGTATCGCTGTTTCTAACCGGGGTTTATGCAGTTTCTCCAGTAACTTTCCCATCGTGTCCAACATACAAAGAGGTCCGTATCAGTATGTTGAAGATAAATCAGGGCCCCCTTTCGCGTCCTTTTTGACTAGCATTAGTCTTGCCACTTTTCTGGTGTTATCATTTGCTGCACTTGTCGAGAACCGTGTATCTGGAAGGTTATATAGTTATGATCGCTTCCCGTGTATATATCCATTACTCTCCAGTCTGCTGCGAGAGATAACAGTCGTTCTGTTACCAAGGTTATATCCGGTATGGAGTTTCCAAATCCTGGCCTTTGGTACGTCGGGGTTGTTCCACAATTAAGGACATACAGATCCAGTCTTGACACCATTTCCATTATGCCCTACCACTAGGATTTCGTTGTAGCATGCCCCACTCCAAGGTACGTGCATTAAAGTCCCCGGCGACTACTACTTCTCCAGAACAATCTCAAATTGCGTCTTTCAGTTCGTTCAATTTTGTTTTAAATTCCAATATGCTGTCGTTTGGCGAAAGGTAAACACTAAATATCGTGATATTCCGACTATTCCTCACTGCTATTTTATTATGGTCAACCACCCATATTGCTGCTGTATTCAATGGGTTCGAAAACCAATTAGGCGTATTCCGGTTTCGATATTGTTCACTAATCACAGCCAGCTCTGCTTTTTCGTAGTATACGAGTTGCGACAGGATATCATCCGCAACCCTACACCCATTTAGATTTCCCTGAAGGACCCTCATCGGATCATTCCTCTCCTGGCCTCCAGCGTCTCTTTGAATACTCTATAACCACCCGACCTCTGTATGTGGTTGGGGTTGGCCACGCAAAGAAGGCACTTTGGCTGGGATGTACATGCAGTAGCCCTATGCCAATCCTGCCAGCATCTCCAACAGTTTACACTGCGATCGGGTCCTTTGCAGCCTCCTCTTATATGTCCATATTCTAGGCACCTATAGCATCACTGAACCTCCACCAACTTCATAACGCGGCCGTAGACCCAGCCAACTTTCATTCTCCCTCGCTCCAAGAGCGCCAAGGTGGCTCGTTCATTGGTCTCAGCCACTGCTTTCTTCTGACCTCGTCTTTCAAGGTCAAATAACGTGATCTTAATCTCTCCAGGTTCCTCCTTGCCAGCATCTCGTACAACAGCTGCCGTTACCTCTGCCACAGTTGTAAGGCTATCCAGGTTCATTTTTTGGAGCTTCATAAGTGGCACTAGTCCTCGGATTTCTCCATCCTGCCCTATTGCCTTGCGCAGAGATTCTTGGAACTTGCCCGGGCCAGCACCACTCCACTGGTCAAGGTTTCACTATAACCGCTTCGCGCTGAGTTCTCCTTCTTCTTTCTCTTTTTCGCTTAATAAAGGGTTTCCGGTTCACTGGTTGGGTTCTCTCCACGGTATGAGCTATATTAATTATATTGAGCCGACCCCTGCTGTCTCCATGACTACTGAGCTTCGTCTGCCGTTTCCCACCAACATAGACCAAATTGTTTGGTTCATCTGTCGATGCTTGTAGTCTCTGTCTAACTTCCCTCTCCGATTCTTCCGCAGAGGCATGATCTCTGCCTCTGTTTTTATTCCGTTGCGATGTTATTGAAGTAGTACCTTTATTTGATTCCATTTGGTTCGGCTTCTGAGCATTTTCGTCTTTCCGACGCTTGTTTCTGGTCCAGAGTATATCCTCCACCACCTCTTCGAGCTGAAGTATCCCATTTTTTAAGTGTCATGGAAGTATTCTTTAGCCGGTTTGTTACCTCCTTCATAGATTTAATAATCTACTGGCGCACTGTTTCAACCGGAAATAATGCCTTTCTTCCAAGTCCACTTCTGCGTGATAATTTAGGCTCATCCTGTTGCCATGTATATTCTGTTTGGGTAAGGTTCCGTCTTCTGGCGGCTCATTCATATGTTCTTCGCTATCCGCCGGTAGATCGATCATAATCATTTCTTTACTTGCCTTATGCTTTGCATCTAGCTCTGGTGCATGTCAAGCTACCGCTTGCTGGTGTTTTGATGCTGTCTGAGAAGTATCACTCTCATTTATTTTTTGTTTCAAATTATTCTTATTGATTTTTAATCCCACGAGTAGCACGAGAAATAACGGTCACCTATGACAGAGCTCTGCGTTATCATAGGATGGGCTTAAACCGAATGTCGCCAAATTCGGGTTCACATACTAACGACCAAGCATCCCTTAAGCCATGCAGCTATCGGCGTATGTAGTACCACCTTAGCTTGGGTGTGCTAGTTTTTGGTCCGCCCCGAGTATTTGATTTCCCTGGTACCTGCCATATCTGGCGGGCTGTCCCCGATGGGGGAACCAGAAAACCCAACACGGGAAAGTATTATTTTGTTTTACTCGGTTAAAGCTCAACAACACCGTTTTTAGTATGAGAAATTCCGTTTCTTATACGAAATACTTTAAAAAGTCAATAGTGATGTTTTTCGAAGCCTGAATAGCATCCAATTACAAATGGAAATTCAGAAAAACTTCCAATTATTGGCCACAGTACACTCGGTAACTTCTAAACACCGCAGTAACCAACGTCAATTAAAATTGGGTCTTTCTTTAGTAGGAAGGCAAATTTATTGGATTTCACATGATTCTGTTGTCTTGCTGTTAATGGTAAGTTTCTTATACCAGAATCATTTAGAATTTTTAGTAAATCGTTTAAAAGATTATGCGGAATTTTGTCTCTAAGAGTCCACGATTTTAGGTTCCTCAACAGTGAAAAGTGTCAGAAAATGGATTTTTATTGTATTGGTATTGGTGCAGGTATAACGTAATCGTGCAATGTATTACACGAATACATGCTAGGAAAAAAGAGTATAGGCACACTCTCCCCAAGAAAACATAAACTGAGTTCAAATTCCCTCATGTAGAGCCCGGGGTAGATAACAGAGCCCAAATTATGTGAATGTTGTTGATTCTTCCACAAAAGCTCAATTTTTGCTTTTTTTGGAAAATATAACTCGTTTATGGGTGCCATTAAAAATAATATTTTGTCCGAAAAGCCGAAAACAATCTTAAACCACTTAATATCACGGACGATTATGAAAAACTTCTTAATAACTCGTTTATGTCATAATTTTATGTTCACATGAGGTACTTGTAGCTCGTCATATATATTCAAAACTAATTTCATTAAAAGTAATCACATCCCATAATTGTGCACACAATAATTGAAAATGTCAATTAAATTTGATTACCATTTTCCGAAAATAATTTAAAATTTCCTATATAAATTGATAACGAGTTTTCCAACCTAACATCAGTAAACGTTATAATCTGAAATCGAGAAGCAGATTCGAAGTGCTGCATAGAAAATAAATAAAAATGAATCAATTTACTTTTCTCCAAATTACCGTTACCCTAATCGCAGTGGCCACAGTACATGGCCATTTGATGGAATCGAGTGGTGATCAATCAGATGTATATGATACCAAATACGATGATATTGATCTCGATGAAATTATTGGTAATCAGCGGCTATTAAAAAATTATATCAATTGTTTATTGAATGAAGGACCATGTACCCCAGATGGGCAAGAACTTAAAGGTCAGTATGTATATAGAGTTATATAAAATTTTCTATAAATTTTATTTTTGTGTACGAATAGATACCCTTCCCGACGCCATTTCAAGTGATTGTGAAAAATGTTCTGAAAAACAAAAGATCGGCTCCAGTAAAATGATGCATCATATGATCGATCATACGCCAGACGATTGGGAAAAATTGGAAAAAATTTACGATCCATCTGGAATTTATCGTAAAAATTATTTAGCCAGCAAATCTGATGATAACAACAACGAAACGACAACTGCATAAAATTGAGTAACTGAAAATTGGATATTTAGCATAATATACAATAGTAAATAATATTATGATGATCGGTGACAAAATTAAAATTTATATGTGCACGTGAATTTGTAATCAAAACAAAACATTTTATTGCAATAGTAAATCGTAATTGTAATTGTAATCCTTCTATATGCGTTTGGAATAATTAATTAAAAATTGATTAATCATGTTATGTTATTTGTGTTTCGTGAAGTCTTTATATGGTTAGATCAGATTAAAGCGTTCGAGTACAGAAGTATTGCCAAAGTCCGACGTACATTCAGCTCAACGTATAATCAGTAAATTAAAATGATTGTTATCACGCGATTAATTCAATTAACCATAAATAATATTATTACTAGACAAACGAGTATAAGGAAATATTTTTTATATTTAGATAGTTATGTGTATGTCTGGTTTCTAGTAATCTTGAACTAACTTTGAAAACGTAAGTGTTCTTTTACTTCCTTTCCAATAGTTAGTTTTCTTTCTAATACTCGAATACAATTGCGTAACAAAACAATGATAAAGGCGTACACAGAAAATTACGCATCTACTGGGAACCACCGCCGATACTATATAGCCGGCTATAAAATTTTAGTGTTGTGATGGTTATATTACAATAACAAATAAATTTATAAATTTTGAGAGTTTCCGGGTTTAAGTTATCTAAATTTTTAATTTATATTAATAAAAGTTAGCACAACCCATACATCGGAACATTACAAACTATAATGGAAAATTCTGGAGTTCTTGCTGTCAGCAGAGTACATTTGAACAATTTGTAATAAATAACCAATCTACACAACATTTATGGTCTAAACTTAAACCAATGAACCTGATCCTTAGCATATATATGAATCGTCATCACTGTTCGAGACGATTAATCCAGTAACTAATTTGTATTTTGTCCATTCTTCATCCGAATGCTTCTCAATCGACACCATTTTTGAACTAAATTAAAGCCAAATTTGTGGGTTAAAAAATTATCGGGACAAAAATTTACACTTGATTTTACAAAAGAGCCTATACCATATGTGAAGTTCAAGCATCACCTACTCCGCTACTTGATATTAATAACGTTCATCATAAATCCATTGAAATAATTGTACAAAGCGTTCAGAATAAGGATAATAATTATCAGAGCCAAAAGCCATATTTCAACTTCTGAAAGGTATACAAACACCTTAAAGCTGTACTTTGAGAAGATAAACTGAGAGAATGAATTACATTAACATAAACGTAGAAGAAGTAATAGAAACCGACAAACAAACTTTCGACCCACGGCTATCATACACGGAAAACACCAGAACTGTAACAGAAGCAGCTAGGCCTACCACAATTAGAGAAAGGATCGAAAAAAAAGAAAGAAAGTAGCAAAAGAAAAAGGTGAGTGACTTGAAAGAATACAAAAATTGACAGAGCGTGTATATGCATCCTCCACAAAAGCATAGAGAATTAGCAACGATCACTTGGAGAGAAAATTTCACCGATAATCAACTTGAAATTATGAAAGGAAGAGAGGAAGCTTATCATTGTTTCCAGAGGAAAGTCGAGCGACTAGCTGTGACGTGGAAACAACCATACTACCTAAAGCAAAACCACTCGGCAAGTTATGGGTGAAAATCAAAACACTAGCATCCATCAAAGTAAAACGGTCAAACATTGTAGACGCTATGATGCTCCTTAATTGGACAAAAATGGGAAAAAATAACTTTAAAAGAAAAGATGAGTAAACGACCACAACCTCGGCAGGAAAACTCTTCGCCCGATGAGTTAGAAATCACGAGATCCCACCTTCGCAGATATATTCAATATCTACTTAATCGGCGACCTTCCACGAGCTGCAGGTACAAACACTACCGGGCTAAACTTTCCTTTAGTAAAAATAACCCCTTAAGGAAGTGAAGTCCTTATCAAGAAAATCACCACCAAAGAGGAAATGTTCAAGGAGAAAGAGAAAGCAAACGGAAAAACTTCGGCCGTTATAGTTAGCCTCATTATAGCACTACTGAGAAGAAGTCTTACATGAAAAAATACCTATTGACTTTGACCTTCAAAATTGACTTATGGGGGTCAAAATGCAAAGTTTTTTTCATTGGGTTCCACTATGTTGCTTCATGCTGGCTTTTCGAATTTGCCGGTTTTTCGAATGGAAGGAAACGATTGCAAGGGGAATTTCTGGATGTTTCAGTTAGAAGTCATCTGGATAGGTATGTTGGGCCATGATGTCATCTTTTACTATGTTACACCATATTGCACTATGCTGTACCATGTTGCACCATGTTGCACCATGTTGCGTGATGTGACATCGTGTTGCATAATGTGATGTCATATTACACAATGTTGCTCCATTTTGCATACTGTTGCACCGCATGTTTCATAATTTTGCGCATTGCTGCGTCATATTACACCATATTGTTGATGTTGCACAATTGTTTCTTAATGTTTCATCATGTGGTGGGATGTTGCTAGATATAACACCATGTTGCACCATATATACCATGTGCTACTATGTTGTACGATTTTGCGCTATGTTTCGTCATGTTGTTTTGTGTTGGACCTTGTGGTTTTCGTTAATTAGATATCTGGGGCGGTATGTTGTACCATCACTTCGAATCGAAAAAAGTCGAAATTCGATAAAAATCGAATCGAACAAGTGAAAGTTGTATCATTTTTGCTTTTCGTGTTGATGTCGTGTGGTGAGGCTGGGGACTCTTTATTTATTTTTTTTTTTTTGCAAGCACGATTTTTATAAAAATTTGAGAAAGGAATGCCAAGGAATTAAATGTCAGGAATCGATTTCGATGAGTACTAATTTACGGCAAATTCGTTTAGAGAATCCTTTGAGGCCCGGATTTTTTTTTTTTTTTAATTGTGGACGATAAGATTTTTCTAATGCCAAGAATCGGGTCGAACGACTTTTAATGAAAATTAGAGAGATGAGTTTCCGAGATCCCTATAAAAACTCCGCTCGACTTTGGGAGATGATATTTTCGAATGTCAGTGGATGGGATGGATCATGATTTAGAGGTGCTCCAGTTTAACCACTATGTTGCCTCTTGTTCCACAATAGAACTGTGACATCTCAATCGCCATTAATCCCAGATTAATGATAAAAATCTGAATCGAATATAAATTTTGAGCATGCCTCTGGAAAATTGTCAATTTAAATAAGCTTAAGCCATTCTTAACCGATTTGGATACAACTCTCTTCTTACGTTAAACGTAGGTTTAGATTCCAAAATCGGTTTAGGATGTGATTTTAAAAGAATAAGTAAATTAGATGGAACGAAGTCCCATCTCAATCGAATAGTATAGAGCTCGGTTGGTACTATGAAAATACCAAAATTGGATTGAAACAAAACCGTGGATTCTTTAAATTGAACAGTTTTAAGCCGTTGCTTAACCAGTGTGGCATAATTATTGTCTTCTTTAGTAAAAGTAAAGTAAAAATAACCTTAATTAATCATGAAAATTAATGACCTCGAATTTACGATTCGCTAAACTCGTCCGAAAAGAGGCTTTCGATGTGGTGTCTCTTTCTCTCTGTCCTCTCTACAGCCAAGGCGGATTTACTGATTTGGATGCAACTTCATTCTTAAACTTATTTCATAAATTGGGAGAGGGTTCCCAATCAAATTTAGCGGGATCGGTCTCTGTGTGTTGGGCACAACATATACACCTGTCAATTTTTTATCAACTGCTGGTAAGGCTACTTATTAAATAATACACGTATGTTGAAAAAAATAACGATTCCATAGAGTACAGCAGTTCAAAATTTGTGTATTGGACACTCAATGGTGGCTAATTACTGACCATAGTGGAGAAATCTGAGTATGATATCTCATTCGTGTGCCTTGACCGGATTACTAGGCATGTTCATCACATTAATGAGACCCTATAATTTGCACACTGCATAAGGATTGCTCTTTTAAAATCGACGCCAAGCTTCCCGAGGGTTGTATTATTGTCTTGTTTAGTTGGAATTACATTTATGTATGTAGTTACAAGAAACGAGTAACCTTGAATTTATTAGAACAACCAACACCCACAAAAATTATGTTTCTATTTAAGAAATAGGTACCCTCAAATTTAGTACAAGAAAGTGTGGGTTGCTGTAAAAACTTAGGGATACCCATTTCTTATGGAGGAAGGTGCGGGTGTTGTAATAAATTCATGTGGACCCATTAGTAGTTTTGGGGTATAAACATTCCAATTTATTATATTTTCTTTGTAAAAAAAACTCTAAGAGCGCCCCCAGTACGATACAACGATTTTTAACGGTTCCCCCTCTTTGGGGTTTTTTTTCTAGAGTTCCAATTTGATTTACTTAATTTTGTAAAATTAAACTCCCAAATTAGCGACGAACCTGATTTTATTAAAATAATACAATTTTGATTTCGTTTTTTCGCAATTAAGTAAATATATCGCAATTTTTTGTCCAAATTCTCATTATTTATTTGCCGTTTAATCGTAAGTGCGGCTAAACGATCCAAACTAGTGACCAATCCTGACCAAACGATGACCAAACGATTCCAATCATCAATCGGTGCTAAACAAGCGGAGCGGCCCAGCATTAGGGTCGTGAAGTGTTTTAATAATTTTGAGGTTAATTATTACGTGTACACGATAGAGGCAAAATCGAGAATGATCATTACTTACTACATTAATTGAAACCGTTTATCAGGGAGTTTAATATTGTAATAAATTCGAGGATGGTCATTTGTTGTACCTACTGGAAAGCAATTCCATAAATTTTACAAAAATGTTCAAAAAAGATAAGTTAAATAATTTTGTTTTTAGATAGATGTGTACGTGACATTAAATTATGATGGTTTTCTGTTAAATTAATTTTTAGAGGTAGTTTTTGGGAGTTGCAATAAATCAATATGCTGTGAAAGGTTTGTAAAAAACCCAATGCTAGCCTCACTTCGATACTGTAAATTGTTGCGTACATTAGTATAACTCAGAATTATTCAGTCTGAGTGACAACAACTATGATTTTCAATAATTATTTATACTCAATCAACTTCTCAAACACAAACACTTCAAGGCACCTAGTTCCTGGACCGCAGACAAATTTAATAATTATGGAAAATCTGGAAAAATTACAACAAATAAATTTTAAGGTTTAGCGCAGTAGCCTGTACAAGTGCTGGTGTCGTAAATCATCGCATCATATACCTTAAAAAATTACGACTACACCCTATCTCATTAAATAATTCCGGTTGCATTATATCTTTATTCAATCACCATCGCTAATGTGACAGTGTGACATACAATGGTGAATTGCACGGCACTAAAATTCATAAAATATTTAATTTCCATCATAAATCGTTTGTATGCAGAGTGCACTCAGTTCAAGTTTCACAACTCGTCCAATGAAATTGCAAATCATGCAACAACGTAAAAGCGCAAACACTCGATTCAGTACATAAAAAAATATTATTTACAGCCAAATTGATTACTTTTGATGCAACTCGCCCTCCCGTTCGATTATTAATTATAAATCGTACACAACAATAACTTAAT
Organism: Nephrotoma flavescens; assembly: GCA_932526605.1. NCBI lineage: Eukaryota > Metazoa > Arthropoda > Insecta > Diptera > Tipulidae > Nephrotoma > Nephrotoma flavescens. The sequence continues at coordinate 225,091,125 of OW052222.1, read as the reverse complement.
TAGAAGTGCGATCATAATTAATTAAGGTAGTACTTCAAAACAACTTCAACTAGTGATACGTATGGTTCGCGCGCTTTCGGTACAGCGCATAGCTAGAATCGAGTAGAAAATTCCACATCAAATTATGTTTGTCATTGCTGGCTGAATGCGAGGTGGAACAACGGATATGACAATGGATATCTTGATACATGTTAATTAAATATCGTTATGTCAATATGTGTGTTTGTCATCATCATACAGTGTTACGGAGATTCCCCCAAGTTTTGGGGTATTACGTAAAAAAAAATCTATTGTGCTATTTATTACTTAATAAATTATATTATAGACAACAACACAAAGTTACTTTTATAATTTATACAGAAATTATAATCTTGTATATATTATCTCAATGATAAGTGGGCATGTGTGTGTAAATATGCGAGCGAAACGCGGAAATTCCGGGCTGTATTTGGATGCAGTCAAGTTCACGTTCTATGTATATGCGAATAATTATTCAAATTGACGGTGCACATACAACGAAGCCGTCGACACACATTAAATGTTCACCTTTAAAAGTGAAACCGGTATTTCGCAGGATGCAACATAATTTTTACCACCGTGTACCGAATATCCTTTGAACGTTTCTATATTTTATTTACCATTTAAGCATATCTTACTAATTTTATTCGATCTGATTATAAGCCACTATGGTTGCATAACAGTTAATTGTGGTAAGATCAATGGAGTTTAAGACGTATGTAATAAAATCGTCGTGATCTTTTTTACTTTTTGCCGCACGTTTTGTGTGTTGGTCGCGATCGAAAATTTTGATAATTGATTTAAATATTAGTATGTGTAGTGTGTTGGTGGCGCTTAGTGATTTGGGTCAATAATCGGAGAAATTATTGCGACTCGCGCGATAATTTGAGGGGGTATTGTGATTAATTATAGGTTCCTTCTCTATAAAATGTAATAGCGTGTAAGATGCTATACACAATACAACTATTTTCAATGCAATCAAGATAATTAAAACGCGCACATTTTCTTTGTAATTGTTTGATAAAAATCTTAACACAACCAACTGACCTACACAATTCGATTTAAATTTAGATCGACAGAATTATCTTTTAATATATCATCGTAAAATGTATAGTTAAAATAATTGTGAACAGATGCGTTCAATTGAAAGCTGCATCGCTAACGCTTAATACATTGATTCGCACTATTAAAGGTTGAATCTCATTCAACCGACACGAACGACATCTAACTGTCTTTGGTAGCTATCAAAAAGAGAACAAACGTTCTCAAGAATATTCCTCAATCAGTAATTCCTCCGTGTATAAATAACATTGAAGCGAGCAGCATCGTAATCTGGATTACGTCTAAAACGTTCAAGCTAATATAGGACTCTAATTAATAGGACAAACTTCTTTTGACTGGTAAATTGTATCCTAAAAATTTAAATGTTAATTTTTTTACAACTATGTATACGCGAATCATGAACAATTTCATTAATTTTTCACATAGACTTCGAGAAAATATGTCCAAGAGGTTGCTACAGCTGGAATGGGCGTTTTCACTTTGTACTAGACCGTGTGTGTAACTGCAGCAGGAAAACTTTCGAATTTCAACTAGTAGAAGCGGACAATTGAAATTGTCTGACAAGCGCTCGCCAAAATAGGGAAAATGCAACAGACGGACGGACAGAGGTGTAAAACCTCTGAAACAACTAAGGTGCTAATACAAATTAGCCCAATAGACAAAAAATGACTGCTGAATTCAGAGAAGATCGCGTCGATTTGGGTATATTGTAAATGGTAGTTGACGAAATACGTTTTGCGATGCAAGAAAGTCGACATTAAAATCAGCAGAGAAAATTGTACGATGACCAGATAGATGTTCTTTAACTACTCTCACACCATCCAGTATTGTTTGGAATGTGCATGCAGGAGATCTGTATGCGCCAATGATGTCAATTCCATTACTAGTTCCGTTGGTTCCGTCTTGAAATGTGTGAGAGTATATACTGGTTACTTGACGATGTATTTCTGGTCGAACGTATATTCGGCATCCTTTGGCAGTGTTTCGCACTTCATTGTCTTGTGAACATACTTTAATATGATCTCCAATGACATAAGTGTCATTCTCAAGTGTCCAAGTCTAGGCGAAAATTAAAATGTCAGAGTTGACGAAGACTTTGTCATTAGAGTATATCTTGTGATGCGCGTTTAGTGACTGGACATTGTGGAAAATGAGTTGACAAAGCTCATCTGTTCGATGGACCGACAATGGAAAGTCCAGCTGCTGACCTTGCTCGTGAGGCTGCAACATACATGAGAGAGCGTTCGATACCTTTATAAGTGTGAACAACTACTTGCTCATATGTGGAACCTTGACTTTTGTGGATAGTAATCGCTTCTGCAGGAGTTAGCGGCAACTGATGGCGAGAAACTTTGTTGGTACTGTTTTTTCTCGGCTGTATGGTGACTGTAATTTTCTTGATAGGTGTCCAATTCCAAAGAGATTCAATTCCCTGAGCTCTCATAATTCCAATTCGTTTATCTCGTACTTTTCGACCACATCTCGGATCATCAAACTTAATCCACAAGATCTCAGTTGCCAATCGAGTGAGATCAGGCTTAATACGACCTTGTTGGATTCTTTTCAATGTTCCGATTACGCCATTTTCTAGCCCGTCCAAGCAATCTTGATTTACTGTCATCATGTATCGACCCTCTAGTTTCAGCAAGAGTTCAGTGGAAAGTCCTTGTGTTTTTGGCAGTTTTTGTTTCAATACCCATTTAAGAATTGATTTGTTCCATCACCACAAGGATTGTTGAAGGCACCGATAAAAGCTGATTCACCTGGCAAAGACGAAAGAGTAGCGATGTTGTAGGCATTCACTTCATCATTTTTATAAAAAAGATGAATAGAAGTGCGTGAAGGTGGAATCGACCTCAAAGCAAAGCAGCGACTTTTGATTAAATTAACATCGTCTGTTGTCATTGTTCCAGAAGCCATGTTATTGAGACAATTTGCGAAGATGAGATCAACTCTCTGACGCATAATCTGAGTTAAGGTGTGTACTCTAAACGTCCTCCAAATGTTCCCGCAATAGCGTTAGTCGGATCTCCGGACATCAGAGGAAAAGCTTGTACAGGCCTTAATTGGTGAAAGTCTCCTACTGTGATGACAGAGACACCTACAAAAGGAAGCTGTTCATCAAGAACATCTCGAAGTCTCTTGTCTATCTTCTCAAAGAAATGTGTTCCAACCATGCTTATTTCATCAATAATGATTACTTTGAGCTGTGAAAAGGTGGCAGACATAGTGTTTGAGATGTCAGCTGACAACGAGGTTGCTGTTTTGTTGTTGATGGGCAAGTGAAAAGCAGAGTTACAGGTGGTGGCGCCAATATTGAAAGCTGCTTTTCCTGTAGGAGCAAGAAGAAGAATGGATGATTTATTTGGATCAAAGTCAAGTTAGTGAAGCCGACGAAGGATTTGGTAGAGTACGCGAATGACAAGCGACTTTCCAGTTCCAGCTCCTCCTTTGAAATACGCTAGTAGAGGAGCAGCTCCGGCTGTCTTGGCATGATTGAGAATATGAAAAACGAAATCTCTTTGTTCGTCATTGAGCATACTGAGGTCTTCTAAAAGGCGTGCGTTCGAATCTATATCTGGGAGACGGAAGCGTCCCAAAAAGTGCTTTCTTCGTTCTCCGCCGAAATCAATCATTTCACAATGATCTTCATCGAATTCATCATGTTGATATCAGATTTCTGCCTCTTCTCCTTCTTCTACCCCCTCTTCGTCGTGAATTCGTTCATCAGCATTGTTTTCGGCATCTCTAATTTGATCTTCAAGCTATTCATCTTCGAAAAAATTGAATTTTTTTCGATTTGGTTGAATAACTTCAAGATTTTGTTGATATACAGACTGACAATCGACACCAGGCCCAGCTTCCTCACTTTCCGATCTCCAAGGCAAGTAGAGAAGAACTTGTTCTCGATAGTAATTTGTTGGATCTCTAGACTTGTTATAGCGTACGAAGCGTATAACTTTAGGAAACTTGCGTCTACTAACAAATCCAGAACCATCGTTAAGTCTCGTAACAGTCGAATGCTCATCTTGAATGTCGTTGTTGTAGTTGTCATCATCCACATTTTCATCAACTTGCCCTGCAATAGCGTGTTTCCGTTTAGAATATACATACCATGCAGCAAAGTGAGCAAGGCATGCATCTTCAATATCGGTTGGACGGTGTGCATAGTGATCAAGAAGACCTTTGACGAAAATATCTGTGGATGAATCGTCGAGTCCATTTCTTTCTTCCATAGTCTTCAACATTGATGTTCTCTCGGAAAGTGAGCAGGAAGGAATGAAAATGCATTGTTCAGATGCAAAACTCATGGACATTTGCAGAAGGTTATAAGAAGCTTCTTGAGCTGAAAGTTCGCTGTTCACATGGTGAGCAGCTCCCAACTCTCGCAGTCGTTCTCGAAGGGTGGTATTTCGTTTAGCATTCTCAATAATCTTCTTCAGAAGACGTGTCACTCCTCTGTTACTCTTGTTGATGTAATCAATGATGTAACAGCAGCAGGCGAAGGCATCAAAGATGTACTGTATGTCCATATTTGCTTTCGTATGCTCGAATTCGTTTGTGAGAAAGTTTGTAGATTGGAAGATTTTCTTTATTACTTTCAAAGCGACGAAGAATTGCTGTCGCATTCATTGGGAAGAAAGGAATTCCAAATCTTCACCCTGTATTTTTGCTTCTTCCCTTTCTGCAGGTAAAGGGATGAGTATGAGACTGAAAAGCAAGAAGACGTGTCATATTATCGGTAGTAGGATAGTCGGATGAGCAGGTAATGACTTCATCGATGAACTCGCAGACAGCCGGATCGGAGTCTGAATTGTCAGCATCAAATACAGGTGTGTTGGATAACCACAAGATCATGTGCGCATGTGGACTTCCTCGTTGCTGAAATTCAATCCGATGATACTTGTGAAGAGTCTTTCGACACCGAGAGGCCCATTTGCAGACGAAAAAGTCTTCATCAATGCTTTGAAGCGATTGTCGAAATATCGAGCACAAGTGATAGGATCTCGTTGAATTAATGTCAGCTTGTCAGGTTTTGGCAATTGCTCTGCGGCTTGCTCAGTAATGACTGTATTATCCAAAACTTTTGTAAGTATGACTAAAAGTTCGTTCCATTGGATTTCAGCAGCACTGACAGTGACAAATAGGTGAGGTAATCCAAACTGTCGGACCATTGCTCTGACATGCATTCCCTGTTGATGCCAGTGATGCGCGGAATTTCGAATCCCTTGAAATACTCAGAAAACGTTGTCATCTCGAACCATTGCATCAAGTACTTCGGGATCTCGGATTTCACCTGCTGTAAGAATATTCGCCTCCCAAGTTCGTCTCCTCTTGCGAAGAACACAAATTGAAACATTTGTAGCAAGTCTTTCAATTTCATTTTTCTTCGCCAAGTACAGAACGCACTGCACAAATTCAGCAACTCTTCTGTCAGAATTTCTTGCAAATGCTTTTGAAAGTGATGATGAGCTGACTTCTTTCCCGTCATGAAGAGGACTAATTCTATGGCCAGCGAAGAGTTTGGGAAAGCTGAGGAAGAGTGCATCCTTGTCGAAAAGTACAGATATAGGGTCATTCCCTGCAGCTGGAGCCATGCGAATGCCTTCCAAGCTTGTAAGCATAGTCTCCGTTCTCATTTCTTCGACGTCTTCCAATTCCTCAACAGGTTCTTTTCTGGATTTAGTTCCCTAATTTGACTCTCTACAAATTGCGTCCAACTTTCTGATACAGGGACATTATGCTCACTGTATAAAGGAGAATCGGAAAGAATGCGTGCTGCAGTGTAGATAACATGTGGACGAATATTTCCTGCAACGTAGTCATGGTTGTAGTGCATCTGTCGAGCAATTCGAGTGGTAACATACAGGTGTCATTAAGCTGTCATGAAAGTGAGGAGACTACAGTGTCTACTGGAACGTTGACGATTCTGCATTTAGCATGCAATTGACCATGAACTCCGTGCACAGCTTTAATTTTCTGGAAGACATGACGTACTGAGACCAAACGACCTTCGAGATCGGTGAGCCTTGAGACTTAAAATGGAGTTTCTGGAAAGCGAAATACATTAGAGAGACAATGCTGGGGAACTTTTCTAGACCGGACTGCGAGGAAGCATGTCAAACAAAGCGGAACATCTGTCTCTTCAGAAGCAAGACATATAACCTTGTTGATGAATTCTTGACCATATGTCTCGAGATGTCTAAGTTCAAGATTCCGAATTGACTTCTTGAAGAATAATTGAGAGCAACAGTGGCAGACATGTACAGGTCCTTCACGTGGTTCCTTCTAAAATTCAGATTGAAGGTATTTCCAAGACATATTCCCTAGACGGTCTTGACGTCTGATGATGGATCAATCGTAGTCTCTCTGTCTCTCGTTTATTGTTTGCCGAAATTGCACGCTGAACTTTAGTTAATCGTGGAGGAGCCATCGTAAATGATCCTACAAATAATGATAAAACAATTATTAATATATGTTAACATCAAACAATATGAATTTAAAATTACATAGTAGAAGTGTGTCAATTATACGTCATAGATATGGGAAATCCGGATCGTTTTGAATAAAAAGCTAAAAAAAGAAAAGAAGAGAAGTTGAACTATTAAGTTTATAAATTAAATTTAAGTTACTTACAATGTAGTAGAAATTGACGATGATGATTGAATGCTAGAAGCGAGCACTAAAAATATATCTTTCCGTTGTTTTTTCGAAACGAAAAGCTCATGATTCCAGTATGTTGTATTTGTTGCTAAGCAACAAGTAATAATAGTACAAGAATATTTTTTCTGGACTAGAATAATAATTGAAAATTTAAAAATAAAAAGTAGACAGCCGCATCTGTGTCACCTCTATTTTTAGAAAAAGTTGAATATCTCAAAAACTACTTGACCTAGAGCTCCCAGATTTTAAATGTGACCTTTTTAGAGTAGTATCTATCTGTGTGATAGTGCCAACAGACAGACGGCCTAAGTCTTTGTATAAGCTTGCTCGCAAGAGCGAGCGCTAAAATTGAACTTTGCTTATTAGTACTAATTCAGGATCCGAGAAAGGTAGAAAAGAAAATTTCCTTTTAAAGGCGTTTAAAACCGTCAATTTTTAGAGAAAACCAGAAACTATTTAAGCCCAACCATTTTTAGTTTTATGCATACTTTCAGTTAATAAGTTGTGTATATAACTTATTACTGCTACTACAACTTATACGTTCAATCAATCATTGCAAATGAACAGAGTCGCAAAGTTTACCGTGGCTCGGGGCTCTGGTTATCTATTATTTCGTCACTGTTGTTGGAGCGTAGCCTACACTACCGGATATCCAGCTCGTAAAACCAATGATATATTTCCAGTTGCCCAAGTCATAAATTTTGCTATGAAAATTTTATTGAATTTAATTAAATATTCTGTTAGATTACTTCGAGTGAAGTGTAGTAAATAGAAGGAGAATATTATCTATTCGTTGTTAAAGAAGGTATAAAGGGATGCTTTATATCTTCTTATCTATTTTATATTTTTGGTTCTCGGATTTCCTTGCAAGAGCTTTTAGTTTCTCTTGGGTAAAAGCTTGATTGATTTGCTCCGGTATACCTGGATTTTATTTTCGCGATTTGTTCCTTAACCTTTGTAGTTCTTTTGCTACTTTACAACCCTTCTATAGTTCGTGGGATATAGCTTCTTGCAATTAACACATTTTACAGCATTACCTTATTTATACTGACTTAAGATTACTTGGGCGTGATGTTTTCAGGCACATGTAACGCATCTAGAGACATAAAGTCTCTCTTTGGCAATATTTCTGCGTATGATTAAAACGTGGAATTAGCATAACTAAAGTAAGCCCTCTTTAGTTGACTCGAACTCCTTGTTTAATTTCATTATTTTTTTCTAGCATGTCCTGTAAAAACGGCAGTAAAACGGTTATCAACGTTTTACTTGAGATCCTCGATATTTCCCGGTTTTGAGTAGGTAGGATGAAGACCTCTAGCGATAACTTTGATTGGGCGATCATTCTTGTTCTCATAGGTAAGTCATTGAGGCCCATCGGAATTAAGTTTTGTGGCCAAAGCGCTACAGTTGTTAGAGTCTGCTAAATTATTTTTTTCAGACGTCATTATTTAGAGAAACGAATTTATTTACTCGGCTACCGTAACCGATTTCGTAATCGATTGTATAGTGGAATAATTTTATTTACCAACGACGTTAATTAGTTGAAGTGACTTCTATCTGTTGGTTCAACTGGTTGTTTTTCTAGATCTAGTTGTTTCTTGATGATTAACAACTGGCTTCTAGGAATTTGAAATTGGCGGTAAAGATTTTGCTATTTCTGAAAGGTGTTGAGCTTTCCTTGTTTTGCTTGATTTTATATTCTGGTTTAAGAACCAGTTTGTCTCTTTCTAAACTGGTGTGAAGTTTTCAACATTTATCATAAGTATAGCAACACAAATTAACAAAAAACAAAAATAGATACGTAATTAAACAAAAAGTAGATACACAATTAAACAAAAAGTGTACAATTACATAGAAAAATGTATGGCAGGGTTGAATTTGTTATTTATTCCACTAAATATCACCTAATCTAATTTGCGGCATATCACTGTGACTTTTAGCGATTTTTGTTTAGTGTAAATGGAAATAATAATGAAAAAAACATAAACCGGGTCTTGTGGGTGTTTAAGGGCCACTAACACTTAATTCTAGAGATGACACCACAAATCTGAGTATACTGGCATTTCGGGGACACTATATCCACAATTTTTAGTGATATGCGGCATATAGCTGCGGTCAACAAAAATTCCCGGAAGACCGCAGTGATATACCGCATATCACTAAAAATTTTGGATAGTGTCCCCGAAATGCCAGAATACTCAGATTTGTGGTGTCATATCTAGAATTAAGTGTTAATGGCCCTCAAACATTTACATGATCCGGTTTACACTTCTTTAATTATTATTTTCATTTGCACTAAACAATAAAAAATCGCAGAAACTCGCAGTGATATGCTGCGAATTAGATTAGGTGAGATTTAGTGGGATAAATAACAAATTCAACCCTGTCATATTTTTTTATGGAATTCTATACTTTTTGTTAATTTGTGTAGGTACACTTTTGATAAATGTTGAAAACTTCACACCGGTTCTTTCTATCATCGATTGCAGTTTGAAGTGATATATCATGTAGTACAAGTTTCAGGAGTAGATACTCCTGATGATGAAGGATTTATTCCTAACCCAGGAGTAGACCTAACAAGTCGAAATCGATCGAGTGATTTTTTAAACTTTTTGAAAAAAAAATTTAATTAAAATATTCAAAAATATAATTTTGCGAAATAAAAAACAAGTGTTTAATAAAATGTGTTTATTAAGTATTAGTGTGTTTCGCCAAGTGCCTACGGCAAATAGCGTAAAAAGTATGTAGTACAAGTGTTTAACTGCTCTTTTGAGCATGATTTGAGCATTTGATTTCATTTTCTTTCTTTAAAATTGTTAATTCTGCTTTTTGTATATTGCTTCCCTGAAATAGTAGTAACAAATGCTCTTTAATTAAGAAAACACATGTTGAAGTTTAGTTTCGTTTCTCGCCAATATGCTTTTTAGTATATAACTCTATATCAATGCCTATAGGGTGTTTTATAAACACCGATTTATTACAAACTTATTGACTTATTTGACGCCATCTTGAATAAGTCGGTCAAGTTATTCCATTTGTCTCACACTTCTTGTCATTGTACCGACTTATTTGTGACGTAAATTTTGTTATTAACGCAATTTCTATTATATGGAAAAAATAAATTTGCTGATATGTGAATCATTGCCACTACATTTGAAAATAAAACTTGCATGTATTACATCATAAAGCAAAATATACATAAGATTTCGAGGTTAATATTTTTTACTTTTGTCAACCTGTGGTCTATTTTTTAATTCATCCCGAGCAGGCAGTGCACTGTCACAAAATACTTCGTATTTTTTTATTCAATATGTGCAATTTTACTCTGCACACTGCGTTTTTATTTGTGAACTGTGCTTACACAGTGCATACTCGGTTCTTCAAATGTTACTCTGAAATTAATGTCAGTGTACGAAGAGTGTGCAAAATATAAAACAATTTATTACTTTATGCACACCGGATGATTTTACCCAGTACAACCTTTGCTCGGTGTACACTACCCGGAGTAAGCCTGCTTGCTCGGGATGAATTAAAATATAGATAATAAGCCTAACAAGAACCATGAACTATAAAATAACTATGCCGATAGGATTATAAAATACGTGTAAAAGGATTAAATATACAAAAAAATTAAATTTGTGTATATAAATATATTAAAACCATAAAATAAGATTAACCCCGGAAAAATGGGCTTATAAAATTTGCACTACTTGATTTCTCTTATATATTTATTACTCGATGATTGCATTTAGTCAAGACACATTTTGTAGACATTTCTGTGTAGACATACTTATTCAAATAAGTCGGTGCCCAAATATACAGCCTAAGGCCCTTTTCCAATTACTTACTTGTTTGTGTAGTAAGTGTCACCTCGCGGGGTTACTTATTTGCAATAAGTACTTCAACACAGAATTGTCTCCAAAATTGTGTATTGACTAAATGCATTACATGCCATTTTTTTATTTTCAAATCTAGTGGCAACGACTAACATGTCAAAATTTTGTTTTCTTTCATTCGTTGTTGCTGCTTTCTTTTCAGATATCCAAATAGAATATTGCCGCCCCGGTGGCAAAGTGGTTAGATTGCTTGCTCTAGCTACCGGAGGTCCCGGGTTCGATTCCCGGTGGTGACAAGGACAAAATTTCACGGCTGGTTTAGAATCAATGAATTAATCATTCATTATCTGAAATGAAAATATGATTATGAAACCTCATTTGAGGCGGCGAAATCCCTTGATGGGATATAGTGCCAGAGAGAGACAGAGAGAAATAGAATATTATCGACTCCATATGCAACCATCTTTAAGAAAATAATAATGATGCCGCTTATTAATTTTATGATTATTTTTGCTTCTATGATGATATTATTTCGGATGTGAATTAAATATAATAACTGAAGAAAATTCGTACGAAGGTGAACCGTAGTTAAAATTTTATATGATAAGATGATTTATATATGACAGTGGCATACAAGATGGCAAAATTGGTCCCTTTCGTTTCAAGGACCTATTTTGCCAATATGAAATCAAGTTTTAATGTATTTCTAACGCAATTTTAATCTAAAAATCTAAAACGTGTTTCTTAATTATTTATTATTTATTTATGAAGCAGTTTAGAAGTATGGATTGTTTTTTTTTCTCCATTTCTAATAACAATTTTAAGTCAGCAAGCGTTTGTTTATAATTTCATTAACAAGCTGTCAAAATAAGTAAGTGCATAAATTGGAACGACTTCACTTACTTATTTAAGATGGCGACAAATAAGACAATAGTTTCAAATAAGTAAGTAATCGGAAAAAGGCCGAAGTTATTAATTTATTTATTTATTATGAAAGTAATTAAGCTTTATTTACAAATTAACCCAAAACATTAAAATATATACAAAATTAAGAATATAATACAAATATTTACAATATATACAGTGGAAATAATATAAAAATATTAATTTTAATTTAAAATTAAATAATCATAATTTCATAATATTACACATAAAGTTATTAGTACAAAATTTTACAAATGAAAGATTTTTTAGTTTTTTTTTTTTTAGGAAAATACAACAAAAACGATTAGATTATGATGGAAAACAATAAATGCAAGGCAAAAACTTCATAGGTGGATTGCAAACCGTAAAAACTTTTTATGGTTATTTATAAATTTTCGCTGCGTGTCACTTAAGCAAACAGACAAGGGTAATTATTATAACATACATACTCATTCCAAGAAAAGAAAATAATGAAGAATGAAATATACGATGGTTATTATGTGGTATTATGTGCTGTGTGCGATCAGAAGATCAGAATTAGAAAACTTTATTTTATTATTGAGTCAAACGCTTTAGAAAAATCCAAGAGTGCTAGTGCGGTAAATCTATTAGAATCAATATTGCGCCGAATGTCGTCAGTAATATTGAGCAACGCGGAGGTGGTTTTATGCATTGGTCTGTATGCTGATTGATATTCCGAAAGTAAGTCATTTTTCACCAAAAAACTTGTGATTTGATTTTTAATAAAACTTTCTAAAAAATTTTAATTATTAAAGTAAAATAAGATTTAGTAATAATATTATTAAAAATATAGAGCAGATATTGAGAAATATAAGGAAAAAGAAATTTAATAAATCTAATAGAAATATTATCCATTCCAGAAGCTTGAGATTTAACAGAATAAATTGCTTTAGAAAGTTGGTTTTCAGAGATTACACTAAATGAGAATTTTGAAGAATTAAAATTAGGTTGAAAAATAAAACAATCAATTGTGTTAGCTCCAGATGGTTGACATTTAACATATTCACAATAAAACTCATTAAGATTATTAGGAGTAAACGGAATCTGTGCCTGCTCAATAAATTGTCCAATACCAAGACTTTTTAAATTTCCAAAAGATTTTAGGTGGAAGTTTAGGATCTAATTTATTCATAAACAAATCATGCTTAAATAAAGTTACCTTATTTCTGAGGGATTTATTCCAACTGTTGTCAGTTCGAAGCACTGTCCATCTACCATAAGCCCTGTTCCTCCTTTTCATGAATTCCATAATTTGAGGAGTAAACCATTTCAGCTTCGATATATTAATTATAAAAGATTTTACAGGGACAAATCTATTATACATTTCAATAACCATACCATTCAAAAATGCAACTTGACCATCAATCTCTATAACTAAATTACGTAATAATTGAAGAGAATTACAATACATCGATAAACGATCTATATTAACGTTATTAAAGTCTCTGGACACAATGAAATTTTTCTCAAGTTGAGGAGCAACATCATAAGAAAAAAATACTAGATCACGATGGGAAATTACAGGTATCGAAATTTGATTAATAAAATTAATTTTATTTGAGTTACAAAGAACTAAGTGAAACAGTAATGATGAGTTTTGAACAAAATGAGTTGGTTCATTATTGCAAATACTAACATTGAATCTACTAACAACATTTTTAAATTGGACTGTCGAAATTGTTATTCTGTCGAAATTTCAATTTCCTCACAGAAGCTAAACCATATGGGGCTAGATGAACAATTTTTATATTTGTTTTCAATTATATTATATACAGACTTCAATGTCTATAATTATGGTAAATTTAACAGTGTGTTTTGTATACTACAAAATCGTCGTAAAAGTGCTTTGTGATAAGATAATTGGAAGAGGATACTGCGGCTGGAATTGGTGTTTTAACTTTGTACTGAAGGCCTAATCTAATTAAAAAACTTGATTTTTCCGAAAAACCTAGGAGAACATTGGGTGTAATATTCTAAAGTTGTATACTTCAAAATCGCATTAAAAATGATTTGGCCCCTAAGATATTTCTAAGAGGCGTAGAAACCCCATAGAAATATCTTAGGATAAATCACTTTCAATGCGATTTTGATGTGTACGACTTTTAAATATTACACCCATTGTTCCCCTAAGTTTTTCGGAAAAATCATATTTTTTAATTGGATTGGATCTAGTACGAAGTGAAAACACCCATTTCAGCCGTACCAACCTTTTTGAAAAGTCATAGGACAAAACACGTTTAATGATATTTTAAGGTATACATCTTTTGAATATTACAACCAGGGTGCCTCCACATTTTGCGGAAAACTAATGGTTTTTAATTGAAATGGGTGTAGTATAGAGTGAGTAACTTCAACAGGGGATCTTTCGAATTTCAAAATGAAACTTTGCATACCGATTAAGCTCAATTTGTGCTAATTAGTGCTCACAGAATATTTTTACCCAAAATTTCAACCAAGTTGTAAAATTGCAACAAAGAGAAGCAATCGCCCAAGAAATCAAGCTAGGATGGATTATATATTTAAAAGCCAAACCACCTAACATACGACGAGGACAGTTTGATAAGTCAGTGACTTTTTGAAATTCCCGCGCAGTAACTTCAAATGTAAAACTGCTCCCATCAACTGTCATCTAGCATCATTTAATTTGTGTTTGACAGCCGTTGAAAGCAAACAACCTCTTGAATTTTAATGAAAATGGAAAAAAGTGAATTTCGTGTGCTGATTATTTATTATTTTTTGCGTAAAAAACCATCACCGAAACTAAAGAAAGTCTTGATAAATACTGTGGGAAACTCTGCACCATCAATTTCAGTGGTATAGGAAGTGATTTACTGAGTTCCGTTGTTAGGTCGCCCAAAAGAGGTCGTCACGCCATGGAATTGGACGATCGTATAATAAAAGTGCGTGAGGGGGCTGAGGCTGCAGGCATCTCCACTGAGCGGGTACACCACATTTTACATGAATATTTGGACATGAAAAAGCTATCCGTGCGATGGGTGTCACGATTGCTCAAAAACGATCACTGGCGAATATTATTCAGAACTTTTGGACAGATTGGATATTGATTTGAAGCAAAAACCACTGCATTGGGCAAAAAAAAGTGCTGTTCCATCAAGACAATGCAGTGATGTGCGTGTGAAGTCACCTTGCCAAAAACCCATAAATTGGGTCTCTTAAGGTTTGGGCCAAACGAATAGGTCATCACTGAAACACAAGCCTATTTTGAAAATCTTGAGAAAACTTATTATTTGGAAGGAATAAAATATTAGAAAAATCCTGGACTAAATGTATCGAGCTTGCAGAAAAAATTATCTTTTATTCAAAACGTCACTGACTTATCAACAATCTACTGAGAGGCGAGTATATCACAGTAAACAATTATTAAAAACACACACGGGCTTTTCGCTCATGCCACATCTAAAACCTCGATGAATTCATGAAAAAGTTCAAGAAATTACATCCCAAAATGTCCTTGCTGATACTTTCGGTACCATGAGTGGATGCCTCACACATAGAAGACCAATTGGAAAAGGCAGAAGCTAATAAGAAATATTTTTTGGCATTAATTCAAAATCAAACATCAGTCATACGCAACAATAAGCGTATTCAAACACGTCAGAGCCGAGAATAATAGTCATTTTAAGATTATCGCACAGCGCTTTCCGTATCACGATGGAAGAATACAACAATCCATCCAGCTTTGTTGGCTTCTCAAAAATTGAAGGAGGAAATCAACTGAATTCAAGGCAATATTTCACCAACCTTGATGTTTCCGTAGGAGACAACGACAATAGTCCGGAGTACATTTACGATCTGCTAACCGTGCAGACAACAGTCATAAGGCAAGAGGCAGGTGAGCCTTGGGTTAATAGTTGTACAATAACCACATTACACCAGCCGACCTATACTGAAGTTGGGCACAAATCGACAGATATTTTGGGATACACTGGGATACACAGTCTAGATCAAATTTTAAAAGCGAGCATTACTATCGCACAACTATATATCGACGAAAAATCCCATAAGATTAAAAGATGAAACACACCGAGAGCAGCGCAGTTTTCAATGGAAAATTGAATTGTGTCAACTTTATGCAGATTATAAGTAGCAACAAGGCGAGTAATTAAAGAATCGTGAAACTGTCATTGCGTTTAACTTACACAATAATGAACGTCGGAGTAATCATTCGCCCGGCTTGAGAAGAACATTCTAACCGTTGTTGGGTATGGCTGAAAGGAGAATTGGTCATTTTACGTTCTTCCAATTAAGTAATTTTATCAAATATTTTAAGATTTGCTATATTCTCTTCTGTCAATGGGATTTACGAAAATCACTCGATTATTGTTCTAATATCTCAAGTTAATATATCTCAAGTTAATAAAAGTTAACAAACAATCAGATAACTTGAAAAATGTAAATTCATGGTTAGTTTGCAATTTTCTATAATCAAAACAAATCACCACTCGATGAACAGTAAATCAAAAGCTAATCAAATATTTGCATTATTATTAACAACTTCATTTGAACTTCAAATTTCTTAAGAACTCATTTTCGTATAACCATTTAAAAACACTTCACTGACCGCTATTATAAGTCAATATTAGAACCAAGTATCTGACATAATTTACAATGCAAATTTTAGACTATAGACAAACAATGAATCACTAAACTATTATTATATTTATAAATTTATTTTTGTACACAATATAATCACTGGGGTGGGAACACACTATTTTATAAACAATTGATTTATTTTTTTATTATAATATTTTTATTCAACAATTTTGTTTATTACATAAAAATTAAAATCACAAAACTTTGATCATGATCTAATAAAATGATATCGAAACCATTATTTAAAAAAAAATAATAATACAAAAAGTATAATAATAAATTAATTATTGATTATCGTTTTTATAAATTATGTTTGCGTTACATTTTATATATCAATTCCACGTTGTTTAGCATCTTCGGAATATTTACGAATGTAAATACCTTCTGGGTCGTATTTAGCCTTAAGCACTTTCCATTGTTCTGGTTTATTTTTACTGATGAATCGTAATACACGATCGGTTCCATCCCGTTGACGATCTGAACACTTTTTGCAATTTGTGCGTAGGGCATCGGGTAAATTACGTTTTAATTCACTGCCATCGGGTGTACAACGACCAGTATCAGCTAAACATTTATAGTAGCTGTTGAATAAACGATCACTTTTTAGGATTTCATCGAGATCGACACCATCATATTTGGTAGTATATTTCTTTTCAGCTGCAACAACAGCGATCACAACAAATAGGGCAATAATGAATTTCATTTTTGCGCTGAAATTATTTATAAAAAAAAAAACATTTTTGTTATTAAGTATATCAATATCACATGCCCAACATAAAATCCTTGATATATCAATATGAAATGAAAACACTGCTATGATTTTTCACAATACTCAAATCACAATACATATATATTAAAAAATATTTAAATTGGAAAAACTTGTTTACATTATAAATACTATATTGTATAACTTGCACTTTTCATTTTATTCATTTTATTACTTTATACAACAAAAGACTTCAACATATTTTGATATGAACGGCGAGAGTAAGCGATGAACCCGATTTTAAAATATAAAATTTTATTTCACTTTTATTAAGCACTTTTCATTTCATTATTGATTTAATTTTTATTTTTTCGTTATATTATGATGAAAACTATTCTTACCTGATATTTTTATTTTAATACTGTAGTAATTAACTTGTTAATCAGAAGAGATCGTTTAACTTAATGATAGAAAATCTTAAATTCGCGTAGCTTTTATACAAAAGTATAAAAGCAAAAAATCGGAATACGAAAACATTAACGATTTTCGCCGTATTTGTCGTTTGACGTGCTTATTTTTATGCGGCTGTTGTTGTTGTTGTTGTTAGTTTTTTGTGTACATTATGTAGACAAACAATACGGGTTCATTTTATTTTCTTGTTTTTGTTGTGTTATATGTTAAGTTACTTCAATTGTAAGCATTTGGTGAACGATTGCAGATCGGTTAAGTAAATTAATAAAATTGATTTTTACTTAGGTTGGCAGTTGTACTTTGAAATATTCTTAAATTTCTATTTACATGATGATTTTAGTTTATTATGGGCTTGTTTTTAAATTAACTACCATACTGAGCTAATGAAAGTATATAAATTCTAACCATGTACACGAAATAGTGATTTTGATAAATATATTGCAATTATTATGTTCAAGGCAGATACTAGTGACTTTGTTTTGTGATTTTAAGACAGTTACGTGATTTTTATTTAGTTATTTATTAATATTATTTTAATATATCTGTGCACTGTTAGAGAGTTTACTAGTTCAGATACCTAGTCTGATTTTACAAGCTGTACATATACCTTTCATTTTGCTAGAGGAAACATTAAAGTAAATTAACATGTTAATCTTGAACAGAATAAAACATTTTTTTGAAATTGAAAATTTTGAAAAGAACTTACCTGTAAGATATAACAAAAATATGAAACTCATTTGAACATGACTCCAATTAAAACCTTAAAATTTGTCTGTGTTTAAGTTAAGAAAGTGTAAATTTTGTGCTACAAATGAATGACTGAGATCATAAATATGGTTCTAGCTTGATTCCTCTAAAGTTCGATTAATATATTTTGTTCAATTACTGAGGTTCGATTATGTAAGCATTTAGAGTTTCTTTATTTAAGTCTCTTTGAGGTGTGTGTAACGAAATCCCGGTTTTCAAAATCCTGGTTTCTCAAAATTTCGGTTTTCAAAATCCCGGTTGTCCAAATCCTGGTTTTCGAAATCTCGGTTTTGTATTAAAAAGGTCCTGATTTTTAGGAAATTCCGGTTTGAATTTTTAAAATTTGACGTGTGGGAAAATGGGACTCTTAAATGATTTTTTGACAAAATTCAAAAATGAGTTTGCGATAAAGTTCTAGAAAATGGCTAATAGGGATAGAATTTGGCCATTTCAAAACAGATTTTGTTGAAATTCGATACGTGCGATGGAAATGG
Organism: Nephrotoma flavescens; assembly: GCA_932526605.1. Lineage (NCBI taxonomy): Eukaryota > Metazoa > Arthropoda > Insecta > Diptera > Tipulidae > Nephrotoma > Nephrotoma flavescens. The sequence continues at coordinate 225,072,568 of OW052222.1, read as the reverse complement.
GATTCTAAAATGAATTTTGCATAAATCGGCCGAATGTGTTGAAGCGCCAAATGACTCGAAAGGCCGCATGTGTCGAACCGAGGAGCTACTTTTCGATTTTGAAAATATGATTGTTTTAAACAGGGGCGGGGGTCCTAATTTTAGCATTAATAATGGTCATTTTTATCGTAGAGGGCTTATTTTCCGAGATATTTGAAAGTTTAAGCTTAAAAAACTCACCCGGTACATAATTACCGGTAAAAGTGAATAATTCTAACTTCGGAAAGTTTAAAACTATAATAATAATAATAATGGCGTAATTTTACTTTACGTATACATCGAGAGAATCAGGCAACGAGATAAAATTTAGAAATTTTTAAATGTAGGGTTGTTTATCAAAATTTTTAACTTTTTTTATTTTTTCAAAATAAGGTAAGAGCGTATCTTGCTTTTTAGAAAGTACAAGACACATTTTTCGAGAAAATGTTTCAATTTCCTCGATAATTTTGCTTTTCCAAAAAATTTTTTATAAAAATCATGTTTACTCAATTTTCAAGAAACGTGAAACATGCGGCCATTACATATCCATGCAACCTTCATGGAATTTCTGACGAGGATCATAACCATAATACAAATGGAAATGAAGATGAAGAACAAATTGACGATAAATTCGATTTTAAATAAATTAAAATTGAAATTTTGAATTTACAAATTACTTTTTATTTTATTTATTTTTATTAATAATAATTGCTTCGTCAACCTTGCAGACACAGATCAAAGAGTTTTTATTGCTCTTATCGCTTCTTCTGATAGTGCCGCAAATGTTTAAAAAAATGAATTTTTGTAAATATGAAAAAAAAATTATTGCAATTTTAATTCGTTGTATACCTTAGAGGATATAGAAGTGTCAAATTTTAATTATACTTTTAAACTAAGAGTGTGTTTCAATTGGTTTAAATACGGCATAAAAAGTTAAAAAGTTAAAAATTGTGGTGAATAAAAAATGTCAAACTTTTTATCTGCTTCAAGAGCTGATAAAATTTTTCTATGGAAAAGATTTGGCTGACAAAAATACAGAAATTTATCATGCAAAAATTTTGAGAAAAATTGCAATGAAATGCAACCAATGAATGGTTTGTAGATATAATCATGCGGAAATGCTTAATTGTTTTAATTGCCTTTAAATTATTAGTAAAATTTTGAGGTAACTTTCTACAAATTCGCCATAAAAGGTCAAGTTTGTGGAAAGGAAACTCATGGATGTTGGACCTCGACAACGTACTTCCCACAAGGCTATATCGTTTATGGCCAAAAACTCGACCAATATCATCCAACAACCACCGTATTAACCTGATATGATTCTGGCTGACTTATTTCTCTTTCCAAAACTCAATTTACCACTTCAAAGCATCCGTTTTCAAACGATATAAGACATAAAAGATAATTCGCGGCGAGAACTAAAGTCGATTCCGAAAAATGCGTTTGGAAAATGTTTTGATGATGCATAAATAAATAAGGGATGCAATAAATTTGAATGGATAATAAATATTTTATGTTTTATTCACCTATTCCCGTTACTTTTTTGACGAAGCAGTATTTTTTAAAATCGATTAATTTTACTTGGCGTTTGTAATCACAATATCGAAACACACATCCCAAGCCCCAATAGCCAATGGTTATTGATCCGAACAAGCCTAACAAACCCAACCATCGTTTAAACGAGAAAACTTACATTACAAAATAGACATAGAGAGAGAGACACAGGAAGAAAAGGATCAGTATACACAGCTATTAAATGGAAATGCGGAAATCGAAGAAGAGGCTATAGAAAACGCAAACCTAAATTTTATGATGAGTCAGTCTCGAGTATACCATACATAAAATAAAAGACGAGAAACAGTGTTACCCTTTGATTCTTGATTGATCAAAAACGCGATTCCCATACCAAATTCAAAATTAGATCGGCAAGGAGGCAAATATTTTTAAAACATCGTAGCACCATTCGAAACTACCGTGAGGAGAGAAATCCAATATGCAAAAATACATAATGGTCTCGAAAATCTCTAACACGATCGCGAATTTCGAGAACTCTAAGTTCTTCACCACAATCGATCTTACATCGGAATTCCACCAGATCAAAATAAAAAAGTGCGATATACACAATACCTCTTTCTCAACCATGAACGGAAAGTATGAATTTTTGAGACATCTGCAACTGCCATCTTCCAGAGGATGACAGCCGACGTATTAAAGGAGTTTATTGGCAAAACTTCCGTTACATCATTTTTGGAGGACAAATCGAGGTAGAACACAATATATGCAATGCAACCCACTCCCCTCTATATGACTGAGCTGTTGAAATTGATGCCGCAAGGAGTGCAAAGTGGATAATGGCAATTCTGTGAAACTGAGTTGGCCTTAACTGTAAGAAAGGTCTAACCCGTTTCAATTGAGACGGTTCATTTTCACATCGAGTAACGTTGGATCGCGTACCTTAACCGATGCCTCGTCAATTCGAATGTGCCCTGGTGTGAAGATTGTGCAATCCTCATTTCAAATTTTACACAAATGACGCGAACTAAAACATGCTTCGTCCTGGCGTTGCAGTGTCGACAATTCCTCGTATGTGAGCAGAGTTTCGCCCATTATGCGACGTGTGTAAATGATGTTTGACTGGTTTTACACCTGTTTCCCATTAGTCGCTGAAATGCGGCAAAGCACGAGGAATGAAGTTCCAGGTGGTGGTAGCAACCAAGCGGCTTCGCGTAGTTTGATGGATATTGGACCTATACATAATCCTTGATACTATGCAGGAACGGTCTTGAAAGAGTAATGCGATGCGATGGAAGATTGGCCATGAGTTGCTGGCTTATCGTTAAGTGATGGCGAAATCAAACAACACATTTACGTAGGTGTGAGTGTGCCAAGGTTTTGATGCATAGGGTCCAATAGTGTTTTCGTAGGTGTGCCAACATCGGTTGTCAACCACCTTGTAGCGTTGGACGATGTGCTTACGAAATGCTTCCTGACTATCTTTAGGAAGAATAGCCAGATACAGCCTTGTGTAAGACAAACTCGAGCAACTTGATATCTAATCCAGGATTTACGAAACACGATCGTCCACAAGCGCCTTCCAGTGATTAGTGAAAGCTGTTGACTGTCTCTCAGTGCGACTTTGGCTACAATTGGTACATCTCCAGAAGGTCGCGCATATTGCATTAGACCTTGATGAGGAAGATCTCTGATGAGCACGTCGGGTCAGGCGAATGTTACTGCCTGTTAGTATTTCCACCGTAAGACACAATTCCAGGCAGTCTTGCATGAAATTGTTGTACTCCGAACGGAATTGATTACTCTCCGTTGTATGTAGAACAGAATTGATTCCCCAAAATGACTTTTGTGTGTTGTCGATGGTGTCATAACCGACAAGTGCCGTTAAACTAGACAGTTGATTGCTTGTCTTGTACCCCACCTTGTGAAAGAGGGTGCAGCCAAGTTTAGTATTTTGGTCTAAAGGTGAACCGCTAACACTTATTTGTATATTTACGGTGTTTTAAAATGTGCACGTGCACAAATATTTGTCTGAAACCTATATTTTGTCCAAAACAATAGTTTTGGATGTGCGCATAAATGTTTTAAAAATTTTTGAATTTGTATTTAGAGTTTGAACGAGATTTGGAGTCAGGTTCCTTGAAGCCTTATATCCCTTATTAAAATATTTAGTCCGTTAAAATTAAATAAAAATGAATGAAATGGTTTCATTTAGTACTCTAATCTGATTTGTAAATTCATAACAGTGCGTACTCCATTCACTAACACAAGGAAATTCAGAATCTGATAGGAAAATAGATATTCGAATAGGATTTGTATACGTACATGTGTAGAGAAAAAATACAAAAATAGCTTTCGCATGGCAAACCATCATGAAAGGTTATAGCGTAGAACAATGTGCCACAACCATCGTGCCGAGGTGGTTATTCAACGTTTGGTGGCCAAATACGAGTCAACCGGTTCGGTATAAAATTCAGCTTGTGTTCGCTGATTGAACTCTGGAGCAGTTGGAAGTTTACCGAAATTGTTGGATTTGGGGTGATACCAATTCCTATGAGGTATATGAGAAAGTTACTGTTTGGTGCGGACTTTGGCCTGGCAGACGATGACGTGAATTGGCCAGCGGCATCGTGCGATTTAATGACTTTAGACTCCTTTCTCTGGGGCTATCTTAAATCACAGGCCTATGCTAATAAATCACAAACAATTGATGCTCAAAGTCAACATAACGAACGCCATCCTAAAAATTTAGCCAGATTTATGCGACAAGCAAAGCCGCGGCGGGCATTGGCAGGACGTTTTATTCCATACATAATGCCATAAAATAGTCTTTGAAATAAAAGAAAAATAGAGTAGATAACTCACACGCAACTCGTTTTATTTACATTTAAAAATTGAGCGACCTTATTGGAAGATCCTTTATATTAAAACGCGTTAATTTGACTTAGTGAATCCTCGTTACTAACCTCCTGAGCCTGCGAATCCTGTTTTCGATTTATCCATGTCTACGTTATCTTCGCTCAGATTTGAAAGGTAACCAATTTAATATATTGGGGCTATAAATAAGTTTTAAGTGGTTTACAAAAGACCAATTTCTCTGAGTAAAGTTTGGAAGCACCAAGCACTAAGCTTCTTCACAATTTTTTGGTTCTGAGGTGTAAATGTTTAATGAACAGTCACGACTATGAGATTAGGACAGCAAACACTATTAAGAGTCTGGATATACCAGCTAAATTGAATACATATAAATACTCGTATCATAATTATGTGATCAACCAGTAAATTATATGTCAATCAAATCGTTTAAGAATAACAATAATACAAAAATCCCCGATAGATTGTCATCACCTTGATAAGAAAATCATAAAATTCTTGATAAAGTTGTTAATTTGTAACCTTAGTTAATGATTTCCTCTACCGAAACCAATTAATTATTGTATTTTGCACTTTCTAGTATATCTATGCGTCACTCAGTGCATTAATGAGGTGCATACAAATCTTATCGTATATCAGTTGACATAAAGATAAACTAAAGTTCATGGCGATAAATTAAACAAAAAGTTTGTTAATATTCAAACGGTTATTTTAACAACAATGTGCCATTGTTTAAAAAAAATATTTTTTCAAATTGTTTGCATGTCGATCGTCGCGTGTATTAAATGGTTTAACAGACCATTCGCGATTATTTTGCAATCTTAGTTAATGAATTGTATTACAAAATATGTGTGAATGCAATTTTAACACTATGACCGGGGAATGCATTCACTTTTGCGTATATCGCGATCATACATCTTCGCGAATCAACTTATTATTAGCCAGCGACTTAACAGCAGTTTCGCAATAAATTATTGATTTTGTATCAATAATTTGAAATGAGCTGCATTTCAAGCTCCTTTCAAATTCAAATGTGTTCAAGATCACGTGTTCGCGATTTGTTTTTTTAAATTATTCTGCACTACACCACGAACTATTTACTCTATAAACGTATAAATCCAGTTTACAGATTAAAATTATTTTGTTGGTACACTTTTGTGACGTATATGCAGATATTTGTATCAAACCATAGTTTTATTATCGCACGATCAATGATTGCTAGGTGTACGAGTACTTAAAATAGCATTAACGTCTGCTTGATTTGTAATAATACATCAATGTTTGTTTCTCATTTCTCAAGGTACGCGAATGTACGTAAGCGCACATGATATTAAGAAGTACGCTGTGTAGGAATAAAACTGAGAATTTTGAAACAAATAAAAATTCCGCTGCTTCTTCCACATCTAGTTTTTCCGTATACCGTCTTTACATTGTTATCGAATTATTTTGATTGATTAACGTTTAGATATTTTTAATTCTTGGAAATGTTGGAGTTTCCTGCCTCAAGAAGGTAACTTATAAACAAAGAATTGAATTTGTATAAACCTTTATTTAGAAATAATATTTGATCAATGCCATGTCATGCGCACACCAGATATTGCGAATTAGATAAAATATTAAATGTTTTTTGTTTTGTTAAAATATTCGAAGAAGTTTCTGTTGTGATTGCCTTGTCCTCGCGCAGATCATAAGAAACTGAAATTTCCCAAAAACAGATTTCAACAATGATAATTGGCGGGACGTTGAGCACGCTTTGCTCCATATGTCACTGCGATTATGCTTTTTGATGATCTGCGAGGTTATTTTGAATCTTATGAATAGGGGCTATTATGAAAATTCGATATCGAATCCGAAAGCGGATTTTGCTATTATGAAAATCCGACATCGAAAAATCCGCTATTATGAGACTAAAAAGAGAAAACGAAATCGTATTTTCCGAAAATTAAATGTCAAAATCCGACTGCTATTTAGCTGACGAATTTCATTTTTTGTAATAGAATGTGTGTTTCTTCAACTATTTAAATCAATATATTATTTTTACGAAATATAAAAACAAAAAAAATTAAATTAAACAATATTTAAAATGTAAGTATAATATATTTAAATAAAAAATATTCGTATTTAACCCTTTGCACTCGATTTATTTTCAAGGTGGTTGGATACTTGTATTTTTTTTAGCTAAATGAATTAAAATAATTTGGCAATTATATAAATAAATTAATAATTTAGTAGAATTGAACGTATTATATTTATTTCATTTATTACTATTATAAAATGTTTTAATTTTTGTGATCTTCAGCAGACTGATATACGAGTTTTATAGTAAATAAGTATATTGTCACTTCCAGTGTGACATACGAGTGCAAAGGGTTAAATGATAATTATAATTAAATTACATATTTTGATTTTATTAGGACTACAGAAACTCGAGCATTATTGCTAACTTCACGCTTATATTTGACAAATTCGACCAAACAATTTCATAATAGGAAAATTCGCGGCGGATCGGATTTTGCGATATCGGAAATAATACGATATCGGATTATTTCAAAATGGCCTCCCTGGGGAAATTATAATTATTCTAAACTTCGAATATTTTGCAGGAAATCTTTCGACGTCACTATGTAGTTGCTATCGTGTATAATAGGAATTCCTCAGTTGCAGAATTTAGTAACGGAAGCATCGCCATTCCATTATTACAGAGAAGTAACCACATATTTATATTGTTTTGGAAAAAATGAGCATGGTAATATTATGAACATTCAACAACATATAGTTGACCATAAAGCTTGGATTTACCAGATTCACACAATAAATTTTCAGTGATTGCCCTTTGGCTTTACTGATTGTCGTATAGAAAGCAAAGTGGGGTTGCTTCAAACACGTTCGCCATCAGTTTCTTCACACAAAGCCGTATTCCCTTACTTTATTTCGGTAGATCTAAATTACTGAGAAAGATTATTGATGAACCCATGTTCAAATATAGTATGTTTGCTACAATTCCAGATGGCTCCAAAAAATTAAGAAACTCAATAGATTTGTATTTTATTAGAGGACCGAGGAGTGTTGATTGAATTTCATTATTTATTTTATTGACTCCCACGTTCTTCTTGGGAGCTAAGACTGTACGCTCGCAAAGTTGATCATAATTTTCTAAGTTTGAAGTTCGACAACGTCTTGTATTGACAACGTCCTGAATTATTGGACCAATTTCTCGTTAACCCATATCCAAAAGTTGATTGCTAAATGTTTCGTTAGCATGAAGTAAATTCACTCGCGTATTTGTTTTTAGTGTATGATATTCGTAACCTGTTTCCAAAGATGAGACACTTACAAGCAGGCATTGAGTTCATTAGAGGGTGTTGTTCGTGGAGTACGATCAAGCGAGATTTAAGTGTTTTTTAAGTGTTGTGATTCGTTTATTTCAAATAATAATTTTACATTTTTTTAGTACTGTGGCAACTTTTGAATTCGAACTATGATCAAAGAAAAATTATCTGCTTGGTTCAAATTCAGTCCTAGTTTAAGAGTTTAAGTAGGGCTGTGCATCCTCCACCGAGTAAAGATTATGCAATTTCAGATTATGCAACAGCAAGTCCGATTTTAGCCTGCGCTGTATAATTTCGGCGAGTACCAAATTAAGAAGAAATGTTTTTTCAATGCCTCCGGGTGCATCAAGACAAATAATCTCTCCGTTACCGTTTGTTATGTATTACATCACCTTAGTGTATGCCAGTCTTTGTTCATCCACTAAGAGACTATTTTGAGTCTCAGCCGAAAACTCGGTTGTTTTCGTAATAGATCTCTATCACAAACAACCATGGCGTTTCGGTGCTGGCAACCCAAGTTGACAAACGACTTTGTTATTAATGGATATGCATAATGCATCGTCAAGTAATATGAGTGCTTCATTAAACATGTCTGCTGAAAATCTCCATATCAGTATTTGTTCTATACGTGCTTGTCGAAGTTTATCTTCACGTCTTCAATAGGGACGATGTCTTTCTTTGTGCTTTTCCTAACAACTGTTAGGATCGGAAGGTCTTTTCATTCATATTAACAATTTACACACCTTCCGATCCTAACAGTTGTTAGAAAAATCACAAAGGAAGACATCGTCCCTATTGAAGAATAGTGAATTATGTCTGACTTATAAGTCACGCCTTTCTGTAGGTCTGACATAATTCATTGTTGTGCTGCATTTCAACATTAATAATGACTTTAACGTAACGGAGTGTAAGGAACAATCCAGCTATTATCGATATCAAGCTCTACATAATTCGAAGGCGAATTGGGATTCAATTCTCCACATGGCCTGCGAATTATATTTTTCTTATTGATTTCCAAAAGTGTCCGATCTTCTTGTGAATGGGGTAAAACAGCTGGTATACAACTCTATCAATTTGATTTGAAGGTCCTTTTACCAAATTAAACTTCTCGTATAACTAGGTGGTGATATGACCATTAATTTCCTAATGCCAGCAACGTTTCCTTAATTTGCAATTGCATCTCGCAAGTGGATATAGTCATCGGGACGAAGCTTTTCTTGATTCAATCGAATCAACAATGAATTGATGAAAATGTTGCCAGCCCTTCATATGTGATTTGGTTGTTGGGATCTAATCATAAAACGGTACGCAATAAAATTCGTAAACTTTTTGTCATCGAAGCACCTATCTTCTCCTTGCCAAAACAGTATTGGGTATTGAAGAGCATCATACGATCTGTGTGTTTGAGTAACACGTTGAAGACTTTCATTTGGTCTTTGGATAATAATCCTCCCATGACAATAGCAACTTCTTTGGTTGTTAGAGCATTGAAGCGTCTTTCATGTTCACCAGATGGTATTTTCTCGACTCGAATGACTACTGACAGTTTTTAATAAATTTGCCAGATGAACGATTGATTCTGTTGGCCTAAATCTGAGGGCCTGAGGTTCAACAAAACCTGATCAACTGAGACCAATATTTTTAGATCATGCTTGGTCCTTAGAAAATGCTCAAACAGTTTGTAGGAATTCTTTTCACATATCGTCATACGTTGAGTGACCAAATTTCAATATTTCCGTTCCAGAAACCAGTATATAAGCCCACGACTATAAATGAGATGAATATGTTTAGATTATGCTTGGTGCATTCACGAAGCACGCACAGTTTGAAGAACTCCTCTTGGCATTAACATAGGGAATTAAATAAGAAGAAAACCACCTTAGATCATAATTTAAATGTTCTCGGAACTGGAACATTTTAATGTTTTGGATTTAAGATGATTACGTAGTTTGATAAAGTTCTCGCTTATTTTATAGGTTGAACGAACAAATTTCATTATTATCCTTTCAGAAACTTTTTCGTCTCTTGATTGTTTTCATGTGCCTGTTTCCAATTACAATTAAATTGGTTTTGGACGTAATTTTTTTCGGAAAGTTCACGTCTATATTGTCTACAAAATTTTCTAGGATATAACTAACTAGATATCACAAGAACCCGGCGATTGTTCTTGCAAAATATTACTGTTGCAGTTCAACGTGTGACCTGGGGTGGTTCTTATCTTATTTAACCCTGTTAATGTCAAGAGAATTTCTTCAAAAATATACTTTGACCGGGCTCATTTTTGTATAATTGTATTTCTTTAATTTTCCAATTTAAAAACAAGAACAATTTTCAATATTGATGATATTGATTTAACGTAATTGGTCTTTGTTCTTTCAATTAACATTTTTATGTTCCAATATCGAATTAGTTGGCGGATTTACTAATGCATTGTTTAAATTTTTTAGAGATTCCTTCATAGCCTTTATCGTAATTGAATGTTGCAGAACTTTAAATCAGCTCTGAGTGTTTCTATTGATCGACTATAACGTAAGCGATTGCTTTCCACTGTTCACTTGTTTCAGCAGCTCCAGAAAAATATGTTCTAACATTTTTTAAACGTTTTCGTGTCGTGTCTCACGCCGTTCTCTTGTTTCAACAACTCTTGATCAAGTGGTGCTAATCTTCTTCGACTTTGGCCCATTTGATTTTTTCTTCAGTGTCATTGTTTAAGCACAATTGAAACGTTCATTTCAAACTAAAGGCAATCATAGATTGACACATTTATAAATGGAAAACATAAAAATGTTTTTTCACTTGAAATATTGAAAAATACTGAGACTATATATTTACCAACAAGTACTTTATTCCAATGGACCAAGTAATCGGGAACAACGGGCATTCGGATGTTCACGAATTAGTATTAGTTTATGCAAAAACAATTAAAATACGTCCACCTCGATACGTTTCACCGCGAAATGTGTTTGAAAATGACATCACGGAAAACAAAAGATATTTTTCAAAGTAAGCCAGTTTACACTTACAATATTTTTTATCAAAGGACATTTCTTGTAGAAGATGCAATTTTTTTAGTATAGGAGGTGATTACAGTGTTAATGGTTCTACCTTCACAGCATGACTCTATACACCGAGCGTCTCTCTATAACTTGAGAAAGATCCGCTGAAAAAGAACTTAATTCAATGATTTTTTTAACGAATAGTTCAGAAAATACAACTGAGGCATGAAAGTTATTACAGGGTGTCCAAAATACATTTAATGATTACAGATCGTTTATTTAATGTTTCGAATTGTGTCTGACCACATGTTTACTAAACGAAACCATTATGGTATGCAATTCTGTTCTAAAAAAGTTCCTTAACATATCGCTACAACGTTCGCGAGTGACTGTAACAGGTGATTGATGAATATTCTCTGTACTGTGCAGAACAGACTGTTTCGTTTGTTTACACTTCCACTTAAGTGAAAATGAGCTTCGTTACGCATAATTAATTTTTATTCAAAAAATTAATTGGATTGTCATTATCAAGCAACAGCATCTTATTTGCATACATACGGCGCCGCAAATGATCTCTTGATAGCAGCTCTTGTGTTAATTGAATTTTATACGAGAATAAATCCAAGTCATTATGCAAAATATTGGTTAGTGTTGATCTTCGGAGCCCTAGTTCGTGTGCACGGTGAAACTTTCATGTAACCTTCTTAATGTTAATGTATAATTGATGCATGACTTGTGTAAAAGGTTTTCACTAATAAGACGCGTTTTTCAATCGATTATTTTTCCATGATTAATTTTTCACGTGTGTACTTCACAACTGTCAAGTATGAACTGTCAATATTAATATTTGCCTAAATGACGACAAGCAGTCTTTAAATCCTAAAGAAATCGTAATTCGTACATTTTAAAACAAACATTAATTTAAATTGCAATTACACTGCGACAATTTATATGCCAATTCTATGCCAGTCATGAGATTTCAAGCCAGCTGAAAGATGTTGAAAATTACACGAATTGTTGATCGATTAAACATAATACAAGGGTGCTTTTTATGTTCCTGTCCGATGTTTTTTCATAAATTTTAAATAAAATGAAATTTTATAATTTAAATTTTTTTGATTGATTATAGGTCTTCAACATTATGTATGGAATGTTATGACGGTCAAGTAGCCACCTCTGACCGTGGTGCAAAGGCGAGCTCTTTTAAGCGAATATCAGGGCCAGTCGATATCACCACTTTCTTGCATTATTCCGTCGGAAAAAGTTTCTCGAGCTAAACTCACATGTTCCGTGTACCTAATTAATCCAACTCAGGCTCAAGAAAGTTTTCTAACATGTCCCGATAGCGGTCATCAATCACTGACACAGCATTAACTCTAGCATCCTCAAAAATGATGCCGCCGACCCAATTGAGGGTGTATGGGCTTTTGGTATATCAATTGAAGGTTTTCTGTGCAACGGCTATTCTGTCAAGAATTAAACGTTTTAATAATTTCAACTCGTTGTTGCTGCGATAGATGCCCCAGAATAAATTATTATCTATGTTTCTCTACACCTGTCAAATGTTATCGAAAACAAAATGGTGGCCAAACAAAATCGGTCTGGAACATAAAAAGCACTATATGTTGAAATTAAAATTCAGTCAATTACAATATGAACCACTTTTAGTATTCTTCAAGGGATATAAATGTGCGTCCATTAACATAATCTATATATACAATATATTAAAGTCAAAAGATGTTTGTATGTTTGTTCGCGAAAATCTCAAAGACTATAGGGCCGATGGACATGAAACTCTACACATTGTGTGAAAGCCCATATAGGAGTTGGAAATAGGCATAGTGCGACAAACAAATATCACAAACCGCTCAACTGATCGTTTTGAAATTTTGACCGTGTTGAATGCCCAGAACCTACCTTACAATATTTTTGAAGGGGCTGAACCCCTAGGTCTAGGGACCCCGGTGCAAATGTATCTAAAATACTACCAAATATTGCGAACCGCTTAACCTATCGTCTTGAAATTTTGATCGTGTATAAGTTGCATGTCCAGGACCAACCTTATACGATATTTTTGAAGGGGTTAAACTTCAGGGTCTATGGAGCTCGTCTAAGATTTTCCAGAACGCGGAAGGCTACTGACGCCAGGTGTGAATCTTATGTTGCTCATGTATATAGATTATGATCTCAGCTACCATAAAAACATACACTCAGGGTAGTTACAGGGGGTTTTTCTAACACTTTTGTTAAAAATCTGAAAACATTCACATTAAAATGACTTCAAAAATGTATGGAAGGCTACTGACGCCAGGTGTGAATCTTATGTTGCTCATGTATATAGACTATGATCTCAGCTACCATAAAAACATACACTCAGGGTAGTTACAGGGGGGGTTTTCTAACACTTTTGTTAAAAAACTGAAAACATTCACATTAAAATGACTTCAGAATTGTATGGAGTGCTTTGAACGATGACAATTTGTTTGATGTTGCCCTGTATTTGCACAATGATGATTGTGCTAATTTTAGTAAATTTTGGGAGTCCTTACACACTACATACGCAAATCGTTTTTTAAACAAAATTAACTTTCATCGCTTCAAAACCTTTAAACATATATTTTCTCTTCATTTTCATAAATTCTTTGATTTTTCATAAAACTTTCTGCTGAGAATTTATAATTTGCATAAAAATTTTAAAAAATTTCTGCTGATGTCAAAATATATCAGCAGAAAAAATTTCATTTTTGAGATAGTGATGCTTCTAGCGGTGAATAGCAAATACATGTTTATATTGGAAATTTTCTGCTATCTTATCCAGCATGTTGATCTGCAGACAAAGGGATTACTGCAGCACTTACCTCATGTATCGTGTCTGTGTACAACTTCAGGAAGGGTTGCCGTATTGTGGTATTGTCATCGGTAATTATTCCTTAGCAAGTGTAGGTTGGAACGTGTGAAGGCTGTGGGTTTTCTACAGGGGGTTTGTATAACACCAATTTCGTAAACACATACGTTTTGATAGGACAAAATCCGGTAAAAGCCCAAAATAACTCAAGGGATGAAGGAAATGAGGCTGTTGTTCTACTGTGCATATCCTCGAACTTGATTTTACCGCAAACAAATTATCTAACCAATTGTGAAGGTAAAAAAACAAAACAATAATTATTGTATTTAGTTTATAATTTCTCAAGTCATTACCCTTCTAAAAAAAATTTACTTTGAAAATTGCTCGCGCAATGCAAACCAAAAACAGCCTAAGACGAAAAAAGTCGGTTATCGTATGTCATCTGATTCATCGCGTTCCATATAATCTATACATCTTACGTAACAACATTATATTCAATTAACTGTTAGACGCTAAAATATGAATTGCAGAATCACATATAATAAATATATTATTAATGTTTGTCCAAGTCGATTCTATTGTACGACGAATATTTTTATTTCTCGAACCAAATTCGCACCCACCTTCAATTTATTATACTCGCGTATACCTCGTTGCTGATTGTTGAACACAAAAAATTTCCATTTGAATCGAACGATTTCTTTTGAAAAATTATTTTCTTGTGTGGTGTGTGTGTATGTATGCACGGTAGCGATATAAATGACCTTCAGGTAATTGATTAGCATATAGATGTAATGGATTTTTCTTATATTTACAATTCAGTGTGTACTTAGAAAATACTATCTCATGTAATTACATGACGGGACTGGTATACAAAACAACAACAATAATAATAGTTACAACTAAATCTGTCGAATAAAATTATATATTAACGTGTTTACCCGTTGTCGACGGGTCTTGAAGTGTAAAACATTTCTTAGTACGCCCATATACAGCGAACTAGGTAATTAATCAAATTTGAAAACGTATGTGAGCTCTTAGCCTTAATGCAGTCAACAAGTTATTAGGTATACGAGCTAATCATTAATTCTATAATTGATCTAATTAAAGCTGTAATGGTTATTTTCTTGTAAATTTATCTAAGAACATTGTGACGTATAGCTCGTTGAATCATCAGTCAATATAAAGTTCTAAAAACAAAGTGCTTATAGATAGTTCTTTGGAATCAGATGTACGACAAAATACTCAGAATGATTTATTCTTGTGATTTTGTGATGATGCGATGAACTTTGAATCGAGAGATTATCGAACCACCATAAAGTTGAAAAAAATGGGTACCGTCTTCTAATATTTATAAACTGACGTCAATTATATTGCTTACTTTTATACTCGTTTGTTTGTTTTGTAAAGAAAAAGTGATAAAACAAATAAGTGGTAATTTCTTATTAATTTATTTATATGCCAATTGTTGTAAATCTGTGGGAGGGGAGCTTCTCATCAAATTTACTCATTTTGGTATTTTGGAGTCAATTGATAAGTATGCGGCTCGACTAGCCTCTGTTTCTAAATGCTGTCGAAGCTATAGACCTGAGAATGATTGTTTATTTGGTTGCGGGAACTTTGTTTTCGAAAACTACCAACTTGGTGAAGTCTACAGATTATTGTAGATATCCGCAGGTCTGATATCCGTATTTATTTCAATTAAGTGCTTTATTCTAGAATCTAGAGAAACACAAAAATAGTCATAAAATTTCACAAATTTACCAAATGATAAATTAATTGACTCCAAAATACCAAAATGAGTAAATTTGATGAAAAGCTCCCCCTCCCACTAACTTGTTAGATTTACAACAATTGGCATATAAATAAATTAATAAGAAATTAACAAACAAACAATTTATTATTCATTTATTTTGTCCAATTAAAAGTTGGCAGAATCATATGTCTATGTAGTAGCAGTGGTTCGCTTTATAAATATGTTCCATATAGGGGTGGGTGATTAAAGAATCCTGCCCAAATCGTATCGACATGAACTGTATTGATAACACTATAACATCTTTCACAGATTGGGACGCCTTGATAGCCGCAATAAATAAACTACGAGGAACGGAATTGATTAGAGTACAGGACCCCTAAGTAGTGAGTGAATTAGTTTCATCAACTTATCCCGTTATATTCTGGAGGGTTAAACAATCATAATGTTTACCTTATCATAACATAAAGTGAGTAAGGCCTGTGGCTGAAAATTAGTTATTTGTTAACAGAATACTACGAATATTCCGTTTTCTCTGGCCAGTGTAGATTTTTACTTGAATGGAAATACAAAGCTTTTATTTTTGTTTACTTAATTATTTAATACTCAGTATCTACCTATCGAGCTAAGCTGATATAGTCATGCCTTTAGGTATCAGAAAAGCAACTGTTGGTATTGGTTACTTGTGGGCAACGTTCCCTCTAATTATTCAAAATCATGCGCGCTTAACTGGATTGTGGGCAAGTATTTTAAATTTAGTAAATTTCGAGCAAAACATAACAAAATTACAATACAATATTTTTCACACACTACGACAACTTTATGGTTGGAAAAGTATTATAGTGAAATGTCAAGAAAAAATGGAACTCGCTATTAGTTTTTGTGCCGCTAGATACAACACGTTCAGAAAGGAGGTAGGGTAACATACATTTTTGAACATTTTATGTTTCGTTAAAATGGTTTATTTTCGATTTTTTGTAGTTATGTTGCCCCAATCTGTCACTATTTTGACTATAAATTTTGCTATAAAAAAACAAACAAAAGTTGCTGTCTTTATCGCTCTAACGTAATTTAAATATACTATTCTCTTTCGATTTCCCAGTATATTTTACTGAAAATAATTTGTTTCAATGTGGAATCCACGTATAAAACAGGATAAAGTTGCCATAAAAAGTATTAAACTCAATATTTTTTATGGCAACATTTTTAACACGCCTTCAAAAAATAGTATGTGATGAGAAGTATTTTTCGCACACTACGCCAATTTTATGGTTGAAAAAATATTACTGTAAAATTTCAAGAGAAAAATGAAAGGTGGTATTATTTTTTTGTTCCACTACGTTCAAATTTTTGAAAATTTTCTATTTTGTTAAACTCGTTTATTTTTAAATTTTTAGTTATGTTGCCCCCAATCTGTCACTGTTTTGACTATAAATTATGCTATAAAAATAAACAAAAGTTGCTATCTTTGCATATGCTTGTCCATTTTCAGATTTTCAAGCTATAGTAGTTACATTACAGCTTCGTCCTTAACAATATTTTGGTTTAGTTTGAGCTTACATCTAATTTTTGTTTTGTCATTACAGTAAATGGAGTAAATTTTTTATAAATTGTTTAAAACAAATCACATCATATATGTAAAAAAAAAAATTAAACTGCGTGGGTTTGCGGATTTTTAAATTTTGTAACTAACACGAAAAAAATGTTAGCAATATTGCAGATGGGCGGACTAAAAATTATGATGGGCAAAATACAACGTAAATCTGGGCGGCCGCCCTTGTGCCCAGCTTAGCGGGAACGTTGGTGGGAGTTTGTGATATATTATCCATAATGTGAAACATAATTCTAAGCGATAATCTCCCTTAATTTTCTTATTCGCAAATTTTCAATCTAAAACTCAAATGCAATACAGAACTATTTTTATATTTACTTGAAAAGAAGTGAATGAGCAGTACCGACTCGTTTCAAAACTTTGTTCAAAATACATATTAGAATTAGAATATTGACATATGCGAAGCCAATTTCACAGTTATTGATTAAGAATTAGCCGAGTTCTCTCCAGCATAGTCAAGGATTCGTTTTAAAATCGAGTAGAATGGGCAGATACCAGAACTTCATCTAAAATTTATGTTTCTATCCAAAATCAATCTAGAAACCAAATCCCATAACTAATAGCCAAGTAAGCCCAGCAGGGACAAATCCTATTAGTTTGTTCAAAACTGGCTTTGGAATCCCTAAACAATACTACTAGATTAGAAACAAAAGTTCTCTTTTGTGTTGATTTTGCCACTTGCGGCGAGTAGCGTAGTCGCTTATTTTTCGGTGGCAAATTTCCCCTGTTTTATGTGCAATTTACATTCAACGATTTTTGATGTCTACAATACAATTTCAAAAAATATTGGAAATATAATAAAGCGGAAAAGAGAAAAGTGAAAAATTTACAGTGAAACCCAAGACACAAACCTTACAATCGACGCCTGCAAGGCAAAAGATGTTGTAATGCAATACATTTTACGGCATTACAGATTCAAGGACATAAATGTCGGATGATTTTGAGATTACTTGATTACTTGATATTTGATATCTGCAAAACAATTGTGAAAAAAGATTGAAAAAATAATAAAGCAGAGGAGTTAAAATGTTTCATTTACTAAAATAATTGACAGTGCAGCCCGATACCCTACAATCGACATCTGCAAAACGAATATGTCGAAAACTGTATGAGTGATGCCAGAAGTCCACCACAAATCCAATACATCCGTTTAAACGCTAAAATATATGTTTTAAATTAGTTCAGTAGTGCTAAACTGTGCATTCCAAAAACAATATAGTTCTCCTCCAGAATTGGTACTGATCTTTAACGGCCATTTCTTACCAGTAAAGTGCATTATGTACAGAATCTGTTGATGTAGATTTACTATGTTAGAAAATATCGCAAATTTTTGTAGCCAAATTGTTTAAACTACATTTATAAAACCCAATAAGACCATGGTTCACTGTTCATTCTTCATACCAGCCAGAGTTGGTTATATAAATCCGTTAATTCAACCATATTTTCAAAACTAAAAAAACATTAAGATTGATTTCTGGAAATCCCACCTTTTATAACTCAAATCGCTTAAACTCTATGTACAGAACATACTGATAAAGATTCATGATTGTGCGTACTCCCCATCGGCCAGAACCACCCATAGAAACCCTTATTGCAAGCCTAATTCCAAAAAGCCGTTTTAAAAAAAATAAAATAAACTATGAATGATTTCTGAAAACCCCACCTTTTATTTTAAATTTTTCAAAAATGTTCTTTCGAAATTAGGGTTGAAATAAAGGTTTTCTTGGGTGATTCAGTCTAGAGTTTAAGTGATTTCATTAATAAAACGTCGAATTTTCAGAAATCACCAATACAAAATTTTTCAAAAATGATCTCTGGAAGTTAGGGTTAAAATAAAGGTTTTCTACGGATGATTCTAGCCGATGGAGAGTAGGCACAATCATGAACCCTGATCAATATGTTCAGTACTACAAGTTTAAGTGATTTCAATGAGTGAGATTTCCAGAAGTCACTCATATTTTTTTTTAATTTAACTTGTGAAAATGGGGTTGAATTAACGGTTTTCTATGACCACATCTGGCTGATGTGGGAAATGAACAGTAAATCTCGGTATATGATAATGGTCCAGATGTACAATCAAATACTACTCGACTAAATAACAAAAACCGCAGGATTTCCATCGATTGGAGTTCTGGAGTGACACCGAAAATTAAATAAAATTAATGCAATATTACGGCATTGCAGATTCAAGGTTATCAATTTTTTACATTTTTAATAGTTTGTATAATATTAAATGTTTTTGAGGTTATCTGAATCTGCTCAATATCTTCGAATGTAATGCATTTTTCCATTGTTTTGGAAATAACAAAACTGTACTAGTAAATTAATATTATCGGTCGGGTTCTCATAAAATTTTGACAGATATCGTCTGAAAGTTAGTACTTTCTAAAAGTTATATGAATTTTTCATTAGATGTGCCATCTAAATGTTAGCGTAATATGAACCATATTATATAGTAAAATAATTATTGATATCATATCGGAATGAGCCTCGAATTGTGCTCATAAAAATGATTCTGTCATTTGGGATTCTGGGTAACGTTCACGACGCTAAAAGTTTCAAGAAACCATTAATTTAAATCTTAAATGTATATAGTTTAAATAATATAGGCCACCTAGGAACCTATAGCACCAATCTCAAATGGTCATGTGAATTCTGTTTTGGGTAGTGGACTTCATGCTGTGTTGAAATCAAAAGAGATTGGTCACGACACTCGTGGATCGTTGGAAACCATTAATGTTTAATTTAATAATTCATATCATTAACTGATTGGGCCGTACTCACATGAGCTCACTATATTTCATATCATTTAAAAATTATCTGGGATGATTTTATAAACCATGAACATTTTTATTTTATATAGGATTAAATCCTGCGCAGAGTTAAAAAGATATACATAACGTAGTCTATTAAATTTTGCAGTAAAACAGGTACACTTACCTGTAAACAAGTACCAAAATATTATTAACATCAAGTGACAATCAAATACGTATAGACGTTCATAAATTAATACACATAAAGCATCAAGACAAAGTTCAAGTTTACTCAAGTTTAAGATACAAATAAAAATTTAATTGCGACGAGCTTATTTCATTTCAAATTATAATTAAATTTTGAGTGCATTTTAATTTTAAATTGATTTCTATAGAAAAATTTTCGAGTAGGCGAGTAATTGTATCTTTGCGCAAATTGATCATACACACCATCGAATCGCATCTAGGTACTTGTTATTTAAATTATTTATTCGCGGAATCCCCTTTAAACATTGTTATATATAATCAGTGTCTTTGCAGAATAAATAAACTATGACTATATACACTGCTCGCCAAAAAAATTCCGGACACTTGAATTATTAATGCATGAAAACGTCAGACCCCACGTGCATGAGGTAGGAATTGAACGAATTGTTTGGCCTGCTCGCAGCTCCGTTCTTAATTCCATTGAGCACGTGTGATACCTCAGGAGTATATTATGCAAACCTGGTGCACAGTATGCCTAAAAGAACGCTACATGTGACCGACCGCTTAGATTGATTGTTGAATTTTATTTAAATAAAGTTGAAGATATATCAACATACACTTTTCGGTAATTTTACCGGTAATTTTTGGAATAATGCGAATAGTTACCGTAAATACATATATTTACTGAAAAAATGTACTGTCCGCAATTTTTTGACGAGCAGTGTATATGTATAGCTTTCCATATACACATATCATTTACGTACATTGATTACCTTCAAGCAGTTTCTCAAAACTTTGTAAATATTTTGCACTTTTATATGTTTTATCATGACGACATTTTTTAATCTACTCATGTACGCGAGTTGTTAAGTTAGTTGTTGTGAGTCACATAAAACAAAACATATTCAATGATGTTTGCCGCTTAAAACAATATTTTCTCAAATTTATGGATTAAACTTTATAAGGATTACATCAGCGTTATGTAACCTGATCTGATTGCAAACCCTAAGCAATTTTGGCAATTTATCATCTTCGAGAGATTAACTGATGGTTATCCATATATCCTGAATTATACGTTGTTCACGGTGTTCAGATTTTTTTCCAAACAGCGTCTCAGACTGTCGTCAGATGACGTTGATTTCTGTAATCGCTTAAATAACTGTAGGGATATCGTAATCATCAAAACTAACTTGAAAAAAGATTGATA
This sequence comes from Nephrotoma flavescens, assembly GCA_932526605.1. NCBI lineage: Eukaryota > Metazoa > Arthropoda > Insecta > Diptera > Tipulidae > Nephrotoma > Nephrotoma flavescens. Next base: position 225,051,462 of record OW052222.1, on the reverse strand, counting down.
GCACATCCTGTGCTCAGAGAATCCTATACCCATTTTATGAATGAATACCTAACGTTAGGGCACATGGAAATTATTCCTGACCGAGAAATCATGAAACAGTCCAACTAAGTATTTTATCTTCCACACCATCCAGTTTTCAAAACATCCAGTAGCACTACCAAGGTCCGGGTGGTGCTCGATGCAACCGCGAAGTCCACGTCCGGAGAATCATTGAACAACAATCTTGTAGTAGGCCCTACTATTCAAGATAATCTGATTGATATCCTAATCCGATTCCGCAAGAATAGATTTGTTTTATCGGCTGACATCGAAAAGATGTTCCGCCAAATCCTTATCCATCCAAATGATCAAGATTACCAGAGGATCATTTGGCGTGAACACCGAAGCTCCAAAATCCAGCACTTCCGCCTGACCACAGTTACTTATGGTACTAGTCCCGCGTCGTTCTTGGCTACCCAGTCACTCCATTATCTTGCAGATAGGCTTGCGAGCGAATATCCACTTAGCTCCGAAATCCTAAAATGGGACTTCTATATGGATGACCTGATGTCAGGTGGAGAAACGTTGGAAACAGCCTTACAGCTGCAATAGGAAATCATATGTTTGCTCAGTCAAGGAGTTTTTAACCTACGTAAGTGGTCTGCAAATCACCCCGCCTTATTAGATAACATTCCAATTGAAAACAGAGAACTATCCTCTTGGGAAAAAACCGATGATTCCAAATCAATATCTGTTCTAGGCATAAAATATGACCCGATCCAAGATAATTTTTTCTTTCGACTTTCTTTACCAATGACAACCAAATTTACAAAGCGATCATTTTTATCCGAGACCTCCCGAATTTTTGACCCTCTAGGCGTATTGTCACCGGTAACTATTTGTTTAAAAATTATGTTCCAGTCGCTTTGGGTTAAAGGCATTGGCTGGGATGATGAGCTCCCTCGAGATATTGCTGAGAAATGGTGTCTCATTCGTAATCAACTTAACGATCTAACCAATTTAAAATTCCCACGGTGGATATATGGAACTGAAACCCTAGAACTTCATCGATTCGCTGACGCATCCGCTGCATATGCAGCGGTAATATACGCTCGTGTGGTAGAAGGTCTGAAGGTACATACCAACCTAATTGCAATTAGTACAAAAATCGTTATGCCTGTCAACTCACCCCAAAATTTATCTGTATACAGATTCCACCAGTTAGATTGGTTATCTAAACCACCCAATGCATGGAAAACATACATAGCAAACCGCACGTCCAAGATTCTTAGCTGTACAAATCGTAGCCAGTGGCGTCATGTGTCGTCAAAAGAAAACCCAGCGTATTGCGCCACGAGGAACATTTTGCCGAAAGAATTTTGTCAAGACAAGTTTTGGTTTAATGGTCCCGAATTACTGCTTGACCCAACTCTGAAGCCCCCTGGTGAAAATGTAGAACTTCAATTACCTTTGGTCGAACCCGAAAAATTCAGTTTTCAGCTTGCAGCAACACAGATACGTGGATCAATCGCTCAGGAATTAATGGAAAAGGGAGCAAGATACAGAAAATTGACACGAATAATAGCATTTCTGCTAAGATTCAGCAGAAACTTGAAATTGGAGCCTCCTCGGCGCTTGTTGGACTCATTGAGAGTGTTTGAGATACAGGAGGCGGAGTTTGTAATATTTCGAGATATCCAGGAGAAAATATATGTTAATGAGATTAAATCCATAAAAAAATCAATACCACTTCCATTAAATTCTAATTTAATTTCTTTTTTTTCCATTTTTGGACGGCCACGGGCTAATGCGAGTTGGAGGAAGGCTGGAGCACGCAAATCTAGCATATGATATCAAACATCCCGTTATATTGACAGCAGATCATCCAATAGTCGAGCAAATGGTGAGAGAACCGCACATTAAGCACCTGAATAGTGGACCGAAGCTACTTATGAGCATCATCGCCCAAAGATTGTTAATACCTCGAGCCAGAAATCTAATAAGGCGCGTAATTAATCAGAGCGTCATTTGTCGACGACATCGGGCTAGGCTCAACAACAACATATGGGTCAATTGCCAACATGTCGAGTAACCCCCACAGCTAGAGCATTCTTACAAACTGGCGTCGATCTGGTTGGTCCATTCATCCTTAAAACACACCGTTTCCGAGGAAGTAAAACCTACAAATCCTACATAGTCATCTTCGTTTGTATGGCGACGAAGGCGAGACAACCCTACAGTTTCCTAGCAGCCTTAAAGCAATTTTGCGCCGTTCGAGGAATCCCTACCGATATATACTGCGACAACGGCACAAATAGTAGGGGCTAAACGGGAACTAGCTGAATTTTACGCGGAGTACTTAAACGAAGCAACAAAAGCAAATATAATCAGTTGGTGCACAGACGAAAAAATACAATGGCATTTTATTCCACCTGCGGCTCCTACGTTCGGTGGATTATGGGAAGCCACTGTAAAGGCAGCCAAATTTCATCTACGCCGTGTGATTGGAGAGACAGTACTCACCTACGAAGAGTACATTACTCTTATCAAACAAATAGAGGCTCTACTTAATACCTGGCCCCTACAGGACCTTCATGATGACGACTGCAACCCCCTGACACCCGGCCACTTTTTGATTGGCCAACCAATAACTCATATACCTGAACCAGACCTTACAACAATAAAGCTTAATCGGTTAAGCAGATGGCAATTGATGCAGTCCCTGTTACAAGGGTTTTGGAACCGATGGTCATTAGAATACTTAACGTCCTTGAATAAATTCCATAAGTGGCACGCACTGAATCATCAGATAAGAACAAGAAATTTAGTGCTTCTGCGATATCAACAGCTACCTCCATCGAAATGGCCACTAGCACGAATCTACGACTTACACCCTGGGAAGGATAACCTAATTAGGGTTATTACAGTCTTTGGTATGTTCAATGCCATCCGAAAAATATAGTGGCTGAATTTGTGCTAATCCAGAATTGGCCCAATTCCGTGGTGGATTTTTATTATAAATATACGTAAATTTTATTAACATTTTTTCAATACTTCTCTTTCTTGCCAGCGCATGCACAGATTTCGGCTTTGCCTTCATGGTATGTCAATTTTGTGACATTATTACCAAATTGTATCAAATATTCAAACAAATTTAATTTTGTATAACAAAATATGTTGCTATCATTTTCAGTTATCTACTCACAAGTGTTTGTCAGAAGGAAATTGTTTCCATTGGAACGTAATAAATAAGTTTCCTTAGTTTTCGTCTTTTTGTTCAACGGAATTGCGCCAATTTTGGATTAGCAAAAATTCAGCTGCTATATTTTTCGGATGGCATTGAACATACCTGATAGGGATATGCAATTAGAAGTTCCAACTTCATTGGTTTGTAGAATATTTTTAGTCAGAAATTTGTTCATTCAACGGTCGTTTCTGTTGAATGGAATTGAGCCAATTCTGGGTTAGCACAAATTCAGCCACTATATTTTTCGGATGGCAATAAACATGCGTAGCAAGAATATGCTATCTGAATTGCTCAGTCTTTGGTTTTACAATAGGTAATTTCTATTTTTTAAATTGTTGTTCAACAAAAATATTATTGAACTGTACCTCTGTATTTTATATGTTCAATATAGTATCTTTTAGGGGCTAGTTTGTTTTCCCTCTATTTATGAATGAAAATTTATGAAAATCGCATTTTTATAATAAGCTTAAATTTCGGCGATGTAGCCGCTTTTGTGAAGTATTAAAATTTGGCTTAAATTGTTTCTGGTTTTTTCTATAAATTGGGTTTTATTTTTTACGCCTTTCAGGCGAAATTTGAAATTTTCTTTTCCGGTTTTCCCGGCTCCTAGACTAGCACTAATTCTTTCCCGTGAGCACTAATTAGCACAAATTGGGCTTAATCGGTATGCAAAGTTTCAATTTGAAATTCGAAAGTTTCCGTGCTGAAGTTACCCACACCTCGCTATGCAATTCGAACTCAAGACCTTTCGTACCGTAGACTAAATTAAATAAAAGGACTACACATCGAATCAAATATAAACGATCAAAGATTCGAATCTATACAAATTCTGTTCTATATTTTGTTCAGATCGGTTGAACGATTTAGAATTGTATATCAAACAAACACCACCGGACAAATTATTAGAAATATTAGAAATATTTTATTGACGATCAATTGATTTATACATCTCATTAAATATTACTATTATAATAATCCGATAATCAAATCATCAATTTTACAATCTTCTGATCATCGTAAGAAAATTCCCAATTCAACATAAGTATAGTAAAAGCGATACACAAAAAAAACCTTCAAAATTCCAAAATATTATGAGTTACGCAACATTGCAAACCACCATAAACTAAACTAAAACCAAAACTAGAATATAAAATTTAATGTTTTATTGCACTAAACGAAATTGTTTAGACTTTGGTAATAAAGTCAACAACATCATTAATCTGCATGATGACTCATAAAATTTAACGAAAAAGTGTGCGCGCTTAGTCGAATCAATTGTGTGTTGAGGCCGCAGAAGATATTTATATCACATCACAAACAACTCGATCTTAAACACAATGTTGAGCTTTTATATGAGTAGAACAATTACTCGGAACACTATACATCATTTATACAATATAAGATCACATGTCAAACACATGAAGTATATACAAAAGCGCAAAGTGTTAAAAGCATGTTAATTAATTTGTCGATCGCAATGTCAAGTGCGTCTAATTTATGCAACGACGATATACATATTTAAAAAATCAAGTGACGATCATAATAAATTTTATTGACTTGACCTGATGATCGTGGCACGGAGTAACGAGTACCATGTAAATAATATTTATTGCTATAACAATAGACTATTTGATTTTTATTTGATGAAATTTTGAAAAAATATTTAACTAGCTATTTAACAGATCATTAAAGTGTGACCACCTATATTTCGTTTTTGTAAAATTTGAAACGATAGCAAATAATCAAACATCCTTTTAATGCACAGCAAATTCTCATTGACCCACTCACATGCATGTTTAGCTCATGATGTATGATGTGTGATCTGCATTTAAGATTAAGTCAATAATAGACAAGATATTAATAAGAAACTTCACGTTCCGTTATTGGTTGCGCATGTACTCGTATGTAGGTTAGTTTTAAAATTTTCGTGTGAAACTTTCGATTGTTAAAATCACCGTGATTGTGTTTGCCGATTTAGTAGCATAATGTTATAAAACATCAATTATAAGCTACATATATAATGGAAGACGAACGAGTATTAACTTTCATGTTGCGTCTATATATGAGTGTTTTAAGCCTCATCAATTTTCACTCGTAACTTCAAAATAATCCAGAAATGCACACCCCATTGAAGTGTGCGGTTGCGTCTATACTTATATAGTAAACCAAGAATGTCTATTTTAAGTATATTTATTTAAGATCAAGTTTCTTCTATAGTAATTACCACTTTTTGACAGTTAATATACTAATTTAGAATACAGTGAGGGGATTAAATTAATTAAGTTCACGCATTTAAAGTTATAACATAGAACATTACCAAAGAGAGATTTTCAATTTTTTCAAGAATTTGTAAATCAATGACTTGTATTGTGAGGTTATTTTGAAAGCCTTGCCACTCAGTCGGTTAATAAACTATTATAGGAAACTCCCGGGAGGCATTTAACTATAAGTATCTAACACAGGCACATAAAAAATAATGACTCGTCGCCTTATTTTGCCTTTTATATAGTAATAGAGGTGAATGAGTGCGTTTTGTGATTAACCTGCCTTAAGGGATTTTTTTTTTTATTTAAGATTTATTTTTTTTAATATATTAATTCAATAAGAAATCACTGTTGCTTGCATAACCCTTAGTTTCGTAATTATGTTTATAAGTCTAGCCTTGAAATTTTGAAGAAAACTAGTTAATTGAATTTTGCGCTGCTATTTCGAAAAACGAAAACAAAAAACATCAAGCCGTTAAAAGTTTGCTTACGTTAGATATTAATTTGTGAATGTTGTACACTTTCCAATCCAAACATTAAGAAGTAGGAGACCCATTGGTCGAAATAGACACGCCCCTGTACAGCCAGAAAGATTCGCTAAAAAATCTTTAGCCTAGAATAAACTAACGTGGCTTGCTTTCTTATATGTTTCTCTTCAATGTGTCTTTCTTTCTGAGGTAAGCTTTGGGTGAAATCAAAAATCATTATTAAATCTTTTTCATGTGCCTCGTAAGAGTATAAATATTCACCATTTGCTTATCATCAAAATATTTATCAAAACTACGTATACTACGAGGGATATCGGTTAAGTTTAGTGATAAGTGAGACAAATAATTCTACACGCTGCTTTTCATACTGATCTTGCTCCTCTGATTCAGGTCTAGAAAAATCAGGTCTAAAGTTCTATTACGACCATTTAATATATCAGACATTTGATTCAGACAGTCTAGAAATAACCATGGCATACATGAAGACACGCAGTTTCCGAAGACAAATTAGTAGATAGAAGATCATAGGTCCAATTAATTTATAACAAATTAAATTCACCCGATTGGCTTTCTTTTTGATTTCTTATTGGGATTATTCTGATCGTAAAGTATATCCGCTGCTTAGAATGAATTTAATTGTGAAGTGGCTCTGATAGTTCGTATGCACAGCCGAGGTAAAACTTCTGTGCATGTACTCACACACATTGAACTGAATGACATGAACAGAATACTCAAGCAAGAGCGAAGTAGTAAATTCAATACTCTCATTTTTTGTTCCAAGTCGATGCCAACATTTAAAATAAAAACTACGTCAATTCTTTGGCATGACACTCATCAATTTACAGAAAAATTGATGTTTTGGTGTTGATAGCGTTATGGTCATGATGTCCGCTATTTGCTCATCTGTTTGCACATACTTCATTTCAAAAATTCCATCTTCAAATTTTTCACGAATGAAGTGATACCGCACGTCAATGTGTTTTGTGCGCTTGTGGAACTCCAGATTCTTCGCCAGTCTTAATGCGCTCTGACTGTCTTTACGCTCTCGATTTGCTGAAGTTCATCCAGCAAGTTTCGTAGCCAAACCAATTTCATTATGGCGTGTGATGCTGCCATATCTCCATCGAACGTACTTCAGAATGCGTTTGACTGCATTAACATGTGCAGCAGCTGGCTTTCCAAGTATCGGCTGCGAAGCTGATATCTGGCTGTGTGGTGACGACCAAATACATCAGACCTCCGACTGCTTCTCGATACGGAAAATCCATTTCCTCGTCGGCCTGAAAATTTCCGTAAGTTTGTGAATTGTCCAATGGAGTAGACACTGCATTGCAATCCGTCATATTGAAACGATCGATGACTTTTATTGCGTAGCCTTGTTGACTTATGTCAATCGATCTGTCCAATCGTCGATCAACTTCAAGTCCCAGAAAAATATTCAACTCGAAAACCTTGATCTCGAAATCCTTTTTCAAATGTTCGATGACCAGCGTAATGTCTTCCTTTCCCTCCGCTGCAATCAAACCGTCGTCGACATAAATTGCAAGGATTAACATACCATTTTCCCGTCGCAGACGAAAACACATGGATCCGATTCACTCGCTCTGAATCCAAAATTTATGACAAGTGAATCGTTTGTTGTCCGCTTCCAATGTTGCAGCGATCAATGCTTTCGTCCGAATTTTTCTTGATCTTGTAGACCCACCCACCGATTGTCGAATACTCTTTGGTTAGTTGATACCATGCTCGATATGCCTTGGAACGACTTTCGTATCCAACGAAGGTACATTTGGTGGCCTTCTGGTCGAGTTTTTGACGCTTCTTTTTTGGAATGTGCACGAAGACCAAAAATTCGTAAATGGTTTATATTCGCTTCCTTATTGTGCCACAACTCATACGGTGTTTTTCCGACGATCGTGCTTGTTCCAGTTCGATTTAGCCCATGGCCTGCTAAGTTCACCACCTCGGCCCAAAACTCCTTTTCCATTTGCTTCGCCTGAAGCATCGTTCTGGCTGATTCGACTATCGTCCGCATTTTTCGCACAGCACACCCGCTTTGCTCAGGTGTGTACGGCACAGTTCGTTGGTGATGAATTCTGTTTTCCTCGGAAAATGCCTTTAATTCTGCATTCACAAATTCCGTGCCATTGTCAGACCTGACAATACGAAGTTTGTGCTTATCGTCCTTCTGTGTATCAGCTTGACACACTTCTTGATGCAACTCGCTACTTGATATTTTTGTTTTATGAAGTAAACGAAGCGAAAATGTCAATAATTGTCTTTTAATAACAAGAAGTGCCTGACCCGACTTCTTGCGACTCTTGAAGCTGCTTCGATGATGTTTGCCAAAAACACAAGCTTCGCATGTAAAATCCTCTAAGAAAAATTCAATGGTTCGGCTTTGCAGGAACTTTGTCAGGTGTGTGACATTTTGATGTCCCAGTCGCCCGTGCCACGCCACATTGAAGTAACGTCTTTTTGATTGCTACGTTTGCTGTATAGTCTCGAGCTGTGGTGATTCGTCTGCTTTGAAAAGCATCTGGTATACAAATCCTTTCTGCGAACTCCCACTTCAACGATGTTTCAATGCCCAGTTTGTGTCCATGATCTGTCACATTTCCCGACGAAAATAGATTTACATGCAAGTCCGGTACAAATAAAACCTCCATGACTCGTTTGCGAATCCGATTGTTGCCATTGAAACCACGAATACTGATGTCGCCTTTGCCTCGAGCCATGATTCTATCACCATTGCATATTTTCACCGATTCAGATATTTTCGTGAAGTTTTCAAACCAATCACGTCGGTCACTCATGTGATTCATCGCTCCTGAATCCAAAATCCAGGCGTTCCTGTCACCTACCTCTTGCTTCCGTGTGACATATCCAAGCATCCACTGAAGTCTTCTTGCTTGTTGGCCAATCTGTTCTTTTCTGGGCAGTCCCGCTTTCAATGGCTGCCTTTTACGCACTTAAAGCACTTGCTTTTGTTATTATTATTATTATTCGACGATTCCCTTTTTGTTGTTGTTGCCCTTCTTTGGAAAAGTTCGCTTGGTCTCCTTCTTATCTCTCAACTGCTATACAATTTCTATTAATTTTGTCATGAAAGTCACCATGTCGTCGGACGGCTCCTTCTTGAAGTTGTAATACTTTGTATTTTTGCTCATACGTACTTGTAAGCGCCGTCCACATTTCACCTGCTGTCTCACAGCCCATGATTAGCCGTATTGACTGTTTTCCGCATGTAGTCGAAATTGTCCGCCTTGCTTTTGCGTCTGCCCTTTTCCAAATCACGAAGTGACGTAGTCAAAAAGTTCAGCTGCTTCCAAGATTTGACGCATCTGGAATTTCCACATCGGCCAATTTTGAACGCCCTCCAATTTTTAAATGCTGACACGTTCACCTTCCATTTTATTTCAATTGTGCTCACCGGCCTCGAAAATCCAGAAAATAATGTTTTTTTTTTGTTCTGGAATGTTCCGCTTGAACTGCGCAACGTGACTGCTTGACCGCGTTGCACTTTTATTTTGCAGTTTCCCGTGATCTGGGCTCATAACTTATTGAGATTATTCTGATCGCAAAGTATTTCCGCTGTAAAAAGAAAAAAAAAACACGAATTATTTTAAGAACGAATTTGCACGTGCTACTTAGAATGAATTTAATTGTGAAGTGGCTCTGACAGTTCACATACACAGCCGAGCTTAAAAGTTCTATGCATATGTAAATTGAATCTTCATACAGCGAATTTGCAGCAGGCACTTCGGGAATTTGACGCAGACATGTTGAAACCTAAAGAAAAACAAAAATTCCGAAATCAAATCAATCTCCCAGCTTTTGAATAAAAAATTGAACCCCAAAAAAATAATCGCACTCAAAAGAAATTAGCACCAAAAGCCAGCAAATATATTTCAAATTGAACCTCGGCCAATTGCAATAATTTATAAACAGTAATGTGATTAAGGGTTTACAATGATTACATTTTATTAATAACAAATACTTGCAAAATACATTAAATTCCAAAATAATAAAAATTTAACTTGCATGCTGTAGTTTAAGCGTCGCAAAACATTTTTTGATATACGGCAAGGTATTCAGTTTCGACGAGATCCCCAAATAGAACACCACAGTTAATATCTCAATGGCATACTCCTGAAGGCACACCACAATATCAACAAGCGTCTCTAGTGCACTAATAGTTATGCCAAGATCTTCATGCGTTAAACATTGCATGTAAGCCGTTAGTATAGTTGTATTGATGAATTTTTGGCCTGGGTTATGTTTTAGTACGCGCACCAATAGATGATGAGCTATCACACGAACATTTGGTGTGGCCGAAAAAATTAATTCCAAAATTTTCTCAAATATTTCCGTTAACAAACCGGGACGCTTCGATGTTATAATATCGATATCCTGAAGTATCGGCATTATATCATCGATTTGTTTGCGTTGAACCGCCTGCGCCAAGTGATTCCATTGCGGGTGTGTTAAATGAGATTTCGTGTACGGGGTCACTGTGATCGAAGATTTACGATCAGAATTATCAATCGGCCCGATCGATGATGACGAGGTGGATGGTTTAATTTCATCCATATCTTCGAGTTCGTGTGTCTTAATTTCATCGCCGTCTTTTGATTTCTTTGTTTCGGTTTTGTGTTTTAGAATTAAGACACCCTGAACAAGTTGACGAATTGGTAAGCAATGACGATAATTTGCTTCGAGATCCTGAATTAAATCCATATGTGGATCGATGAACTTTAATGCAGCCGGCGAATTGCTGTGCACATATGATTGTAGGAAATCCATGAAGTGACACATAATCGGGTAGATGTCTTTACCAGGTTCGTGATACCGAAGTAAATCAAAATAACAGTTTAAACCGTTTTGCAGCCCGACACGATACGGATCTTCAAATATCTGTGGCTGAAGAAGTTCGAACAAACTTAACACTTGATTGAACAAGGAAATGTGATAATCCTGTCGTAGTACGTGGAACTCCATATGAGCCCTTCCCTGCAATAATCCGGATAACACTTGTATTTGACGTAAAAATAATGATGGATGTGATGCAGCCAATTTTCGTAGAAGATATTCGGTTTCTTGTGACATTTGTTGATAATCACGCTGATTGGATAAGCTGGCAATGGCCGTAACGACATACTGAACGACTTTATCAGCCGGGCACACAGTGAGCGCTGTTAGATCTCCTGTGAACATAGTTTCCGTATCCGGGTCATCAACCAAAAATTTGATCGACGGAATATTGGCGTAAAAACTTTGCAGGAATTTAGTTTGTATATCAAGCGGAACCGATTTCCTATTCTTTACGTACGAAACCAAATTTTTCAAATGAATCGTTTCGATATTCATGCATTTGATTAGAAGATTAATTCGCCGTGATATTTTGTTGATCGGCTCATGAAGAATATAATCGACTAGCGTGTAGATCCCCGTCTCAGATAGGAAGCTAAGCACATTTTCGATTTGTTCGTGTTTTGGTATGGCCTTATCGCGACCTTGCCATAATTTTGGATTGTTGGTGATGGCCGTAATAAAATCGAGTACCGATGATTGATCATAATCCGGATTATATGAGCTGAGCAATTTATTTAAAATTTTGTGCAACGTTTCCCACGAGGCTTGGTGGCTCAATAGCGATAACATGTAGAATCGAAACTGGCGATGTGATGAACTGAACAATAATTCCATTTGTATATTTTGATCCAATGAAATAAGTTCCGAGTCAGCTTCAGCTAACCAATCGACTATGAGTCCATTCTTATTGGCTTGCATTTCATCGTATTCGACCATTTGTAACAGTTTTGAGAGCGATTCGATTAAAATTTTCGAGTTGGATGTCTTTAGTAGTCGATTGAAGAGAAGTTGACCTTTCTTTTCGATATCAAACGATTTGGAGTTATTGAAGATTTCGATAAAATTGGGATACTCGAAAGTTGGTAGATTCTCCAGTTTTGGTTTAAATATTTGTGACATGGCAGCCGGACATTTTATCAAAATGTTACGACGGTTTAGTAATATTTGTAAAAGCGCATCGTGCGTTTTAGGGTTGATAAATTTCATACATTCGTCGATCACTTGAATTAAATAATTGTAGTGGTCCATCTTCTCGGGTGCATTTTCGAGTAGGCAGCGGAATAAAGTGTATAGCGACGATTTGTGCTTTAGATTTTGGAAGAAGTAAACAGCATGCTGGCTCTTGCACATCTTGTATAAATAGTTCAAAATTTTGGTCGAGACAAATTCCGATAGGTGTTCATCTTTCTTGGAGTCGCGTGAAGTTAACTGCTGCACAATGCGACGAAATCGAACCGCATTTACTTTATCCATTTGTGGTGCAGCCAATGCTGATTCAATGGTTTCATCGACCTCCTTATTTTTGAAAATAAAGTTATCCGTTTTCGCCAATTTGTCGAATGGTTTTAAAGCCAACTTTAACGGTTCCAACTGTGATTCATATTCATGTACAGGCTCGACTGCGATTGGGCCATGTAATCCAAGCGCCCGAACTGCAATGTGTCCATTTTTAGCACCACGCGATTGCTGAATTTCGATTAATTTCGCCAGGTATGCTGTATTCAATACGGAAGACTTAACACTATCGAACTGTTCGATTACGGCTCGATCGAGTAAGGCAAGCAGCTTTGACATTGAAGCAATCGGTGTTCCAAAATTTTGGATAAATAGCACTATTTGATCGGGTGTCAAATCTGAAATAGCAATATCAACTAACCGCTCGACTGGGCTTCGAATCATCTTCAATTTAAGCCAATCAGGTAATATTTGCACCGGTTCCTGCGTATCAAATGTAAAAGCCTGCGGTGGCGAAAAGTTTACTGGAAACCAATAGTCGATTATTTGTAATGTGCCCGGAATTAATGGCGAATGTGTTAAGAGTATAACAAACGCCTGGATTATATTCAAATGTATCGGTGATTGAACTCCATCATGAAAATGAACCATCAGCAAATCTGGATACTCGGGCCAAGTTTGGGTTCCCGTCTGCTCGCGCAATTTGATTAAAAAGTTGTTAAACATTACAAAGAGGCAGTTTAGCGTTTGAATTTTCTCATCATTTATCTCTTGGCCGGTTGGAATTATATACGAGAATACGGTACTCCTCTCGACAATCAGCTGGGACATGTCCATCACGTGTTCTAACATATCCGATACTGCATCGTGTAGGGTTTGCGCCGCAATGAATTGTATAAAAATCATAATCAGTTCGGGACAATTTTCTACTTGACACGCGGCACGCAGCTGAGCCACGATCATTGGTCGAATATACGCAAAGTGTGGAATTGATGGAAGTTGACGAAGTAGCCAATCACTTTCACACGGTTCAATTTCCATTTCATCTTTTGGCTGAAATACTGAAAGCAATAATTTTAATGCTTGGATTGCTAAAAACCGGCTATGCTTTGATGTCGATGATAATCGCCTCAAAAAATACTCGAGAATTTTGGCTGAAGTCTGATGACCACCTGCATCTTCTCGCAACAAATTTTGTAAATACGCCAGCAATTCAGTATCTCGTACATTTTCAACATTGAATATATTTGAATTCGACAATAAAAATTCACATAAACATTGCACTGGTAAATGATTAAAATCTCCGTCACTGTTTTGCACCAAATCGGCCAACCACGGCAATGATTGCGATGTTCCATGTCGGTGGATAATATCGAGAAGTAAGTCGGGTTGACGACTTCGACAGAGCAAATGGCCCAGTTTATGGGATGCGTTTAAATTTTTAATTTGATCCAAAATGATCAAAGGTGGTCGCCGAGGTATCCCCATCGGATCCATCAACATAAGTTGTGAGAGTAACAAACTCGTCTGCTCAGTTATTACAACTTTGGAGGTGGCTGCGGCCAAATGTTTTTCAAAATCAAGAATTTGAGACTTTTCGAGAGCACAGATCTGTAGTTCCTCCTCGTGCATCCGTATTTCACTAAACTGGTTTGTAATGCAAATCTCCATTAGATTACGTAGAATCGGGTAATGCTCCCAGCAATACGATCCAAATGTGCTTGGATTGTGTGACGACAACATAAGCAAAATATTACAAGCCTTCCAAAACAGGGCTGATATTGCTAATTTAGGCGGATCATAGCCCGATGGCAACATAATTTTCTCAGGGTAGTGATACTCTGCCATGCTGAAGAAGAAATCGATCATTTCTAATTTATTTGCTTCTAAAGGCGGATAATCCGAATATTTTAGTCCAGCTGCTCGTCTTACAATCTGTTCAATAATTTCCATTGAGTCTGGAATCGAAAATGGAATCTCCTTGGTTATACCGATCAAAATAATAATTAGAATGGAATCCTGATGTAACGGGACTTCCGATACAAGTCGCAGTAACACAACTCTTTCTGGTTCTGGCGGCCATTGATCTCCTTTCGAATACTGCTCAGGTGTATCGAGCAAAAGAAGTTTGTGGAGAGCTTGTGCATAATCCGTAGCGGTCGGTTGGAAAAGTATCGGCACAATTTGATGCATCCACGTGAGAGATTCTCGATGCAGCGTTGACATCTGTGTGTAAAAATTATAAAGGACCGTCGACCCTTTATCTCGGCCATTTTTCATCAGTGTATTTGCCTCACGAATTTGTGGCGATCCCGATAAGAACATGGACAAACAAATTAAATCCACAATCGCATTAAAAACGCGATCTTTGAATTCGAATGCGCTTATTTGTGGTTGCAGCTCTTCTCTAATGTTCATTAACGATTTGCAGAATATCACCAAATTGATGTCGTAGCGAAGCATTTTCACCAGTTCCCGAAGAAATACACGGAGAGTGCGTAGGCAGTCCTCGCGTTGTAGTAGAAATTCTTGATAGATTTCAGCTAAATATCGTGCTGATTCATCTGGTTTTACTTGAAACATATTGGCCAACATTCCCATATTATTTGGATTTCGTGCGTTTGACAACTCATTCTGGACAACGTATTTTAATAAAATCATCAGGATGTCCGGTTGCAGATTTATCATATCCTTGAGACAAATCATGTAAATGTTGATTAAAGGTTTTGTTTTGAGGCGCATTTTTACAAGATTTGCAAGAACCTCGTGGTCTTTAATTAGTTGACCAGATACGTTAAAGCATATGTACGTAAGCAACTCTTGTGCAGGTTTATTGAGCTTTCCATTATGAATCCATAATTCAAGGCGTGTCACAGCTAGTGCACGAACTTCTGCTAATCCACTTGTATTGGCCAAGAATTTAAGAAAATTCCGGGTTGAGCAATCTGGCGATTGTCGACGATTCAGCTGTTCCTTTATAGTGTCCAGCACAAGTTTTTCTGCCTTAGCCGCTATATGTAGATACCGAGGCTGTACGGTATGTTCGAATTTTAGATCTGATGTTTTAAAACTTTCACCTAAATTGCTCGAGTCTCCCGATTCTTCCCCGTCGATGCCGAGTGAATCTCTTGGTTGAATGATTGCTGTTAATTCAGGTTGCAACATTGACTTCGGTGGTGTTTTAGTACCAAAAGCAGTACAAATATTATCGACAAAAGCGGAACAATCATCATAATCGACCCACAGACGTTCGTTAATGGCATCATCGATGTAAACTTTGAGAAAAACTTCAGGCCATTGTTTTTTGTCTTGGTAACCACGCGCTAATAAATTAGCGGCCATTATATGCACGCCCGGATTATTACGGCCTTTAAATGCGTGTTGTGTATCACGTTTTAATATTGATGTTAAAGCCTGTGTGATGATATCGTTGCAGAACAGATTAGGTCGTATTTTTGCTAAATACAGGAACGACAGCGACAGCAGAGAATCCGGTTTTGAGCGGGCGGAGATTAATAGTTTTATAGCACCACACACTAATGCCACCACAGCATCACTATCTTGTTGGTCAATTGCGGCCAATACGGACGTAATGAAATCGACTGGTTCACATTCGATGGCAATTTGCTCCCAATACTCTTGAACCGATGGACTGGTCGATTCAAAACTCGGTTTAGATGGTCCCGGTACTAAAGTTGCTCCCAATTTTGGTTTTTTTATACCAACACCGGTTAAAGATGAAGATGAACCTTCCCGTTTGCGATCAGAGACTGGCCCTTTTGTAGTTGACATAACCTTACTTTTTGCATCGTCGCGACTTGATCCAGATTTCGATCCAAGCGCAAAAATTTCACTACCATGATGTGGTAAACCGATTTTAGGTTTGGGTGGGCGTGAGCCGCCCGGTAATTTCGAGCGATCCATGGCCCAGATTATATTTTAAAATTATTATAATATAAACGTAAACGAATTTTCGCGTTTTGACGTTTATAAAGATTGACGACACGACAACTGAAAACGAAAAGAAACGCAAAAGACAACAGAGCCCTATGGACATAAAAACCCTGTAATGTCGTGAGAAAAATAAA
The DNA here is from genome assembly GCA_932526605.1 of Nephrotoma flavescens. Taxonomy (NCBI): domain Eukaryota; kingdom Metazoa; phylum Arthropoda; class Insecta; order Diptera; family Tipulidae; genus Nephrotoma; species Nephrotoma flavescens. Next base: position 225,035,066 of record OW052222.1, on the reverse strand, counting down.
CTTATGTTGACATAGCCCTTATGCGGACATAGCCCTTTCGAGTTCAACAAAAATATTTATTATCCCTTTTGCTTCCTAGTAACACAATTGTGTGGGTACGGCAAAACTACTATGTCAAAATTTTTGTATGTGATTTCAACCAACTTACTTACACATATGTGGTTTTCTTTCAAACTTATTTTCTTCCGAAAAAACACTATAACTAAACTCACAATGTTGGTTGTACTTCAAATCAAACGAAATTTTTTATCAAAAACGCCATTACATACTATTTGTTCTCACACATTTGTGTGGTTTGGACTTAAATCGAGGCATTTTTTTAGGGTAGAAAAAGGATTATGGCCATTTAAAGCTGTTTCTTATTTAAATTCGTAGATCGAACAGATTTTGAAAAAATAATTTTCCCTTACGGCAGGTTAATCACAAAACACACTCTTTCACCTCTATCTCTTTCCTAGGCCAGTATGTTAAAACCACAGACAATTTTTGAACTAAAAAATGAAAACAAAATATATTTCTGATAATTTCTATGTCATCGTTGCATCTGTGATTATTCGTTAAACTGCGTATACGCATACGCAAAAAGACAAAATATTTTTGATTATATGCGGCTATTTACAGTAAATGAAATCACAATTTAAATTTTTACGTTTACATAGGACGAAATATCTCTTTTAGATTGTCTCTGGTTGTACCATCACTTCGAATCAAAATCCGAAAAAAGTCGAATAGCGGTATATTGTATCATTTTCGAAAAGCAAAAATGATACAACTTTTACTTTTTCGATTCGATTTTTTTTCGAATTTCGACTTTTTTTGATTCGAAGTAATGGCACAACATACCGCCCCAGATCGATCTGACATAAGTACCAGGTACACAGCTTTGGTAGAACAAAAAAAATTATTAACTGTCATTTGCTGCGTTTATGCCGAAGCTAAAATAGCATTGCTACAGATGTCAATATTTATATATCCCGTTCCTTACCTGATTACACAATTGTGTGGGTAAATTGTTATTACTCCAGTGAGTAACATTAACAAAATATTTTATAGTTAAGTTTAGGACCAACTTACTCAATTTTGTTTTTCTCTTAAAATATAATACTCAAAATGTTAATTAAAGCCCAACTGGCGCAATTGTGTAAGATAGGCTTTTGTTCTGATGAAATTTTATGATGAAAATTAGTTTTCGTAATATACGTATTTACTCACACATTTGTGTGGATTAGACTAAAATTATGGTGCAAATAAAAATATGTCTGAATCAGAAAGGGATATACCCTTTTTACATACATCGTTTAACTTTTTCTATATATACATAAAAATTTTGTATAAGGTCGTTTATGTTTAAAGTGATTGTGATGAATATATTGTAACAGTTTTTAATTTCATTTCTTATATATAACAATTTCTAGTATATAAGGTTTAAAAATCTGTTTTCATTTTATTTTATTTTTAATCTATTTAATATTCAAGTATCTAACCTGATGATAGAGATTTGTTAAACGCCGAAATCGATCGTGAAATAATAATAAAAGTATTTATTAAGTAATCTTAATATTACTTTTCTATATTTTTATAATTTTTTCACGTTAATAAAGTTTAATACTTTAATAAGTTTTACCAAAATTAAAATAATAATTTGTGTTTATTATCTTTTAATTTTAAAAAGTTATAATTTGTGAAAATAAGTGCACTAAAAATTGACCATGTCTAATAATAACCATGTCAATATTATTTTGCTTGCGTTCTGACCGTATATTGCTATAAATGTCAAAAACATAACATTTCACGTTGCACGTTTTTCACCCTTTTTCATTTTAGGGTTTTGTTATTTTTGTTCTAAATTTTCCTAACGAACCAAAAATTTAAATCATTTTCAGCTACAAAATATGTAAATTTATTCAAACTTTTTCGTAAAGAATACAATAAAAACTTCCATTTTGACATGTGTAGCAATATTGCTTGTTCATACCGTAGCTACGTAGCATTGCTAGCTACTTGTGGGGCATTTACATGTAGAAAGAAGGATCCGCTATATAAAAATATTCAATATGCCAGAAAGAAATAAACATATGTATGTATATAGTAATGGCGTAATTTTTTTATAGGATCATTATTAATTTATTTTTAATGAATTCAAATGCGAAATTTACATTTTCATCTATGGAGTTTGTCTTTATTATGAATCTTCAACACTTATAAGTACGAATTAATTTTTTTTCTTGTTAATTTTAAAAATGTTGCCATAAAAATACTCGGATCGAATATATTTTATGGAACATTTATTTTTATGACAACATTTTATAGTTTTATAGTTTTGCTTAAAAATCTTCTGCAAAATTTTGTTGGCATATATCTCTATTCTTGTCTCTCATGTGCAGAAAGTCAATGTTATATCTTTCTCATTTTGCAGAAGAAAAATGTTGGTCGCATGTAAATGCACCATTAGTAATGCTAACGGCTACTCTCCACCTGCCATTAACATCAAGTTATAACATTAATTTTTGAACAGTTGCACGAGGAGACTCAAATTTGCAGCTGGTTGACATATGTCGTACAAACATTTTCTGCCGAGATGTCTAAACTATCTTGTATACCAGATACTGACCAGATGACTTGATTATTATTCGTATTTGTTTAATTCTCCGTTCTTCAACCAACAAAACTAGAAAAATGACTAAATTAAAGTCGAAACCACACAAAAGTGTGAAAAAAAAATTATAGTATGTAATGGCGTCTTTGATAAAAATTTCGCTTGATTTGAAGTACAACCAACACAATTGTGTGTATAGTTATAGTGTTTCGGACGAAATAAGTTTGAAAAGAATGCGCAAATGTGTAAGTTGGTCAAAACACATACAAAAATAAATTTTTGACATGGTACTTTTGCCGTACTCGCACAATTGTGTTAGTAAATCACAAAAGGGTTATATTAGTGTATTGACGTTTTTGTATTTTTCAAAACGGCGATTTCATTTTTCTGTGTGTGAATAAAGAATTAGTTTGTGTTTTATTAAAGTGCTTGGACATTTTTTTGAAATTTTTATATTATATATATTATCTTATATACTTAATTTAATTGTGACAATGAGTTCAAAACAGGAAGTATTAAAACTTATTGAATTGTATAGAGGCAATGAATGTCTCTGGAACATCAATTCGAAATTGTTTAGGAGGACTGACATCAAAAATAATACTTTATTTACTTGCAATTTTAATTTTTTTTTAGAAAGCATTTTCACAATAGATTTTTAATGTAACAAAACAATCGACGCTTTTGAATACTAAAACACAAATGATTTTTAAACGTCAAATTTATGGTACGTTTACCGCACACGACGCCATTTTTATTATTTTGTATACCAGTTATGTAAATGTTATGGCAGATAATTATGTCAGGTGGAGAGGCCATGTAAATAGCAGTGCTATTTAGCTAGCTAGCGCTATGAGTATATCGCGTTTATACCGTTGCAACAGCTGTCATTTGCATATTTTAGCTGTGGTATAAACGCAGCAATTGAACTGTCAACAAAATACACGATTGTTATTACTTATTATTTGCTCTGAGGATGTACGACCAATGTGGAATTGTACCACTTCCTGCAAATACTCTATAAAAAATATAGCTGTAAATAATAATTATTTCATTATTTAAAAAAATCAGTATAAAATAATAATTAATATTTCTTTCTGTTTCTATTTTAATAACGCTTGCAAAAACGATGAGAATGACTAATCCAGATTTGAATTTGAATTACGTGAAGCTCGGTAATCTAAAACTAATCTGTGAAATCGGAATACTTTTAAAAATCAAAAAATCGGCCTAATCAATCTGTGCCGACATGTTCTAACTATCACTTTTTCGCTTCGATGCATTTTCGATGGAATAACGGTATTTTAGAAGTAATATTTTTACAAAAAAAATATTTTTACTTCTAAAATACCGTTATTCCATCGAAAATGCATCGAAGCGAAAAAAGTGATAGTTAAAACATGTCGGCACTGAAGAAAAAATAAAGAAACAGCAACAAAATTGATCAGATCGATCGGAGGCTGTTCGTAAACTCTACATTGTTATCATTGTTACAACTGTCATTGTTAGTATGACGTATGTGCTTGATGTACAATGATTTTGTTACAAATGTCAATGATTTTACAGATGATTGACGATGACCAATAAAAATACCTTTAATAAAACACAAAACAGAAAACTAATTTCCATTCCCTTCAATATGAAAATGATTATTAAACCAGACATCCGTAAACTTGAAGCATTAAAATTATGATTTTTAAATAATACTCAATTATACGCATAGTACTTTTATTAAACACTTTGACCACATAAAAAATTTCATTAAAAAATTATTTTGGTTAGGTATTGATGTGAAAGAATATTTTTTTCGTTTGATTGTAGTATATTTAGTATTTTGACAGCTGGAAAGGCAGTCTCGAGTAGGGTTGAGAATGACATTTATAACAATGTTAAATACGAGTTTACGAACGACAAAAAAGCACGTGGTCGTTGTTATAATGATAGTTTCAGAACGATTTAGAGTCATTGTTAATAATATCGTAACAATGTAGAGTTTACGATCAGCCTCCTGAGATGAAATAAGAAACAACTTTTTAGTACTCAGATCGATTAGATCAGGGGCGGTATGTTGTACCATCACTTCGAATTGAAATTTGAAAAAAGTCGAATGGCGGTATGTTGTATCATTTGCAAATCGCGATAAACGATAACGTTTCAACATTTAAAACCAAAGTAAAAAAATAAAAAATCCAAAAATTTGGATGTGGATTTTTGTGCCAGTGAAAACGCTATAAGCTTTACTCGATCGGGCACCACTAGAAATGGAATTTGACATTTCACCAATTTGTGTACAGGAACACTCGCGTCAACCACAAATATTGGAGTCAAATTCGGATAGAAACGAAAAATTTTTTTGCTCGCTCATAATTTTCCATTAAACGATTTTCACAAGAATATTTTAAGTTTACTAACACAAGTTATAAATTCTAGTGTAGTTAAATGATGGAACATGAGCCTATTACTACAGATAATCAAGAAGACGAAGAATTAGAGGAGGGAGAGGTCAGCAGAATAACGGATTTGACATAACCTTAAAATTCAATGGCTTAATTGGGGCACGGTAATAAATTTCACTATTTTCTCTTTTTTCAAGCTCGAGGAAAGTCGTGAGGATGTTGAGTATACGTTGCTGGAGCGGCCCAATATGCAAAATCATATGTCGATAAATAAAAATGATGATTTGGATGAGATTTCAGATACAGACGATTGCCTTAGAACCAACAGTTCAGATACTTGTGATAGTGATGCAAGCAATAGCTATCGCAAAATACAGAAACGGTCACCTAGGCCTAAAATTCGCCCATCACATTCACATGGTTCCAAATCCAAATTGAACAAGTATAATATTTGGTCGGAGGGTTTGCAAGAGGAGGTGCTTACAGAAAATTTGCAGGGATGCGATGTAACCAATGGAGATAAGATCGATCGGAACGTTGAATCATACAATTACAAACTTAAATTTCGGAATCATAGCGATAAAAACTTGAAACGTCGCCAATCGAATTCAGATGATTCCGAAATGAACTACTGTGCCAAGCGGTTCAAGAATCTGAATAGCAAATCATCGAACAAGCAAAGACGTAGAAGAAGCAATGGAAGTACACATAGCAATTGTAGTGAGGAAGGTAAAAATCTACCACGGCACATACTAGACCTAACTGTAAATGAAGGAAACACGAATGAGGAGATTGCAACGGATATCGCAAATAAATTGTACGAGCAAAAAGATGATCTATTGCTTCGGATTATAAACACGATTGGAAAGCAAATTCCAATGATTTTGTTCCAAGATACACAGAAAATCGAGAGTGAAGGTGGTATGATGATCATGAATAATACACGTCGCCGTACGCCAGGCGGTGTATTTCTGTTCCTGCTCAAACACAATTCAGAGATTAGCGACGAAAACAAAAAGAAAATTTTCACCGTTGAACGTCAAGCTTCTATAAAAGATAAGAAACGAAAAAATGTAGCAAATCGTGAACTAAAAGTCGAAGAACTGAAACAAAAATTGCAAGACAAGAGCTTACCGAAATTGGCAACACGCGACAAATTGGAGATGTTACATTTAAAGCCAGAAATACCATACTGTATGTCAAATCCGCCACCATCGCCGGTGAACGAGGGGCGCGAAACTAGTTCAGATTATGATTCGCACACGATTCAACATGTAAACGTTACAACACCAGAAAAACCTGCCACTGCCGATAGTCCCGAACCTACAGGTTCACGTGTCGTATACGATGATGATTTTCTAGACATGAATTGCGATGATATGGAATTATTTTGATTTTATTTATTTACATTATTATTACAACATACAATTTTTAAATTTTGTTTTAATTTCAAGTTGTATTTCAAATTAGGTACATAATAAAAAAGTTTATACATACTTAAATTTGAATTTAAGTAAACTCGGAATCGATTTTATATTCAATATATGGGATAGATTGCATTTGTCTAGTTATGAAAACAATAGGTAATTCTGTTTTGAAGAAAATCGTGTACAGACAAAAATAACTTAATAATCTAACTAATAATAACTTAATAACTAACGAGGTTATCTAGTTTGTCTGTCTACGGTATAACGGTAAAAGATTCAGATTTTTATTCAACAGAATCATGTTTTAATTCAACGGGACAAAAAAACCGGTCCATTTAAACGTGACGAATGTACCCAAATTTAAATGCCCCTATTAATATCACCCCGGTCGTATAGCTGTCTGCACTAATAAAAAGAATAATAAACACGTCGAACTCACAAAGTTTGCCAAGGACCACATCCAATCAACGAAAATTTGGTCAGAGAAGTAATCGAGAAATTTTGTAATATGTAATATCCAATAGTAGCGAAAAATTCCAGGTAGTGGCAGCAGCAAAAATCACTCTTGTTAAAATGGTAATTACCTAAATCGAGCTGTTTAAACTTTAAGACTGCTTAGCATTGAAGGAAGAAGAAAAATCAAGGTATTCAAAAATACTTATTTGGTCTATTTTGAAGCCGAAAGAAATGATTTTTTTATTTAAAGCAATGAAAAAGTTAAAACGGCACTCATAAGACAGTATGGAGGAAAGTAAGAAAGTGGGCGAGAAGTATTAGAGAAGAAGCTAAGCATTTTCCAAACTACTAATAGTTAGCAGGTTCTACTTGCCCCGCTGTGTACGATTCGACAAAGGCCTCGCCCGGTGGAGTGGTTGCTCGAATCTTCAATCCGATTTTGGCCATACTGAGAAAGATAAGCCACGTTTTTTCTTAGTTCTCCATTCCCATCTTTGATGGCTGTACTTCTTCGGTGGTCTATATTGGGATTCCTGGCGTTAGCAAAACAGTCTCTTGAGTTTCCTTTTCTAGCTAGAGATATTTAGTCGTAGCTTTCCTAGCACGGATATTCTGCTAAAGTGCAGCTAGAGATGCGAGCCAACCATTTATCATGACAATTTAAATAAATAATGGTTATATAGCTCTAATTTAATTTTTATTATTATTACTTGATCTTTCGAAACCTTTTCGGATCATTATCAAAAGAATAATAAATTATTTTTACTAAAAAATAAAAACGAAATCAAGGCTATCTAAAATGTAACTATTTTCTCGTAGGTATCGCTAGCTACTAGTAAAATCTGTTTAGTCATGGAGGAATAAATATATAAGAGAAATGAAATAGTGCAAATTTTATAAGCCAATTTCTCCGAGGTTAATCTTATTTTATAGTTTTGATATATTTATATCCCTTTTCCGGTAAGACAAACTTTTTTTTACTTTAATTTAAGATTAATTTTTTGTTTTTCCCGGAAAATTTTTATTTTTTCAATATTTTTTTTCTGAGATTTATTAATAATAATTGCTTCGTCAACCTTGCAGACACAGATCAAAGAGTTTTTATCGCTCTTATCGCTTCTTCTGATAGTACTACAAATGTTGTAGTACTATGCGTAAATATATCTTTTTTTTATGTAATTTTAATTCGTTGTATACCTTAGACATCCTCTAAGCCTTAGAGGGTGGCCGATACCCCCAAACCCACGCTTTTTCACAATTTATACAATTCTTCAAGTGTTAAATTTTATTTATAATTTTAAAGTAAGTAAAAAAAAATTGAAAAAATTGCACGAAAAAATTACTTGTACTGTCAAAAAACTGTTAATAAAATACAATCCTAATGTCAAAATGTTTATAAAAATTACACATTTGTACGTATTTTGAATAAAATAATACGCAGATTTTTATAAGTGAAAATATTTCCGGAAAATTACCCCCATTAAGAAATACAATTAAGTATTTACATTGAAAACGTGTTAATTTTAATGCAAACATATTGCAGAATCGTATGCATAATGTTCTCAGTAGAAGAAATCGAAAAAAATTTAATATCGCCTATTACAGCGCCATCTATCATGAATCGAAAAAAATGTTTCAAGGAAATCCTACGTACTTTTAGCCGTAGAATCCGACTCTGTAATAAAAAATAGGGGTTCCTATCTTAGTTTCCAAGTTGCCCCCAACCCCGCTTACAAACAGGGGCGGGGGTCCTAATTTTAGCACTAATGTATTTCCCCTCCAGAATGATTTAATTTTGATAATGGTCATTTTTATCGCAGAGGGCTTTTTTCCGAGATATTTTAAGGTTTCAGCTCACCCGGTTTACGTAAAGTAAACTTTAGCCAAGGGTGTAAGTGTAGATTATCGCCGAAATCGGGTAAGATGAAAATTAACAAAAAAAAATTCTTTATAGGATATCTATCATTTTTAGGAAGTACAAACCAAAAATTTCGGAAAAATCACCACAATTTCCGGGAAAAACTTCAGTTTTTCCAATAATATTTTTTATTTTTTTTATTCAAAAATCCAAAATCTGTGGTTTTTTATCAAATCTTAATTTTAATTATATAAAATCGAATTACACTATCATGAAACAGGTAAAAATTACATTTGCGTTATTTTAATTCGTCTTATACATTAGAGGATGGGGGCTGCCGCCCGCAAACCCCCGCTTCTCTAAAAAAATAAAACAACTGCTTTCATATTAAAACAGCAAATACTAAGATTACAAAATATTTTCAAAAATGTATGTTTTTATGTAGATATCATATACTAAAATTGGGAACTCCTCAAAGCCGCTTAGCATTTATCCCCCCATTTATTAAAAGAAAAATTCTAAGTTTTCGCGGAAAATGTTACAATTTTATCATAAATTCACAATTTCAACATCAAAATTTATTAAAAAACTCATCATTATTTATTATTTCTTGTCACCTAAAAAAATGATAATGTCAAAATTTACCAGGAAAATGTGATAATTTTTCCAAAATTTTTGGCCCGCCCCTCCCATACACAAAGGTACACAATCCTATAGTAGTATTCAAATCTCGCTGGAATTCTGACAGTTCTCGCGCAGAAGTAATATAGCGGATACACAGTGATGTATTAAGGTATAATATTCATGTTTATTGTTTACATTTTTACATTTATTTGTATTTAAATGGAATAGGAATTTGAGGATAAAATTAAAACACAAAGTTTAGATTTTATAAATTAAAATGATATTTAATTCGATAAGTTAAGAATTAATTCCAAATTCCATTAAATTGAAAACTGAATTTGCTTTTCTATGTTGTTGTGGTTTTGTGCGATACGAATAACATTTGGATATTTATTTTCCCTAGTCCGTACCAAAATTAAATGTTGTCATTGTTTCCAAAAGGCGTGCAATATTTTTTTAGACCTATTAATTTTCACTTGATATATGATTGTAATAACATAAATACATAATAATTTTGAATGCTTTGTGTATTAAAACAGAAATATAATTATTTTTCATTGTTATTTATTATTTTATTTAGGTTTACTATCTAAGATAAATGCGACCCACCAAAATTCTTATAAAAAAAATTTCTACACCACTGAAAGCTGCGCAGAACAGTTAAAAAAAATTTTTTTTTAAGATTTGAATATTACTATACTAAGAAATTATTTTAAAAAATGTTCATCTTACCCGATTTCCGCGATGTATACGTCATCTACACTAGCCTAAAATTATATTCTCACGTGTTCTGAGAATTGTCAAAACTTGAAAAATGTAAAGAACTCAACATTAGATTTGATCTAGATCAAATCTTTATAAATCAAATCTTTTTGTTGGATAGAACTCGCATATATATCGCACTATCAATTCAAAACGACTTACAAGTTGGTGTCTTTTTGAATTATTGCATTTTAAAAAACTCTGGACCAATCTCTATCGATGTCTCAAATTAGATTTCTTCCACGTGCCCTCCCTGTATAAGATAAATGGGTTTCAAAATTAAAATTACTATGAGCTTCCACTAGATTTTACAAAGGAAACGTGATTTTCTGAAAAATCAAGTTTTTCACCCATGCTACACACGATTTTGGTTTCTGGTTTTAAACTTAATCGCAATAGATTTTTATTTTTAATTTAAACCTTTATTTTAAATTAAAACACTAATTTTTTTTGTCTTGTTTTATTCTGTTCTCTCGAAAATAAAATTTAAACAAAAATCTACATCTCAAAAATGCCCTTAAATTTTTTTATTTTCATTCCTATTTTTCCATTTCGGACTCAAGCAGTTGCGACATAAAATTTTTGTCCTTGAGTCCAAAATGAAAAAATAAAAATGAAAATAAAAAAAATTAAGGACAATTTTGAGATGTAGTTTTGAGATGTAATTTTACTAGTTATTGGTTATTAGATTTCAGCTTTAGCGAGATTTTCGTTTAAATTTTATTTTCGAGAGAACAGAATAAAGCAAGACCAAAAAATTTGGTGTTTTAATATAAAATAAGGGTTTAAATTAAAAATAAAAATCTATTGCGACTTAATTTGAAACCAGAAACCAAATTATCGTGTAGCATGGATGAATTAAAACCGGTATCATAGGTAACCGGGGAAAGAAACGAAGAAAAATACGGTTTCTGGGATACTCCGTGTTACATCAGCCAATGGATAGTGCGATATATATAGACCATTTTCCTCAAAAAATTTGACAGCTGAAGCTGTATGCCAAACCAGAACAAACTAAAATTTATTTGTAATTTTTAAAGTTTCTGACACAACTGTTAAAGTTTAATGTTTAAAACATAACCACAAACAATTGTACTCTTAAATTTTAATAGCATTGTGAGAATTTATGAATAAAATAAAAAAATAGTATTTTATTTTAATGGCTTGCCATACACGTTCAACTGTCATAAGGTTATTTTGACGTTTGAGGAAAATGGTCTATATGCAGAGGTACTTCGCCCAGTGTTACCAACTCTTAAAAATTTATGTCGCTAGAAGTTAATCGAAAACTCGCTAGAAATCGTTAAAACGGCAAATTAAATAGAATCGCTAGATGTCGCTAGAAGTATTCAATTGATCGCAGGAATTTCAATAAAAAAAAAATCAAAAACCGCAGCCGGCACTAATAAAATAAAATATAAAAAAATTGTAAATTAGGGCATGCGCGCAGTTTATATTGCCGGCAGATTATTAATTCGAACATTTCTACCCAATAAAAACCCTTTCAAACAAATAAAAGAAACAAAAAACGTTTAGTTTTGTTTTTGTTCAGTTAGAAACTGAATAACAATATAAATATCGAAAAATAGAACTAAAGTAATAAAATTTTGTTGTATGGAAAAGTGTTTTATCAAATAAATTTCTTGAATTTCAATAAAATCAAAACTCGTTAGATTTCGCTGTGTGAAAAAAATATCGTCAAAAAGTCGCTATAGCGAGTAGAAAAAATATTTGTCGTTTACTTTATTGAAAAGTCGCTAGATTTAGCGACAGAATCACCAAATTGGAAACACGGTTTCTGTGATACCCCGTGTGGCATCAGCCAATGGATAGTGCGACGCAGAGGTAGTTGGCCTAAATTTCGCGGTCAAAATCTTGTCAAATTCAAAAATATCCATTTCGAATTAATGCCCCACATAGTAATACCCAAAAAATGTATTCAACCGTTAAAAATAAATTCTAGCACAATTATCTCAAGTTCATCCATATGAATAAAATTCATTTGGCTCACCAATCCACATTGGCGATAAACGTAAATTAATACAAATCGCAGTAGTGTAGTGTTCAAATTGTCATTCAAATTGTCATTCAATTGTCAAACATAAGATAATATAATTTTAAGTTTTTATATATAATAATTATTTTGTGTAAATTAATTAAAACAAAGTTAAAATTATTTAATTAAGTATGAAGAAAACTCGTTCGCAAACCAGTAGCAAATCAGTAGATTTGTCTGAAATCAACGAAGTAAAGGTGAGATGTGATGTGAAACGCGACATAAAATCTTGTTTTGCCGCAATTTTTTTTTGTGCAGTTTGTGATTTTTATAATGTCATGTGCGTTATGAAATCCCATTTTTCGTTTTGACAGAATAACGGTATTCTAGAATTAAAATTATATTTTTTGTATAAATATTACTTCTAAAATACCGTTATTCTATCGAAATGAAAACGTTTCGGAACGAAAAGTGTGAGCTACAACATATCGGCACGTGTTTATTTTGTTTGTGGCGTTTTCTAATCACTAACAGTGGTGCGATGAATGATATTAGCAGTGCATTTGGATGTACATGGCCATATCACAATATGTGGACTTTGTTTATGCAGGTCTAAAAACCTAAACTCGAAAAAAATCTTTCATACACATGATTACTATGGAAATCCTATTTTGTTAAATTTTTTTTTGACTTTATATTTCATCAGCGGAAAATAGTAAATTGAAAATAAAAACTACCTTAAAAATAAAAAACATTTTGCCAAAATCAAATATAAATTAACAAGTTTATGCTCAGGAGAGTGAACATTTATTTTTCTGCCGCATTTAGAATATTAATAAATAAAGTCGAAAAAAATTAAATAGCTAGCATTTGTATGAAAGTGTTGTGTTTACGTTATTTGGGCCTGCATACATACAAAGTCCATATATTGGCCTATAATTCTATTATATTGGGAGATGGCCGTATACACATCCATAGGCACTGGTCTTATTTTTATAAACGCAGCTTGAGTTAATGCCTAAATATTCAACCGATAGCAAAAAGTAAAATTGTAGCATTATTTTGCCGCAAATTCATCCGTCTTTATTTTTTTTCCACCAATTCATTCTCATTAGGTTTTTTCATTCATCAAAATCAAGAAGTGTTTGAAAAAAAGTGTATTTTGTTTTATTAATCTACAGTGATTAAATAAATAAAAATAATTATTTAATAGTTTATATATAATATATCGTTATTTATGTAGAACATAATAAATAAATATGGATTCGACATATTTAATCCTTAATGGTAAAAACTATAAAGTTTATTTCGTAGAAAAATTAATGTTGGTCTTGTGTTCATGTGTATGTTTTGTTGTTGTAATCGTGGAAAGAATGTCGAATTTGGTTTTAAAAAAATTGTGATGAAGTTGAATGACACGAAAACATCAATTTCCTAAGAGTTATAATAGGTTTTCGAACTAAAATGGGGATAAGTGTTTTAATATTGGTTTTTTAAATGGCATATTCAATTTTATTATCGGTCCCGAAGCAAAAGTGATTACTATACGATTTCCCATACCCCATAAACTTACAAAAGAGACTAATGGCGTCCAAGACGCTTTTTGATTTTGTAGTATAAAATTTTTGTTTGATGAATTTCAAGTTATTTCGAAATAATTAACTAATAAAATCTGTGGGAATAGAAAATGTAGGTGGAAAACTATTGCTAGCCAATTAGGCGCCGATTGTATCGAACCCCCTCAGTATTGGCTAAACAATTCATGATACCGGCTTATGGATAGCCATAGGCATTAGTGCGGCAAAGAGGAACTGATGTGTTCCGAGTAGTTTGATTTGTGTTCTTCCACTGTAGTGATAATATGTCCAATAAGTACTTATTTTGTATTACGCTTCTCTTTTTGTCGTGCCAATATTATGATGTATTTATTATGTTTTGTTATTAAAGCTTTATAACTTTATTTCGTTCGCGATGCTTAAGGATTAGTATTTTCTGCTTTTCTCAACGTCTTGGAAACTAAACCATTTTAATAATTTTACAATGCATGTGATATTTTAGATATGATTTGGTTATTATATTCCTCCTAAGCGCTAGGTACAGGTTTTAATTTTAATGATAATTTTACTAGTTATTGGTTATATTAGATTTCAGCTTTAGCGAGTTGTTTCAAATAGATGTAGGTAAATTGTTCTGTTCTAAAATGCTATTTTAACTAATTTATTTCTTAATTTATAGCGGATGCTACAATTCTTTCGAGTATATGAACTAAAAACATTACTGGAAAATTTTAATTATAACCGGAGTGCAACAAAAACATTACTCCTAAGGCACGCTTTAGAATTAACCGAAAGTGGTAACAAAGAGGTGTTGAATAAGGCGAAACAAATTTATAAAACCAACAGTATTCTTACAAGGACAGCTTCGCCTGCAGATATAACTACTCAAATACCGGTCCTTAGCGAAACAAATAATATAAATAAAAATACAGCTGTCGTTCAACCTATCATGAATCATCAACAACTTATACCGGGCGATCCGACACGAGCCGCAATTCATTCGAATGGTGTTGTTGTCTCACCATATCAATACAATGTGTCTGGTTTTCCAGTGCAACCCGATGTGCGATTAAAAAAATTAGCTTTTTTTGATGTACTCTCCACCTTATTGAAACCATCAACGCTGGTCCCAATAAACCAAACAAATCGAGTACAAGAGGGAACGTACTATTTCCATTTAACACCGCAACAAGCAACAGATATTGCAAGCAATCGAGATATACGGAATGGTTCAAAAGTCGAGCATATAATACAAGTTCAATTGAGATTCTGTCTTCTCGAGACATCTTGCGAACAAGAAGACTATTTTCCACCAAATGTAGTTGTTAAAGTTAACAATAAATTGTGCACGCTACCCAATCCCATTCCAACAAATAAACCAGGTGTTGAACCAAAACGGCCACCCCGCCCTGTTAATATAACACAAAATGTAAAATTGTCACCAACAGTTCCAAACCATATATCAGTTTCATGGTGCACAGAATTTAATCGAGCTTTTGTGATATCCGTGTATTTAGTACGTAAATTAACATCTGCACAACTACTCAATAGACTTAAGATCAAAGGTGTAAAGGCAGCCGATTATACAAGAGCTTTAAGTAAGTTTTATATCACATTATTGTAAGGAGCGATATACATATGTTTATATCCGTTTTATAATTTAGTCAAAGAAAAACTGAATGAGGATGCGGACAGTGAAATTGCGACCACAATGCTGAAAGTTTCATTGATTTGTCCATTGGGTAAAATGCGAATGACAACCCCTTGTCGTTCATCAACCTGCTCGCATTTACAGTGTTTTGATGCCTCATTGTACCTGCAAATGAATGAACGTAAACCAACATGGAATTGTCCAGTTTGCGATAAACCCGGCCTTTATGAGAATTTGGTAGTTGATGGATATTTCCAGGAAGTGCTGGCGTCTTCTATGCTAACAACAGATGATAGTGAAATTCAGTTACACAAGGACGGTTCGTGGAGTACACATGCGTTACGCAATGAAACTCAAGTATTGGACACATCAAATAAAACCGAATCTAAAGTGGAAGTTATACTAGATGATTTAGGTGAGTTATAAGGTAAACGGGATACATTAGTTGAACGCCCCTTTTATAATTATGGATTGGAATTTTTTTTCTTGTTTTATTTTATTATTTTATAGACATGATTTCAACGGATCTGCCTAAAACAAATCTTAAATCACTTGTGGCAAATAATAATAATGAACCATCGTCCACAACAAATGAGACCGTGGAAGTATTAACAAAAATTTTAAATAAATGATTTTAAATATAATTATTAACACAAAATTGTTTATTTATAGGTTGATTTAACCCTAAGCGATTCGGATGATGATGATTTACCTTTGAAACGTAAAATTCCGCCGAAACCGACACAAATTCCTAATTTTAATGCAAACAATAATAATGTGAGTGGACCCGTGGCTGTGGCGAAACCAAAAACACCAACAAACGGTATGAGCTGTTTTATTATTAATATTCACAATAATTATTTTTTATATTTTACCACTTTCCGTTTTTTTCTTTCAACGTCAAGTACTAGCATATCCCTTTTAATTTTTTTTTATTTTCTTACATGCCGCGCGGGCTCAACCCTCTTGTAAACAAAATTTAAAATTTGTTGTGTGCTGCCATTGTGTCTTATGTAGAAGAATCTTTAGAATGTGAGGAAACTATATAAATTTATAAGATTGTTTTTTTAAGTTTGTAAAAATGTCAATTCTTTTGAATTTTTAAATAATTTATTCAACTTGGGTGGTTGGAGAATGCAATCAATCTGGATTTGTAAATTATGATTGTTAGGTTGGAGTAGTTGTTAGGTTTAAAATTGTACATAAATCTAAATATATTGAATGTTATATGGTTTAGATAAAACTACATACTATATTTTTAAATGCACTTGGAAAGATTTACGTAGTTAGAAGATAAAGGCCGCATTTTTGTAAAAAGCAATCTGTTAAATTTAGCAAATTTAAAATTAAAAACTGATCATTTTTTAACCCAATAGCTTAGATCAAATAGTCTTCTATGTATTTATAATAAAAATAACTCCATCGTAAAGATCGTAACTAGACTACCTATTATGCTAGAAAGAAATTAAGAAATAATCAATTTTTAATTTTAAATTGGCTAAATTCGATAAACACTTATGCTCGAACAGATTTACAAATTTGCTGCATTTGGCTAATTGCTCTATTATTCTAACAGTTAAATAATACAAGTTCGTTGCGTCCTGTTTTCCTAAGTCCCTTTTCTGAGGTGAAAGTCTGTAATACTATTCTTAATAATTGTGTAACTCGATGAAAAATCATTAGTTATTCTTGGTTCTGTAAATTGAAATCGACAAGGTGAAGAATAACTCAAATTCCTACTATTTAAACTTCAGCAAATCGATATAGTCGTGATTGATGAGTGACGCGTTCTTTCGACGGCGTGGTCAGTGTTGCACGTACAAACTGTAAACGAATCCTTTGAAATGGACTACCTAGTCTAATGCTGTGTGACACAGGTTGATTTTTTCGACTAAATTATGAACTAATCTAAATTGCTCATGCATAGGTGAAAGAAACAGTTATAAAATAAGCTGTGCCTGACTATTCAAAACCCTAAATTGTCGACTTTTCGTGGAAAAAGTAAATATTAAATAATGGAAGATGATATGAAAGTTGAATTATTTACAAAGTTATTATAAAATTCAAAATGTTTAAACATAAGAAAAAGTGTCATGTAAAATTTGTACACAATAACACATTTGCATTACATACCAAATAATGACATTTGACAACTAAATTGAAAAGTTACCTCGCGAGGAGATTTCGTTTGTAACTTGGCGGCGAATAGCGTAAGGGCGCATTAAAAAGTTTAGTTCATAATTTAGCAGAAAAAATCAACCTGAGGCAAACAGCATTAAACTATTTTAATAATATTCACGAGTCCTATTTTTTGTTTGTGTTAAATTTGACCCACGAACATCAATGTGATCATAAAATAATTTTTTCTCACCGCACTAATTCTTTTGACCGTACACCATTCCATTGCAAAATAAATTAATTCAAATTGAATTAAAAAAAGAGGTTATCAAATCATCAATATCATAGATCATACGAAGATTGTATGAAAAATTTCCGACCTAAAAAAAAATACATTTACTCTTGAAATTCATTTTTATTTCTATATTGTAGTCTCCTTGTAAGTTTATACACTTCTCCACTTCTATTTAGGAAGGTGATGGTCTGCTCATTCGACGAAAACGTTTGTCTTCCGAACACAACTTTTAGCTTAGGGAACCAAAAAAAAATCGCTTGTGGTGAGATCTGGAGCGGTATGTTGTATCATCACTTCGAATCGAAAAAATTTGAATCGAAAAACCATTCGCTTTTTTTTCGAATTTCGATTCGAAGTGATGGTACAACATACCGCCGCTGGTGAGCAAGAAGGGTGGTCGAGCTGTTCAAACCGTAATTCGTGGATTTTTGCCATGGCACCCGCCGATGTGTGGGACGGCGCATTGTCTTGGTTGATCAAGATTTTTTTTTTCTGCAAATTAACTACTAACTTTTGCTCCTGTAATCGTTTTGTGCTTATGAAGATAGTCGATTAAGATACTCCATGATTGTCCCAGAACACAGTCGCTGTCACTTTCCCAGCCAACGGAACAGCCTTTGCCTTTTTGGGGCCGATACCCCCTTGGCAGTCCACTGCGATGCGAGCTAATTAATTATCCCCTAGGCGAAAATAAAACATTTAAATATATTACTTTACAGATTGGGTTGACGCTGAGATTTATCTACAATGTTTCTCTTATTTGCGTTTTGGAAACGAAAGTGGGAAGCTCTAAAATGAAAACATACCTCATACCAGTCAAAAAAACAAAGCTGAAGTGTGCAACGGACCTAAATCTTGATTCAATATGTGGCAAACACATACCTTGGACATATTCATAGCCTCTTATATCTCTAACTTTAATTCGACGGTTGTCTAGCACAACTGGTGAACTTGGGTGATGTCATCGTCAGTGGTTGCAGATTTTGGACCTCTCGAACGTTCGTGTATATTGTGGGTTATTGTCTTTCAAAAATAAATAATGACAACTCGATACCCGATTCTTTTCGTTTTCACAAAAATTCTCACATTAACTCCTTGAATTCGCAAACGCACTCCCAATTTTGTTGACGAGTGCTGCCATTTTCATATTGATCGGAAACTTTTCAGACAACCCTCTTACGAGTTTCAGCTATAAAACCTAATTTAAGTAATATACAGGAAACCCTCCAAGAACACGACTAATTCGTTCTGTAAAACCGTGTTGTTCGAGACTACAAAAAATAAAATAAAAAAAAACGTTTTATTTTCTGTTATGATATACAAAAAACAAAATAAAAGAGAATAACGAAAATCGTGTTGTTTAAAACCGTGTAATTTGATGAAATTTATGTGGAAAATATAAATTAGCCTACAATGTCGGCACTGAGAAATTAACACCCCGATTACACTAGTCGCGTCGTTTGTCAATTCGTGACTCATTGCTATGAAATTACAATGTCTTGCCAAAATATGTAATATGTAGTCATCTCGAATGATAAATGGTGTATTTTATTTTTTTCTTAGTCACCTCGCCTGGAACTTATTGGCATACCAGTAGGCTAATTTTTCGTACAATTAGCAGATTTTTATAGTCAATTGGAATAACAAACGACTCGATTAGCGTAATCGGCGTGTTAAAATATGTTATTTTCGTTCATTATAAATGCTTATGCTCGTACATAAATTTTATAATCACGGGACGGTGCCATGTCTGTATCATACAGCCATGCAATACGCACCTTTTGTGACGAAATTCTTTTTTATATACTTTAGGTTTTTTATGTTTCTGTAGTAAAAAACGAAGGTTTAAGCAATCGATAAAATTTAATAAGTCTGGGGCCTAACTATTGAATTCGACATTCATTTTCGACGGCTATCGTTTTCCTATAGCAAGCGTGGAAGCAAAAGAGAAAAGAATATTAAAAATTGCATACATTATTCTTTTTGCTTCTTTTGTCTGGTATAGGAAAACGATAGCGTTCGAAAATGAACGTCGAATTCAATAGTTAGGCCCCTGGCCACTCCTGTAAATAAAAGGAAAATAAACGTAATAAAGGAAAGCATAGCACATTGCTCACCCATCTTCCATATGTTGTGAATTTGAAAAAAGAATACCCTACAGCAGTTCCTTGTTCTGTTGATGTAGGTTAATATGTAGGTGATCGTATTGATTAGGGATTGCGTGTTATTTGTCGTCTGATTTTAGAAAACCTTAATAACAACTCCATTTATTCCTGATATATAGACCCTCGACACAGCCGTATCACTTTACAAGACTTCGAGCTATTTGAAAAATAAAATAAATAAATAAAAATAAACTTATTGGAAAATACGTAGTCAATGATTTGTTACAGTTATTCAATTCTAATAGGGTAGTTATTTATTTTGGTGCAAGAGTACATTATCAAAATTACTCGGTTGGTGGAAGAGTGCTTTTGAGACGAAAATGCAGTAACAACTTCATACATTTATCTTACATCTATCACTTATTGTATCATTTACTAAAAAAATTGTACTAAGCAAATAGATGTTGCCTTCAATATTTATCAAACAAGATGTGACAATTTTTTTTTTGATTCAAAGTTCGATTCTGTGAAGGAAGAAACGGTTAAAAACTTTATATGTTGAAGGTTGATTTGCCAAAAAATCGGCCAAAAGCTTGTGTTTTCTGTGGTAATTTTTTCTCTGTTTCTAATTTGATATTCTTCTGATTCTATGGTTCGATTAGAACAGTACTCTAATCGCGTCTTTTATCTAATTCAATCACATTGTTCTTCACTTCGATCTTCTCTTATTCGTTGCATTCCATCTCAAATTATAGTATCATTTTCTCTCTTCTCCTTTTTTCGTTTCTCGGTGCCTCTCTCTAGTTTGCTTGATATTTTGTAAACATTCTGACTTTTTAGCGACAAGAACTACAAGAAATAATTACAAATTAGTATTTAACAATATTGAGTTTTTAACAAAATGTTTTATTTACTTGGATAAATGGTAATGAAAAATGAACACAAAAATATTTTTTCAAAATCACTTAGGATTTATCGCTTTGCATTTTCGGCTAAACTTTCGCTTGGATTCGTTTTTAATCGTCGGTTAAATAATATAGTCGCACGATCAAAATTCCCAAATTAAAATTTCGATGAAAAATGGAACAAAATGTTGTACATTTGATCATAGCATTAGTGTGAAATGACGACCGAACGGTTATATTAATTCCAAACCACATAATTATTATCTGATCTAATCAAACATACGAAAGGAAGCATAATAAATAGACGATTTAAAGAAAAAGAACTACCGTATGTGCCCGAACAATAAATAGAGAAACAAATTAGTGTTACCGGGTTAAAATAAGTGAAACAAAACAAAAATAAAAATCGTGTTTAGTTGAGCTTGTATTCTGCGGATTTGAATTTTTTATGAGCAATTATGGGTTAAGTTCGGTTGTTTTATTCGTTTTGCTTTCTTTACTATATGAATAGATCAGATAATAATCATATAATTTGCAATTAACAGAATCGTTCGATCGTCTATTTGAAACAAATGGAATGATAAAATTTGGTCATATGGATATAAATATCTGACCGCAAAAAAACTAAGAAATGATCAAATAAACATTTTGTTCCGATTCTCATCGAAATTTTAATGTAGAGCCGAATTTGAAATTTGCGCCTGTATATTTTAGCTTCGGACAATAACGTATCGAAGTGAACAATAAGTGAAAGTTCAAAAATATTCAAGCGATAAATACAAAAAATGATTTCGAATAAAAATATTTTTGCACCCATTTTCTTTTGTTAACATTTAAAATCCAAGTAATTGTAACATTTTCCTTAAACTTTAATTTTGTTAAATATTAATTTTATGTTATTTTTTATATTTTTGTGTTTTTAGTTTTTGTGGCTAGTAAATCGAAGCGTAAGAAAGTGTTTACAAAAACTAAAGCAAAAGCGCAAAGAGATAAAGTGGCGCGGAGAAACGAAACACCAGAAAAAAGAGAAAGACGACTTACTATAATTCGCGAAGGAATGCAACGAATAAGAGGAGGAGGTCGAAATTTAGATATTAGATAACAACAATTGTGAAATGAACGAAAGAGAGAATCACGTAAGAATTGCACTATTAAATTTGCGATGTCTCATTATGATATAGCCAACATAAAAGTGGCGTCATCGGAAAAATTGACAGGACATGCGGATACTGTAGCGCAAAGAAAATCAAGCGCAATGTTTCAGAAAGTGGTGTATGAATCAGTCAGATTGCTAGCATTACAATTGCACACACCAGAATTATTTACTTATCTAACCGGACTCTAGACCAGTGTATCAATTTTGTACGCAAAACGACAGCGAGAGTTGACGAGGTGAACAAAATTTTTGTGTACATATACAGTGTATAATACACAATTTTATATTTGTATTGTGTGTTTTGCTCTCTTGTATATGTGCATTCTGTTTGTCATTTTTGCGATGGTAGGTATCAAAATAAATGGTTCCGGTTGAATCGGTTTAATTTTTTTGATACTGACGTCTACTCACCTCTTCTATTCGTTTGCTTTTGAGCGGTGAAATGAAGTAATATTTTATGTTTTAGGATTTTTAATATTCAAATGTGTGAATTATGTTCAATTTAATTCAGAAATTTGAGGATAATTCGAATTAGTTCTAAAATTGCGAAATGTTTTCGCATAGAAACGTCAATCCAAAAAAAATCAAAACAAGATCATGCGCATGCGTCTCGCCTACTAATACAAACAAGATGCTCAATACTATATTTTTCCGGTTTGCTCTCCTCGCGCCTGTTGCTTTTCGTACAAAATTGACACACAGAAGTAAATACTGTTACAATGTTTGCTGCTAAACGACATCTTCCTACATTTATGCTATACCAACTTTAAGGTTTAAAGACAAATTTCTCTTGAGCTGTTGCGAGTGTTTTCGATAAGCAATTTTCGTAATCTTAACCATAAAATGTTTATTGGAATTTTTAAAATTGGTTCGAAAATCTCAAAATGGAAATAAAAACATGGTATAATGCACAAATTTTATAACAACATTCAACAATACCGTAAAAAATATTGATTACTAAGGTACGGCAATAAGAAAATGGTAACTATAGAAGAGCAATTCTTATATACGAAATTTTTTCGTGACGATACATTTTTAGACAATACTTAATCCCAATCATTGGGTATTCATAGGCTAAAAATACAAACGAGCAATAATAAAATAATAATTCAAATTCCTAAAAAAATATTTTGTTTTGCAACTTAAATTTACTAAAATATAATTGAATATCGCTCGAGGGCAAATCAATATATTCGTAGTATTGGTATGTAATTATGGAGTGAAAGAGAAAACCATATTTTTTTGTGTATTTTTCATCTACAAGAAACATCTAGACACAACTTTTGTTTTATTAATTTAGAAGATGAAGAGCACCAGGGAAGGCCATAGCACGCCATCACGCATGAAAACGTTATTTTGGCAGAAAATTTTGTATTAGAGGACCGCCGTGTAAATATTGCAGAATTATCGAGAAATCTCAGGCTTTCTTTTGGTACCACATTTACAATTCTGCATGATCATCTTAATCTTTCAAAAGTTAGTGCATAATGGGTTCCCCGTTTGCTAACCCCGGAACAGAAAAAAAATCGTATCGAAACTTCAAGTAACATTTTAAATATGAAAAAATGATCCTGATAATTTTATAAATAAAATCGTGACGGGCGATGAAACATGGGTTCATAATTGGGATCCGGAATCCAAACAAGAATCTATGCAATGGAAAAAATTTGATGAACCTCCCGCTAAGAAGTTTAAGACTCAACAGTCTGCTGGGAAGGTTATGGCCACAATTTTGTGGGATGCAGAAAGAATTTTGTTAATTGATTAAATGACACAAAAGACCACTATCACAGACAACTATTATGCGGGAATTTTATACAAATTGAAGGCTGCCATCCGGGAGAAACGGCATGGTAAAGTTAGAAGCAAGATTTTACTTCTCCACGACAACGCGCCTGTTCATAAGGCTAAAATTGCACGAACTGCTCTGCGTGAATGCGGCTTTGAAGAAATCCCTCACCCACCCTATAATCCAGATTGGCCCCTAGTGATTTTTTTTTTGTTTTCAAATTTTAAAAACCAATTAAGGGGCCGACAATTTTCAAATAATGATGGTCATGTCCGCTACTGAAGGTTATTTTGAAGACCAAAACAAAACTTTTCTTTCGACGGTTTAAAAATAAAAATAAAATTTCTTTAAATATACCTATATAGCTCTTTTGTATCGATGCTACGAATATATTGATTTGCCCTCGTACCTATTTAAAATCGATCTGTTTTCATTATGAAATAAAAATAGAGACGAAAAAACCATTACGAAAATTAGAATCATTCTGTTATGAAAATATTTGCAATTTGATTTAAAATACCATTTTACGATTTTCGTAACACTTGGACACTGACTCAGTAACTGCGATTTTTGTAATTGTTCCAGCAATACAGAATCAAAAATTGATTTCTTTTGTTAACTTAACACCCCAATTTCCATAGTTCGTCGTTATGTGCGATTATTATACTGTATGTAGTCACTCCATTTGACTTTCAGGTCAGTTATTAAATTTTTTCAAGTAACAAGAATACATTTTGTTGAATCCTTCAAAAATAAATTGTATTTTTATAAAATTTTACACTTTCAATTTTCGAATGATCACAAATCGAGTGCTCTATGTAATTATTTTTTTTAACTGTGTTAAAATTTGCAAATCGTGGGTGATTTTACATGGGTGAAAATTACATACGCTAATCGTTTTTATTTATTATTAGTGAAATGTTTAAAGTGTTGGCGCCATAAGAAATATAGTCCATTTCGACCTGTAAAAAAATAAGAATGATTGTAAACCATCTTATAGTTTACTGCTACTATTGACACTGTTGTGGATTTAAGCAAAGAGTATGTAATTTTATAAAGAGTAAAGAAACAGAGGAAAAAATTTCATCAAAAAATGCATGGGTTATGCAATTTGAATAGGTACAAATTTTTTTATTTTGTTTGTATCGAATATTGTCATACTCGTGACTATGATAGAAAATGACTAAAATTACCTTAAATCCATGCATTTTTTGATGAAATTGTTTCCTTTTTTCGTTATTCCTTATAACATTAGATAATCTTTCGTTTATGTTTCCGATACGTTGTCAGAAAGCTGTCGTTATTTCTAGAGCCTTTAGTACATACAGCTCTAGAAATAACGGCACTCTTTAGTACTAAATTAAAATCCCAATAAATCTATGGTGTAATTACCAACTATCATAATATTTTAAAAATCTTAACACTAACCGAAATTATAACCCTTCGGTTTCAACATATTCAGTATGATCTAATACAAATTCTAAGGCCTCTACAAAATATGATAAATTCAATTTCGTATTGAGCAAAACTCAATGGATGCCGTTCCAAAACTGTTTTACCAAATTCTCGTCTACATTGGTAAACAGTGACGCTACGTCCAAATATATTAATATGCAACCTATTGGTAGAAATACTTGTTTAATTTTATCCGCGTTTTTATGGCCGAAAAGTTATTACTGATGTAACAATTAATTTTGTACATTTATTTGTAGGGCCATACAAACGTTGTGTCTTACCATTGTAATTTTTGAGTGTTAAACCTGTACTGGAGTGCCATCTGCAACTGGTTGCTGCGTGATCCCAATAATTCGTGTGCTGTGTTATTTGGGTTCAATAAATTCGTGAACTTCCTTATTGGTTTCTGTTTTATATTTTCAAAAACAGAATTGTGTCGAATTCCCGCATTTTTGTAAAAATCTTCATAAATGATCACAGGAAATTTGGTTCCTATTGTTTCTTTTACCAAGTTGCTTATTATGCCGGAAATAAACTTTTCTTCTACCATTTTAAAGCTTTTTCAAAATTGACCAAATTTTCATAAATTATTGTATCCCTTGAGAATGATGGAATATACCGCCGAAGCGTCATGGTTTTATTAAAAAAAAATATAGTAAAACGGTGTTATGAATTAATCCAGCAAAATAAAGTAAAAATTTATTAATATTAGCAAAGAGTATCTAATGTTGTAAAGAGTAACGAAACAATGTAAAAAATTTCACAAAAAAATGGGAGGATTACACAACAATTTTGTTTGTACCGAATATTGTCATACTCGTTTTCTATTGATTGAAAAAGATAACAATAACGGTAAATAGAAATGTGTAAATGTATTGTTTAACCCATTTAAATTGCATTACCCAAGTATTTCTGATGAAAATTTTTCCTTTGTTTATTCTTACTCTTTATAACTCTTTAATATTAGTTGTATATTGTTATGTGAGGAATGCCTCGAAAATAATGATGATCACTTGAAATCATTCGGTACCATCCCAACAACTGTGGAGTTTCTATTCGACTTTCCATTTACACAAAAAGCGTGTTGGAAACTCAAATAACTTTCAAATTTTGAGCTGACACTACTGATTTCTTCAAAAATATTCCTTATACAAATTTTGTCATATCAACCACGATAGAGGGGAGTTGATGTTTAGAGTCTCGTTATAAAAAGCTTTCTTTTTTCTTTCGAAGCATCTATAGTTGTATACAAATATTAATTTTGTAATTTAAAAACCTTCCGACTCTCGAGGTATCGGTGCTTGTTTAGCTATGGTGTTTCCTTTTGGTCATAAAGCAGCATTCCAATGCGATTCATAATTATATATCTTTCTTTTTTTTGGTTTTTCTAAATGACTGATTTGGAAAATTCAAAATGCCAGAAATTATATAAAACTTAAGTCACGATATAAAAAACGGTTACGCGATTCAATTATTTTCAGGAGAAAATAGATTTTTAAAAATGGCATTGTTTCGTAACTGTATAACCACGTTTGAATTTTTTCGTTAAAGCTAAGAATGGCATGTTATTTTGGGGTTTAATTACTTTGTTGAAAAGCTGAGCGTTGTACAAAAATGCCACGTTGCAAATATTTATCGACCGAAGAAAAATAAGATTGAAGCCGTTTCCGACGAATGATTTTCTTTTCATCAAATCGGCCGAAGGTTAAAAACGAGTAAAACACAGGGAGTGATTAAGGCCGCTATCTATAGAATGAAACTCCCGAAAAGGGATATTTATAAGTGAAATATCGGAATGGTCGTGTCGAATGTATCTCTTCTAATCGTCTACATCAAAATGTACAAATTAGTTTTTTGTTCCTTCACGCTTTTCAACGTGGCTCATTCAATTTCCATTTAAATTAGGGAATTAATAGTGAAAAGTTTGGTGTACCTGTTATCATCATACTTTATTTTTTAAATGATACACCGTCTGAGGTGGTAACCTCAATTTTTTCGATTGTATTTTACCTACTTTTATATTTTTTTCTTGAGCTGTATAAAATTTTAGTTTATATGAATTTTCCAAAATTTGATTGTAGCGTTTACATTAAAATTCTACCCCTTATCAATTTTGTTTACGTTTATTTATTCATATTATTTATTTTTTTATTTTTTTTAAGTTGAACTGAATTCCAAGAAAATGTGTCTAAGATCCCAGCAAAGACATTAGAAATGTATAACCTAAAAGAAAATCTTCAAATTTTTAAGAGTGCCAATAACTACTAAATTGTATCGTTGTTGGTTGATTTTAAATAATAATTAAGAAACCTTTTTTTTTTGTAAATCGGAAAAAACTAAGAAATCATTTCATTTAAGTTGTGTTTGCATCCTTTTTGACTGTTATTATTTTTTTTAACTTTTTTGATAAACTTGTAAATAGAATTTAATTTTAATTTATTTAAAAAAAACGCAAGAGTAATTGAAATTTTTAATTTTAAATAATATTGTAAACCTAAATGAAATCGAATAAATTGTATTAAAACTAATGTTGTGGCTTTTAATTATAATATTTTTAACGGGTTTATCACAATGAAATGGTTTCTTATTTTTTTCGCGAGGTTAGGGTTTTATAGAAATAGATTTTTACAAAAACCAAAACTATTTTTAGTACATTAAGTTTCTAAATTAAAATGAATTTTGTCATGTCACGAAACCACTTCATTGTGATCTTCTCCTTTCCATCGGTTTTTGAAATTCGAAATTTTTGGTGCTGGGAGAGGGGGCAAATGGTGAGTTTGAGCATAAGAAAATGTAAAATATATTAACATATTCTTATGTTTACATGTAAGTAGTTAGTGTCATAAAATTAGGTACATATTGCATTGAATTTATATGTGTAATAACAAATATGATTATAATTTGTTACGCGGTAATTGGATTATTTTTCAAACCTATCTTATACGATTTCCAAATATGTATGTACTTGTTAAACAAGTAAAGTCTAATTTTGATATGCTTGTAGTAATTGCTGATATTACATTTACGTTTCACTTGTATCATATACAAAATCAGTTTTGCTGTATAATACAATGATTTCGTTATTGAATGATAACATGAAAACTGAACATGCAGAAAGTTTTTCCCTCCCTAGAACTTAATCATCATGTATAGAACTTCTCAAGTCGGTTCATTGTAAATATGTTCTCCATGTTACTTGGCATTCCAAAAACGATGTTTTCAATATTCACCTCCACACCAAATTCTACTCGTAAGCAATTTTAGAGAGTCGATACTGCTTTTTGCGTTCAAATTGTTTTAACTTAATAATTTTTCACATCCCTCACATTTCTTGTCCGCTTCAGATGATTTAATAATTTAGTAAATCATAAATGAAAATAAAATGAGGCAATAATAGACCTCGGTTCCACATTGAGCTCGCTCTAAAATAAAGTGTGATTGAAAAGGTTGAATTTTACTTACAAAGTAATAAAAAATCAGATCTTGCTTCTGTTGAGCATTTATCATTTTTTTTTAAATGGTGTGCAAACAGGGATGCTTTGCAGTTCAATGGCTAATTATACCTTATGACATTTATTCTTAAAACGGGTTTTTTCTGATTAATTCTAAAAATTTTGGTATCTTAAGTATCGTTAATTTATTCTTAATCAGAAAACAAACCGAATCAATGAGATCTTTGAAGCAAGTAAATGCCCCTTACTCCGTAATGCAATTTAAAAATGCAGTTAATCATTCCGTTCTACTACATTGCTCAAGATGGTTAGTAAAATTTAAGTTACCATTATGTAAAACAGAAAACACAAAGAGTATTCCGAGTTAAAGGGCGTTAGGCCATTGCAATTTTCAGCAGTAGTGGCAGCATCGAGAAAAAACAATTTTTGGGCGATCTGCATTACGGAAAAAAATCTAAGATGAAATTTGATTGAAACATAATATACCACAGAATAACAATCTAAATTCAATAGATAGAAAAATTAATAGAAACTAAATTACAGTAAATTCTAGTCTGCCCGCGGAATTAAAAAAAAATAAAAGAAAATTTTTTAAATTTCCTTGAAAGTTTTCCCATGCAAATGATCTCGCGGAATATTTCGCATTCAAATTTGTATAAAAATTTGCATGTGAAATATTCCGCGAGGCCTTTGTCATTGAATTGAGGCAAAATGTATAAACAATTATTGATAGTATAATTGAAGCATAAATACAATAACAAACGTGTTGTGGAATTTTTGTAGGAGGGAGGGACTATGGGTAGGGTAAATAAAGCAAAACATAGCACAAAATCAAAGCAATGCGTTCAAGAAACACATTTTTTGTAAACATTTGTATTTTTTCCACTTTCTCTGTGCATAAGTGTATATTGTAGCAAAGGTCACTAAGATTACCCATGGATCCTTTTAGGTCTGGGGGCCTATTATGAAACATTATTCGCTTTCGAAAAATTCGATACGCTTCGAATATTGTTATTATGAAACAAAGCGAATCGTCCATTTGTTGTAGACCTGTCAAATCAATTTTATATATTATTAAAATACATACGTTATTTGTAGTAAATTATTTTACAACTTACATCTTGGTAAATATATCTATTGATATTTAAAAACAATAATTATAATTGTCTTAATTAAAAAATATAAAAATACACGATCGAATTTATTTACACGATAAAAAAAATATTATTTTAAAATATATACAAATCACAATACGACATTCGCCACCTAAAGACCAGTCCGATTTTGATGTCACATTTTCGTTTAATTCGATTAAAATTTTTAGCTTCGTAATTTGGCGAATTTGTCGATTTCGAATTATTCCATAGAAAGGAAAAAAAAACATAATACCAAAATACGCAGCGAATCGAATTTTCCGAAATCGAATAAGTTTCATAATAGACCCACTTGGGTTTTGAAGTTTTATAAAGAACGAATATTCTGTAACGTAAACTTTCTCTAATCTCCACTTTCCAGTCTCTAGGATCTTTTTCTGGTCGATAGGAAGAAATTTATTCTACTGTTCTTGAAGCTCTAGTTCTGCAATAAAAGCTTTCAAGCTTCTTGTTTATGTCGATAGAATGATTTTGTAAACTTCATATTCCACAGCCACTAAATGCCAATAGTTCGTCAAAAGCGCATGGTGTATTTATCACAACCCTTGCAATTAGCTAGAAAAGTAACCAACAGCGTTCCTCATCGTAATCGCGGTTTCTGTTGTGGACAAAGTACCTACTCCTCGAGATCCATAATTTCATTATATTCCAGTTTTGGAAGGGAACATGAGTATTTACTCTGTGAATATTAGAACTTTAGAATAATTATGGCGCCATGGGGTTCATTGTGGGAGGGGAGGGGGGAGGGCGGTGTTGTTACAAATCTATAAACGTACCTTCTTGAGTTTAAGTTATTTAAACACAACATTAGCCGCACAACATTATTTCGCACGTTATTATTTGAATTCGGCGTCATCATATAATAAAGTAATTTAAGAAAGTATCGAAAGAAACATACGTGGGGCATCCCAAATGTGGAAATATTATGGTATGGGACTGTATTTCTAACAGTGGTGTAGGGACTTTAGTTTGGATTGAGGAAACCACGACGAAGCACATCTATTACTTGTGATTACAAATAATATTCGTTTAATTACCTATTATGTATATTGCTAACGACGGTAATCATAACATAGACATAGGAGACAGGCTACAAAATCCTCTAAAACTAGAATCCTCTTTTCAAGTTGATAATAAAGTTTTTGCCATTTCTGATGAATGTTGATCTTTCCTTTTCTTAATTAGTGTTTTATTCCGGTTCAACACCGATTGCAGGGTTCCAAGTTTTGCACGTGTTTCAACTGCTTTTTGAGTTCTTAATTGGAAATTCTTCAGTCTTCTTTCAATTTAGTTGTAAATTCCTTTATTTCTGTTAGTGAACAATTACACGGAGTACCGTGTAATTGTCCTGTGGTATTACATTCACCTGGGGTATTATATTCCGTATTTGTTGTACTCATTGCTTGTTTTTGCCAAGTTATAACACTGGCATTGGTCCCCGGTTGCACTTTATTACTGCCGAAGCAGTACACGGCCGCCTTATAATATTTTTTTTTCCAACAAGTACAACATTGAATTGTTAATAACTCAAAAATTGTACATGATTAGATAAAAAACGGTTAGTAGTTAAAAAAATTATGCGCAAAATAAAAAAAATCATTTAATTAATTAAAAAATTAATTAAATGATTTTTATTTTGCGCACAATTTTTTTAATTTCACCAATGTATGGAAATTGTATTGATGCAAATTTTGATTCCCGAGAAGAAAACAGAACTCTGTCTTTAAAATAGCCATTTCCATGGTTCAAGGTAAAAAAAAATTGCCGTACTAAAAAATTTGAAATACAATTTAAGTGGGTTCGTATCCTGGCATATGCGTAGTAGAATTTTCTTCATGACATTGACCCAGCTACATGGCTTACTCGTTTGTACTCGTCCCAATGGGACGCCCTGTATAGATCTTTTCGGCTTTCTTTTTGGTTTTATTTTATTTTAAATTTCATAAACACATTTTGTATTGAAGAGCGGTTCGATTGATTGCAACTTCCTAAGGACCTGTACAAAAACGATATTCAAAATATATCGCGATCCTTGATTGGTTTTGGACTTTCCAAATCAAATAATAAATTTTTATTCGTTTGCTACTTGTTTTCCAGTAGTAAATTGTTTGAAGGTGATAAGCAAGTAGTATTCACTTATATATTGATGTTCTTGGAAGTTGTTGATTTCGAACCGTTCACTAATACAAACTTATATAATTTAAAATCACGCTTCATTTTTTTATATACTTTTATTTATTTTTTCATTATTTCTATTATTTTTGTTTTTTCTTTTCTCCTAAAAACACAATGAAACAAATTTTAGATAACTTATCGTCGTCTATAATATCGTTAGATTCACCATCACCACCGTCGACGCCAAACCCTCAATATGCAAATGGTGTTAATTCGTCGAACGGTAAGCATAGATTTATTTATGTCTAATTAACAAGATTATAATGATATTTCCAATTTTTTATAGTAGTAACATCATCATGTTTGCCTGCTTCATCTGTACCATCAGCCGAATTGGGAGCCAACTACCAAATAAATCCTTTATCGATAAATAGGTGAATTAAAAATTTGCTTTAAAATTTTGATCGCTAACTTTAATTTTATCATGTTATTCTTCTAAATTACAATTCTATTACTTTATCGTTCTATAAAGTTTGAATTTTAATAAAACCAAGTTTAATTCCTTTATGCTTTTGATTCAGATATTTTTGAAATGTTTGTTTTTAGAAAAGCATAAACTTAAGCTAAACATTTGGTTATTTTGTAAATAATACTTTAAGAAAATATGCCTAATTAAAAAAAATAATAATAAATTAAACTGTTATTAGTCTACTAACAATATAAAAATATGAAATAATTATAAGATTATGAAATTTAATTAAGTTGTAAATAATAACTTGTTCTGCTTATATGAACTAATATAAATAGTTAAATATATAAAATAAGCACACGTATGATTTCGTAATAGATTTAAAAAACAACTAATATTTTCTATCCATATTATATACTCGAATACACCCACTTAAAATTTTTCCTTAGGGTATTTTATTTCACGTCTAAAAGTCCGTTTACTTATAAAAAAAAATTGTTTTAAATGCAATTTTTTGTAGGTAAATAAGAAGCAACCGCTATATTAAAATATTTAATATACTAGAAAGAAACAAACATATATAGTCATGCTATAATTTATTTTATTGGATTATTAATTTGTTTTTAATTAATTTACATTTTAACATTTACATGGCTTATTATTAATTAAAATATTCGGATTGAATATATTTTAGGTAAAATTTTTATTTGTTTGGCGGCTTTTGTTAAAAAAAAATGAAATTTCCTGCAAAATTGTGCATGTTTGTTTTCTTGTCCTCTTCCGTGCAAAAATGAATGTGCAATTCTCTTCATTTTTGCATGCAATAATTTTTGCTTACATGTAAACGGACTATAATAATATTTATAACAACTGGTAATGAATTTTTATGAGGGTTTTATTTGTTAGATTTTATTGCCCGTCAAATCAATTATTTTTGTACGATAATTTGTCTTAATTAATAAAATCTTATATTTCAATTTTGCATCATTTGTATTAAAACTGCACAAATTCGGTATAAGGTCAAAATGATCAAACGACTTTTAAGAATGGTGATTAATACTTGATATAAGAATAAAGATTATCAAGTGATTAAGGTTTGAAAGATAAGTAAAACTGGTTGCATGCATATGGCACATGTTCTAGTTAGTATACACTTTTTTTTAATTAAATATCTAAAAATTTACGATATACGAGTATTTCGATTTATCTTAAAATATTAAGACTAATTGTTAAGGAAATTTTAGTAGAAAGAATCGACACTGCGTGCCTCAGAAGACTTCACACTATACATACTTACTTTGCAATTGTTGCAGATTTCATTATTTCCTCATAGATGCTAGATCTTTTTCGTAGATAAATTTTGAAACCGGAAACAGTTTTAAATCCGTTCATAATTTTATAGTGGCATTCGTGGCTAGGTTGAAAAAAACTCGTTTTGTCTAACAAAATTTGAATTTTCTTCGCTTCATGTATTTCTCCCCTTTTAAGCACAATTTCTGATGAATGAGTTGCGGTACTTCCTTGGTAAGCGCTTTGTACAATTCCTTGTATCGAGCTATTTAAGATTTCAAATCTGCTTGAAATTTTATTGCATGTCCAACCGATGGATTATACAAAACATGGTATTCCAATTTGTTGGCAATTTCAAAGACGGTTTCCTATTGTGCTCACTACAGCAGTTCATTTCCAGCTACAGTTGTTATCTCTTCAACCACGTCCTTTATTTTGCCAAACTAATAATTACACACAATCTCTACACGACTGTCCGAAATACACAGTTCACGTTTATTTTGAAATATTGCTGCCATCAATCACAAATCCTGATTATTGCCGACTTTGTTCAATACGAATTAAAATGACTGCTGATTGATTATAAGAGGTCCTAAACATTGCAATACATAAGTTTTTCTTGACCTCCATTTCCAGTACTAATAGTCCAATATTCCAATAAGAAGATTTGTCCAATAAGACTACTTCAGGTTTGATCTAGAAATACACACCTGCCTAAAAATGGTATAACCAGATAACCGTTGCTTAAAGCAAATTTAATTTTCCCTTTATTATCTAGTTATCCAGAAGTCCATGTTCATATATTTTGATTTGTTAAAATATTTTAACCGTTTTTTATAGTATTCTGTATCTGCCGTGGCCATATTCTGGTAATTCCGCGGCAATAGGGAATTTGGGAAAGAATGTTCATATAATTTCAGCTTAAATTCAAACAAAATAATATGTATTGGGAATAATTTTCCCTATGGAAAAATTATTCCCTATTCACAAATACACTGCGCAAAATAAAAAACGCAACAGTAAATTTTTTAGAAAAAATACGCTATTTTCAAATGCTTGTATCTTGGTGAAATGTCGGTTTAAATTTACTTTTAAAATGTAGGAAATTTAGTCTACTTTCCGATGCTGGGCTTTGCCGTTTTTTTATTGTTTTTGTTTTTTATGACTGAGTCAAACAAAAATGTTTTTACCGAGAAAAAATCCCAAACTTAAATGGCACTTGAAATGGCTTATTTAGATTCGCGAATGAGACATTAAGAAAGTTCGTTGCCAGACTTAAAATTTGGAGTATTTTTCTCGCTAAAAATGTTTGTTTGACTAAAAAAAGTCGTATTTACCTGAAACTTTAGCCAGAAAAACCTGATTTATAGACAAAAGATATGTAAAAGCTTTCCCCAGTTCTCCATTACCAGGGAACCAGTATAGGGCCACAGATGTCCGTTTTAGTGGTTATCCTCAATCCAAGATGCTAGTGCCGTATCTCTTGAATACAAAGGGTTTCAGAAAGCATCTTCATCTTTTCTTAATACATATTTGTATTGTTCTGATGTTCGTCTAATCAAAATTAAAAGATTTTCCAACTACTGATGAACTCTCGCAAGACGATGAATTATTTTTATGAGCATTAGACAATAATTTTTATATATTTGAACCGCCGTGGTTTCCATTTCACAATATTTTATTGTATTTTTTAAATGAATCGTTAAAAAAAACACCTTCTTGAAACCACAAAAATTTTGTGGTTTCAAGAAGGTGTTTTTTTAACGATTCATTTAAAAAATACAATAAAATATTGTAGCATTAGACAATTCAGATGTTTTTCAGATAACATGGAATCGCCGAACAATTATATAATGCCTATTTCAAAGCAACACCTCCAATTTGATTCAGTCAACATAACTAAATGAGATGATTGAATTTTTTCATGATCTTATCAGATCGAAACTTGATAATATTACTTACTGTATGTTAACTTCATCGAAAATTCTCAACTAATTTGATCAAAAAATCATTTATATACAATAATTGAAGTCGATCGCATTTAGGAAACAACAATCGACAGAACTTAATTGATTTGATGAACACGCCACGCCGTATTTGAATAATCAATGAAATTTTAATCAACTTTTGTACCGTGTAAAAAACAGGTTTCGTTTTTTTTGTGATCGTGCTATTTCAAAATTGCCGCGCCCAAAGGCTTGGGCGTGAAAGATTAACAAAATTCATTTAAATTAATTAAGGTAAAGACAACTTTTTTATATAAATTTTCGCTGAATACTCGTTGAAAAGTTGTATATAGCATAAATTGTTTACCGTTTATATTAAGAAGTTTGGTTTTTAATTTTGTTGCTGATCGATATTATCAGAATTACTTCTGTAATCCGGAATGTGACACCTACTTTGTTAACATAACAAAATGCGAGTATTGCCATTATTATGTAAAAGCTGACATATAGAGGTAATTTTGCACAGGCTATCTTAAACTTAAATTTGCCCCTTGATCGTGAAAATGAAATTTTGTCGCGCCTAAATGTTGATCATTTGTTATTAGTAACTATGTTTTGCCTAAATGTTGTTTAACTTTAAAATTAATCTTCTGATTGGAATCACAGTTAAGAGTCAAATATTAAAATATATTTACAAGATTTTTGTGGCTCACACCCTACTTTGAGCTCATTCGTTTTGAGTGCAAATTCTTTTCCCCTTTCTCTACCTACTCCGTATTTTCAAAAGGTGCTCCTTAATTTATGAACTATCGAACCAGTCGAAATGGAGCGCCCCTTCTGACAAATTATAATGCGTAATTCGGATCAAACAATTTTCTGCACTGCTTTCTATTTTGCGTTTTCTTTATGAGGTGTATGTGTTACGGTGAAAGTGCGAAATCGATTAATGTTCCGAAATCTATGAAATGACCTGTTTTCCAAAAGTCCTGGGTTCATTTTTATGGTGGTAGCTTACCTAGGAAATTTTTTGGATGTATTTGGTTGAATTATGTCACGTCGTATTTCGTAATAATGGGGAAGACCGCAATATCTTCCATGTCCTTTCCAGAAATAAAAAAAATTGTTTTGACGTTTGTTCTCAAAATTGTTCATACGTCATTAAATCTATTCGTTTTTATAATTAAAAAGATAATGACTCACAAAACCTACCTCTGAAATTATTTTATTTGAATTGAAATTAGAAATTATTATTTTTATATTTATGTCTCCCCGTAAAAATCACATCGTAGGAATAAAACAACATTCATCTTTATCTTATCATTGTTAAGTCACCAACAAGCCCGAAATAAATTATATTTGTTGATTTCTGGTGATGATCCTGGAATCAGAACCGGCTTGTTTGCTGAATATTTTAGTCAAGCATTTTCTAACTGTATCCTGATACGGTTTATTTTAACTATATGTTCAACTGCCCATGTACTTCATTTGTCTGTCACATGCTTTCGCCACATCTATGTACGACCGAACCATTATAGCCAATCGATTAATTTTGAATTAAAATCGCGCTTCACTTATATTAGTTGAAGTGCATTGTTTTATTGTTGTAATCAATAGAAAATATAGCATCCCTTCTGATTTCAAAAGATGAACACTTCTACAAGAAACTATGAAAGCTACAAAATTCAACAAGAAACAATGAAAACTACAAAATGAAAACTACAAATTACTTTACTTCATTATAAAATCGGTGCTTGAGAGAAATTTTCTGTTCCTTCTATGACGAGGTGTGCTATTCAAAAATGGTGTAGGGCGAGATAATTGAAGTTCTACGCTTCGTTGTTGTTCATTTGCTTCGTTAGGCTTAACTGGTGGTATTGTAAATATATTTCTATTAAACGATAAACTTGAGATTTTTATTGGGCTTAATAATACCCAAATCCCGCCGATAAGTTGATCCCTTGACGGTAACTAGATAAGGCCTATCTGTTAATTTATTTTGTATGACACCAGGAGACCATACTTTATGGTTTTCCTTAATTTTACCAAATATTGGTTGTCCAATTTGTAAATTTTGAAGTTATCGCGCCTTCAGACCGTAGGATTTGCTACGGATGCGATTTTTTATTTGGAATATTCCTCCAGTGTAGTAGAACAGCCCATAATTCTTCTCGTGTGTTCCAATGTTTCGTTTACAGCTCCTGTTGTTGATTTTCTAGACAATCCTTTAAAATGTCTAATTCGAAAACTGAACTTTGTCTAACTGAAAAGAAAAGCTTGGTATGCAATGTGATAACGTTGATATTACATAATTCAGTAGATTCTTCGTTTCAATAATTTGATACGGCATTCCATGCCAAAGAAATGTTTGACGAGATAATTTTAGTGTTGCTTCAATACCATTTATGCCCCCACCCGCTAGTTATTTTCATATTATCGAATGGTTATATATTTTGAATAAGATGACTTGCTATGATATCTTCGAAATTAATTTTACAGATGTTATACTTTTCGAATTTGTTATCCTTATTCTGAATCTATATATAATGCTACACGTGATTACGTGTATCCGCTAATTAATTACATCTTCTTTCAATGAGCTAAATGTCTATTAGCCTTCAATAGTGGCTTTTTGCAAATTTTTGGCTGGTGATCTGGTTTTATACATTCAAACACAACAGCAAGCTGTTCTTTTTTGATTTGAGCGTAATTGCTCTCTGTGGTGCTCTCTGTAATAATTCAGAAAATAATTTAAATTCTGTAATAATTCAGAAAATAATGTCATTAACAAACTTTAACAAGTTCTGGAAGCATGCATAGGCAATGATATTATTTGCTGGTCCCAAACTTGTACTTCTAGAATCCAGCTTCGTATTGATAGATTGATTGATTGGACTGTAGGATCAAGTACTGGACAAGTGTCCTGGATAGTGGCGACGTTTCAGCAAAACGTATCAACCAGATTCAGTTCATGCATGTATTTTTGCAAAAAAAATTTCGGAATCATCAAACGATAGCGAACGCCAGTGAGCGCCATTTTTGAAAAAATACGGATCGATGAATCCACCGGACATTTTTTCTGGGTGCATTGGCAGTTCTTGCAATGCCTGTGGCTGCTCAGCACACTAAATGCGGCAATTTTACTTATTAATGTACCTATTCAAACAAAAATGAGCTTCTTCACTGAACACAATTTTTCAGGAAGAAAACAGATTTTCCTCAACATGTTCTAAGCCCCACTCACCAAAACTTCAACGCTGTGGCAAGTCGTTTAGCTTCAGTTGTTGCACGAGCTGTATTTTATACGCCTTCAGACCAAGATCCTTTCGTTAAACCTTCCACGTAGACGAATAACACGATCCCAATGGCTGTGCCCTACGACGGATGGATATTTTGTCGTTCATCAACACTAGATGCTACATTAGCAATATTTTCCTCTGTACACACTCTACGCATACGACATTATAGGTTCCGCACCGCGCCGAACCACACCGTGTCAAGCCGCTTTTACGGATTGTCAAACACAATGTTTCCGCGCCGTTTCGTAAAATTGATCCAGTTAATCCTGTATAAAATTTACCTTCGATATTAATTTTTTTTTGAATTTTGTGCCGATAATCTGTGCTTTCTTTTTACATTCAAGTAATTTTTATGGGCTTTGTTATATAGCTCTGGAAGGCATTTAATTTTTTCAATGAATTCCACAGTTCGAAATTCCATTTTTAAAATAATATTATTTTTTGTCACCGGTAATATTGAAAATAAGTTTGTTGTATTAAATAATATTGAAAATAAGTTTGCCTGAGAAAAAATTGTTTAGGTTATGTTATCCGAAAATGTAGAAAGTTGGCCTATCTCTTCCGCACGTACCGTTCCGCGCCGACCATTGTGTTTGCATGTCCGTTTTACGATTTAAATCACATGTAATGTGACATTTCCTACTTTGATTGATTAACGAAACGGAGCGGTGCGGTGTCATTGTGATTG
Organism: Nephrotoma flavescens; assembly: GCA_932526605.1. Taxonomy (NCBI): domain Eukaryota; kingdom Metazoa; phylum Arthropoda; class Insecta; order Diptera; family Tipulidae; genus Nephrotoma; species Nephrotoma flavescens. The sequence continues at coordinate 224,995,511 of OW052222.1, read as the reverse complement.
AACCTTATGGATTGATGTCCAATAACGTGAAATTGGTGCGAAATTTCTGTCACACTGGCGTGAATTGCTTGCCCACTATGTTGATTATGACGACCATAAAATGGACGATTTTGCGAAACACATTTTTCACTGAACGCGAATTTTTATAATAAAATTCAATAATTTTTTAACGTGATTCAGGTGTCTTTCCATGATGAAATGGCAATGCTAGCTGAGAACAATTGACTTTGACAGATGTCGCTTATCACGCGTGACGTCAAAAACATATACAGAAAAAATACAAAAAAATCATCCATTATTTTCGCATAACGAAAGTTGTTGTTGTGTGCCTGTCTTGTTGGTAGAAAGAAGTATCGTTTACACGGGCGATAAATTTCTTGAATTAAAATTAGATAATTTATAAAATTTAGTTTTTTAATCCAATCCTAGATCAGCTGCCAGATCTTAGATTTGTTATCGAATAAAGCTTTGACGGTTCTTCTGTCAATTCAATTTGATAAAACTCATAAAGCCTGATAACATACTTTTAAGAACATTTAATGACAGAATTAAATAATGTTCTTTATTTAAGTGGTAAACCATACAAAAAATTATAAACGTAACTTTAAAAAAATTATGATTGCGATAAATGTCATTTCTGCGTCCTGACAAAAAATTAACTATCTTAATATCAAAAATAAACAATAGGAAGGTGTCAAATAGAATAACGAAAGTTGTTTACGAAGAATGGTTGATACGTCAAAGAAAATTAGTTTTTAATTTTTTTATTTATTTTTAATTTTTGTATGATTGTCCTTTTAGTGTCACGTTTAGAAATTTCAAGGTCAAGATTAAATTTGTAATTTCCTCTAGCAGTCACTTAAAATTTTTTATTATCACTTTCACAATCTTCATCTTCAAAACACATAATTCAGCATTGTTCGTAGTGGTTTCTCTTTTGACATTTCTACACGTTACTCTATAAGCCGTTACTCTATAACCTCTTATCGTTACGTCTTATCGGACGAATCAATTGAAAAATCAAGTTTTTTCTTCCAGAGTGTCTCGGATTAAACTTTTCTCATGAGTCCCAACTTCACAAGCTATACTTAATCTTTTGATTTCCTTCAAAAACTGATCAAAAGTCTCACCATCTTGTTGAATCATTAGAGAGTTTGTAATTTTTGACTATCAATTTATCCATGCTTACCAGTTGGTCAATTATTTCGGCCAAAATTAAGTCGTTTCCAGGATCGTTCGCGTTTCCCTTAAGGTAGCCCTGTGTAGTTGCCTGTATCGTACGATTCAACTTACTGATTTCAATCATGTAATTCCTTAGTGTTAAGAATTTATTTTCCATGGCCTTGTTTTCCGCTATTCGTTTTTCTTCGGCTGTTCTTAATGTTTCCCTCAGTCAGTTTTCCTAATTTGTTTTGCAGTTCCTCCATTTGTCTTCCCGGCATCCTTGGGAATCTTCCTCATTTAATTTAAATTCCTGAGGAGGGGTCGTTTTATTTCTGGCCTCTTTGTATGACATTTTTTTGGTAATCATCATATACGTGATCTTCTTCTGTTTCTGGAATTCCTCGCAAACGCTGCTGAATGTTGCGTGATTTTCTCCACAATAATAACAGGTCGTTAATGCAGTTCATTTTTTCGTGGTCGGGTTCTGGTCTTCCCCCTGCAATATTTTGCCATATGCCCGTAAATAAGGCATAATCGGTCTAGGTATGTAATATGCCACTCTTCTTCTGACCTCGTAAATCGCTACGTCAGCTGGTAGGGAGCTTGCTCTGTAAATGATTTTTATCGCCTGCGTTGGTTTGGCTTTTTGTTCCTGGTTATTACATCTCGTTATCCTCTCCAATTTTATCACTTTTGCATTGGCTTTCATTTGTCCTTCATTCTTTCTATGTCGGCGTTTATTTGTATTTTATTTATATACCCTATCGTTTCCAACATGTAGTTTGGAATATACGAGTTGTACATATATAGGTCTTAGGTCTGCCCTATTTAGGATCCTATTTGCCGTCTACCTTTCTCGTGTTTTAACTTTCACTCTATTTTTTCCCATTTGTCGCACATATATTATAGCACCGAAATTTAACGTGTTCATCCTTTCTGCTATTTCCAGACCGTCTATGCCCTTTATTCGATTATTAGATTGGGCCTCTATCCCCTGACGCGTAGCGATTATTTTTAAATTTTTCTAAATCTTTTTGTTTGTTTATCTTGTTCGTGTTTGCTATTTCCTTAACCTTCTCGTTTTCTCTGGAGATTTGTATGTTTTTATTTGTAGCCACATTGTTACTGTCATCATCTATTTTTTCAACTTTATTAGTTTCGGTTAATGGCGAGTTGTTCCTGTTCATCCCAGGGGTTCTTGGATTTTGTGTGAGCTTTTTTTCACCATTATGTTCATTTCCCATAATATTTCATGTATTATTAGTGTTTGCACCGACTTTTAACTTATTTTTTTTATGAATTTGTGTCACATTTTTTGCTTTTTTCATTTTTCTTTTCCCACCATGTCAAAACCAAATGACAAACTCTCGTTGAGTTTACATGATACATATGAATATTACCAACTTCAAGTTTGTTGTCAAATGATACAATAAAAAGTACATTGGCACACTTACAACAGATTGAGTCAGAGATTCAATTTTTTCAACTATCAATTATCAGATTATCAGACTATCAATCATCAATTTTCATTGATAATTACGCAACGATTATTTTGATGTTTGGAATCCTAAAATCAACCTACCGAGACCAATTCTGATGCATCTATTAGACCACAATTGCCTGTGTAGGTTAATTGTTGACATGTCTATATGTTGCTTACAAATGAAAGCTGAACTATTTTTGATATTGCGTTTATAATTCGATACACAATTTTATCTAATAAGACGATTTCATGTACATCGCCTGTTTTTATTTTCTTCTACTCCGCATTCATTCTAAAAGTTTTAATAAAATTTGTAATTTGTCCACATAGTGTTTCATAGTAAAAATATAATAGAATAGAGGAAACATCAAATAGAAGATTTACATGGAATCTGGCCCATTATCTCTCAAAATAAATTCATTAAACGAAAAACTATAATTATGTATATATTTTCATACTAATATTTCAAGTAACATCAGGACTCATAACTAATTTGAAAAAATGTGGGTAAATTTGTCATAATACTAAATAACAAACATGGCTTTATATTTACATGTAAATATTAAAAATTAAATTTAATAAACAAAATGAAAGTTGTATGTACGATTAATTTTTACTTTCTGGTATGTTTTTAACGCTGGTCTTCCAAAACCATTTTTTTTCATAAATAAACATTTTTCTAGACTTCCCGAAAGCTTACTATATTATGAGCTTGATGAATTGAATTTTCTTAACTACTAAAATCGCGCAAAAGGACTTACGCCAAAGTAAGTATCCTTCTTGTAATTATTTCATATGATTTTATTATTTTGGCTTGTATAGTTATAAAAAACAAAAAATTATAATATTAGTTTTCTTATAAGTTATAATATTATTGGTGTCTAAATTTAAATTAAGAAATTTAATATTTAATTTAATTTACATTTTTTGTAAATATTTTTATTCTGTTTAAATAGGAATGAACTTGCAGCAGAATTAGACAGAAGTTTAGGAAATTTTGTTGGTGAGCTAGAAGATAATGAGGATTGCCAAAGGATTCTTTCGAGTATGCAACATAATTGGAATAATGGATTTATGACACAACAGTAATACACTACTAGTATGCATACTAAATATTAGTTTTATGTACTATTAAGTTTGCGTAAAATAATATTATTTGTTTTATTTCTTAATTTATAATTATTTTAATCAAAAACTATAGGGTCGAACAAATTAGTTGTTTTTTATTCATTTAGCCTTTACCTATATTGTTTACATTTAATACTTTTTAAGTTACGTATTTAATCATATTTACAACTAAAAAACAATACATTTATATATCTTATATATAGTTTTTAAGCATATTTATTTAAAGAATTTATTAATTTACTAATTATTACATTATAAACAACAAAAACATGTACAAAATCAAACTTATTTACAAAAATTTCAAAATAAATTTAAAAAAAACTGTAAAACTCACCATAATTCGTTTTGTTGCATATTTACAATTAGTTATAACGCACAAAAATAACAAAATGCTGCTGCAGTGTCTGATTTTACAAAAACAAACTTATATTCGAGGCTGTGTGTAATTTAACCAATGAACAGTGCCAAGCTAAGAAGAAAAAAGTATACAGTGCGAGAATTAGAAATAAAAGTGAACAGTAAAAGTGAAGTAGTAGCAGTAAACGAGGAAATTAGTGAATTGCTGCAGAAATAAAAGGTTTTGGAAAATAACATTTGTAACTTAAATCGCTGAGTATTATTGAATTAATATGATTGAATTTCAGGATACGTAGAGTACAACGATTATCTGCAAATACAAAATGTGATGGTTAAACTGGAAAATGATGATTACGCAGTAAACTCAATTTATAATAAACAATTTCAAATTAATGAGTTAACCGATAATTTAACCAACCATATTAACGATGTAACGTCTAGAATTGAACCGGAATTAGAAATGGATAGGCAATTCACAACACTTCATTGGCAATCGGAATTAATTCTCGAATACTTCTATAAAATTTGTAGTTTTGTAACAAAATTAATATTTGTTTATTAGCATAACCAATAACAGTTGTATATCAATCAGTCTTTTACATCAGAATGCAAACTGTACCATGATACCATATGATGAAACAAATTCCGTTACGGATCATCCAATAAAATAACATTATTTCTACTCTACTTGATTGGAAAACGGAACAATTAAAGTGAAAAACTGCCACACTTCAACAAAGTATTCATTATCCAACCATTCGATAACACAAACTTAACAATAAACATGATGCATACTATAGATAGATCTACCTCGCTTAGCAAGTCTAACTATGAAAAATGCGGAATCAATTGACTCATTTAACGTACCAAAATCAATATGAAATTAATGATTTGATAATTTCAGGATCAAAATTAATTTTATTATCCTGTATTGTAGTAGCAATGTTCTATATTTTCAAGAAATATAAGCAAAAGAGCAGATTTCTGGCGGATACAGTTGTCTCTGTGTTATGTATTGTTTTCTATGCTCGTTTGTTTCTCTCTCTCTCTCAGTCTGCAAATTGTTGAAAAATATAAGTGAATTTTTTCATTCTTTTCTCGACGCTCGTCATAGTAAGTCGATGTTGCTTGGAATTTCATAAATTCTTAATTCTTCTTCATAAAACTAAATTTAAATTAAATAAATGTGTGAAACCAAATTTGTATTAAATTATTGTTGAGATCTGTTGTGTGAATTTCAAGACCGGATCACATTGGAGTTTACATATTAACATAAAATACGGCGGCCATCTTAGTGTGCGCGGTTTGCAGTTTACCGATTGGAGTTGGATTAGTGCGTAGATTACAAAAACGATAGCACTTGCTACATATTCATCATAAAAACCTGTAGATCAACATCAATACATGTGACCTGCTATTTCAGATGGAACCCATACTAAGCCAGCCGGAACCAGAGTTAAATAAACCGGAACCACAAAGAGTTTGCACAATTCACTTAAATGGTTGTAACTCGTAATAGTGTAATGACTGACAATTGAGGTCGAAATAGTGTAATAACAATTACTTGTAAAGATTTGGTTTCGGCTGGATTTTTATGGATCCGGCTGGCGATAATCTGAAGCCGGCTATAGTTTTTTGGTAATGCACAATGATCAAGAACGCTTCATACTCATTGTGCAATGGTTTGACTAGTTGCCACTGACCTGATGCTGTTCCGGCTGGATGCTCATTCTAAGAAAGATTCCCAATGAATTTATTGTCCTAACTTTTGCTTATTGTTTTTGAGTGGCATTGTAGTTGTTAGAGCCTGTATTGCTATGGCTCCGGATGGAAACGTATATGTTCCACAACAATCCCAATTACTATGCACTTCTTTTGCAAATGCTTAATGATTCCGGTTGGTAAAACGGCTGTCTAAAAAAACAAAGTGTGCTTGCGCCATAGTTGATTGGATTCCGGCTGACATGGTCCCGGTAAACTTCATGTGGTTCAGGCTTGCATAATAATTCAAAATGAATTGTGATGCTTGTGCCATGGCTGGTTTGGTGTTGACTGGCATAGCTCCGACTGGCTTCATATGGTTCCAATATAAGTGTTTCTTGTTATGGTTCTGGCTGAATGACAATTGTAGGCATTGTGCAAATTTCTAATGTTTCCAGCTAATAAAACTCTGGTTCTGGCTGGCTGAATATTGGCTCCAATTGAAAATTCAGGAAATTCAGGTAGTGTACAATGATGCACAATGCATTGTGCTAATTGTTCCATAGTTCGTTAAGTTTTGACTATAGCATGGTACCGGATGGCGTTGTATGGTTGGACTAGATTTATATGGCTCCAGTTGTTCCGGCTAATCCTTCCGGCAAAATATTCTGGAAAATCCTTTCTGAAAATTTATATGTTTCACAAGCAATTAAGTGCATTGTACTCATTGTGCAAACTCCTAATAGTCCCGGTTGTTTGAAACCTGGTTCCGGCTGGCTTAATGTTGTTTGTGCACAATTTATTGTGCTTCTTGTGCTATAGTTGGTTTGGTTCCAGCTAATACGGTTCTGGCTGGCTTGACGAAAACGACTATTTTATATATTTCATTTAGTCGTAAATCCTGTTTTCCTTGAAATGCTTTTCGTAAAACTAAAATATTGTACTAAAGGTCACCACCACCATATAACTATATCCTTGCTCGATGGATAAGTTGGATACATTAATCCATTCATTTTGAATTGATTTGTCACTCGCCATGAGTACTACTACTCCGCTTGATTTTTTTTTTGTTGCTTATTAGGGACGAGCGATCACATATATGCACCATGTATTGCGAAGGACAGAATTCGAGGCTGAGGCCTTTGTTCAAGGACGTCTCAAATAGTATGTGAACCGGACACGGTTCATTGAAAGATTTTAGACCAAAATTGTAAGAGTATTGTTGGTCAGCAATATTGTTGGTGATCCGTTTATAATTTGTTATTGGGAGATTAAAAGGAAAAAAATATTTTTAATCAATATTCTTGTCGTATTCAAAAATGTATCAATTATAAATAATATCTGAATATGTTTACATCGGTTTCTAACTTGTTACGAATTAAAGCACTAACCTTATTTATTTGCTTTTCAACAAAGCAAATAATCTACATGATTTTTTCTGCGAAATATTTTTGTCTCTGTAGCCAGCGGCAACCTCATCCTTCCTAAAGTTAAATATAAGATTTGTTTGCCAAAAATCCCAAATTGAATTGTCTATCAAATTAAAACAGATATTTGTTACATTTTGAGTTGTTTTTTTATATAATTCCCAAGGTTTAAACTTTTTACGATGACAGAATGATAAAGTTAGAACTAAAATTAAATTTAAGGTAATCCCATATCGTTATTCAATTTCTCTGTATTAGCACGACGATTTCGTAATACAAGTTGAGTGACAAAAAAATTCTATAAAGCGAAATCTAATTTGTACTGATAACATTTTTTTTAAACTCGTACACATTTAAAGCATCAGATATTAAAAATATGATAACATTGCTGTGCGATGCTTGATAGCATGACATATAAAAATTATAAATGGGTAATTTTTAGGTATAACTCAAACAGGTAGGGGACCAACAATATAGCACTTGGATAGAAAATTGTGTTGATGGACTCATCATTTTAACATCTAAGATCACCATATTGAAAATGATTCCTTCAAACCCGATTCGATGATCTAGGTTAACATGGTAAATCTATATATTTCTTACTGTGCTCAAGGTTTAAGATCGTAGGATGTTAAACATGTTTGCAATGTAGTATTAGTCAATCTCTTAAATCGTATTAGGTAGGTTAAAACCTGGACTCGGATACTCTATAATTAAAACTCGAAAAGTGTACAAATCTCATTCTGTTATAGTTCCTGTAATCTGTCGAATGCATAAATAAGGCTTTGTATAATTGAATTTATTTCGAATACCGAATCATTTAGAAAAGTCTAACACCCCACGCTAACCGTGTCGTTTGTTGTTTCAAGTGGCTCTTCACTTAAATCGAGATTCTGCGTATTTTATGTTTTTCTTGTCACTTCAAAATTTCACACGCCTTGAAATTACAGTTTATAATTGTTTCTTTCGTCTAAAATCAGTTATTGGCTTAGTATTGAAATAAAAACATTTCACATTACGTAAATTACAATTAAAATTAATTTAAATTAAATCGACATCTGAGCTTTGACACGCAGCTTTAAATTAAATCGACATCTGAGCTTTGAGCGACATCACTGATAGACATTTAATCAATTGCGGTGATTTGAGTTGTTCGCATTACTTTATTGGCTGTAGTGGAATTTTCGGTTTTTAGAATTGAGCATTGATTTATTTTATTAGAAGTCGTTGAAAAATCCTTAACCAATATTTGTTTGCCTTCGCGAAAATTTTAGTGCTTGGTCTGTATCAGGATCTATGTTTATACAGATCGTTTTCAAACTTCTGCTTAACTGCAGACCCTCTCTATTAGAGTTAATTTGTACTACGTCATCAGAAAGCTATACTAACACTAGAAGCTCGGCATTCGACATTTCCTTACATTCAAACAATTCCTCTACATCGGGAATACCAAAATCATCGAATCCGTCTTCCCCGAGAGAATAAGCCAGATCGATGATGTTTGTATATAGTATTTCTCTGAGTCACCACATTTGGCCAGATGATTTTCCAGCATGGATATTAAGAATTGTATTTTGGTTTCGGCTACTGCCAAACCAATATGTGCCACACAATTAAAAATACCAAAATTTTTGCACGCCTCATGAACAATAAGGAGTGTATTGTCATCTAATTTTCCTCAAATATCCGCCAAAGTTCTTCTAACGTACTATGCCTTAAAAGTAGAAATTATGGTCTTGATGTTGGATAGTTGGTATTATATTCGGCAGTAAAAACTTAGTTTTAACATTTGGATGCCATACATTTATTGGAAGACTTATTGAATTATCTAATAGTAAAAGCATTTTAAACTCAAGTTTTTTTCCAAACAGGTTTTCACTTCGGGAACGAAGCACTGGTCATACCAAAATTAAAATAAAATGCAAGTCATCCAACCCTGTTTATTTGCCCGCAAATAAACTAGCTCTTAACTCGGCATTAAATACTTGATCAGGTTCGTAAAAATTATCTTGAATAATTTTGGCCAATTTGGACGTATATTCCCTGGCTGATTTTTCATTACCGGACGCAGCTTCACCTTTTAATTGAACATTATGTATGTTATGCCATTTTTTGATTTTTTCAAACCATCATATTGGCTTTTTTACCGATCCCGTTGCATTATTGGTCTTACAGTCGACTCATTTTAACGATACTCTGTTGCTACAACGGTTGATCTCTGCCTCGATTTCAATCTATCCAATATATACTGTTAAAGTTAGCCGAAAGTTTCTAGCCGAAAGATAGTGCAGATAGTGTCTTGAGTATACAGCAAAAATCAATCATGAACTCGAATTTAGGAGAATTTAGGATCGGGTTATATCATTCGGGTGAAGGGAAAATTATTTCAGTTTATATGAATTTAAAAATCGATAGGCGCGACTGTATATAGAGAGTTTATCTTTCGGCTGAAATAGTCAAGACACTATCTGCATTATCTTTCGGCTGGCAACTTTCGACTAACTTTAACAAGGTATCCAAAATCATGATTTTGATTTCTAACGAAATTACATGCCGTTTGGTAAGATTCGATTTCTTTGCTGTGGTCGAAATAGTAGGCCTACAAAAATTGTATGGTAATAAAGTTAAAAAATATATAAGTTAAAAAACTTACATATTGTAAAATTTACTAATATTGAAATAAAGAAATTTCGTTTTCAGTTCATATACATAAAACAAATGCGTCTTATGGAGTAAAATTCAAACATAAAATGAACATCGAAATATTAGAGATTTTTAATATTATAACTTTTTTTTAAATTTTGTTAACCGTGTTAAAGCGAAAGCGAGTACCGTGTAAATCGAGGGATGGATGTAATTGAGTTCAAAGAGTTTGAACAGAAAATACTCAGAGAGTATTAAGATTAGATTTAAGAAAGTGGAAGTACCTGGAGCTATTTCATCGCTAGAATACAACAGACGCCGCACATTGGCACACATTGAAAATAACAATAATCACATATCATCACGCATCATCTTATTTTTAATTATATTTTTTTGATGTCCAGGAAGTTGGATATGTTTATAAGTGACCCTTGTATGTTCGAATGAAAGTTTCGACAAATTAATAATCAGCTGCCTTGAGAGAGAATTAAAGACTACGAGAGACACCTGTCGCGAGTTAATAATTTCCCTATAGCTAATCATATACTACCAGCTGCTAACATTCAAAACAACAATACCGCTAACTTTCCGAACATTTTGCGGCTCTCACCCTAACCCAAGTTCACATTTGCCTCTTAATTAGATTGGGACGCGTTGAATGTCGATATTACCTCGCATATAAACTCTGTTTTGGCAATTCATTATATTCGTGATGAAGGAAAGCTTATCAAATGTAAAACAATTGCACGCCGCAATGGTCACGTGACCTCTTTTTTTAAATTCATTGTACCTCAAGATCTGTTGGCCCGAAACAACTTATCTTCATGAATTCTTGAATTCACTGAGAATTCCAACTGAAGTAATATTTTTATTCTTTGATGCGATATTCGCCCTTACAATCAAATTGAAATTTATCAGATTGTTGTCATGGGAATTCTGATCATAGACAACTACTAATACAGTTTAATTGTGGGTAGGCCACTTGATTTAGTATTTTCGACTGACACCAATAACAGCGTAGAGGCCGAATAGCTTTTCTACAACGATTACAAGGAGTTTTGATTTCTGGATAATTCATTTAGGAGCCCTTCGGGCGAGCCATCATATTGCACCATGCAGCGTAATGCTTCACCATATTGCATGATGTTACACCATGTTGCGCCATGTTGCACCATGCTGCATGATGTTGCTCTATGTGGGGGATGTTACATAATGTTGAGCTATGTTGCATCGTGTTGTGTCATATTGCACCATGTTGCGCGATGTTGCACCATGTTGCATGATATTGCACCATATTACACGGTTTTGTACTAAGTTGCGTTATGTTGCTTCGTGTTGCGTTTTTCCTTAGTTAGATATGTGGCATGGCATTATGTTACCTCATGTTGCGAAATGTTGCATCATATTATGTTGGTTGCGTTACGGTGAAATTATATGGTTTCACTAATTGCGTCCTTTTGAAAATGGTTGTTGTTTTGAATAATATTGTAATATTCATATGTAGCAATGGCTATCTAATTAAAGTTTTAGCCGTGGTCTAATTTTCATATTTTTTTTCCGCCTCAAACGGTTTTGATGTGGTCTGGTGCAGCCCCGACCTCTTTATTATATTTTTTTCGGCTATTGTGATTTTGATAAAAATTGGTTAAGAGAAAGCCAAGCAATCAAATGCCACGAATTGATTTTATTTAGTCGGTTCTTCGGTGGGGCCCGGTATTCCTTTTTAATTGTGTTTGTAAGATTTACATAAAAATTTCGGGCATAAGGGGTTTCTACTGCCAAAAAATGGATTGCGATGAGTCCTAATTTTGTGAAAACGAATTTAGGATTTTGGGGTCGAAGAAATTTTCTAAAAATGGGTGATATGGGTTTCGAGTGATAAGAATCGATTGTGGTCAGTTCTAATTATTTGGGAAAATTTCTTTACCCCAAATGGGATCCGGGTCTCTATTAAAAAAATCAGATTACGAAAAAAATGTTAGGAAATGACTGCAATGGACAATGATCTTGGAAAACTTGTATAAGTGCACCGATTTAGCCGGTATGTTGCGTTTTGTTCCACAATAGAACTATGTCATTTCAGTCGAAGGGGATGGAACTCAGATTAATCTATCTAATCTTCTAACGAACAATACAACATCACCAGTAGTGGGATAAAATATAAAAATCGCTCAGCATTAGCACTTAGTTTATAAAATGGCGAGCAACGAGCGTTGCTCGGCGAAAGTTGCTGGAATTGGAAGTTTTTTGTGACAAAATCATTTCAAAATTGGAACGTTAATTTGTAATTGTAATGCCGTGTAGAAATCGTGGCTGTATTTTATACATTATACAAAATCGAAACAAATGTCAGTTATTTTTTTAATTCTAAATACAAAACAAATTATGATAAATTAGCATATCCTCAAAAAATTAAACATATTCACCTAGGTGAATTATTAAATAAGTTTTCTTACCAAAAGTTAATAAAATAATTACTTCACACTTGGTTAAGCAATGGCTTAGTTCTGTTCAATTTAAAGAACCCGGGGTTTTGTTTCAATTGAAAATTTTTATAGTACCAACCGAGTTTTCGGTTGAGGATGGTCTTCGTTTCATTCAATTTACTCATTTTTCAAAATCGCATCCGGAACTCATTTTGGAATCCTATCCTATGTTTAACATACAACAGAAGTTGTATCCCAATCGTTTAAGAAATGGCTTACGCTCATTTATATTGTCAATTTCCTAGTTCTCATTAATCTGACAGTCCCTTCGATTGATAAGACATAGTTCTATTGAAGAACAAAACGCAACATTACCTCAAAATCTATTTATTACAGCCATTTCCTAATATTCGAAAATACCCTCTCTCAAATTTTTTATCATAATCGTTCGAGGTGTTTTTTTTAATACGGACCCGCACCCCATTTGAGAACTCTCTAAAATTTTTTTCCCAAATATAGAACTCATGACAATCGGTTCTTAGCACTCACAACCCGTATCACCTGTTTTTATAAAAATAGAAAGCCCATATTAGCGCAATTTTTAAAAAATAGCAAAAAATTTCAAAAAAGGGGCCAAACCGAAGGACCTCACTAAACGAATTTTCAATTAGTATCCATCAAAACCGATTCCTGGCATTTGATTCACCGATTCCTGGCAATTTTTATCTAACTCGTGGTAGGAAAAAAAAATAATAAAACAGACCCACCCGAACATTGTGCAATATATAGCAACATCCCGCAACGTGATGCAACATCAAACAACATGGTGCAACATAGCGAAACATGGTGCAATATGACGCAACATAGCACAACATGGTGTAACATCGTGCAAGATGGTAGAACATTACGCAAAACTCCTTGTAATCGTCTGCTTGCATTCGAAGACTCTGTCCCACCAAATTTTATCTAAATTGTTCAAGCCAAATAAAACGTTAAAAGGAGGCCCAAGCCAACATGGCGCAACATAATGGAACATCACACAACATCAAGCTGCATTATCACGCAACATGGGGGCACCATCAAACAACATGGAGTAATATGATCAAACATGATGCAACATTCCACAACGTAGTGCTCATCTCGTAACATGGTGCAACATATCACTGAGCATAGGGTAGGTATAATCCACGTGCCAACCTTTTGAAATTTGTTGCAGAGACCCCTTTGTAAAAGACTTATTATTTATATTGCCGACCCATGAAATTGTTCGATTTGTTTGTCCCGGTAAGAGGCGATATCATGAGCGTTTCAGAAAACCTATCCACATGTGAACATTTTGATTTGTTGAACAGATTTCTTAAATTTGATGCAACAACCTCTTTGCAAAAGACTCGTTATTTAGATCACGTACTACAGGAATCGTTTGTCGTTTGTCCCGGTCAGAGGCCATATCATGAGCATTCTAGAACAATTATCGTCATGTCAATATTTTGAAATTTGTTGAACAGATTTGTTTTTTGAATCATTTTGAATAAACCCTGTGTATGTATGTGTTTTTTACAAGTGTCATTTTGTTATTAGCATTATGATAATTTACTAACATTGTGTAACCGCACTTAACACTTGTATTTTTTATAATTTGGGGCCAAACTCTTTGGAATGACTTCGCAATGAAAATCTATCATTTATTTTTATTTCAATTCGATCGTAATATTTTTTCAAATATCTGTGCAACATTTATTGCATGCAACAAATTTGGAATTTTTTTTGGTAACATTTCACACGCTTTAAATAAAACGCTAATCTTAACAAAGACAAAATGGCGTACTTTAAATAGATTTTAGGCAGTGATTTTGGGTCAGAATTTTGAATAAGTGTCCATCCGAGATAACTGATCATCCTCTTACGATCAAATATTTACAATAATTTGGTTTACTATTAAATATTTACGATGCAGTAAATGAAAATAATGTATATCCATTTATATATCGTCGATCTAACAGTGAACTGGCATTTCTGACATATTTTCGAAAAAGATTTCTCTCGCCGTGAGACAGTGTATCTGAATATAGTTTCATCGAATAATGTTTTTGTTCCTTGAATACCCCAAAAATGCACAGGTACACTATCTAAACTAATGCATTTGTACTTACGTCAATTCACTGTTACGTCGACGATATATAAAAATCAATTGCCGTGCGTTAGTATCGCAAAAACTGGAGAACCGCTCGACCGATTTGGATGGTTCTTTTTTTGTTTTGTTCGTATCAAAACTGGGGTGGTTTAGAAAAAACCAAAGGAAAACCCGGGAAATCGAAAAAAAAATCGGAAAAACAAAATTTGCGTTTTGTATTGAAATTTTGTATGGGAATGCACTTAACACCACCAATGAGGATTGCATTTCGACAATGAGTATTCATTTGTATAGTCACTCCAGTTTATTTTCAATAGATAGCGTTGGTGGCGGACTTATCGTTTGACAGCTGTGCCATGCATGCATTATATATTTCTGATTCGATTATTCACAATGTGCGGTTGTGCTCAAACATTTGACCGAGAATTTGGTAAATCTATAGATTTAAAATTGTTTTTCCTCAAAACAAACGTTGTGAAAACAATTACTATACAAGTCAAATGCGCAGCGATCTACTTCACGTGCAAATCGCACGCCCAACTACGTTGGAGAGCGACTGAAGAATAGATTCAGAATGCCCCAAGTTCGTGCACACCAAATACAATGCAAGCAAGCACAACACAATGAACATGCCCGAATGCGTCGACGCGGTGCTCCTATAAACCTGGAACGAGTGGCATTCCATTACGATTCGGAAATCGATTACAGTATGTACAGATCGATAACGATTGGAAAATGTTAGTCGTTTGTCCACATTGTAAGATGTTAGACAATATGGCCGAAATCCAGGAGAAATACTGTTACCCAGCCAATAACCAGTTGACATGCATGACATCACTGCTAAAGTTTTTAAACAAAAATTAAATTCTCTGATGGATTTCATCATAAAGCACCGTTTGAATGGTCACGTTCATTGTTGGATGTACTCCGTTCAATGAGAAGAGCGAGGTCTGCCTCTTGCGTACATTTCAGTTTGGTTCGTTCAAAAAATCAGATCGGGTGAAATCGATTCCATCATCTCAGCCGAAATCCCGAATATGAAGCTGTTGATCCGAAATTGCATGCAGTGGTTGCTAAGAATAGGATCCATTGAACGTGCGGAGTTTTCAACAACAATTTCGATCGATGGTAAGTGGCGGAGTATCTCAGTATCAGATGGGTCGCTATGTGAGTAGCAACGAGACGAAAAACACTCTAGAGTTGTACATTTGGTAGTCCATCGGGAAAACGAGCAACGAGTGTATTTTAATTTAGAGTACGTAGCGGACAGAGTGGTACGGCCACCGTCGACAACAATGACAAGCTGTTTCTTAGTTTGTTAAGCAGATGATTTTGCTCACACTTTGCGTATGCTGAAATGCCATGCTACTACACATGGAACGCATCATCGCATATACACGGTCCATCGAAATAACGACATATGTTACTATCTTAGATTATTGTTGGTGAATATTCATAGTCCGACGTTGTTTTAACAACTAAGAACCGTTAATGGGCATCTGTGTGCGACCTATCATAAGGCGTGTCAACTTTTACAGTTGCTCGAGAACGATTCGCTTTGAGACAATACGCTCAACGATTTCGTCATATCTTCATCATCGCATCAAATTCTTACATTTTTTGCGATTATCATACCCACATATTCCCCTTCGAATCCGAACGATTTGTGAGTGAATTATAAGGACAACATGTCTGAGGATCCGACATTGCAAATGAAAGCAGAAATTAGGCATTGATTATGATGAGATATGTGTTTATTGAAGGCGACCCTCCAACTGACGACTAATATGCGAGTGTTTTTGCAATAAGAGCGAACTTCAAATGTATTTTCGAAGCAATTGTTGGACATTGATAATCTGAAAATCGCAGTGGGCTCACTGATTTCTGTGCAAAACATAAAAAACCATAATTGGCTGAGCAAACGAGCCTTCAAATCGGATTCAAACGAGCTTGCCATTCGAGTTTAATCGGCTTCAACTCCCCGTGCGGCAGGCATTCGCGATGATGTTCAACAAATCACAAGGCCAGTCGTTGGGAGTTTGCGGGATTAACTTCTTTAATTTCTTCTAAGCCATCATCTTTGTTTGTTTACGCGCCAGAAAACAAATAACGCCAGAAAAACGTAGTTTACGGGTTTTACCATAAATTATTACCTGCAACTATAAATGTCAATGCAAATTAATAAATTTTTGACATAAATTGCAACCAAGACGTAAACGAAAAATTCTTATCAGTAAAATATTAAACAAATAATTTCAGAATGACCTACACAAGTAGGTACTACACTTTATACAAAATAATACACATAAGCTTTGTTTGTAGTACTCGTACATATATTGTCGTGTTGTTGCCGGTTGATTGTGTGTATACGAGTATAGTAAAAAGTTCTATCGTCATTCGTCATCAAGATAAAATGTTGTAAAAAAAAGCAAAATAATTTTTCGCTCAGTATCGCTTTAGATTTCCTAACGTTCAGTTGCTGGTGTTTATGTTTCGAGCTAAAAAGTATTTTTTTTTTGTTGTATATTGATGCTTTTCTGAGTTTATCAATATTATTATTATTATTCTCTTTATCATTATGATTATAATTTTTTATTGCTGCTCGAGCTCGATTAAAATTCTTGAGAAAAATCTTAATGAATGAAAAATTAGAAACGATTTAAAGTTCAACAGAAAAAAATTTTGTTCGTTACACTAAAGTGTTTTAGTTTATTCGTATTTTTTGCTTATTGTGCAAGTGATTATATTAGGAAAAAGCAATAAAAAATATTGTTTTATAGTGTTTTAACAAAAATTAAGTTTTTTTGTGCTTATAATACAAAGTATTTCAAAAAAAGTATTAAAATTTTTTGTTTGTGAAAAAGATAAAATTTAATGAAGTGGAAAACCTAATTTTTATCAGTTTTTTTTTTGTTTTAATTTCGGTTTGGTTTTTTATACATAGCTATATTTATTTTTTTTTAGAAGAACAGTTTCAAAATTTTTATTTAATTTCATTTTTCAATTAAGCTTATTGGGTCATATTTTCTGCTTGATTGATTACATATTGGTATACCGTAAAGTGAATTAAAAAATAATTTAATAATAATAAAAGTGATCAGTATATATTTTGGGGATATTGGCGAACTCAACATAAAAATAAAAATAAAAAGGTAAAAGTTACTCGTATTATTATTTTAAATTATTAAGTTTGAAAAGCTTTTAACAACCGACACAACTTTTATGTAAAATTACAAAATATTTTGGTTTTCCTATTTAACTTTAATCTATGCAGTACGATGAGTTTTCCTCTTTACGGTTTTTTTTTTATCAAAATAATAATGATTGCTTTTTCCCTCTGCTCGCTGCTACTCGGTAATGCAAATATAGCCTTAAGTTATTTTTAGTCGTCTGTATGTTTGACTATGGTGTGTACTTACATAGCTTTTCATAATAATATAATTAAAATTCAAACAAGTGGAAATTTGCTGTTGCATTTGTTGTTGGTTCTGGTATATTATCTTTTCGAGTGATTTTTTTATTCTATTTTAGTTTGTTAGTCTCATATCTACATAATATGGTATTTTGCTATTTGCATATGGAATATCCTTGCATATCCTGAATGTCCTGTATAGAGTGCTTGTTCCAAACTTATTCATTTGTGTAAGGGTTTGCAGGTTGAATTTTGGAGAGGTTTTGCAACAGTTCTGGTACTTTTACCTGATATTTACACCTAAAATGCACCAACCAACCACCAGAAACGTGTCAGAAAATATCCCCATTAAAATAATGTAAGTAATAAAATACTGTGGAATCTGCCTATGGATGCTTCTCGATCCAATCTTGCAGCTGCCTAGTAGCCCTGTTGCCATTTTTGTGCAGCATTTTAACCGCTTAGTCATTTCCATTGTCATGTAGTCAATAACAAAATATATTAATTATTACTACAAGGCTTTCGCTGGAAACTGTCATCTCTTGATTTCAAAGGAGATATTGTTAAAACTTATCAGAGAATAATAATTTTATTGTGACGATATAACGCCACTAAGCCGTCATTCAATCCCAAACATTGTTGAATCTGGCCCAACTGCAATATCATCCGGCCAGTCCAAGGGGTCTGCAAAAAATACTTGTATATCAGTTGTTTTAATCAACCCGTTTCACCTGACCTTTTCCTTTTCAAAGATGAGCTTCTCTTTCTCGAATTTTAAGTAAGCATCCAATTTCTGATGCGTTTCATTAAATGTTGCTCTCGAATTAATCCGCCTTTTTGGCCGGTTTATCCCTGGTTGCGTTTCGGTTGGAACTTCTACAGAATATACCTCGGTATTTATATCGTCCGATTCCAAAATAGATAGTTCTTGTTGCGGATACAATATATCTTGAAATGAAATGGTCTGCAATATTTTTTAATAGATATTCAATATTTGTTGTTTGTGACATTAAAAATTAAATACTTACGGGTCTATCCAAGCACCTCTCCTGAGTTTCGACATCGCCGTCCACAACGTCAGGTGTAATTATGGAGATCACTCTTCTTTCTAAATCATCCAAATTGGATTTGAAAATCGACAAACCATTAATTCCTGATTCTTGCATAGTTTCCGTTTCTCCTCCGCACTTTTGGATTTGACATGTCGTCTATAATAAAATAAATTTTAATGAATTTCTATGTAATAAGCAAAGTAAATACATATTAACTTTAGGAACCGCCAGTACTGTTTCCACTGCTCGCTCGTTTTTTTGGCCCCACCCAATGCATTCAAATTATTGGTGAGCTCGTCCCATTTTTGATTCAATAGAATTACTCCGCACTCGCCTTCAAATCTAAAACAATGATTATGTGTATGCCGGATGTAGCTCACAATTTAGATAACATCACTAAAAATACGTACCTTTCATGCGCAAAATTAATATTCTCCTCCATAAACCCAACCAAGAATTTTTTTTGCTGTTTGGAGCCCTGTTTCCCTCGCGATTGAACATTTCTAAATCACAGAAACATTTTACGATTAGAATTATTATTTTTTTTTAGGTAATTTATTTAAACCTTGAATTAAATTGTAAATGATTATATATATGTTACATATAATAATATTTTTACTTACGTTAAATTTAATTCCATTTCAATAAAAATTCAATAAAATAATTTTTCTATATGCCGGTAAACTATCTATCCACAATAAAATTCATGTGTAAACTTTTGACGTTTGTTTAACATGGCGGATTACATTTTATCTTGAAATTTTTTTAAAGAATGCGAGAAACGTAAAAATTTTTCGTTTACACGTTTACGCATTTTCTTACGCTTAGAGAATTAGAGCACTGGTTGTTAAATATATCTTGGGCAAAATGCAAAATTGCTCATCGTATGAAGTAAATTTTTCTTTCAATATCTTTCCAAAGATTGGATATTGGACAGTTCACTCTCGTACGTTTCCTTTAAAATTGGATTGAAGAGGTCCCATTTCGATCTACTCAGTAATTCCGACGTTTGCCTCTTGGTGAAACCATTCTTTAGCCACGGTCATTCTTAAATATCTACTACCATAATTCAAATAGCATCCGAGTCAAATCAAAACCTCTGTGTTTGTAAATTTTGGAGCAAAATTATGATGTCGTTTTCATGGTTGATCGTGCTACTACTTACTCTAGTGCCATTTCTCGGAGGGATGGACATCTACAATTGTACACTTATAACAAAGGTGGTGGTATTGTGGTCGCAGTTGACTACTTGCGATGCCGAAATTTTTACTTTCGTGTACATTTCCATTCATACTCGTTGATCATCTATGTCACCAGATATGGTGTGGGAGTATCTTGATCACAATTTGACTCCGTAACGTCTTGGATCTGACTTTTGTACCGGTTAGTTATGAGGTGACCGTTCGTGCATGAGGATTAACTGGATCGTTTAGTATTTTCCATTTCCCGCTGAATATCTCAGTTATTTTTGAATACTATACGAGCTGGTCCTGGCCGAAGAAAATGTGAACACATGGATTTTCCATTTTAAAATAATATCGACGATATGGTGAGTGAATTCTATCGCATCATTAATCTATGTAGCTATTGAGAGATTTATCCCTAGAATGAAAGCTTCAAGTGAAAAGAAGGAATCGTGGTTGTTCTGAAATCTGAAAAATAGAAAAGACAAGGCTCACAAAAATATAAACTATACCCTAATGTTGTTGCTGGTTTGATGTATTGCGGGAATGTACTGGGTGACCCATACATTTGTTCATATTTTGTTTTCACAAAAAATATAGAAAAATAAAAATTAAAAAAATTTGGTAATAACAAAATGAATTATAATATTTCCATTTTTTAAATGATGACCTTGAGCATGGTCACATATCTGAACTCTTTTGAGTGCACTCTGTATCACTCTCTTACAGTTTCACTGCTTATTCCCAAAACTTCAGCACAGATATTTTCTTTAATGTGTTTTAAAGTTTGTGGTTTATTTACGTAAACTTTTTCGCCCAGAGAAAGAAATTCGGGGCCGTGAGGTCTGGTGCGATTTGGAAAATGCTGTTTGAGCGAGCAGGTAATTTAGCTGCTCTCATATTCCCATATATTGGGCGCTAACTTTATCATGACCACCTTCCTCCTCAAAAAAATTAAGCTTTTCCTTTATGGAAAAAAATTGCACACCACCCAGTAATTTTTAGTGGGTGCAGAGATCTTTAGTGGATGGATTATTAGTACCCCAGTAGTACAATTTTTTTTTTCACTTACGAGAGTACTTACATGAAAATGGGCCTCGCCACACATTCACAAATTGTTTCAAAAATCGTCTTCTTCTGCAAGGTTTATAAAATCAAGGCAGTATTGTGTACGCAATAAGTGGTCGCCTGGAGATTGTTCATGTACCAGATGAATTTTGTAAGAATACATATGAAGTTCTTGCTTCAAAATTAACTATAGTGATGTGCGACGTGCGTGAAACTCCCAAATGGACATACCGCCGACGAGTAGGAGTTCTAGGTTCTGTGCCACACTATCGGCTACAACATCAATAACATTGTTTGACCTTGAAGTTCTTGGTCTACGGGTTCTTCTAGCATCTTTAATTGTCCCAGACTCTTCAAACTTGTTTTCAAGGTAAAAACGTGTTGCGTTAGAGTTTTAACGGCCCATTTTATCTTTGGGGGATATATGAACAAGCGTATGGGTTAATCCATATCTAAACCGGTTTCTTGACAGCAGTTATATTCTAGAATTTCAATTAAATTGAATCCGAAGAAAATCTAATGGTTACCTTTCTACGACGTTTTTAAATTACCGTTCCTGCGATCACGTGCGATATACTTTTGATTTGTTTTCTGATTTCTTTGATGGTGAGTATAATTCAAAATCTAATCTTTGGAATTTGAATAAGTCAATATTTTTAATATTTCGCATTGCAGTTGATACTATTTTATCGGACTTCGAGCCGGATTCGATTCTATTCCACTCAACTTTGAATACCGATTAGACTGTAATGCAATTTTTCCCGTATTTCCTTCTAGTTTAATGGAAGTTTCGTTGAGGGTTGCTTCTCTATCCTATGGAAACGCCCACTTACTAAGCCGTTTTTCAAATCTGGATCTCGTAGCGATATTGTTAAATTTTGGGATATCTGCATGATTTCAGTTTTACGAAATCTTATAGAGGAACTAGTTAAAGAGCAATTGTCAGACAGCATGGATTTTTCCGTGGTAGGTCAACTGTTACTTACTTATGTTTACTTGCAAATTGTATTTCAAGAGCTTTACTAAATTTTGTACAGGGGTCATTTTCACTGATTTCTGCAAGACGTTTGGCAGGATCGATCATCAATTTCGAAAACTGTTCAACTCTTTGGATTGCAACGTTTTGTTACCGTCACATTAACTCCAGCATTTGAATTGAAAAAAAATGAAAAATCCCTTTTGCATCCTGCTCTTATCGAAATTGAAACCTGGTACCTCCTGATCCAAATGCCAAAGCTTTAACCACTGTGCTGTTTGGTCGGTGATTGTTTTATAAATATTTCTTTGACATTTTCTAATTGTCTCAGCTCTCTCTTTCTCTCTCTCTCTCTCTCTGTCCAATTTGTTAATTTCAGAAATCTATAACATCGTAATTTCTCTTGTTTCAGCCTTTTAAAATTTTCTGAAAACCACGATAGTTACTATTTTGACGAATTATTTTAATTTCAGTCAGCCAGTTAATTGCTGACACTTTCGACTTAGATACTCAATCATCGACATTCCTGTTTAAATTCATAAGTCTCCGATATTTCCATAACCTTTTTTCTAATTTTTATTTCCAGAGATCCAATACAAAAATTTTTCCGTAAATTCCGTAAATCGTATTTCAATTCTCCCGCACACGTCTGCAAATTACGGCTGATTATTAACTATTAACTTTGGTCTGTAAGACCAAATTATTGAAATTCTATTAAAAATTATAAAAAAAGGCTCTGGTCCAAAATCACTTTTCTCAACGTTTTGAAGGTCCCTAGATAGCAAAAATGAACAAAGGTTTGTTTGTCCGACTGTATGTGCAGACATGATACGTTATCTCAGGAACGGCTTAAGCGATTCGTTTGTTTCCCCAATCTTCTTTTATTTTTAATTTGGAGAATTAAAAAGCTACGTTGGATCGGACAACAAGTTTTTTGATACAAGTTTAGTTCATAATTCTATCGTCTTAGCGATGGTAGGCTGGACAGTTAGTGAAACAACGCGTTGTTCTTCGATCTGCTATTATTAACTACTAATTTAATGCATTAAATTTAAGTTTAGCAACTTTTTAACTATACATTTGGCTTCCGTACTCCTGTCTCTCTCACTTTTATGCCGCCTACACATTTAGGATAACTAACTAATTTTAGAAATGTTTAATGTGTTGTCGCATTGCAGGTGGCTCCAATGAATTAAGAAGCTCTATTGGACAATTGAAGCTTGCTCTTCAAGTATCTGTATCATTGGATTTATTTTTTTTATTTTAAATGGGAAGAGTCAATACTTAT
This sequence comes from Nephrotoma flavescens, assembly GCA_932526605.1. NCBI lineage: Eukaryota > Metazoa > Arthropoda > Insecta > Diptera > Tipulidae > Nephrotoma > Nephrotoma flavescens. The sequence continues at coordinate 224,972,068 of OW052222.1, read as the reverse complement.
TTTTGAAGTTATTTAAGCAGTTAAGAAAACGTTCTGATTGACAGCATTATTTAACCAAAACTAGAAGAAAAAATTAGAGTACAGACATATTTTAAAGTTGGTAGCTTACACGCATGGTAGTTGATATTGTGATTTTTATACCAGGTTTCCTAAGACATGGCGATTTCAGCAATCATTCTTCAAACATAAATAAGTCAGTGCTTCAAGTTTTTCCTTAAGATCTATGATACACTCACACCACCTAATAATCTTACATATTTTTAACGGTGTGCTAGATTATTTGCTTGATACAAATTTTTGAGAAGGAGCTCCATGTAGTTGTTGTGTTGTGAAAAAACACGTACGAAAGTTAAAAATTTGTAATTGTGTACAAAATTCTTCATCATCGATATTTTTATTGTTTGGAGTGTTGTAGGTAGTCCTAATGTGTGAAGCAGCATTCTAAAATAAAAAGGCTGATAATTATTAGGATGAACGGTATATAATCGCTCCAATGCTGGAAATTTCAAGTGTAATATTTAGAAACTTCATAATACAGCAACATTTTTGACGTCATGCAGCTCTCTCAAGTACTTCCATAAAGTAGTATATAGGCTCATTGTCTATTATCTATATAACTAACTTTAACATGTGGAGCAGTTGTATAGCGATCATGAATTTTTCGTTTGAGTTTCAATAATCGAATGAGTTTCTGCGTTGAAACTCAATTAATTTTGGATTGACGCAGCTCATTTTTTTATTTTGTATTTTTATTTAATCTTTGGAATCTGTTCTAGGACCGAAGCACTCACAACTCTTTCGCGTTTCGCCATTCACGTCCTACCTTACGCATTGCCTGCAAAATCGAGGACGTACGGCTTTGTCAAATAAATATTTACATATTATAAAATAAAGCGTCGCCTTCCAAATATTCACCAACAAATCAACAATTAAGTATATTTTGTTATTTCTAATCACAAAAGCTTTTACTAGCTAAACTTAATCTATGCAGCTACAATTAAATATTTACAATCAAATTGCGTTTTTACACAAAATAATCATAAAATATGTCCTCTTCGAAACGATTCACGACGAACTACTATAATATATATTTGAACATGACATTACGAGAAACAAAAGAATGTTTTAAAATTAAATTGATTTTATACGTATTTGCAATTAAGGATATTTCGCGTATAAGTTGTATATATATAAATGTTAGTACGTTTCCCCTATTAAATATGTGGTAAAATATTGTTGGTGGTATAATAACGATAAATATGCGGTTTCCAAAATAAAATATACTCATAGATCGTTACATGAGTGGTGTTGATGGTGAATGTTTTTGTGATAGCAGAAATTTCGTCACTCTTCAATACCATTTACATAATTGAGAACAACCGGATTCTGTGCTCACCCCTTCGATTTTTAAAAAACCCATAGGAAAAGTGAACTATGTTCAAGAAATTCGAAAAATGACTTTTGTTTTATTTGCGGCGCAGTATTGTTGAACAAGGGCGCCGTTTTTAGGTTTTCTCAAAACCTGTTTTTAAAAAATGGCTAAATCAGTTTTAATAAATGGATTATTCAAAAATTGTGATTTTTCACTACTTTCGACAACTGTTACTCTCTCTCTAGCGTTTACGTCCGCTAAGAAGGGATTTTACTGGCTGTGTAGATTTCATATCTTCAGATGATGATTTATAACGCACCTTGAACACATTTATATGGCAATCCGCTTGATACAAGATATTCGCCTATTTCAGCCACCCTTGACCTGGAGAACACACGCCGTTTTGGTATTGGGTTTAGGGCGCCACTGACTTGCAGTGGTCATGTAAACTGAATTTCCTCTGCTCATCTCTACTATACAGACTGATTTATTTAGAGTTACAGAGCACCAGAAATGATGAGAATTGGCTTTGACTTTCGTGTCGAACGGTGTTGTTTTTTTTTGTATATTTTGAAATATGTAATGTTAAAATTTTTATATTTGTTATTTTACTATGGATATCTCCACATTTATGTTAGGAAGTTTTACTTCCCGGCCCTTTGACGTCTAAGCCAAAATATTGGTAAAGCTTGATTAGCTGGATAAATTATAGTGGGACTACCAGGCCGAAAAATAATATAAAGAAGAAGATGTTCGATAGTTATCACGCCTTGACCACGAGAGGAAGAGACAAAATTATTTGATTTTTCATAGATCGCACGTAGCATTGTGAATGAGCTTTGAAGTTCAAAATGTGTGTAATTTGTAATTAAATTTTATTAATTAAATAAATGAATTAAACCAGAGTTTAAAGAGGAGTCTCCAACTTTCGGCCACAACAATTTCCATTTTGTTTTTATGTATGCTCATTCCTTAAACAAGTATAAACATGACGCTAGTCCTGCAGGATTCTCATTTAACTTTACATGAGGCCATATAGTTGTTGTTAGAATATTCCTTATTGCAGATGTTCTATTGGCTGCAAACGTTTTGAATCGGTTTGGCTCCCCTTTGACCCAACATAGTGTAATGATTGAGTCAGACCAACGTTGTTTGGCATGGTTGCAACGGAATCCAATTTTAATTCATTCTGAATACACTTTGGACCCTTCTACCATAAATTATTGTTACCGAGAGCTAAATGCCATATAGTTGTTGGTAGAATACACCACTGCCGCATATGTTTGATTACAGGCATCACAGGAAACATGTAATTCAGTCTTAGTACCGCTGGTGTAGTTTATCGAACGATTAATTTTAATCCTGTCTAACTGTGGCAGTTCTAATTTATTGTTCAAACTCTTTATCAACTCATAAATAGATAGGACTTCGATTGGGCAAGAAATCCAAACCATATCATAAATATTTAAACAACAAGAAGGAATATCTAGGTAAGGGATCAAGACGTGATCTAGGTCAATCTTCGGAAGAAGCTGACTATTAATGAAAAACGTGCATAAAGGTGAAATATGACATCTTAACGATTTGAGCTTGGATGCCGAGTTGAGTTTATCGGGGATGATGATGCTGTAGTTGTACTTGGCTGTTTTTACGTTTCTTGCGATTTTTTACCCACCGTATGCCAGTAATAAAGGAAACTGGCACACAGTGGGTAAAAAATCGCAAGAAATATAGAAACAGCCAAGCATTGACAAAATAAGACAAAGACAAAACGGATAATTATCTCAGCAAAAGATAATGATTCCACCCTGTCAATAAACGAGATTACCGAGAAAATCAATGAAATCGTACATCCCAGTGAATCGAACATAAAGATAAACTATGTAAAAAACGCTGGCCAAAATGGTGTTGCGGTTACAGTTGACTCTTCCTCGGATTTAAAGGTATTCCCAGAAAACTTGGAGTTGGAAGCCGTGGGCCTCGTAAACACCGAGCCACATTGCCAATAAATAGATTAGCGTGGTGACATGGTCACAAATTTCCTAATTTATCAAAACTGCCTGGATCGGAAAGATTTTAAAGTTCTATATAGAACTGGTGCAAAAAATAAAGAGACCGCCCACTGGGTATAGTAGAAGTTGAACCGGCAACCAAAAACATGTTGCTAAAGGCTGAAAGACAGTAGGTGGACTGGTTACGATTCCATGTGAGAGAGTTTCTGACTCCGACTAGGTCATTTAGGTGTCAGTGACATTGTCATATTCCAAATAATTGCAGGGCGCGCATAGAGACTTGCTCGCACTGTGCACAACATGGTCATGGTTAGAGTTGTTCAAATATTCTCTTAGGCCACATTGATTCAGCTAACATTTTGGAAAACATATCAGTTCATGTACCTTGCAGAAAATTATGGAGAACATAACTCGATTAATAAGTTGTCTAAATCATTCAACATCATTGACGACCTTTATTTTTTATATTTTATATTTTAAAGTTTTCGCTTCAATTTTTATAAATTTTTTTGAATTTTTATATAATTTTTTGAATTTTTATATAATTTTTGTTTTAAATTGAATAATCGGAAATCATACATGTAAGTCACAGAATAGATTTCTTTAAATACACAAATAAAGACAAGTCTACCAGTTGAGCAAGCTACAAGGAAATGCAAAACCACATGGCCACCAAGTAGGTCGCGTTTCCTGTAACGCATACAAAAGTGCTGCGCAACGTCTGAAATGAAACACTAAACACGATGATTAGTCAAAATTTAAAACATTGTCACATGTGTCAGCAACCTACGTATTCTCCACCAGAGAAGAACCACACTCGATCAATGGTCAAATCGGCGGCATGTCTTCTACAGCCTGGGTAGCAACAAGCTGCTCTAAGAATCCCAACACTGCAAGTAGCATTCGTAATGTTGGCATGAACATGGTGAGCTAAGTCACTTTTGAAGTTGGTTCATTCTAAATATTTTGAATATATGCTCAATACAGTGAGAGCATACCGTCTGTGTATATAATTGAAACTAATGTAGCATGACCGTTTAACCGATGAAAACGGAAGAAAAATAGAGGACTTCGTGTCTAAGAGTGACCTTTTCATAATGAACTTGTAGGGAAGCCAAATGACGTTATCGTATAATGGGAACTCCAATATACGTAGCAATTGTCAACAAAGCCTGACTGGGTTCGATACTTGGGTGGTGTGCAAGAGAAAGTTGGACATGTAATGACCATATAGAGTCATCACATTTTAGTTATCAAACTCACCACAGAATAATCCGCTTACAAGTAGCAAAACTCCGAGATTTACCGTTAAGTTAGATGACTGGGTTCTATTTACTAGACACTTGGTTGGCTCTTGGGACGATGTAGAAGCACTTCCAGAAATTAATTCGATCGTTGAAATTGATGATCGTGTGGAGCTGATCTGAACACAGTTAGCGAGTGTCTGCAATAACCCAATTTTTAGCTAGAGTGGAGCTAACTAACAAAATTACTCTAGGAGTTGGCCCGGTAGATATTCTAGCTAAAAAGGAGCACACTTGTACCACCTAAGCACAAGTGCTTCATGCACAAGTGCTTCATGCGAAATAGAGTATACATGTTGGAGATAGTAGGCATAACCGATATGGGAACAAATTTGAAATAGAGGCAATGGCGATCGAACTATGGCAAAGAAGGTGGAGTGACTAAAGCAAGACTGAAATTAAAAACACCACTAACGAGCTCAATGAGTCAAGTATTCTCTTTACATGGTAAGTTTAAAGCCTACATACAGAGCTTCAAAATAACAGATCAATGTCATTGTTTACGTGGACCTGAAGTAGAAGAAGTTAAGCAGGTGATCGTGTCACTAAAACAAAAGTGGCTGGGTAATACGAACACATACACGAATTACCACTGCCATCATTACTAAGCGACGAAATTATTCCAAAGTTCCGACAGTTTTATGCTGAACTGATGTCTCTTACATGCCTGTACTTCCCTTTCATGTATGTTTCAGGTATGTTTACATCGTACTTGTAAATTTTTATTTGGGAACGCATCGGATACACATTTATACTAAAGGGTTTTCCAATAAGAGGTTTCATTTTGATATTAAAAAAAACGAGTATTTTTTAAGAGAAATCAATGAATGTTTATTTTATTGTATAAAAAGAAAGGTATGCCATTAACATTTGAAAACGATATCAACCAAATGGCCGCTATGGCTACGCTTGCAGCACCATATCCTTTTCATGAAATTTTCCATGACCAATTCGCGTTAGCGCAATCCATTCACCGTAACAGTTGTACCAGCCTCATTTTCGAATAAGTATAAGGTCCAATCGCACCACCAGCCCAAAAATTGCACGAAACAGGGACACTTTGAGGATCGAAAGGATTTTCAACAATCATTATTGGATTCTCTGAGCCTCAAATGCGACAATTCTGCTTAATAAGGTAGCATCCGAGGTGAAAATGGGCCTCGTCACTAAAGGTGGTTTTTCGATGAAAATCCGGATCATTTTGTTGCATTTAAACCCAACCAGTGAAGATAAGACGTTTATGGTGATCGACCGGCTTGAGTTCTTGTGTTAACTGAACTTTAAAAGAAAGACCTAAGTCTTTATTCAAAATACGGTGTAATGTCGTTTGTGGAATGTCTAATTCCAAAGATCGGCGAGGAATCGACAAGCCTGGGTTTTCGTCAACACTACGGGCTACATCAGCAATATTATAACAGCTGCCCAAATAGCAGGCTATTCAAAATTGAACCTCTTATTGGAAAACCCGTTAATTATTTTTGAACGCAGCTAATCGTTTTTAAATCTTATAAAACTGTAAATTTGTCCTCGAAAACTAAGTTCAATTCTATGAGTTTCGTTTCACAGTGATTAAATACATAAATATACGAGATTACAAGGAAAAATGGGGCAAATATCAGTTTTACTACTTTTATCAGCAGTATTTTGTTTTTCTATAAATTCATCATAAGCAGTTTCGGGGGAATTCGAATTGAGTCGACCGCGAAAGATGTCGCCATGCTATGATCGACACCTAGTAACTTTTATGTTAAGCCAAAATTAAATAAATAATTTTGAAAGGTTTTTGATTACGACAGGAAGCGGGCACGTTTAAAATTGGCACACAAATTGACATTTCTTAATTCAGTCTGCTCCATGTCTGTTTGGCACAAATTTTACATGCATTTGGATTAAACCCAAAAACGTTATCGATTATTGTCGGTTTATTCCACCACAGTGTATAGACAATAATACGCGGGTAATATAAAATTCATTTATAGACGGCCTAATTAAATATGTCGTCTGACAATTTCCACAGTGCTGCCGCACAAACAATTCATATATAACTAAACCAAATATGACACTAAATATTTATCTCTTATCACGACTCGTATACACATATAGATATTTATTTTCATTTATATTGACATTCATTTTGTTGCTATCAATATACAAAATTCATGCACACATTGCGTTTTATGTTGCCCGTTAAGTTTAGTCACACGTAGCCGCTATCGATTATTCCGCGTATATAAAAATTATCCATTTCAAATTAGACTAATTTGCATCGTTTTGTTGTTGACTAGTACACCGGATGATTGAATTTCGTATCACCGCACACACCAAATTTTTTGATTACACAGTGATAGCGATCGATGGCAACACAAATACCTGTTCTTGGGAATATAACCAATTTTGTAAATTTTGGTGTGGCATTCAATATTTGTGAGGTGAATGCAAATAATTTTTGTCCATATCTATAATGAGAATCGAACTGTGATAAGCGTTCAATGGAAAATAATTCTGTGACGTCTAAAATAGGTGTTGATACTACATGTGCCGACACATTTTCTACGTGCGTCTAATTTATATTAGGTAAGGTACCGATTTAAATTAGAATTGGCAAATTGAAATTCAGCATCAACGTCTATTTTTTTAGGAACATGACTTATATGCAAAATAACAAAATTTTATATTTTAGCTTTAAGATTCATTATACATTTTAAAAGGAACGTGAATGCGTACACAATCAAATTACATAATATGTAAATTATTCTGGTTCAATTTTTAGATAAATAATTTTGTAAATTTCCCCCAATTAGAACTGGTAAATAGAAATTCAGCATCAACGACTTTTACTTTCTTCTATACGTATAGTAAAACAAAGTATAATGATCATAAAAACTTTCGACTTCGAAATTTTTGCAAATCAGTCGACCGGAAGTAACAGCTTGCATCGGAGCTTAGTAAAATATTATACGGATAGACATGTAGCATTCCTTGAATCCTTTGGTGCGAGGTTCGGGAAATCTTTAACTGCTGGGACCGCCATCTAGTTGACATTGAAGGCTCTTCTTAAATGCGCTTCATGCTGAATGTTGTCTTGTGACCTCCCAGCACGTGGTAAATCACTCGCAGACCCCTAAATTTGAACCACCGGAATAAACAAAGTATAGTTTGTTTATATGGTGGTTGTTTGACCTCAACATTTCGAAATTTTATTTCCTATACGGAATTCAATTATTTAGCACGTTGCTCAGTCGTGAATTTCTTCATAATTAATTTCCAAGGATGATGCTTTAATAATCTGAAATTAAATAGAAAAAAATAATTAGTTGTAACATAGAAGGGTATTTGAATAAATAGTGTTGTGACTTTTGGACCATCCTGTATATTGGATATATTATCGAAGTCAAAATAATTATTTTTAAAAAATATCTGTTTACGTTTGTAGACATGCTGACCAAATGTCTGTCACTACAGACGGTTTGTCTGATTTGAATGAAATTTCATACTTAAGCTTTTTTATTAAATCGGACATCACAGTGATTTCGGTTCACCGGAAGTGGCAGCTTCCGTAGCAGATTTTTCGTTTTCTGCGAATATTTTGAAAAGTATAGCATTTTCCAGAAAAACGACTACGATCTAAAAAATTTTAAATACAATTTGCAACAATATCATCGATTCACAACATTTATTCCACAGCAATTTTTAGCGGAAATGATGATTTTTGTCAGATGGACTGATTGATTGAGATGAAACTTCATACATAAGCTTTTTCAACAAATTAAGAGATCCCAGCGAATTTTGTCCGAAATCGGTTTTCCGGAAGTAGTGCGGCTTCAATAGAAGCTTGTTCGGGTTTCCACCGGAAGTGGTAGCTTTCTTTAAGAAAGCTGAAACGTAAGTTTTTACGTTTTCTGTAAATATTTTGAATTAATTGATTGATTTGAATTAAATTTGCAATAATATCGACCCAGATCAATTTTATAAAATTTGACCGGAAATGACTAGTTTTGAGAAAAAAACTGTTTCTCAACAAAAATTCGGCCTTGTACAGCCCAAATAGATTGATTGATCGGAATGAGCCTTCATACTTAAGCTTTTTCAATAAATTTGGAAATCCTAATGATGTTTGACTAAAATTGGTTCACCGGAAGTGACACCTTTCATCGAACCTTTTTCGTTTTTTGTAAATATTTTAAAACGTGTATCAATTATGAGAAAATCCACTATGAACTAGAAGATTCTAAATTAAATCCACAAGTTTTTCCAAAATTTAAGCGGAAATTACGATTTTTGACTATGTTTCAACAAGAATTCGGCTCCTTTCAGCCCAGATGGACCATGATTGATCGGGATGGAACTTCATGCATAAGATTTTCAATAAATTGGGAGATCCCAGTGAATTTTGGCCGAAATCGGTCCACCAGAAGTGGCAGTTCCTGTAGGAGCTTTTTGGTTTTGCCGCCGGAAGTGGCAGCTTCCATATAAGATTTTTCGTTTTTCGACAAAAAACTGGGTTTTAACACAAATTTGGCCCTGTACCAGCACAGACTGTTCGGCCAGATGGATTGACTGATCGGAATGAACCTTCATACTTAAGCGCTTTCTATAAATTTGGAGATCCCAGTGATATTTGGAAGATTCTAAATTAAATTTGCAACAATATCGGTTCAGATGTATTTTTCAAAATTTACGCGGTGTGGTCGGTTTATGACAAAATACTGTTTTTTTTTGTATAGTAATCATGAACATTTTTGAGCTTGACTTTTTAACTAAATGTTTGTGTCCTCTCTATACAGCCCAGAAAGACTGACTGTTCGGAATCAAAGTTCATATTTAAGCTTTTACCGGCAGTTGGGAGATCCTTGCGAGTTTTGGTAGAAATCTGTGTACTCAAACTGGCAGGTTCCATGGGAGCTTTTCCAATTTTTGCAATGATTTTGAAAAGTTTAGCATTTACAAACAACGGCAAAGAATTAAAAGGTTGTTATACATTTTAAGATTACGTTATCAACATAGGCTGGTTTTCTGAAAGCACGAATATCGATTTTTGATTGTATTTGCAAAACAATTTTACGAAAATTCCGGTAAATTTAATTTTTTACCTTTGAAATCATAAGTGGTGTATTCGAGATCTATGTACATTCGTGCAGGTAAAATAAATTTGGATTTTGGCCACAACATATTCACCCTACCTTCCTTTTTACTAATATTATGTTAGTTGATTATTTTCCTGGGTGAATTCTTAATCTCAATCTGCCCAGTTTTGCACTTTTACTAGGTTGGAAAAATACATTAGTGAACAAAAATGCCACCGAAATTTGTATCGAGCGCAACTCGTGGATCACCAATTCCTCATTCATCGAATTATCGACGACGATGACCGGTTCGGTACAATTTATAACGGAAAAACCTGCAGCTTAAAATCTGCGTACATGAATCGCTATACTATAGCGAGGAGCAACGTTTCGCCGAGTTGGTCACTGGTTTCCAACAAATGGGATACCTTTGAACGTCCCACTTTTATCGCTTGCTTGAATAAAAAGCATTTGATTCTAAATTGGTAAAGGAAAATTTACTTTAAAATCTCTGGTTAAAGCGTTTGCAGCTGTCCGCTGGCAAGGCAACTGATGATGGTGAATCAGTACTTGCTTCAATGCAACAACAATTCCGCCAAATACAACATAAATTAGTCTCACGTGGGTTCACGTGGAAGATCGCCAAACTATAGATCGAACTTCAATTACGAATGCAGATAAAGGTCGACATCGTAATCCCGACCCGGACTCTGCTACTATCACCATCGTGTTTCGATCGATAGCTTATAGAGAAGCTACTTCTAAAAATTTCAAATTTTCGGAAAACCACTAAATCCTGCTGTCCCTACGGCAAACAGGGCGATCGGTTTGTTTCGCCGTCTTTTTATTCTCATGATCATGAAAATCACTTACAATTTCCAATCGATTAGGAGGCTGAGGTATCTGTGATACCCGTCTTTCTCCGAATTTTGAAGATTAGTCTCGGTCTTAGGCGCACGTTGACACAGCCCTTCATCAATGTGGCAATAGACAGGCCTATTATAGGTGCTGAATTTATGTCAAAATACGGTCTTGTGATCGATTTGAAGAACAGAAGATTTTCTGATTCATTTACTACCCTCGCTGTCAACAACGAATACGCCACTCTTTTGAAAAAATATTCCACGCTCACGGATGATCCGAATTAGTTACCTAGTGCTAAACCGCACAACTTGACGGAATGAATCTGAAAGTTGCAAAAACTGAATTCCACTTTATGCCAGATATCGAAATGTCCCGCCCCTCATCATCACCAGTCTCCTCACCATTACATACGGTGCAAAAGAATGATAAGGACCGGTGCCTTTGTAGAGATTGAATCTCACCGGCGCCACTATTTTATCGAAAATAAATTTGGTTCGGGTATATCATCATATTCGCATGGCTCTCGAGGATATATCATAAAACTGCGATAACCACTATCTTTTTGAGGTTTTTCCGTTCACCAGAATGCCACATGATCTTCACAACTCAGCCGAGGCATTCCTTAATGAAGTGTTAAAAGGGATTGGTTAACAAGAAATTTCTGTCTTTCATACAAGAAGTCAGAACAAAATGAGGCGCAGGCGTGCACGACCATTACCAACATAGTCATTTTAATATTCAAGGTCAAACCAGCAGTGCTGAAACGCACAAACATTTATCGGAGGAAATTCAACATTGAGATATTGAAAAGCACTGACATAAGAACACTTCCAATGAAATGCTCCAACCCAATCTGAGAAGCGATGAACCTAGTGAAATTGGAGCAAATAGAAGAAGTATAATGTCATTGGTCCCATACGTTTTAGTGAAACCAAGCCCCATCTTTCTTTAGCTAAACTTTTATTTACATAAAGAGTATACGTTTTACTACTCTCTGCAACTCTTTCGATGTGCGACGTTACTCAGATCCTTTCATCAAACTCAACTCGTAATCACTTTACCAAGGTCGCCATCAGTTTTCTCCTTCTACTAGTAGCCACAAAAGGTGGTCTCCTATAATGTCAAGGGAACCTTTAAGTTGGATCACGACGCTTGTTGAGGAGGATAGCTTCATTTCTTACTATTGCACTAATTAAACATCCTGACTACCACGCTCTGCTGTTTCTTTTGAATGCTCAGTCTTGAATTGCTGGAAAAGAGCATGACCTTCTCCGCGAATGTACGTTTTGGACATCAACCTGTATACGACTGTTGAATAAGACATACTGGCACACAGGGGGTATGTTTCGATCGATTTCTACTTTATTCTATTATATTCCAGGCGGTCATCCAAATTTGTACTAGACCAACCATTTTTTGACGTTGGTCATAGAGATGGTATGTATAGATGTATTATCTCTTTCTAACATACGTTTTAATCGTGACTTTTACAATATGAAACCGTGAAAAGCTATTTTAGGCCATGAATTACCAAATTACGTTTATACCCATGTTCAGTTACCAACTATTCTACATTCGTTAAAATCTCCGCAACATTAATATTTGAATAACTAAGCGCGGGAAATTGTGCAATCCGTATGCATTCATTTGTGGTCATCAAAATCGATAAAAACTCGTTCCATGTGTCTATAAATCAATAAACTACTACTTAGTGTTAATATTATGAATCTAGAAAAAAAATTAACGTCACATCTAAATACATGTCGGTATGCTAATTTTGAAATTAAATAGACACGATGCCAACAGGCGATTAGAATGCAAGTAAAATCCGTAATTAGATAATTAACTCTAATTATTTCGATTCAGATCGAAAATAGAACTTGCTAATAGATCAAGATGCAAACATGTTGTGCATGTATAGTGCGCGAAAATCGAATGGAGATTCAATTTGCGGAATGCACATCTTGAATAACTCGATCGTTTAATTAATTTGACACATTTTTGTGTTTTGCTCAAATACATAATTTATCTACAATTTTAATTAAGCTTATTTATGATTTGAGTTTGCCCCCCGAACTACTAAAATATTTTTTATATAAATTTTAATTACAGCTTGGCTAGTTCGTGTCTACACAGATATGATTTTAGGAAAAGTTGATGATGGCATTTCGTAAAAATCGGGCAAAATTACGTAATGGGATGACAAATTTGATAAAAATTTAAATGGTTTTGTTAGACTGCGTATATACGAGATAAGAAATCGAGATAACAGTGTGGAGCGCAATAAAACATTTATATAGTGTTGTAAATTTTAAAATTTATAGTGCTCATCCGGTGTATCATTTTGGGTGAATTTAGTTAATATTTAGATTTGCTGAATTCAGCGTAATTCAAAATATTTTGTTTAGAAGGCCTCACCACATTCTGTTTATTACAGTTAGTTTCGAAAATTGCGGTCAGTATTGTCACAACCCTGTAGGCGTTATTATATGTCTACACTTACAAAACTAAATTCTTGGGATTTTGGAAACCAATTATAGCAAAACTTGGTTTGTTGTATGACGTGTTTCTAAAATAATTTTAGGATGGGTTAGGGTGGTTGCCCTAAAGGACTAGCATAGCCTCCATCTCTCACGTCCATTTTACTGATGTCCGTCAAGTCATTTAGGAGGAGATGGGTTCAGCTGCAAAGCAGATGGAGAACAATTTCTTCCTAACTCTTGTTTATTACGCATGAGGCTTCCTCTTAAATCAGTAACTTACACGTAGCGAGCTATTGAAATATTGAAATGCCCTGGCACGTAAATCAAGTGGATGTTGAACTGATTTGCCATCTAAGCCTTTGTGTTTCATCAGGGGGGTTTCGAACCGATACCGGTAGTGAATTACTTAGAATAGTTCTAAAAAATATCTTAATCGGATTTCTTCCGGTTTCTATGGCTAGGTTTTTTAATGAGTTTTTTCTCCAATTCAAATTGGAGATAATAACGAATAGAAAAGGAATGATCATCCGATACCTTCCAATTCACTAAACTATCCATAATGGTATCTTAAACAAGTGTAATGTCTAGTATTTCCACAAATTGTGTGAAGTGAAGTTGCATCATTTCGCTGGATGACTCCAATTTTTTATTTCTGAGCCTCCTTCAATCAGCTTTCTAAAATGACGAGCGGGACATCTTCCCCATTATGTAGAAGGTAGGCTGATATTAGCCAAAGATTTTGACCATCCACCTCAATGTTTTTGTTATAACCACATCTGAGTTACTGTAATTCGATAACAAATAGATATTCGGATTTTTTTTAGCAAGAATACCCGGTCACCATTGACCCAAGGTTATTTGACTATGACAATGTCTATCTCCACTGCACTGTTGTTTTATTAACTAAACAATTAATTGGAAATTATTGAGAATTACCCAAAGCATTATTGGGTGACAAGGCAAATGCCTAAACGTTAACCACAAACGAACTTACATGCAATTTTTCTAAAAACTTTTAACCAAGTTCCACAACAAACGTGGCTCCTTTAAATCTACTCAAATGCATTTATGTAACGAGGTTACTCTCCTTAGAGATATTTCTTCACATAGTAAAGGAAGTAGATTCAAACATCAGAAAACTAAAGTAAGGCAAGACACTTGCTCTCGCATACATGCTTGTAGAATTAAAAAAAAGTGGACTGCATACCTCCAAGCGTGTTTCTCGTTTAGGGTCGATTATTACTACAACCGAAATTCAGCCATACTTTAAGTTACGTATTGCAACCCGTCTAGAAGCGACAATTGGACTTTAGCTACCTCTGACTTTATAATGTTATCTTCATGGGAGAAGAAGGTCTTATAATAGAAGATGTTTGAAATAGGGGTAGCCTGCGATAGGAGAGAGATAGAGAGATGCTTTTGAAACTCAACCATTTTTCAACCAAATTTGATCTAATCTGGTTTTATTATGGAACATTCCAACATTTATGGAATGTGACTAAAAAGAAACCAACCAATTGTGACTATGAATATTTAATACTGTTAAAGTTAGTCGTCTCGCTCCAGCCGAAAAATGTCGATAATGCAGATTCTACTGCAACGATTAAAATATATCAGCTGAAATGTCGATAATGTAGTTTCGGTTGTAACGGTCAAAGTAGATCAACCAAAAATACCGATAATGCAGATTCGGCCGTATCGATTAAATCACATAAACCGAAAAATGCCGATAATGTTCAGTTGTGACGGCAAAATATCAGCCGGAAATGTCGATCATGCAGATACAAAGCAACTTGCCTGCCACAGTCGGTAATGATGGTATGTAATTCATATACATAGTAAGCCGAAAATGTCGGTATGTAATTCATATACATAGTAAGCCGAAAAATGTTGATAAAGCAATACTGTCAAAGTTAGCCGAAAGTTTCCAACCAAAAGATAATGCAGATACAGTCTCTGCTATCCCAGCCGAAACACTAACTAGACAAATGCAATAATTGTAGGGGCTGATGGCTTCGACAACTCTCACGGGCACGCGGGGGGTGAATGTGTAGTGCATTACTGTAAAGTCGATAAAACAACCCCTGAGGGTTGCGTTAACATTATTATATGTAGTGATCGCCATATTAATGCGACTCTCAAAGCAACTGATGAAGTGCGAATTTTTGTGCTAATATTTAGAAGCATACTTTTCCACTAATCAAATTACGCCCATATATGATAAAATATTTTTAACTTTAAGCAAAATATTCGCAGACGACCAACCTAATCATAAAAAACATTGTGCCCAATAAATCGGTGGAAAAGTGTAATTCCAAATATCCGCCCAAAAATTCGCACTCAAACAGTCACTTTGAGAGTCGCATTAATATGACTATCATCACATATAATAATGTTAACGCAACCCTCAGGGGTTGTTTTATCGACTTTAAAGTATGTATTGCACTACACAAATACTCGTCATTTAAATGATTAGCCATGACACTTTAAACGGTTAATTTTTAGAAATTTTCAAATTTTGTGTGTGCGATATATTCAACCGAGTTTTCCCGAACTTCCAACATAGAAATCGACCTGAAATTTTTTCCAGGTATGATCATCAATAAGGCCTTTCTTTTAAATCTACTTCCAGCCATCACACTTTAAACGGCCAATTTTAAGAAATTTTCAAATTTTGTGTGTGCGATATATTCAATTGAGTTATCCCGGACTCTTCACATGGAAATCGACCTGAAATTTTTGAAGTTAGTTTTGCTTAATATGTGCCATCTAGTTTTGTCAGTAACAAAATAGTTTTTCATTATAGTTTTAATGCATTTAATAAAAAAAAATTAATTTTGAGTAATATACGTTAATAAATCGAAATAAATATTTTTGACTTTAAATGAAATTACTGTATAACACCCAAATTATTTATCTGCTTTATCGACATTTTTCGGTGGACTATCGGCGTATTTTGTTGCGCAACCACACCACCATGGCTAAAGCAAAAACTTAAGCATTTTAGAATTTTACTTTGGCTGAATGATAATGCAGATTTGCATTAGTTGAAATAGCTGAATAGCGCTGATTCAGCTAAAGCAAAAAAGTTTTATTTCTCAACAAAATACAGCTTATGTACATATATGAATCTGCCTTACCGAGTTTGACAGACAAGTTGTTTTGCATCTACAGTATCGACATTTGCGGCTGATACAACTGTGTTATTATAGCTAAATCTACATTATCGGCATTTTCGGTTGGTGTTTTAATCATCACAACCGAATCTGCATTATCGACATTCTTCGGCTGCTATGTTTTAATCGTTACAGCCGAATCTGCATTATCGACATTATTCGGCTGGAGCGAGTCGGCTAACTTTAACAGTATCTCCAAACCTGTAACTATAGAGGTATTTTACGCCTCCCCAAACATCTAATACGGCACTTAGAGAAATTTGGTTTGGTATATTAGTTTTAATTATTTCGACTGAAAATTTCTTATTTTAAATTTTTTAGTAGTTTTTTTTTGAATAACAGAATAAAAATTTCTAATATAAATTATTACATTCCGGCTTAAAAGTCGTATCTGCATTATCGACATTTTACGGCTGGGATTTTACCGACAAAAATCGGCTGTCATTTTCGTTTGATTAGTTTGAATCTACATTAGCGACATTTTTCGGCTTTAATAGGGTGAACATTTAATGTTCTCGAGAAACCGTGACGTTTTAAGTAAAGGCATGAAGGTTAATTTTTGCTGATTAGTATAGATTATGATTAATGTTTGAAGATTGGTCCTTAATTAGAATATTCCACGCACGATTTTTAGCGATTTTATTTTTTCACTGACTGGTTTATTTCGCAGTTTTTCAAGATTATTCTATTTTCAATTTCCATAATTACGTTAAATACTTCGGCACTGCATTTATGTAAGTTTTATAACTGTTTATTGAAAGTGTTAACTTACGGGCACATTTATGATTGGAACAGTTCAATATTTGCTCGTTATTTACAAATTATCGTGTTTGTTGCGATTGCACATTGTTAATAAAAAATTTCAATGTATTTAAATTGACTGTGTCATTCGCAATCAAACCCCGGAGTCATTCTCCGGGAGAAAGAAAAGAGACAACAAATCGTTCCTTGTCCGTTTTGGCATCAATTACATACTCAACCAATTTTACCGCACAAATTCGAATTTTAAATTATTTTTTTATACAGGCAGCCCTTTCACACCACATGCGATTCCGAACGTTCAATTAGTGATCGAAATTTAGATGAGATCAAATTTCAGTTCATTTTAAGTCCAGGCTTGAGCTTTAGAACAGGTTTCCGAGCCATCCATATCTGTAGCGACAAATCAGTCGCACAGGTGTGAAGTTAAATAATAATTTGATCAGAAGCTTATGCGAGTGCCCAAAACAAATTTTTTAGATAAAATATAGATTCTAGACAGATATTTGCTCTGGTGTACATTTCTTAAAAGTGCAAATCTAAAAATAAATTTTGTTTATAAAAAGATCAAATTTCTGTGTTTCACAGTCTTTTTTTAGAAAAAATTTAATCTTCTTAAGTTAACATTAAATTTTTACAGAACTCTCCCCCAAGTTTTGTAAAAATTTAATGTTAACTTTCAAAATTTTTGGACGTTCAAAAATTTATACGTGTAAAATATTTCAAGGCTTTTCAAATACATACATTTTGGTAATTCAATTTGAAAAGCCTGAATATCAAAATCCCACCTTTCATAATGCAGCTTTTAAAAATCTCGATTTTAATAAAGGAAAGCATGACTTTGGTAGTTTGTGTTTGAAGACAGTGCAATGTAAAAAATTGGTAAAATGGATCTGAATCAAGGTGAATTGGAATTCTAACATGAACGCTTGAAGAAATTTTGGATTTTGGTCGAAACAAACGGAACTTGGCAATTTCTTAACGAATTAAAGACAAAATTGTTTATAAAGCACTCAGCTATAGGGATTGAAACTTAGCCATTTCCCAACCGATAATTTTCAAATTTGAAAGAGTTTGTAGGAGTGAAATTTCAAAAAATAAATTTCAGGTCAAAATTTTAGGGGCTATTTTTTTAATGAAATGTAAAATTTGATGGTTACATCATTAATTAGTTTCAACATGGCCGAAATTCAGAATTTATTTTAATAGAATTCAAATTTGACTATAATTAGTTTAGAAATCTAGTAACCTAGTTCTATTCAGCATTGCTAAATGAGAACTTCAAATTCGCTTTTGGATACCAAATTTGAAAATAATTGGTTGGTAAAATTTCGTACAGAATGGTCGAATTCCAGAACTTCACTCAAAATTCACTTTGTTAAGAAATGGCCAAGTTAAATACAGTATGGCGGAATTCCAGAACGGTTCGGGTATACCCGGAGGGTATACGATTTGCCAAATCCAGAATTCTAAAATCGAAATTCTAAAAAACAAAATTCCAGAAACAAAAACTCCGATAAAAATAATTAAAAAAAATCAAAACAACAAAATTTCTATCAAAAATACCAAATTTCAAAATTTGCATTATACAAGAATCCAAAATAAATTCCATTTTATATCCATGGAAATAAGAAAGGCTTGAAAATGGAATTTGTTTTGAATTTTATTATATTTATAATTATGAAATCTATTTATGATTGTACGTTTGTAGAGCAACGGTTTGGAATCCAAAAAAAAACCTAATACTGTTTATAGAATCACGATAAACAGTATTCATTTTGTTAAAATCTGGACTCAGATTTGTGTAGTAATTTGATAAATCAATTAAATTAATTTTAAATAATTAAATAATAATGATAAAAATAATTGATTTAAATAAAAAAAAATTGATGCGAATTGTTACAATCAATATTAAAGTGATCAAATAATGAAATTTTTAAATTGGTATTTCTTCCAAAATAAATAAAATTTTGAAATTTGCACAATTGATTTTTTGATTTTGATTTTTGTGTTATGCTAATTTGTAAAATGGAATTTAAATTTTTTTCTAAAGTGTGGTTCTGGAATTTAGATCAGTTCTATTGTTTATTTGGAAAAACGAACCGTTCCCTTCCAAAAATTCATTTAAAGGTTAAACATCCGTTCCCAATCCAATTCTGAACACGAATTTTGGCAATTATTTGTCGAGTAATAGCTTAGTTTGTTTGAGCATGGCCTAATTCATAAAATCCACGTTAAAATGCAAATCACATACCGTAATTGAAATTTAATAATAATAATCAGTCAAGAAATGGCCGAGTTCTTAATAAAAAAAGCAAATAAAGAAAAAATCGCGCTTTTTGGTTTTTCGAGATGCGAGATTTTGAAAAGCGGGATATTAAAAATGCGAATTTAGAAATAGGACGTGATTTTTATAATTCCGGATTTTAAAATTCGAGTTTTCGTATCGATCTCATAAGTATTTTTTCCCGTCTATATAGGACCAATAGACTTGTATTAAGTCCAGGGGCAGTTGTATATAAACTAAAATATTTTTCAATTAAAGTCCTCCGGCTATTTGGATAACCGATTTGGTTACAACTATAAGTGGTAATATAACCATTCGCACAATTAAATTTTCTTGTTTTCAAATCCATAATCATTAACATAAACCCAGTTTCAATAGTACTGCTACGGCAATAATTGGGCTAACAATAAGCTATCGCGTATACTCGGTAGAGTTAGTTCAAAATTTATTTCTCGCGTATTTATCGGTAAATTAGCCCACATCGGATCTTTGACCATAGAGGGTGTAATATAATCTAGTAACATTGCTTGACACGTTATTTGCATCGATACTTAAGAGACATCGGTGTAATTTATTTCCTTCATCCTTCATCAACGAATTTGTAAAATAGAAGCATAGAGCTACAACCGCTTAAGAGCAGGGTGAGCCTTGAGTCCCAAAACATATCGCATAGTTAAGAATAAAATAAAAAATAAATATTCCTAATGATTAAAATTACTAAATAAACACATTTCGCTTTACACTTGTTTTTCTATTTCGCAAAAAATTATTTTTAAAGAATTTGTTAAAAATATTTAAAAAATCACTCGAAAGATTTCGACGTGTTCGTTCATCATCAGGAGTATCTTTTGATTTGTAAAAGTAAAAATTTATGTTATATATAGTAGAAAAAAGCAAAAAATAAATAAACGAAGGAGGGACAAAAAATAGGCAATAAAAAATTAATCTATTGATCGTCCCAGCCAACTGTTGTTCATCCGAAAAAATTAATAATAAAAAAGGGGAGGAGGATAACAGGTAAGCGACTGGTTCAAGGTATATTAAAGCACATTTAATTACCCGACGTATTAGTCAAATTATTACTAACGTGAGAATAGAAAAAGGGCAGGCTCCGTAATTGGTGAGAAACGGATTTATCTCTGTTCGTTACGGATATTTCGGCTCTCTAAAGCTCTAGTGCTTTGCTTTCTGCAACAAAATCACAAATTTTATTACACTAATCAACTTTTGTGAGCACGGTAATTGTATTGCCTTTATCCGCTTTACACGCTATTAGGACATGGTCACGTAGCTTTTTCTTTATCGCACCAATCAATTTCAGGTTAGTATTGGCGGCAGCAGAAGAAGAACCAAGTTGGCTGGTCAAATAAGACAGTTTCAGCATTTACTGTAGCTGTAGATGCTGAAACTGTCTTATTTGACCAGCCAACCCGCATAAAGAAAGGTATTGCTAACTCTTCTTCTCCGTCAAACTCTTCTTCTGCTGCTTCTAATACTAACCCCAACGTTTAGATACCTTAGAATCTTACGAAATTCGAAAATCCATATTCCTTAACCAAAATATCATTTACGAACAGAGAGAAATCCGTTTCTCACCAATTACATATCCCGCCCTATTCTGATCTCACTTTTGTAATAATTTGACTAATACGTCGGGTAATTAAATGTACTTCAATATACTTTGAACTAGTCGCTTACCTGCTATTCTCCTTCCCTCATTTACTGATATTTTTTTCGGATGAACAACAGTTGGTTGGGACGATCTAAGATTTATTTTTATTGCCTATTTTTTGTGCCTCCTTCTTTTATTTATTTTTTGCTTTTTTCTACTATATATAAAATAAATTTTTACTTTTACAAATCAGTAGATACTCCTGGTGATAATCTAATTGATGACGTAATTTTTTAAACATTTTGAGCAAATTTTTTAACTAAAATATTCAAAAATAATTTTTTGCGAAATAGAAAAACAAGTCTAAAGTGAAATGTGTTTATTAAGTGTTGGTGTATTTCGCCAAGTGCCTACAACAAATAGTGTTAAATGATTAAAATTATATCTGAAAAGAGGAATGTGAAATACAAAAAGTTGCCCTTTTTTACAATCAACATTTATTTTTATAATTACACTAATTACTTATTTACTTATCTGTCTTATAAATTTATATTTTGTCTAACAAAATACTTTTGGACACTCGCATAAATTTTGGTCCAAATTATAAAAGTGTCTAATAATTTAAAAGTGTCCAGAAACTTCACGAGCGTATTATTGAAATAAACAAGCTCCCCATGAGTTGAGGTAGCCATAATATATGACTAGGAATCAGACCATTTTATTAGTCTTGCTTTCACACGGAAGTGGCCTATATCTGATAAGATTTTAATAGGCTTCAACTAATTACCAGTCATCATAATTTTGAAATTAACGCACGGACCATAAAGGTATGGGTATACCAAACAATTCGACGGGTCTGGAATATTTTGGTTTTTTCAGTTATTCCAAAGTAATGGACACTTAGATATAAGAACCTTGTTGTTTCAAATAGATCAGTTACGCATTAATTACTTTGGGATATGGTGCAAGTTTTAAAAGCCGCCAGTCTCATCGAATTTGTAGATTTCGGTCCTGGATATTTCAATATTATGTCGTGTTCAATTAAGCTGCTTAGCTCCAATGAAATTTGTTTTGCCTTTCGAATGTTATACGAGTGTTATCGTGTATTATTATTTAACCGCAGTCACTTATTTACGATAATGACGCTAAATAAATAGTTTTTATCTAAATTCCGAATTAGGCGCCAATATTCATAAAATAGAACTATAAAGTGCTATATTTAATCAGAAACTTAATCGGTATACAAACTAAAATACATTTAATTCGATTACAAAAAAAAGAGTACAAAAATGATTTCATTCTATAAAAACCGATTATCTATAATTCGTATGTCGAGTCGACGTTTATAACACCGTTGTCAGCGAACGCGATTTTATTGCATTGAACCGTCCATAAATAAAATCGCGATACCGATTTTGATTAAATATATAGTGACTCGAGGAAAAATGTTTAGAGGCCAGCTAGATATAGAATAAATCCAATGTAGCGCTACCTTCCCCACTTGTCCCTGCAGCAATCTAAAAATGTATAATATTTTGATTTTTAGAGTATATACATCTTACATAATTTAGAATAAAAAATAAAATTTGGTCATGCGTTCAGTCCCAATTCAAATTATGTACTTGATGTAATCGAAAAAATAATCAATTCTTCGGCAATAATTCTACCGAATCTATATATTCGATAAAACATAGACGGGTAAACAGACAAATTACATCACAACGAAACAACAATAAAGCGCGCAGCATCCCAACTCAATAAAAATAGTCTTTAAGTTGTTGTTTTATATTTTTTAATTAAAAGATTTAATTCAATTAAATTTTCTTTTATTATTTTTAGAGATGTAGCTTATGACAGCCTATGTCAACTGGTGTGTGTTGTTTGTGTATCAATTTGATTATATATAGAGTCGTCTGATATAATTAAATTGAATTAGAATGTTTGCAAAACGAATCAATATTTTATCATGAAAGATTAAATGAGATGGGTGGTGGTATCAAGGGTTTACATTATTGGCAAACTCCACGCCGAGTGCGGATGTGATGCCTTCACTTCCCCCTCCCAGTGAAGCGAAGTGCCCTGTTTTTGTGGTATAGAAAGATATTTACCAGACTGTGTGGTTCTCTTCTATCTCGAAACAAAAAGGACCCACGACCACATGTAGAAATTGATGTAAAATGTTTCCTGTTAAAGGAGTAAATCCAACAATTAAAATTACCGACGATACTCTGTATTCCATAATCGGTTATATATTTATTCCTACCAAGGACTTTTGGTCGCTTTTTAACCTAGCAAGCCAGATTGTAAATAAATGATTTCCTTCAAATCCGGGAAAAACCAAAACATGCTCTAGACTTCGGGCAACGGGATTTGAAAAGAGTATAAAAACATTATTTCCCTCGTTTGAGAAAAATAGTTTAGGAGGGATTAGTGTTCTTAAACATCCGACTTTGATATAGGTGTCAAAAGTCAAGCGTAAGTTAAAAACATTGACAATCTCTATTTAACAACTGAGATTTTTTAAATAGTTGACTTACTATCTCATATAAAAATTATCAACGTTTGTATTAAACACACGAAGTATAAATGTAATTGGTTCGAACTCGAATCTGCCATAATCTATACACTGAAACCCAATATCAAATAGGCAGTATAGCAAATTTACACGAAACTCAATATTGGAGCGATAATATATCCAAAGAGAATCTGATGGATTAGAACGATGTCAACAATTGTTCGACGTTTATTGAGTGGCAGCACCTGTGGAAACTTATGTCGTGTCTCGTAACTAGGAACTCTGAGCGGGCCAAACCAAATCATATGACCTGATCCAAAACGCACAAAACGTTTTTGAGCCGATTGAACTCTGTTTTTATATGTACAGCATGAACAGTGAGAACCCCTCAGAATAAACAAATTTTGAATTAAGTTCACGCCACCGTACCAACTTAATTGACGAATCACTGTTACACTACCACAGTTTCGATAATTAATTTTAAATGCAATTGAATTTAGTTCGAACTGAATTTGAATTTAAACAAGAACCAAGCATTATCCTGATTTTAAAATATCCTGAATCTACAAGAAATTTGCACTATTTTGTTGTAATGGGTATTGATAAATCATACGACTTCACTTACGCGTCTATTTTTTGGAACCGCCATTTTCGGTAAAAGTTACAGTTGGAAAGCTTAATAACCTGTAAAATTACCACATGCAGAGCTACTACTGGCGCTTCGTTTTAAACCCCATTTATTGCTTAAGAGTCCATTCTCTTCCTTCCTCAGCTGAAATAATTTTTTTAAATTTTTGTTTTGTTCGGCGTGTTCTGCTGCTTACAGGGTGGAATCTACTATGGATCCCTAGAGAATTTTCCTGAAAGAAAGGTGGCTAAGTGATGCCGATAGACGAAATGGTAAGGATTATGTTGTTGTAATGATTGTTGGCGTATTTCTTGATATTTTCAGTAACAAATAGCGTCTAAACGTAACCGAAATACATTCCGCGCCACTTGAATAGGGCCAACATAATTTTTTTCATTTTTCCAAATTATTCTTTATTTTTCTCTTCAATTATTCTCTTTTATGCGTTGTTGGGAAGAGAAATCAATAACAAAAACAATTAATGTTTTTGAAGAATTTGACCTTGCAGTCGATGTCGATGGTTGTCCTGGATCAACCCAAGACATTTTGCGGTTAGGATTCTCAAAATAGATTCATTTTTCATCGCCAGTCACAATTCGATGGAGAAATGAATTTCCTTTGTATCTGACAAGCAACACTTCGCAAGTGGTTTTTCTATTTTCCTGTTGCCTTTCAATCAGTTTATGCGGAACCCATTTTCCCAGCTTTTTTAAACATAGGAGACGGCTTCTCGTGACACATTTAATTGCTCCGTGAGTTGCTTTTGCGTTTGAGCGTCATCCTCATCCAACAATGCTTGCAATTCACTGTCTTCAAACTTTTTTGGTGGTCTTCCACGTTCTTCGTTTCTCACGTCAATATCACCACTTTTGAATGTATTAAACCACTCATACCATTGTGATTTACCAAGAGCATGCTCACTGTACGCTTTGACAAGTATTCGTGTGATTCTGCAGCAGTTTTCTTCAATGATGTCCGCAACTCGTAATATTATGTAGGCACATAATTCGATATTTTTAACACATAAAAACATGCGGTATTGTATGAAGCTTGTATGGTTATCAATTGGATGTTGTAGACTGTTTTCAAAAGAAAACAATGGCGCCAATGACGTGGTTTGTCGAAATGTACATTGACAGGTGGCGTATTTATTGATAAATTCCGGTTTTATATTTACACACTTGGTAAAATCGGCAGAACCAAAGACAAACGTGCAGTCGTTCGGGAAGCCTCGAATTCCGCATATTGTGTGGCAAAAATCAAAATAAGAACCGGTATATCGCCAAGTGTAAGTACTGATCGACGTATTATTAAGTGTGCTAAAAACTGCTGCTTAATATTTTGTGGAAAGAAAATCGCTTTGAATTTTGTATATTTTGCGCAAATGACGTGAAATAATGGATGGCATAAAGCGGTGTTCAACGATGGAAAAAATTTAATTGTAGAAGGGCCAGATGGCTACAATAATTATTTTCACGAAAGGATAAAATATTTTTTGAATCAGCATCACACCAGAGAAGGCGGTATTAAGGTCTGGGCGCTATTTCGTGGTATGGGACGATTGATTTAGTTTTCTCAGCATGCATGATGACTAGAATATCCTACAAAGCAATTCTTAAAAATAATTTTCCAAGATTTTTTGACATTTTTGGACTACTACAATAAATTTTTACAAAAAACTGGATTGAGAACCAAAATATCACATTTTTACCTTGGCCCCATATTCACCAGATTTGATCATAGAAAACGTTTGGAGATGGCTAATACGAAAAATTTGCAATTGATGAAAAAGTTCGACGACGGTAACTTAAAGATGCGCTAAAATCAGCTTGCAGTGAAATATGCTTAAATTACTTGAAATCGCTGTGCGACTCGATTCCTAATCGAGTTTATACGAAGTGATTTTAAAAAGCGGTGGAAATACGAACAACTAAAAATTTAATTTTGGTTTTTTCTTTTATTTTGAGAGAAATAAAGAGAATAACTCAAGAGAAAATGAAAATATGTAATAAATTAGAAAAATGAAAAAAAAAATTATGTTGGCCCTATTCAAGTGACGCGGAGTGTAGTTGACAACTATTTGGAGAATAGGTGCATTCAACTTTAGTCAACAATACCAAGTTTATAAAATTTGCAAAAAGGTTTTATTTAACAATTGATTGTTGAAATTAGCTATTATCAACCCCGCGGTTAACATTTTCGCACAATCTTGCGATTTCGTTTGCCGGGATTCTCAAACGTGAAAACTTAAACGAATTTATTTTTCTCGTTTTGATTTTCCATGATTTCATTCTTGGGGCTTAGTTTTCAGGATTCCGATTTTCGGATTTCATATTTCGACACCAACACTTTGAATTCGAAAGTTTCATAGTCCAACATTATCTTGTGCACTGACTGCACTGACTATGGCTTACATCAGGAAGTGCAATTATTTTAATGATATTCCCTGTGGGAGAAGTAATTTCACGGTTATGACATTGAGCGCAATCGAACCTTTATTTTCTTAAACATGGCGTACATTTATCATATAACTGGGCCTGCTAAGGTAAGAGTGGCTTGCCACCCTTAACTGTGGCACGGCTCAATTGAGAGCGTACCATGTATAATGGAATCAAAAATGATTTGCAAAATGGGCTCTTTGAGTCATTGAGTGCGGAACTTTTGTGGGTTCCAGTCAATTTAATAAAAAGGCAAGCTTAGTATTTTTTTTTAAAAAAGCTACAAAATGAGTATACATCTTTATTTCGTTGAAACATTTTTCTTATTTTGTAAGAATGAGAAAAAATTTCGTTCATTTGGCTCCCTAGTCATCCAGTGAGCCCAATTTATAAATTTTTTTCCGATGATTTCAGCGCCTTTTTCGCGAACAACTGTCGCAATGTTATGTTTTAAAGCAGGAATTGTCTCTGGTTTTGTCCTCACTCTAAAATCTACATCAAACAGTCACTCTTGGTGGTAGCATTGGTTTATCTACGATTACGTGTGGCTGTTCTGAACCCCAAATCCGACAGTTCTGCTTGTTTACATAACCCTCGAGATGGAAATGCGCCTCGTCTCATGAAGAGAAGTGATATCGAAGCGGATGGTTGTTTGTTTCCAACTGCTGAGTTATCTGGACCTTGTAATCGAGAATATCTATGTTATAGAGAAAAACCCCGATTTAACGAACTAATTGGGGAGTCCATTAAATCCGATTGTCCGTTAAATCCTAATGGATTTAAATATAATCTATTACATCGAATTTATAGCCGATTATGTTGGGATTGGGTATGTTGGATGGAAATGGGATTCTTAAATGATTTTGGAAAGAAGTTCTGCAATATGGCCACCTGTTGCACTACTCTGGTTTTTCTTGGGAATTGGGAATTTGGAAAATTATTTTCATAGCATTTTTGTCTAAATTAAATTTTTCTGGCCTACTAATGGAATTAGTTTAGTGTAAATATTTTTGAAACAAAGTTGATTGGGAAACTTTTGTTCCAAAAAATTATTCCCAATATAATAATTCCTAAAATATCTTTGATTCAAAAATATTTACACCCAACTAATTCCAACAGTAGGCCAGAAAAATATAATTTAGACAAAAATGATATGAAAATATTTTTCCCAATTTCCAATTCCCCGGGAAAGTCAGAATAGTGCCACTGGGACAGAACTCGATCAATTCTTAACCGGTTCTGGAATATGGCCACCAGAAATGGGATTCTTAAATGATTTTAGGAAGAAATTCTTGAATATGGCCTTGAGGGATGGAACTCGATCAGATTTTGACCGATTAAGATGGAAATGGGATTCTTAATTGATTTTCGGAAAAGTTCTGGAATATGGCCACTTTGAATGGAATTCACAATCAGTAACCGAAAAATGGAAAATAAAAACCTGTACGTTAAATCGAGGTTCCGTTAGAGCAAGGGTTTACTTTATATCGCTAAAAACCAATTCAAATTTTTCCATCGCCTCTAAAATCACACTAGCAAAATCCACGAACTCTGCAAAAAAATGAACGAGGTTCAAGCTCCACCTGAACGGCGATGTCATCGCTAATTACAAGAAGTTGATGGTTATGGAAACACTGCAGTTTTTTGTGGAGTTCGTGAGTATTGGAAGTGTGATTTTGGAGGCGCTAGAAAAACTTGAATTTGTTTTTAGCGATATACAGTAAACCCTCGCTTTAACGGAATGTCGATTTAATGAACCCTCCATATAACGGACAGGTTTTTATTTTCCATTTTTCGGTTACCGATTATGAATTCCGTTCAAGGTGGCCATATTCCAGAACTTTTCCGAAAATCAATTAAGAATTCCAGTTCCATCCAACATACCCAACCCATCATAATCAGTCAAAAATTGATCGAGTTCCATCCCTCATGACTATATTCCAGAATTTCTTCCTAAAATCATTTAAGAATCCCATTTCTGGTGGCCATATTCCAGAACGTCTTCCCAAAATCGTTCAAAAATCTCTTTTACATCCAGTATACCAAAGCTCATCATAATCGGTTAAGAATTGGTCGAGTTGCGCCCCAGGTAGCCATATTCCTGAAATTATTTCAATAATAATTTAAGAATCCCATTTCCATCCAACGTAATCCCAACATAGTCGGCTAAGAAATGCCTGAGTTCCGTCCCAGATTAAATTCGATATTAGATTAAATTTACAAACATTCGGATTTAAGGGACAACCGGATTTAACGGACTCCCCAATTAGTTCGTTAAATCGAGGTTTTTCTGTATAACGTTTTACGTTAAAATGTCACGTAATCAACGCAACATTTAACATAACAGTCTTTAACGCAGCGTGTAACATGAACCCAAAACTAGTCCCCTAAATGTTTTACCAAACATAAAACTGCAGTTTGGATAACCATCAACTTCTTGTAATTAGCGATGACATACGTGATTTTTAATTTTTGACCTTATGTTTTACCAAACATTTCCGGTTTAGGTGGAGCTTGAACCTCGTTCGTTTTTTTAATATGACTAACTTCAGCCATAAAGATTTTGGCTATAGCATAAAGTAAAGTATGAATCCAAGAATCGAAACCCGTTATAATTTAAGAATTCATAAATCTAAGATTTCTCAACAAATTGAAACTACAACGTACTACAAACATTCATGTTAGGTTCTGTTATATTTTGAAAGCACCTTAGTGCGATACACTAACCAAATTAAATTTTAGACGATTAGTTTACGCCACGAAAGGCAAAAATTGCACTAATGGGAAATTGGACATCACACGTATCTACATTGATTCAATATCCTCTTATCGACGATTAAATTATCTTGGTTTTGGCATTTTTATGTTCAATATTCGTAGGAATTTCAACAAAATTTTTATGTTTGGTCATATGTACGGATACGAGTATATTATATACTAAATACTAACACTATGTTAGTAACAATAATATGAATGAAATGTTTTTACTTTTTGCGCCATTGACATTCATTTTATTGTTGCCCACAATTTTTGTTGTACTATGTGCTTGAGTTAAGTCATCGACTTTTAAATTGACGATCCATAGTGCTACTCGTTGTATACGATTTATATATTGGAGTGGACGGTCTACGATATTCTTAAATTCGATACGTTTCTTTAAAATGTCGTTCCTCTTTTTTCGGCTATAATCTTACCTCGAAACCTGATACAATATCTTATATACACTTTGTATAGTTTGTTTTACATGCATCACGATTTAATTACAAAGCCAATTGGTTATAACAAAAATAATAATAAGGTAAATATAATAACAGAATGACTTCACCTTTTTGTTGCTGTTATACATTTACGGTACAAAGGCAACTACAAATAGAAAGCAATTAACATCTTAATCCGCATAGCAATTGACTTTTATAAACTGGGTACGATCATGCTAATTATAATCTATATAGAGATACCCAGATAAGAGGTGCAAAGATTACCCCCGAGCGCACTCTAACTTAGTTTCTATAAATGTTCAACAATAATATGAGAAATGTAAATATTTAGATTCGATAAGCTCGATTCGAATACGATTTGAGTTTTTTTTTCTATATAAGGCAAGTGGCATGGGGTTTGCACCACATTTTTCAAATTCATTTTTAGAATATTTAAATTTGTTGTGCTTTGTTTACTCATACAGCTTCCCTTTGTGTTCTTTATATAGAATATAGGTAGAATCAAAATGTTGATGATGGATGTAGAAAGATATACACACGGGATAGATACTCGTACATCACATCATTGTTTTATAAATCAAATTATATTTCCATTTTTAAATTTTTATTTTCTTTGTGATGTTTTATCACAAAATTGGGTGACTTTATTGGGTGGGCTGATAAGGGTGCATGTACGCTTTTGCCTATATGTTGTATATTTGTAAACAGTACCTTACCCATAATATCGCATAATACGTTCTTTTAATGTTTTATTGTGTTGTCAGCTGCCACATTGTCATTTTTGTGTTTTACCTGTTCTATATTTTATCTGTCAATAAAGTGTAATACACTAGCTTTGTGGCTTAATCTATTCAAAAACTGACCAGAACTCCCACAAATAACCGCAGCAACCACTTCCCATATTGATGTTCACGCCAACATCGGGTTTTTGTTACGAGTGGCACGAAGCCAACGCGCAGAGGCCTCACTCACGATGATTTTGCCGACTAGATCTCATAACTGTAATTAAATTAAGGGACACCAGAATCCATCGATCGAAATTTGAGGAACGTGATAAATTTAATAATAACCGGGTGCGGCTACACCAGGACGACCGGATCTCCCCGAGCGACAAGTACAATGTCTGCTGAAGAAACCCTCCGAATGACCCATCAACCCCTAGAGGTCAATGCCCAGCCACAGCGAAGCAACATAATAGGGTAGGACGTCCCTTAAGCTAGCAGAACCCATACGGTAGAACATTACAAGATAGTATGGATAATTATAGGCTAATTATAGGCTAATTAAATACTCTATTAAAAATTTTGGGCTCCATCCCTTCCAACTAAAACGCGGGTTCTGCTAGCTTTAGAAAAAGTTAGCAGAACCCATATCAAAAAACGATTTAAAATCATTTGGAAAATTAAAGGTTAATTTTACGCTAATTAAATACCCTACTTAAATTTTTTTATTATGCTCGCCCTAGGAAAAAGTAAGGCTTTATCACTTAAACGCTAACAGAACCCACATCGAAATTCGGACCAAAAATCAAATTCTGAACGCAAAACAAGATCAATTGACAAACAAATAAACATTATGGCCTAATCAAATGGCACATTAAAAAATGTTGGGCTCCATACTCGTTTTTGACCAAATTTCAGGTCATTTAATCTAAATGTAGCATGACCTGAAGGGTAATGTTTTTGTAAAAGAGCACAATACTCCGTGAACTTTCTAGGTTGATATGGGTGCACGCAGTGCCGGCAATAATTTGGAAATTTATAAACCGGATTATAATATCAAGGAACCCTATGGGAATTCACCCGATGTGTTGGTAAGTTGTCACTCACTCTCATGTGTTAAATGGTATCTCCAGTGCGCATACTTAGGATTGAGGTTTTCTAAAATCGTTTCCATATACATAGACGTAATGTACCAGTTTTTCGGAATTTTCCGAACTGCGACTACCTATTTTATTGAGCACATCAAGCTCTATTCAAAACAGTTTTTCGTAGGAATAAGGTCCGTTTAGAAATAAAGAAAATTCGGAAAAACTGCGGAACATTACGTCTATGTATATGGTAACGATTTTAGAAAACCTCAATCCTAAGTACCAATGCCCCTAGACGCTTATACGATGATGTCTGACACTATCTGCATTATCTTTCGGCTGGAATCTTTCGGCTAACTTAAACAGTATACCAATGCTTTTGTTAAGCAGATTTGCGAAACCGTTTTCCGTAGGAATTAGCGCCGTTTAGAAATATCGGAAAAACGTTTCTTTGATTATTTATGAATGGTTCAAAAATTCTAAATTCTAAGTGCTGCGGTTTAAGATTTTGTTGAGCAAATCTGGCTCAATGCAAAATATTCGTCTGTTGGAATTAGTGCCGTTTAGAAATATTAAAATACTCGAAAAACCTGGTACATTACGTCTATTGACGAACATTTTTTGTACTTGCAAACACTTGTAAGTAAGTGACTAGTGGAACGAGAAATCAAAGCCATTATGTATGATAAACTTATTTTTGAAAAGGCAAGGGCATGTACTTAGAATAGGAAGGCAGGAAGGCACTTGAATTAGTCTGGTTTTTGTGTCATAACTATTTTCATTTTAATGTAATTGTGGTTTCTATTTCGTAATAATTAAAATCAATTAACCTTGTATTCTTAGAAATAGTAAAATAGATATAGAATGATCTTTCCCTGGACAAGCTGAAAACACAATAATACAAACGTATTTTTAGAAAGAAATAGACTGTAATTGTACTCGTCAAAAATAAAACATAAACTAAGTCGAAAGTTGAAAATATTGATGGTACAACATGATACCGGTAAAATTTATGAGCATTTAAAAACCTCGGTAACTCAGTTCGTAGAGGTTTAAATTTAGTCGTGGTTCTTGCTCATGGTACTAAGCATCAATAATATTGGAAGTTAACTGACACGATGACATTCACACAAACCAAAAAAAAAATTAGTAAATCATAATACGAAGGAAATTAAAAATTTTCCTATTGAAAAAAAAATTATAACAATTTATAAATATTTGCTTACAATCACAAACAAAAAAAAAATAACGGGGATAATTATATATAATATACAGCTATATACAAAAATTAGTAATAAATTATAATCATAAAATTACAAAATTCCATTTGCTTGACTCAAATACAAATGCACCGTGCTGGACACCCTCCACCATACAAACTGCTTGGTAAATTTCATCAGCCCTCTTATCAACTATTGATTGATGTACACCAGAATAAGTTTTTCAAGATCTGGTGTTAACCGACGATTTTTAAAAACAATCAAGCTCGATGTCTTGATAATAATGCTTCTCTCACAAATACCCAAAATTGTTAATGAAAGCACTTAATATGTTAAATCGTTTTTTTTTTATATTTTCAAAACTTTTATAATTATTTTAATTTCAATACATTTATATATACATAGTATACAATTTATTTATTATTTATAACACACAAAAAAATTCAAATTATAAAATTTTCAGTAATTATTTATGAGTACTATTAATTTTTTTTTTTCTTATCCAAACGTCTTAATTTTTTTTTTCAACCAACAAGAACGACGCCAAACTCAAAACCCAAAAACTTTTTCATTTTTCTTTTTTTTTCCGAAAATTTTGTTATGCGCCCAGATAGATAGATCAACAATCAAAATTTCATAGCTAACTTAATTTTATAGAAAATTTTGAAAAGCAAAGTAAATTTAAACAAATTTTTTTTTTAAACTGATTAAAAAAAACACAGTGACAATATTTATATTGTAACATTCGTGGGGACGTACCACACACCCTGAAATTCACAAAAGCCGGGCAATTCGAAACTTATGAAAGAAAAAAAAATTGAACAAAAAAAATTATATATTTATATACAAGTACATATACGATTATATACAAATACAACTATCACATTCCTTAATTTATGTACGAATGACTTTGATATGATATATTCCTAAATTCCTTCCGTTTTTTCGTAATAATTCATATGCTGTATTGCCTATTTTCCGTACCACCGAACATTCAACAAATTTCCGTGCTAATTTTGCTGAAAAGTTTGCAACAGCGTTGCTTTGAACAAAATTCTTAACGAAAACTGTTTGACCGACTGTTAAATTCCGTGGTCTGCTTCTAAGATTGTAATTGTGTGCAGCTTTTTCATATGCATCTTTTAAGTTTTTAAGAACATTTTGTTGACAAATACTTAAATTGTTGGGTTTTGATTCTGCAGAAATAGTCGCCTCACCCTCTAAGTTTAACATTTTCAACAATTCATATTCTTTGCCATCTGTTATTAAATGCTGGCCAAACATTAGGAAGTGAGGAGAGTATTTCGTTGAATCATGAACCACATTCCTTAAGGCTGACATTATCTCAGTTAAATGTTGATCCCATGTAATTTGGGAGTCTGTTATATATGCTCGCAAGGCAGAAAGAATTGAGCGATTAACACACTCAGAAGCATTGGCTTGAGGACAATATCGAGGCACTAATGAATGTGTTACGTTATATTTTGCCAGTAAAGTTTTAAACAGTTTGGAAGTAAATTGAGCTGCATTATCAGAGACAATACACTCTGGCACTGAAAAAGGTAAAAATACTTCTTTTTCCAGGAACTTAACTACATCTATAGCGAAAGCTTTACGGAAAGGTTTAAGAAATATAAATTTGGAATGATGGTCCAAAACAACAAACAAATAACAATTACCGCTCTTAGATCGAGGATAACGTCTGAAGCAATTTTTGGCCAGTAAAAATATCGCTGGATTTGTTCTAGCATTTTGGTTGTACCAAAATGAGCAGACGTCGGAGGGCTATGAGACTGTTTCAAAATATGTATGATCAAAGGTTGAGGTATGTATAATTTCCATTTAGGTAAATCTGTTGTCGACAGAGATTGTTTTTGACTAGTAGTATTCACTAGAATTTTACCATCAGAAATACAAAATTTAGAAAATGAAGTTGAATTATATGAAATTTTACTAATTAAGTCTTAACATTCAGGAGATTTAAAAGATAAAGAATCCAGATTAATGCCAAAACCAGACTCCTGAAGTACAAATTCGTCGATAAATGCTCTTGACAAAGCGTCTGGTACAACCATCTGTGATCCACTACGATACAGTATCGTAAAATCGAAACCCTGAAGCTTCAAACTCCATCGTGCTAACCTGCCTGTGAGATCTTTTGGACCCATAAGCCATTTAAGGCTGGCATGATCGGTTACAATGGTAAACGGATAACCCTCAATATATGCCCGGAACTTCTTCACGCTCAACTCAGCGGCAAAACATTCTAGTTCCGTGATTGAATAATTACGCTGTGCGGCGTTAAGTTTCTGGGACATATATGCTATTGGGTGATCCTCACCATCATCTCCTTTCTGAAGCAACACGCTCCCGACTCCAGTACTACTAGCGTCGCAATAAATCACAAAAGGTTTATTAAAATTAGGATGTACGAGCACTGGTGAATTTGTAAGTGCTCATTTCACTTTTTCAAATGCATCATGAGCTGTTGTTGTCCAAATAAATTTATTATGTTTTTTGGTTAAATCCGTAAGTGGTGCTACCAGAGTTGCATAGCATGATATAAAACGACGATACCAGCCAGCCATTCCTAAAAACCGACGAAGTTTCTTGAGAGTAGTAGGAGAAGTGACTCTTTTCAATATTCACTGTTAGGCCAGCATCCGATAATCGTTTAGCCACAAGAGACAGCAATTCAAGATGATCTTCAATTGTTCTAGAAGTAATCAGAAGATCATCCAAATACACAAAAACGTGATCATGAAATTCATAGGGTATCACCTGATCCATTAACCGGCACATTGTTTGAGGCGCGTTGCAAAGACCAAATGGCATTACCGTGAATTGAAATAGAGGTCGACCAGGAACGGTAAATGCTGTCTTATCTTGGGACTCCTTATCCAAAGGAATTTGCCAAAAGGCATCTTTCAAATCAAGACTTGAAATAAACTTTGTATCCTCTAGCCGACTTAAAAGTCCGTCGATAATAGGCAGCGGATACGCGTCCCTTTTCGTTACCTCATTCACTCGTCTTGCATCTAGACAAAGACGTACTTTACCATCTGGCCTGCGAACTAACGTCACAGGTGAACTCCATGAACTTCTAGATTCTTCGATTATTCCTAGAGACAACATCCGATCTATCTCTTCATACATATCTGCTTGAGCAACGGGTGATTCAGGATAATATCGCTGTTTTACTGGCAAAGCTCCCTGTACATCAATGAAATGAGATATAAGAGACGTCTTACCTAAACCTTGTTTATGTTAAGTTGAGCTTGCTGATCTGGAGGAAGTATATGACAATTATCAGCATCAGGATCAGATTTATTTAGTTCAGAAATTGTTTTAGCGACTATGTTAAACAGTTTCCAAAAGTCAATACCTAAATACAAAGTCTGTTTTAATCCAGGCACTAAATAAATGCGCATTGATTTTTCAATCCCATTAAATTTAATTTTAACCCACATTTGTTATATTATTGGCACTAACACATATATAATTATCAAGGAATAGAAAAATTTTCACGACTCTGCCACACGTGAAATTTTTCCTAAAAAAATCCTAGGAAAATTTTTCGAATTTTAGGAAATACTTCACGTGAATTAAAATTCGAGTTAACGCCTTACATGAGTTAACAAGATTTGACATATGATCACAGAATAAATTATAATCCAGAAAAGTAATCCCGATGTTGAAGTACAAAACACAAATAAAATAGAGTTGATCCAGTTTTCAATTTAATTTTGATCCAAACATCATCAATAACAACTCGGTAAGCCTCATAAACTTTAAATCTCGCATCTTAAAGTACGGACGAATTTTTAGACTCGTTTAACTACATATGTCTCCGTCAAGCAAACTATATTAAAACCACTGGCTTGTACCGCAAGATTAAATGAATGAAGCTTTGTCTTCAGACCTCTTGTGTTCTGATAATATAATTCAATCCCTGACACAGTGTCATGTACGATGAACGGTATGATATCAAAGGGCCGAATGTGGAAGGGCCGAATGTGTCGAAGGGTCGAATGTCGAACTGTCGAATGTCGAAGAGCCGAATGTGTCGAAGGGCCGAATGTGTCGAAGGGCCGAATGTCGAAGGGCCGAATGTCGAAGGGCCGAATATGTCGAAGGGCCGAATGGGGCGAACGGCCGATTTTTTTTTATTTCTTTTATGTTTTTAGAAATATATTTTTTTTATTGTTTTATTTAATTTAATTATTTTTTTATTTTTTGTACATATCCGTTTTTCAACCAAAAAAAAAAGGTGGCATAATTTAGGTCCAAACCACACAAATGTGTTCCAAGTCCAAACCACAAAAATTTGGCTAAAATGTTTGTAAGATGAAAGTTTTTTAAAAATGTTTCTTTGTAGGATTGTTTTTAGGAAGTGCAAGCCAAAAATTTTGAGAAAGTTATCACATTTTCCGAGAAAATTTTGTCCTTTTCATTTTTTTGGTGACAAATTGTTAATTATTTTATTCAAATAGTACAAATGTGTAATTTTTTATTTAAATTTTGATATTAGTATTGTATTTTAACAGTTTTTCGACAGTACAAGTAATTTTTCCGGGAAAATTTTGCAATTTTTCTAGGAAAATTTTATTATTTTTTTTATTTAGTTTAAAATTTGCCAATTGAAGAATTATATAAATTCTAGAAAGGCGGGGGTTTGGGGGCCCCCATCCTCTAAGGTGTACAACGAATTAAAATTACATTAAAAAAAATTTATATTTACAAAAGTTGATTTTTTTAACATTTGTGGCACTACCAGAAGAAGCGATAAGAGCGATAAAAACAACTATTATTAATAAAAATAAATAAAACTAAAAAAAATATTGAAAAAATAAAAAAAAGGGAAAAATTTTGTTTGTTTTCGTTTCATGGCAGTGTAATTCGAATTTTTATCATTAAAATTAAGATTTGATAAATAAAAACGGCAGATTTTTAAATTTTGGATAGAAAAACTCAAAAAAATATTTTTGGAAAAACTGAAAATTTTCCAGGAAAATGTCGTGATTTTTCCTAAATTTTTGGCTTGCACCTCCTAAAAATGATAGGTATACAATCCTATAAAGAAATTTTTTTAAAAAATTTTCATCTTACCCAATTTCGGCGATGTATACGTCATCTACACTTACACCGAAAATTTCGTTTGTTTTGAAGTACAACCAACACAATTGTGTATATAGTCAAATGCGTAAGTTGGGTCAAAACACATACAAAAATAAAACCCGCACAATTGTGTTAACGGGCCCGAAAAGGGATATACCTATTGGTGGCGCATGACAAAATTTTCCTTCACCAAAATGTATCGCTGACTGGATACGTGATGAAAAATAGTAAAATAAATTCATAAGACATTCATTTATGTTTAATAAAAAAAAAATTTACAAAATATTCAATAAAACAACAAATTTAACAAAAAAAATTCGGCCCTTCGACACATTCGGCCCTTCGACATTCGGCCCTTCGACATTCGGCCCTTCGACCAATTCGGCCCTTCGACACATTCGGCCCTTCGACATTCGGCCCTTCGACATTCGGCCCTTCGACACATTCGGCCCTTCAACATTCGGCCGTTTGTACTCATTCCCGATGAACATATTTAAAATCAACTTCCGAAATATTTGTAGCACCGACATAGTGTAAAATTTTAGTGACAAGTTCATGTAACCTGTAATTTTTTTTTACTTCAGACAGAGAGTTACCGAAGCTCATTTGTTGTTTAATGAACTCGTCCTGCTTAAATTTCAACATGTCAATATCCGCTTTCATCGCTAGGAGGGTCGAGTTTATAACCAATTTACTCGAGTTAGCCACATGGCCATGATTACAGCAATCGATACATTTCGATCTGGTTGTAGATAACCGTTCAGCATATCAGGCGTAATTTGACTACAGCTGATGTGGAAAAATTCGTTACATTGAAGGCACCGTATATTTCACTACACATTTTACATGTACTCATTTTAGCACTAACAGACAAAACACAACTGCACCAATTGATATCAAGCTCTACTAGAAGGTTCCAAATTGGCTTAGAGCATGCAAATTTGACTTGGGCACGAAATTGCAAATCATCAAACTCGATGGTGATTCGACACGCCTAAAATCATACCTAAAAACGCTGGAAAACTGATAATAGCACTTATACGGACCAATTCTTTTTGCCGATGCACCGAACTGCAAAAATGCGAACAACTATTCTTAAATAATTGACATATGCTGATCCATGGTTTTCGCCGTGATCAAGAGATCGTTGATATATGGGAAAGCGAACGGTACATCTCGAAATTTGGATTGTATGGTACTCGTTGGATGGTTAGAGCCGCATTCCGTAGGCCAAAAGTCATACGAGGGAACTCAAATAAACCAAACGATGTACAAATTGCGATTTTTTCAACGTCTTTAACTTCAACCGGAACCTGATGATAAGCCCTAATTAGATCAACCTTAGAAAAATATTCGCATGATTCAAGATGCTGTATAAGATAGCAGAAAATTTCCAGCAGAAAAAATGTGTTTTGCAATTCACCGCTAGAGGCATCACTATCACAAAAATGAAATTTTTTCTGATGATATTTTTTGACATCAGCAGAAAATTTTTGAAATTTTTATGGAAATTATAAATTCTCAGCAGAAAGTTTTTGAAAAACCAAAGAATTTATGAAAATGAAGAGAAAATATATGTTTAAAGGTTTTGAAGCGATGAAAGTTAATTTTGTTTAAAAAAAACGATTTGCGTATGTAGTGTGGAAGGACTCTCAAAATATACTAAAATTACCATAATCATCATTATGCAATATGCAAATACAGGGCAACATCAAACAAATTGCCATCGTTCAAAGCACTCCATACAATTCTACAGTCATTTTAATGTGAATGTTTTCAGTTTTTTAACAAAAGTGTTAGAAAAACCCCCCTGTAACTACCCTGGGTGTATGTTTTTATGGTAGCTGAGATCATAATCCATATAGTTTTTCTAGTTTTTCTAACACTTTTGTTAAAAAACCGAAAACATTCACATCAAAATGACTTCAAAAATGTATGGAAGGCTACTGACGCCAGGTGTGAATCTTATGTTGCTCATGTATATAGATTATGATCTCAGCTACCATAAAAACATACACTCAGGGTAGTTACAGGGGGTTTTTCTAACACTTTTGTTAAAAAACTGAAAACATTCACATTAAAATGACTGCAGAATTGTATGGAGTGCTTTGAACGATGGCAATTTGTTTGATGTTGCCCTGTATTTGCATATTGCATAATGATGATTATGGTAATTTTAGTATATTTTGAGAGTCCTTCCACACTACATACGCAAATCGTTTTTTTTAAACAAAATTAACTTTCATCGCTTCAAAACCTTTAAACATATATTTTCTCTTCATTTTCATAAATTCTTTGGTTTTTCAAAAACTTTCTGCTGAGAATTTATAATTTCCATAAAAATTTCAAAAATTTTCTGCTGATGTCAAAAAATATCAGCAGAAAAAATTTCATTTTTGTGATAGTGATGCCTCTAGCGGTGACTAGGAAAACACATTTTTTCTGCTGGAAATTTTCTGCTATCTTATACAGCATTGATTCAAGCTGGTTACGATGGGTATTGGACAGTTCTCGCGGGCTTCGACTTCTCGTTAAGAGCCCGGTACTCGCCACAAAGTCGCCAATTTCCAATTTTTTTTTAAACGATGTTGAGTGGACTGGCCCAATTACTATTCGACGGCCTAAAAACACCTTGTTTTAACCAAACATCGATTTTTTTCGCTATTTTCTTCGTTTCGGTATTTAAACGACGAACTTTTGTACTGCATGCGGACCACGAGTTTTTATGCAAAATGTGACATTGCGCTTGATTATATTTAACGTCATGGTCTGATGCGATATTGACTTGAATTCGAAATCTAGAATCAATAAACCGCCGAGTCGATCAATAAACCTGAATATGAAAGTATATCAGCACCGAGGATACGTCAACCAATACTGAGAATCAGATTTTTGCTACAAAATGTACCTATCGTGGATGTATTTGCGACATTTTAAAGAGGTGTTGGTAATATTACCGAAACTTCTGCCCCTGTTAGAACACAGTGAGGCACCTACTGGATTTTTGATTGCTTAGAAGTATCCTTGTTTGCGTCGAAACTGCAGGGCTTCCAGTGCTTTCGCGCTAAATCGGTAATTATAAAAACATATTGGATGTTTTTGAACTTGAATATGTGAACGTGATGCGCTGCGATGGCGAAAACTTTCGCTCGCCATATTTCGCTGTTGTGGCGAACTACTAATACGGCTACCGGATGTTGACGTGCGTCAGCGGAGAATCGTTATCTGAAAAGATTCTTAACGCGATCTGACAAAGCGTTTATTCATGTTGTTAATTCGACAGATTATGAGTCAATGCCTCTGTTCGGGTTTGAATGGAGAACGTGTGAACATCGTGGCTCGTTTTGATAAATCGGCGTCTTCCAAACACGACAACACTGCTTGCGTATGTATGCTGGGATGGCTTTTTATCGTCGATAATCTTGGCTGAATCGCAATATCTTTAGATTATTACGTATTTGACCGTGTCGGGTTTGAGCGCCGCAATCAGATGCCTATACTTGGTTGCGCGCACAGAAATTCCACCGATCTTGAACAGAGTCTCCAGTTGCGTAAACCATACTTCCATGTCATCCCGGATTGAAAGTCGAATAATTTATCGACGTAAATGTTAGTCGTATTTTCAGTGAATTTAACGCGATTGTAAATTAAATTAAATTAAAAAATTTTGTTGCAGCTTACGTTTAATTGTAAAAGAAATTTCGCTCACCGTAATAGCCGAATTTTTTATAAATATTGAACTAATTTTGTATCGGATTGCACAAACAGCCTATTTTATTGAACACCATTCAGAACTAATATTAAAATCCCGACAAATCGAGTTCCATCATCATCATCAGTTGAGGAGTGGGTTGGTTTAAAAAAAAATTACCATTTTGTAAGAGCCATATCTTATCACACCAGCTGTTTCATCTGAATTTGATGAGAATGGTCACCAAAGTCATATTGAAATTCCATTTTCAACACAGCTGGGTACAAATTTAACGTGAGTAGAATACTACTAATAATAAGCTCGTAAAGGGCATAAGTAAATGGCTGAACTGGTAATTGTAGGTAATTGGTAACGTTAAATCAACTGCAGTACATGTGCGATATTAAAATGAACAGTATAGGAACCATGCGCAGATTTTAGCGAAAAAAAAACTAGATAAAATTTTTTTTCGATTAAATAAAAATAAATGAATGCAACCAAACTGCTATACAAATTTTGTGCATGCAACCAACAAAAAACCTAACTAAATTTAGACAAAAATTTTATCAGTACATATGGAGGGTACTTATAAAAAAATTTCAGTATTTTAAAATAAAAAATTTTTAATCTAGAAGAAATAAACGTTTGTGTTTTTATTTATTTTATTTATAAAGAAAAATTTCCTGTGAAAATGGTTTGTATATATAATATTAATGAATCTATTTATTTGAGTATTTGAATATTTTGAAACTAAACGGCCACTTTTATTATAGTCGAGACAACGAGTCGGTAACCGTCAAAAAAATGGTTTAATAGTTTTGGTGGAGGAGAATTTCCTATTTATACAAGGCATCAACAACCACCGATTATGTGCCAGCCGACTCCACTCCAAATTTGGACCATGCAACTTCTGGAAACCAAGAGCAAACCAATTATGACCCAATCGACTCAATGTCGCATAACAATGATTCTCCAGGAGTTCGTAACGTCAGGCGACCAAGAGTAAGTACAATTGGAAATATCCTCTATTTCTAGTAATTATATAAAATTACTTTTAGCACGCAACAATAATGGAATC
Organism: Nephrotoma flavescens; assembly: GCA_932526605.1. Classification (NCBI taxonomy): domain Eukaryota; kingdom Metazoa; phylum Arthropoda; class Insecta; order Diptera; family Tipulidae; genus Nephrotoma; species Nephrotoma flavescens. The sequence goes on along the minus strand of OW052222.1, from coordinate 224,929,420 downwards.
CATCGTAAAATCAATTCGGCTGCAAGAAGAGTCGAACAAATTGCAAAGGCGGCTTGTTCAAAAGCAAGAAGAGGCCAATAATATCCAGAAGGAGATGCTGGAACAACTAAAAGAGAACAATCGGTTACTAAAACATAACAATGAATTGTTATCAGCCAACAGGCAACATTAGTTTTAAATTTTAATATATATACCTATTTATACTCGTATAATAAATCTAATGCCCATGGCATATAAATATTTTTTTTTTTTTTTTGTTTATAGAAGGTGGAAATCTTCCAAAGACACCTTGCAGATGGATGTTATGTCCTATACACGCCAAGTAAACAAAGCAGAGGCACGAATTTTGATGTCCAAATAAGGCAATGATGATTTGTGCTTGGTGTGCATTGGGAATTTTGCATGGTGTGTGAGATTTTTACTCACTAAAACCACCTCCATTTATACTCACCTCTTAGAATTTTTGTTATAATTACCGATCTTATACATACTTACCGATCTTATACTTACCGATCTTATACTCACCGATCTTATACTCACCTGTCTTCCTCTAAACTCGTCTATTTGAGTTTAAAAATTGCACAACCCAATTTCGATTTTGTTGGCCGGCAATAAATAGCGAGCCTCTCTTGGTATTTAAGCTTTAAAAGTTTAAAGGCTAACAAAAATTATTTATTTAACAAATTATCCACAAGTATAACTTATAAATAAACAAAAACACATATAATTGAAATGTCACTGTGCGAAATGTCAGTTGCATGTAAACATAAGAAAATGAATAAAACTTCCACATGCGCCTGCTTTAATAAAAAAAATATTGAAAATTATACTTGCGTTTTTCTAGCAACTACAAGAAATTATATCTAGTTTTTTTTCGCTAAAATCTGCGCATGGTTCCTATACAGAACCCATTCTAAATTTCAGCTAACTGCTTATTACGAAATATATTTAGCATGCTCTGAAATATAATTGACATTTTGCTACACTAATCACAATTTCGATCGGTTGGCATATTTTAAAATTTCCCATGAATTTCTAATGCTAATTCAACCTGAACCAATTTCTGTCTCCACCACCATCCAAGTGTTCTTATGTACTGTGGCAAAATATTAAACGTTAAAAATAAGATCGCGATTAAATTCGGTAACAAAAAAAAATTACATCAAATTCTCAACGGTGTATTTGATTAAGGTACGATGACGTTGTGTTTATTCGTCCGTAAAGTAATTGATTAATCATCATGATCGAAGATCAACCTTAAAATACCAAAATCTATGATTCACAAATTTGTATTCAAAGTAAACGGTATATACAAAACCTAAACTAGGCACCCACTTAAAAATGTTCAAAAAAAAAATAATAAAATTACGTAGATCGTAAACGATCTTATTACAAAATTTTAAAAGCGCGATCATCTTACAAAACTCGTCTCGTATGCGAGCGATGCTCACTTCTGTATGTTATAAATTATTGTGCTCTCGTATTATTTGTTATATCCGCTAATTAATTTCAATACACTGATCGTCTATTAAAATATTTCTTACATGTTTTTTTTTATATGTCTTAGATTATAATGTGAGTGTATTGTTGTTGTAGCGTGCTCAATTTTATGATTGATCAATTCAATTGCATCTTTGTTTTTGTTTGTTAATTCTTCTAATTTATATTTATTTTTTTTTCAATTTTGTCTCGATTACAGCGCACATATTAGAACGGGTGTTTAACGAACGGTGAACTTGATCAACGTCCAAATAACTACATAGTTGATTGTTGTACGTGTGATATGTTATTGGTTTTATAAAGAAAATGGCTTTGTCATTTTCAAAGTGGAAAAACATTTTTCCAATTAGCAATGGTAGTGGTGCATCGGATAGTACAATAAGTGGCGCAGACGATGGCCAAAATAATAATGTGGAATCGGTACGAAAATTTAAATCATCACGTAAAAGTATGAGCGCTGTGGATAAAGTAGAAGCTGAAGTTGGATTTAAATTGATTTTGGATCCGATTGGTACAACACAAATGACCACATCGATTGGCCCATTTGAAAATAAACAAAATGTAACCGTGCCTGAACTCAATATAAATATAATCGGCGCGCGACATCTACCATCATCATTTGGACTTAAAAGTGTCGAGGGTTATATGATAAAAGTGAGTATCTTAGCTGTGTACTAAAAAAATATACATATATAATTGGTTTGAGTATTAACTATTTGCTCAATTTTTAGGTAAAATTATTTCCCGGTACAGTGCGCCACGACACATCAATACAAACAAATTCGTGGCCAAAATTTAACGAAACTTTTAAATTTCCGTTAGCGCCCGCACTCAAATCATCAATCCGATCACGCTCAAAAAATGATTTACTGTCACGTCCATTACCTGAACGTTTATTTAAAGGCCATTTTGTAGTATTAACGGTATTCGCTTTACTAGAATTACCACCGGGCACCGTAAACCCGTTTAAAGAAACGTACCAATCGTTTAAACGGAAAGGTAGCTTAATGCTTAAGGATAAACGTATTATATCGGGTACAAGTAAGGGTAACGAGAAGGACGAGAAAAAAGAGGCTGAAGAGAAAGATAAGGAAAAGGCGAATACAAGTGTTATAAATTTGACGCCGAGTGAATCGCGGCGGAATATTGGATCGGTCACATGTTTTTTGGATCCGAAAATATTCGTGGAGAATCCAAAGACCGGGCATTTTTGTACGGAGGAATTTTGGTTGCCGGTGAAAGATATAACCGCAACACCGGCCACCGGCAAATCTATAAATGGTGTAAGTATATAAAAATCATAAAGTTTATGAACAAAACAATAATTTATTGACCATAATTAAAATACATATAAAAGTTATTTCAACAAAATAATCCGGTATCCGATCAAAAAAGCGTCCGCGGGCTCAAATAAATCGTTCCACTTATGGGTGTGGCAATCGCCTGACATTCTCCTGGTATTTCTTTAAAATGCGGACCACTCCATAGACCACAAATTATTTTACACTTGCGACCCTCTACAAAACCATATTCAGCACAATTCGATTGTACAGGATTGCATCGGCAGTAATAATTTCGAGCCACTGTACTCATTATCGATATCAAACTTATTGTTACGATTAATAGAATAATTGCATTCGACTTAAACATGGTAAAATTAGATGTCGTCACACCAAAAAAATTTCTTTTGTACACAAAACTTTATTATTTTTAACACTAAATGTAGTGTAGTAGTTTAAAAAGTGTAATGTCATTACATTTATATACAAATCTTTTTCAATTGAATTTAACAGAATAAAACGTTTTGATTTGGGGACAGCACATGACTGTTCAATTATCATATACAGTGCGCGTTATATAATAAGAATTGTTTCGTTACAAAAAGTTTATGAGAGCGGTTTAGACCACTCTTTACCGTGAAACCTCGGGGATCAAGTGCTTCCGAAAATGTTGTGATAGAAAATAAAATATCGGAATATCGACCGATTGTAAAGCTGTACGGGCACAATACTTTCATTAACACTTATTTGGAATTAAAAATTACGTTTAATTCAATTTTATTGCGTGCTATACATATTCAACACTTACTAATGGTTGGCTAATTTTTCCATATGTTGTCAGTGCCTCTTCATAAACCTAACATAAACATTTTATTTCGAATACTGGCATTTCGCGGCTCTACAATCGTTATGTGAATACTGACAAATCAAAATTATCCGATGTTGCCACTGCAGTTTCATAAAATCGATTGGCACTACTTGATTACGCTCACTTTGATTACGACAACTACGTAATTTCTTTTCTTTAAAAAACACACTACAACACACGGTTTTTTCCAATCTTTACTCTGCGACGGTTTATTACCAATTACCAAAAATATTTTATCTAGTCTTTTTTGGGTTTTTTCCTTTGACATAAATTCATACTCGAGCTCGCACATTAGACCTTATACCTGCGTTGTATGACGAGTTCATTTTACACCGATTGGTATGCTTTCGTAAGTCTTGAACAAATTTGATTGCTTTATGTTGAAGGAACAAAGAAATCATGTGGTAAGCGCAGGGGTTGGCCATATACCAATTCAGCCGAAGAAGTTTTAAATTCTTCTCGTAGTACTGTTCTTAACCCTAAAAGTACCGTAGATAACGCTTTTGTTCACTGCATATTAGAAATGCACATCAGAGATGCTTTAAGCGTACGTCGACGAAAATGCTCAATGATCCCATTACAGGCTGGGTTGTACGCTGTAGTTCTCTTGTGTTCAAAACCAAGAAATTTCGCTAAGTCTGAGAACAGTTGCGACTCGAATTGTGCGCCTCTATCTGTGGTAATAGTCGATGGAAGACCAAAACGACAAATCCATTTGCTGTAAATGACTCTAGCTATACTGTGTCTGAGTTAATATCAGGTGCTGGGCTTCAGAATCGGCTAACGGACCAATAATGTCAACATGAATTTGATCAAAACGATTTGATGCCAGTTGGCAATTTCCTGTCGGAGAACTATCATGTCTCGTAATTTTTGATTTCTGACAAGGTAGATAAGATTTTGCAAATGCTCGGCCAAAAATACATATTTCCGTTTGACCATTTTGACTGTGGTTCATATGCTAGGATGCGGCAATCCATGATAATCGACAAACATTTGGTAACGAAATTGACCAGGAACGTATGGTCGCATTTCGCTAGTTGAACTTTCGCTGTGCGTCATTTAATTTGCTCGAGAAAAAATCTAATGGTTGCCAGACATTGTCAACAAACTGTTGAACAACAGCACCAATTGAAGTGTCTGAAGCATCCACCATTAAGGATACTACGGCATTTTCTCGCGGGTGACAACGTTGAACAGCTTCACTGATCGAAAGCTTTGTTTTTTCGAAGCAACGCTTCTGCTGACCAGGTCACCTTGGTTTTGTCGTTTTTATGCTTGCTACCGATAAAATAACTATTCCCTTGAATCTTCGAAGATCTTTCACCGTGATAGGTTTGGAAAATTGATGATGGCATCGACTTTCTCTTGGGTAGGTTTGATACCCTTAGAGTCGACTGCATGACCGAGGAACACTACCGAGGAATCTAACAGCGTCTGTAAGACGACTGAATAAAACTTCTAGATAATTCAATGATGCTGTTCGCAATCTTTGGATGCTATCAATATTTCGTCCAGATAAGGAAACGCGAACGATAAACCGCGACAAATTGAATCCACATCGTACGCACGAACTCTAAAAGTCCGAATGGAGTACAGATTGCGGTCTTTGAAATATCCGATTCTACGAACTTTTGAAAAAAATTTGCATCCATCTAGTTGTGAATTAAAGTCTGGTAAATTAGGTACAGGATAACGATCTGGCTTAGTTAATATATAGAGTGCACCGTAATCGCCACACGGGCGATACCATCACCTTTCTTTACCAAGTGACTTGGATTTGACCACTCACTACACGATGGTCTACATATACCTTGACGAATTCAGCTTTTGCAATACGAAGCTTGTCGCGGGTGCTACTATACGCGCTTTCGCTGCACACGGAGGACCTACAATGACAATAGAATGAGTATCATTGAGTTTGAATTCGTTCAGCTGAGGTCATTCTCTAGTAATCTCTTTGAATTTATGAGGAAGTCTGACGATGTCTTGATTAAGACCGTTTGGTGAAATTGGACTGATTGCACAAATATTTGTGTTGTTTTCAAAAACAGACAAGGCAAGGCATTCACTCTCAACGATGTTACCGTGTCAACATCGGATAACGATTTCGGGAACGACTACGACTACGCGATTGAATGAAATTATCAAACTTCTTTGTCAATGCGTCAACATGGGCAGCTAATTCACTGTCACCCTGCGCTGACACGCTGATTTCACCTAAAGGCTTATACATCGTAAATATTGTCAGCAGCCTTAGCCATATGCTCTAAATCGGTTTCTAAGCTAAACAAAATTTTCTGGGTGCCGTGTGGTAATCGTTTCAACCATTTGGAGCTGTCTTGGTTTTTATCCCCTAATTGTAACCCGCTGAGCAATTGATCTAGTTTACTTCTAGCTGATTCAGCTCTACGATCAATAATTGCTTATTTTTTAATCAACGTACTTATTTTACTTAGCTGGATTAATAATTTTATCACGAACTTGCTTCACGGTATCAGGATCGAGAGCGGACAATAAATACCGATAATGAAAATTCTATTCCGCAACAATTTTCAAGTCAAATTTTTTACTCGCGTAGCGCATCCAGGTCCAAATTTAGGCTTTTCACGTTTTAGATTTACTCATGCAGTCTACTCGGAAAAATGCTCGTCAACTTTCTTGCATTTTTGGTCAAGCGGGTGATGACAGAGATGTCAAAAAAAAATAAAAAATAAAAAAAAAATAAAAAAATGGCACCTACGGGCCTTAGGTTAGGTCATCCTGTATGGGTGCGGCGATTCTTTCCGTCGAAATGGGTTAGTGTCTTCCCGTCTTTTGTTAAAATTTCACGAATGGCCGGTTGGCCACCTGTAGCGTTGCGGGGCCTCTCTCCGATACCAAAACAACAAATGGCTGGCTGGGCACCTGTTCGTTGCGGTGTTTTCGCCGATACCATTGGGCGTTGGATCGCCAAAACCGAAGGAATTTTTGGGCGTCTTCCCGCCTTTAGATAAAAAGTTTTTACAAATGGTCGGTTGACCACCTGTATGCCGGATGCCACGAGGGGGCTAGTCCTCCGAATCCAAAACCAAAACTAGACAGAATATTTTTGTTGTGTTTTCGTGCGCGTCACTTGCACACAAAACAAGAAAATACAATAAAAATATTCTTCTATATTTAGTCGCTCGCACGCACGCACAAGGGGTACACATTGGTCTCGCTCTCAAAACCAATTGACGTTGCCGTAATACAGATATTAATGCCTAATTAAAACAGACACAACACAGATGGCAATGCCATCAGTAAAATGTATTTTTCAAACAATCAAAGAGAAATAAAAAATTTGAAAACGAAACAGCAAAAAAAAAAAAATAATGTTATGACCAGGGAGTCGTAACAAGGTCTCCGTTTGAGAAAATCCGTTCGAATGATAATGTGGTTGACTCTGAACCGGAACCATTGGTTTTGTATGAAGTTGCAAGTTTGGAAGCCAAACAAGCAAAACAAGAATCTGTTCAGCAGTCAAATTGGATGGAGCGTTGTGGTAAGACATTTTGGTGACAATAGAAATTAAAGGAAAATCTCTTAAATTTTTAGCTGACATTACCGAGGGTCACGATCGTGAACACAAGCTTGAAAGCCTATGGTAATATTCGGGTGCCAGTGCGAGGTAAATTGGACGTTTATGTAAAATGTTGAACGTTTAGACGGAAATGCCACTACTTATTTGTGATTGCAGCCGACGAGGCAAACATTTTGGGATTTGTTTTCTATTTCGTGCGATTGGGAAGCCATAGTTGATGATCTGTGTTACAGAGGATCACTGTAATCAATTGGTTTGTAATCAAACCAAGCAAGGCACGTCCGTTACCATTTGAACAGATAGGCGAAGTTAAATATTGACAGATTAGTTTCACTTGCCGCACTTTAAACAATCCAATTCAGTCAATGGACTGCATCCATCGTTGTTGTCCGTAAAGCTGACAAAAAATGAGAATCTGCGGAGGTTATAAGGCCACATTAAACTCTCAACTCTAGACGAGTTATTTCAGTGCCTGCAAGAAGTGAAACTATTTTCGAAGGTTCATCTTATTAGCGAAGCATATTTTCAATTGAATCTTGACAGCGAATCTATAGATCTGATGGTAGTTTCAACACCATTTGGACTATTCCAGTACCAAAGATTGTCATTTGGAATAGCTAGTACGCCAGCTATATTGCAGCGATTCATTGAGCAGATGACGATTCATTGAGCGATTCATTGTGCAGCGATTCATTGAGCAAGTTAAAGTTCTTCCAAAGTAAAGTGGGACATGGTTTTGGATGAATGGAAAATCCGACCATCATCCGAAAGAGTTCGAGCGATTGAAGGAATGCCTCGACCAACAAACTTGAAATAGTTGCAAGCTTTCATTGGTAAGGTAAATTATTATAATCGTACCTTCAACAATTTGTCGCAGGTTGCAGCTCACCTTAATGCATTGCTTAAGAAAAATATTCCGTTTGTTCTTTCAAAAGTCTAAGAAAATTGTAATTGGTTGCAAAAAGTTTCATCAATATCTCTATGGAAGATAATTTATTCTGGTGACGAATTATAAGTCCCTTGAATCACTGTTTCATCCAGAAAAAGGCTTGCATGTGACGACAGCCAACCGTCTCCAGCGTCGGTCTGGATTGCTCATGGAACACCAGTATACTATCTCAAGTATAAAGCAACCGACAAGCATCGCAACGCCGACACACTTTTATGACTTTCCGTTGGTCCGGATCTGAAATTTGATTGTGAAGCATGCGTGTCTGAAGCAAATGATGAATGAAACGATATGTAGGGAGAGTTTCCACTTGACAGAAAATCCATTGCTACAGAAACAGCTCGCCATTGCAGTCCTATGTGAAGGAAGGACGAGACTGATATTAAATTTCATGTAAGAAGATGACTGATTATACTCGAGTCATAATTTGTCTGTCTGCGGACGAAAGTTTGGGCTCTGTTGCATACTGACAGGTTTTGTTCGAATGAAACAGCTACCCCTTAATGCTGGTGATGGTACATCGATAACAAAATTGAAATTACAGTGAAGAAATGTCGAGCATGCCAGAAAATTGATCCGAATCTGAGAAAGGTGTTCGAAAGTTGGGGAATCGGGCCAAAAGTCGTGGGAACAGTTACATGTTGACTTTTCCGGACTGTTTCTAGATCATATGTGTGGATAGTTTCCTTCGATGTCCATACTCATAAAGATGCCAGACATTACTACAAAATCTACGATTCGCGCCGGCAACATCGTTTTGCAATGGAACGGTTAACAGAAAGCATGATAAATGACAGTAAGGCAGCGTTTACATCCGGGTTCTATTATGAAATTTTCGACGTGCGCTTTTTTTTCGACCAGATCACAAACTTCCCTATTATGAAATTACGACTCGCATTATTTTAGATAAAAACAAAAATTATTCGACTGCTATTGGGGTGTCGCAAATAAACGATTTAACTTAATAAATCGTGAAATTTAATTAGCAAATAAACAATTAAAAAAAAAATATATTTTTTTTAAAATTTAATTTCACTTTAATGACAATACAAAAATTCACTTAAAATTATATTTTCACTTTGACAACTTAAACAAAATGGCGTTTGTGTATGTTATTTGTCATTGATGCTATTTTCTGTAACTGGTCGACAGGGTCGAAAATTTGCGACGTCGAAAGTTTCATAATAGACCCAGCAGATTTTCACGAGTTCTATCGACACAATGGTATTGATCCTTTTACAAGTGCTCCTTTTCATCTATCGTAAAAGTGGAAGGCAGAAATTGGGAGATCGAGATCACTCGATGTCGACGTGATTTTCGCCAAGAATAAAAGTGAGAAAAAATTAAAAATTGAGAAAATTCGAAATGGCACACTCTAAAACACCTAAAACCTCCCTAAACCACAGAAACCAGTTAGATTGAAAACCAAATGAAAAATTCTTGAACACAAATATCATTAAAATGGAAATGGAATGAAAATTCAAAATTACATCACATAAAACGCCCCACACCTCCCTCCACTCTACTACAAAATTTTCCGTTGTTCCATGCTACATCGAATATTCATAGTTAGATTGATTCTTATTAGGGAGTATTCTAATACAGGGTGGGCCAAAAGTCACCATGGGGTTTATAAATTTAATAACTTTTTGGTTTTTTTTTTCAGATTATAAAATATACAAAATGGAATTTTTTTTACATTAAGTATGGAAAATAATGTCACTTAAAATAAATGACCCCCGTTTTCAGCTTCGAAATGATGGGCTCGCTTTAGAGCATTTTCAATAACATCTTTCAAAATTTGTAGCTGTAGCGTTCGAATTTCTGCAACAATGTTGACCTTGGGTGCTGACAAATCTTGCGAACGCGCTGGCCAATTAATTTCCAAATATCTGGAAATTTTTCGACTTAAAAGTGCCTTTGTGTCTTGAGCATAGTGTGGGCAGTGGCTCCATCTTGCTGAAACCACATCTTAGGTCTGTTTTCAAGAGCAGGACGTAAAAAATGGTGCTATCATAAACAGATACCGCTCTCCATTTACGGTTACAGCACTTCCATCTTCATTTTCGAAGAAGTAAGGCCCAATGATATTTTCAGATGTAATGCCACACCATACTGTATGCCTAATGGGGTGCAATTTGCGTTGATGAATGGCTTCTGGATATTCAGAACCCCAGAACCTACAGTTCTGCTTATTAACATAGCCATTCAAATGAAAATAAGCTTCATAACTCCTAATCAGATTTTCAATAAAGTTGATTTCATTCAAACGGGGGTCATTTAAGTGACATTATTTTCCATACTTAGTGCGTAAAAAACTTCCATGTTGAGTATTTTATAATCTGAAGAAAAAACATAAAAAAGAAATATAAATACGAAAAAGTTATTAAATTTTTAAATCCCATTGTGACTTTTGGCCCTCCCTATATAAAACAATAACGTCTTTTAGAATTTTTTAAGTTTTACAATCTTCAGCAGTGATAATTTTATTTTCAGCTGACACTTTTCTGCAAATTTTTTTTCCAGAGATAACTACCACTAAGACGTTTCATTTGAATTACATTCCAGCCATGACGCTTTAAAAGTTCAATTTTTAGAAATTTTCAAACATTCATGAACGATTTTATTTAGTTTTTCCGTTGGGAAAACGAATTTTACCGAACAGTAATAAACTACAGGATGCGGCTAGCTTTCGTTACACGAAGAGTTACCGCACTTTGTATATTTTCAATCGCTTGAGCCTCTATTTCACCAATATACACTTTAATTACGTCTTTCAAAGCCTCAACTTCATTTATACTTGACGGCTTCTCATAAATAATTTTCCAACACAGTCAAAGCGCAACTCTTAGGCGGCCAGTTGCTCTCGCCATTTCGGCTGGTAATGCAATTTTCGAAAATATTGCGCAAAAAGTCGATTGTATCGTTGGCTCCGCCTTGTTGAAACCAAATATCGGCCAAGTCTTCCTCTTTAATCGTATAGTTAATAAAAAGTCAGTTAACCTGACAGTCAATGCCTTCGAACTATATTCCAAACAAAAGAGTGACTCGTTTTGGGTGTATTGGATTCTCAATTTTTACGTGTGGATTTTCTGTGCCCAAACACGGCAATTTTGCTTGTTCACATAATCGCCGTGGTGAAAATGAGCTTCGTCGGAAAATAATTTTTTTTTGGTAAAAATGTTAATTTTCTTCCAACCGAGAATTGGGCCATTCAGCGAAGTAAAAACGCAATGGATGGTCAACTGCCTTCAATTCTTGAACCACAATTGGACTTTGCATGGCAAACATTTTCCATCAAACGAGCTAGATGGCGGTGCGGAACGTGCGTGTTATCCATTTCTACCAAACTTTGTACGTAACTTTCGGCAACTGACTCACTATTTTAGAAATAAGTTTTCAATAGTTCCCAACGCTGATCAGGCGTCGTATATCTATTCATTTCGTTTACCAGGAATATAATATTGAATTTCTGCTGTCACGTGAGAGCTGACATTACGAAAAGCAAAATAACCGCTAGTTCAAAACGAACCAATAGATGCTGCACCCTTTACTTTAGTTTTGTTTTAGGTTTAATGGTTTCAAAAACTGGTAAAACAAAATAACAAATAATTACTTGCAACTGAAAAGTATCGGCTTAGAAATGTCGGCTGGAAAACATCGGCTGGTAACTTTCGATTGAAGCGCATCAATAAATAACATTTCGGCTTATATTTTTGGCTGAGAAAGCAACGACACTATCTGCATTATCGACATTTTTATATTTTATTTCGACTGGAAACTATCGGCGAACTTTAATAGTATTTGGTACTCGATTAAAATTAGTAAATTTATAAGTTATGCATCCATAATTCCATTTCGCAAGGGTGTTGAGTTGTTTAAATTAAAATGATTTGTGACCCAGTTGCAATAAAATAATTAGAAATGTAATACAAAATATGTACAATGTAATTCCAACATCAAAACTATAAATTTCATCGTTATTTTCCGCCATTTTTGTTTATGCGTGCCACCTGTCAAATTTTCATTAACAGTTTAATTCATCTATACATGTTACATAATTTCTATTTCTAAGAAACATGGTTTCTAACGAAAGCTACTTATATTTGTTGTAACTTATATTTGTCGCACTAAAAACTGCAAATATTATAATTTTAATAAAGTTCACAAAAAATTTTAATTAGATCGCAAATGTATAGTGATGTATACTACTGAAGTTGGAAGGAAATTGGGCATAAAAACTGCTTTATCGACATTCCAGTCGAAATTTTAACCAAAACCTTCCTTAGCGACTTATTGCGAGGGCATCCATAGGCCCGTTCCCATAACTGTGCTTTTTTGAAGCACTGCTTCTTGCTTCAAAATAGTCGTCATAGATTTTTTATTGCTACTTTAAAACCTTATTTTATATTTAGACACAAAGTTTCTTTGTTTTGTTTTATTCTGCTCTCTCGAAAATAAAATTTGAACTAAAATCTACATGCAAAAAATGGCCTTGATTTTTTTTTATTTCATTTATGTTTGTGTTAGTTTGGCTTCACCGAAATTTTTTTCCTGAAAATGAGCCGCAATTAAAATCGATTTTATAGGTAAAAGAGGAAAGAGACGAAGATGAAGTCACTTCTTTGACTGTACGTTTATACTTGCGGAAATTAGTGCGGCACTAACAAATCGCACTCGCCCCGCAAGAATGAATATATACCTGCGCGAGCAAGTGCGACGTATAATGCTGCGTACACGACATCGAAAATGAAAAGCATCATACTTGCTCCCGAACTCAAAACCAATCAAATTTCATGAAATGCTTTACGCTCCGCCTACTAGTATCCATACTCGATTTGTAAATATTTTCAACTTTCTTGTTGTTTTAATACATTATGGAACGGCGAAATGTGACCAACCAAACCGCATTTTGTTTCTAAAATTAGTTTTGTATGACGTTCTAAAATATGACTAATGCTGAATATAAAACTTGGCCATTTCTTAATAGATTAAAATCAAATGTCTCACAATGAACTAAATTGGCATTTTAGTTTCCCGCACTATAAATTATTTTTTCCTAATTCAATGGCATGAAGCTCTTCAAATAACAGTAAGACTTCATTCTAGCCCTGAGATTTTGATCAAATGACAAATGACTTTGTACTAAAATTGTAACTGCAAATTTTAGTACAAGTCGCAAAATATGTCATTTGATCAGAATCTAGGCCCAGGATTAGAATGAAATCTTGCCGGGTGATTGACAATAACACTACCAAAACCACAGAATTGAAATTGTTTAACAATAGTTTAGTGCGGGAAACTAATAAAAATTAAAAAAAAAATCAAGCTGACACTAAAATAATGAATCCCATGACCTTAACCAATTTAAAAAATATTCTGAAATTACTTTACGATCGTTTCTAGGTTAAATTTGATTTTTTTTTTAAATTTTAATTAATTTGTGAACATTTTTGCGGGCGAAAAATGTTTAAGAGATAATTAATTTTCCGCGGTTTTCCTAAATGATTATTTGCTCGTGCGTGGGTGAGGTGTTGAAATTTTCGAGTTAACTATTTTGCATAAACAATTATTAATGTGAAGCAACATTTATAACAACCATATATACTGTGTGTATGTTTTGATGGTTAGATGATCGTGTTCTATAACATATTTTATATACTGCAATCGCGTATGTTACATACGTAAGAGGATGTTTGTTTGTGTATACGCGATCGCGGTTTGTATACAGCGAAATCATTCACAAAAAAATATTTAGGTGAATCGGAATAAAAAAAAAATTAGCTTTCTTCTTGAATTTACATATAACAGATATCTCGTGTGTATATTATATATAGAAGTGAATTGTCTAAATATTTAATACCATCGCGCCCCAGCTAAACATTCTATAAAATAATTTCATTCAATTAAGCAATAAAAACAAACATATAAACTAGACAGAAGTATACGAAGATTTGAAATTTTATGGCCATGAAAATAGTCGTAAAAATATTAAGATTTAATTAAGTAAATAATTAAGTGCGTCTTTATTAGTTATGTTTAGGTAGGTGAAACTTTCCAGTTTCGAGACGATACTCCAGCGCACTACGACACAACGATTAATCACGAGGCCCTCCATAATTTATTTCACATATACATAAAATTTATGACATTAATTATGTCACAGTTTTATGATCGCACATAATTTAATTAAGCTTTTCTGATTAAAAATAAAATCGCAAAACGATAAAAATTATACTGAATCATCAACAAATCAACACCAATCATTTTATTGAATATACGAAATTTTATGTTCTTTTGGATTATGTCATGTGTGCGCAAACTGTAGCGGAAATACCATTGAGCTGGATATACGTTCAACATAAAATGATTTATTGGAGTACCGGAATTTTGAAGTCGTATTAAAAATGTTGATCTAAATTTATGAATTAAAAATTAGTGTCGAGCAATTCCAAATAAATATTTCTATTTGGTTCATGTTAGCGAGTTTGAATAGCCCAAATATCGTTTACCTTTAGGAGACATATGTCCACGTCAAAACTTGGTAAAACCTGTAATCAAATCCATAAATTTCAGGAAATTACTTAAACAGGTGTGAGCACGTCTTTGAATTTTTTACGAGCATACAGTTTTAATCGACGGTAATGCAGATTGTATCATTACAATTTTTCAGACACAAAAATCCGTGAATTTTACCAAATGTAGTAAATCGGAAGTGTTTAGTAAATCTGAATTGGTTGGGAGCATTATAATTTTTTGGTTGGCCACATTTGGTTATTATAGTAGAATCTGCATTACCAAACATTTTAGGCCATCTATTATAATTAACCTTCTATACCGATATTTTTGGCTAATTAACTGCTCATTCGAATATGCTTTATTATTTTACATACGTTACAACCGATCTACATTACCGACATTTTTCGCCTGATTGATTTCGGCCAACTTTAACATCATATTTGAACTTAAGCGATAAAAAAATTTTCGAGCCCCATCATGTTATATCTTGGATTAAATTATATAATCCGAATCGGATGTGAAACGTTTGAGTTTAAGCAGCATGCATGGCTGCACTTAATCATGCAAATCGAATCGTGGCCGACCTTAATCTTGGCCACATCGACAACTTCATCATTCATAACTAATTTTTTTTTAATTGTTATTTATTATTAATTTACTTTTCATAATTTACAATAAAACACATAATTTATTTCATTTTAAACAGTAGGTACTAATAATTTTTCGCCTTTAAATCTCCTAAATCACTGACTCATGGTGTTTATTGCTCCCGTATTTATATACCGGGCTGAATATTCCATATTTTACACAAACATTCACTTCGAATCGAACTGGCGAACAATTAAGTTGTTAAAAATTAAACATTAAATTATAAATAATAAAACTCTTTTGGTTTCTTAATAAAATAGTAAAGTGTTCAAATCAGTGCTAAGTTTTTTTATTCAAAATTTGCTACCGTAAGATCATCAGCTTTTGCTTAACATCAGCATTTTTTCACCATACATCTGTAACATCCATCTGTAACTTCTATTCATAAAATTTTCACACTTCAACAATTGCATCTGGTTGGGTCTCCATCAACATTACACATACAATTTTGTGTAATTTTGTTCCACACTAAATCTGCAATACCACTGTTATAAAACTACCTTTAATGCTACTAAGTAGTAGCAGCCAAACCTAGATGTCACTAATTTAACATGAAAAAAATGTCATTCAACCAATTTTCGCTGAAATACGCCCGATAGGCCAAATCGCTACATTACCCCATCTAATTCTGCCCAATCCTAGCGGAATTCAAACTACCACCTCTGTATAGTGCCAACCATTCCAAATGTACTACCTTGGGTTTGCCCAAGTTTCATTGTTTGCGCGTATGTGTTTGTATGTATATTTCATCAAGTTCTTCTTTCATTTTATAGACGTAATCTTGACAATACGACGCTGGTTATGGAACGGCATGAAACTTAATATCTACCGGAAATCGCAGATTATTATGGTTCCGATAGTGTCGTGCACCGCTGATCGATCCATAAGGAACAATCAGGAACAATTATATATGTCGATTCCAGGCGCACTGATTTTTTATGATCCTCATTCTTATAACGGTACATTATTGATAAATCCGGTTCTAGAAACTGCTCCTTCTGCATTGATTAATCTTCGGTCCAGTTCTGAATAAGTTGTCCTATTATTTCGTTTTGTTCTGCTGTGTTGACTTTTCTCACCTGAATTTTCCTTTTGCATTTCACTATGGTATTTACTTCTTTACACTTCCCGATGACTGTACCGTTCTTGATTGTTTTTGACTTATTCGAAACATTTCGATTGCACTAATTGGAACTCTATCGTCGTTATTTAGTATTACTGATTATTACTTCTCTAATTCCCTGTTCCGATTCATTATAGCAACAACGAACCTCAACTTGGTTGACCCAGAACCTCCCTCCAATCGTTCCCAAATAATTGTTTCTGTATTTGATGAAGGCTTTTAGTGGTAAATTATTACTCGTCTGATTATTGTTACATCTGAACCGCTGAGTCGAAGTGGCATCTCGAAATTACCGTAGCTGAGGACCCCTCGTTCAACATTCAACACGAAGCCGTTTGTTCTTATAAAGTCCTTATCTAGAATGACCTCATAGACAATATTGGCGACCAGCACTTGAGGTTCAAAACTAGTATCTCGAATTCTGATTTTCACTACTTTCTTTTCATACTTGCTGTCTTGCTTTGAGAAATTTACAACAACAATCCCATATATGTAATTCCAAATTGGAATTGTTTTAAATCAACTTTTTTGCTGGTATAGAATAATTCTATTCTACCGGTTGTAAATTAGTTACGATTTCTAATAATATTCAATATTATTCGGTCATATTACTATTTAATTAGATATTTTTAGTTGTGTTTTCACGTTTTGTTTAACTTCAAAATGTAATTGTTCCCAACTAATAAAAATAAGTAAATACAATTTTTGGTTGTTACTTTGAGCACAATATTTATTCTATTCCAGCATGGATTTAACCGGAACGAAAGTAAGACCGTAAATTATTCGGGTTTTATCCTTGCTTCTCACGTGAGGTTACATTGTCCAATCCGGTCTAATCCGGTTTGTAGCACTAATTGTGATCGATACAGATGTTGACGGTTTACAACACCAATTCTCGTAATTTATACCGCATCCAGAATTTTGCCGAAAACACTGGAATTAATTTCTAAAATACGTACACCAATACCGTAATACTCACACCACTTTTGGAATATTTCAAAAATATTCTTACAATAATTTTCCCAAAATCCACCAACGCTAAAACACCACAACAAATTTTTTCCACAACTATTTATTAATTCACTGTTTAATCCATTTACAATTTTTAATTACACCAATATTATCACTTTATACCACCTATTCTCTTCCCGCCACTCACTTTCGCTTTTAATCTTTCGCGACGGAATCTCCAAAATGACTCACTTATTGTATTCGTATTTAAATACCGATCGAACATTCTAGGCAGAAGTAACATTCTCGACGGTTCTGTTCTAGACTACTATAATCTGCAATACTATAAAACTATCAGTGTATTTTCTTGAGACAATTACAACAACACCACCATGGCTAAAGCAAAAACTAAAGCATTTTAGAATTTTGCTTTGGCTGAATGATAATGCAGATTTGCATTAGTTGAAATAGCTGAATACCGCTGATTCAGCTAAAGCAAAAAAGTTTTATTTCTCAAGAAAATACGGCTTATGTCTCGCCCATGCTGAATTAATGGCCCAATAGATGAAATCGTAACAACCTTTCTAAATAGTCTACACGAACATCCGGTTCTGTTCCACACTTATTCTGATAGAATCTGCAATACCACACACTGTAACTATCTCTAATGCTGCTAATTAAACCTAGATGTCACTAGTTTCACAAAAAAACAACATTAAACCAATTTAAGTAATTTCAATAAATCTTTGGTTTGAAATACAAATTTGTGTATATTTTTGTATGCTTAAAAGCAACCCGAGTTTCAGCCAAATCTCTTGAGAAATTGCTTTTTTCCATCTCAGGAACATATATTAGTATTTTATTTGTATTCATTTGAAACAAAAGCATTGCAATTCGCTAAAATTTATCCAAATTTGACCAGTTACCAGAATCGCACCTTGACCTCATATTAAACGACATTTTATTTACTGAGTGTGGTCTCAAATGGCTTCATTCCATTAAAATTGATAATTTTTGATAATTCGGAATACTTATTTGAATCTATTTCCACCATATAAACTGAATATCAAAACAATCGATTGAGAAATTTCGTTTCGCGCCATTCATTTTATATATTTTTCAGAACCACATCCGATTGAATTTTATTTTTTATCATTTTTATTATACAAACCGAGCTCCGTTTCAATCAGTTTAGAATTCAGTTGAGAAATCGTGTTTTGTTCTTTTCGGAACCACATACCGAACTCACATTGGAAGCTTATTGTCGATAAACCCGACAAAACTCGGGTGATATAGTTCCGGATATGGTTCTGGGAAGTGACAAGTTTGAATGGCAATATGCCATTTCCAAACCGATCGTGATGAAATTCAGTTAATAAGGAAATGAGGTTCAAATAAGTATTCCGAATGTAGTTCAAAAATTATCAATTGGTAGAGAAATTGCTTAGCACCATTCAAATTTTCCGTTTATCAGTACCATATCTAAAATTCATATTGGAATTTCATTTTCATTATACTAATCTCGTTCCATTCTAATAGATTGAGAAATTGCTTTTCAAAACCAACTAGAAAAGTTTATTTTCAATTGTTTGATTCGTAGAAACACTACATAGTTTCTTTCCAAGCTACTGTGACGTCCACCACACAGAGGTCCGACACCTGTCGGCATTTAACAGGAGGGATCCCAAGAATTTGTGATTGTTTGGCGTTAGATGGGGATAGGTGCAAGTTAAATGAAGTACAGTTTTCTCAAAGTGAGATGATTCCGTGTGTACATATATTTGACCAATATTTCAGTTTTGAAGCTGAGAGAAAGCAGAAACATGACGATTTCTCGGATTTTTCCTAGTAATTTTGTTTTGATAGCCGGATAGAAAACACTCATCCGACACATCAACGGGAGACTTACTAACTATAACTATTCCTACTTTCTTTTTCTCAGAAAACCTTTTAGACATTACTTTGGGGAGACTAACGTGTACTATCGACTGCAAAATTTGTTTGTACCTGTATGAAACAATAAAACAACTTGTTATGGTTGGGTTCGGGGGTTTACCTTTTCGTTTCAATAAAAAAATAGTTCATTTCATAGTTTTCGTAGGCTGCTTGTTTGAAAAAGACTCAGTTTTCTCTTTCTAGCTAGAAGACTAAGTTTTACCGATGTGTTCCATCACATCTACGTGCGACTGCAGAGTGAAATCATCTCGTTTACCGACATTGGTTTGTCCTGAAAAATTTGTGATAGTGCTTCATGTTTCTCGGATGTCAGCATTGTATAGAGTAAAGAGTGACAGTTCTGCGGCATTTCCCTGATCCAATATGTGATGGTCCTCCACTGGTCGTTTGACGTTCGTGTTCCTCCAATGTTTTTCTCATACAATTTTTGTTCTTCCATTGCCCAATTTTGAATTATATCCACATTTTCGTTACCTCCTCGAGAACTTATGCCTGATGCCGATTTTGGTGACTATTACTAAAATTAAGACAAGAAGTTCATGTAAATGAAAAATTGTTGCAAAGGAAGCTCGTAAGATAACTTTTCATCGGTCGCGTAGTGAACGATAGCAGAAGCTTTAACATTTAGTTTAGTTAATTTATTTTTGTCGATTAGGACACACATCATAAATTTGTCATTTTTCATTTCAAAACCATGTTACGCTATTAATGACCAGGCAGCTATGTGTAGAGAATACAGCTTCTCTTTTTACTTTGAAAAACAGAAATAAGTGAAACCGTTCTCTTGAATGTGGTGCTTAGCTTTACTCTCTACTTACGCAAATCTCATTAAAACCTCTGAGATAGAAACATAGCTTAGCATCGCGTATTTTCTGAGTGATATGATTAGCTCCGAAGTAGCTCCTTTGATCTCCAAAGTGAAAACAAAACATATTTTATTATATTGCTGCACTGGTTGGCTTGATCCTGAGATTTACCAACAAAGTGTGGCTTATTTGAGTTTTTGAAATTGAAACAACTTATGAGAATAAAACATTGTTCTCATATACTAAAAATCATAGCTCAATTAACGAACCCGAATTTGTTAAATTAAAAAGATCTAAACTACAAAAATATGGGAAAATTTTTTTTTGAAGTTATACTCAAAATATAATCACAATGACTTAGCGAATTATTATGTTACACAACGAATGAATAAGACGAAGGTTTACATTTATTTTGTAAAGACCACCAAATATCAAATTCGTTTCCTGCAAGAAATGGAGATCGTTAAATTGAATTGTTTGAAATCTGTAGGCGATTTTGTGAGAATGATAGAAAAGCTCGGGCTCCGCAATAAATCTTTGTTGTCTTCCGGAATTGAAGAATTATTTTCATTAATTCATTTAAATTAGGTGGCAAAATCAATATAATAAATATCAATATAAATATAAATATTAATAATTTATTTATAAAACATTATACAAATTATAAGACTTCATTATAAAATTTATTATTGCACACTCCCGCAAATAATTCTTCTAAATAAAATTGCTCATCATGTATTTTCTTTAAAAACATTTTCTGTGGACTGCTGTTAGCCTTCTTTTTATTGTACGTTAAATTACGTCGCGTACATCGCCATGTCTTTGTCGATTTGTGTGGTCCTAAACTATTTAGTTTGCTCGTTAAATCTAACCACTTTTTGACGAGTACTTGCCTATCGGTAATTTCGTTTACATCAAATGAAGCCAACAATTCCAATTGTTGTCGATTTGCTCGAACTCTCTTAGTTGTACCTTCCACTTTTTCTGCATCACTGACATCCTCGATTTGCTTTCTTGTAGCGAACCCTTGAATAAATTCACATTTATGTTTAAAGTGCCGTAAATGTTCCACAATCGGTATATCACTTGGTTCCCAATGTTTAAGTGAACCACCACAGTAAAAACATTTCACTTGATCACCGCATTCTAAGTAAAAAAATCCAGCTTCGGCTAATTGTTTTGGTTTTTGATTTAGTGCTTTCGGCCATCGACCGAACGTTGCAAGGCGGTCATTGTAATTTTCAAATCGTGAATGTCTGGCACATTTATGGCACAATTTATGTTTTAAAATGCTGGGTATATTGATTGGGGCTAATGGCTTATTTGATGTTTCAGCGGTACCAGTGATTAGTGGACATTCTGGTGAATGTATAAAATGTTCAATTAATGGATCATCAAAATTACTCCATTCGCCGATGGTTACGTTACAAAACTTGCACTTAACCAGATCATCTTTGCACGTATAGAAAAATCCAAAGCACGCCAGTTGTCGAATGCAAACCGCGGTATTTAAATTATGTAGGGTGTACAACCGATGCAATTCGTTGTTCATATCGAATTCGTACGTGTTCATTGCACCAAATAATTCGCGAGCCATTTTAAAGCGTTTTTATTGTCACTAAATATTTTACCGCCCGAATTGGACCACAGTTGTTTTATAACTGTTAAATCAGCAGGTGTATTGTTGCGATTTTGTGTCGTTTTACGCTGTACGTCAAGACAATACAAAAGTAAATGATTCATGGTTTTGATAAACAAAACGCGTCGTTTATAAAATTATTTCGGCAACACGGTCGACGATAGATTAGATATAATTAAGATACGATAAGATTATTGAAAATTCTGATCATATTGGTTTGGACGTTTATTTTGCACATCTTATCAATTTAAATGTGTTATATTTGGCTTTTCCAAATATACACAGAGTTGAACTAAATTCAACGGCCCATAAGGGGGTTATGGGCCATCAAATTGGTTGGTACGGGCACACCGCAAAATTTTGATATACACAGTTTTATCAGTTAAGCATGGCTATTGTAATCTATATCTTTTATCGACATTTTTGGCTGGAAAATTTATTTGTTGTTATATTTATTTGTTATATTGTTACACCAAACTCTGCTCCATCGACATTTTTTGGTTGATTATTGAAGTTGGGTTTCTTTATCGATATTTTCTGCTGAAATAAATAATTATCTCAATCTGCATCAATAACAGTTTTCGACTTATATGCTAATATCATAGAATTAGATTATATAGAATGAATATAAGCATCTGTCAAGTGAGTCCAATTTGGAGGGTAAAAGAGAAAGCATATAAATCAACAGGGCCGTATTTAGCATTTTTTCGACTGAATGCAATGAAGTTAGGAAGTTAAAATTTAAAAAAATATTTAATTTGAATTACATTTTTATTCCTCTAATATAAGTATGTACACTAATTATTTTTTATTTAAATATAATATTATGTATAGTTAATAAATAGTAATTATAAAACAATTACGCTTATTTATCTCACATTCCTTTCCTAAGGATGTATAGTCACGGTCTTTATTATTTTTTATTTTTAATTGCCAAGCAAACAATTGAATTTCTCCTTATTACATCTTGCTCTTTCAAGCCAATTGATTTCAACCATTCCTTTTAAAATTCTCCATATATTGGTAAGCTAAAAACAAATGTTTACATTTTGTAAAAAGTGGTATTTATAGTATTTAAAATAACAATAAATTATGAAAAGCAAAGCACATGGCACAGAAATATCCGCCATTTTATTAAATTGAAATAAAAAATACGGCCCTTGTAATAAAACTTGAAAAAACAAAATAAGAACCCCACACAACAACCAAAATTATTTAATTAATTTTTTCTGATTTATAACTTAAATTAAGGATAAATACAAATGACTTTCTTCTTATCATAATTTACAGTTTTTTTTTATAAACACATGGTAAACTTACAGATGGTAAGATATTACTCTCTGAATTTGTTTAGAAGTATTTTGGCTGCTTTTCACAATACACTTAATTTTTCTTAAAAGTTTCTTATTTTCATTATCAAATGATGCACTACTACATAAACCACTAACTATTTTACAATGTTTTTATTATTTTAATGCATTTTAAAAATTTTAAAAACAAAAAATTAAGTCGTCACTTCGTACAAAACCAAAAACTGGTTTGGTAGGTTTTTATTTTGTGATATGAGTAAGTCATATGCATTTTTTTTATATAACCATCCTGCTATGACTTGTGACATGAATAGAAAATTTTATATGGGTAAAATTTTTACATCCATTCTATAGTATATAGTTCTATGGCTAATATTGATAATTTGACTCTGCATTATCGACACTTTTAATTAAATTAATTTAGTTAATTTAAAATCGGATATTTCAACCAAGTCTGCGTTACCGACATTTTTTGGCCGACTTAAAAAGTTTCTGTACCTTACTGAAATTAGCAGAAAATTCAGTCGAAATCTGCATTACCGACCAACTTTTTGTTTTTTAAAGATTTAGTTTATTTATTTAAAAACATCTTGTTTGCATCCCCTGTATACTTTTGTCGGCAATGCAGTTTTATAGTTGAGTTTTCTTCCGGGGTGTCGGTAGTGCAGTGTATATATTATCATCGATGTCCGCGTAATATGCTGATAAATTAGTTTCCCTGAACGCCCGCCTGAACTGTCGATAATGCAGTTTGTAGAGTATTGTGAATTCTTCTCTCAATGCGCCGGTAAAGTAGTTTTTCTGACGAAAATTTATCCACAATGTCGATAATGCAGAATTTTCCTGCCCAATTTTCTGCTAACTTCAGTAGTATAGTTTCTGTATGCTATACTTGTGTTATTGAATCTGGTAAAATTGATTGAGTAGCCAGGATTTTGGCTACCAAATTGCTTGCTTCTCGATCGGCTAGATCGAGTACCTACCATTGTCTCACTGTATGAGTAGGTTTTTAGTGGCCTACAAAATTTGTGTTTTCCAGAATGATCGGATGCTGCCAACCCCGTCGATACTGCAGATAGTGTCTTGACTTCTTCCGCCGAAAGTTAACAAAATATACACTACATCAAAAAAAAACATACACCTTATTTTTTTCAATAAATTCATATATTTTCTTTACACAAGATCTTCAGTATTTAGTTTTTTTCTATTTATTAACTAATAATATCACATTTAAAAAAATAAAAAATAACGGGTGATTTTTTAAGAGCTTGAGAACTTTTTTTAAAAAAAAAACGCATAAAATTTGCAAAATCTCATCGGTTCTTTATTTGAAACGTTAGATTGGTCCATGACATTTACTTTTTGAAGATAATTTCATTTAAATGTTGACCGCGGCTGGGTCTTAGGTGGTCCATTCGGAAAGTCCAATTTTGGGCAACTTTTTCGAGCATTTCGGCCGGAATAGCCCGAATTTCTTCGGAAATGTTGTCTTCCAAAACTGGAATAGTTGCTGGCTTATTTCTGTAGACTTTAGACTTGACGTAGCCCCACAAAAAATAGTCTAAAGGCGTCAAATCGCATGATCTTGGTGGCCAACTTACCGGGCCATTTCTTGAGATGAATTGTTCTCCGAAGTTTTCCCTCAAAATGGCCATAGAATCGCGAGCTGTGTGGCATGTAGCGCCATCTTGTTGAAACCACATGTCAACTAAGTTCAGTTCTTCCATTTTTGGCAACAAAAAGTTTGTTAGCATCGAACGATAGCGATCGCCATTCACCGTAACGTTGCGTCCAACAGCATCTTTGAAAAAATACGGTCCAATGATTCCACCAGCGTACAAACCACACCAAACAGTGCATTTTTCGGGATGCATGGGCAGTTCTTGAACGGCTTCTGGTTGCTCTTCACTCCAAATGCGGCAATTTTGCTTATTTACGTAGCCATTCAACCAGAAATGAGCCTCATCGCTGAACAAAATTTGTCGATAAAAAAGCGGATTTTCTGCCAACTTTTCTAGGGCCCATTCACTGAAAATTCGACGTTGTGGCAGATCGTTCGGCTTCAGTTCTTGCAGGAGCTGTATTTTATACGGTTTTACACCAAGATCTTTGCGTAAAATCTTCCATGTCGTCGAATAACACAAACCCAATTGCTGCGAACGGCGACGAATCGACATTTCACGGTCTTCAGCAACACTCTCAGAAACAGACGCAATATTCTCTTCTGTACGCACTGTACGCATTCGTGTGGTTGGTTTAATGTCCAATAAAGTAAACTGAGTGCGAAACTTGGTCACAATCGCATTAATTGTTTGCTCACTTGGTCGATTATGTAGACCATAAATCGGACGTAAATCGCGAAACACTTTTCGAACCGAACACTGATTTTTGTAATATAATTCAATTATTTGCAAGCGTTGCTCGTTAGTAAGTCTATTCATTATGAAATGTCAAAGCATACTGAGCATCTTTCTCTTTGACACCTTGTCTGAAATCCCGCGTGATCTGTCAAATACTAATGCATGAAAATCCTAACCACAAAAAAATCACCCGTTATATATAAAAACTAATTAATTTACTTAACAAAAATATAACAAAACGTAGTCAAAGAAAAAACATACCTCAAAAAAAACATACAGTTCCCAGTTATTACTAATAAATATAATTAATAATTTGTGTGCCACACTTTCTGAGCTATGACCTGTTGTAGGAGATCCTGCATTGAATGCACCAGTTTCCTTGTTCTTCCGACGTAATTTGGTGCCACTCGTCGATTAATTTAGATTTTAAATCGTCTTTTGTTCTAATATCATGTAGTCGCACCCGTTTTTCCAAATTATCTCAAAGCTGTCCAATAGGGTTGAGATCTTGCGATTGTGGAGAGTTCGGTAAAATGTATTTGACATTGTAGATCAACCAGTTTTTTTACCAAGTGGGATGCACATTTGGGAACGTTGTCTTGAACCAAGCAAATATGTCCAGACATTTCAATTTTTGTCGCACTGTTTATTCAAGTTAGTCTCAATAAACATCAGATCTCCGACCCCCTCGGTACTCATTGCACCCCATACCATAACGTTTCCTCCGCCTTATTTGACGGTTGGGATGATATTCTTACTATTTAGTGCAGTACCTTTTTGACGTCATATAGCTCTACGGCCATCTGATCCAAAAATGTAGAATAAGGCGTCAAAAAATCACTACACTAAATAGTAAGAATATCATCCCTTTCATTAAACACGTCTATGGCCATCTGGTTCAACATTTACGGATAATTTTCGGCGATTTTAACGATAATTAGAACCCATTTAATGCTTGATAATTTTTAATCTTTTTTATCGACTAGTTTCGGCTGTATGATGTAGATATGGCATTTCATCCCGATAACCTCATCAGACCCACTCCTAACCTATAATCAAAATCGACCTCAATTTATGGGGCAATCAGATTGGTGTCCATCCGGCAAAATCTCGAATGATGGACAATTTTATCGTCGGAACAACGATAAATGGAATATTTCACCAGTATAACCTAATAAACCTACTCCAAACACCCTGTTAAAGTTAAAAAATAAAAAAAAATGATAATGCAGATTGTGTCTTTGGTTTGATAGCCGAAAAGAAAAATTCAACAATGTTGATCAATATATTTGCCGAAAATTCGGTATTTAAGAAAAATTATTTATTCCTTTATATAATTTACTTCCTTAAGTTGGTATTAAAATAAATGCTTTTTTTCAATTTTGAAGAAATTCTGATGAGGATGATTTCAATAGTGCAATTTCTGAAAAATTCATTGAATGGCCCGGCGCTCTTGCTTAACCTTAATTCGCATTGATGCCACTATGACCATTTGATAGGCCGTAATGCCTGTTAAAAACATTCAGAATTTCTTCAAAATTGGACTGTTGTTAACAGGCATTACGGCCTATGAAATGGTCATAGTGGCATCAATTTAGGTTAAACAGGAGCGCCTTGCCATTCAATGATTGTTTTTAGAAATTGAACTATGGAATATTTGTCAAATTACACCCCTGTATCCCCATCAGAATTTCTTCAAAATTTGGCTGTTGTTAACAGACATTTAATGAATTTTTATGGAAATTTTTTTAAATTGCCCACCGTATTCCCATCAGAATTTCTTCAAAGGCTGGACTGTTGTTAACAGACATTACGGCCTATCAAATGGCCATAGTAGGATCAATGCGGATTTAGGCGAATGTTGTTCAACGGTGACGTATTTATATACTTTCGGCTGATAAAGCGAAGACACTATCTGCATTATCGATTTTTTTATCTTTCCGCTGGAAACTTCCGGCTAACTTTAATAGTATCTCAAAACATATAATCAAATTCTACTTAGTGTCAAGGTTCATCAAATTGGTACAGTCAGATCGTCGTTCATCTGTCAAAATTTTGATTTACAAACCATTCATCAGCTATAATCGTGACTGTGTCTCTTGCGGCTATTGTATAGATATCTGTTTTCGACATTTTCTTTTATAAAATTGATGATTCATTTGTAACCTTTAAATCTGAATTAGCGGCATTTTTTGGTTTGCATATTAATGTTATTCTTCTTTATCGACGCAATCTACATTAAAGGCATTTGAAAATATTTTCGACAATGATAACAAAATTAACATCTACATTGTCATCATTAGGTTAGCGTAGCAAGTACACTATCTACATTACCATATTTCGGCTAACTTTAACAGTATGTTTCCACCAACCTTGTTAAAGTTAGCCGAAAGTTGCCAGCCGAAAGATAATGCAGATAGTATCTTGACTATTTTTAAACTCTCTTTATACTCTCGCTCCTTTCGATTTTTAAATTCCTATAAACTGAAATAATTTCTCCTTCACCCGAATGATGTAACCCGATCCTAAATTCTCCTAAATTCGAGTTCATGACTGATTTTTGCTGTATTCAAGACACCATCTGCATTATCTTTCGGCTGGAAACTTTCGGCCAACTTTAACAGTATTTTCCACCATCTCCCATCCAAAAATATTTCCTTTTAACATTATCTCCCAAATTGTGGGGTAATTGTTTTGGTCTAGTCCTTAGCCTTGCCGTACTAGAAATACTATTATTAATTATGATGTCATGTTTACAGTAAAGTGATAATATAGCTTCTTGTGAGGAAAACCTCAACTTATAAATTCCAATGTTCAAACTGCTGTCTCCACAAAACTGTCCAGATAAGTGACTTTCGTTCTCGCTTGTAATTTTCGTGGTTGGCGCTACATTGCGCTACGTGCGCTGCAAGTATCATTTTCCATGTCGATTTTGGGTTCGTTTCGTTTGTACATGTCAATGCATGTATATGTATAGCGATATGTATAGCGCACAGCCATCCTGTCAATTATTGAATTTTCGATTTTTGTTTTTTTTTTAATCGTTTTTAGATAAAATAATTTACGATAAATTATCCGCTCCAATACCATTCATGCAGTTAAATGGCCATACGAATAAATACTCGAGACGCTGGTATTACTCGGCGGTGCAAAGAATTCCAAATGCCAGTTTCAAGCGGTCGATAGGACCGCGCCAGTTTCAAGCGGTTTGATCTCTTTGTTTGGGCCTTCGTACGAAGATTACACGCGGGCTCGAACCTTATCCACTCTGACGAAAACAATAATCAATTATCGAGCGTTTTTGGCTTTTTTAGAAGAGCGGCCAACTTTTTGTATATTAGGGCAAGCGTTTCAGCTAGCTTAGATAAATCGAATGGTAATAGTTTTCCATACCCATAAACTAATGGATGAGACTGTCAATTCCGTAATGGCATTAGTTCGTTTAGGAAGTTTAGGAAATCGAGATCGTTTGAACCGAAAATGCATTTTGAAGTTTCTATGTTATCGCCAAACTCATCGAGGCGTTGGAACAGCTGATTCAGATAGAGTTTCAGTTGTTCCTTATTTTTCGATGCCACGAAGGTCTCACCGATATACGACGATATTGCGCGGTATTTCTGAGACGGAATGGCGTATGGCATGCGTGTGAATTCGAAAAGACCAAATAAAGTCATGATTACCGTTTTGTACATAACTCTGGGCGACTGGAATTAAATGATACGCTCCGACCAAATCGGGTTTGGACAAAGCCATTCATGCAAATACACATAGAGAAATTCTGGGGTGTCTAGTAACCGCGCGATACTGTTACCGAATAAGTCATCGATAGTCTCCACACGGTCTTCAATCGTTATCTTTGTTTCTTACCATACCAAGAGGGCAAGAGATGGAGGATGCCGGTGAGCGGCAAATCCTTAATTCCACCATTATTGATATATTGGGTTTATGCGGCTTAATGGCGAAACAGATCTAGTCTATCGTTGCGATTTGATGAACTACAGCCGACCGAAATCATTTGTAAACCTCACTGTTGTTACATAGATTAGCGGGTGTGTCGCCAAATCAATAGTGCAAATTTGTTAAGAAATCGGTGCAACTGGAGCAATTTTGTGTCTTAGGTATTGATTTTTGAGCCATGACTAGATTATTAGAAATCGACGCTGATGGATGACATTTTCGGGTGTTTCGGAAATGTTGTGGATACCACCACATTTCTGATATTTCAACACTTTAAGATAATATTTAGGACCGTCACGTGATTGCGATCACGTTTATGATCTAGACATTTGTGTCTCGAACCGTATGACTGTGGCTTTGAAATGACATGTTCAGTACACCATCGTGATCACGATCTCACTGACGATCACGCGACGGTCGTAGATCATATGACGGTTATCGTAAGAGTTCTCAAACAATTTTGAATTAGTACGACAGATTCAGCTAGAACGTTTTTCGAATGGTAGGGCCAAGTTCGCAATTTTATGTCATAAATTTGTCGAAAATTTATTATTTTTTTTTATGCATGATAAGCACAAATTTCCTCGGTTTACCTGTCTTTGGAAAATGTTACATAAAACTACTGGTTAAATATTTTAATAGACACATTTTTTATTAAAGATTTGCCGACAATGGTTTAAAACAACGATCGCCCAAACAAAATTACAATCACTGCACTTCATTTTCCATAAGCATCTCCAAAATATCGTTAAACACGGATTCCTCATTAGGTAACACATTTCGTCGTTTTTTATTGTACGTTAAATGTCGACGTACATCTTTCCATTGTGTTACCGATTTTTCCGGTCCCATCATATTCAGTTGTCTCGTTAGATCAGCCCAATTTCTTTCTAGTTGTTGCTTATCCGCAATATTCTTATCGAATGCGTACAACATAGCCAGCTGTCGTTTATTAGAATGTTTCCTCTTTCGTGCATTTCCCACCGCATTTGTCGTCTGATAATTTTTAATGAATTCGCAACGATGCCGAAAATGCCGTATATGCTCGGCTAACGCATTATCGTCCGGTTTCCAATGTTTGAGGGCTCCGCCGCAATAATAACATTTCACTTGATCACCAGTTTATAAATAGAAAAATCCGGCTTTTGCAAGCTGCTCCGGTTTCGGGTGTAATTCTTTTGGCCATTCACTAAACGATTCCAGACGTTCATCATAATATACATAGGCGGGGTGTCGTGCTCCTTTTTTCTTAAGCTTGTGGTTTAAAGACCACGCTATATCGATTTTGGCCAAAGGTATATTTGGCGTCATGTCTCCGGTGATTAGTGGACAGTGTGGCGATTGAAAATAATGTTCGAGTAATGGATCATCGTACCAATTCCAATTACAAACGACCACCTCGCAAAAATTACATTTCACATGATCTTTCGTGCCCAGGTAGTAAAATCCGTAACAGGCTAGCTCTCGTACACTAACTCTTGCTTCGAAATTGTTCAACGAAATTATTCGATTTGATTCGTAATTCATAAAGGTTTCGAATTGTGATGTTAGATATTCACAAACGTTTAGCTCGTCCATGCTTTGAATAAAACTGTTCAGCGCGGTTAGGTTTAACTGTGAACGTTTAACAAAACTGTTAGTGCTTTTATACAGCTCTAAGTTATATCTTATCTCGTAGTCCATAACATGACCATCGTTTCTATAAGTCGTTTGCTAAAACGACGATATCTGAACGATGTATGTAGCATGAACTCATATAGAGTCAATTTTTATGAAAGGTGAAGTATGCCGCAATGATTGATAAGAAATAATTTGGTTTTCGACTTATTTAAAACCTTGATACGTAACCTATACAATTGTATACACCAATACAATCCAGATAAGATAAACACTTCATTCAATAAAAATGTTTTTCGATATAAACAAAATTCCAGTAGATAATTTTCACTGCGCGCACACAAGAATTTGTTGGCAATGTGCATAAACTCATTTTCACCGCACGAACCAATTTTTTTTTTTTATATAAACACAGAAGCACGCGGAAATTTGATAATGAATTCTATTTTTAATCTCATTTACAGAATCAACTATCGGCTCAAAATGCGAAAGGTCAACTCGAGATAACGCTCCACATCTGTGATACTGACGTCATAAACGAATCACCTGAAAATGGGAAATCGTCGGCTGAACCGGTCGATGCGAAAAAATCAAGGTCAAGTAAAAAATTATCGGATAAACGCACATCCATAAAAAAATCGGATCCAAGTACAAATCCGTTTGAAGATGTTGAGGGTGCGGCCGCCGACGAAGTCGTCGAACGCGATCACAAAAAAGTCGATATATTCACCTTAAATAGTTCCGATTATAAACAGGATGAACAGCAGTCGACCGCAAAAGTACGCCATAGTTTCGATACGAATCGAAATTTAGACGATGATGATGATGATAAAGATCGACCGCGTGTAAAACCGCGTAGCTGGAGTTTTGGTGATATGAAGAAGAAAATCACACGCATCAAACTCAAGGACAAACCAAAGGGGAAATGTTTAAAGATCGGGATAAATCGGATGCGTTGTTCGATACGGGTAAAAGAACAATTTGAAAATATTGCGGGTGAAGAGATTTACCTGAAGATGGCAATATTTGAACGAGACATACTGTCGGAAACGTGGAAATCAAAACCGTTTGCCCCGACATTATCATACCGATGGGAGGCTAATGATTCGACCACGTTAATACCGTTAGTCAACGATTATGACGTGGAATACATGTCGATCAAGGTAAATAAATGTGGAAAAAATATTAGATTTAACACACATACTAATGTAATTTATATATGCAAACACAGATAACAGTTGCAACCAAAACAAAGGTTGGTAAAAAGATTGTCTTGGGTACATTAATGCTGGGACCAAATGAAACGGGCGAGCGGCTTGATCATTGGAACGAAATGGTGAGCAGTCGCGGATGCCCGATTGTAAAGTGGCATAATTTTGAGTGATGAATTGAGTGTGATAAATTTGATAACAAAGATCCAAATATATTTTCATTAATTTTTTTTTGTGAACAATCGAACTGTTGAATAATTTTATGAGATTGGGGTTTCATCGGGTAGGTAAGTAATACAAATTGCATTATTAAAATAGTTTAAGGTAAAATTTGCGGGTTTAAAAATGGAGAAGTGGATGAAAAATTAGGCCATTGGTAGCGACGCTCGGTCATAACCATTTCAGCATTATAGATTTTCAACAGGCACTACAACAGGCAACACTACATTTGGTTTTATGGGAAAACTTTGCTTCAAAGTCGACAGCTGTTCTAAGGAGTACCTCCATGACAAATGACGAAACAGCCGACGTAACTTTGATAGTGTGGAAGGGTATAAAAAGTTCGAGACAGTTAGAACATCTATAAAATATTTATACGAAGTCGGATATAAAGGCCCGAATAGGCATGGGTACGTCGAGTTTTCTAGGACTATGGAATTTTATTGCTTGAAATAAAGACCCAGACTAATGGTTTCTACCCAAAATTACACTAATGATCAATTAATTCAATTCTCTCAGTTTTGTTAATGATTTAAAATAGCCTTATCGGGCTCATAATGTAACTGACAAACGGAATGAGCGCCCGATTATATTGAACAACATCAAATGTTTATTTAAGGTTTGTGTAGTATTCTTCTCATCAACGTCACTCATTCCCGTTCATTATTTATTAAAGTTGGCTGAAATCCAAGCAGGTGTTACGGATGGCATGAAGCCAATCCGCAATTTTTCTCTAAACACGCAGAGGCCTCTCTCACGGTGATTTTGCCGACTATATTTCAGGGTTTTGGGTTGTGTGGAAGTTGAGGCTTATGTGTTCCTGGCCTACAGCGTGAAACAGAATCAAATAAAAAACAAAATCAAAAAAAACTGGAATTAAATTGACGAACACCATAATTCGTCGAACGTAACTTGAGGGAACAATGAATAAATAATTATAGCCGGTTATGTCCATTGCGGCGGCCGGATCTCCCCGAGTGACGAAGTACCCAGTCTGCTGAAGACACCCCCTCCCCGAATGACCCATCGACCATAAAGGCCGATGCCCAGCCACAATGAAGTGGCATAATAGGAAAGGGACATTCCTTCAACAGACCAGGCCTCTCTTCATCCGGAGAGACCTTCAGCGAATCTCCCACATTACACATCCCGAAAGCCCACATTACACATCCCGAGTAGATTTTACGGTCGCCCCATGGGGAGTGACAAGCCCAACCTCAAAAATATTGAACCGATCCAAAATGAGAATCCCCTCCAAACATACCGACCCGAAAATAAATTTAGTAGTTCATTTTATCGTAAATAAACACACGAATAAACTAATCGCTGATCTAACAGAAATTGTGTGGCAAAAAAAAAATGTAATCGAACAGAAGAATAAAAAAGTCGATGGCATTGATCAAAAAAAGTAAATCGAGCAGAAACAAAAATAATCGCGGACCTTGAACAACTTTGTGAAGCGCAAAACAAAATAAATCGGACAACAAAAACAATAAATGGCCGATGACCCCGAATAAAGTAGGAAGCGCAGCCAATGTGCCCTCCCTGCTCGTGCCAAACAACCGTAATGGCGCTCGATTACAAGTATATTAGTATCAACGAAAACTTTAAAACAAAGGAAAATCGAAAATTAAGTTAACTGAAATTTTCAAAAAAAAAATAAATTGAAATTAAGAAATACATATAAAATTTAAAAAAAAAAAAACAAAAATAATTAATAAAAAAAATCGGTACCTTTTGTCGACCTTAAGGGCGGCCTCCGTTATGCCGAATTGGGTTTTGCGTCTTCCCATCTTGGATCGATTATATTTTGTAGGGCGTCTTCCCGTCTTAACCGTAAATATCACGTTTGGCGTTGGCTCGCCACAACTTACAAAAGTGATTGGCCTCAACTGGTCGTGGGCAATGGGCGTCTTCTCGCCATTAATACAAAGCACTACTGGTCTTGGTTGGCCACCTCTATCTCGAAACCACGTAGCGACATGCCCGCCACTGTATAACGGCAACCGTAGAAAATAATATTTGCGGCGCCCATTATACTGGATGGCACCAGTGGTAAATGGTACACAAATTGGTCCCCCGTTAAAATACGGTACCCGTAAAAATGTTGAAGCACCACCCGAAAATATACTATAATAATATTGGCCCGTTATGCAATTACTGTGAATGTGCCACGTCTTTGCTGGAATACATTGTTCTCGTTACTCCCCACTGATCCAAATTATGTCTGTATTCTTGATATACGAATTACGAGATTAAAATTTATTTTATTAACCACCAGAAAAATTTTCTTTTCAAAACAAAAAAACTCAATATTATTAGAAATATAATTTATTTAATTTATATACAGAATGGTTAAAAGTCCATGTATTTTCTAGAGTCAGATAATTTTTGTTTCTCGAAGAAAAAACATTTTTAGTATTTTACAAACGATCAGCTTTCGATTTTTTTTTCACAATTTTATACTTGACCGTTTTATAAAACAAACTATGCTCGACTCCACAAAAAATCAAATTCTCGCACCACCAAAAATATTCTAGAAGAATATTTTTCCGTTGTGCCTCCCGTTTTGTTTTGTGCGCGTCACTACCCTACCCATTCCTAGCGCGCATCAATCACACACACCAAAACGAGAAACACACAAAACAAATACTCCTCTATATCTCACGAGTCGCACACACGCACAAGGTGACCAAAACATTGGCCTCGCTCTCAATTCGAGATAAGGTGGTTAATTTCCATAAAATCAAACTTTTTGCGTCTATTCAACAACAGATGGCAATGCCATCAGTATTAATCAAACGACTATACTGAAATTCAAAATAAAAACTAGATCAGTGTAATGTTAGGACCGTAGAGTCATAACACAGGTTCCATACTCCATTACAACACGCTAAT
Organism: Nephrotoma flavescens; assembly: GCA_932526605.1. Classification (NCBI taxonomy): domain Eukaryota; kingdom Metazoa; phylum Arthropoda; class Insecta; order Diptera; family Tipulidae; genus Nephrotoma; species Nephrotoma flavescens. The sequence continues at coordinate 224,894,044 of OW052222.1, read as the reverse complement.
GGATTCCATTACAACACGCTAATGCGCTCGGTAGCTGTGGCAAACTGCATTAGCTTAAACTACCTCGAAAGTTAAACAACCCCAAACAATGTGAATGTCGTCATCGCTCTCTTCCAGCCAGTTGTCACTTGTCACACAAGGAATTTTGAGTGCTGCCGGTGTCAGGTCCAGTGAATTACGGAAGAAAGTCATTTCACTCAATATTACAATGAGCCGTAACCCGTATAACCCTGATACTATTGGTAGAGCAGAGCAATGAAGGCTAATCAAATGTCCACTGTTCAATCCTGGATCCAGACTAGACTCCAGGATAGAATGGATCACGTGAAGGACAATAGATTTCAAACCCCGCACCAAATTCAGAGAGGGGTGTCGGCGGAGAACACTAGCGACTCAGACACCCAGTTGAATTTTTGAGAGATCGATGGATAAACCACCGAAAAAAGATTATCGAAAGAGATTTCTGAAATAGACGAAGTCATAGCCGCTAATAGCGCGGCACTCGATACCTTGTAAACTCTTAAGATTCGCAATATCGGAGTTTGATTTAACCACCGGCAACCGAACAAGTCCGTAAGATACCATGGATATAGAATAAGAGATTTGTAGATGAACAATAGCATATTGCGTGACAAGCCCCAAAATTTCCCAAATGTCTTCTACATTGCCAACAATAGCACTTCTCAAGACACCACATTTCGACGAATTGAAAATCGTATTGCAATAAGTCAGATAATCCATATTAGTTCAAATTATTTACAAAAATAAAAAACAACCGTTAGGCAACGGAAATGTAAAAAAAAAATATGCGAAAAATAACAACTTACCTTCAAAGTCCTTGAAATTATGTAACAAAATATAATTGTAAATGTGTTTTGAAAAATTATGGTAATTTGGATGGATTAAAGGATTTTTATTTAAACAAAATATTGCAGTAATAATATTCCGTTATAATTTCTCCAATTCTCTTTTTAGGAGATGTTTTGTTTTGATCTATATATAGATCACTGGACTAAATGGGTTAAGGTGTTTACCATAAATTAAAAAATAATCCATCAATAACCAAGAGAGGTGATAAAATACTCGAAAATGCACAGAAAGCAGAAATTTCACAATTTCATTTTTGGAAGTGGTAAGTTTGCCATCTGGTGCTTCGGGCACATAAAGCCTGTAAGATTAATTTTTAACCAGTGACCTATTGAGCCTGGTCATTTCAGAAAGACTATTAATCGCTTTCGCAGAAGTTAATCCAAGAGGATCTGCAAGCGGCCCTTAATTTTTTTTTATAATGTTTTAGAGATGCTAAAAAGTGATCCAAATCAGCCTGAAGGTTATACCATTTGGCTCTATTTTTTAGTTTCCCCGCAGTTATTTTTATTTTTAGAAGAGAATAACACCCAGTTGGTAAGCTTCTTATAAGAAGATCTAAGAGTAAATTTTTTAAGGTTTATGTTAAAAGAGATACATCGATGGTTAGAAGCGAGAAAACCATTGGTCTATTTCAAATTGATCATTAAATCGATAATCAAATCCCACCTTACTGAATTGCTAAGAATTTCGTGCTCAGATGTGCTTAGATAGCTAAGAGGATACAAACCTCTGTTATTAATATTTGAGCTGCCCCGTAATGCGTGAAGAAGATTTGCATCGTAACCTATCGCTTAAGGTACTTGGTTTGGCCTGCTCCAAGACACAAGGTTAATGAACTCCTCCGATGACCGAGGTGAAAATAAATCATAATAAGGGTCGCACTAATATTATGGGAAATTAAAACACAAGTTCTAACCTTAACATCGGATCATCCTACGATATATAGGCGTCCTTCGACGTTCTGGAACCAATCCAGAAACAACATCGTCGAGTCAGTTAAAAGTAAAACGGTGATGATATCTTCAACTGAGTATAGAATAAGGGCGAATTCATCTACAGAACAAAAGAGAAGGGATTGTAATTTGTACGTTACATGTCCTACTTTGTATTAGAATATAACATACAAATATTTATTATCTCCAATTCTCAAACTTGACGAATCGCAGATTGAGGGCCTTTCAAAAATGTACTCTATACATTTTTGTAATAATTGTGTTTATTTCTACTCAAGTCCAAAATTTCATAATGCAGTGCCAATTTCGCTCATGTGCGCTTCACAATCACTTCGATGACATACATTCGAATAGCCGCTACAATTGAATGATTTACTCCAAATTGGTCTACTAATTGTTTAAATTGCTTGCCAATGAATTGAAGGCCTTCTTCAGAATGAATAACTTCCGTTGCCCAATAGACAAATAAAATCTCTTTTTTTAGGAAGTCAACTATTTTCAAAGCTAACCGCAGCTTTTGTATTTGCCAATTTGTTATGTTTGAACAACTCATCGGCGGCTTGAGAATAGAGTTAGGAGCGTTGATGGTCGGTATTTCTTTTAAGCAGTATGGAACTGCAAAGTCTGTGGAAGATTTTTCTTTTAGATCAATACTGTATTGTATGGTGGTTGTTGGCTCGGTATCAGTTTGACTGGAAATGGAGCTGGCTTCGTTTTATCGCAGAGCTTCTTCTATTTATGGTTAGACTTTGTTTACGAGATGTAAGTGGCCTCCACTTTCCTCGATATATCGTACGAACCAACTACATCGAATAGTGATTTTTACCACAGATTTTTGAATTTCTGATAGACAACATGCAGTTGTTCGACTGATGAATGATAGATTGCAACGACACTATTTTTATTTGGGTGTGTATGTTTTCGCCTAGGACCAATACCGTTCAGGGGGCTATTATGAAATTTTTCGGTTTCGATTTTTTTTCGATATCGAGAAAATTCGCCCTATTATGAAACTAAACGAAATCATTGAACCGATTGTAGGTACTATAGGATAACAATTTTTTTGACGATATTTGTATTCGACCGTTCGAATTTGTCCAAAGATGTTGATCATTTGTTTGTGTGAAAAGTGTATTTGAAATTATTTTGTTACGACTACGTGTGCGTAACTACCTCTTGATATATTTTATTCCCCACGGTTTGTGTTTCTGCTTAACCGATTGGATGGTTTGTGTCTTTGTTTTCCGGTATTGAGTGTTTTGGTTTTGGTGCACCCTTTTTGTTTTGTAATAATACGACGATAAGACGAAACATATGAGAGAGCGAGAACAATGTGCATCGAGTGTGTGCAAATTAAAGCGATCTAGGAGAATACTTTTTACGCTATTTACCGTAGGGATTTAGCGAAACACAATAATACTTAATAAACACATTTTATTAAACACTTGTTTTTTATTTCGAAAAATTAGAATTTTTGAATATTTTAATTAAAAAATTTGTTCAAAAAGTTTAAAAAATCACTCGATCGATTTCGACTTGTTAGGCCATCATCAGTGGCACTATTCTGGTAATTCCCCGGGAATAGGGAACTGGGGAAAGAATTTACATATAAATTCTTTTTAAATAGTTTTTTTCTGACATACTAAGGTAAAAATTTAGGGACAATTTTTTTGAAAACAAAATAAAATTGGGAATAACTTTCCCTAATAATTTCGATATGGAAAAATTATTCCCAATTTACAAATATTTACATCAAACTTTTTTTCTCAGTAGGCCAGAAAAAACTGATTTATAGATAAAAGCTATGTAAAATCTTTCCCCAGTTCCCTATTCCCGGCGAATTACCAGAATAGTGCCACAGGAGTATCTACTCTAGGGAGAGTAGATACTCCTGATGATGACCTAACAAGACCTAACAAATGTTTTAATTAAAATATTCAAAAATTTTAATTTTTCGAAATAAAAAACAAGTGTTTAATAAAATGTGTTTACGAAAAAGAGAGAAGAAAGAAAATTCTTCTAGAATGTTTTGTGCGTCGTTTTCGGTGCGAGAATTTTTGTTTTTTTGGTTTAATCAGTCTTGTTTGGAATTTTGCAAAATTATAATCTCGTTTTGTTAAAAAAAAAAAAAAAAAAATAAGTCTTTTTGATTTTTTTTTGTGAAGGACAAAGTTCCATTTTGTTTGGGATTTTTTTTTGTTTTTCTCGATTGTTAACCAAAAAATATATAGATAGTTTTTATTATATCTAAGTCTCGTGAACAATTTTGAAAAAAGACAGTCGAGTTCAGTTCAGTTTTTTTGTAAGGTATGTAGTTGATTTTAGGAAATTAATAAAAAAAATACAATTTATCGTGAGCAGTTTATCGTAGAACAATTTATCGTGGAAACAATTTATCGCGGAATCAATTTATCGTGGAACAATTTATCGTAGAACAGTTTATAGTGGACAATTTATCGTATAACAGTTTGGAACAGCTTTAGTATCGCAGTTAAATTTTTTGACAGTCTGAGCGACGGTAGCGCCACTTTGAGCAAGAGCGGAATTGTTTATAACTAAAAATGTGCCTTTGCTTAGCATTTTGGACCTAGCGCCATCTATTGGAATAAAAACGAACTAAAATTTTTAAAAAATACGTTAAGACTCGCTTGTGTTCGTGTGCCTATGGTTGGAATTTTCGGCCATATTGTAATCGAGGAAAAACAGTTTTCTGAAGAAAACTAATATAAATCCGTAATTTGTTATCGAGATTATGTTCATCAATATCGAAAGGATTGCTTTGTTTTTTATATTTGCGTGCTTGATGCAATTTATATCGGCAAGAGAGCCACATTTTCAACGGTTGGGACAATTCCGACGAGTGACAATTACTAACGAGTACCGATTTCACAGTTAATTAACGGAAGCCGACCTGCTATTCGTTTCTTTGGCATCGGGGAGAGGCCCTGCAACTAACGGAAGCCAACCGGCTATTCTTTTCTTTGGTATCGGGGAGTGGCCCCGCAACGATACGGGTGGCCAACCGGCAACCCATTTTTGGTATCGAGGAAAGGTCCCGCAACGTTACGGGTGGCCAACCGGCAACCCATTTTTGGTATCGGTGAAAGGCACCGCAACGGACGACTGTCCAAGGTCGCACCAGCACGTGGGTTTTGTTTAGTATTAAGGTAAGATTTTTTTTTATTTTTACTTTTACTTTTTATTTACCTTTTTTATATATTTTAATTTTTTGTAAATTTTGAAATTTTTTGATTGTAATCGAGCGCCGCATAACGGTAGACGGTCGCGCGCTCGGTGCATGTTGTTTCGCTCTCTCATATTTTTTTCTTCTCGTGGGAAGTTTTATTTTTTAATTATTAAAAATAAAAAAAAATGTATTATTAAATTTCTCGGTTGGGTATGATGAGAGGGGAATTCCCATTCTGTGTCAGCGTAGGATTGGCGGTCCCTTGGTGCCCGCATCCGGATTCGAAACCGGTGTTTACGACCGTTTGAGTTCGGACGGATGCGCGCACCCGGGCATTTCTCTTCCGTCATAATTTTTTTTCTTTTTCTTTTTGCTGTTCGTTCCTCAGGTTCCGGCCGACAAATTTCGGCGGAACTCGGGTTTATTATTATTATTATTATTTTCGTTTATTTTATTACTTTTTAAAATCTCTGTACACCGTGTAAGACAGGAGCCACGCAAGCCTCGAACCCCACGACCCATAGCACTTCTCCCTGAGCTGTAGCCGGCAAAAATCACCGTGGAGGCCTCTGCATGCGCTTAGTGAAATCTGCTGTAACAATTTATAAAACTATAAGGTTACCTAAATATACAGGGTTTCCGAAAGTCGCTGACATGAATGGTACCGTTGGATTCTTTGATCAAAACGAATGTGAGGTTACTTGTATCACTTCGCAAGTTAAAGCCCCCTATGCAGTTATAGACGTTTAAACAGGAGCCTTCCAACATAACAATTTGTATTAAAGAAACTCCAATATTAATTTGACTAAAAAGCTGATAAAATTCTCTTGTAAATAAGGTATAATAATTATGACTATTTAGTTAAAAAGTATTTGAAATTTAAACAAAACTTTCAGAATTCATATTTTTTTTGTTTGTCATATTTGCTATATCCATTTTGCTGCCCACTAACACAATTGTGTGGGTAAGGCTAAAGTACCACGTCAAAAATTTATTTTTGTATGTCTTTTCAACAAACTTACACATTTGTGTTTTCCTTTCGAACTTATTTTCGTCCGTAAAAAACACTATAACTATACTCACAATTGTGTTGGTTGTACTTCAAATCAAGCGAAATTTTTTATCAAAAGCGCCATTACATACTATGATTTTTTTGTGTGGTTTGGACTTTAATTGAGCCATTTTTTTTTTTAATAATATTTTTTTAATGCTCATAAATATCGGGAGCAACATTTGTGTCTATCAAAGAAAATGCAAAATTTTTATTGTTAACTTTTTTAGATTCACGTCGAAACATTTACCCGATCGAAAATTCAACACGGCAACAAAGAACACCAATAACAATTAAAAGAAAACCCATAGAAACTGTAAAAATGTTTCTAAAGAAAATATTTTTTTATTTTAATTTCTATTTTTAATATATTTTAATCATACACTAGAACTTAAAAACGAAACAACAAATTCACTGTCAAAACTATTTTCATTTTTTCCCTACTTATCGAATTTTCTCGAAACTTAAAAAATTCGAAATTGAAAAATTTCATAATAGAGCCACCCCGGTTTTTGAACTACTAGAGAAAAACGTTAAAAACATTAAACTTCGTTAAAAGATTCTTTCTGCTTCTGAACTCTACGTTCAAGGAATCCCCGCTTTTCGTGCTCGGACTCGTAGCTCAAAACAAGATAAAAGCCCTTAACGTAATACGTCTAAAGAATCGTTAGACTCGTCCCTAATAAAGGCCCACAGCAATTTTTCCATTTTGAGCTTGGGTTGAGATTTCTAATATGATTTAACTGGCCTAATTGATTTACCCATTTTATCCTTCGCCGTTAAGTGGATAACATGAACAAGCAATTCCAAGTACAAAGCGCCCTCTGTCAAAACTTTAATGATATCTAGGATGTTACCATGATGCAAGTTCCAGTACACTTTTGGTGTTGTGGTTGCCTAGATTGTCTGAACATTTGTCGGACAGTGGGTACAAATTCAGCTGCGGATATTCGGATCGCAATAATTTTGTTTGTTGTTGTCCATATCATTCAACGGTGTTATTGCTGACCCGAGGCATTTAGAGTTTTATACACTATCAAAATTATAGTCGCCAACTCCGAGATTTGTCGTGAAGATGTTCCTGAGTGTTGCTAAAAATTTGGATTTTATACTGTTCACCTCCAAACCAAGTCTCTTGTGCAGTGACCGAGCGGTATGAAACTTGATATCGCTAGGTCTTCGGCCAGGAAGCAAGATATCCTCTGCATATCCGAGAATTTGACCTGATTTATAGAATACAACCTGAGATCCGATCGCTTCCAAATTTTTAGTAGAAAGTGTTGTCATCGGAGATATAGGAGGTGCGCAAAGTTTAAATAAAATCAGGTTTCAATATAGACGAGCTCTGTGTGATTCAAATGGATTACTTATTAAACGATCAATCGAGTTCTATTTGCTATGCTAAAGTTGATTAAATTGGATTCCTTTGTCGGCGGATTGATTTTTCTATTTACTTTGTACAAGCGTAGTACCGATATGCTCCAAAACTATTTACAATACAAATTGTAACAAAATTAATTTTCATTCATAATTTGTTAAACATTTCTTTGACCTATTCTAACGTGCATATGTCTACTCGAATACTCGTACGTATATAATTCGCATGTAATTTTTTTTTCTATTTCTACCGCATGTCTACACGATTATGTGGGTGGCTTGGAATAGACAATTTGTAACATAAAATTTATTTATTTTATTTTGTTGTTGTTGTTGTTGTTATGTTATTTGTTTGGATAAAATATTGTCTGATAACTTTTCTTAACAATAACTATTAAGACAACAATTTGTAAGACAAAATAAAATTATTACCAAAGGAAGTACAGCACCAACGCTCGAATATGTAAATATTTTGTTGTTTTGTGTGTAAGTCCAATGACATCCTTCGGCAACAAATTTTTGATTACCTTGATTTTGAATAAAAAATATTTATTGATTCTTGCACAACAATCAGACAAATTTGTAGTTTTAGTCAACACGTATTGCGATTGGGCTCAAATCGATTGTCTGGCAATGATAAGACATTTTTACCAAATATTTTTTTGTGTTGTTTACCAAAAGGGTAATGACTTTCATGCAATCATGAATATGTACAAATAATTAATCAACCAGTTACTGGTAAATATCGCTTTTCATTGGAAAATCACTGTGGCGTATTATTCGGAGAAATGAGTGCGACAATATTAAAGTTATTGCGTGCTGCTAAAGGATATAATGAACAAAATGATAGACCTGAAAGCGGAAACTTGGCCAATCCTGTGATCGTTCGACTCAAAACAATTCCGTTCTAACCTACTAAATTGTGCATTTTTTCATTAATAATCTTTCCATAACCTAAGCTGCTTACCCTAGCTTTAGCAGCATAACGTTTTCAACTACTTAAGGCAGGTTCACGTATGCGCTCAAAAAATGATTCGCGAATCAAAAGCTACTCAAATCGTTAGAAACATTTACAAATTTCCCCGCCCGAGACGAAATAATTTTAACTTTGGGCAAATTTTGATCGCAAGCATCCAACTTTATAAAAAAAAACAACAAATTATGAGCAATAATGACGCTCATTGATTGGCTTGATTCCCAAATCATTTTTGATTGCATACGTGAACCTGTCATTAAGACAAAAATATTATTTTGCATGACTCTGGAGATTCCCTGAAATTTAATTCTCATTTAATACTTTTCGGTTTGATGGAATATTATCTACATTGTAATGAGTATGTAATTCATGTAGTAACAGAAGCATAAGCCAATATACTACCTTGTTAAAGTTAACCGAAAGTTGCCAGCCGAAAGATAATCCAGATAGTGTCTTGACTATTTTTAAACTCTCTTTATACTCTCGCTTCTATCGATTTTTAAATTCCTATAAACTGAAATAAATTCTCCTTCACCCGAATGATGTAACCCGATCCTAAATTCTCTTAAATTCGAGTTCATGACTGATTTTTGCTGTATTCAAGCCACTATCTGCATTATCTTTCGGCTGGCAACTTTCGGCTAACTTTAAGAGTATCAATATACTTCAATCAATAAAATTGATTTAAACAATTACTCAAACAACAGTAGCTAAAAAATATACCCTTGCTTTAGCCAATCCAATTGCTCAGGTATGGGCCATATATCAAATCTGAAAGAAAATCTTTCAAGATTTCCAAAACCTTAGACTATACAATAAGAAAGATCGCAACTACCCTTGACATTGACAATGTCTTTAATAATTTGGATAGTAAAATCATAAGACATCACTCTGTTAAACACTTCAATTTCCAAACGATTGTTAACGATTGCTGGGATCCTAACAATATTGGCACCACCCCAGACCATCATGATTCGAATGACAACGTCACTTTACTGACTAACATGCAAACCTTTTCAATCACTCAAATACCATAAAAGAAACAACGGTAAAACTACAGGAGTCCACGTTCTCTATGGCTCCAAGAAACATAGAAATGTCAAGGAACCTGGCCCACACAGATCTATGAACGTAACTTGCTCATCGGAACTTTAACCGAACGAAGAACAGATAAAAACACTAATTTCAATCGAATACGATTAAATTGTGTTAAGTTGAAGGAAATTCACCAACTGCAGCAACGAATGTCAAATCCGAAATGAAAATATGATTATGAAACCTAATTTGAGGCGGCCAAATCCCTTAATGAGATATAGTGCCAGAGAGAGGGAGAAAGAGAGAGCAAGAGAGAGAGAGAGAGCGATAGAGAGAGAATTGTAGGGCTGTCATCTCAACGATAACGTCTACTATACCAGTAAACAGACAACGAGTCTTATAGTTGGTTTCGTAACGAGGTATCAACGGTTAAAAACACCTGGAGTGATTGTCGCCTATTAGTGATGCCCCAAAGCTTTCGCTAATAACGGTAACCTGGCCCTCTAAAGAATCCAAATTTGGTATTAAAGAATATTTCTAATTGACCAGAAATAATTTGAGACCTTTTTGGGTTCCAGACCCTCGCTTCAATATGGCTTCGATAGGATATCTTTTCGGATCATTTCTGGTTTTAGCAACACAGCAAGTCTTTTTCTTTTGAGCTGGTTGAAGCTTCAGCGTGCTTTATTGCAATCAAATTTTTATCTACTAAAGCAACGAATATGGAAAATGTACGAAAATATCAAATGCCAAATTTTAACATTGTTCTGGCCAATGAAGTATGCCATAAACATTTTAACGATTGTTTTCATGATTTTCATTCATAAAGATATGCTGAATTTAGAATGCCGCCCTCCATCTCTCCCAAGTCCAAACGAATTTTGTTTTCTTCACAGTTGACCTTGAACTATCTAGTACTTATCGCACGTTGTCTGCCAAATGCAAGACCTTAAACTATATTATCGTATATTATCGTTTATCGACCCAAATTTGTTGAACCAAACTTTTAACGATTTTTTCTGTTGTAAATTATCGATTTAAATGTAAACTACAATCTTCAGTTGATACTCAACGCTTTACAAAGAGCTGCGACTGCTTTACTATAGATGATAACAGTTGGCCCTCAAGAAGCTACTCAAACGATATCGAACGAACAGGCTCGAGTACCTCACTCTGTCGCACTCTAGTCCATTAGGTCTGGTGCTGTACTTTCCATTACTATTCTAGACTACATCAATCCCAGTTTTTAAAATAATGATCAAGCCAAACCACTAAATTAACTCATCTACCTTATTTTTTCAAATTTAGCCTGAGGTACCGGTTGTTTAAAGCAGTTTCTCACCGAATCATAAAATTCATAAATCATTAATTATTCTGTTGATAAATCTGTTGTGATTAATGGGATTATGACTTTACTGTAGATTGCGAAAGGTCTAACCTTGGTAAGTAATAATTATAAAAATTAGAACTCGCAATTGCGTATACATACACGTATTTATGCAAATAACCAATTAAACTTTCACTTTAGAATCGATCGAAATCGATCTCTATATTTGTCGCAAATCATGCGCACGTTATTACGGTTACATAATAGAATTCCATATAGCGCGCTCACATTATAGACAAGATCTATGAATATTGGCAAATAGTAATTACAGCAAATATCAAAATCATAACAACAACAACAATAAATTACCAATTTGTTTGAATAGTTTTTGGTTATTAATTAATCAAATTATCAAGCGATTTATGAATCCAATTCACGTTTATGGTAAAGAATTTAATGCTTTGATCGATTATTTTAATTTATTTCAAATCGATTCGAAATTATCCGTACTTTAATGGGATGAATACTTAATTATGGATGCGTTAGCGTATTCTTAGGGCACGGTTCGATCTGTCATCGCGGATGGCCTTAATTTAAATACTTTACTTAATATCGTTGAAAGCCGGCAGTAGAATTGTGAATTAATTCATTTATCAAATTGGATATTTTCAAGGGAACAGGGAAATTTTGGACATGGTACCTCTCGAAGTTTTGTCATGTTTAATGAAAACAGACGATCGAAAAGAGAAGTACACCTTTCGGGTACGTCTTTTGATCAGATCTCCATCTGCCAGGTTTTTGTCTCGGGTTTTGAAACTCCCGCGATATTTTCGTAAAGTCCAAAGCCGTCAAATGCCGTCGTTAAGTGGCGACAGGTGCCTCTCATCGAGGTTACGGTTGAGTAGAATCTCTCGGTCATCGACGCTATTTCAGACCAAGAAGGGCGTCTTATATGGCCAACTGTACCAAAAACGATTTCACCGGTGACTCTCAGTGTGATTTTTGTTCAAAAAGATCAACCATATTGATCAGTTCTTCACCATTAAGGATGGCTTTGATATAAAATGTTGGGAGTTCAGAATATCCATCCGTGTCATGCTCATTAGGCTTGGAATACAAGAGCAACCCGTTTTTCTGTCTAATTAACAATGGCTGGGTGAGCCCCTCACGCGCGTCTAAGAAAAAAATCCAATTGACAAACGGTTCCAATTGAAAAACATGGCGGAAACACAATTCTTATTGAATTCAAATAGATTCCAATAGCCGCCTTATGGAATTATTTTAGTATTGGTGATTTACACTGTTAATATTTTATAAATGCAAATTAGTGAAAGCTTTATTAAAAATTATTATTATATTAAATAAAATCATAATATACATAATAAAATTTAAAAACGATAATAAATACAAAAGATATTCGAATAATATATAATAAATAAAAAGTTAACAAATAAACAAAATTAAAGTTTTAACAAAAAAAAAAAAAAAAAAAAAATACCAAATATGTTTATTGAAATTTTTCACTCAAAATATTGAGTATTTCATCAATCTGGACCAATAACAAGCCACTTCCAGAGATTAGGGCAAGACACCACTATATAGATCGTTATTGCTTTAATCTTTGGAAGTGGCTTGTTATTGGCTCAGATTGATAATATTTTGATCGAAAAATTGCAATAACAATACTGATATTAAATTTAAGAGAGGATTAGATGTAAAATGCGTTAACTACAAAATAAATGATTTACTGTAAAGTTGAAGAAACTGATTATGGCTAAATCAGACAACAATGCTAAAATGTTATTGGTTGTTAGATGGCGCCATGCTAAATGCTAATTTTAATTGAAACCTAAAAACAATTTTAAAAGGACTCTAGAGCGGAAACTATCACGAGATTATACTTAATTCACGATTATAGTTTCCTTACTATCAGAATTAGGGGCTGAATGTCAGGTGAAATGGAATAGTGTACCATTTTCTATTATTTTAAAAATAAATATTTTTATTAATAAATTCATTAAAAAACAAAATAAAATTCTATTTTCTTTAGTTTCCTAACATTAGGGTTTAAAAAAATAACAAAAATAATCTGAGCGCTGCTGAAGCTGTATCGAAGCGTTTTGCTTCATTAAATTTAAAGTGCCACCTTGCTGGTGGCTGAAGTATTTTTGCAGCTTCTGTTTTCCAATCTTTAACTGGACATGACGCATCCCCTAAATTCATCAGAGTGGCGTGCTGCTTGATTCGTTATAGTTTGTTTGTTACGGATCTAAAATTTAAATACAAAATGTTATTAGCTGTAATTAAAAATTAAAATGTTCTCGATAAAAATATTATTTACCTCTTTTTCTAGTGTTGCAAATACTCGGTCGGGAGGTATATAGGAATGTCCAGGTACGGGAAAAATTAATTCCAAACTGTTAATGTTCGTTGGTGCATCTTTCAATATCCACTAGCAACACATATACCGATTAAAATTGAATTTTTGTTTTGGCCTCCACATCCGTCTGCTATTTACCGAACTTTTTTTTATTCCGAAGATCCATGTTGCAAAGGCGATGGTGTAAGGCAGACGCTACTTGAACTGAGCCTTTTAAAAATGAATTTTCGGTCCAAATACACAGAAAAATATTTTCTTTCGATAATGTTGATTTGGACGGTTATAACTTGGCGCCTTTTGTGGACTAACAGCTTAACCATTCTCGCCCGTTTTTTTGAGAGTCTTTTTCAAGTTTCATTTCCTCCTTCAGCCGAATGCACATTGGACACACATCCGTCACGGGTGTCTTGAAGCCAATATTGAAGCAGGTATTAAATATATGTCTAAAATATGACTTTTTTTATATCAAATTCAGGTGATTCTGCCTTGAAAATTCGAAATATCTTACTTATGTTAAGCTCACTCGGCATATATTGGCATTTTACAATCTTATTGTGACAATAGTGGAGTTCTATGGTGTTACATTTTGATACAAATTTTAAAATCGCATCCTTTTTATAATTATTTTTAGAACCGATTCTGTCCCTTCCACGACGTTCCACTGGGCCTAAACTGGTATCTAGGTGTTATTTTGCTAGACGCACTATTCTATCTTTTTGAATGCCCAATATGTCAGAAAAAAGCAGTTTGACATATTCTAGCAATACTTTTGTCAGCTTTTCTAACGTAGTATGTAACGGAAAAATTTCGTTTTTTTGGTTGGATTTTGACTTCGGCGCGAATGATTTAAAGCACTGGCATACGTCAATGGAAAATAATCGTGCTTCAATTTACTGTTAGTTACGTAAAATGATTTGGCAAAGCTCATTGCATCTCGACCGGTAATTTGAATTTCAGCTGTGCTGCCATTTCGGTACAATTGGCGGTCGTTTTTGTTTGTACCTATAACAAAGAAATTTGAATTAAAATATAGCACAGTGATTTTAGAAACTATACCTTTTTGCTTTATCATGAGTCCGTTTTTTGACGAAATAGCTCTTTTTTTAGTTTTTTCTCCACTTAAAATTAATAATGGATGCTCTACTAATTCACTCATAATTTAGTATTTTTTAAAATAACACAATTTGTTAATCAAAAAACTTTAATGAATTTAGAAATCCGTAGGAGATACGAAAAACACATTGAAACACTAAAATACTTTTTTCTACTTATTCGAAATGTCAGAATTTCACCGCTATTTCCTTTTTTTTATTTTTTTTCATTTGAATTTATTTAGATATCTAGTTTTGGATCAATTTTTTTTGTGAAGATTACATTTTCTTTATTTAGAATTTACGTGCAGTGTAATGTTGATTTTCTTACATTCGTGATGTACGTACATTGGCCCCTAACAAATACTGCCTTCATTTTACTGCATTTTACTTTCCCTGCGTTTCGCTATGGAGTAACACGGGTCACCCCCTACAACAGTGTGATACTCTCTATTACTACCATCATCTACAGCCTTGGTCACCGGAACGACCATTAGGACGGAAGGACTCTAATACTGACGTGTACCATCACATGTCGTACGCAACTATTGAGTCCGAATAATCGCGTTTTGCGATGTTGGCGTTCCAACCGTTACAACCCCTTAATCGTTTATGCTGCAAAATTTGACATAAATATAAGGGTATGACCCTTCAGTTAAATCGCTGTTGTCATTCGGGCAGAAACTCATCTCACACGTGCCATTGGTATTTGTAGTATTTCTAGTTCCATTGCCAGGAAATCAAATATAGATACATTCCCGCATTGACCGCGCCCAGGTCGGAGTTTGGATTTCAAACGGAGCAGACGTGTTTTGTTGTCGCTCCTCCATTTAATTTAAATATTTTTTTTGTGTGTTAATATTAAATAAATAAAATTATTAATAATAATAAATGTGATGTTAAATTATATAAAATAGTGATAAAGTGATGTGATGTTGAATAAATGTGTATATATACATAAAACTGAGTGGAAATATTTATAACGGAATATATTTCTATGCGTAGTGCACTATGCCGTTATAATATTTCGATACACTCTCTATGTATATGGATGCATAATACTATCAGAGAAGTTTCCTTTTTATATTTTATTTACTTTTTATTTACTTTTCATATCATATTTGTGTGTAATATATTTGTATGTACTGTAGCCATTTATGTATGATTGTGTGGATCTGTGCGTGTGCATGCATATGTATATAATATGATGTGTTCACGATAATCAATCATGAAGAGGTGAAGTGTTCCCGTGTTTCATTTTCGTCCTTTTGTGCGTGTTGCGTTACTGTAGCAGCAATACGGAAATTTTTCGATTGTTTGTTTGAATAGATCTACAATATTATAGTTTAACTAAACACTTTTTTTATGGTTTACCCTTTATGTTACATTTTATGATCGACATATTTGTGAAAATAATCCGTCGAGATATATTTTTCAAGCAGACGACAAAATACGGATAGAATAATTATGAGTATATAACATAAAGCTATAAAATTATTAAAACATATGTTTACTAAAAAATATTATTGCGGTCTTACTTTAAGAAATTTACAACAACAATCCCATATATGTAAGTCCAAATTGGAATTATTTTAAACCAACTTTTCTGCTGGTATAGAATTATTCTATTCTACCTGTAGTTTTAATCTTCACCACCAAGGCAGTTTTATTGAATACTTTTATTTTTAAATGTTGGCAATAAAAATATAAGTGATTTTTGTTATTTTGACATCGCATTTTTCTTAAAATTAGTTACGATTTGTAATAATATTCAATAATGTTCTAGCACATTACTATTTAATTGAATATAAGTATTTCGTTACATTTTTATGTTGTTTTCAAATTCAAAATGTAATTGTTAGCAACTAATAAAAATAAATTAAAAATCATTTTTGGTTGTTACTTTGAGCACAAGTTAATTCTATTCCAGATTGGATTTAACTTGTGCCAAAGTGGGATGACATATGTATCTGCCTGTACTGTTATGAAATAATTGTCACGTCTGAATATCTGTATATATGTATGTATGTATATAAAGAGGTTCAGCTCACAAATTATGGTCAACGATATCATAGCTATGTTTCTCGATTTTCAATTTTCAAAATATACGTGGTCTTAAGAATTCATTTATTTAAATAGATTATGTACTTTAAATTATAAATTAAAATTAAATCTCGATTTCAATGTTATTTTATGATTTCCGCTAGTTAAACAATGATGTGTCAATATCTCTGTTCTTATCAGGTTTATGTAGTTGATGGGTTTGGCTACAAATTGAAGAAGGCCCCAATTTCTAAGTTGGTTTCGAGATTGTTAAATGATTTATTTAAGTAAACATGTTTGATTTTAACTGAAAATCATAAAATAATTAAAAATTCTTCAACTAATCAATCTCAAATAAGCTTTTTATTTAAAATAGAAGTGCGTTTATTGTCCATTTGTTTAAGAAAACGATAAAAACACCGAAACCATATGTTTGTTGTCTACAAACTGTTTAATTATTTTAAAACATTGTAATTTGATGATATATTGGTTGTGTAGCATGTCGGTTGTTTGCTTCTGATAGCATATTGATTGTTTTTGCTGTTGTTGTTGTAGTTGTACTGTTGTTATTCGGACGAGGGCGATTTGGGTGGGGTGCACGAGTGTGTGTGTTGGTCCGGGGTGCGTGCAGAGATGGATTTTTGACATGATTCTTTTTCGGGGCCCACACGGTTGTGATGGCGGGCAGGAGGAAGGATGTTAGCTGTATTTTGTTGAGACAATTACAACAACACCACCATGGCTAAAGCAGATACTAAAGCATTTTAAAATTTTGCTTTGTTTTGCGTGCAGATTTGCATTAGTTGAAAAAGCTTAATTGTGCTGAAACAGCTGAATCAAGATGCTTTGTTTCTCAACAAAGTACAGCTACTGTTTATTGTTTCTTGTTGCTATTATTATTGTTATTATTATTTTTATATTATATGTATTTATATTTTTTGACGATTACAGCGAAATAATAATTGATAATTGTTTGCGGTTTTACTCAGAAAAAAAATAACTTGAGATTTAAGAGCGAATTGTCACGGCTTTGGGTAATTGATTAAGCATGAAGGGTGTTTTCTAAACACCGATTTATTGCAGACTTATTGACCTATTTGACCTATTCAAGAATAAGTCGGCCAAGCTGTTCCGATTGCTTTTACCGACTTATTTTGACAACCACAAAACGAAACAAATTTAAAAGTTTTTTATTTTAAAGCGAAATAAATTTAAATAAAATGGTCGTTCTTGTATTATTTTAGTGCGACAGAACTCATTATAATATTTATATGGCCAAATAAGTTTTCTGCCTGGAAGAACGAGATAGAAAATAATCCACCTCGATAGCAGACTTATTTGAATAAGTCGGTGTGAGCGGTTGGGTCGGTGTTTGGAAAGGACACTAAGACATAACTTTAGTATTGTATTTATAAGTTTGTTTAGTAACTCTACTTTAATTATTTAACTTCACCAATTTATTTTCTGGTTCAGGTTAAATTTCATATCATGTCTACTTTAACATTATTTAACCCTTTTGCCGACACGTCGGCAAATACCTACGTTTCAATTGACCTACCGTAGGACACGTCTGTATATGCCGATACAAACAAAATAAAACGCGGCTGTAAGAACAGACGTTGTGTTCATATGATCAACATTGACTGCGAGTTCGTGCGACGGATAGAGGTCTCGGATTTTTCTATCCCAGATTTTTTTTTTTCAATATTTTCAACTTTTTTATATGAAAAGAGGCGTGCCCGTTGTATAATTTACGTGATGTAATTGGTTAAAACGATGGGATAGTAAAATCCGAGATTTTTTTCAATCGTGTGAACTCGCTGTGAATGTGGTTTTCCGTGTCCCAGACTGCCGTACTAAGCATAAATGACTTAACTGCAAAAAATGAGTTTCGAGATAATCGATATAAAAGTTTTGAAACTTGTATCCTTTCTGTGTTAAATTGAAATACATATTTCTTAATAACAGGTTTCTGTTATTCTTTTTAATTTATTATGTTAATGTTAAAGATAGAGATTAATAATAGCTATCGAATGGCATCATTAACTCAGTTTGGCCAAAAATGCAGTTGGGTCATTTATGTTTGGTACGGCAGCAGAGGAAGCGTTACTGTTTTAATTGTACCCTGTAACAAACATTTTAAATAATTGTGCGTCCGCGAAAGGGTTAAATTAACTAATCAAGATTTTGGGTGGAGGCCTTCATAGTATTTTGCAAGTGGTTTTGATTATGGTTCGAATCAAAAATTTGTTTTGCTGGGGAACTTAATTCTTGTTTAAGTCTTAATTATGCCGAGATCTAAGTTTATTTATATTTATCACAATTTATTTAAAAGTTGTACTAATTATTACTGAATTATATTTTAACAGGTTTTATTAGGTAAAATGGAAATTTATTTGCTACTTATTAATAATTCTAAATATATGCTTTAATGTTTTACTTTGTTTAGTATTTAGAAGAGTTGAAGTTCCTGACATTATAATTTTGATTCTATTTAGTCTTTATATTTAGATTTGAGTTGGATTTTCAGATGACGGCAGCGACGAGTACTTTTATATTGTCTAATTGTTTGGTGGTTTGAATTCAATTAATTTTATTTAATATTTGTCAGGAGAATTGAGTTGGATTAATTAATACTAATCATTACATTTAACTGCTTTAATTTTATTATTTAATACTTCCTAAAATTATATTAAATTTCCTGAAATATAAAATAGTATAAGTTATATTTCAGGAAATTTAATATAATTTTAGGATTCTGATTGCTGGGTATTATACCATAATATATTAAATAATTATGTTGTCTTGTGCTAACCGTGTTATACTACATTTCAACTAACAATTTACTAACTATTGACTACTAAGGTGTTTGAAACCGGGTCGATTTCCATAATAATTAATTCACCTTTCCTGTCCCACCATCTTGTTATATATAAAAGGGCGTGTGGATGGGCCCGCTGTCAACCGGGAATCTTACTTAGGTTTGGTCGCACATTCCAATCAATTAATCAATCAGTCAAAATAACATGGCCTCTAACTAATACTCCATATACCTGAGGTTGTATTTGGATTTCTAGGGATATCTTAATTGGCCAAGAAGAATTCTATTAATATATTTGGTCAGAATACAAAATTCTATAAACTGTCCCCACCTCTCGATGGGAAGCCCTGATTAGTTTTTCTAACTGACATGGTCCTCAACAAATACACTAAAATTTCTTTAAACCGCCTATTTTTCTCAGAGTTGAATTTTGACCACTGCGGTTATCTCATTTGATTTCAATTTCATCCTAATTAAGGATTCCACCTTTTCAAAATTTATAAACCGGCACATGAATTTGGTTGAGTAAAATCGATTCGTGCTGAGCTTTTCTAAAACTTTGTCGGACATAAAATTGATTTTATATTAACGAAAATCCATTTACGAAATTATTCAGAAAGTTTCAGAATTTTCTTATGAATTGTTTGTGAGCAATATCGATTGTGCATTTTCGAGATTTTCCGTAAAAGTAATAAACGCGTCGTTTCCCTTAGTTATTATTATTATATTGTTTGGTCTTTATTAAATTATAAATTTTCATATTATTTAGGTAAGCAGCAATATATTAATTTAGTTTTATTTTCAGGAATTATACATATTGCTTGTGAAATAATTTTTCTTTGTAAAATTAATTGCTGATTATGTAGTTTAGAATTGTATTGTCTTTGTGTTACTAGCTATATCGTCTCTAGCTAGGTGTATGAAATCGGGCCGATTCAACAATCAGTTTTGTTTAGGAAGTCGAAAAGTATTAATATAGTATTCATTTCCAGGTGATTTCCAGATACATGTGGAATAATAACATTTTTTCTTAGGTTGCTGATTTAAAGAAGCAATTGTTGATGACCAATACCATCATTATCCATTTAACCTATTAAACCTTTATCCTTCCCCAAGTAGATTAGTTTTGTGCTGTCTTTGTGTTACTAACTATCGGCTATACCTAGGTGTCTGTAACCGGGCCGATTCTGTCCCATTTAACTAACCTATCCAACCCTTCGGTTTTGTTATATGTAAAAAAGAGTGTACGGTGGGCCCGGCGTCACCCGGGAGCTCCTGTGTAAGAACTTGGTCGAGCATTCAGAATCAATCAATCAATCAATCAATTCCCGCATTGACCGCGCCCAGGTCGCTCTCTTTGAAAAAGTTTTGCAAGCACTAATCACTTTGATTCAAATTAAGAGTTACTAATATTTCATATTGAAATTGGCTTTTTAGAAAAATATTCGCTTAAAGCTAAACCAATTCAATTTTATTTAAAACAATTTTAATATGTAAATTTGAGGCATACCTTTAAATGTTTTAATACAACAGAGATTTTGGGGTTTAATCAAACCCAATTTCGTAAAGTTTACAAAAAAAAAAAATTAAAATTTAATTGTAACTAAGAAACATTTTCTTAATTGAAATCAAAATTTTCTTAATTGTTTCTTGATTGTAGATATTTTGTAAGTTTTTGCGATAAGCACAAAAAAGCTGAATATAAATTCTGAGTTTTGTTAAAATCATATTTTGTATCATATTTTGGTTCAAAATATTTTTTTTTTTTTTTTTTTCAATTTGAAAAGTTTTCAACAAGCACGTGAAAAATCAATTAGCAAAATCTGTGGGTTTGGAATAAACCAATTTTGTTTGGCCCAATATTATTTTGTTTTGAATTTGTGAGTTTTATCCTGTATAAACTTGTAAAATTGTAGCAAAGAGAAAATAATTTTCAATTGTCGTACTAAATTGGAATTTATAACAAATTTAATTCAGTGGAATATTATATTAAATTTTAAAGTGGCAATTTGGAATTGTATTCGATTATAAAAAATAAAGCTTAAACCGTGTTTAATCTACCCACGTAATTAAAATGACAAATTAAATTTGTTTTGCTACGCGATGGCGATGTCCCTTTGGCGCAATTATTGTCGGAATGGGAAATTCCATATCTGTTTCCGAAATTAAACATAAAAATTCATAGTAAAACGTATTTTTATTATTATTTTAATATTCTTTCTTTTTAGAGCGGCAATTGCTATCGAACCATTCTAGGAGTATTAATAAAATTTAGAGCAATTAGTGAATGAATGAGTGAATTGTAGCAGTTTGGATCGCTTTATTTTGAACTGGGTAAAATCAATCCAAAACCATTCAATTCCGTGTTCACCAACGCTGTCAACTTCTACATTTAATCCAAATGCAGTTGACGTTAAATCAAGTGTGAGATATGTAAAAATTAAAATTTATACAGTTATACTTTTACATATAATTAAATATCCTTTTATACTTACTTCAGGTGCTTGACAACATGTTTCAGATAACGAATATCGTTAAACAACAATCCCTCGCAAGCCACTCGTGACTTACTATGCGGCGAAATTACATCACATTTATTAGAAAATAAAATTAATAATTTAAAATGCGACTGAGTTCCAAAATATCGCAGATTCGATAGTGAAATATTATCCCCCCCCCCCTCACAAAACTAATTTGCCACAAATTGGAAGTTTAGAGAATAGGGTTTCTACGAAACGAGCAAAGCTGTTAATCAAAGAAGATCAACCATCCCATGATCAATATTCTTTTATCATTAAAAAGTTGGACAGTACTTTACAAAAAGTTAAGTTACAGAAAATTTAGATAAGGATGCAGATGAAATTAATGAGTGACTCAAATGCCATACCGAATCATGGGCGGCTGAGCGCAACTGGAAAATCAATTTCTGTAAGACTGATCTGTTTCCGTAATTCCATCAATACAAACTTAAAAGAATTTAAAAAAGGATGACCTGTATTGAAATATCCCAAGAAATACCATTTGGTGTAAGTAAACATATGTAACGCATTATATAGAAAAATGCAACGAAATGTTGTCCCAAGAATATGCAACAAAAAAAATAAAATAAATTAAGTAAATACGAGAGAATCAAAACACGCTGGTGCACCGAAAATCGATTTTTCGGCTTAAACTTTTAGGTCTATATAAATGACTTAAGTAAGTCCCAATAATTCTCGGTAGGGTATGAGAATTGCGGACATTGTCTATTAATTTTGCGGTATGGCATGGAGCTCTATCTTGCATAAAATTGTAAAGAAGTGTAAGGAAATGAGACTTCTGTTAACACGTTTTTACATTGTTCTTTTCTGATGGTTTCCTCTACGAAGTATATTTGACCAGGTCCATCTCCACTAATGCATTCTCCCTAATCCTCTTTCCTAATCTCTTTCTGAAGAACTGGACCGATTTTGTAACGGCCTCTAGTCTGCATTCGTCACTAAATATAACCTATAAATTAAAAAAAAACTCTAATTTCGGATTTTTTAACACGTTAAGTATAGCACAAATAAGACGTCGTTTCCGCATTTTTCAGTGAGCCTGGGTTTCTTTTCTCGATGCCTGCATTGCAAATTATTTTCATATAGCCTTTCACGGATGTCATCGTTGATATCTTTATCCCTTGTTCACTAAGGTGCTTTTATAGCTAGCTCGTCGTTGCTCTGCGCTTTCTTCAAGTGTTGTCTTCCTGGTCCCCTTACAGTTTCTTCTCTTGGTCTCATAAAATGCACCCCCATATTGAAGAATCTTTACCAAATTACTTACTGATGAACAAGAAACTTTTTCCATTTTTGCAATCTGACGGTATGAATGGGTTTTTGTATTTAATAATGCTCCGATAGCATGTTTTTTCACTACTTAGGTTCTTTTTTCGACCCATTTTTGAAAATATAGGGTTTTACAATAGGAATGATATGATTTTTAAGTGACGATTCGGCCATTTGTAATATGTCATGATCTGTTTTTTTTTGTTTCATTATATTCAGTTTCTCCAATTGCAACTTTTCGTGCGCTTTTGCCATTTTATAGTCGTAATAATCGCACAAGTGTGCTCGCTATTCGTCGAATTGTTGAATATTTTGAGCGTACATTTTCTTTACATAATGTTCAAGTGCCAATAAGACAAAGAAACGCTCGAAGTAATGCAAATATTGCTGCTGTTCAGACAAGTGTTGCTGAAGACCTCCATTTGCCTCAACTGTCTCAAACCACAACCTGGCGGGTTTTGAGAAAGGGTTTGGGTTTGCATTCTTATAAAATTGTTCTTACTCAAGAGTGACTGAAGCCATTGGACCACCGTAAACGTCGTGAATTTGCTGATTTTGTCTTGAAACAACTAGAAAACGATAACGATTTTTTTAAGAAAATCATCTTCTCCGATGAGGCTCACTTTCATCTGAGTGGTGCGGTAAGTAAACAAAACTGTCCATTGGTATGGTTTTTGGTCTGATGGAATCATTGAATCATTGAAGCTGGTAACATCATTACTGTCAATGGAGATCGGTATTAGTCGATAATAACCAACATTTTATGGCCGAAATTGGAAGAAGTTGATCTTGACAACATTTCGTTCCAACAAGACGAGGCTACGTGCCACACTGCAAGTGCAAAATTGAATTATTGCGAGAAAAGTTTGGAGATTCGATTATTTCAAGAACTTATGATATTGAATGACCTCCAAGAAGTTGTGATTTAACACCATTAGACTATTTCTTGTAGGCTTATTTGAAGTCATTGGTCTTTAGCAATAAACCAACCTCTCTTCAAGCTTTACAAGTCAATATTGGATGTGCTATTCATGACATACGACTTGATTTAGTGAAAAAAGTGCTGGAAAATTGGGTTCATCTAATTCGTTCCTGCAGAAGAAGTCGTGGAGACCATTTGAATGACGTTTGATTCAGAACTTAATTGTATCGATTGTAATTCACATTAAATAAAAAAAAATCCGTTTTCAACTAATTACAAGTGTATACGCTCTTGTCGGAAGACAAGGTCCTCTCCCCGGAATCGTGGCCACCATTTTCGGATCTACGTAATCAATCCCAATATTTCAAGACGGTCTGGATGCGCAAACGCGCTCTCTTATTGGCAGATCTCTGGCAGATATCTTTCATGTATGTACATGGATTGTTTTTCCAAGTGGAGTATTTGACAAAATATGAATTGGCATTTGTTAATCGTCCTCCCATCCTGAGTAAACCGTCAGTTCCTGGCCCCATTTTATGCAACGCTGCCTTGATTTTTGTAATTCTGGAGATGTTAGAAAGAGGTACTGTATATATCCTTCCATCCTGATTAATTTTAGTATAGCTGGAAAATTTATTTAATACACTGGTTCGCAATGTCTATAGATCACTCCGAATTGAAGCTAATTTGATAAGGTTGTCGTTGTTGGGGTCTGGTTGCTAAACTCCTTCATAAGGAACCCAACGTGAAATTTTTAATTTTTCAAATAACCTCGGTTCAATTCTCATTGTTCCATATATTTAATATATTTTAAGTTACTGGATCGTCCCAGGACAATTTGTATACCCATAATTTTTGTAATAAAAGTTTATTAATAGTTGAAGGAGCTAACCATTCCAGCATTTCCCGTTTGGTGACTTCTTGATCTGGCTCTCTAAGCTCTCTTAAAACCAAAACTAATAGAAACTGGATTCCACTATACCTAAGATTTTAATTATTTGATCTGATGAACTGATTTTAACCACTTCAGTGTCTTTTTATATAATACACCATTTGATACCCATTTTCTTAACGCAAACCCAGCCGATAACAATACGACATCAACACGACTTTTGATACGTAGCAATTGTGTGGGTAACTACAGTAGGGAATCTTTCGAATTTCAGAATGAAACTTTGCATACCGATTAAGCCCAATTTGTGCAAATTAGTGCTCACGGGAATAAATTAGTGCTAATCAAGGTGCCGAAAAAAAGGGAGAAGAAAATTTCACATTTCGCCTGAAAAACGAAACAAATAAAATCCAATTTCTAGAAAAAAAAACAGAAATAATTTAAGTCTAATTTTAACACTTTCCAAACGCGGCTACACTGACGAAATAGGTGCTTATCATAGAAATATGATTTTCATAATAAAAGATACTACATTGAACACACGAAATTCCGTTCAATAATAGCTGTGTTTCTTGACGCTTGATCTGATCCAGTTCAGTTCATGTTTCATGCAACAACACAAAGGCGCTTGCTAGATTTAAATCCAAAATTTGTGATCTAATATAAAATTTGAACTGATCCAGATCAATGAGCGTCAATGAAACACAGCAAATGTTTGTGTTGAACAACAGAGGTTTACCGTTCAATAATATTTGTGTTGAACAACGAATTAAAAAATAGAAATACCTTATTTAAAATCCATGAAAAAGCAATTCAGATAGCACATTACTGTTTTGGCATGTTCATTGCCATCCGAAAAATTTAGTGGCTAAATTTGTGCTAATCCAGAATTGACCCAATTTCATGAAGAAGTATGAAATTAATTGGTTTCTAGATCACTTTTTGTCAGAAAATCGTTCAATCAACAGCCTTTGCTGTTCACTGGAATTTTGTCAATTCTGGATTAGTACAAATTTAGCCACTAAATTTTTCGGGTGGCAATGAACATGCGTGGCAGTAATATGCTATCTGCATTGCTTATTCATGGATTTTAAATAAAGTGTTTCTATTTTTTAATTTGTTGTTCAACACAAATATTATTGAACGGTAAGCCTCTGTTGTTCAACACAAACATTTGCTGTGTTACTTGACGCTCATTGATCTGGATCAGTTCAAATTTTATATTAGATCACAAATTTTGGTTTTAAATCTAGTAAGCGCCTTTGTGTTGTTTCATGAAACATGAACTGAACTGGATCAGATCAAGCGTCAAGAAACACAGCTATTATTGAACGGTATTTCGTGTGTTCATTATAGTATCTTTTAGGGGCTAGTTTGTTTTTCCTCAATTTATGAATGTAAATTTATGAAAATCATATTTCTATGATAGGCATAAATTTTGTCAAATTATCCGCGTTTGGAAAGTGTTTAACACTAAACTTTTAACATTAGGCTTAAACTTTTTCTGTTTTTTTTTCTTTCTAGAAATTGGGTTTTATTGGTTTCGTCTTTCAGGCAAAATGTGAAATTTCTTCTCACGTTTTTTCGGCTCCAGGATCTACACAAATTTTTTCCCGTGAGCACTAATTTGCACAAATTGGGCTTTATCGGAATGCAAAGTTTCATTTTGAAATTTGAAAGTCTCCACATAATAATCCTTCGTAATTATTTTTGCTATTTTCGGCTCTTTTTAGTAGAATTGGCAGTTTTGTTAAAATAAATGCGTTTATGGACATCATTTTGTTCTCGTCTCTACAGAACAATATAAGGGCAGTGATGACTTTTGTCACTATATATTGACAGTTGTAACTGAAGATAACTGAACACGCATACTCTATATCTCTTCAGGAATATCATGAGGATGACCATAAAATTTCGTATTATAAGTTTTTATTCGGCATTTTGATTGGCTTCTGCTTTCTTCGTTATTGTTTGTTGTGCTCTCAATTGAATGTAGAAGCGTGTTGTGTTTTCTGAACCGAAACACAACCTATTCTCAGCCATTTCGATTGGCTCTTGAACTCATATTTGTAAATTTGTTGCAGTTGAATAAATAATTGTCAAACGAACAAAGGGACAACTGATGCTAATATTCCACTCTTCTTTACTGATTTGCAAACTCGGCGATTTTCCCTTGCTACCAGATGATCCGGCGTTGCTGCGAGTGGGATTCGACCGTACCAATGCAAAACTTCGTTTGGATGAAAAATGCAAAAACCGTTCAATTGTTGGGAAGGGCTCATCAGCTGTTTCCAGTGCCCAAGTCTGTCGAGTTTTATCATAATTTTCGCTACATCTGTGCCTAATGCCTCTAGAGCCCATAAAATTGCATCTGTAACATCCGCCAGCACGCGCTGCCTTTAGGATCGCTTTTCTAATTAGGTTGGCGAAACACTTGTCCATTAATGTGTTTGAAATATGAACCAATCAAGCATCTTTGTAGTAAGTTTATTTAAATTTAAGTGTATTACACAACATCGCGACAACTTTCATATAGGCCTAACCCTACTCACAAACATTATGCGTTAGAAATTTTGGATAATTGGATGCTGTATGTGTAAAAAATGCATCTTGTGTTTTATGGAAAAACGGATACAAAATCAACAGCTTATGGCCAATTTACGAGAGCGAAAGTCGATTTTATCTCAGCTTTAAAGCTTTTTATCTCTCGTCGGGTTATTCATTTTCAAATTTTTTGCGACAGTGAAGGTAATTTTTGTAGGAACGGAAGGATGAATTGAGGATCAATTCAAATCCGAAAATCAAGTTAAACGAATATTTAATACACTTTGGAGGATTGGACACATAAAATCAATTAAATCAAACAAGTTCTACAAATTCTACAAATGTCAATATAAAACACCTTGTACCATCATGTAATCTAGGTTCTACCTCTCTGAAATAGTAAAATTAATTTTAATATCGCCCCTGAACTAACGAAATTAATTTAATAATGCGATATAAAAGTAAACTCTCACGACAGTATCACGATATTTCACTCAAACTATATCCCACTCAAAAACGTTATACATTTTCCACTCTCATTTTAGTTTTTGTTATGAATTTTCTTCTCAAAATCGAAATAGAAATATAAAAGCAAATAAATAATTTTTTGTTGTTGTTGTAAACTTCAATTTTAGTTTTTTACTTATGCCTCAACCAGTCAGACTTAAGTTCTTAAGTTGTGCTCCATTTTGGACCACTTAGGAGAGCGGTACGATCACCAAAATTTTAGAGGTCAGTTGTTTATTTGTGACGAAAAGCCTATAAAATTTTGGTGATTGTAGCACTAACCGAAGTGGTGCAATCGGCGTGTATCTTAAGCTCTTAAGTCTGACTGGTTGAGGCATTACTTGAACAAAAATATAATTTTAGTATTCACGAGTCTCTCAAACGTATCGTAACAAAGACTGTGCGTAGTCAATTCTTCTTGCTTTCGTATTTTTTATTTTATTTTTCTTAATTTTTTTTTTTCTTAACCGATTTCTTCGCGTTGATTTAAAAGTTTTTAGTTATTATTTTGGAAATTTTCTTCAAAGTGTTTAAAAGTAGTACTACCGCCGCAGTCAGCTGCTTTAAAAGCTTTTCTCGTTTTTTATTTTGTGAGCTTTATGTGTTTTACATTTCTTCTTGCCTCTGTCGTGACATTTAAGTATCTAAAATAGTTTTTAGTGTCTGTGTTCATAAAATTTTATTATTTTAGTT
Organism: Nephrotoma flavescens; assembly: GCA_932526605.1. Taxonomy (NCBI): domain Eukaryota; kingdom Metazoa; phylum Arthropoda; class Insecta; order Diptera; family Tipulidae; genus Nephrotoma; species Nephrotoma flavescens. The sequence continues at coordinate 224,865,569 of OW052222.1, read as the reverse complement.
TGGTTTATTTTTAAGAATTGCATTGAAATAGCTTAGTGAAATTTTTTTTATATATCCGAGAGTGAGAGTGAATATAAAAGTGGTGAATAAGTTGAAATTTGATAAAAATCCGTTGCTTATAAGAAAAAATGTGAAATATTTTTATTGTTTTGGTGAAAATTTGTGTACAGTGATAAGGTGCGGGTGCACGAGAGATAAATTTAACCAGCTGCCACAATAACAATGTAAATATAAAATGATTAATTTTTATTTGATATAAGATGACGGAAGTGGTATGGAATTATATTATTATTATGGGAAGATGGTTTAAATTTAGCCTGATGATGATTACATGTTTAGTTCGGGCAAATATCTATTGTCTACGCGCGCCCAATATAAATTAATTAATAATCGCGCTTGAGGATTACTCAAAAAATTATAAAGATTAGGTGTGAGGTGACACCTTGAACTTCATTCACTTGGCTGTGTATAATTTATCTTAATTTAAATTTTACTTTTTCTCTTCTATTTAATTTAATTTTTATTTTTTGGTTGAATGAAATAATAAAAAAAAATTTGTGTTTATTATAAAGAAGTAGAAAATTTAGTTGATGAATCGTTGATGATCGCGTGATTAGTAAAGTGCAAAATGATTATTATTGTTTGTATCAATAGAATTCGAGGTTCGATGTGTTAAGTTTATTTATTGTACGAGTATGAAATTTTATGTTTGTCGGAAAGAGGTGATAAAATAATGTTGCTAGACATAATCCGTGTGATTGTAAACCAAAGTATTATTTACTGTCGGTGATTTCATTGTTTAGCCCGGTATTTTATGGTCGTTGCCAAATAAATTTTATTTCTAATTAAAATTTTAAATTATTGTGTATATCGTTTTGAATTAGCACAACGAAGATAAATTTGTAAGGGTGGCCTGTTTTCTAAAATTTATTTAATTAATTAATTTAACACTCAGCCCACATAATAATAAATAAATAAATTTAAGCACAATATTTTACGCAATCCTTAGGCTTAAATAAATTTTAGATATAGAGAAGCCAAATTCGGCTAGCACTTCATTACACATTTTTGTCATTTCTTTAATTGGTTTGTGTTCACCAAAATTAATTCTATGAAGCTCTGGGTTTAAAAAATGGTATTTTCGTGATAGGAAAATTCGTGATAGGAACATACATATTTAGGCTTCTAAGAATGCCAGATGAGTGCGTTTTTCTCAGGAGTACATTTGCAATGAGCGTTGTCCCAAGTAATTTTCCCCTATATTAGACAGAGTCAACTGTTTACGTGGTATAAGGAATATCGTGTTCGCAGAGCCCAACAACCCAAACAACACTACTCCTTTCATTTTAAACAATAATACTTGTTCCCGAATGCTTTCAATTCTAGTAATGTTAGAGTTTGATGTCACTGAGTTTACTACAAAACTGTTTTTTGAAAAACCGGTGTCAGCGTTTAATTTATGTGCCCTTGACTCAATTGTGCAAATTTTTTATGTGTTGGGAATTGATTCCAATTCGTTCAAAATGTATATTCGGCGAATTAAGGGCCAAACAGATTTTTTCGATTTATAGAAAAATATAAAACAGCATCATCCAAATTCTATCATTCATCTTAAGGATATCGAAAACAGGATTGACACAACTTTTATAAGATGTCAAGACTACTTAGATATACTTTTTTTAAAAGGAGTCATAAATTATGACAATGAAATAAAGCACTATAAGAAGCTTATTCTGTTTTGCTTATTTTCGCTTCAGTACAAGGTTGATGTGTATCGGTATGTTGTGTGTGTTATATGGCCATTGTTTTTCTGATTTTAATTTTGAGATAGATTTTCACAGTGATGTATAGCGATGTACACCTCCGGTCTGGCCTAAAACTTTGTTTATTCCTTCTGCTGGTGGTGATTTTTGCACAAAAATTATCATTGCTAAAACATTATGTTGCATATTGAATAAGGAGTTTCCTCTTCCGTTTTCACATTCTTTGTCTTTCTTCCGTATTGTATGGAATTTGACCAGTAGAGGATGATGGTTAATCAACAGGTTATAGTTGCCATCAGTAAGCTTATTATGTTATTCACATTATTTTCTATTCAGTTGTCCTCGAAGAATTTTTTGAAATTAGCTTCTGATTTTCTATGTAGTTAGGACTGGACCATATATAGTTTATTGTTGGTAAGTTTCTAAATTTTTCTATAACAATTTTTATGTCGCTGTATTCTAGATTTTCAAAATGCTTTAAATTTAATATTTATCCACAATTTGCTTTCAATTTATTGATTTTCACAGATACATAAAGACAACTTTAATACACACCCGGGTGTGTTCGTCTTGACGAAAACAGAAAAATAATCATGTTGTAACGAAAGTTAAATAATAAATTGATTCAAACAGGTTGGGGAACTAATCTACTTGTTTGGGAATTAAAATCAAATTTAAGAAATTGAAAATAATAATATTTTTTCAAAATCACGGAACTTCAAAATTCCAAAAAACATTGCTAGACTCAACGACTACAAACGAAAATATGATATACTGAATCGGTAGAATATTGTGTAATCTATTCGAAAATATGGGTGGGAACCTGTGGACATCTTTACGATCGGCAATATAAAAAGAGTAGATTTGTAAAAAGTTTTAATTTTTTTTTAACAATGCAAGGTTCATCAGAATCGAGTAACGTATATTACAATGTAAGTGAACTGGTTGGGCTGTAGGAAATCATAGTCCAGAACTCATGGATATCTTCAAAATTTAAGATTTAAAATGTTGAAAATAATCAAAACTTGAAAAATCGTTTAATCATTTAGGCATAGTAATGATGGTCAGAAATTTATCTCATTCGTCACATATAAAGAAGTCGGCCTCAGATGTCCGAAAACATAGTTCGCGCGGACATCTCCAGAAGTTTTCATAGAGAATTGTAAAATACATCAAAGCACTTAGAATTTGCTGAAAAATTCTTAATGCCCATACTCGTCACTTATTTATCTAACCATATCATAAAAGTTCTTGGTTTATCCAACATCTATAATTTTTTTTTTCACTGAATTTGAACTTCAAAATTTCAAAAATCTTTGTAAGACTCATTACAATTGGACTCAATAAAATTATTCAAAAGTTAAAGACATCTTTACGATCGGCGGTATTAAAAAAGATTTTTTTTTTGTTCAATATTCATGAAAATTGTGATGATTTAGCGTCTTTAAAACATAGTAGAACCCATAACTTTATCCCGAGAATTAGTAGATTGGATGATATAGTTGAAAATGTTAGTGAAACCCCGAGGGGATCTCCAGAATTAGCTGGAATATGGTTTAAAATCCGTCAAAAATGATCAACTTTTAAATATAATTTTAAAAGAACGAATCTCAAAAATATACTTTACTTAAATCTTAGGAATAGGTCTATGCTTTACCTTCTCCAAAATGTCAGCTAGAATCTGTAGATATTTTTTGATTCGACGCCACAATATTTAGAATTAGTCCAATTTTATAATTTTCTTTTGAAAATAAATTCCAAAAGGAAAAATAATAAATTTGTAGTATTGTAGTAATTTGGTATCTTGTGAGTTTGCAATACTTATGAAGATTTTTAAATCATCCGCAAATATAAGTACAAATGAGTTAAATATCTATGAACCCACATACAAGGGTTGTGGAACACCAGAGCAGTCTTTTATTATATTTGATCTTTGTTTTCCAAATTCAAGATTTTGTAATCGATCCGACAGGTTGTAACTGGATGACCTGGGTCATTTGTACAGCGAGGTTGCACACAAAAATTTCATAAAGGTAGCGCAAACCAGTCGGAAGGGTTCCGTTAATCAGCGTATACAACGGCCATCTTACAAAAATCAAATCTTTGTGTGTACCACAAATAAAAAAAAATCTAAATCAAACTAAAATGAACTAATTTACCCCATCAGAATTTACTCCGTAACCACATCATTGTGGTGCTTACTGTTTAACCAAGGCTTTATAGCGGTGTTATTGGAGTTTTCACTATTAAATAATTTAACACTCACTATATTTTTGTTATATAAACTATTTATTTATTGTTTATTCCTTTAACACAGAGTTTCTTAATAGGTTCACACTTTCGATGGCGGACGATTGTTCGCGGCACTTTCCACTTTTATTATTATTTGTATATGAGACTGTGTCTCCTTTAATTTCTAAAACGCGACCCCTGTTCTTTTTCGTTTCTCATTCCGTATCAAGAAATTGAATTCTCGATATTTATCGATAATCGATAAATATCGAGATTCGCGAATGTATAGGTGGCGAAATAGCTATGTTCAGCAAAACGAGCAATGCCTCGTAATTAAGCGGCGCGGTGTATAAATAGTTTTGCTACGAGGAGTGCCACGAAATGAAAAGGTTTTTGAGCCGCTACACCTTACAAAAAAAAACATGTTTTAAAACGCGATTGCATTGGGTGTGGAAATTGCTATAAAATCAATCTTCACTAGATCATTTACATACCATGTTGGAAATTAAATTTAATGCAATCAAAAACTCACTTTAAATGTTAACAGCCAAAAAAAAATTAACTTACAACAATTATATCTTCAATATTTTTGTCCCGTTTGTAGGATAACAGTCCACGAGTGATAATCTTCCTTGGATCCCTTGGAGCCACCAGTCAAATTTTTAACATTTGATTCTGCATACCATTCCGTAAGACTCTGGATTGTGATTGATAGAAAAAATTTTGTTTTCTTCAATAGATGATGACGTACTTGTAGTTTTTAACACACAATTGCGCGGTACGAAAGAATATCAATTCCACCTTAAGTTGTCGTTGGTTTTATTCTGTGATACGTCTTTGTCCAATTTTCAATTGGATTTATTTGTTGTTAATTTTAGTTTTTTAATCTAGGGCAGTATGTTGTGGACCATCACTTCGAATCGAAATTCGAAAAAAGTCGAATGGCGGTATGTTGTACCATTTTCGAAAAGCAAAAATGATTCAATTTTCACTTTTTCGATTCGACTTTTTTCGAATTCGACTTTTTTCGATTCGAAGTGATGGTACAACATACCGCCCCTAATCTTGAGAAATTGATGAATTTTTACTACAGCTGTCCTTTGTTTAACGTTGTAAATACATCCGATCGTTACAATGTACGAAAAAAAACATTTGACAAAAGCCGCAGCAAAGCCAAAATAGTTGAGACTGGCCAACGCTGTGTTATGACTGATAGAGTCAAATTACAGTTACTAAAGTTCGTGTAAAATGTAAATGCCAGTCAAAAAGCCATGCTTGAAATTGGACAGAATATGTCGTAGAATGATATTTTTGAATCTTTTATAGGAAATTTAAATAACTTCTCTATGATTGATGTGCGGTAGCTCCTTTGAAGGTAGCTCCTTCCAAAGAACTGAGGATGGAAGAAATTTTCGAAACTAGTCTTCCTGGTTTATAAATTTTATATAAATTCTTAATATTTGTTAAAACAGAAAGTTGTTTTAAATGCTTTTTTTTGAATTGAGTGTTGTTTTTTTTAAATGTTCTTAAAATATTTATAAGTTAAAAATAATTATAACTTAAAATAATAATAAATAAATATTCAAGGTTTAAAAAATATAAAAAATAGACAACTTTTTAATATAAATTAACAAAACGCCACGAAACATGATAATGAATTCCATTCATTTCAACGGTACTTAAATTAATGGTTCCTTGATCGGTTTCGACACTTAAGGATTCTTTAGCGCGAATCTCAACATATGGATCGTCATGAAATTAGAAAAGATCGGTCACGAGACTCGTGGTTCCCGGGAACCATTATCATGATGTTCCCGGAAACCATTATCATGATATTGATCATTGTGCAAACTCAAGATACAGCTTGTCTTCTTATAATTTTATCATTGATATTTGAAGAATAAATACTTTAGACGAAGTGTTATCATATTTTGTGTCATTTCAAAATTGTCTGGGATGAATTTAAAAATCCTGGGATGAAATATAACTAGTATTGCCTGATGAACATTTTAAATTTTTCAAGAACGAAATACTGGGATATCTTCACATACTTTTTCTTAGTAGTGCGTGTGTGCATGGTCAGATGTACAGATTCTTTTTTGCGTTGTTTTTTTTGTTTATTCCCGTCAGCTGCTTTTTACCGCATTTTATGAAAGATTGGCTGCAGTTTTAGCCAATAATATAGAACGTGAAAGAGCGGCTGAAGACAGCAAAGAAATCGATCCACTCGTTGACCATAATGATTCTGATTATGTGCCAAACAAAAACGACGTATCTGCTATTGCGGACGAAACGGTGATTCGACCAAATGAAATATTTTTCAGTGATAATGAAGAAGAGGAAATGCATGAAACCCCACAATAAAGTGTTGCTGAAGATAGTTTCTGTGGTAAAGATGGTACAAAATGGAATAAAAATTATCCAAATGCTGGGGTCTAAAGAATAAAATTCTATTCCAATTGCGGAATTCAAGAAATTTGTCACACCAAACACATTGTGCTTATAATCATCACAGAAATGAATCCTTATTCAAAAGATTCAGTTGAAAAATGGAATGTGGTTAATTCCGAAAAAACACAAAAAGTTTATAAGGATGTAACCAGAACACACAATAACAAGTAAAAATCACACGTTTGGTGGCGTAGACCCGTGCCTATATGTCGCATACTCGATTCCATATATTGACACGTCCATATTGTTTGCAAAATGACAAAGTCGAACCAATTCGTGAAGAAACAGCTGTGTCTATATTCACTTATTGAAATATGGTTTGGAAATTTAATTATCGCTGAAATTCTTTTAACAACGTTGAAAGGAACCAAGTGACTAGCCAAAATATGTTTCCCTGATGAAATAGGCAAGCATCCCTGTCGTCCTGTTCTTTCATCTTGTTATGGATTTCACGAGAATTTGGTTTCAATTTGCAGCTACGTGCCAAAATAGAATTAGTGTGTGAACTTAAGCTCAGATTCAATACAAATATAATTTATCATGACATTCTGGTGTCATGACACAATTTTGCGAGTGAAGACCGAGCTTTACTTTCCATCGTGCACTACACAAAATTTTGGCAAGGCCGGCCACACAATGATCGATTGCATATGAATCAAAAGGTGACTCATTTGGCTGCATTTTACTTTCCCAAAAAATTTGATGCCAACAACAGATGAGACTAGACGACATTTCCTAGTCACGTTAAGTAACACATTGGTTCTCCGGCTCCAAAAACTGGAAGAGCGAATGCAAAAAGTTCACGTCACCAAAACAACACGTTCGGCCGTTAAATCGTTTTTCGGAAAATCAATAAACGTAATCATTCAACATATAGCGCTTACCATCATTTCTTGCGTTGTCATTTTGGTCTGGCGTTAGAGGTGCTGATACTTTCAAAAAAAAAAAAAAAAGAAGTATTGCAAAATGTGTTCACATAGGGAAGTGAAACATCGTGCATAAGTTGACTATGTTTGCTTCCATTGTATTCCCGAACAAAGATACGGGACAGTTTTTCTTCAAACTTATTTTTGCTTCTCTACAAAGTCTCCTTGTACGTCTATACACTTCTCGCAGCGATGCTTCCTTCTCTCCAACCTGTCCAAATAATACTCGATGGCCTTTTCCACAAAATAGTTGTTGCATCATCTTCTTAGATAGCCTTCTTATTCGACGGAAATCTCTGTACTCCGCGAGTACAACTTTTAGCTTAGGGAACAAAAAAAAGTCGCTTGGGGCTAGATCTGGTGAATATGGAGGGTGGTCAAGTAGTTAAAACCGTAATTCGTGGATTTTCGGCATGGAACGTTTTCCCGAAATTTTTACATTCAATTTGTCGTGGAATGATTTTTGGAGCCGAATCCCCCTTCGCAGTCCACTGTTTTGTTTGTATTTTTGATTCTAGATTGTAATGGTGTACCCAAGTTTCACCAACAGCAATTATCCGGCATATTTATAGTCTGTTCTATCTCCCTAACTTTAACTCGACGGTTGCCTAACCTCATTAGGTGAACTTGGCGATGTTATCGTCAGTGGGTGCAGTTTTTGGACTTCCACAGCGCCGGACTTGTCTTTGATTTGCGTATAAGCGTATTGCCTTTCAAAAATAAATATTTAATGTCAGCTCTATATTTGGTTTTTTCCATTTTGTTGACGATTGCTGCCATTTTCATTTTGAGGTCGAAGATTTTTCAGACAACCCTTTTTCAGACAATCGTAAACATAAATGCATTTCAATACGTATACAGATACATAAAAATGTATATGGGATCTGGCCAGACTCATGAGGTACGAATGTGACTATCCAGATATGTGCCTAACGGAGAGGTAAATTCACTAGTCTATCATCATACCAAGGTGCATTACCTTTTTGTTAGCGGAACAGTTCTTATCTTATATAAATATTATAAATATTTGCGCTGATATTGTCAGATGTTATTTCTTCTTGCCAATTACCGACCCTTTGAAGATGTTTTTTGAATTCATTAGAATTTATCTTTCTAAAGTTATAGATCACTGTGTTTTTGTATGCCATTTGTTATTCTAATTAAAGGCATTTAGTTCATTGGTGAAAAGTACATCCAAAATTCTTCCACCCTCGTTTGTAATGTTGTTAATTTATCATCATGGTCACGCAGAATATTTCGGATAGTTTCGCAATAAAATATTTTAAAATTTTGACAGTCGTCGATTACTGCTCGAAGTTTTTTGTGATGTATTTCATTACGCCCAGATGAAGTAAATAATATTTTTTGAAGTCATCTATCTCTTTCATTCTCTCCTTCTGTCGTAGCGTCAATGTTTGTTTGGTAGTGGATTAGGAAACTTTTGAACTTCCTGTGCATTTTTCCACTTCCCCTCCATCGTCTTGATAGCTGTTACTTTATTATTCAATTTTAATTTTTTGTAGTGGCCTCGTCTATTAAAACTTCAAACTGATAACGCCTCGGTCTCTACCGTTATCGCATTATTTAATGAATAATTGATTAATACGAAAGATACGAGGCTTATCTTTATTATCTCGTACTATTGTTATTACTGTTGATAGGAAAGTTTGTAATGACATGTTTGTATGTCGTCACTTTTTGCTATATAGATATGGTGCTTGGTTATGCTGTTGACGTTGGTGATAGAGTTGATTGATTCTATCTCTTCGACATGCCTATCTGTGTATCGAAGCATTAAGTTTTCGAATAGATTCAATCTTTGAATCAGCTTTTGAAATGTTTTGATATAGTTAGCGGTAAAATTCAATGTTAACCCAACTGTTGTTATGGCGATACTAGAAGACTACTGTAAGAAAAATGGCAACCATTTAGCAACTATAGATTAAACATTTTCCAGTTTATGCTTATCTTGCTCGATAATTTTTACGCGAGATGTTTTTAGGATGAAATCTGATTTTCACCCTGCAATATTTACCTCGAGCTTTCTATTTAAATTGGAATGGTTAATGAGAATCAAAGTTTAATCGTATTAAAGTTTAACCTACTACCTTCAGAAGGATAACTGGCTTATATGTTCATAGAGGGATATAGTGGTTGCCAAACTGTTTTTCATCCTTTTCGCTTTAAATTTTACGAGCAGGATTTTCATCCTGTGTTAATGTTGTTAGAAGCGTTGATTAGCGTCGCTGATCTATTTGCGTCGTTTAAATTATCTGACTAAAGTAAGGTTTTCATCCTCGTTTTGTAATTGTGTGCAAACATTTTTGCTGTTGACCATCCTGTAAGCAATATACCAACAGAAGCAAGTTTACTTTCAAGATGAAATATTCAGGTGAGTATATTGTTAAAATAACACTAAGATGTTGACAATGCTGATCGAGATTCCCTACTCAAGGCACCACGGCTTCACAATTTGTGGGGTGCACTGAATTTTGCTAGACGGGCTTAGTCAGTTTCAATGGAAACGAAAAAAAACATCAATATGGGGGTCAAATTTATGTAACAATAATTTTAAATGATCTTTCAGTCCGTGATTACTAGCGATCGCAATGGTTTTGGCTTAATGGACAAAATGCTTAATTGTTACAACTTTAAGAATGAAAACAGTCTCAAAAGCAGTGCAAAAACTCCAACATCAAATATCGAGAGTTTATAAAGTCGGGTTATTTATTTATGAAAATCAGAGTTAGTAATGTTGTAACCAGCTAAATTTGTAAACTACACATTCAGAAAAATGTATTTGGCATAAAGGGATCGCAAGACAGTACCTCTGGACGAATCATTTTAGCCAGAGTTCTATTAAGTTTGGTAATGCCAATAAACTGTAAATTTCTTTACAAAAATTAATCCTAATAAATTCTGATCTTCAGATCTGGCTGTATTCTTGGCCAAAACGCCTATTTTGAGACTTTTGTTTGGCAATAATAGGGTAGGAGACGTGCAGAATAATTTCCAGTTGGCAAAGTTGTGGCATTTTAGTTCTTTTATTATAATAGTTTTGTCACTGAACAATCTTTTGATAAACGATTCCTATACAAATCAAGGTAAGTAAATAGAAAGAAAATAATTACACCAAATGAAGTTCTATAGGTCAACGAGATCCTGGCTTGTCCAAAGGTTTTATTACTAAGAACTATTAACGAATACGAATAAAATTTTGAAACACCTTTCAAAACCAATTTGAACAAATAAAATTTCTCATAAGTGTTACAAAAACAATTTGAATGGAAAATTTCTTCTTTAAACAATTTAAAGTTATTACTAAATTCTAATTTGCATCACTACTTAAATTCCCAGGAATATGGTATCGAGTCGATGATGAATGTCGAAACATTTGGATGCAACACTTTAAGTAGCGCGCAGAAAGTTGTATCATAGAAAAATCAGTTTACCATAGATTTCTCGTTTTTATAAATCGAGAAACAAAAATGAGTTTAGTAAAAACGTTCTGATAATTCCAATGTCATGATTGTATTTGTGACTTTAGTTGCGCGCAATCTAAAGTCACAAATATAATCCTGACGTTGGAATTGGCAAAACTTTGTTACTCAATTCATTTTTATCTTTCGATTTATCAAAATAAGAAATCTATGGTAAACTTATTTTTCTATGGTTGTAGTGAACGAAAATTCTTTCGTTTTTTACACGATTCTCCTATCGTATGAGCTAGTTAACTGAGGGTTGACATATTTAAAGCAAAGAACCAAATGCAATTAAAATGAGCAAATATTGAACGGCCACCTAATTCAATAATATCCAAATATGTATACTTGAAACGTCAGCAAGCAAATTAATAATAATTATTAAATAATTTGATCAAATATAATTGGATAATGATGGTTGATTTTCCAACACGTCATTGAATGATTTATCATTTAATAGCGGGTTTTCCAAAATCAGATTTAATGGCTTTGGAGATGACTACTGGGCGATGCAAGTGCTTATTACATACAGTAACAAATCTTCTCAACATTAAATAAAATAACCTTGGAAATAACCAGAATACCAATAAGTATACGTAAATAGGAATGATATTGTATAGTCTTTAATCGCAGGAGCCTAGATGATAATCGAGTTAGTTATTTCCAAATTTTCGCAGGTGTTACAAATGCTTTTATTCTGATTGGGGGTTTTTACCAACTAATTGCTGGATGAACAATGTTCGTATAATTAATGCTACTTGTAATTTAGTAGTGGGTTTTCCAACATGTGAATTAATTTTCTTGGATATTCACTGGAAATTTTGGTGCAGCTCGGCATAAAGAGTAACCCCAGAAAAGGTTAACATCAATTTGTATATTTTACACAAGACTGCGATGATATCCTAACTTTCATAACATTCCGTAACATAAATTATACTTAATGCAATATAATCTTTGCAACTTAGTTTTGGGTGGAATGGCTCAGCTGGTATATAAAGAAAATACTTAAGTTAAATACATGGTTTACCAACTATTCTGACACCAAGTCATCTATTCTAAAATAGGCTTTGAAAATGAACATTGAAAGTATTGTTCCTGATTTGATAGCGGTTAACCAAGCTTCGGTACATATTTTTAAATAAGAATCCCCATAAGTAAAGACGATGAGGTTCTTGGCCAACCTCGCGATAAGCGAATAAATTTTACTCAAGGTTGCAAAACAAGTATTTTAAACATATTTTACAAAAAGCGGTATGTTTTAAACATTTTGTTTTAAACAAGTGTTTAAAACATGATTTTAATTAGAAAAAAACAAAAATTTTATTTATTTAAACTAACTAACGTAAATCTTAAAAATATAGTAACTGTTATTTCAAAATACATACAATAAAAATAAATAAAAATGATTGGCCACAAAACCCAAACTCATCAGTCAGATTCAGTTAGTATAATTTATAAAAGACTTATTGGCTTCAATTTTCGGTTTTGTTTCTGTGATTCAATAATTTTAATATTGTAACTAACTTGGCAGCCTTATTAGCATCACATAGGCAGGAACAACAATACTGAAATGTCATCCAAATTTTAATACATTTTAAATTTGTACACAATAATAGCAATGTATGTATGTGAGCTGACTTTTACAATCCGAAGACAAACCGAGCTTAGTTATTTAGCATCGCTTAAATAAGAAAAACATATAGCTCGCATAGGCACCGACCTTAGTGTTGTGTCGTGGTCGGTATCTAGATCTTCAACTATGTCATCCGCAGGTGTGCATTTTTTTCAGGTGCCCTTTCATTCTAACGACTAAACCAGTGGCCCCACTCTTGAAATCGGTGGAAAATTTCCCACTCGGAACACAATTTGCTTTAGAATTCTCTGCATTATTCGAATACTTCTTTGAATAATTCGCGCCTCAGTCGGAATTTTTCCCTTAATAGTGGAAAAAAATTAAAAACATACCGAGAAAAAAATAATCATTAATCAATTTATCCGGCGAAAAATTCAAATAATATATAGAATTCCGATTTCAAGAACAAGGCCCCAGGGCCCTATCAATGAAATCGGTGGAAATTTTCGCAATCGGAATACAATTTGCTATATGCAATTCCTTATATTATTAAAATTTTTCGCCGGTTACTTTAATCATTTTTTTAAATTTCTTATATCCGTTTTTAAATTAAGAAACATAATTCTTTCCCCTACTAAGGGAAAAATTCCGACTGGGTAAAACGATACGGAATTATTCGCTTAGTAGGTAAATAAATAATAGAAAACTTGCATACAAATTTAAAAAAAAAGGATAAAGTAGCCGGCGAAATTTTTTAGTAATATAAAGAATTGCATAGCAAATTGTAATCCGATTACGAAAATTTTCACCGATTTCAAGAATAGTGCCACTATTGTGGCACTATTCTGGTAATTCCCTGGGAATAGGGAATTGGGGAAAGATTTAATATGTAATTTCAGTTCAAATGTTTTTTTCCGGCCTACTAAGGAGAAAAGTTTGATGTAAATATTTATAAATTGGGAATAACTTTTCCATATTTAAATTGGCAGGGAAAATTATTCCCAATTTTATTTTGTTTTCAAAAAAATTACCACCAGATTTTTACCTCAGTATGCCAGAAAAAAAATTTTAAAATTGAAATTACATATAAAATCTTTCCCCAATTCCCTATTCCCAGGGAATTACCAGAATAGTGCCCCAGATAGTTAATTTTTACAATTTTTGCAGTTCAAACGTTTATACTGTATGCCTGAAACCGATTTTCTTGTGCCAATTTGAGGGCAACCAATTTTACTTCAAACCACTCGTTCACATAGGCACTAAATCAAACACACAAATCTAGTCCGGCGTTTTTTAGTTAAAATTTGCTAAATAAATTAAAATTTATTAATTTCTTAAATATTTCTATCTAGAATTGATAAATCTTAACTAAGTTTTCTGTACTAAATTTCATCATCATCAAATCATCAAATTCAGTGAACTATAATGCCAAATACTGTTTTTGTGCGACCAGTCATTGTTACCGCTCAGGAGCAAGATAATCGGTGAACTAAAAATTGAATTACAAAAAAATAGTGCAGGTTGGTAGAAGAGATTTCCCCAAAATTTTATTGGACGAACACGGCACACTCGGCAAACCCGACAAAAAAAATTAAGTTCTTCATGCATTAACGTCATGTCTAAAATCATCTCTACTGCGGAGTGACGTGCACGTGTACGTCATTACAAAATACGAACTTTAACAAGACACCGTGAACTATTTTAGATGTTATTTGTGTAAAGTACATTCAGCACATTGTGTACAGATATTTAAAAAAAAAAAATAAAGTAAAAACTCTTTCAACTCGATCTTTTTCATGTCATTTTTAGCCGATGTTTTTTAAATTCGACATGTACCATCTAAATGGGATTCTAAAACCATTTTTTGATAAAGCTCTTGTATATGGCAAATAGGGATGGAAATACGCCATTTTCTTGCCGATTTTGCTAAAATTCAACATGTGCAATAGGGTTTCCATATATCCGAATATTGAATTATTCGAATAGTTCGAGTGATTTCGATTATTTTAATAATTGTTAATTTTTTTTTTGTTTTTTTTTTAAATAATTTATTGATATGTTTTAAAATATAAAACAATCAAACTAATATTTAAAAATGTTTGTTTTATTAAAAAAAAACTATTAATTAAATAATATAAAACCAGAAACCGAAGATCTCGATTCCGAATCCTACTTAACCGAAGTTGATGCGAAAAATAGCCCGTTCAAGCGTTACTACCTAAACAAGTTTCATTTCAAACCGCGAATCTACTCAATCTATTGTCGCAAACCTTAATAAGACCTCGTTCTCAATAGATTACAGTACCAGTGCCGTGCCACCCAGAAGTTACCCAGATACCTGAAGATAAATCCACCCATATGGAAATTCCTCCTAAACTCTGCCATGGCCATAGCCATAAAGACGTTAAAGGTAACCTTGAATCGGCAGTGCCTTAAGCTAATATGTGTTCTCTGGAAAAGGGATATCCTTTTTATACAGCCGACGATTTTATATATTCAAATTCTCCCTATAAACATAGAACGATTTTTATATCGAGTAGAACGTTGTTACAGGCTGGCTACTGCCAACCTGCAGTTATCACTAAGCCCATGCAGAGGCCTCCACGGTGATATTTTGCCGACTACGTTCTCAGCGAGAAGTGCGAAGGGTCGTGGGGTTTGAGGCATGCATGGCTCCTGGCTTACACCGTGATTAATACAGATAATTATAAAAGGGAGAAAAACGCAAATAATAATAATACCCGGAGTTCCGCCGAAATTCGTCGGCCGGAACCTGAGGAACGAACAGCAGAAAAAAATAAACAATAAAAAAAATCATAACGGTAGAGAGGTGCCTTGGTGCGCACATCCGCCCGAACTCGCACGGTGGTAAACACCGGTTTCGAATCCGGAAGCGGGCACCAAGGGACCGCTCACCCTACGCCGACACAGGATGGGAACTTTCCCCTCATCACACCACACCGAAAAAATTTAATAATTCATTTTATCGACAAACAAACAAAAACGAAGAGAAAACTTACCCCTCCACCCGCATCAGGAGAGAACGAGAGAGAGAGAGAGAACAATATGCACCGAGCGCGCACCCGCGCGGCGCTCGATTACAAAAGTTGATTATATATGTATATAATTTAGAAAAAAAAAACAAAATTTAAATCAAAAAAAAAAATGAAATAAAATAAAATAAAGAGAAAAAAAAAATTGTACCTTAATTAATACAAGTTGTGGCCTTGGTGCCGTTATGTTGCGGGGCCTCTCCCCGACAAAAATTGGGTTGTGGCCTTGGTGCCGTCATGCCACAGGCAATTACCAATGCTCGGACCGTTGGGCGTCTTCCCGCCGTAAATAAAAAACTGGATGGCCTTGGTTGACCACCTGTGTCGTTGCGGGGCCTCTCCCCGATACCCAAAAATCAAAAATAACGAATAGCCGGTTGGCTACGCGTTAGCGGCGGCAGACCACCGATAACAAACAAAACAAACAATAGCCGGTTGGCTACCGTTAGCTGCGGCAGACCACCGATAACACACAAAACAAACAATAGCCGGTTGGCTACCGTTACCGTTGTGACTTGGTGCGGTCGGGCGTTGTCTCGCCCCAAATACAGTATATAAAGTGGCCTCTGTTATAAAGAAAATTTATAAAGAAAAATTTCTGTTGCGGCTTTAGGTTGCGGCCTGGTTATGCCGTTACACGCTCCCCCTCAACTGCCGATAACTGTAAACAGGACGGCTGGCCTCGACTGGCCACCGAAATATGCTGAGCGTTGCCTCGTCCGATAAAATGTACCAGTATATACTATTTTCTTCAATGGGCATCCGCCTGTCTTAACCAATTGTTGCGACCTTGCCGCCAACCGTAAATATTTGGCGTTGTCTCGCCAACCGTAAGCACACCAACATTTTGATCCAACAACGCGGATTTTTAATAAATTATATTCACTTGGGTCAGCCACAAAACACAATATTAAAATATTCTAAAACTTTTTATTTTTGTTTAGTTTCTTTACTTTACATCTAATGCGCCATTTTAACACTACGATGCACTTCTCCAAAACAAAACTTTTTTTTCTTTTAATTGCTGGATTTTATTTATAAGACAATGGGGTAGATACTCGATCGGCTAGCAAGCAAGTAATTTGCTAGCCAAAATCCTGGCTACTCAATCAATTTTACCACGGAAATTTAAATTTCAAATTATGTTTTAAAAAAAAAAATTGTTTTTTTTTGCGATTAAACAGTAAATTTTGCTGCTTCAAAAAATGAACAGCAAATTTGTGTGTTGTTTTACTGTGCAGTCGCAAGAAAAAAACAAAAATTTTATAAAAAATGTAATATGAAATTCAAATTTTCTTAGTAAAATTGATTGAGTAGCCAGGATTTCGGCTAGCAAATTGCTTGCTTGCTAGCCGATCGAGTATCTACCCCAATATCGTGTTATACAATTTATATTTTTATTTTTATTATACCATTACCATATAGTTATATTTTAATTATATATCGCGTGGTATATAGTCAATCAAGACTCAAAAACTAAACTTAATAATGTTTTTTTATAAGAAATTACCACTAAAACTTTATTTTTCACAAAAATTATCAACCAGACTCTATGTCAAAAAACCAAAACTCTACTGAACTAAAAAAACAAAACTCTCACGCCGCACAAACGACGCGCAAAACATTCCAGAAGAATGTCTTTCTTCTCTGTTTCTCGTTTACATCAATTCGCATTGATGTAAACGAGAGGCATATAAGAAAAACATTCTCATGGAATGTTTTGCTTTACACACACACTCGATGCGCATTGGTCTCGCTCTCTCGTCATTCTTCTCACCCCTACGCCACCTTACGATGAGGTACAAAACAAAACGTCGCGAGTGCGTTCAGCGTACAATTAACAAACATCTACGAAAGCGAAGACAACAACCGAGGTGAATATAAAATACCAACATTGAGCAATCATAGAAAGTAGAGACACTAACTAGAGGCAAATACAAAACATAAAATCGTGGTTGCGACCGCACAGTCGTAACAACGTACGGCTGTTTAACACCACAAGTAAATTTAGTCGAGGAACTGGGTGCTCTTCTTAAAGGAAAAGCCTTGGAATGGTATTGGCTTTTCTTGGGGAGAATATCTAACAGAAGATGGTATATTTCACGAGTTGGACAAACGTAAGCAACACATTCCCAAGATATCCTTCTATGATTTCTACAGCGCTTTATTAAAACTGGCGCTGAAGTCTTTTACCACCATTTCTGAAGAAGATTTGCTAAGACCTGTGAAAAAGAACATGTTTGCAATTTGATTTGCAAATGCCAGATAAGAAAATATCCTCTATGGATCAACTAATCGCCGTTTGTGTCTGTTGAGAACAAACTTGGTCAAGAAATGGGTATACCGACCAAATGGCACAATAGTTAAAGCTTTGGCGTTTGGATCGGGAGGTACCGGGTTGGAATCCTGATAAGGGCAGGATGCAAAAGGGATTTTTCATCATCTGATTATGATCGGTGATGGAAATATGACCCCCAGTCCGAGTGCACAACTCATGGGCCGACGCATCTTCCATGCCAGTGACCCATATAGGCTGACATGGAGCTATGCAATGTGCAGATGGTTCTTCGTAAATCGGACCTATAGCAGTATGTCCTCGATTTGACAAGCAGTGCATAAGTTAGGACGTCAAAAGTGAACTGCAAAAGAGTTGGTAGTACTTAGGCCCCCGAACAGATTGCTGGATATTTTTGATCATTCTGGTGAGTTAACCTAGCCCACACAACAGGAACATCATATTGAAGCTTATAGTTTGTCGCCCTCGTTAGCTTAGTAAGTAGAGTGCTTGCTCTGTTATTCGGGGGTTACGGGTTCGATTCCTGGTGGTGACCAGTAAAAAAGTTGCGACTGGGTGTTTTTAACGTGTCATATGTTATTTATATATGTTCGTCCACTTTCAAATTTTCGGATTTACAGCCATAGTAGTTACGGCTTTGTCCTTAATATTTTATTTTTTATCTAAATACAATAAAAGGTTATAATAGGCCTTAACCATAAAACGTGCGTATCAGGATTGCCCAAATCCACCTTCGCATATATTTTGTTATGGTTGCGGAAACGAAAACGTAATTAAACCGAACTGCCTCAAATATAATTTAAGAAAGACGGGAAACTTGAATATTGAAATTCATTCGACTGGGCGTCCACATCTTCAGAAAACGTTACCTCCTAGACCACACAGCACAAGAAGCCCCATAAGATGTCTGAATTTTAAAGAATCCCCCACGTTTGCTCTGAGAATGGCCGCAAAAGCTGTGCTCAGGCATCTTACTGGATGTATTTGTATATACGATCGATTAGTCGGTCGTTACAGTTGGTTACATTTCTTTTGGTATAACTTGGTATCTCGCATTGATATAGTCTCAATCACTGTACAATCGTTAAAATTTAAACGAAACCTTTTGAAAAGACATACAGCTAGTTAAGCAATCCCATAAATAAGACTGATTATATTCGTTTTGACAATAAGTGAAATTATACATGGGATCTAATTTCAAAAAGCCCATTCATTATTGGCAGCCACCAATAATAATAATAAATTAAAAAAGCAATTTCAAAACCGCATGCAATAGTCTCCAGTCGCACAGCACCAAACCAAATATTTTAGTGTGACATAATGGCACCAATAAATCATAAATAATTAATATTCAACATAATTTAGCAATGAAACCGTTTAATCAAACAATCTCATAAATAATCACCCGCAAACCAATTAATTATCTCCTTAAACGGTCATCGCGCGGGTTATCTATAGTTTTCTATCACCAAAATTTTTTTTTAAATTTATTTGTATTTAATCAACATTAATTAATGATTTATCGCTATATAGTTTGGTATATACGAAGTATATAGTGTCTGAACACTAATAACAGCTATTAAGCTTGGTAAATACACCACAAAAAAAAAATAATTTATGTTGGTTGCGCGAGCGCGCGGGTTAAACGATGCCAATCTGTGTTAAATTAAAGAATTTTTTTTTTCATGTATTTGTCAATCGGACGCGAATCGTGCCCGTTCATAAATATATATGGTCATAATTACCCAAATTATTTATGGGATATCGGTGCGCGATCGACCGTTTAGTAATTTAAATATAAATGTATTTAACCGATCTATAGTAATTAGCGTGGGGCGCCGCTAATTTTATATTTTGCTGCGCGGTTTAGTTTATGATCCTGCCGCACCTTCATATATAATCTACAATTTCTATATAAGTTCGAAGGCCATGTGAATCGAAATATACGAATCGATTCATAATTTCATTTTTTATCTTATTATAATTTTAATTATAATTTATCGATAAATAATACTCGTATTTTGATGAATGTAAAGACATAAATTATCTAAGTAATTATATAACAGCAAGTGCATGAGTTGTTGAAATGTAAATAATAAAATTCTAATGATACGGCGAATATAAACCGTGATGTCGTTAATAAAGATAAATAATTGATATAATTGCAATATAATTAACCTTAATATACCAACTTGTTAACTAATAGGTTTGTATATCAATATGCAATATTTACTTAATAAATTAGTTTTCGGAATGAAAGTAGCAGAGTACGAAAGTAATCAACGGGTTACATCATTCTTCGGAGAAAATAATTTACTAAGTTAGAGAGTTAGTGAGAGAGAGCTGAATGAGGTGTCCATAGTCCTAGGATGATATTGTTTTGATATTAAAAGTACTAAATGTTTAAGAAAAGGAGTACTGAATCTAATTTGAAAGCACATTTACCTACTTCACCAATAATTGAGAGCAAATTTCAAGACAAATTCAATTCAGTCTGTTTTGAAGCACATCAAAATAACGTTTTGCAGGAGCTGAAATAAAACATTCATTAAATTCATGTGATATTAATGGCTGAATGCCCCCCGTGGACTTATAGTTTCACCAAGAGCATTAAAACTGCACCGATTCGATTTTACAGCTCAATTCCCTTAGACGTATCACTTCATGTGACGTGACTATGGATCTTCCTGGTTACTAGATTTTAAAGTCATAATTTACTAAATAATTTTGACAAAACTCTCAATAATTTTTTTTTAAATCTTAGTTGGCTTCATTAGTTTGAAATTTTTTTTATTTATTTGTCACGCCAAAATTTCAAGTGATAGAAATTGTCATTTGAAGTGATAGCAGTCGCAAGGAATATTTATAAAGCAGCATACTAAGATTTAAAAAACAGCCAGAACGACTTTATTGAGCATTTATTTTGTAAGTTTCGATTTAATGATCTAGTAACCAGGGAGATGAGTAGTCACGTCACTTGATGTCATGCGACTAGTGGAATGGGGGTGTTTATTTGAGAAATTGAACTGCATCTGTTTATTAGATAGAATTAAAATTAAGCAGGTTGCTTCACGTCATAGATCTCTACCATTAGCATAGTTAATATTTCTAAGCATTGAACTTCGGAATGGAAAGAGGTGCGTTAAGTTAAGTTCCACGTAACTATTTGATTATACGATTTTTTTTTCATTCGATACTTTTTAGATTTTCTCATTCGATACTTTTTGTTTTTATTCGTAACGATATTTTGTTTGAAAGTTGATTTTTTATAAATAAACTAACTCCTTTGGAAGAAACAAATTGTATCGTTAATATCTAAAGAGAATCGAAATTTTACAACAGGGGCATTGAACTTCCTTCCTATAATAGTAGACTAAAGAAGAAAAAAGAAAAATGTATGCAATTTTTATTATTCTTTTCTCTTTTGTTTCAGCGCTATATAGGAAAATGATAGCCGGCGAAAATGAACTTCGAATTCATTAGTTAGGCCCCTGGATTGTATTCTGAACCTTTATGGCTGTCTTGAGCCCAAGTGATAGGTTCCGCTGGTCATGGAACTAACCATAATTCAAATGTACCAAAGGAATTAAAGGATCTGCAGATTTGTTGATTTTTATAAGTTCTAGACTCCTATGGCCATCCACCGTACGAATGTGAGGCTCTGCTAACCGTGGGAATTCCCACCATGTAAATTTGAGTGTCAGTTCTACGATATTCTACAAGTTTGAACCGTGAAATTAGTGCTATGGTTACTTCTATTAAAGGGTTTGCAGAATTGTTATTGCCAGTACGAGTCTCTTATATTCATCATCTATAAAAACATAGACCTACCCATCTCTATGAACCAGCTATCCAGCTGATGAGATAATGGGGCTATATATTTAATAATCCTGGTGGCCACCACTAACTTGTGGCATTTTTCGAAGTATTCGAAATATTTTTCGAAACTGTTTAAATGCTATAGAGGGAAATGTAATAATGGAAAGTTAAATTTTTTAGTTCAAATCGTCAAAAATGGACTCGGTACATACGGCTAGTATAAATCGGTGAACCTTTCAATAGAACGTAACCACCAATCCCGGATAAATTTTCGTTGCTCAAATCCGTAGAATATCGTACAACTCTCACTTAGATTTACAAAGCGAGGACTCCCTAAATAGGCGGGATCACATACTCGCACGGTCGTTTGCTATATGAGTCTAGAACTTATCTAAGAAAATTAATTTGCGGAGAATTGCTCTATTTTTCAACGGAACCGACAGGTTTCCCGTGTCGCTTGTCAAATTTACATAGCGTAAATTCTCACGACTAAGTGATTCTCTTACTGCACACCATAGCAAATTTGCGAATCTTTTAAGTCCTTGGGCAGTAGAATTTTTTTTATTTTTTATTTTATTTGAATTGTGGCTTCCCACGGTTTACGGGGTTTGTTACTTGGGCTCATCACGGTATGAAAACAAATCTACCTCTTCACCTTCACACGTTTTGTGTTCCCCTGTGCAATAAAAAAATGTTTATCTCGCTTTAACTTCTGACGCAGAGATACAAACTCATGATTTAATTTATTTATTTTTGTCCAATAAGGAAAATTTTGCTTATTATTTTATTTGATATTTACGATTTTTTACAAAAATCCTAACTTTGTTTTGTGTATTCGTTTTAGAGTAATAAAAAACATAACCATGACTGAGGGCATTGAAAGAGAGTGAAACCAAAACGTTTTGTTTGTAATCAAACTTCCCCTTCGAAAGAAACATGTTCCCCTTTGAATTAAAATATGTTTCTTTCGACAAATTTTGACTCAGGGATGTGAATTCGCAAAACAAGAATTGTAAATCCTTTGTGATTATTAGGACAAATCTCAGCCAATTTCACTTCAAAGTGCGACAAACTTTCCCAGAGAATTGTGAAGCACGTAACATAAATTCGATTTTAGCGTTAGCTGAAAAAGTAGAAAATTGTCGATATTTCTATGTAATTTCGCCACGCTAGGAACCAAAATGATTAAACCCTTAATTGTGAAAATTTGGTTAGAGCAAACCTAGAATGGAAGCTCTGTGTCGCAACAAGAATAATCTTAATCACTATATTTGGTGATCGTACAGACCAAGGTACGAAGGGTTTGGGTCCAATTCAACAGACTGTGAATGTAAATAATTAATATTTAATGAAAAAAGCATTTTTATTGGTACATTTTGGCAAATGTTACCCCGAACCTCAAGCATTACAAGTATTTCAAGTATTTAATTAATCAATTAATCTTGAAGCAAATTTTCCAAGAATAAATAAATTTCAATTTTAGATTTTACTAGTTTTTAATGCTTTGCTCAGAGATCCATAAAAACCGTTTTCAATTTAATTTGGTTCTAATTCTCGGTAACGCTCCCCATTAACTGTAAAGGCGGCTCGGTTCCTTGTTCATTTTCAAAAAAATAGAGCAATGATGCCGCCTGTACAAAATCCACACCAAACAGTCACTCGTTAGTGAATGCATGCATCGGCTTCTTTATGGCTACGTTTGGATTTTGTAAACCGAGGTGAAAATGAGCTTCGTCTGAAAAAATAGTTTTTCGGTAACAATGCTCATTTTCTTCCAAGCGTTCCACAGCCTAATTAGCAAACCGAAAACGTTGCAGATGGACATTTTACTTCAGATTCTGCACTAATTGAGCATTTTGCACCATTATACCGGGGTGTTTATGCGAAATTCTCTTTACAGAACTGCATGAAATGTTCGAGTTGATAATGATGGATGCTCAGACATATTTTGAGCAACAGATTCAATGTTCTTGGCTGTACGCACTTTAAATGCACATGCATGTGTTAGTTTATCCAATAAAAATCCCATGAAATCAGCAGAAAATAAGAAATTACGCTACTCGCCGCAAGTGGCAGCACTATCGCTAAACAGAATTTATTTTGTTATAATTACCAAGCGGGTTTTTTTTATTCATTTTCTATGTCTTTTTTCACTAAATTAAACATCTCAACGGAATAAAATATTAAAAGTGATCCATAAAATGACAAATCGATTGATCTCCGAAGTAAAAAGAACTCGGTAAATGAAATCTTGAAAATTAACAATATTCCGTCTTTCCGCCTTTTCTTAACGAATTACGATGAAATTTGAATAGTAGTATTGATCAGGGGTTTTAAAGTAATTTTTGGGCAAAATTCTAGGATCTGTTCGTGCTGGACTAAACTTGGGCATTTCATAACCAGTCCGTATGAAAAATGGTACCTGTACATTCTACAGGATATAAATACATTTTAAACTGGAGGGAATTCTGCTATTTCTGCTAATTAATAATTTTAAAATTTGTATCGTATAGGGGGACAATTCGGAAAAAATTTATGGACTAGAATTTTCACTACAATTTGTTGGCCAATATCTGAAAAAGTTCCACTACTAACCAACACTTTTGGTTATTTTTATAATTAAGCAGATAAATAGAAATCTAGTAATGATGTGGTTTGCACAAACGCTCTAAAAAGAGATTTAACAATGTTATCTTCGCATATTTCAAAAAGTTCCATTTGTAGCTCGCTGGGTGCCATTATCTACTAAGTGTGGTTCGAATGTGATTATGTTTTTCAAAGTCGGAAAATCTTTCATCGTATTCCTCTATTAAAGTCTCCAAAACGGCTATGCATTCGTGACACGTTTTTTGTACATGTCCTGCTCTTTTGTGACGTTGGATAAATGCGGAAAATGCTCTTCAGAGATATATTTTAGATAGAAATCTTTTAAAAATATATGGTACATGTTTTGCCTTCTCTTGAGATGTACATATTTAAATTTTTTTGAGGTGACATATAATGCCACAAAGAAAAGCTGCATGTCTACACAATTCTCTGTCTAATAATTTGCAATTTTGTTTATGATCTTCATAAAATTTAATGATTTGCTCTTCCAAAGACAAAACTTTGATTAAAACTTGACTCTTGATAACCAACGTACTTTGCAAAGGCAAGGTAAATCGATAATAGCCTAGCATCTACCATTAACATAAACCATTAACATAAATAGTACGAAAACATTTTAATATGGCGCCGGGTGTGGTAAACGTAACATAAATATGACATTCGAAAACCATTCGTATATTGATATTCAACAGCGTCACTTGAGTCTTATGTCACCAAACCACATCGAAATGTCACCAAAATATAAAACAATTAAAATTTCTATTGGTTATTGGCTATTGGTGCCATTTTAATTTTTTCGAAATGTCAAAATATTGTATACCATATGATCGTAACGATGATAATATGTAGTTCGATGGTATTACGAGTAACACTAGCAAACTGTTCGAATGTTAATGATGTAACACAATGGTAATGGCAGATGGAGAGCTCAGGTCGATATCTGACATAATCAGATCCCGAATTTGGCGATATCGTTTCGCATTGGTTAAAGCTTACTATTCCTATTATTTTATCCAAAGTGTCGCGCAATGCAGCCGATTTAGCACAAAGGTTTGATTTTCTAAATGCACATTGTTCTCCTTGATTAGAGAAACGAAACCTTTTAGATTTCCTTTCATTGACGGTGCACCGTCAGTACATATACTCATCAGATTATCCAGGTTAGGTTTAGCTCTGCTTCATAACATCTTTCTTTAAAATTTTTATAGATACCAATTCCGCGAGTTCTACTAAGAGTTCCCAAAGCGAGTAGTTCCACATATAGCAATTGAAATCTTCAGTGATAGCACGAATAAAAAATAGAGTCCCGTAATAAAAGCGGAGAATTCAAAAATCTTAACTATTATAGTCGGAATAGAAACTCATCTTCTGGTGGCTGGACCAATTACGAAAGAATCTAGATTTGTAGAAAATTAAACTCTAAGAACTTTCCTAGTATGCGACATTTCTCTACGAATGATAAAGAAAAAGTTACACGAGAAAAATTAATCGAAAATGCTGCGCATACTGATAAAGTCCAGCGCTAAGAAAAAATATAAATTTTCTTTTTCAATTACTGTGCGAAGTTGTTCTGTCACATTGTAGGTGAATTCATGTTGTCGGTCGGTTATCGTCCTTGAAAGAAGTATTTGCTTGTATTTGTTTATTTTATCTGGTTCTAAGCACCCCACTACTTCAACAATGCACTCCTTTATCATTTCAACGTCACTGAATGGTTTACCACATTTTCCAAGTATATACGCTACTTTGTATATTGCATCAGTTGCTTAATTTACTTGCTTAACTAATTACAATACAATAAATATATTCTGAATGATATACGGATAATTATAGTCGCTTAACTAAAACCGCTGAATATATTTGCTAATTCAGATTATGAGTGCAGTAAATATTCGAAAAGTTTGAAAAACAATGCAAATAATAATAAATTCGCGGCCTTTGAATTTATCAAAAAGTCGAATGCGGCCTAAAGGCCGCAGGTTCCCCATCCCTGGCCTAAATTATACTGAGACTACATGGAAAATTTGGGGAAAATTTATGGATTAAAATTTTCACTATAATTTTTTGATTTTCTGCGGCCATATAAGTTATTTTCAGTTTTTGACCAATAACTGAAAAATTTCCACTAGTAACCAATACTTTTGGTTAATTACAGCATGACCTAATCTTTAAGAAAAACAACCGAAAGTATTGTTACTAAGGAGGCTATAATAAAAACAACCGAAAGTGTGGTTACTAGTGGAAGAGACATTGGCCAAAAACTGAAAATAACTTATGTGGCCGCAGAAAATCAAAAAAAATTAGTGAAAAATCTAGTCCATAAATTTTTCCGAATTGTTGCTGTATGCGATACAAATTTTACAATTATTAATTAAGAAATAGCAGAATTCCTTCTAGTTTAAAATGTATTTATATCCTGTATAATGAGCATATATATACCATTTTTCATAAGGACTGGCTATGAAATGGCCAAGTTTATCCAGCACGAACAGATCCTAGAATTTTGTCCAAAACTTACTTTAAAATCCCTGATCAATAAATACTGCTATCCAAATTTCATCGTAATTCGTTAAGAAAAGGCGGAAAGACGGAATATTGTTAAATTTCAAAATTTCATTTACCGAGTTTCTTTACTTCAGAGATCAATCAATTTGTCATTTTAAGGATCACTTTTAATATTTTATTCCGCTGAGATGTTTTATTTAGTGAAAAAAGAGATAGAAAATGAATAAAAATTTTCCGCTGGTATTTACATAACAAAATAAATTATCTTTAGTGATGGTTCTGCCACTTGCGGCGAGTAGCGTAATCTCTTATTTTTTGATGTCAAATTTTCTTATACAGTAGTTTTTTCTAGCTGATTTAACGAATATTAAATCAGGTAGGAAGGCCCTTTAGATCCATCGTGTGGGAATGAGCATTCGTGTGCTTAATATTGATGGTCAAGTACATGTAAATTTGATATACCGTTATATCTGCTAACCTCTGTGAAACGAAATATTAAGGTCGTACAATTGTATTCAATTAACTTTATTTCAGCATATTTGTTTTTATGTTTGGTGAAACATTTACTTAGGGGACTACTTTTGGGTTCATGTTACGATGCGTTGAATACTGTTATGTTAAATACTTAATAAACACATTTTATTAATCACTTGTTTTATATCTCGCAGAATTAGATTTTTGACAATTTTAATTAAAAAATTCGTTCAAAAAATTTAAAAAATCACTCGATCGATTTCGACTTGTTAGGCCATCATCAGGAGTATCTACTCCTTTATCATTTCAACGTCACTGAATGGTTTACCACATTTTCCAAGTATATACGCTACTTTGTATATTGCATCAGTTGCTTAATTTACTTGCTTAACTAATTACAATACAATAAATATATTCTGAATGATATACGGATAATTATAGTCGCTTAACTAAAACCGCTGAATATATTTGCTAATTCAGATTATGAGTGCAGTAAATATTCGAAAAGTTTGAAAAACAATGCAAATAATAATAAATTCGCGGCCTTTGAATTTATCAAAAAGTCGAATGCGGCCTAAAGGCCGCAGGTTCCCCATCCCTGGCCTAAATTATACTGAGACTACATGGAAAATTTGGGGAAAATTTATGGATTAAAATTTTCACTATAATTTTTTGATTTTCTGCGGCCATATAAGTTATTTTCAGTTTTTGACCAATAACTGAAAAATTTCCACTAGTAACCAATACTTTTGGTTAATTACAGCATGACCTAATCTTTAAGAAAAACAACCGAAAGTATTGTTACTAAGGAGGCTATAATAAAAACAACCGAAAGTGTGGTTACTAGTGGAAGAGACATTGGCCAAAAACTGAAAATAACTTATGTGGCCGCAGAAAATCAAAAAAAATTAGTGAAAAATCTAGTCCATAAATTTAGGAGTATCTACTCCTGATGATGACCTAACAAGTCGAAATCGATCGAGTGATTTTTTAAACTTTTTGAACGAATTTTTTAATTAAAATTGTCAAAAATCTAATTCTGCGAAATATAAAACAAGTGATTAATAAAATGTGTTTATTAAGTATTAGTGTGTTTCGCCAAGTGCCTACGGCAAATAGCGTAAAAAGTGTTATGTTAAATGTTGCGTTGATTAAATCCGAATGTTTTTAAATTTAATCTATGACGGAACTCAGGAGTTTCTTAGACGATTATGATTGGATTGGGTATGCTGGTTGGAAATGAGTTTCTTAAATGATTTTGGGAAGTAATTCTGGAATATGGCAATTTCGGACAGAACTCGATCAATTCTTAACCGATTATGATGAGATTGGGTATGCTGGATGGAAATGGGATTCTTAATTGATGTTTGGCAAAGTTCTGGAATATGACCACATGGAATACCTGAATTCTAATTCATAATAGGTAACTGAAAAATGGAAAATAAAAAATTGTCCGTTATATAGGGGATCCGTTAAATCAAGCGCTCCTTAAATCGAGCGCCCGTTAAATTGCAGTCCGTTAAATAGAGGGTTTATTGTATATCGCAAAAATTAATTTCAAATTGTTCCATCGTCTCAAAAATCACACTCCCAAAATGCACAAACTCCGCTAAAAGCTGCAGTGTTTAGATAATCATCGACTTCTTGTAATTTTCGATGACATACGTGATTTTTAATTTTTGACCTTATGTTTTACCAAACATTTGCGGTTCAGGTGGAGCTTGAACCCCATTCATTTTTTTAATTGGCTTAATTTAAAGTGTATTAAATCTCTTCTTTTAATAGTTTTTAAACGGAGAAATTGTTTTGTGTATGTGATATTGTTTTTATTTTCTCGGGATGGAATGTGATTTTCTTCATATTTTTATTATTAGGGCTGAAGTGTATTTTAATGGAGTTATCGTAGAAACACGCCTATATTTTAAAGGCGGGTTTCGGGATGGTTTTTGGGCCAGCTTCCTCAGCAAGGTCGTAGATTATCGGTGGAATATCTGTAGAATACTCATCCAGCGGCTAATCGCAATATCGCATATAATTCGCAAATATTGTCGCACGAATAATTTTGACTCCACGCACGAAAAACTATGAAATTTATCTATTCTTTTTCTTGCGCTTATCTTTTCTAAGTAGGTTCGAGGTGTCCTAAAGATAATCGGTCGAATATCGGTCGAATATCGCTAGTACTACCTAGAACGAAACTTTAGTAAAACTGAAGGATGCCCTGCACGTACTCGTCAGTATTTCGCCTATAATTTTCAAACGTTATCGACAGATTAACTTTAACCGAATCTGACAATGGTAAATAGTATACCGTTGGTACAACCTTTCGTAAATCCGGAGGATAACCTGGATATACTCGCCCGTGTATCGCATATAATTCTCAAATGTTGTCGCTAGATTAACTTTAATTCGCCATAAGTTTAAAATTGGGTTATTCTGAAAAATAGCCAGAAAATTTTTGGTCATTCTGGATAATCGCCGGATAGATAGTGTTATTTACATCAAGGTGAGGTTACCAAGACGTTGGCAGTTTGGTTTTGAACTAATGAAACATTGAATTCTTTATATCAAAAAATTGGTCGTCTCATCAGACTGCAGAGACCAATCACACTACAAAAAGATTGAAAATACTTTGAACTTACATATAAAGTACAATCATAATGCTTTAGCGAATTTTAATGATTACAATTTCTAAACTTATATCGCCTGGGATGCCGATTTTTTCGTGAAATAAAGTCTTTTTTTTAAAAAACTCATTATTTCCGGTAAAATGTAAAAAATGATCTGAACTGATTTTGTCTGAAATTTATTTTACCATCTTTGTTTTAATAGCGGCACCATTGTTTTAATAGCGGCAGTCAACCTACTTGCCTTTCCGGTTATACCTGGAAAATCGTACCATGACTATCAAGATTGTTCGAACTGCACTGGCCTAAGACACAAAAGGTACCAAGGACCCGGATCATCTGGATGTAAATAGGGTATTCGACTTGCAGTCACCAAAATTAGGCCAGCAAAATTACCAGTCAATAGTGACACATCTTTGCTTTGCTAAATATTGCAAGGCACGCTACTGGGTAATCTATAAAACAAATATTTTAAATACAACTTGTCCGAATTCATGAACTGCAGTAACATAGGTCTAGACAATAAAGAAATACCAACATGATTTTCACTTCATATAAAAAGACAAAAATATATAGCACAGACTAAGAACCATGCCATAACTAACTAAAAATAAACTAAAAAATTTCAAAATGGTCAATTTGTCATCAAATCTGCCCTAATTTAAATTAAAAATGACTTACATATGCTTTCTAAACAATGTTTCATCATATAGAAATCTCAGCTGCAATTAAGTGAAATCGAAGATGTCTAGTCTCCCGCACCAATAAGTTACACAGTTAATACATGTACATAAATTGAGTAATTGAAAGAAAATTAATCTTGTTATGTAAATTTGGTTTTCTCAATTAAATTAAATTAATTTTAAATACTTGTTTAATATCAAATAAAATTGAATAATGGACAATAATCATGAATTAAAAAAAGATTTACGTGGGCCATCAATTTCTAGGTCTTCGGTTCGTAATATCTTTCATTTAAATAATTAACGGTTTTAAATAATTTAAAAGTGAACCGTGGTTACACAAAATCTGCGAGCACAAAACTTTACTCAAGGGACAATGGTCAGATGATCATAAACATTGCAATATTTTTTGCGGATCACGCTTAGCCATTAATTTGATATGCAAATTTTAGGCCATAGTGAGATAACTATATCTATATAGTTATTCGGAAGTTGGGTCAACTTCGTAACTGAACGACCTTAGTAGCCTCATCAGTGGCTTACTCAAGAGACGACAGCACTTCCGCACGTTTTTTGCCTGCATATCCTATTCAAAGTGTTACAACTTATTGTTTGGTATGACTAAGATGTTTCCTTTGATTGTCTTACTGCAATTTCATTATTTTAATTACCACTTTCTTTAACGATAAGACACTCAAAAACAGTTTGGGTTACATTTCTTTTGGCATATAATTTGATATCCAGACTTCATGATCTCTGATTCTGGTTGTATTTGATTTCGATAGCAATCGTTTCAATACACCTAAAAATTTCATTTTCTGCTCCAATGCCACAGAAGTAATGCTGGACCAAAAAATTTTGAGAGAATGAATTCGCTTGTCCAATGAATAAACTAAAATCGGACTTTAAATCAAACCAAGGAGTACCTGGTTGCGGGAAATCTACATTCTAAATTTGAACCGTATTGGAAAGAATACGGTCCTAAGTCTACAAAACATGGCAACAATAACATAGAAGGTAAAGTTGCTTCTTAATGTAAGGATAATGTAATGGATGGTGAGGGAGTTCTTTTCGCCATTCGCTCCTGTTTGTCCAAAACCAAGATATTTTAATTCTCAATGCGCTAAGTGTACATCTTGAGTTATTATGTTTCATCTGGCGTTCCACTGCTGGATAAAACCGACCACTACCATTAACTGGGTCCTGCAATTTATTTTGTAATTGATTCTATACTGCTTACGTCGATTTTATTATCCTAGGTGATTTGACCTTGCCGATGACCATGACCATGTCTTCTGAACAACTATGGTCGGCAATGTACTAGATTTTTACATCGGATGCGTGTTTGCGTTTATGTACAGGGGTGTGTGTGGGGTGACTATCTTCCAACTCTTATCGTTCGGTAGCGAATCTGTTAGCTACATTTTTTCATCTATACCTTTCCAGGTACAGATAGCAATATTACAACTCAAACGACATTTGGGCAGCTAAAGTTTTAAACTACAGCAGCTTGATTTTGGTTTTCCTATAGGAAAAGGAATTATAGGAAACATATTTTCATAGTATTTTTGTCACAAATTTTATTTTCTCGCATACTATGGTAAACAGTTAGTGTAAATTTTTTCAAAAACAAAATTAAATTGGGAATATTTTTCCTATCCAATTTCGGCACGGAAAAAATATTTGCTAAATTAAAAATTTTAGATCAAACATGGTTTCTCAGCAGGCCAGAAAATGATATTTTTGACAAAAACGCTATGTAAATATTTTTCCTAAGGGTAGATTTCGACCGAAAAATCGGTCATTTTTTTACAAAGCATTTCACACGGACAGTTTACATAGACCAAAAAATTGTGTCTCAACACAAAACTTCCACGTGGGCCACACATATAAAAAAAACAACCAAGTTGTACTAATGACGAGAACTTTTCATGTTGTTTTTTTCACATCTGTAGTAAAATATAAAATTTCCTTGTTAAATTTTATGTGTACAAAATGCGGCCCTTTAAATTTAGGATGCTTTTGTGGCAGCCATTTTTAAAAATTGAATTTTCATCTTCAGCGTTTGTTATTTTTTAGTTACATAAATTTTAATAAGTGTTTTAAAAATATTAATAAAATATTAAGTTTTGTGTTTTTTAATTGTGATAAAAAAATTTGTTTGTTTGTTGAAGCTGCCTGATATCCATAAAAGTAATTATTTATTTCTTAAAAATGTTTAATTTTAAAGCAAATAAATCTTCATTTTAGCATGTTTGGTTCAGATATTAATTATGAAATCGAATACCGCGATATCGAAGACGAGGTATTGGAGCAACCAGTCGACATCACCGAATTCCATAATTTTACAAAAAAAAAACAAAACATGGCCAATTAACAAGTGCATTACATGGAAGGCGGTATGAGTTCGAAAGTGCGTTTCTTGATTGCGTTTTCGAAAGAACTCCATTGTTTGACTACAACATTCCAGTAAAAGAGCGTGAACCTTCTGGTAGTTAATAAATTGTAGAAGGAAGTGTGCAATGAAATTCGTGTAAAGTTTCACTTGAACATTGAACCAGATTTAGTCAAAGATCTATATAAAAAATTACGAAATAGCTACACCCGCTACAAAAATTTTATAGGTAAAACGGCTAGTGGATCAGGTACCACCAATGTAAGTAAATCCAGAGCCTAAACATATTGAAAAACTTCGAAGGCTAGATACAGTTTTAATAAAAAGAGCGTATGTATTTATTATATAATAAAATTATATAATCAAATATACAGCAAATATTTTTTTAATTTTTAGTCACAAAAACAGCTTGGATATAGTAACATCTGAAACGTCAAGGTCTAGCGGTACCTGCTCATTTGCTGCTGTTACACCAGACAAATATACCAATATAGTTTTTGCGCCAAGAAAGCGAACCAACACTTCAAGTGTTCGTTCGACTACTTCAAATAATAGTGCTACCGTTGAAGATTTTTTGAGACCTTTGATCCAGTTTGTGGCGAACACATCTCAGGTTCCAACTGCATCAATTCTTCCTAATGATTCGGAACAATATATAGGAAACCAGGTTGTATGTTTTTGCGAGGAGCAAGAAAAATTTGCCTCACAACTTTATAATTGTTGTGAAGTTTATGCCAAAATAACAAAATATACACTGTGTCCTATAAGTACTTAGAATTGAAATACACTCAAATATTGAACTTTCATAATAATATCTGAAATTTTTTAATAAACACAAATATTTTTACACTATACGTAACAAACATCTAATTTTTGTGGAAAGTTTTGAGTGAATTTTAAAAAATGAATTTTTTTTACAACAAACACACTATGAATTGCAAAGTGATGATCATCATTTTCAATTACTCGTCTCAATTGACGATAATTAAAAATGCTTTTTTCATAATCCAATTTACCACTTGATTTGCCAGAATATGAAGATATCATAT
Source organism: Nephrotoma flavescens (assembly GCA_932526605.1). NCBI lineage: Eukaryota > Metazoa > Arthropoda > Insecta > Diptera > Tipulidae > Nephrotoma > Nephrotoma flavescens. Next base: position 224,831,634 of record OW052222.1, on the reverse strand, counting down.
AAGGCTTTAAATTAAAAGTTTTATCACCCAAGACATAATACGACAAAACTGGACCACTCTCACGTATCTCACAATTTTTCGGTGTATTTATGCCATTGGATGCAAATCATTTACCAATTTGGGAATCTGTAAAAACTCCTCCGTGGCTTTGACACCCTTGCGAACCTATACGTCTATCATTGCAAAACGATACTGCTAAAAACTGTTTATAGTTGTGGTATTCCGAACCAGAATATGGTGGTGCCTACAATATAAAATAAATAAATAATGTACATACTTTCACTAAACAAGTATTAAATAATGCTTTATTTCAATATGCTTCCCATCTATAGCGCCAATGCAGTTGGGAAAATTTCATCTAGTTTTAAACCCTTCCGTGATTGATAACCAGTCGCTTTCCGATGGCAATGGTAATTTTTCATTCCTCAAACATTCGTAAATGGCCGTTAGAGTGTTCTTTATGATGCAAACAGTAGCTTTACCCACTCTAAACGCGTATGACTATGATCGTCGACTACTGCCAGTTGCTAAATACCTGTGAAGATTCAAAATATTTATTAACTGACACACATTAAATACTAGTTAATTAAATTCGAACCTTAAGGTAAGTGCCAATCTGGCGGAAGTATTAATTGCATTATGATATTTGGTATCTTGCCAAGAACTTGTTTGGCCAACTATTTTTAACAGGTTGTCAAAGGAACAGGGAGACATTCGCGTATAATTGAAAAACGATTCGTAATTGTTTAATCGCATTTCAGTCAATTATTATCATCTCCATAACCATTTCTTGTCTGTTCCAAGAAAATAGGATGAACCCACCATCTTGCAATTTTTCCGTTTTTTCTTATTCAATATTTTGGCTGCTTCAATACATACAATTGTATCAATAGCAGCCGTAGCCACATTTCTAGCATGATCTCCATTCATTTTCTGAAAGTCAATTATCTCGTAGTATATTTTAGAACGCACAGAAAATAAAAACACAATCGAAACTTTAAATCACAAACAATTATAAAACTGATACATCAAAGAAACGTCAAAAATACCAAAACACACATTAACAGTAGTACACAAACACAAACATAAATTTCCCTTTGTAAAAAAAGAACGAATTTCTTGTTCGTAGCTAGGACTAATTCTTTTTCCTATAGGATAACCAGGATCGAGCTGCTGTATTCTTGAAATCGGTGGAAATTTCCCCAATCGGAATACAAATTGCTTTGAAATTCTCTATACTTATTATTCGAACTTTTCACCGGCTACTTTAATCATTTTTTCAAATTTGTTTCCAAGTTTACTAATATTTGTCTCCCTACCTTACTAAGCGAATAATTTCGAATCAATTTTCTCAGTCGGAATTTTTCCCTTAGTAGGGGGAAAAATTATGTTTTTTAATTTAAAAAAAGAAAAGAAATTAAAAAAAAAATTATCAAAGTAGCCAGCGAGCAATTCAAATAAACTAGAGAATTTCAAAGCAAATTGGATTACGATTGGGGAGATTTCGATCGATTTCAAGAATACGGCCCTAGCGATGGAAGCATGAAATATTACCGAGAAATTTAAACGGATTGAAAACTATTTTCGAACATACTCGATTAAATTTATTAAAATTAGCCTTAGTAGATGTGACGTGCAAAATAGACGCAATTTCTGTAATATTTTAAGAACAGTGATTAATTTGCTAGAAGAATTTCGAAATTAATTGTCCGATGCTGGTAGATTTAAGTTTAAAATTGCAACTTTGATCATTTTTCAAATATTTTCCTATGGAATATTTTAGAACAATTGATATTTTCGGTCGGATTTCATGATCTCGTCCCGAACGGGTCATCTACAACCAGCTTAGTGAGTTTTACGAGTCAATTATATGTGTGCAATTACGTTACCTACAAGTTATATAACAACATCCGGAGTACCGCAGGGCTCTCACTTGGGTCCTTTGAATTTTATTGTTTCCACTAATGATGCTCCTCTGGTTATTAGCGGTTCCTACTTAGATTGCTTCGCAGGTGACTACATAATATTATTATTACTTCCACGTCGGACATTCGGTATTACTCCAAAATGACCTTGATCGATTTGCATCATCGAGCCATTTTTAGACATCTTCAACCTTCGAGAACCGCTGGTCTTTCAAATATGATGGCAACGATCTGAATAGGTAGTAATCAGAGGGAATCAGGTTTCGAAAATATGCGTATTTCTGTAAAACTTCCCATCCTAAGGAGAAGATGAGTTCCTGGGTTGATTTTGCTGTATGTGGACAATAGTATGCAGCAATATCACGTTCTGCCTTTCCTGACGCGCAATGGCTCTGGTATAACGTTCAGCTGTAATAGTTTGACTAGGTTACAAAGGCTCGTAATAAATGACTCCTTTCCAATCCCACCAGACACACAATTGGACCAGACAGACAATGGGTTGAGGAACCCATTTTACTTCTTTCTGTGTTTTTATCTTTTCATGTAATCGAAGTGATATTGCTTAGTGAGTGTCTCCTAACTGTTCTACAAGCTCGTTTTGAGTTTGGCGCGGATTTTCATCCAGTAGAACTTTAAGTTCTCCGTCTTAAAATTTCTTCTTCAGTTTTACTGCACCTGGACGTGGATCGTCCTCAAAACTAAAATTGCCGTCACGAAATCTTGCAAACCACTTTTTTACAGTTGAATGACTTATATAATGTCCACTCAAAGTCGAATTAGTCAATTCCAAAACTTGAGCATCATTTTTTTTCATTTGAAAACAGGATAGAGTGCAATGACATCCATCTCTTAAAATTGTAAATGACTTTAATGCAAATAACTAAATTCAGAGCCTACTTTCTACTTGTCTTAAACGTCCCATTCATTTAATTTCATATATATTCCAAATTTGCTAACTGTGCAGGATTCGCATTCGGTTCTACGGTAGTTGTAAGCTTTTTGAAGAACAATCGTACACCATATGGAGGCCTCTGATTCCGCTCACTACGGATGTCCACAAATTCATAGTTCATGGGATTGTTCGACTATTTTCTAAACTAAATTGTCACTGACTTACCTAGGAATTTCGCGCACAAAATGTTCTATTAAATTGAAACCTATACTTATTGATGCCATCTGTGATAACCGGAGCATTATGTTTTATGTATCAGAATTAATACGCGCACCGTTTATAAATTTCTTCAAACGGTTTTAATAATTAATTTTATCAAAAACAAATTCCGCCACAAATGCGGCGCCTTAACAACTTGTAAATTGAATTTAGCACATAACAAATCAGCAATAAAATCAACAAATATTGACATAAATCATTGTGGCGCACGATCTAAAGATTCCTAATCTATCGAATAAATAATACAAATAATTCTATTATTGAAATTTGGATCTTTAAGCTAAACAGTCTCGCCGCCCGTATATATATACCTTTTGATCTTAACAAGATGTTTTGTAAATATAAAGCGACCACGCGCAACGTTCGCACGCACTCAATTTACGCGTACCGAATGTAAAATCGGTAAATACCATATAGGTATAATTATTCATCTTGAGTACGTATACCGATCGCGTACTTACACGAATATACGATATTTGATTTTTATAAGATTGATGACTTCAAGGTTGAGAATTTTTTCGGCTGATTTATGGTTATTGATGAGTATACGAGTATTTACAAAATATTTCGTAATCTCTTGTACAAATTAATTTTTTTTTTTTGGGTTTTTACATTCCGCAGACAATGTATCAATATGTATAAGTAGTACATGCTTTACTAATTTTACGAATTAACCGTAGATTTTTAATTCAATATTTAACTAAAATTAAATTTCTCCTATTTACATTCCATTAGCCATATAATAACTCGTAACCATTTCATTAACTCTGCGTGCTCCGTGCGCTTTGTGCAAATATCATTGAGTTTTAATAAAATTTGTTTAATTATTTAATTAATTTGTGACGCATGCATTAAGGGTGAAAGATATTATATGCAGCCAACGCCGGAAGTAGTTTAATTGTACTGTGGGAACATTTTGGTATATGACGAAACAAATTATTTATTGTTTTTGCTTGTGTTGCAAAAAAAACAGAATTCAACATATAGCTAGAGTTGATAACGGATCACTGAATATTTAACGATTCATCGACGCCTTGGCTTGCTGTTTATTTATTGTGCCTTTGCCAGATTACTAATATCTTCTGATCTCATTGAATTTTAATATGGATTGTTGTTCACTACCTAAAATAAAATACACAAGACTATCAGTGTAAGTTGAGCTTAGCGCCCTAGGTTCTACCGAACTATAGTGTTGCCAGCGTTACTCAAGCTCTTAAGAAATCTCGGATTTTGGAAAAAAATTACATTTGCCTTTCTCCATAGACGGTGAATTTATTGCTTCATTTGTTGTTTCTTCTTCACCTCACGGTCCATGCATGCAACGAAGAATTGAGCTGTTGTAATTTCAGCGCTTACTACTTTATCATTTATTGTTTATTTTTTTGAAATTCGATACTATATATAAAGCTTTGCAAACTCCCAAAGCCAGATCTTTTGTCACATTTTCAACTATAAAATGCATTCAGTTTGATATTGAATAAACAAGTCACCAAATCTGGGCGATCCGACTTTTGCTCACCTGGCAATAATTTCTCATCGATCTAGTGACATTTATGATTTCAAAATATCGTCATCGCATCATTGCATCTTTCATGCATATTTCAGGATGAACCTTCAAACGATAACGTCAATATCTTTGGAACTGGAGTGCACAACTCATGGGCCGACCCATCTTCCATGTCAGTACTATAAGCTGACATGGAGCTATGCAATGTGCAGATGGCTCTACGTAAATTGGGCATATAGCCGTACGTCCTCCATTTGGCAAGCAATACGTAAGGTAGGACGTCAAAAGTGAACCGCGAAAAAGTTGGGAGTGCTTAGGCCCCAGAATAGATTGCATAAAATAATAAAGAAAAAAAATACATATCTTTGAAACACCTGCAGCAAAACTTTGAAATTTAGCTCGATTCGCTACATAATCAGCTTAGCCCTAGCTATATTTTAATTTTCAATTTATTTTGATTAACACGAATAAAGTTATGGCGGTTCGCTTCTACTTGCGAAGACGAATCGATTATCCATTGTTGAGGTAACTTTTCAGAATAAAGAACTAGATTGATGTTGTCTCGTATTGCGAGTTTTGTGGCTTTAACAGGAAGCATCGTGTCACTGATACTTAATCGCGATACTTTACATATTTCGGGAAAATTCATTATGGGTTCCTGAATGAAAATGAAAATTGCTTTTCGACTACTGCGATTGGTCCTCCAAATTTTGGGAAAATTCATTTAAGGGGCCCTCTTGTGGGACCTTGAACAATTTTTAAGGATTTCTCAGATAGAATCTGGTCTAATTTTTACAAAAAGAATAGAAGTGGCATTATCGAGTCGCAAGAAGCCACTGGAATGGATCATGATCTTCCGGTAGCACTTTTCGGTTACATCTTGTTCCACAAATTCGTTTCTCAATCAACGGGGATGGAAAAAAATTTTGGACGTTTGTATTTTATTTAAGTTAGACGGACTATTTGTCCAATGTGACATGTACATGCATATATTAGAATATGACAATAAAATATTCTAATCGTACATATCGCCAATGTAACATCTCGCAATCTCAATGCAATGTATGGCAAAACTCTAAATCGCCACCCGGTTGTTTTACCGCGTGTAACAGAGAAACTCGGCACGTTTTCAAATCGCTAGCCATGTTGTTTTCATTAGATGCGTCATCTATGCATCAGCCACGGGACTTATTGAGTGACACGAACTGATCTGTACCGACATTTGTCAATCCACCATTTTATAAACCATTTGCTGCAGTGGTTGCTGTTTATGGAACTCTTTCGTCTTCATCCATTTGAAATCAATCATTCAGCTTTGATGGTTTCTGACAATGCAGAATAACCACCCAATGAGGATTATTTTCATTATTTAAATCACTAAGGCTTATTGCTTAACCTTTAAAACCCAAATATGTATATATTATCACGCCCCGATTTTCGATTTTTTCATTTTGTTCAGAGTTGTGTTACTTTCCAGTTAGCAGGTTCTGAAATATAACATACTGTTTGATCAATTTCAACAGTTCCGAACATAAACCTTATAAAGGCTTAGACTATTAATAACATAAACAGAATCGAATTTAAATTAGTGATACGGTTATGGTAAATTATGCGAGCTTAAGAAACTCAACTTTAAAATTCTGTGCAGCGTCGGTTTGAAGCCCGAATAAAATTTTAGCTAGAAGTCCCTCCAAAGATAAGGAGCCTAACACGGTTTAGAGTAGCTCGCCTAGTTTACGTAAGTTTTACATAAACGAGTACAATTTTTGTTTAATTCAACCGAATTCATATTTTTTTTTATAATACAAACATATCGTCAAATGTAATCATCGTTCGTTCGTTACGCGTGACATAATTGTCTATTCAACTTGAAACTTAATCAACGAATCGTTTTAGAATCTAATTGTTGACAAAACAATATAAAACTAAACCTCTCGCGGATGTTCGGCATCGATTAAATTTTGATTTTAGTTTTATGTCTTTTTGTCGTAACTCATAATTCATGGTCAATAATATTTCTAATCTAATTCAGATCACAATCGATGCGTCATAGACGTGAGCGTAAAATTATGATCAGCGAGGCGAACATTACGAGTGTATATAGTAGACTTCAGGAAATACCATAAAAATATTTTATTTGCCGAAAATAAAAACTTTCAGAACTAATCACTCGACACCAGCTTAACTAAATATTGATTCGAAACTATGTACCGTACAAAATATGTTTTGTGTTTTGTGCCAAATAAAAAAATCTACCGAAAAAATTGTTCATGTAAATATTTACTGATAATAAATTATCTAATGATGTTGATGATGATTCTAATACTTAAATTCACCTTCACTTAACATAAAACAATTTTTTTATTTTATTCATTAAATTCGATAATTTTTATATAAACTTTAAAAATTCGTGAAGAATAGACAACGAAAAATGTGCGGAATTCCAACAATTTTCACACCCGGAGGCAGGATGTAAATGTTTTCCACACGCGCGCCGTTTCAAATGCAGTTCGCCGAGGTTAAACGCACCACATGATGTGCTACGATAGGGGTGGATGAATTTTTTATCGCACAAAATTCGTATGAAGTCATTATTTAAATATTCATTTCTGCACAAATAAATAAAAAATCCTACATCAATGCAATATTTACAAAGAGGTATAAATACGCGGTGGTGTGCACCATACCTGTGTGCGCTCGCAATTCTGCGAATTTTGATTCATAAAAGTAGAAATATATGGTAAATATTTATAAGATGAAAATCAATGAATGAAATATTGAGAGCGCGTGACTAATGATCGCGATTCGCGATATTCTTTTTTTTTGCACATTTACAACTTAATATGCCGTACATAAATTACAAGAGATTATGTTAAGCAATCGATCGCATTTTATTGACTGGACAGATGTTAGCCACAATTTGGAGAAATCGATTCTTATCGCTGCGCGCGACCATACAAAAATATTTATGGTGTTTTTCTTGTTTTGATTGCAAATTTAATTTATGGAATATTAATATTGGAATTTTATTAGGTTTACGACGAATCAAATTAAATTATTGTTTTGATTATCATATGGTCGAGGTTAGGTATGCTGTTAGCCTTCAGTATGGTAGTGCATAGTGTTGTGATCTGGCCTTTTCCATTTATGTTTAACTAAATATTAATGTCAGTCACTCAATTCGAAGCGTCGCCTTTTTTCTTATTAAGATTATTTCTGAAACCGAGCAAATAAATTATCAAATATATGTGATGCTGCTGAAATTTATCACTGAGTCAGGACGTAGGTAAATACGAAACAAAAACAAGTGTTCCAAATTTTTTGGTGTACTAGAAGCATCCTACCAAGATAAATGTATGTGAAGTTGACCCAAATTTCAACCCAACAAACGCAGTGGCAATACGAAAACTATAATTTCTGTCATGCATGAACTGTCACCCCAAAAAATATATCACGACATTTGATTGATATATTTTTTTTTATGTTTTAATTTATGCAATCTGTTCTGGGGCCGAAGCACTACCAACTCTTTCGCAGTTCGCTTTTTACGTTCTACTTTACGCATTGCTTGCTAAATGGAGGACGTACGGTTATGGTCCGATTTTATCACCATCTGCACATTGCATAGCTCCATGCCAGCCTATACTGGCATGTAAGATGGTTCGGCCCATGAGTTTTGCAATCAGACAGGGGGTCATAGATGTGTTCCATTTCACCACAGATCGTAATCTGTTGATGAAAATACCCTTTGCATCCTGCCCCTATCGGGATTTGAACCCGGTACCTTCCGATCCAAACGTCAAAGCTTTAACCACTGTGCCTTTGGTCGGTTTGATTGATGTTAGCTTAAAAAAAAATATTTGTCGTGAAAGATTTTTGGTCAGCCCAAAATTGTTTTATAATGATTGGATTGTCGGATAGTTATGGTTCTAGCTTTAACGATAAAACCGTTTCAGGAGGCTGTATTGGGATCCTAAAGCTGAGAATGGCCCAGACTCAGCCGCTCCTAACGAGTAAAAAGTTTCATGTTGAAGTTGTATTGAAAACCTTATACCGAGAATTGCTTATAATTTCAACCGATTTAAGAAGAACCATAATATCTTGGCGAAAGTTCTTGTTTTAGTTTTATGAGTATAAAGTGTGACCTGCAGATTTCAACTAGTCATGCAGCGGCCTCACAAACGGTGATTTTGCCGGCTAATACTCAGGGTATTAGGTCCTGGGGATTTGGAGGCTAAAAGGACTCTGGCCTACACCGTGCTTACAGATAATTAAAAATAAAACGCAAATTAAAAATAAACTAAAAAAAACCGGATGTTCCGCCGAAATTTGTCTAACGAAACTTGAGGAAGTAGTAAAATAATTATAACCGGGTGTGCCTATCCGACAACGAGGGATCTCTTCGAATAACAAGTACCCAGTCTGCCGACGAGACTGGGTACTTGTTATTCGGAATTTTCCTCTCTTCACCAGGAGATACCTAACACCTCCATCGAATCTCCCACAATCCACACTTCGACAACTTGAAACCGCCAAAGTGCCACGAGGAGACCGCTGGATTTTAAGATTTCCCCCGAATGGACGACACATTCACTGGACTCACCACTCCGCCTGTGGATGTCCTGCCAAGGGGATGAAGGGGAGTGGCAAGCCCAGCCCGAACATATGAATTCGACATCGAATGAGAGTACCCCTTCATCATATCGACCCGTATAAAATAATTAGTAACTCATCTTGTTATGAATGTACAGCGAATCAAAAATGAAAACGATATAAATTTCGACCACAGGATTTATACGAAATTTTTATTTATTTATCAACCGTTTATCTCAAGGTGCAATTTCCACAAAAAAAAATATATAAAGTCATGAAAGAATAAACAAAGTTAAATTTTGTTGAACACAAATAACGGTTACGCAACCAGTGCTTTATCATACCATGCGACCTAAAACCGCGCAAAACTTCCCGAAAAGGGAAAAATAACAATATAAACGGTGTAATCTTGCCCTTTGGAAATGCGTTTACACAAAAATTTAATTTAAATCTTAAACAAACTAACTATGAGCATAAAATTTAACTCGACTATAATCAATCAATACAAAAAAATTGGTACCTTGACCGTTGCGGCCCTTCCGCCGGTAAACTCCACAACAACCTCGTTTGAATGGCCTCGTGGTTGGCCACCCGTAAACGTAAGATGGTGGGCCCCGCCGTTAACCTACAAAATAAAAATGCGAAGGCTGCATAAATCAGGCCCCCTTATTGACCCTCGAAGTCGGGCCCCCCTTATGGAAGTCGAAGTCGTCAAAATGTACATCACTATCGTAGCTTCATAAAGTGCCGCCGTGTATTCACACCCAAGATACACAACAACAAAAACTCCGATAGAAAGTACTGGATAGCATTTATTAAATATCCTTGAAACCAGCAAATTTTTATTAAATTGTTTTGTTTTTTTTTTTCAATACAACACAAGCCATCCATGGCATAACTGAAGTTTTATATAGTTTTTAGCTTACACCATAAAACTTAACTTCTTCGTAAATTACTTAAATACAATGTAAAAATAAAACTCGACTTCCGTCAAATCAAAAAACTAAAACCCTACTGACCCAAAAACAAATTTGCTTACGCATTCCCAATTTTTCCCAGGCAAACAAATATTTCGTATTGTGGTCTCCTTTACTCCTTTCATCATTTTTTGTAATTGCTTATGGTGTCAAACACTTTATTAAATCGTACATAGGAGAAAATGAACCAACCGTACGAAACGTTTTTTTTCTTCTACGTACCAATTTCCATATCGTTGGAGATAGACGAAAATATATAAATCAAATATGTTTATATGGTGGCGTGGTGTGTTAATACGGTGCAATACCGAACAATTTACTGTTGGTGTCTCTACTATAAGACAGATGAAAGTGCCATCAGTAAAAATAGTCTATTTATCAAATTTAAATGACAAACAGAAAAATTGGTGGATTGCGTAATGTTATGACCCCCACAAGGAGTCGTAACAAGGTTAAGGAATTTGCAATGGAATCCTCATACCGTGCATGGTCCATATTCAGCCGCTCTAAGAACAGCCATAACATCTTCATGGAAGTTGAGATTTTGCGATTTGGTCTATGGTCTCACAATGTTTTTCGTATAGCTTTCGCTGTAGTCTTTACAAGTAAAAAAATTCAGGGGATTGAAATGTGGCTGAATAGCCTATAGGAGCCTCATAGCGGGTTGAGTATATTAATAAATGATTGTAAAGTGTTTCGAGTACAGACGAATAAAAATTGTTCATTCTAGTTTTCGAACATTTACACTAATAAAAAATACTTAATTTATACAATAAATAAAAAAATGCAGAAGTTTTATTTACAAAAGGAAATCAAAAAACTTAATTGTCAAATGTAATTTATTTACTGAAATCTGGTTTTGGATCGTAGAGAAACGGTTTAAGATTATTTACAACGCTGGTCCCGAATTTGACTGTAGGTACTGGACGGGCGTATACCGTGCTTTTTACAGATCACATCGTTTGCCAATTCGTTATAAGTTGGTTTTAAGGGATCAGTCGAGCAGACTAAAATAATGAAATACTAAAGTTTTCCAAAAGAAACTCGGGCCAGTTAGATTGATTGATCGATATGAAACTTCATACTTAAGCTCTTTTCGTAAATTATTAGAATCCACTGAATTTTGGTCTAAATAGGTCAACCGGAAGTGACAGCTTCCAAAGAAGCATATATTTTTTTGCAAATATTTTGAAATATTCATTTCGAGAAAAACGCCTATGAACTGAAAAGTTCCAAAAGACAATTTAAAACCATATCGTTCCATAACAATTCTCCTAAATTAAAAATCTACAAATTAATGTAAAACGCTTAAGTTCTCATTCCACTCGATCAAGTCATTTGGGCTGTAGGGAGGACACAATATTTATTTTGGACGATACCACAGACCGACACTCACACACAGGGATGTTTTTAAAATCCACTTTGTTTTACTTCGGCAATACGGCGGATGGTAAATCTGCAAAAAACCGAGGTTAAAATTGTTCTGAGGACTGTACTTCAACTACGTAAAAGAAAGTAAAAGCAAGAGAATCTTTCTACTGATAAAGTTTTCAACGACACTGTCATTTCGATACCTACATCAAATTTAAAATAAAATTGAGTGTTTGGCCATCTTTGTTACCGCACTGATCACAACCAGTGCGGTAACAAAGATGGCGATTCTCTTAAGGAAACTTAATTGTTGTGGCTTTCGTGGAATGATCTATAGCTGGCTTTGTAAATTGTAGTTAGACTTCTCTTTTTTCACAAGAAAATTGTTCTACATGACATAAATCTGCCTAACTTCTTGAGCAGAATACTGCGAGCATTGTTCTGCAAATTTGAAAAATGTCATTAAACCAGCATCTGCTTCGTGCCAAGTGATATACATTTTTCAGCTACTTTCTTCATCAGAATCTGAGCTTAAGTTTTCTGATGCATTGGTATAAGTTTGCACAGTTTATGTTTTATCATCGAGATACAACCAGTCAGCAATTCATGTAATTGTTCCCAACTAATAAAAATAAGTAAATACAAGTTTTGGTTGTGACTTTTAGCACAATATTTATTCTATTCCAGGATGGATTTAGCTTGTACCAAAGTAAGACCCCATATATTTAATTATAAAGTATTTTTTCGTAGATATGGTTTCAGAGCAAATCTCATTGTTGAAAAAACGATGGGATTCTTTAAAAACATCCTTCATGAGAACGAAAAAGCCAGCGGCGAGTGTTCTTCCCGCCAGCATAAACCCTACAAATATAATGCGGCATTGTCGTTTTTGAACGACACATTTGAGCCAAGGGAGTGAGTAAATATTCTTCTAGTATATTAAATTATTACTTTAATTATTATTTGTTACAGAACGTCCTCTCTGTCAAATTTAGATAGCGCTGATTCCAGCGAGCCTTTCGAAGCCAGCTCATACCGGTGAAAAAACCGTATGTTGAACGACTTGCACTTTTCGAATTTATCGTTTATAACATTCGTTTCAATATCCTTTTTATTAATTTTAGAAAAAAGATCAGCGGAGACCGTACTTAATATAAAGAAACGAGCGCTCGATTTGTTAGAACAAAAATACAAAAATCAGCAGCTCATACTCAAAAAATCACCCGGTGATGTGTTTGGAGAGTACGTCGCAGCCGAAATAAACACTTATCCCTCCGAATTATTTTGCGAAGCGCAACAAAGAATCCTCCAAGTCTTTACGGATATTAGAGCAAAAATAAATAATAAAAATTATTTTGGTTTTTTTAATTTTATTAATAATTTTTTTTTGTGGGAGGAAAAGTCATATGTAAACATAATAATTGATATGATATAATTGAAAATAAATGTTTCCATTAGACAAAAAACCTCCCGTTTTATAAAATACAACGTGAAACAATTATTATTCTTTGCTTAGCCGACCGATGAATTAATCAAATCAATTGGGAAAATGAAAATATTGAAAAAAAAAATAAATGATTAAATAATTATAAATATATGAGTTAAAACTTATCATTTCTATGACTATTCACCTGCCCCTCCCCTCATAAACATCTTCCTTTTACAGTCTTTCTACGATAAACTATGCTGGCGTTTCCACCTTGTTAAAAAAATGTTAATAATTTACCTAGGTTAAATTTTTTCCATTTGCCACGGAACAGCTCCTTCGTTTACAAAATATTCCGCAAATTTCTCGCGTACTTCTTTTCAAGCAGCGTTCGAATTGTATGCTTTGGTTTTTATGGGTTGCAGGCTGCTTGATTCTTCGAGCCTCCACGCTCCTTCAACTAACGACCCATCATCCCTGTATGCGTCTATTAATCCTGGTGAGATATATGGCGTCCCACTTTTTTGTTGTCTCAGCCAGTTATGCAGGCATACGCAGGCGCCTACAATTTTTTCCGCTGTGTCGATCTATCAAAGTACGTAGTATAAAATTAACCGTAAACTATTGTTTATAGATTTATGTTACCTTTGAAATTATTGGTTGCCGAAATATCCTCCATTTGGACACTAATACTCCAAAAGAATTTTCAATCATTCGCCGCGCTCTCGAAAGTCGATAATTAAAAATTTTTTGTTTGGTTGACAACGGGCTGTTGGAAAATGGTTTTAGGATGTGTCTGTGTAACACGAAAGCATCATCTGCCACAAAAACGTATGGAACATCCTTAATACTATTTGTCAAATCGCTTGGTGATGGTAACCTATAAAATAATATAATATGAAATGTTTTATATAATCAAATAAAATAATGTTTACATACGATAAAGAATTTGAAAAGAACTTTTTCCCAAAACTGCTGTGTCTAAAAATTCCCCCATCGCTTTGTCTGCCGGCCGCCTCTATATCGCACATAATAAAATTATAATCGTGGTCGCATATTGCTAACAGCACGATTGAATAAAATTTTTTGTAGTTGAAGAATGTCGAACCACTTTCCGATGGAGCCTATTTATAAATAAACATATTATAAATTATATTTATATATTTTTATTTTATATTAGAATATTTGTATTGCTACATGCTTTCCATCTATTGCACCAATACAATGCGGAAAGTTCCATCGTTGTGCAAATCCGTCGGCGATCTTCAAATAATTGGTCTCGTCTAGTCGTGGAAATACCTTCGCTTTTAAAGCTTCAATAATTGCATGAGTAGTCTCACGAATTATGAAGTGGACGATTGCTGGTGAGCATTTGTGTGAAGTTGAAAGGCTTCTTTGTGATTCACCAGTTGCCAAATATCTAAAAATTAATCCTCATTAGAAAAGTGTCTTCATCGCTTTCTTCCTCACTAAATATTATGTTAAATAATTTAATGTCATCACTATCCATTTTTAAATGTATTAAATCTTATTTAGAATTTTAATAATAAAAACTCAAATCGCGAAACCACCAAGTGAATTGATCACTTTTTAAATCAAACTAAACTGGTTTTTTTAAAATACCAGTTGCAGAAAAAAACGACACAAATTTTTATTAATCTAGTTTGATAGCACAAATCACAATTTATTAATAAATTATTCAATAAATTTATAATTTTAAAATATACATAAATGTAAATAATTTTTTTTTGTCTGCTTGAGAAATGCCAAATTTGAAAAAAAAAAAAATTCTTAAAAAAAAATTATAGCATCTCTGTATATGTTTACTTCTTTCTGGCATATTGAATATTTTTATATAGCGGATTCTTTCTTATTTACCTGCAAAAATTTGCAGAAGAAAACAATTTTCACATGTAAACCGGGCATAATGCACAAAACAGAAAAAAGTAAAGGAAATTATATTTTCTGTGAATCCCCGAATAATAACAAAAATAATTTCCCTTGTGAAAGAGAAAAAGCAAAAAAAAAATCCTAAAAATTTTAAATTCCGGTTAACTGAGTGTCCCGATTATTTGGATGCCGGATAATCAGGCTTTTACTATATTATGCATTGTTGTAGTATTGAGATCATGGAAGGATGGCCAATATTGATAGTCACCGGAAAACTGGATGGAGACCTGTGGAAGGCGTGCATGTGATAAAGAATTAAGACCTTCGTAAAACGTTTTATAGTGTCACATTTAACTCAGGAATCTCACTAGATGCCGTGTTTCATTTAGACGTAGCTTTTATAAGTAACGTCCGAGCGTTATAATAGGTTTCATCAACTGTTTCGGTAAATTTTCAACAGCAAACAATTTTACCTCGTACTCATTAAAATTGAAGTAACGCGCTTCTAGGGTTTCTAAACGAATCGTAATTGTATCGACTACACGTTCCGATAATCGTTCCAAACGATCTGCCGCTTTATTTAACTTTAATTTCACAAATTAAGCAAACTATATATTTGATGAGAGAAATCCCGGGTTTCGGCACCAAAAATGTTGTAGAGTGAAATCTCAATCCAACGATGAAGTAGTGAATTGGTTGGTATTCCAGAAGATGGTTATATAAGCAGGTCGTTTGTTGTTCCAAATCGTATACCCAAATAAGTTTCAATTATAGGCTTCAGTAATGTGGTTTGTTCATTAAACATCCCTGTAAAATACGTTAATAACTTATCGTGTTAGTTGAGCTTGAGTGTTTTGATTTTCTTAATTCCAACGAAATAATGATGGTTTGACAATTAGTAAAACAATTATTGAAATGGTAAGTAACCTTAATAAATTAACATATTATAATATAATATAATTAGTATAATTTGCACATATGCTGCATTTAAGTGATCTGGTTAAAGTGTTTTCCAAATATAAGATATTGTTTTATGATTTTAATTTATGGAATTTTCTAACAACAACCTCGTCCTTTATTTTTACATGTTCAACCGAACGTTGCACACGAGAATCCAGTGGCTTTATATTGTTTCCGGTGAAATTATTTTAGATGATAATCCTAATCTAGACCATATCGTGTTCATTGGGAATAATCAAGTGCCGTTTGGCGTGTCAGGTATCAGTTGCGCTATATATCATTCAGAACTTTATAATACTAAACTGTGTATGATGTACCAAAATTTGGTCCATATGGACTCAATACACACTATTGCGGTATTTTTATAAACCTACGGCCGTAATAAATATTGGTGTACATATACAGAATTAAAACTTAATAGTTTATTTTTATAAACATGCAAATACACAAAATACACATCATTGATAACCCTCTATAATAAACGTTTTTGATTACATATTTTCATTTGGCGAACATATATGCTCATGATAAATACCACATACAGGGTTATTTGAGTACACCACATCACAGACTCATACATTATTTGAGTATGTATGGAATGTAAGCAGTTATAGTAAAAATACTACGCATGCAAAGTGTTTTCTCGTCAGTATGTGGTTTTCCTGAATTTTCTCTTCTGCACAGTTACATATCACGAAATTTTGTCGGCATGTCATTCAAATTTAGTTCGGTTTTATTACTTGTTAATAAATATACGAATGCAGCTCAGCTCTGGGCAACACGCGGTCCACGTATAAGTTATCTAATAAATTTATTAAGAGTCTTATTTATTGCATAGATCTGACACAGAATAATTTTGAGAAAATGAAATGTACAAGACGACAAGTCAGATGAAGAAAACGTATATAGAAAGATAAATTGTAAGATGTTTATATATATATTTTATACAGCATCTTTGTTTTTATTTTTATTTTTTAAATGAGATGAGATTAAGATTAAGAAATATCATATTTCATGATTGAAGTGCATATATTTAAATAACAAAAAACATGAAAATGCATCTCATATGGTTTACATTATCGTGTAAAATTATGTATGCCCTCGTATATATATACGCGATCGATGCAATTTCGATTTGCTTTCTAGTATGGCAAAAAAATATAAATTGGTTTCGTCTTAGAAAGGTTATCATCATATGAAATGTGAAACGTTAATTGAGTTAAAACCGTAAACATAATATTTAGACTTTGTCTCAATGATATGCTTTACATATCTCGTACTTATCCGTATTTGTCAACTTCAGTATAAAGTAAACGTAGCTGTACACAAGAGGATGAATAGAAGATGATCTTGCGGTGCGGTGTTATTTATAGAATAATTTTCCAAAAAAAAAAACGATTTGATTCCAAAACAAAGATACATAACAAAAAATTTCTTTATGAGATTGCATTTTCTTAATGAACCGCGGATAGAGAAATCATCTGCATATCACACGCGCTATATACGGACTATATGAGGGGAAAAACTGTCTCTCAATCTACATTATTATGTTCTTGGAATTTGGGAAAACCAAAAATATTTTCAGCTAATTACTAAAAATACGATTAACAGTGGAATTTACAGTAAAAATAACGATTTGATTATTAAACGCGATCATTTTCGATCAATCAACGTAAAGCCGTGCGTGTGCTCGGTGTTTATTTATTTATGTACCTATATCTACCTACATATATCGTATAGATGCCCGGCATACGAGCGTTACACAATCAGATTTTTTTAAAAAAACATCGACTTTTATTGATTTTCCTGTAATTTTACAATAATAATAATGTTGAACAACATAAATTTTATGAGAGTTTGCAAAAAAAAAGAAATCATGAAATCGTTGTAAAATTATTTTTATTGGCAACACTTTAAAAGTTTTACATTTACAACTCGTAAATAAAATTTTGTTGTTTTGAGATTTATTGTGGTGATTTAAAATTAACACGTGTTTTTATTGGGCCTAGAAATTGAATTACGTATATTTGATTGGCCTTGTATTGTAATAAATGGAACGTTATAATTATAGAACATCCTTTCGTTCAGAAAACAATAACAAATTACCTGATTAAAACGAAACGTTGTATAATTGTAATATAATGAGATTTGGTACAGCCAACACACTTCAAAAATGCACTGATATTATCAAACAGCAACGGTATCGAAACAGATTAATACCCCTATTTGCTTAGTCGTGTCATCTGCCACTTTTTCCGACAATCAAATTTTAATATTCCCTTAGTCGATCGAAGTGACACCTGTCATTTGAAGTATGACAAACATCATATTCTATTAGTCATTTGACAAGTTGTTCGTCACTCAAAATTTTTAAGTGATAAAAAATGTATTATATCGTAAATCTAATAATAATTTATTAATATTTAATTATTTGCAATAATATTTTATTTGTAAATATATGTACATACATTTCAGTGTTAAAATCACAAACTGTAGACAGTTTGAGTGTTTAGTTGAGCTGATGGAAAAATATGTCTAATTAGCGAAAGGATTTTACACATTTGGCAGTTCCAAAGAAGAGTTAAACACGCTTTGCGATGATTCCGCGAATAAATTAGGCCCTCCAATAAGACAAGGTGGTGGATGGCAAAAGGTACATAATAAATATTATTAAATTTTTTCATAAAAAATATTATCAAATTAATTTGTACATATAAAAATATTTCAGTGGAACAATTAAAAAAAAAAATTAAAAAAATTAGCCCACTCTCTAGCCGAACTTATGGATTCACTCAAACATACATAATCGAACATCATATGCCGATTGTGAAATTATAATTAATCCACCTTCACCCACCTTTATCACTGACGCAACTACAGCGAATGAAGGCATACAACTGACACCCCCTGGTTCTCATTGATGAAAGTGAATAAACGGAAACAAATTCATCAAGAACGAGACGCCATAATCGATCTGTGGCCCCAAATTTCCAAGTAGAAAGCAAGCGTCTTCTCACAGATCAAACAACGCAGATACAAAATTTAACCCAATATATGAAACAGATGACAAAGCTGCTCATCCATCAGCAAATCAAAATCGTTAAGGAATGTGCTACATATACCAGAAAAATATTTGAAATAAAAGAGCAGAAATTTAAAATGTGGAAGGAAATCAAACACACAGGAACAAAAATTACGTAATTATGTATATAATATTATAATGAAATTTGGAATTACTGTGATTATGTGAAGAAAAAGTCTGAATTAAATTATTTTATATTATATTTTTCAT
Source organism: Nephrotoma flavescens (assembly GCA_932526605.1). Classification (NCBI taxonomy): domain Eukaryota; kingdom Metazoa; phylum Arthropoda; class Insecta; order Diptera; family Tipulidae; genus Nephrotoma; species Nephrotoma flavescens. Next base: position 224,812,522 of record OW052222.1, on the reverse strand, counting down.
TTTGTTATAAAATTAATAAAATTGAATTGATTAAAAAGTTTATTTATTTAACAAATCGAGCTCATTATTTGTTCTCTTACTCGTTACCCTCCATCCATACCTACAACTTCTTCAGTAGATTCAACGTGTTCTCCGTCATTCTCTGTATTTGTCTCTCCAATTTCAAACTCCCTGTGGGAAATACATAAGTTATGCAGCGCACAGCAAATGTTAATAATTTTGGATGCGCTCAATAATACTTCGGGCTTTGGAATGTTTTGTATTAATTCGCTTTTTTGGGATGCTGCTTCAGCTGACCGTAATGGTATTATGACATATGGCTTAAGAGGATAACCGGCATCACGTAGAATTAAATTAAACATTAGCCACTAACAAAACACTTCGTAATTTGCTAAAAATTACCTAATAACTACGTATTAGTTTGACCGTTATCATATGATCGGTTTTCAATTTCGTATCTAGGAGACTTGAATTAAGAATGAAGGCATCATGGCAGGACCCTGGGTGATTACTGTCAATATACGTTATTTGCATTCGATCATCACAAACCTAAATAATAATTGTAAACAAATTAGTAATTAAAACGTCAGAAAACCCATATAGGAAATTGAATAAATTGGGGACAAATTTGTTCTTCAAGTATATCGCACACTTCATATAGGATTTTAGAGAAGGTTGATTGAGCGAACCCATCTATAAATTCGTTGCCAGTTCCGGTCTGGTAGCTCCATTCTGCAAAAAAATCGGGCGCTAATTTTTTAATTGGTAACATAGAACTAGACCTTGTTCTTAGGTTTAATTTTTCTTCAACTTTTGTAATTAGGAAATGAAATCCTTGTTTATTCAATCGGAAATACTTATGGAATCTGAAAGACATAAATAATAAATAAAATTTGTGAAATATTATTAGCTGAAACAACTTACAAGGAATTAGGTAATTCCAATTGATTGGTTAAATCCCTTATTTGCTGCGCTTAATAGCCATATCGATCACATTATCCTCCTCATCACTATCAGTATAAAAAAACTCAACGCTGCTCATTTTTTTTGTACTGAAACTTAAATGATGTTTTGATGATGGTGGTGATTTTTTTATTGATTTTTTTTTGTTCTGTTTTCGGATAAAATGCTTAGCCAATACTACAAAATATAAATTTCAAACGTCAATTATCCGTCAAATATTAAGAAATTATTGGTATTGCCAGCAGGTCGAGGAAAAAGGAATTAGGAAAAATATTTTCATAGTAATTTTGTCACAAAAATTTGTTTTCTGGCATACTATGGTAAACAGTTGGTGTAAATTTTTTCAAAAACAAAATCAAATTGGGAATATTTTTCCTATCCAATTTCGATACTTACTGAAAAAATATTCCTAAATTATAAAAATTTAGATCAAACATGATTTCTCAGTAGACCAGAAAATGATATTTTTGACAAAAACGCCATGTAAATATTTTTCATAATACCTTTTCCATTAGGAAAACCAGAATCTACCTGCATATAAATATAAATGATGACATTTCGTCGGGTTAGTTCTTTTTTGTTCTATCTGACATTCTCTAATATATCGATATATCGATTTTGAAGTTTTAATCTTTTCTATGGGTTTGAATGGGTTCGCCATTGCTCTACGCCTTATACTTTCTGAGATATTGAGATCCTTTTTGTTCTATTTACACCTGAAATGAAATATCGTTTTGTGCTTTAATGTTCTATAAAAAAAAAAATTATTTATTGGTCCTATCCCCATTTAGATATTAATAAAATATCGAAAACTACAGTTTTCATTTTTGCTCTATTCCATATATTTTTACTTTGCCTCAACCAGTCAGCCTTCTAAGTTCTTAAGTTGTGCTCCATTTTGGACCACTTAGGAGAACGGTACAACCACCAAAATTTTAGAGGTCAGTTGTTTATTTGTGACGAGAAGCCTATACAATTTTGGTGATTGTAGCACTAACCGAAGTGGTGCAATCAGCGTTTAACTTACATCAAATTCTTTGTGCGAAAAATGATAAAAAAAAATTGATTATAATCCAAAAATTTTGATCAGAAATACCTGATCATATTCTTTGGAAGCAAATAATTGATTTTTTTTTTGATCAGTGATCAAATTTCGAAATCCTAATTTTTTGGAGGATTTGTTTTGTGATCAAAAAAAAAGAAAAACGTCAGTGTCAAAGCAAAGAAACAAAAAACGCGCCATTTTCATTATCGGCATTATAATTTTGGTGTTTATATTTTTTCGTGCGTTATAAGTGTTTATTTAAATTAAATATTATAAATAATATTAATTTTTGTGTAATTTAAAGTGAATTTGGTTTAATTAAAAGTGTTATTTTTTTGTTACAATTAAAATAAAAGATAATTTGCCATTACAAATTGAAATGGATTTTGGTATTGAGGATCAAATTTTGTTGAATGAATTATTAAATTCTTCAACATCATCGTCGTCGTCATCCTCGTCGTCTTCATCATCTTCATCCAGTGATTCTTTGTTGCATTGGATCTCATCCGATGATGTTACATTTATTTCAAAAATAATTGAACGCGATATGAAGCACCGGGTTAATTTTTTTGTCGATGACGTTGTTAAAAAATATTCTGAAGAAGAAGTAAGTTATATATAAATTCTGTTGTTTTAAATTTTATTTATTAAATTTTTTAATGTTTGTATATTTACAGTTTCGTCAGCATTTCCGTTTAACTCGGTCGGTAGCCTATACATTAATTAAAATGTACGAAGAATCCCCATATTTTAAGAAAAAATTAGTAGGGGGCAAGAAAGGAACCACCGCCGAAGCTCAGTATTTGTGTTTCCTATGGTAAGACTGTTTTATGTAAAATAAAGCACGATATAAATAATCACTCCAAACAATTAATTAATTTCAGGTTTACGGGCAACAAAACTACTTTTCGCGAGGTATCAAATTTATTTAATATGGCACAATCAGCGGCACATACCCATATGACAAATATTTTGGATTTTATGTTTGATTTGTCGCCAAAAATAGTTAAATTCCCCAGTACACCAGCAGAAAAAGCCGAGGTAGCTGAACAATTTAAAAAAGTAAAATATTTTCATTTATATATTTTTGATTATAAATAATTCTAACGTAATAATTATATTTTAGCTAGTAGGTTTTCCTGACGTTTTGTGCTGCATTGATGGGTGTTACATTTACATCAGAAAACCAGCACACAAAGTTCGGTCGACTTATATTAATAGCCATAGTTTGATTTCCATTACGTTACAAGGAATTTGTGATGCAAACAAAAAATTTATTGATGTATTCATCGGGTCACCAAGTAAAATCCACGATGCTAGGGTATTTAAATTATCACCAATTTCAAAGAAGCTTCCTGATATTTGTGGTAATAAATATCATTTGCTTGGAGACGCTGCATACCCAATACGAGAGTACCTGTTAACACCATTTAAAGATTTTGGTAATTTAACAGACCGCCAAAAAAAATATAATAAAAGACACTGCCAAACCAGGGTTAAAATTGAAAACACCTTTGGCTTGTTGAAACAGCGATTTCGACAGTTAATACGCTTAGATTTTTTCTCCGTCCGGCGAATGTCTCGTTTTATAATGGCATGCTGCGTTTTACACAATCTGTGTATAGAACATGGCGATATATGGAACGAAGGAGATGAAGGTGATGAAGGACATAATGTTCCTGAAGGCGAAATGAATTCAGGGATATCAAATCAAAATGCCGAACCTTTATCGGACACCGTATTAAAACATCTAGGAGAATTAAAAAGGCAAACAATTATGGATTTATTGTAATGTTGTTTTTTTTATTTTTAATGATATTATTTAATTCTAATGGTATTATTTAATTCTAATGTTTAATTCTAATGATTTATATAAATTTAATAAAAAGATTAATTTTCATTTGTTTTCTTTTGATTCAATAAATTTCATAAGTAAAGCCATTTTCTCTTCATGCCGCTTCCGTTTGTCCTCTGCATTTTTTCTTGCCTGCTCCTGCTTTTCCTTGTTTCTTGCTTCCTTGGTTTTTTCCTTTTCCTCTTCCCGTTTCCCTTTATCTTCTACATACTTTTGAAGTAATTCATATTTTGATTTTTCGATTGACGTGATTTCTTCTAAAAACAGTTGGTAATTTTTTTCAGCCTTTTTGCTTCGGGTCCTACAGCTTCAACATCACTCGCACTTGATGTTGAAGGTATATCCCGGCCTAACGCCCTAGTCACTGCCGTTGATGCTAGTTGTGTAGGGGACCAAACCGAGTCAGAAGTTGAAGGGGATGGTGCGGGAACTGTGTGTGTGGATGTTGGTGTACAAGCCAAGGATGATTTACCGGATTCGGATCCTGGCGTCGCAAGGTATTCTGGTTCTATGCTATCATCCATAGATAAGATGGCGTCAGTTTCAGCTTCATACCCGTCTCGGTATAAACTGATCCGCTTGTTTTGTTGTTGTCTCTAGATTTTTTCGTCCGCCTCATGATGCACTTGTATCTCGTCATCACTTGTACAAAATTAAAAGGCTTTTGATACATTTGAGACAACTCAGTAGCAATGCATTCCCACATTAATTTTTTATTTCGAAATTTTTTCAAAGAACCCACTTGGGGAAAATATTTTTTGTATGCCTCAAGCATGTATCGAGTTTGTCCCTCTGTCCATTTTACGATTTGCTTCTTAAGTTTCAGTCTTAAATGTGGCCTGTGTCGTAATAGAATTCCTTTTACTTTTCCTTACAGAAAAGTATGAAAAAAAATTGAGAAAACAAAATTTTATTTTTTATTAAATTTTTTTTCATACTTTTCTGTAAGGAAAAGTAAAAGGAATTCTATTGGGGATGCGCGTTAATAACCACTTACCATGTTCACCGCCAAATTGTTGAAATTGTAAATTATCATGGGCTGCAACATCATCAAATGACGCCATAAATGTCATACCGGCTAAAAAAAATAAATAAATATACATATTAATTCAATGTGAAATTTATGGTTCACATAAACAACAAAATTTTTGATGTACATCAATTTTTTTGCCGGATTTTGGTAAATAAAATTCCACATTAATATTTTTGTGATTTTTTTATATTCATTAATATTAACTTACTTTTTATATTTTCCAGGAACACGTTAGTTCCTTCTTGTAAAGGAAAGCCCTTATCATCATAAATTAATTGAAAATCAGATAAATTTATTTGCATTTTATTTTTTTTTTGAATCGACCGACACTTTTGACACTAGTAACAATAATAAAAAAAAAAAAAATAACAAGCATCCCCAATAGAATTCCTTTTACTTTTTTCTTATAGAAAAGTATGAAATTCAAATTTTCTTTCATACTTTTCTGTTAGGAAAAAGTAAAAGGAATTCTATTGAAGATGCGCTGTATACAGCAAACCTAACCTCACAACAAACATTTTTGTTGTCGTTGTTTGTTTTGATTTCCCTTTAAACAAATGTAAACAAACCATTTTTCTTTTTTCGTGTTCTTTGGAGCAAAAAATAATTGATCTCTTTTCATTTTTCCCAAAGAATTTGATATTAAGCTCTTAAGTCTGACTGGTTGAGGTATTAAGTGGGAACTATAGATAGAATAAAAAAAATAAAAAAAATAACGTAAGAGAGCGAGAGATAGGATTTAAATGTATACGACTATACTCAGAATAACAAAAATAAAAAGTTTAAGAGAAATTGCGTTTTAATTTTGCTGTCACGTAAAAAGAATAGCAGAGCGAAAATTTTCGTGCAAGAATAAAAAACTTAACAATTACAACAACAAAACTCAAACAAATTTTTGTGCGTTACAAGTAATATGCATTTTTATTATTTTATATATGGGAATTTGGAATAATTGGTGTATTTTATGTTTCCTATTTATAAAATATCCATGTACACATATGCTAATATGAATATAAAATCAAAAATAATTTTCACTACACTGTATAATTGTATTTTTTTAAAGCAGACCTAAAAAAATAATTTATCGAATTGCGGTAATTTAAACCGCATATAAATAATTTTTATAATTTTAAACATATATTTGTTGAGATATAATTCGTTTATACTCAAAACTATTGTAGTTTCACTCAATATTTTAGCAATTACATTAAAAAAATATTACATGAAATATAAGAATGAACTTAATATTTAAAGTAATCTATAGCCGAAAAGTCAAATTGGAATAAATTTTTTTTGTCTTCGTTTCTTACGGTTTTCTGTTATTTTTTTATTCTATCTATAGTTGGCCCTTAAAGGATATGGAACAAAAAGAATAAAAACAAAATTTAGTTCTTTGGCTTCTTTGCTGTTCTTTATACAATAGAAGACTAAAGGGCCAACTATAGATAGAATAAAAAAATAACAGAAAATCGTAAGAAACGAAGACAAAAAAAATTTATTCCAATTTGACTTTTCGGCTATAGATTACTTTAAATATTAAGTTCATTCTTATATTTCATGTAATATTTTTTTAATGTAATTGCTAAAATATTGAGTGAAACTACAATAGTTTTGAGTATAAACGAATTATATCTCAAAAAAATATATGTGTTTAAAATTACAAAAATTATTTATATGCGGTTTAAATTACCGCAATTCGATAAATTATTTTTTTAGGTCTGCTTTAAAAAAATACAATTATACAGTGTAGTGAAAATTATTTTTGATTTTATATTCATATTAGCATATGTGTACATGGATATTTTATAAATAGGAAACATAAAATACACCAATTATTCCAAATTCCCATATATAAAATAATAAAAATGCATATTACTTGTAACGCACAAAAATTTGTTTGAGTTTTGTTGTTGTAATTGTTAAGTTTTTTATTCTTGCACGAAAATTTTCGCTCTGCTATTCTTTTTACGTGACAGCAAAATTAAAACGCAATTTCTCTTAAACTTTTTATTTTTGTTATTCTGAGTATGGTCGTATACATTTAAATCCTATCTCTCGCTCTCTTACGTTATTTTTTTTATTTTTTTTATTCTATCTATAGTTCCCACTTTACTCTGACTAAAAAGGTATATAAAGCTAAACAATTTTGTTATGGTTAGCATTCGTCTTTTGACCATCAGGCAGGCAAGTACGAATTTTTAATAATTTTTTTCTGTATGAATTAATTTATTTTAAAAAATTATTTAAAAGCAGTTTACAACGAGAATGTCACAAAATTCATACCCATTTACAGAGCTTTCGGTCAATGAAATACCGTGAGTTTTATCAGTTTATTGTTTAAATTTTAAATATTAATCACTAGAACTCTCAAACGAAATTTTTGGTTTACGAGGAAACCAGAAGTCGACTTTAAACGGAACTGATTAGTTTGAATTTGACGATTCGGATGTAGATCCGAATTATCACCCTGGAAAACTGGATCTTGCGGTAAGTAGTGGCGATGAAACACCTAAAAAAAATTTTAAGCCAAATAAACGGCAAAAACCAACTAACGATCAAAATGAGATTAATCCATCGTTGCCTTCGACTTCGAGTCATAACCAACCCGCATTGATTTCCTCGACCACCTCAATGAACAAAAATCTAACAAGAAAAAGGATTTAAAATCCCATTAATTGGGAAAAAAATATTTTCAAATTATCAAGACAAAAAGGTGAAGAATGCGTGGATCAAAAAGGACGTCAAAGAGAAGCAAAAAAAAAAATACGAGGCAAGTGCGAGCCAACTTGCCTATTTGGTTGCAGTATAAATGTAACGGAAGAACTACAGAGCAACGTACATTCAAGTTTTTGGAAACTAAATGTTCAACAAAATTAAATTTTTTACAATATCAGCGTTAAGAGAAAGACCGCGAAAATAAACAATGAAAAAAAAATTTATAGTTACAAATATTTTTTGCCCATTCAGGAAAAGCAAATAATAGTGCGCCAAACATTTTTTCTCAAAACCCTCGACATCAGCAAACACAGAGTATATTATTTTTTTAAACATGGCATAAATAAAAATACTTTATCTCCACTGCCAATTAGAAAGAAAAAGTTTATTAAAAAGGAGACGCCACGAATAACCCGAAACCAAGTTAAGGAGCATAGCGAGAGTTTTCCGATAATATGATCCCATTATTGTAGAAGTGATACTAAAAAAAATATTTTTCATCCTTGTCTATCGAGAACATATACAGAATGTACTTAGAATGGGTTTCAGCGAACGAGGACACTCAAGATATGGCTTCAGTATGAGCAAATGTTTATCGAAATATTTTTAATACCGAAAAGCTATATTTCAAATTTTTTTTTATAAGCGTAAGTTTGCGGTCTACAACCTCACAGGGCACTGCAATCGTACAAAAACAATATACTGTGCAATTTAGTCAAAGATAAACGCGAATGATGGAAATGATTTACCGGAAGTAATAGAAATCGTTTTATGGTCGGATAGTAGCGTTCCCCAAAATAGAAATAAAATTACGGCTCTAGCACTGTTGTATTTTTAAAGCACCATCCAACAATAAAATTCCTCTATTAAGGAGATAGATGCAGTACATTCGGCTATTGAGAAACATTTGAGGGACCAAGATATTTATAGTCCTATATCTTTGATAAGACAGTTAAAAGGTTTGAAATTCCTCAATGTGAAATTAAAAATTATGCAAATGCAATCAAAAGACTTCCAAATTATATCAAAAATTTCGGATTTGTTTGAATTTCAAGTTATTCCATTTTCAAAAGTTAAGGAACTAATTTATAATAAAGAAAATTTGAAGAGCATTGGCTATAAAATAAATTTCACCGACAGTCCGGTTTCCAAATTAGTTTTAAAATCGAAATCAACACGTCGTAACAAAAGTACTCTAGAAGCAACATCAAAAATACCAAACATTCCAACAGCAACTTCTAAGAAATTACTGCCGCTGGAAAAAACTGGGTTTGCGCTCAATGCTAAAGTATATTCCGGAAATTGGCCAAAGTTACTACGACGCTGTGTTAAAATGAATTTTCTTTTATAATTTTAAGTTATAATTATTTTGTACATTTTGATTTAAAATTTTATTTATTATTTTGCAATTGAATTACATACCCTGAATTCTGAAAATTTGTTTCATCTTTTTAAAATATATAGAAGTTATTTAACTATTTAGATTTAATGTCTTGATTAAACCCTGCCAATTCCGTCTCATAATCATCGCCTATACATAATTTTACCTTCAGGTTTCTGCTGTCGATAATTAGTTAGCATTTCATAGTGATTTTAACACAACTGAATGTTTGTTGCACTTTTTCGTATCATTTTTCAAGTGTAGGTGTAATAATAGCAACAAATACGGCATTTTTTCAAAGAAAATGTCCATTATATTGTAAAAATGTATCGCTGGGAAAAGCTGAATCTGTAATAGCGCACTAAATTCATATAATTATTTAAAACAAATATATTTTAAAGACCCCCTGGTACAGTTTCAAGCTGTAAATCAGTAGAAAAAATGCACTCCCCTCCCCCAAATCTTTAAACCCAGGACACTTGTGTTCACAAAGATACACAACCCATTACCAAAATGAGAACTCCCTTAGGTAGCTTCTTGGCAGCTTGGTTTCTTACTTATAAAAAGTTGGTCTACTCATCAGGTTGCAACGACCAAACTGCAAAAATCCAACTCTTGCTTTGTACCGATAATACAAAACAAGAACATACCGATTTAGCGAATTATATATCACTAAATCAGGAACCACAGGAAATTCTCACTATGTATGTGTACTAAAGCCAACACATACATATATAATTAAGAAGAATTATATAAACGTCCGTGAATTTAATTTATTTAAGAATTTTTTCGGCTTTTCGGACAAAATATTATTTTAATGGACACCCATACAATGTTTACGACTGTTTGGTCGCAGAAAACAAAGAGGCTATTTACTAACAATATTTATACCATAAAAGTAGAAAAAAAGGAGAGTGCATTTTTTCGCATTTGGTTGCAATCAATCAACTTTCCATAACCATTTAACTTTAGAAGATCATACAGCTAGCTTGAACAATTTAGACATATTACATATACAACTTAAAGGCAGACGTTTAGATACCTTAGAGTCTTACGAAATTCGAAAATAAATATTTCTTAACCAAAACATCCTTAACGAACAGGGGGAAATCCGTTTCTCACCAATTACAGACCCTGACCTTTTCTATTTTCATTTTCGTAAGGATTTGACTAATTCGTCGGGTAATTAAATGTACTTCAATATACCTTGAATTTTGTTACTCAGCCGATGACTAATCGCCTACCTGCTATCCTCCTCCCCCTTTTTTATTAATATTTCCTTATGACTAACAGTTAGTACATAGATTAATTTTTATCCCCTATTTTTTGTCCCTCCTTCTTTTATTTATTTTATTTTGCTTTTTTCTGCTATATATAACAAATTTTTACTTTTACAAATCAGTAGATACTCCTGATGATGACTTAACAAGTCGAAATCGATCGAGTGATTTTTTAAACTTTTTGAACAGATTTTTTAATTATTTAATTAAAATATTCAAAAATCTAATTTTGCGAAATAAAAAGCAAGTGTTTAATAAAAATGTGTTTATTAAGTGTAAGTCTGTTTCGCCAAGTGCCTACGGCAAATAGCGTAAAAAGTGCGAGATATATAACTAGAAATAAAACAATACTAGAATATTTAATTCCTTCGAAATAAATTATTAAGTCACTTTTGTGCTGGAATATCATCATTTGTCGTAATTTTGTCACTTTCCTTTATAATATGCATATAAAATGAAGCATACAAGTTGATTCGAAGTGATTGAGATGTTTCACCACTTACTATAATCCATCGACGATATTTTTCAGTATACACATACTTTAAATTGAGCGAATTAGTACCCGTACTGAATGCCAATGAATCCTGTGTTGTATTATTATTAAATATTGATCGCATATCACTCAAAACCTCTGGATGATGCAGCCAAAGTTAAAGTGACTTTAAACAGCGTCTGATCAGTTTCCGCAATTTCAATTGCATATATTTTTTCTGTTTTAACTTAGCTGCAGCAGTCCGACTAGCTTTTACCGCTTCACTGGTTCGCCTCACCTGTTGCCCCGCCATGCGGACCGGTGCCAATGTTCTAATTTTCCAAGATGATGGCCAAGACGTGGTCGGTACGAATATTCCAATTTTTGTCGACACATCAGACGGTTGCTATAAATAAATTACGATTTGGGTGCGTTTAGCATACCCGCTACTTGTTCACACGCAGCATCAAATTTTAAACATTTATAAAATATTTTTGTTAAATTTAACTAATTTATTATTTATTTCATAATTCGTTTTAAATTTCAAAATGATTGACTTGAAGTTGGTTAAAGTTGCTGTTCTAATTTTTTTCCCTAAATTTCCCGGTATTTTCCTTATACTTTATAGCGGTATCGAACACAATTAGCATCTTACATTGGTCATTTACAACGACAATCGCAGTAAAACTTAGCCCAAATGGATTCATCTAAATCCAAAATAATTTTGGATTTTCGAAAATCCAATCCAATTTTTAGTACTAAAGGTTTGTGCTAATATATTGAAACTGATATTTCAAACTACAAAATCGACATAAATATTATTGTAAAATTTTAGTAAAATAAAACTAAAATATAAATAAAATCACGATATTGACGACTGTTAAAGTTGGGAATGTCACATCTAGCGCATTAAAAATAAGCTCATTGCGAGTTTTTTCTAAGAAATTTTAGCACAGCATACTTTATGAAAATAAAAATTAACATACAAAAATATCCGGAACAAGCTTATTTTTTTGCCGTCTATATGCAAATATACATAGGAAAAACAATTTTACTTACAAACTTTGAAGCCAAAAATTAAATCCGAAAATTGCTGTTGATTTGGAAAATTATAAATCCAAAACTAAATCCTGATCCAGTTTTAGGGGTCACCACTTTGTGGAGTTCGGATCCGCTCGAAACGCGACATTTCAAAATGCGATATTTCAAAACGAGATATGACAAAACGAGATATGGTACAAAACGCAATATTTCAAAATGCGATATTTCAAAACGCGATATGGTACAAAACGCGATATGGTACAAAACGCGATATTTCAAAATGCGACATTTCAAAACGCGATATGGTACAAAACGCGATATGGTACAAAACGCGATATTTCGAAACGCGATATTTCAAAACGCGATATGGTACAAAACGCGATACGCTACAAAACGAGATATTTCAAAACGTGATATTTCAGAACGCGATATGGTACAGAATATGCGTTGCGAAGAGGTGGGAGCGCACCCACCTGATACCGATCCTATATACTATCGTTCCTATCGATTTTTAAATTCCTATAAACTGAAATTAAATTTCCCCTTCACCCGCCTGATATAACCCGATCCTAAACTCCCGTTTTGTACCATATCCCGTTTTGTACCATATCGCGTTTTGAAATATCGCATTTTGAAATATCTCGTTTTGTACCATATCGCGTTTTGTACTGTATCGCGTTTTGAAATATCGTATTTTGAAATATCGCGTTTTGTACCATATCGCGTTTTGTACCGTATCGCGTTTTGAAATATCGCGTTTTGATAATTCTCGTTTTAAAATATCGCGTTTCAAATGGAACCCGTAGAGTTAAAGTTGTTTGCAGTAATTTAATTTGGTTAAATCCAATTGAAAAATAAATTAACTCTTCACCTTTAAATTGTTAATGTTTCAAAACGGGCGTTTTAGTTTCTGTTAATCTCGAATCGTCTGGCAAACTAACTTACTTATTTTTTCCTCACATTGTTTTTATATCTCTTGACAAAAGAAAATCATGACGTTCTACGAGTATCTATTTTCGTAATTGCAAAATTCTCTATTTCTACTCAATAATCATAGACACGATTTGATTTGTACCTTGACTACGTCAAATTCGATTAAGTAAATTGGTTAACATGCATGGCAACACGTATAATACGTACCTTGATTTTAACCTTTATCGCTTTGCTTATCAAACTTTAAAGACATTACACCAGTCGTCCTACCTACGAGATAATCTATTACACTTCTATTATCGTTCGAAGTACCGCAGATATTTCAGCTGAAATTATCTAAACATTAGTTTGGTTTTATTTAATCTTCATAGTCTATAGGTCCGATTTACGTAGAACCACTAGCGCATTCCATAGCTCTGTGCCAGCCTATAGTACTGACATGGAAGATGCGTCGCCTTTCTATATTAAGAATGGAATTTTCATAACTTCTATACTAAAAAATTAATTTTTTTTCCAAAATGGTTTGAAGGAATTTTAGCGAGATCAATAACCGCACTTGTCCCACCTCGTACTGTACATTCACAATGTGCATTAAAAACCATTAATTTCCCACAACATATTTTATTCGAAATAAATACGGAATTAAAATTAATCCACTTTATTATTTCTTTTCTATTTTCAGATATCAAAGAACCATAAAAATGCAATAAAACAACCATAAATAAAAAATCAGTTTCATAAAAAATGTCATTAAATTATTTAAATAAAATTATCAAATATCGAATAGCAGCAGACGTATTGCAAATTTTAATTATTTTTAATTTTATTATATTTTCGTATCAGGTAAGCGTGAAATTTATTAAACTAATACATTTTGTTATTGAATTAAACAAATTTTTGTAAACATTCGGATGGGGGTCAAGGAAATTTAGATTAAGTCTTTTGTTATTATATTTACATATTTTGTGTGGTATCCCGTGTGTGCCACCATAAATTATTCCCAAACATTGGGATGTCGACAAACTCTACTGTGCGTTTTTTGTTTATTTTACTTTGACATCTTCTTTTCTTAATTTCAATTTTATTATTTAATTCAATTAGGAGATTTTGGTTTTTTATATTTATATATTTATAAACATAAAAATTATGTGTCAAATATTAGTTTCATAAACAAACATTTTGTAAAGTGTGCGTGCGATTCCGAGAAAATGAAAAATGAGGTTTTCATTCCCTCCCGGAAAATATATTTAATTAAATATTTCTCGTCTACACACTCAAAAAACTATTTATATAAAATACAGTTCGTGTAAAAAAATCGCGACATATGAAATGCGCGCATGGTGGTACATAAAATTTATACGTATGTAGATATAAAGTTGGCAGATAACAAGCACGTTTTACACATGTTCTCGCGGCATAATCGTAAAAATTATTGTTTTTAGTCTCCTGTCACAATTAATTTTATCTACTTAGTCCCGCAACTGACACTTCACACTAAATTCTGTATACAACTTAATCCACATCAAAGTGTTTCTCGTATTTGTTTGCTTCTTTTTCACAGTTGTCTTATTACTTGTTATGCGCTACTGCTGGTTTAGTGCGTGGTTTTGTTTAGTGGCCATGCGTTGACCGCGCACTAATTGAAAAGATTAACCAATTGTCATAACATAAAAATCTTGAGTAAATAACGATAATTTGAACTTGAAGCCACTAAACATTTCAGATTTATTTGATGAAATTATTATAAAAAATTAAAAATCTCTATGATCTAATCAAATATTTGGACTTGATATCAAAATAATAGAGCAGCACAATAATAAAATAATGGTTTTGATGAAATCACGATGTGCTGCGTTTGAGTTTTATTTTTTTTTATTTGTGATAGAAAACCACAACAATATGTCTATAATTAGAATATCAAAAATATATAAACGATAAAATTTAATTTAATACAAAGTAGATAATTATAGAAAATCATTAAAAAAACACAACTTAGCGCATGTTGGATTTAAGTATGTGAATTTGCTACCCCAGTGTTTCATTCCAGGAAAAATAAAAAAAAACACGTTTCCACATTTCGGTGAGGTGATATAGAGAATGGTAAATATGCAAAAATGTCGAGGTTGAGAATTTTCATTATACTTTATTTTACCACGTAATCGAAAAAGATTTGACGTTGGCTGGTATTCTAATTTTTATCATCATTCATGAGGAGTCTAAATCATAGGTCATATACAGTGCGCGTGAATTTTTTAACCCTCTCCGTAAAACAAAACAAAAAAATTTAGTAGAAGTTTAGCAAAAATTTCACAAGTCCATCAGATAAAAAGACGAAATTTTTCCTAAATTCTCAGATTATTTAAAAAATCCTGCTCAACTGAGACCAATATTTTTAAATCATGCTTAGTACATTCAAAATGTACACACAATCTAAAAAAATTCTCGCAGAACAACCAAGGTAAAATAGACGAGAACCACTTCAAGTCATACGTTGATCGACAAAATTTCAAAATTGCCAACCCTAATTCCAGAAATCACTATCGGTAATTGGCCATGAGACTAATAATTTTGGGAAAGCGATTTTCTTTAAACTGTGTGTGATCCGTTCAAGATCTAAGCACGATCTAATAATATTAGTCTCATCTATGGCCAAGAGCCTATGGTGGTTTTTCTAGTTTTGAATGTCATCCCGAAATTTTTTACTATCATGAGATTTTTACTTTCACGACAGTTTTTATTTTTTTTTTGTTATCTCGAAAAAAAATCCAAAACAGTAAATTTCAGTAAACAAAAGTAGCGACAGGTGTTCGTATCATCTCGAAACCAAAAAACAATATTGACGCGCAGAAATTTATATTACAAAAAATTGCTTTAATAACAAATAATTTACTGGCAAGGTTAGTCCAAAATTGCAAAATCAAGCATTCTTGTTATTAGTAAGTAAAACAATTATTGTAAAAATAAAATATTAGTAAAAATAGCCAAACGGTTGAAAATTCTAAAGCTAAATTTTTAATACAGTTACATAAAATCATAGTAGATAGCAATTCAGTCTATGAGTCAAATATTAGATATAGCCGTGTTACCACTCATTTAGCGAGCTTTACAATTTCAGGCAGCTTAGTATGGTTTGTTTCTTGCTTTCTCTATAACTATAGGGGATTATTGATGAATTAACCTGTCCATTAAAAAAATAAAATGATGTTTTTTAAAGCCACCACATAAAGCCATGATAAAACTGACTTTATATTGACAGTATTGGATTGTTAACACATTTAACTCAGTCACCTCAAAAACATGATTAAGTGGGTTTAAGATAGCCTAGATTGCTTAAATGTTCAATAGTTCAAAATTTACTTCGGAAATCGTGAGAGTTTCTTACAGTACTTCTAACTGAAAGCACCTTAATTTTGATAAAATTATTTAGTACCAATTAAACCGCCAATATCACTAATTTTATTGTAATTTCGATCTTTTTTAGCGATACCACGATCCAGTCGAACTTCAATACATAATTCGGTTTGTTATGACAAATTGACAGAACCCCTAAACCACCAATTTTATAAAATTGAGTTGTTTTATAGTTAGAAGAGACCCAGTAGAATTTCAATATCTTCTTACTTCAATCGTTTTTTTGGCGGTTTCCTAAGATTTCCCAGAAATTTTCCATAAATTGTATTTGATTTGCGGCTTTATTCTTTCTTTCCCTGGGAATAGGGTGAATTGTATTTCTTGGCATACTAATCTGGGAATTATAAATTCCCAGAAATTTTTATAGGGAAATTTAATTCGTAATATAACTTTGTTTCATACATAATTCATGATCTAAAAAATACCAAACACTATAACTGGAGGAAATTAGTTGTTTACTCTAAGCATTGCAAACCAATATTTGAAGCAGACATTTTAATTGTTATGTATATGTAGCTCATTTTGTACAAAAAACCATTCCATCAAAATAAAACCCCAACATTTTTTCTTGAACTTTTAAATTGGTAGGCTAAGTCATAGATTTGATCTAGTAAGAAAAGTGCTTATTTATCGATAAATGCACCTTAGACCGGTAAAGGCACCTAGTGACACCTATCCAGATATACTATAGTTGTCTTTCTTTTGAAAACTATGATGTTTATGTTGAATGCGCAAATCGTTAGTTCAATTTGTTAGTTCAAGTGCACCTCTCTCTAGGCCTAAGGGTAAATTTCAACCTAAAACGATTATTTATTTCAAAAACGTTAACTTTAATATTTTTTTACACCAGGCTGCCACATGATTTTCTGCTAAATGTTGCTCTAGAAGGCTTGTCGATGGTAGATCAACATTATCCAGCTGGTGAATTCCGGTTTGTTGATGAATGGCAATGACAATAAAATTGTATGATTTTTTTTCGACTAATCAATTCTCATTATCATCAAATTTCTGAGTTCCGTATTGCTACTTAGTTTTAACTTGCTATAATTTTTATAGCATGAGCATTTTGCTTATCATGAGCGCTTTGACAATTTCAAATAATAATATTTTTCTAAACTTTCAAGTTCGAGGCACTTCGCGCCCGTTTATTTTTTGTCTGTCTTGTTAATGAAATTTTTCTGCTTGCCTCATTTTTTAGAAGTTTAACTTTTGTTATCAATTTAAAAACACGTCTTGTCAAATTCAGATATTGTAAGATTTTAATGAGAATTTTCTGCTTCGAAAATAACACATACTCTTTCGATAAAGCATTTAATTCTATCTGTCATCATAAAGCACTCCAGAGTTTATTCGATTTTGGGTTTTCTCTCGATTACATAAATTGGTTTAAGTCATATCTATCAAACCGGCGACAATTTGTAATAATTAAATTTATTATATTAAAATTATTAAAGTTACATCTGGTGTTCCTCAAGGAGCACACCTTGGACCTTGGATTTTTATTGTTTTCATAGACCGAATATCCGAGATAATCAAAAACTCAGACGTGCTCATATTTGCAGATGATGTGAAAATTTTTCGTACTATTAATAGTTTGTTAGATACGGAGAAACTTCAAGAAGGCAGATAGATTAAGTGAGTGGTGTGATCGAAACTCACTATACTTAAATACTAAGAAATGCAAAATCATGTCTTTTCATCGTAAAAGAAATTCAGTTATTACTTCATACAAAGTCAACAACGAAGTACTGCAAAGAGTCAATGAGATTATAGACTTAGGTGTCACATTTGTCGAAAACGCCAGTTTCTATAGGCATATTGAAAATTGTATTGCGAAAGCGAATGCCATGTTCGGATTTGTTAAAAGATGGACAGGTGAATTTAAGGATATTCAAACCTTATAGGCTCACTATATTTCGCTTATGTTCGATCTCAACTGGAATACGCTGTAACGGTCTGGAATCCTTACTATGCTGTGCACATAAAAATAATTGAAAGCATTCAAAAGAAGTTCCTAATTTTTTTGTTGAAGAAAAGTGACTGGGATTACGACCAGAACTTACCATTCCATGAAAATGTGGCTCGCTTACCTCCATACCCAACAAGATGCACGGAATACAAAATATGCACGCTTGAAAATAGACGACTTTTCTTGGGCGCGGCTTTTATTGGTAACGTTTTGCTTGGTCACGTTGATTCAGCTTACATCTTGGAAAACATATCAATTCTCGTGCCATGCAGAACATTTCGAAACCATGGATTTTTGGCACTTGAACACCATTCTACTAACTATGGAGAAAACAACCCCATTAATAGGATGTCTAAATCGTTCAACTTACCTATTTGACTTTAATTTGTCAAAGAATAATTTTAAAAATATCTTGAAGAACTATGTTTTAAATTTTTAATTGTCACACTAAAATTTGGTTTATATTTTCATTTTTTAAGTTTTTTGTTTGAAATTACTGTTTTAACTATTGTAAAATCTGAAATCATACATGTAAATTACAAAATTGATTTCTTTAAATAAATAAATTTTACGATTGCATTGTTGTTGCTTTTTGTGTATTTTGTTGATGAAAATTTGAAAATAAATCACACGGACGAATTTTTTTTATTTCTTTTGAAAAAGTCCAGAAGAAAAAAATCGTCAATTTTGAGCAACGCAACCGCATAAAGGCGGCATAATGTATTGAAAAGCGAATGAAATGTCGATTCAAACTCAGGCATCTATCGAAGTTTTAGTTGTTTTTTGGATTTTTTCTCGCAGTGTGGGAATGAATTGGAGTCAGTTGGAATTCAAAATAATTCAATGTATTTTATTCGAGTGGAATTAAATCAATACATGATGGTTTCCCAGCTCTCGAATACGCAACGTCCAACTGACCATGCGAAAACACTTCTTTGGGTTTTTCTCGAAGTTCGAGATTTTCCGAGACTTCCGAGATATTTCAATTTTTCTCTTCTAAAAGACCATCTGGATCGGACACGTGCCAAATCCCGTACAAAAACATCATTTTTTGATTTTCCGAATTTTCCAATTTTTCCGGTGGATTTTCCATTTTTATTTCGTAAGAACCATCTCCTGGCAATTGCAAACACAACAAAAAAAGATTGAGCCAAATCAGTTCAGCCGTTCTCAACTGATGCGCTAGAAAAAAAATTAATTTTCTTCAATTTTCCGGGAGTTTCCAAGTTTTCCACTAAGATTTTCAAATTTTTCTCTTCTAAAACACCATTTGGATCGGATACTTGCGAAAAAACCGTACCAAAACATCATTTTTCGATTTTCCGTATTTTTCGACATTTCCCAAAAATTTCTTTCATACAAACCTTGTTCCGACAATTACGAACACAACAAAAAAAAATCACTCAAATATGTCCAACCGTTCTCTAGTGATGATCAGTCATAGATAGAAGAAAAAAGATTTTTTGGTGACCCTGTGCGTTCTCGAGTGAGTCAGTGACATAGACGTTTATAATATATATAAGCGATGTCAATAAAAAAGTCAAATAATTTATTTTAGATTCCGGCTTTTCAAAATCCGTAGAAACATCCGAAATGTTATTGGCCCATTTGAAGCAACAACGGGTGCCGGCTGAATCTCAAAGGTTGTTTCGGTTAAATACCGATATGCAGAATATTAATAATCTTTATGAAACCGCATATGCAATCTGGAGCTCGAGTACACGGTTTAAATTCCACGCTGCGAATTTTATGTGTTTTACGGTTCCTCTCTGTTGGTTTCTGCCAACGACCTATAGGACAAGACTTTTTCATAGCGATGTCGCAAACAGCCGTGTCTCGCTGTGTTGTGGGAATATGTCATGTAGTCGAAAATAATATGGCCAAAGAATTTGTTCAGTCCCATCTAAACCCATCAGAAATAACGGAACGTAAGCAGCAATTTTATAATATGTATCAATTTCTTGGAGTCATCGGGTTAATTGACGGATCGCACATTTTAATTTAAACGCCTAGCAATGACGCTGAACATGTATATTACTTCTCAAGAAAATCTGCACGAAAAACGCTCAAATTATATTTGTGATGCAAATTTGAAAATTATGAACGTTAACGCTCGATACGGTGGATCATCACATAATAGCTTTGTCTGGAGTACTTCGCAAAACAAAGGAGTGAATATGACAACGGAATCAGAGACAAGTGGTTGCTCGGTTAGATATTCGCAAATTCTCACACATTGATTTAAGTTTGAATGTTCAAACTATGTACTTTTAGGTGATAGTGGATACGAGCTTCAACTTGATGACTCTATTCAATCACCATCTAATGCACATGAAGAGGATAAAACGTGAGCCACAAAAAACACGGCTTGAAATCTAAATGTCACTGCCTCAGTCGGCAACTCATATTAATGTACACTTCTCAAAAAGCCGGTTAGTAATAATTTTTGTGCAATTTTTACCACCAACGGAAGACGAAGCAGCTGACCTGAAATGAACCCAAATTCTGATGTGGAAGGAGAAGAAACTTGTAATGTAGATCCGGCGAGAATTCTTTCTCTTGGCAGAGCATTAGCGATAAGAAACGATGTAGCCCGAACATTTTTGTAATTATAAACTAACGAAATAACATATTTTACTACTTTATTATCTAATATTATTTTATATTTCAATTTTGAACAAAAATTAACTAAAAAACTATAAATTATTTTACTGACGCTCTCTACTATTTTAACATTCATTCTGAGTTTTGCTTTCTCAGTCATCAAATAGGAATCGGTTTTATCGTTTTCTTATACGATTCAAAATATTTATACCATTTAAAGCCATGTATGTTTTTTGCCATTAAACCGGAATTTCCCTGCAGGTGTGTAATAAATTCTTTTTGCGTCAGGTTACACGGAATTGGCTTTATTCAGGTGTGAAATAAATTATTTTTAAACGTCTTATTTTTACAATTGTACAACAACAATATACATTTCATTCCAACCAGCAGGAAAATTCTGGTTTGATGACAAACGTCACACATGGCTTTAAATGGTCTAAATGTTTTGAATCGTATAAGAAAACGATAAAACTGATTCCGATTTGATAACTGAGAAAATAAAACTCAGAATGAATGCTAAAAAAACTCAGCAATTTTCTATTGTGATTTTTTTTTTTAGTAGAAAATACTAAAATATGTTATTTTCGTTCTACATCGTTTCTTATTGCTCTTCAAAGAGAATGAATTCTCACCGGCTCTACATTACTGGTTTTTTCTACTTCCACATCATAATTTGGGTCCATTTCCGAATAGGAATAAAATTATTCTACGCAAAGTTATCCTATTGACCACTAGAGCAACTTTTTCGAAAGTTAGAATTTTATGGGGTGGCATCTAGACAAGAAAAGTCAATTTTGATTTTGTCAACAATTCAAATTATCAGATGTTTTATATTTCTTTCACAAGAAACTAAATGAAATAGACGGAATAATTCAAAAATGGACTTCAGCGGTACCTCAAATTTACAAATAAGAAATATTTACGTCGAAAACGTATTTTGTATTTGTCATAATTATTATTTTGTTATGACATAAAAAGAAATCGCATACTTTGTCTGTTTTTTTTAAATTTTGTACCTCTCTCTCTCTCTCTCTCTGGCTTTCACATCCCATGAAGGGATTTCGCCGCCCGCACAATGGCCCTCCATCCATCCCGATCCATTGCTCTCGTCCTCCAGTTTCGACATCCTAATGCTTGCAGATCTTGTTCAATGTCGTCACGCCAGCGTAGTCGGGGTCTTCCTCTACGACGTACTCCGGCTGGTTGTTGGTGAAACACTTTATATATCATCCGTTGTTGTGGGGACCTTGCAACGTGGCCGAGCCATCTCACTCGATTGGATTTAATGAATCCGATGATATCGCTGCCTCCGAGGAGTTGCTTTATTTCGTGATTCATACGAATCCGATATTCGTTGTTCGCAACTTTAATTGAACCAAAAATTGAACGTATGACCTTCCTTTCGAATGTAGATAACAATCTACAATCGTTAGAGGTCATGGTCCAGCTCTCGCTTCCGAAAGTCAGCACAGGTCTTATTAGTGCTTTATAAAGTGCGAGCTTGCACGACTGCGATAGATGTTTCGAACGCAATAATCTTGATTGGGCGTAGAAAACTCGTTGTCCGGCAGCGATTCGGGCTTTTATTTCTGCCTGGATTTCATTCAGTGATGTTATAACTGACCCGAGGTATTTAAAGTTTTCGACACCATCAAAATTGTGGTCGCCAATTCCGAGATTTGCACTAGAGATGTTCCTGGGTGTTGTTAGATATTTGGTTTTACTGCTGTTCACCTCCAAACCAAGTCTTCTTGCGCAGCGATCGAGCGGTATGAAACTGTCTTTGATATCGCTTGGTCTTCGGCCAAGAAGCACGATATCATCTGCATATCCAAGAATTTGGCCGGATTTATTAAATATACAGCGCGAAGTTTCGATGTTGCTTTTTCTCACTACGTACTCAAGCGCCAAATTGAACAGCAAAGGCGCGAGTGCATCACCTTGTCGAACGCCAGATGTTATTTCAAAGGAGTCTGACACAGTTCCTTCAATTACGATTCTACATACAGACCCAGACGTTGTTAATTTACACAGCGAAACGAGTTTCTCTGGGATTCCTAGGCATATGAGCGCGGCCCATAGGTTGTCGCGGTTTATACTGTCATATGCCTGCCGGAAGTCTATATATAGTTGATGTATGGTTATGTTGTACTCCCAACATTTTTCCAAGATCATCCTCATGGTAAAACACTGGTCCGTGGTTGATCGGTTGGGTCGAAAACCACATTGATAGTCGCCAATGATGTTTTCGGCGAAAGGGATGAGTCTGGCAAGTACAACATTAGCCAACACTTTGTAAGCAGCGTTCAATAAAGCTATGCCACGATAGTTTTCACATTTGAGACGGTCGCCTTTTTTATGCAGCGGACATATGAGCGCGGTCTTCCAATTCTCAGGCAGCTCTTCTTGGTCCCAAATACAGACGACGAGGTCGTATAGACTTGTTGCAAGAGTAGCGCCTCCGAGTTTAATCAATTCTGCGGGGATTCCATCGAGACCGGGTGCCTTTCCGTTTTTCAATCGACTAATAGCTGCGTCTACTTCCTCCACTGTGGGATATTCGACAAAGACCTCGTCACCTGGAGGAGCTATTGCTCTAATGGGGGTCACGTCGTCATTCCGATTTAGCAGATTTTGAAAGTAGGTTTGCCATACTGAGAGAACATCAGCCACGTTTGTTCTCAACTCTCCATTCCCGTCTTTGATGGCTGTACTTCTTGGGTGGAAGTCTTTAGTGAGATTCCTGGCGTTGGCAAAACAGTCCCTTGAGTTTCCTAGTTCCGCTTGGAAGTTGATGTTTTCGATGCATAGTCTCATATGTTCGCGTTTTTTTTGTCGAAGGTATTTAGTCGTGGCTTTCCTAGCGCGGAGATATTCTGCTAGAGTGCTTCTAGTGTTGCGAGCCAACCATTTTTCACGAAGCGTTCGTTTATTTTCGACGACCCTACGGCATTGGTCATCGAACCAATCATTGCGGGCTCTCGGAGGTCTTCTTCCGATGGTATTTTGCGCCGCGGTGGTTATGGCTGACTGTATAGCGTGCCACTGCTCCTCGATGTTAGAGGGAGCTTCTTCGTTGTTGCTGGGCCGCTCTAAATAGTTAGTGACAGCTGATTGGTAACTCTGCAATGACGCTTGGTCTTTTAGAGCATTGATATTCCATCGAACGGTCTTTTGTGCTTGTCTGTTAAACGTAGATGACAGTTTGCACTTATATTTAAATATGACAAGCATATGATCGCTGTCCATGTCTGCACCTCTGTAAGATCTAACGTCAGATATGCTGGTGGAGTGCCTCTTAGACACCATGACGTGATCGATTTGATTTTCCGTTCTCCCATCATTCGATCTCCACGTTACTTTGTGGATTCTCTTATGTGGGAAAAACGTACTTGATACAACTAAGTTGTACGTTATTGCCAGGTCGGTGACTCGTTGGCCGTTGTTATTACTAGTTAGATGCAGGCTGTTAGGACCGATGTGCGATGTATTTTCTGCACTCCTACCGATTTTTGCATTAAAGTCGCCCACGATGATTTTAATGTCGTGGTCCGGTATGTTATTGATGACTTCCTCCAGTTCGACAAAGAAAAGATCTTTGATGTCATCTGATTTATCTTCGGTGGGTGCATGCACATTGACGATCGTGATGTTAAATTTCCTAGTGCGAAGTCTGACCGTGCATATCCGCATGTTGATAGGGCGGAAATCGATGATATGATGCTTCACGCGCCGATGGATGAGGAAGCCAACTCCAAATTCTCCTCCGTTCTGATGGCCGCTGTAATGAAGAGTGTAACCATTGGTGGTGTCATGGATCCCACTCCCAGACCATCTAAGCTCTTGTAGTGCAAGTACGTCTAATGTGTAACTCTTTGCTTGGTTCGATAGGTTCTGGAGATCTCCAGGTCTTAAGAGGCTAAGCACGTTCCATGTTCCCATTTTTAAAGCGTTGTCCGTGTACAATTTCCGAGGTCGAGTTTGTAATGAATCCGATATGGTTATCCGAGGCCTTTGTTTAGGGTTCATAACTTGGTGAGTTTTTATGAGGGGAGGTTGTTGGCCTTCCGCTCAACCCGCTTGTTACGTGTGTGGGTCACGTACTGGTGAGAATCTTGAGGCATCCAGTCCTACCTTGAACACATTTATATAGCGAGCCGCTTGATACAAGACAGACGCCCGCTTCAGCCGCTCCTAACCTGGAAAACAGACGCTGGTTTGGCATTGGTTTTGAGGCGCCAATGGCTCGCCCTGACATGTAGTGTCCATGACTATAAACAGGATTTAGCTGCTCGTCTCCACTACACCGCCTGATTCATTTAGCGTTACCCAGAGAGCACCGCGAGGAGGTATGAATCTCGGACTTCGCCCCCCAAATTTTGTACCAACCGCTAAAAATAAACAAAATTCGAATTTAAATTCTATTCGAGTAGGAATAATATTTCCCAAAAGAGGCATTTGTGCCAGGAAGAACGAAATTTAAACGCTAGGATATTTATCAAAATAAATTTTTTTCTGCGAGGTTAAAATGTTTTTATGTTTGCGCTAATGGTGTTAATGACACTCAGTTTTTTCAACTTAAAAAGATTCAAATACAAAATACTACTAAGTGTGAGTGTACACACCATATTCACAAAAATAATGTTCAAATGTCAGAAACAATACATAGCTCAATATTTTCTAGCAGTTAATCGAGCAATTGTAGCAGAAAATAATTAAACATTCATTATTTCTTTTTTTTTGCAATACTCACTTTATTGAGTTTTTCACATTGCGTTTGATGCTGTTGTTTGAAATTATTTGTATCAAAAATTTTTAAGTTCTAATAAATTAATAAAAATATTTAATAAAAGTGGGAATAATAATTAAAATTAAGAACCGACGGCTGGAGTAATACTTACGGTTGCCAACCAAAATGCATTAAATATTGCAGCACATAAAAAAACACAGGAGAAACAAAGAAGAAAGAAATATTCTGCGAAATGGCTATTTCAAAAGAAATACAATGTGAGGATATAAAGTTATATAGAATTGTTTTAAGAATGACGCCGATTCAATTCCAGGAAATTCCGACGAAAGTTACACCCATAAATTTGTTTTTTTTTCAAGTGAGACACAAACATCTTCCATTTAGAGTTCAACAATCTCAAAAATTATAAAAAAAACTCTTCCAGTACTCTATGAAACAATAAACGAAGAGTTTTTAAAGTGTCCAAATAATGAGTCTGATTTCCTCGTGATTTCTGAAAGCTTTTATAAAATTTGGGGATTTCCGAATTTTATCGGTACAATTGACAGTAGTTATGTAAGGTTTATAGGAATTAAATGACTCTTAACACTTCCTTTATTGCAGGTTAACACTGCAAGATAAAGTCGATGAAGCAGTTTGGGTTCAATTATTATTGGTGCTACAAAGCGACAAAAATCGACTAGAAATCGACGGGTAGTAGAAAATGCGTTCGGGATACTTGCGAATAGGTTCCAAGTACTGTTCTCGCCGATCTACAGAGAACCTAATGAGGCTATGAAAGTAGATCTAGCTTGCATATGTCTTCACAATTATTTAAGGAACGTCAACATTAAAAACCAAACTAACTGGTATCTAATGTCCTCTGAAGAAATAGATGCAGTACAAGACATTTTCAAAGTGCTAATAATAGAGGAACAGTTGGTGCCCCAATAAAAAACAGTGGAAATAAAAAGAACTTCGAAAATTATTTTACAAAATTTTAGCCAGAAATAATTTTAAATATTTAACAATATGTTTATTTATTCTATTTTTTGCTAGAGCTATTACGTCTTGGTCAAAATTTTACCATTATTGAGTTGACAGTTGAGAAATGGTATCATATCAGCATAATTTTTTATAGCACTTTGTTGCACTTTTTTAAGTTAAAAAAAAGTGAGTGTCATAACACCATAATTGCTCCGCAGACGACCAGCCTGAGTATATATATAAAAAATTTTGCTTAAAAAAGCAAATGGGCAACCTTTTTGCTATTTTATGATAAGCCTTTATCATTAAATTTTTTTTTGTGGTTGGCTTGTGAAAGTTTCATAAATGAAGGAAATAAAAATAATTTGATTTGGAAACATGAAGATGAAACAATTGTAGTAAAAATATTGAATCGTCCTAGACAAAGTTCGGCGCTGTACAAATTTTTAATGCGGTCGAAAGTGTTTCAGAATATCCCGTTCGGGCGGCGTCAGTGTTTCTAATATTTGCAATGTATACTCGTACTCATAATTGTGGTTATCTGCAAAAACTTTTCCTTCGACCGTCGCTGAGCGTATACCGTAACTTTGTCTCTTTATATTTCTGTTGTTTAACAACTCGACAGATACGAGTAGCTTTTGTTGCAAATTTTTCACCAATTATATTCTCAATTATGTATATTCTTATTATATTTCTTCTCTTCTAATGGGCGTGTACCATGTTAATTGTTAAAATCCCGCTTTCATGACGACAACATATTGACCGCCCCACAATATCCGGCTTTGTTAAGAAAATTCAAAGGATCTTCCATAATAATAGAAATGTACTGAGCTAGGCTATCTAATCATATCAACATTTTTTGTTCTTCATATTTCTGCAGCTGGAGTAATACCGCGATCTCAATCGAAACGTCAAATAAAGTAGATGAATTTTATTGAGGAAAAATTATTAGTTACTAACTTCAGACTGTGAGTGCAGGTAAAACTTCACTGTTGTGCAGCACTTGAAGCCTTAAAGGCTTCAAATATGTGGTTGATTTTACCAACTTTAATAGTTTATTCCACCAGACCGCCACCAGTCAAACCTCGTAAAGGGTAAGGTAATGGAGTATTTTGACATAACTACAGAATCCAAAGCATGGCCAACCTGTATCTGAAACAATTAAACGACCAGTGTTATCGGCACCGCAACCAATAAAAATAATATTTCGATTATCTAAATGTACTATTTGATAATTTCATTTAATTGATTATTACACTTTTAATGCTCCATAACTAAAACAATTTTATTATGTCACTCGTAAAACAGCAGTTTAATGAGAAGTGTATGCCAATATTTTATCGAAAAAGCATTAATTGAAAAATTATTATTAATTTTTAATAATCGATTAAACCGCCATTAAATCCATACAATGTTAGTTATGGCTATCGAGGTTTTTATCGATTCAAACAATGTTGCACCGAATCTCCATATAATTGCACATAAATATTGTTGGGTCAGAATTCGTGAAACGAGCGCTGAGTACACGCTGTGTGTGACATCATAAAATGTTTGTGTAATTTCAAGAAATTTAATGGAATATTTTTTTTTTGTAAATGTAGGTACGATCGATTCCAATTCACTGGGGAATAATTTTATTGGTCAATAAATATAATTTTTATGATAATGATATGCATTTAAAAGGCGGACAAGATTTGTTGCAGCTTATATAAATATTATATTATTAGGTACACTGTACACAACATAATGTGTATCGAGTGATATAGAAATTGTGCGGAGGTTTTTTTGAATGAGGTGCTGTTGCTTACGTAAAATGTATAGGTCTGATGATAACCCATGATCGATCGATTCGTATCTGGGTTGATTATACAATGTAGGTACAAAACACGCTGATTATAAAATAATTTCCTAGCATACATGATGCCCTTAAGTGTTCAACCAATTTGTATGTACATTTTATTTATTTTTTGCTTTACGATGCACAATTTGCATCTCTATGTAACCCATAATACCTTTTTAAGGGAATACATAAAGTTATTTGTCCAGGAGTAATTATTTTACAAAGAAATAGTTCTTTCTAACGATCCATCATCATCTACGGTGAAGAAAATTGTTTTATTAGCGTAGGTTATTCATAATTTATTGTAAACTTGTACGTACATGGATATGAGTTATTTATAACAAACATCATTAGAATTTGTAGTCCAGTCATGGAGCGTATCATCCGATATAGTTTTATTTAGACAAGAAATGACTTACAGAATTTTAAATAGATAGTTAGGCTCGTTCTAACCTCATTATTTGGAATGTCATCTAGCATAGAACCACTGAGATTATTTGAAAGTTTCAAATGTTTTAAACCTAACAGAGGTGTAGAAACAGAGGTGTAGAAAATTAATATTTAGCACCCTTGGGAGACAAACTTACGCCTCACTAAATTTTTCATCTTTTTTGTTCCGCAGGCTTATTGCCAAACACCACATATAAAGGCATTAAATTGCCAGAAATATGCTCTAGACGATGTATCTTGAATTATGAATTTGGCAATAATTAATTTTTGTCCGTTTGTGAAAAAATTCTGGAATACCAGTTAGAACTCTAACGCAACTAATTGGATGCATAATTAATATACTGATTAGAGTTTGCCAACTAGCCTAGATCGTTTCAATGTTGTTGTTAATTGTCATACTCCGGGTTTAATAAGAATATCACCCTATGGAGATATTAATGCTAGTTTGTTTCAGCAATATCGCGAGAATTGAGTACCTTGGAACGTATCCCGACAAAACCAGGACAGCTACAAACAAAATAATTACGATAACTTTTCTTAAAGATTAAAACGGACATGGCCCGTTAGAGTTGCAACGAGGATTCTTAGATTTTTCTGAGTGAAGATGAGTTGGTACTGATGTTGGTTTAGGTTCATCTTCAATGGTAGCTCGGGTTGCTTCTATAGGGGCTACCATTAGACATTAGAAGTATTTTTTCTAATAGACCTTCTGATTGATTATTCTTAGTATCCGACCTCATGTTAAAACTGTTGTACATTCTTTCGCTGAAGGTCTAACATTTTTATACCAATACCCACTTTTGGTTATGGTTGCTTAATGCTAATAGAGGCTGTTGTTTTTATGAGGGATTTATGAGGAATTGGTAAAATTTTAGCCAAAAGCTCTTGCTTTTTTATAATACGGCATATCAACATTCGACTTTACTAACTCAAATAGATAGCCCACAAATTCCTGCGTAATGTAGCTCCTATAGTTGATCAGCACTAAAGAAACCATGCTGCCAAGATTGTGTTTGTAACGCCTACCAGGATGATCATAGTTCTTACTAATATATTTTGACCAAATGGGCATTAAAGAAGTGAACCTACTAAGGCGGTATGTATGTATGGTTCATGCAGACTACAGTTTGTGGCCTTTCTACAGCTCAGATGGAATGGCTCTTGGGTGTGAAATTTTATAATTAGCTTTTTCATTAATTCGGATTTTTTGATATTTTAAATATTTTTAAAAGTATACCATTTATGAAAAAAATGACTTTAATCTCGAATACGACATATAATGTGCGACATTTAAGCGTGCGACATACAATTATTTCGTTAATTAATTAATCAATATAAAATAAATTAAATCAACTTCCATAATCGACCGCGAACGAGCGCACGACATCAACTGGCCACATACACGCGCATTTCGATACAATGTTGACAACATCAGAAATAAGAAAAACGAAAATGAAAAAGAAAAAAATTAAAAAACTCTCTTTCAAGCTGTCATCCGAGTTGTGAATATTAAGTTCGCAATATCAAATTAAATTAAGCGGGCGTAAGTGTAGATCTCGTATACTTCGCCGAAATCGGGTAAGATGAACATTTTTTAAAACATTTTCTTTCTAGGATTGTGTATCGTTTAGTTGCAAGCCAAAAAGTTCGGAAAATCACTAATTTTCCGGGAAAATTTTCAGTTTTTCCAAAAATATTTTTTATTATTCAAAAATGAAAAAAATCTGCGGTTTTTATTTTTCAAATCTTAATTTTAATTATAAAAATTTGAATTACGGGTGCGGTACGTAATCTCGCATTTCAAAATCTCGCATAACAAAATCCCGCATTTAAAAATCTCTCATGACGGGTGAATTAAAATATGAGTGATTCTAACATACGGTCTTTTATAATACGGGGTTTTGAGATACGGGAGTTTGAAATGCGAGATTTTGAAATGCTAGATATCGTATCACCTCCTTCGCATACTAAAATTGCGAACTCCCCAAAACCGCTTAGCGTTCATCTCCTCCACGCAAGGATAACGCCTAAGTAAAAGAAAAATTCTAAATGTTCGCGGAAAATGTTGCAATTTTACCATTCATAATTTCAACATCAAAATCTAAAAAAAACTTATCATTATTTATTATTTTTTAGCTTGTCACAAAAAAAAATAAAATATCAAAATTTTCCGAAAATTACAATTTTTGATCGAAATACTGGTCTAATTTTCTTAGGTGAATTGATCGGAATTATAATTTGGCTAGCTTTTAATATCGCATCGCAAACTGACTCTTGCGTCATTTTAATGAAACCTTCGTTAAATTTTAGCTGTCACTTAATAAAAAAATAGTGCACTTAATAAAAAAATTTCTCGCTCGAAAATAAGAAAAACTTAAAAATACGATTTGTTGTTGTACGTATATACATTGGAAGAAGATAAATTTTTGATCCAGTAGGCGGCCATATTTATTTTGCGTAAATTTTTTTGTTTACTATTTTATTTATTAAATAAAATTATTTTTATATTTTTTCAGATTGTTAATGGTATGATATTATAGTCGTAGTGTTAACGTTATTTTACTACTATAATATTTTAATTTTGTTTAGTTTATTTCCTTTTACATCACAATGTGTAAAAGCATCTCGTGTATGTGTAGATTCCCAAATATGAAACATATATATAAAAATATATAACAACATATTTCACAATAAAAAACAGCAGTTTGTAAACGAGCCTGTCACTTAAGATTATTATTTTTGGATGGGTGGAATGAGAAAAAAAAAACAATTGATTTCGTCAAAAATTCTTATTTTTTTATTAAGTTTTTATTCCTGACTGGTTGGGCCATTACAATTTTTGGAACAGCTTTAGTATCGCATCCCATTTTTTTTGTACAGTCTAAGCGACGGTGGCGCCACTTTGGCCAAACGCGGATATTTTCAAAACTAACAGGTGTCTGTGCTTAGCATTTTCTTGTCTCAATCTATCGGGATAAAAATCAGCAGAATTTAAAAATTTTACGTTAATCAGTGATAAAATAATTTTTAATAAAAAAGTATTAAATTTCATTTAAAAATAAGTGAAATTTAATATGTTTTTATGAATATATAAAATTAAGAGTGGGAAGGGAAGGAAATAATGGTAGAGTTGTATATATGGATACTGAAAATCATGAAAATTATATGATAAATAAATAAACTCTGAAAAAAATTCATTCATATAAATAAATCTAAAAAAGAAATTATATAATTCAAAATTTTTGGCTAAATCTAATTTGCGAACAATTTCAAAAAAAAACTTCACCGGATCGCTATTTTGAGTGTTAATATGCTTCCTAAACATATAGTCCGCTAGGAATAAGCTCATGTCCGATTGCCTATTGTACGCAGGCAATGTGGCCTTTACATTTCTCCACGTACTCTCAATAGTGTTGATATGTGCACTAGTCACGGGATCAACAAAATTGTAAGAATGGTTCACCATGAGGTGAGTGAACCCTTCATATCCCAGACTGTCGTAGGCCTTCCAAAAGTCTGAGAATATTATTGACCCCGGTAAAATGATTTTTTTAATTAACGTAACAAGTGTTTCCTTTCCTCTATTGTCCACTTTTACAAGGAAATATTTGCTGGACTCTCGCTTTAAACCACCGAAAACCCACTGGCCTTCGACATGATGCCCTCTGTGGTATTTTCTCTTACCAAATTTTGCTTTCGACGGTTATCCCGTGTCCTCGTATTGGTTCCTCTTGGGTTAACATATATTCGGAGATAACGTCTGTCACGTACTGATTCCAATCAGCAATGGTTGCGAAAGAAAATCTATACTCTCGCTGTAGCGACAAGCCTGATTCCTTAACTAAAATTCCGTAGGTCATTAACATAATGTTTTATATTGTTCCAAAAAAAGGGGACAACATTTTTTTTTAGTAAAAATTACGACCAATTTGAAAAAAAAATGTCGCGACAGTTAATTTTGACTGTGACACTAAAGGCTAGCCCAATTTTTTATAATATTATTTATAATTTTGCCCGCTTTTGGATTAAAATTTACTTATAATTTTGTTTAAGGTGGTTATAATTTGAACTAAAAAATTTTTGATTTAATTTGTTAAAAGAATGCCATCTTAGAAATATTTTTATAAATAAAATAAATTTTAATACAAAAATAAAAATGTATGTATTTAAATGTTTAGCGAAACATAAATAATTTAAAATTCTTACTTTAAAACACAATAAAAAAAGTTTGTAAATTTCGTAAATAAATTTAATTACATGCGTTTGGTATTTGTGGTACAACTATCAGAAGGAGCGATACGGGCGATACTATCCGTTAAAAATTATTTTACCACCGATTAATGAATAAAATTTAAAAAATTTTTTTCATTTATACTTCAATAGATGGCACTAGTTTGACATACTGAAAATTTTAAGCACAGACACTTTTAGTTTTAGTTCTAACAAAATCCGCTATTTATCAAGGTGGCGCTACCGTCGTTTTACTGTCAAAAAAATTACGATGCGATACTAAAGCTGTTCCTAAAATTTATACGTCAGTTTTTTCCATAATTTGGGAAGTCCTAATGAAATTTGGCTAAAATCAGTGCACCGAAAATGGAAGCTTTCGTATACGGATTTTTAATACTAGCAATGTTATTAAAAGAAAATCATTAACGAAAATCGGCCAAGAATTATAAGATTCTAATAAATTTAAAGATAAAATTTCCCAGTTTAGTTGTCATTGTAGGTTTTATAAAATTTATGGGGATGGTGAGTTTTGGTTAAACGAGACTGTTTTGGCAACAATTCTGGTATGTAGTGTTTTACGCCTCAATTGTGGTGTATTCGAAATTAACGTATATGTGAACAAATGTGGCCAAATTATTATCACCTCAGGTCAAACAACCAGTTAGAGTCATGGTTTGGTCAGCAATATCATCAAAAAGACTCTTCCCACTTTATGTAGTAAACGAGATAATGAACGTGAATCAATATTTAAATGTTCTGCAATCACAACTGGTACCAACTGTGAATGAAAAATTCAATGGGGACGGAGTTTTTATGTATGACAAGGCTCCGTGCCTACAGCGGAAAAGTCACCGCATATTTAAGAACCAACGGTATCCAAATTCTTGATTGGCAAGTGAATAGCCTAGATATGAATCCTATCGAAAATATATGGGCCATCCTTAAAGAAAAAGTAGCTGAAAAGTGCCCGTGTATGTTCACCAAGTATTAATAAATATATAGTTTTTAAAGCAATAATCTTCCAAATATCTAAATGTGATAATAATTTGGCCACATCACAATTTCCTCCCCATCACAATTTTTTTACTTTGTCCATATTTAATTTTTGAAAAAGTCACTTATGTTGCGTGTCACAACTAGTAGGGCAGCTTCCTAAGAAGAGAAAAATATAAATATTCTACAAAATCAGCTCTTGAACCTGATTTATTTACTTGATTTATTTCTGAAACAGTTACTCTTTTCTCTTTATTTTTGCAGATGCGAGATTACTAACTCTAATTCGGTTGCTTTCAAGCAATCAAACACTACTGTTAATTCATTTAATGTGATTTACGTTTTCAACCGTATAAGGCAGGTATATCCCTGATGGCAACTTCCTTGTTGAAGTACAGCGCGGGTTCATCCGAAATTACCTTTTCGAATCTCTCTATATAAGGATGTATTTTGAGTTCGACTCTTGTAGTTGGATTATACTAACCCTAATGACAATTTGCTAATCGATTGAAACTGTTCTACAGGAACTTGTATAAAGGTTGAAAGATCGGCTTATATTAAGAAGTTTCTGGAAACCACTTTTCTGGATAATGTGAGGTCTGCACAAATTTTGACATTGACCAAATTATCGTTTCCTGTACGGTTTTCGAGTTTGGGGTTATTTGTAACATTTACCGGATGAATAAATATTGATGAACTCCCTCTGCCTATTTTTAAGGGGACGAGCACTCTTTAAACATCGTAATGTCACGTTAAGCGGTTAATTTTCCAGAAACTTCAAAACGCAATTTGTAAAATTGTTGTTTCACTTTAAAATTGCTGATACATTTATTTTCAAAGCAATGGTTTAACCTTAGTGCTCTTTACGCTGCTGTTTTCTGGTGCCTGTGATAATTGAACAGAAATCCTACTTTAACAGGGATTTGAGCAGAAATTCTCCCTTGCTCGATTATCACCGGTACCATATTGTCCCTGTAAGGCCGATAAAAAGATAATTCTTTATTTGAAGTTTCTCTCCACAGAGAGATGTCTCGAAAAATCAATAACCTGGTGCGTTAGTCGCTAATTTATTATTATGATAACTTTTACACATAAACTGGTGCTCGTTTTTGAATATACTGCCTACCACTTGATTTACTTTTGTAATTCAGTTTAGGTTTAAATTGTTCACTGCTCTTGGCTGCGTGGGTGGAAATTGTAATTATAGTGTCAAAGGAATGTGTGTACCGTGGTTTACTGAGGAACGTTGAAAATGTGATAACTGATACTCACGTTTGGAATTCATCGGGCCATATTTAATAATGGTCAGAAAGTTATTAAAACTATGTTCACAAGTCACAGTCTTCAAAAATTATTTACTAGACCAAGTTAAAGGTTAAGCATAACAAATCGAGATTCGAACCCGGTCCCCCCAAATCCAAACGCCAAAGGTTTAACCCAGCGCTTTAATCACTGTGCCACTTGGTCGGCAAAGAATGATTTTATAATCAGAGTAGTTTTAGTTTTCCGCGAATAACGTGCATATTACATATATAACGTGTCCCTTCTGTGTATGATGACAAATTTCATTATTTTATCTAATTGATTTACATGTACCTCAACAATATACTCCGTGTGCTCATCAATCACCTAGCTGCTGTACTATTAACACATTTATATTACTCTACTAAACCAGATCATAATCGCCTGGTGTCAACAATTGTCGTAAATGTCAAAAATCGCTTAAGCAAAATAAATCAAATAATTCATTTGATCTCGCACATATATAAAATGACGCCACCCCCGCTAAAACCAATTCACTTGACCACATTTCGAGAAAACATAAAATTTATTTATTTATGTTGTACATATGTCAATTTGCATTTCCAAAAATATAACAACATACAATATATTTGAACCGGAAATATTTTTTTTCCAAAACCACTCATCTCGTGTGCGCGCAGAGTGTTGTGTCTAGTAGTATTGTAGAAACCGCACTTAATATCTATTTCAAAAAAAAAAAATTCAAGTGAATCGATTTAGAATTTTTCTCGTTTGTATACAACAGACGCACAAAAAATCGCGTCTTTAACATAAAATTTATATGTTTAAGTATATTTTAGAAACTATATGTGTATACATATTTCGCTGACTTGTCTAAAAATGTTGATTATAGATCAAAAGTGATCTTCGATATGCGTAAAAAAATGTAGTGCGCCGCGGCCCAGTGAATCATCACATCTTGATTGGATTTAATTTTCTTAAACAATTTTATTTTTTTTTGTTTATAGTTTCGTTCTCTAATTAAGAAATTGAATATTATAAGACTGATCCACTTTGTACACAGATCGATTTTAATTTATTTTATTTTAAGCGACACCCACAACACCCACGCATTGCGCATATATGTATATACATATGTATGGTACAGTGTCCTATGTGTACAATTTGTAACTGTATATAGGCCGATGTATGCACAGAATGCAATGCACCTTTGGAAGAGATTACAATGTACACACATAGCTGTAATAATATCCGCGCCATATATACAGCCACCCACACACATAAGTTCTTTATACTTACATGTTTCATTTTAACGATCATTATCTTTAACAATTTGTAAGAAATTAAAAATGAAAAAAGTATCATAATTTCAACACACACGTCAAAAGCGTTGATTTAAGATAAAAGTCTTTAAACTCTTCTGCATCTCTGTACAGTCTAAACCACCAAAAGGTATAAAATCGTTTTTTTTTATTTTTTTTTTTATGTTTGACGCAAACTTAAAAGGTTTCGTGTTACATGTGTATCGTTTTACGATAGAAGCACGTTGATAAAGCA
The DNA here is from genome assembly GCA_932526605.1 of Nephrotoma flavescens. NCBI lineage: Eukaryota > Metazoa > Arthropoda > Insecta > Diptera > Tipulidae > Nephrotoma > Nephrotoma flavescens. The sequence continues at coordinate 224,775,771 of OW052222.1, read as the reverse complement.
CCTTAAAGCATTCTCACTATTGGCATTTCAAGATTGCTTTAATACTCTAACATTTAAAATAATTAACTTAGCAGAATTTAGAGCCTCTTGCGGTTGAAAGTAGTAATAGTTGAGGTATCCACACTTGTTATTTATCAAATGTGGAGTAACACCGTTTGGTAAATCTTTCATGTTTTGATATGTAGACAAATTTAAACCGCTTTAATAATCTAAACCAAATTCGTTTAACCCAGTCATAGTAAAAAATCCGTAAATAGCAACCACATGCAGTCATATACTGATAACTTATCAACCATTGGTCTTACATTAAACGCTTCCGTCGAAAAAATCTATTCCAAGAAATAGATTTTTTGTGAACGAAGGTGACACCAGGGCCTGCAGTACATGCACCTGATTATTGAACAAGAACCGAAAAAAAGAGAAAAGAAAATTACAAATTTCGCCAGAAAGACGAAAAAAATAAAACCCAATTTCTAGAAAAAAACAATAATAATTTAAGCCTAATTTTAAATCTTTGCAAAGGCAGCTACACTGACGAAATTTTTCTTATCATAGAAATATAATTTTCATTGATTTTCATTTATAAATTGAGAAAAAACAAAATAACTCCTAAAAAATATAAAGGCTAAATTTGTGCTAATCGAGAATTGGCCCAATCCCATTGAACAACAACGACCGTTGAATGAACCATTTTCTGACAAAAAGAGTTCTACTAGAAACCAATGAAGTTGGCACTTCTAATTGCATATTCCTATCAGGTGTGATCATTGGCATCCGAAAAATATAGTGGCTGCATTTGTGCTAATCCAGAATTGGCCTAAATGTCACTAACACTTTTATCAGAAATTTGTTCATTCAACAGTCTTTGTTGTTCAACGGAATTGGGCAAATTCTGGATATGCACAAATTACGCCACTATATTTTTCGGATGTCAATGAACATACCTGATAGGAATATGCTATCTGAGTTGTTTATTCTTGGATTTTATAATATTTTATTTCTAGTTTTTAATGTGTTTTTCAACACAAAATATTATTGAACGGTACCTCTGTATTTTGTTGATTAATATAGTATCATTTAGGGGCTATTTTGCTTTTTCCTCAATTTATGAATGAAAATTTATGAAAATCATATTTCTATGATAAGTACAAATTTTGTCAGTGTAGCCGCCTTTTAAAAGTTTTAAATTATTTCTGGGTTTTTCTAGAAATTGGGTTTTATTTTTTTCATGTTTCCGACGAAATTTGAAAATTTCTTTTCCCGTTTTTTCGGTTCCTGGAGTAGCACTAATTTTTTCCCATGAGCACTAATTAGCACAAATTGGGCTTAATCGGTATGAAAAGTTTCATTTTGAAATTCGAAAGTTTTCCTGCTGCAGTTACCCACACCAAAAATAATTATTCGAATGCATGTAACTTTCACTAGTGATAGATACTAAAAAATATTAAGCAAACCACAAAATTATTATATTTTAATTACTAGATCAACAATATACTTAAGTAACGATTGCAATAACCCATTTACTTAAATTCGTTTTCTAATGTTCAAGGACATTAATGACCCGGACCGTATACTATAAAAAAATAACTACCAACACACCGTTAAACAACTCTTTAACACGCAGTCAAACCCCTAGAACCTTCTAGATCACCAAAACCAAAATCTAACCAATCAAGGGGCCCCACGTTGGGCGCCAAATGTAACGGTAATGTTGTTGACATTTATTTGGTGACGACTTCTCGAAATAATTAAATAAAACTTAAAAAACAAAAAAAAAAACAAACGTTAAGTTCCAGTTATACGTATGTAAATTGGGTGGCGTTGCCATTCTCTCCCTTCATGCTGAATATACTTAGCAATATTGGGCGCCACTCTGGCAAGCCGGCGTGGATGTTCAAGGGAGAAAACCCAGTTAACTAACCACCAAACAGGAAAGTAAGCTAGAAAAAAATGTAGGAATTTAAGGGACGTATACTTACCTACTGTCGTTACTCCCGATCGCTATTCCATTTCAATTGGGCCTTCTCAGCACCTCTTTCACTGCAACTCGCACTCGATTTACTTGTGAAAATTTTCCCCGCTTGGGCACAAATAACCAATATAACTCAAGAATCAAACGTCCGCCGTATTGGTGAACCTCAGTTTCAGTGTGTGTGCGACGCTGTATTTTCTGAACCCACAACCGCCTGGTTTTCCTTCTTTTTCGCCGCTCTCCCCCGTGAATTCTATTAAATATTTAAATTTCTTTTTTAAGTATATTATAACAAGCGTAAGCTAAATTTATTTAGCGTATTACCCAGAGATATGGGTAAGGGGTCAAGACGTGATCTGGGTCAGTCTTCGGAAGAAGCTGACAGTCAACGAGCCTCTAAAAAGGTTAAGTATGATGAGAATCTAAATGATTCAAACTCTGATGCCGAGCTTGTCGGCAATGATGAGGACACGGCTGAAGTTATAAACACTTCTCCAAGCAGTATTGGTCAAGTAGCAAAAAGCGATAGACCCCATGAAAACCTTATAATGGATATCGTTTCTCTCGAAATGATGCTAGAGCAAATCAAGAACACGAAACTTACTGAGCCTAAGTTTCGTGAGTTGTCAATTAAAACTAAAAATATGAAAATTCAAATTCTCGAGGAGGTTGCGGAAACCAATCTGGTAAACTGGAGGAAGCACACAGCTATAGGTGCACTTGCAGCCAGAAACCTAAATCATTGGTTACTGTTTAAAAATAAAGCAGAAATGACTTCACATTATTCAGTTCCTATAGTGCCAATCCGGACAAAACTTGAAAAGTGGAAACTGAACCAAAAGAAAATAGCAAGTGGTCGGTAAAAAATGCAAGAAACGCATAAACAGAAAGCGTTGGCAAAAAGAGACAACAAAACGGGTATTATCTGAGGAATGGATAATGAATCAAGCTTTTCAATCATCGACTTAACAAAGAAAATCGAGGAAGTTTACGTCCTGTTGAATCGGATATTCCCTATGTAACGATCACCGGCCCGAAAGGTGTCGCGGTTACTGTTGATGCTTACTCTGACTTGAAAGTTGGAACGCGTTGGTCTAGTAGCCACCGAACCAGGGACTATTAAGAGACTACCGAAGGTAATTATCTTTGATGTCAGCTCGGAGCTTGATGGTGACATGGTAACAAACTGCGCCTTATTAAACAAAACTATCCAGGCAGTTTTTTAAAAGATTTTAAGGTTCTATTTGGAACTGGTGCGAAAAATAAAGAGACCGCTCACTGGGTGGTAGAAGTAGAACCAGCAGCCAGAAACGTGTTGCTAAAGTTTGGAATACTGCACGTGGACTGGGTTCGATGCCATGTGAGAGAGTTTGTGACTCCTACTAGGAGACCTGCTATCACTGTGCACATCATGGTCATGGCTTCAAGCGATGTTCAACTAAAGACGAACCTGCCAGTTGCGCAAGCTGCAAGGAAATGCTAAAACCAAATGACCACCAAGTAGGTCGCGTTTCATGTAGCACATACAAAAGTGCTGTGCAATGCCTGAGATTTAATACTAAACATTATGAGCAAGCACCGTACCGCCCACCTTAACATGCAGGGCGCTAAAATAGTCGGATCAGAAATATGTAAAAGCATTTTCAGCCACGACATAGATATTCTATGTATGCAAGAACCACACTCGGTCAATGGTCAAATCAGCCGCATACCTTCTACAGCCAGAGTAGCAACATGATGCTCTGAGAACCCCAAGACTGCAATTAGTATTCATAGTGTTGGTATGAAAATGGTGAAGCTAACTCGGGTTTGTGATAACCACTGCACATGTGTTGAAATATCATCAGAATCTGGTTCATTCTACCTATTTTCGATATACGCCCAATATAGTGAACCGATCTGTGCAAAATCGAAACGATCCTACGCTCTCCGTCGGGTCAACAAAAAAAGATAATGATCGCCGGAGACTTTAATGCTAGTAGTAAAATGTGGCACGACCGTTTAACCGATCGAAACGGAAGTAAAGTAGAGGACTTCGTGACCACGAATGACCTTTTCATAATGAACTTGCAGGGACACCAAACGACGTCCTCGTCTAATGGGAACTACAATATTGACCTAAAAATAGTCAATGGAGCCTTGCTGGGTTCAATAACTGGGTGGTGTGTAAGAGAAAGTTGGATATCTAGTGACCATAGAGTCATCACGTTTGAGTTATCAAACACGCCACAGAACAGTCCGCTTGCAAGTAGCAAAACTCCGAGATTTGCCATAAAGATAGCTGATTGGGGTCTATTTGCTAGACACCTGGTCGGCTCTTGGGACAGTGTAGAAGCACTTCCTGAGCACTAGATAGTCGAAATTGATGATCATGTGGAGCTGATTTTAATGCAGTTAACCAGTGTCTGCAACAACTAAACTCCTAAGAAGAAAGCGGGAAAGAGACGAAATACTTGGTGGAACTCTAATCTAAGGAAACTTAGATCCTTTATGCACAAGCTCAGTAGAGCAAACGGAAAGGAGTGGAACCAAACAACAAAAGAGTTGAAACTGTTTCTATTAAGCGCGGCAAAAAATAAATACTTCTATGAAATATTTATAATGAAGCAAAGTAGCTTCCAAAAGTACGTTACCATGAAACCTGGGGATAGAAATCCACTTTCTTCGAAGTCTTATAGACCAATCATGTTGCTACCTGTCATGGGAAAACTCCTAAAAAGGTTACAAGCGGTTCGTATTATCCCAAGAATTGAACAAAGCGGACTGTTCTTGGACAAACAATTCGGTTTCCGACGTAGCACGTCTACGGAAGATGCGACAGTCCGCCTAACAAACACTGTCAAAACCCAAAGTTCAAAATATACTATGGGTATATTCTTGGACATTGCCGGAACATTTGATAACTTAACGGGGCCTGGTGTCATCGCAAGCTTATCAGTCTATAATCTTTCAAAAACACTATGAATGGTTTTAGGAGCTACTTCAGCGAACGATCAGCAGTAATAAGAGACATATATGGTTCTGTTCTGAATCAAAAGAAATAAAAAAAGGATGTCATCAGGGCTCAATCCTAGGTCCCCTAGTCTGGAACATCGTGTTTAACACGGGCATGATGAATAACATGGACAAAATAGTATTCACAGATGATAAAGTCATTCTTGTGCACGGTAATTCAACTCTTGAAATTCAGCGCCAGGGTCAAATCGCCATTAATAATATTATAGAATGGTGTGATACAAATGAAATGTCACTATCTGCAGAAAAAACAGTGATGCTGCAGCTTAAATGCAAATTTGACTCAAGTCGACCTCCAACGATATCATTAAACGGTCGAAACATGAAAATTATCAAGTGCGTTAGATATCTACACACTTAAAAATTTTGCTGCGATTTATGATGCAACCCTTGCATCGGGGCATATACGATGCAATCGTGCATCAAATTCTGATGCAAAGCATGCATTGAAAATATTTACGATGCAATTGCGTCTAAAACTAATGCAGTAGTGTGTCGAAAGGAAATTTCTATATAATCTGGGGTGATTTATTTTTTAGCGAATTTATAATAATTCGCTAAGGCAGTATGTATACTTTTAATATAAGCTTGAAATGTTTTTCATATACATATTTGCAGTTTGGTGAGCGCAGTCTCGTCTGTCGTGACTATGACAACTAAAATTTTATACAAAGATTTTGAAATCTCATGAAGTATAAAAAATAAAACTAACCGGTTTTTGCATCGGTTCTATTTTATATGATACAAATTGCATTGGAATAATTTCGTTGGTAGGAAACATTTATAATGTAAATTTGACGCTATTAACATCGAAATTGGTTCTGATACAATTTTCATTGAATCGCTTCTTTCAGTGTTAGTAACATCGAAATGTTATTAGATTTAATTTTGCATCTTACATTATGTTGCAAGAAGCTTCGGAAAAAAATCGATGCATTTTATTTTTCATTTCGAAGCAAATTATATTCAAATTATTTTCGATGTATAGGTTACATCGAAATTCGATACAAGCAAATGTCGGACGCATATGCGATGCTAATAGCATCGCATATCAGAAAAATTTTCAACTGTGTAGGAGTTGACATCGACGAACGTTTGGGAGTAGCATCTCACGTATAAAGAGTCTCTGAAAACGCCAAAAACTGTTCCACTCCTTTGGGAGAGTGTCAACTATTCCACTCCTTGGCGAGACTTTATCAAACGTGTACAGTTTTTAAAATATTTCGAGCTATCTAAAAATGTAGGTGTAATGCCGTGGACAACTCTACGATCCACGGTAAATGTTTTTTACATCGGCAACAATTATGAAACCGTTAAAAAGTGTATAAAAGTGTACATACCAATTGTGAAGTTTACCTATAAAAACCCATCACAATTATTGGAGTAGATTGGATAGTATATTTAAAAATGTTGTTGAGACCCCGTATGGACATCTCCAGTATTGGATGGAATATTGCTTGAACCTCGTCTAAAAAGGTTCAATTTTTAATAGAACGCATCTCAAACATATTCTTTATTTAGATCTTAGAAATACGTTTCTGCTTTACCTTCCTAAAAATGTCAGCTAGAATCTGTAGATCTTTCTAAATTCAACGGTACAACATTTAGAGTCGTGCTCAATTTTTTAATTTTCTATTTAGAATAAAATCCAATTGGAAAAAATCAAATTTAACAGTGTAATTTTTTGATAATATTTTAGTACACATTTCATTATGATCGTGTAGTCATGCGTGTAGTTTATTCAATCAGGCAAACCGAAAACTAGTTGCAGCAAAACCTATTCCTTGATGCGGACAGTAATTCGATATTATATCCAGCACACCGCTTATATAATGACATACATTCCGAGCCGAAAATTGCCTCTAAGTTTACATGGGCGACAAATCATCTAAAACAACATTGGTAAAAAGTGCCAATGCACTCATATATGACCTCATTAACATTACATGCAAATCACGAAAGATTATTATTTATATATTTAAAAACAAACCGTAGAAAGTAATGTTCATAAAAATTATAAGATTTTTATCTTAATACGATCAAATGGCGCCACACAATTTTATCGCTTCATTAGATCACCGCCTCGCATTATAATTGTTCTTCTTATATTCTAAGTCTTATAAGCTGTTCAACGGATATTTATTTAAAACGTTTATTTGCGTACAAAGTGCACGGATGATGCGCTTTAAGTACATATTGACATTATATGCGGTGTGATAGATGACACTTCCCTGAATTTGCAGCAGCAAACAAATTTTTTTTAATAATATTAACATACTTACCTCGATTTAATTAGCGTTATGCAGTTACGGCAAGGTAATGTGTCAATACGTGTAAGGAGTACTGTTTCACACGATATTAATTAACGATTATTTAATTGATTTTATAATTAAAAATAATTAAAATATTATTTTGCCGTTTTCTATTTCATTATGCAAATATAAGCGCACGTACCAGTTGTAGAAACTTTTTTCATTGATGATTTGTTATGCAGTGTTTTTGAAGTACGGAGATATTACTTGGTCTTAAGATTTATGTTCATTGTGTCATACAGCTGCGATTTTTTTTTATTACGTATATTAATAATAAATAATAAATTGATTTGTGTTTATTAAAATGTGTGTTCTGCAAAAAATTCAACGTAATTTTTTTATTTGCTGGCCTCTGTATATAATCTATTATTGGACGCGTATTTGTTCAAGCAGAAGTAAATACGAGGTTAAGTGGGCTATTTATACCCACTTGTGGTTGTAAAATGAAAAAGACTGGTAGATTGAAAAACGATTTTTTTTTCTAATATTACGAGGAAATTTAATTACATTTTTCAATTAATTTTGTGGCTTTCGTGCGAGTAAAGCTATATGGTTACAGTGTACGTAAGACGAAACAACCTTGTGCTTGAGCTGCTTGTAACTGGAAATAAATAAAAGTGAACTCCTCTATAGTTTTCTGAAGAATTTTTTCTCCAAATGTTTTACATCTATTTTACCACTAGGTTGTTCTGAGGCGCTTCGCGCCCGTTTATTTTTGTCGGTTTATTAATGAAATTTTTCTGCTTGCTTCAGTTTTTACAATTTTAGCTTTTGTTATCAATTTAAAAACACGTTTTGTCAAATTCAGATATTGTAAGATATTAATGAGAATTTTCTACTTCGAAAATAACACATATACACTTTCGATTTTATGATTGCATTGTTGTTGCTTTTTATGTATTTCGTTGATGAAAATTTGAAAAAAAATCACACGGACGAATTTTTTTTATTTCTTTTGAAAAAAACCAGAATAAAAAAATCGTCATTTTTGAGCAATATGATTGGTCGTAAAAATTGTCAGAACGAACGAACGAACGAACGCAACCATAAAGGCGGCATAATGTATAGAAAAGTAAATGAAATGTCGATTCAAACTCATTTCAATGTATCGAAGTTTGAGTTGTTTTTTGGATGTTTTCTCGCAGTGTGGAAATGAATTGGAGTCAGTTAAAATTCAAAATAATTCAATGTATTTTATTCGAGTGGAATTAAATGACATCAATAAAATGCATTGTGGTAAACAATATTTTTCGGTTTTTTGTCCGGCGCGTAAATGAACAACGATGATGGTTTGCCAACTCTCGAACACGCGACGCCCACTGACTATGAGAAAAACACTTTCGGGTTTTCCCAACGTTTCCGAATTCTGAGATTTTCCAACATCGTTTCCAACAAAGATTTTCCAACAATAAACATCATTTTTCGATTTTCCGGGGTTCTGATTTTTACGGTGGATTTTTCAATTTAATTTCGTAAGAACCATCTCCTGGTAATTGCAAATACAACAAAAAAATATTGAGCCAAATCGGTTCAGCAGTTCTCAAATGATGCGCTAGAAAAAAATTCAATTATCTTCGGGTTTTCCCGGAAGCTTCCAAGTTTTCCACTCAGATTTTATAATTTTTCTCTTCTAAAAGACCATCTGGATCGGATACGTGCGCAATTCCGCAAAAAACATAATTTTTCGATTTTCCAAATTTTCCATTTCCGACTTTTATGGTCGATTTTCAACATTTACTTTCGTAAGAACCATCTCCTGGCAATTGCAAACAAAACAAAAAAAGATTAAGCCAAATCGGTAAGCCGTTCTCAACTGAAGCACTATAAAAAAAGTTCAATTTTCATCAAGTTTTTCCGGAAGTTTCCGAGTTTTCCACTAAGATTTTCCAATTTTTCTCTTCTAAAAGACCATCTGGATCAAATAAGTGCAAAATCCCGTACAAAGACATCGTTTTTCGATTTTCCAAATTTTCCGACTTTTACGGTGGATTTTCCCAACATTTTCTTTCGTAAGAACAATCTCCTGGTAATTGCAAATACAACAAAAAAAGAATGAATCCTCTTTTTCTCTGGCACTATATCCCATCAAGGGATTTGGCCGCCTTAAATGAGATTTCATAATCATATTTTCATTTCGGATAATGAGTGATTAATTCATTGATCCTAATCCAGCCGTGAAATTTTTTCCTTATCACCTCCGGGAATCGAACCCAGGACCTCCAGTCGCTGGAGCAAGCATGCTGACCACTTTATCACCGGGGCGGCAAAGTCGTTCTCAACTGAAGTGCTATAAAAAAAATTAAATTTTCTTCAAGTTTTTCCGGAAGTTTCCGACTTTTCCTCTAAGATTTTCCAATTTTTCTCTTCTTAAAGACCATCTGGATTGGATACGTGCGAAAAACCCGTACAAAAACATCAGTTTTCGATTTTCTGAAATTTCCGACATTTCTAGTGGATTTTCCCAAAATTTGACCTGGCAATTACGAACACAAGAAAAAAATCAACCAAATCGATCCAACCGTTCTCTAGTGATGATCAGTCATACATGTGCCAATTGATTTTTATTAATATAGACAGATCTCTAATTTTAAGAATGTATATCTCTTTAAATAGTCGATCTTTATTGACAATTCGTAGAAAAAAAAAATCAATAATCCTAATTTTTCTCACTCCGAAATTTGTCGCACGTTTAGCTCCAAAAGATGGAAATTGTTTTGATCGTTTTATGTGGTCATATAGTTATGACCTCTGCCATATGGGCCGACTTGTACTCTATGTCAGTACTTCCTCGTGAATAATTCCTGGGGCAATCCGCTGCATAAATTTTGTAATAAAACAAATTCTATATTTGTTAAATTAAGTTTATTATTTTTTTAAATCACTAATGATAATCGATGCATCCACACGAGATAAGTCGGTTTCAGTCTTCGTTTCTTTCCCCTTTAACAATAAAACTGAATTTTGGAAAACTAAACTCCTTTAGGGCTACTATGCAGCTGACGTGAAATGAAATTTTCGCTGGTCTCCAAATAATTTTATTCAGATAAATATTCCATGAAAAATTAGTTTGTAGAGTTTCGTAAAATTTTTACGCACACTTTAAAGATTCGTAATTAACAAAATTTTCATTCACCATATTTAAAAACGCAACAACAAATACAAATAATTATCGAAACGTCAATAATTTAGCTTACTTTTATCAAACCTGCAGATAAAAACGCAGTGAAAAACGACTGTGAAGTTTCCGACAAAATTAAAAAATAACAAAACATGGCGGAACATAAAATTTGTCGAAATAACAAAAATGCACATGTATTAGTAAAACAGTTGGCAAAAGCAATGTTAGGCTTATTAAATTTTTTTGTTATGAATAGTTAGACTGCGGTCCAATTCGTGACTTATTTTGTGGAGACTGACTTATTTAAAAGTCTACAATAAGCGTCCTGTCGACTAGACTTGTTGTAGACTTGTTTGACTTTTATGCGACTGGTAACTTATCAAAATAATTCTAGCAAGTTTCCAATAAGTCTATTCGACATTAGACTTATTGTAGACTTTCAAATAAGTCAGTCTCCACAAAATAAGTCACGAATTGGACCGCAGTCTAACTATTCATAACAAAAAAAAATTAATAAGCCTAACATTGCTTTTGCCAACTGTTTTACTAATACATGTGCATTTTTGTTATTTCGACCAATTTTATGTTCCGCCATGTTTTGTTATTTTTTAATTTTGTCGGAAACTTCACAGTCGTAGTGAAAAATGTGACAGCATTTTTTTATGTTTGGTAAAACATTTAGGGCATTAGTTTTGGGTTCATGTTACCCGCTGCGTTAAATACTGTTATGTTAAATGTTGCATTAAATTGTTGTGATGATTACGTGCTATTTTAACGTAAAATGTTATACAAAAAATCCGATTGTCCGTTAAATCCGAATGTTTTTAAATTTAATCTATTCGATCGAATATATATAATCTGAGGCGGAACTCAGACATTTCTTAACCGATTTTGTTGGGATTGGGGATTTCGGATGGAAATGGGATTCTTAAATTTTTATTGAAAGAATTTTTGGAATATGGCCACCTGGGAGGCAACTCTATCAATTCATCACCGATTATGATGGGATTGGGTATGATTGTTGGAAATGGGATTCTTAAATTTTTATTGGAAGAAGTTCTGGAAATGGGCCACCTTGGACGGAACTCAATCAATTCTTAACCGATTGTGATGGGATTTGGTATGCTGGATTGAAATGCTTCTCAACTGATTTTGGGAGGGAATTCTGGAATATGGCCACCTAGGATGGAACGCGATCAATTATCGGTAAAGTAATAGCCGTGTCCGGTTCCAGGTGGCCATATTAAAAAACTTCTTCTAGAAAGCATCAATGAATCTCATTTTCATTAAACAGATCCAATCCCATCGTAACCGGTTAAAAACTGCCTGGTTCCGTCTTAGGTGGCCATATTCAAGAATTCTTCCAAAAATCGTATAAAAATCTCATTTTCGGTAACCGAAAATGGAAAATGAAAAATGGTCCATTAAATCGAGCGTCCGTTAAATCGGGGTCCGTTCAATCGAGGTTTTACTGTATATCGCTCAATACAATTTCAAATTTTTCCATCGCCTCCAAAATTACACTCCTAAAATGCAAGAACTCCGCAAGGAACTGCAGTGTTTGTATAACCATCGATTTCTTGTAATCAGCGATGACATACGTGATTTTTGATTTTTGATCTTATGTTTTACCAAATATTTTGCTCATGGTTTGGGCCTATTGAACCTATAAAACTTGCACTGGAACTACTGTTAACGTTTATATTTACAAGGACGTTGCCAAGGAAGATCATTTGAGAAAACTCGTTTAGAGCGCCCTCCGGTTGAGCCAGGTTCTATTTTGTAATCTACATTTCCCGGCCCAAACGACTTTGATGAAAATAGTTAAGAGGGGTTTTTGGGTATCAGAAATCGCTTTTGATGGGTTATTTAGGAAAAATTCGTTTAGGAGACCCGGAACTCATTTTTTTCCTCAAGATTTTGATAAAAATTATTATTTTCTGATTTTGGGAAAACTCATATAGGGTGGGGCATGTGTTCTTTTATTAATTTATTGCTCAGCTCAAGCTAAATTGTTAAAAATTGCTTACAGGTATTTCGATTACTAGGGAGCTAGGATTTCTGTAAATTCTAACCTCGGAAAAATGCGTTTAGAAGATTGTCAATGGCGCCTGGATTACTTTTCCCAATTTTCTTTTCTCAATTGAAAGAACGACTTTGTTGGAAATTGCTGCTTGAATAAATAAATAAGTATGTTAATCCGTAATATTTGTACGGCGGTGACAATTAGTTAATTGGTAAAAATTGATGTGCCTGCCAGCGAGTTCCGAGTTAAATTCGCATATAAGAAATTAAAATTGGTTATTGACCATACAGGGTGATTTTTTTGTTCCAGGTCGATTTTGTTTGGCCGTCATTTTGTTTTGGGTGACAATTGTCAGTTTGCATTTGACAGTCGTGGAGAGTGGTCGATAACAATTTATTATCAAGCATCTAACGCCGCCACAACATATTGAAATTATTATAAAACAATTAGTTTTTGATTTTAACTTCTTTTATTATAAAAAAAATCGCTAAAATCCATGTGGGGGTCCTTCGGTGGAGGTTGAAAAATTTTTAATTATTAAAATTTAAATCATTTTCGGCTCGAACGATTTTAAACAAAAGTTGGGATGAGAAGAGTTTTTTAATGTCAGTGGTGGATTGCGATTACTCCTAGTTTCGGGAAAATACGTGTAGATGGTGGTGCCTGGATCCAATTTTTTTGCAAAAAGTTTTGGTTCGGCCGATTTTGATAAAATTTGATGAGGGGGGTTCACGCGAGCCGCAGGAATCGATTCAGATGACGCGCATATTTTTGCATATTTCTCCGTTGCTAATTCGACCTCGAATATTGCTATGGCTGGATGTTCATCGCTCCATTTTTTAATTTGGCATCTTCTCCATTTTTACTCTGACATCTTGTAAGGAGGATAGGCATTTCTTGTTAACCAATACATACCACGGTTATATGTGAATATGAGTGGTGAGTAATATTTGACTTCTGTCAACCTTTTTATTGAAAAAAGAATATAACTTTATATAAAAAATATAATCTTAGTAGTCGATTCAAATTAGAAACAAGTGACCTATTTTGGATCGTGGTACATGTAGCGCACCTAGCGGCACTTATAATTCGAACAACGTTTAAGTAATAGTGTTTCCTTAAGTATTTATTACACAAATTATGCGGCTGTTGAATATTTTCAAATTTTTGTAGTAAATCACAATCACTTTCATCCTCGTTGGCAATAAAACGGTTGTGTAACGAAATCCCGGTTTTCAAAATCCTGGTTTTCAAAATCCCGGTTTTGTATAAAAAAAATCCCGATTTTTAGAAAATCCTGTTTTGATTTTGTAAAATTTGACATGTGGGAAAATGGGACTCCTAAATGGGACTCCTTAATTTGTTTTAAGGAATATTTCGTTATTTTTTTTATCAAATATTAATGAATTTGCATGATAAAATTTTCCTTCACCAAAATGTATGAAAATCGGGATTTTGAAACCGCATTTTTCTGGTTTTTCTCTATTTATGAGCCATTGTTCGATATAAATAACAGGAACCGACGACTTCACTTGCTCGTTCACTGGTTATTGCTGATTGATTTTGAGTTATTGAGTAACCGAGAACTGATTCTATTGCTAACTTTGCTGAAAAGTGTTTTGTAATTTTAGGATTTTTAGATCTCCTTACTATTGATGGCATTGGTAAGGATCGTCCCAAATCTTGAAGAAATTTCCTACGGCTATTTGATCGTTTAGCAAACGATTATTTATTTTATAATTAAGGTAGTCGGCTAAAGATGCCCCGTCCAACATGTTGTAAAATATAGCCATTGACGATCGCAATGTCGTGCGTGTGTGCGTTTGGTAGAATAGCCCTTCAACATTTTATCCACGGTGTCAACTCCGCCTTTAGTCTTATTATAGAAATGGATTATTCCAGGCTTAAATTTTGACCCACTCACACTACTATCGGAGTGTAAAGTTAACAACATAATTACATTTCGGGTTTTTTTTTGGAACATAGGAATAAATGGTAACTTTATTATCTTACGAAAATCCAAATATTGAAGACAGAGGTTCCCGCCAACATCTCCAACGCTATATATGTTTTATTTTTGTAACGTACTCACTACTGTCAAATCCCACGACATCAACAAACGTGGACAGGCAGCGTCGTAAAAAAATTATCCATCGTGATATTGCGCCCATCGATACCGAAATGCTAAATCTTGAACAATTCCTTCACCCAGGTTCCGGTATATATTTGACCGGTAAGTGGATAAGCATTTGCTGCATGACAGATCCACCAACTTTTTACTCCATATGTAAAGCGTGTTATCTCCCAAAATCTGTCGCGAGGCATAGTTGCTCTATACAGAGGATGTTTGTCGCATGTCCAGAGTTTTGAATTAAATTGCTCGTAAACAATTTTAGCTTTTCTGTTCGTCTCCCTTGTAATTATACCACAAATACAATCAGTGAAAATTTGTTTGAATAATTCACGCACAGAAAGTGTTTCGGTAAATTTTATTTGTCCCGATCATTGACGTAATATTACATATTTCCATTTCCCGCGAATATTGCCCCGATTCATTTATCATATGTACATAAGTGTCACATATCGCCACCAAAAATTTTGTTTATAGTTTATTACACAATATGGGTTTAGGCTTTAAAAAATTCGAAAAATGCTAATTTATATATGAAATAACATTAAGGTACATATGTACCTCTTTACGGCGTTACGTAGGAATCATTGTCTAGGGACATAAACGTTAAGGCAGAATTTTGATTTACAGGATCAATTTCAATGAGACCTGCTTACAGGAAATCGTGAACTTTTTTCTGTAGATTTTTAGCAAGGAAGACAATTGTATTTTATATAACGAAATTTTAATAACTTATTGGTTAGGGCATATAGTAAGGGCGACGAGAAGTTCTTTCCCTTTGTAATTTTGAAATTATGTCGTAGTGAAAACTTATAAATTTGACTGAATATCAATTTTTCTATAAAACTTGTGTAAATATTATTAAATTATTATTTTCTTTTGTTCCAGGTATGTAATTCATCCATTTAAAATAGTTTATTGCAAGTGTAAGCGAATGTGTAAACGACATGGCGTCGAAACCTGCGTAAGTATTAAATTAAAGATTAAAACTTTGACTTGAGATGGAACATTACAGACACGCGATTGAATTTTTCATTTCAAATTTCAATTATAACTGTAATTCTTTTGTCAGCCTATGTCAGTGACGTCCTGCTACTAAAGCAGGATTTTTTTGAAAACATTTTGTGTTCAATGACCGATGTACTTATTGGTATTAAATTTTTTTTTATTTTGCTCTTTGATTTTGAATTTTAAATTATTTTTTCTTAAATCTTGAAGTGGAAGTTCTATTGATTTCATTATCAATAGACATCTAGTTTTCTTTTCAGAGTGCTAAAAATTAAGTCATTGTCTCTTGTGAATCAGCCACCAGATGAAGCTAAATCATATCGACTACAGAAACAAAGCCTGCTGGATAAGGCAGGAAAATTTTATTCGAACCCGTCGTATTGATCCCCTATGTGAAACAAAATCACATCGGTCATTGCAAAGCCCGTAAAAGCCCGAAATCCTGTTTCAGCTCAAGAACTGGCTCGTTTGTCGAATTGACTCGTAAAATTTCTTTGGGGGGAAAATCATTACTGGTTAAATCATTAAATAGGAATCCTTTTCAAATCATCCAATTCAAACATCCGTTGTTGACCAAAATCTTTCTATGAATTTTCCATACAATTCAGTTTCGAACCATCTCTACGATAATCCACCAAATTTTCATCTTGTTCATGCCCCACAACTTCCCATACAAAAATGGAATATAATCTTTGACGAGAGGCCTTTTGGTTTCCTGAAATTAAACGTTACCTGTATAGAGTGAAACATCTAGCTAAATTCAATAGAATCTTATTGGCGAAATTGAGGAACGATTTACATATGTTGTTACGGAAGACCACTTTAGAATGGTACTGGTCGTACTTGCAATGCAATAGTTTTGTTCAATGGGAAAGTTTAGCAAAACATATGCACAATCGATTTCAATATTGAAAAACGGATTTTGAAATTCGTATAAATCGATTGCCGCTCGAAAGCAAAAACATAGTCACAATAGGAACGGAAACGAAATTCCATTATTCTGAAATTTTAGATTCCAAGTCACAATTAAAATTGACCGGTATAAAAATCTCCTCGTTTCTAAACTGGCTAACTAATGTGTCGAGAACCAAAACACCTGGAAAAGAGGGAACAATTATCAAAAATGCCATCGGAATTAAAATATTTCCATTCCGTAATTGCATGAGGTACCTGGAATTTCGCAATAATCTGGGCCGCGAATTGACGTAGTCCGTGCTAAAATTCAGATCCAAACGTGTTATGGACGCAGTGTACGCAATGTTGTAAATCCGCATATTGTCGGAATCGGGAAAACCAGCATAAGGAAATGCAACGTCCAGGAAGCCATTTTTTCCAATCCTCAACCACTTTGTTACTTCTTAGTCTATTCAAACTCCATTAGTTTCCCAAAAGTCAACACTAAACCATTCTGTCCCATTTTAGTCCTTAAGGAAACGAATTAAAAAGATGGTTTCTGAATAAATGTTCAATTTGCATGAACATATGCAGTCTTATGGCCGGATTCTAACTGACGGCACTCCCAGCCGCAAGTGGGAAGAGGTACCGCTAGGACACTTTGGATGTTTCTCAGCCTCCGGTTACTTTTCGTTAAAGAAGGAATCCGGAACTCAAATACAATTGCACCCACCACCGTTATAGGGGTCGAATTCAACAGATTTAAAAACTTATACATAAAAGACGAATGCTTTGAAATTTAATATCTGGAACATATTTTCTATTTTTTATCAAATTGAAAGATTCAAGCCACTTGCATTCACATGTCCACTAAACATTATTATTTATGTGCTCATAAACAACGATACATGTGTTTATAAACTATCAATAAATACATATGAAACTAATTACCTAAAACTACCAATCCATTCGGTTCATTTATCGCCCATATAAATAACCAACCGCATGCAATCAAGGCAAATACTAAAATCTCAAAAGATCCATAAACGTACAACAAAACGTATTAAATTTCATTCATAAAAACAACAACCGCGTCTAAACGTCTTAAAAACAACTTGCGTTTATATATGGTTGAAAGATGAATTAAAAACACGAATATTAACTGTTTCTGTACATACACACACATGCATACACAATCTAGAGAATTGATAAACGTTTAGTTCAAATCGTAACCAATGAAGTTTTTTATGAATGAAACCGTGTTTTTTTTCTCGATATATCCACTTTAAGGTTGTAATACATAACAAAGAAGAGTTTAACGTTTTACCGCACGTTGATTCGTTTCAAATTTAAGAAATGGAAAGACAAGACAAGACGACGTCAATGAAGACGTATATAAGAAACTCCAACTATATGAATTTTGAATATGAATCTTTGGTGAAATGGAATATGAAAATGCAGGAAAGAAAATTCACCTGATTTATGACATTAATTAATTCCTCCACTCAGCTTGTTATGTAATTGTCAGAAGAATAAAACATTTTATGGACAATTTATTTCTTAATACGCGAAGATTATTTTATAAATGTAAGACTGACATTGTTACGAAAAAAATATAATCGCGCACACAAAAACAATGCAATAAGCTATGTGCAATTTTATTATTTGTTATTGTTGTATATTATATTCATTTAAGATTTATTGGCTTGAATGAAATACGATACATGCATGAAATCATGTATTATACGAGACTTCCGCAGTCTTATAGACATTTAGATACTTTTGTTGTTTTGCTTATTAACGGATTGTTTTTTTTTTCTAAAATACTTGACATATAGAAAGTATTTCTGTGGAAAAAGAAAACTAATTCCATTGCCATGTTAAATTACGAGGTTAGACATTTGTTTTTGGATACTGATAAACGTTTGGTAATTTATCTAAAGCGTTCTCTAGTCATTATTTTTTGTATATGATCACGTTGCTTCAGTTTGCCGTTATGCGGAGTTAAGTAAAAATAATACACCTTGCCATACTGTTAAAATTAGCCGACTCGGCTGGGCTGAAAAGGTCGATAATGCAGATTCGGCTGCAATAATTAAAATGTATAAACCCAAAATATCGATAATGCAGTTACAACAACAACTTATATTATTCCCCTGTAAAAATCAGTGAGGCAGATTCGTAAAAACAGCAAGCAGAATAATCCCGATAGAGCAGATAAATAATTTTGGTGTTAAACAGTCATTACTTTTTAAATCGAAAATGTTTATTTCGGTCCATCACCGTATATTTTTCAAAATTAAACTTTTTTATTAAATGCATTAAAACTATAATAAAAAAAACTATTTTAATACTGAGAAAACTTAATGGCATATATCAAGTAAAACTTCTAAAATTTCAGGTCTATTTTCATGTGGAGTCCGAAAATTTGTAAAAATAGAACGCACACACAAAATTTGAAAATTCCTAAAAATTGACTGTTTAAAGTGTCATGGCTCGAATTAGATTCAAATGAAAGGTCTAAAAAAATTGTTTTCCGACATAAAAGTTATATCTGCATTATCGATATTTTTCCGCTGTCATTTAATCTTTTTATATTTACGCTGCATTGTCGGCTGCGTATTTCTGTGCATTTTTTAACCATTTAATATGTTTTATTTAACCGAGTTTTCTCGGACTCTCCTCATGAAAATTGACTTGAATTTTTTTCAGGTGCGAGCATCCTTAAAACCTTTCATTTGAATCTATTTTCAGCCATAACACTTTAAACGGTCAATTTTTAGAAATTTTCGAATTTTGTGTGTGCGATATATTCAATCGAGTTTTCCCGTACTCAAACATCTAATACGACACTTAGAGCAATTTTGTATATTAGTTTTAATTGTTTAAAAATGAAAATTTCTTATTTTAAATTTTTTAGTTGTGTTTTAGGAAGAACAAAATATTTTTTTAATATAAATGATTACTTTCAGGTGTAAAATTTGTATCTACATTATCGACATTTTCGGCTGGGGTACCACCGGCAAAATTTGGCTGTCATTTCATTTGATTAGTTTGAATCTGCATTACCGTCATTTTTCGGCTCGAGTTTAATCGGGTCACCTTGCTTCCTAATTACGACGATAATAAATTACACAAAGTTAACAAAAATCTAAATTATTATATAATAAATTAATAACTTATGTACAGTTTAAGTTTAATTGATATTCTTAATTCATAAATTGAATTTTTCCGATCCATATGCAAAAAGTTAGCGAGAATGTGAAGAAATGTGCCTATTTAGATAACGTAATACGAAGCTTTAGTGTACTCCACTCCAAAAATATAAATACAACCGTGAGAGCGCAGATAATATTATATCCCTTTTCCTGCCCGGTGGGTACGACGATTGTGTGGGTATGGCAAAAGTACCATGTCAAAAATTTATTTTTGTTTGTGTTTTGAACCAACTTACACATTTGTGTTTTCCTTTCAAACTTATTTCGTCCGACAAAAAAACACTAACTATACACACAATTGTGTTGGTTTTGCTTCAAATCAATGCACCTATAAGACAAGGCAATACTTCTTGTTACGTCATCAAATTTATGTCTAAATAAATACTTAACATTTAAGGGTTTAACGAAATGTTTAATGCATATTTTGATAATAATATAATATGTAAATTATTTTTTACCAAATATAAAAAACTCGGATCATTTATTTGACTTTAATGCCATACCAAAGATTGAAATCGTCGACATAAAATGACGTCATATAGCAAAATTTTTAAAGCAATGAGGCCATTAGTATCTAGGTGCACTGTTCAAATCAAGCGAAATTTTTTTCAAAAACGCCATTACATAATTGGCGTGTTCAGTCCGACCAAAATGATAAAAATTATCATGATATTTTGTGTGACCCTAACTTCACTCCGTATAATTTTATGTCAAACCCGAGTGAACAACCAAATCGAAAAAATAATTATAAATTGATTCTGTACGTCACAACATTGTTGACGCTGTCATAACAAAAATTTGCTATTTGCAACAACCATTTGCATTATATATCACACATTTTTAACTTTGTCTAGCTCGACAGCCTGAAACTAATAACAAATTAAATATAATTTTATTAAATAAACACACAAATCATACACAAACAATATTTTTTGTTGATTGTATCCTAAACATTGATTTGGACTACATTGCATTCAATGTATTTTTCTTTAATAGGAAAATATAACGTTAAAGTTGAACAAAATGTTGTTCCTGTTTATGTAAAATCATAACGCGAAAACATTAGAAATAAAATGTACAAAAATTTTGACAGCCAGAATCGAAAATACTCTTGGTTTTTTCTGTGATAAATGAGTGCGTTTTATGGCGAAAGCTGATAAAAAATATCATGATATTTTTTATCATTTTTGGCCGACTGAACACTAGGACTATGATTTTTTTACTCACACATTTGTGTGGTTTGGACTTAACTGGAGCCATTTTTTTTTTGTTGAAAAAGAGATATGATCATTTTTTTTTATATTTTGGCATTTGTGTATTTTATTTAGTGTCACACAATTAATCGAAGCTGTACGACGCAGTTTTTTTGTATTTTACATAATTTTCGTACTTTTTTTTTGTTATTTTTTGTTGAATCTACGTACCAATTACAATAATTTCGAATTGGATGACAAATGACAAAAATATGCCAATATCTGAAATAAAAATGTACATGCATTACTAAAAAAATTAAAAAAACGAATATCCTTCGGCTTCAACAGCTTGTTCGACACTAACAACAAATTTACAAAACAACTGGACAAAGAAATATTTTTTTTTTATTGTTTTGTAATTTTGTATGACGAAATTTATTTTGGTTGTATTTCAAATAAGTCGACTTATTTCACTTTTTCAAAATAGCGGCTTGAAATAAGTAATGTGCTGGTCCAATTCAAATCGAAACTTATTTGAACATAACCCTACATTTCATAATTGACAATTGACACTTCTCAGTTCTGATAATTAGTGGTCATGCATTTTTGATGGACTGACTTCACACAAAATAAGTCTTGAATTGTCCGCAGTCTAATATCTTGTTCACGTGGTCCGTAGTGTAGTGTAGTGTAGTTATGACTACAGCACTTATATGACCGTTCACCTGGAGGTGTAGTGTAGTAAGTCTACCATTACGCCCCAATTGTTGAAATATTGTGCTAAGGATGTTTGACATTTCTCGATGTTTTATTTTAATTTATATATTGACGATTGTGTTTGGCGTTGGCGTGTTCTTGTTTCTTTGCGAAAAAGTAAAATATTTAGTATACAAAGAACTCGAAAAACCGAATGATATTGAATCGAAAATCATAACAAACAACAACTGTCAAAACTAAGTACACTACACTACGCCAAGCGTTCACGTGTTGCGTAGTTGCAAATACACTACACTACACTACAGCATTTTGACTGTAGTTGATAGTACACTTCGGTACTGTTTTTTCTCTGTTCACGTGGTGACATAATACACTACACTACGGACTACGTGAACAAGATATAAGAGAACGAGGTAGAGACAAAAACTAGAAAAAACTGAAACCCAGCTCGTCGTACTACATGGAATGTTTGTTGCATCGAAATGCTTCTTGGCAATTTGACGTCAAGACTGAAACCTGTATAGGAACCAGGCAAAAATTTTGTTTTTTTTAAATTAATAAATTTAATAATTTTTTAGTAATTTACCTATCTTAAATTAGTTTCTCGGTTTAAGATGAGTAGCCTACTGGTTACTCATTTTATAATAACTTCTTTTTCCAATTGGAATGCCCAGCTCCAGCGGCTTCTGCCTTTGGAGTCCCCTAACTCCCTTGGTGGTATCCACCATACGACGGATATCTGCTTGTTTCCTTTCTTCTTTCTATTTTCTATCTGTGACCTCGCACCGCTTTATTTTTGAAGCATTATCTTTTGTACATTGGTCTTCTAGGCATAATCCCAATGCTGGATACCATAGGTCCATACTGGTTTAAGTATTTGCCAGTACATAACTGATTTAAGCATTTGCCAGGATTTTGTTGTGTATTGAGAGCTCTGAATTTCTACCCATGAGCCAGTACATTTTCCTATTGATATATAACTCTTTTTTATCTTCTTGGTGTGTTTCTTCCATCTTAGCTTAGCACCGAGGGTCATACCAAGGTATTTAGCAGTATTTGGGAATCCAGTTTACATTTTGTTTGTAAAAATGACGTGTACCGCTTCGGTTTCATTTAATAAGATGTACCATTTTTTACTCTAGTGTTACTCCAACGGATGGGATCGCTTTATTGTCTGCAAATGGTGCTACCGTAGTATTTTGAATATTCGTTGCCAAGAATAATATGTCCAAGTACGCTACTTTGTGGTAAACGTGCTGATATTCTTGTTAGTTCAGAGTATTCGTTTTCAAATTTGACTTTTAAGTGTCGATCTGCTATGTAGGTTTTAAGAATTTTATAAAATTGCTTTGGCATTGAACATTCCTCGCAACATTCATTATCATCGTATTGATGATGGTGTCGTTTGATAGCATTCAGTTTAAACCAACTATCCACATATGCCGTTTTGTTTAGAGATTTCTGAGAATTGGTCAACTTTTTGTATAATACCTAAGCGTTTTTTAATTTATGTAAACGCTTGCATCATTTTTAAAAACAAGTGTACATTGAACCAACCTTGAACATTGATTTTGATTTGTTGATGATTTTTACGATATTTAATTATATTATTCGAAATCTATTACCAAAAATAACTCAAAAGTATAAGAAGTTAAAAATTCCATATATAAAAATGGTTTTTTCTAATTAACTTCGCATGTACTTTAATACAAAAATGCCAAATGATCGGCCCCTTGGTTCGGTCATATAAAAACCATACAATAATTGCCACAGTTTTTGCACGATTCTTCAAAGAAAATATTTTTTTACAGAAGTCAAAAGTCCTAGATATGAAAATGTACTTCAATACAAAAATGGTAAATGGTCGGCCCGTGGGTTCGGTCATATTAATAACAAGCAATAACTGCAACAACTGTTGCACGAAACTTCAAAGAAATTTTTTGCTGCAGAAGACAAAAGTCCTAGATATGAAAATGGTTTTTATGATGGCCTTGGCATGTGCTTTAATACAAAAATGTCAAATAATCGGGCCCTGCTTCGCTGTTTTCCTATTTTGCTCCCGAAGCTTCGTGTAACAACTGTTGCAGTTATACTGGTTTTTCATACGACCGAACCATTTAGAATTTTGATACTTTATTTAGACTATTATAGACTATGTCTTTATCTTACAATTGTTTTAAACAAAAAACATTTTTATTTTTACATAGGCCATTTTCAGCACATAAAACTCTTACTGTCAAATGAATGGTTCGATTGTGTTACGCAATTTTACTTTTACCAGGGGCACAAGTATTTAATGCGGATTTTTTACTACTAAAAAACATGTGAAATACGGAAAGATGATAAAAAGTTGTTATGGGCAGGTCAGCAGCCGACCCGCAAATTACAACGAAGCTCGCACAGAGGCCTCATACGGTGGTTTTGCCGGCTAGATCTCAGGGAGAAATGCTTGGGTCGTGGGAATTTGAGGCTCGCGATGCTCCTGGCTTACACCGTGTTTACAGAAATGTTTAAAAAAAACACAAACTAAATAAAAAAACGCTGCAACGAAGCAGCATTAGAGGGTAGGGACGTCTCCCCAATAGACCAAGCCTTTCTTCACCTGGAGAAGAAACCAATCTCCTCTAATTCACACTTCGACGGCTTGACACCGCCGAAGTTCCACGAGGAGACCGCTGGATTTTACTGTCGCCCGCGAATGGACGACACACCTGCTGAACTCGCCACTCCAACCCTGTGAATGTCCTGCCAAGGGGATGAATGGGAATGACCATAGAAGAAAAGTGGGCAAAGAAAATAGTTGGACGACTGAAAATAAAAACAAACTAACGGTAGAAATCCAAAAACAAAGCGAATAAAATGAGCGCTTCCTAAATTATGGAGCGAGACCAACGTACGACCCTGGTCGCGAGCACAAACACCGCATTTGATGCTCGATTACATTTATAAAAAAAAATCAAAATTTAAAAATAAAATAAAATAAAAACTAAATAAAAATCGTACCTTAGACATCCTTGGGTTGGGCGTCTTTCCGCCGAAAATTTGGTTGGGTGCGGGCTCGCCAAAACCCTCAATGGACCACCCTTAAATAAAATGTGGCGGCGTAACTATTGCGGCACTTCCACCGTTTTATAATCAAACAAAAAATGACGTGGTCTCACCTGGTCACTCGCAAACAAATTGAACGTGGCGGCACGTTCGCCTGAAAATAATTGAATAAAAAAATCAAAATTTAAAAAATTTTATTAAAATTTTAAATAAAATAAAACAAAAACTAAATAAAAATCTTAACTTGGACCTCCGGGAAGTCGATCTTGGGTTGGGCGTCTTCCCGCGTTGAACCGTGCTGAATTTCGGAAGCGAGAGCTGGACCATGATCTCTAACGATTGTAGACTGTTATCTACCTTCGAAAGGAAGGTCATCAGTTCAATCTTTGGTCCAATTAAAGTTGCGAACAACGAATATCGGATTCCTATGAATCACGAAATAAGGCAACTCCTCGGAGGTAGCGATATCATCGGTTTTACCAAATCCAATCGAGTGAGATAGCTCGGCCACGTTCCAAGATCCCCTCAACAACGGATGATAAATAAAGTGTTTCACCAACAACCAGCCGGAGTGCATCGTAGAGGAAGACTCAGACTACGCTGGCACTATGACATCGAACAAGATCTACGAACATTAGGATGTCGAAACTGGAGGACGAGAGCGATGGATCAAGATTGATGGAGACCCATAGTGCAGGCGGCGAAAGCCCTTCATGGCGAAAGCCAGAGAGAGAGAGAGACCTTTTTGCCTTGTAAATTAAGTTGGATGGCCTCAATTGACCGCTTTTAAATAAAATATGGTGGCGTAACTGTCGTTGCATTCCCACCGTTTTATAATCAAACAAAATCGTTGGGTGTCCTCCCGCCGTTGGACTGTAATAAAAAAAACGTGGCCTCACCTGGCCACTCACAAACAAATCCAACATGGCAGCACGTCCACCGGCAAATAATTGGATACCGTTGTATAATCAAGTGGCCTCAACAGGCCACCTGGACGTTGCTGGGGCTCTCCTTGATAATAATAATTAATTAGCCACACAGTGAAGTTTGGTGCACCAAATTACCGAAATATAATTTATTAGCCACGCGACGGCCACCCATAAAGTGTGGTGGCGTCAGTGGAATAACGCTTGGTTTTTATTACATCACAGCACAATACACGAACGCTATAGAAAATGCTATGTTCAAAGTTATTTCCTCTTAGATATTTGGTTTTGTACCAAATTTTAAAACTGTCCACTACACCACCGATCCTTCTCACTCTCCAAACTTAACGCACCAGCAAAATTGAATAAAACTTATGTGTTTATTTATTATTAGTTTTTTCTCACTTTATTCCTTTAAACAATTTTAAAATGACTCATACAAAATGCTTTACAAAACGAAATATAAATCTTAACGTGAAAACTAAAACCCAAAAATGGCTGTTTTAATTTTCAACAAACTCCTCTTTTTTACACCATATTCCACAACTCGATTTGTATATAACAAAACCAAAACGAGACTGATTTTATCAAAAAAAAAATGCTTGTACCAACAAACTAAAAATAGAGAAAAATATTTTTCTTTCTTTACGTTTCCCGTTCTCCCCCACGCAACTCAAGAGCGGCGCAAAACGAGAACGAACGTGACGCCCCAAAAACACAAAACAAGAAACACAGAAAAATATCAATCTACATTATAACCGCTCGGACACACGCAGAAGGGCACCCATTGGTTTCGCTCCATCATTTATTCGTCAAACCGCTAAATAAGAAGGATGTACAAAAAAAAATACAAAGATGTATAAAAATAATGTCACGACAGCCGATGTGCATATCCACAGTAGGGTAACTTTTATCTGGTAACTTTTTCTTTTCTTACCCCTTTACCAATAAAATCGGTTTTATCTGCTCCGAAATTTTTTGATTTTATTGGTAAAGGCGAAACAAACGAAGAAGTTACCAGATAAAAGTTACCCTAGTATGGCATCAGAAGCATTGTTATGACCGTGAAGTCGTAACAAAGCTTTTTATTCGAAGTATGCTCTATCACTTGTTACACATTTCTCCCAACTTTCGGGCAATTTGTGAATACCACGCCAGCAAAAATCTTCCGCGAAGATGCGAGCAAAAATCGCGAATCGGTTTTGCCGTATGTATAATAGAGCATTGTCATGAAGAAAATGACTTCTAGACCACGCTCCTCTGGTTCTATCAAGCACAGACCATTGTCTTTCTGCCCAAGCGCTTTGGTATTGCGGTCGTTGTAGATGGTGTGCCTAACTGATGCAAAAATGACTTCTTTTGTACCAACCGAGCAAAATGTTACATGTGTTTTTTCGCGTTTCCATTTCCCTGTCATACAGCTCATATAGTGCAAACAGCTTCTTGACTAACTCCCAATTGCTCGGCGAGTTGTTTTTGCGTTTGCGAATCACCGTCGTCCAACATTGTTTGCAATACTACATCCTGGTATTTTTTTTTGAGATTTTCCACATCATCACTTTTGAAAGTTCGAAACCATCGTTCACACGTATCTTGCGATGGAGCATGTTCACCATAAGCTACTCGAGGTAATCGGTATTATTCAGCAGTAGTTTTCTTCAAATGAAAACAAACAATTTATGCTGTCCGCGAATGCTCTTTGTTCGGTATAAATTACAATATATTGAGCACAACAATACAGCACTATGCATACATAAGTTACCAGTCGGCCATATGAGGTTTGATATCTCGGTTAATGTTAAATGATCGCAATCGATTAATATTGGAGACTTCTACAAGTCACAATAATAGGGAAAACACACCGCAAGCCCCAAATGCCAATCCTATCAGAAAGTAATTAGATTGGAACATTTTAATTTCCGAGTATTATATGCGAGATTTATGATTTGTGAACAAAAATAAAATTCGTATTTAATGAACTCATAAATTATGAGCGCGATAATCTAAAAAATTCTACTTTCCATTTTATAAGATGAATAAAAAAAACTTAAATACCCGTAGTTAACCCCTTTTAAAAAAAAAATATTTTACGAATTTTTAATTGCATCACCCAGAAATAAACACAAAAATTATTAGAGAATGCAACAAGCGAAAGGAAAATCTGTTTTCTGCTTTTTTTTGTAAAGTGAAATGACCTGGTGACATTGGAAGTGAAAATCTTGTATAAAATTGTACTTGAAGCATACCGTGTATAATAAATAATATGTTTTGGTATTTGAGAATATGTTTTTTTACGCATGTACCCGTAGTAAATATAAAACATGTGTGTACAAATCGTAAACGTGGTACGGATATGTTTTGGTTTATTAAGAACATGCATACATGGATTAACCTCGATGTGTTTGTTTAATATGCACGTCAAATTTTTAATTGGGAAAACACTAGCATAGATATAATAGAGGGAATTGCTAGAATCTAAAGCTATTTGTAGCATTTTAAACATCAATATATGGAAACACGACAAACACAATATGGAATAAGTGTCATCTGCAAAATAATTTGTCCAGTTTTACAGGCTATTATCATCGTGAGCAAGACGGGCTGAAGCGTAACAAAGGAAGACGTTTTGAGAGGTGCACTGGACCACTAATTGTACGTTCTGATGGACGTTTTTCCCACCAGTCACATTAAAATCTAATTTTCAGGTACTTATTAAATACAAGGTGTTCTCAAGCTTTTCTATAGAATCAGGATATTTATATTGACGTGCCAAACACTTTTTTTACATTTCTGATGCGGTATGAAGAAATACATTTTGGATCAAATTTGGAGCAAAATTGGATCTAAAAGGGGCTATCTCGCTAAAATAATCCCTAATAATTCATTATGTACTCATTTTGCAGGCTACATAGATCTCCGAATACCAGGAGCTCTTCAGTTTAACACACTGTGGTGGACCTTGTTTCCTCCTTAAATCCTCAGATTGAAACAGAAATTAAAATAAAACCCAAATTAAAATTAAAACTATAGAAATAGCAAGCCATTTAAGGACAGATGGTAACAAACCTCGTGAATAAATTTTATACATGAAAAGTGCGTTTAGGTTCCCCGTCGAAACGATTAATTTACCGAAACCTTGCTTTGTGAAGCATCCCCATAAATGGAACTAAGGCGGGTGCTTCACAGTTCGGATGTGTTATCCGCTAAACAGTTGCCATTAAACTAATTTTTGTTTTAGACCGGCAAAGAGGAATCAATAGAAAACCGATGTAAGCCCCGCCCATATTTGTTCCTATAGTTATGCCATGCACGCTCTTGTAAAACATACTGTAAATCGTCATTGTGGCGTAAAAACAAAAACTTATCGTTTGTTCGAAATTTTTCGTGAATGCAAATGGAAATTTTAAATATTTTCATTATTTTCTTCTTTTTTCTTCAGTTTAGCATTAGCCTTGATAATCGTGTAATATTCCCAAAATTGTATATTCCTTAACACACTGATGCGAATATTTTTCGCAGTTTAGAGTTATAACCAACGATAAGAAAATTTATTTCTACGTTTCTAAAAAACGGTCAATTTTGAAACCTAACCAAAAACAAATTAAAGATATTGTTACGAATTCTACTAACACAGATATAATACTTGGTGGTTAAGTGGTTAAGATGACAGCACACCACCACGTGCTATAATCACAAATATAGCTGGTTCGACGCCAACTCGAATGTGCAATTTTCGTTCTAATTAAGCAACGATGTTACTGGGTTAAGTATTTATCCAATACTGAATTTAGATTGGATATAACAATGGCATTTTATGTAGAGGGAAAAGACAGAACTTCAGACAAGAAAAGACAGAACTTCAGAAATCACCCTTGCACAATGGGAGATATGATGCAGTCCTACTTGCTTCAACTGAAGGGAATTGACACTAAATTTTAAAAACTCTGAACGCAGGCAAGGTTTTAAAATAGAACAATCAGGTGCGATAATAAACCACCAATGCGAGTAGTACAGTGATTTTTACTTGGCAGCACTACAAGCAGAACAATGTGGACGGTTTGCCGAATTAAACAAGAAACTAAACCGAATTCAGCACGGCCAAGATCTTCAAGTCGAAGAGGAAAAATAAAAAATAAAATCTCTCGACTAAACAAAACAGGCTCGAGCTTGAAAATAAAATTAAGAAGAAAGAGAAGGCTCGCTTTGAAATACATACTACACAAACTATTGGAGATGACCAGTTCAACAAAACGTTTCCAACTTACCAGTTGACAGAAGCTCAAGAGGAATTTTAAAGCCTCCATTTGAGAATTTAACAGTTCAGTGCCAAGCGGTAGTGTCGGCGCAGTGCGCAACTCTTCGCACTCATGTTGACTATTCGAAGGAAAGCTATAGAGACGTCTTGCAAACTATATCCGCAACAGAATTGAGTTATGAGCGGGTTTTGACAAAATTGAAACTGAGATATAAGGAATCACACGTTAGAGAATTATACAAGGCACAACTCCAAAACAAGCGTCTAATAAGTAGGAAGCGTCTGCAGTAACTTAAAACGCTGAGCGTTTTATTTGAAAATCCAGTACGAATCCATAACGGACGGCGGAAGTTCGTAATAATATTTTAAGACACATCGTTTTCGTCAAATTGAGTACCTTACAGTCTTAACTTCACGCACAAAAGTGGTAGAATTAAAGTGTTTAAGCATTTTTGATAAAAAAATGCTAACTATATGGTTTCGGTTTGCCGTCTGTCCGTCTGTGTGCACGATAACTTGAGAACGAGTGGATGTCAACTTAATTTCTTCACTAAAAGTTCAAGCAATTCTTGGGAATTCCCTATTTATTTGGACATTTCTGTGTTTAGGGTGTTCGGATGTAAGTAGGGTTTTGTTAACCCCCCTGCTTAAAATTGATAGATTTTTTTTTCATTTTCTATTCTATTTTGGTTTCATAGAGCATGTGAATGTGGAATCAAAATATATCTCTTTTGGATGTGGTTTTGTGTGGGTGGTGTGGTTATGGGGGTGGTAGGAGTGGTGGTATGGGAGGTGGAGGGGTGGGATGAGGCGTTTTGGGTTTGGTGTGGGAATTTGGGATTTGGTGGATGAGAGTTTATGTGGGTGGTTTGTGTGTGTGTGTGTGTGTGTGTGTGTGTGTGTGTGTGTGTGTGTGTGTGTGTGTGTGTGTGTGTGTGTGCGTGTGTGTGTGTGTGTGTGTATGTGTGTGTGTGTGTGTGTGTGTGTGTGTGTGTGTGTGTGTGTATGTGTGTGTGTGTGTGTGTGTGTGTGTGTGTGTGTGTGTGTGTGTGTGTGTGTGTGTGTGTGTGTGTGTGTGTGTGTGTGTGTGTGTGTGTGTGTGTGTGTGTGTGTGTGTGTGTGTGTGTGTGTGTGTGTGTGTGTGTGTGTGTGTGTGTGTGTGTGTGTGTGTGTGTGTGTGTGTGTGTGTGTGTGTGTGTGTGTGTGTGTGTGTGTGTGTGTGTGTGTGTGTGTGTGTGTGTGTGTGTGTGTGTGTGTGTGTGTGTGTGTGTGTGTGTGTGTGTGTGTGTGTGTGTGTGTGTGTGTGTGTGTGTGTGTGTGTGTGTGTGTGTGTGTGTGTGTGTGTGTGTGTGTGTGTGTGTGTGTGTGTGTGTGTGTGTGTGTGTGTGTGTGTGTGTGTGTGTGTGTGTGTGTGTGTGTGTGTGTGTGTGTGTGTGTGTGGAAGTGGGTATGGAGTTGTTAAAGAGTGATAATATGGGTGGTGCGGTATAGGCTGGTGCGGGTGAGATAGGTTTTGGGGGTTTTGGATGGTGGGTGAGGGTGATAATAATGTTTAGGTGTGGTGGTTTGTGGTGGTTTGTGATTGTTTTTGTGAAAAAACTATTTTATTTTATTTTATAGGCAACAAAAAATGCTTATAGGGTTCGGCTCCGAACCTTTCCCGTCTATTTTTTCCTAATTTTAATTTATAGGTAATACTTTTATATAATGGTTTGCATTTCATTTTAAGGTGCCTCAATATCCTGCAACTTTTGATTCTACGATAGAGCCAGTCCTGTTTAAAAAATAAAAAATTATTTAATTTTGGATGAAAAATATCACGAGGGTCTCTCCCTGTTAGAATCGTTTATTCCTATTTTTATTAGCAGTGGTTGGGTAATGGTTCCAAAATAATTTTCATAACGGTTCAATTCGAGACTGTGATTGGAATTTAATTTTCAAAACCCGCTAAATCTAAAACCACACTGGAGAATCCGAAGCCACGAACATCAGGATCGGCTCGTCTACTGCGGGGTGGTTCCTTTGAAAATCCGGCATTATAACAATGCAGAAAATTGTCATTTTGTTTTGAGTGATGCTAGCCATAACTTGCGTGAGTGCAGATTGCAGATGGCCCTTACGTAATACGATGGTGACCATGTGACACGTATGCCGTCCTGTTGGAACTATACATATCGTCGGTATCCATATCATCCAGTTTAGGCCACAAGAGTTGCTTGTCGTCGAGCCGTAGCGTTCGCCATTGACTCGTGTTGGAGAAAGTAAAGACCGATGATTCCGCCATTATTCCGCCATTGGTTTGGCCCACAATCCGACCATTTTGCTTGTTCACATATCCATTCACCTATAAATAGGCCTCGTTGCTAAAGATGATTTTTTTTTGCAAAATTTGGGTCAACTTCGGCGTTGTCTATGGTCCTTTGCCTTAAATTCCTGGGTCAGTTAAATTTTATACAAGTGCAGTTCCTCAGTTTCTTGTGAACGCCGATAAATTGACTGCCTCGGGTTTTCTCGTACTCTCCCCCCACAGCAGCGGTTTTTCAGCTTATTTTACGTTTCGATGACATACGGCTGATTTATTTTTTATCGAACTCTACAGAACAGATATTCATTATAACAATGTTTTTCATTCATTGTAGAGTGATAGACATTCGTATAAACGCACTATGTTTTTTAATTATATTTCTACAACCAGACCTATCTAATTATTTCTAATTAACTTAAATTTTCTATTTCACCTAAGATAAATAGTTAAGATAACAAATAAATGACAATTATAATATTTGACTTTAATAAAATTGAAAAACCTAAAATTTAGGTAGACATTCATATAACGCACTCGAGATAATTAAAACACCAGTTTATTCAATATTTACATCGAAAACTCGATTTGGCATTGAATCAACTAATTTTTTCAGTGTTTCTAGATCAATTTTAACACAACAATCACGGATGGCACTTTTCAAGTCATTAACATTATCAAATTGCCATTTGCATAGACTTTGCCAGCCAGGATACTCCAAAGGTTCTCGATAAGATTGCAGTCAGGACTGCAAGCTGGCCATTCAAGGAGAGGAATGTTTTCTCGCGAAACCATTGTTTGGATTCATTTCACATATGGATAGACGCATTATCCTGCTGGAATATGTAATTTTCGTGATCAATACCATCAAGGTAACTGAATAAAACATCTTCCAAAAGATCCTTGTACATACGGGAGTTCATCTGTGTTGTTATGACGCAGATGGAAAGATTTGCGTAGTAAGAAAATGCTCCCCATATTATTACGCTCCCTCTACCAAGTTACGTTTCGGCCTGATGA
The DNA here is from genome assembly GCA_932526605.1 of Nephrotoma flavescens. NCBI lineage: Eukaryota > Metazoa > Arthropoda > Insecta > Diptera > Tipulidae > Nephrotoma > Nephrotoma flavescens. The sequence continues at coordinate 224,742,616 of OW052222.1, read as the reverse complement.
CGCCATGTTCTTTCAAATAATGCCAGTAGCAACTGTAGCAGTCAGGACCATCGATGTTAAATTTTTTCTCGTCAGAAAAAATCACCTTCTGCCAATCTGTTGTCCACGACATGTATTTACGAGCAAATATGATGCGGCTCTCCTTATGCACGGCAGTTAAATGCGGTTTATTTCTCATTTTAGTCCATTTAATGTTTGGTGAACTTCTCAAAACATGGACAATGTGTCGAGTCGTCACAGAAAGGTTCAATTTCTCATTTATTTCTTTGCATGACACCCGATTTCGAGTAGCCTCATGTCAAATTTGACCAGTTTGCCGGTTGGAATATCCTTCCTCCTTATATATTTTTATCGATAACTGCTCCGCCTCAGTTAAACGATTACATTTAGGCATTGCTAAAAACAGTCTTTAAAATGATTTTTTTAACAAAAAAACCAAATTGCTGTATGTAATTAGAATACAAATAACCTCTTTACATCCTTGGATCTATAATATTCTGAACTAGGTGACGTGAAATTTTGTTAATGAATTTGAAAGCAACCCGACAGACCCTCACCTCGCGAAGCTCATGTTAGAAACCTCATAGGGACAATATCTGTTGCCGTGGAGTGAACGTGAAGTGCCCGTTCATCTATTCTATAAAGACAACTATACTCTAAAACTTTTCTATACAAACATGGTCCGTAAATCCTAGGTAATTTAAACAACAACCATCAAAACCAATTTATTGACATGGCCCCATTATTTTAAAATTTCAGAATTATAAAGTAATAAAAAATTAGGTCAATCACTTGAAGCGCAACATCGCAAAATTTTATAGTTTGGATTTCATTCAAAAAAATTGGGTTACGCGACAAACGATGTTCTCATCATCTTATTATTATCTAATATGCATGTTTTTCGAGAATTTTTGATACTTAGCCCAATTTCTGTCTGTATAGTGAGAGTTTATAGCTAAATCCACCCAAAATAAACTTGTGTTATCAAAAACGATCTTTATATGTTTTTAAAAATAAAATAAAATTTAGAAAAAAATTCGCGTCATTGAAAATTTAAATAAAATCATTTTGTTTCTAATTCTAATAATTCTTTAAGAGAGCTGAGTGATTTTTACAAACAGACAAAAACATATAAGCATAATGATAATAATAATAATATTAATAATGGTAAACAACAAAAACTTCGATTTTTGTTGTTGTTGTTGTTGCTTAAATTAAAATCAATAAAAATTCCTAAATTCTATTCAAACGGAAAAATTGTTCTAAATTCAACAAAATTTATAATTCAGATTTCAATGGCACAACTGGGGCTTGCGATCCTATATATGTATCTCTATACCTATACATAAATTAAAAAAAAGGTAAATCCAATTAAATCATCTGTAATTATTTCATAAACATTATTTTGTGTGTATTTCGAAATTTGTATTTAGCTGCTGTGGAGTCATATACGAATACTCGTATATTGCACATACATTTTGATGTACATTCTCAATTAAAATTGATAATCTCCATTTCGATCAATTCTAATTACTCAAGTGATTTAATTAAATTGCATGTACGCACTATTAAAAACGAATAGATTAGTTACATTAAGTAATAATAATAAATAATTTAGACAGATTGGTTTTTATGAAGATGAACGAACTGTGGCGCCATACTCGACTAATTGCTTTGTATAACTAATCTTATGCACTTTTAGTGGATTTCAGGTTTGTAGGGGGTAGGGCACCTATTTACCACCGACATAAATTTAGCCGAAAGGCCAGATGGCCAAAGGATTATAAGGCCGGCAATTCCATCGCCACCATCCACATTGCCGATAACTATAGCGCTGCCCCTTACGTCACCACCTCTTAGATCGCCGACACTGACATTATACCGACATTTACATTATCGACCATAATATCGCCGACAAATACGTGGTCAATAACAAGGTTTTAAACAATCATATTGCCGACAACCAAACTGGTTTCATTGCTTCGGCACAGTCAGTTTCTGCCCCAGTCAGATTAAATAATCATCCATTACAAAAAGACATACATTATACTGATATCAGAACTCTGTATATAGCTGAGCTATCCGTATGATGAAAACCAATTTTCTGCTTCTCATCAGTCAACGTTGCTTTAATGACATGAAAACACCTAGCCGACGGATATTCAGACTGCCTAAATTTGAATTGGCAACATTTAGCTTCGGTTCGTAGTACGAAGTTAATGAAATTTTGTCAAAAATATTAAAAAATGGCCTAGATCCATTTTTGACGTTTAAGTGCGTTCATGACATCGTGAGTAAGTTCGGAAAAAATACTATTGTAACATACAAAATGCATTAAAACAACAACAAAGATAAAATAATTTCAACTCTAGTTCGTAACTAGTAGGCGTGGTATAAAGCGTTTCAAATAATTTGATTGGTTTTGAATTCGTAAGCGAGTATGAAAATATTTATTTCCGATGTCATGTACGTGACATTAGCAGGACCTTGCTCCGAAGAAATGTTCGTCTTTCTAGACAGCCAAGTGAATTTTTTTTGTTTTTATTAAAAATAGAGTCACAAAATAGTATAGAGGTTTGAAATGTATCAAAAATAAACAAACAAACATTAATTAATAATTCAAAAAAATTATTAAAAGGAATTAAGGAAATTATTAAAATTATTATTGAAATTGTAGAAATTGTTGAGATTGAAACTGAAATTATTATTGAAATTATCGAAATTATTGGAATTATTGAAATTATTGAAAATATTATTGATATTATTGAAATTTTAGAAATTGAAATTGAAATTATTGGAATTTTTGAAATTTTTATTGAAATTATTTGAAGTATTGAAATTATTGAAATTATTATTGAAATTATTGGAATTATTGAAATTATTGAAATAATTTTAATTATTGAAATTATTATTGAAATTATTGGAATTATTGAAATTATTGAAATAATTTTAATTATTGAAATTATTGGATTTTTTTTTTTTTTTTTTTTTTTTATACCTAGTTTTTATTTCTATCAAAAATCAAAGCATATAATTACATAAAACGAAAAGAATCAGAAATAAAACTAGTTTAGTAGTCTCCTTATTAAAGATAATGTTTCGGAGCTACGATTCAATTACAAAAAATATTTAAATAATATTTAAATTACACTATTACAAATTTAAAATATTAATTATAAATTATTACTATTTCTATTCGGGTACTAAACAATAAAATTCACAAACAAAATGGTAAAATGTTCATTACAGATATACTTCCATGTTACTAATAGTAAATAGCCAATCCTTTAATAATTTGCAAAAATCATTAACATTATTTGTTAAAAAAAAGGTTGACGGTAATTGACTATATAGTTTAGGAGCGGTATAGTTGAAGAATTTTTTAAAATGTTCCTTATTAGGACGAGGAATATTTATTCTATTAATGTTGTGCAAATTATATGATACGCTATTCAAATTACTAACTATACGATTACCGCTAATTAAATAGAAAGCTTTTAATACTTTAAATACATATAGGTACCGAAGCGGCAAAATTTTGAATTTCACAAATAACGGGAAAGATGGAGTCGATCTTGGTTTAAAGTTAATTATTCTCAACACTGCTTTCTGAACGGACATCAACGGTCTAATATTGAATAGGTAAAAGGAATAGGAATTATTGATAGGAATTATTGAAATTATTGAAAATATTATTGATATTATTGAAATTTTAGAAATTGTTGAAATTGAAATTGAAATTATTTGAATTTTTGAAATTTTTATTGAAATTATTTGAAGTATTGAAATTATTGAAATTATTATTGAAATTATTGGAATTATTGAAATTATTGAAATTATTATTGAAATTGTAGAAATTGTTGAAATTGAAGAAATTGTTGGAATTGAAATTGAAATAATTGAAATTACTGAAATTATTTTGAAATTATTGAAATTGTAGAAATCGTTGAAATTGAAATTGAAATTATTGGAATTATTGTAATTATTGAAATTATTGAAATTGTTATAAATTGTTAAAATTGAAATTATTGAAATTATTGGAGTTATTGAAATTATTATTGAAATTATTGGGATTATTGAAATTATTGAAATTATTATTGGAATTGTAGAAATTGTTTTAATTGAAATTGAAATAATTGAAATTATTGGAATTATTGAAATTATTGAAATTATTGAAACTATTATTGAAGTTATTGAAATTGTAGAAATTGTTGAAATTGAAATTATTGAAATTATTGAAATTATCGTTGAAATTATTGGAATTATTGAAGTTATTGGAATTATTGAAATTATTATTGAAATTATTGAAATTGTAGAAATTGTTGAAATTGAAATTATTGGAATTATTGTAATAGTTGAAATTATTATTGAAGTTATTAGAATTATTGAAATTGTAGAAATCGTTGAAATTGAAATTGAAATTATTGTAATAGTTGAAATTATTGGAATTGTAGAAATTGTTGGAAATGAAATTGAAATAATTGAAATTATTGGAATTATTGAAATTATTATTGAAATTATAGAAATTATTGGAATTATTGAAACTATTATTGAAATTATTCAAATTGTAGAAATTGTTGAAATTGAAATTATAGAAATTATTGGAATTATTGAAATTATTGGAATTATTGAAATTATTGAAATTTTAAAATTTTAAAAATATTAATTGAAATTTTAGAAATTGTTGAAATTGAAATTGAAATTATTGGAATTATTGAAATTATTGGAAGTATTGAAATTATTGAAATTATTGGAATTGTTATTGAAATAGGCGTTTTCGAAAATATCCCATGGTAACTTTTGAGTAACTTGCTCACAAAAAATTACCGAATCTATTTCCGAACATGTAGATTAACTTTATTGCAATTTGCTTTTAGTAGTTTTTTAATTTCTGTCATTCTGTCAATTTATTAAATGTATTAAATGTTTATATCTGTCAAAATCTGTAATCTTACTTTTTGTATAGCCAGTATATTTCCGAAAACGCCTATTGTTGAAATTATTAAAAATATTAAATTACTGAAATTGGAATTATTGAATGTGAAATTGAAATTGAAATTGAGATTGAGCTTGAGACTGAGACTGAGACTGAGACTGAGACTGAGACTGAGACTGAGATTGGGATTGGGATTGGGATTGGGATTGGGATTGGGATTGGGATTGGGATTGGGATTGGGATTGGGATTGGGATTGGGATTGGGATTGGGATTGGGATTGGGATTGGGATTGGGATTGGGATTGGGACTGGGATTGGGATTGGGATTGGGATTGGGATTGGGATTGGGATTGGGATTGGGATTGGGATTGGGATTGGGATTGGGATTGGGATTGGGATTGGGATTGGGATTGGGATTGGGATTGGGATTGGGATTGGGATTGGGATTGGGATTGGGATTGGGATTGGGATTGGGATTGGGATTGGGATTGGGATTGGGATTGGGATTGGGATTGGGATTGGGATTGGGATTGGGATTGGGATTGGGATTGGGATTGGGATTGGGATTGGGATTGGGATTGGGATTGGGATTGGGATTGGGATTGGGATTGGGATTGGGATTGGGATTGGGATTGGGATTGGGATTGGGATTGGGATTGGGATTGGGATTGGGATTGGGATTGGGATTGGGATTGGGATTGGGATTGGGATTGGGATTGGGATTGGGATTGGGATTGGGATTGGGATTGGGATTGGGATTGGGATTGGGATTGGGATTGGGATTGGGATTGGGATTGGGATTGGGATTGGGATTGGGATTGGGATTGGGATTGGGATTGGGATTGGGATTGGGATTGGGATTGGGATTGGGATTGGGATTGGGATTGGGATTGGGATTGGGATTGGGATTGGGATTGGGATTGGGATTGGGATTGGGATTGGGATTGGGATTGGGATTGGGATTGGGATTGGGATTGGGATTGGGATTGGGATTGGGATTGGGATTGGGATTGGGATTGGGATTGGGATTGGGATTGGGATTGGGATTGGGATTGGGATTGGGATTGGGATTGGGATTGGGATTGGGATTGGGATTGGGATTGGGATTGGGATTGGGATTGGGATTGGGATTGGGATTGGGATTGGGATTGGGATTGGGATTGGGATTGGGATTGGGATTGGGATTGGGATTGGGATTGGGATTGGGATTGGGATTGGGATTGGGATTGGGATTGGGATTGGGATTGGGATTGGGATTGGGATTGGGATTGGGATTGGGATTGGGATTGGGATTGGGATTGGGATTGGGATTGGGATTGGGATTGGGATTGGGATTGGGATTGGGATTGGGATTGGGATTGGGATTGGGATTGGGATTGGGATTGGGATTGGGATTGGGATTGGGATTGGGATTGGGATTGGGATTGGGATTGGGATTGGGATTGGGATTGAGATTGAGATTGAGATTGAGATTGAGATTGAGATTGAGATTGAGATTGAGATTGAGATTGAGATTGAGATTGAGATTGAGATTGTGATTGAGATTGAGATTGAATTGAAATTGGTAAATTGAAATTAGGAATCCACTTGGAATTGGAATTGATATTGAACGCGTGCTTACACAAGGTAAAATAGAAATGGCAGTTAGGTAGCTAAGTTTTTAACATGTGCTTTATGTATTGTGTGCAAGAAGAAACTCGTCTCTGAAATTGGTTGCATTAAAATATACTTCAATGCATCAAAATCGACCGCCATTTTGGATATATTTATGAAGCTTAGTCATCGCTGTTTTTATGACATGTTTCAGTCATTTGCAAGCTGTCGTCTTGTGTACATCACGAAATTTACATCATTTACGTCATTGCATTCTATTATGTTTTCAAATGAAATAAAATGCTATTGAAGCTATGGAATTAATTGATTCAACTTTTAGAGAACATTTTGTCATTCAACAGTAAAAAGGTGGTTTGCAAGATTTCGTATATGGCAATTTTAGTCTTGAGATCGATCTACGTCCAGGTGAAGTAAAATATTTTGAAGACGAAGAACTTAAATATTTAGTGCATGAAAAACCATGTCAAACTCAAAGAGAGCTTGTACAATAGTTAGGAGTTATTCACCAAGCAATATCATTTCGATTGCATTCAATGAAATATACAGAAGGAATGAAAATCGGTTCCTCATAAACTGACCAAAGTAAACAAAAACCGAAAAGTTGGCATAGCTTTTTCGGTAAAAAGGAAAGAATTGTGGTGCACAAAATTATTAAGCGGATTTTATTCGATATACCTAATAGCAGAAAACCATGGGTTCAGGCCAGCCAACAACACCAGTTGCAAAATGAATATTCATGTCAAGAAAGTGTTACTGTGTGTCTACTGGGATGGGAAAGGAGTAATTTATTACGAACTTCTGAACCCTGGTTAAACTGTTACAGCTGAGCGTTACCAGGCCCAATTGACCAATTGGTGGTGGTGATATTGCTGCATGACATCGTTCATCCACATACAGCAAAATCAAACCAAGAAATCATCTTCTTCAGCGCATTCTCAGACTTGGCTCTTTTCTGATAACCGCTGATTCAGATCGATAAAAAAAGCAAAGTTTTTACTTGCACACTTAATAAAAAATGACAATATGTCATCGATAACCCACTGTCGAGTAGATGGATACGTGAGCAGATCAATTGTTAAAAATTAATTTATATACTATGTTTGTAAATTTTTTTTATTTGTTAAAAAACATAAATCTACCGGAATGATTTAGCATTCCACAATCTCCGCACCACATCATCAAATTTCTAATTGAATGTAATTACTTACAAACGCAAGTAATTTAAATTTAATTGTTATGTACGAGTATTCTTCGAAACCGAAAGAAATGCTGCATTCTGGTAATAATTAACAATTTAAATTTATTGCAAAACTCAGTGCTAGAAGAAGAAAAGATGCGGATAGACAATAAATATAAGTTGCATGCAACAATTATAACATCATATGAATATTGAAAAATCGTTTAATGAAATATGAACTGTAATCACATCATCATGTACATAAACATGACAAACATATGTGCACAGCACATAAGCATTTAGAAAAACATGGGCGCATGGAATTACTTGTAGACATGAATGAATATATGAAAACACGGATGATGGATGCTGGGTGTAAAAATATGAAATATTCCCAGATTTTCCAACATAATACATATTTAATATTTATGTATTCGGTTGAACTGCTGTGTTTATAAATTTATGATAATTTGTTTACTATTTAGAAATATGTTTGTGTGTGTGTGTAAATCATGTAGTTTATGATAATTAGTCGATACATGCAGCATGGTGTGTAATTCAATGAGATTTTAAATATTTTCACTTAAGAATTGGTTTTGCTTTTGTAACGAGTACCATATTTCGAATATGAGATGATAATTTAAAGATCATTTGTGAATGAATTAAAAACAATTTATTATTATTATTATTTGTTGACAATTGCCTTAATTCCTCAACTAAAAGGACGCATTACATATACAGGATTCCCAACAGAACAATTTAGATATCTCTACTTGAAAATTATAGGAAGGAAGCAAACGATTTGAAAGAATCAATCATTTTCAGTAAAATCGCTTCAACTGTATGTACTTCCTGCAATACAAGCCACATTTACATGACAACAACGTTTTTAATTTAATTATTTGATATATTTATTTAACATGACACACATCAACCGCATCATTTAATTATCTGAATGTAACGATTTTACTTGTATATGCAAATCAGTTTATTCAGATTATGAAATGCAAAAAAAAATAAAAATCGATCGATAATTGATAAAAATCAATAGTGCAAAGAGAATTGAAATTGATTGAATCTAAATACGAACCGTAAACATTTTGACATTTATAGTGAAATTACTTCCTGCTCTATTTTTTTATGTGTGTACAAATGTCCATCATGATGATGTGGGTTCTTATTGAGCGTGATGCAATCGATAAAACAAATTTAAATTTTCTTCAGCCAAAGATGAATTTTCACTCAACAATACCCCAATGTGTAAACAATATCGTTGTCTGTATAAATTTTGAACGCTTAATGACGGATAAGACAATTATCTCGATCATTTTAATTTACATAACAAAAAATATTCATTATGCATGCATTTTGTTGTTGTTGTTGGTTTGTTTTATGTAATGCATCTTGGTGCGCGGATGGAAAAGATGCATCTCGTATGTTTAACAAAATAATGAAAAATGTCTTCGCAGTAAATGTTCATCATATTGTGACAATCCCTTTTTACTTACGTTCGAGACGATAAACGATGTTTTTTTTTTTTTTAAATTTTATGTGGATTTGGTTTCATTGACTGATAAGCTTCAAGTTGTCAATGGCTTTTATGTTTTATGGGGATTATTTCGTATTATCGTTTACATAAATGATTTATGATGTTTTTTAATTGTCTTAACAAAATGATGTTGTGGGAAGGTTAGTTGAACACACTTTAAATATGTAAATTTGAGATTGTGGGCACCTCGATAGTTTATTAGTAAGCCATTGTGCTTTAGGCCCTTAATTGTAATTCATTGTTATATCCTAACGTGCTTATGACCAAAAACTCGTTCATGTTGGTGTTAAATATTCATTCATATCCTAACGTATTCTACGTATTCTACGCTTTGATGATTAGTGAAACTGATCATGATAAACTTTCCAGTTTCTGTATCTCTAATGTATGACTCCGAACAATAAGAACTCTTGTCGTGTTTGCACTTAAATAAATAATCTGGGAAGCAGGCATGCACCGTTAAGAATTGAGAAATATAGAAGTTGACTTTCATATATCTTTGACCCACCCAAACTTTAATTTGAAGAATCAAAGAGTGGTAAGCCGATAAGTGGAGTTTTGCTTGCCCCTTTGCAGTCCAAATTGGAGTTCCATATCATTTCTGATAAAACAATATTAGCTAGAGATAGTGTGTTGAGGCCTTTATTGTAGCAGTATTCATATTCTCCTTAAAGTCTAATTTGCTATCAATGGTGAGATATTAAATCACTGGTTGTGAGGTAAAACCGCATTCACCTACATCCAGAGTTATGGGCTCCTTTGATTTCCTTCTATCCTTAGTACAGTTTCCGTCTTCTGCTCAGCCAATTGTAAACCCACTGGCAACCAATGGTGAATCCAGGCCAGACCAGGGTGTATAGTGTCGAAGATACACAAACGTCTGTAAGACTATGGATCTTTAGGCGTTCTTTCGACTTTCGGTAACACCACTAATCTTTGCTTCTTCCACCTCTCGGGTAATACAACTCTTAAGCAGGAATTGAACACATTTGCAAACAGTTTGGGTATTATCCGAATTGCTGCTTTGAGCGCCAAAATCGTTATGTTGACGAAACATATTGTTGTTGCGGGAACAACGAAGTTATTATATTGCGCATCATATTTGAAGGTTAAAATTACTGCCTTTCACGTTTTCATTACAGTTTCAACCTATCGTACACCTCTCCATCGACTTCTTAGCATAGCCCTCTAAAACATCCCCGCTTACTCATCTTTATAGCAGATTTGCGATCCAATCTAGCACAGCTTGTCGAAAATGTTCAGTGTCTCTGCATTTCTGATATAGATCGGTTGCCTTCTATTAGAAATATTACCGTGAAGTTCGAATATTATAACTAGAGGTGCTCGCTATATGTGTGTATTGCTCACTCACTTTCCACCGAACTACTCTACCATATATGCCATGTTTTTAAACGGACAATCTATAGTGTGACAAAACCTTAAAATGAAGCGTCTCCTCGTTCGCCCGATACTCGGCTGCCCCATTCAGTAGACCGAGCGTTAAGGTCCCCTGCACAAAATACCATCGATTTTACTTCCCTACGCAGCTAGTGTTTTGGAATGCCTATTGGCCGAAAGCACAGATGGCGTCCCTACCACATACGTCGTGTGTCCAAATAGCTTCCTCGCGGTATTGCTCTTGCACAATTGCAACATCTCCTCTTATTTCTCCGTTCAAACGGATTTTATGCCGATTCACAAAGATTGAGATTTAGTTGTAGCAAAATCATAATCTCCTTGCCCTTTTTAATTTTCTCTTTCTCTCTTTTTAACGCCTTCTTGAATATCGGACATCTGAAACCTGTATCGGAACTGAATTGAAACCAATATCGGACATTTGTAATCTTCTCCAAGATATACCATGGACCTCGGCTCTTTTTCGCATGTCCTCGCAAAGTGTTCATCAGTATCGCATCATAGCAAAGATTCGAACGATCTACGTTATTGGGACTTTAATTTGGGACTATAATTTCTCATGTAACTTTTAATTTATCAGTCGTAGAAAAATGTGGCGTACGAGAAAAGTTCTTAGAACATTCCTCGAACCTGTTTTCTAGATTGATTTTGGATTCTACTAGCTAAGGTCTGGGACTACACAGAGAATTTTGAGAAATTTTATCATTTCGAATGTTGACTTTAAGTTTTTGCGACCGTAGTGACAAACCTAACCGATAGACGGACCAAGTAGACTCAGTTCAATCGTTCCTAGAAAAACAACCGTACCTTTATTTTGGAGATATTGACCAGAAACTGAAAAGAACTTGTGTGATCGTAGAAAAGCTAGTTTGAAATCCATAATGAAAATGCAACCCGGTACAACTATTTTTTATTTACTTTTAAAGAAGTGGACGATACCAATCATTTCAGAACCTTGTTCAAAATATATATTAGAATTAGAATAGAGATCTGCGATGTAAATTTCACAACTAATTGTGTAGCCTGAATAGATCCGAGAACTTCATCTAAAATGTATATTTCAATCTAGAAACCAAGTTTCATTATAGGATTGGTTTTGAAAACGCCAAGTACTAAACTTCCAGCATGAACAGATCCTAGAATTTTGTCCAAAACTCACTTAAGAAAAATCGCGGAGATATTGCCAAAATATTGCCATATACAGAGTTTCTTACTTCCGAGGTCAATCAATTTTTCAATTTATTGAACATTTTTAGTTTTTATTCCGCTGTAATGTTTTCTTTTGTGAAAATGGGGTACAAAAATTAATAAAAAAAATTCAGATGTTTAAATGACAACAGATATTCTCTTTTACGATAGTGCTGCCACTTGTGGCGAGTAGCGTAATTTCTTATTTTTCGTAGGTATATTTTGCTATCTTACTCGTACATAACATCTTTAACTGAAGGTAAGTCTGTTCTTTAAAGAGGATGGTCCTGATGGAGTATTCCCCGCTAAATTACAGTATACTATCCTATAACTAAATACCTTGGAACATGGCTTGTGTGGCCTTTCGTTTCATCCCTGGCTTGTGGAGGAGTCGAGCCGTTTTTATACCTAAATCTGGCAAGTCTGATTCCATTGACCCTAAGAGTTTTAGCCTGGACCATTTCTTGTCTATTTTTCCCGTCAGTAATATGCAGCATACTTACACAGTTGGTAGATCTTGTGAAACGCCGCTACATGAGCTTGTCATCAATCCTGTGCATCAACCCTACATTGATAGATATTTGAATAACAAGGAACGTTTGGTAGCACATCATCGCCGCAACTATTATAAATTCATCCTTTTATGGACAAACTTCAACAGTCTAGTTTTTATACCCAAGGTTATGCCGACAACCTTGTTACAACCATCTCAAGGGAATGTATATCTGGCCTGATGCAACAAGCTACCCATACTACGGGGTCTTGGGACAATAATAAGAATTTTTACATTAATTCATTCAAAACTGATATGGTCATGTTCAATAAACGCAGAAGTCATGATGTCCTTATAGTGCCCACTATTTTTGGAAGTGTGATTACTAGTTCAGGTCATCATTTAAGATTCTAAATCATCTTGGGATTTCTATCTTAAACATAAACCACAAAAAACGAGTGCTATATATTGGCAATGTCGCAGAGCATCCTGGATAATGACTCCAAAAATGTTGTGCTTCATCTACAAGTCACTCGTTATACCCATGCTAACTTACGTATCTAATGAGTAGTGGCCGGTAGTCAACTTAGAGTATTCGATTATGCCTTTAGAATTTAGGGATGAACTGTTCAAATCACTAGTTTTCTACTCAGATAGTTCGCGAAATAGCCTAGGGGCAAGCTTCGTGATGCAGGCGGCGCGCCTCATTTCACAACAGATGCGCGTGAAATATTTACTAAATCTATCCTAAGTGTAAAAAACTTTTAGGAAAGGTTTAGGAAAAATTTCAAACCCCTACACACAGCCTTGAAATATTTCCTAACGAAATCCTATGTATTCTAGTTTAGTGATATAGTCTTTTATGCCGTGTGCCTGATGCCGATTTTTTTGTCTAAATTTCGGACTTAATAAATTGATCGTTAGTTCAACCAGGTATTGTTAGATGTCTCTAATATTTATAAACCAAAATGTACCCGAGATTTAGTTCCAAACTGCAAAGTTAGTTCCGATTTATCAACTACCGATTAGAAATGTTTCGTAGAATGTTAAATTTAAGTTTTTATAGCAGATTTTAATTAAACATCAGATGCGGTATTTTTGTGCCATCTTTGAACGATTGGTGTGAACTAACCATCAATTTAGTTAGATGGAAATTTAGAAGACAAAAAATTCGTCGTTAGGCACACAGCATTAGTGATATTAGTTTAAAAGCGAACATTTAGGCGAAACAATATTTTAGGGAAACTCATATTTAAAAAAAAATATGAAAATTAGCACAAGCCGTATCAAATATCAATTTAATTTTTTGAAACACTATCCACCATCAACTTTACGTTTTACCATTTCAATTTTATTGCATCATCAACCACCATCTTATTTCAAATGGGGAAATAAAATATGGTGATGGTGAACGAGAGGAACTGAAGTAAAAGTTCACTCAAATATGAGATTCGATTGTACTTTAGACAGAATTTACACTATTTTTCTAAATAAGACATTACTACAGATTGGAGACTGTAGGAAGATATATCAAATGCCAATGTCCATGTTTTCAGAAATTTGTTAGTTCTGGCTTGGCCAAATATGGCCGACTCAATCATTTGAGTTATGATGTACAGTATTTTTACAATTCAAACGATTACTAATCAAGATTTTGCCCGGTTCTCATCGATCCCGTTATGTTGTTCAGGAAGATATATCAAATGCCAATGTTTATGTTTTCAAAATTTTGTCATAGTTCTTGTCGCACCGGGGTCGATGAGAACCGGGCAAAGTCTCGATTAGTAATCGTTTGAATTGCAAAAATAATGTCAATCATAACTTACATGTTTCGGGGCCATACTTGCCAATGCCAGAACTATGACATAATTCTAGAAATCATCATGTATATTGGCATTTGATAGAAGTAACATAAAAGCATGGTGAGATTGATGTGTATACCTATATGAAATCAAGAAAAATAAACAAACATCATTTTAATTTTAAGTTTATATTTACCATATATCCCTTTTCCGGGCTGCGATCACAGTTGTGTACGGGAAAGTGAATCATGAAAAATACTAAAATCCTTGGTTATTTACATACACATTTGTTAAACTTAAATTAAAAAAAAAAAAAAATGTCTGGCCGGAAAAGGGATATATGTAGTATAATGTTTTTACATCACATTATTAATTGTTTAATAATTAATGGTATTTTAAACGTACTGGTACGATGGATTTTGGAGATATAGATATATTAAAATTATACAATATGTTTACTTTTAGGTGGGATTTTTGAAATTTTTTAAAAAATTATTTACGCCTAAATGTTTGTTTTTTGTGTAAACTCACTAATACACACGCAATTTTTACGTAGCATTTTTTTTAGGAATTATTTCAAATCAGTGCCAACAGCATTTTTTTAAGGCGTTAAGGAGTCTGTATACTTATTGTTCCTAAGTTCTGATGTTGGAAACCTCAACATCGTCTTATGTACCGATAATAAGGTGATGCTTAATGCCTTGAGTAATCCCTTGGTTGATTGTAAGCTCATCGCAGAGAGTGCAAACATCTCATAAATTTTCTTTGTAGTTAGAATAAAGTTGCAGTCTCAGAACACTCACTTATTGTGTCAGAACACTCACATATTGATGGCTGGTTTTCGCTCCGTTTTTTAGGGCTGGAACCTGCTTTCCTTTATCATTTAATTGTGTTAAAGTTGCAATGAAACATTTCTTCTTGTATCTGTTAAGAGAGCAATCACCGAACCCGATAAACTACGAATTCTCGTTGCAATTCTGACTGGGCATGGTCGTTTCAAAGAATATCTGAATTTCATGGGGTTGGTTTCAACTACCGACTGCTTAGAGGCTAACGATGGTAGCATCCATTATGTCTGTAGCTCTGCACGTGCTGATCGATGCCTTATGGCTTGAACCATGAACCCCTGGTAGCATTGATTACAAAACGCTGGCTGAGTTCCAGCTTTAAAAAAAAAACGCAAATTAGTTCGTATGATGCTACGCACCAATAAGGAAAAGGAATGTGTCGTATGTGCCTGAATCTTCTGATAATCGATATAATTGAAAGAAGAAAAACATCAAGACTAGAGACTCGGACATGTTCTACGTTTTAAAGTCGTACCACAAAACAAGCATCAATGACAACAGGACCTCGCGAGTGGCCCCTCATTTGATCGATAGACGACGTTGAACACGGCCTATAAACTTTTGGTTATAGTGTCTAGCGCTCTTTTGTTGTAGATTGAGCTATCTGAAAGAGGATTATGGAGGCGGCCAAATCCCTTCATGAGATCTAGCGCCAGTGAAGAAGAAGAAGTGACCTCGCCGACAGTGCCACAGATCAGTTACTTATAGAAACTATTTAAATCTGGTCAGCTAGTAAGCTGGTACTTATGTTTTCTAATAAAATCAGGGCATTCAAGAATATGTGTTATAATATTTTAAATGCGGTTAGGAATGGTAATAGGTTTTAACCTGGCGAACAGAACAGAATACGAGCGACGCAGTATAGGATACGAACACATGCTTGGCCAGAATGCTATTCTCACAAAGAAATACGTCTACAACAACAATGACAATACACGTTTAAATGTTTGTAATGGAATTTTATGTTACACTGCGGTAGGTCCCGGTCGGGCTCCCCAGCTAGATGTCATATTTATAAATTACAAATTTGTTTTAGAACTAAATAAACGATTAGTTAAATTAAAATCCACGACCTCATATTCAAAATATATATATAAATTAAAATAATTTTTCACTTTATTTCCAGGTAAATGCTAACCACATCATATATAGAACACACACGCAGTGCAGTTTGGTGAGTTATTTAAATTAGTTGCTCTAAATTCACAAACACATATTTCAAATTAGATAAATGGATGCAAACCGTTTTATATGCTTGTTGCATTCATTTGCAAAACAAAACCCTACTCAAATACGTATTCAAATTTTTAATGACCAAAATCATCCGGTTGACCTAAATTTTGATAATATTGAAGCATTGGCATACAATCATAAATGCATTTACAAAATTACAACAAAACTAATTATTTAACATATTTAACCTTGAACTAGAACATGTATTATGTGCATCTAATATGGATATCGCGAATTACAAATAGTATAAAAACGATTACGCGAGGACGGACGACCTTATTACACTTTGATTGTTACGTAAGATCGCGTAACAATATATACCTCACCCAAGCGCGCGATGATAAATCGATTCATTAAGTTCCCACGCAACATTTTTTTTTTATTGTACTCGTAAGCTGATCAAATTTATATTATCTGTATCGGAATAGTTTGATATACACACAGCAGAAATTATTTATCTGAGTACATTCAAATTTGAAATTTAACACTTTAATACATAGTATTTCATTGATAGAAAAAAAAACTTGTTGTATACGAGTAAAATTGTTAACACATTGTGTGCCAAATATTTTTATCCGTGTAACATCATATTTCCAGACAGACAGTCAATAATGCTGCTGCCTCGATAAAATTCTGCCTCCGCGCGTACAATTTTATATTGCTTTGTGTATAAGATATTTTTAAGAAAGAAATAAAACGACAGCCAACGAGGCGACTGATTGGTTTTTTGCATATAAATTATTCATGAGTGGATGGATGGATTAACGCGCGCGCATTTTTTATATGCGCGCAGAGAAAAATTTCTAATATGGAAATTTAATGAACAGGTTTCATATAAATTATTGGTTTATAGTTTGTGTCTATATCTTGTTCATCGGTCAGTAATAAATCTGTTCTGGATAGGAACTCAGAAATACCACACAATTTTTTTTTTTTCGATTTCTTTGATAACTTAATTTATTTGCCAAAAATTCTAATTTACAAGTATGTTTGACATCAAAACTATCGTACTCAGGACACCTACGCATACTCTAATGCTTAATATGTTGATCGATTGTTTATGCTGCATAAATAAACGAAAATTTTTTATTGTTATACATATTTTTAAGACAGCTAACTAAATAGAGACTGTGGCGCATACTTATGCTCGTTTCTCATTTGTGTACAAATCAATTAAGCACGCGAGTATGTTTTTTTTTTAGAAAATTTTAATGCTCACCTACGTAAAATGTGCATCACTGTATAGGATCAGGTTATGTATATATGTTTAGTTTCATTTCCGATCAATTGATTGTTTTTTATGGATGTATGTTGGTTATATGTGCAATGGAAAGTAAATATAGCGCGACCTACGATAGTGAAACTACTGATTGTCTGTAATATTTAGGTAGGTGACTATAAGAATGATCGATAGTATTGGACAATCAATATGTTGCATAATGCTTAAGGCTAACATATTTTCCACAAAGCTAATGGAATACTATCTGTGATCATTTTAAAACGCTCAAACTACAAAACTGCAAGTTGTTACGAATTTATATCGCCCCAAGTTCAGCAAGATGGCCTGTAAACGAACCCAAACATCATACGATCATTTCGGTTACGGTGGTTTGTGTATATATAAAAAGGGGATTAAGAAAACATGCTGAAAGTTGAATTTTAAGTTCTGATCAAAGTAGTCGAATTTACTTTACTTTAAAATAGAAATTGTTTATAATTATACGCCACATACAACTGGCCATGAGAGAGACAAGCAATTTCAAAATCCACGCCTGCAAACTTAAGGGATTGCCCGTGAGCTTTGTTGATGGTTATATGGCAAATGAAAGTCTAACTGGGGACTGGACTCGTTTGAAGCTGAATGGGAGGTCGGTTAGTATCAACCACATGCGAGGTATGAATGCGTCCTCTCTTTTTGCAATCCCGTCAATACAGTTGGGTTCGATGACATTTGGTAAAAGGCTTTTGACAAAGAGCCATATTCCATTGCATAGTTTTGGCGGGTTCAGATTCCGCAGAAGCATTGTTGATGATCCTTTCTTCATTTTCAAGATATGAGAAAGCATTCCAGGTGGCTGCATCGTGTATGCATCTCGGCTGGTAAAATGTATTTGTGCTAAATTTGTAAGCACTCGCTATAGTGTATCAATCTATTGTAAATTCTTGCTTACAGGTGAGCAAGAGGAAGGGTTAACAATTTTTGATCACTAAACCCCCTATGTTTTTTCTCGGCTGCTAAAATGTATTCGTGCAAAATTTGGAAGTAATCGCTCGAGTTCATCAAAACTTTTCATATCTATTCTGTGTTTTACTAACACAATTGTGTGGGTGCGGCAAAAGTACCATGTCAAAAATTGATTTTTGTATGTGTTTTGCACCAACTTACATATTTGTGTATTCCTTTCAAACTTATTTTAGTTCGAAAAAAAACACTATAACTATACACACAATTGTGTTGGTTGTACTTCAAATCATTGTGAAATTTTTTATCAAAAACGCCATTACATACTATGATTTTTTTACTCACACATTTGTGTGGTTTGGACTTCAATTGAGCCATTTGTTTTTTGGTTGAAAAAGGGATATATCGT
Source organism: Nephrotoma flavescens (assembly GCA_932526605.1). NCBI lineage: Eukaryota > Metazoa > Arthropoda > Insecta > Diptera > Tipulidae > Nephrotoma > Nephrotoma flavescens. The sequence goes on along the minus strand of OW052222.1, from coordinate 224,723,769 downwards.
AAATTCCACCTTACAGGTGAGCATGAAGAAGAGGTAACATTTTTTGATCACTAAACCACCTATTTTTTTCTCGGCTGCTAAAAAGTTTTCATGCAAAACTTGGGAGCAATCGTCCGAGTTCATCAAAACTTTTCATTTTTATTGTAAATTCCTGCTTACGAACATAGGGAAGGGGTAACATTTTTTTATCACTAACCCCCTTAAGTTTTTTCTCGGCAACTAAAACGTATTCGTTCAAAATTTGGGAGCAATCGCTCGAGTTCACAAAAAGTTGTCATATATTGTAAATTCCTCCTTCCAGGTGAGTATGGAGAAGGGGTACAATTTTTTTATCACTAACCCCCGTATGCTTTTTCTCAGCTGCTAGAAAGTATTCTTGCAAAATTTTGGAGCAATCGCTGGAGTGGATCAAAAGTTTTTGTGGAACAAACATAGTTACATACATTTTTTTCTTCTTAATATATATAGATGTTCTATAGGGGAGCGCCCCTTAATTTTTCATTGCAAAATCTTTCAAGTACAAAATCTTGCATTTTTTAAAAAACCCGCAAATCGAAATCTTGCAATTACAAAATGTTGCAAGCAGAAAATCTTGCTAGTACAAAATTTTGGCGTTTTAGTATTTATCTGCGATACAGTCATGTGCTTCCATAAAAATTAATGATTTCTTAATTAAAACTACAATAAGTCATTGTTGAGTTTAGCTTATTGCATTTTTTTATTATTAAAAAAAATAATAGAAGTAGTTGTAATTTTATAATATAATATAATTAAAAAGAAACAGTAAAAACAAATAAAATTACGGGCGATTCCCGTTAAAAAATCAGTTTTAATGAGTCCTTGAGCCTCTGAGTCCCTTTTATTAATGATCTGTTTTATTTTTGATTATTGTTTTTATTTTCTTTCTCCGGTTTCTACCTTAATAGTTTGAGCTTTTGCCACAATTAGTTCCTTCGCTACATTTTCAATAATTTTATGTACTTCAGCATGCCGTTGTCCGACTACACCTTTAAGGCACTAGCACTGGTTGATTCGATACTGTTTCGGGTACCTGGGAAGATTTTTGAACCCATAACAGCATCTGCAATAGACCAGAATTGTGAACTAGATCAGGATGAAAAATTGAGACTGACGCTTGTCAAAAAATGATCGCACTATCATTAGCCGTTTGGCTGCTACAGCAGCGTGAAGTTGGTAACACTTCGAGCGTCCACCCCTGTATATAGTCGTACTCGTAAATGTGTTACGGTAAAAACCCGAAATCGGTAAATGTCTGAATGAAAATTGGAAAAAGACTGTTTCATTGTTTCAAATCTATGAAATGTTCATCCCATAGAGGTTCATCAGAACAAGTAAAGGGCAGCTCCCAGGATTTTAAGGCACCTGTTTCTGTTTTATGCTAGACAGGTGTGAATCAAATGTTGTATATTTTCTTCCTCCTCTTTACCTGGTTAACGCAGTGTTTATTGCAATCCACAACCACGCTGATATGATAAAGAATTATCGGTTGTGTTGATCTGCCAAATCCAGTCTTGACGCTTTAAACACATATATGTCCTTTGTTAGTCACATAACTTCTCCCTGAACTATTATCAAAATATAGAAATGTCCTGGCACCTACATCAAATGGACGTTGAACTGAACTGCCAATTCATTATTATGTGAGAGACCACCCTTAACTATTTTTGGGGGATGGATACTCTGTAGAAATTTGTACTTCCTGGCAACAATTTTGATTATACTGAGCGCGTTGCATGTTTCCATCAAGCGTGTTATGCTACTTAACAAACATGTCGATAACAACATCATCCGCATAACCGCCAAGTTTCAAAAAGGAAAGATAATACGCCACTTTGGTGTCTTAACTCATAAATCTGCAAATCAAGCATATACAAATATTCAAGCATATACAAATATTCTAGTTTTTTCGTCCCAAGGGAAATTTTTCTTTACATTAATTATTTATGTGAAAAACATCAATGATTTCCAAGAACTTCCTGAGCCGTAAATGGTGATTGATGTTTTAAAATGGTATGTTTTAGACTGGATGCTGGATATTTGATCATTAATACAGCCTCCTTGCGTTGATTTACTTCGTTTTTGTGCATTCTGAAAAGCCCGTTATAGAAGTCCCGTTCTTCAACAGCTCTTGCATTCTTGCTTTTTTGAGCAGCTTTCTCCATTTTAAGTGCTTTTAAGCTCTTTTGAACACAAAGGTTTTGGAGGTTTACTCGAAGGATTCCTAAGAAAATCTGTCTTCATGCACACATGATGTTCAAGTCGACTGTACTTCTTTAATTCCATTCATTAAATTTTCAATGTTTCGTGTTTCATGTTTTATTTTCATATATTCCATATCATTTCCTTCATTCCACCGCAATTTTCTATAATATCTAAATTAATAAACTCTAGTATGCTTTAATAATTGATTACAAGCACATACTAATGTCATATTTTTCCGGTAGACGGAGGTAGTCGCACATTAAGCTGTGCTTCCTGTGAATCGCCAGTCGCAAAGCAACGCCGTAATCGTTCTAGTACGCTGCTCTAGATGATAGTGTGAGGGTAAACCCAAACAGCCAGGTCTTAGGTGGCTATAAAAGCTCGCCTTCGCCTCGAACTGTTCAACCAAACCTGCTAATCTTTCGCAATGCTCACTATCATTTCAAGCCTTCCTTCGGTATTTAATATTTGGCATGCTCTCTTATTCAGCTCATCGTTACTGATGAACTCTTTGTATATTCAGTCCCCATTTTCTCATGGTGGGTCGCGTTACCATACCACCATTGCAGACATTTTTGATCTCCCGAATTTCTCTATGCAGTTTAATAGAATCGTTGGCGTGTATTGATGTACATTTTTAATACTATAAAATATATTTCCAAGTAACCTATAATGAGCCTTACACGACTGACGCCCTATTTTAAGTCTAATGGCCCGATTCTGAAAATGTAAAAATTCTATAGCTACGATTTTATAGAAATCTATAACCAAATTCAACTTCATTTTTAAATGAACTGGTTTAATTCTATCAAATTCGATGTCGGCACTCGAATATTGACATAAAATAGCATTATAAGTAAAATTTGCTTTGTTTGCATATCATAAAGTATTGAATTTTATGTAAATTAATTAAGAAAAAAGAAAAACAAATTGTACGGTTGCCAAACATATTAGTACAGTTGGCGACATTCGCTTGAATGCCTTACGAACAATATTTTTTCTGTGTTTATCGCAGACAAAGTATTTGGTCCGACTGTACGTGTATGTATTTCATTAACAACCTTTAGGCGTATATAAGAAAATTAAAAAACTCAAAAACTACAAATGGCAACAGCTTCAACTTTTGTTGGTATACAGATGCTATTGGTAGCAACATATATATGCAAAACCCGTTCTCTATTGAAATCTTCATATGTAACGTTATGCCATCAAATCCTACGGTTATCGAGCTGGGTTAAATTTTGTGAATACCATTTTAATACATGAGACGGTATGAATCAAACCGTCTAAATGACTGATTAAACTAAATCGCCATTAGGGTGTGCTAATTATTTATAGTTGTTACTATATCGATAGTCCGATACATACCCAGTACTATAATATTTAGTCCTAAATTGTCGACAAGTGCTAAAATTCAAATTAAATTAGCAAATTAGAACAAGATTTAAGTTAATTATGTTTTACGCCTATTAGTTTATAGACTGAGTGTAAGGTACCGACTTTTTTGTTTAAATTTCCGTCTAACAAACTTGATGGTTAGTTCATACTAGTCATTTATACAGTCAGTAACCAAAATGGTCATGCACACTGAGTTTTAAAATATTGTTACAAATTACAGCGCATCCCCATAGAATTCCTTTTTCCTTACGGAAAAGTATGAAAAAAAAATTTGAGAAAAATAAAAAAAAATTCTCAAATTTTTTTCATACTTTTCTGTAAGGAAAAATAATTCTATTATGGGGATGCTCTGTTATAAGGATTATAGAATTTATTTTACAGTTTTGTATTAAATTAAATAATTTTACAAATCAAAAATATAAAATAAAAACTCATTTACGTTTAAAATAAAAATAAAACAAGATTATTTTAATATCAAGTTGGTCCTCCTTTATATTTATAACCTCTTTCATGTTGAATACAGGCGTATACGAACTAAAATGTAACGATTGCAAGGCGTTCGGAAATAATTTAAAAAAAATCAACGATCGTACTATCAGTGCGTATGATCATTTCGTTTCAAAAAGTCCTTGATTTTTTTTTTTTTTTTATTGAATTAAATGAATTTTACTTTTTTATTTTTGGATTTGTTAATTTGTAAAATTATTTAATTTAATAAAAAACTGCAAAATCAGTTCTATAATCTTTGTAATTTGTAAAAAAATAATCAAAAGTCAGTATGTATGATCATTTTTCGTTCCTGACTGTAGATAGTGCTAAATAAATCATGTCTGATGTACAATTAAAATTTGCTTAATAAAGCAAATTTATAATTGAGCTAAGTGTGCAAATTCATTTAGGAGGCACGTTTTGATTTCTGAACCTTAGAGACATCTATCAATAATTGGTAAGAACTAACCACCAAATGAGTTAGTCGGAAATTTAAAAAAACAATGTCAGGCGCACGGTTTCAAGCAGTAATTTACACGAAAATATTTGTATCAGGCTGCGAAAAGAATTAGAGATTATAATTATGTGTGCTCGACGACGATTTTTTTGTAAATATTTCTCTAAAAAATGGTAAAAATATTCTATTCATATATCCTACTGATATTAGGCCAAATTAAAAAATGTGGAGTTGAATTGAAATAAAAATGTTTTGTTCAACTGACAAATATTTTAGCTGATGTATTTCTTCCTAAAATATAGTGAAGTAATTAAATATAAACGAGGTACATTAGAGATGAGATCGAACTAGATGATGAAAATGTTGTGCTAAATTAAATCGGGTATATGGGCCAAATTAGAATAAATGAATTCACTTTCATCGCTGCTCAAGGCAGTGGTTAATTTTTATTTGTGAAAGAATTTTAAGTGTATTCATCATACTATAACCGCTCCCGATGAGAATATTGTCCAGGTTGACCACCGGCACTCACTATAAAAGCACAATGGCGACTGTTGTAAAATCGCGGATAAAATAAATAAAAAATAATGAGACAATTTAGTTTCAAATCTCATAAAGAAAATCGTTAAGTAGTTCACCTAATAGATTACGTGTCGACAACTGCGATTACATTGGATAACCTATCTCACTTAGCCCTGCCGATATATTATTGTTATGCAACCAGCCCTTCCTGATTGCTTTGTCCGTTCATTTCTTGTCAAGCAGTAACTGCCCACGTCGTAATGTTTTCCTTCTATTACTGTTGTTTTTCCTCTTAAAGTTTACCAGATAAATGATAAGAGCGGATCTTGAAGCTTTGAAATTGAGAAGCACAGATGGTATATCGATTATTGCAGTTAATTCGTAAAATTATCGAATACGAAGTCACCTTATAATTTTAAATATTATATGTTCGTTTACTGGCAAGGAATATAAGATAGGCAATGTTTGGTAACATGCATTCTTCCGAACTTAGGTTCACCTGTATCCCGACTGTTCATGTTGACTAATTGGAAGCGAAACGCCTAAGCGAAGTTTGCCTGTAATATCGGGTTACTTTTGGTTAAACTAAACTTATTTTGGTATAGTAATAAATATTCCCTTATTAATTTGGTTATCTATCTAACTCGAGATAATAAAATAAATTATAGAATTACGTTCGCAAAACCGTAATCATTCACCGCACGTATACAAATAAAAATAAAAATTAATCGTAAATCGAGATCATCACTTGTGATAACTACCATTGAACCTCGTATCGTTAGTACAGTACGCACAATAAAATGATTTGCGAAATATTTGAACATAAGCGCTAAGATTCGAACACTTTAATAATATTCGGTTGAAGTTTACGATTCTATATATGTTTCCTTCATAGTTCGAAATTGGGTGGCATATGCTTGGAACAAAAATTACTGTTCAAAGATGATGGTTTCAAATTTATTGGGGAACTCGTCGGTCAACGGCTTTGTAACAACAAAATTGCACAACGCATGAACTGTGAAGCTGGAGAGGTCGAAGCAATATATATTAAAATTACCTTAATTGCATTCGTAATCGTAACAGATCGATAAATACTCAATTTTTAGTAAAAACATCATTTATTTTTAGACTCGCTGTATAAATCTCAATTTAATACCACCAACCGGTTTCAATATAAAATCACCCATTACCTTAATATCCTTTTGCGTTTCACTCGGTAGAATTTTAAAATTCAACAACGTTTTGGCCAATATAGTTTTCACCTCAAGCATCGCAAATTTTTGCCCAATACAATTTCGTGAGCCAGCACTAAACGGTATAAACGAATATGGATTGCGTTTCGATTGATTTTCAGGTGTAAAGCGTTCGGGATCAAATTTCTCTGGATCAGGATATATTTTCGGGTCGTGATGTGTCGCATAAACATGAATCCCAATATTTGTACCGACCGGAATTTCAACACCACCGATAACTGCAGTTTCAGTTAATCGACGGCCAAACATCGGGACTGACGGATGAATACGAAGTGATTCTTTTACAACCATATCGAGATATTTCAATTCAGCCAATGTGCTTGTAGTCACGGTGTTTGTTGAATCTGTTCCCAATACATTTAACACTTCATCGAAAGCGCGATGCTGTTCTTCCTGATTTTGTGCTAAATTATATAGAGCAAATGTAATTGCCGATGCTGTAGTATCGTGACCTTCAAACATAAACGTATCAACTTCTTCGCGTATATCATGCGAGCTCAACGGTTTTCCATCCACAGTTGCGTGCAACAATAATTCTAAGAATGTTTGTTTTTGTTTCTTCCCGTAATATTCCATATCTTCAGAAGTAGTCGTTATATTATTATTAGCCGCAGCTTGCTCAGCTAACGATTTCTTTCGTTCGCTTATGATACTATCCGTAAAACCATGCAGTTTGGCTAACAACTGGCGTTGACGATATCCCGACATCGTAAATGAAAACATCCACGGCCACTGTTTAAACAGGCTGAAGAGTTGGGCAAACAGAATGGTTGACATGCTAAAATTAAATATCGTTAATTAAATATGCTTGATTTATTATAATTTTGAACATACTTCTTGACTGATTTCGCATATTCTGAACTCTCATTAGTTTGCGCATTAATTTCAACACCCATCGAAGTTTCGCAAATAACATCTAATGCGCAAAGTGTAACCGGTTCGTAAATATTAAACTCACCGTGTTTTGAAAGTTCCTTCAATTTTTGCACAAAAATATTTCCTTGCTTGTCGAAAGTTTCGGTAAAACTTTCTAATATTTTAAAATGAAACGTTGGTGTGATAATGCGTCGTCTGGTAAACCATTTCTTGCCACTGCTAATCAATAAGCCAGTTCCCAACCATGGAATTAATGTTTCATATTCCACGGATTTTGCCGAAATATTTTTCGACAGTACAAACTCAATATCTTGCACATCCGTTAATTGTACGCTATAATCGAACAGGAAACCTCTTAAGAAAAAGTTGTTCCGGTAGGTTGATGCCAATTCCATTAATTTTGCAAAAATACCTGAAACCACAAACACACAATATTACAACTCATAATGACTTGCAAAATAAATAAACACATCCAATGTCCATTGGTGAAAATAATCGTGCAAAGTGTTGATAAATTTAATCTTTATTATGCATTGATAAAAAACGTTTTACATACGCGGCTGGATCAAGAGGTTAAATTCACACGAAATTATTATATGAAGTTGATAATGAACCCAAATGATTATTTTAACTTTATATTAATTACCAGCTGGATCGGTCATAAATAGTGGTACGTTGCCAAGAATTGGTACCGGCTTTACATGCGGAAATTTGTTCATAAGCTTTGTAATTTTTCGTGCCTCAATATAGTAATAAATGGCAAAGCACAGAAAAGCGCTCGATGCAATTACAAAGTAAAACATTTTGACAACTGGCTAAACTAAACAACTAATTTTTTTAGGTTCACACTCAACAAGTACTTAATATCAACTGAATTTTTTTAATCTACGAATTGCACGAATTGTGAATAGCACATGTGTGTTGTTGTGGGTATAATATTTCTGTAGATAAGAAGACAAATGTTTTGTATGTATTTAGATTGTCAAGTGTATTTATACCTCGCATTATCATAAGAGTATTAATAATAATAATAATAATGTTTTATTTCAACTGTATAAGCCTTAGCTTTTGTACACAAACATATCGCTCATTTGGTGCAACAATGGCACAACTCAAGATTCACTCATTTCAAGATATTCGAATCAAACGATTCCGAATAACTCATATTTTTATTATTTTGTATCAAAACATGCTCAAAGAAAAAACGCCGTTTATACACACAATTTTGAGTGATTTTTTCAAATCGCTGTACTGAAAAATTAAAATTTTTGGATTATGTCCGTCATGCAGCAAATGATCGATATTTACAATTTAATAAATGGAAAGAAGAACGGAATGAAAACATAACAATAACATAATTATGTAACATCTTAAAAACTATGGAAATTCAAAATTTTTAATTTTTCAGTACAGCGATTTGTAAATATCACTCAAAATTGTGTGTATAAAAACGGCGTTTTTTTAAAAGTAAATAAAAATACATTCTGATTAGTAAAGTATTTTTTTCCATTCCTACATTCCCAACCGGATCATAATTTTTATAATTCTTTAATATTTTGCAAATTTTCATAGGATTATTTCCAATATCTTAAAATGTTAATTTCTTTCGCGAATTGTGTTAATTAGCTAGAAATAATAACATAAGACCGATGAGAAGTTTCAAACAAAAATTAACAAAAGTACCACTCAATATTATTAGAATAAATTGAGTGTGATTTATTACAATGTTAAATTATTCTAAATATTAATGAAATACAATAATTATTAAAACAGATATACGTAAAATAACAAATTAAAATCTTGTGTGAGCAATTTTCGATCAAAATAAGGTGTATTTTATCATCTGGGCCAATAACAAGCCATTTCCAGAGATTAGGGCAAGATACCACTATATAGGTCGAATGGTCCTATATAGAGAACATTTTCCGGTATAAGGTTTTGCCTAACGGAAAAAATGTAGCCCTGAAAGTGGCTTGTTTTGGCCCAGATTGATTATTCATGATTCATTGTGGAAAACTGCTATTAAGAAGGTCTCCGCTCGGAAAACCTTATACCGAAAAATGTTCTCTATGGATAGGCCAATCCGACCTAAATAGTGATATTTTGCCCTAATCTCTGGAATTGGCCCAGATTGATAAAATACTCAATATTTTGAGTGAAAATTTGCAATAACATATTTGATATTTTTTTGTTAAAGCTTTAATTTTAATTATTTGTTAACTTTTTCTTTAAGTTATTTATATATTTCTGTAATATATTTTGTATTTATTATCTATTTTAAATTTTATTATGTAAATTATAATTTTATTTAATATAATAATAATTTTAATAAAATTTTCACTAATATGCATTTATTAAATGTTAACAGTTTACATCACCAATACTAAAACAATTCAATATGGCTGCTATTGGAATGAATCTCTTTGGATCCAATAAGAATTCTGCTTCCGCCATGTTTTCCAATTGGAACCGTATACGTATGTTAAAAACTTCAGGGGGCCTATTCCTGCCCCCTATTCCTGAATACGATACGAAAACGAAAATGCAAAATTCATATTTGAATTGAATCAGATTCGTACGATTCTTATTTAAAATTGAATAGGAATCTTGTACTTTCGTTTTCGTATCGTATTCAAGACTAGGACCCCAGTTTTCCACGAATTTTCCTGCGGATATATTTATACGTATACAAATCTAATTGGAATTTCATTCAATCCCATTAAATTCTTATTGCATGTATAAGTATTGGTGTATTGCACACTGTTATGGTTTTTAATTTACAAAATTTTTAATAAAAATGTCAATTAATCGAATGAGCTTTAATTCAACCATGTTAATATAGGAGTCAAGAACATGTTTTAATATAAACTAGACCATTAATCGAAAATTTGTACTCAGGAATATGTGAACATGTAAAATTGAGATAGCAACAAAAGACAAATATAACTATGATGAAACTTGTATTGAATAAGAAATATAAGCATATTAAAATATTTTTTCCAACTCCAAAACTGAATTTGTAGGATCTAAGTCAAATTAAAATAAAATTAATAGCTGAATAATAATGTAACTATATAGTTTATGTAAAATAATTTAATTTTTGTTGTATGAAACGCGAAAAAACTAAATTGGTTGTAATTTTTTGGCTCATTCTGATAAAGAAAATACATGTCAGTACTAAAAAAGCAAAGACGACAATCAGTTAACCAAAAATACAAACCAATTAGTACATGTTAAAAAAAAAATCCAATATGAATATTCCCAGTCCCAATATACAATTATTCCACTGTGTGGAAAAAACTGCTCAAATGTCGTACAAAACTCCGTACTACAAAATATCAAAGACACAAAAATATTGATTTTGAAGAAAAATAATTGTTTTTCTCTTTCTGTTTCGCGGTAAAATTATTTTCGTTTTATAAGTTTCGATTGTATCTTTTATTTTCAGTTTCTTCTGACAAGTCGACGTGCACGGTTGCACTACATAATTAGTTTTTTTACTTTAAAGTGTTGTGTTTCATTATAATGTTTTTCGATTTGTTAAAGTAAATAATTTTAAATTTAAATATATAATAATAATTATTAACTTATTTAGTGATCGCGATGTGCAAATTTGGACTAAAAAGGTAATAGAGATCTGTCTCACAATGGCGTCGGCGCGAAATACATTTACGTAGTAAATTTTCAATGATATTTTTTTCAAGATCTCAATATGCTGGCGGATGCAATACAACGTGGCGGATGCAATACAAAACTCAATTTATGAAATTTAAATATGTAAATAAATTTTCTATGTTTTTTTGTACACAAATAAAAAATAATTTGAATAAAATATTAATATTTATTTTATTATAAATGGAAAATTTTGTTTTATTTCGGATAAGAATTATTTTTTATTCCAATTGGAAAATGTATACAAACACGTGCCTTTTGTTTCTGTGATTTTTTTCTCTTTTTAGTTGGGATTCACACCGACACCGGAATTTTTGTGACACTTTTCTTTGGCGGGGAGTACGAATTTCCGCGTGATACACATGGTTCTTTCCATAGAAGCAGTGTGGTTTTAGAACGCGAATGTAAATGGAATTCCGTCGGCATTGCATATTGGAATCCAAAAACGACTATACATAATAATTATTGGGGTCGATTCCGGGATCGAAAATTTTATGTTATGTTATTTTATTTCCCAGCTTCCTAATGGGATTTGTATTGAAAAAACAAAAATAACATAACATAACATAAAATTTTAGAACTCGGAACCGACCCCATTATTTCATCCAGCATTGAAAGTAAAATGGTACGAAATAGTTCAGGGGAATTTCAGAATAATTTTTATTTTCAGAAATTGTTATATTTTAGAAAGTGCCATTGTCTGAACTTCCTCTCTCTCTCTCTCTGACACTATATTCCATCAAGGGATTTGGCCGCCTCAAATGTGGTTTTATAATAATATTTTCATTTCGGATAATGAGTGATTAGTTCATTGAACTGAATCACTAATTTTGGAAATGCCTATTATCGGGCAACAATATCAACCTAATATTTTTTAGACTTATGTCGTTTTGAATAATCATATTTAAAAAAGTGCCATAACCAACTTTAAAATTTTTGAACTTTACACCGTTTTGAGAAATCTTAATATGTAATTCGACCGGGATCGAATTTTGAGCCATAATTGCTAATTTGTGATTTTTTTATTTTAAATGTGTTAATTTGTGATTTATAAAATAAATATAAATTTAAGAATATATTTCTTCCTCTTTCTATTTTTATAAAAAACAAAATCTCGTATAGACGATCGTCCATCAACCTCTAAAACTTTTGTGGTAAATTTTCAATTATTCTAAACTACTTAATAAACACATTTTTATTAATCACTTGTTTTTTGTTTCGCAGAATATTTTGAATATTTTTCAAAAAGTTTAAAAAATCACTCGATCGATTTCGACTTGTTAGGTCATCATCAGGAGTATCTACTGATTTGTATTAGTAAAAATTTTGTTATATAGTAGAAAAAAGCAAAATATAAATAAAAATAAAAGAAGGAGAGAAAAAAAGCAATAAAAATTAATCTACGGATCGCGCAGGTAGGCGATGAGTCATAGGTTGAGTAACAAAATTCAAGGTATATTATTGCGTACGTGAGAATAGAAAAGGGCGGGGTCTGTAATTGGTGAGAACCGGATTTCTCTCTGTTCGTTAAGGATATTTTGGTTAAAAAATATTGATTTTCGAATTTCGTAAGATTCTAAGGTATCTAAACGTCTGCCTTTGGGTTGTACATGTAATATGTCTAAATTGTTCAAGCTAGCTGTATGATTTTCTGAAATTAAATGGTTATGGAAAGTTGATTGATTGCAACCAGATAAATGTTCTTTAGCTCTAACTCCAAAATTGCGCCCAGTCTGACCAATATAGGAGAAACTACAATCATTGCAATTGATCCTATAGACACCAGATTTGCAAAGGCGAAACACTCTAGGTTTATTGTTAAAAATCATTTTCTTTATTGTGTTATTATTATAAAAAGCAAAACTAATATTGGTATAATTGGACACGATGTTGCTAATCCGTTGGCTCGTTTTTCCTATATACTCTATGCGACGCCAATTTTCCCGCGTTGGACTATCCGGTGGATAAATACCCATTACAGTTTTACGCTTTAGCTTTTTATTTAATAACTTTAACATAGTCCTAGTTGCATATCCGTTATTCGTTGCTATTTGAAGAATTATGTTAAGCTCAGTGTTATGCTTTGAATTTGACAGAGGGATGTTTATTAGTCTATCTATGAGTGAGTGGAAAGCTGACATTTTAATATTATGGGGATGGTTTGAAGAACTAGGGATAACAGCGTCTGTATACGTGGGTTTCCGATAAATTTTGAAGTCTAAAGTAGAATTAATCCTGGTTATTGTTATATCTAGAAAATTAATACATTTATTATCTTCTTTTTCTAACGTAAAATTAATGGTGGGATATTGAGAATTTAACCAAGTAAGGAAAGAGTCTAACAGTCTATCAGTTCCATTCCATAGACATAATATGTCATCAACATATCTATACCAAAAGATTATATGACGAAAATAAGGAATGATTATTTGATATGATCATTTGTTGGAAGAAATTCATGAAAATTTCAGCCAACAAAGGTGACAGAGGGGAGCCCATGGGTAGACCATCAGCAAATTTGAAATATTTATTATCAAAACAGAAATAATTTTGTTTAATACAAGTCTCAAAAACTAACTTCAGTTCACGACGTAAGCTCTCATCTACAACATCCCTATCTAAGTAATTACAAACTATTTGGGACAAAGTATTAATTGGAATAGAAGTGAAAAGACTGGCAACGTCAAATGAAACTAGTTTTGAATGTAACGGAATGTCGACGTCTTTAATTTTGTTAATCAATTCTACCGAGTTCTTAACCGAGTAAGCCGAAAAGAAATTAGTATGACAATTGAAAACATTTATGAAACCCTTACATAGCTTGTAGGCAGGAGCATTGCAATACGCTACTATTGGTCTAATCGGAATGCCTTCCTTATGGATTTTTGGTAAACCATAAAGGATCGGGGCAGATGGATTCATGACAGAGTACTTCCAACCAGTTCCATCAAATAACTTCTGGCATTGGTTGATACACTTACTAACCGAAGTCTTAAAAGACTTAGTTGGATCTCTGCCAAGCTCTATTGCTTTACTTTCTGTAATAAAATCAGAAATTTTATTGCAGTAATCGACTTTTGTGATCACGGTAATTGTATTGCCTTTATCCGCTTTACACGCTATAAGGTCATGGTCACGTAGTTTTTTCTTTATCGCACCAATCACTTTGAGGTTAGTATTAGAAGCAGCAGAAGAAGAAGAGTTTAACGGAGAAGAAGAGTTATCAATACCTTTCTTTATTTGTAACGCACACACTGATTTTATTTGGGTTATCTGGCCAGATAAGGCTGTTTCGGCATCTACATGTTTTGGCAAAAACAAGTGATTAATAAAAATGTGTTTATTAAGTATTAGTGTGTTTCGCCAAGTGCCTACGGCAAATAGCGTAAAAAGTATTCTAAACTATATTTGTCTAAACCGTGTAAATGGCGTGGTTAATAGAATGACTTGACTTTGAAATTCAAAATCTCAAGTTTGGATCCACTAGCGAAATTACGGTGATGAAGAATTTCCTAAAACTTTCCTAAACTTAAAATTGTTTGATAGTATTAGTAAATCTTTCAATTATTGCTTATAATAAAGCATTCGACAAAATAATTGAACATACAGATTAGAAAAATTTGGACTAAACAGCGTCATAGCATCCTATGGATAAGACTAATATAAGAAATCATGTTTGGTCCATTCCAGATGCACACAAAGTGAAATTCACTTAGGAAAATTCACTTAGCAATGGGTCAAATAAGGAAAAACCCACTCCTTGTCATGTTGAACGGAATAATCCGTTCCAGAAACCATTATAAGCTCTGGGCCATGAATGAGACTAATATTTTTAGACCAGATTTGGTTCATTCGATATGCACACACAGTTTGAGAAAATTCATTTATTATTTATTTATTTATTATTTATTTATTATTTATTTATTATTTATTTATTATTTATTTATTATTTATTTATTATTTATTTATTATTTATTTATTATTTATTTATTATTTATTTATTATTTATTTATTATTTATTTATTATTTATTTATTATTTATTTATTATTTATTTATTATTTATTTATTATTTATTTATTATTTATTTATTATTTATTTATTATTTATTTATTATTTATTTATTATTTATTTATTATTTATTTATTATTTATTTATTATTTATTTATTATTTATTTATTATTTATTTATTATTTATTTATTATTTATTTATTATTTATTTATTTATTTATTTATTATTTATTATTTATTTATTATTTATTTATTATTTATTTATTATTTATTTATTATTTATTTATTATTTATTTATTAATTATTTATTATTTATTTATTATTTATTTATTTATTATTTATTTATTATTTATTTATTATTTATTTATTATTTATTTATTATTTATTTATTATTTATTTATTATTTATTTATTATTTATTATTTATTTATTATTTATTTATTATTTATTTATTATTTATTTATTATTTATTTATTATTTATTTATTAATTATTTATTATTTATTTATTATTTATTTATTTATTATTTATTTATTATTTATTTATTATTTATTTATTATTTATTTATTATTTAATCATTATTTATTCATTATTTATTTATTATTTATTTATTATTTATTTATTATTTATTTATTATTTATTCATTATTTATTCATTATTTATTCATTATTTATTTATTATTTATTTATTATTTATTTATTATTTATTTATTATTTATTTATTATTTATTTATTATTTATTCATTATTTATTTATTATTTATTTATTATTTATTTATTATTTATTTATTATTTATTTATTATTTATTTATTATTTATTTATTATTTATTTATTATTTATTTATTATTTATTTATTATTTATTTATTATTTATTTATTATTTATTTATTATTTATTTATTATTTATTTATTATTTATTTATTATTTATTTATTATTTATTTATTATTTATTTATTATTTATTTATTATTTATTTATTATTTATTTATTATTTATTTATTATTTATTTATTATTTATTTATTATTTATTTATTATTTATTTATTATTTATTTATTATTTATTTATTATTTATTTATTATTTATTTATTATTTATTTATTATTTATTTATTATTTATTTATTATTTATTTATTATTTATTTATTATTTATTTATTATTTATTTATTATTTATTTATTATTTATTTATTATTTATTTATTATTTATTTATTATTTATTTATTATTTATTTATTATTTATTTATTATTTATTTATTATTTATTTATTATTTATTTATTATTTATTTATTATTTATTTATTATTTATTTGTTATTTATTTATTTTTTATTTATTTATTATTTATTTGTTATTTATTTATTATTTATTTATTATTTATTTATTATTTATTTATTATTTATTTATTATTCATTTATTATTCACTTAATATTTATTTATTATTCAGATATTATTCATTATATATTTATTATTAAATATTAAATAAATAATATTTAATATTAAAGATTAATTATTATTAAATATTGAAATTGTTCCGTTCAATATTTATGTATTATTTACATAATTCTCAAAATCATTCAAAAATGTTTCAAAATAAACGAACGATTCACCAATGGAAACGAATAATTTACTCGTATATTTCAGAGGTAAAAAAAACACAATGAATAAAATATCAGTTATGAACATAAATTGCAAAATTTGTACCAAAATACAATTTATTAAATTATGTTCTATATATAAATAGAAATCGATTGCCGCATGTATGAAAGATAATCACTTGAGAACAGTTGGACCGATTTGACTTATTTTTATTCTTTTTTTTTGTTGTGTTCGTAATTGCCAAGACAAGGTTTGTGTGAAAGATAATTTTGGGAAAATCCAACTGGAAAAGTCGGAAATTTGATTGGTATAGATCAGTCATATTTTGGTGCAATCAAAATTTATCAATTTTAATTTATCTAAGTTTGTTGCAATTTGGTGTTTGTAAATATTGAAATAATATTAGTTCGTGGTTTATTTCTTTTAAAAAAATGCCGCTGTGCCGTTGTTTAGGTTAGATGCGGTTGAAGCGTGAATCTGTTTTGTATCAAGCGACTCGCAATGAAAATGTTATCAAAGTAAAGGCTACCTTAAATTCGTGTCGGTCACTACACACGTCACTTCTTACGGTTGAGCGGAGAGCAACTACCTCAAAAAAACCAGATGTGAACATTATATAAAACCCCCGGATTAATTTATCGGATTCATCACAGTACCGATTTCGGAAAATGCATACTATTTTTCTTCGTTTGCGCTACATTCCGTGAAGAAATTCGGCCGCCTCAACCACCAACAAGGAGACACGATAAAAAAATAGTTGCATAGCTTAAACTGATCGAAATCGAGAAATATTCGCTTTCTGATGCCTTCGAATTCTAAAATAGTTTAGGAGAGCAAAATTATGAATGCAAAATGATTCAATTGATCTTCAAGTCAATTACCGGGGTTTTGATCAAATTTTACCCCAAAACCCCAAGCGATTTTTTTAAATATTATGCATAATTTAGTTACTAATATCTATCTAAAAATATTTGTTTACTGATGCCTTAGAATACTAAGATAGTTCGGGGCTGACATGTTGTAACTATCACTATTTTCGCTTCGATGCATTTTCGATAGAATAACGGTATTTTGGAAGTAAACATTTTTTTCTTTCATGTAAATTTTTAAACTTTCATCAAAGTAGCACGATTTTTTCGTCGAAGCGAAAATAGTGATAGTTACAACATGTCGGCCCAGGAAAGCAAATTATATGAGAAATTTCAATTAATCTTCTTATTTAATAAAACATTCTTTAATGTAACGTTTTAGTTTAACTAATAATTTTACAATAAAATAGTTGATTTTAATTTTTTGTTATTTGATTATTATTCATTTAAGATTTTTTAACCGTGATTTTTTTAAAGCTTTAGTTTGTTAATAATTGTAACTAATCATTTTGTTAATTGTAATATTCAATGAATGTACATTTGTCGCGTGACATAAGTCGGTTGTTGGCGACAACATTTACGCACTTCTATTTTTTAATGGTAATTATATGAACAATTTTGACCTCGAGATTTTTGCAGATTTACCTATGCCGCAGAAGTCAAAGAAAATTGTTTTTAAAAAATCTGTATGTGTGCTTATATGTGGCTCCGAGCAGACTAAAAATCTGTTGCTTGTTTACAGCGATACAGTGACCGATCAGAATGACACTTTGTATACTAAGCTTTTTCCGTAAATTGGGAACCATAGTGATTTTTGGCCGGATGTGTCAGCTTCCATTGGAGGTTTTCCGTTTTTTGCAAATATTTTTAAAAGTATAGCATACGATATAAACGTCTAAAAACTAAGATTCCAAAATAAATTCACAAAATATCGGTTAAGGTCAGTTTTCCAAAATTTAATTTCAATAAAAATTCGGCCTCTGCGCAACCCAGGATTGATTGATCGTTAAGAAACAAAAACCAATAGTTCTTTTGTTTAACTTTCTTTTTTAATACGATCTAGAAAGGTGTACCTTTCCAACAAAATCATTTTAAAAAGCTGCATTATCTTCTGTCAAAAACAATGGTTTTGTAAAGTTTTTTGTTTTTCAAAATTGTTTGTTGATGTTTAAATGATGCCAGCTGTGTGTATATCTTGAATAGTTCAAACATGATCTAAAAATATTAGTCTCATTCTTAGCCAAGAGTTTACAATGGTTTGTGGAACGGACATATTGAAATTTTTCCACCCAACATATGACAAGGGTTGGTGTTTGATACATTTGACCCTGATATTGCAAGAGAATTTCCTCAAACTGTGTGTACATCTCGAATGAACCAATAATGATCAAAAAATATTAGTCTCATTCATGGTCAAGACCTTATAGTGGTTTTTGGAACGGATATATTCAAATTTTCCCGTTCAACATATGACAAGGGGTGGATTTTACATATTTTGGCATACCATAGACGAAGCTTCTTTTCAAACAAAGTAAAAGTCAATAACCATTAATTTTCGCTTAACGGATCCGTCCGTGTTAGCTGCTACCAATACTGTTATTCGATCTTTTGTCATTTTTCCACCTGTACATTTCTCACCCTTAAGTTTCAGAGTCTTGATTGGAGTCAATTGAAAGAGACTGGTCTGACTCGCATTAAAAATTTCATTATGAGTGAATGCAGCACGTAAAGCTAGGCCAAATCTTCTTCATCGAATCTTCGGCGGTTGCTATTGGAGCCGAATTTGGATCACCTGAGATTTGGGAGAATACTATTCCATGTCTGAATCGGTAAATCCAGCTTTCGGAGCAATTATAGTTCATTTTCTTTTTGCTGAAGCATTGGTCCATTTATCGGTAAATTTTATATTGTAATTTATTTTGTAAAAACTTCTTGCATCAACTTCTTCTTGCTCGCATTTAGGGTTGTTTTCTAGGGGTTGAATTACGCCATTTTATTCTAAATAATTTGTAAAGAAAATCCAGTACCACCCCCAGTACGATACAATAATTATTAACAAAAATACCAAAAGTCCACACACAAGTTGCAGGATAACGGGACCTGTAAAAAAATTTCTAACAGTGTAACAGATTTGTAATTAACTTGTAAAAAAATACCAATACTATTTTCTGACACAACGCACTAACATGATCTTTCCATATCAACTTTGAATTCATGATTTGCCCAAGATTATTAACATTTGGATTTTGGAACAAATAAAATAGTATCATTTTTTAAAAAGAGTTCAATTTCAATAATACTATGGGAGCTATTTTCGAGAAAAATAATGCTTTATTTTTAGTTGGATTTATGGTAAGTGCATTATTTTTGGACCATAGCGAAACACTGTTAAGATCGTAATTCAGATATCTCACAATTTCATCTATATTCGTCAAGTCACTGCCAATATACAATTGCAAATTATCAGCATAAAAATCATAATGACAATTTAAAATATACCAGGGTAGATCACTATAATGTAAATAGAAAAAAGTTATGGACTCAAAATTGATCCCTGAGGAACGCCAACAAAAAC
Source organism: Nephrotoma flavescens (assembly GCA_932526605.1). Taxonomy (NCBI): domain Eukaryota; kingdom Metazoa; phylum Arthropoda; class Insecta; order Diptera; family Tipulidae; genus Nephrotoma; species Nephrotoma flavescens. The sequence continues at coordinate 224,703,839 of OW052222.1, read as the reverse complement.
ATCGCGTATAATGGAAATATCATCAGCATGTGTTATAAACTGTTTGCGATTATTGAAATATGAGTGTAAGAGAGTGTAAAATAGCAGAATTAAAGAACTTATAATACAACTGAAGCTTTTGAAGCAATTGTGTATGATTAACACAGTCAAATGCCTTAGAAAAGTCCAATAGTAGCAGAAATCACAAATTTCGTTTATACAAAGCTTCATTTATCCAAAGTAGCAGAAATATTGCCACCTAAATATGTGAAAAGGGCGGCTGTAGTACCACGACTAGATTTGAATTTATAAAGAAAATCGAAACAATTAAGGTGCTCAAGCATTTGTATTTGCATACATTTTTGCAAAGCTTTAGAAAGGGGTGGCAAAATACTTATCGGACGAATGTCAGAAACAAATGCATTTGAAGTAAGACTTGACTTGGAAAGAACTAACTTTAGGACTAGTTTATGACAAATTTCACACGCTTGAATACGCGTTTGAAGTTTGAACTAAATTAATCCTAAACCAATAAAAATAAAAAAAATGTAGTTGTATTGGTAAATATATTGTAACAAACAATGACATTTAGGCGAATTAACAATTGACATTTTAGGTAATATTTAACGATTTTATTTAGGATTCTCTTAGGAAACCAAAGTATACCTACTTCCGTATTTGTTTAGAGGTACCCAGCCAGCACCGCAAAGAGGAAAATATTTAAATCTTTGCTCCCAAATGTCATCGTCATATACAGGGTGTTTTGCAGGTGGACCGACAACGTTTTATGGCAGATTGAGGGGGTCATTTGAAAGCTTTCATCCCATGGAACCTAATGTCCTAAGTCTCACGGTAACTGAGATATGATATTTTTAAGTTTTTTTTATTAGATTTTGTTTAACATGACCTCCTCCACTTCGTATGCATGCAAGGAACATTTTTCTTATCTCCAAGGTTGTTGTGCTAGGTTGAATTTAATTTTTTTTAAATGCACCACCTATCATTTCAATTAAAATTTCTATTGTGGGTACTTTTGTTGCGTACAGTAGTTTCTTAGCAGGGTGTGAGGGCTAAGGACCGTCCGGGCCAAGGAATAGGTTCACCCCTATTAGGGTCATCAGTATTTAATTAGTAAATAAAAAAATAAATAAATAAAGATCCCTACCAATATGAGTTTGGGAATGAATCATCCAAGTATTCTCTTACCGTTCGTTGGTTATGTGCCGGACTTAAGTTAACTTGATAAGAATTTTTTCTTGCGTTTATCTTCGCTGTTGTTACGGTACCTAACTTTAGTAACGAAGAATATGGTGACATGTTGTTGACGTATGGCAGTGCTAATTGCAATGCGCGTGAAGCGAGAAGAATTGAGAGTGATATCCTGTTGACGTTTACTGCACCACGAAACCTGCTCAACAACTTATTGACGTCTGAGGAAAACCGGCAGCTTTCATTTTCACGAGCCTTAGATGAATGTGAGGGAACATAATGTTGCAGTCGATGGAAGAATAATACAAGCAAACGAACGGTAAGACCGTTGGTAGAGGTGGCCCTATATCTTGGCCCGAACGGTCCCCACGTTTTTTTAAATGCATATAGAAGGTAGACATTTTTTATACTTTTATACATTTTTCAGGACTTGAAAGCCCATAACTCATTTTTATTAAACTGATTGTATTAAATAATCATTTATTTAGAATAAAATCACATTTCGAAATACAATAAAAGTTATTTCGTGTCTTTACGTTTACAAACAAAAAAGTTATGAGCATTTAAAGATGAGATTTTGAGTAATTTAAAAAAAACTTAAAAATATAATCACGTCGATTATAGAATCCGCGGAAGCGGATCGACTGCGGATTGAAAAATGCATATAATTAAAATGGAAAACAATTCCAATAAATCAAAGTAGCCAAGAAAATTTGTATTGATTTCCATACAAATCGTTTTTTATGATTCCCCGTACAAACGCAATAAAATATTTGCGGATCTAAACCAAATTTTTCTTTACCAATTATACAAAAATCCTTAGGAATTTCTATGATTTAAAATTTTGTTTTGTGTTTTTTTATAAGCAGTTTTCAATCTGCAATCGTTCCGCTCCGCGGATTCTATAATCGACGTGAATATCTCAGTAACCGTGAGACTTAGGACATCGGTTTCATGGGATGAAAGCTTCCAAATGACCCCCTCAATCTGCGATAAAACGTTGTCGGTCCACCTGCAAAACACCCTGTATGGAACTTACAATTTTACAAAAAATAAAGGATTTGCGAAATGCAATGCGATTCTCGTCAAACATTCCCATTTATAATGCTGCGGGTCAATAGTCGGGAAAAGTCAATTTTATGTATGACCTTGGACACAACATGTCAGGGCGAGTTATGGGTGCCACAAATCCAGTACCACCATAATGGGAGTCTGTCTTATGGCAAGGAGCTTGCAACCCACACACGTATCAACTAAAGAAGTGGGTTGAGCGGCAAACCAACTATCTGCACTCAGAAAAATCGCGTTATAAAATCTACCTAAAGCCCTCGGATAAATTATCGTTTTAATAATAAGAACGACCTCAGAAAATGTACAAGGGAATATGGAACATAGTATAAGCCTTTTAAGACTTGAGATCTCCAGAACCTTTCGAACCAAGCGGAAATTTGCACTCTGGACGTAGTTATATTATAAGAGTTTAGATGGTCTGGAAGTTGGATACGTAACTCCACCGATGTTACACAGTTTACTAGAAAATTTATTAGAAAAAACAAAAAACAGAATTAAGATTTTTCGTCCAAAATCGAGTACAGCAATTTATCATTGGCTTTAGTACAATAAAGATGCGACTAAGCAATGGCCGAGATTCATTCCAGGTGGCGACTTTTCCAGAACTTCTTACAAAAATCATTTAAGAACCCCATTGCCATCCAACATGCAAAATCCCATCAAAACCCGTGCACGTATAAAATAATAAAATCTAACAAAGTGGTGACTAATCTAGCTGGATTAAAAGGTAAATAGCACAAGTTATGTAACCTCAAGCAATCACTTAACTTATTATTTATTAACATGTTAAAATTAAAAACTCCAACACATATAACTTTCTGATATTGTGATATAGGTTCATAGGTATTCTAAAAAATCAAGTCATTATTATTAACTTCTTCGGCACAAAAAGGTGGAGGATTATAAATAATAATTATGAAGAACATTGTTCCGGGACAGCCTAAGTGTTTGGGTTAACTGGTCCTCTTCTAGCGCAGTTATATAGAGTGTTTCCATTCGGTCGCTGAGCACCACGAGATGAGCCCTCTATATATTAAGGACCTGCAGGTTTGTTACGTTCATCATTTTTGTACACCTTCAACCACACTGAAATCATAGTAGATCACGCCATAAGTACAAAAGTAGCTAATCTCTAGACAGCGTTTGCTGCTCTTTTTTATTTTTCATAACATATAGCAACCGCAGTCTACAAATAAAAGAAAATTTTACTATAGTGTGAAGGTGCCTCCAAACACCCAGATCCTAGGCCGGTAAAAGCTCTTCAACCATCGCCTTGAACTGATAAACCAAACCTGTTAATCTCTCGCACAAACCAACTCTATCAGTTCGAGCCTTCCTCCGACACTTAATATTGGTAACTCTTTTGTTCACGTCGTCATATCTGAACAAGCTCTTCGCTCATTCAGTTTTCGAATCCCCAAATTGTTATGATTCCAGGGGGCGGGGCACTAGCCCTCCGAATTTTTTTATGCAGTTTAATAGATTCATTGGCATGTATTAAATCCCAAGAGAGGAGTGCATGAAACTACAGTTTCATCAAACTCCTTAAGTATCTGAGTACACGATTCCATTGTGAAACCATCAAAAATATTTCAACTTCCAGTCTGAGTTCTTATATTCTGACATTGATACTCCTTTGTCCTTCCGGACATTAGCAGTGGTTTTCTACTGTTCTCCCTTTTAAAATTTACCGGATATTCATTAACCCTTGAATCGGCTTGAGAAAATTGGAAGGAGTATGGGGTAATGATAAAATTAATGTAACGACTCCCAAGAGAAAGAAACTGTAATCGTACCTCGGAAAGGAGTTCGATAAAATTAAACTATTAAAAATAAAATTCAATATTTAAATCATCAATTAGTCGGTAAATTAAATATTGTGAATCACCGACGGTACATCAATTTGCTGTTGATTCTTAAAATTTTCAAAAATACGAAGTCACCTTATTTTTCTAAACATTAGAGGTGATGAAGAATTTCCTAAAACCTTCCTAAATTTAAAATCGTTTGATAGTATTAGTGAATCTTTCAATTATTGCTTATAATAAAGCATTTAACAAAATACTTAACTGAAAATAAAAATTAAAAAAATTACTGGGTATAATTATTAACAAGCGAGGGCTTCAATAAAGAAAAATCATTGTTAAAAAATGGTAAACAACCAAATTGGAACAATAATATTAAAAAAAAGGGAAAGTTCGGAAATGAACTCTATAAGCATTTTTGTTGCCTATAAATATCGCATCCACCCATATCCAACCACACCCACACCCCAACACCCAGTCCAGACGGCAAACCAATAGCATTTTTTTTAAACTAAAATGCTTAAAAATTAACATTATTAAAAGTTTTGCTTTCTTAAACCGTACCTTAGGTCAGGTGGTCATCCTCATCATGATGGGGCTTTGCGGGTAAGATTTGATCAAAACTGCAAGAATTGAATTGTAACGGTCAACGGTCAATTACAACAACCGATAAAAAATATGCATAGTCTGGTTTGGGAGCCGGGGGGGGGGTTGATCGACACATTCTATTAAAATTACCTTAATCGTAAATCGATATAAATACTCAATTTATAGTAAAAACATCATTTATTTTTAGACTCGCTGTATAAATCTCAATTTAATACCACCGACCGGTTTCAATATCAAAGCTCCCGTTACCTTAATTTCGTTTTGCGTTTCACTGGGTAGAATTTTAAAATTCAACAACGTTTTGGCCAATATCGTTTTCACCTCAAGCATCGCAAATTTTTGTCCAATACAATTTCTTGAGCCCGCACTAAACGGTATAAACGAATATGGATTGCGTTTCGATTGATTTTCCGATGTAAAACGTTCGGGATCGAATTTCTCGGGATCGGGATATATTTCCGGGTTGTGATGTGTTGCATAAATATGAATTCTAATATTTGAACCGACCGGAATTTCAACACCACCGATAATTGCAGTTTCAGTTAATCGACGGCCAGCCAACGGGACTGACGGATGAATACGAAGTGATTCTTTTACAACCATATCGAGATATTTCAATTCAGCCAATGTGCTTGTAGTCACGGTGTTTGTTGAATCTGTTCCCAATACATTTGACACTTCTTCGAAAGCGCGCTGCTGTACTTCCTGATTTTGTGCTAAATTATATAGAGCAAATGTAATCGCCGATGCTGTAGTATCGTGACCTTCAAACATAAACGTATCAACTTCTTCGCGTATATCATACGAGCTCAACGGTTTTCCATCCACAGTTGCGTGTAACAATACTTCCAAGAATGTTTGTTTTTGTTTCTTCCCGTAATATTCCATATCTTCAGAAGTAGTCGTGATATTATTCTTGGCCGTAGCTTGTTCAGCTAACGATTTCTTTCGTTCGCTTATGATACTATCCGTAAAACCATGCAGTTTGGCCAACAACTGGCGTTGGCGGTATCCCGACATCGTATATTTATACATCCACGGCCACTGTCTAAATATGCCGAAGAGTTGGGCAAACAGAATGGTTGACATGCTAAAATTAAATACCGTAAATTTCACATATACTTGATTTATTAATATTTTAAACCTACTTCTTGACTGATTTTGCATATTCTGAATCCTCATTAGTTTGCGCATTAATTTCAACACCCATCGACGTTTCACAAATAACATCTAATGCACAAAGTGTAACCGGATCGTAAATATCAAACTCACCATGTTTTGAAAGTTTCTTCAATTTTTGCACAAAAATATTTCCTTGCTTGTCGAAAGTCTCGGTAAAACTTTCCAATATTTTAAAATGAAACGTTGGTGTGATAATGCGTCGTCTGGTAAACCATTTCTTGCCACTGCTAATCAATAAGCCAGTTCCCAACCATGGAATTAATGCTTCATAATCCACAGATTTTGCCGAAATGTCTTTCGACAGTACATATTCAATATCTTGGACATCCGTTATGTGTACGGTATAATCGAACAGGAAACCTCGTATGAAATAGTTGTTCCGGTAGGTTGATGCCAATTCCATTAATTTAGCAAAAATACCTGAAACCACATATAGAAAATATTACAACTCAAAATGACTTGCAAAATAAATAAACACACATCCAATGTTTGTTCAATGTCCATTGGTGAAAATAATCGTGCAAAGTGATGATAAATTTAATCTTTATTATATGCATTGATAAAAAAAAACGTTTTACATACGCGGCTGGATCAAGAGGTTAAATCACACGAAATTTCTATATGAAGTTGATAATGAACCCAAATGATTAATTTAAATTTTTATTAATTACCAACTGGACCGGTCCTAAATAGTGGTACGTTGCCAAGAATTGGTACCGGCTTTATATGCGGAAATTTTTTCATAAGCTTTGTAATTTTTCGTGCCTCAATATAGTAATAAATGGCAAAGCACAGAAAAGCGCTCGATGCAATTACAAAGTAAAACATTTTGACGATTGGCTAAGCTAACAACTAATTTTTTTAGGTTCACACTCAACAAGTTCTTAATATCAACTGAAATATTTTATTCTACGAATTGTATGAATTGTGAACCGCATATATGTGTGCATGCATTTAGATTCTCAAGTGTATTTATATCTTGCATTATCATATACAAGTAATAATAATAATAATAATGTTTTATACATTTGAATAAACCATAATTTTGCGCTTTTTAGCTTAGGTATGTAAATACCCCACCCATAACACGGTCTCTTATAATTTGCGAGGGTAAATTTGTCGTGTTATGAGAGTTAGTTTTCACTAACTCGCATTGGCGTTGAATACTGCCTTTTCAAATCACGATGGATTATGAGAATGATTGGAATGGCCCTTTTTAATTTTATGCAACCCATTTGAATAAATGGTTACCACTTGTGATCTTTACAAGAGCGATTTCGTTTGAGCACGAACCCACTGGAAAGCATCACATTTTCTTTCCAAATGATAGGCGTACCCATCTATTAAAATTTTGAGTTGCGGTGATCTAGATTACATGCAGGAAGGATATACTCACAATTTTGGGAAATTCCCCAATTTTGGGATTTTTTTATAAAGCCAGGGGTTTCCCCGATTTATATTTTCAACAGGAATTTCCCGGAACTGTAAATTTTAAAAATCAACATCTTAGAGGGCTAAATGCGGGGGCGCAGCGACCTCCCGCGTGCCCGTTAGAGTTAGCAAAGCAGTCACCTTCGATTGCATTTCAAAGTGTTGCATTAACACCGACTCTTATAAATTAGCACCGACTCCACGAATTCGACTCCCGCCTATGACCTCGCAGCCTTGGTTTTTTCTAGTAAATTTTTAGGCAAGATATCTTATTTTTAAGTTAAAATATTATTAGTCCGGCCGGCCCGAATTAATAAAAAAATACATTTATCAAAATCAAGACTTTAGAACTAGCAGAAAAAAATCCGGGATTTTGAAAACCGGGATTTTGAAACCCGGGATTTCGAAAACCGAGATTTTGAAAACCGGGATTCCATAGTACACCCTATTTTACCACTAATATGATCATGAGTCATGACCAGATGAGTCATGGCTTTTTTGGTGTATATATGTTCGCTGATCATTGTTTCTAATCCATGCCATTTATATTTAATTTGTTGAAATTCTGAAGCTTCAACTTCTTCAGACAGCAATTCCGAGTGTCCCTTATTTTCGTTCGGAGTAAATACTTTAACTGAATGTTGGGCGAATACATTTGCATTGCTTTTGGCCCAGTTTCCATATGGAAGGAGAATCGGAGGGTATGATTGCGTAGGCCGTTTCACGTTTTTTGTGGCTTTCCACAGTGAGTAATCTGTTGCTTCTGATGCTGTAAATTTACTTAGATAGTATTGAATCCCCTCATCGTGTTCTTTTGTTAGTGCTGCTTTCAGGTTTTTGATAGCTTTATTTAATTTTTATTTAAGTCAGAGTGATCTATGTAACTGCCCTTGCATGCGCAGTAGGCGTTTGTTCTTTAAGAGCTGTTGAATATTCTGTGGCGCTTGGTGCATTTTTACTTTAGTAGGGCTGATGCATGTAGCATCCTTTGCTTCTTGCTCTAATGTCTTCATTATGTGTTGTACTGCTTCGTCAATCTCAGAATTGTTTATTTAACAAATCAGATTCCTTCCTTACGAGACAGTTGTTCCTAATAAATGCCTTTTAATTCTAAGACGGATTGGGTTTTAATGGAGTCAATATTTGTGTTGGTAGCAGAGAGAAGTAAACGTAATCGAATAACAAGCGTGAGGTACACTGAGGTTCACTTGATTAGACACACTTGTACGCAATTTTACTTTTAAACGTAAACGTTACTGTAAAATCTGGCGGAACCAAGGAAATATTTTCATTGATAAGAGAGAGAAATTTCTACTCAATAAACCTATAACCGATAATTATCCTGAGAAAGCAAATTAACTTGTAAGATAAGTTCAAATTTCATCTAAATTTTTCTGTCCAGTTGATTAGACGCAACTAAGAAATATAATAAAAATAGAAATATAATAAAAATTAATAAATAACATATAATGAGATTTTTTCGGCTTTTCAGACAAAATGTTATTTTTAATGATATTCGTAATGTTTACGACTTTTTTTAAAGTCAGTGAAAACAAAACCAAAATATAATTCGCCAAATCGATACGGTCTTGTTGCACGAGTTGAATTTTTGCAGTTTGGTCGTTACAACCTGATGAGTAAACCAACATTTTATCAAAACGAAACCAAACTGCCAAGAAGAAACTAAAGGAAGTTGTCATTTTTGTAAGGGTTTTGCAGTTTTACACAAGTACCCTGGGGATAAAAATGGGGAGAGGAGAGTAAATTTTTCTACTTTTTGTGGTAAATATTTTGTGAGTAAATGGCCTCTTTATTTTCACTGACTTTTACCTATTTTTAGTAATTTTGACTACCCTCATTCATTAAAATTACTTAAAAGATCCTGTCCTTGAGAAAATCATATAAAAATTGTAAGTAGCCCAATGAAATCTCTGCCCAGGCAGCTTCAATTCCTGCGATAGCTCTTCCTTCGATTCGTATTGTTTGCCTCCTTCATAAACTTAGCGAGTATGTCAGCCTCAAACATTTTCGAAGATATTTAAATCAGGCGAATAAGGTATGGGCATAGTAATAACTATGCCCATACCTTATTCGCCTAGCAAGGGCATTATGTATGGAAAGTCCACTGAAGAGGCGTAAATAGCTCCGGAATATCTGCAAAACCTGATTGCAGTAAATCCTTATCTGAATTTCCACTCATTTTTTTGGAAATAAAAATCAACTTAATAGCTCTCCTATATGAAATTGCACTCCATACCATCACTCCTCTTTTTCTGTCATGATCGCAAGACAAAAATTGTTCTTCTCTGGCATGAAAATAATATTAATAATTATAGCCATCTATTATGGTCATCCGAAAAAACCACTTTTGTCCAATTATTATTCATTGTTTGCGGATGCACATCCTAAGTCATGTACTGCTTTGCGAATTCCAATCTTTGTTGCTTGCATACAGGGTTTAGTGGTGTTTTTTTTAATATTTTGAATTTCAAAAAATCAAGCACTTAAAATTTCTCTACGGACTGTTCAATGCTGGTATTCAGCTCCCGTTCTAATTTTGTTGGCGGAAAGGGCTGAATTGGACGTCAGAAATGTGGCCGACATTCCTTGGTAGTTGCTTAAATATGATGCTGCCTTTTAAATGATTTCGCACTATGCTCGATTTTTCGAGCCACTACAAGCCAAGCTATAGGTTGGAAAACCATTCCAAGTGGTAGGTACCGATTTTTATCCTTTCTGTAGTATTCAAAATATGTTTTCTATTCATTTTAATTTTTGATCAGCCACTGAATACTTATTTAAAATCTTGATAAAATTTTTAGCAACCGAAATTTACTCACTTAAATTTTGCGTCTGAAAAGTGTATTCAGGTGAACTGATCAAATAATGCGTTTAAAGGTCATTCCACATATTCCACATGGTATATATAAATATTTTCGCCGCAAATTAGGAGGTGTGGATGTGTGCGGCCATTTTTTTTTTTTTTTGTTTTTTTCCTTTATAAACATTTGCGGCGAAAATGTTTACGCCGAACGTGTTCGGCACTAATTTTTGTATATGTGGAACCACCTTTAAACGCATTATTTTATCAGTTCACTTGAATAGATACTTTTCAGACAACTTTCAACAAATATTAAAAATCCTATTAAACTTCTAACAATCGTTATAAACGTAAACACCACTTGCTGCCATACTACAGACTAAAGAATGGTATTCGCCAACCATATGTTGAAACGAATTCATTCTAATGGGCCTGCTAACCGTGCTTTTATTTATTTAGAAAGTCGCGTAGTTTGGCTTGAGAGACATCCATTAATATTTTCTACGAACGATTATTTATTTTGATGGTATGCTTAAATAGGATAAAACCTTGTCAAAACCCTGCTTCTAGATCATGCCCTGTGTTTGAACATGTATAATATTTGATGTCTTCCAGACGCATAAAATTCAATTGAATTCAACCTTCTAGCAAATTTTTTTAAATGATACATGATATTGTCAAAACCAATAAAATGACCTTTATTTGCAATGTTTCTGGGTTATTTGTCCGCGAAAATAATGAAACCAAATAAAATACAATAAATAAATGTTGTTGTACTCGCGTAATTCAAATGCAATTAATTTTAATCAAATATGATAAATCAGTTAACATAAATTTGGTTCATCTTTTGTTCGTTCATCATATTTTTTATTTGGATGATAAATGATCGCGCGTCTCTTAACCGCGCACCGAGTCAATGTTATATTTATGCGAATAATTTGCGGCGGTAATTTATTATCGTTTATCAATTAAATTTTATTGATTTACTGGCGCTTCTTTCGAAGAAATCAATTAATTTGGTATATCCTTAGCTTCTCGATAATATATTCACATATGCGACTTATTGCTAGATGATTGACAGCTGGGCGCGAACGATGCCAAAATCTACTTGTATTATTATTATTAATGTTCAAAAATAGCATCGAATTTGGTGGATGAAGCAGCGAAGACATATTTTTAATTTTAAGGTCTGGTTGTGATCATAATTAAGAAATTTATGTTGTTATATATGTGGTTGTGTGTACGTTTAAAACCATTGCGTATATGCGAGCATATTCTCTTATACGGTTTTATTTTTAAAAGATGGTAATGTGCCGTGCCGCCCATAACAACTCATGAAAGAAGGTTAGGGAAATTTTATGTTTTTGATTTATTTTAATTTTAAGTTAAATATGATCGTAAACACAACAATTTATGAGTTATTGTACATGCTTCGTAAATGCGTGTGCTATACGGATTATTAAAATTTTAAATGGAAGATCGTTGGTTAGTTTATTAACAGGTTGAAGTGACCGGGACGATACAATAATATCAAAATTAGTCGGATTATTAAGATTGTAATCTCTGAATTAGTTCAATCCAACTCACTAAAATTTAGCCAGTGTGAAGAACCGGATAAATTTTAAATTTTTGAACCGAAAGGCCCCCCCCCCCCCCCACAAACATAATGGAAAAGTGTTTTCGGTGTATTTTGCAAACTTTTAGAAAATAATTGTTTGAATGTTCAGACACAAACTAATCAGAGGCTCAACTCTCAGCGTCGTGTTTGTTTCGCCGGAAAAGGTACTACAGACTTTTTTCAGCTTCCCCTAACTTGGATAACGGACGCTGGATTGGCATTGGTTTTAGGGCGTCAATGACTAGTCGTGACATGTATTTTACATGACTGTAAACAGAATTTGTTCTGCATCTCGCGAGCGAGAAATGTCCTGATTTTTAAAATGATACAACTACGAGTTCAGTTATTAAGTTTTGCTTTCTACAAAAACAATATAATTGTAAAACTTGTTAACCAGTGTAAATTTATGGAATTATTGAAACGTCAATTTAAAACGTTGCTTAGCATTTTGGCGTCAGTGAAACCACTTTGCGGTGCATTTTGAAGAATGATTTGCATTTGTTTCCGTATAAAGTGCAATTGACACACGTTTGGAATACGGCCAAACAGTCGCTCGAATGGTAAACACTGAACCTGATTTTTGGAAGCAAATTTTGATGACCGATAAAAATTGCCGCATTTGGGGACCGGAAAATCCACACGAGATCCATGAAACGCCATTGCATGACTATTATATGCCAGTGACTGTTTAGGCCGGTAAAAAATCGGTAAAAATCGATATCTGTGGATGTTGGCTTATTATGTCTGCCCGCAAATGCGTGAAAAAGGTCTTGACGGTTAGAGGTTTCAACAAGACGGTGCGACATGCTACACTGCAAATCAAACAAATCAGTTTCTGCAACGAAAATTCAAGGCAAATATTCGTGTCGAAATCATCACTATACCACCCGAGATGCTCTGAAAAGGTAATGGAAAATGCGACACGTTTTGCGTGGCCAATAAAGACGGCCACAAAATTGGTGTTGTATTCAAAAACTAGTCGAAATAAATTTCAAAGGACCAAATTGAAAAAAATACCTCATACATAGAAATCGGTTGTTTTTTTTTTAAATTATTCAATGTTTACATTCCGACATGATGGCGTACCCGTTATACAACAATAACAAATCAAAGGTTATAATTTGACCTCTACTTTATACATTTTCAATTTGTGACATACAAATAATCTTTCTTACTGATCCAAGAGAACGTATTGTGCATAAGAAGCCAGCCAACTGATTCGTTTTCGGTAAAGTGAATGAAGTTAAAGTAAAGTGAAAAAAATGAAAAAAAAAATATTGTTAAGAATTTGGATTTGTGGTCGATTTTGCAAATAAACACCGCCATCCCAATAGAATATTTTCATACATTGCCTGAGATGCCTAGACCTTCCAAAAAATATTAGCCACATGCATAACGCCCGCTGAAATAAGATTAGAAGGAAGGTGGTCAAGTTTTAAATAAACGTCCAATTTGTGGTTTTCCTTATTTGTCACATTTAAAGCCCCCTCATCCCCAAAAAAAATATTTTCATAGTTTGGATAAGAATTAAATGGTCCCTAAACCATCCAAATAAACATTCATTGTTTGGGTTCGCCTCCTCAATAGAATAGTTTCATACCTAAGGATTAAATTACTATCAGTTGAAATTGATTTACAAAGAATTTGATTTGCAAAAGAGTGAATTTGAAGTGCAATGCAAACCCTGTTAATATGGAATCCTCAAAACCTTTCTCTTAAAGTAGGATTACTGTACTCACTTCCTAACACTCGAAACCCCCTTGCCAATTTTTAAATATACAACCGCAAACGATTCCTGTTACCCTTTGGGCAATTTTCATGAATATCGTTCGAGTGAGAAATCGAGTGATTTTCGAAACTCAAGTACAATGATAAAAACATAGATTGTATTTATTGCTCATATTAATATTTAGATAAAAAATAAATTAAAACAATTGATTATAGATAGAGAAAAGAAATTACGTTGATAATGTTTTATTGATCAATATTGAATCAATTATTTGTACTTGACCATTTTTCGTTACATGTTCACTAAATACTTAGACATATTTTCAGTTTTAGGAAAAAATTTACTAATTTCTGTGAAGAACGTCCTAACTGTGTCCTACAATTACAAAAAAAAATACAACAAATCCAGATCAAACTTCACGTTTCTCTACAAATTCGTGAAGTTTGTCCTAAATCAGGTATGTCAAAGTCGCGGCCCGGGCCCGCCTCATGACTTTTTTCGGCCCACAATATTTTTCCACAACTATACTGTTTCTATTAACACATTGACCGCTTTGTCAGTCATCTATGACTGACATTGGTTCATTAAAATTCATTCCTGACCATTCACAGGTAACTGACACTGAGTACAAGTTTAAATGTTTCTAGAATTGCATGAAACAGCCCTTCTGCACATTACTACAACTTGGCCACAGAATTCTTATTCAAAAAACTTAAAAACAAAGAATTTTTTTTTACATTTTATAAAAAAACCTGTTGGCGTTCAATGTGGTAAAAAAATTCAAAAAAAAAATTATTTAACAAAAATACAAAAAAATATCAAAGTAAAAAATATGTAAAGTTTCAAAACAACCAAATAATTGTCCATACTCATAAACAGTTCAAAGAGGACAGTAATAAGAAAATACATATTCCCATAACTCACTATGCTTATGAGGGCTATTTGGGAATTCGATTCGATAACGAGAGTACAAGACTCATATTTCATTTGAATGTGATTCGAACGATTCTTATTTAAAATTAAATATGAATCTAGTACTCTCGTTATCGAATCGAATTCCCAAATAGCCCCCCAGTGGCCCTATTCTGGTTTTCTCCGGGAATAGGGAATTAATGACGTATTTCTAGCAGTTGGGAATTTTTTATTCCCCAAAGTGTATTCTGTGGCCCTATTCTGGTTTTCCCGGGAAATTGGGAATTGGGAAAATATTTTGCGGTAATTACAAATTGCTCTAATTCCCAAATATATATTTCCCGTTCCCAAATGTGTATTCTGGCAGACAGGGAATAATGATTATGGGAATTTGTTTCTATGTAAATATTTATAAACTAAAACACGTATTGCGACCTTATTACAAGTTTAATTTATTTTTAAATATATATTTATTAGCAAAAATAATGTTTCAAAATTCAGAAAAGTACGAATTACAATTCCACAAGAAAATAATGGGGGGAAACGTCAAAACTGCTATAAAATGGAATTATTTATTCCCAATAAAAAAAATTCCCAAACGCCAGAATACACATTGGGGAATAAAGAATTCCCAACTGCTAGAAAAACGTCACTAATTCCCAATTTCCTATTCCCTGGGAAAATCAGAATAGGGCCACAGGGTTCTAAAATTCGCTCTACAAAATATATTATTCTTTCTTTACTGATCCAACAATAATTTTTACTACTGATCATCTCGAGTAGTGAATAGAAAGCAAAATTTTACTGATTATGTTCGTCTTGCATTGAATAGAAAACAAAAAAATATATTCTCTATTCTCACTGTAGTGGAGTATTACAATATTAAAACCCCTCAATTTGTATGTGAAGACAAGTACGAGTAAAAAAAGATCGATTGAAAGTGAGCATCGTTGTTTTCAAGAAAAATGGGAGATTAATGGGAGATTTTTTCGCATTCAAGAAAAAGGTAAAATATTGTGCTTAATATGCTGCCAAACTATTTCGGTGTGCAAGGAATACAATATCAAAAGACCTTACGATAATGTCTATAAAGAAGAATGTGAAAATATCATTGGAAGAATGCGTGAGGAAAAGTTGATTGAACTAAAGGCAGTTCTTCGTAGACAACAAAGCATTTTGACTAAACTTATAGTTGCAGAAACTGTGGCCGCTGTAAAAGCTAGTTATCGGTTATCGCATGTAATTGCAAAAAATCAAAACCATTTATGGAAAGCGAATTCATTAGTGAATGTTCAATAATATCAGCTGAAGAGTTATGTCCCGATTTGATAAATAAATTTAAAAGCATAAGTTTATTGCAAAATACAGTTGCGAATAGAGTCACTGACATTACTTCAAATTTAAGAGGCCAGCTTCGCTCAGTTGCATTGAATTTTGAAGTGTTTTCAATTGCAATCGATGAGAGTACTGATTTAACAAATACAGCACAGTTAGCTGTTTTTATTCGAGGATGTGACAGGAATATGAGAATAACTGTGCCCTAACTGCCCTCTAACTGCACTCCAAGATAAAATTTAAAACTGTACGATAAATAAATGTCAAAACTTAACACACTCTTATGATGTATGTAGGTTCATATTTCGACTTTGAAGGCCCATAACTATCGTTCTCATTTAAATTTCAACATTAATCTTATGGATATAAGTTATTCTAATCAACATCTGTTCACAAACTATAGTTCAAGTCGTTATGGGTTGTGGTAAGGGTAATTTTATATGTGAAAATTTTATACAATATAATATCTTGGCATTTTTAAATCGCATTCTCTAAACAGTTTTTTTACCCAAGATAAACCTACTGCAGGTCGATTCTGGTTTTTCCTATAGGAAAAGGAATTAGGAAAAATATTTTCATAGTATTTTGGTCACAAAATTTTTTTTCTGACATACTGTGGTAAATAGTTAGTGTACATTTTTTCAAAAACAAAATTACATTGGGAATATTTTTCCTATCCAATTTCGATACGGAACAAATAATTCCTAAATTATAAAATTTTAGATTAAACATGATTTCTCAGTAGGCCAGAAAATGATATTTTTGACAAAAATACTATGAAAATATTTTTCCTAATTCCTTTTCCTATAGGAAAAACCAGAATCGACCTGCTGACAGCAAACGAGCAAGATAACACTAAACGTCAAAACGAAATTTTAATTATTTTATATCCTTAATAACTCAAAAAATACAATCTCTAGAAACGTCAATTCTTGCTAATACATTAAAGCCATCTAGATTCACACATAGCCCCAAAAATAATATTGAAAAATAATCGGAGTCGGGAGTTATTTGAAATTCAAATCAAGATACGGTTAGATAGACTTATAAAACAAACCAAATGTTTGAAAAGAACATTACAACGATCAAAAATGTCTACTTCGTATGGTAAAGACGTGTACAATATAAGTCGTATTTATAATTGATCAATCCGTTGAATTTTGATTAATGTTGTGTATTCTAATCTGTTTAAAGGTTATTCTTTATACTAAGTGCAAAATCGCATTATTGTGTAATTATTATTTGCGATATGTTTTTGAAATCCAATCAAATCTGTCTAAAGCAGACCATAATTTCAGTGTATTTCGCTGTTGAAGACGAAATGCCCTATTTAGCTCTGTCCGCACATGCGAGTTGACAATACCTAAGTATAATAGATGGATCTCGGAAAGCCCGGGATTGTCTTACTAGAATTTTAGAATTTCGAGTAAACTATAAAAAGCTATGCGTTTTAAGCAACGAAGCTCATTTAACCATCAAATTTAGTTACTTCGAGTTTTCCGAACTCCACGAGTTCCTCATCCAATACTTTTTTATGTGCCTCCTCAATAACACCGAAAATTTTTTAATCGAAATCATTTCTAGTATTTGATGTAGGTCTAGTTATGGAGGGACGTTTTAATGTTACGATTTGTTTTTTTACCTTGAGTTTATTTTTAATCTTTGTAAAATGTTTGGGGTAATCTTAAGGATCGGTAACGCGTAGGAGATGAGACTTTGGTCAATTACCTGCACTTTAGAAATCGATTTTATGCAATATACATCTTGTTTAACCTTAGTGCTAGTTAAAAGCTAGTTTTAATCATAATAATTAAATTTTGTACTCGTTCATTACCGTTCGATATTTGTCCTAATTATCAATTTCTCAAACACAAATTAATAAATAATCTAGGATTAAAGCATTGTAAGATCTTAAAAATTCGAGAGCTAATAGTGTCTCTAAATGAAATATTAAACAACAACAAACTGAAATTTGTTAACTAATTTAGATTTTCTATCGGCCGTCAAATTTATTGTACTCGTCCGTTTTCTTAATTGTGCAAGTGTAATGATCAAGTAAAATATTGCAAGTGAACACCAAGATGAAAGCTTTGCTTGCTATGTGGGGAGGGGAGGGGCGGGGGTCCATTTTAGATGTTGTCAAATCAGACACTTGAAACACTTGACATTTATATTTGAAAATTGAGCAACTAAAATTGCTTTTGCTGTAATTCACAGACCATCTTGTTCTAGGATGTTCTACCTCTTACGTCTTCTTCTTCTTCTAATATAAATAGGTACATAAATACCCTACTTTAAACATAAAACCACACATAAATTATAAATTTATTTGTTTTGTTATTTTTGTGGAAATACTGGAGATAAAACTAAGCAAAAGTATAGGTAAAAGTGAAGACGATCGATTAAAATATTCGTATGTTTGATTTGAAAGAATATTTTAATTCCAACGATAACAGTCCATTTTTACATTCTAAATGGAAAAAATTTTATAACTTTTTTGTGTAAAATATCGCAGTTATTTAAATTGTTAGAACTTGGCTCCTTCAATTCTAAAATAAAAATATAAACTAAAATATCAAAAATTGAAATTAATTATTAATAATATTCAAACGAAAGCGTTTTACACATTCAAGCAAAGTTATTCCGTGATAAATTACTTGTGTTACTTTTTAACATAAACTTATCATGCCACTTTACATTTTATCTTGAAAAAAATTTAGTGAATGCGAATTTACTAAAACATCACGATATCCAATATAAATCTAGACTTCTACGATAATTTTTTTCGTGTGTAAAACTTATCACTTTTATACATTGCAGTTGATCTTGGTTTTTAGAGAATTGGAGCACTGAAGAGCTATTAGAAGTAATTCCAATGCAAGGTACAACAACTTGAGAAGATATTTTCGATGTACTTATGATTGCTATTAAAAAATATTATCTTCCAATGAATAACTTTGTAACTTTGGCAACTGATGGGACCTCTCTATGACGAGAGCTGTACATGGTTTCATTGGTAGACTAAAAGCTTATGTTAAAACCCAACATAATAAATCTGTTCAACACTTCCATTGCATTATCCACCAGCAAGTCTTATGTTCAAAAGTAATTAAAATTGATAATGTATTTAATGAATCGGAAATTTACGTCATTGCTGAATGCTGAAAGGTATGGAGTCTGATTACGAAGATTTACCATATTATACTGAAGTTCATTGGCTTTTGAGTCATAAAGTTTTAAAAAGATTTTTATAACTGTTGGACGAAATTGTACTTTTTTAGAAATTAAAGATTATGAGTGCCCTGAACTGAAAGAGATTAATTGGATACAAGATTTGGCTTTCTCAGTTGATTTTACTGGGCAACAGTCAACTCAATATTAACCTGCAGGGTAGAAACATGGTCATAACTTCGTTGTGTGACCAAGCAAAGTCATTCAAACAAAACCTATCCCTGTGGAAAATATGAATAATTAAAGAGAGAATTAAAATTTGAAAAATATGAGAAACAACTAAAAATGTTGGAAAAAGATTTCGAAAAGAGGTTTTCGGATTTTCAAAGTACCGAGTCTCATTTAAACATTTTTTGCTCTCCGTTGTCGGTTGACATTGAAAATATTAATGAAAATTTGCAAATGGAGTTTATAGAACTACGATGCGACACCTTATTGAAACAGAAATATAAAGTAATTGTATGTATGTAGTATTCCAAAATTTTACAGGTACTTGTCTACAGATCGTTTTCCAGGAATTCTATATTTTGTAATACGCATATTATCCACGTTTGGTAGCACATATATTTGTGAACAGCTTTTTTCACAAATGAAGATGAATAAAACTGCACAGCGAACCAGATTAACTGAAGAACAATTAGCTTCGATATTAAAAATTACATCAAGCCAAAATTTAGTACCAGATTTTGGTGATTTGAAAAATGAGAAGCGGAGCATATATTGAGCAAAAAATAATTTATATTCTTTTTAATAAATTGAATTTTTAATAAAACTAAGTAGATGTGGCACGCAAAAGGATTTGCAATACAATTTTCAATGAATTTGGCCCGTACACTGAAATGAGTTTGACATGCCTGTCCTAAATCCTAACAGACTGTATACCGCTCATTTGCTGCTAGAGTGACACAATCAAAAAATTTTAATTTTTCAGAAGAGCGATTTGCGAATATCACTCGAAATTGTTTACAAACGTTTTTCAAAAGCAAATAAAAATACATTCTGATTAGAAAAATATTTTTTTTTCTACTCCTACATTCTCAATCGGGTCTTAATTTTTATAATTCGTTAATATTTTGCAAGTTGTCTTATACCTACCCTTGACATACTAGCGATTAGCTAACCGCGTTTAATCATTTTTTCGAGTTTATCTCTCAATGTGTCAACTTCGAGATTAGCTAACTGAGTTTTGTTTTAGGTTTAGTAACTAAACCGGTTTAGTGCACAAATCTCTCAATATTTTGAAGTTTATCGCATAATGCCCGGTTTACATGTAGAAAATTGTTTTCTTCTACAAATTTTTGTAGGTAAATAGGAAAGGATCCGCTATATAAAAATATTCAATATGCCGAAATTTACATTTTTATCTATGGCGTCTGTTTTTATTATGAATCCTCAACATTTATAAATACGAAATAATTTTTTTTCTTGTTAATTTTAAAAATGTTGCCATAAAAATACTCGAATCGAATATATTTTATGGCAACATTTTATTTTTATGGCAACATTTTGCTGTGTGTGTGTATTGACTAAAAATCTCCTGCAAAATTTTGTTTGGATATATTTTTTTTCTTGTTTCTCATGTGCAACAGGTCAATGTTATGTCTTTCTCATTTTGCAGGAGAAAAATGTTGGTTGCATGTAAACCTGGCATAAAAATGGGTTTAGAGAGAGCGCCATCTAACAATGAAGGTTAAAATTTATAAATAGGACAATGCCATTTAGTACTATGATACAATGATAGATGCCGCTTACTTTTTGAGTTACCCCTTTCGAGTTCAAAAAATGTTTTCTTGCTTCTCTTTAAGTTCAACATACACAAATGTGTATGTAAATAATAACAGGTTGTAATGTCTTCCGTATTTTAACGGATCTTAGTTAAATGGGAATTCTTGAAAAAAACATAATAATTTGATAACACATAAATTATATAACATATTGATTATTTGTTTTTGATAACAATAATTATTTTATTATTATTATTATTATTATAGCTAGTGTTATTTGCACAAATGTGTATTGTGGTCTTCAATTTACACATAATTCTATGTTTCACACATTCGTTTCTCGAAATCGAAACCTACATACCCAATTGTGTATACGGGTCGAGAAAGGGTTATATCCCTTTTCCTGCGTGCCATCACAATTGTGTGTGTAACGAAAACGAATCATGACAAAAATTTATTTTTGGGTGTATTTTGGACCAACACACACATTTGTGCATTTCACTTACCGTATAGTGTGTATTATAATATCAACACAAATAAAGTACCACTGATATCATATTTGACTTCTAGTGCCGGATAATATACCATGATATTCTATTTGGAATTCATATTTTTTTTTTAATCTGTAGCTATGTACAAAACATAACTCACTTTTTTTTGTCTTGGGGGGAAGTCCACTATCAGGTGCAATAGCAGAAATATATATGACCCATTTGAAAAACGACAAATTAATAGCCAAAACAACAAATGCAAAGATAACTTACAACCCCCATAAATAACTTACAACTCACTATAAAATTTCCCTTTTATCCTTGACAGACTAGGGTTTAGCTAAACGCGTTTAGTTAAACTACTTTAGTTAATCTACTACAAAACCAATTAGATTGGCACACATGAAGTTTAGCAAATCCTGTTTCAATAATAAAATACGGTAGTGCTATATTTGTCCGGAATGGGTATTAAACAAATGTCATTGTAAAGTGTGTGTTTATGTCAGTGTATTTGTGATTTTCGTTTTTAATATGTAGTGCAAAATTTGATTTCGGTTCTGTTTTTGTTATGTCGTTGATATGTTATTTGTACCTTTCTGGAAAGCTTCTACCTGTTTCTCCGATGTACAATTTTGGGCATTCGTCACATGTTAATTTGTATACTCCCACGTCTATTTTTCGGGGTGTTTTAAATTAGAGTTTCTGTTCTAATTTAATACTATTTTTCATAGGTGGTTGTGTTTTCGAAAGAGTTTCATATTTGTTTATTGTCAAAACCCAGTAGAAACATGATAATTGTTGGTAATTGGAGTAATTGCTTTTTTTAATTTTTATTATGGCAGATTCAAATTCGAATCTAAAACTATAACACACTATGGGGTATATACTCTATCCGGTCGCAAGTTAATTATTTGCGTTCAGAAATATGGTTAAATTTATTTTGCGATTGTAAAGTAGAAATCCACGAAAAGACTGCTACGCATTTTCCGAGGTCGTAGTCTTTTTATGTATTTCTACTTAACAATCGCAAAACAAATTTAAATTTAAAAAAGATGTAAGAATTTGGCATGGCAAAATAAATTTAGTAACCACATTTCTGAAATAATTAACTTGCGACCGGATAGAGGATATACCCCTATAAGTTACAAAAAATTGTAAATACTGGGTGTCCATCCGAAACATCTATTCCACGCGACCGGTCTTTTTCTTCGTTTGTTCTGGATAGGATGAAAGGTTTACAAGTTTTGTTTGCCGCCATTTAGGCGAATAGTAATATTGATTTGATAGTTCATACTTGACAGTCGTGAAGTATACACGTGGCAAATTAATCTTGGTAAAATATTCCATGACTAATGTAACAACGCGCTTTAATAGTGAAAACCTTTTACACAAGTCAGTCATCAATTACAATAAAAGTAAGAAAAATACGTGAAAGTTTCGGAAGCAATGAAAGCCTATAATTTACTAGATTATCAAAAAAAATTAAGAAAGAGGGACTGTGGTAAATAAGCCAAAATGTATGCAACAAGGTATAGTCAGAACACCAGAAAATATTGCTGATGGACGTGAAAGTGTTGTGTATCCACAAATAATTCATCAATTATCATCCTTGAAAGTGACAGTATAGTGTGCAATTTGGGCTATAGGCCGGTCATTGGACCATATGTTTACGAAAAACCCAATGGTTTTTTTGACAAGTTGCATGCCAATGGTTTGAAGAACATGTGGTTCTTTCAGAACCGTTCTACCTGTTATACTGCTAGGGAAACCATGGAATTGTTACAAGATGATCCTTAATGATCCTTAAAAGGAACATTAGAGAAGAAATTAACATGATACAGGGTGCGAAATGTGTGAAAAACTGATGAAAATTGTAATCGAAAGAGCCTGCGTGTGAAAGGCTAATAGTGGCAGACATTTAGCAGACATAGTTGTTCATACATAATTCCCAACATTAAATAAACTATATGTAGACATTTAATCTATAAATTCATAGAATTTGTCACGTGTCGGTTCGATCGCCTTTTTTTTAAATCAGTGTTGTACTTCAACCAGTCACGACTTAATTTACACGTCGGTTGCACCACTTCGGTTAGTGCTACATTCACCAAAATTTTATAGGCTTCTCGTTACAAATAAACAACTGACCTCTAAAATTTTAGTGGTCATACCGCTCCCCTAAGTGGTCTAATTGGAGCACAATTTAAGTTTTGGCTGGTTGAGGTTTTAATTCTAGGATAGATTCCACCCAAAATTCCAACATACACCGAGCAAAATTAAAATCGGAACAGAATTTTTTTTCGAAAAAATACCCAGATGTGAACGCTTGTATGTTGGTGCAATAACATTTTTCAAAAAATAATTTTGCTTCTAATTGAAGCAAATTTTATCTTCTTTGCGTTACTGGAATCCGTTTTATTTTATTTTGGTTTTTTATAAGTTTTTTGAGTCAAATAAAAATTGTCTAAAAGAACTTGCTCGATATTTCATTCCCAAATCCAAATTAATCGTTTTATAGAGAATTTGAAAACGATGCTGTAGAAAGTTCTGAACGACGATGCCTTGTCGATTTATAGAAGTTTTAGCGAGAAACGTAACCAAAAAATGAGACACGCATATTAGGCGTAACAGTGCCCCCTACAGGAAAATTTACTATAGTAATGGAATGTGCATCAATTTTTATTTTCCACACCAAGTTCCACACTAAATGATTTTTCGTCGGAAGTTTATAATTATTACCAGCCAAAACCTAATAAAATCAGCCGGACCCATACTACGTCGAACCAAATATGACACAAGAAGCAAAATGGATTGTGATTTGTTTGGTTGTAAGGTTCCAACCAGCCTTAACCTTATAAAACCAGCCGGAACCATACCCTCTACAGTAAAACTATCTCTATGACACAAGATGCACAATGTATTGGGTATCATTATGCGCTATATAATTTTTCAGCCGAAACCTTATAATTCCAGTCGGAATTTTATAAAATCAGCCGAATCATAGCCTCTAAAGCCAAACATCATTGTAATGTTTCGGCCGAACTCTTATAATACCATAGCCAGTACATTTTACAGCCAGCCGGAACTGACTGTGCTAATTGTGCAAAATCCTTAAGATTCCCGATGGTAAAATTCTTGTACTAGCTGACTTTATATTGGTTTCGGCTGCAAAATCAGAAAGTGCACCATAACACACAATGCATTCTATTTCTTGCGCCATATAGTTGGTTTGGCTGTAGAGGCTACGGTATCTGCTGGCCTTATATGGTTTCGGCTGCTATTGTATAGTGGTTCCGGGTTCCGGCTGGCCTTATTATGGTTCCAGCTGACAGCTTATATGTTTTGCAACTATTTAAGTGCATTATGCCCGTTGCTAATGGTTTCGGTTGATAAGACACTGCTTATGGCAGGCTTTAATCGGTTCCGGCTGAATATGGGTTCCGGCTGAAAACTCAGACAGCACAATGATTCCCAATGTATTGTGCTACTTGTGTCATAGAGTTTGTTTCTATAGCTGGCATGGTTCCGGTTGGCTTTCTAAGGTTTCGGCTGGGATTATAAGGTTCCGGCTGAAATATCATATAGTGCACAATGATGCAAAATGCATCGTGCTGTGCCATATATAAGGTCTGGTTCCGGATAATATGATTCCGGCTTCGGCATGACGGACAAAATTTAGTCCATAAAACACAATAAACCGCAAAATACTTGATAAAATTGTACAAAGTTTAGGACAACCTCGAATAGGATGATCTTCAAAATTTTATTTGGTTAAGCCATCATGATAATTATTAATATAGTAACATCCTAGATTATCAATAGATCGGCCAATTGACAAATAATAGGCGCTTGTTAGATTTAAAACCAAAACTTGTAAAATTTCAACCAATCCGGATGATGATCATCAAGAAGCACGGCATTTATAGAAACAAGTAACACCTCAAAAATATAGAAAAAAAAACTATTTTGTATTCGTCTGTCAAACTTCAATATTTTAAATTATCAATCAAATTAATTCGGGTTTTATTAAATGCACGTAATTATTAGTCACAACATGCGTACACCATCATTATAAAAAAAAACTATTAACTGTGTTGGTGGCCAAATTATTCAATAAACGTTTATTAATAGTCCAGAGAGGTATAATACATGTCTCTCATGTTTCATGAGAATTTTATGCGCCTATATCGCAAAAGTACGTACATGTTATTTGATAATCAATTGGCAAAAACTGTAGTCACACATTCGATTTTGATTGAAAAATAAAATTTTGATTATTTGATTCAATCAATTAAATCACATTAACGTCACCACATCATATTTAATTGACATTTTTGATTTTTTGTGTGTGTAACTGCCCGTTTTGATTGATATTTTCTAAATAAAATTCTAAACTATTTTACTGTGGGAATCTATTCTGAATAAATTTCAATCACTTTAATGTATGTATTAAGTATCGTGAATTTTTCCCATGCAATTATTGCTCCAAGTTCCTTCAAAATACATTTCTGTTGGATACATTGTTTACCTTTCATTAAGAAAACATTCTTCATCCCATCATTCGACGATTGTATATGTATATATATCGGATAACACTATTAACACTCCGCCTCGAGTTTCATCTATATATGTATGTATATAAGAAGGCGGCATACGAGTATATAAGTCCCGTATATAGCCATCATCATAAAACTAAAACAAAAAGTTTGTTATTTTAATGATAAGCAAATAAATAAATCATAAAATAATTAAGACGAAACAACACACTTAAATCTTAAACAAATAAAACGGAGATTTTCACTTTTTTTTATTATTTTATACGAGTACGGTTAGAATTTGGGGCTCCCCAATTCATCCAACCATGCGTCTATCACTGTACCAAAGTAATTTTAATTTTGAACAAAAATAAATACAACACCACGTGTGTGTGTGTGTGTGTATATAGAATATCCCGTCTGTTTATGTACGGGAATGTCTTTTATCAAACCGAACATCTTACAAAAATAAATATATAAATTAATTAAAGAAAAATTTAAATTAATTTTATTGATTTTTAATTAATTTATTAACGATTTTTGGTTTTTCATTTGTAGAATGAACGTGTACGTGCGAGGAAAGTCGATACACACAGAATTGTTTGGTGTAATGTAGGCGGAGATTTTATGTTTGAGATCTAATTGATTTTTACAGTTATAGAATAGTTTTTCTACAATACTTTATAGATATCTATAAAAGATTTCGATCAGTCTTGCGATGGTCAGTACTTAATTTGTAATTTATAATTGGACACAAAAATTATTTTGTTTTAGTTTTGTACGCCTTATCTAGATGATTGTCTTGAATAATTTAACAAAATGAACAATAGCTTTTTGTGGCATGACTGTTTGGTTTAGAATTTATCAACATGCATAAACGAGGCACATGACCAAGAAACCAAAATTTTATATTCAAAAATCTGCAAGTTAAAGATATATTTTGAAAAACTTGATCGTTCGATTCTATCGCACAAAGCGTAAAGGTTGAAATTCTTGTCGGTTTTTCATATTTTTGAAATCAAAAAGTATGCGATCTAACTTTTTACGTTTGTAACTTGTCCGATTCTGTACATCGGTCTGTTAGTTTGACTCAAAGTTAGTTTGACCTGCGGAGTACAGAATCGGTTATAATACCAAACACTATAACAGAATAGTGTTGTGATCTTCCCTATTTGGTTCTTCTTCTTGTTTCTGCTCACCAGTTATTTACAAAAAATCTCTTCTTGGTTTTCCATATTTTTTTAGATCCAAAAACCATTCGATTCCACTTTTTATGTTTCTAACAGGCGTCAAGACTAACTTTTTGTTGTTGTTGAAATTCCGGTTGAAATAAACGAACCTGGATTGCAGGCGAATGAGGTGACATATTGCAGCAAATAATAAAGTAAACGTCGATCTACTCATAATTACATCAATAATAATAAAAAAAAACGAAACAAATGGAATCTGCGACATGTTAGTGTGACAGTTAGGATTTCATGGGGGGATTTTTGCAAAAAAAATGGAAAACTTTTATTTGTTGAAATTCCGCTTCAAAATGATTATATGCAATGTATCTAACATGTTGAGCACGAAACTACCGGTACGATCCATAACGAAAGCACGGTTATTGGAAGTTTTGTATTTTGAAAGCTGGCCACATTGTGTATACGAACCTGGATTTCAGGAGAATGAGGCGGCGTATACTTAGAAAAAGAAGTTCAATGTTTTATTCGATTCTCTATATAGAGCCAAGGTTGGGTGAGGTAAATTACCCAATGTAATTTACATGGTTGTCGACAGGTAATCTATTACGTAGATTACGATGTGAATCTTAAGTCCCCGGTGTCTACAATGGCTACCCGAATTTAGAAAAGATAACAGAACCCAAATCGAAAATCGGGCCAAAAAAAATCGAACGAAAAACAAGATAAATAGACAACAAATATTTTTAGGCTCATCATGACCTAATCAAAAGCCACATTAAAAAAATTTGGACTCCACTCGTTTTTGACAAAATTTCAGATCATTTAATCTAAAGCTAGCTGAACCCAAATCGAAAATCGGGCCAAAACCGAAATTAAAACGCCAAACAAGAACAATTGACATTCAAATAATTTTAGACTCATCATGACCTAATCAAATATCAAATTAAAAAATTTTGGGCTCCACTCGTTTTTGACAAAATTACAGATCATTTAATCGAAAGCTAGCAGAACCCAAATCGAAAATCGGACCAAAACCGAAATTAGAAGTCAAAACAAGAACAATTGACCAATTGACATACAAATAATTGTAGGCTTATTATGGCCTAATCAAAAGCCACATTAAAATATTTTGGGCTCCACTCGTTTTTGACCAAATTTCAGATCATTTAATCTAAAGCTAGCTGAACCCAAATCGATAATCGGACCAAAACCGAAACTAGAAGGAAAACAAGAACAATTGACATACAAATAATTTTAGGCTCATTATAGCCTAATCAAAAGCCACATTAAAATATTTTTGGCTCAACTCGTTTTTGACCAAATTTCAGATCATTTAATCTAAAGCTAACTGAACCCAAATCGAAAATCGGACCAAAACCGAAATTAGAACGGAAAACAAGAACAATTGACATACAAATAATTTTAGGCTTATTATGGCCTAATCAAAAGCCACATTAAAGAATTTTTGGCTCCACTGGTTTTTGACCGAATTTCAGATCATTTAATCTAAAGCTAGCTGAACCCAAATCGATAATCGGACCAAAACCGAAATTAGAACGCAAAACAAGAACAATTGACATACAAATAATTTTACTCTCATTATGGCCTAATCAAAAGCCAGGTTAAAATATTTTTGGCTCCACTCGTTTTTGACCAAATTTCAGATCATTTAATCTAAAGCTAGCAGGACCCAAATCGAAAATCGAACCAAAACCGAAATTTAAACGGAAAACAAGAACAATTGACATACAAATAATTTTAGGCTTATTATGGCCTAAGCAAAAGCCACATTAAAAAATTTAGAGCTCCACTGGTTTTTGACCAAATTTCAGATCATTTAATCTAAAGCTAGCTCAACCCAAATCGATAATCGGACCAAAACCGAATCTAGAAGTCAAAACAAGAACAATTGACATACAAATAATTTTAGGCTCATTATAGCCTAATCAAAAGCCACATTAAAATATTTTTGGCTCAACTCGTTTTTGACCAAATTTCAGATCATTTAATCTAAAGCTAGCTGAACCCAAATCGGAAATCGGACCAAAACCGAAATTAGAACGGAAAACAAGAACAATTGACATACAAATAATTTTAGGCTTATTATGGCCTAATCAAAAGCCACATTAAAAAATTTAGGGCTCCACTGGTTTTTGACAAAATTACAGATCATTTAATCTAAAGTTAGCAGAACCCAAATTGAAAATCGGATCAAAACCGAAATTAGAACGGAAAACAAGAACAATTGACATACAAATAATTTTAGGCTTATTATGGCCTAATCAAAAGCCACATTAAAAAAATTTAGGGCTCCACTGGTTTTTGACAAAATTACAGATCATTTAATCTAAAGTTAGCAGAACCCAAATTGAAAATCGGATCAAAACCGAAATTAGAACGCAAAACAAGAACAATTGACATACAAATAATTTTAGGCTCATTATGGCCTAATCATGATCTAATCAAACATGGCCCAAAATTGTGTTTTGCTTTCGAATTTGATTTTCGATCCGATTTTCGATTTGGGTTTTGTTCGCTTTTAAGTGATAAAGCCTTACTTTTCTCCTAGAGCGAGCTTAATGAAAAAAATTAAATAGGGCATTTAATTAGCCTAAAATTAACCTTTAATTTTCCAATTGTTTTTAACTCGTTTTTTGATATTGGTTCTGCTAACTTTTTCCTAAGCTAGCAGAACCCACCTTTTAGTTGGAAGGGATGGAGCCCAACATTATTTAATAGAACATTTAATTAGCCTATAATTATCCATACTATCTTGTAATAGTCTGCCGTATGGGTTCTGCTAGTTTAAGGGACGTAATTAATTATCATATTTTTACCTTATCGTTATAATTTTTTACTCGATATTGATATTTTTGGTAATGTCGTTTAATTAGATTATTTTTATTTGCAGTCCAACTCAGAATATTACATTAGAGAACTTCTGTATATTAAATTTAAATATAAGATTGCATCATAAGACAATTTGCATTTGTCAGGATTTATTTACTTTCATGACGTTTGTTAGAAGTTTAATAGGATTTATAAGGTTTGCCAGAAAGTTGCCAGAAACTTCATGCAATAATCACGATAAAATAAAAGATAAACGACTATGTATATTGTTCTTCTTCTTATTTCGATGCAATTTTTTTTCCATCATCTAGTTTTTACCGCTCCAGTGGGTCGATTCTGGCGGCTTTAGGAAATAGGAATTTTTTTCCTATTTAGGAAAAAAATTTGATAGCAGTTTTTTCCTAAAAAAATCTTTCCTATGGTTTAATTTGGTACACATAGGAATAAATTTTTCCTAAATTCTTAATTAAGTTGAGTATTGAAAACCATGACTCTGTAAGCGATTAATAAATGTCAAACTTACATTAATTGTATGTAATTGTTATTTTTTTGTCTAATTAAAAATTAAAAGAATCAAATTAAAAAAAATATTGCATGTGTTATAAAAGAATATCTTTCCGTACCCAAAAGGTGCGGAAAGATAAACGTCAAAACTGCGATAAATAGGAAAGAAAAAATTTCCATAAGACACACCGAATAAGCTTATAGGGGAAAAATACAAAACTGCTATAAAAATTTAAAATTCTTTCCTATTTCCTATTCCTAAGGAAAACCAGAATCGACCCACAGTTTTGATATTTTTAAAATTAGGTTGAATACCGAAGAAAGACAAAATAAATTTTTGGGAATTGGCACAAATAATAATTTAATCAGATGAACAAGTTTTGCGATAGTAAATATTCTATCAAAATTGTAAATGAATTTTTAATTTCTGTTTTCTAATTATTTCTCAAATGAAATCATTTTGCAATTGTTAAAATGAAACTCCAATATAAATCTCATAGTGTGCAATGCTAAACTTCGTTCTACAATTTACCCAACCCATAATTTTTCTTCTTCAAGTTAGTAAGTTAGTTCATTGCGAAAATTATTTCCCGACCTTCAATAAGAGTAAATAAACAAAAATAATCTGAAATGTCATTGAAGGACATTCATATTTTCTACAAATAAAACAATGATATCGAATTATCTTTGCTTTGCTTGATCCGTCGTAAAGCAATTGCTCATTATATCGTTCCACACTGGATGTCAAAGAAGCACTGCTCCACGCTTCAAAACAAGTCGTAATAGAATTTTTAGTGCTAATTTAAAACCTTATTTTATATTTAAACACAAATTTTTTTTTTATTGATTTATTCTTATCTATTCTGACTTTATTCTCGAAAATAAAATTTAAACTAAACTCTACATCTCAAAAATGGCCCTTAATTTTTTTATTTCTATTTTTGTTGAAGCTGCTTCACTAAAAAAAATTTTGTTAAAAAAAGAATCGCAATTAAAACCGGTATCATTAGTAAATGGGGAAAGAAACGAAGATGAAGCTGCTTCATTTGGCACCCCGTGTGGAACGGCTGAATGTAATTGTTAAGACCCGCCTTAAATATTTGTGCATTATATTTTGTTTAGTTTTTGATTATTTATGGTACTATTCCACCTGAAAACAGAAAAATTTTACAAACATTTTGCTGAGAAAGTGACAAAGACAAGAACTAAAATTTACTTTATTTTTTTATGGTATAAAAAGTTGGGGAAATTTTGACATCAGCAAAAACTAACCTATAAATTATTTAAAAAATATGAAAAACATTTATTTTCAATGTTTGACAATAATTTTGTATCCTAAAAATTACTAAAAAAATAAATATTTTGAATTATAATTTACGAAAAAATATAAAAATTGTGTTGCTATAAATTATGTGGGAGGAAAACATAAAAAAATAATTCAGCAGGCGAAAAAACAATAAAAAGAAAACGTAGCTGGGGCGGTATGTTGTATCATTTTCGAAAAGCAAAAATGATAAAACTTTCACTTTTTCGATTCGACTTTTTTCGAATTCGGCTTTTTTCGATTCGAAGTGATGGTACAACATACCGCCCCAAGTAAAACAGCAGGAGTTATAAACAAAAGAAAAAAATAAATGTAAACACTAGAGCCCTGCATCGGATAGTAATATTCGCGAGTATCCGCAATTATCCGCGGATTAAAGCGGATGTATCCGCATTAATTTCTGGCGGATGAGTGCGGAAGCGGATTTATAAATCACATCCGCACGTTGCAGATTATCTGCACTGTTGCGGATAACCTATTATATACACATCCGCACACATAACAATTACAATTTGTTTTTCCTTTTACCTTGCACTGACAAAAAAAAATTTCAATTTCGGTTAATACTATTTCAGTTAATGTAACAACCATCAAACTTGTATATTTTGTTATTTATTTATCTGGCATCCCATTTAGAATCTGGCCGCCTCCAATGAGGTTACAATATCATGTTGATCTCAGATTAATGATTGATAAGTGCATTAAGTGCCATTTTCCAAGGCCGTTACAAGGGGAAGACTGCTGCTGGATTATACATAATTGCATACTGGCATATCGGGAGCGGGATGATTTTGTTTTCTCCTTCCATTTTACCAATTGCTTGTGTGCTGTTTCCATGCAGCTGTACTAAGGCAAAGAATGGTTTGTTTACGTGTATGGTGAAGTGGTTATCACATTTTCTTTCTTTACTACGAGCCGTCCCCCAAAATTGTATAGACTTCTCATCAAAATTAAACAATCGGTTCCTAAAATACTGGTTGTCGTACCGATCATGCAAATGGTCCAAAAGAATACAACTTAAACTCTTGTGTAACTTCTGATTGGGACTTTACCTAAAGCAAATTCATAAACAACGATTATGTGAATGAGGATAAGTGTGAATGCGGATTTCAGAATTTTTCGCGAGTGTGGATGCAGATAAATTAATATTTTTTTTTGGCGGATGCGGATACAAAAAAACGTATCCGTGCCGGGCTCTAGTATACACACCTTTCATAACTTCGCATTAAAATCTCAAAGCAAATCCAAAATTTGCCAAATTTAATCTATCATCCAATTCAGTCTCATTCTCATCCCTAATGTGCTTAGATCACATTTAATTGGCTAACTATTTTTAAGGAAGAAATGTACTCGCCATAGAATCAATTTGACACATGTTTTTCTTTAATGTTTGGACATTAACTTTCAAATTAATTTAAGCATGAAAGAAATATTAGAAATATTATAACATATTTTTTAAGTTTGGCTAAAAGTCAGTAGATGTCAGCAAAATAAATATGGGGTGATTTTTTTATTATTTTTATAGAGATGGCATTTTAAATTTTTTAAATTAGTGTTGTCAATAACGAACATTTATTTTTTATGTTATGCGTCTATGTTTAGAAAAAATTTGTATTAATTTTAAAAAAAACTCGACTTTGTACCTGATAAAATTTTTTTTCTACTATAAATTACTGACTAAACTAATTTTATGTTATACATCTTTTACCATGAATAAATAGCGCACAATGCACTAAAATTTTATTCTAATTTGCTAATTTAATTTGAATTTTATTAATTGTCGAAGTTAGGCCCAGTACGTTTTACTATACAGCAACAACGATTTATAGTTGACAACTATAACATACTATAGACTAACAAAATTTATGGTTAGTTCTTACTGGTCATTCATACATGGCGCAAAACAAACCCAGTCTGATTATGCTAAATTGATGATTAGTTCATACTAGTGGTTCATAGATGGCACGAAACAAAACCTGTATGATATTTATGTTGTGAGCTTAATAGACAAAATTGATTAAACTAAATTAAGACAAGAAGATTGTGGCATAATGGCAACAAGTGTCACCTAAATAATATTTTAAGCTGAACTTTTTATTAATTTATTCATTTATAAACCAATAATTAAATATCCTTTGAAATTAGAGCGATCCATAACAAAATTATAAAAATCAAATGAAAAATCATCGAAATGTAAGCTCGTAAATTGACTTTTTATCAGCCGCGTATAGAAGAATAGCAGAATCAACACACAGTATACATATTTATACACATATTTATCAATTTCGACAATATTTTTAACCGGCTATTCACGAGCCTAAAGTTAGTTTGCAATTTTAATGTAAATATCATGCATATTTTGGTTTAAAAACATTAGAGACATCTATATGTAACTCGTATGAACTAGCCTTCAATTTAGTGAGTTGAAAATTTAGGCGGAAAAATCGGCGTAGTATTAGATTTAGTAGTGTGGGTACCTGCAGCAAGGACACTTTCGAAACTAGTGCTTACGTTACGGGAAAAAATTAGTACTGAAAAATAAAACCCGATTTCTAGAAAAAATCAGAAATAATAAGCCTAATTTTAAAACTGATGAAATTTGTGCTTATTGTAAATTGGCCAATATACCTACAATCAAGCCGAGGCTGTTTCACGCCTCAACGCAAATTAAACTGAACGTGGTGGAATACACCGTACGTGATTCACAGATATTTCTACGTCTAGTGAAGATCAGTATCCTGGTCTTAGAAGGATTACTGCGCAAACCCTTCTCCAGCCACCACATCTCTACAACTTGTGAAGCGTCCTGCATTAAGTAAGAGGTAGGACATCAGCATTTCTCTGAACAATTAAGCTAGATTGCTGCGTATAGTTTAACAAATAATTCATCAATCACCAAGAGCGTTAAATCACCTTCCTTACTGAGGGAGACGGTGGTTTGGTCTATGTCAAAATTAGTACAGACCTCTATAATGATGGCGATCTGATAAATCTTTCAAAAATTCAAGAGGTTTGAGAAAGGTTGAAGAGACACTAATAGGCCGAAATTTTTGTCCTTGATTAGAAAATTGAATCCAGTTCATTAGATGGATGACATCAGATGGTAGAAAACTAGGAAAGAACCATTTACAATTTAAATATATTTTGAATTTATTATTTTTAGTAGTTAAAGTTTAAACCCTTTACAATTTCAGACAAAACCAAAAGTCATAAAAATTTACGATTTGATAAACGATACCTAATCTGTACTCAAATGATGTTCTTAATGCTCTGGAAACCGATTTTTATTAGTGAAATTTCATTTTAATTACTAATTTTTCAGAACAATATACGAAACTCATATTGCAACCATTTTCCATATTATAAACCGAGTTTAGCAGTTAGTTCTATTAAAATCGATCATTTCAGAAACACAGAAATGCAATCCCACACTTGTAATAGATTGCTCATATAAGCCGAGGTTATGGTTCAGATTAAGGAGTGGTTGGTGCATTGAATCCTAGCGAAATCCAAGGCTGCTGGATAAGCCATACTGGTATACCAGAGGCAGTTGCCTAAGCTTAGTATGATATGCTTAGTCTCATTTAAGTTGACAATTTGTCATAACCCTAAACTTAGTTTCATAAAATTGGCCATTTTCAGAACTATATGAAATACTTATTTCAGAATCAGCGTGTTTTACGTATAATTCAATTGAAAGTAATTAAATTGGTCGGTTCCCAGGATCTGAAACAACAAAGACCCCACCGGCAACTCAAATGCGTTTTCTGAAATAAGGACTCGTCTAAATCGCTTCCCAGCCCTATAAAATCTCTCCTAAATTATCACAACATAACTCACAAAATAAACTAACAGTTCCGAAAAAAAACCAACTCGAGTTATATAATCAATTTGGCTTTAACCTATTGCTTTTTTTAATTTTTACTGTTATGAGCTTGCTCATCATAACAGTAAAAGCTCGTCTCCCAATAAACAAATTTTATTTCTTTTTTCTGAAATTTCATTCCACGCGAAAAATGTTTAAGGTATTGAAATTTTATAAGGAAAAGCAGCTGTTCGTTAACCAACCTCGATAAATACTTCGTTGCAGTGAATGCTTTGTTGAGCCTTTCTTATCTTGCCAACAGCTAGGTTCCCAATTACCCCGGAACTACTTAAATTTTTGGAAGCCACTCGACCATGGCTTGTTCGGGCATTTTCAAAATACCAACTGAAATCCTATAAATAAATTCTTCAATTAATTTTCTGATCACGTTGCTTCATCAACAATGAAGTAGATGAAACTTCTCAACTCATGACATCAACAATTTTATTAGGGATGAATAATTTCATATAAGACCACCACAAACTCATTAATTTTGTTCGCCTTCAAATAGCCAAAAACGGGTTGGTGTTATTAGCCCGAAATCAAAATCCCGAAAAATTATAACCGGAAATGTTAAATACCGAAAAACGAATTACTGAAACATAAAATCTTGAAACACGATATTGTGAAACACGAAATTCCGAAAAATATCTAAAATGTTGAAATCATGCATTTTCAACCGCCGTGGTTGATGATTTCAACGTATTTCAGTATTTTTCTGTTGAACGTTTGGATTTATCAATTGTTAAAAAAAACCGCCAAAACGTCAGTCAGCGTCATCCTAAAACAGCCGTGGAATGTTTTCCTTGTCACCACCGGGAGTCAAACCCGGGACCTCCGGTCGCTAAAGCAAGCATGCTGACCACTTTGCCACCGGGGTGGCCGTGCATGCTGTAGTGGATAAATCCGTCTCAAAATATTCGCTATTGGATGTTTCTGTGCCAGTTAGATGAAGCACTGGTCGAAACGCCGAAAATATTGCAGCCGTAAGTGCTTCGGTTAAAATTAGCAAAATCAGTCGATTCCACTCCGTTCAAAGTAATTGAAAATCTCTCAAACTACATTATTGGCATCAATAAACCCACAGGTGATGCAAGAGGTGCCATTACAACCACAAAGAGTGATAGTGTGGTGTGAATTTCATGCCGGAGGATGAAAATGATCACCATGTTACTGCCAATGGATCTGGCTATCGTACCTTGTTGAAAGACTATTTTTGCCCAGAATTGGATGAACTTGACATCAGTGATATGTGGCTCCAACAAGATGGAGCCACATGTTACACAGCTGGTCAAACAACTGAACTATAGAAGGGGAAGTTCGGTAACCGTGTAATCTCGAGATCCGGTCGAATGGCCACCTCGTTGTGTTTCTTTTTATGGGATTACATTAAGTCGTTGGTTTATGCCAACAAGCCAACAACGGTAGAAGAGGTGAAGGATAATGTCGAACGCGAAATTGCAAAAGTTCCGGCCGATTTGTGTGAACGAGTGGTGGAAAATTGGCTCCAAAGAATTGATCGCTGCAACCGTGCTCGCGGTATCATATGAAGGAGATTGAACTCCATAGTTAAATATAACATGCGTGGCACTGCACCTGGAATAAATTCCAGCCCAATATCTCAATTATTCGGTGGTTTAGTTAAGTACAAAATTGTTGTGTCGTTATTGAAAAACCCTTTAGTTTAGATTCTACGCCTAATATAAATGAGGTTTACTAAAATATTAAAAAAGGAACCGCTACAAAATTACATTAAACACATTTCCCCACAAGATCCGCAAATCCGAAAAATATCCATCAACCATCTAAAATATGGTCAAGATTGAAATTATTGTTTCAACGCTTAGGACTACTTCGAAAGATAATAAACATGCGCATGGAAATGTGTCATTCTATGCAGGATTTCAACACCAACCAAATAATACATGTACATTATAGCACTACAACATCGTTCTTAATTTACATCTTAATTTTGCATTCTCAATGAGGTTGCATTATCATCTTATTTTGCAGTCTGATTAATGGTTGGGGGGGAGGGGGCTCTGTGATTCACTTTTCCTTTAAAAACGAAGTATATGTAAAATGTCTATCAATAAATTGTTTAGGTGCCCTATGGACTAATGCCTTACTTTCACATATCCGTCTTAGAATTTATTTACAGGTTAATTACTTGCAGGGGTTTTCAAATGTAATTTTATACAATTAACGAATTTACCACGAATGAATTTAAAATTAATATCAATATAAATTATCAAAATTTGCATTAAGTTTCGATTAGGTGGCAATGAAAATTTGTGAGAGACATACATTTCACACCAAATTACCATCATCGGCATAATATGTTTTGTACATATTTTAATGATCACAACATACCATAAATCACATAAATAAATTTTTAAAACCAAAATATAAAAATTTAATTGACTACAAAAACCATCATAAAATATTCATAAAATTCGGTTTATGTATAAATTATAAAATTCTATTGTAATTGGTATGTAAATTTATGAAGTTGCCTTTTGGTTCCGTACAATACTCAAAACGCCGCTGATTGATCAGTGTTGATAGTTATAATAGTTTATACTTGGATATATCTCATGGCAGTAAAATATACATATGTTGAGTGTGTTAAGTAATCATAAAAAATAAATTAACAAAAATTTGTTATTTGATAAATCGGTTTCGAAAGGTTTACCTTATCTGTCAAATTATGTGGTGAATATATTTTTGTAAATTAATTTTACAATGTGTAAGCCAAATAATATTTTTGTACATCAAACACCACCAAACCAAATATATTTTTATTGGCGTAATCGTTTTGTGCCAACTATACAAGAAAATATCAATTTAGGAAGTTCAGTCAATAAAAATTTTGAAAATTTTAATGAATTTTATTTATATTCGTGGGAGAATCAATAAAATTCATGAATTGATTCAATAAACAAATTGTTTTACTCGCGCGTTGTTTTGTTATTAACAAATATTTAAATATTTTTTTTTTATTTTATACATTTGGCAACACATTAATAAAACAAATTATTTACGATCGGATTAATGATATAATTAAAATGACGACTTAATCTTAAATGTTAGGAAATTTAATTAATTTTATACGTTAATTGGCGATGGTCCATGCCGCACATCATGTAACATTCTAATTCAAATTTTAGTATTTACGTTTTGTTTACAAATATGGTTGTTTTGATGTTTTATTCTAAGAAATTCCGTTCTGGGGCCGACCAACTCTTTCGTGGTTTTGGTTTTTTGTCCGTACCTTATATCGTTGTCAAATAAATCGAGAAGTTCGACTATAGGTACGTAAAATTGCCCGTTGCACAGTAAAACAAAATATAGTGATTATGCAAATTTTCGGCCTTGCGAGTTTTGCAAATTTACCATTCTCTATTTAGCCGAAGTCCGAAAAAGTTAATTTGTTCAAAATGTATGGGGAAATGACGACTATTCATAAAAAATTGGTTTTCAGATAAACTAGGTCCCCCAGCCCAAAGAGGTGTGTAAATTGGGACGAAATTAACTTAAACTTTTTTCATAATTTGGGAGATTCCAGTGAAATTTGCTGAAAGTGTCAAGTAATTCTAAAAAATTTTAAATTTTGAAAATTGTCAACCGGGTCGTTCCGTCCCAAAAAAAAAAACCTTATCCTATCCCTCCTATTGTTATGTGTAAACAGGCTGTAGAAATAGGCCCGGCGTTAACCGGGACACTCGTCAAGAACTTGGTTCTACAGTCCAATCAATCAATCAATCAATCAATCGCGAATTTTCGTCTGGGCGTGTATTGCAACATATGTCGATCCCAAAAATCCAACCGAACTTGTTATTTGAATTCCTGCATAAACAGATGGAATCAGCTTATGTTGCCCGGCTAATACCCAATCATGATCGAGAAGCTGAATCCTTTACTCTAGATGCATGCGGTTGGCATTTCGCTTGGTACCCGCGTCTTGTCATATCCTGGGAGATAATACATACTTCGTTTGGTCTCAAAAAAGTTGATAATGCTTTAAAAAAAAACCTAATGTTGGCACTACAAAACTTCCCGTCAATATGTTGAGTGTGCAAATTATTTTGATGTCTCAGTGGAATAACTGCGTCTCGGTATCAATACGCTACTTCGAGAAATATCAACTCCGTCTTTATTTAACTCTGTAGTTAATTCGTTAAAGTTTTAACACTCGTATAAGTTTCGTCTTGTCTCCTTTCATGTGCAGCAGACCCAAATTTTGCAATTTCTGTAATCGCTTTAGGAATTTCGGGCTGGTCACATTCAATTGATGGTCTTCCAGGTTTAATCCGAAATTTGGTTTCTAGATTTATTTCTGCCGAATTTTGTAAGATTACTGCTATTTTGTTTTTACTGGTGTCTCAATATTTTTACGACCCTTCATGTTTTTTTTTCTCATTGCAAGATTTAATTTTCTTCATTGCAAAATTTAATAACTCAATTTCGT
This sequence comes from Nephrotoma flavescens, assembly GCA_932526605.1. NCBI lineage: Eukaryota > Metazoa > Arthropoda > Insecta > Diptera > Tipulidae > Nephrotoma > Nephrotoma flavescens. Next base: position 224,663,956 of record OW052222.1, on the reverse strand, counting down.
TCGTCAACTTTTCTTGTACAGGTTGTTCGAATCATAAGCAGATTTATATAAATCGGGATAGAACATATTTCTATCCATATTTTACCCCAAAAAATGAATGATTTTTATTTTATTATAAGCCAAAATTGTTTCATCAAAATTTAATAAAGTTTCAAAACACAAGACTAATGGGGAATATACATATGAACTAAAAATGTATGTTGTATCGAAATTGTTATCTGATGCAAGACCTTTCAAACGATAAACTACAATATATATGGAATGTAAAGAAATATTGTGGTGTTGGGTGGTATTTTGGGTAATTTCCTATGACAGATTCTCGACCTCGTTTAGGTAAAATTCCCAAAAGCTTTCAATTCTCCGAATTAAAATAATGTAATAGAAGATTTGCAAAAAAAATTAATCGCATAAACTGTTCTTGATATATCATTGATACGGACATCCCTCCAGACATCCAGAGGAACAGACAAACTTTTTTTTGGTGTATTTTAGGATTTCAATAACTGTTCGACGCAGAATAGGTATCTGGATGAGTGATGTCTGGCCGATGATATCTCAAGGACGACTTGTGCGATTCAAATTTTTTTCGCTAATATCACAGGCGTCGGGTAGCTGCCATAGGTAACCATCCTAAAAAACCACCCAATACCATGAAATAGTCGTTTACAGATCGTTTGAAAGGTCTTGAAACAGACAACAATTTTTACTATATCGCTAGAACATATACTAAGCAACAGTTTTGTTACTAAAGCATTATAGTTGATAAATATACCAGTTTTTGAATATAATGTGGTATGTAACACCGTGGAAAAGGTCTAGAACAATATCACAAATTTAGCTAAAACACCCAAGTACCGAAGCCGCTCACTATGGCACATCAAACTCTATGGCGACATAAACAGGCAGACCAAGCAGCAGCAAAACATTGGTTTGTAGAGTAGTAGATCTGCCTGATTTTCGTCATTTTCTTATTCACCTCTTCTAATTGGTCTGGTACGTTGTTATACGTATAGCACCGCGTTCAGCAATCATTTACTTTCGATACCGAGTAAATAAGAAAATTTAAAAAATTGTACTAATTTTTCATAGACAAACTGTATACTAAAATTTTTTTCTGCCGATTAAATCACTGAACCAGTTTAGATGATCACCAGTGATATAGCTAAAATTGTATCCAGCTATATTAATATACTTCTCAATGGCGAGATCAATATCTAACAATCAGTAGCAAACAAAATAAATCATTTGTCAGGTGCTGTCAAGCGTCTCGACCGGCACTTTGGTTAGTCGATATTTTTAAAATTGAGACAACTACAAGCGATTTCATTCCCGCTCGTAAATTGAAAGTTTTTGGCTTTACAAATCTAGAAATATATCTAAAAGTTATTTCTTGTGTATCTCTCAGTAAATTAGTGTACGCCGTAGAGTCAGCAGCTCGCGTTATTTACATATCGATAAATAATAATTAACAAAACCATTTAACCCCTCCAGACCACACGCAAAGAGCCATCATCTATATTATAATTTCTTTTACAGTTTAAATTAAGGATGACAAGCTGCTGAACTAAAAAAAATAATTAAAATTTCGGAATAACGATGAATTTTAAAATAAAATGAACCAGAAAAAATATTTTTAAGTGATAAAAAAAATGATACCCCACCGCAACACAAGATGAGAGAAAATTGTCAGTTAGGTTTACTTAGTGCAAGCAAATTGGAAAATTGGAAACGTCAATAGTGGTTAAACTGAAACAAAAAAAAAACTATGAATAAATATAAACTCAGAATTCAGAATTCTAAAAACAAAAGTTAAAATGTTTGAACAATGAAAAAAATTTAAAGAAAAGATTTGAAGATGACAAAGATGACCGCTTAAGTAGAGTAAAGAAGTATTCTTAAAGTAAATTTACTAATGTTAAGGCAAAAAATTCGCAGTTTTGATTAGGTTCGCGGACATTCTACTAAAAGGTTAATTTATCCATAGTCCGATCTGCCAGGCTGTACTGCTCTTAGCGCACGAGAATTGATTTTTAAATTTTCTTATCAAGCAGAACAGACGAATCGATACAGTCAGACAACCGTTGTTAAACAAATACAATGCCAGCAACAATTCCGCACTAACCGCGTATTTGTAAATTGATTAGCTTTAGCCGCTTCATGTATTGGGTTAAGTTGAAGACATGCACTCAGGGTAGCTGTTGTAAAGCAAAACGAAGAACTGCCTCTATTCGTTTTATGTGTATTTCATGATAAATAGACCACATCTGACTGGCATAATCCAGTAGGGGTCGAATAAAGGTTGTGTACAGAGCCTTCGTTAAAAAAGAATCGTGCAATTCTTTAGACGATATAAATCTACATATCGTCAGCGTATTATTATTAATACCAGCAGCGACGTTAATAGATAAAATGATGAAAACGGGCTCTAAATGGCTACTCTGAGGCACCCCAAATGTGGCTATGAAAGCAGGTGGTGTATTGATGACCTCAAGATCACATGATGTTTTCTGTATCTCAGATATGAGTACACCCACAACAAAGTTGCGATGGCTTTGCTGGACGGTGCAGTGGTTATAGCTTCGGCACTTGAGCTGGGAGAAACTGGGTTCGAATCCCACCAGAGGCTGGATGAAAAGTGAACTCTCATTATTGATTACGATCGGTGATGTTAACAAACACTATACGAAGACCCTCTGTTGGAATACAGAAATCAGCGCCGAACCACCATCTATGTCAGTGTACAGGTTGACATGGAGGCTGCAATGTGCGGGTGGTATACTGTAATTGTGGTAAGTGAATGGGTGAGTGCGTGCGTGAATGATAAGGGGGGTATTAATTGACCTTTAATTAATATAACTAATTCTTTCTTTTTTATTAAAAAGAATACCCTAGGGCTCTGACCTTTAATATAATAATTTGGTGAAAAGCCCTGTCAAACGCCCTACTGACATCTGTGGTAACTGCATCTACCTTCATTCTCTTCTTCCTTAAAATTCAATGTAATTGATGTAAACCCGTCCAGGTTTGTCATCGTAGAACGGTCTTTGGGGAAACCATTTTGATTTGTAGCCTTTCTCATGAGTAGTAATAATAATTTTTAAAAATCTTTCAAGATGAACGGAAAATTTCTACCGAGACCGATTTTTGAAAAATGGCCTTAAGTGCCCTAGTCAGACTAACACTGCATTTTTTTTTTAGGATAATGGACTGAAAACCGCCTGGGCCGCATGAAAAATGATCTTTTAAGTTTGTAATTTTCCCAACCACGGTATCATAGTCAAGGTGCCTACCAAATTAAGTGGTTTTAAAAAATTTCAGTATTTCGGGAACTACCGCGTTCCAATATACTGCAAATTCTGTCTCTTTATGTACTGTGTTACGTAAGAAAGCAGACATTGAAACGTAGTTTTGAAACGAGTTATAGCAATTTAGATTCATTTAAATTAAAACTACTTTTCGTACACAGCACCGTAATCATTGGCATGCTAAACTACAAGCATCACCTTTAAAAAACACTAGCCATCTGTAAATTTTGCGAATACAGATAGACATTCCGGATGAAAAACTCATCAAATATTGAAAATTTTAAACAAATTCTGACACATTCATTCTCAATTAATCTATACATATGTAACAGTTGTCTAAACTATCTCAAATATACCCATCAAATTTGGATAGTAAATTATTTTTATATATTCCATTAAAATTATGACACTCAACAAGATATTGTATAACTGCAGCTTTTCTCGCAACCGTGTATACAAACCGACATATAGTCATTATAGTTTTTCTACCATTTTGATCTTCATCTGAAAAAAAAAATATTTGCTTTTGATTTATGGAAATCTAAATTTAATTTTGTCGTTAAACTAATTTTGGAAAATGAGGAGAAAAATATCAAAAGATGATTTTTTTTTATCAATTTTATATAAATTAAGAAGATGTTGAACAGCTGGGTGTATCTCTTGTTATGTGCGTATAAATATAGGCAAAGATTTTTAAATTAAGTATCGCGCGGAGGTGTAATAACAGCGTTACTATGCATTGTTTTGAATTGCCAAACAGCTTGGTGATAGATTTGTTGATAAGCGCATATATTGCCTAATATTCCATATGGAAGATATAAATTATATAAATAGAAGTACCAGAGTATTTTATGACGCAAACACACAGGAAATAATACGATGCGCTAGAATTCGGCGCCCCAAATTTATATCACATACATTTTTCAAGTACGATTCTTCTCCTGGAACTTGCAAAATAATGATTTTAATTACATTATCTAGTCCAGTAAACTAATAAATAATTTTCACTGACACTCGCGTTACAAATTTTATGTTCGATGATAAATTTTGCCGATTCGAAATGTATTTCGAACTCTTGAAGCCCTTGTAATTAACTTATAGATCGGCGTAAATAATTGAAGAAAACAAATAAATAATAAACTATTTTATAAACTATAAATTAGAATTATTTCCAGACGTTTAATATTAAAGAATTATTAATTTATGTGTGTATTTGTTTTCTTTTCTAATTCACAGGCATCACACATTCATGCTGTTAAGTCACATATAAAAAATTCAATATTACATGACAGTGATGTTCTATCAGTGTTACATGATCATGACTTAAAACAAATTCCTCGCGATATACGAGAGATACAAACACTGGGTAAGTCAAAATTTATCGTTAAAAGGTGGTTCTATTTTAAATTAAAATAAAATGCAATGCAAACTGTCTACACACATAGTTTGAAACCACTTCCAAACTGAATATTGTTTAGCCATATACAAATAGTAATCAAACTTTAAAATTATACAATAAAAGATTTGATTTGCATGTGAAAAGTAAATATTATTTTCCAAAACCTTTTATATATAATTGACCCTATAGTGGTGCACCCGCAGCAGTTGTAACACAATCCATAATGAAAGTGACACTAGAATTTTTTACAAAATTAGAAAATATTTTACAGGCCTCATTAACCCGTGGCCGCAAATGACGGCTACAGCCGTCGGATTTTTGGTGATATGTAGACAAATGACGGCTATAGCCGTCCTACCACGTTCGCGCTAATGACGGCCGCCATTTGCTCTGGGAAGAGAAAAAATGTTGTGATGAGCAAATGACGAAAACCTGTGAGAAAATGTGATAATTTTCACTTCCAAACATATAAATGACGCTCAATTTCATATGGCAGGCAGAAACAATTGAAAACAAAAAGTGTGTTTCTGAGCACGGTCATCAATTTACAAGTGTGATGCAACGGGTTATATACTGAAGGTGGTTCTGGAATTTGTACAAATTAATTACAACATATCGGTATAGTTCAACCCCCCAAAAAACACCCCCTAATATATTAAACCCTTTACAAACCATATTTTTCGTTAGACCACCTTTTTAAGATTTCTGCGAATATGTATTCTCTTTCTTCCCCTTGTCATTAGACCACGTTTTTTGAATTTCATTTAATATTTATTGTTTTGTAATGGGGGCGAAAATAGGAGTTTTCACAAAATAATTAGAATATTTTGGAATAGTTCGGTCTCTAAAAAACTACTCCTAAGGAGTAAAACTCTTTAAAAACTATATTTCTCACGTTGGCGATGTTTGTCCTAAAGCTGTCCTAAAAAACAACAATAACAAAATATGTGTATATGTGTTTGTATAATGTCTCGATAAAACGAATTTTAGAATAAATAGACCCAAGTGAAATATGTCCCAAAAAAAATCCCAAATTTGTTGCATGCGATAAACGTTTCAAAATCAATAGGCTTTTGCAACAAGTTTCAATAAACAAATATGTTCAACAAATTTCAAAAGATTGACATGTGGGTATACTGTTAAAGTTAGCCGAAAGTTTCCAGCCAAAAGATAATGCAGATAGTGTCTCTGCTATCCCGGCCGAAACAGTAACTAGACAAATGCAATAAGACAAATGCAATAATTGTAGAGGCTACCGGCTTCGACAACTCTCACAGGCACGCGGAACGTCACTGCGCCCCCTCAGCCCTCCGAGGGGCTTTAGATTTGAACTTCGGGGGACGTAGGAGCCGGGATCAGCAAACATGTCGCACTGCGTGCCGCACGTAGGAGCGTATATTTTTTCGGCTGGGATAGTAAATACACTATCTGAATTATCTTTCGGCTGGAAACTTTCGGCTAACTTTAACAAGGTCATGTGGGTAAGTTTTCTAGAACGCTCGTGATACATTCTCTTAAAGGGATAAACGAATCAAATGATTCCTGGGATCGGCGATATAAATAACAGGTCTTTTATAAAGGGATCGTTGCAAGAAATTTCAATTAACCGATCGATTCGTTTATCCCGTTAAAATTCCATATCATAAGCATTCCGGAAAACCTACTCACATGTCAATCTTTTGAAATTTGTTGAACAGATTTGTTGCAACAACCCGTTCGTAAAAGACCCGTTATTTATATAGCGAACCCCAGGAATCGTTCGATACGTTTGTCCTGTTAGGAGGCCATATTATGAGCATTCCGGAAAACCTACCCATTCTTTTGAAATTTATTGAACGAATTTTTTAATTGAAATTAGTTGCAACAAACCCTTTGTGAAAGACCCGTTATTTATATCGCCGATCCCAGGAATCGTTCGATTCGTTTGTAAGAGATCATGAGCAATCCAGAAAGCCTACCCACATGTCAATCTTTTGAATTTTGTAGAACTGATTTCTAATTTTAATCTTGTGAGAATAAACACTGTGTATTTGTCTCTTAGAAGATGAATTTTGGCATTTATGTATAAGTTTTGTGATTTGACCCGTTATTTATATTTCCAACATATATGGTTATAACATACAATACTAATGAAACACCAAGAATAATAAAGAAATTCTTTGCAATAAAATCTTTGGAAATAACGCGCTGAAAATCTATTTTCCATTTATTTTTATTCCAAATCGTTATAATTAATTTTTTAAATTTCTGTGCAACAAATTTAGAATTTGTATGCAACAAATTTAGGATTTTTTGGGACGTATTTCACACATGCAATATTTGGCGCATGCATCAAATTTGGGATTTTTTTGGGACGTATTTCACACGCATATAAATAACACTGTGCTAGTTGAAAAATATGACAAGCTGGGCACCCGAAGGGTAAACCTAATTCGAGCACGCTGAATTCAATGGTGCTAGTCGCATTTCAAAGTTAGTCCCCATTTTTGAAATATCGCTATCGACATGTTTTGGCTCTGAGTCAAAGCATACCCTCATTTTCACGTTGATAGCTCCTGAACCATTAAGATTTTCGTTATGCGTTTTTCAGCAAAATTGTTGTGCAAGTCAAGACCAACAACTTTGCCGAACATATCAAGACCGAAAAACGACATCTACATTCACATTTTTGTGTTATTTTTCCATATATGTGTGTTTTACTTAGGCCAAGGTTAGCTTGGAGTGGCACTTCCGCACACTTAGACCAGGAGTGCCCCGTTGTGATACCACAGGAACCTATTTCCCCTTTACCCCTGTTCAAAACCATTCGGAGCTACGTACGTACCGCAAAATATCTCGCACTCCACATTCAGCGAGATCTGAAAGGCTGGTCACACTGGACACGCCCAAATACCTATGCCTTCTGTATGATAGTGCCGGACACGAGCATAGGAAGTTATCTAAAATCTCTTCTTTCTTTTCGTCCATGCAACTTCTACAAAGTCATTTGTCTGTAGACCCAGCCTTCTCGCATGTTCCCCAAAAAGGCAGGGTCTTGTTAGTTTTGGCAAAAGCTTCTTACAGAAGACTCCGGCTCCTACCTTGCCGTTTCGAGAAACATAAGTACACAGGTAAGGCTAAATACAACTGGAATTCGGCATACTTAGGCCAAACAAGGCGCTCATCTCAGATAAGATACAAAGAACACATCACAAGTACATAAAATCAAGTTTCGTACAACACATAAAAACTGAAAACCATACACTAAATTCAATAAAAATGTAACCATTTTGCATCGAATCAAAAAAGGACTGAAATTAGACAGGTGTACCAATTGAGACATTTGTATACTGTACGTATACGAATTTCTCATGAGTCATGGGTCAAATTACGGCCAAAATTCATACCCTGAAAATGCAGTTCAAAAACACCGACAATTTACTTCGCGATAAAATCAACACAAAACCCCAATAAAATTTACGACCTCCATAACTTAAAAACAAAGGAGGTACCAAACAGCAGCGCCTAGCTACAGTATATAAAGAGCTTCAAAATAAATTATGTAACAGTAGCAAAAAATAAACCAAAGAAGAGATTATTCTCGAAATCGATATTTCTAAAAAAGTTAAAAAATTGGCACAATAAGTAAGAACTAAAAACTGTAATATAAAATTAAAAATAAAAAGTTTTTCATCTAAATATATAAAGTGACAAAAGAACACAAAAAATAAAGTGAAAATCGTCTGGTGAAATCTGGTGAAATAAATATGGATAGGTATTTTAAACTCAAGTGCTTTTGTTATGTGTGTGGAAAATTTACAATTATGAGCAATCGCTGCAAAATAATTGATGAAATCGCCGATTTATATCGACTATACTTTTCACAAACAGTTATTAGTGGTGTAAATTTGACGCTGTCTTTTGTTTGTACAACCTACATTTTCCATCTGCATAGATGGCAAAACACTGGAGCCGCAATGCCGTTTGGTGTCCCGATGATATAGATCGATCCACAATGATATGATGCAGTTCAATGTTATAGGTGGATGAATTATATTCTCGTTTGTACCATTGTTAGAAACAAAATTGGTTCTTTGGCATACACTGCACGACAAATGCTCAACTACCGCTGCCACATTCACATGAAATTCCTGTTCCGGAAAGATCAAACACAACTGAGGAATATTTACCAACAACATTTGAATCAGGCGAAATCGGACAAAAATCTGCATCAATATATCAACCATCAAATGTCACTGCGCCATGCAATCACATTGAAACCTCACAAAATCGTTTGGGTATTATGGTACGACGCCTGAAACTATCGCAGCGGCAAGCCATTCTTTTGTCAAAGGATTTAAAACAAATGAACATTTTGGCTCCAAATGTTTGGATATATGGAGCAATAAATCGTCATCATCATTTTACGAATTTTTTCAAATCAATTGAGAATAGTTGACTGGCTTTTTGCACTGATAACCGAGGAATGGTATCCACAATGCACATTGCGTATAATCCCGAAGATTGGCGATTGTTTATCGATTCCTCTAAAAGCAGCTTGAAGGCAGTTCTCCTTCACGTTACCAACTCAAAGAATTCCATTCCAATTGCACTCAGCACAAACACAAAGGAAGCCTATGCATGCTTTTCATAATATAAACGTTAGAATGTCACTGAAAATACATTTTTTGCATTGTCATGTGGAAACAATCACCAGCCGAATCCGATGTTCACGGCGAGCGTTTTCACCAAGTGACGGCAAGGCTCGAACATTGGTACAGCGGCAAAAAGCTAGATGCACCCTTGGGTGACATTTGTTGGAATTTGCAAGAGGAAGAAGAACCCGAAGACGACACGAACAAATCAGAAAATTAAAATTAAAAGTTAAGCAAAATGTTAATTTTTTAGGAAAAAATTGAGAAAAATCACCATAAAATCAACTGAATCAATTTAGTTTTCTTTTAAATAGCTTCTATTGTATCTATATTTGTCGATGAGATGTTTATTCGATCGATTTAAATTCAATAAATGGACAAAAAACGTGTTTTTCGTCGAAATGAAAAGCATAAAATAAAATAACACAAAAATGTGATTGTAGATGTCGTTTTTCGGCCTTGATATGTTCGGCAAAGTTGTTAGTCTTAGTTAGGCGCAACAACTTTGCTGAAGAAAGCATAACGAAAATCTTAATGGTTCAGGAGCTATCAACGTGAATATGAGTGTATATTTTAACAAATTTTTGACTCGGAGGCAAAATATGTCGAAAGCGATATCTCAAAAATGGGGACTAACTTTGAAATGGGAGTACCACCATTGAATTCAGCATACTTGAATTAGGTCTACCCCCCGGGTGCCCAGCTTGTCTCGCAAAAAAAGTTTCCAATTCAAGCACAGTGTAATTATATAAAAAATGTTTTCTATTAAAAATGTTAACGTTTCCAAATTTTTTCGGGAACCTCCTACAAACCAGGGGTTACATATAGGAAATTCTTAAAAAAATTTAGAAAATTATACGTTCGATTTGTAATACTCCAAGGCAAATTGGGCTGTCCTAAACACCCTAAACCCATAATTTGATCATAATAAATTTGCTTATCTATTAGATGAAACTTAGTAGCATTTCAGTATATATGTCACAAATCCAGTTTTCTTAAACACTTTAAGCCCCCAATTAGCTGTCCTAAATTTGGTCTAAAAATGTAAATGTAAAAAATATAAACTTGACTGTCCTAAACACCCTAAGCCCAAAATTTGGTCAAAGCTAACGTGTTTTTCTATTTAATGGGACCTAGTAGCATCCCTATATATCAATATATACACCGCTTGACATACTGGTTTAGAACAGTTTCTCGGTAATATTCAGGAAATTGTACGAACGATTTGTGGTACACTAACGTTAATTTGGCTGTCCTAAACACTCTAAACGCTCAATTTGGTCAAAGATAACCTGTTTTCCTACTATATTGGGCCTAGCAGCATCTCACTATATTTGCCATTTGCCGCTTAGCATGCTGGTTTTAATGAAAGCATCTCAATATATGTTGGTTTATAGGAAATTCCCGAAAAAAATCAGATAATTGTACGTTCGATATGCCCTAAACCCCCAATTTGAACAAAACTAACTTGTTTTCCTATTAGATAGGACCTAGTGGCATCCCAATAGGTGCTTCACTTGGTATGCTGCTTTTTAGAATATTTTCAGAAAATTTCAGAACATCGTACGTTCCACTTAAAGTACTTCAAGGCAAATTTGGCTGAACTGACACAGTTTTTCTAATTTTGTCTTAATTAAACTATGGGATTAAATATTATTAAACATAATAAATATTTCATTAAAACTTATTTAATTTTTGTGGCCATTTTCTATTTGTTTCCCAGAATATTAGGTACATATTCTCAAATTTGTAGTAAGTTCAAACTACATTAGTACGTATAAACGAATCAATCAATGGTTTAATCGGTTTATCCGTATTGAGTATACATATATTATATTGACTAACACATTTAAATGTTTTTGAGATTTAGGACAAACTTCACTAGTTTGTACAGTAATAGTGTAAATATGTATGTCCTAAACAAAATCAAACTTTTTTTAGGACAGTTTAGGGCAAACTTCACGCGATTTATTTCTCTGTACAGCTAACAGGCTTGCTATAAATGTAAGTCAGCCTTTAAATGATCCAGCACACTATGTACAAGATAAGGATACCCTCGAATTAATTTCGAAAAAACTTCCTTTACAAGAAATGATAACTCCTGAATTTATTACAACAGCCCACACCCACAAAAACCTATAACAATGCATATACATTTCTACATGTAAAAGAAAATGGTAGTTATGAATTGACCAGCCAACACACTAAATCGATGTACAAGAAATGGGTACCCAGGAATTTATTGCAGCAGCCCACGCTCACAAAAATCAATCGAAATGCACCACATTACTTTCCTGTACAAGAAACAGTTGTAACATACTCGAGTTTATTACAACAGTCCCCACACACCTTATTCGATCATACTACATCGACATTCCTTCTTGGGTAACAAATGGATACTCCTGAATGTATTACAACAGCCCACACCCACAAAAATTGGAAAATGTATCAATTTTTTTGAGCTGTTGTAATAAATTCATGGGTTCTCATTTGTTATTGAGGAAAGTAATACCTTGTTAGATTTATTCGAAGTTTACGGTGTTACGATTTCTCAAACTCGTATGATTTCTAAAGTGAAAAATTAAACTTAACGGAATTTTGATAAAACGTCTTGCATAATCAAAAATCGTTATACCTGATTAAATTTCAGGTGGTATACCCATATTGGTAATTTAATCATTAAATTTATTAGAATTTTTTAATTCTTTATCGTTTTTTGAAAATGGTAAACTTTCAAACATCTTTGCAAAAATTTAAAAAGCTTCCATGGAAGCTGTCACTTCCAGTAAACAGATTTCTACCTAATTTTGCAAGGATCTAGAAACTAATAGAAAAAGTTTATGTATGAAGTTCCATTCCCAATAGTGAATCCGCTGGACTTCAGAGAAGCCGAATTTTGCGACATAAAATTTATTTCTCTAAACTTGTAATTTGCGGTAAAATTTAATAAATGATTTGAACTAGTTTAATTAGAAAATTAATCTACAATCATTTTGTTTTTAACCATTTTTTAAAAAATGCTATATACTTTTCAAAATATTTACAAAAAACGAAAAAGCTCTGGAAGCTGCCTACTTCCGGTGGACCATTTCCATGATTACTGTAAAAAAAAATTAAAAAATTGATTTGAACCAAAATTGTTGTAAATTTAATTCTGAGGCTGCGGGCCAATACTCGGGTAAAAGTCAATTTTAAGTAAATTTTTCGGTAAATTCATTTATTTTTCAAAAACTCTATGGCAAACTGATCGAAAAATCTGTTCTAAATACGATTTTTGCCATAGTAAACGATTTACCCGACTATTGGCCCGCAGCCTGAATATTTTATGTCCTAGTGGATTTTCTCATAATTGATTTTTCATATTTGCAAAAATCGGAAAAGTTCATATGGAAGGTGCCATTTTCGGTGGATCTATTTCAATGCGGTCTTCAAGTTTATGAAAAAATCTTAAATATGTATGAAGTTTCATTCCGATCAATAAATCCGTTTGGACTGCATAGGGTACGAATTATTATAAGTAAGTTTCATATATTATGCAAAATTCGAAAATAAGCTTATCACAGCCGCCACTTCCGGTAAACCGATTTCAGCCAAAAAAACACTGGGATCCCTCAATTTGTAGAAAAAGCTTAAGTATGAAGTTTAAAATAGTTTTTCTTTATCAAATATCATCATTTCTGCTTTTGGAAAATCGATCTGGACCGAAATTGTTGAAAATGTAATTTACATTTTTCCGGTAAGTGCTATATTTTTCAAAATATTTACATAATTTGAAAAATCTCCTATGGAAGACCACTTCCGCTGAAAACCCGAAAAAGCTCATATGGAAGCCCTCAGTACCAGTGGACTGATCTCGTCAAAATTCACTGGGTATGAAGTTTCATCCCGATCGGTTAGTCCCTCTATTTTCGTCTAAATTTTGAAAAATTAATCTGGAACGGTACATTGTTGCAAATCTTATTTAAAATCTTATAGTTCATAATCATTTTCCTCGTAAATGCCACTTGCCGCTTTACCAATTTCGACCAAAATCACTAGGCTCTCCCAACCGCTTTTGTTGACTTCGGCGAATCGAAAATAGGACTGCGGATTGTGAATTTTTGTGAGTACTTTTCAAAATATCTACAAAAACTCAAAAGCTTTCATAGGAGCCGCCACTTCCAAATTTGTAGAAAAAGCATAAGTAGGAAGTTTTTGCCCGATCAATCTATCTGGACTCGAATTTATGTTAAAAATGGTTTTTGTCAAAAATTGTAATTTCCGTTAAAATTCCGGAAAACCCATCTGGACCGTTATTGTTGCAAATTTAATTAAAAAAATTATTATAAATTTTTATAATATTTGCGAAAAACGAAAAAGGTTCTGTGGAAACTGTCACTTGCATATCTCCCAATTTATGAAAAAAGTTTAAGTTTCATCCAGGTCAATCATCATCGTTTGGGCCAAATTTTTGTTAAAAATTCGTCTTTTCTCAAAAACCGTCATATCTGCTTATAGTTTTGGAAGACTGATCTGAACCGATATTATTGAAAAATTAATTTAGAACCTTTCAGTTCAACATCGTTTTTCTGGAGCACGTAATTTATGGATAAGCATGAACTTTCATCCCGATCAGATAATCCGTCTGGGCAGTAGAGCGGCGGACACACATGCTCATACACACTTAAACACATAGGTACAGACACAAAGCACACACAAACACAGAGATTTTTTTAAAAACGTATTTTGACTTCGGCGATACAGCGAATGGTAAATCTGCTAAAATCTCGAGGTCAGCATTTTTCATGATTACTTTTATTTTAACACGTTAAACAAAGTAATATGCGTTTTAAAGGGTTGCTGCCCTTTTGGGGTAATTTTATGAGGGAAAAATTATGCCAATAAGTATATGGGCTGCGGGCCAATAGTCGGGTAAAAGTCAATTTTAAGTAAATTTTTCGGTTAATTCATTTATTTTTCAAAAACTCTATGGCAAACTGATCGAAAAATCTGATCTAAATCCGATTTTTACCATAGTAATAGAATAACCCGACTCTTGGCTCACAGCCATGGTATGTAAAAAATCCTCGTACTATTCTCAGAATAAAATAAAATAGAATAAAAATTTGCAGAATCCAACTTTTATCCCTCAAAAACATAAAGACACACGATCAAACGCTATTATTTTTTAAGGTGATGATTGATATTTACAATCTCGGCTGCGTACCAATTGTCGGATAAAACGATTACTACGGTAAAAATCGATTTTAGTACAGATTTTTCGATCAATTTACCGTTTTTAAAAAATAATTGAATTTACCGAAAAATTTACTACGATGGTAACGTATGGTATGCAGCCTTTTAGGGTAAAAGTTAATTTTAAGTAAATATTTCGGTAAATTCAATTATTTTTGAAAAACTCTGTGGTAAACTGATTGAAAATCTGTACTAAAATCGATTTTTACCGTAGTAAACGTTTTACCCGACAAATGGTACGCAGTTAAGTAAAGTAATAAATGCAATTTTGACAAACCAACAACAACTGAAAACAAAATTCCTCATTTTGATTATTGGGTATGGTCCGGCCCATGTAGGCATCATTAAAAAATAGTACGCCTCACACATCTTACGGGCTGGATGAAAATATCTCACTAAAAAAATGTTGATTTCTCAATTGGTGTGACAAAAATATTTCTATATACGAGGGTCGATCCATAAGTACCCGTGTTAGTAATGAAGTCGCATATTTTTTAACTTTAATTTTTATATTTTTCAACGTAATCTCCTTTTGGGTCGATACACTTTACCCAAAGTGTCGGCCATTTCTTTAACCCTCCAAAAACATGATTTCTCAAACTCTTCAAAATTCGCTCTGTCTCGGCGATATCAACCTCGTTTGACCTGATTTTTTTCCTCCCATGTTTTCATGTTGGGGAACAGAAAAAAATCGCTAGGAAACAGGTCGGGCGAGTACGGTAAAATTAGCTTATTGTCCACTGTGTGAGCAATCGCGGCACCCATAGGGCCGACACATTTCTCACATTTATCTTATCAAAATATTAATTGCCGTTCCGTACGACACGCCTAAGGCCACTGATACTTCGCGACCTTTAGTTCGGCGAAGAATCATATCGTGCACCTTTTCAACGATTTCCTCGGTAACAACGTGTGCCGGGCTGCCTGATCGCTCATCATCAAAAACAGATGTACGATCACGTTTAAATTCATTGAACCAATATCTCACGGTTGTCATAGATGGTGAAACGTCTCCATAGACAGCATACAACTTCACTTTCATTCCTTCGCATGTTTTTCCATTAAAAAATTTAAAGCGAATTACGGATCGATATTGCTCTTTTCCCGTTTTATTGAGAAACACGAAATAGAGTGATATGTACAACTGGCTCCACTGAAACTTAGTATGGTATTATTTGGCAGGTGACAGTACACGATGGTAATGTTAACTTGCCACCTCTTTTCAAACACGGGTACTTATTGATCGACCCTCGTACTTTTAAGTAGATATTTTTTGGTTTGAGTCTGTACTTTATTTGATAATTAGGCCTCAACCAGTGAACACGTAAGCGCTTGAGTTGCTCGCTGTTTGCACCGGTTTGGTTAGTGTTACAACCACTAAACAACTTTAAAGGTTTCTCGTCACAAATGAACAACTAACCTCTACAATTTTTGTGATCGTACCTCGCCCCTTAGTGGCTCAAACGGAGCGTAACTTAGGCACTTTAGTTTTGAACAAGGCTTTAGTGTGTTCTATTGTCATTTGTTTTTATTGTTTTTTATCTTCAAGGTATGAAGTTTAATAAATTAAGGAATGTGACATTTACTTAATTGTTAAAATCAATTATATTAGACATAAACCCAAAATAACATGAAGATATTACATTCAGCCCAAATAGAATTTTACAACTGAGATAAATCTACGACTGAGACATCTCAAATGTTAAAGTAAAGTAGTGGCTCTTACTGGTATTTGGTTGCATACAATTTTGCTGTTTGAGGTATTAAAAATTCAAATACTAAATATTTATTTTTTATTATGAACATTTCAGGTGGTGCCCAACCACGCCATATATCAACCAAATTTAGCCATAGGCGTCCACGAAATGGTGGAGTATATTTTACACCATGGACACATTGGAGCAATTGTGATAAATTATGTAAACAAAAACGAGAACGATTTTGTATACGAAAAAGAAAGTGTGGTGAAACCAAGCACGTGGAAGAAAGGATTTGTCCTAAACAGTTGTAAGAAGCCTAATTATAAATCCTTGAATAAAACATATATTAATTAAGATATTTACAGCTGTTCAACATCACCCCCAAATTTTCAACCAATCAAAACAACACCATCATCAACGCAGACAGTTAATTTTATAAATTATCCAGCAGATAGTAGTCATCACACGATAGCGGAAACCACATCACTAAGTCATAATCAAAATGACAATAAACCAAAACTAATTATAAATGATAATAGTAATAATAATTATAATGATCAACATGATCATTATATAGTTAATAAGCGCAAGCATCACAATAAGAAAAAACGTCGAAAACCAACTAATCGCGGCGACGATCACACAGAGGATCATGATCAGAATAACGATCACGATGACTATGAATACGAAGGTGATATCGATAATTTCGATTACAATGACTATATGATGCACGATCGTAAAGACTCGCAGCATCAGCATCCTGAAGGTAATTATACCGAAGAAATACTTAACCTACTCACGGAGAATACCAAACAGAATCGTAAGCGGTTTACAAAAGTAAAACAAAATCATAACACGATAGATAATACGGATAAGGAGGATGAAAACGATGATGAAAATGATTTATTAGATGATGACGATCAAGATTATCATAATGGTGACACTACCAAATATCCATTACATCAGCTCGACAAAAATTATGGTGTAATTTTTGAAACAGTTGATTTACCAGACACCAACAAAATAACTACTGTCACATCCGCAACCTCAACGACATCCCGCACAAATGACGAAGACTCGTTCGAGGTGTACACAACGGCAAACAAAGATGATAAAGAACCATCGGTCCTGCTAAAAACTATATCGACGAAGCGACGTGGTATACGTGGTGAAAAAAATGTTGTTGACTCACAGCCACGATACCGTCGTGTTTACTACAAATGGAGCCGTTGGTCAAAATGTTCGACAAAATGTACAACGCGTCGATTTAAACGGTGTCGACTTAAAGAAATTTGTGGCAATGAAGTGCTCCGGGAAACAGCGTACTGTTATGTCGAGGGGACATTTTGTCAGGAGTGGATCAAAAGTCAAATGCATAATATAAATACGGGCGCAAGTAAGTATACGTTTACGCACAGTTTAATATAAATAAGGCGCTTGAACAGGACTGTATTTTAAAAATATAGAAATTAAATTTTACAAATTTAGAGAAGCACGTTAAGTTTTGTTAGGGTTTGTAAGTTTACCTATACATTTATAGCTTGATTACGCATATTCGCATCCATCAATACGAACTTTCCAGCATCATTTTCAATGTAAGCTTTAGTTTGATGGCGTTAAATTTAGTTTTAGTGTCAGGTACAGGTTTTGGGGGTAACCTCTAGGAGCAAGTGAAAATTTAAATCGCTGATAAGTTACAAAATCGCCCAGGTGAACGAATAACTTTCATGGTAGCTTTCGGAACTCCTCGAACAGCATCTGCAAAAACAAAAATTATTTTTTAGAACCGGCATTTAAAATTTACAATAGTGGTCGTTGGTACGATTAAACTAGAAGATTATAGTACAGGATACTCTGGTCTTTTCGGAGAACCATAAAACGGACATATACGAAAATAAAATAACGGAACTCGAAATTTATTAGCTTAATCTTTCTAAACATAAAATAATCTTTACTTCTATTTTATAGAACCAATTCCTAGAGAACCATTTCCAACGTATACAACGACAACGACGACCACAACAACTACAACAACACCACCACCACCACCTTCACCACAACCACTACAGGCGTATCAATACAATGATTATAATTATCAATTACTCTACTCAGGGCTATATCAAAATCAGATACGACGCACATCACCACCACAGTATCAAGAGTCGCGAGCACTTCAAATTTCAAATAATATTGATTGTGATCCCCGCAGTCATATTTATGCACCGCACAATTTAAAATGTGGGATACCAACTAGGCGGCGAGCTGCAGCAAATGTAAATAATAATTGGTTAAAAATTATCGGTGGCAAACCGGCTGGAAAAGGTTCATTCCCGTGGCAGGTCGCGGTGCTAAATAAATACAAAGAAGTATTTTGTGGTGGCACACTAATTTCTAGCCTCTGGGTACTTTCGGCTGCCCATTGCGTACGACGTCGCCTATACGCTAAACTAGGGGTTTACAATTTAAATAATACCCGGGACCGTAACGTACTAATGATGGAAATAGCAATGTCGATCAAACATCCGGAATACAATAAACGTACGGTGGATAATGATATCGCAATGTTAAAATTACCCGAGAGTATATCACCGCGGAATAATATTGGATTTGCCTGTTTACCACAACGATTTCAACATTTGCCCACGGGCTCCCTGTGCACCATAATCGGCTGGGGTAAAATGAAAAATAACGACATATCGGGCACGAATGTGTTGCACGCCGCCGAAGTTCCTATTATATCGAATGAAGATTGTAGAAATACGTATAGTGATTACAAAATAACAAAAAATATGTTTTGTGCTGGACACAAACGTGGCCGAATAGATACGTGTGCTGGAGATTCGGGTGGTCCAATTTTGTGTCGGTAGGTTAACAATTATTTATATTGCCGTATGTATATCGTTTAATTTTATACTGATTGGAAATAATAATTTTGTAGCGATGTAACAAAACAAAACGAGCCGTGGACAATATTCGGTGTGACGAGTTTTGGTGATGGATGTGGCAAAGAAGATAAATTTGGTATTTACACAAAATTACCAAATTATATAGACTGGATTTGGTCGGTGGTAAATTGTAATGGATATTGCAATTCACAATGTAATAAATAATTTAAATACAAAATCTCGGAATCCGTACAATAGCCTAAAGATGATATACAAGATGTTACAACTTTTTTTTTTTAGTTTACAGATTTTTTATTACAATTACTAAATATTTTCGGATTTTACTATGTTAGAAACGTTCCATGATCTTAATTTTAATCGTTTTCATTTTTTCAGAAGAATAATAATTTGCTTATTATCTCTACTTATATTTTACACATTACAATATTTAAATGTTTTTTTTTTTATTTATAATATAATTTCTTAATTATCATAAAAGAAATAAAATATTGATTAAAATAAGAGTAAATTACAACGTTAGAATGTAAATATTTGAGACTGGATTTATAATAAGGTAAGTGATATTTTTTACCAATATTCATCTCTAAAATTAGATTAGACAATTAGGCACTTAATCATCTTTGTTTTGCGAGCATTACATAGTTCTGAATTCCTTATGCTAGATTGCATAAGGAATTCAGAGCTATGTAATGGTATTTGGTAGAGATTTGTAGTTCTTTAAATACGTGTGCCCAAATAGGCCATAGAGAAAGATTTGGAGAAGCAATATTCCTGATGAGGTCTACCAATAGTAATACTAACTCCCAATATAAGATGAAAAAATAAAACTTTTAAGTATTTGTCGGTGCTTTATAGGTACAGCATATGCCTTCAGCGCTCCAATGACCACGGCTAATAACTATGTATAAGAATTTGGCCCGAAATTTCCACCCAGAATATTGTTTTTTTCATGTGTACAAAAGTTAAATCTACAGGCCCGTTTAAAAATCATGATCAATAATGGTGCCCGTAAACCAGTTTTCTACACATTATTCAGTTTAAAATATGTTCATTGTCGAATTTGTGATATTGACACATCAGAGATGTCCCCTTCACACGGCATGTAGAGTTTAGTATACCAAACAAGGATTTCAAGTTCTCTGCTGATTGGGAATACCTAACTCCATATGCCGTGTGAGCGGGAGATTTTTGAGAGATCGCCACAAGAAAATTCGGTAATGAACATATTTTAAACTGAATAATGTGAAGAAAACTGGAAAACTCGCAATGGTAGACCTCATTCTCATACCAAATCCCGTAAAACATCGATTCGTTAGCAGAATTTACATTATCAGCTTAGAGGCTCTGGTCCGCGGTTGCCACTGGCCTGACTAGAGCTAAACCAAAAACATTTTTTGATTTCTTTTTCCATCCAAAAATAAATGTACCCGAGCTACGAAAAAAACATACCCGTGAAGTATGTCGTAACTTTGTCCTAAAATTCCAGAAACTGTACATATTTAGGACAAACTTGTACATATTTAGGACAAACTTGTACATATTTAGGACAAATTTCACGTGTGTGTAAACGAGCGTGAAGTTTGTCCTAAAACTGTCATAACTATTTTATCATACTCATGTATTAGTTAACCTCTCGTTATAATGAATTATCCTATTTGTAATATTTGAACATACGTACATACGTACAAGTATATAAACAAATTTGAAATAAAGGTATAGTGAAAAAATCGTTAATTATCATTTTAAATTCAGTGACATATTTATTGACCCAGCAATTTTGTAAATGATTTTAAAAATATGAAAGGGTGTATTATATATCGTGCCTTATATCAAACTTTCTTTATCGAGCTTTATCAGTGGCTTGATAAGTGTTACCCGGACTGTGCAATAGGAGAATCAACTATCATTGACTGGTATGCTGAATTTAAACGTGGTCGTACAACCACCGATGATGCACAACGCTCTGAGCGCCCAAATGAGACTGTGACTCCAGAAAACATAAAAAAATCCACGAAAATATTTTTAATGATCGTTAAGTAAAGTCATAAAGTCACGTGAGATAGCTGACATTTTAAAGATATCAATGGAACGTATTGGTCATATTTTGCACGAACATTCGTCCACGAAAAAGCTGTGTTTGAAGTGGGTCCGCGTTTGCTCACAATGGGTCGCTGTTTGAAGTATTTAAAAGGGAGTTTTTTATTCGGTATATTATGGCAATGGATGAAACATGGATCCTCTACTACATACCGGAGTCAAATCGGCAATCAATTGAATGGCGATAGGCCGGTGAACCTCGTCCGAAGCGGCCAATAGCACTTCAGTCGGCTGGAAAGGTTATATGGTCGGCTGGAAAGGTTTGGATACACAAGGTATAACATTCGTTGACTACCTTGAGAAAGGAAAAAAGATCAATAGCGAAAAGAAATCGCTGAAAACGACCTCAGATGGAAAAAATTGCTCTATAAAACGTTTATGACTACTAACTAAGCGGTGAAGCAATTGAAAATAGTATTGTGATTGATTCCAAAATTCGGAGTAGCAAGATATCAAAAATAACACCAGATGAATTATCTCTAAAAATCTCACACCCTCGCACACTGATCGTGTGCATCTAAATCCAAAAGTGAGATTAATCAGAATTTCCTTCAGCCTCAATTTTTCGGGTGATTGAGACTGCGGCCGAGAACGAATTTTTGACCTTGAGATTTTTGCAGATGTACCTTTCGTTTTATCGGCGATGATCGAAAATTGTCGTTGAAAATGTCCATAAAATCCTAAAAATAACCAAACAAGACCGGCATACTAGCTGTCGTAGCATCGGAGGAAGGAGCTGAAGCTCGACCACAAAAAAGTCTTAAACCATTTGCATAAGATTGGCTTCAAAAGAGATCTAGACGTTTGGGTGCCGCATGAGTTGACGCAAAAAAACTTGGTGGGCTGTGATTCCATCTGTGAATCCTTGGCCTTATCGGAATGAAATCAAGCAATTTCTAAAGCAGTGGTAGCTGTCGACGAGAAATGAGTCACATACGACAATATCAAGCGGAAACGATCATGTTCGAAGGCCGGCGAAGCATCCGAAACGGTGGCCAAACAAGGATTGATGACCAGGAACGTATTACTGTGTGTTTGGTGGGAATGGAAGAGAAACATCTCCTACGAGTTGCTTTTAAACGCTCAATTCGGTCCTCTACTGTCAGCAACTGTACCGATTGTGGGCAGCAATCGACCAGAAGCGGCCATAATTAGCCAATAGGAGAGGTGTCGCATTCGACCAGGATAACGGCAAGCCTCACACGCCCATGATGGGTCGCCAGAATCTCCGGAAGATACGTTAGGAACTTATTATGCATCCACCGGTCCTGGCACCAAACGATTATAAACTCCTTTTGCCTATGGCAAGCGCTCTTGGTGGTCTAAAAATGGTCTCAAGAGAGGCTTGTAAAAGCTGGTTATCTCAGTTTTTAGCTAATAGAAGACATTCCAACGAATCTAACGATATACGTCACCACTCTTTAATTGCACGGAAGGTTTTACTCAAAAATAGATATTTTCGATAAGTATTATGAAGTATTTCTGTGGGTTGGAAAGGTTACGTCTTCGAAATTCGCTTAAAATCTTTGGCGATGCCCTAAATTTCATTTGTAGAAAGTTCTTATTTATTCGTTCATATCAATAGTTTCTATATTAGTTGATTCGCGAAATTTATTTATATTTTATTTTATTTATTTCTCTACAATTAGAAAGGTAATATACGATTTTACCGCAATCACTTTATACCCAATTTGCATATTTAAAATTAAAAAAATTCATTATAACGAGAGTTTAACTAATACATATTCATTTCAAAAGGTTAGGACAAAGTTAGAACATACTTCACACCCGTAAAAACAACATTTACAGTCATTTCCCCTCCAGAAACGTCAACACCAAGATGATTATTGCGCCTCATAACAAAAAAATAAAAATGCAGCAAAGTCTTTTCAATCCTCTTAAGCCTGCTGCACGACTGTGAGATTTTATCCGCACTCACAATCTGAAGTTAGCAACTAGTACTATTTTCCCAAGGGAAACGTATTAGTTACTAACTTCAGATTGTGAATGCGGGTAAAATCTCACAGTCGTGCAGCAGGCTTAATCGAATCAGACTAATCGTAGACAAGTCGACAACTACTTGTAATCGTCGTCAGTAGTGCTTGAATGATCTACCACATATTTTGAACTTGCTTCTGGACATTTTATTTAATTCAAATTATTATTACATAAGACATACAGTGAAACCTGTGTAAGTTAAACACGAAAAAAACTATTTCCTTGGTCATGTTTCGGAGATGGTCAACTTAGAAAAATTATCATCCAATATCTTGGATGTGTAGCTTCAACCTGCTTACTAATCTGACCATTTGTACTCTGTAATTTTCATGCATCCTAACTCAATCCCGATCATGTTCATTGGATTCTGCGGGTTTTATATCAAAGTATTTAGTTAAATATATGGCTTAATCTGGTTTTTAACGTCTCTAAAACTGTTTGTTATGTTTTGAATTGTCCGAGAAGCTTTTATTTGACGTTAAATCTAAGAACTGCTTTCAAAACCACAATAAAAATATATTAAGAATTTCTATTTATTTAGAGATTACAGAAAAAACTAAACATTTTGTAATCTTTCTATGTAATCCTATTGGGGTAGGAGCTAAAATAATTAACTTCTTAAATATAAAACTTTGGTTAGAGCAGCTCTTTCGAAGTGCCTCTTTATTCCGATAACAAAAATTTTAATGGAAAAATAACAATATCAATTAAATAACACAAGATCGATTAAGCTTCGCGTCCAATTCAATAGATTTAAAAATTTGAAAATAGATATCAGACACTGTATGTGCTACCCTGTTTCCACAGTTAAACGTTACATTCTTTCAGAATTACTTAAGGACATCTTTACTCTTCTTTACCTCTAACGAGATTTTATCATTTCAAGTATTAAGTTAATCAATTATACTCGAGAAGCAAATTCGTTGAGAATTAGTTAGAAAGACTTTCATTTCACATGGGGCATTTACAAAATTATACACTTTTCTCAAAATATTAAGCCACATTATCACAAAACTAATAACTAGACAGCAACTTTCTCAGACCGGCTTACGTAAAATAATGAGAAAATTGAGTTCTATTATCATTTCCTTGGTTGTCGACGTTGTCTACGTTGTCGACGTAAAAAATCGGTATGTGATATCCGTAATAGATTACCTGTCGACAACCACGTAGATTACTTTACGCAATCTACCTCGCCCATCCATGTCCTCAATAGAAACGGCCAACTTGATGTTACAGTCGTGGGGACGACACACATCCAGGACATGTCTCACAGCCGGGCTCATTACAGAACTGGAGCAAATTGAGAGAATTTATGTTTTTAAATCTTTAAAATGGTATATGCCCATTGACACCTAGACCATCAGCAACCTCGCACATTACATTTTCAATAAATAAGTACTCGGCATTTCCCCTTCCCACTGTGGGGCAAGTTTTGCCGAGTACTTATTTATGGTTTTGCTTTGGGTGAAATGTCGAACATAAATGTATTGACCCACTTTATATTAAGTAACTTTACTGCGTAGGTTGTATCTTACTTTATTCCTTTCAGCGGCTTCTATTAAGTAGCTTCAAACCGATAAATAATGTGGAGCAAATTTGGCATTATCTTGAATGGTATTACGCAGCGCATGGGTGACGGCGAGGAGAATATTTTGCGATAAACAAGTGCTCGACACCGTGTTTCAGACATAAATTTCCTAGTTGCTTGGATGTGAATTAAACTCCATTATCTGTTAAGATATTTTGTGATACTCCGAACATTAAAAACTCGGTCTTGTAAGAACTTTACTACTTCACCTGATGTTGCTTGCCTTACCGGTTTACTATTAAAATAAAAGTGTTTTCAGTACGAGTTCAAGGATACAGACCAAAAAAATCGAGATAATTTCTCTGCCAAGGTAGATAATAGTTGGAATTCATAGGTTTATTTGATTTACACGTATGGCACAATTTCATATAATTATTTCCATCAGTGTGAAGCGTTGGCAAAAAAAATAACGCTGTATATCATTTCACTATGGTTTTTTTGGTTCTAAGATGGGCGGATGATGGTGATTAATGCGTTGATTCAAATTTATGTAAACTTTTCCAGACAAAATATTTAAGTTGATTTTGTGCTGCTATTTGTTCAAGTCTTGGATAAAAGTTAAATATTCAACTGAGCGAATCTATGTTAGGGTATGCGGAACGCCATTTTGTGTCTCTCTGGTATTCAATCTGAAAATTTCTCTCAAGTTAGGGGCTTGTAACATTCGTGTTGCCTGGAGAGTTTTTCGAAAGAAAATAAATGACAGAAAAATTAAACAACAACTCAAAAAATCGTAAATGAATGAAAGTAAAGTTTAAGTGAAGTAAACTCTCCAAATTACACAAGTGCTATAGAAATTGGGTCACTCAGGGACTCTTCCGCGGTCGTTGCCGGCTAAGCTTCAGGGTTGGGTGTGGGATTTGAAGAGTATGAGTGATCCGTGTGTAACCGCTAGGAAAGGAATGATACCAACTACCTACCTTTTACCGACCAGATACCTACCCTAGTTCACTCTCATCAGCTTGTTTAATGACACATACTTTTAGCACTTTAACACTTCACAGAAAAAAACATCATTGCACATTTTACCAAATTAAATTGAACGACCAAGAGAACCAAGTAGAGAAGAAAAGAAAAAAAAAAGATCGACTTTTGAATTTTGATTGATTAACAATAAGAAAATTTTATTTAACATTTACGTTAAATTTTGATGAGACAAATTTTGTAAATAAGGTTAGTAGTATTAGTATTTATTTAAGTTGGTAAATTTTTAATAAATATCAATTCATAAGCAAACTATTCCAACACAAAGAACTTATTATCTGCTGATCGATAATACATATACCACCAAAAATAAACTAGTTGGAATAATTAACCTAGCTGAACCGAAACTTAATTTGAATAAAATTAGAAAAAAAATTTATATGTACTAATGCTACTATTAATTAGTTAAATTATTATTAAAGATTATTAACTATAGATTGCTTATTTTGATTGAAGAAATAAGGTAATAAAACAAAATGACTTCACCGTTATCGCCGCAGCTAAGATGTTAACTCCGGAGTTAAATTGGATATCCATACCAACGAAGTGTACACATATGTATTACTTAACAGTTTAACTATACTGATTAATATCGCACTCAATATATTAATATTGGTCTTTTCACTGTAACTGATTGTTCTGTGTCGGTTCACTGTACATCCGTACACACTTTTTTAATAAATATTATTTTTATCCAAATCGATTTCTGGAGAATCATAAATCGTTTATTGGACAAAAAAACAGAAATTTATGTTTTTTTTTTGTTTTATGCACAATAGAAATTATTTGGATCAATCTTTGTCCACTTTTTTTTTTTTGTTTTTATTATTTACACAAATAGTTTTATTTACACAAATAATCTTTGCAATTTTAATTTGCGTACAATTTATTGGTGGTTTCGCGGTACCGTTTTAATTAGGTGTGGTCCCACCATACGACCTTTCACCGTTTATAAATTATTAGCACTACAAAATGGTTATAGTACACAAATTAGGTTTTACTATTATTATGATCACAAATTTATTATTATAAGAGTTTATTAATTAAACACAATTGATTATATTGTTTTTTTTTTCAACTCAACGAACTTGCACTTACGCTAATTATTATAAATTGACTAATTTTCACAAAATTTAACTTTTAAGAAAGATTTTTTTTTTTCCAATACAAAAATGATGTGACTCGCACAAAATTCAAAAACCGACAGCCCCATTACCACTGCTTTTCGCCTTTTTATATTTTTTCATCCCCGCCAAATTTTGCGCGGGACTTTTGACGAATTACAGGGTTAAACCAAAATCCGATTTAAAAATCATTTCCCGCAAAACAAATAATATCAAATAAAATCGCCAGATATGCCATCTGTTGGCCTCTAGTGAGACACTGTCGATATAGTAGAATAATAAAGATTGTTTTGGTGTATTTCGCTAACTAACATTTAGGAGCAACTATTCGCATACAGTATTAAAACATTTTGTACAGCCAGAAACTAACAATCATCGTGTGAAGTGCGCGAACGCACTGTCACAAATCGTGGGGACGACCTACACCCTGAAACTGTCTCATGCCGGGCGATACTACTAACACACACTAACACTACATACAAGGAGTTTACGATCGGATGTCTTTTATATGAAACGTTCCTAGTAATTTACCTTCCAAATTTTTAACCTGGAAAGCAACATTTCCTATTTTATTATCAATAACAGCTGGGATAAACTTCGGAGAAAGCTTAGCAGAGAATTTATTGGCGGCATCGCTTTGGGAGAAATTGCGGACAAAAACATTTTGTCCTACCGAAAAAACTCGATTATGGCTGCGCAGATTATAATGTTTGGCGGATCGTTCGTATGCAACTTTGAGATGGTGGATTATTTTGCCCCGGATTAAATTTAAACGATCAGGCTTTGACATGACACAGACATTGCCATCCTCAAAATCAGATAGTAGTCGTCGCAATTTGTACTCTGATCCATGAAGAGTCATATGTTGACCATATACCAGGTAATGCGGAGAATATTTGGTTGTCCCGTGTATGACATTCCGAAGTGCAGCGGCTATCTCATGAATATGTAAGTCCCATTCATTGTGTTGGTTGTCACTCAAATACGAACGTACCGCCGAGAGAATGGTACGGTTGACTCGTTCGGCTGCATTACTTTGTGGTGAATATATTGGGGTGCGAATGTGAATCACTCCGTATTTTTCCAATAAAGCCTGAAACATTTTCGAAGTAAATTGCTTCCCATTGTCGCTGGTAATATGTTCCGGAACAGAAAATACAAGAAAAACTTCATTCTCGAGGAAGTGGCATATTAGTGCTGAGGACGCTTCTCTCAGAGGCTTTAGAATGACGAATTTGGAGAACTGATCCAGTATAATTAGAATATACGCGTTGCCGCGTTTGGATCTGGGATAAGGTCCTAAAAGGTCAATATATAGCCGCTGAAAGGCTCGTTCCGAGAGAAATTGATGTCCCATCTCTGGCCTGGTAATAGTATTCACCGGCTTGGTCATTTTACAAGTAACACAATTTGCGACAAATTCTTTCACATCCAACGCCATTCGTTGCCAGTAAAATTCACGTTGGAGTCGGTTCAAAGTTTTTGCAGTACCCATATGAGCCGACGACGGAGGTACGTGCGCTTGCTCAATCAAATCAGCAACTAATGAGTCGGGGACAACCAGTTTCCAATTTGATAAATCCGTTTCGTCATATAGGTTGCCGAAAGATGGTGCAAATAATAGTTTATTCCCTTGAGTGCGGAAATTATGGGTGTCGGATTCCAATCCCTGTATCTTCGTAATGCGACTTTGATATGCAGGTTCGTTAAAGGCTGGCGACTCCAAGTCGATGTGAAGTGGTTTCATATTGACGGACGAAATTGAGGATACAATAGCTGGTTCTTCACAAAATACTCGAGATAACGCATCGGGTACTACATTAACCGATCCTTTTCGATACCCTATATGGAAATTGAATGCTTGTAACTTTAAGCTCCACCTTGCCAACCGTCCTGACAGGTCTTTCTGCGACATCAACCAACGTAAGCTTGCGTGATCTGTGTATATCGTGAAATAATATCCTTCTATATACGCTCGGAATTTTTTTACACTCAGTACCGCTGCGTAGCACTCTAATTCCGTAATAGAGTAATTTCGTTGAGCGGCGTTCAGTTTCTGCGAAACAAACGCAATTGGGCGTTCGTCTCCTGTGGAATCTAACTGGAACAGTACGCTACCTACTCCAGTGGTACTGGCGTCGCATTGTATATAAAACGGCTTCTCGAAATCAGGGTTTGCTAAGACGGGTGCCGTAGAAAGCGCAAGCTTAAGAGCATGAAACGATTTGTTTGCTTCGTCGGACCATTGTAGTCTTACACCTTTCTTTATTAAATTGGTTAATGGTGCGGATATTGTGGCAAAGTTTTGAATAAACCGACGGT
This sequence comes from Nephrotoma flavescens, assembly GCA_932526605.1. NCBI lineage: Eukaryota > Metazoa > Arthropoda > Insecta > Diptera > Tipulidae > Nephrotoma > Nephrotoma flavescens. Next base: position 224,634,661 of record OW052222.1, on the reverse strand, counting down.
ACCAACCACACATACCTAAGAACCGCCTTATTTGCTTCGTAGTTTTTGGTATAGGATACTCATTAATCGCGCGGATCTTCTCTGGATCGGTTCTTAGACAACCATCGCCTACCAAGTATCCTAGGTACCGGACTTCCTTTAACAAAAAAACGACTCTTTTCTACATTGATCGTCAAACCTGCATCTTTCAGTAGGTCGGCAACTTCCTGAAGCAGAGTAAAATGCTCTTCTAGGGTAGCGGAGGTGATCAATAGGTCGTCTAGATAGACGAATATACGATCATGTAGCTGGTGCGGGATCACCCGGTGCATAAGGCGGCACATCGTCTGTGGTGCATTGCACAATCCGAATGGCATGACCGTGAATTGATATAAAGGGCGTCCAGGTACCGTAAATGCTGTCTTATCTCGGGATTGAGGATCGAGAGGTATCTGCCAAAAGGCGTCTTTTAAATCAATTGACGAGATAAATCTCGTTTGATCCAAACGACCCAACAATCCGTCGATAAGCGGCAAAGGATATGCATCCTTGACGGTGACTTTATTCAATTCACGGGCATCCAAGCACAGACGAACCTTACCATTGGCCTTACGCACCAGGGTGATTGGGGAGCACCAGGCACTATGACTTTCTTCGATGACGCCAAGAGCGAGCATTCTATCCAATTCTTCAAACATAACCTTCTGAATCGCGGGTGATACGGCATAGAATCTCTGTTTTACAGGCTTTGCGGAACCAACATCAATATCATGTGTTAACAACGAGGTTTTTCCAAGGCCTAATCTAGAAAAAGACGGGAACCTGTGTTTAATAGCGTCTAAGATAGCCTGATCACTTGGAGATAAATCGTGGAAGTTGGAGTCCTCAGATTTAGGCATATCGCTGGTAATATTTATAGTAGATATGTTGGGGGTAACTCCAAATAAATTCCAAAAATCTATCCCTAAGTATAAACTTTGTTCCAACGAAGGAACTAAATACAATTTCATCATATGGTGTTTACCATTGAAACCAACTGTCGCATTGATGTATCCATGAACGCGTTGAGATTGTCCGCTGGCTGTATTTATATACATGGGGAAGCTGTGAAATTGCACCTTTGGATCACATAAAAAATTTTCCGAGCCGACTCCTAATACGCTGATAGTGGCACCACTATCCAAAAGACCGCTATATTTAATCCCATCAATTGTTACCAGCGCATAGGGGCGTTTATCGGTTGGATCATTGTGAATAATGGAAGATACAACATCTGACTTCATACGTTTCCTTGTTTTCCAATATCTGCGGTATCTCAATCGTTGTTTTGGGTTATAGTAATGGTTTTGACTGGATTGAACAATATCCAAGATATCTGTAGTACTATAATTGTTATTTACAAGACAAGAATCGGACACAGATTTGGTGAAAGGATGGTTATTAACCATCGCACATGTCCGATCATCCAGAAAAGAGCTAGGAGCATTGTCAATTGTACTAACATCGTTCTTTGAATCGGGTTTATCTTCCACAGAGTGGTTGGTGGTAAATGGAAATGTAGGAATGGAATTTGTTGAGAAAAATGAATCGGAAGAAGTGACAGAGTCTATTTCGACGGATTCGTCGATGTCGGAGTTGATTGGGCATTCGGAAGAGTATCCTGTCGAGATGTTCTGGGCTGCATAAGTTTTAGGGTACTGTGATCCCCAGTTCTCCACTGTGCCCTCATTGAGTTTCCCGAGCACCGCGAACATCTTGAAGAAATGGTTCCTTTTAGACCACACCGATAACAGAACAACCCAACCGGAGGTATAGGACAGTCCATAAACATGTGACCAATGTCATCACAATTGAAACAAATTACGTGATCTGCGTTATTCGGCGAGTTAAAACGGGTTGTATTTGAAGTATGGTTGAAATTTGGTTGTGGGTTTCCTTCGAAACGCTTAGAGTTATTAAATGCTGCTAATGAATAGGGCACGTTATTTTCTGTACAAGTCGACTCACGCCGTTCATCTCCAAAAGAGCCACTATTCCCGTGGTACACATCAAATGCATGGATAGCACGTTTATGACTGGCAATACTGTACGGCTGTATACGCAGTCTCTTAAACGTATCTTCCCATGCCACGCAGCTTTTAATTAAATCGTTTATATTTGAAAAATGTCTATCCGTTAAATGGTACTGCAACGCAGGCATCATATTGGTCATTAATAGTTGAATAAGCTCAGCGTCGCTATAAGGCGTTTGGCACTGCAAGGTTAAACTCCAAACGTTGTGATAAAACTCGAGAAAACTTTCATTAGGTTTTTGCCTACGTGATTCTACCATTCTTCGGATTTCATACTCAGTGCGGCGGTCTTTAAATCGCTCGATAAAATCTCGCTTGAGATCGATCCAGGACGCAAAAGGGTTGTGCTTTCGATAAGTCCAGTACCAATGTAAAGCGATCCCTTTTAACACAGAATACATTTCGACCAACAAGATTTCTGATCTTAAATTCATAGATGAAGCCACCGACTCCAACTGAAAGAAAAACATTTGTACAGTTATACCCATAGGATCCCCGTTATATGAAATACCACTTTGAGAAAGTTGCTTCATTCCGTGATAATTATGATTGCTACCAGTGCCATACACCGGTGATGATGTTGAGTTCCTTGCCTGATTGGTTGGATCGTTGTTCATTGGAGTATTAAATGAACTATTATGTGGTTGCGTTGGCTCTCTGTAATTAAAAGCAGTCCCAGTGTTTACGGGGTGTTGAAACGGATGGATGGTATTATCAACCAATGGAAAACTTGAAACAGGAGCGGAATGAGTTGGACACGGAGTGGGAATTGGAGGAGAAGGCTCCACAAATCGAACAAGAGATGAGGTTGGCTGATTGCCAAATTCGGCGGCAGATGTTATTCCAGCAACAGATGAGGCCGGAGGAGGATATGCAACTGACATAACCGGTATTGAAGAAGTTCGCATACGATTATCTAATTGACTTTGAAACTCATTCTGCCTCTTAGTTATCAAAGTCAACTGTGAAGATAGTTGATTCAATTGTGACATCATAGTTGTCATGAATAAATGTTGATCATCAGAAGGTTTTTTTCCATCCGTCTCAGTTTGGTCCCCGCCATACTCCGTACTTGTAAATTTCAAACATGAAGGCTGAATTATATTAGAGGGACCTGCAGCGTTATTGGAGGAGGGATCATGTGTGACCACACTTGGTGTTTCAACGGTCGCTTGCGTGATGGTTACTTGACTAGCGGCTTCAATAGATTCGTTTAACTTATCTCCGTTATCTAAGTAGATATTTATGGAGGATAATAAACCTTCGCAAGAGTCTTTTACTCGAAGAGCTTGGTCTCGATAAGTGCGTGATTGGGAGACGCGTTCTAACCGCCCCAAAACATGTAACAAACGGGAAGAAATGTGACGGGCCGTTGTACTTCTTGTCCCGTCAGGTAGGTCTTTCAAATTAGAAACGTCGCCTTGTAATTTAATTAATTTTGTACGGCAGGTTTCAATCTCAGTGTCAGGTCGTTTGGATGCTTTTAAATGCATTCGCTGCGGAGCGGGTACCGTACCGATCTTCTCAGAGGCTATTAGGTCTAACAGATCATTCGTTGCCTCGGGTGTATCGGGAATAATTCCGCGAATCTCGTATTCAACCTCAAGTTCGTCTGCCTTTAACGATAATATATCCATTTTGTTAAAAAAAAATTCTTTTAAAAATAAAAATAAATTCTTTTGCGATGCTAGTAGTATGATTTGTTAACAAACAAAATTCAAGACGAACTAACTCAGTGAAACGGACTGCTAAATAAGAAAAAGGAAATGTGAACTTGTATGCAATTTGTATTATATATGGTAAATATAAATATATACACATATACTAGTACATATATACAAATATATAAAATTTGGTGCTGATATAGAATTAAAATGTAGTTTGGGTTTGATGCGAATAGTTAGCACCTAAAGGTCCGTGCAATTAAACAAAATAATAATTTGTATAACCACAAATATTGAGTAATATGATAAATGATTTGCAAATCTTTCCTGATTTCTTATTTCCCAACAAATAGAATAAAAAAAAATCCAAAATAAAATATCAAAAAAAAATAAAAAAATATAAACACGAATAGCAGTGAAAAAAACATAAACAATTTAATTCGCGGATTCGTACAATTAAAAAAATTACTATGACTTAATAATAGGTATAGCGATTAATTATAAATAAAGTACAAGATATGTGCAACTCAAACAAAATTAGTAAATGAGCCGAAATTATATTAGTGCAAGGAAATTAATAATATGCATGTGAGGGTGAACTAGAGCAGTATCTTTTTGTCATTAGAAACGATATTTAACATTTGCGAATTTATTTATAGTAGGTAATTGGCATCTTAGGGAAAGGAAGGGAGGGAACTAGACAATGTACAATTCAACAAATCAACAAATCAAACAGTATAACCGGAATTACTCAGATTTGCGAAATTGTACTTATACGAACAGGTTCGACATCAACTGAGTCAAGCAATCAAACTCCTAAGAGGAAATCAAGTCTGATGATGTGAAACGACTATTATAGTGTATTAACCAACCAGAATTCATAACTAAAATCTATACAAAATGTAGCAATAGGTAAATTCGAGTTGATCAGAATCACTATGTATTATGAAAGATAACGGGAAAAACTTTAAAAATGAATAAATTTTTATACAAAACTATGCTTGATTTTCCTAATTCAACAAGAGAAAAAATGTCAAAAAAAATTATAAAATTTTATTCATTTTGGATATTAGGAAAAAGAAACATGTGCAAAACAATAGGAAGGAAGAAAGATGGATACCGGAAAAGGAAATGATTCTATAAGGGAAAGCCATATTTACGCTTGGGCGCCACTGTAACATTCGTGTTGCCTGGAGAGTTTTTCGAAAGAAAATAAATGACAGAAAAATTAAACAACAACTCAAAAAATCGTAAATGAATGAAAGTAAAGTTTAAGTGAAGTAAACTCTCCAAATTACACAAGTGCTATAGAAATTGGGTCACTCAGGGACTCTTCCGCGGTCGTTGCCGGCTAAGCTTCAGGGTTGGGTGTGGGATTTGAAGAGTATGAGTGATCCGTGTGTAACCGCTAGGAAAGGAATGATACCAACTACCTACCTTTTACCGACCAGATACCTACCCTAGTTCACTCTCATCAGCTTGTTTAATGACACATACTTTTAGCACTTTAACACTTCACAGAAAAAAACATCATTGCACATTTTACCAAATTAAATTGAACGACCAAGAGAACCAAGTAGAGAAGAAAAGAAAAAAAAAAAGATCGACTTTTGAATTTTGATTGATTAACAATAAGAAAATTTTATTTAACATTTACGTTAAATTTTGATGAGACAAATTTTGTAAATAAGGTTAGTAGTATTAGTATTTATTTAAGTTGGTAAATTTTTAATAAATATCAATTCATAAGCAAACTATTCCAACACAAAGAACTTATTATCTGCTGATCGATAATACATATACCACCAAAAATAAACTAGTTGGAATAATTAACCTAGCTGAACCGAAACTTAATTTGAATAAAATTAGAAAAAAAATTTATATGTACTAATGCTACTATTAATTAGTTAAATTATTATTAAAGATTATTAACTATAGATTGCTTATTTTGATTGAAGAAATAAGGTAATAAAACAAAATGACTTCACCGTTATCGCCGCAGCTAAGATGTTAACTCCGGAGTTAAATTGGATATCCATACCAACGAAGTGTACACATATGTATTACTTAACAGTTTAACTATACTGATTAATATCGCACTCAATATATTAATATTGGTCTTTTCACTGTAACTGATTGTTCTGTGTCGGTTCACTGTACATCCGTACACACTTTTTTAATAAATATTATTTTTATCCAAATCGATTTCTGGAGAATCATAAATCGTTTATTGGACAAAAAAACAGAAATTTATGTTTTTTTTTTGTTTTATGCACAATAGAAATTATTTGGATCAATCTTTGTCCACTTTTTTTTTTTTGTTTTTATTATTTACACAAATAGTTTTATTTACACAAATAATCTTTGCAATTTTAATTTGCGTACAATTTATTGGTGGTTTCGCGGTACCGTTTTAATTAGGTGTGGTCCCACCATACGACCTTTCACCGTTTATAAATTATTAGCACTACAAAATGGTTATAGTACACAAATTAGGTTTTACTATTATTATGATCACAAATTTATTATTATAAGAGTTTATTAATTAAACACAATTGATTATATTGTTTTTTTTTTCAACTCAACGAACTTGCACTTACGCTAATTATTATAAATTGACTAATTTTCACAAAATTTAACTTTTAAGAAAGATTTTTTTTTTTCCAATACAAAAATGATGTGACTCGCACAAAATTCAAAAACCGACAGCCCCATTACCACTGCTTTTCGCCTTTTTATATTTTTTTCATCCCCGCCAAATTTTGCGCGGGACTTTTGACGAATTACAGGGTTAAACCAAAATCCGATTTAAAAATCATTTCCCGCAAAACAAATAATATCAAATAAAATCGCCAGATATGCCATCTGTTGGCCTCTAGTGAGACACTGTCGATATAGTAGAATAATAAAGATTGTTTTGGTGTATTTCGCTAACTAACATTTAGGAGCAACTATTCGCATACAGTATTAAAACATTTTGTACAGCCAGAAACTAACAATCATCGTGTGAAGTGCGCGAACGCACTGTCACAGGCTCCGACGTGCAAAACTTTTTGACTGCGATTACAGCAGCCAAGCACTCTTGCCCGGTAATGCTACAATTGCGTTGAACACCATTCAATTTTTGTGAGCAATTCGAAATTGGCCGATCACATCCCTCTTCGTCTTTTTGTAACAGAACAGCCTCGATTCCAGCAGAATTTGCATCACACTGAATGTAAAACCGTTTACTGAAATCAGGACTTGCTAATACTGGAGATTAAACGAGTGCCTGTTTGAGAGCGTCAAACGATTGTTGTGCTTCCTTATTCCATACAAATTTCCGCTGTTTTTTTTTTTAATAAGTCGGTAAAGGGTGAAGAGGTCTAAGTACCCATTGATAAACCGACGATACCAACCCGAAACCCCCAGAAACCGCCTTACTTGAAGAATGTTTTCTGGAATTTGGAATTCTGCAATGTCAATAATTTATATTCTTGTTTGCAGGATTGTAGCCCTTTGGCTAGCCCCGTCTCCTTTACAGTTTTATTATATTTTTGGTCCTTCCATATTGGTTCATATATCTAGTAGGTCAAGAAATTTCTTCTTTCGCAGCCGACTTACAGCGCTTCTCCAATAGAATTCCGTTTTCCCTTTTCCTTACATAAAAGTATGAAAAAATATTTGAGAAATTATTTTTTCTTTTCTCAATTTTTTTTCATACTTTTCTGTAAGGAGAAGGTAAAAAGGAATTCTATTGGAGATGCGCTGTTACTGGGTTTGGTTAATCCAAAATACGACGTATCTAAGCATTTGTTTGCTTATTTTTTCACTGACGAAACCCATTTTCAGAACTCTATGGAGTGGTAATTTCTTAAGTACCACTGTACATTAACTTTTCCATAAAGGCCTTTGCTTTGGAATAACTGGAATCGTAAGTCTACACAGCTTTTAGAATTTCCCGGTATAGTAGCAATTTATTTTGTAAAGTTACCTCAGAATTTCTTCCTAAGAGCCAATCCATCATTCGACATGCTCTTGCCATTTTTGTTTCACGTCTAGAGTCATGCCTAGATATTTTGCCATGTTTGCATATAGGGAATTTGCTGAGAGTTCAGTTTTACTGGTAATAAGGTGACCTTTCTATTGGTGCGAAGTTTACGTGAACCGAATTTGTTTCATTGAGTTTTATTCGCCCTCACTTCGTCCAGGTACCTACAATATTAGTAGCTCTTTGCAATATGCTTGTGGATTTTTCTAGGCTGTCGACGACTGCTAAGATGGTCATCCGCAAACGTTGCTATGTTAGTCTCCTCTATCGTTTGTATAGATCCTAAATCGCTGCCTTGCGGTACTTCTGCTGACATTTTCTTTATTTCTGAGTATTCGTCATCTAATTTAACACGAGGTGTCAGTTGGATATGTTAGATTTGAATATTTCATAAAACCTTTTTGGTAAGTCTCTTTGTAATTTATATGCCAAGCCTTTATATCATACTCAGTCAAAGACCTGTGCTACATCCGAGAAGATACTTGAACATACTTTCTTATTTTCAAGTACATCTTTAATTATATTTGTAATTCGATGTACTTGTTCTAGTATTGTTGTGTGATTTTCATTGAAGCCAAATTGGTGTGGAGGAATAAGATTTCTTTTCTCTATTATTGGTTTGAGTTTCTTTAGGAGTAAGTAGTTTCTCGAATATTTTTGAAACTGTTGGTAGTAACGGAATCGGCCTATACGAACTTTTGTCATTTAGTATGATTTGTTATCATGATTACTTCTGCAACTTTCCATTGATTTGGAACGTGTTTAAGTCAGAATACTACGTTAATTGTTTGGAGGAGCTTACGTAGTCGATTTTCAGGATCAGTTGAAATTGGCAAAAAAACATAAAAGCTCGTTCATTCAGGCGTTTACCAGTCAGCGTCACTAAAGCAGGTAGAAAATAAGTGGATATTCATTTTTTCATTTTCTTCTTTGGTATTGGTTCAACACCGTCTAATTTATTAAAAAAAAATTATTGCGGACATCATGAACGAATAACATTTTAACTGCTTTTCTTTCAATGCTGGACATTTTCGAAAAATAAATTTTTATTCAAATTCGCGTATTTCTTAACAAAGTGTCTAATAACGAAGGCGACAATGAGGCAAGAGACAACATTGTTAACATAACCAATGCGTACAAAGTATCAGTCAAATATGCGCCTTTTCCCGAGATGACCAAAAAATTTGGTTCACACAGTTGGAGGAGCAGTTGGAGTTTCAAATCGGTGGTATCTTGGTTGATGCGATCAGTTGATATTATAATGCATGGACGACGCAAACCTAATGAAACTCGCAAAAGCAGCAGACAAAATCATGTGCAAAAGCCAAAAAGCCAGCGTGTATTTACAATTACATCAGCAAAAACTGGTAGCAATACACAACAAAACCATTTGACTTGCCAAATCAATATATTTGGTCGAGTCGAGGAACTGTTGGGTCGATTCATTTTACATCAAATGCAAGAAACATATCGACTTAGAAAGTAATATGCGGATATAACGGGAAAAGCAATTCAAATTCAGTTGAACGGCATAACAGCAAACAAAGCCAATTTGTACGCTCCCGGTATCACAGAAAAACAATCGACGCACAATGGATCTGTCGATTTTGTTGGGCGTTTCCGCTTCAGGTGGAAAAAAGAAAGACGGTATAACATTCGATTATGTGGTGAGTATCGGGCATTAAACGCAATAACAAAACCCAACTGGGTTCCAATTCCATTTGTTTCCGATTTCTCACATCAACTTGAGTCATGCACCAAGTTTACGAAAATCGATTTACTTCGAGCTTATCACCTGGTTCCAGTTGAACAACAAGACATACTAACAGAAAAGAAAGTAATAGTAACACCTTTTTGTTTATTTGAATTTCATCAGGTGTCGATTTTCCATTAATTGTTTCGAGACTTGGCTTTTGTTTTTCTTTACATCGATGTTCATTTAATGGCGTCGAAACCCAGAGAAGAACACGTTAATAGTCAACTGGTATTAGAGCAAAAGCAAAGCATATTGGTAAAGTTTATTTGGCCACCACAGCGTACAATTCAGCATGTTTAATACAACGATGGCACCGTACTCAAAGACGCCATTATGTATGTAGTCACAAATAACGTCATTACCACTAATCTTACTTAGTTGACTTCGTTTCGTGACGATTTTCAAAGTACGTCAGCGCTACTCGTGGAATACGAGTACACAAAATTTGCGACAACCCGCTGATTTCATGCCATCGAACAAGGCTTTCAGTCACTCCGAAATAATCACGCAGTTGCAATTCAACAAAATTCTGCCCTCCGACATGTTGAAATGCTAAGGTACAAGTATTTGTGTTCAAAGAATTAGAAACGTGTGAATTCCATTTGGTTAGAACGGATGCTATTCGGCCTTCATTTCAACCTCCGAACGAGGGACCATTCCCGGTCATAAAACGAAACGGGAAATACTTCACTCTTTTGACCAAAAGCGTCGAAAAAACGACATCGATTCGGCCTAAACTTTGGTCCTTCGAGGCACAAATTGATCAACACGAACGCATATCGACGGAGATACAAGCTAAATAAAACAAGACTTCGTTATCAGAAACAACACGGACCACCACTATTCCTACCTGTCTGCATAAAATCGGAAAACCAAATAAAATATTAAAATTTGAATAAATCATGAACCGAAATAAATACATATTTTATTTACACACAAAACCGAAATTATATAATTCTACAATTCAGTTAATTAATAGTCAATATGAATGCACAAACACCGTTAATATAGCAGTTCACTGTTATTAGACAGCAAAATAAAAATATATAGCGGATTTTGAAAGAACGGACTGGGAGGGAAGATTAGGTTTATTTAAATATAATTAATTTATATAACTTACTACTTTTTAAAGAACAGCTCAACGGTCCAACCTTCATACTACGCAAGTGCACCGGAACTGACATGAAATTTGAAACAACTGAATTTAATAAACCGTACAAAAAAAAATTCAAACGTAAATGGTATAAAATTATAAATTTCCTATTGCCCGCTAGATGACATCATAGTTTTAGTTCTATCATTAAACACGTTATATATCTTTGTCGCCATATTCGTATTTTTTGTCACGTCATTTTGACGTTCACTTTTATGTTTTTATTTACAAAAATAAAAAAATATAAATTTTGTTTACTTTAGACGATAATCGAACAATAAAATGCCTCGCAGTATAATTGCCGAGCCAAATCTTGAAGAATACCTAAATAAATTAATTAAGGTACCAAGTATAAGTGTTGGATTAATTATTGGACAGGTAAATAACACGTCGCACATAATTTTAAGGTTAGGGAGTTGTTGGAACAATTGAAATGTTTTGCTATTTTTACAGCCTGGCATCCAATCAAAAGATTATGTTGTGCATTTAGCGCGAACACCAAAAGATGATTCACAAGAGGGTGGTAGTAGTACATCAAATCCGTGGGACGATTTCATGGTATCAAATCATGCATTGAATGTGATTCGCATGTTACCGGCTGGCTTCTATATTATGGGAATTTTCGTAGTGAGTCCCGCTAATCTGTTTGATGACACCAATTTTACAAATCAGGTTAAGGTTTGGATATCGGAAATCAAAAATATTTTTGTTACCTACAAATTACTACATGGCAGCAGTGAAGAACTGGATAATGGTGAACTATTGATTATGCATTATAACTGCTCGAATAAAAGCATCACGTGTAAGGCGTACGAAGATAGACAAGGGTAAGTGTATTTCGGTATGGTTTATGCCTAAATAACTAGTACCTATAATATATTTTACAGTAAACAGTCAATGAAACCCGCTGATTGGAAATTTCAGGCCAAACCAACGAACTGGACCTTAATCGAATCGTATTATGAACTTGATGCTTTATTCCCAATAATTCGGCTGGACGATAAATTTAATATGGAGGAGAATTTTGGCTCGTCACTGGATAAAATTGGTGAGCAAATCATGAGCAGTATTGTGTTCTTCGATAACAGCCATTTTGCAGCTGACGAAACTGTGGATACGCTCTTAAAAACTAAGAAGGATGAAGGAAACGATAAATCTTCGATCCAGGCAACTGTTTATTATCCATGTGTAAGAAACCGTAGATATGCCAATATCTAATTTACCAATTTAATTTTTTTTTTAAATTTTTTCAGGGTGAGATTGATGATAAAAACATAAAAATCGTGAAATACGATGGCACAGTGCATTACCATGGTATGATTGCCTCCCGCATATATGCCCATCCCAAGAATAATTTCAAGGATTTGGAAAAGTTTGTTAAATTAGATATTATTCGATCTTTATCGGCGCGTATTCAAATCCACTGTGATGCCCTTATCGAGAACGATCATATCGAAAGTAAATCGTGATATGATACCATAAATTTTAGAAGCATTAATTGATCTCATTTTCAGATCACATTATAATCAATGAGCCGCCGCGTCGTGTTTTCTTTCCGATTAAGCCGCATCAAATTCAATTTTCGGATTATATATTCCGCGAGGAGGACGAAAAGACTGTGATTAAACAGGCGAAGGAAAATTTGGATATCGATATAATTAAGTCTGATATATTAATGGATATTGAAATGCCACCGTCCGAAGTCGACCCAGTTAAACCTGCGGAAACGTCCGCACCTTCATCCAATACAAATGCGACTAGTGATTTAGATAAAAAGAAGAAACAATATGTGTTTGGCATCATTCTAGCCTTGTTCGTCCTCATGATTTCGATTTTTATTAAATTATCGACACGCACCGTGGAAACAACCAATGAAACAACGGATATTTAATAATCAGGGGGCCATACACGCATTTCTATGTTGTACTTCCTGTTTTTCCATTTTATTACTCAATAAACAATTATTGCAGAGTTTCCGTTTTGTATTTTTGGTAAATGTTATATTTGCAAATGATTGAAATAAATTATTTTTTAATTAAATAATTTTTGTTTTGGTCTCCTATAGGGAGTTGTAGTTGAGGAACGACATGTGTTACAAATTTTCTTTGAATGATTCTATTTTCCCCTCCAGAAAATCTTATTCGGTGTACATTTGTAAACACAGAACATTTTCGACTAGATATAAATTTTTGTCCGTTCTGATGTTGAAACCGGTTTGATACTTCATGTCGGCCGTTAGGCCATACGCTTAAAATTTTGTAAAGCCCTTGGCTGAATTTTTAGGCCACCATCGGCTGCGCTAGTCTGCTGTTCCAGCTTTGACGAAGGATGAAACACACCAAGAGCAGCGCGACATATTCCAAGCAATCCACATTAACGGCTGCATATGGGCGTACACACCAAGCAGCGCAGCAGATTGTTTTGTTTTAGTTGTAAATAGAATTGTGTCAAATTTATCGAGGTTATGAGTAGCAGCCAAGTGCAGTAAATTTATACTGCTGTGTGTGGAACCTATTGATGCCGCGATAGATGCAACTTCATTCAATATAATTTCTTTAAATCTAATCTAGAAAATATTTGATTTATTTTATTGGAAATACCTATATTTATACTCAAATTATAATTTTGTATCGTTACATAAGTGAATAAGCCAATATTTAAATTTGCTGCTCGTTGCTGCTGCTTGGTGTGGAAAAATGACTTCTTGGAAAAATTACAGAAACCTTCTTTGTGTCTCATTGCTTAACATTGTGTATGTACACTTGTGCGTGCGAAATTGACAATGGTACGAATAGTGCATGTCACCACAGCACCAACATGGCGTCGATGGAGTCCCTGTGTGTGGCTGCTGATCTTTCCCAACTGGTGCAGACGAAGTGTGAATTGCTTTCTCTCGTACTGTGTGTTTAGTTTCACCGGAGGCTGCCAATTTTTCTGCGGCGGTTGTGTAGTTCTCCCAATCATCGCCATATCTCTTTTTCGACTGTGCGTTTTTCTGCTTTAAGTTGGTTGAGGACGAATTATTCTGCTGCGTCACCGTTCATCGTTGATAGGAGACGTGTGCGAATTTCAGCAAAGCGGAATGACTTTAGCCCGCATACGAAAATCAAACTCATGAATTGGTTTATGGTGAGTTTTTCTAGTTGAAAATCCTCACACCTGTGGTTTATTTGGGCTTTGTAAGACGAAAAATCGGTGTTGTCGTTCATGGTTGTTTGTAGACATTTGAACCTCGCGTTGAAAATGGGATCCGTTTTTCCGAACGTACCTTTTAGCTTTTGTATAATTTCTTCGAATGTGAAGTCTTTTGGCTCCTTCGGTGGAAGCATGCCCTTAAATTTTGCATGTGCTGTTGCGTTTAATTTACGTAAACATATGCGAATTTTGGCTGCGTCATCGAACACCTTTGCGTCTTTCATGAACAATTCTTTGTAGAGTCGCTAGCAGCTCTCAAATATTGACCGTTTTCTGGGTCGTAACAAAAGGTTTGCATGCTGTTTGACAGGCTTTCCATGCATTGCTCGACATTTGCATTTCCAGGAATTTCTCGAATTTTTATAATTAATTCCGGCATCTGCTTCTGCTGCTGCTTTACTTGTTCTTGGAGTGCCGTTTCCTATCGTTGTGACCCTTCCTTTCGGAGGTTAAGCTGTGTCAAAAATGTTTTGAACAGCTTGTCTGACATTTTTTCCTTTTGTCCTCGTCGCTACTTTGTTACCACTTGGAGTGGTAAGGCCATTTTTGAGATGTAGATTTTAGTTTAAAATTTTATTTTCAAGAGAGAAGAATAAAACACAAAAAAATTTTGTGGCTAAATATAAAATAAGGGTTTAAATTAGCAATAAAAAATCTATTACGACTTAGTTTGAAAAAAGAAGTAACTTCAAAAATAAACGGGCCATAGTCTGGAATACCGCTTATCTGTTATAAAACTGCATTTAATGCTGCTCCTTAAATCTAGATGTAAATACATTAAACCAATTTACACTGAATTACGCGACTATTGGAGTCGAAATCGTATCATCATCTCCATCTAAGCCTGTTCGTCGCAATATAATCAAATCTACCACCTCTAGTGCTAACCGTTCCAAATACACTATCCTGGTTTTCACTCGCTGTCCCTTCTTTATTCTGAAAACTATGTCATAGTACTGACACATTCGTGATATGACTCCTCCCTCACACGCCGGTTGAAGCTTCGGTGATAACGGTTTTCCTGGTTGCGGATTGTAATGCCAAACCATTTGTCCTTCTTCGACAGTTTTTATTTGCACGTATGCCATACCTATAGCTTTCATTCGTTCGCTTGCCAACCGAATTTTTGCCCTTGCAAATTTGTGTATCTCGTCCATAATTGTCGTCCATTGGTACCATAATAGAAAGAATCCATAAACCTCATTTTCAGACAAAGAGTCTGATATCAGATATAAGTGTGGTGGGAGCAGACAAGTTAATATAAATGTTAAGGTTTTTGCAAACCAACCATCCAGGCCCAATCCTCGACTATTTTCAGCTCAAAATATAGCCAAACATATTGATATTGTAGTTTGATGGTTTGGGCTTTAGTGGGCCTGGCAGTAAATCTTCCATATTCTTTGAAGTCGAAATCACACTAAAGCTCTCGTCAAAAGTACTGGAAGCTTTTTAGAAAAGCCAAGAAAACAAGAACTGCTGGACAATGGGATTCATATATTGAAGTCTTCGAACGAACAAATATGTGAAGTGAAATAAACAGCTTTAAGTTAGCGGGACCTGATGACATCTTTCCCGCGGTTGTCCAATAGACCATTGATTTGGGGCAGCCACGGAATCACGTGAAATTCAAGAACGAGTTAGACGAACTGATTTTAAAACTTATGACAAATTATTAGAACTGGTACGATCAGAAGAACTTTTTTAATGAAGTGAAGTTGGCGAATGCAAGCAAAGTTAAGCATGATCCATCACGTAAAGATCGGTGTAATTATTGTAAGGCGCTGTCTTATCTTTATGCGATTGGGCTAAAAACGTTAAAAACTTTGCCAACGACGTTCTGTTGATTGATTTTATCGAGGATGCTGTAACTGTTAACCTACCGCACGGAGACTATTCTGGATTAAAGACTATTCCAAAAGCAAGTATTAGAGCCTGCGTGAGCCCAAATGAATTCGGAAACATGTTATCAAAATGAAACAATTGCATTAGCTTTTCGTAGCCGTTTCGCCATATCAGATGTCTGCACCTAATGAATTTTGAAACAAGAAATTGATAAGATGCTTGATACATCGAAGAGTGACAGTCGCCTTGGGCAGCACCTGTAGTTATGATACCTTTAGATTGCATTTGGCCAAGCAGTCATTATTCATGTGAACAAATGATTTATGGTCTGGTGTGTGTTTAACAGAATGTCGTTCGGGTTGAAAATTGCGCCGGCACATTTCAACGACTGTCAACCGATTTCGAGGTAGACCGTGGTGTCACACACTTTTAAACAACATTTATGTTACGGTTGTGTAGTTCTCCCAATCATCGCCATATCTCTTTTTCGACTGTGCGTTTTTCTGCTTTAAGTTGGTTGAGGACGAATTATTCTGCTGCGTCACCGTTCATCGTTGATAGGAGACGTGTGCGAATTTCAGCAAAGCGGAATGACTTTAGCCCGCATACGAAAATCAAACTCATGAATTGGTTTATGGTGAGTTTTTCTAGTTGAAAATCCTCACACCTGTGGTTTATTTGGGCTTTGTAAGACGAAAAATCGGTGTTGTCGTTCATGGTTGTTTGTAGACATTTGAACCTCGCGTTGAAAATGGGATCCGTTTTTCCGAACGTACCTTTTAGCTTTTGTATAATTTCTTCGAATGTGAAGTCTTTTGGCTCCTTCGGTGGAAGCATGCCCTTAAATTTTGCATGTGCTGTTGCGTTTAATTTACGTAAACATATGCGAATTTTGGCTGCGTCATCGAACACCTTTGCGTCTTTCATGAACAATTCTTTGTAGAGTCGCTAGCAGCTCTCAAATATTGACCGTTTTCTGGGTCGTAACAAAAGGTTTGCATGCTGTTTGACAGGCTTTCCATGCATTGCTCGACATTTGCATTTCCAGGAATTTCTCGAATTTTTATAATTAATTCCGGCATCTGCTTCTGCTGCTGCTTTACTTGTTCTTGGAGTGCCGTTTCCTATCGTTGTGACCCTTCCTTTCGGAGGTTAAGCTGTGTCAAAAATGTTTTGAACAGCTTGTCTGACATTTTTTCCTTTTGTCCTCGTCGCTACTTTGTTACCACTTGGAGTGGTAAGGCCATTTTTGAGATGTAGATTTTAGTTTAAAATTTTATTTTCAAGAGAGAAGAATAAAACACAAAAAAATTTTGTGGCTAAATATAAAATAAGGGTTTAAATTAGCAATAAAAAATCTATTACGACTTAGTTTGAAAAAAGAAGTAACTTCAAAAATAAACGGGCCATAGTCTGGAATACCGCTTATCTGTTATAAAACTGCATTTAATGCTGCTCCTTAAATCTAGATGTAAATACATTAAACCAATTTACACTGAATTACGCGACTATTGGAGTCGAAATCGTATCATCATCTCCATCTAAGCCTGTTCGTCGCAATATAATCAAATCTACCACCTCTAGTGCTAACCGTTCCAAATACACTATCCTGGTTTTCACTCGCTGTCCCTTCTTTATTCTGAAAACTATGTCATAGTACTGACACATTCGTGATATGACTCCTCCCTCACACGCCGGTTGAAGCTTCGGTGATAACGGTTTTCCTGGTTGCGGATTGTAATGCCAAACCATTTGTCCTTCTTCGACAGTTTTTATTTGCACGTATGCCATACCTATAGCTTTCATTCGTTCGCTTGCCAACCGAATTTTTGCCCTTGCAAATTTGTGTATCTCGTCCATAATTGTCGTCCATTGGTACCATAATAGAAAGAATCCATAAACCTCATTTTCAGACAAAGAGTCTGATATCAGATATAAGTGTGGTGGGAGCAGACAAGTTAATATAAATGTTAAGGTTTTTGCAAACCAACCATCCAGGCCCAATCCTCGACTATTTTCAGCTCAAAATATAGCCAAACATATTGATATTGTAGTTTGATGGTTTGGGCTTTAGTGGGCCTGGCAGTAAATCTTCCATATTCTTTGAAGTCGAAATCACACTAAAGCTCTCGTCAAAAGTACTGGAAGCTTTTTAGAAAAGCCAAGAAAACAAGAACTGCTGGACAATGGGATTCATATATTGAAGTCTTCGAACGAACAAATATGTGAAGTGAAATAAACAGCTTTAAGTTAGCGGGACCTGATGACATCTTTCCCGCGGTTGTCCAATAGACCATTGATTTGGGGCAGCCACGGAATCACGTGAAATTCAAGAACGAGTTAGACGAACTGATTTTAAAACTTATGACAAATTATTAGAACTGGTACGATCAGAAGAACTTTTTTAATGAAGTGAAGTTGGCGAATGCAAGCAAAGTTAAGCATGATCCATCACGTAAAGATCGGTGTAATTATTGTAAGGCGCTGTCTTATCTTTATGCGATTGGGCTAAAAACGTTAAAAACTTTGCCAACGACGTTCTGTTGATTGATTTTATCGAGGATGCTGTAACTGTTAACCTACCGCACGGAGACTATTCTGGATTAAAGACTATTCCAAAAGCAAGTATTAGAGCCTGCGTGAGCCCAAATGAATTCGGAAACATGTTATCAAAATGAAACAATTGCATTAGCTTTTCGTAGCCGTTTCGCCATATCAGATGTCTGCACCTAATGAATTTTGAAACAAGAAATTGATAAGATGCTTGATACATCGAAGAGTGACAGTCGCCTTGGGCAGCACCTGTAGTTATGATACCTTTAGATTGCATTTGGCCAAGCAGTCATTATTCATGTGAACAAATGATTTATGGTCTGGTGTGTGTTTAACAGAATGTCGTTCGGGTTGAAAATTGCGCCGGCACATTTCAACGACTGTCAACCGATTTCGAGGTAGACCGTGGTGTCACACACTTTTAAACAACATTTATAAATAATCTGGAGATCGTTTTCCAATATTTCTCGTCGTAATGTACAGTTCCTGGGGCATGTTTTAATCCATTTGGACATAGGTCCGCCAGCCAATGTATCACATGTTCTTGCCTTTTTCAAAACCGGTTTGTGGTGCCGAAAATGTATAAACCATTTTTGGATGTCGCTCGACCGATGCAAGTCGTTATTATTTGGGTGCTCTACTATTACAAGGCGATGGAGATGATTCGTCTTTAATCGAATATGCATGCCGTTTATTAATCTTTGAGGAAATGACCATACAGCACCACTAAACAAGTAGCCCTCGCAAGTCGCAGTAGTGTGGGTATTGTATAAGCTCCGGGGCTATAGGGAGCCGAAATCATAGTCCGGACTGACCACAACCGCTGAAATGACTACTGACAACGAAATCACCCATTGGCTAACAGCAGGAAAGTCGAATGTCTGATGGGCTGTCACACTGTCTCGACTATCTAAAGGGTGTTTTTGAAGTTTCATAGAACATGAAATTGTAAAAAATAACACAAAAAATTAAATTGTAATCAAAAAGTTTTTTTATTCGAAAGATCAATACATGACATTAATATTTCAAAATGATTTCGGGCATATGGGCACCGCGGCTGTTCTTGACTTTTTCGAGCACTGCTGGTCGTATATCATGAATAACACCAACAATGCTGACCTCCAAGGCGTCAATTGTTGATGGTTTATCAGAATAAACCAGTGACTTCACGTAGCCCAAACTTTGATTTTAATAAGTCGATGGTTGTAGTCACTGTGTCGCACGTAGCGCCATCCTGTTGAAACCACATCTCCCCCGGATCAATGTCATCCATATTTTCAAAGAAAAAATCATTGATGATGGTGCGGTAACGATCTCCATTGACAGTAACGCAATCCCCGGCCTCATTTTTGAAGAAAAATATGGTCCGATGATGCTAAACTGCACCAAACGGTGCATTTTTCTGGATATAATGGAGTCTGTAGGACCTCTTGTGGATAATCTCACTCCATATGCGGCAAAACAGTTTGACGGATGGCTTGCTTAGATGGACGATTGCGCCATAAAAATCATGAAATCGTCTATAAGTTGCACGAATCGACGACTGATTTTCAAAGTAAATTTTAATAATTTCGTAGCGTCGTGACTCACGCTTGGTCTATTCATCATGACTTACCAGTATACTGAGATCTGCCAGAGTATATTTTTGATAAAAATTTAATTTTTTGTTTTATTTTTTACAATTTTAAGTTCTATGAGGCTTAAAAAAACACCCGTTACAACACACGAGCCGATTTTCGAAATCAGCGCCTTTGAGATTGATTTTCCCGAGCGAGAACTAACCGAGTTAAGACGAATGCCGGTCAAAGATGAATAAGTGTCGTAGATGATCCAATGCCTAGAGAAGCCTGATGAACCGAATCACGAAAGTTGTGTGTTATGGAGATACCTTATGGAGCAAGGAGTACTTTACCGCTGTAACAACGAAGAAATCGAAGAACATCTCTTTGCAATTTTTGGCCGGGAATGCGCCGCTCTTTCAATGAGTTGCGTCGTAATTGTCTGGATTGCCAGAAGTAGAAAATTTTGAATTTGAAACCCAGCGAGCATTTGAAACCCCCAGAAGGGCCCAACGAATGGAGGTTATGACAGTCGACCTCTTCGGACTTTTGCCGCGAACGGTGATTATCGACACATACTAATAGTGGAGGATGTTACTGCAACTGATTTGGATTGTACAAGGTTTTGATTCAAGAGGTGTTCTCCATTCAACATACTCGTGCTGTTTGGGGACTGAGTAAAGTTTAACCCACTTACACCATTTCAAGCGAGACCGGGAAACGCCAGAATCGCGCCGTGAAAAATTAATTGTATCAAACATTAGTTTCGCTATATGAACACCACAATATGTGTCGGAGTTGTGACAAGTCGACGAGGTCACAGATGCATTTCGTGACATTATTTAAACGGAGTGCGTGCAACAGATTTATCCTCATTTGTGAGAAGGATGCCCATGAAATTGATGAACGAGAGTAGGATCTGCTAAAGGAATATGCAGACACGCGACGCCATCGTCAACTATTTAAAGTCGATTTTGCTCAAATCCCTCGTTCAAAGTAATGTAGCGAAAGGATTTAGTTGGCAACTACCTCGCCAGAGTGACGGCCCGTATGGTATGTGCAAAATTGTCAACTCAACTACGTGTGATGTATAAACCACCGATCGCGACAAAAGCCTAATAAGAATATACCATGTATCGACACTAACCTCGTATTCGGGAAACAATAAAACATTACATAGCCTATTCGACATCATCATCATAAACATCACTGAAACAACCTTTTCCAGAACGACCTTCGGGGTTACTGTTTTTTGATGTTACGAGCTGGTCTAGTCGATGTTCAAAAATTCTTCAACAGCCACCCACATTTCAAAATTGAGACAAAATTTACATCGTATTCAATATCAAGTCGTTGGAGTTAAGGAATTAGAGCGATGCATCCAAACACATCACTTTAGATGATCGTAAGCGCGGTATGCCTTGGAGATTTTTTAATATTTCATCCAAACTCTATCCGGTTATTATAATTTATGATTTTCTCACCTTATTAGTAAAACAATTCTAAACAATCAAATACCATTTAAACCCCTTCCTGGTTCATAAAACTTTAATCTACATTTTTTACCGCGTCCATCAAACGGCTGGATATACATACAAATTACGTTTGTAGGGAAAAAATCGCATACTAAAATGTTGTAAAATTTTATATTTGAAGGTTGGTCCCGTCACATTAAAAAAATTCGGATCAATGCTCCCAATTAATTATAATGTAATGTAATAAACATAAAACTAATCTAACATACATAAAACATGTAGGCCGCTTTTAATTCGGCAACACGTGATATTACCATTACACGCAGTTCATCCAAATAAATTCTGGGAATTTGTATGTCGTGGTCTAACCAAAACTATCCCATCATCGTCATCATCGCACTTTTTTTTTTAATCCGGATGGATTAGTCAAGGTATTATAAATCGCCTTAAATATTGTGTGTTAGACAAGACGTTTGTGTATAAGTAGAGCAAAAAAATATTTAATCGAAATGTCAGTTAAGATTTTTTAACTTTTACCTCGAAGTAGTATGGTAGGTAATAGAATTTTGTTTTTGCTAATCGCTTGAACACCCAGTTTTTACTTTGTACTTATTTGCCATATTAAGAAAATTCAAGGTGATGTCAGTAAAGGTAAAAAATAAATGTTCCTTGTCATCTTCCTACTTAATTGTAACATTTTGTTGTTTATATTTTTGTACACGAAGTGTGAACCAAAAAGGCCACCATTCCATTAATTAATTGAGGGATCGTTTTTTGGATGTCACGATAATTATACAAAGTTGCATGCAGATCAAGTGACCTCAATTCTATTATTCTTGCGACATTAATCTATACCTATACCGTTTTAATATGGGAATGCGAATTAGGGGTTCTCCATTTGGAACCTTATCTGAATGTCTGTATATTTTGTTATCCTAGGCAGTAATCCACGTTAACCTCCATAACCGATCGTAATTGCTCAATAATTGTAATTATTTAATTTCCCACATCACGTAATAAATTATATAGATTGTACTTTTCTTCCTAATTACCTCAAGGAAGACACCGTCTGTGTATCTATCTCAATAAAAAAAAAACTTTTAATTAAATTTATATTAGAATAAATATTAAAATCGTGACATATAACAATTAATTTATTATTACGTGAACATGACATGAGCAATCAATTAATATTATTGCAATTTGCATTCTACTAAGTCATGATTTTGATGATTATCGATCGAACAATGCGATGATCTTCAATAATTAACGATACGTACGCGCATCTATATTACGTCTGCAGCGTTATGGTATTTCGACGATTTCGAGGAAATCATTTTTATGACGTATGTAAACATAGAACTGAGTCATATTTATTGAGGAATTGAATATAACCAAAAAAAAAAAAAATACAACATTACAGATCAAAAGATCATGTATATTGATGATCATTACAAAGAAATATTTTTTTTTTGTTTGAGTTTTGGCTTCCTTTACAAAATTTTATATATGTATGTATATGCGATCACTCGACAAAACCGTGTCTTCTAATAAAAACTCATTAAATAATGTCTTGACCGATCATCAAGTATTGATCGAGACACGCATACACCACAGTAGCAACGATCTTCTCTTTATCCCATCGCGCTAAAAATAAATGATTATCGAATAGCGTTAAAGACAAGAAAAATAACAAATTGCTCATATAAGATTAAAAAATAATTAAGACGAATCACATAAAGCAGTAGATAACAAAAAATTTACTTAAACAGCTGATGAAAAAAAAGATCTTGAAATTGACCATTATACATATATGTATATATATAATATATACATGTAAGCAATTTTTTGTGCGATCTTTACAAATAATTTGTAGATTTAACGATTTGATTAAAACATTAAAAAAAATTAATTTTTATGAAGAAAGAAAAATTGGTTTGTATAATAATAGTAGGTAATAGGAATTGTTATAGTAACGATCGTGATTATTTATGATCATGGTAATTTAATGATGATGAAGTGAGATCATCGATGTATATTTAATAGACTGATACTCGCCCTTTCGTGAGACGATTTTATTTATTTTTGGTAGGGAAAAATCTTGCTGATCACTCGCTCAAGATATGATCGCAGTATGATCATTAGAATTTTGTGGATATAATTTTGTTTAAGTCCGATGCTTCATTAAAACCAGATCAGCAGGTGGAAAACTATTGTATCCTTTCAGGTTCTGTAGAGTGCTTTTGTTTTTTAAAGGAATTAGTGGTATATTAGCTCTATACTTTCATCGGTCGGTGGCCTTTTTCATTCTAGGACAGTTTAGGTTATTTAAAATCTATTTGTGTGAAAATTTACATTGTAATTAGTTTGTGAATTAAAAATCATATTTCAACTAGCTGTTACCTGGGACTTAATATGTTAATGTTTCTGAAAATTGGTTTTCATATTTTTTTCGTATCTTACATTGAGTTGATAATTCACAGAATTTTCATGTAGTTTACTAATACTCTGGATTGCTTTATATAATGTTTCTATGAACAGGGAAAGTGAGTGACTAAACTAGCGTTACAAAAAAACAGATACAAACAAATTTAAAAAATTTCTAGAAAATTTGAAATTTTCGAATCGCAATCTATATGAAAATTAATAATTAAAACAGTCTGCTTTTTAAGAAAATAACTCAAATTTAAAAAAATCTAAGCATTAAGGACTGCCAATTTTTGAATATTCTGTAGGGAATTGTCGGAAATCCATTCCTAAACAACAGTTATCCAAACGGAAACTAATTTTAAGTACATCACGATCTACTCTAAAACAAAAAAATCAATTTTAGAAAATTTTATTGATTTCAGCCACTCAGGATTGACGAATTTTGTATATTCTAGAGATATATCGTAAACAAAATTTTTGCGTGTGTTGTGAATTGAAGTGTAGAACTAGCCGATAATTAAGAGTTTAAATTAAAAAATAAGAAGACTATTAAATATTTCGGTGCTTTGCAAGTGCTAGACTACAGCTACACATTATAATACAATACAGTTAACTTGGTGATCTAGCGTAACAATGCCTAAAAAAAGTAGAGGTAACTTTAACAGCACTATGAATTCACATGACGATAGCGGTCCATCAGTTAATTCGAAGATCGATGAATTAATCGGAATGATGCAAAACAGTATTTTGGGAAATCAAGGATCAAGTGAAAACCAAATAGCCGAAATGTCGAAACAGCTACAGGAAGCTAAAGATCGTGAGTTAGCCTATAAAATGAATGATCTAAAACAATTAATCAATGAAGGAGATAAGAATCGACGTACCGATGACCGTAATGATGGAACGATTAATGATGATGATAATCAGAGATCCAGCCGAATAAATCTAAAAGATATATTAGATTCCATGCAGACGTTTAGTGGTTCTAATTCTGATGTTTACCCTGTTGAAAATTGGCTTAACGAATTCGAGAGTACGGCGATAATTATGAAATGGAATGCGTTAGAAAAATTCGTTTGCTGTAAAAAATTATTAGTCGGTCCTGCAAAGTTATCAATTCGCACGTCAAAAGCAATAAATTCGTATGAAAATCTAGTCCAGTTTTTGCGAGAAGAATTTGGGAAGACATTTACCAGTGCTGAAATTCATTCTAAGATGATAGGACGAGTGAAGAATTCGAAGGAGACGTTACATGAATATTTCCTGGCAATGCGAGAACTTGGTGCATTAACAAATATGCTTGACGTCGACATCATCCAATACACTATTGATGGGATCGTGGATAAACAAATTAATAAAGCAATATTATACGGGGCAACGTCAGTAAAGGAGTTTAAAAATAAACTTGAAGTATACGAAAAATTTAAATCAAAACAAACTTCTGAATCTAGTAAACCGCATCACAGCGGTGAAACATCAACAAATCATTCACCGAAAAGGAACATGATGAGGTGTTATAATTGCGGTATTGCAGGACATAGCGGACGACAATGTAGAAAAGGTAAAAAATGCTTCAAATGCAATGAGTTTGGACACATTTCGCCAAATTGTGGTAAAACGAACCAAAATGCCACCAAGTCTGAAAATATACCAGCATCTACTACACGAACCTCTGCGGCAATATCGAATTCTGAAAAGGTTATTTTCAACGATAGGAACTTTAAATCTGTAAAGATAAATAATCACGACGTTAAAGCATTGATTGATACCGGCAGTGATATCACATGTATGGCCAGTACTACGTATGATGAATTGGGATGCCCAAAGCTAAATGGACGTGGTACGTGGTCGTCGTACGTGGTTATTGCGCCTTCCGAGAAGATACTTTAGACATCGGGAATACCAAATACCACAACGAAATCAATAGTTTGGTGACTGATTACGTACCAACAAAAATCAAAGAAAGTCCTATCCAAATGCGAATAATTTTAAGTGATGATATTCCTATTTATCAAACACCCAGGAGATTGGCGCCTGCTGAAAGAACAATTGTCGAAAATCAAGTGTTGGAATGGCTACGAGATGGTATCATTCGTCCCAGTCACTCAGACTTTGCTAGTCCAGTCGTACTTGCGAATAAAAAGGACGGTACAAAACGGTTATGTGTGGACTATCGACGATTAAATAAAAAGATTGTGATGGATCGATATCCTTTGCCTATTATTGAAGATCAAATCGATCAATTATACGACGCACGTGTGTTTACTACATTAGATCTAAAGAATGGGTTCTTTCATGTACCTGTCGATAAAGGAAGTATAAAATATACTTCATTCGTCACTCCGTCTGGTCAATTTGAATTCCTTTTTATGCCATTTGGATTGTGTACGGCACCGGCAGTGTTCAGCCGATTTATTCATGTGATTTTCAAGCAATCAGTTGAGAAGAGATTAATTAACGTTTACATGGATGACATAATCATTCCGACTCGTGATTTCGGATCAAATATTGATATTTTAAAAGAAGTTCTCCAGACGGCAAGTGAATATGGGCTTCTGATCAAGTGGAAGAAATGTTCCTTTTTGTCAACTCGTATCGAGTACTTAGGCTACGAAATCACAGATGGTACAATAAAACCTTCTGCTGCCAAAACCAAAGCGATTATGAAATTTCCTAAACCGCAAAATATCAAAGGTGTCCAAAGTTTTCTGGGGCTATGCAGTTATTTTCGCAAATTTATCGGAGATTTCTCAGAAATCGCTCGCCCACTGTACCAACTTTTGAAGAAAGATGAAAAGTATGACTTTGGCCATAAACAAGAAACAGCGTTTAAAGAACTGCAATATCGTTTGTCCAATCCACCAGTACTACACATCTTCAGCCCTAATAGGGCAACCGAATTACATACAGATGCTTCAAAATTTGGGTTTGGTGCTATATTATTCCAATTAAAAAATGAGGATCAGGCATACCATCCAGTTTATTACTTCAGCAAGCGGACAACCAAAGCTCAAGAAAATTACAATAGCTATGAGTTAGAGGTATTAGCCATAGTAGGCGCATTGAAGAAGTTTAGGGTGTATCTACTGGGTATACCATTTAAAATTGTAACGGATTGTGCAGCATTTAAGGCTACTATGGAGAAAAAAGAGCTATTACCACGAATTGCTGGTTGGGCGATGCTTCTGCAGGACTATGATTATACCATCGAACACAGGAGTGGCACCAAAATGAGGCATGCAGATGCGTTGAGCCGGTATCCAATAGTTGCTGTCATAGCTGATGATTTTATAGAGAGAGTAAAAATCGCTCAACAGACCGATGAACACCTAAATATATTGAGAAAGTGCCTAGAGAAAGGACCAGTCGAAAATTATTGTCTATACGGAGGAGTGATACATCGCACTAGAGATGATGGTTTTGACATGTTGTGTATCCCTAAGGGAATGCAGTACGAGATAATCAAAGATGCACACGAAAGAGGTCACTTTGGGTATAAGAAGACGATGGAGCTGCTAAAAAGAGAATACTATATTCCTGGATTATTAGTCAAAATTCAGAATGTTATTCGGAATTGTGTACCCTGCATCCTTTCCGAACGAAAAGCGGGCAAACAAGAAGGATTTCTCAATCCTCTACCAAAAGAAGATTTACCGTTGTCAACATATCATGTTGATCATTTGGGGCCAATGACGGCAACCAAGAAACAATACACCTATATATTGGTCGTAGTTGATGGATTCACAAAATTTGTATGGATGTATCCCGTAAAATCATTATCTACAAGCGAAGTAATTCAAAAGCTTGATCTTCAAAAAACAAATTTTGGTAGTCCAGCCAGAATAATTAGCGATAGAGGTACTGCATTTACTTCTAACGATTTCCAAAAGTATTGTTTGGATGAAAATATTTTTCATATATTGATCACAACTGGTGTGCCAAGAGGTCAGGTGGAAAGAATCCATCGCATAATAATTCCAGCATTAACAAAGATGTCATTGCAGAATCCAGAAGGTTGGTACAAATACGTTAATGAGCTTCAAATTTTTATTAATTCTAGTTGGCAACGTGCGATACAAATGAGTCCTTTCCAATTACTATTTGGTGTATCAATGCGAGTTAAAGAGGATCTTCGGCTTAACGAATCCATTGAAGATGCAATAGCACACAGTTTTGACGAGGAACGAAACGGACTACGAAAAGAAGCAGCTAATAGCATAGAGCGTATTCAATTAGATAACAGGAGAAATTTTAATAAAAAAAGGAAAGAGCCAATAAAATACAGGTTAAATGATGTCATAGCGATCAAGAAGACACAATTTGGAACAAGTCAGAAAATTCTGCCTAAATATCTGGGGCCTTACAAAGTGACTAGAGTAAAGCCTAATGACCGATACGACGTCGAAAAAATTGGCGATTCGTCTGGTCCGCAGAAAACTACAACAAGTGCAGATAATATAAAAATGTGGAGAACTACCCTGAGAGAAACCGAAATAGACACAGACGATGATGCTAGTGATGAAGTGCTGCTTGATGAGACCAAAATCGAAGACGACAATATATTAAGAAGGGTGTTAAGAAAAGAAAATCAATAATGCCACATATACCATTTTAGTTTACATTTATTAGCCATATAAGACGTTGTGTACTTATCAAGACGCCACACAAATTAAAGATGTATCTCCAAAACTAAGATGATTATTTAAAAAAAAAAAAAAAAATTAATTTAAAGATGTTATTCAAAGATGTTCAAAGACGGAATAGAGAATGAAAGACGTATAAGACGTATAAAAGACGAAAATGAAGCAAATCATCGAGTCGATGTTTACCAAGATGGCCGAATTGTAGGAACACCCTATGCGTTAATCATACGAACCGGTATTACCGTAAGTTGCATTGAGATCGTTAGTATTGGTGTAGAAAATGGAATAGAGAGGATAAATGAAGAAGACCGGTAGTCGGTTTTTGGCGATGGTACGGATCATATCTAATACCCAGCAAACACACGCTGATAGCAGAATGAAATAGATGGAAACATTTGCACACGTCGAAGCAAGAAAACAAATAAATTTACTTCGGTTTTTTCTATGCACTGCATTTTTACCCCCACCTAATATCTTGTTTATCAATTTCATTTCAAAAATTGTTATTTCATTTCTATCAGTCTCCAGATTTCAGCTGAAGGTAATAGACGTTTGTATTTTGTAAATGTTTTTCAGATGGAAATACATGGATAATATATAAAGTAAGTATACAAAATTAAAAAAATGTGTAGTTGTCTCTGAATGACAATACGCATTTGGTACATACAACCAAAACCAAACACAATCAATAATATATGATTGTGTTTGGTTTTGATACAACAAAATACATCAAAAAAATATTTTTTTCTGGTAAACCAACGGTTAACAGTTACATATTATACTCAAATCGAAATGCAAGAGAGACAAATTAATTGTTAGGGGAAACAAAGCCGAGTTTTCGGTCGACAACAATACGAATAGCATGGAATTAGGTGCATCAATTTGAAGTAAAAATTGAGCGCTCTAATTATATGCTGTTTATGCGCTCTTTGTGCGCTGATTTGTATTACTGGGAAATAAATAAAGTCGAAAAGTATTTAGTTTGGTTTTTTTATTCTTAAAATCGTTTAAGTGTTTACCACATATATATATATATATATATATATATATATATATATATATATATATATATATATATATATATATATATATATATATATATCAGCAAAGGAGAATTTTCTGCACTTCATATCTATGTTGATTACAGAGACAATATATGAGTGTGTGCCTTAGCATAGAAACATATCCATAATCAGGGTACAGAATATTCACAATTCCATCATTTTTGTGAAGGACATGATTTATTGTATGGGGTGCTAAATTGGGTGAGTTCCTCATAAGTTATTAACTCGTAATTGGCGTTACTTTATTGGACGTAATTTAACCTTTATAACTTCTGATGGTTCCAGAATAAATACCTGTAAAGAACCTCAATAAGGAGAAGTATAAACGGAAAATACCCAGGATCGGGAACAAGAGTATTTGGCTTTACTACTACAAACATATATCAAAGGACAATATCCATTGTGTTTTATCAAATAATGACGACAGAACTAGTAAGTCCGTGAGTTGAATTTTTAGAACATTATAATGAAATTCAATAACCTGTCAAGATAAAGGTGCCAATTCACCAGGTGTTCAGGGGGTCGTTTTTGACGTGAAATTAGGCTTCAGCGGCCCAAAAACCGCCCCAACAATGATTTTTGGGTTGTTTTTACGGTATTGTCAGGAAAATTCTCGGGGATGACGTCTGCGTTCAGGTTCCGGCGCACCAGGTGCCCGGAAGGTGTTCGCCGACGCCATATTTGGATTCAGCGACCCAAGAAACCCCCGGCCGCCAAGTTTCTCTTATTCCCCACGTGAATTTTGGGAGAGCCCCACGGAGATGCCGTTCAGGGCCATTTTCCGGTGCACCAGGTGTTTGGGGGTGATTTTTGAAGGGCAATATGGATTCAGCGCCCCAAAAAAAACCCACACCGATTTTCGGTTCGCATTTCTCGATAGTGTGAGGAAAATCCTCGGAGATATTTGGACTCAGCGACCCAAAAAACCCCCGGCCGTCGAGTTTCTCTCTTTACCCCCGTGATTTTCGGGAGAGTCCAACGGGGATGGCGTTCATCGGTGTTCCTGAGCTCCAGTTCAACCGTGAGTCAATTTGAACATCATAATCGTGATAAGCGACCTCGAAAACCCCCGGAAACCCGAGTAGGGCTAGTTCTGGCTCTTATTTACAAAGTTCTCTAATCTTCCAAAAGCCGTCTCAAAAAATGCATTTCTGTCGTCATGGCTGCAGCAATGCAATTTCCGGGTTGTTAAAAAAAATAGGTGCGGTTTTTACAAATAATTTTTGGAAATTTCATAGAATTTAAAATGTTCATAACGTTGGCTGTGATTTTACTCAACATGTTGTCAAGTGTTGATTGGCCTGAATGTGCCCAAACAATTCTTTAAAAAATATTCAAAAATCATAAAACCAAGTTTGCCTGAAACCATAAAATTTTTAAAAGTGGCATATTTTCTATAAAAATAGATGTGACCTACTCAAAATAAGGATGGCCGGCGTTTAGGAACACCAAAACAAATTGTCTTTTTATATATGTTTACCTTAAGATTCTACTGCACGCTCAAAAATGAATAAATCAAATTTGATTATTTCTTAACACGCAGTTTGGAAATTATTCGTTAGTTCGTAGTTTTACCAAATCTCTGAAAATTTTAGTTGTTGTTGTTTTGAGTGAAGAGGAATAACTCGGAAGTTTCGGAAAATTTTTAAAATCGTAAAGTTTTTTGTTTTCCCTTCTGGTGCGTATAAGAATAACTCAAAAGGTGTTGCAACACTTGAGCAGGTTACATCGGCTTGAACTTTCCATGTGAGAAGAATGGATCTTTTAAAATTAGTCCACATACTTTTAGCGATTATCCCTGTGCTTTATTGATGGTAAACGAATGAATCGTTAAATGTTATCTGGAAGACTTTAAAACCGACCAGCACCTAGCTGGTTCTATTGAATATATAGAAGGAAACATCATTAACTACTTTAAAACAAAGGTCTTAAATAATTTAGGACACGAGTCACAATTTATCAAAATCACTAAATTTGTCGATAAGTTCGAATTGATTGTGTAAATGAAATAGAAAATGCTACACTCGATTTGAAAACTAACACAGCACTGTTAATACACAACAATTAGTATCTCTCAGAAAGTATTGACCACTTCAAATTAACTTTTATTCGTACAACATCGATCAACATCTTCTTTTAAGTTCGGATATAGTCTCACATATATTCAGCAAGATTGAAATAATCACTTCATCATTTTTCAAGAATGTTCATAAGTCTCGAAAAAAATCTAAAACACCAGGGATATTTGTAATAATCTTATATTTTCCATAACTACAAACAAGCCTTTGTCTTCATCAGTCGCTCCAAATAGGCACACGCTTACTACTATAAACTCTCACGGGCCTTGTTCCCTTAGAATAAATTCTACAACTAAGAACATATTTTTTCAAGATAAAAAAGTCTTGTTATACCTACAGACAGCCTCTCACACGTAAAGTTCGTTTTGAATTTTAACAACATTATTGGGATAGTGATTTTAAATCGCGGCACCCGATATGTTGTGTACAATTTATTAATGGACTCTGGTCTGACCATGACACAAAATATCTAAAGGAATTTGTCGATTTGCGAAATAATATTGGGGACTGTTTCTAATTCAGCATCAAAAAACTTAAGTGCCTATCGCTTTACTACCAAAACGTAAGGAGGATATATGTACAAAAGTCCGCAATGTTTTCTTAAGAACTCGGGAACTTCCATTTGGTGTTTTGCACTTGCGGAAACAAACTTAATGAATTTAACATCAACGAGTATTTTACTTCATATTTTAATGTATTCCGGAAAGATGGTTATTATAATCCGGAAATTTGACCGGCGACCGAATGATAATACTCACTATGTTGCTACAAATGCATATTTCGCAAAGTTGGTTGCTTAAAATTTCTAGTACATGATCTATGACTGTTAGTAGATTGAAGCAGATTTTTGCCAGTTTGCATCAGGGAGATTAATTGGCCATCAAAATTTTGAACGACGGGAATTTAGATACATAATTTATTTTCGAAAGTTCGTTACAGTTTCCCGCGTACATAAGTCATTTAAAATTCGTTGTAAATTCAGTGTGCACTTTATTTAAAGGAAGTTCGCATAACATACGCGTAATAAACAATCAAATAGAAAGGTTGTTCTCACGGTACATAATCTGGAATTCACCAATCAATTTTCTGCCATACAGCGCCGGTCACAACTAATCTTAATCGCACCAGTTCAATATTCAAATTCCATGTTAACAATAATAATTATCTTTACAGGTAAAATTTACAATAACAAATTGAATTGTGAGATTTTTTTTTAAAGAGGTATAGGTACACGATTCTTAGTCGGATCTGTGATTAGAATATTTGCTTATGTTTTAATAAGATTTATGAATATACATATTTAAATATTAATTATATGATTTGGAATTTTCCTTGGCAGAACCCGGCAGTTCGCAAAAATTTACAAAATATAATCACGAATACATGTTTAAAATATTAGAAAGGGCTTTAACTGCTACATACACTTAAACTACACCTTTTGATTTATCGCTGTTGTGTAACTCTTTATTCTGTGTATATCGTTTTATATATAATTGTGTAATATATACTTACAACATACATACGGACGGGTTAGCCTGCAGACATAATTTAGATGATCTAGCTAATAAAAAATCGAGAAATTCATCAATGACACGGCTATAATTTGAGTTTATTAACCTTTGTGTTGTAACCTCGCGCGCACGGAGTCTTCATCGAAAACGACGCTGTAAACTTATATTAAATTAAATAATTTCAATTTAATTACAAAATTATACTAAACGATGGTAAGAATCTCATATTTTACATATGATGGGTTCATAGAGGGTCAATATGATATTTAATGATGTCTATTAGTTGCTTATTTTGATTTTAATTTGATTTGCGTATTGACCATAATTAGAGTTGATTTAAACCTGAATTTTAACCCGACAACCACCCGTTGACGTCGACAACCACTTGTAAGTTCGTCAACTTTTGCAAACTGAAAACTTAGTTCAAATTGGTCAACCAAGTTCCCTTTGGCGCTAAAGCACCGAACTTCCGCTATGGTCATGGTCGTGGATCGCCCCACTCGGAATCCAAAATAGTTTTCCGGAAACTCCCCGCTATCTTTTGTAAATCATTCGGAGAAATTGGTACAATATATTTTATTCAAAGTATTGTCGATCGTTAGCTATGACTTTTTCCATCTTTCAGGCAGTATACGGATTCTGCGTCGAAAAATTTTCTTGTGATCCGAGAATCGACCGGAACATGTGGTAGTCGGTAGGATCAATTTCTGGTCTCCAAAGATTCCTTGACGACTCTTGCAATATCTGGCCGATCGTTGTCGTGCTGAAAGACCACTTTGCCATGTCTTTTGACATATTGTGGGTGTTTAAACTTCAATGCTTAGCTTAATTGCATCAGTTGTTGTTGATAACGGTCTCTAGTGATGGTTTCGTTAGGCTGAAGTAGGCCTTAGTAAAACTGTCGTAGTGGATCTTTTTATCGTCTCCATCACGAATTGATGCAAAAAACCGTTCCGATTTTGTCTTTGGAGCAGTTGTTCGCACGTGGAAAAACGGCGTTTGACGTCTTTTGGCTTGAGTTCATACGGAACCCAATTTCTATTCTTGTTTTTGCACCATGCTCATGGTCTTGAGACGGGCTTGAATCACTTGTTATAAGTCACTCCCAAATTTTCAGCGAGTTCTTCTTTAGTTTGACATGAATCATGGTCCAATAATGCCAACTCAACGTTTTCAAACTTTACTAGTCCCCCTTGGGGTTCTTCGTCACTGCTGTCAAAATCGCTGCTTTTAAAACGGCGAAACCAGTACTCACATGTTTTTATTGATGGAACATTTTCTCCATACGTCTCACACTGTAATCGATTATTGCATCAACTGCAATTATCTTCAAATAAAAGCAAAAAAGCAGCACTTCCCGCAACCTTTGTGCCAATAAAAAAAACGCAATTGTTTTTTTTATTGGCACAAAGGTTGACTGATTTTTAGAGAGAAAATGATGATGCTTTAACATGAATATATAGTAATATTCAGATCTTTCTTAATATTCAGCTTTCAGTGGTGTAGAAAATTTTTTTATAAAAATTTTGAAGGGTCGCATTTATCTTAGATAGTAAACCTAAATAAAATAATAAATAACCATGAAAAAGAATTATATTTCAGTTTTAATACACAAAACATTCAAAATTATTATGTATTTATGTTATTATAATCATATATCAAGTGAAAATTAATAGGTCTAAAAAAATATTGCACGCCTTTTGGAAACAATGACAACATTTAATTTTGGTACGCACTAGGGAAAATAAATAACCAAATGTGATTCGTATCGCACAAAACCACACAACAACAAAAAAGCAAATTCAGTTTTCAATTTAATGGAATTTTGAATTAATTCTTAACTTATCGAATTAAATATCATTTTAATTTATAAAATCTAAAGTTTCTGTTTTAATTGTATCCTAAAATTCCTATTCCATTTAAATACAAATGCAACGTAAAAATGTAAACAATAAACATGAATATTATACTTAATACATCACTGTGTATCCGCCATATTACTTCTGCGCGAAAACTGTCAGAATTCCAGCAAGATTTAAATACTACTATAGTTACAAGATGGCCCGATACGGTTTAATACTAGTTACGCCATCTTTTGTAAATCACTCAAAACTTATTTATATGTACACCTAATCATTTTTTTGTATCTCAATTAGCTGGTATTGACATCAGAGACATGTAGTTCCAAGAAAACAGGCCGAATGCCATACAGCGCGCGATACAATTAATTTATTAACAGAAACATTTGATGTACGATTAATATCGAAAAATGGACCTGTCAACTGGCCACCGCATCCGTATATGAATTAATACCGCTGGACACAGACACTATTGAATACTTAAAAGCCAACATTCGACGCGTTACTACCAAGATATGATCAGAAATGCTGCGAAGAATGATAGAAAACTCAACCTAAAGAACAAAATCCAAAATCATATTCAAACATTTATGGCATACAATTATTTTTCAAATAAAGTCTCTAAATCATTCGTGGCCATTAAAATTATTTTTCTGCGTTTTATTTATATTCAATTTTAGTTGGAAGTTTACTGTTTTTCTCCACATCTGATGGTGTTCAACTATCTAACAGGAAAAGGAGCCGGGATACCACAGGAGAGGCGCCGAGCGTAATACCCCCTGCGTATTCAATAAATAAATTAAACCTTGCTTACTGCTTCTCGTAAAAGTACCTTCTATCTTTTCTAGAGTTCCGGTAATGATTTCTGCGGTCGCGAAAGACAACTTTCATGAGTTTAGCAATTGCCAAAAAATCTTTTTACATGTGAATTAAGATCTGTATTTCCGGATAAATGCCACCATCTCGTTTTACCAGTGTTCACGTCTTTATTGAGCATTTTTTTTGCCTGTTTCCTCATTTTGCTAATTCATTGTATTTTTCAGAGTGTCCCAGTTCGTTTTAGTTTTTACATCAGTGCTGAAACTTGACTCGATCTATAAAGCACAAAATTTGATTTTCTGTTGTTTCTAAATTCTTAAACTGCAGGATTATCCTGTTCTTTGCTACAAGAGGATTCCCGTTTAAATGATGCTACTTTTTATGATAATATAGTCGAGTTAATATCTGAATAAATTACTTACGATACGAAATTTCTCAGTACGAGTATTCGGATTAGGAATTAGGTCAGATAATGAATATGAGGAAACGAAATATTTTAAAGCAAATTTTTGTCGTATAAGAAAGCCAGTTAATAATGAATAAATTTCTTCGACATAATCAAAAGCATAACATTTTCATTTGTCTGCAGTGTCTTTCTCGGTCTTTTGCGACCAGCACAGAATACAATATAGTATAACGTATATAACTAATAATAAAATAGTTCACCTTGTTCTGAATACCTAATTTTAGTTTTGTTATATTATGTTAAGTTTTAAATGTAAGGTCAGACATAAAGATCTCTATCAAATCTAGAACGTAATCGCATCTAGGTGTATCACTGCCATTTATTAAATTTGTACGAATATTATTTTGCACGAATTCTATGCATCAACCATACGTTCCGTACATCAAACATACATATATATATATATATATATATATATATATATATATATATATATATATATATATATATATATATATATATATATATATATATATATATATATATATATATATACATATATATATCATTTGCGCACATGGCCATCAGAATCTAAATGGCGATAGCAAAATAATTTATTCTATATAAAGCGCGCGATACTTGTCAAGAACACCAAGCTACAGGTAAACGAACTTACAAATCTATATACTGATAAATTTTAATGCAGCATCAGATTTCGGAAGTTTTACGTTTTCGTTATAAATCAATTATGATGATCTTTTATAATTTAACGTTACACAACCAACTCAAAAACAATATGTAGTTGATACCATTTAGCGCCACCTCACATGATGATATATTGACGTATTAAATTTCTTAATCCCTCCAAAATCACACAGTAAAGATTAAATATCGGAATCTATACACTGAATCGGTAGCGACCTTGGAACAATTTGGTGTTATTTAATAATTTCCATAATCTACAAAACTAAAAGTGTTTTTCGTATTTTATTTTGAAAAACTTGAACAACGTAAGGTCGCCATGCGATGCGATGCGCGATTTATTATTAGAAAATCAATAAGACGATAACTCTTTCACAGTATTCGTTACGAAGACGTATGGAAGAAGAAACGTATAATTATTTCGATGATAATTCAATGGTATAAAAAATCGTATAAATATTTAAATTATTGGCAATTTAAAAATTTATATAGTTTTCGCTTAAACGTATCACTCACAAATTGATTTTTTTTACCGCAAGGTTGTTTGCATTTTTAAACGCGCGATATTGTGATCTGTATCGATTGAATACAACGACGCGCGTACACTCGGTGAAATATTGTAAATTGTGTTGGTACGATATGGTACCGGATTAAGGTAACATAATTATGTGGAATTTCTTACAACCTGTTATTAAGAATTATTATATTTTAAAGCGGATCATGAGGCAGAACGCATCGCTAGCTGGTACCATTGTGTTGAATAAATTATAAGCCGCCATATTGCTATATTTTGATATTATTGAACAGTTCTAGGAATCTATAAACATATTACGAATTATTTTTTTTGAATTAAAATCTTCCCTAATTAAAAGCACCAGTGCCGTGTTATTAACATTACGATTACATAATCGCAAACTGCAACTTAACTTGCAGTTTCTAAAAATACTTTTGGGACAAGCTACGTAATCTACAAAGCACTGCGGGATTGCCAAAACCAAATATGTATAATTTTTTGAAGTTTTTGTAAGCGATTATAATTTTGTTGTAATGCTGTGTTCTTTCAGCACACAAGAACTCCCCGAAAAATAGTTGTTGCACTAACATCCGTAAGGTTATAAACTATATGAATTGTTATTATGATAATGACAGTAGTTAAAGCTACTAAATACCCATGACAAATTCGAAGGCTATTGGGGATCTTTCACATAACGTAGTTGCACATAACTTAAACAAATTGTAGGTACGTTCTGTGCTAATTTGAGAAAAATTGAGGGGAGACTGACTAAATTCGACCAGCTTTAGTTAATGTTACTTCGGATTCTAATAAACAGTTATTATGTCGAGCAAAACATTATCAATCTAATGAAAATACAATCACGGAGAACTAACAAAATAATTTCTGGTATTGGTGGCAAAGAAATAGAAATCCAAACCAAGGTCTCGTTAACTATTTCTTCCCGAGTTTCGAACCTTTCAATCACTTTAGAATGTTATGTGATTCCTAAAACCGAATTACTTACCAGCAAATTCTCTGAATATTAATTTAAACTTAATACTTGCCTTAATACAATTAGCAGTTTCGTATTTTAGTGTACCCAATGAAATTGATATCTTGATTGGGGTTGAAGGTGGGGAGACCTTAGGTAATAATATCTTTCAGTTGAGAACAATTATTCATTATAGATGAAAAATATTATGCGCAGCATTATATTTTTCTGTTTTCCGCATTAAGTCGAAGGGCGATACGAGGACTGGTGCGCCATCGATCATTATCAAGTTTGCCATGAAATCGTCGGCAATTGAGTTCTTCAACCAGTACAAACTAAAACGGGATTTATCACTTCATTACATTGGTCTTAATTCCTCATCACGGATCTACATCAATCGTGGGCTTACTTCAAATAACAAGCAGCTGTTTGTGGAGGCCAGGAAAGCGATAAAATCCGGAAAGATCTTCAAAACGTTCATCAAGTCTGGATTGGTATATTTTCAACCTACACAAACATCCGATCCAATTCTTCTACGTAGCGTCGAACAATTAACCTCGATTGATATTAGCGACCTTGTTATTAAACCTGATACTCATCGTACATCTGGTCAAATCGAGGTTTCAACTAATCCTGTTATTCAACCTACTACTACTTCGATTGAACGGAAAATTACTAGATCAAAGTCATCATCTACAAAACCGTAATTTATTATATTTTTTGGGGTAGATACTCGATCGGGTAGCAAGCAAGCAATTTGCTAGCCAAAATCCAGGCTACTAAATCAATTTTACCAAGAAAATTTGAATTCGAATCATATTTTTTATAAAATTTTTGCAATTGCACAGTAAAACAACACAAAAGTATGCTGTTCATTTTTTGAAGGCGCAAAATTTACTGTGCAATAACCACTGATCTATATACATGGATACGACATCAGTGTCAGAAACCATATAAAACAACAGCTAAAAATGGGAGCACTTTTTTGTATAGTCATATCGCTCGTTTATACACACCTCTTGCTTTAAAAAAATATTTCCGAAAGATAGGACCGTACCGAAGATAGATTTAAGTTCGAAATTTTCTGAAATTGGTTTTTTATTATTATAGTCATGAACAAATAATAATATTCAAATGGTTTAAATTATAAATCACATTTTATTCATTTAATTCATGTGGTACCGCTTTTGTATGCAAATTTCTTCTTGCGATTTCCCTTAATATTTCAAATGCTCTCCTGCAAATATTTCGAATAAAAAAAAGAGTTCTTGTCGTCAAAACGTCAAATGTCAAAAACTCATAGGAACCAGTTTTCTGTTTACATTAATTTGATTTTCGAAAATTCGGAATTGAAGAAAAGACAGAAAATTTTTCTGTCTTTGTCACAAACGTAGAACTATTTTTACTCTACCATATAGTTTTTGACATGTCGTATCCATGTAATATAGATCAGTGGCAATAACCAAAAAAACAAAAAAAAAAATTTGGAAAACATAATTTGAAAATTAAATTTCCTTGGTAAAATTGATTGAGTAGCTAGGATATTGGCTAGCAAATTAATTGCTTGCTAACCGATCGAGTGTCTACTCCTTTGATTATTCTTTTTTTATTATTACCATTATTTTTGATACTGTTTTTTTACGGAATTATAAGCACCGACCAAATGGCACAGTGGTTAAAGCTTTGGCATTTGGATCGGGAGGTACCGGGTTCGAATCCCGATAGGGGCAGGATGCAAAAGTGAAATTTCATAACCGATTACGATCGGGGATGAAATGTAACACATCTATGACCCCCTGTCAGAGTGCAAAACTCATGGGCCGACCCATATTCCAGTAGTATAGGCTATAGGCTGGCATGGAGCTTGCAATGCGCAGATGGTTTTAAATCGGCCCTATAGCCGTACGTCTTCGATTTGGCAGGTGATGCGTAAAGTAAGATGGAAAAAATAAACCGCGAAAGAGCAGGGAGTGCTTCGGCCCCAAAACAGATGGCATGGATAAAAAAAAAAAAAAAAAAAAAAAAAACTTCTAGGCAATATTAGTTGATTTTTGCCTTTTTTTTGCTTATTATGAATTCTTAAGCTGATTTATTATAATGTATTGTTAACCTCATTAATCAGCTGACATTTGATAATATTTATTGAGAAAAACATATGATACTCTCGTAAATTGTAACTCATTTTTGTACTTATAATATTTTGGGATTAGATAACATTACAATATAATGAATTTATTTAGTGTTTATATTATTATGATAGTTTATAGTGATAGTAATATTTATAATTTGTACGGCGATAATCTAGTAATTTATTTTTGTAGTATTTTGTTTATTTTTAGTAAACAAAATATTTTCTAATTTATATTTCCTCATCGTTTTTACGAAACATTCTGGAATTTTGTATGACTAATTTAGGGATAAATTCGTATGCACCCTCCTCTTTAATTAATAACACTGTACTTAAGGCTTCTATAAATAGATGT
Source organism: Nephrotoma flavescens (assembly GCA_932526605.1). Lineage (NCBI taxonomy): Eukaryota > Metazoa > Arthropoda > Insecta > Diptera > Tipulidae > Nephrotoma > Nephrotoma flavescens. The sequence goes on along the minus strand of OW052222.1, from coordinate 224,593,901 downwards.
GTGGGGCTTAATATCTCATTTTTAAACATTCGCAGCATTTTTCCTAAAATTGATGAGATAAAACATATGATAAATGGCGTGAACCTTGATATACTTTGTTTTGTTGAGACGTGGCTTCATGATCGTATTCCTGATGCGTCCATTTGTATTCCGGGATATAATGTTTTACGGCTAGATCGTAAACTAAATAATGCTAAAAGAGGCGGTGGGATTTGTGTTTATCTTAAATCTAATATTAACTTCAAAATTGTTAATCAACACTGTGCTGACAATTTAGAAGTTTTTGTAATTGAGTTGTCATTTGGTAGCAGTAAAATTCTGTTAATGCTTGTCTATAAACCTCCTAGGAAAAAATTCTGTGATGATTTAAAGATCATACTAGAAAATTACAGTGTTGGTTACAATGATATTTTACTGTGTGGTGATTTCAATTGCGATCTGAATAACCTTAATACGAATACGAGAAAAATGAAAAATTTATTGAACAAGTTTGGCCTAAAAACCATTAACTACGAGCCTACATATTTTTCCAAAAATTCGTCTTCTTTATTGGACTGGATAATATCAAATACGGATAAAGTAACGTTTTTGAATCAAGTATCTGTGGGATTTACCGACCATGATTTTTTATTTTTCTCGTATAGTATTGAACATACAAAAACAATTCCCAGTTTAACTTTTCGCGACTTCAAGAATATAGATTTATCGCTTATGTACAGCAAATGAGATAAATTAGATTGGGATTTGCTTTATTATATTCCTGATCCCAATGGAAAAGTTAAGTGCCTAACGAAATTTATTAGAGCCTTGTTTGAGTAATCCGTTCCACTGAGAACTATAAACTTACGACCTAATCGTCCACCAGGGTTTAATAATCTTTTTGTTAACATGATAAATCTGAGAGACTTTATTTTACGTCGATGGAAGCACACAAAAAATGTGTGCTTATATCATGAATATAGGGTCATGAGAAACCGAATTAATAACGTCATTAAGCGGGCAAAAGCAAAATATTTTTCTGTGGTTTTAAATCCATCATTACCCTCGAAAGTTTTTTGGAAAAATATCAGATCTGTTGGTGCATTTTCTGCTACTAAAAGCAAAGAAACTGACCAGTTTTCTTCGGACGATTTTAACAATTATTTTTCGTTTAATAGCGTCGATCCAGCACTGTCTGATACCAATATTATGAACGATCTTATTAATTCTACTGTAGCTGAGGCAATTTTCAGCTTTAGAAATATTGATTTTGCTGAATTTATGGATTCTTTCAACTCGATTAAATCCAATGCAACTGGTATTGATGAAATACCAATAAAATTCTTGAAGTTGCTCTTGCACCGCATTGGCTGTCATATATTGCATGTATTTAATAGTCTAATTTCGTTTTCCGGTTTTCCATCTGAGTGGAAACATTCAATAATTGTACCTATTCCTAAAAAGAAGATGCCGACCAGCTTATCTGATTTTCGACTTATTAGTTTGTTACCTGCGTTGTCTAAAGTATTTGAAAAGATACTCCAATCAAAAATATTGTTGTTTGTTGAATCCAGCAAACTATTTCCGACATTTCAATCAGCCTACAGACTTAATCACAGTACTAGTACTGCTTTACTTCATATCAATGATGGTTTTCGCCGTGCTATTGACAATGGTATGATATGCATCCTTGTATTGTTAGATTTCAGCAAAGCATTTGACAAAATTAACTTGTTTTAAATTCACGGTGTCAGCTTGTCCCTTAATTTTGTCGTATCTGCTGGATCGTTCTCAATCAGTTAGGACAAATTCAGGTATTTCAGATATTTGTAATACCAACCGGGGTGTGCCCCAAGGCTCAGTCTTAGAACCATTTCTATTTATAATGTACATAAACGACCTGCCATCTATAATTTCCAACAGTAAATATCATTTATTTGCTGATGACTTTTAAACCTACAAGTATTGTCGCCCTAAGGAGATCTCGAATTCCATCACTGCGGTCAATTTCGATATTGAACTTATAACACAGTGGTCAATAAATAATAAATTGGATTGGAACAGTGGCAAAACGCAAAGCATCATTATATCTTCCACTAATCGTAATACGGACCATTTCCCTAAAATTCATGTTAATGGATTAAATGTCGATTACTCTGATGCTGTCTGCAATCTGGGCTTAATTTTTGATAAAACCATGTGTTGGAAGTAGCATATTGAAGCTGTCTGCCGCAGAGTGGTGTTATTATTGAGAATGTTGTGGTCTACTACTAGATTCTTCGACTCTAAAACAAGACTCCAAATTATAAAATCTTATGTACTTCCATGGTGACGTTGTTTTGTTTGAGTTAAAAAAAGTATTTCTTTGAACTTCAGTCTATATTTAATTCATGTTTAAGATATATCTTTGGCTTAAGGAAATATGACCACATTTCCCATCTTACTAACTCATTACTGGGCTGTTCTTTAGAGCAGTTTTACGAATTCAGAGTATGTGTGTACATATTTAAGTTTCTGAAATGTCAACAACCTTGTTATATCCTCGACAAACTAACAACCTCATCTAATCGCCGCAGTCAACTATTGGTGCCTGCTATTAACAGGTGTAGGCTTATGAATTCCTCGTTTTTTGTCAGAGGAGTATGCATATGGAACTCCTTGAATTGTGTAATTAAAAATTCTAAAACACCAGTTATGTTTCGTAAAAGGTATTTTTCATCATTTAAATATTTAAATTTTGTTGTTATTTTTTTATTAGATTATCGCTTTCGCTTTTATAGGTAATATAATTAGTTAGTATAACAATACTTAGATTTAGGTTATTGTTATGTTTGTTGGTATTAGTTGTATTGAAATAGGTATCCACATTACATAAAATTTCTGTTAAAACCTGATGGAATAAGTTCGTAAGAACTTAAAACATTTATTGAATGAATAAAATAAATAAATAAATATAAAAAAATAAATAAATATATTAAAACTCACACACGTCTATCATCGGGTCTGCATTCAGTTTCTCTTCCTTTGAACGAAAACATCAATCAGCTACGCTTGTCAAATTCGTCTTTCCTCATACAATTCTATGCTATTGAGAAAATATGAATTCGTCAATCTAATATTTATCAGTAATACAAAGATTTCATGGCTGAGTATTTGTGATTAGGGTATAGGTAGTTGAAAATCGAAATGCGGGTCTTCCAAGTCAGCGTCAAAATTATATCATTAAATCATTGTTTGTATAAGGGTCCTAACTCCTACTTTATACAACAAGATTTAATATTCATCATTCTAAGGTTTGGAACACACATAATAGCTTTTACCGCCGATATTGCCAAAATGTACCGGCAAATCCTAATTGAACAGAGTAACCGGGTTTTACAACGGATTTGATCCGTAAGAAAGTGTTAAATGTTACACGGAGAAATGATCCGTAAGAAAGTGTTAAATGTTACAAATTGTGCGCTACTACTGATGGGACGAAAAGTGCTCCTTTCGGGTGTACGTACGTTTGTCATCAAAGGTATTTATGTCGAACTTCAATGTTGCTGCTTGTCTAATAGGTTCTGATTCAATTGAAAATGCATTGAATCTTACATGTGAGTTGAGTCAATTATTAAAAACAGGTGGATTTCCGTCAAACGGAGTCTCTAGTACTCGATCTTTTATGGAATAGTTATGAATTTGACATGAATTTATCCAACTTCACACTGAATTCTCATTGTACTAAGCGAAACATTTTATCAGAGATCTGCCAGTTATTCGATCCATCTGGACTATGCTCTCCAATGATATCAATAAGATAAAAATACGGAAGATTGGTCTATTGGAAATCTAGATTGGAATGATAAACTTATAACTCAATTAATTAATTTAAATAAGATAAAATGTCCTGGGTGTATTTTAGTTCCAAACTGTTTCTCAGATTTTGTATCGCATAGGATTGATGCCAAATGAGTTTGTGACGTCTGACTTATGGTGGTTAGAGCCCGCATTTCTTAAAGTAAATTCGTGCAGTTGGCCAAAAAACCACAATTCAAAAATATAAGGTCCCCTTTATTAAATTAAGATATTCATTAAAACGGTTTCAATCTCTATATCGTGGGATATTATTGGTCGTTATCCGTCTTTTACTAAGCTCAATCGAATTACAGCTTACATTCTTCGATTTATTAATAACCTCAAAACTAAACATGGTGTTAAAACAATAGATGAACTAACATCTGCTGAACTAAAAAGACCGCGATGAAATTGTTTAATTAGAATAGTCACAGATATCTGAATACTCTAATGACATTCAGTATATGAAAAAAAAAACATTCTGTTATGCCAAATTGTCGGTGGTCGACATTCCAATTCTTACCTAAAATCGAATACTAATACTGAAATAATATTCATTTTTTTTGAGCCACTACATTTTCCTACTTTTGATGTTTAAACCTTCTTTTTTCTTCTTGATGTGTTCTTTCCATCTTAGCTTAGCATCGAGAATCATGCCAAGGTATTTAGATGTATTTGCATATCGAATTTGATTTGAGTTGAGAACCATGGGAATACAGTTTACATTTTGATTTGTAAAGTTGACGTGTACTGATTTGGCTTCATTTAATAAGATGCGCCATTTTTAGTCCAATTGCTCACAGAGTTAACAGCATTTTAAAGTTTGCTTGTTGCTTCCGAAAAATCTTTTTCAACTGCTAGGGTAGCTGTATCGTCTGCAAATATTGGTACTGAAGTACCTCGAATATTCGGTAGTCTCTCGTATAAATAATAAGCAGTAGAATATGTCCAACTACGCTACTTTGTGGTATACCTGTTGACATTCTATTTATTTCGGAGTACTCATTTTCAAATTTTACTCTAAAGTGTCGATCCGCTATGTAGAATTTAAAAATTTGATAAAATTGCTTAGGCAGGTCTCGATTCAGGTTAAATTCCAGCCCTTGGTGCCAAACTTTGTCAAAAGCTTGAGCTACATCTAAGAAAATACTGGAGCATATTTTCTTATTCTCAACTGCATCCTCAACCACATCCACATTCTGTAAGCTTGTTCAACTGTAGAGTGATTTTCTCAAAACCCAAATTGATGTGGTGGAATTAAGCATCTCTCTTCTTAATAAACACTTGTCATTACACTTGTTTTTCTATTTCGCAACAATAGTTTTTTGAATATTTTAATTAAAAAATTTCTTCAAAAGTTTAAAAATCAGTCGATCGATTTCGACTTGTAAGGAACAGGAGTATCTACTGATTGTAAAAGTAAAAATTTATTTATATATAGTAGAAAAAAAAAATAAAAGGAAAGACAAAAAAACAGGCAATAAAAAATAATCTATTGATCGTCCCAACCATCTGTTGTTTATCCGGGAAAATTAATAATAAAAGGGGAATGAAGATAGCAGGTAAACGATTAGTCATCGGCTGAGTAGAAAAACAAGTGTTTAATAAAGTGTGTTTATTAGGTGTAAGTGTTTTCGCCAAGTGCCTATACGGCAAATAGTGTAATCTCTCTTCTATTAAAGGTTTGAGTCTCTCAGCAATAGTTTTTCAAATATTTTTGATATGACTGGAAGTCGGTCAATACACTGAAAAAAAAAGCGCGGAGATATTTACACATTTTGCTGTGTAAACCCAAATTTGCAATTGTTACCAATAATCTTTTAATAAAGTACGAGCCTTGTAAAATTTGCAGTGCAATATATGCAGTGCATTTTCAAATATTAAAATTATTGCTGAGCAGCGTCTGATGACATATTAGATTAATCATATTGCAATGCTGCTAGGTAAATTTGACCTGCGCAATTTGAATATATCATTTTCAATGCAAAGAAAATAAAAATTAAAAAAAATTATTTTTTTCGTTGAGAATAAATTACAAAGCGGGTTTTAAATGTTCAAATACTTTTCAAAATTTACTTTGCACTTTGTAAAATAACTTTTGCGGAGAGATTATAACCAATCAAATCATTTATTCTATCCGACTTTGCATTTTGTTCTCCAAATTTTATTTAAAATTTCAAACAAAGATTAGTCTTAAAGTGAATGTAAAACAGTACACAAATTGCCACAAAAATTTCAGTTTGTCTAGTTTCCGGATTTGTTGGGAAAAATGGTAATTATTTCAAAATAAAATAAAATATAATTTATAATTATTTTTAACCTTCACATGCAGTTTTTTTGCAACCTTTCTTCGCGTCGTAACAAATGGCCGCTAACCTTGAGGATTAAACCATAAAAGTGCTGAAATGTTGTATGGTAAACACAAATTAAATTTACAAAACTTATAATGTACATTTACTTATATTTGTTGCTTTCTTGTTTTAATTTCAGAATTTTATTAAGCAATGTAAGAGGACCGGACCAGCTCAGTTCCCTGAACATTAAGAGGTTTGAGGAGAATTTAATTATTAGCAACATTACAGCAATTCAATATCTTTCGAGGCTGTTAAAGGAGTAATATGGTTGATGAAAATTCACACGTAAGTTTATTGCCAAACCGGAGATGTAAATAATTATCATCTTTATTTTAAGAAAAATCGATGGCCTTTTGTGCAAAGTGAATAAAAAAAAATTAATTATAAAAAATGTGTTTCATTAAAATTGGTTTTTAGTATGTTAAATATTAAATTATGTCTTCTTCAATCTAGAAGTTTCGAGTGTTTGCTTCTGTGCAGAGTAAATATTAATGTGCTGCAATTTTCTCGATCCGCAAATTTTAAAAAGCACTACAAACCATTATCCACCTTGCTCTCATTATTTACCATGCGCTCTGTAAAGAATTTCTAAATTATTTTACAAAATGCAGAGTAAATATATCAAAGCAATAGCAAATATTGCTTATCCACCCTGAAATAAAAATAATAAAATTTACACAGCAACTTGTAATAATTGATTTGCTAAAATTGCGATAAATACAAAGCGCTTGTGTGGCTGAGTTTTTGATCATTTTTCGTTAAATATTACTCCGCTTTTTTGTGAATATCACCGATTATTTTTTTCAGTGTATGATGTTTTTATCGTTTCGTGGTTTAGGAATCACTATTACTTCGGCCACCTTCCATTTTCGTGGAACATATTTCAATCGGAAGCCTGCACTAATTATTTGAATTAATTTACAAACGTTTCTCGGGAATGGCTTTCACAATTTGCCCAGTAATTAACTCGCTACCACAATGTAGCGTACTGGGTTCTATACTGTATATCTTGGTATAACACCAGAGATATGCCAAATACAGAAGGTGCTACCATAGCAACATTTGCAGACGATACGGCTATTCTGACAACTGGAAAGTGTATATCAGAAGCAACAACAAAACTTCAACAAGCAACCGACTCAGTGAGTAGCTGGACAAAGAAATGGCGCATTAGCCTAAACGAAGCAAAATCGGTTTACGTAAACTTCACAAACCAGAAAGTTAACTGGATTCCAGTGGAACTCAATTCAAGGCAGGACCAAATGCAAATACAGTCAAATACCTCGGCATGACTCTCGATTGCAAGCTTAGATGGAAAGAGCATTTTTTTAAAAAAAAAGGTGAACTGAACATCAAATATAGGAAAATTATAAGTATTCTGAAAAATTATTAAAAAATTTGTAAATAAATAGCATATATTAAACTGTGTCGTATACATAAATAATAATTATAAAATTGAAATTAGTTTAATATTATAAATTAATAACATTTTAAATATAAAAAGAAATAAGTAACGTGCATTTCTAAAATGCCTAATTGCGACAATTTCAATGGAAACATCATCAAACCATCATCAAGAAACCTGAAATATCGAAAGAGAAGAATCAATCTCTGAGGGTGCCACTAGCTGTAACCAAACCACTGCCAGCCTCCCTGATGTTATACGGTTATTAATGGAGCTGAAAGGTTGTATGATAAATATTGAAACTTCTCAACAATTCACATCTCATGTAATGGAAGAGTTGAGCAATAAAATTGATGTTGTGACGAAACAAAATAAGTCGCCAAAAAGCCAGCTACAAAATTTAGAATCCAAACTGATGATAAACGAGATAGTGCACAAACTTGAAGCTTTGTTGGACATAAAACCGCGAAAGCATACGAAACGACTTCGTTATATTTGGCTTGCATGATGATGCTGGAAACAATGAACGTAATGTCGAGTGCATATTAAAATTGTTAAAGTTCCGGTGCCAATGACAAATGTGCTTTCAATCAAAACTATTGAATATAACAGTACCAGTGGTAGTTCTGATGTACGCGTGGTTGTTAAATTGGCCAACAAGCAATCAAAAGATGCAATCGTGAATACATTTCGTAAAAACAACAAACATATGCACTTGTCCGAGCTTGTACTAACATTAGTGAATTGTTATCCCAACCAAAAAATCGTTATTACTCATTATTTATCATCACTACAGTCGAAATTGTATGGGGAGGCAAACAAATTTAAACTATAACATAATTTTCTTTACCTATATGGGTTCAGGATAACAATATTTTACTCCGCCAGCAAAATGATTCCTAGATATACCGAGTAACACTAAAGTAAAACTCCTGAATATTATTCATTTTATTATTCGTAGTATGAATGATTTAAAGAAATTTGACAGTTTTCTGGAAATTTTAGATATCTTATCTTGCAACATTAATGTTATAGTGATAACTGAAACATGGATAAAGTCATTTGACAAGCAATTTCTCAACAATTACTCAAGTGTTTTTAGTTGTAGGGACGATAGATTGGGTGGCAGTATAGCAATGTCTATTAGATCCGACATAAAGTATTCTGGTGTCTGCATTGACGATAGTTCGTATGATTTTTTGAGTGGCATTTATCCTGAATGCTTGGCTAAAGTAGTGCCTGTCTTTAAAAGTGGTCACAAGCTAGATGTTCATAACTACCGTCCGTAATTTCAATACTGTCCGTTTTTGATAAATAACTGGAGAAAGTTTTAAATAATCGTATAAACAATTTTTTGAAGAACATAATTTTTTTATAGGCATTAATATGGATTTCGTAGTGGGGTGTTGGTACTGAAATAGAGTTGCTTGAAACGGTTGATATCATAAACCTTGCATTAAATAATTCATCGTATGTGAACGTTCGATTGTATTGACTATGCTATCTTACTTGACAAGCTGTACCAATTTGGGTTTAGAATCGAACCCAGGACCTCCGGTCGCTGGAGTAACCACTTTGAAACCGGGGCGGCATTAAAATCAACGCCTATGATAAAATTTGGTTCTAATGAAAAAGTCGACTGTGGTCTTCTTTTTTTATTTGATGGCGTGGGGGACAGTAAATAGAGGAGATACTGAGTCCCCTATTATTGATTGATTCAACTTTTACTAGCTGACCTATGACTGAATAATTTTATTGAATTTTTGGTTAAGAAATGATTAAGAAAATTTTCAAGAGTAAATTATGCACTTTTATCAAAAATAAAGTAAATTATTAAACGCGGTTAATTTTTAAATCTTAAACGGCAAACACGCGCTCAAATTGCACACAGTATGATTTACGTGCCAAGTCAAATATTCATATCTCAAACGGGAAGCGCGCGCTCGAGATCACATGACCACTTACGCGCCTAAACTAAATATTAAAATTTCAAGAGGGAAAAGCACACAATCGACGTAGCGCGCAACTTTAATCTACTTATTTAATAAGAAATGTACAAAAGGACCGCTGTATTTGTGTGTTGTTTTCATTTGTATATGAATAATTTTGACGTTTTCCAAAATATGTCTCGTATTAACAACATAACCAAAACTAATGTACTTATGTAGATTATATAGTCGATTTAGCACCACACAAAAAACAGATACACGTCACGCTAGTTCGAACATGAAATTAAAAGCGTAATAAATTATCTGATTACGAAATGTACTGGGACACAAATCAACCGCATATCGGGACGAAACTTCCCACTTAACCTTTTCTCATAAATTAAGAGATCCCATGACTTTTGCCTGAAATCGGACGGAAATGATTATTCCAAACTTTCCATAGACATTATGTTTGTGTAAGTATTAAGGTTCTTCAGTCGCAAAATTTTGTCATGACGATAGAGTGATGATAAAATTGTATTTTTACACTCGCAACTATTAACAACAAAATGTATGTAAAATCATTTTATGTTCTCTATTTTGTTTAATTGAGAGACAAATACAAATTTTCTACTCATTTTGTCACAGTGTTATGACAAAAACATTAGCAATTATAATATTTTTTGACATTGTCACGGTGTAATGCGCATGATCACATTCAATACAAACATATTTTGTCATGATATTCTGGCGTCGTGACAAAATTTTGCTGAAACCACCCGAGGTACCCGTTTCGGGTACTTCCCGGTTGAATTTTTCCGATTTTAGCCTACGCACAGCGCAATATTTATGTCGACCTACCCTGAAAAAATCTACCGGATCAGATCATGTTTAGGGGTCATTTTAGGGTTTAATATGAAAAAATTAAGAGCATTAATATAATAGATTGGAAATATAAGGTGCTGATACGACCAATCATTAGATTGGGTTTCGAGTCTTGTACACCTCACAAGCGCATTACTCCCTCGTACTACTTTCTTGTTCAGAAAAGTATTACACAAAATTATGATTTTAAAAATTGATAACATTTCCATCGAAGTACCGAATCCCTTCATCACTTTCTAAAAATAATTTTAGAATCCTATTTCCAACCAACATACTATCCCATCATAATCCTTATTTACACAAAGTACTGTTATACGGTCAATTTTGCATCGGTGTTCTACTTCAGGCGTGACTACCATACTACGTTTCAGCTTAAGTTCTGGTTAGAATCGACTTACATACATCTCTAACAAATCTAAATAAAATGTTTAACCAAGAGAAATATCAAGCATAAGCCGGCATACAGCGGCCATATTGAGACTATGTTGAACCAATTTGATTTTATCTGTTTTAAATCCAGCTTTATGTTTCAACCACAAAAATGATTAACATTTGGTCGAGACATTCATCATTACTATTTTTTTTCACTGAAGTTATATTGCCTGAAAGACTCAGCGAGTCTGACCTGCGGTCAAACTATCACGTTTACAAGGATTATTATTATCCGATGAACTTGTGGGATTATTAAATATCTACTCGAAACAAAGTAAGAAACAATTGCTACTAGAGTGTTAACTTTCGTTGTAGATTAATTTTACCCAAACTAAGGTTGCCATATTTTTCATTAATTAATCTTTTGTTTTTTTGTGTACCTCTCGTATCTCATAACTGTAAAACGCAGTAGACCTTCCCGTAAAACAATAGCAAAAATAAAGTACAAACAAATATTATTTTTAAAAATAAAAATGTTTATTTTCTTTACAATTACAATAGAACGGAATTCAATAACTTGTATGACCCCCTCTGGCCCTAATACACTCAAAACATCGTTGGTTCATGCCGCTTATCAGCCTTTTGATGGTTTCTTGGGTTATTTTACACCCTTCAAGATTAAGGTCTGGGCTATTTGCTGGCCAATTCATTGCTACAATATTTTCACCTCTAATGAAATTTTTGGAAACGTTAGCATTATGAGCCCTTGCATTATCCTGCATTAAGATAAAGTCAGAACCATACCTATCCGCATAGACCTTGACGTGGGGTCTGAGAATTGGGTTCACATACCTTTCACCTGTAATCCAGCCTCGGTCGTCATTTGAAGTTGTGATGCTTTTTCAGGCCGTTTAGAAAAAATAATTTTCACACAATTTGTATTTGAAAACAAATTATTTTTGATAAAATTAACCCAATACTCAAAATTCAATTTACGAATGAGTGCTTTTTTCATTTTATTTTTGCTATTCTTTTACGTGAAGGTCTACTGTGTTTTACAGTTTTGAGATACGAGTTTGGTTTTACGTACACAAAAAAATAAAAGATTAATGAAAAATATTAGTTTGGGTAAAATTGATCTACAACGAAAGTTAACACCCTAGTAGCAAGTGTTCCTTATTTTGTTTTGAGTAGCAAAACTTTTTTATGTCTCAAATTTTTTTAACTTTGTTGTTCGTTGTAGTATAATAATTGGTTGACAGCCCTGTGTTTGATATACAAACTGTGTACCAAGTTCTTTTTTTATTATCCCTGCAATCTGTTCTGGAGCCTGTTCAAGAGTCTCCCTGCTCTTTCGCGGTTTGCTTATTCCGTCCTTACTTTTAGGCCAGTGTCAGCCAATCGGAGGACGTACGGCTATAGGACCGATTTTAAGACCATCTGCACAATGCAAGCTGCACGCCAGTCTATACTGACATGGGAGATGGGTCGACCATGAGTTTTGCACTCCGACAGGGGGCCATAGATGTGTTACATTTCCTTACAGATGGTAATGTGTTGATGAAATTTCACTTTGCATCCTGCCTCTATGGGGATTCGGACCCGGTGTACTAAGTTCTACTTTTTAACAAAAGTGTCTATTGTTTCTGATTTTTTTCGAAAATGTCCTAGCTAAAACTTTATCAAATGTGGAGCAAGAGTTGAGTTCTATACTTGAAAATGGTTCCATTAACAATGAAATTATAGAATTTGCTAGCTGGTTACTAATAGAACCAGAAAATTTCGATATTTCGACATATTTGGTGTGTTCAGTCCGACCAAAATAATAAAATTTATCATGATATTTTTTGTGACCCTAACTTCACTCCATATAATTTTATGTCAAACCCGAGTGAACAACCAAATTGAAAAAATAATTATAAATTGATTCTGCACGTCAAAACATTGTTGGCGCTGTCATAACAAAAATTTACTATTTACTAATGCCTAAGTGTATTTCACAATAGTTAAATACTTCACATCTTTTCCTAGATAATAAAACAAACCCGGGGAGTACACATAGTAATTCACTCATTTAAACATTCATTCAATTATAGTTTACGACAAAGATTTGAAGATAATTGATTGCGCTATAAACTTTCACAAATTGTTTTAAGATGGCATTTATGGGTAAAGGAAATCATATTCTCGCCCAATTCGTGAATACACGAATAATTTTAACCACACAACGTCGCACCTAATCAATCATTCAAGGCGGCCGCATGAAATGTCTCTCGACTCTCGAGACGAGCAAACAAAGTTAAAGCTTAAAAATGTGTTATCTGAAAAATGCGGTACAACAACATTTTCATTACAACAACAATTTGCATTATATCACTTATTTTTAACTTGAGCTGAGGCTCGAGTCGAGACACATTTCATGCGGCCGCCATTAGAGAAAATGAAATGGACATTGAAGATTGAACAAAAACACAGAAAAGAAACCACACACAAATCATACACAAACAATATATTTTTTTGAGTTTATTCCAGACACTGTAGTTCAACATTGTTTTTAATGTATTATTGTTAATACGAAAATACATATAACATAAAAGTTGAACAAAATGTTGTTCCTGTCCATATAAAATCATAGCGCAATAACATTAGAAATAAAATGTATAAATTTTGACAGCCAGAATCGAAAATATTTTTGGTTTTTTTTTGTGATAAATGAGTGCGTTTTACAACAAAAGCTGATAAAAAATATCATGATAATTTTTATCATTTTGGTCGGACTGAACACTAGGATTGTCTACATTCTCTACATAGTCGACCCCATTTGTTTGTCTACAAACATTATCTACTTGTGTAGAGTATTAGTTGACTACGAAGCGGAGACAATACGGAACAACACTGGTAAAATTATTAATTTGTCGGATCAGAGCTATATGGTTTCGAGATAGCCAGACCACTACGTCACTTTTGGTAGAATAGAAACAAAATGTTACAGTTGCAACCTAGCGAAATTAAGATCTGAGCAAAATATTTCCATGGAGCTTAATTTGCTATGGTTGAAACGGTACGATTTTGTTCATATTTCATAAAGGTTTGTGTCTGGAGCTCTGATCCGACAAATTAATACTACATATTTACATGTCAAATTAATATTTAATTTTTGGCCAAAAATGAACTACATAAAATTATTTTACTCGAAGCCTATTTTCGCTACTTTGCCGCTCCCAATATATTTCAATACTTTGATCTTTGAAAAATTCCATTTTAACAAAATTCGTTTTAAACCTCGTCCTACGTAAAAAATTTAAATGATTTATAACGAAGAATATTACTCGTGCCGAAAACTTATGTTTTACAAAATATATTTCGTGTACAAGTGTTTGACACATCACGCGTGATTAGCAAGTATTAAGGCCGATCTTCACTCGCAAAATTTTGTCATGACGATAGAGTGCCATGACAAAATTGTATTTTTACACTCACTACTATTAACACCAAAATGTATGTATGTATGTAAATCATTTTATGTTCTCTGTTTTGTTCTGTATTGTCGCGGTGTAATGACGGTTCAATACAAACATATTTTGTCATGACATTCTGGCGTCGTGATTAATATACAAAAGATGTACAGTATAGGAAAAATGTTTCGTGGCTTTTACACCTATTTTCCGTGCGCGTTCTTTAACAAAACAAGCTCATTTGTAGCATCTTGTATATCCAGCCGCTTTATATAGCTTCTAGTACACGTTTTTGTTTTGATAGGCGTCCATTTATCGGATTTTCTTTGCTAGTATAAGATAACTGCTGCGCTATTTGCGAGTAGGATGTCCTCTCTGGTCCTATGGGCTCTGGTTGTGTCGGCACTCTAGTTGTAGTTGATATCCTTTTTCTTATCATGTTACTGTTTTAAGTCGATTGGCGTATTTTATTTCTTATGGGCTAGTTATATAGACGAAAACGAAACGGACTGAAATGAAACGAAACGAAAGACGAAAGAAATATGGTTATATAGACGAATTGGTAAAACGGTTTTGACATTTTCATATTTGTTTTTAATTTTATATTATTTGAAGTTTACTTCTCGCGTATATGAAAACTAGCTTGGAAAATCCATTTTATTAATGACGAACTAAATAGAAATATACAAAATATGTAAATTTATACAAAATATAAAATATTTTGATAATTTGACGTAAGTGCTAGTAAGGATAACAAAAAAAAAAAACATAACCGATAGTGTATAACCGCAAAGACGAAACGGAAGCAAATTGAATTGAATCAATTTCTCCGTCCGTTTTCGTTTCGTTTCTTCTATATAATTGGTTTAGTATGTTTTCATGTATTCAATTCGTTCGTTTCGATTCGGTCCGTTTCATTTTCGGCTATGTAACTAGCCCATTAATCTTTGCAGTGGTATCGCTACTTCGCCTCCTTTATAGTTGGCTGGGTGTTGTCCTTTACAGTTTATACACGTTGCAGGTTCGGTTTGACTAATACAACAGTCTTTCATGTTAAGTCTGCCGGCACCTATAACGTCATGTACCAATAAGGTCTCTCCCGCAATATCTTTGGGTGTGGATATAACCTTGGCATTTCTTGCATTGAGGTATTAATCTCGAACTCTTTTCCAGTAGTTCTGTTTTAGCCTTCATATTAAGTATTGCTTTGATATTAAATCTGAATTTTTGACTTACAGAAAAAATACCATTACAATCGAAAAACCAAAGTATGATATTAAATATATTTTCAATTTTTTTACTTTTGTGGAATGTAAGCTTGCATATCGGAATCCCTCTTTTAATGATCTTGGTTCCTTGACTATTTTCAACTGTCTCTCGCTTAAGGATATTTACTGCGCCTTCAATTTGCAGTTCATTCATTTTGCGGGTTTCTATTATATCCTCCTTGCAGGTGGGATGAAGACCTTTGGCCATAACCTTAATTTCTCAGTTACTTTTGTCTTATAGGTACACCACTCTTTACCTTCTTCAGTGAGTTTTGTGGCTAAAACCTCTGTATGCATCGGGATCTCTTATGTTTATCTTCCAAACATTATTGTTTAGCGCCACTACTCGCTAGTCGTTTGTGGAAACTGATTTCATTAAAGCTTGGATATTCTCAAAGTCAGTAATGCCTGTCACATTAATTTGCGGTGGTGCCTTAGTCTTCATTGCAACCTTGCATTGTTCTTGTTGCTGGTTATGTTGAGGTACAGGCGCAGTTCGGCAGTTTCATTAACTTTTACTTTCGAATATTTCCCAACTTTTGGCGAGAATTCTGGTTTTCTTCTGTTTGTGCATTCATTCAGTTTCTCTTGCAAGTTTCTCGTCATCTGTATGGAACTGAGCGAAAGGTCAGGTCAGTGTGCTGATTTTGTTATATCTCGTAAGAGGAGTTTTCACAACTTCTGTCAGACTGGTCTTCTTCGGTTCCTCAGTTTCTTTCTTCAATTTAGCGATTTCATTGTTACGTTGTGATGCCACTTTTTCTATTTCAATCACTCTTCATTTCCTGTTGAGTCGCGAACTGTATTTATCTAGGTGGTGATTTATATTTTTTTGAATTTCGATCGAATGGGCATTGTAATAGTCGGCTCACCCCAGAATCCTGGGGACCAGGGGGTACCACCTGGGGTAAAAATTATTTTTTGTTGTAAACTCATTTCGTTAAAAACTGGTTTTTGAAACAGCGACCAACCTAGTCAGTGAAATTATCAGTGGAGGAAATATCATTTGCTAGGTTCTCGAAGTTCGGTTATCCCGCCGTTTCTCGGTCGCCAGAGCAATATGTAAATGAATATAAAAACAGAATACCGCACAGGCAAAATTCCATTTTAAATAATAACATTCGGCCAATGCAAATAAAATGTCAATTGGGGCAACCTTTTCACTTGAAATATGAAATATTTATTTTAACGTTTAAATCGATTCGGTGAAAAAGATCCTACGCAAGAGAGTAATTAAATGTTGAGAGTTATTGTTGGTCGTCACCAATGAATGATATTTTCAAACGATTATTTTGCTACACAAACAGATTTTATTATTAAAAGATTTTCATTTCCGGTTGTAGCAGTTTATGGCAAAGTACATACCGTAAATGAAACTATAGATAAATTGTTCTAGCATCTGTTCTAATTGTATATATCGCTATTCTACGTAATATCAAAGTGCTTATTAAACACATGTTACTAACTGCAGTCATTATGTCTGACACCAACCAATTAAATCACATGACTCAGTTGCAAATTCCGCCGTATATTATCAACATATACAGGTATTAAATACATATAGTTAATTAAATATAATTACGATCATCTACACATATAAAGGTTAAGAACAAATCATGATCGTAAAGAATTCCTTTACATGAAGTAACTAATTTTCACTTAAAAACTATCAATTATATCCACATTGTGCTATTAATTTATTAGACTTCGGCATTTAAGTGTAATGAGTTAACACCTGGATAAAAAGGCATATTAAATACTCGTATTATGATTCATTTATATAATTCACGTGAAATGCCACAGCACCACCTCTTAGATGATTTCATTTCCTCACACCATAAGGGGGGTCATGCTATAATTTTCTATTTATAACGGCTAATTTAATAAGATAAGTTAACACGTGCAGCACTTATACCATAATTATTACGATATACTACCGGTTGACGATAAGCGTAAATAAAATTGGTTTTAAAATCAATGTTTCTAATTATAAATTTAATAAACACTGATTGATTAAATTAAATGGCGTGAATACGGATTGGCGTTAAGAAAGTTCTTTTTCGGTTCTAAATTAGAATGGCGATTTTATGTACCCGTATATAAATAATTTTAAAATTTAATTAATTGCTGTCTGCCGAAATGTCGTGGGTGTGTCACATAACACAATATCCAAAACTAATAAAATATCATGTATGTGACTAACATTACGTATTTGTTTAAAACGTTCTTAAGCGGAACTATATACAATATTTCGATAAAGGCGTCTAAAAATTATAAACTATTACGAAATTTCAAACTTAAGGCCCACGCGATCATCATCGATCATAATTCCATCTATAATTTATTTATTTATAAATTAATTAGCTAGATCACATGAGAACATCGAAAAATTGAGTTATGTATATGCTGAACTGTGCTGATCTTATGGTATAAACTTTTTTGTAGACATCATTCAACATATTTACCTCCAAATATTGCATAATACGGCTTTAAGACGAATAACACATAAACATGAATTATCAATTACTATAATGATCGATATGTCAGTATGTTTTTATGTTGCCCATGATCGTGCTGTTTGTAAATGTTATTTTAAAATATTTATCTTAGGTTTGAGTCATGCTGCATTATTAATTTTTAATTAACTTGTATTTAAACAAATTAAGTTATTATGTAAATTGTTAATAACTTTTAAATGGTATTCTAAATTGGTGCAATTATAATGTTTTACATTACGGTGGTAATGACTCAGTTAGTTAAAATGTTATGGCGTAATACTAAGGCGATAATGACAATCTGAGTGGCTAAAGTATGTGAAGTTAACCCGAAAAAAATAGAAAATCGTGTCCTTGATGCAACTTTAATGTTATCGGGCTAGTCTGAAAAACGTTAATGATTCCGCCCACTCACTATGGTATTCTATAGTACTTAATGTAAGCTGTCAAACGCAATATACCTCTCAGGCAATTTTCGAATCCCATCTCGGAAAAACCTTTTGTCTTTTGAGGCGATCCAAGTTTGAAGCCAATTTTCAATTACTTCGAAAGAAGTGAACCGGTGACGTGCAAAATCGTGTTGCATCCGTCGGAACAACCAGTGATCAGAAGGAGCAATGTCCAGATAAAACGGCGTTTTTTTACGACTTTTGCAACGTGAAACCGAGCGTTAACATCTTTATAATGCCTCTCCTCATATTCCAGTCGTTTTTCCCGTAATGCATAGCTCAAACGAAATAATGGTAGTCTGTACCGCTCGCCCGTAATGGAGTCGCCAGGTTGTAGCAGCTCGTAGTACACAACGCCTCTTTGGTCCCACCAGATACACAGCAAAACCTTTGAAGCATGAATGCTCGTCTTTGGTGTGGTTGATCAGGTCGATGGCGACGATTGGCCGGGCAAAGCGTAGTATTTTTCCTCTTAGGGTTGTCGTAGAAAATCCACTTCTCGCCACCAATCACTATCCGATATAAAAACCTTTTCTTGTTTGACTTTGAAGCATCTGTTCACAGAAAAAAATCGCCTGTCCAAGTCTCTAGGTTTCAATTCAAACAAACTGTTTGTTGGGTCATCCCCAATATACCGGCAAGCTCCTCTTGCGTTTGAGTCGGATCTTCATCGAGCAATGCCTCTAATTAATCGTCTACGATTTTTTTTGCTGCCCTAAGCGAGGCTTATATTCAACACTGAAATTATCATTTTTAAAGCGTCGAAACCATTCATTACATGATTTATCGGTTGGAGCATTGTCACCGTAAACTTCCACAAGCATTCGATGTGCTTGAGCTGCAAATTTTTCCAATTAAAACAAAAAATTAACACTTCCTGCAAATGCTGTTTAGTTATTACAAAATCCGACATAGTCAACACCGTAAAAAACTGTATGATATTGAAAGCAATAAAAACTGAATGTTAAAGGCAGATGTCTAATCTGTCTGAAACAACGGAAATCAGCGGTCACTATAAAATTTTTATTATGTCAGAGCCATTTTATGTATTTTATTACCAACCGAATTAATTTGTAGTCCCAATATTTTATTGCAAAGAAAAGTGCAATGAAAACTTATCGTTTGCTTTTGGAAATTTACGGTGAGCATGCTCCATCGAATACAATCGACGATTTAAAAATAATGATTTTGGCATTGAAGTTAAAGAGCGTGGAAAACCACCCAAAAAATTAGAAGATGCTAAATTGGAAACATTATTGGCTGATCGGAATGGTTCAAATACCTAGCAACTAGGAGTTCCACATGAATTAAAAGAAAGAGAACTCGCACGTCGAAAAACCATTTGTGAAATTCTGTTTCAACGACATCAAAGGAAATGGTTTTTGCATCGAAGACAACTTTAAATTGGCAACACTGTTTTCTGTAACAAACGATTTAACCATTCTCGGTTGTTTTGCAAATGCAACGTTTGCAAATTGTTCAAAGGACCCCGCACAAATCTTATGGAAATTGGGTCCCGGTCAAATTCGCTGAATTTTTGATATGTGATAGAGTTCATCATACTGGTCAATTGTCGCAATGGCCACAAAGCTCAAAAATGGATAGTTTGGCCGGTACAAAGCTTTAAAGCTCCGATTATCCTCCACGGATTTATGTATATGCGCAGTGTGTATAGACTTTTGAAATAGCCTATTTCATTTTTTATATTATCTAGGTTTATATTTTTGAGGTTGCTGAATTCAGATCTGTTGTTAGATTTTCAAAATTGACAGTTGGCAGCTGTCAAATAGCTGTCAATGTGCTATAATAAAGCCAAAAACTTGTTTTTTTATGTTTTGTCTTTATTTTTTTTACTTCGATAAGTTCAAAGATGATATCAAATCAATAACAATGACTATTGGCAGCTGTCATTTAGCTGTCGACAATCCTTTGTGAAAAATTGCCGAAATAGACTTCTGATATGGAATTTGTCGTCAGACGTGCCAAATTGTGTAATAAACGTGTTTTTTTCGATCATTCGCATTATATTGAGTCATTTGGCATCCGATTTGACACCTGACAGCTGTCAAAATACACTTTTGGCTACCAGCATCGTGATCAGCAATGTTCAAAACATCGGCACACGCACTAAAATCATATACTAATGTACCAGATTTCGAGTGAACGATTTTTTCCGAAAAAAACAGTTTTTTCACTTTCAATTGTTTATAATTAAATAACAATAAACAATTACGTGAAAAAATCACTAGGACTAATTTCAGGAACCTCTTAGCGACATGAAATACCCATAGTCAACCATCCAAAGTCCGAATTGTAGCAGATACGGGGGTAAAAAGCAAAAATCTAGCCGATACAAATATGCACCGGTGCCTCGGAAAGGGTTAATGAGAAAGAAAGTGTAAATCTATTTTTCAATATGAACAAGTTAATAACATAATAAACCGACCTTTACCTATATATAAATTATTTGCATGTGGCAACATTCGAGGATATTCTCGGCTTACAGCTGTCACCTATCAATTAACTAACTGTCAAAACCGAGTTGTGTAAACACAGTTGACGGGCATAGCACATGTTTACTGATAACCACTAACCAAGTTTAATAAAAAGTATTATTCTAAGTCCCTAAAGGCGAATTATCCTAAGTCCCTTTAACGAAATTATTTTAAGTCGCTAAATCGAAATGCTTCTAAGTCCCGTTTCACCCCTCCCCCTCCTAAAACTGACCATTTTCACCCCCTCCTAAGTGGATGCCTTTGCGAAATACCCGCTCTTTATGAACATGTTCCATGTTAAAAGTTACTTTTTAAAAAAGCTTTAAGTTGCTTAGATCACTGAGTTCAAAAGTGATGTCATAAACTTGTATCATGTTTGATTTCTTATCCACAAAGTTAAGCACAAAAAATAAGTTACTTGCTCTATTATTGCATTTTGACAGTTAGTTGACAGCTTGTTGACAGCTGTAAGCTGATGACTACATAATTTTATATCATATTTATATTCACTTATCTAAAAAACTTGAAGTTATAAACAAAAAATAATTTTTTGACTTTATTACCGGACTTTAAAGAATTGTTGACAGCTAAATGATAGCTGCCGATAGTCTTTGTTATTGATTTGATGTCATCTTTGAACTTATCGAAGTAAAATAAAAGAGAAAGATAAAACATAAAGAAAACAAGTTTTTGGCTTTATTATAGCACATTGACAGCTATTTGACAGCTGCCAACTGTCAATTTTGAAAATCTAACAACAGATCTGAATTCAGCAACCTCAAAAATATAAACCTAGATAATAAAAAAAATGAAATAGGCTATTTCAAAAGTCTATACACATTGCGCATATACATAAATCCGTGGAGGATACTCGGAGCTTTAAAGCTCTGTACCGGCCAAACTATCCATTTTTGAGCTTTGTGGCCATTGCGACAATTGACCAGTATGATAAATTCTATAGCATATCAAAAATTCAGCGAATTTGACCTGGACCTAATTTCCATAAGATTTGTGCGGGGTCCTTTGTTTTGAAAAACTTGGTTCAATTCAATGTGCATTTTATAGTGCTCATAATCGTCCATCAGAGTGATTAATTCGAGAAACTATGGATGGTTTTCGCAAAACGGTACTACGGTAATATAGTAAGACGCTGTACAGTTCGCACACAATAACCGATTGATGGTGCGCTATGCGTAGTGTTGATGATGCTCCAAATGTGTCAATTCGTCATCATGCTCAGCAATTAAACACGTGTCCATCCACTTTATGGAACATTTTGTGTAAAGAAGGTTTTTTTGTGTAAGGTTTACGTGCTTTCAAGATTCATTTGAAAATTTTATTCAGTGGTGAAGCACACTTTTGCTTAAATAGCTATGTCAATAAATAGAATTACCGCATTTGATGCGATGATAATCCACAAGAACCACTATCCACAAGAACCACTATCCACCATAACTATCGCAGTTTTCCTATTAATTCTTTTAAGAGGCGGCGAGATTGGAGTGCTCGAGTTTTAGATCTCGATCGTTCATACAAAGTTTAGAAAACAATTATTATGAAGCCAATTTCGACTTGGCTGGCTTTGTTAATACTTGAGGCATTGAGAACTCTCAATTGATACACCAAAGACCACTACATACCGTAGAGTAACTGTTTGGTGTGCCATTTGAGCCAACGGGAGTATTGGATCATATTTCTTTGAGGATGTTAGAGGCAATGCTGTAAGAGTACTGGAGATCGCTACCGGGACATATTGGAAATGGTTCTTGTGTCCGAATTGAATCGATTAGGCATACAGAATTTGAGATTCCCACAAGACGGTGCCCCATCCCATACAGATCGTCCTACGACACAAATTTTGTGATAAATTTATCCCGGCCGAATAATGTCAAAAAGTGGTGGTATCGACAGGCACCCACTATCCCTTGGTTTGACCCCTCCCAATTTCTTCAATAAACAAACCACAACCTCGATGGTTAAGGACAACATTAACATTAAAATTGCTGATATAACACAAGAAGTCACTTGACCGACTTTATATTCCATACATAATGTTAAAGAAAATAAAATCAATCAGTAAAATATAAATTATTAAAACAAAATCCTGGCACATAAAAAGTATCTGTATACATACGGAAACAAAAAATAAATGATTCGCTAATGTTTCGTTTTTGTATCGCTAAAGCGGACTGCTCAAGGTAGTTAAAAGCCACCATTTTATTGGGGCAAAATCCTTTTATCTTTTGAATCCATCTTTAAGCCGGGTCCAGTTGAAATCGTAGTGATGATTGTGTGAGAGAATTTAGTTGTTTAGCGATGAGTGAATATAAACGATTGGCCCTCAAATTTACAGAAAAAATTAAAAACTGGTTTCGCAAAACTCTAACGCTTTTTTTCTAAAAGTTATTATTGGTTCTGGGTGAGCATCACATAATGACTTAGGCACTTATCAATTGTTATAGTTTTCGAAATTTGAGATGAATCGTCAATTCAAGCCTAAAATATATGTGGAACTTCACAATAGGTAATGAAAATGAATTGTCTGCCAAAAGTAGGGTTGCATAACATCGCTATATACAAATATAAATTTCAAGTCATCTTAAAGAAAACAATATATTCGTATAGTTCAAAGTAACATAACAATCGAAAGATCAGATCATTCAACTATATATACAACAATCAACAAACGACTAACAACAATTGCATGACGGAATGATAATCGAAAATACAACAAAAAATAAAGTTAATAAAAATAAATCTTATAATGTGGGCTACTAGACATCCGACAACAATAATAGCCAAGTAATAAGATAGAAATAATAAGATTGCTTAGTAATGGTCATGCTATAACATTAATTTCCCACCTATTTAAAGCCAACAACAATAACAAATAATAATAATAATTCAGTTGTCCAATTTCATCATCATTCAAGTTAAAATTTCAATTAACTGCAATAAAAGCGAAATACGTACAAAAATAAAACTAAAAAATTACTCGACCGCATATTGTAGTACCACCATGATCCATAACCTAACATCACATGAGACTGAGACTGTTTATATTGTGTGGTGTTATACAATATACAGGTAGTGCCATAATTTACAGATACAGAAAACCGGATACATGATTTTATAATTAGACTTTGCCATTTACTGGTAACCATAACTTGTACCTTAACCCGATGCGGTATGGTTGCCTTAGTAATTTCGCTATTGCTAGTGGCCAATTGCGTTCAATACAATTTGTTTGCATTTGACACTACCTGTGTTTTAATGTACTGTAAGAGATTTTAATTATAGATAGTATTCATTGTATACAACCGGATTATCCGTCGCGCGTAGCTGTCTCTTACTTTTACAACAGCTTACAAAAATCTAGATCTCTAAATAAAATGCTAATTAACGATCACAATTAATAACAAAAAATGTAAATATGGGTATGTGCATTTCACTGTCCACACCCCTGTTCAACAAAAATAAATCTTAATTTAATTAGTTAAAAGAACGAAAAGTAATTAAATTAAAATTATGATTAAAATAATTGGTAATAACGTTTTGTGTAATCCGGATACTGGTTGAAAAAATTTAACTCAGTTTAAATTTTTGAGGAATCAGTGTAGATCTTCCCTACTTAAAAACCAAACGTCCTCGAATTTACCATTTTGTTTGCCGGCCGGACCCACGGATAATCAAAATGTATGCTTTGAGATTTTTTAAGAAAAACAACAATTCCGCGACGTGTACTTGACAACCACTGACCGTAACGATTGTAACATATTTTATTTCTGTTGTTACTAATTAATTCAATTACAATTTAATTTTAAAAAATATCCCTTCATTAAAATTGTCAATAATACAATAAAATGTAATATCGCGCGACACCTCACCTCATCGCGCCTTTATTTTATCAGGGGCAATATTTATAACAAGCAAGTGTTTTATAACAAGAAGGTGATTATTGTAATTATTTGATTAATTTAATTATGAATTTTAATTGTAATTGGAAAATATAAAAGATTTTAAAAGTAAAATATAAATAAATAGTTTTTTTTTGATAATAAATTAAGAATTTTCGAAAGCTGTAGTA
The DNA here is from genome assembly GCA_932526605.1 of Nephrotoma flavescens. Classification (NCBI taxonomy): domain Eukaryota; kingdom Metazoa; phylum Arthropoda; class Insecta; order Diptera; family Tipulidae; genus Nephrotoma; species Nephrotoma flavescens. Next base: position 224,568,892 of record OW052222.1, on the reverse strand, counting down.
TTTTATGAGAAATATGTATCTACAAGCGATCCGAAATGTCTTGAGGTTATGGTGTTCCCGAGAGTTCATTAAAAAATAGGAAGGTTGTGGAAATTGGCTAACATGGAAATTTCAGAAGCACCAAGTTCTAGTGGTTGGATGGCACAGTACAAAATCCAATGATTTGGATGGAGATTATGTGATGAATATTAAGAAAGAGAATGATTCTGAGGTAAGACGTGCAATTTCGACGATGTGCAAAAATCAACTTTCTTGCGATCAACAGTGATTCATAGATTCGTAGAAGTATGCATGGTGAACCGGAAATGCATTTTAATTTATTTTTGCCGGAAAATATCATTGATCGTCGCTATCGATTACAATCGAATAGCTGGCGCTTTGCACTAGTGAAGAATGGAAACATTCATACAGTGAGATTTCGACGCGGTAAGGCTGGTTCAAGTACTGTTCAAAGTTAAGGAATCTTCGGAGGTCGATGAGGCCATCAAGAAAAATTTACTTCAGGAAGTTGAGCTTCAGTTTCTTCAAAAAAAGTCAGAGGAATGTGGTAAAATTATTCATACGGGCGTTTAGGGTCAACATATTTTTTGATTTTAAAAGACAATTGTTCGCATTTTCGTTACGTATAATTTAAGAAGCAAAAGTCGGGGGTTGCAAATGCGACTGCAGCAAGAGGATACAAAGTGCGCAGTTTTCGATCAGACATTAAGAGTTCCTGAATGCGGATTTTGGGATCAGAGGTGTTTATTCACATTCCAAAGGAAAAACAACTAAAAATGTATCTAAAGGTAGTCAAGTGTATTTTCGTCGAATATGATAATCATTCGAGATCGTATCGAGTGTGGAATCCGGAGACTAACAAAATTGGTATAGCTCGTTTGACACATTATGTTTATGAAAGTGTGTGCACCGTGGTTTTAGACTCGGTCTAATTGTAAGAATCTTGTAGTATATGTCAGCGATGTCAGCCAGCTTTTATTTTATTCGTTCCACTGCCTATTGCACTAAAGATTGGAAGATTAACAGGATTAAGATTAATTGAACAATTCAACAGGGGTTTTCTCGGATTGATCCTCATCAGATTTAAAGTAGCAAAATTACTCCGACATTAATCTTATTAATGGTCTACTAACTCGATCATTCGAAAACTCCATCTGGTTTCAATTTATTAGTAGGCTTTCTCGACCAATCAAGCACTATGTATGAATCGAGTCTTTTGAATTAATTTACCACTGACCTTTCTTGCACACAACTCTAATCTTGTAATTGTAATCAATTTAGTAGGTGCAATTTTGTTTCTCGAATAACTTTTATCCATAGTGATCGTGGTATTCTCAATTATTTTATCACTGAGCTATAATTTTAAAATTAATAATAATGGTTAATCTCAATTAGTACCAAAAAGCTACCAATCGTGATGAGAGACACGCAGTCTGAGGGTCAAATATTTTTAATAACGACTTTCGGAAATTGAAATTCGTCCACTACAATGCTCGGAAACCCTAAAATTAGAAATAAATACCAGAATTAATCTCCCAAACACTTACACCAGTACTGCAATACTCACTGCTTCTGGAATGTTCCTGAATATTCCCACAATAATTTTTTCAATATCCACTAGTAACTAAAACCGATAATAAATAATTTCCACAATTTTTTATTAATTCACTTAATAAACCATTTACAATTTTTAATTACACCCACTATTTTCACTTTACACCACTTTGAAGACTGTTTATCCCGAGCAGGATCCAAACTACCACCTTTGTAGGGTTGATCATGTAACTCAAACAAATTAAACTTCACTTTTGTCCTTGTTTCCTGACGTCGTTTAACCTTACAGCTACTCTCCATTGTCGAATCTATCGCAAGCCTTGAGGTCAATCCACCCCGACTCCATCACTCCTGGCACGTCACACGCCTCTTCCATACTCGGCAACACTGAATTTAAGCGACATAGCGACATTGCACCTCCAAATTCCTTTGTGCATACCTTCATTAGGCCGCCTTTCATGTCGATCGTTCTCAACACAGCTTTTACTCGTCACTGATTTCCGCTAGTTCCTTAAAACCCAGAACAATCTTAGCATACATATATGATCCACATATTTTCCTGCTTCTCCTAAAATTATTGTTTTGCTTGATACCCACCCCGGTGGCAAAGTGGTCAGCATGCTTGCTCCAGCGACCGGAGGCCCCATGTCCGATTCTCGGTGGTGACAAGGAAAAAAATTCACGGCTGGTTTAGGATCAATGAATTAATCACTCATTATCCGAAATAAAGATATGATTATGAAACCTCATTTGACGCGGCCAAATCCCATTGAGAGAGAAAGAGAGAGAGAGAGAGAGAGAGAGAGAGAGTTTTGCTTGATTCATTTCCGATGTTTGCAACTTCTGTACAAATCTCTCTTCCAAAACCAATCACCGCTGTCTTTTTTTTTTTATTTAATATTTTTAATAAAAATTATACAATTTTAAATATACATAAACATTTTTTTTATTTATATTTCAATAATTACTAAAAATCGTCATTTCCGCTACAATTTTGGGAAACTGATGAGGGCCAATTTTTTACAAAATTAATTTAGAATCTTTTAGTTCTTAATCGTTTTTCTTGTTAATGATATATATATTTTAAAATCTTTGCGGAAATCGAAAAAGTTTCTATGGAGGTTACCACATCCGTTTCAAATTATAATAAAAGTTTACTTAATAAACACATTTTTATTAATCACTTGTTTTTGTTTCGCAGAATATTTTTCAAAAAGTTTAAAAAATCACTCGATCGATTTCGACTTGTTAGGTCATCATCAGGAGTATCTACTGAATTGTATTAGTAAAAATTTTTTGTTATATAGTAGAAAAAAGCAAAATATAAATAAAAATAAAAGGAGGGAAAAAATAAGCAATAAAAATTAATCTACGAATCGCGCAGGTAGGCGATGAGTCATAGGTTGAGTAACAAAATTCAAGGTATGTTATTGCGTACGTGAGAATAGAAAAGGGCGGGGTCTGTAATTGGTGAGAACCGGATTTCTCTCTGTTCGATAATTAAATTACAGACCCCGCCCTTTTCTATTCTCACGTACGCAATAACATACCTTGAATTTTGTTACTCAACCTATGACTCATCGCCTACCTGCGCGATCCGTAGATTAATTTTTATTGCTTATTTTTTCCCTCCTTTTATTTTTATTTATATTTTGCTTTTTTCTACTATATAACAAAAAATTTTTACTAATACAATTCAGTAGATACTCCTGATGATGACCTAACAAGTCGAAATCGATCGAGTGATTTTTTAAACTTTTTGAAAAATATTCTGCGAAACAAAAACAAGTGATTAATAAAAATGTGTTTATTAAGTAACTATAAGTGTGTTTCGCCAAGTGCCTACGGCAAATAGCGTAAAAAGTAATAAAAGTTTAAGTATGAAGTTTCATATTGATTAGTCATTCCGGGTGGGAAGCTAGTCTATTAGTCTGCACGGAACCGCATATGCACATCTACACAGAGATTTTTTTAAAACCATATTTTAAATATTCAAAAATCGCAAGGTCAATATTTTTCATGATTGCTATACTTTATTTTACTATTTTACGTAAAATAAATTAAAATGATCTGAACAAATTTTGTTTTAGATTTAATTTACAATGTTTTGATTTTTAATCGTTTTTTAGAATGTTACATGGCTTTTTTGAATTGTTATACATATTACTTTTTTTGTTATACAATTTGCAAAATATTTTCGAATTTTGCCGATTGCGGCCAAAAATCACTGCGATCTCTTAATTTATGGTAAAATCTTAAGTAATAAGATTCATCCCGACCAATCAATCAGTCTGGGCTAGTATACAAGTATAAACGTGAGCCCGTGAACATCTCTAAGATTTCTGTTATTTGGTTATTACTACTATAAATCGGGTTCGTAGCTTATTTGGGAATGTCAATGGGGCAAAAATCCTGTTGGAGAAAATACCAAAATTTCCAATTGAGAAAAAAATTGAAAATGAAAAAGTTTTAAATTTTGAAATGAAGGTGAAAATTATCATTCGTGTCGCGTTTTCACAATATTGACCAATATACTGACCTATTCGAATATATGAAAGAGATCCCGTGAACATTTCTGGTATCTGGGATATAACCGTAAACGTAAAAATGTCTCTGGACAAATTTAAAATCATCATAATTAGATCCCATTCACCACACACATAGGGTTTTGACTGATCTATCTGACCATGGAAGTGAGACCCCATGAACATCTCTAGGATCGGTGAAATAAAATATGAAAATTTGTTAAAATTCGTGGAATTTCTAAGTAGCTTGTATGGCACTGTATATATCATCATAAACTATCCATGTTTATTTCAGTGTTAGAACTTTGTCTAGGTACATTTGTCTAAAATACATTTTAAATACTGTGAACGTCAATAGGAGCGGTAATGGAAAAATTAAAAAATAGAATGAAATCAAAAACCATTCACATTCCTCACAAAAAAAAAGTTTAGTAAATCGTTTCACGATTTTCTCGTGTTTGTTCAAATCGTTAGAAAATTATTTGATTTTTAGAGCAACACAATTAGGGACTTAGGGACTTCTTTAATATAAATGTTAAAGCATATCTAAAAATGTTTCAATTTCACCACAAAACAAATGGAATTGGAATATTTTTAAATCTGACAGAGTAAATTTTTGATATTATTTTTTGTATGTATTTCACAATCATCACAACAACTCTCCTGGTTATTGCGCTAACTGGCATTCAAAATCCCAAATAGTTCCAAACTGTGGCAATATCCCGATTGAGTTGTTCATCATTTCAAGCTGGCTCAGCTGATTCTCCTTATCTGCTGTCTCCCTGCCACCACTCGAATCCACTAAGCCCAATTGTTCCTTCCGACCAATGGTGCCCATTCCATCATCTTCACCACCCGGTTCCATCATTTTACAACGGCTTTTTTCAACATCGGCTCTCCACCGTTATGTAAATGTTCAACGTTCTGCTCCGTATCGCATATATTTATTATCATTCCGTTTTCAAATGTTATGTCTACCATTTGATACAGTTTCTTCGCGATGTTTTCTTTGAGTATTTGGATTTCTTTAAAATTTTGTTTCATTTTTTGTTTAAAAATTTGCATTATTTATTGCCTTCTTTTACTTAGTTCATCAAATGTTGAGCATCTCTTTACTTCTTTGATAAAAGTTTTTGTTTTGATGATCAAACCCCCCGAATTTTTTTTGTAAAAATTGCTGCCAAACAATGAACACTTCCGAAGTATCTGTTTTTCTAGATCGATCGAGAATTATTTTAACAACTTCTCCTTTGTCTGCCAAATCTCCTAAACTTATCCTCTGATATTTACAATCTCACCGCTGTCATCAACAGTTACGGATTTGCCCTACTAAATTTGGTTCGCATAATTCATAATAATTACCAAATCTCATAATTTATTCCGCTGCCGGAATTTTTCCGAAAAACAACCGCTCCCCCTCTCAAACCCCACCCCTGTCCCACCCTTGCACATGAAGAGAAAGTCTTTTCATGGTATGTGTAGCTAGAGAGAGGGAGAGAGAGAGTGGTTGTATAATAATATGTTCCTTTTACTCCTGCTTATTAATGACTAACCATTCACCATTTTTTGCGGTATTAAATGTTACAGTATGGTGGTAAAACTGCTTATAGGGGTAATATTTATAGAATTAAGTATTTTAATAGTTTATTTATTATGACATTTTAGGAATGGAAGATATTTTAGTCTTCCGAATCCGAATTGTGGTCTCCCAAGAATTTTTTCATATTTTGGATTTCCACTTCTACGTTTTTGTCGATGTCGTTCCGAACCTTTGTATTATGTATTGTATTTGTAAACGTACTTTTTGAACGGGTTGAGGGATAGAGTGTTAGTTTCTCTTGATAATTTGTTTTCGTTCGATTATTAAGTTTTTTCTAGTTACCCGATATAAACTCGTTTGAATTGAATTTACAGTGAAGCTCGTTCGTACTCACATGCCTATTTGAATTTAAAGTCTTTCATCCTTCTAAGAATGTGAGCTCTAAGCACGAGACAAACAATTATTTTATAGATTTCTATCGAATTTGATTAATGAATTCATATAGTGTTTCTATTTTTTGCGAACTTGATTTCGTTTAGCGGGTGGTATAAACTTTTATGGTCTATTACACCACCAACATATAGCGCATGAATATTTCAAAACATGAGTTATGTTCGCGTCTTTATTTACATGTTGAACTTTAAAGTTTAAGTACTAGTAAATTATAATTGAACAGGGTGACGATATACATAAGATTTATATTATAATTATTACTTGAGACCTTCTTTAAATTTGCGCGCAGATTGATGTGAAATCATAAAACACAATTCACACGCACATCAACTTTCGAATTGACCCATATTGTAAATATGTTTCTCTGGGCTTTGTGATTTACGTCATTGCAACAATGTGGTTTTTGAAAGTTAAAGTTCATTACTGAACCGGAATTAATCTAATTTTGTAATATTTCATTAAGTTGAGCGATACGATCGCGGCTATTATTTTATATAATGCCGCCATTAACACCTAGAGACTTTAAACTTTTGTGTTTACGATTTGCGTGTATTGTGCACGCGAGTATATCGTTCTTATCAATGGTAAGAATCGCTGCTGTGGTAAATTTAATTAAATTAACGATTTCATTTATTTTTTGTTCTACCAAACTGTATTATTACGAGTATATGAAATAGTTAATTTTTTTATTTTATGATCGCGAATTTGTTCGCCTTGAGGTACATGTATTATGTTAATTGCAATTACTTTTTAAATCTCGCGATAATAATGGGTTCTTTATACAGAGTCACGAGACAATGAAGCAAGTAGCTGCGGTAATAGAGCTGGATATCATTAAAAATAATTTTTTTTACGACATGATTAATATAAATTGGTGGGTATGTCTTCGGACCATTTACTTTTTTAATAGTTAGGTATCTATTTTTGAAAGCGAGAAGCAGAACATTAATTTTCTAACTAATTTAAATTATGGATATTTTTATTAGTGCAACGTCCTTCTAATTTATTTTCCGTAAGATGGTAATTTGCATAGTTTTTGCAACAAACAACCCAAAAAAACGACAAGATTATTTATGTGAAGTTTAATGACTCGCGAATATTTGTGGCTAATTTATGTTAATATCATGGTCAAGAACACAAGTCGAATTTGTTAGATATCATGTTCTTGACAAAACAAAACAAAAAAATAACGATTTGTATTGCCTAAATGCTGCAGCGGATTAATTTAGTTTAAATTGTTGTAATCACTTCACAAAAGTACTTAAACTGTTAATGTTGAACCTAAGTTCCATTTCTTGGGATTCGATCAACCTTCCATTCAGAAGAAGAAAGTTTATTGTGCAGGATAGTGCCGTTTCTAACAATTAACAAAAATAAATTTGTCGAATGGATTTGCCGTATAGATGGGGTGCTAGAAATGTCGTGCCCGTTCCGTCGATGATTCATCCCCATTTAAACATTTTTTGGTAAAATATGATTGAGTTTATCAAATTAAAAATGATTAGCAGATAAAAGAAGGTTAATATCAGTATATAAAACAATTAAAATGTAACAATACATAATTTGATGTAAATATTCATAATTCGTCATTGTTCATCGTGTTGTTTACAGGGCTATAGAAATGTCCGCCATTTAAGACAGATTAATGAATCAGGCACAGCATTGTCACATTTGAGTTTCGACTCAACTTTGACTTTGACAATCTTCAAATTTTGGACCCGACCCCTTGATGAACTTTTTCTCTTCTTGAGCCATTTTTTCATTTGGGTTATTTGTAGATTTATTTTGTTCTTTTTACACACCAACTCGAAATAAAAGTAAAATTAGCAAAACCATAAAAAATGGGAATTCTATTAATCAAAATTCGCGAGAGCAAGCCTCTTTAGTATAAACTTCCCAATGTTGTGGTCGAAAAATTCGTATAATGCGCTTGCTAAACACAGGAACCATTCTTAACGAGGGCACGACTGTTAAAATTAAACACAACGACGCACTATATGGTTTAAATTAAAGTCTTTCCGCTCGCATTATCTGCAACAATGCGAAGTAAGCGGCATCTGCATGAATATTGATAAGCTTGAAACGTTCAAGCTCTAGAGAGTCAAACTAAAATTGTCAGCACAACATATAGTCACGGAGAATAAAAGGAAGTGATCTATACTACCTCAGTGCGATTTTTTTGAAAATTTCGGAATGGAATCCCGTAATATGCTCTGTAAATGATATTCCCGTTGCAAGCGATACTCACGACGTTGCTCTTGCAATAATATCGGCGTTGGTGAAAGAGGGTTTACGTTGGAAGGGTAAGCGGTCATGAGAATTAATTATTGATTGACATTTACTGAAGTTCAGTTCGAGACAATTTTTGAGGACCAAATTTCGAACCGATTTAATAAAGTTTCTAATAAGGAGCGCGGCATTAGAAACTTTGCTTAACCGATTTAAAATTTCGTGCTCCAAAATCATCTCGAACTGAATGTTTGTAAATGTAAACCAATAATTTATTGGTCAAAATCATCAGCATATTTGCCTCAAATGTGATGTATGGCGGAGGTCGCCATAACACACGGTTGTATAGATGACCTGAATAATAACGGTCTTAAGTTTGAGCATAATCGTACCTTAGTACACTTTTTCATAAGTTTCTGAAATTATGTTGTGATGCCATTTGTACTTTCCCCGTCTCCATGGTGTTCAGTGCGATTGTTAATTAAAATAAATTTGTAGTGGTGGATCGATGTTTCAAGAAGCTGTGCCAAAGTTTCTCTGCGGTATGCATTAAAACCGAAGTGTACAGAAAGTATTTAAGTTCTTTTATTACATTTTCTTCGGATTGTTCTTAGGCTACGTGATCAATATTATATTCCTACTATTCTTTCTGAAAAATGAAAAAACAAAAACACCCATGGAAATTCGCAATTTATAAAAATTTATATCAAACATATCGCCTCAGTAGACCGGAAAAAAATATTTGAACAGAAATTGCGTGTAAATTCTTTCATCAAATAAAAATGCGCGATCCTATAAATGAATGAAAAATCCTGACATGTAAGATTTTTAGTGCAAGATTTTGTAATGCAAGATTCAAGGGTTAACCACAGGTGAAATAGTTGTGGTAAAAGATCAAATTGAAAAAGTGAAATCTGGAAAGGGATAAAACAAAAATAAAATGTGTATGAGGAGTTTTGTATAACAGCTGAGTAAAACTTGGGAAAACTGATTGGGCGTTGGTTCGTAAAAAATTGTAATAGGGGAGACAATTGTTCATCCAGATATAGTCCACAATTCTGGTCTATTGCAGATGCCGGTATGGGTTCATTAGAAATCTTTCCACATAACCAAAACAGTGTCGAAGCGTGGCCCCGGCGTGCACGGCATGCTGGAGTATAGGAAGGAACTTATTGTGCCAACGGCTCAAATTAATAAGGGTGAAATCCGGAGAACGCCTTTCAAGGAAAAGAAAAACAATAAATAAAACGGATCGTTAATTAAAGGGAAAATCTCAGTTCACTGAACAGCTTGTCCGCCGTCATCTTAAAATATTATACCCTAAAACATCGTGATTTTTTAAAATTTTATAATTTTTTTTTGTTTTTAAAATCAACAAATTTCTCGATAAACTGTTTTAATCGGTAAATAAATAAAATAAATTACATCAATATTCGGTTTATATCGGTAAATAAATCATGTTGCAAGCGAAAATTGTGGAAGTGAAATTAAACATTAGCGGTGATCCAAGAGGAAAAGTACCAACTATGGCGGATGAATTAAAACAAAAACGTGGATTTGTAAAGGCTGCTTTAACTCGCCTAGAGAAGAACATGTCAGATATGACCAAGACAACTACCTCAATAGATATATCTATCTAGTTAGAGCAGCTCGAAAAGGTGTACTCTAAACTAACCAGTTTAGATGAAGAAATAGTTCAGTTGGAGAATTCGGAACAAAATAGTGAAGTGGCGGAACTTGAGAAGCGATATTTTTCTTTGAAATCAAAATTAAGAACAGCACTAAAAAAGCAAACCGACAACGCCAAGGAAGTTAATGAACACATGAATGTATCCATTAATCGTCTATCTGATCAACAAAGGGAACTGGTGCAAAGTATATACATGAAACGCCCTTCATACAGAAGGATGAGGTAAAATTACAAGCTGTGCAAATTCCATCATTTTCTGGCAATTATGTAGAATTCCCAACGTTTAAGGATTTATTCGACGTTACCATACATAAATCCAATTTGTCTAAAATGCACAAGTTTAAATACCTCAAGGGCGTATTACAAAGTGAAACATTTGTACCTAATCCGACATATGACTGTCACTGAGGTGAATTACGACGAAGCTTGGAGCAAAGTTGTACAACGGTATGATGTCAAGGATCAGATAGATATGCAGTTCATTAATAAAGCAGTTCTTGGATCAATCACAATCAAATGGATGTCCTAGATCAGTGAGGTGTCTAGCAGATAAAACGGATGAAGTGTTGAGAGGGTTGAAGGCGTTGGGGAAAGCAGCGGGCGATCTGCTAACTGGAGCTAACTCTAAGGAACAGTCGAACAACATAAAACATGATCTAAGTGCAACATTCGCTAAAGCTGGGTTCAAACTACATAAATGGATGTTAAACATAGCTGAAGGAGCTGAAAATACAACGTCAGAAGCAATACAATTACCTACTGATAATGAGGTCGTCAAAACTCTAGGCCTTCAGTGCATTCCAAGCGCAGGCACTTTCACATTCAAGGTAGAACCAATGGCAGAAAGAACGCAAACAAAGATAATATTGTTGTGTGAGTTTAGCAGGATTTTTAATCCTTTCGGATGGATTTCACCGTCAAACATCACATGTAAAAACATTTTTCAGCAGCTGTGGTTAAGAAAATTGTCTTCCTAGCGATCTGGAAAACCAATGGCTGAACATACGAAAGGAATTAACTTTATTTGAGCAAATTAGAATTCCGCGATTTATAAATCATATTGAAAATGAAGAACTAATCGACTATCACGGATAGATGCCAGTCAAATTGCATACGCTGCCGTGGTTTATTGTAGAATCCAAAGCCCCGACCAAACATTTAAAGTATCATTGGTGACAACTAAATCTAGAGTGGCCCCGCTAAGGCCAATAACCATCCCAAGGCTCGAGTTAGCGCAGCTCAATTGCTCAGTGAATTATTAATCAAAGTAACAGATGAATTTTCCGTTCCAACAGGTCGATTGTTACGCTTGGACGGATTCAATGGTCGTGCTTTCCTGGCTTAGTAGTTATCCCTCTAATTGGAAACAGTTTATACGAAATTGGACAGCTGCCATATTAGACAAACTACCCGAAACCACTAGAATTACGTATCTAATACTAGAAAATATATGGTGGCAAGGTACTCTAGATCGTAAAATGTGGCCTAATCATGATGTTGTGGATAATTTCGCAGTCCCAAAAGATAAGTTGAAAGTAGTTAAAACATTAAATGTATCGATCACAAGCGAGCAACATCTATTCGATAAAGTTGTTTACAAGGGCAAATAATTATTCAAAACTATTACAAATAGTAGCCTATGTACTACGATTTACAAAGAGTGCCGCAGGCAGAAACAAATATCTAACCATAAATCCATTGCTGCGGAAGAACGCAGCATGAAAAAGGAAGCTATCGATACTACGATGAAATAAAAAAGACAATGAAGAATCCATAAAATTTATTGCGAAAATACTGCATTATTAGGCAAATAATATTAAGACGTTCCATTTCAATCCTCATGGCCGGTTATATGACGCGGTTGTAAAAATGATAAAGAAACATTTAACCAAAGCAACCATCTTAGTGCCGAGGAGACATCTACGTTACTATGCGAAACTGGGTCACTTTTTAAAAAGAGCTCCTCTTACGCAATTTCCTCAAGTGGAACACACAAAGTTAACGATCTCGGACAACAATGGAACGAAATACAGCGCAGAGTCGAACGGTTTTGGCAAAAGTTTGACATCGAATATCTAAATACCATGCAACAACGTCAAAAGTGGTTAGCTGCAACTGAGAACATAGTGAAGACATTAATCCAGGCGACGATCAACTAGTTCGCGTAATAACTGCACGTACGCATAATGCAAGATAAACGTAAGAATGTAAGGAGTGTAAGGAATAAACTCCATACAGGTGCTGGACTATGTTGAAGTCTGTAATTGTTGGTACACTGTCAATCTTAGACGAAAACTGCGAACTGAAATTTATTTTTGGGAACACGTCAGTTAACAAAATAGTTTGACGCACAATTTCTGATCGCATTTCACAATAATCTGTAATAATTCAACTTTTTCGTGAAGGTCATCGGTTTATTAACTTCTTATGTAAAAACGACACGACAATTGGTTTTTTGACTTTTTTGGGAAAAAAATTGTGAATCAGTCTTCTGAGGTTATTGCACTAAATCTACAGATTTAGATGACTCAATCGTTACTAATGATCTGAAATTGTAAAACATATTTACAAAAAAATACCGATTTTCGGTAAAGTCACCCGCATTGTCTTTTGTAGTTGACCTAGCGCGTGATGATAATAATTTGTCGTTGAACTTTCACCATGGACATAACCATGGTATATAAAGTGGATTAATCACGCAGAATAACGATGATCGTTTTCTTAAAATATTTCAATATCATCTTATAAGATTGTTATTGTTGTTGATTGTCAAGTTTATGTGCCTACTTTACGTAATCGTAATTTCAACCATGCTATGACAATTACTGCATTCTTTCGTAAAGATATTACATCCGAAAAAAATATATAGTCGTAACCTTGGTTTAATAAATTTTATATGTATGTCATTATGTTTAATTTATCTGTAAGTACTCGTATGGACAGACGTTTGCATCGTATAATTACGTGTAATATAAATTTACGAAATATATGAGTTACGAGCACAGTGTGCACGTTCTTATTTGATTTCCGCATTTCAGATTCATAAAAATCTTATGGTTAGGTATAAAATATTTCGTGTAAACATTTAGAATAATTAGATGTTTATTTACGCGCTCGTGGCAATGATAGGAGCAGCTGGTACATAATTTGCAAAGAGATATATGGTAAACGTGATATGATTAAATCATTTCGGTTTGCAAATTCAAATTTGCGAGACTTTGTGGAGTTCATTAAAATTGTTTACTGTATTTGTAAATCAAGGTTAAGCGGATGCATATAATGATGCGGGAATTCCATATAAAAGATACCATTCTCGACAATACCAACATTAAACAAACCGGAACTACCACAGGGCAAAACCCTGTGGTAGTTCCGGTTTGTTTAATTAAAAAACTTATTTACAATATTAGAGGATACGCGATCTGTTGGTGACACATTTAAAATTCCGCAATATAGACGACCACACATAACTTAATTAATAACGAAAAGATAAATTTTAATTTGTAAATTAAATGAATCAAAACGATTTGCATTGATAAATCAATGAGCTCAGCTTGAGGTCAATTATTGGTCATCAAAGTAATTGCAATTACTATTCGCTAATCGATTTACAATAAAATATTGCTGTGTCGCATCTCGATCAAGTGAAGGCTATTTTACTCAATTTACGGAAACACGGGTAGGGATCAGGACCAGCTACAACGGAATGAATTTAATTTTAACATTGGAAATTACTTTAAATGTTTGTTCCAAACGAAATGTTGGCAACCATCCTGTTGACCGTATTAAAGTTTTGCACTCCTCTCTTGGCATTTACAGTTCTATAACCAATACTTTACCAAAAATTCATACAAACTTTTGAAACTCAGTTTTAAAAATGTGACTTCCGAAGCCCCGAGAAAACCATTGCTGTCGATCGTCATACTTGAATCAAAACAACCTCCACCAATTTAAACGATGCGATGTCGTAAGTGAATGGTGGTTTAATGCAGTTAAAAGTAACAAATTATTCCTAAATAGCTATAGTCCTTTTTGGTCAACTTACGGAAGTGGTCAACCTAAGACTAATTATGGAAGCAAAACAGCTAAAATTAACATCAACAATATCTTGGATGGCTCCAATATGCTTGCTAATCTATCTAGATTTTCTTTGTAAAATTATGCATCCTAACTCCGTGACATCGAGAAAACAAGGTGCTAATTTTAAATACGTTGATACTAATGGAAATCACTACTTTACTACTGATGGATTTCGAACTACTGTTTTTTACGGGATTAAATTGGCTTTCTGTGGAATATTTTCATTTTTTGGGGAAGGAATATGTCATATTAGGAATGGGGAAGGAATATGTCAACTCACACACTAAATATTTTATAATTCCAGTTTGCACATTTTTAACACGAAATTTCCATTGCTTATTTTTTTTTAACACTGTACAAAAACAAAAGAAAATATCAAACTGGTGCACTATCATGTTTGCACTTTTACCATATCCACTCATATTTCAGCAACTTTCCAAGCGAATTTCAAGGCAAATTGTATTAAGTTTGATGGGACCCACGTCAAAATAGCGATTTACATTCGCAATTTTAATTAATGCATTCTTGCACAGCAGAGATTAGGCAGTAGCACGTTTAGTAATACTAATAACCTCGACCATGTTCATGTCCCAAAGGTATATAGGAAGAAATTGCAAGGCAATAAGTAACTAAAGTGGATTCGCACGCCTGGACGACCAAACTCTCATAAAACATAGCAGATCGAAATCATTATATCCTTTTCTAAATAAAATCAGGTATTCATAAGCCCTCAACCGCATTACTACCCGTCATGGCAACGCCATTCATATGTACTGTACAGCGACAATGGAATCAATTTCGTGGCAGCCAGTAAAATATTATCACGAAGCACGATCACGTTACTAAACCAGATTGATGCGTGCCTCAGCTCCAGGACACTTCTTTTAAGTGACGATCCGAAATCCTTAGAGGTATTAACAATGGAACATTTCCTGATTTTGAACGGCTTCCACCTCATCCGGAAAAAGAACATCCAAATGTCCCGAAAAGTTGCTCGTCGCGATAGAAACACAGAATATTGAGAATGAGCAATCGTCTTACTCCGAGATGATCTGCCATTCCCAACAAGATGGAAATCAGGACAGTTCAGTGTCAGATTATGTAGGATTTTGCTAATATCAGCAACAATATCAGTTTAAAAGTATACAAGTTACACTAATCCTTCAAATTAAGGGAAATGTGACGGTTAGCTTACGACCGAAGGAAGTATGAGCTATTGTCGAGGATGAAAAATGGCAGTTAGGCATTTGAGGGACGATCACGCTTCCGCCAGAACGAGAAACCCGGTTAAGTTATACGGGTCCATCAAATGGCAAAATTGAGATGGTTCCAAAACATTTCTCGTTTCTTACGATCAGTAGGCCTCCCTCATCGGTTTGTAACAAATGCTTCTCCATAAGTTTGCATCAAGTTCTTTAATTTTCCTTTTCACCTTCTGCTGTATTTTTGGACTTTCACCACAAGAAACCAAATAGCAAATTTTCAATTCTTCCGTTTGATGTTCTTGGACCCGTATAACTTAACCGGGTTTCTCGTTTGACGGTAAAATTCTGTTCGAGGACATTCAAGAGAGGCAGGTTCAAGAGGCAGTACGGCACAATTCTTCCCAAGGCAGTGTAGCAGATGTTTTGCAAACTTTACACCAGTTAAAAGGAGCATGCGACCGAAATAAGAGAAAATTAGAGCGGGGGTACAACGAAGATAAATGAAGTTTACCCAATTAGCCAATATCAATGCGAGAGCTTGACTCGAAGGTTATTGTAAAAATAGAGGTACTAATAAAGCGAACGATGAACAGACTGGTTTACCGCTTGCGGCGGCAAAAATAATGATCGGTATGATCGAATGGCACATGAAAATTGGCAATAGAAACGTTGGCCTGGAATACGGAAAATCACAGAGGGTGCAGGAAACGAAGATGACCATAGACAAATATCCAGTTCAAAATTATCAAGTAAAAGACTGTGAGAAGAGTGTGTAAGGTAGAGAGGAAAGATCCTTATGGAAGGCTCAGCCTAAGATTCCCGTACGATAGTTGAGGGTGAGTTCGATAGTGAACTTGACCGCTACAGAGAGAGAGATCATGGAGGTCGCAAATCAAGACGTGCTAGGAGTCGGAGTTGGAGTTGAGATGGAAGAATGCTGGAATGTGACGACAATATGTATCAGACACGTGTGCGACATACTGATGTCGTGTGTGACGTGAAATATTCTTGATCAAAACATTTGTAGTGGTGTATGTCGCGTCGAACTCACACTGCATACATAATTCAATCCTTTGTAGTGCGCAGAACTTGCTGTTCTATTGGAAATAATTTCAAATGATTTTTCAGCAATACAGCACATTCACAGATATCGCCTCGAACCATGATATGTTCACGATGTCTCCACAAAGTTCTCAAACCATTAATGTCGATGACATATATGGTCCCTAACTATCGAGTCTAACAACCAAAATTTTCTTGTCTCCAGTTGATGTCGAGCTATGATACAGAAATGAATAGTTTAAAACATAAAACATTTTTCTGTTTCTTGTTATCTGAATTAATCTTCTAACCCTTCTGTGTACACACGCGTTTCCTTTATGACCACTCTCGCAACAATGAAAACAATTGCCTTTAGGTTTGCTGCTGCCGCCTTTGACTTTTTCTTTGTTTTTCTGTTCTGACGAGTAACGTTTTTTCGAATTGGAATTCTTCTTCTGAAAATTCAGCTCGGCCCTCAATACTTCCGTACTTTCAATCTGACCCTGTGACTTCAATATTCTATTCCGTTAATCGTTGATTCCCAAATGCTATACGAAAACGTTTATATTCAGCTGACAAAGACATTAAAATCTTTGCCATATCTGGTTTGTCAAAGGTAACTTTGTTCATACGTACTATCGAGTGTCGTTCACATCAAAGCTGCTGATTTACAATTTATGATTTTTAGCAAATCCGCATTGCATGCCGTTGAAATCATCTTACCTTGGAATAATTCTGTTTCCATGTCCTGATATTCTCATAGCATAGTCCGCATCCGCAATCGTTGTTTTTTGTTAATTTCCATTCATTATCTCGAGCAATTCACTATGGCCTCTAGAATTTGGCGCATCTGAAATTTACAGATCTTTAATAGCGATTTCGACCTTGATCTATGATTTCCAACCTTCAATAAACTAATGCTGGCATGTTCGTTGTTAAAAAAATTGATTTGCACAAACGAAACGAGAAACGACGCATTTGTAAGTGTACACTGTGTGAAACTGCCACAACTTGAAGTAAACCACACCAGAGAGTGCGCGATCACGAATTTCAATAACCAAAATCATAGATCGCACCGAGCTCATTGTGCAATCATCCGAACGAATCATACTGACTTTACAGCTGTCGTTTTAATGAATTCAGTTAGCTATGATGGTACAGACTGAAACTTAAAATATTGCAAAACTATCCAAAACAGGTTGTTACGTTCCTTTCTATAGTTCCTGCTAAAATTGTATGCTATATGAACCATAGAATGTAGGTAAGAATGATGATTTTCTTGTATTAAAATAGCATTAGCGATATAATTGGGTACTGGTTCTATATGTCAACGCAGTACGAGACAACGATTTATTTCGGATTATTTGCCTTTCCTTGTTACACCGCCATCGATTTTATAAAACGCAGATCCATTATTGAATTAATATTTTCGCTTCTTGAAATTTATTTCATATCTTAAAAAGGATATATATGTTTAACCAAGGATCCACAAGTCGGAGGTCCCCTAACACCTGTGATATCAACGACTTCAATATCAAGATCACATCACACAAATCTAACCTCAACTTTATTAATCGTATTATTCCGTTAACATCGATTCGATTGTCTTCGTTGATTATTGATAATATGTCTGCATTGCTACGAAACAACAAAAAAGTTTGTAAACAAATGAAGGATTTGCCATTCGGTAGCGCTCTCTTAGCTCTCTTCGTGGACTTAGTTTTCTATCATAAATACAGTACTATAGATTAACGGACTTTTGACTCACACTCATTGTTTCGACGACAATTTCATCATCGTTTATAATTATGACGTGGAATCCATTTTCTATTCCTTCAATAATGTCTTCACCTACTTCGAATTCACCATCGAGTACGATGAATATGACCAGTCAAAGGAAAATTGCATAATGACTTTTCCTATTGGCCCCTTTGTTATAAAAAATAATCAATGTTTTATTAAAACATGGTTAAAGTGGTACATAAAAAACCTTGTACATAATATCTTAATAATTGAAGAGTTTTGGGGATATACTAAGACACCATTCTATATAGATATTCTTATAAAATATTATATTTCAATTTCATTTTACGTCAATGAACTAAATTATGCCTGGGTATCGAGCTGCACGCATCGTCCATAAACCAAAAGAAAAATTGTCGAAACATTAAAGATCAAATTAATCTTACACGACTGAAAATTAATATTGATGATCATATCGTTAAACTATATAGAACCTAACCTTGTTCGATTAACCAAAACATATAACAACAACATTTTATAAATATTGAATGATCACAATTAATCAAACGAGTATATATTGGGTACATGATGTATAATCGGCGCGGCGAGAGTATCAAATTTTTAGATATATCATGTTCGCGTAAATTAATTACAGACACTTTGTCTAGGACGCCGCGCGCTTGCAGCATTCTTCATCATTGAATCATTAGTAATAAAATACGTGTATATCAAATTCAATGTGTGTGACCACTATTTATCATCTTGATTGGTGCGAAACGATATACATGAATTAAGGTAATCAATTAATGTAAACATTTTTTAGTGTAAAGGGTTAATAATCTCATTCCCATAACCTGTACAGGCCGCACATTAATTAAATATAGTCTGTGTGTAAGATACGAGTACATATACATTCACTTTATACACAATGCTTTGTGTTAATAAAAATATTTTATTGGTGCTTATTACACAACACGTTATTTTGAATTACTGCAAAAAGTTACTTCACAGCAGATGTGTACAATAGATCCAGCACGTATACACAAATCTTCTCGACATACACTTTGATATTTATCGATGATCGTTGTATTTCAAGGAGCGATTTTCAACACAACCTTGATTGTAAACTACTTAGATGAACGATTTAACATTACGTGCCGAGTGACACTTAAAATACTCTTACACTTACCGGTTTGGAATTCTGATAGGGACAGGATGCAAAAGGGATTTTTCATCATCCGTTTACGATCAATGATGAAAATGGACACTACTATGACCCCCTGTCGACGTGCAGAACTCATTAGCCGATCCATCTTCCATGTCCAGTACTATATATAAAGTCTGGCATGGCGCTATGTAATGTACGTCCTCAATTTGGCTACTGAGAGTCTGGAGTGCTTCAGCCCCAGAACAGATTGCATAGTTAATAAAAATAAAAGGCGGGAATTTTGAATTCTTCAAGTAAATATGGGGAGTTCGGATGTTGGTGCATTCAAACCGGTTCAACATCTATATATATATAAAACAAAGTCGGGTTAGTTACACCATTTATAACTGAAGAATGGCTGGACCGATTTTTATGATCTTTGTTTTGTTGGATTTGTCTCCGTTCCGAATAGCATAATAACTATATTAAAACATTGGAAAAATTCACCAAAAAAAAAATGTTATCAAGAAAATTCATTTTGTTTTTTTTTATTTTGTTCGTCTCAATACAGTGGTGGTTTAGGAAAACAGAAAAGTCGGAAAAACTCAAAAGGGAAGCCCCAAAAGTCTAATAAAAAAAAATTTTTTTTAAAAGAATTTTGTAGGTGTAGTTTCTATGTGACGAGTGGTGCAGTGGTTAAAGCTTCGGCGTTTGGACCGTAAGGTACTGGATACGAATCCGACTGGAGGCTGCATGCACATTTACCATTTTATTTTTTATCCAATTTTTTTTTTATTTTATCTACTTATCTATTTATATAGATAAAATCTTTGTCCGAATTACGATTTCAGTGCGAATAGTAGATTTTGACAGCTCCTAAAAAAGTTTTTTTCCTTTGCGATTTTAATATTAAATTTAATTTATTTTTGGTTTTGGTTATTTCATATTAGTTAAGTGGTTTGTGGTTTAGCATATAATATTAAAATAAGTGGTGGAATTTAGTGAAATAAGAGATTGTGTGGTGTATGCCAACAACAATAAGAAAACAGAGTGTCAGAGGTACAGAGTGTCCCAACACCGGACACCAGATTTTTTTTTTGGTTTTTTTCATTTTTTTTTATTCTGCGGAATTCTATTTTCGATCGGGATTTTTAAACGGTAAGTTCTCTTCGAAGATGTTCACTTTGTGAGGTTATCACATTTGTGATTGTGCGCACATCGACAATTGATTGTGTAATTTTGGATTGTGTGATTAATTTTCCAGTATTATTTACAATGCCGCGAGCCAGAATATCTAATCTTTCACCACGAAGCCGTAATGCAATTAGACTTCGGACTATTGCGAATCAATCCACTGCAGATGAACAAGAAATCACACGAGAAGTGCGCCGCGTTAGTATGGCCCGACTTCGCGCTTCACAAAGACAAGCACAAAGAGAGGCAGTACGTCAAATGGCTCAGTTGACAATGAGAAATCGTCGAGCTTATCGCACAGATCAACAACGAGATAATTTTCGACGCGCAAGAAGAAATCCTTCAAGTGTTGATTTGAATCGAATAGCGTTTCAATACGATTGCACAATTGACTACAACTCGCATCCTTTCGTTCGAATTGGCTCAATGGAGTTTGTGTGCGACCATTGCGGTGCATTGAAGTTCGCTGGAGAAACGCCTGGATTGTGCTGTCTCAGTGGCAAGGTGAGATTGCCATTATTGCCTGCACCACCTGAATCGTTGCGTTCATTGCTTCGTGGCGAGACACCAGAATCACGACATTTTCTATCCAACACTCAAAGATACAACGGATGTTTCCAAATGACTTCATTTGGAGCAGACATTATCGAAGAACGCGGATACAATCCAACATTTAAGGTCATTTCTGCTCGAGAGAGTAAACATTCATTTTCTTTTGGTGATCAAAAATCTATAATTCTGAATTCGTCTTCGACTTTACAGATTCAAGGCCAAATTCACCACCGAATTGGGTCATTGCAACCGATTGAAGATGGACAGCATAAATCCATCCAAATATACTTTATGGGCAATATGGAGGATCAACTTGATCGGCGCCAAACGATCAATACAGCAATGAAAACGATAGTTCTGCAAGATTTGCATCAACTACTCCATGAACATCATGCATTATTTCGATTGTTTAAAACTGCGTTGGATCGCATGCCGAGTGAGGTTTGCAAAGTCGTGATCAGAGCAGATAAACGACCCGCTGGAACACACGAACGCCAATTTAATGCTCCAACAACAGATGAAGTCGCAATTGTGATTGTTGGTGAAAACGTGGAACCGCGCGATATTGTGCTTACACGTCGCGACACTGGACAACTGCAACGAATAAACGAAACACACCGTTCATACGATACATTGCAATACACGCTGATGTTTTGGCAAGGAGACGATGGATATCACTTCAATATCAACATGATAAATCCATTGAGCGGTGAGTACTGATATCATAATTTAGATTATGACACTAATTTTACTGATTTAATTTCAGGTGAGGAAACTAACAAGAAGGTTAGCTCGATGAATTATTATGCATATCGTTTGATGATTCGTCAAAATGCTGACAACTATTTGCTGCGATTTCGTCGTTTGCTTCAGCAATATATCGTCGACATGTACGTCAAAATCGAAACGGAGCGCCTCATTTTCATTCGGTTGAACCAAGCTAAACTGCGTTCGGAGGAGTATATCCATTTACGCGATGCAATCAGCACCGAAGGAGATGCAGCTAATGTTGGTCGATTGACTATTCTACCGGCGACGTACATTGGCAGCCCGCGTCATATGCATGAATATGCGCAAGATACAATGACATATGTTCGTCATTACGGTTGTCCAGATTTATTCATCACTTTTATCACGTGTCTTCAAACAAAAATCCGGTCGCTGATGAAATACATTGTTAGGCTTTGCGTCTTTGGGGATACTCGATGTTGGATGTATTCAATTGAATGGCAGAAACGAGGCTTGCCGCATGCTCACATTCGTATTTGGTTAGTCGAAAAAATTCGACCAGAACAAATAGATGACATCATATGTACCGAGATTCCTGATCCCGAAACCGATCCAGACCTGCATGATGTTGTAATTACGAACATGGTTCACGGTCCGTGTGGCTCCATCAATCCCCAATCACCGTGCATGGTCGACAACAAGTGTTCCAAGCGTTATCCACGAAATTTAACCGCAGAGACTATATCACTGGCAATGATGGTTATCCACTGTACCGGCGTCGATCAGCCGATGATAACGGTAGAATTATCACAACGATAGTGAGAGGAAATGAGATCGTGGTCGACAACACTTGGATTGTTCCATATTCGCCACTTCTTTCCAAAACATTTAAGGCGCATTGCAACGTGGAGTACTGCAATTCAGTGAAGTCCATAAAATACATTTGTAAATATGTCACGAAAGGCAGCGATATGGCGGTTTTTGTTGTTCAAAATCCCAATACAAACGATGAAATCACGCATTATCAAGTTGGTCGATATGTAAGCTGCAATGAAGCGATTTGGCGTATATTCTCATTCCCTATTCATGAACGTCATCCCACTGTTGTACATTTGGCGGTGCATCTGGAGAATGGTCAACGAGTTTATTTCAACACATCGAATGTTGCTCAACGTGCTGAGACACCTCCAGCAACAACATTGACCAGTTTCTTTTCGATTTGTCAAAGTGATCCGTTTGCACGAATATTGCTCTACTCTGAGATGCCACGTTATTACACTTGGAACGCCTCATCAAAAAAATTTCAACGTCGGAAGCAAAGCGATGAGGTTCCTGATCATCCAAATGTGCGTTCTACTGATGCTCTTGGTCGCATTTACACAGTTCATCCGAAGAATGACGAATGCTTCAACTTGCGGTTGTTGCTGGTGAATATTCGTGGGCCGACATCATTTGAATCACTTCGAACTGTCAATGGTGTAGTGTGCCCAACATTTCGTGCTGCATGTCAACAGCTCAACTTGCTTGAAAACGATGCTCATTGGGACATGACAATCGCTGAATCAATTATTTCTGCAACTCCAAACCAGATACGCACATTATTTGCTATCATTATTTCGACATGCTTCCCATCAAATCCACGTGAACTATGGAGCAAGTACAAGAATGACATGTCAGAAGACATTCTACATCGAATTCGTGTCAGTTTCGGAAATCCCGATCTCGAGGTGAATGAGGAGATACATAACCAGGCTTTGCTTTTGATCGAAGACATGTGTTTTTGCATGTGCGGCAGTTTGTTAGTCAAATTAGGAATGCCAACGCGCCATGTCGTGGAATGAACGACGCTTTCAATCGAGAATTGGAACGTGAACATGAATATGATCGAGATGCATTGAACCAACCAGTTCGAACCAATGTACCACTGTTGAACCTCCAACAGAAAGGAGTGTACGATACGTTAATGAAGGCAATTCATGATGGAAATGGTGGATTATTTTTCCTCGATGCGCCCGGTGGAACTGGGAAGACATTCCTCATGTCATTGATTTTGGCCACTGTTCGTGCGAGATCCGATATTGCTGTAGCAGTTGCTTCTTCTGGGATAGCGGCCACATTGCTAGAAGGATGCCGAACAGCTCATTCAGCGTTGAAATTGCCGTTAAACCTTCAATCGGCTGAAAACCCGACATGCAACATTGCAAAACACTCAGCAATGGCGAAAGTTTTGGTAGCAAGTAAAATCATCATCTGGGATGAATGTACAATGGCGCACAAACGCGCATTGGAAGCACTCGATAGAACTATGAAAGATCTACGCAATGACTCAAGATGTTTTGGAGGCGCAATGATTCTACTTTCTGGCGATTTCCGTCAAACAATACCAGTCATTCCAAGATCGACCGCTGCTGATGAAATAAACGCTTGCCTCAAATCATCGACTCTGTGGTGTTATGTGAAGAAACTTCAGCTGACGAAAAACATGCGAGTTGCATTGTTAAACGATCCATCTGCCGAAGAATTCTCCAAGCAGTTGCTGACTATCGGTAATGGCCGTGTTCCGGTCGACAAATCGAACGGATTGATTTCGTTTCCTCAGAATTTTTGCTGTTTTGTCTCAACGAAGGACGAGCTCATCAACAAAGTGTTCCCGAACATCATTACTAACCACAAAAATCACAATTGGGTGAGTGAACGAGTAATTCTTGCGGCAAAGAACAAAGATGTGGATCACTTAAATTTTACAATTCAAAATCTAATCGTCGGTCCACTTCATTCCTTCAAATCTATTGACTGTGTGACAAACGAAGACGAAGCAACCAACTATCCAACTGAATTTTTAAACTCATTGGATCTACCTGGCTTGCCACCGTACAATTTACAACTAAAAGTTGGCTCGATAATCATCATGCTACAAAACCTGAATCAACCAAAACTATGTAACGGAACGCGTTTGGTGGTGAGAAAACTCATGGGCAATGTTATTCACGCGACGATACTCCAAGGGAAGTTTAAAAGTGAGGAAGTTCTCATTCCGAGAATTCCGATGATCCCAACCGATATGTCATTCGAGTTTAAACGAATTCAATTTCCGATTCGTCTTGCATTCGCCATGACGATCAACAAATCACAAGGCCAATCCTTGAGTGTTTGTGGCCTGAATCTAGAAAATTAATGTTTCTCTCACGACCAATTGTACGTAGCATGTTCACGTGTCGGTAAACCATCCGCTTTATTCGTTCTCGCACCTAACAATAAAACAAAAAATGTCGTATATCACAAGGTGCTACAATGAAGGGAATCGACTCAATTGCAACTCACCCAGCAAATAGTTTAAAGGAAAGTAGTGCAATAATGCTACGCGAACCATTTCTATTCAATTCAATAAAACGAAAGCCTTGCTGCCACGTGAATTACATTCATTTCAATGTAATTAAAATATTTTTCATTTTGATTTTTGTAATTTCATTGAATTTAATTAATTTGGAGTATTCATTTAATTTATTTAATCTTAATAAAAAACTCAATTTTATTAAGCTAATAACTTTAAAAAACATTTATTGATTTTGAGGCGGTACGAAGTTCGCCGGGTCAGCTAGTAGAAAATAAACTGCAAATCTCTTGAATTCTTAGAGATTGATCTAAATTCTTAGATATTGAGAAGCCTCATATATACATAGTTCTTGAACCAGAATTTATTACAAATTAATTACATTGAATTAGTTAGAACAAGACCACTCTTATAACTTGCCTAAGGGTAAATTTCACCCCAAAACGATTATAATATTAAACAAAAATAATTTATCCATGTGTGTGATAAGGTTGACCTACCCTCAACAAGACTTCTAGATCAACATTTCGCCCACAATCTGGTGGCAAACATGTGTAAAATAAATTATTTAGTTGGTTAAATTGACGTTTTTGAAATGAATAATCGTTTTGGGGTGAAATTCACCCTTAGGCAAGTTATAAAGGTGGTCTTGTTCTAATTTATTCAATGTAATTAATTTGTAATAAATTCTGGTCCAAGAACAACAGTTATAATTTTGGCAGGTTTAATTGTAAGCTAAACCGACCACTAGTTCCTGGAAAACTTTAACTGTATCAAAATCGGGATTTGTTGTAATAAATTGTAATAAATGTGTAACAAAATATGGTATGGGTTTGATTGAAGCAGGCCAATTTAATCGGAGCAGGCTTAAAGCACTTATAGTTAACGTATGCTGGTTAGATTAAACCAAGTGACAAGTAGAAACAACACGAACTCTTGCAATTACTCGATAAGTAAAAACACCACTTTTATTTCCAGACTTGCAAATGGGTATAATCATGGACAATGGGACCAAGGAAATCAAGGAAACCAAGGCAACTAAAGAATTCGGATAAATTTGCTCAAGTGACATATTAAAAATAATGCGGATAATTTGAGTTAAAACTTCATAATGGTTAATATTTAAGACATTTAAAATCAACCAGGACACCTGTATGATTTGAAGACATCAATGAGGTGTTTATATACTTTAGGAATATTGGCAGATGTAGCGTTCTTTCTTATAGTTTGTGGCCAACCTCTATCCATGGAGATACTCTTCAGTAGTTTTATTAAAATGCCTTGGTAAGCCATCTTAAACCATCGTACCAAGTTCAGTACCATCATTACAGTCTGCGAGTGGTTCTATAAATCTAACATAGTTTTCTGAAATTGTCCTCAATTTCAAAATGCAAAAGTTTAAGCACACTTTAAAAAACCCACAAGAAATTGAAAAGCATCATGACAATCTTAAACTTTCATTCAACTGTTTATGTCTGTGAAAAATATAAAACGAAATTGCCCAAATGAACCACTTAACGAAGATGAATATCAAACGAATGATTAATTATTTAATTAATACAAACGAAATACACGATTTTATAGATATTGAGGAGGAAATATGTTCGAAGATGAAGAAACCAAGCTTTTGTTTATCGGTAAAATATAACTTATTCTTTCAGTATAAATTTCAGATTTAACTTTATCAATTGAAGAAGCTCGAAATTAAAATCCCAAATAAACTAGCTCTGAAAAAGGAGAGGAAAGTTCTAAAATTAAGTAATGCAGCGATGCAGCTCTAACATTGTCACTAACCATGTTGTTGAGCCAACAAAACGCAATTTGCGGGAAGCATTCCTTTTTTGTTTTAATTTGAATAAAACTGTAGTTGATCCACATCGAACGTGGTTTGAAGCATATGGGGAATATGGTCCATCAATAAAAACATGTGAGTATACTGGTTCCGCCGTTTTAAAAGTGGCGATTTTAACACCAAAACAAGGAAATACGGAACCATAAACTTAAGTCAAGGGACGTCGAACGATGATTTTCATGTGCAAACAACTGCACCAAAGATAAAATCGGAAGAGGTTTTTGCATCGAATCATAACCGGGAACGAATAGTGGATTCATTACGACAACACAAAGCGCAGAAAATCGTGGGGTAAGTTCGGTCATGCATCAACTTTAACCGTCAAACCGAATATTGGGATCAGTTCGAAACCATCATTGGAGGACGTTATCAACAACAATTGATAATATCTTTCAGCACGACAACGCTCAGCCACATGTTGCAAGAGTCGTCAATGTAACTTTGGAGGCGCTTTAATGGTATGTCCTATCCCACCCGCCATATTCACCAGACATTGCTCCTTCCGACTACCACTTTTTTCGGTCGATGACACATGGCCTTGATTCATGGCCTGGCCGAGCAGGGTCGATTCTCGGATCGCCTCAAAACACGAGCAGTTTTTTCGCCGCAGAATCGTAGTACGATGCCTGAAAGATGGGAAAAAGTCGTAGCTAACGATAGACAATACTTTGAATAAAATACATTATACCAATTTCCTTGAATCGGAGCTTCGAAGTTATAAAAAAATCTTAAAACTTATTTGTACGCCCAATAAATAAATTAACGAAGTTTGTGTATTCAAATTTATTAAAGATCCAAACCAGTTTGGACACAATATTTGAGCATTTAAATATCGGCGACAAAAAGAAATTTGTTTTCTGAGTATCATACAGCCTTAAATTAAAATCCTATAATTAAACAACTATTTATAAGAAATTACGGGTTATTTTAATATTAATGTTATACAGTCGAGAGGGGCAAGTAAATCGGCTCAAACCTTCAGCGCTCACAAAAAGGCGATTTTATTAATACGCTTGAAAGCCTGATATTTTACTTTAAAATGACACTATCTTCATGAAAATTGCTCCAAAAAATTTTTTATAATGAATTTTGAATGAAAACGTAACCAAAATTTGATGATTATGAAAAATTCCCCCCCCCCCCCGCTCCTCCTTGCGTTGTAGGTTCGCGGTTCCCCATTGACCTTATTAAGGGTTTTGACCAAGACTTGAGGGATCGGACCTCATTCCTCATCCAACACAATCTTGAGGTCACTGATGTTAGATGGTTAGATGGACTCCGAGCCAGAAGACCTTCCGTTCTAGTTCGTCCCATAAATGCTCAATTGGATTCATGTCTGAACTGATTGTTGATCACTTTGTCGTCTCGAGTCCAACCTCATTCATCAACTTCCCCTATATGTCCAGCGTAGTATATTGTGCGCTACAAGATCCTTGATATATCTTTCAGCGGCCAGACTAGCTACGAAAGCAAGGTGCTTGTTTTGCCTTAAGTGATATGGCAGCCTACACCATGGACGAACCGCCGTCGTTCGAGACTATTTCAGCCCAACAGCATTGCACTCCTAAAAGCTGATAGACCCGGCCTCTCCTATCTCTATCATGGAGACATATTCTGCACTCGTTAGTGAATATAATGGGCCTCCTTTGCTCTCTGTTCTAATTAATGTGTTCGCGAGCACATTCAAGTCGCGTTTTGCGGTGGCATGCTGTCAATTTTTGACCTTGTTAAAGTTAGCCGAAAGTTGTCAGCTGAAAATAACAAAAATGATAATGCAGATTGTGTCTTTGGTTTGATAGCCGAAAAGAAAAATTCAAACCTTGTTAAAGTTAGCCGAAAGATTCCAGCCGAAAGATAATGCAGATAGTGTCTTGACTATTTTTAAACTTTTTTTATACACTCGCCCCTATCGATTTTTAAATTCCTATAAACTGAAATAATTTCTCCTTCACCCGAATGATATAATTCGATCCTAAATTCTCCTAAATTCGAGTTCATGACTGATTTTTGCTGTATTCAAGACACTATCTGCATTATCTTTCGGCTGGAAACTTTCGGCTAACTTTAACAGTATAAAATTCAACAATGTTGATCAATATATTTCAGCCGAAAGTTAGGTATTTAAGAAATATTATTCAATAATATAATTAACTTCTTTAAGTTGATATTAAAATAAAAGTTTTTTTTCAATTTTGAAGGAATTCTGATGAGGATGATTTCAATAGTGCAATTTCTGAAAAAAATCAATAATTGACTCGGCGCACTTGTTTAACTTAAATTCGCATTGATGCCACTATGGCCATTTGATAGGCCCTAGTGCCTGTTAACAACAGTCCAATTTTGAAGAAATTCTGATGGGGATACAGAGGTGTAATTTGAAAAGAAAATTCCATAAGGCAATTTCTGAAAAATTCATTGAATGGCCTTACGCTCTTGTTTAACCTTAATTCGCATTGATGCCACTATGGCTATTTGATAGGCTCTAATGCCTGTTAACAGCAGTCCAATTAAGAAGAAATTCTGATGGGGATACAGGGGTGTAATTTGATAAGATTTCAATAGTTCAATTTCTGAAAAATTCATTGAATGACTCGGTGCTCTTGCTTAACCTTAATTCGCATTAATGCCACTTTGGACATTTGATAGGCCCTAGTGCCTGCTAACAACAGTACAATTTTGCAGAAATTCTGATTGGGATACAGGGGTGTAATTTGTGAAAAAAAAAATCCATCGTTCAATTTCTGAAAAATTCATTGAATGGCCCGGTGCTCTTGCTTAACCTTAATTCGCATTGATGCCACTATGGCCATTTAATAGGAACTAATTCCTGTTAACAACAGTCCAATTTTGAAGAAATTCTGATGGGGATACAGAGGTGTAATTTGATAAGATTTCAATAGTTCAATTTCTGAAAAATTCATTGAATGGCTCGGCGCTCTTGTTTAATTTTAATTCGCATTGATGCCACTTTGGCCATTTGATAGGCCCTAATGCCTGCTAACAACAGTACAATTTTGAAGAAATTCTGATGGGGATACAGGGGTGTAATTTGATAAGATTTCGATAGTTCAATTTCTGAAAAATTCATTGAATGGCTCGGCGCTCTTGCTTAACTTGAATTCGCATTGATGTCACTATGGTTTATGGTTATTTGGTAGGCCCTAATGCCTGCTAACAACAGTACAATTTTGAAGAAATTCTGATTGGGATACAGGGGTGTAATTTGATAAGATTTCAATAGTTCAATTTCTGAAAAATTCATTGAATGGCCCGGTGCTCTTGCTTAACTTTAATTCGCATTAATGCCACTATGACCATTTAATAGGCCCTAATGCCTGTTAACAACAGTCCAATTTTGAAGAAATTCTGATGGGGATACAGGGGTGTAATTTGACAATACGAGTATTTTTGAAATTTAAGAAAAATTCTTTAAAGGCTCGGCGCTCTTGTTTTGCCTTAATTCGCATTGATGCCACTATGGCCGTTTGATATGCACTAATGAATGTTAACAAAAAAAAAAAAAAAATTAAATTGAAATATTGAATTTTTTTTCAAATTACACCCCTGTATCCCCTTCAGAATTTTTTAAAAATTGGTCTTTTTTTAGCAGGTATTAAGGCCTATCAAATGGCCATAGTGGCATCAATGCGAATTAAGTTAATGCAAGAGCGCCGGTCCATTTAATGAATTTTTCAGAAATTGAACTATTGAAATCTTGTCAAATTACACCCCTGTATCCCCATCAGAATTTCTTCAAAATTGTACTGTTGTTAGCAGGCATTAGGGCCTATCAAATAACCATAGTGACATCAATGCGAATTAAAATTAAGCAAGAGCGCCGGGCCATTCAATGCATTTTTCAGAAATTGAACTATTGAAATCTTATCAAATTACACCCCTGTATCCCCATCAAAATTACTTCAAAATTGTACTGTTGTTAGCAGGCATTAGGGCCTATCAAATGTCCAAAGTGGCATTAATGCGAATTAAGGTTAAGCAAGAGCACCGGGCCATTCAATGAATTTTTCAGAAATTGAACTATTGAAATCTTATCAAATTACACCCCTGTATCCCCATCAGAATTTCTTCAAAATTGGACTGTTGTTAGCAGGCATTACGGTCTATCAAATGGCCATAGTGGCATCAATGCGAATTAAGGTTAAGCAAGAGCACCAGGCCATTCAATGAATTTTTCAGAAATTGAACGATGGATTTTTTTTTCAAATTACACCCCTGTATCCCCATCAGAATTTCTGCAAAATTGTACTGTTGTTAGCAGGCACTAGGGCCTATCAAATGACCATAGTGGCATCAATGCGAATTAAAATTAAGCAAGAGCGCCGAGCCATTCAATGAATTTTTCAGAAATTGAACTATGAAATTCAAATTACATCCCTGTATCCCCATCAGAATTTCTTCAAAATTTGACTGTTGTTAACAGACATTAGGGCCAGAAAGTTCATTGAATGGTCAATGTATTTTTCAGAAATTTAACTATGGACATTTTGTTAAATTCTCCACCGTATTCCCATCACAATTTCTTCAAAGATTGACTGTTGTTAACAGGCATTACGGCATATCAAATGGCAACAGTGGCATCAATGCGGATTTAGGTTTAAAAAGAGCGCTAGGCCATTCAATGAAATTTTCAGAAATTAAACTATGGAAATTTTGTAAAATTGGACCCCCCTATCCCATCAGAATTTCGTTAACAGGTTTCATTAACCGGTTAATTTCGTTTCGCATACGGGGGGGGGGAAACTTTGCTAATCTAATATCGCTCCACAGTTAGGCCGATGTTGACCAGCATGATGACGTATCAAGTGACCATAGTGGCATCAATGACAAGGTATGCAAACCTAGAACGACAGACTATTCAAGGCATTTTCGATATATTGAATTAGCGGAATTTTGATAAATTACACCTCTTTATCCCCTTCAGAATTTCTACATAATTAGGCCAAAGTTGACCAACAATTATGATATATCAAATGTCCATAGTGGCATCCCCATTTTATTTTATGTTCATTTGGAGCAAGGTCAATGTAAACATTTGTTTTTCTCAAGTTTAAATAGAATTAGGTTTTACAACAAACTTCGCATACTAAAACCTTCAAATTGGTTTCTGTTGATGTATTGTTGAATAATTATTCGGGTGATTACTTTCGGCCGAAGAATATTGATCAACGGTGACGTATTTATATACTTTCGGCTGAGAAAGAGAAGACACTATCTGCATTATCGATTTTTTTGATCTTTCGGCTGGAAATTTTCGGCTAACTTTAATAGTATCAATTTTTGGCCTCTAGCGAGCCGTCTTGGAGAAAAGATGACTTCCTTCAAGCACCTTCTTATTGACCACAGCTCAATCTCGAACTTCAAAAACACAACAGAACAGAAAACTCGTACCAGTTTTCTGAAACCTCGTGGACACTTGAGACACCAGATTGGCTCATGTTGGACTTGTTGCAATAAAGCAACAACAGATGGTTTACCAATTAACTTTTGGTTGTGTCGAAATTACTTTTATATTTTACGTTTTTGTTGTTTTATTGTAATGGTTTTGTTGTGATTGTTCCGTACATTGATCTATTTCCGTATATCTCGAATTAAATACACAATCGTAGGAAATTCTGCCATTTGGCATCAAATCTGTGTGACAACGACTATGATGATTCATACTTACTTAGAAACAATCAAGAATGAAGTATAGATGGAGAATCTGAAAGAATCGAATTCCGTACACTAGGTAGTAATTTGCTAGTGCTACATATACATGGTATTGTTCTATATATATATAGACAATATTCCGATGTAAAATATCAACGTTAGTCGCCGCGGCCTGATGAGATGACTGATTTTTTCAAATCAATAGTCTCATTAAATTCGAAACTGATTGTTGCGATTCTTGCAAATCTTTCATCTATAATTCAAATTTATTAATTTTATCTAATTTATCCGCGATCCAGCGTTAAAAGGAAAGAAAAAGTATGGGGTGGTTGGGAAGTTGATTGTGTCTAAGTAAGTATGAACCATCATAGTCGTTCTCTTCTTGTGTATTTAATTCGAGATATACTGAAATAGACCAATGTACGGAACAATCACAACAAAACCATTACAATAAAACCACAACAACGTAAAATATAAATTACTAAGCTGCCAAAAAAAGTTGTTTTACGAAAATCCGTTAAGCCGTGAGTGTAGTTTACAAAAAAACTGCTTCTAAAGTTAAATTTTCCTTAAGACTGTCAAGAGCTGTAGGTTTTACGCTAGGTTTAATACACAAATTTGTAGTATAGCTTTCTTCAGTATACATGGAAGAAGGTGTAGTTAACATTTTACATTTCATTGTGAACTATGTAATTAAAAACCACAAAACGCACGTCAATTGAGAAGTTTTTGTGATAATAATCAATTCTATAATATTGAATCCATTTTTTGAGACAGAATCCGCAATTTTTTTCGATTTAATTTTCCTACCATGTGATGAAACAGAAACGAAAAGCATAATTCTGTTTAGTCTACATTTTAATTTGTATTGGACCGTGAACTAATCAAGTCCCGGTATTGCAAATTTCTCTTTATCACACCACCATTGCAGTCAATCAAAATAAAGTTTCGTAAACATTTCCTATAGAATATTGACGGTCAAAAAAAGTGAAAGCCTCGCGCATAATCAACGAAACTTTTTTCATCATCTTAAATATAAACGATACATCAATCATTAAATACGACGTGCAATAACGCACAATTACATAATCTGCTATAAAAAATCAATTATGTTGTGATCAAGCTCCTAATTTAATTATTACAGGTGTCGCATAAAAAATTAATTGAACTAAGATTGTATAACGTACACCATATCTTCTTCATTGCAATCGCTCGCGGTTGACCTTCAACGATCTATGTATTTGCGACCCACGCCTCTATACATAAAACACATATCATAACAAAAATTCAACATCAACCAAATTTCACTTTTCAAACCGATTAAGTTTTTATTATAATTAACAAACAGGTAATAAGCAATAAAATTCTTATCATTCATTCCGTCTTATGTAATAAACACATCGCTCGCGCGCGATTCCCATTAAACCGTGTATGGATGCGCGTAATTTCAGAGAATTTCTTCTACCATATAGAGATAATCTATACCCATAATTCATTTTTTATGTACGATAGCCGATCGTAAATATGTACTTAAGTCCATATACATATACACGTTGAAAAATAATAAATAAATGAGCTTTTATAACTAAGTCAAGGCTACTCAAGGTCGGACGTCCGATGAATATATGAGATACATGTATGTACATACGTATATACAAATTATACAACATTCAACAAATATACATATATGTATGACGAAATATTGCTTAATATTTATCGCTAAATTATTTATGAGCGTGAATAACAACAAATATAAAAATATTTTAAATTATAAATTATAAAAAATGTTAAACATGCAGCCGATATACGAAATGATATTTTTGTGTACGTTACGCGAGCGAGATTTTTTGGTATAGTGAAAATAATAATTCAGCGCCAAAGCAAGCATGGAATTAGATCGGAATGAAGTTTATGCCAAAATAATAAAATATACACTATGGCTCATAAATAATTTAAAAAAAAACTCAAAAATTGAACCACCATTGTTTTGTACCAAAATGGGTTCCGCAAACAAATAAATTGTTACAAAATTGGTGAGTCAATACATAATTTTGGTTTTAATTTGTTTTGAATAAAATTCGGTCCCACAAACAATATATAAATTTATTCACAACGTGCTTCAATCGATATGTTATCATTTTCGAGGTTGAAATCAGAAGACGGTTATATTTTCAAAAATTGCTTAGTACCTGTTATTATGACAATCAGTGCAACGATTGTTAAGACAACTAGTCCACCTTGGCTGACTAATACCAAAACGTGATGGGAGAAATTCTAGAAACCACTTAATGGCGAAAATCCCTATAGGCTGATTTTCTTACTCCAAATAATTTCAAAATTTTTCGAGAAATTACTTGTTCGCGCTCATCCATTTTTACTCTGCCCTGATTACATTTTCTTATTTTTTAATGTATTTAATCAATACCCGTTGGTGTTTTTGGATCACTGTTAATTCAATATTATCTATCTATATTCTAACTATCTATATAAAAATGTCAAAAGATGTACGTTTGTTCGAGAAAATCTCAAAGACCATACGGCCGATGGACATGAAACTTTCACACAATGTGTATCTTGGCAAGGAGGTGGACCGAATAGCACATGCCACTCAACCGAGCGTTTTGAAATTTTGACCGTGTATAAGTTGCATGTCTAGAACCAACCTTACGATATTTTTTAAGGGGTTGAACCTTGGGGTCTAGGGGCCCCGGTACAAATGTATCTAATGCACTACCAAATATCGCGAACCGTTCAACCAGTCGTCTTGAAACTTTTACCGAGTATAAGTTGCATGTCCAGGACCAACCTTATTGTATTTTTGAAGGGGTTGAGCCCCGGGGTCTAGGGTTCTCGGTAAAAATTTATTTAAACTTAATTTTTTTTAATTCTTTGCCAGGAATGAGTTGAGGAAAAAGCTTATATGAAATTAGTAACATACTTCAATCCGAAGGGTCCGTTCCCTAGGTGAAGGAGGCTCCCCTTACAAGTTGCCAGAACATTTATCCAATAGGTTACAAACATTGGATAGGGATTGTATACCGATGGGCAGGGTTTCATAATTTTTTAAAGGGATCGGCTCCGTGGGTCTGGTCTGCGACGCTATAAGGATGCAATCGTCAGCATTTGGAAACGGAATCATCTCAGTGAACAGAAGAGCATACTGTTGACCCTGAAATATTGTACGAAACGAATTGCGTTATCAATCAATTGAATTGAAATAAATTGATGGAGTCAAAAAGAAGCTTAATCAAATACATAAATGAAATAAAAAATAATAATATTATAGACTAAATCGATTTTCTCATTATTTTAACCAATAAAATTTTATAAAAAAGTTAAAATATATACTTTTAACTTCAGAAAGCGATTTATAATAAAAATTACTAATTCCATTTTTGTCCTCTACAGCCACCTTTCCAATCATCAAAATTGCATCTTCCAAAAGAAATTGGTTTATAGTTTGAAAAGGTACTACCTTTATATTTAAAATATTGCATCTTCTACAAGAAATATCTTTTGATACAAACGTGTAAAACTGCTTTAGTTTGAAAAATATCTTTTGTTTTTCATATAATGTTAATTTTGACGAATAAGGCGGAACTCCATTGCTGCGGCTTTTTTTTGTGCAGAAAAGAGGATATGGCAGTTCCAGGGGAAATGTTTTGTATAACGAAGGTGATGTTTTTGAGCCGGTAGTGCAGAATGAAACAAAATGTAGTTTGGTTGCTGAAATTGACTTGAATTTGTTGCAAAGCACATATGCAACCCAAAAAATAACCTTGCAAATAAACGATGGAAGTCCAGCAGTTGAAATTGATTCTGAAGGCTTTGACGATAGTGACGGATCACAAAATTATATTCCAACAAATTCTGAAATTGATTCTGATAATCCATTAGAAAATTGCCAATTAGACCAAGCCAACGAGAAAATGAATTGAGGAGAAAATGAAGACATAGTTTTAAATTCAGCTAGTGAGGCCCACATTGACCAACTCAACAGCCAAAAAGTGAGGAAGGAAAAAAGAAATTTGGGCAAAGAATGCATTACGCCGAAGGGTAAACTAATATCCAAAAGAGAAGTTAAACTACTTGAGCCGTGTAAAAGAGTTTGCTCAACAAAAAATCACCTGATGACCAAACGAAAATATTTGAACAGTATTGGGTTCTTGGAGAATATAACCTAAGGAAAAAGAAATAAAAGACCATGTTGAAAGCTTTCCCTCATATGAAAGTCACTATGATCGAAGAGACTCTTCAGTTAAATATTTAACAGGTGATTTAAACCTTTCGATCATGCATCGAGTGTACTGTGAAACGGCTTTAAGTCCAATTTCTATTACTAAATATCGACATATTTTCAATAGTTTAAATTTAAAATTTAAGTCTCCTAGAGTCGAAAATGAAATTAGCCGTTGTATCTGATAAAGAAAAAGCAGAGTTATTAGAAAAACGAAAACAACATCACGATGAAGGTAAGAAGGCGTATGACAGCAAAGCCATGCACAAAACTGACGCAGAAATTAATTGGGCAAAACGAGTTTTAACATTTGATCTTCAGGAATGTCTGGCAACACCTCTGTTAAAATCTTCTGTCAGCTTTTATAAAAGACCATTATGGACTTTCAACTTGACGGTTCATAAATTAAATTCGAATGATTAAATTCGAAATGAAATTGCTTCGTGCCTCTTTTCTCACATTAAGTGCTTACCACCGAATGTTTTCCATTTAACGCTTTATATAGTTTAATTACGCTTTATATAACTGTTCAGGCCAGAACAAAAATTCATTCGTAGCGATAATGTTTTATTTATTCCTACAATCGTCCAATTCGAACATTCAGACAATCGACCACAAATTCCTAGTTTCTGGTCATACACATAAGGAATGTGATTCGGATCACGCAATGATTGAAAGAAAAAACCAATATTAACATACATCACTCTCGAGATTGGATGCAGTTTATACGGGGAGTTGGAATGAAAAAACCGTTAGCTGGTCATGAAATGACGCAAGACCAGGTTTTTAATTTTTTTGGCATACTAAATAAAATGTACATGGCGTAAAACAAACACGGATGGAGATATATTTTACTGCAATGCAATAAAATGGTTGAGATATACCAAAGGCTTTGGTTTGATTCAGTATAAAACATAACGTTGGACACCAGAGAACCATTTAAGTCAATTAAAATAAGTCGTCGTGGAGGACATGCTGTCACAGCTAAACACGGAACCGTTTTACAATGAGTCTATCAAAATTAGTGCAGCAAATAAAAAAGATTTTATAGATATGCTTCCACTAATCAACACTTTTTTCATTCTTAATGAATAAACTTTAGCTCTAGTTAAGTAAAATCAGTATCCGGATTTTGTCTCAAATGTGTGAAACGAAATGAGTGTAACCGGAAAGATATAGTAGTAGCATTTGTGTTTGTGTTAGTTTCATGCGTGTCATTCTTTTTTTGTTTATTCATATAAACCCTTTGAGTGCCAACGTGATTTCGACTAGTGTATTGAGGAGCACGATTGCGCTTTTTGGCACTCAAAGAGTTAACCATTGCAAACGCCATATTTTTTGTGTTGTTTACGTATTTTCGATTTTTTTTATAGTTAACGTTTTATTTTTAAAATTTATGCAATTTAAAATAAATATATTTATAAAATTTTATTAAAACATGTAAAATTAATTTATGATAAAAAAAAATTAAATATAAAATATATTAGCATGTTAAATAATCACACTCCATAGCTCGAGAGCAGACGTAATGTGCTGAGAGAAGGAAATAAGCACAATAAAAATTAAACCGATTCGTCCGGATCGCTTTATTTTGATACTGTTCATCATACCAATGACACAAACACGAACAAAAGAAAAATACAAATACAAAGACATAATTGTGTATTATACACAGTGTACGTATTCGATTTTTTTTGCTTCACTCATTTTAAGTGAGTAACTCACGGGACAAAATCGAAATACTGACTATCCGAAAATTTACAAAAAATAAAATATTCATCGAACAATACCACTAAAATAAAAACAGAACTATCAGAATATTTTATTCAGTTACCTCCTCAAAATTTAAATTTTGACGTGTTCCAATTTCGGATTGAAGTGAAAGGCAGTTACCAAGAATTAAGTAAACATATGTTAAAATTATTATGCGTACCAACAGGAAGCTGTGATGTTGAGAGGAGTTTTAGTCATTTGCGACATTTTCAGTCACCTGAAAAAGCTAGAGTATCTGATGTAACATTAACAATGCAAATGATGGATTTAAATTTGATTTTGTATTTTAATTCATTTCTACCGAAAATTCGTTCATTTTTCAAATTTTCTGTGTATTTCATATTTTTGACCCGATTCCACCCCGAATTGAAGTGAAATATGTATAACCCGAAAAAATCATACCCTACTGGTAACTGACCCTGCTACAGATAAGCTTATTATGTACAAAAAAGCTCAAAAACAAAGAATGTCGGTGCGATAGCAAAAGCTACGTTAATTTGGGACAGAATTACGTCAACTGAGACCGATTTGATTATGTGTGAGCATACCGAATTTTATAACGTTCGTATATTAAATCGAACTGAATCAATTATTTACTGAGTGTGGCGCAGATTTTATTTAGTTGGAAATTAGGCGCCTTTTATTAAACAAACGTTTCATTTACATATACGCGTAACCATGATTAAACTCATTTCCATTTTAATATTACTAAGTACAATGGGTTCGATATCATGCGAGACTTGCCAAATTAAAGGTTTATGTGCTTGTCCTAAAAATTATTTCCCAGTTTGTGGTTCAAACGGGGTTACTTATAATAATAAATGTGAGGGAGATCGTGCCAAGCAATTGATACCAAATTTACAAATTAAACCAGGTGCGTGTGGCACCGGACCAATAGATTTGGACAATTTTGAATAATTCTCAATAAAGTTGTATTGTATTTGCATTTGTTGAACAAGTATATAAATTAGTCTAATTTATACATTTTATTTATACGTTACGTGGCGTGATTGGCGCCCTTAATAAGAACAAAACAAGATAGGGCTGGTTGCCATGAGATTCTTCGCCAGTAAAAAGTGGGATGAGTGGGGTAGGTTATACGAATTTTGGTCTCCATATCAACGCTAAACAAAGGAAAACTGAATAATGGTTTTTAGTCAAAAAGCGATCGAATACAGCAACACACGGGCCATTGAAGAAAGAAAAGAATTTATCCCAAATAAAGACCGAATGATAATTGATTACTAAGGGTATAAGTTATAACATAAGATAAAAGCTACAACGAGAAACTGGTACACTTTGCGGAGAAAGCGGTTGGTTGCTTATAAAATTGATCACCTCAGACGAATATAGAGTTTTAAGTCTTAAAAACTATTACCGGAACTTATTTAAACTATTACCGAAACTATTCACTTGAATTTCGGCACAAATTTCTGACATCGAATATATCGTCATATATCGTCAATTACAGAGCAATAGAGCTCCATATCCAAAACCAGATCAAAATCCAATTTAGAATGCAACATTTGATTTGCATGAACCCTTTAGTTGTGTGATACAGTGATAGAGAAAGTTACTTTGGGTTGATATATTGAAGCTTGATAATTACTTTCAATAAAAAAAATAATTTATAAGTGCCCAAAAAGATTTTAAACGGCGTAAACTACATTGCACCAAAGACAGAATTTTGTTTGAAAAAATTCCCAGATTGGGGGCTGATTAAAAAAATAATTTTGCTTCTAATTGAAAGAAATTTTTTCTTCTTTACGATACTGAAATATTATTTTATTTTGTTTTTTATGGCTTTTTTGAGTAAAATAAAAATTGTCTAAAAGAACAAAAATATGATGCTGTTTGAGGCTGTAAAGGAACTTGCTCGATATTTTATTCCCAAATCCAAACTATAAATTTTATAGAGAACTTCGAAAACTTCAAAATTTCTCTACGACAACTCCTTGTTGATTTATTGAAGTTTTAGCAAGAAAAAGAGAAAAGTGTTTTTTACCAAGATACAAGCGTTCAAATCTGGATATGTTTAGATTTTAATTTGGCCCAGTGTATTTGGTTCACGTCGATGTATGTATTAGATGTGCAAGTACAAAGATTAATTATCGAAATAATGCTACAAAAATTAATTATCGAAATATTCACCAATACTATCTATGGTTTATTGCCATGTGTTAGGTAGATGATGAATGCGTTCGCGATAGAAACTTTTTGGTTTTAAAGCAAATTAGTCAGCGGGCCATTTTTGGCATCTTTGGTCTTTCAAATATGCTGGGCATTCATCTGCAGAGGTTTACTCTTTAAACTACATAGAGATTTACCAAAACAATATTACATGATTTTAAAATCATATATAGAGAATCGCCACTTTCGGGTGAAATATGAAGATGAATACTCCGAGCTAAAAAAGATCTCGGCAGGAGTCCCTCAGGGTAGTGTTTTGGGACCAATACTTTACTTACTCTACACCAGAGATGTACCTCATTTAAACGATGTTACCGTTGCAACATTTGCTGATGACACTGCAGTTCTCTCAGTAGGAGACACTATCGAGGAATCGACAACGAAACTTCAAGAAGCATGTGGCAAAATCATAAAATGGACAAAAAAGTGGCGAATCGGGGTCAATGAATCGAAATCCACGCATGTGAATTTTACTAATCTAAAAGTCAGTTACAGACCTGTAATCATTAACGGTCAGCAGATTCCGTATGCAAATAAGGCTAAATATCTAGGGATGACCTTAGATACCAGGCTCAGATGGAAAGAGCACGTTAAAAAGAAAAAAGAAGAACTTAATATCAAATATCGAAAAATGTATTGGCTGCTCGGGAAAAACTCGGAATTGTCAACCGAAAATAAATTGCTATTATATCAACAGGTGCTAAAGCCTGTATGGACTTACGGAATACAGCTCTGGGGCTGTACAAAGAAAACCAACACTAAAATAATACAAACTTTTCAAAACAAAGTGCTACGTGGTATAGTTAACGCTCCGTGGTACATTAGGAATGATGACCTTCATCGGGATCTAAATATCCCGACGGTCCAAGAAGAAATAAAAAAACTTGCAGTAATACATGGACAACGTATTTATCAACACGTAAATGAAGAGCTTCGTGGTATGTTGGACACCTCCCATGCAGTAAGACGATTGCAGAGAACGAAACCAATTGATTTAATGGATTAAGGACACCAAAGCAAAGACTACTACTACAGTAAATAACCTATAAATGGAGCCGGCCAATGGGCGTCTTCTCATTCACAAGTGACTAAATTAAGAAAGAAAAATTACTAAATGAATTGTATTCAGTTGTAATAATTTAAATAATAAAAAATAAAAAAAAAAAAAAAAAAAATTCATCTGAATAAGTGGTAATCAGAGGGAGCCAAAGACGGCCCGTAAATGATGTTTAACCCTCCAGAGCTACATTTAATTTGATCAATTGGGCTTGGTAACATTCAGCTACAACAGTTTGACCAGGTTCTAAAAGCTCATAGTAAATTACTCCTTTCCAATCACACCAGACACACTGTAATACTTTCTTGACATGAATATTCATTTTTGCAACTGATGTTGATGGCTGGCCTGGATCAACAAATCATTGATCCAGGCCAGCCATCAACATCAGTTGCAAAAATGAATATTCATGTCAAGAAAGTGTTACAGTGTGGACTGGATTCAGGTAGCCAATCAAATTTCATAACTAGTCGCATGGCAAAAAAGATGGGATTTAAAACGAATGAGGTGAATAGCATTGAAATTACTGGAATTGACGCAGCATCAACAAAGGTAAATGAACTAATTTCTACCGAAATAGAACCATTATACAAAAATTATACATTTAATTTAAATCATTTTGTAAGCCAAGCCAGCTCAAGCCAGTTTTTGTATTATAATCGATGGTATATTCCATCCAATTTAAAATTAGCAGATCCACAATTTAATGAATCACGACAATTTGACATTTTAATCGGTGCAGAATTCTTTCCAAACATTTTATTACCAAATAAAATTAAATTGGAACAGCAATTGACCGTTCTACAGTATATTTGGTTGGTTGGCAAAACAATACTTTAATTAAACCAAAAACTACAATACATTACACACATCATTTATTCAACAAGAAGACACAATTTCACCACTCATAACAAGATTTCGGGAAATTGAATCACTATAACTATACATTTCATAAAAAACAAACTCTTCAATTAAAACTACTCGCAACATTCTAATAATTATTTCCAGTCTTTTCAAACTAAAAATAAAAATTTAGACGCTCAAATACCTACATGAGGCAGAACTACATAATACCACAATTCCACGGACACATTTTATGACAGTTAACATATATTATAACACAATAAAACGTCTCGCAGCTACCTATTTGATCTCGATAATTTTTTTAAATTTATTCCGACTTCCAATTTTTTTTTCTATTTAAAATAAAAAAATTTAGACAATTAGACATAAAAGCTCTTTACACGCCCCACATAAGCAACACAATCAGCATACGAACAAAACAACACAATCATCTAACCTTCGCCGGATATACTCGCGCATATAAACAAAAAGGTAGTTAGTAAATAATTTTTCTCAAGAAGTTAAATCAAAAACATTCATGAATTAAATTAAATTAATAAAAAAACCATAATTTAATTAAAAAACAAACTTATCGTATGTTATAACCTTAAGATCGTGATTAGATTTTAGGTTATGTGTTTTATTTTGATGTCACATTTATTTATATAAAGGTTTTAGTAGACGGCGACGACGATTTCGTGGTCTTGAGATTTTCTTAATAT
Source organism: Nephrotoma flavescens (assembly GCA_932526605.1). Lineage (NCBI taxonomy): Eukaryota > Metazoa > Arthropoda > Insecta > Diptera > Tipulidae > Nephrotoma > Nephrotoma flavescens. The sequence continues at coordinate 224,525,535 of OW052222.1, read as the reverse complement.
TTTATTATTTGTTTACATCGAAAATTATTTATCTGATTGATTACAACAACGTCGATTATTTAATAAAGATATACAAACAAAATGCATAAGAGGTTTAACGGTCGGTCTTAACACGATGACCGTGTATAGATAAATTATAAACCAAGACACATCTTTTACTCGAACCTAATAAATTTAATTAAATGAAATTTCGTAATTTTGTTTTTTTTTAATCACATTCAATTTATTATCCGACAAAATATAATTTTTAATTTATTTACCATGAAAATCGCCGGCGCATTCATTATCATTACCGCTGGATTTTGTAATATCCGTTTGATATTTTATAGTAAGTGTGTTCGGGCCCCGCATGTTTATATTGGTTTGCCCGTTGCAATTTTATTCACACACAAATCCATACAGTCAACCTAAATTTAATGAACTTTGTACCCCAAATAAGCCGGCGGCCTTACAACCACGCCAAACTTAATCCAGGTGCTGTATGCGCTGCTTAATCTGTAATATAAAAACCCATAAATTTAAACATTTTTTTTTATTACCTTAAGACATTAATTGTCCATAACGCTAATTGAATATTATAAATTTACGGTGTGTATGGTATTGAAGCGATAAATCATATCGGTCGAACTGATTTTGATAATAACAATAAATTTTCAGCAATTAAGCTGCAGGGTCACAAAATTGGAACTCGTATCACCAGAAAAATTTCATATATAATTTTTAATGTTCTAATATTACGATGCTTATAAATCATTTAGCTCTCGTTTTATTAAATAAGCTGGCGGCAGGATCGAATAATGGTGGCATTCATTTTGCATACTTTATAGGTTATCGTTATCGTTAATCTGTCACCGTAGCGTTCAACATTGAATTAGCAATAAGCTTTAATACAAAAATGTATTGAAATCTGCATATCGATTTTATCCCAAAATGTGTGAAACGAAATGAGTGTAACCGCATATCACGTGCCATTGTTTATTCATATTAAGCCTTTGAGGGCCAATATAATTCCGGCCAGTGTATTGAGGAGCGCGATCGTGCTCTTTCTCACTAATCATTGTAAACGCCATATTTTTGTGTTGTAAACCATCTCTTGTGAAAAAATCCAGAGGAAAACATTCGTCATTTTAGAGTAGTATGATTGGTCGAAAAATTTGTTTGAATGAATGAATGAACGAACGAACGCAACACTGAATTATGAAATTTAAAATAATTTTATTTATAAAATTTTATTAATACACATACAATTAATTTATGATAAAAAAATATTAAATAAAAAAATATATTCGAGCAGACGAAATGTGTTGAGAAAAGGAAATAAGCATACCATAACAATTAAACCGCTTCGCCCGGATCGCGTTATTTTGGTACTGTCCATTATAAAAATGACACAAATACGAACAAAACGATTTTTTTTTGCTTCACTCATTGTAAATGAGTAACTCACGGGATAAATTCGATACCGTGTTTTTTATTCCAAGCCAGAGAATTATAATGGAAATTAAATTTTTAATCAAATATTAAAAGCGAACTTATCGCAGAATTCCATCCAAGAAATTTAAAAATTTGTTACGGATGGCTCGCAGCCAACCCGCAGTTCTCAACTAAGCACGCAGAGGCCTTTTTCACGGTAATGTTTTGCCGGCTAGATCTCAGGGTAATGGCATGGGTCGTGGGGTAATTAGAGGCATGTGTGCGCCAGGCCAACACCATGGAACAGAAAAAATCAAACAAAACTGAAACAAAATTAAAAACACCAGAATGCCTGAGTGACAAGTAGCCAGTCTGCTGAAGAGACCTCCCCGAATGACTCATCGACTAAAAAACGCCGATCCCAGCCACAACGAAGCAGCATAAGAGAGACATCTCCTCAAAAGAGCAGGCCTCTCCTCACCCGGAGAGATCTCCAAAAAATCTCCCACAATTCACACTTCGAAAGCATAGGGCCGCCGAAATGTCACGGGGAGACCGCGTGTGTTTTACGGCTGCCTCCTAATGGACGACACATCCGCTGGCCTCACCGCTCCGACTCTGTGGATGTCCTGCCAAGGGGATGAAGGAGAGTGGCAAGCCCAGCCTGTAAATATGGGACCGACACAGAATGGAATTCCTCTCCTATCACATCGACCCGTAAACTTATTTAGTAATTCATTTTATTTAAGAAACAAAGAGGGAGAAGAAGAAATAGCTACATGACCAAAAGAAAAAAACAACCCAGGATAGAAATCAAGAGAAAAAGGAAGAAAGAGAAGGAACAGAAAAAATCACACAAAAAATTGCCGCTCCACAAAATTATGAGGCGGGACCAACGTGCACCAAGGTCGTGCGCCCCACCACCGTTATGTGGTGCTTGATTACACAGTTTAATTAACGGCACTAATTTTTTTTCCGAAAATTGGCATATACTACCATTTTCCGGTATGAAAAAACGATCTAGATAGGCCACGACTTTGGGAAAATTCGTTTAGGGCCTTCATTTTGGAAAAACATACGTAAGTGCTAAAATAAACATAAAATCAAACAAAATTAAAACAAATTGAAAGTATGGTGTACAAAATGATAAAATATTTTTTTTTTATTTTTTTTTTGCCTGAACGAAGTAAATTCAGAAAGTTGTATAAATTAAAAAGTTTTGTTTATATTTTGATTTTTCATCAAGGTAAAAACCAAATTCTAAATATGTATGCCTAGGGGACGACTCAAAAAAGGCAAATTCCCAATTATTCAAAAATGCGTCGTTGGAAGAACAATAACCTGGACAATTAAATGTTACAAATGATATCGAATTTAATCTTAGTGTACAAAATTGAATCGAAAAAACTTTTGTCCAACAAGGACAGGTAATGAATCTCAATCCCAAGAACACCTTGATCAAATGCAACGAATAAATGCGCATCGTTTCGGAAACGAAAATGATGAAGAACGTAATCTGGAACAAGACCGAAACTGGTCTTCAGAGCGAATCGCAAACGAAAATGATGTACAACGAAATCAGCGGTTAGAATACATGCGACAACGGCCATCAAAACGAATCGCAAACGAAAATGATGCACAACAAAAACTATGATTAGAAGAACAACGCCGTCGCAATGTTCGATTGCAACGAGCTATAGCACAGAATCCAGTACGAACCTACAAAGATGCCGTAAACTAAGCCAGCGTTAATTACAAATTATTGAAACCGTTCAACGTTGTATGTAATAACTGCGGGGCCCTCCATTTCCCCGAAGAAAGAATAGCAAATAAAGATGATTCATTTGGAGATTGCTGCTTGCATGGTCGAATTGTGTTGTGGAAACCACTCCGAATTCGAACCACCTTCATATGGCCAAATGTACTTTTTAGACTCCGATGATCCTTTTGACGAACGCCTTCTAATTATGGAATCTGTCGTGAATTAATGGATCTGTTGGAGGAAATATTGGGAGAACAAAACATTTATGCCCAAAGTTACTTGAGGATGCGAGAAGTGGAGGATGATATAAATAACGTGCTGCTGCACTGGGACTACAACCTCCAAATGTGCAGCTCATTTTTACAGTGCCAGATGGTGTGAATTATAAACGGTTCAACCTTCCTGCTGTAATGAAGTATGCGTTGTTCTTACGCTCAACGCCGAGCAAAGTTTCCCGTCACATGAAATGGTTGTAAAACAGCGTGGCAAAGATGTTGTCATTTTGAAAAATATCGTTATATCCAGCTGGAACGTCAGGATATACCGTGGATATGCCACTTTGAATACCCTTTGCAAGTCGTCCACATCTAACACGACTTGAACTAGCGCAATATCGTATAGCTTTTCGAACTGAATACGCCAAAAGCCGTTCTTTGCAAACTAATTTAATACCCGACCTGCGTCAAACAGTTTTCAACGCTTTACATTTTGGTGGACGACTTTTTCAACAATATCTCGTCGATACTTCCGAGTTTGAACATGATCGCATCCAATGGATCAAATTTAATCAAAAAACTATTTTAGCCGATCAGTAAGCAGGTGCTACCCGACTTAGCCAACCCAACGTAACCAGACGTTGAAGCAAACGCAAACAAACAAGGATTTCTACTAACTATTGGCAAATGCCCGAACATTTTAAATGGGATGGAAAAACGAGTACATGAGAACCGCGAATTAGTCGATTGCGTGTCATTGGGCGAATACACAACGTTAATTATGTTGCTCAACCAGAATGCTTACAGTTGCGAGCACTCGACGATAAACAGTGGATAAATGCTCTAGAAGAATCAGCACTGTCCAAAATGCCTTCGGTAATGCGAATACTCTTCGTTCAGATTCTGATTTTTCGATGTCCAGAAGATCCAAAAGGTCTCTGGGAAAGATTCAAAAATCAGTTTCTGATGAGTCAGCTGCTACTGGAGAATGCATGAATCGGCCTCTGCAAGAAAAACAATTTGAAATTGTGGACAGTATTTTACGTGCAGCCAATGACTAACTATATTTTGAAACAAAATATTTTTACATAGATGGACCAGGCGGTACCGGTAAAATCTTCGTATATAAGACCTTGTATCACTTGCTTTGGCGGCCAAAATCGCAAAGTAAAATGTATGAAATTTACTGGAATCGCATCAATTTTATTGCCTGCTGGACAAACATCACACAAGACATTTGGTCTGAAAGTTCCGCTATCTTCAGATTCAATTTCCAGCATTAAACCTGGTTTAGTCAAAGCTACAAAACTCGTTCAAATTGATGTTTTCCTTAAGGATGAGGCACCGATTTTTCCCTGGTTTGGTTTAGAAAATATGAATCAGTTGTTGCGGTCTATTGCAAATCCAAACTTGCCATTTTAGTTGCTAGAGTTGATTTCCGTCAGTGTTTACCTTTTCAACTCCGAGGCAATCGTAGTGAAACACTTGTTAAAAAAATTGTGTTGATCCTGAACAGGAAGCATTCGCAAAGTATATTCTGAAACTGGGAAATGGTAATATTCCAAAAAATGACTTCAATGAAATCGAATTACCTGCAGCTCGATTCTGGTTTTTCCTATAGGAAAAGGAATTAGGAAAAATATTTTCATAGTATTTTTGTCAAAAAAATGTTTTTTCTGGCATACTATGGTAAACAGTTAGTGTACATTTTTTCAAAAACAAAATTAAATTGGGAATAGTTTTCCTATCCAATTTCGATACGGAAAAAATATTTCCTAAATTACAATATTTTAGATCAAACATCCTTTCTCAGTAGGCCAGAAAATGATATTTTTGACTAAAAATACTATGAAAATATTTTTCCTAATTCCTTTTCCTATAAGAAAAACCAGAATCGAGCTGATGAGGATTTAATTTCCAGTGGCAGTTTAATCGAAGAAATATTTGAAATATTTGAAAATTACGATGGAATGAAGGAACGTGTTATTCTCACGCCCCTGAACAAAGAAGTTATTAATATTAATGCTGAGATCGTCGATCGTCTCCCAGGAGAATACAAATCGTATAAAAGTCATGATTGTGTGAAGGATAAACAGAAAGGAGGTATTGAATTCACGCCAGAATTTCTTAATTCGATTGAAATTGCTGAATTGCCACCCCATGAATTAAAACTAAAAAATACGATAATTATGCTAATGCGTAATTTAGATATTTCGGAGGGTATGTGCAATGGAACACGCCTGATTATTACCGAATTATGTAACAACGTAGTTAAAGCAAAAATAATTACTAGGGATGAAGCTGGACATGAAGTACACATTCCTCGAGTTACGTTCGACTCCAGTAAAGGTTAACGTGAATGTACAATACAACGACATTAATTTCCGCTTCGACCAGCGTTTGCGACGACAGTGCATAAATGTCAAGGGGAAACGTTTGAATTTGTTATCGTATGTTACCACCTGAAAATGAACGACGCACGTTATAATGTGTGGAAAGAAGCATTGGACGCTCCTGATGAAACTTCTATTAAGTCTTGATAGTGACAGCGACGACGGTTACCTCGGCAACATCGATTTTTATGTCTCAGCCGAATAAAATAAAATGAAATTAAAGTTGTTTTGCGAAACAGATAAAACAAATTGTTCTTTCTTTTCACCCCGGGTACTATTATTTAAACAAAAAAATTTTGAAAAAATAAATTTAAATATTTAAAAAATTGAGGAAAGAAAATAAAAAAAAATTAAATTACAAATGAAAATCGTACATTGACCTTCAACAAGGTCACCCTGTAGGGTGGTTGCGGAGGCGTCCATGTCTGTTGCGGGGCCTTTTCCCGATTGAATATAACAAATGGCCTCAACTGGCCACCCGTAATTAATAACGTTGGGTGTTGGTTCGCCTTAAACCGTTAGGCACGAGCTCGCTAAAACCCGCATATATTTTTTTTTCGTTGGGCGACCTTTTTGGCCAAAGAAAAACCGGAAATGAGGAGGTGGCCTCAACGAACGCATTTTCTTGGTCACTCAATAAATTACGCAATCACGACAAGAGAAACTTTACTCGATTTTGTTTTTATTATTAATTCGATTTAATTTATTTTTTTTAATTTCTTACGTATATTTATTTAATATATAAAATATAAATGTAGCTTAATTCACAAAATATATTTCACAGTTTCGAATAGGGTAGATTAAAAACAAAACTTTTCTCTTATTTTGATAACAATTTTTTTTTTATATTATATTAGTTATATTTACAAACACATTTTCTTAATACAAAATGGATAAAAATAAAAAATAAAAAATTCAACCCCTCTGTTTTAAAAAAAACAAAAACTACACATTCTCGCACCACACCCAAAATATGTACAGAATAATGTATTTATTTGCGTTTGCGCGCGTCACTTACACACTCTGTCCCACCCGTATCAGCTGCACGCACCAAAACAAGAAAGCACAAAAAAGTGTTTGTATATCCTAGCCGCTCGCACACACGCAAAAAGGGTACACATTGGTCTTGCTCCAAAAAATTAATAGACGTTTACGCAACACAGAATATTAATGGCCAAATAAAACCAAGCATTAATGTCCAAAACACAAAATAATTTAATACCAAATGACATAACACAGATGGCAGTACCTATTCAATTTTAACGAAATTTGTATATTTTTTCTCTTTTAAATTAAATATTTAAAAAAACAATAAATTAAGTTATGTTAGGTGCTGTAACAAATTTCCAAACCATCAATGTATAAAAAATAAATGTTAGGTTCAGCCTGAGAACTCTGATCCCTTTTGAAATAGTCCAAAGCAAAGATTTGCAACTGAGTGGTATAAACTAACTTTTTGTAAATAATTCAATCACACAAGCCAACGAAAATTAGTTTCGTTTTAAGTTTTTGTTTAGAGTTTTTCTTGATTTCTTCGACTAAAACTGGCCGCTTGCAACACTATCGGCCGCAAGCACCGCGCATGAAACTATGACTCAGGCCCAAATAAATTCTATTGAGAGTTCAGCCTACTGCTCTACTAATTCATTCTAACTCTTTCGTTGGATAAAAAACTTTCGGATTTCAAAAACACATTGTTATCAGAGATCGTTATCAGAGATTGTAACAATTCTCGATCAAACTGAAAAACTAACTATTCACGGGAAAACTTGCCTCAATCCATTTTATGGTGAGTCTTCAGCCGAAAATAATTTCGTTTGTTTCTATCATTATCATTTCGGTAAAGTGTCGATGCCAATCATCGGTGCGGATTTTTTTTGACAAAAACTAGGTTGCTAGTTTGATATGCAGAGGCAGAGGCTCATAAACCCATTAACTGTATACAAATGGTACCCCTTCCTCCTACGATATTACTACTGTATCTTGGATCGACAGGTCAGCAATGGATCCTGGAGTTTTCAACGTGAGCTCAAAACGTTTAACTGTCATTCAAAGCAACACTAACATTGACAATACAAAACATAACGTGACTCATAAAATTGAAACGTGTGGACCATCGGTTGTATGCAAACCACGACGACAGCTTTTTCGTCTAAATTACTGATGCACTCATCCATATTTTTTCGTCGATGAAAATGGTCACCATGTTACGGTCAATGGAGTTCGCTACCGTGCCATGTTGGAAGCCTTTTTTTTGGTCAGAATTTGATGGATTTGGCATCAGTGATATGTGGTTCCAACAAGGTGGTACCATATGCCACACAGCTGCTCAAACAATTGATCTATTAAATTGAGTTGGATTTCTTTTTATGGGGTTACGTTAAGTCGTTGGTTTATGCGAACAAGCCAACAATGTTAGAAAAGCTCATTGACAGCATCGAACACGAAATTACCAACGATCCGGCAGCACACATCATTAATTTTTAAAATTGGAAATTTTAGCAGATTCTGCCTTTTTTTTAATCATATGCGATGTTTGTTGCAGTTGTGATTATTTTTTGTTTAGGATTTTTTTTATTACAATGAAGAGTTTCAGAATTAAAATTTGAATGCAATCAAGAGCACGTCAACGTCGACATCGAGCAAATCTTACCGATGAGTCGGCGTAATCAAAGTAACCCTCCGAATTCTTCAGATATTCCGAAATATGTAATTATGATGAAAATATGTAATTGTATTGTATCTGCACTCGGAGAAACGGAGAAAGTTTTGGGATTCTGAAAAACTAAGCACGAGGAGATCTGTAAAAAAGTTTTCAATGTGCTGCCTGGAGGACAATGCTTTGAGAGGACAACCTACATTATTGAAAAACCTTGGTATGGAATGGTGCATCCAATCTTTCAGGTGTTTATTTTGCAAATATTGACGCATTAAATTCATTATTCGCGTTTACAGCTGTTGGAGTTAATTTTGACCAAAATTTAGTAAATGGACAACAGGGTGGGTGTATATTTCTTTATAATTAGTTAGAAAAACGTTACAAAAGTATGCCATTTATAAATCGTCAGTTATTGCCTGGATTGCAACATATGCAACATGAAATTATCCATTTGTTCAACAATTTAAAATAGCACCCGAAATAATTGCAAATAATAATCCGAATTTGGCTATTCGATTACCGGAAATTCATAGGATTGGCCAAAGATATCATAATATTTCTGCACGCACCCAAACAGCTGTTTTAAGGCCCGGTGATGGAAATGAAACTTACGCTGCTAGGGATCGATTCGTTTCGTCACAGTGCCAGTACAATATTGATGGAGCATTTTCGGTAGCCAATTTGGAAGACGTAGGCAACCGTTGCACTCGATATAACCAAGCACGTTCACCTCCCGTAACAAAAACTGAATATTACTGTCTTACCGTAGGCTACTTTAGATAGTAATTGCGCGACCGTTTCGAGGTAATTAAAAGGTCAAATAGACGAGGATTTGACTCAGCAAAGTACTGGCCCCGCTATCCAGTAATCCTTTATACGGTACATTATTTACCGTGGAGGTGGCATAAAATCTTTTATCGAACGAGTCTGCGGTTGTTTTTCGTCTTTCCCAATACTTCCTCGATCCTCCTGATAGTACTATAGGAACTTTGCGATCTGACTGTATTCTCTGGCAAATACATTACATCAGGTAGTTGGGAGGTAAAACAAGGTATACCCCGTAGTGGCAGATTTGGTGGAGTATTTGATCTGGTTAAAAAATAAGTGTTTGGTAGACCATAAATGCAAGTATAGGTTGATCCGGCTAGAACATCCATGGGTTGGCGGTTTTCGGCCGGACTTGCGGCTGAATACGAATTGTGAGAGGTTAGGTTTCGATGGCCACATCCGGTTGGATTCCGGGTTGATATTGACGGCTGTCTGTTCTTGGTTGAGTATGGGAAGGGTTGATTTCGGTGGCCCCTGGTTCCCAGATCTCAATTGGCCCCGTAATACGTTTTTCGCACACCTTGAACAGTTTAGTGTTATGGTACTAGATGAGATTGGGTAATACACGAATGTGTATTAGGCCGTTGTTTTCGATCCTTGAATCGATCTATTTGAATTGTGCCTTTCGTTCCTGCCGTTGAAGGGCTATGTCTTTAAGCAGAGTGCTAATCTCGACTATGAGGTCGTTGTCGAGTTGAAAGAAAAACATATGGCCACCATTTAAATAAAATACGAACCTTTAACTGTATCCTCATAAAAATTTATTTACAACAGTATTTTACTTTACTGGTTTGCATTTACCATTTGTATATTTTATACCCGGGTCGGAACACTTAGCAACGCACACATTTGGAAATGTAACACCATTCGAACTACAAACTGGTAGATGAATTAAATGGCATGGACATAATGAAGTTTTTGGAGCAGCATAAGTTACACCCATCGATGCGAGAAATAGAAACACGAAAAAAATTTTAATCATTTTTTTGTGACTTACTTTTTGGCTTGCTCTTTGGCTAACAGTAGACAGAATACTAAATCTAATCTATAATTAAAGCAAGTCAATTCAATTAGTTTGAGTAGAACGGCTCTAAGCCGATTCCTCACACTGTATTGATTCGTTTTACAATATGCATATAAAAGTGTGACAGTTCTTAACCCTCAATTTAAAAGTCAAAGTAGGTACGACTTTTAAATTCTGCCTAGCAACGATTAAATTGCGCAATCGAAAAGCTGCATGAAGAAATATACATCGAAGCAGCAGAGAACGAAGAAACTACTCTACCTTATTTGGTAGACGACTACTTTATTGCAGTGATGAAACAACACAAAGCCGCTCGTCTCTAATCGAGTATCAGAAATTGAAAATACCAATCGAGGGATGGAAATACATAGCCTCAATGCAAAACCCAGTGGACCATGTATCCCGCGTGGTGTTCCACTAAATTAAGTATCCAGGAACAATAGTAGACCGGACCTAAAATAATTAAGAAACCTACCACAAATGAAACCATATGGAAAAGTATATCACAAGTATTGATCTAAAATGGAATACAGCTATTCATCACGTTCTCAATAAGGAGGCTGCAGCGGAGTACCCGCTTATCTCTTCCGATTCGTTCCGATGAAATTCGAGCAATAGAACTCAGGACAGCATTAACCACCGTGTTTCCTTTGCGTACGAAATATCAGCCTTAAGGGATTCAAAATCAATTAAGAAAAAGAGCACTCAGAGGAAGACTCAAAAATTTGGATCTTTCATTCGAAGAAAAACACCCTCTAATGCTACCGTCTAAATCACCTAATTATTAATTTTACACATGTGTCCACGCTATGGCTTCAAATTGAGTTTCATATTCTCGTGCTTCACATTCATTTTTAGGCTATACCATCTACACAATCTACTACATATTGTTAGAACCGCGGAATCTATAAGGAATTTGAAAATTTTAAGGGCACTTCGACACGTATTCAAAAAAAGGTTCCGAAGCGATGATCATACTGAGAGTTGCACTCGTTCATTTGATCATGATAGGCCTCCAAAATATGATCCTTCGCCCACCTGATTCGAATGTTGCCTTTTATTTGCAAACTAATTCAAAGAGGGCGATTCTGATGTTAGACATAACCTGAGTGATTTTCACGACATTGGCAGCAGGAAAGTTTTCCTGGCAATTCTAGATGGTAGTTGGTGGTGCTGATTCTGGAGAAATTTGAAGTTGTGTTCGGATGGTTTGGAAAAGTTTTAGGGTATCTGTGGCTTATGTAGCAAACCGGGATAAAAATTACGGATCTGCGTGTTGGGTTGTTGAACGATAAAGTTTCTTCTAGGTAATAGTGGTGATGGTAGAGTAACTTGAGGTGCTCGAATATTATGACTCCCATGTATGTGTTGTTGCGATACGTTTTGGTCAAAATTTATTCGTTGATTTGATGGAATAATAATGGAGAACTAATTTATCATTATGAAAAATCAGATTAGGGCCGTTCCGTATAAATTCATATTGAAACTAATTGTATATAATTTGCTTCAAATAAGTTTGTTTATAGACAATACAAAAAGTTAATTGTAGCTAAATGATTAAAATAATTGTCGTGACTCTACTCCTCGCAACAATGGATTTAACCCAATCGGATACGAAATTTTCACTATGTAAATGTGGTTTAATCTATAAGCCGGTTTGTGGATCGAATAGCGTTACCTATTATAATGAGTGTGCCGCTAAGTGTGCGAAGGTAAAAGTGAAAAAACTGAGTCCATGCGAGAAATATTCCAAAAACGTGCTTAATACTTAAAAAATATGTATCATCATAAAAACGTTATTTTGTTGCACATATAGTCAATTTCAAAATAAATTTATAATAGAAAAATGTTTTAATGTGGTGTGTCATCCAGAATATGTATAGTGGTGTTCCACGGACTGAGTTTTCTTCCAAAAATTGGCGAAGTTAGATGAATTCGCTGGAACTACTGGAAATCGGCCAATTCCAAAAAATATTAGTTACGACTACTTAGTAACTAAATCCCGTGGTGGGCTGCAGCTATCGGGGGGTCACAGGTGGTGGATAGTGGACGGCCTATCAATAGGTAGGTTAGCGGTGAATTAAATAAGCCGCCCTCAGCCGCAGCTGTGCTGGGAGGAGAGTCTCAGGGAACTGGGGAGTGGTTATCCTCAGTTCATTAAATTCTGAGTGCCTATGATACCCAGCATGGAAGTGCGAACTGATGGCGCCACAAAACCATATACTACCATCCACTGAGCGTCACGTCTTGCTGCGCTCCCGGGTCTCCAAGGAGTGTGTTGGGAATCCTTAAAAACGAGTGTTCCCTTTGAGTGCTCGGAGAGTCAATGGGCTGGATTAAGGTGTTAAGCGAGCCGTGCTGATGATCGACTAGGCTCGGGGCCCATTTAACAAGCCCAGTCGTGAACGGAGCCCTCTGGATACTTGGCGACCTCCAGTTGTATCATGTTTTGCCCGTGTATACGGGCGGATCATCATTTTCTCCGATAGTCGTGGGGACACAATATGGAATCTAGAATCAAAAAACAAAAAGAAGTGGCCAGCACTTCTCAATGCTGGTGAAGACGCCCGGCTGTCAGTGGGGCTAAAACTGGTTAAGAAGCTTGCAAGCCAGGAACTAGTTGTAGCGGTAAGAAGGAAAAGGTTATTGCTCCTACAGTTTGAAGGTATAGGACTAGGCTTCGAAGGTATAGGACTAGGATAAACTAGCCACAATCCCGGAGGAGCAGTGGACGGAGGAACAAAGTCAAAAGGTTAAGTGTGCGAAGAGCTGTATTGCCGATGTTAGCAAAGCAGGGATGTGGCTTGGTATCAGTGACGGCTGAAGCTGACCGAGTGCGTTGATCAACGATCGGCCTTCTTGTACAGTAAAGCGATCAAGAAGGTAAGCGAGGTATGGCTGGGAGCTAAGCTCAAGGCAATTCGCAAAGTCGTTGACTAGCGACCTTAGGCTTAATTTTAGGGACTGCGGAGGGAGTGGGACGGAGGATACCGCCGACTCCGTCGGGTCCAACTAACTAACGTAGCACTGCTGTCACAATTAAGGTAAGTGAAGACTGTTATCAATGATTAGACTTACATCACACCAAGGCTGCATCGGCGGCGTAACTTCTCAGATTTGTTAAGTCAGGCGAGGAAATAGTTCTGATCCAAGAACTTTTGATCAAGAATAACAAGAACTGCGGTCTGCGAGCAAAGGGTTACACCCTTTTTTACGCTTGTGGGACTGAAAAGAGCTGATCATGTATATTCGTGGGAAATAATCACAAAGTATTTCTACTTCCACAGTATAGCAATGGGGACATTACTGCGGTCTGTATAGAGGCGGAGGGGAGAAGATTCTGGCTAGCAGCCGCATACATTGACCGGGAGATTCCATTGCCACCAGATATACTGAGGGCACTGGTTTTTGGCGCAGAAATTAGGAAGGTGGGAGTTATCCTGAGGTGCGACGCCAACGCGCTCCATACCATCGGGGGTAGCTCGGATATAAATGAGCTCACCCCTACTTTTTGATTTTCTCTTAAGAACTAACCTCACTATTAGTACCATATGCCAGGAACCCACCTTTATTATTAGTAATAGATTGGAGGTTCTGGATATTGCTCTGGTCTTCGAATTTACTTCACCGATGATCAGGGAGTGAAGGATGGCGAGGAGCATTCCTTCTCCATTAAAAAACAGTACCTGTTCAGAAATTTCAGGAGGACAGTATGTATATGGGGAAGTATTGGAGGGCATTATTTCATCTAGAATTCCAGGACTCCCCGATACGGGTGAAAATCATGCTGGATGTCTATATTCGTTCAAAAATTGTACCCAGAAACTGGACTAATTAGTCTCAACATGCGTACCATAAGGGTAAGTTCGAAGATACGGCATTACATACTTTAGTTCGGGGAATTGAGAAGCCTACTGGATTATCAGGAATTCTCGTTGGTGGCCTTTCCCGATATCAAGGGCGTGTTCAATAACGTGTAGGTGGAGGCAATTATAGAAGGATTGATGCCGCTTGAGATCGAAGACGCAGTAACCAGCTTAATGATTCATTTGCTAGGTAGAAGAAGGGTCATAGCGGCGATGGGAAAGCTTCCGTCAGAAGACGGGTTGTTCGGGGAACTCCTCAGGAAGGTGTCCTCACTCCCCTTCTCTGGAATGTACTAATTAATGGACTACTATTGGAAATGGAGGGGGAAGGAATAGGTGTGGTTGTTATGTTGATGACGTGGCGATAGCTGTCTCGGGAAAGCACCTGGGTACAATCAAGGTTGTGATGCAAAATGCGTTATTAATAACTGCAGGTGGGCCAGCAGATGTGGATTGGGGATTAACCAATCTAAAACAGAACTGGTCCTTTTTACTAGGTGGTATAAAATTCCGGCAATGGTTTTACCAAGCCTAAATGTTACTATAACAGAGTAAAGAAGACCACTGTGGCACTCTACTCTTGTAAAAATGCCATTGGAAGGAAATGGGGCTTGAAACCGGAGCTGGTGCACTGGCTTTACACGGCAAGTGTAAGACCTATGCTGTTGTTCAGTTCTGGAGAAAGTATCATAGAGGAACAAGATGGCAAATCTGCAGAGGGCAGCCTGTTTGCTCATTAGTGGGGCACTGAAAACGACCCCCACTAATGCTCTAGAGGTTTTGCTGTACCTTCTCACATTCGATATTATCGGCAAGCAAATGGCGGTTAGCACGGCTGTAACAAATGGCGGTTAACACAACTATATTTAATTCAGTGAGGCATGAACTGGTGAATTTTGACTATAAAGCACCCCCTTTGTGCTTCGACAAGCTTTTCAAGGTGATTCTTCCTTCTCGGGAGGATCGGAGTAGTGGTCTCCTTATCAAGACCGGGACCGTTAATTTCTCTACCGACGGCTCGAACATAATGTGATATCTTTGACTGATATCACTATCTATGTGGACAGTCGGGGGGCCATTCTTTCACTGGACTCAGTTTCCATGGCATCAAGGGTGGCGTTGAATTGTCACCCATCTCTTAAAGAGATGAGTGAACATTTCAATAACCAGTTGGTCTGGGTTCCGGGCCATTCTGACGCAGTTGCTTTAGCAAATGCTACGTGGCTTGCCAGTCCAATTGGTAGAGTAGCGAAGCAAGTATGGCCTGTGCTGAACTTGAAGCGCTCCAAAATTCTAATCACACTAAGGAAGCGCGATTTAGGTAAAGGTACTTACCAGACACCGCCTTTTCAGATATCATACGAGAAGGCTGGGTCTGGATGCAAATGACTTCTGCATAAGCTGCAAGGACGAGGAGGAGGTGGAGACTCTTGTTCACTTCCTATGCCCATGCCTTGCGCTAGCTGGTAGAAGACATGATTACTTGGGCAAATACACTCTGACTGCGAAAACTGTAATGTGCGAGATCTTTTACGCTATATAAATAGCACTAATTGGGTGTAAGGGGAGTTCATCATGTCGGATCCTGTGGTATCACAATAAGCCATAATTTAACCTAAACTAGTAACTAAATATTCCTAAAGCTATTTTCTCGGGAATGTGACAACTCTTGACTATGTTCTCAGTCTCGTGTTAACAAAATCCTCTAATATTTGTTACAGAGTTTCTTGTATAACTAGCAAAGCCTTGATATTTGATAAACTTAGCCAACAGTTATCGATGTAGACCGACACTATAGCTGTTGGACCCATTTCAAACAAATACAACTTGACGACCCACACTATAATAAGTCACAACCAATTGATCTCGTACTTGGGTGGATTTTTATCCAGCCATCAAAAACCACAACACCATAACTAATAGCAGATCAATTGGAACCAATGACACAAAATGGATAATACTCGGCTCAATTGTAGACACTATAACACACCAACCAAGAATAGTGTTAGCTTTTAAAAGCATTGAAGAATAATTTAAGTTACTCACAAAAAGCGGATCCAATACCAGAGAGACGAAATACTACTGAGGACAAAAAGACGGTTGAGAAACATTTCCATTCAATTCGTTTTTCCCATAAATCTAAACCAAATGATGTTTCCCGTTTCTTCCAAAACTACAACAGGAGTATCCTTAAGTGATTAGATGATGAATCAGGATTAAACTTCATAATTAAACTTTTCCATAAATTGGAAGATCCCAGTGATTTTTGGCGGAAATCGGCCCTGATGATGTTTGAATCTGAACTAATGATGTTTGAAATTTAATTTCCAATCTTTTTGTTTGTCGACCACAAATCACTGGGATGTCTCAATTTATTACAGACTTTACAGGCTACCATTCAAACTAATACTACCACATATCAAATGCTAAATCTTACAAGTTGAGCGCCTAGTATTTCAAGGCTGTAACGTTGAAGCAATTATGTTCGAGGGTCTTAGCCACTCCTGGTCCGTTCCAATAACACTTTTCCCAAATGAAATGCATGAATTAACTTTATTTTTGAATATTCTATGTGTTTTCAACAAATCATTTTCAGTTTTTTAACAATAAGCGCCAAACATAAATGTAAATATTCCGTATCTACACCTGGAACAACGACCTGGTCGAAAGGTTAACTTCATCATCTTACGCTGGGCACACATTGCGTGACAATGATTAGTATAAGTTACCCCATTTGAACCACAACATGGTTCATATTCATTAGTGCAAAAACAAAAATCCCCTGTTACTTGGTACTGGAATGAATGCGAGTAGCATGCATCCGTTAGCGATTGGATCGTAACGAGCAACAAAAAAATAAAAATGAGTTTTGCCATCTTTTTAAATAAAACAAATGTTTGTTTGATAAAACGCGACTAACTTCAATTTAAATGAGCAGGTTGACTCTCTGCCAAACACTACAATTAATAACTGATTGCATCCAACCCAATATAATGATTGTAAATTTGTATTGGTCACACATAATCAAGTAAGTTCTCAGTACAATTAATTATTTTTAATTACTCGATTACAATTGATTTTGACGGTCTTATTTATATATTCCAGAAAGTGCGGAACTTTGTAACCTTCATGCCAATTTATTGTAATTTTTTTTAGGCTCTTTCCATAATATAGCCCAGATGCAGATCATATTCGACAATAGACGCACCCTTTGATGAAAACATCTAACAGACCTAAACATCTAGGTGAATGAGTGATTAGAAGAAGGCAGCATTCGGCCCAGCAATTCAGAGTACGTAAATCCAATCGTATTAGCAAATAAGAAAGATGTCATAAAACGACTGTGCGTGGACTACAGGAAACTAACCGATATCATATGTAAAGATCGTTTTACGATTCCACTTATTGATGATCAACTAGATAAATTACAGGATGCCGAGTACTTTTCTATACTTGATCTATGCAATGGAATTTTCCACGTTCCTGTAGCAGAAATCTTAATCGTTATACGAGTTCATAGGGAGGCCCTGCAGATTATGAAAAAGTCCTTCAGTTTTTGAACGTTATATTAAGGTCGATAGCCTCGTGATACCAGTAAAAAATGAAAAGAAAGCATTAGAAATGTTAGAGAAAGTCGTAACGTAAGCACAGCTGAGCTCAACCGACTAGTCATGGAATAATAGTCAATTTTTAAGAAAGCAAATAGCGTTCCTGGCGTAGGAAATCGGACGAGGGCCGACCAGGTAATCAAAATTTCAATCTATGTACATTGTCAAGATTCCCGAACCGCATAGCGTGGAACAAGTTCTGTAATTTTTAGGATTGTCCGGATAGTTTCAAGAATGTTGTACTCCTCAAAGACACAAACGAAATTACACGGACGGAGGTGGTATAACAACAGGTGTACCAACCAGTAATGACCAAATCAAAAGGGGTTTTCCAATAATAATCCCAGTCCTAACAATAGAGACCAGAGCTTCATATACCCGCGTAGATCTCAAATGCCGTATCTCTTTCTATGGGATTGTTATATCATCCGGAGGTTAGTGCCACGGATTGGAAATATTAGTAAATTCGCAATACCTTTTAAAATTACAGTTATGTTTTACCACCACCTCGAATATTTATCAATTTTGTAAGTCTCGCCACTCCAACGAATCTTGAACGAATTTCCCGATTTACGACCTGCAAATAACTAGCGCGTTAAGAATGCCAGAGGTTTCGCACAGGTTTTCTCTTTTGGAATAAAAAACTGATTTAATAAAATTTTCAGCACTTTATTTTATTTTTATATACGGAAATATAAAACAAATCATTGTACTGAAATTCAGTGTGTCGTAATCAGCAGGATGGTAATTTATTCTTGTATTTAGTACATTATGAACATTCGCCGTCGATATATTCTAATTTTTTAATTTTCCGCTTTGCACACTTAGCCAAACATTTATTATTATAAGTAATACCATTTGAGCCACACACAGGCCAATATTCTCTTGAACATCTACAATTTGATATAACACGAGCCCCATCCGAAATTAGAACCATCAGTATGAGGAATATGGTCGTGGTAATTAATTTAACCATTTTATAATGCGATGGTAAAATGCTGTAGCAATGACTATAACTTTGAATAATTGTCCTAAAGCTAAGCTAATCGGTTTTACCACACTGAAATTAATTAGTTTTAGTTGCGTTACTTGTGTTGAGTGTTTTTTCTAATTAGTATAAACGGCTTCCCACCAATATTTACACAAACACAACTTTAGAACTACCAAGCTTATCATCAAAATCCGCTCATGGTCTCAAACTGCATGTAATCTAAAATTATGGAATCAATACAGATTATTGGGATGCTACTTTGTTGAACATTCTAATAAAGAAATTGGACCGGGAAACCCACCGCTTATACGAGACGCCTTTAAAGAACCTGAAGGAAATTGAAACAGTGAAAAATTTTCAAGGCTTCCTACAAGATAAGCTTCCAATATAAAAAAAGGTATTAAATCAACAAAAGAGTATATTTTTTTAATTCTGTAAATGTTACTGTAGCCAAAAAAATCGCGGTAAATGTAAACTTTCCTGGGGAGAGCACATTCTACCGGGATGTAAGAAGTTTCAAAATTTACCACAAATCGAAAGAAGTAAAGTAGTATTAAAAACCAGTGCGCCGACGATGCGTGCTTCCAGAACACAAACTCCCATGTAATAAAAATTTTGAATTATGCATACAACTATGCAGCCTACTATGCAGCCTGCTGCATAGTAACAACAGAACGCGAGCTGCATCGGAAAATATAAAACCAGCTAATGCAGATGTACAAGTCAACACATACTTGAAAGCGTTTTCTGGTGCTCGCAATGAACTGATTCGTGTACTAATAGATCCTGTGTCTCACCCAGAGATTAAAATTAACAAAAACCGCAGCTAATGCAGAGATCACAGGCATGGTATAAATCAACCCGATTATCCGGCATCAATTAACCGAAACACTCAGTTAACCGGAATCTTATTTTGTAGGATTTTGTTTTTCTTTTCTCTTTTATATGCATGTTTTGATTCATATTGAAATTTGCAATTGTTTTTTGCACATTTTCATTAATGAAAGCATTAGTTGAAAATTTTGATTGGCTTTAATTTTCATTTTACAGTAAAAGCACCATTATCCGGCATCAATTAACCGAAACACTCAGTTAACCGGAACTGTTAAGCCGTGTCTATTTTTAGGATTTTTATGCTTTTTTCACTTTTTTCTCTTCCATATGCATTTTTTTTATTCATTTTGAAATTTTTAATTGTTTTTTGCACATTTCTATTAATGAAAGCATTAGTTGAAAATTTTAAATGGCTTTAATTTTCATATTACAGTAAAATCCGGATTATCCGGCATCCACTTGACCGGAACACTCAGTTAACCGGAATTTTAATTTTTAGGATTGTTTTTATTGCTTATTTCTCTTTCTTTTCTCTTTGATATGCATTTTTTATACATATTGAAATTTGAAATTGTTTTTTGCACATTTACATTAATGAAAGCATTAGTTGAAAATTTTGATTGGTTTTAATATTAAAATTACAGTAAAAGTCCGATTATCCGGCATCAATTAACCGAAACACTCAGTTAATCGGAAATCTATTTTTAGTATTTGTTTTGCTTTTTCTCTTTCTTTTCTCTTTCATATGCATGTTTTAATTCATATTGAAATTTGCAATTTTTTTTGCGCATTTTCAGTAACGAAAGCATTAGTTGAAAATTTTGAAAAGTTTTAATTTAAAATTAAAAACCAAGGTGAGGTTACCAAGACTTTGGAGAGGTTTGGTTTCGAACTAATGAAACATGGATTTTTTTTTATTTAAAAAATTCGGTCGTCTCATCAGACTGCAGTGACCAAACTACAAAAATTTTGAAAATACTTTGAACTAATCAAAGTATAATCACAATGCCTTAGCGAATTTTAATGATTCACTACGTAATTCCCAACCCCTTCGAATTTTTTAAATAAAAAAAAATTCCATGTTTCATTAGTTCGAAACCAAACCTCCCCAAAGTCTTGGTAACCTCACCTTGATTAAAAACACTATCTGGCTATTATCCAGAATAACCCAAAATTTCTTAAAATTAAAAATAAAAAAAAAGGAAAAACTAGGAAAAACTTTTTTTGTGCTATCATTTTTTTTTGTCAACTCTCAAATCTTTCATATAACAGTAAAAGCCCGATTATCCGGCAGCCAGTTAATGCGCTCACCCCCGAAGCATTCTGGATAACAGGGCAATTCCTTGTTTTAATGAAACATTCAATTATCCAGAATTGTCGATTATCCGGAATGGTCTCATCCTCAAGCCTTCCGGATCAAAAGGGCTTTTATTGTGATATACAGTAAAATCCCTGTTATTCCGGATAATCGAAAATTCCGGATAAATGAATGTTTCATGGAAACTAGAAATTTTACGAGAATTTCGCTTGATTTCATTATTTTTTATGATTCTCGTTTATTTATTTTTGAATTATGTACCAGAAAATAATTTTTTTATACATCAGTTAATTGGATTTATTTCAAATAATAAATACATACATATTATGTATACGAGTACAACCATACGAGTATCCAAAATTTAATAATACATATGATCAATATTTCACTAGCCCAACTTTATAATAAGTCTTTACACATTCAATTCAAATAGAATAATGCATAAAACAGAAAAAAATAAAAGAAAATATATTTTCTGTGAATCATCGAAAAATAAAAAAATAATTTCCATTTTGAAAAAGAAAAAGCAAAAAAAAAAAAACCTAAAAATTTAAGTTCCGGTTATGTTCCGGTTAATTGGATGCCGGATCATTAGGCTTTTCTGTAATATGAAAATTAAAGCCATTCAAAATGTTCAACTAATGCTTTCGGTAATGAATATGTGCAATAAACAATTGCAAATTTAAATATGAATTTAAAAAATGCATATGAAAGAGAAAAGAAAGAGGAAAGAGCAAAAAATAATCCTAAAAATTAAATTCCGGTTAAAAAGAGTGTTTCGGTTAGTTAGATGCCAGATAATTAGGCTTTTCCTGTAATATGAAAACTAAAGCCATTCGAAATTTTCATCTAATGCTTTGTGCAAAAAAAATTGCAAGTTACAATATTAATTAAAAAATGCATATGAAAGAGAAAAAAAAGTGAAAAAACCAAAAAAAACCCTAAAAATTAAAATTCCGGTTAACTGAGGGTTCCGGTTAATTGGATACCGGATAATCGGGCTTTAACTGTATAGTGCATTTTTACGTTTTGTTTCGATTTTAAATACACATTTTATTTCATTTATAAACACTTCTTAAATCATTTTCAAAATGACTGGCAGCACATCCATAGTACAACATGTACACGCTTTTACTTTTTCACTCTTTTACTGGTGGTTCCTGTTTCGGCGCCAGATAAAATTGATCTTGTACTTGTCATTCGGAGAGTCTTGCGTTTTTCTTCTACTGGAGTTTTTATGGCATCATGCCTACAATAGCGCATGTAGTTCACGTACACCCCTGAGCTTTAGCTGGAACTTCATATACCCAAGTAGACCTCTAATTTCGTGTCTATTTATCAACCGCATTCATTGACTGTTCGTCAGTGAACTTCCCAATTCATAACCTGATGACTAGCCCGATAAGAATGCCAGAAGCTTGGCACGATTTTTCTCTTTTAGCATAAAAAAAATTATTAATAAAATTTTCAGCACTTTAATTTATTTTTATCTGCGGAAATACAAAACAAATCATTGTACTGAAACTCCGTGTGTCATCATATAAAGCTGCAAGATGGTAATTTATTCTTACATTATGAACATTTACCCGTGACAAATGTTAAATTTGGAATAGTTTGCGTTGCACACTGAACCAAACACTTATTACCATAAGTAACTCCATTCGTGCCACAAACGGGCCAATATTCTCTTGTACATTTACAATTTACTGATACACAATTCCCATGCGAAATTAAAGCCATCAGTATGAGAAATCCTATCGTGGTAATTAATTTAACCATTTTATAATGCGATAATAGAATGCTGACTTTATCTGCTTGCATGAATTCGATTTATTTAGTAATGAATAACTTTGCATGATTATCCTAAAGCTAAGCTAATCGATTTGGCCAAACTGAAATTGATTAGCTCTAGTTGCGCGCAACAGGTTTAATCCAATTAGTGGAACGATTGATATAATACACGAAGATAATACACGATAAAACTATTAAATGTTTAAGACGGTGAACCAGCATAGTAAACATTAGTAGTGCAAACTATTTCTACTAGCTTTTCACTACATTCTCTATTTTGTAGCGCAAATAATTTAAATTAAGGGGTAATTTGTTGTGAGCATGTTTAGGGTTTGATGAATTCTTAGTGAATTAAAAGTATAGACACTGCTTGTCTACCCATCCGCAAAACTTTCATATCACTGATAAAACTTTTAATATTGATTTTGACACCGAACCGTAAAGAGAACGCACAGTTTTTAGGTGACCAAAAATTTTTTTTCTATATTATAATCCTAAAAATGAAATGTCGAAAGACTATCACAATCTGAAATTCACCATAAATTTCATATACATAATTCATACCGTTCTCTCAAAAGTAACAACGAGACAATCATCAAATTCTCCTTTCAGTTTCAACTTCAGACACACATCCAACTACTACACATTATTGTTCGTTTTTAGGCCAGTTCCATTAACTTTGGTTAATCACAGCTGTGAATTGAATGATCCAACGCTGACCTATCGATAAGTTTCAACATTAATTCAAGTGGCCGATCTAATGAGCATTAACCCGGTACAATTGATTTGCTTTCAGAGCGGAAATTTTTTTTCAACTAATAGCTAATAGGCGAGAATCACTGGCGATACCGAGGCTTCAGCTCAACTATGTCTTTGGACAATACCACAAACAAAATTATCGAAAATATCGCTGGAAGTAAATGTTTCATGTGATATCCCTCGGCCTTTTTATGTTGTCTATTTTATAGATTGCTTACTGCTGGTGCTATTTTCTGTAAAATATTCTCTCTGGCTCAATAATATTTCTCGAAACAGGTTCGCAATTACATGGGCACGTCAGACACGAATATCGATTGATTTGAGTTCTAAATCCTATTCAACTTGCTCAGGCACCAATTATGTAAGGAGCCTTCCATCCATGTGGTCCTATCGTCTATTCCATTCCATCCGTCCGCCATTTTGTAGTGCGATAGTAGGATGCTGACTTTATCTGCTTGTATGAATTCGATTTATTTAGCAATGGCTAATTTTGCACGATTATCCTAAACCTAAGCTAATCGGTTTGACCAAACTGAAATTGATTAGTTCTATAGTTGTGTAACTTGTATTGTGTGTTTTAAAACTAATTAGTTTGGGAGGGTAGAGCTCCTTATTCTACAGTGTGTCACGATGATTCAGACGACGGCACGAAGTAGGTTTAGAAAGTTATTAGAGCTTTCACTACATTATCTATTCTGTAAAGCTAATTTTTTAAATTAAGGACAAATATTCTGGAACAAGTTTAGGGTATGTCAAATCCTTAACGATTTTGGTTGATGCTTAACAACGTCAATAACATTAAATATTTTCAACTAATTTGACGTATTCTTCAAATATATGTTGTGGGCACATTATACACATCACGTGTAACATACTGACTTATAAGCAATATTACGAATTGAAGATCAAACTACTAACCGACCAACTAGAAAACGTTGTTAACAAAATTCTCAAAAACAAGGTCGAAAATAGTCCAGTATCAAACTTCCCAGGACTGAAATACCACACTTTAATGGGGATTACAAACAATGGACAAGTTTTCAAAATCTAATCAATAAGACTATTCATTGTAATGATGATTTATCCAGTGAAGAAAAGATGCATTACCTACGATCAGTATTTGGAGGAGATCCGGCCAAGCTCGTAAATCACTTCAATATATTGCAAGAGAACTGTTCCACGTCTTAGAATAGTTTATCCTCCGCAGATACGATGATAAACGGCTGTTCAGAATCCTAAATCGAAAAAATAGCTACCTGCATCCAAAAATTACAAAAATTTGGTATTATCACAAATTATCGTCAACTATATATTTACGGTGTACAAGTATTACCAACAATAGAAAATTAAATTCTTACAATACAGAATTAAAAACTTTAGCTACCGCTAAAGCTAACCCATAGTTTCATAGATTTGCCATTATCCTTTGGTACCCCATGCGTCATTGGTTGTCCCAGCTCAGTCAAGTAGAGGGGAATGGTGGGAGTTTTGGGGTACCTAGATAACAGCCTAGTTTAATGCAATAAATAATAGAAGGAAAATAAAAATAATAGTGAAGGAAAAAGGACTAACCTATCAACCCATCACTTGGGCAAAACCAACCGTGGTTGTACACGTTACGTGATAAGTACATTTTCCTATTTATGCTTACCTAACTAAAATTTATTGGCACATTGGCCCTAGTTGAGTACTGTTTGTAAAGGGTTATGTGATAGTTGTATGTTATCTAGGTCCGTGACAAAGAAAAGAGCCACTGATTGTCAACAATTTATTTTTCACTGGCTGTCGGTAACAAAGCAATATCGTTATATACCAAACGCTTTTCACTTCTATACTCACCAACTCAACTCTCAATGCAAAAAACAACAAAAAAGGAAATACTAAATCCATACAAACAACAAAAATTATTAATGAGAGCTCTAACACTCAAATCTCTTTAACAACAACAAAAAATTGAGAACTTAACAAAAAAACTCAAAAAGGTAAAAAAATATATTTTGAGCACATGCTGATCTATGTTCAAACTGACTGCCCTCACCAAAAACCACGGTTGTCTCTTTTCTCATCAATAATTTAATTGAGAGAAGAAATTTCATCGATCGGCACGTAGAGATGTTTTGATTGGCGCAGATTATTTTTTCAGTTTGTTAGGATGGATTGTATCCGGATGTCATTACAATGCAATTAAAGCGTAGAATCGATGTTCATAGCACGCCATAATATTGTTTTGGACAAAACTCTACGCAGATTTTGGGAGTTAGAATCTATCTCGAAAGCCAAACCAATTTTATCTCCAGAGGAATCTATATGTGAAAGTTATTTCAATTATATATCGAAGTTCATCATAAATTTAGGTAATTTACTGCCCCCCTGTGCAATTAAACGTTTGAGAGCTATTGAGCGTCGCTTCGCTCGAGTTTCGTCGTTCCTTTATCGAGATTTCATGCGAGTGGCAATCCGGAATAGACGATATTGACCATTACTTACCTCATCACGCGGTATTGAAGCACCCCAGCACGACAGCCAAGTTGAATCGTCTTCGACGGATCCGCGAAAACCACTACGAGAGCATCTTTAAACGACTGTTTAGCAATTGGCTCCACACATTTCTTCTAATCGCCGACATCGAAAAAATGTATGGGCAAGTTAAGGATACGAAGGATACTAACTGCCAAAAAATTATAGGGTGCCGCGCAAGCATCCATCACAGCCCATTCGCCACTACCACCTGCCACAGTATTAAAACGAATATAGAACTCCAACCTTCGAAAGAGATCAAATTTTGCAACCATTTTTATATTGGTGAAGATGATAAGTTGGATAGCACAACTAATAACATGGACTGCATAAATGACATCCATCAAGAAGAGCTATATACCATCAAATAAAGTACTGAGTCTTAATTGGGACGAAAGTCAAAATGCATGCGGTGTAGTAGTACACAAAAGAATAACAACGTCTGAGGGAAAGATTTACATTCATTTAATTTTCACGAAAACCAAAGTAACTCCAGTCACCCGAAGCGATGGATCACATTCGTGGGTAACCGCACCACCCAAAACTTGAATCTGTCTTCTACGTGTTAAGGTATATATATGGAAATTAAGGAACAAGACAACGCGTACTGCAGACTAACACGAGAAAATCTATTCTAAGCTACAACGTTGAAGCAATTATGTTCAAGGGTTTTAGCCACCTCTGGCCCGTTCCAATAACACTTTTTCCAAATGAAATGCATGAATTAACTTTATTTTTGAATACATACAATACAAAAAATGTCCAGTTTTTTAACAATAATTACAAAAAATAAATGAAAATATTCCCTGTTTACACGTGTAACAACGACCTGGTCGAATGAATAACTCCGTTTTCCTACGCTGGGCACACATTGCCTCACAGTGATTAGTATAAGTAACTCCATTTGAACCACAGTATGGTTCATATTCATTAGTGCAAGAACAAAAAGCCCCTTTTACTTTATGCGAGTAGCATGCATCTGTTAGCGAGCGGATTGTAACGAGCAAAAAAAAACACAAAAATGAGTTTTGCCATTATTTTAAATGTTTGTTTGATAAAACGCAACTAACAACAATTTAAATTAGCAGGTTGACTCCGTACCACATACTAAGTAAATAATTGATTGCATGCAATTGTAAATTTGTATTAGTCACACATAATCAAGAAGGTCTCAGTACAATTAATTATTTTTAAGAAAATCGATTACCATTGATTTTGACCGCACATTATTTGGCAATTAAACAAATTATGTCAAATCATTCCATTTAAAAAGTGCGTAGCTGTGGCTACACTTCATGCCAATATATTTGGCCCTTTCTATAAATCTAAGGAGGTTCAGGTGATTTTTATCCCGAGAAGCTCGCACAGCAATCCTAAGGATTTAAATTAATATATCTGCTGGAAATCACGGAAAGGATTCTGGATGTTCGTATTCGTTTGAGAATTGTATCCTGAAACTCGGTAGTACTCTCAACATGCGTACCATAAGGTTAAGCTCGTGGACACATTGTTAGTAGATATGTTGGTCGTCTCCCCACCGTTAACCGAAAGTACAACTGGCCGGTTGGTTCGATATGGTTGCAGCTCTTATCCGCTGAAATCGGTTGCGATGTCTTCTCACCGTTACCAAAAATGAATGTTGGGCGTCTTCCCGCCGTTAATCAAAATGTGGATGGCCACGTTGTTGGCCACGTTTAACTGTAGATGTGTTGCGCGTCTTCCTATCATTAACCGAAAGTACAAATGGCCAGGTGCTCACCTGCACATTGCGGTGCTGTTCGCCGATAACCACCGTTGGTATATATGTGTTTTTCAATAACCCGATGGGCCACCTGTTACGTTGTTTTCCCTTCGATGATGCGGTACGCATCGAAAATGCTTTATCCGTTGAAGACGCGGTACACGTAAAATAATGGCGGAATCCAAATATTTTGGCGTACCGATGAAAAATGTGCCGTAATATAACTTGAGGCACACGTAAATCATTTCCGGCAACCGTTATCGTTCGACGAAGATGCCGTTAATTTTCCGATCTTATTTTTGGAAACTAAATTATAATCTTCTAAAACTATAACGAATTTTCTTTGTATTAACAAACAAACGAACACATAAAATTTTAGCGCTTGCACTTTCCGTCTATTTCGCTTTTGTTTAAAAAAAAAATATATTTCGTATGACAGAACAAAATATCAATTTTAT
This sequence comes from Nephrotoma flavescens, assembly GCA_932526605.1. Lineage (NCBI taxonomy): Eukaryota > Metazoa > Arthropoda > Insecta > Diptera > Tipulidae > Nephrotoma > Nephrotoma flavescens. The sequence continues at coordinate 224,497,358 of OW052222.1, read as the reverse complement.
CGAAGTTATTTTATTAGCACATAAAAAATAACAGTATCACTTTCCTTAACTCTATTATTTCAATAATTTTAGACTTAAGACTTAAGTTCAATCGTTTTCAGTTTCACTTTAAGTTTTATTATAATTATAAAATTCAAAACTTATAACTTGTTCTCGTACCAAATGCCAAAAAATTCAAATAAACTAAAAGTTTTATTTTTAATTACTAAAAATGGCATGGCACGCCAAACTCAAAAATATTTTTTTTTACCTTCCGTCAACACACAGTGCTTGACTGTCTTAACCAAAAATGAAAACCAAACTAAAAAAATTTACTTGTACAAAACAAAAAATCTAGAAGAATATTTTCGTATTCGGTGTGCGTTTTGTTTTCGTGCGCGTCACTCGCCTACTCCTTCACACTACACATCTATCCACACGCCAACACGCGTGTCATTGTTGCACTACTTTCTGTTAAACTCTTTGCTGGGTGGGTTGCACTTGGGTCGATTCCCTTGTTGTAAGGTGCGAGAACGAACAAAGCGAATGGTTTGCCGACACGTGAACATTTTCTAGATTCAGGTCACAAACATTCAAGGATTCGTCTTGTGATTTGTTGATCGTCATGGCGAATGCAAGACAAATCGGAAAACGAATTCGTTTAAACTCGAATGGCATATCGGTTGGGATCATCGGAATGAGACCGTTGAACTTTCCTTTGAGTACGTTGCGTGAATCACATTGCCCATGAGTTTTCTCACCTCCAAACACGTTCCGTTACGTAGTTTTGATTGGTTTAGATTTCGAAGCATGATGAGGATGACTACTGCGCCAACCTTCAGTTGTAAATTGTACGGTGGCAAGCCAGGTAGATCCAATGAGTTTAAAAATACCGTTGGATAGTTGGTTGATTCGTCTTCGTTTGTTACACAGTCGATACATTTGAAGGAATGCAGTTGACCAACGATATGATTTTGAATTGTGAGGTTTAAGTGATCCACATCTTTGTTTTTTGCCGCAAGAATTACTCTTTCACTCGACCAATTGTGAGACGAAATTGCAAAAATTCGGTGGTGACGAAATCAATCTGTTCGATTCGTCGACAGGAACACGGCCATTAAAGATAGTCAGCAATTGGTTGGAGAAATCTTCGGAAATGGATCGTTTAGCAATGCAACTCGCATGTTTGTCGTCACCTGAAATTTCTTCACATAGCGCCACAAAGTCAATGATTTTGAGGCAAGCGTTTATTTCATCGGCAGTGGCGATCTTGGAGTGACTATGGTAATGTTTGACGGAAATCGCCAGAAAGTAGAATCATTGCGCCTCCAAAACAGATTGAGTCATTGCGCAGATTTTTCATAGTTCGATTGAGTCTTTCCAATGCACATTTGCCCTTGACAATTGTTAAATTTGGAATAGTTTGAATAAAACACATACTGTCAAGTGATTTAAATGATTTTGATGCTTTGGTTTTACCCTCTGAAAGACAAAACCAACAAAAATGCAAGACAGAGGTGGACCTTGTTTTCAAACAGGACTCAAGGATTTTGACCAGTATGATCCAAGGAATACTTGCTGTCTACAACAAAGGTACAAATGGAAAGAACCAAAAGCAAACTACAGATTAGTTAGCTAGTTCTAATAAAGGATGAAGAACTTGCACCTACAAAATGGATAGTGGGAAGGAAACAAGGTACACATCAAGGGTCAGATCGTCTAACCAGAGTGCTATCAATAAAAGTTTTAAAAAACACCAGCTTCAAGAGACTCAAATGAATAAATTGACATGAGATCCGTGTATACATATTGTTTATGATTTTGCCTATTCTCTTAAATCATTATGGATTCAACATACCCTAAAGTTGGTACCAGAATATGGTACACACTGTACAACAAGATGCTCTGCCTTCCCACACTAAGTGGAAAAAAACAGTTACAGAACTAGAACTAATCAATTTCATTGTAATTAAATCGATTAGCTTAGCTTTAGGAGAATTATGCAAAGTTAGCCATTGCTAAATAAATCAAATTCATTCAAGCAGATAAAGTCGGCATTTTACTATCGCAAAATTAAATGATGGTTAAATTAATTACCACGACCATATTCCTCATACTGTTGGCTTTAATTTCGTATGTGGCCAGTGAATCATCACTGTGTAAATGTCATAAAAATTTGATGCCCGTTTGTGGCTCGAATGATGTTACTTATGGTAATAAGTGTTTGGGTCGGTGTGCACAGCGATTTATTCCAAAGTTAACATTTGTCGAGGGCGCCTGTTAGTAATGTACTAAAATAATAACTAACCATCCTGCTGCATTATATGATGACAAACACAATTTCAGTACTAATTAAGATTTCCACAGATAAAAATAAATTAAATTGTTAAAAATTTTATTAATAAGTTTTTTTTATTTTAAAAGAGAAAACGTAAGTATTGCTAATATTTCTACACTAAACTGTTGGTATATACGCAACTCGTCGGTCAATAAGTCCCAAGACGAGTCAAAATACACATTTGTTTCGGCTTTGACATCAGAATTAAATATTTTCCCTGGAGCAGGCCTGCGAAGTAGTTGTAGTCCCAGGGACTCAGATCTGGAGAATATGGAGGATGGGTCTTAATTTTGCTATCGTAGGGCTATTGACTTGTGACACGGTGTATTGTCTTGGGGAACGAACATTTTTCCTTTTCAATTTGGGGTCGTTTTCTTGCAACTTCTTTTTCCAAGACCATCTTTCCTCTTTCAAGATAGTGGTTGAATAAAATTACCTTGCGCATCTCAAAATCCTTACCGTTCGACATTTGTGTTTTGGCCGCTTTGGACGCATTGACAATTTGATGCTAGAGTGTAGTCGTAGATCCCTGTTCCATCCATTGTCACATGCCGATGTAAAACATACTGTTTATTATGGTTAAACATCTTCAAACAGCGCACTGAATCTTTGACGCGTGGCTATTTTTGATCCAATGTGATTAAACGTGCCTTTCACTTTGTAAGAGAGATCATTCATGGAAAATTGTTCAAGCAAAGTAGTGTATACACATGCTAGTGAAATTTATTCAAACTAATCCAAAAAATAGAACAACCAATGGCGAATTTTCGTCATCGATTACGATCGGTGATGTTAATAAACACAACTAAGACTCTCTGTTGGAGTGCAGAATACAGCGCCGATCCACCGCAAGCCACACCTCCTTTCCACCACTTAATCCTCCCAAGATGAACAAACAATCCTACGGGTATTTAGGTGAATGGATCAGTAAATATCTCGGTAGTGTAGGCCTCATCACCATATAAAACTTGCTTTCAAATTTTTAATTGTATGTTAACTCCATCTTGTAAAACTTTCATGATTGCTAACAAAAATAATAATTATCGACATTGACTACATTCTCTACATTGTAGATGCCATTTTTTAATTCTCTATATACATTGTCTACACGCGTAGACGCATAGACAATACAGCCCAACACTGACAACATATCTTTAAAACCTATAGAATTAGAGAACCTCGTAGGATCAGGATACCCCGTCAGTGCAGTCACTGAATCGTGCCCCGAGTTCGATTCGCAGTGGTTATCAGTATAACTGTATAGTGAATGGGTGTTTTTACGAGTCAAAAGTTGTATGTTCAAGTTATAGTTACTGTTTTTCAACTCTAAACAACCTTACGGAGTTCACAATCGATTAGTTAAAAATAATCAATTGCACTGAGACCTTCTTGATTATGTGTGACTAATACAAATTTATAATCTTTGTATTGGATTGCATGCAATCAATTATCAAGTTAGTATGTGGCACGGGGTTAATCTGTTAATACGAGTATTGCTGGAAGTTAGTCGCATTTTATCAAACAACAAACATTTGTTTTAAAGGATGGCAAAACTCGTATATATGTTTTTGTTGCTCGTTACAATCCTATCGCTAACAGATGCATGCTTCCCGTATTCATACAGCATACGACAATTGTTTTGTCCCTGCACTTATCACTATTCACCGTATTGTGGTTCAAATGGGGTTACTTATATTAATTATTGCCAGGCAATGTGTGCCCGGCTTACCAGACCGTTTTTATTATTAAGACCAGGTCGTTGTTACAGGTGTACATACGGAGCATTTTCGTTTATATTTGGCGTTTATTGTTAAAAAACTTAAAATTATTTGTATTTTACGTATATATTTAAAAATAAAATTTATTTTTGCATTTTGTTTTGGAAAAATGTTATTGGAAGGAGCCTGAGGTGACTAAAATCTTTGAAAATAATTGTTCTAACGTTAACCTCCTAAAGAAAGCCAAAAGAAATATGTAAAAACTTTTAACTTTTTCACATCAATTGCAGTACCAGTTTGACTGGATTTCTCATGAAGTTATTTTGTTTAAGATTAAGGCTCATGGCTTTCCTCCCCAAATTCTCCGTTGGGTGCGGGCTCTAATCGACCTTATATGGAGTAAGGAGGACCAGAGCCAGTAATGTTCGTTTTTTCGGAGTCATTTGTGACAGTGAATTAAATTTCAGACTAACATAGATCGTAGTATCAATCAAGCAAACTCTGCGCTCGATTTCATCAAGCGTTGGTCGAAAGAATTCGACGTGCCTTATGTTACAAAGGCTCTTTATTCATATGTTTATAATTCACTTGAATTACTCAAAAAATAAAAATAATAACATAATATAATGGAGACTCCCGCGCGCGGTTGGGAGGGGTTACAGGTCGCCGCGAATTATTTTTATTATGTAATATTCGCTGTTGATGGCTTTCCAGTTTCAAGATAGCCGATGAATAATATAACTAGCGCATCCTAAAGTACGGAGACCAAATCCTTAACGGCCGACATTTGTGCTTTAGGTAGGTTCGAACGCCATTAAACGGCTGCTGCCTACTCAGCTAATTGACAATTTCATCCTAGAATGTAGTGGTAGATCCATGTTCCATATCCATTCTCACTCACATGCTGACACAAACAATCCTGTTTATTACGGTTAAACATAACCAAACAGCACTATGAATCTTTGATGCATTGCTGTTTTTGATCGAGTGCGAGCAATTGTGGCATCCACTTTGAACAGAGACCACTCATTGACAAATGTTCGTGCGAAAAAGTGTAAAGACATGACAGTGAAGTTTAACGTACTAACCCAAAAAATACAGCAACAACAATTTTATTGTAAATATTATTGGTAAAAGTAAACATTCAGGCGAATTTATAATAAGCAAATTCTAGGAGTGAGAAATGTTTAAATTTTCCAACAATTACAATTCAAATTGGGGCCTTAGGTACTTACCAAAGTCATCGTATGTGATTTCTAAGCCTTTATCATGATATTAGTGGACTTAGACCCCAACAAATGTACCTGGCAAGTTATATGATTTTCTAAAGGGTTTCACAGGGTGTTCCATGAGTTTTAAAATTGTGATTTTTAATAAGCCTTAGAGGTACATTCCAAAGTCATTTTAAGAATTTAGCATGAATTTCAGTGGTATTGGGTTAGATAAATTAGAATTTTTAGTAAGTCCACGAATATCACTTAAGTCAATGCTAAATTCTTACAGATTATAATGTTCATCAAATCCGAAACTGCGTTAACCACTCCACATGTAAAAATTCCTTAAGGTATTTTAAATCATATATTGCAACGGGAGTATTCGGTTAGACATAAACAAGGGCCAAGAGACGCCATTTTCTTAATATTGTCCGCATCATCAATTTCTGACATATACTAGGTTTAGTGTTGATGTATAGCAACCTTTGCAACATGATAAACTATATTCCAGTTTAGCCATAACCAATACAGTAGATTTTGTTTAAACCAAAGCAGCAATCCCGAATCTAAATCTTCATACGCAAACGTTTCCGGCTTCCTCCAAAATCACGTTATTCATATGAAGATTGAATTTTTAGACGATTTTTCATAATAAAGTAGAGTTTGGAATCCCAAATTCTTTACAAATTTCTGTTTTTGATCGATTGATCAACATTTTCCAAAATTTCAATTTTTTTTACCGTTAAAGCGTTTTCTTTTTATTTCCGCTAGCTATGCTTTTGTTTATCAACCACTGAAGAAGCAACAACAATTTTAAAGAACTCTAGAGAACACAATTTAGACAACAAGAATGATTTTAAATCTCACTCACCATGATTTTATATCTCAACACGGTCACCAAAACTAACACCAAAACTAACCCCGCGAACGACACCAATAAATTCAATTTTATGATTTCAAAGAGAAACAATTTTACGTTTAACGAGAATTATGTACTCACTACTACCAAATAAAAAGCAAACTAAAACCATTTCTATTCAGTAAAACAAAATTTAATAAAAAAAAAAATTAATTTCGGGGAATTCCCTAAAACTGAAGGATACTTTTTGTTTTATGAAAGCATTGGTTTCGATTAAAGTATAAATTCATGTTAAGCGAAAACTTCTGTACTAATTTTATATAAAAGGAAAGAAAAATTTGTTCGCGATAAGCGAAAAATTTCATACTAAAATAATATGAAAATGCTAAGTACTAAATAAATTCTTCTTAACCGATATTTCGTGTTATCCGTTTCCATGTTAACTGATTTCCACTGCACATGATAAATAATTGGCATTGACAAAATATAAAATTCTGGAGACGGAGTTCATATATAATTTTAATTAGCACGCCTTATGTAGCTATGAGTTTTTCAATTAAGATTAGAATCTAAGTGATTATTACCAAGATACTTGAATGAGTTGACAATTTCGATATTAAAATAATTCAAGATTTTAGACCGGAATTCAATTTTGCAACTACTTCGGCCGAAGAATTACTGATGTAAGCTAAAGCTAAGTCATCTGGATATCCAGCGATTTTTCCAAACAAATTTAATCTTAAAATTGAATTAGAATAAATTAAAAATAACTAACACAGAACCTTGTGGTACTCCTCTGGTCATACTTTATGGGCCACTAAGATTACCATAACCATTGACATTTAGTTGCACTTTTTTATTTTAAAGATTTAATTTATTCTAAAATGAATTGAACCAATTTATCACTATTTAGTCCCTTGTAAAATGAAGTAAGAAGTTATTGACTCTGCTTTTCACTGCTTTCTCGAGAAGAATTACAAGTTGGATGGCCATAGGGCGACAGATTTCTTTCCAATTGCGATCGCCACTTTTAAAGATCGGGATGGTCGTGACCAGTTTAAGTCTATCCAGATCAGTTTTTTTTTAATAAAACAGAGGTTAAAAATGTGAAATGCGTTTCAAAATAAAACTGCTCAAGCCGTTACTGTCTAGGGAAGATTTTAATTCTAATGAATTAATAATAGATTTAGAGTGACGGAAGTGGTCGTTGTAAAATTTTGAGATATTACACAGAAATTGGTGGTTACGAAAAACCTCTCAATACCTTATAAGCATACATACCTTATAAACATACATACATACATATTTTAACGGCAAGATATTCGTTGTAAAAAATAAATTCCAAGACGGTTCAGTTCTTGGTATTTTTAAAAATATTTTCAAAATCATTTTCTGTTGAACATATACAAAGTAGCAGCATAACAACCACCCCAGCACAGACAGATACTGGTTGACTGAATTAACATGCGTTTCCCAATTAAGACAAGTGTCCAAGTGAACACCAAGATATTTAAACGAGTCAACTGGTTCAATACTAAAACACAAATAGACGCACATTTCGACCTGCTGTGATTGGTCACCCGCGGCAAAATGACAAATTAATGTTACCAGACCATTTAAACCACATGAATTTCATCCTAAAAATTTACAAATAAGAAAATTGGTCCCAAAACGACTCAGGAAAATATACTCTAAATATATGAATACCATTGATTTTGAAAAAAAAATTGATTATCGTCATCGTAAAAATCAGACCTAGGTATATACCAGAATTCATCAAAGAATATGTGAACATCTCCACGACCGGCAATAAATTTTAAAACAGCTGGCAAGCTAGTTGAGATTTTAAACTATACAAAAGAATAAACGTGACCCTGTGTTTATGTCTCCCATCTCTGGGAGTTCTGTTACTTGATAGTTTTTACAATAAATCAGGTTCGTAGCTTATTTGGGAAAGTCAATTGGGCAAAATTCCAAAATTTCCATTTGAGAATAAAATCGTAAATGAGGAAGTTTTAAATTTTTGGAGAACATGTTGAAATGTGAAAATCATCATTCGTGTCCCGAATCCACAATATTGGTAGAAAATTGGTAGACCTATTCGAATAAATGAAAAAGATCCCGTGAACATCTCTAGGATCGTAAGTGATTGTGCCATGATTTTCTCGTGTTTATCTCAAATTATTACAAAATTGTTTGATCTTTCCTTCGACACTATTAAGGGATTCAAGAATTTCCCTAATATAAATGTCAAAGATCATCTATTTAATTATATTTGTTTTCAAGCGGTTGTTGCAACATTTTGTGATTTAAATCAACTACATCACAGTTGAATTAATGTACCTTATAGTCTTTGATGGCCAGCGATTTAAAAAAATCAATTTAAAAATTCTTACATATGTTCTCGTTTCCTTTTTACAGAGTATCGATTCGATAGGTTTACGATTTTTTTATTCGCCGCCATTTAAGCGAATAATTGGCAGTCGTGAAGTACACAAATTAATCATGGAAAAATATTCGAATGAACACCGCGTTTTAATAGTGAAAACCTTTTACACAATTCGCGCGAACTTTGTCCTAAATTGTCCTATAAAAAAAAAAAAAAAATAGGGGTTTTTTCGGACAAATTTCAGTAAACTGCACAAAATTGTGAAGTTTTCGTTTCAGGTGAGCCAAATTTGTCTTGAAGTATTTTAAAGGGAACGAAAGTTTTTCTGAATTTTTTCGGAAATCTCCTTTAACTCTTTAAGGCACACGATTTTAAAGAAAATAAAAATCATTTTTGCACAGATTTTTTTTTTATTAAAAAAAATGGAAATAAACATTAATTTCGATTATTTAAGATAAATCATTAGGTGCTAAATATTTTGATAAGTCATTTTATACAAGGTGGGACATTTTTGATAAGTCATTTTATACAGGGTGGTACACAAACAGGTACACACATAATCATGTAATCAAATCAAATCATTTTATCAATCAAGTTTTTAGCCAATAGCAATCATCCCCATTTTTTATCCTTCCTCTGTGTTCCCACCTGATTTGAGCATGATAAATGACATGTTTTCTTCTCGATTTTGCTCTTTTGTGAGAAGCAAAGGATGACAAAAATTTCCTTATTTTATTTACAACCCCACAAGCATTAATTTTGTTTTTATTTTAATTTTTAAAGTAAGTAACACTAGTAAAATAATGTTTGTATCCTTTTCCACCGACATCATCAGTAAGATAATTTACAACCTTTTCTCCAACATTTTTTGTTACTTGATTGTTAATTTTGCCTGTATATAGATATCGAATTTGTATCAGTCGCTAGATTTATGAACCAACATCCATACCTTATATCATCTTTTAATTGGTTTCTGGGGAAGATATTGTTTGATGCTACTACGTCCTATAAATTGTATCATTGATTCATCAACGTCTAAATTTTCACTGAGATGAAACTTGTTGGTGAATTTTTTTCCTATCTTGTACAGGAAAGGTCTAACTTTGTAGAGATTATACGTCATTTAGATGGACGTGAGAAAGGTGCCATCCAAATCGATTTCACGTTCATTATAACGTTTTACAGGCTCTGAAGTCGACATATCTTTAAAACTTGTTTTAAGAGGTACAATATATTTTTGTACCCAGATTATGACGGTTGATCTAACCCAATGAATCAAACTTTTTTGAAATGATCCCCGAAATTTTTTTTTTGAGTGTGCAATATTTGTTGCATACAACAAGTTTGGGTTATTTTTGGGACTTATTTTACTTGGAATACATGTTTAATGTGATTCGATTATTAGTTCGTTAATATTAAAAGGTTAGAAGCGGACTTGGCGCTTTGGAGTATATAGTAAACATAAGTAGACCATGTAGGGATTGCAATACCGATAAACCGGTTCACCGGTTTACCGGTAAATCGAATCAAAATGCATAATTTTAATACCGGTAATTATCTCGAAAATTACCGGTAAATTCGGTAAAAAATTATTATACATCCAGTACTACTCATTCATCCATCCAAAATATAGAAGCTCCTTAAACTTAAACTTCCTTAAGCTCCTTAAACTTTCATTAATTATCGACACTCAAACCCGTTAGAGTAGCCTACTAGCAACGTTGGAGCATTTTTATAAAGTTAGAAATGCTATACGAAAAAGTCTAATAGATATAGAGTCTAAAATCACATTCGACGAACAAGATATTGGCTTGTTATCACACATAATAACAGGCTTGTAGCCTTTAAAAGATGCTGTCAAAACATTGTGTCGCGAAAACGCGAATCTTTATACAGCTGATATAATATTAGAATTTATGTTAATCGAGCTCACACAGCAATACACCTTATTAAGCAACGAACGAATAAAGGAAAGGCGAAATATTATGTCGGATGTTCTACACTTTCTTCATGACCCGAAAAAAAAAATATTTAATAAAACCAGTAAAACTGCCATAACTAAAACAATTATTGAGTTAATTGAACGTCTTTCTAACAACTAAAATGAAAATACTGTCAGTGATAATGATGATCATGCGAACGCTGTAGATGTAGAAGAAGTTCAGCTACATCACCACTTCCAACATTAAATGCTGGGTTCAATATATCCTTAAAAAACCTTCAATTAGAAATTAAAAAAGAACTCGTATTCTAGAAAAAGATAATTAGAAGAAAAACTGAAAAGATATTGGAACCATTATATGGAAAGAAACAACAAGTGTAGAATCAGAACATGCCTTCTCTACTGCCGCGATCATCACCACAAAAATAAGATCGCAACTATAAGTGATAGGAGATAGATGATTTATGCTTGTTGCGAGCATATTTTCAAAAGGATGATACAATTCAAAATTAATTGATTTAATCTCTTTATATCATTTCTTTATAAAATGAAAAATAATAAAATACGTTTTGGACTCTACAATTTTTAATAGTAATGTGCATTTCAGAATAACTTTAGAAAATGTGCAAGATTACCGGTAAATTATCGGTAACCCGGTAATGAATTTTTTCATTACCGAGTTACCGGTAATGAACAAATTCGGTAATTTTGCAATCACTAAGACCATGCTCATTCGTACATATATTGTACTTGATAAAGCGTTCGTGAAACCATGGCATAATCATTGTTAAAGCTTCTAACTTAAATTACAATCATTTGCATACAAATCGAATGAATATCTAGAATTAGTCAAACCAATTGTGACTAACTCAATTTTTACACCGATGCCAAATAAAGTGAGGCAAATTCTCTAAATTATAATATAATGAGCGCGGCCTCCATAATTATCGGTTTACTTGAAGTTCCACAATAATTTAGTTAAGAATTTAGTTCCATTTAAAATATGCTTAGCATGAATAAATTGATGGTGATAAGTTCATTATTACCACCGTATTAATTTCATGTCCAACGATTACATCAAAACTGGAGGCCTCTACTTGTTAACGGTTGTATTGCATTTTATTTATTTAGTGTGAACGATTTTTCGATTTTGGAACAGATACTAAAACTCTACCTAAAATTTATGTTCCAATTCAAAACTAATACTAAACATTTAATTTCATAATGATTGGTTATGAAATGGCCAAGTTTAGTCCACAATAACCAGACCCTAGAAGTGTATCCAAGACTCATTTAAAATCCCCGTTCAATACTACAAAACCAATTTAATCATAATTCGTTAAAATTAAAAATTTTATGCATGCGAGTATGTTTATTTTGGAAGTCAATCAATTTGGCAATCTAATTAACTATTCCAAGATTTTATTCCGCTTGAATGTTCCTGTCTGAATGTTTTTGTGGGAGTACAAAATATAAATCAGTAATGTCTGCTTGTTATAATACAACAACAAAAATTCTCTGTATGATAGTGCTGCTACTTGTGGCGTAATGTCTTATTTGCCACTGGCCCATTTCCGCTATCTTATCAATACCAACATTTAAGAATAATGATGAAGTTCACAAATATATCAAAAAACAAAAGTGGTGCGAGGTTCAAAATCCCCGATTATGAAGCATTGGCGTGCAATCCATGGGTTTTCTACATAGAAAGTGAATTGATGAAGAATCAAGACGAGGATGGAAATAATGCACCGCGGATGTTTATTTTCCGTCACTTAAAGTTTAAAATGCTTAATATGGAACTTGCTCCTATGGGTGACTCTGTTGATGAACTATGATGATTTACGGTCAACATTTCACTTGGGGAAGTCAATGTTTCTATAATAATCATCAAATGATTTTAATCTTTTCAAAAGAAGCCACCAAAGTGAGCCAGACAAAATAAAACTGCTCAGTGGAAATAAGCTCAACGGATTTTTTTAATGACACCATATGGCCAAACGAAACACCTGTAAAATTAATCTATGCTAATGAAGCTAAAAGAGCCGACAAACAAGAAAACCACCAAGGCTTCTGAGCTGAAAATCTTCGAAACAGGCAGGCGGTGTTTTTCGTACTGGTGTAAGTTCGTACTGGCAAACACCTTCACATCGATCTCGACCTTAGTTGACCCCGATGGGATTACGGACCCAGTAATGCCGTATTGTGGTTCCATGTAAAATGGATCCCATCAAGATCCTGGAGGAAATTGACGTAAATAACGCCGCTGCAGTTCGAATATTGAAGGAATTCGCTTTAAGACTTGGCTTCAATATTAACTAATAATTTTCTCATTTTCTATAAACAAGGGAAATGCCTGAACATCTGGAAGAGTGCGATTGTACAACCAGTTCTGAAATGTATTTAATAAAATATTTTCAAATAAACAGTATGGTTTTCGTGAAAGCCACTCCCCAACCGATCACGTATGTCGCATACAAATAGAGTTTCACACTGGAACAACATGGAGGAGCGTTTGCAATCGTTTTGGATGTATTCTATGCTTTTTCCAAGCTTTGGCACGAGAATCTCATCAACGACACATTCTCCATTCTCCATTTGCCGGATTCCTTCATGGATCAGTGTTATTACCGACTTAACCTTATCCGTAACTTTGCGGATGACGCTACATTGAAATCTTCTATTTCATTCGAGGTTGAGCCTATACTCCTTCAGAATAGAACAGCAAATGCCTAGAAGTTCGCTTAATTCAAATTTGAATACAAAATTTTGTGTGGGGGAAAGAAATCGGATCAAGTTTAACGGGAAAACAAAGGGGGGCTCTGACTCAATTCGTCTGCTTGGTGTTGAAATTAGCAAATCAGCGTCACGAAAGCCTTGGGATCATTAGACCATGTATATAGAGTGATGCTGTCAAGATTGGGGTGAAGCGAATGATATTACCCACTAGTTACTGGTTAAGATTCAGCGGCGTTTCATCCGAATAATATGCAATTCGTGTTTTACAGTTATCACTCTCTACTAAAAGTAGGATAATATGTTGGGTGCAGGAGCTCTGTCACTTACAAGGAAGTAGAACTGCCTAAAAGTTCGCCCTGTATCCTATCAAAACTAAAAGATATAAAAAGTGGGTTTGACTTATCGAGAAGTGAATGTTTCGTTTTAATGTGGATTTGCGATTTTTTTCATTAAACCTTTATTTGTTGGAAAACTACACAACATGATTGCAACTAAATGTCGTCATAAAGTGGTACTTGCTATACGGACATAGGAAAAAGGTTTGGTTTAATCTTTATTAATTTCAACAATTATAAATCGTACTGAGTCCATATTGAGATTGTTCACAGGCCGTTTGATAGGTCACACTATAAGGATTAACTTCTGTATGATTATATTTTCGTGCCACCGCTGAAATGTTTTATTATTCGCCTAAATGAGGTCAGAGACACCAAGTCGCGGTAATTCTTCATTTTTGTAACTTGAAAATCGTAAGCTCAGACAAACTACGGAATCGTACTCAGAGACCTTAAAAACATACGCATGAATTTTTCGCAAATATTTTGGCCGAAATATATCGATTTGACCTTCAAATGACCTTTAACAAAGTCGTATTGTCAGACTAACTACGAAATCGTACTCAGAGACTTTGAAAACGTACGCATGAATTTTTCGCAAATATTTTGGTCGAAATATGTCGATTTGACCTTCAAATGACCTGTTAACAAAGTCGTATCGTCAGACTAACTACGGAATCGTACTCAGGGACCTTGAACACATACGCATGAATTTTTCCCAAATATTTTGGTCGAAATATGTCGATTTCACCTTGAAATGGCCTTCAAATGACCTTTCACAAAGTCGTATCGTCAGACTAACTACGGAATCGTACTCAGAGACCTTCAAAACATACGCATGAATTTTTAGCAAACATTTTGGCCGAAACATGTCGATTTGACCTTCAAATGATTTTTAACAAAGGCGAAAGGTCAAACAAACTACGGAATCGTACTCAGGGACCTCGAAAACATCCGCATGAATTTTTTCAGATTTTTCCGGTCGCATTAAGACACTTTGATCTTCAAATGACCTTGAACCTGATGTGATGAAGGTTAACCAATCCGCTCATCGTAATCAGAGACCCGAAAAACCCCTAAAGCACCATAGCATTCCAAGTGTTCCGTTTTATATCAAATATTGACCTGCGATTCAAACGAGTTAGTGAAACGTTTGATCATGAATTTTGAACAAAATAAATTGCGGCAAGCAAATCAAGTATAAAGCACCGTTGTTCTTGCGTGGTTCCTGGTATTTTCTGCACATCAAATTAAGATATTGTTTTTGTCTGGTTTCGGTTTGATTTTTTTAATAACGATATTATAGATATAATTTAAATAACCGTCTACTGTCTGTTTTTTTTTACCGACCAAATGCCACAGTGGTTAAAGCTTTGGCGTTTGGATCAGGCAGTACGGGGTTCGAATCCTGATAGGAGCAGGATGCAAAGTGAAATATCATCAACAGATTACGATCTGTGATAAAATGTAACACATCTATGATTCCCTGTCGGTGTGAAAAAACCATGGGCCGACCTAACTTCCATGCCAGGATAGGCTGGCATTGAGCTTGCAATGTGCAGATGGTCTTAAATCGATCCTGCAGCTGTAAGTCCCCGAGTAGGTTGAATAGGCGTAAAGGAAGGACGAAAAAAGCATAAGCACGAAAGAGCAGGATGAGCCTTGAGCCCCAAAACAGATTGCATTGTAAATAAATAATATTAAAAAAATTATAAAAAACCCGTCTACTGTCATTAAATTAAAAATATTCAACGTTCATTAAATGCCAGATCCAATCTACAACAAACTATGTGGTATTTTTATTTTTACTCCTCTCAAAGACTTCATTGCAGTTATGAAATTTAACAAAAACTTACTAATTGCTTGACGTCATGTTGGGTTAGGGCGAAACAAGCAACGTGAATGGCAATTTGGGTTCTTTACTACTTTGTATCAAAATATATAATATTTATCTCATTTGGGGGTAAAAGCTACAGTTGTGTATTGCGAATCATTAAGAACTGTTATGGGCGCATCGAAGTCACTTTGGTCGCAAGACTAGAAGCTTTGTTCAAAAAATGTGCTATCATGGTTTGGTGATTATTTGATATATTTTTGACTTTTTAGTAGAGCTAGTGTTAACGCACCGCATTCCGAAGCGCTTGGTTGACGCATGCTGGCCACA
The DNA here is from genome assembly GCA_932526605.1 of Nephrotoma flavescens. Lineage (NCBI taxonomy): Eukaryota > Metazoa > Arthropoda > Insecta > Diptera > Tipulidae > Nephrotoma > Nephrotoma flavescens. The sequence goes on along the minus strand of OW052222.1, from coordinate 224,481,681 downwards.
ACTGAAGTTATTGGTCAAATAGTTTTTCCATTTTGGTCATTTAGTGATCCTGTACGACAATCACCTTCTATTTAAACTAAATATTTTACCTGATGCATCTGCATTTCTGGAATCTTGACGCCTTACCCTAATGTGAAGATATGTGTGCTAATACTTGATCATAAATTCGAGTTGAAGCATCGTAAATAATCGAGTTTAGTTTAAAAACCCGTTCTTCGGAAAAAACACTTTCAAATGTTTCAACAATTTTCATTATATTAAGATATTTAATTACTCTCCGAGCACTAGCTGTCACTATAACTATTATCAAATAATTCTGAATCGTCGGATTCAGTAGAACCTTTCATTAGTTCAAACTTTGTTGAGGTAGCTGGTTGCAACAGTTGTTCAGCTTTCATACGCTTGTCGATAGTTATTTGAAATTTATAACTGAACTATTTATTTTTTAACTATGTATTTATAACGGAAAACTATAATTTGAAAATATGTACGTACCTTTTGCTGATATCCGAGATTTTCCGCTCCAGGAGTCCTTTAAATGGATTGCCTAGAAATAAGAAAGGTTTAAAAATAAATTTTAATACTTGAATACAATTTTACAAATTGGCGTATATAAAGTTCTTTAAGCAAGTATAGGGTTTTCCAATAAGAGTGATATGATTTCTTTAAAAAAAATACACTAACTGTTAAGGAAATTGAAATGTTTTTTATTTAATGTGAAGTACAATCGATTCAATTAAGTTCTGAATAAAACGTCATTCAAATGGCCTCCACGACTTCTTCTGCAGGAACGAATTCGATCAACCCAATTTTCGACCACTTTTTCCACTAAGTCAAGTCGTATGTCATGAATAGCACATTCAATATTGACTTGTAAAACTTGAAGAGAGAATAACTTCAAATAATCTCACAAGAAATAGTCTAATGGTGTTAAATCACAACTTCTTGGAGGCCATTCACAATTTCTTGAAATAATCGAATCTCCAAACTTTTCTCGCAATAATTCAATTGTTGCACTTGCTGCGTGGCACGTAGCCCCGTCTTGTTGGAACCAATTGTTGTCAAGATCAACTTCTTCCAATTTCGGCCATAAACGTTGGTTATTATCGATCTATACCGATCTCTATTGACAGTAACGGTGTTACCAGCTTCATTTCGAAAAAAATACGGACCGATGATTCCACCAGACCAAAAACCACACCAAACTGTCAATTTATGTGAATGTAATGCTTTTTCATGAATAATTTGTGGATTTTGTTTGCACCAGAATCGACAGTTTTGTTTATTTACCACACCACTCAGATGAAAGTGAGCCTCATCGGAGAAAATGATTTTCTTTAAAAAATCGTTATCGTTATCAAGTAGTTCCAAGGTTGTTCCAAAATCAGCAAATTCACGACGTTTACGGTAATCCAATTGCTTCAGTTCTTGATTGATAACAATTTGATACGGATGCAAATTCAAGTCCTTTCTCAAAATCCGCCAGGTTGTGGTTTCAGACAGTCCCAATTCTTGAGAACGTCTTGGAATCGACTAATTGCGGTCTTCAGCACCACTTGCCTGAACGGCAGCAATATTTGTATTACTTCGAGCGTTTCTTTGCCTTATTGGCACTTGAACGTTATGTAAAGAAAATGTACGCTCAAAATTTTCAACAATTCGAAGAATAACGAGCACACTTGGACGATTATTATGACTATAAAATGGCAAAAGCGCGCACGAAAAGTTGCAATTGGAGAACGATTATTTTGATAATAAAACGGAATAATTTGTAAACGTTGTTCTTGCGTATATCTCACTATGATGAAATTGTACATTTTACTGAATACAATGAAACAAAAAATGACAGATCATGACATATTACAAATAGCCGAAACGTCACTTAAAAATCATATCATTGCTATTGGAAAACCCTATTGTTACTAAAATTTTGAAGGTTCGGAACATTTTTAGCTATGAATGGTGACAGCAATTTGGGAAATACCTTTACAATTTTTATATTTTGTACATAAATTTTATTTTTTATGAGTGAATTCAGCTCGGCCTTTGTTGCTGTTTTTAGTATGACTAATTGGGGTTTCTTAAACTTTATTTTTTTTTTTTTTTCATAATTTCTGATTTAGTTGGTTACCTTTCTTCATCAGGCGGTGGCTTTATAACATTTTGTTGTGTTTTAAGCGTTGACAATGACCGAAGTTAACTAATCCCAAAATGACGTAGCCTTAGCTCTTGCGTCATCCGGAATAGCTGCGACATTGCCGCCAGATGGAAGAACTGCTCATTCCGCATTGAAATTGCCATTGAACATGCAATTCATTATGGAACTCCAACGTGCAACATTTTCAAAGCATCCAACATGGGGCAAGTATGGCAGAAATGCAAACTTATTTAGGACATTTCAGACAAAGATTCATTGTAATTCCTCGTTTGACAAAAATGGACGGAAAAAATGCTTGCCGGAAATACTCTACTTTGTGACGACACGTAAAGGCGTTAAAATTAGCTACAAGCAAACGTGTCTAGCTGCAAAACCATCGATCAGCTGAGATATTTTCACACCATTTGCCGGTTGATCTGACCTCAGGGGCGAATTTCATTGCCTAATAACTTCTTCAATTTAGTGATGTCAATTGAAAAATTGGTTGAAAAGTATATCCCAATGTTCCAACCAATTATAATAAACACGATTAGCTGAGTGAGCATCCTATTCTTGCGACCAAGAACAAAAATCTCTCCGAACTTAACAATATTATTCAGTCCTACATTCGAAGAAGTTACATAGTTACAAGTCCGTCGACACTGTTGTGAAAGCAGATGAATGCAGATGAATTCACTCGATATGCCGAAGACTTCACCAGACGTACTCTAATAGTAAATCGACGTGCCAATTAACATGTTGCGAAATATTAAACAGCCAAAGCATCGCAACAGCACGCGGCTTGCAGTAGAAAAATTAATGAGCAACAATTTCGACAGGACCTTTCAACGGTGTTCTCATTCCTCGCGGTCCTATGCTTTCAACGGATCAGAAGTTGCAACTTCCAGTTACATTGGCTTTTGCAACCACCATCAACAAAGCTCAGGGTCAATCTTTAGAATTGTGCAGTTTAGATCTAGACCGGGATTGCTAGATCTATACATGCTGTATAATATAGCTGAATTTTGACAGCGGAAAATAAGAGATTACGCTACTCGCCGCAAGTGGCAGCACTATCACTAAAGAAAAATTATTTTGTAATGTAATTACCAGCGGAAATTTTTTGTTCATTATGTATATATTTTTTCACTAAATAAAAATCTTAGCGGAATAAAATATTAAAACTGTCCTTTAAATGGCAAATTGATTGATCTCCAAAGTAAAGGAACTCGGTATATGAAATGTTGAAATTTAAGAATATTCCGTCTTTCCTGCATTTCTTCCACTAGTAACCAATACTTTCGGTTGTTTTTCTAATAGCTTAGGTCGTACAGAGACAATATGGAAAATTTTGGGAAAATTCATGGACTACAATTTTCACTAGAACTTTTTGATTTTCTGCGGCCATATAAGTTATTTTCAGTTTCTGGACCATGTCTCAAAAACTTCCACTAGTAACCAATACTTTCGGTTGGTTTTCTAATAGCTTAGGTCATACTGAGACTATATAGAAAATTTGGGGAAAAAACAACCAAAACTATTGGTTACTAGTGGAAGTTTTTGAGATAGTGGCCAAAAAACGAAAATAACTTATATGGCTGCAGAAAATCAAAAAATTCTAGCAAAAATTCTAGTTCATGAATTTTCTTCAAATTTTTCATAATCTCTGTACGACTTAGGCTATTAGAAAAACAACCGAAAGTATTGGTTATTAGTGAAATTTTTTGTGATATTGGCCAAAAACTGAAAATAACTTATATGGCCGCGGAAAATCAAAAAATTCTAGTGAAAATTGTAGTCCATGAATTTTCGCCAAATTTTCCAAATGGTCTATGTAGGACCTATGCTATTAGAAAACCAACCAAAAGTATTGGTTACTAGTGGAAGTTTTTGAGATATTGGCCAAAGACTAAAAACAACTTATATGGCCGCAGAAAATCAGAAAATTTTTGTGAAAATTCTAGTCCATGAATTTTCCACAAATTTACCATAAAGTCTCTGTACGATCTAAGCTATTAGAAAAACAACCAAAAGTATTGATTACTATTAGAAGTTTTTGTGATATTGGCCAAAGGCTGAAAATAACTTATTTGGCCGCAGAAAATCAAAAAATTCTAGTGAAAGTTTTAGTCCATGAAATTGCACCAAATTTTCCACACAGTCTCAGTATGACCTAAGCTTTTAGAAAATTAACCTAAAGTATTAATTACTAGTAAAAGTTTTTGAGATATTGGCCAAAAACTGAAAATAGCTTATTTGACCGCAGAAAATGTAAAAAATCTAGTGAAAATTCTAGTCCATGAATTTTCCCCAAATTTTCTATATAGTCTCAATATGACTTAAGCTATTAGAAAAACAACCTAAAGTATTGGTTACTAGTGGAAGTTTTTGAGACCTTTTCCAGAAACTGAAAATGACTTATATGGCCGCAGAAAATCAAAAAATTCTAGTGAAAATTGTAGTTCATGAATTTTCCCAAAATTTTCCATATAGTCTCTGTACGACCTAAGCTATTAGAAAAACAACCGAAAGTATTTGTTACTAGTGGAAGAAATGCAGGAAAGACGGAATATTCTTAAATTTCAACATTTCATATACCGAGTTCCTTTACTTCGGAGATCAATCAATTTGCCATTTAAAGGACAGTTTTAATATTTTATTCCGCTAAGATTTTTATTTAGTGAAAAAATATATACATAATGAACAAAAAATTTCCGCTGGTAATTACATTACAAAATAATTTTTCTTTAGTGATAGTGCTGCCACTTGCGGCGAGTAGCGTAATCTCTTATTTTCCGCTGTCAAAATTCCGCTATCTTATACAGCATGGTCTAGACCCGGATTGAGACCATGGAATAACAAAAAATCTTGCGCTTTTTCTTTTGTTCCTTTTCCATTTAACCAGGCTGAGCATCAGCATCGCCTAGGGTACAGCTAGTATTGAATAAATAAATTTAATATAATATTTCTCGTGGCTTTATGCATGTCGTAGTTTAAGAAACCGCACTTATCAATTTGAAATTTTATTAATTTTTTTATTAAACCGACCACAGACCAAAAATAAAAATGTTGTTGGATGGTCTTGATCCTCACTTCCGGGTGGGTGGGTAGGAGGTTGTTCTATTTTTCTCAATGACAATATGGCGGCTTTTGGGAATATTTCTTTGGAGGAGGAAGAACACGAGTATGGAGTACAAGGAACTATCAAAAAATTCAAGCATTTGTGAAGTAATTAGGAAAAACTGCACAGGGAAATGTATATTATTCCACTGTTGTTCCCCATAACCCAAAACTATTGCAAAGCGAAGATGAAGTAGGACAAAAAAAAATTATTTCTGAAAGGACAAAGAAAATATTTCATGGAACGTGGAATATTGTAAAATTTAAGATGTCTGAGCAGGCTGATAACGCTACCCTGTTAAAATTTTGAGCCCATTTTGAAACATTTCATGACAATGTGTATAAGCTTGGTTTTGTTAGCCCTAATTATTATTTTTAAAAAATGATACAAATTTTTTGTGGAATAGTATTTATTCACACCAATTCCAGTATTAAACAAGATTGCAAGGTCTATTATATAAATTGATTATTATTTGCAAACACCCTTCACAAATTTTATGTTTGCCCTCGCACACCTAGCGCTACACCCATTTGCATATGTAATTCCATCCGAACTACAAACTGGTTCAAAATTTGAATTGCAAAAACATCTTACTGTTTTCGAACCCTTTTGGGCGCTTCGACCCATCGTTGCGAGAAGTAGCAGCATGACAATAACTTTAAACATTTCTAGTGATTTATACGGCAGTTTGTTTATCAAACGCAACTAAAATCGGTAATTAAATAATAAACTGCATTAATTTTGAACTTAATTAAACTAAGTCGTTCCATTAGTTTCATAGTAGAAAAATTTCCATTAGTTTCGTACACGGTACGAACCGTGGTACGATGTTACGACGATTGAGTTGCTCTAATTTATAAAATTTTTACCGGAGCTAATTAAACGTTTTGCTTTAATTAAATTAGGTTTTTTTTGAGTAGCGCAACCCAATAAGCTGAGTATGATGATTACAAATACATTTCTGAGTGCAACAAGAAATGATGAAATTAATTTTTGTGGTTCTATTTCTTGCAATGTTCAGTTTGTCGAAACAGACAACTCCGCAATTGGAAGATTGTTCTTGTAAATATATTTTATCTCCAGTTTGTGGTTCAGATTCCGTCACCTATGCAAATAAATGTGTTGCTAAGTGTATGAACCCCGACGTGACAGTAAATCCAGGTCCATGCAATAATTAATAAAGATTGTTGTTTACGAAAACTAAAGATTGTTTTATTAAATTTGTGCTTGTTACGCCAGCGGGAAACACACCTACCTTTCTAATTTAGAATTAGAAACAAATCTAATGAAAATTCTTTGGGTCACAATAAATATCCATAGAGATAAACACAACCTCAGCTATAGGGACTGCTAGATGAAGAGCATGTCAGTAAAAACTTAATCAGGAGCCCACAATCCAGGGCTGGGGACTATTTATAGAATTATGTATTACGACCAAATATATTAAAAATGTTTAGGCCACCTGAGATATCTCTAGAGATCTTAAAACAACCTCGCGTATATGAGGTGTTATTTGGGGACCAGGCCATTTCAATTAGAAAAACTTGTACAGGAAACCTTCCAAGAACACGATCAATTCGATCCGTGTTCTATGAAACCGTGTTGTTCGAGACTACAAAAAAGAAAAGAAAAACCGTTACATTCTCATTTTTTTATTGTTATGGTATGCATTCGAGGGAAGGCGTGTAATTGGTCCGTGAGGGAGGCGATGTCCGTGTTCTTCGAAATCGTGTTCTTCGAATACCGTATTCTTGGAGGGTTACCTGTACTACAATGAGCTGGACACGTATTATCGAATAAAAGAAAATGTTACAAGAAAATAATTTGTGCTACTCCCATTGTTGAATACTTCAAATATTCACCGCAAACATCATAATTTTGATGTCAATTGCAATTTTATTAAAAGTAGAATGGCCCACAACTTTTTTTGCGATTGGGTAGTAATATCGGATTTTCAATACTACCTTACCGCATCTGCGTTATAATGCCCGCATATAGATTAATAAAACAAATTCGATGGACCTTTTATCTTTAATTCATTTTATTATTTATTAATTGTCACCATTACGACTTATTTACGTATACACAATTTTATTTAATTCAAATGAGAATTTAATTTAAAATTATTTTTGTCCATTAGCACATTTCCCTGTTGCTGCTGAATATGTTAAACTTGGTTTACGCTTCTGTTCACAACCCGCAAAGCACTTGTTAGCGTATGTAATATGATCTGAACCGCAAACGGGATCATACACTATTGGACATGAGCATCTCGGTGTCACACATGAAATTGAACCAATCGTTATGAAGAACAACATTGCGCAAATTAACAATTTTACCATTTTATGTCTAAATACTGGAAACAATTAACTTCTGTTGGCATATAAGTTACGAGCAAAGGTGTCACCATTTTACGATGCATAATTAATTTAATTTGTTGTTTACGGCCTGATAAATTAAATTTGTTTTATTGGATTTTGTGTGAACTGTGAAACTTTCCATTTGGAACTTATCGATTAGTGCATATCTTATAAGACCATTACTTCATTTCAGAAATACCTTTAACAATTTCCGTTCGAAACTTTTACTATAAGATCACATCGACTGCAGTTGTAATTCGTCTCGTAACATTTCTAATCTTTTTCACTTATAAGTAACAGAGTAAGCCGAATTATGCCTTAAAATACCATCGCAATCGTTTTTGGTATAAAACAGGGTCTTGAAGAGAATATTGGCTTGTTATTAGAAGCTATAACCTCAAATATTTTCTTGCTAGGCACTGTTAGCCGTATCCAAAACTTTGCAGATAACGTGACAATGCCTCATACGAGATTGTTTTTTAAATGAACTCGAGTGAGCGGCGTTACCCCGAGTTAGGTATACCGAACAAGGTGGCCCTACAACCAATGAAAATCCAATTTATATTCAAACTTATATTGTAACATGTCCGCGAGTTTGAGGATAAATTTTCCAAAAATTGCAATCCGTACATTCTAAGTACTTTCCAGGAGTTTGGCATCAACTTCAGTGATATTGCTGGACTGCGTAGACTTGTTTAAGAATGTTTATATGCAGTTTCCTAACTTTATATTGGGTATGATAAAGTGTCTTAGGTACATCCCAAAGTCATCTGGAAGCATCAATTTCATTCAAATTTTTATCATGACTTCGAAATGTTACTTAACCCTTTAGAAAAATCATATTTTTAAATCTCATGAAACACCCTGACAGACCAATTTGAAAATCATGACGACTACAATTTAATCAAAAAGCCCAAGCTGCAAAATGTAAATATTGTATACCAGCATTTCAAATCATTACTTCCCATCAGCTAACTTAATCCCGTTTACGAATTGTAAAGAAAATAAATATTTCTAGGTTTTTTGGAGAAAGCTGGCTATTATGAGATTTGATTGTGCCCTTTGTACTTCTCTTCTGCTATAATAGTGTTGTTTTTCTCACACATATGTCATTTGTGTTAGGCGCACTGAGAAAAATTTTGATTTGTAAAATTAAAAAACGAAGTTTTTATTTTCTAAAAGTTATAAACTTTTTTGAATTTAAAAAGTATTTTTTTTTTAAATTAAATGAAATTTTTGCAAACTACTAAATTGCTTTTCTATTTTAATAACATATCTTGTAAAATGATTTAAAAAATACTTATTAAATTTAAAAAGTTTATTTATTTATTTCAAAAGAAGAAATATTTCAAAAGAAGAGTTCTAGCATTTCAAAATAATTTTTTTTGATAATAATGACAACTTATGAAAAAGTTTATATTTATTATTTTGAAAGAAATCCCGTTGTTTTATTTTTCAATTCGTCTATATGTGGTATAATTCGCCAAATCAATATGTTCTTGTGTTATACTAAAGTGGTGAAGGTTTGAATTTATGCAGTTTGGTCGTTGCAACCTGGGGGTAGATTCTGATCAAGTGATTTTATTGTTTTAATATCAAACTACAAATAATAATCATATACTTATTATATAAATTTTAACATAGCTGGGATTGAGAATAAAAATTGTGATAAACTAGAAAATAATAGTAAAACAGCAACTGCTAGTAATTGCTATAAAATGTTATGTCGCATTTGATCGGCATCGCAAAATTTTTGTGACAAAATTTGGTACTAATAAAAATTGTCACGAAAAATTGTCATTCCATCGGAATATAGGCCCTGATGAAGTGACCTGACTTGATGAAGTAGACAAGAAAGAACTTGAGGAAGTCTTATTATATTTTTTTAAGGGTTGTTGTGTGTATTTTTACACAATGGCTCTGGGGGTTAAAAATTTGCGAGGGGCGTTATTTTTCTACTTTTTGTGGTAGATACATTATGTAATGACATTTGTTAAAAAATAATTATTTATAAAATAAAATTAATATTTTAAAAATAGCCAATAGTTTTTTAGTCTTAAAAAACAATCTCTTAAAATTTAAGAAAACTATTTGACATAAGTAAGGAAAGTGTTTTTGAAAATAAAAGCAATTGTTTTAGTTTTATTCACAAATTAGGCGAAAAAATTTATTTTAAAAATAATAAGATTATCCTTTCGATTTTAAAATCTTTTGGGCACTATTCCATTCCATTCGTAGAAATCAAAAAAGTTTTGGGAAACAACGTTATACGGTTTCGGATTTTTCCGTGCATTTCTTATAATAGTTGACCATTCTCGAAGCTACCAAACTGTTTTATTTTTAATCGATTTTTCGATTACTGCATGCATCGAGTCCACAGGCTTACCAAAAATGGTAGTATAATTTTATCTACATTAATTGCAGTTTTTGAGAAATATTTCAAAAACCCAACCATCTGGCGATTCTTATGTTAACCCGGACAGTTATCACAGTAAAAAGAAACGGTTTTAATATTTGTCCTATTACCAACTTCTTTAAAAAATTTATATAGATTGCTACAAACTTGACTTGCCCCCCGTTTGCCGTTTTTTTTAGCACGTTCCAGTTTTGGTATATACTTTGTAAACCGTGACATCAGCATATGCCGCGCATTGGAGTATTTATAACCTTGTGCAAATCAAAACTGGCAACAAGCAATGATGGATCGTTTCCCGCATTTTTTTGATCTTAAAGGAATTTTTTTTCGTTTTCTTTTTCTTTACGTTTTGTTTACTTTGCGTTTTCTTTATTTTCCAAATGAAGGTTATACAGCGGAGGCAATATATATAGGGACAAAATTTTAATTAAACAATTGAATATTTAAAATCAGAATTCATATAACTTTTTATTCTAGTGTATATACATAAGAAAGGAACTTCAAATAATTATGCCACATTTTGGCTTTCGAGTGAATTTTTGTCTTTAAAAAATAAAACATAAAATTCCTGAAGGCAATATTTATAAGAACAGTTTGCTAATCTGTATTATATCAGCATCTTATTGTTATTCTAATAATTAGTATTACCTCCTGCTTTTATAATAATTTGTTGGAGGGGGCGAGGCATCGAGTTGATATGGTTTTGCAGCAAACTTTGATCAATATTTTTCCATTCTGTGACAATGGATTTACGTAGTTGGGTAACCGTTTGAAATTGGCGGCCGTTATGGTAAAAACGGTTAGAGAACTAAACACTCAAACGTTTTCCATTGGATTAAGATCTGGACTAATCGCAGCCCACTGTAAAGCATTAACACCACGTTCTGCAAAAAATGATTTTGTATGTCGAGCTGAATGTATTGCAGTATTATCTTGCTGGAATACTCAATGTTGACCAAGCGTATTATTCTGAAAATCGACTAAAACGTCTTCCAACAGATTTAAATACTTGGCAGCATTCATTTTCGTTGATACAGAACAAAATAGAGCACGTTCTGTGTAAGAAAATGCTCGGCAGACCATCAGCGAGCCATCCCCAAAATTTCATGATCGACGAGTAAGCCTGTTCTGACGAGTCTCCCCCGAATACCATTGCCAATCATGAAGGCCGTCAAGAGAAAACATTTTTGCATGGCTAAACTATGACAATATGCCACTCCTCATCCCCAAATTGGTAAACCTCAGCAAATCCCAACCGAGCGATTTTTTGCCTTGGTAAAAGTCGCCGACGAGCATCTCGTTTCATGTATTTCAGATGTTCCGATTCTTTTAAAATTTGCCGAATACGCCTTTTATTAATTGAAAACTGAAGATATTGCCCTATCTGTGCAGGGGACGTTGAATCTTTAACTGCAAGTTTTTTAATTTCTCAATTGTCACGATTAGTTATCGTTGATTTACGAAACTTTTCACTTTTACCTCAAAATTAAAAAAAAAAATAATTGTGCTTTAGACCACACTACTGAAGTAAAACTTCTAATATATATTTAATATTTATAATATAATATAGAAAAATTATAATATTGAAAAATAAAAAATTGGTCACCCTGTGCGTTCTCGAGTGTCACCTAGCCGTTTATGTCTGATGCCACAAGAGGTAACCTTGTAACTTGGTAACTTTTTCAAGGCCAACTAGTCGTAATAGATAATGTTTATGTATGTGTAACAAAATGGACAAAAAAATCATTTTTGAAATCTCTTCGCATAGTAAAAATGGCCTTGAAATATTTTTTATTTCATTTATCTTTGTGTAGTGTGGTTTCATTGAAAATTTGTTTAAGTCGCATTAAAACCTGTATCATAGGCAAATGGGGTAAGAAACGAAGAAAGAATCGGTGTCTGTGATACCTCGTGTGGAATGGAGCTATAATATAGAAAAAAATACATATATAAAATATATCACATGGACGAATTTTTTTTGGTCACCCTGTGCGTTCTGGAGTGAGTAAATGAGTGAGTGACATAGATGTTATAATATAAAAAAACAATTTTGGGTCACCCTGTGCGTTCTGGAGTGAGTAAATGAGTGAGTGACATAGATGTTATAATATAAAAAAACAATTTTGGGTCACCCTGTGCGTTCTCGAGTGAGTGAGTGAGTCAGTGACATAGAAGTCTATATTATGACTTTCCAATTTTCCAGTTTTTCAATTTCCCAATTTACCAACTTTCCAAATTTCCTATTTTCATATTTTGTTATTTTCCTATTTTCCAATTTTCCAATTTTCCAATTTTCCAATTTTCCAATTTTCCAATTTTCCAATTTTCCAATTTTCCAATTTTCCAATTTTCCAATTTTCCAATTTTCCAATTTTCCAATTTTCCAATTTTTCAATTTTCCAATTTACCAATTTTCCAATTTACCAATTTTTCAAATTTTCAATTTTCATATTTTCCAATTTTTCAATTTTCCAATTTTCCATTTACCTATTTTCAAATTTTCTAATTTTCTAATTTTCCAATTTTCTAATTTTCCAATTTACAAATTTTCCAATTTTGCAAATTTCAAAATTTCCAATTTTTGCAATTTTTCCAATTTTTCAATTTTCTAATTTACAAGTTTTCCAATTTACCAATTTTCCAAATTTCCAATTTTCATATTTTTATATTTTCCTATTTTCCAATTTTCCATTTACCTATTTTCCAATTTTCCAATTTACTAAATTTCCAAATTTCCTATTTTCATATTTTGTTATTTTCCTATTTTCCAATTATCCTATTTTTCAATTTTCCAATTTACCAGTTTTCCAATTTACCAATTTTCCAAATTTCCAATTTTCATATTTTTACATTTTCATATTTTCATATTTTCTTATTTTCCAATTTTCCAATTTACCAACTTCCCAAATTTCCTATTTTCATATTTTGTTATGTTCCTATTTTCCAATTTTCCAGTTTTCCAATTTTCCAATTTTCCATTTACAATTTTATAATTTTCCAATTTACAAATTTTCAAGTTTTCCAATTTTGCAAATTTCGAAATTTCCAATTTTTCCAATTTTCCATTTAGCAATTTTCCAATTTTCCTATTTTCTTATTTTCCAATTTTTTTAACCATTTATTAAAATAAAATGGTATCAACTAATGTTTCATCTAGGGATTTATGAATTGTCATGGCACATCTTGATACTAAAGGAAAATGATTTCGTTTTGCGTTTATTGTTTCGTTCACCTCGTTCGATTACACTTTTCGTAACGCATTTGCCAGCTTAGTCCCCAAGTCAAGCGTGCCTAAAGAAGTTTTACTTCAAAAATTGTTGAATTTCACTTTTGTACTTATAATTATTGCCTTTTAACGTTTGTTTTCAAATGAAAATTTAGAAATGTACTGCACCAGAATGTTCTCTGATACGCATATTATATATAAAATACTAAAACACAAATAACTGTAAATTTAAAAAAGTATACAGTGGTGAATTTAGGAGAAATTTCTAATTACAGTTTGTCCCTATATATATTGCCTCCGCTGTATTAGTGCCGTATTTTTCATCCTTTTCGTCTTGTAAGGTTTGTTTCCATCTCTCGCATTTTTCACATTTATCCTTATTTGCTTGTTTCTATACATAGGGTACATATTTTCCAGAGACTTCAGGTCAGATGGCAAGTATTTATGAGTACTCGGACCGCCGTAACAATGCGGTGGTTTCGCTGGCAAACTTTGAATAAATATATCAATTGCCATACGCACCTGGAAATAATTTCCGGTAAGATCTTTTCTCGACAGGCCGTAAATTCAATTTACTAAGATCTTTAGATTTTGCTATGACTGTTCTTATAAAGCAAATTGTAATTGAAAGAGTACTCATCAGAACTTGCTTACAAAAAGGTTTACCAAATTCTTCATCTGGCAAAAAAGCTTGTAGGTATTTATTATCTTTCAGAAATTAGAAACCTTAGGACGGGCCCCACACTTATTATTAATATATTTACGTTTTCCTTCCAGCCCAGAAATACTAAAAAAAACTGTTTAAATAAATAAATTTGAACGTCCTCAGCAATGGAATCATTATAGCAATGTCTTCGTTTCAAACAAGGATTAGGTTTCATTGATTTTTTGGCAACAGACTCCTCATTTTTTTGTTTTATATTCGAGACTGTGAATTCTTTTAAAGGTGTTTGGGTTACTTTTCTCTGCTTTTCGATTGGATGTACCAACAGAATTTTCATTCATTCGAATTACTGTGTAGGCTTCGTCCAAGCTTAATGGACGCAAATCACCAAGAACTTCCTCATCTATAGGGTTTTTGGAACCGGAATGTTTTTTGTTCATAATTTTGATGTCATGTGTTGATCTTTGTCACTAATCCGGTATTTGATAATTTCAAATCAGTATCACATATTTCAAGTTCATTTGGAACCCCAAAGCTCTGAAAGCGGAAAAATTGTGATATGTAATTTATAACTAATGGCTTATAATTAAAAGTAAGTACAAACTAAGTTATTTCAATGTTAGAATAAAGATTAAATTTACCTATACATGAAGAATTTCTTATTCTTCATCGATATTTTTGGTCAAAAGTAATATTTGTGTTCCATTTTCAAGGTTACTTTTAGTTTCATCGGTTTCAGTTTCTCTTTCTCTAGGTTGCTGGTAGTGGAGAAAACGTGTAATAAAATTAGGGTAAAATAAATATTTCGTATTGGATAAAAATTACCTACGGATTACTAAAATAATCTGATTCAAAAATCTTTGTGGAAGTAAATAACCGTTATTCTCGTCATCCAGACGTTTTTTCTATTATGAATTCCTCAAACTTGAAATGCAATGATTGTGCAATGATTTAATTAAATAATATGTGACCGCTGACCACAACCATTTCGTATGAAATTGTATGCGTTATGCCGGTTACACAGATGAAAACTGACGAAAGAGCAAACTCGTGCCATATTTCTTGTAGAAAACGGTAAAGAACGATGATTCTGATTTTTTTTATTTCTATTCTAACTATACAGTTCTCGTCAGAAGAGAGAAAGGAGAGCAATTAACCATCAAAATACGAATTTAGAAATTTTGTCGCTCGTGCCGTTTGTTTAAATTACAGTCGAATTGCTAAATGGCTTGAAATTATGTAGAATGATTTTGGAATCTACATTGAAACCATTCATAAATTATATTTTTTAATCCCACGGAAAGCCCTGTCACGTTACTGAAATTTAAACTACAGGGTGTGACAATAACCGGTACAGATTTTACATATCGGTTATTTTGGCTCTGGCAACACTAATGTCATTCTTTCTTTGACAGTAACTCAGTACATTATTTCTAGTTGACGAAATGAGTCGCTTAACGCTTCAACAAAAGTAGAAATTGTTCAAAATTTATTTCCACAACAAAGACAATTGGTTCGAAATCGCAAGGAAATGGCGTACAAAATTTGGTCAAAACACGGGACTCACACCCAACGGTATCAAGAACTTTGTGCATAAAGTGTGTGATACGGACTACCTAGTCGACGATCCAACACGTACTTGTACTCGTCGTGTTCGTTCAGTCGAAAATATAGCCGCGGTGGCTGAAAATGTGCACCAACGGCCGAGAACATCAATTCGTCATCGTGCATCGGAAATGAACATCAGCCATGCAACGAATTCTGCGTAAAGATCTTGGTTTGTGGCTCAATAAAGTTCAAAATGTCCAGCAATTAAAACACCGTGACCATCCGCTTCGATATCGATTCGCTGTGTGGGCCTGCGCCAAACTCGAAATTGATGAGAATTTTGCTCAAAAAATCATCTTTTCGGACGAAGCGCATTTCCATCTCGGTGGGTTCGTAAACAAACAAAATTGTCGCATTTGGAGATCGGAAACTCCATAAGGATATGTTGAGAAGCCAATGCATCCATTGCGTGTTACTGTTTGGTGCGTCTTGTGGCGTTGCGGCATTATTGGGCCGTATTTCTTCGAAGATGTTGCCGGCGCGACTGTTACGGTCAACGGAATCAACTACCGCCAGTTGTTAACATCTTTTTTTGTAGCCATTTCATGAAGGTATTGGTTTGGACGATCTTTGGTTCCAACAAGATGGTGCGCGATGCCACACATCGGGCGTTACAATAGCAAAACTGCGTCAAAAATTCGATGGCCGCATTATCAGTCGAAATGTGACGTGAATTGGCCGGCAAGGAGCTATGATTTGACGCCTTTGGATTTTTATTTGTGGGGTGTCGTGAAGGACAAGTATTATACGGATAATCCAGCCAATATTGAAGCAACCATTGCCGAAATAGATCCGCACACAATCCAAAATGTGCTCAGAAATTGAACCGACCAAATGGAGTACGCCAATCCCAAAAGAGCTTTAATTAAATAAACAAATTCGGCCATTTTTAACTGATCAAGCTGAAAATAAGTAACTTGGATGGAAATACGATTCTAAATTGAATTTTGGAAGTATTTCTGGAATATGACCACAATTATGTTGGGATTGGGTATTTTGAAGAGAAGTTCTGGAATATGGCCACCTCGGACTAAACTCAGCCATTTCTGGACCGATCATTATGGGTTTTGGTATTTTGCATGGAATTGTTAATCCTAAATGATTTTTAGAAGAAGTTCTGGAATATATTCACACACATAATAACATTAGTTATCAGATAAAAATAAATAAATTGGATGATAAGTGGTCTCGAGTTAAGGAAATACGAAATACAAAATAAGAGGTCTCGAGTTAAGGCTAAAATGCAAAATCTGCAACTGTGTGTGTAAAAGTCCGAGATGGTTCTACATTTTCGTTATAGGTAGATCTGCCAATAGTTGGAGCTTAATGATAGCTCTGAAGCGATGGCATATTAAGCATTTTTTAATTTCTGTGCGAATTTTATGTTTGCTTAAGCAAAGGGTGAATTGATCGTATTGTCTTTGAGATCAGTTAGTTAAGCTCTCTGGCTGGCGGCATAGCTTCTTGTGAAATTTTATTAGAATGAAAAATGTAAGTAGCAAACCTTTACTAAAAAAGATCATCAGAAATGTATATTTGATGCAAATATCAAATCATGTTACCAAGTGTAAGCATATGCCATAGTGGATAACTTGAGTTGTAGGTAGCCCCACACAAGTATTAGGATGGTAAATTTCATAAAAATTCAAATATTCTTCAAATTACTTGCTTCACTAAAGCCGATTCCAAGAATTTTGCAGTGTGGGCATACATCACTTAATAGTAGACAGATTCAGCTATTCAGAATAGTTAATCATAGTAAAAAAATGGGGTGTCTCCACAAAAGTTATAATTTGCAAAATTTTTGAAAAATTCATATATCACGGTCATATATCACGGACGAATACGAGTTGTATGGATTTATCTAGATTTGCGCAAAAGCTGCAACGGATTGTTTTTTCCTAACATTTCAACCAATCAGTGAAGGTGCTCGTTAGATGGTTTACATGTGACTGCAGCTTCACAGAAGTCGGGGATTTTTCGATAATAAGTAGCCCAATAAGATGGATGGCCATACGTGGCCATAGTGGTTTTGTTTTTAATAACATTCATTAATTGAAGTACCCTTGGGGTAGTCAATCTTGAACCTCAGTAGGTATATTTGGCATTAAAGTCACCGGCGGCCATAAAACGTTGACCCAGGGTTGCAAATTTTATTGTAGATTTTTGCCGAAACGTTTTTATTTGGAAGTCAATATATTGAAGCGATGGCTAAACTTTCTTTATCGAGGTCATCAAATACAGAGGTCGCTTGAACTCGATCGAGTGATTTTTAAAACTTTTTGAACAAAATTTTTAATTAAAATAAGTATTAGAAACTCTATTTTTTTGCGAATCCGCTTTTTTATAATAATAGCAGTTCCTCCTCGACTTCTGCCCTCAAACTCACGAATTTCATATAACCACTTTTCTAAACTCATTCCAGCGGAAAAACAAAAAAAAATGGTATTTTTTAAAACATTGGCACTGATGCCCCTAGACATTGGGGTCCAGCCCTGGTTGTTGAGTACTCACAAAGTTCACCAATGTTTCAGCGCAATCGGATGAATGGGATAGAAGCGCATAAGAGACACACGTAGAAGTATTCATTTTTATATATGTATAAGGTGACCCTTAATTAAGTGCTATAAATTCGCATTCATAACTTGGAGTTTTGAAATGATTTGGTTGACTATAATTTACGTGAGCTCCTTCGTGAGCTTACTTAACCAAAATTTGCTTTTTTATAGTGACACGCACTTGATGTTACAAAGCTTTAACAAATCTGACGATCTGTTCGACTTTTATTGAATTGGCGGTCCACGCCCGTGAAGTAAATTAAAAAAAAAAAAAAATTGCTGATGATAAAAGCCTCAGCCAGCGAGTGCATAGGAACTTAGTTGTACATTATTTAGACAATCTCGGTTAGAGCTAAGGCCACCAACTTTTTAAGAGTTGAAAATCCCATAAAGTTCAATCAAGAAGTATCGATAATTTTATACTCGACAGTTACACTCTCAACAAAAATAATTTTGTTGTTATCATTTGCTCTGCGATGTGTAAATTAACAAGTATATGGATGGATACAGTTTAAAGATGGCGGACAACCTTTCTTGAAAAACGTTTGAGATGTTTTGGCGTGAAGGCAAAATTGATTAGCAGTGATTTCATCGCCTATTGAAAATACTATAACAGCCAGGTCTCTTCATATACAGTTATTAGGTTAAAAATAATATTCTTACTACACAACCCGTTTAAAAAGGAATATGAGTTCTTGATGGCGCAGATGCACTATAAATCAAAATCCGTGCAATAATTTTTAATTAAGATTTCTTGCAAGAATCATGTACCCAAACATTTATCACATCGTTAACTTAATGAACTGTATAACTTATAAGTAGAAGGCTGACATTCTCAATTAATCATCATTAATTTTATATAAAAAACAAAACAAAAATCTTAACCTTTCTAATGCAAGATCTATCAACTTGTACGATATGCCTGATGTTCAATACGAGGAAACATCTCATTCTCCGTCGTAAGTAGGTTAACGATCGCGTTATTCTTAATTACTGCGACGGTGCACGGCTGCTTGAAGCACAATTACCATGATAAAGGTAACAACAAATTCCTTTTATTGTTTATTACTTTAAAATGTAAAGCCGCGCACGGTATTCTAAGAAAGCATGTTTCAATTCCATAACCAATATCGCCAGAACATTTTGTTATGTACAAAAAGGTATTTTATTGATTGTTTACGTTTTGCTGAGGTGAAGAAGTCAAGTTTACCGCAGTTTATTATAAAAGACGTTGGTTGGTTTGTGTATGCATATAAGAATATTTATAGTGCGCGACGAAAGTATTTTATTTATATGTCTACGTTATAATTGATATGGCGCCAATAATAGGTTACGATTTTAGTTGTTACGTATGTCGATTGAGCGAACTTACTAAGTGTTTTTCTGTATGAGTGGGGGTTACTATGCAGGAACTTTAAATTATTTTTAAATTTGATAATTGTGATTAATTGAAAATACGATTGGAAGTTAAGGTGATTGATGAGATTTGTAATCGATTTAATTTTATTATTGAACGCTAAAATATGAGATCCAGTTTGTTTCGTATTTTACACAAAATAACCAACAAATTTTGTTTGTGAAGTAAGCTCAAAACTTTAAAATACCCAAAAAAATAATGAAAATAAATGTCATCAGGTAACACTAGAACTGCATCAATCTTATTTATTAGATTCGGTCTGTAGGAGCAAGTGATTGAAACCTTCATAAACATGTTAAAAATTACCTAGGTCCAAATGCGACGGGTTCGAACCCCATAGGTACCCGCAGGATAAACAGGATTTCTGTTTCTATCACAAAAAAAAAACTTCAGCAGACAACAGTAATCAAGGCGGAACGTATAGCAGAGGATGATAATGCGAGAACATCATCCCCAACGTTATAAATAAGAAAATAAAATTCGTTCCTTCTTATTTTAGCTATACAACCGTTAGGGCTGAGAGGAAATTCAAGATAAAGAAACCACTATAGTATAGTTTAGTATTACACAAAAAAATTCAATTAAAGAAAGCCCCTGGGTATGATTGAATTACAGGTGAAAGGCTTAAACAACTGCATGAGTGTGCTATTGGACGACCGGGTGAAATATTCAATTCAAATAATGAATCAGGATGTACCCCTGCGTGGTGGAAATTATTGATGGTATCATCCTATCAAGCATCCTGCCAAAGTCTCGTTGACTTGCTTCAGTGAGGCAATGACTTCGTGCAACATCTCCGAAGTTTGTGCAATAATAGTGCAAAACTTCTTAGTTGGCTAATATATTTTGTTGCAGGCCATCATGTTGTTCATCACTTTTGTGTACTTTTATCACTTTAATTAATTATAAATAAAAACTAGTTTTATTTTGTGTGCTTTTAACAATATTTATTAGTTCTTCTTTATAGTGATAATAAATTTGAATATTTGATTTTTATAAAGATCGATTTCGGATATATTCCTTCTTCAGCTTTTAAAATAACTATTCGTTGATCTTTTTAAAAATGAAATATCATCAGTTATGTCAGTTAAAATCGATGTTTGGACCGCATTCCGTCAACTTCCGATTCACCTGTTGCTGTTAGCAAGTTATAACGGACAGTAGCATCTATCTGTTCTGGATCTACCATATCACAGGTCGCACCATCGATTTCTCGATGATCCGGTATCCAGTGTAAAGGTTGTTACGACTTCGTGTGTAACAATTTGGAATATTTTTTCTCTGTGGTAAACTTGGGCTTGATTATCGTCGTGGTGATGGCATGAGTAAAATTGACTTATTTTATTGATGGCATCACCATCTAGTCGGCATTTTTCTGTTGCGTGGGGTTTGCGTCTGTGGTTTGGTTTCTTCGATTTACATACATTGTTGCCAAGTTTTGTATTAAATTTTGATGCAGCCGAGACCCAGAGTGCTTGTGTGCAATAGCGCGACGGTATAGAGTATTTTTTTTTGGTTGTTCGCTTTTTTTTTTGGTGGATGTTGATGCGCGGGAGAATAAGTGCGAACGTGACGCGCACGAGAAAAAAAAGAGACAAAAACAAAACAAAATATACTAGAAGTTTTTTTTGAGTTTTTTTCGAGTCTTGATTGGAATTGTATAAAGTTAGAAAGTTTTTTTGTGTGGATAAATAGTCTGTTTATTGATATAAAAAATTCTAATCTTGAATTAAAAAAAAAATAAATAAATATACGAAGACTGTGTAGTGAGTTTTATGATAATAAATAGAAAAATAAAATCTGAAAAAATATATAAAAACTAGTTTATTGTGCATTGTTTCATTTTGGAAATTATTTGGAGGATGACATGGGTTAGCAAATAAAACGGTCGATTAATACGTGCAAGTGCAACCAACAATTGGAATACAAAACAAGTGTGTGAAAAGCAGTCAACGTGTGGCTGATTAAAATTTAATATCCGCGGAGGGGACGATGCCACCTTTTACGCGTGGCACGTTCATTTACTTTGGTATTGCGATTATATTTTTGTTATGGATAACGTTGAGTACCACTTATAAAGGTTTTCTGTGTAACGGTTAAGCCGGCGTGTGGTGATTCGAGACAGAAGCTTGCTGCTTGCAAGCGTACGAGGCTCGTTTGAGTGATGTTAAACGGGTGGCCAGGTGAGGCTACTTAAATTTATACGGTTTTGGCGAGCCAACGCCTAACAGCATCTAACGATTTAAGGCGAAGGACACCCAACGGGGTTTTTAACAGGAGGCCCGTTGAGGCCATCCCTATTGACGTTATTTTTTCGACACAAGGCCCAACGACAACAGGTGGCCAACCGGCTCTCTACACAATATTGGTCCAAAGGCGGAAAGACGTCCAACGTTTGGTATAGTGTGTTTTGGCGAGGCTACGCTTAAACAATTATTTTTAGGTAGCTAGTTGAGGCCACTGTAATTTTTCTACGGTTAAGGCGAACCAACGTCCAACATTTGTGACAGCTACAAAGCTGCTGCGGTTTAGGCGAGACAAGCCCAACGGGATACCTACGATTTACGGGCGTCAGACGTGGCAAATTTTTTATTTTAAAGGCGAAAAGTTCGCCCACCAAAAGTTGATACATACGGGTTTTGGCGAGCTCGTGACCAACGGTTTCAGCAGGTAACCAAGCCGCAACGGTTCGGGTAGAGAATCACCTGTGGCATGACAGTGTCAAGGCGCAACACACAAGGTACAATTTTTTTTTTAGTTTTAAGAATTTTTTTTATTTGATTTTTTTTCAAAATTTGTCAATTTTTTTTTGATTATTTTTTGATTTGATTTTGTTAGTAAAAAAAAAATTGTAATGTAGCGCCGAATACCGTTGTCTCTCGCGCGCTTGGTGTACACGTTGGTCTCGCCACATCAAATTTCCTTTCACGTGGAGCACTACCTTGTTTGATATTTTGGGTGACTTTTATTTCACAATTTAGTTTGAGAGGATATATAAAATGAATTGCTAAATTTTTCTCAGTTTGGTGTGATGGCGGTGAGTATTTCATTTCATGTCCAGCCTATTTTATTATGATTTTGTTTGATTCGTTCTTCAAGTTTCGGCCGACCAATTAAGGCGGAACTCGGGTTATAATTTTTTATTATTTGCGATTTTTTTTATTTAGAATTTCTGTAGTCACTGCAGGCCAGGAGCCACGCAAGCCTCAAACCCTACGACCCATAGCACTTCTGGTCATTAAATGAGACAAGTGCTTTCTCTCCTCGTCTCGTTCAGCGTTTAACTGTCTCATATTTTCGCATTTCTTGCCTCCTCCATCAGCTTCTCTCGAAAATCTGGCCATGGTTTTCTTCTGGCCCTCTTTATTAAGACCCTTTATTTTCATGATATCCTCTGCCTACTGTGATCAAATTTGCTTTTGCTGCGTCATATTCTAAAGCCAACGCTAATACCACTTCATTATTGGTTTTACCTCTTGTCGTAGCAGCACTGATAAATGAGTCCACTGTTAGTACGTTCAACACATCTGCAGGTGCATTGCGATATCCTTGACGCGCCATTTTCGTTACTTCCCTCTCTATGTGTTGCGGGCTTTTTTGAAAAATATGTGCAGCTTTTCCACGAAGAGCCAAAACGAGTGCATTGAGCTGCTCATCTGCACTCCAACAATTGTGCTGTGCGGCTTGAAATTGTAATTTAAAATCCTCCAATAGGATTTTGCCATCAAATGTCGTGTGCCAAAATCATTTTCAAGCGGCTGCCTGATTTATCCTTCAAATTCTTTGATCAGGCCATCGACTTTCTGGCATAGCAGGCTGTATTTATCCTTTTAGCTCTTAAATTTTAAGATCTGAGCGTGCTGAATTGGGTTCAGTTTCTAGTCTAAATAGACAATCATCTCACTTTGTTCTGCTCGTAGTTCTGCCACTTTGCTGCTCGAATCGAATTTTACACCCTGCTGTTCTAATTTGGCACTGAATTTAGCATGCATTCGCTTTAGTTGAAGCATCATGTCTCCTATACATCAAAAGATGGTTCCTGCTGTTCGGTAGTAGGCAGATTTACTGTTATGGTGGTTTGTTTTTGTCCCATCGCTTCCGCTTGTCTCAGTTTTAACTTCTTTTTCGTAAGGCTGGACTTTTTGCTCATCGTTTGAGGTAGCTATGCGGAATCTCTGAAGGTCCTGGCGTCGGTGATAATTATCGTGATTCTCGCCCTCTTGTTTCAGTATCCTGCAGTCTCGAAAACAAGTCGCCTCTTATTGCCGTCGGTTGAAAACCCGAGGCCCACTTCTGACACCGTATTTCACGAATTTCGGTCGTTCGATGTAGATTCGTACGCAATTTTACAAATAAAGCTCAGCGAGTTATTCTTCAACATCTTTAATTTGTACAGCAATTCACTTTTTAACTTTCACTCGTTCACTACTCAATAATTCGCTTTTACTATGCTCACTTTACTATTCACTACTTTTCACTTTTTTACTTTTCGACTTGCCCTGTTCATTAGTTTAATTACAACTGTGTCTGCAAACCAAATAGCTCGCGCTTATGTAGTTGTCGATCGCTGTTCGAGATTACTCATTTATTTAATCTGGCGTCGTATGTGTGTTGCAATTGTAAATCACTTTTATGCAGTTGTGTTCGCGAATAGTCTATGTCACCATATCCCCTATTTTGAAAATAACGATAGTTCTAAATTCAAATATTAATCCATAAAATTATAGTCCTCAACTGGGTTCGAACTCTGGAACTTTTGGATGATAACATTGTTGATGCAAAATTTTACGACTCAATCACCGAGTGATATGCCTGTAAAGAGTAGAATTCGTAATAATATACTGGCCGATAGTGCCAATGAACTGAATGTTTCCGACACAAAATTGTATAAGTAAAAAAGCCGTATTTAGGTACTGCAAATATGGTACATTCTCACAAGGCGCTCTAACTAGACTATAAGATCGAGTTTAGGAATGAGTTGAAATTCGTACTCTAGAAGATACAAGAACCAATTTTTTGAAATATTTAATTAGATTTTATCCGATGACGCTTAACTTAGGCCCAAGTCAAATTTTCCAAAGGGGACGAATATTTATAGTATTAATTTCTGATGTTCCAAGTTTATCACTCCAGCTGTACCTCACTCTACCGAGTTTGCTACTCTGATGAGAAATTGAGGTTAAGTTTCGAAAAGGTTCGACTTCGGGTCAAGGGTCCCATCTCCTAATTTATGGTTCATAATTTAAAATTATCTCTGTTTGTTCAAAATTTGGTTGGATAAGGATTTTTGTTTCGTTTTCTTACTTAGTTCATGGAGTTGACTCCTTCACCAAACAGATCGTCAACTTTTAATGCGATCAGTTGGTTAAAGCAGATGGTTAAAAGTCCCAGATAACATGGTAATTTTATACGCAGCTATATCGAATAGGTATTATTGTTCGAATTAGATCCGAAGTAAAATATGTTCCAAAAAAAATCCCAAATTTATTACATGCAATAAACGTTGCACAACCAACAGGTGTTTCCAACAAATTTCAACTTTCCAATAACCCGTTTGTAAAAGACTCTTTATTTATAATGTCACCAGCATTCCAGCAAACCGACCCAGTGGCACTATTCTGTCCATTCCCCGGGGAATAGAGAATTGGGGAATGATTTTATATGTAATTTCAGTTCAAATATTTTTTTTCTGGCTTACTGAGGTAAAAAGCTAGCGTTAATTTTTTTCAAAACAAAATTAAATTGGGAATAATTTTCCCTACCAATTTAGTAATGGAAAAATTATTCCCAATTTATAAATATTTACATGGAACTTTTTTCGTCAGTAGGCCGGAAAAAATTTATTTGAACAGAAATTACATATACAATCTTTCCCCAATTCCCTATTCCCGAGGAATTACCAGAATAGTGCCACAGATGTCAATATTTAGAAATTTGTTGCACAGATTTCTTAATTGTTTTTAAATTGGTTGCTACAAACCCTTTCCAAAAGACTTATTTATATCGTCGATCGCAGGAATCGTTAAAACTGTCTAGAACTTGCTGGATAACGTTCGTTATGTTGACTTAAAGGTTATGGCAATGAAGAAGTTTAGACCATTGTTTCCGCAACACCAAAATCTGCACCAAACAGTGAGTTTCTCGGGATGCATTTGGTGCTGGTGTAACTCGTGCGAATTGGTATCGCCTCAAATCCGACAGCTTTGCTTGTTCAGATTATTTTTTTTTGTCGCGTAGGCGCGGAATGTTTCTCGCACGGTGCACTGATTTTGAAAATAAAATTGTTGCTTATCAAGAAATTGTTGCTTCAAGCTATATTGTAACTCTAAATGATGATTTGTCGCACACCCTACTGAAACACAACAAATTTGACAGTAGTTGCTCTAACAAATTTCGGGCACCTGTATTGAAAGGCATTTTGGGTATATGTCGAATTGTGCTCTCATTAATTTTGATCCTCAAATGTCCCAGATTACTAGAGGCGATCGAAATCAGGATGAAGAACGTTTTTAAAAAACCTTAATACAATTTGTGTGTTATATGCTTTCATTTTTGTGGCAACAATCAGGTTGATCAATGAAAGTAGGAGCTATAGCTAGCATCATTCATTAGACCTATGAAACATCGTTTCTCGATTAAGCATCGTTCAAATAAGATCTAAAGAGGTTAAGTCTTCGGGGTAGATATACGAACTGCTCGATCAGAATTGTAGATGATCAGAATTGTTCGTCTCAATACAGTGGTGGTTTAGGAAAAAAGAAAAGTCGGAAAAACTCAAAAGGGAAGCCCCAAAAATCTAATAAAAAAAACCTTTTTTTATATAAATTTTGTAGGTGTAGTTTCTATGTGACGAGTGGTGCAGTGGTTAAAGCTTCGGCGCACGTACTGGATACGAATGCGACTAGAGCCTGCATGCACATTTACCATTTTATTTTTTATCCAATTTTTTTTTTATTTCATCTACTTATCTATATTTATAACAATATTCGTCTGATAAGGATCTTATCCTGATCAAAAGCGTATGATGACATCATTTTCTGTTCGACCATCATCTAGTGATCTATACGTTTTCATCATTTCATCTCGGTTCAACGGTTCGAAGTTCCGGAAAAGCTAAGTATAACATACACAAGCTTGGCTAAAGCTGCGATCTACAGTCCACACGCATAAATTAAAAAAAACAGTTTCGATGGATTTTACCTTTAATTCATTTTATTATTTATTAATTTTCACAACGTATACACAATTTGATTTGATTCAAATGAGAATTTAATTTAAACATGTCGCTTTTGCTGAAAATGTTAAACTTGGTTTACGCTTCTGTTCACAAATCGCAAAACACTTGTTAGCATAGGTAATTTGATCTGAACCGCAAACGGGTTCATAAATCATTGGGCATGGGCATTTCGATTTCAAACATGAAATTGACCCAATCGTTATAAAGCACAACATTGCGAAAATTAGCAATTTAACCATTTTATGTTTAAATACAATTAACTTCTTTTGCCATATAAGGGACGAGCAAAGGTGTCAAAGTTTCACGGTGCATATTTAATTTAATTTGTTGTTTATGGCATGAAAAATTAAATTTGTTTTCTTGGATTTTGTGTGAACTGTGACACTTTTCATTTGGAACTTATCGATTAGTGTACCGATGCAAAACTGGAAAGTCACCCGGACTTCGTATTGATTGTAGAGTGCAAATGATGTTTGCAAGCTAACCTAAAAAGAGCGATTTTCATCACATTGCTTCAACTCCTGCGAACTTAAACATTAAAGGAATTCGCCCCTGAAATTTCTAATCCTTTCCACTTACTTATAAATAACAGTCAGCCGAATTATGCCTACCAAAGAGAAACGTTTGCGATCACTTTTATTATCAAAAAAGGTTCTTGAAAAGATTTGGTTTGCTATTATCGGTTGTAAAATTGTGAAGTTTAAAAGTTGTGAGTGTCTAATATGACACATGAAATGAAAAATTATCACCAACACACTTCCCGAAAGATACAGACTACTACGAGACTGTTGTCCCGAGTTCAGTACACAGTTGCTGCTTAACAGTTGCTGCTTAAGAGCACCTTAGACCATCCTTGTCAGACTTTATGAAATCTCGAGACTAAATAAAAGGATTTTTTTTTGTCTAAGCAATCCAGCAACGTTAAAGAAATTGAAATTATATACGCGTTAAAAATGCTTTGTATTACTTTAAAATAAATATGAATCTTTCTAAGGGCACACCTATGGACACAAGCAAACCATCAGAATAACTGAAGCTAAACCTTAGCGTCTGAAAAATTCTATGAATTTGAAGACGCTGGAAATCCTGGAAATAAAAATCGCCGATATTCAAAATTTCGGAATTTAAAAAAATCCCGTGAATGAAAACCCTGGAAACCAAAAATCCCAGATATAGTTATGGTTTTCAAAATCCCGGAAATAAAGGGAGCTGTAATTAAAATAAACAAAGTCGGCCATTTTGAACTGATCAAGCTGAAAATAGGTAAGTTGGATGGAAATAGGTTTCTAAATTGAATTTCGGAAGACGTTCTCGTATATGGTCAGAATTATATTAAGATTGGGCGTTTTGGATATAAATCGGATTCTACAATGATTTTTGGAGAAGTTCCTTGGAAAAAACCCCATTTTTTATGTATCATGAAGGGATGTAGAATGTTAGATGGAAATGAGATTCTAAAATAATTTTTGGAAGAAGTTTTCAGATACGGCCACCTGAGATGGAACTAGATAATTCTTTAACCAACCATGATGTAATTAGGCGTGTTGAATGCATATTCAATTTTTAATTGATTTTTAAAAGAACTTCAGGAATTTGGCCTATTGAATTCGGCCAATTATAAACCGATCATCATTGAATTTGGTATTTTGGATGGAAATGGGATTCTAAAAGGGTTTTTAGAAGATGTTCTGGAATATGGCCACTTTGAACGAAACTCGTAAGAAGTTCTAGAATATGGATATTATAGACGGAACTTTATGGTGGGATTGGGCTAGATAGAAATGGGATTCTAAAATAATTTTTAGTAGATGTATGAATATGGCTTTTTGATGTAAACGTTTCATAAATTATTAAAAGATACAGGTTTGTGTCAGATTTTCCCTAAAATCGTGATTTCCACTAAATTTTGAAAATTAAGTAGAAATTTGATACCATTTTTTCTTAATCGATTTTTTTAAATTTTTCAAAAAAATCAAAAGATCCTTTGAAACTTGCCTTCCGGTACATCGGTTTTAGCAAAATTACTTTTGAATTTTCTTATTTTTGAAGAAACGGTTTAAGTATGAAATTTAAACCTAGTCAACTAGGTCAAGTTTTGATAAAAAACATGTTTTTGTTTCAATCGTCATTGTTGCTAAAATTTGGTTCCAAATTTAAATATTTTTGGGGTAATTTTGTTCCAAATTTAAGGTTTGATCTTAAATGCTATTTCTCTCCCTCTCTCTCTCTCAATATTAATTTTGTTAATTAATTATAATTTTGTTTGCTCCATAAGCTAAGGAACACATTAGCGCATGCAGCCTAAATATTAAGCTGAAAATCAAAATTGTTTTGAGTTACGTTTTTGATCACACTTCCAGAAACACTTGTTATCGTAGGTTTTACCATTTGCACCGCAAACTGGTTGATATTCTCTGGTACAAAAACAGCATGCATTGGCGAATGAAATTAAATAAATCATTTGAAGGAACCAAACTGTTATAATTAGTAATTTCACATAAATTGAGTAACTGAAGTGAATCAAGCATTCGTTTAAGACATTCTTCAAAAAGCGTACATGAGCATAATTCTGATTCCTATAGAATATTCCCTATTTGAAAGTTAAGACCGCTCACTTTTAACTTCTTTATCGTCTGCTTTTAGTTTTATTGTTGAGTCTGCCCACATCAACATTATTTCGGCATGGAATTTCTTTTCTAGTCAACGAAGGGATGTCGTTTATAGAAATTGTTTTCCAAAATTTCTGTCATCAAATCATCGTTACAAGCAGTTGTTACGTGCCGTCACGTAACAACGTGAAATGATTTAGATTCTGTTTCATGCTTGTCGTCCCTAATATATAGTGAACAGGGATTTCCCAGTATTTCTACTCATTTTGGTTGAATTTGAAACGAAACAGTAACTTTCGTATCTCTTGAAATGGCTCGGTGTGGTTCAAGTAGTATATTCCCTACGCAAAATCAAACCTAACTGCAAATAAACTCCTAATCGGCAGAGATGGGATATGAGTTTCTTTTTACAGCCACTGCGACTATCCCAGCTAAGACCACAACAGCTTCCTTAGAAACTGGTCGGTAAGTTCTAATTACTCGTAGTAGGATATTGCTATGAGCATTTTCTAATGAACTGATACTGCAGTGTCATGCGTGAATAGAGCTTCCGCCACATTTTTGTAAATTATTACCAGTGTTTTGTGTGTTGTGCGGTCTTCTTAGCGTTTTCACGTTTCTCTTAGCACGTGAAAAGTTGCTCCTATACTTTCATGAAAGTTCGTTTAGTTGTTGATAAACTTTGAAATCTGCACTAGGACCGAAGCACTTCCAACTCTTTCGTGGTTTGCTTTTGACGTCTTACATATCGCAGTAGCCAAATCGAGAACGTATGACCATAGGTCCGATTTCGATAGCTCCATGCATGGATCGGACCATGAGCTTGCTCTCAGACAGAGGTAAAATTTTTATTCATTTTCGTCACCGTTCATGATTCCGATGATTAGAGAGAAACTGGAAAATGTTTTAATCAAATTTAAACGCTGATTCATTCAAAATTTGATAACCTTTCAAAACATTTGAGCACATTATTTTTGTGGATTTTTTTCGCCTGGAAAAATGCCCAGGAGTGCGTGGCAAAATCTGAAGAAAAACAATAATTTTTTATTCGCCAGAAATTCATTGGATTTCACGGTTTTTTAGAATGTCATATTGAAGATGAAATTATGAGCCAATTGGTTAAAAAAGCGCAGGTTTCGATTTGAAGCTGAATATTGCTCAAAATTTGCATCGTTGATTACCGCGAGACTGGGAAATGTTTTAATCAAATTTAAACGCGGCTACATTCAAAACTTCGAGATTTTTATTTTTTTCGATTGGAAAAATGGGAAGAGAAAGCTTTCTAAATTTGAAGCTTTCTAAATTTGATTCGACGGAAATCCATATGATTTGGTCTACGTTGCTTAGAATTTCATATTGAAGATGAGCAAATTGGTTAGAAAAAGCACGAGCTCGATTTAAAGCTGAAAATTGCTTGAAATTTTGATCGTTGGTTACTGCGCGACTGGGAAATATTTTTTAACAAATTAAACGCTGATTCTTTCAAAATTTGATAACTTTTCAAAATTAATTAACATTTTCAACATTTGGGCACAACATTTTTCTTGATTTTTCTCGCCTGGCAAAATGGGAAGAGGTATTCGATGCTAAATTTGAAGAAAAGCAAGAACTTTTTATTCTCGAGACAGTTATTGAATTTGAATATGATATTAAAAACGATATCATGAACAAATTGGTCGCAGATTTCGATTTGAAGCTGGAAATTGATCAAAATTTTGATCGTTGATTACTGAGAGACTGAGAAATGTTTAAAACAAATTTAAATGGTGATTCATTCAAAATTTCAGAACCTTTCAAAATTGTGAACACTTGAGCATAATATTTTCTTTAATATGAGGTAAGGTAAGCCTTGCTAAATTTGAAGAAAATCAAAAAAATTTTATATTTTATTATTTTATTTTATTAATTTTAATTTTTATTTATTATTATTTTATTTTTATCATTTTAATTTAGAGCACTTATTTCAGCGAAAACATTTTGGAGCGCAGATTACTTCCTTTCACGTGAATGGAGGCTACTGCTGAAAGCGATCTGATGTTACGTATATGTAACGACACCATTTGTCTTCCTAATTGTGTTTCTAAAAGACTGAATTTGCCGATGGCCAATTTGTATAAGAGTTCGCATGAGGTTCAAAATACCTCCCCCCCACCCCATTAATCTACCCTGTCGAAATTGTTTGGCTTTTCTTTAAACACTGAAAGTTATTCTGTGGTGGCTTATGATATTGAAAGAGTTGAGAAGAATAGACTGTCAATTTAGACTTTATTCGACTACCTTTGGGTCATACCAAGGCATGCTTTCGCAACTGAAAAGTTTAGTTGGCATCAGTAGACCACGTTTGGTGCCTGTTAGTAGAAAGAGCGTACAGATGGTCAGTAAAGTGGTTAGGAGAAGATTTTGATTAAAGACTCGGTGTAACCTCGCACCTGACAAGAGTTGCAGAGAGCAGTAAACATTTTTGTGCTGAAAACGTTAGCTAAAAAAGGTGGGGTTTCAAACAAAATACTTTTGCTAAGATGTATACAAAGGCTTAGTGGTTGCATCCAGGACATGTGGATGCGCTGGATGGACGGATAGAATAAACTGCCACTATCGAACAACACTAATGAGCACACAAAGCGCAATTCTCCTCGATAAGCGTACAGGACAGTCTCAACCGATACGGTTGCTGTTTTAGCTGGAGTCACCCAAAGCAATATAATGTTAATGTTGAAAAAAAAGTAAGATAAAAAGCAAGATAAGAATTGAAAGAATTTAAAATATGAACATCCTCTATGTTTGATTTTGTTGTGGTTCTATTGAATCTTGTTAAGTATTTCTTTGCCGATGTTAAAGCATTCCTTTGGTTTTAGAGGCGTGAGTACCTAAATCAAAAATTTTATGTTAACATAATTGTAATCAAGATTCTTTTAAAATTATAATTTACAAATTATCACGCAACCTAAAAATTTCGTAACATTTTTTTGGCAGGCATCTCTTTACTGTCAATCTGGCACTATTTTAAGTAAAATTTAGCACTCATTGAGTATATAGTTGGCATTATGTCGTTTAGTTCAACTTGAATTTTCAAGTGGCACCTAGTGATGAACCGATCGCCCAAATATCGATGCCTATCTTCACGTTTACCCTTGCTATTTCGCACCTGCACCTGCTCTAGCTAATATTTTCACATAAATTACAACTATTGGCAACTGCTTCTTTGATTTCGGCACGTAATGTATCGGGCTGAAGTGAGGATACTTCACGAAGCGGATTCCAAGAGAGTTTTATATTACCATGTTGATGAAATCTCCTTCGACTCCTCCGAACGATTTGACATACTCACCCGAACTGAATAAGATATTCGATTTAGATAGTTTATCCATCGTCGAGGTGTGGCTCTGCCCTGGAATGCTTAATTTGCCTCTTCTGGTTTCCCAATATTGAAAAATCGAAGCGAAATGTCTTCATTTTAACGTGGAACTTTTCCTGCACCCATTAAAAATATTCTTTAATGCCTTTAATAGACTGTTTCGTTTATAAGGGCGTATAATCTCATCTTAAGCTCGTTTTTGGCTTTCTCTATATATCTCTATACTCTAATAACCTCACTAATTTGTATTTTTCAAGTGGATGAATTTTAAATTGGCTGCCAGAAAAATTCTAAGCGGGAACAACGGACATTCAGATATCATAACTGTTATACTGATGTAGCTACCACAAGCAGTTGACAGGCAGCCAGCCTCTTCATTAGAATATTAAAACTAATGCCGCAAAACCGATTTTTTTTAATTGTTTAATTTGTTTTTGAAAAAGTTTAATTTGAATTTGAAAATTTTGAATTGAAATCCTATATCGGATATGTCTAATTGCAAATGTGGTAATATGTAAAGAAACAAATTTTGTCTGGCCAACCAGCAAGCTGCTGCTTAATTTACCAGCTCACGTCAATGTGATCAAAAAACTCTATGCCAACATTTAAAGTGCTAGACAGACGGACGGAGGTTACCGATTTTAAGGTAAACTTAGACTTTAATCTCGAATAATCTCGGAAGAATAATCTCAGATCCATAACTGATTGAAATTTTAATTCAACATTTTAAAGAGGCTAGGAGAGTAAAAAAACCTGCGTGAAACCGCAATTTTAGGCTAAAAATTCCGAACTCGGACCAACAAACAATACAGAATTCTAAGAACGTAGTGGGAATCGGATATACATTCTCGACCTGGGTGCCATTTAAATACATTCACAACAATGACAATGATCTAATGAGTCCAAGTTCCCTCTATAAAAAGTGATAATTTTAACTCATTTGCTTCTTGCTTTCTTTATAGTTCCACCAACTATTTCGTTTCTTAGCTGCTCTTTTCTTAAGAATTGAGTTATTGCAGACATTGGCCGTGGTGAGATCAGCTCCTCGGCAAATCTTTTGTTTGTAGGCACGAAGCCCTCGACATTTCTTCCGTTTTCATTAGTTAGACAGTAATGTCATATTTTACTTCTAGCATTGAAGTCTCCCGCGATTACTACCTTTTGGTGTCAACCTGGTAAAAAACCTACTATTGTTTTGATTTTCCACAGATGGTACTCGATCGGTTCACTGTATGGGTGAATACTAATTGTAGTCTTATGCTTGTCAGGCTGTGCTTACTCTGACTATAGCAGGCATTCCGCTAATTTCACCATTGGTTGAGTATGGTTTTTGCATGCATACATAGAATAGAATACCTAAGTCGGGGTTGGTGATGCGTCATCATATTTCTAATCACCCTCAGGCCGAGCTAACATCTAACCTTATTACTTTAGATATCGAAAGTAGGTAAGTTAACTTATTACTTTATTACTTATTTTAGATTTGTTGGAGATATTTTAGACTGTTGGATTTCGGTACCTTCCATTTTATAATATCTTATATTTTTTATGTAATTGTCATGCGGTCACCCAAAGTTGTACCTACCCAAGCAACGGTTGCATGATGATGTTACCTCATTATTTTTCTCTGCCATGTAAAAACTTTGCCGTTTAGTTTGTCGATTTTTGACAGCTTATGCAGTAGTTTAAAGCAAGTTGCGATGGAATTGGACAACTTAATTCAAATATAATGAAATACAAAGAGACTCTTTTGATGGCAGTTTATAAAATATTTCACCTATCTCCTACTCGAGTAAAGGTTGAATACGTAAATCAATTCATGTGAATTAAAACTTGTCCTACTTAAAAAAAACACGATAATTTATTTTAAGTGTTCCGTTTACCACGATGACCTTATTACCAAAGAAAACAATTTTAAAATATCCTCAATCAAATTGACAGATTGAGATATTGATTAAACAAAATTGTTTTCAATTGATGGTCAATCACAACACGAATTTATCTATTTCTCAAAATAATGCTTCTAGCGCACTTTGATATTTAGGCATGAGCTTCTCGAATTGCCACCAAATTTATATATTATAGAGGTAAATTCTGTTTTTTTTATAAAGTGTGAAGGGATCACCGTACAAACACAAAACTCGTGTTTTACATAAAATTATATTTTCCAATGTCAAAAAATAATTATTACATCCCAACAGTAATTGTTGTAATTGAATAATCCATTCTTTTTATTGTTTTACCTTTAAATTAAATATATTTAATAGCTTATACCTATGTATATAAGAAATGTAAAGACGTGAACTCTCGCGCATAATTATTGGTTCCTCGATAATAAATTACATATAATTTTTAGTATTAAATCATCTTCAAGCTGAATGACAGAATTTTATTAAACCACTCTTGGTTGGTTGCCTTTATTATTTTATGTGAGAATTTTATTATTTTTTTTTTTTTTTGTAATATAAGTACCTTCTTCTTAGCTGTGTTTGCTTCAGGAATGTGTTGTGAAAGGTACAAAAAAATATCTCAAGGTTATGGTATCCGATACATAATTGTATTTACAATAAAAAAAAAATGTTGATGATTTTTGTTGATTTATGAGGTTCACTCTTTGGCGTATATAAATCGCGTATATGGTAAATGGAAACTATAAGATTTACAATTAACACTTTGCTTTGGTGAAGATTTTAGGAAATTGGATTCTTACCATTCACACAAACTGTCAAGCTCCGTAGACTACGTAAAAGTGCTTCCAAAATGATCCCCATCAACATTTCGAAGGGAATTGTTCCATACAATTTACTAATTTTTCAAAATCACTCAAACCCATCTCACCCATTTTTATTTAAAGTCGTTGACCCGAAAACACCTAAATGAATTTTTCGAAATTACCTATCGAAATCGATTCCTGGCATTTGATTCATTGGCACTCCTTTCACCAATTTATATCAACATCCTGCTAGCCGAAAATAAAATTAAATAAAAAGACCCGGGTCGAACGACATCAAAATCGTTTGAGGAGGAACAAAATTTGGAAAAGGGACCAACGTTAAAACATTAGTTAGATAGTAAACGGTATTCAAGTTAATATTGTTACTCATAACAACCAACATTTTAAAAACGACGCAATTCGTGAAACCATCCAATGTGACCGTAACGCAACCAATGATAAAACATAACGCCAAACATTTAATGAAAGAAAAACATAAGTCACAGCAGGAAGCAATATGAAACAATACAGTAGTAGCACAACCTGGTGCAACATCACTCAACATGGTACACATGACGCAACATGAAGCAACATTAGGCAATAAGCTACAACGTCACGCAATATGCAGCAACATGGCGCAAAAATTACGCAACATAATGCAACAAGACAGCCCATCCGGAAGACTCCGTAGTGGATTTCCCAAAAATCGGAACTGCTTATAATCATTTTCTTGCATTTGAAACCCTGGTGCAATATGACCAAACATGATACGGTATCTTACAATGTTGCGTTACAACCCCTCTTACAACATAACGCAACATGGTACTAAATCCCGCAGCAATGTGCAACATCATACAACATGGTGCAGCATGACGCAATATGGTGCAGCATCATGTAAATGCTACGCAACTTGACGGCCTATTCTGGTAATCATATACGAATTAACCAGAAATCAACTCATTGTAATCGTTTCCTTACATTCAAAAACCCTGTTCCTCTGAATTTTATCAAAATCGTCTAAATCAAATAAAATGTTAAAATAAGTCTCTACTTCCCGCTCTCCATCGGATGACTCCTTAAATGAATTTTCTCGGAATAAGAACCCATAAAAATCAATTTTCGGTAAAATAGAAATAACATGGTGCAACATCATGCAATCCTTAATGAATTATCCAAAAATTAGAAATGCTTGTAGTCATATTCAAAATCGTTTAATCACACAACATCCCTCAACAAGATGCAACATCAAGCAATGTGATGCAATATTATGCAAAATGGTACAATATGACCAAATATGATGCAGCATCGTATTGTACAATGTCGCGACACATCCTACAACGTGGTGCAACATAACGCAAAATCTTGCAACATCCCACAGCAATGTGCAACATCCCACAGCATTGTGCAACATCATACAACATGGTGCAACATCATACGACATGGTTCAACATCATTCAACATGGTGCAACATGATGTAACATGGGGCAACATGGAGCGGTGGAACTTTGCGGCCTATTCGAGTAATCATAAATGAATTCCCAGCCATATCAGGGGTGCTCCAGGGTAGCGCATTAGGACCCATCCTATATCTACTTTACACTTCTGATATACCGACAACGGAAACAATCTTCATCGGAACTTTTGCTGATGATACCGCAGTATTGGCATCAAGAGATGGAAAATAAAAGGGATTGGAAAATAAAGCTTAACGAGCTAAAATCAGTACATGTAACATACACGTTGCGGCACAAAAATAGCAACATCCATACATTTCTCAATGGGGTACAAATTCCCCAAGCTGAATCTGCTAAATATCTCGGATTGCCTCTCGATTCAAGATTGAACTGGAAATAGCACGTTAGACAAAAAGCAGAGCAAATGAAAATAAAACAACGTGAGATGTACTGGCTAATAGAAAGACATTCTGAGCTTAGCATGTACTGTAAACGCCTGACCAACGAATCGATAATCAAACAATTTTGGACGTATGGTATCCAACTATGGGGCTGCATTAAACAATCAAATCATTTAGCAGCTGAGCAATAACGAATGCTTACCGCTACGTAACCAACGAGATATTACACAACGACCTAAATGTTAAACGGATTGATGAAGTGATCCAGGTATCTGCCATCAAACATGAAAGAAGGTTACTGCAACATACCATTAGTGAAACAATACAACTTCGTGACATAACACAAGAACTGGGACGCCATTATTGGGGGCAGAATATTAATTGCTTGTAAACCTACACTCGCTCCACTTATTACTTTCAAATTAGTGTGTTATCATCATTAGTAATAAATTATCATGTGATAAGATGAATTTCCCAGAAAACAGAACTCCTTTTACTCGTTTCCGTGCAATAATAAAAAAACCCTGTCACACAAAATTAGTATCAAAATCTTCTAAAGCAAATAAAATGTTAAAACGAGACTGCAAGCTTCCCGGCCTCCACCGGATGACCTCTTAAATGAATTTTCTCGAAACAAGGATCTATAAAAATCAGTTTTTCGCTAGGTTACAAACAACATGGTGCAACATCATGCAATATAATGTAACATCACCCAACATGTTGCAATATCATGCAATGTCCAACCACCAACGAGGGACTCCTTAATGAATTATCCAAAAATTAGAACTGCTTGTAGTCAACATCAAGCAATGTGATGCAACATGGTACAATATGACCAAATATGATGCAGCATCATCGTGCAATTGTACAATGTAGCAAAACATTGCACAACATGGTGCAACATTACGCAACATCGTGCTAAATCCCGCAGCATTGTGCAGCATCATAGAACATGGAGCAATATCATACGACATAGTTCAATATCATGCCACATGATGTAATATGAAGCAATATGGTGCGGTGCAACTTCGCAACCTATTGGGGTAATCATAAATAATTATATAGAAACCAGAACTTTTAATCGTTTCCGTGCATTCGAAAACCATGTCCCACAAAATTTTATGAAAATCGTCTAAACCAAATAAAATGTTAAAGCAAAACTCCAAGCTTCCCAGCCTCCATTTCATAACCTCATAAATGAATTTTCTCGAAATAAGAAACCTAGTTTTTCATCCAGTTCCATTGGTCAAGGCAATATCCAAAATTGTTTTCCAATATGTATTTAGATAAAAAAAATGAATCTTAAAACAGAAATTGCAGCAAACGCGGAATTTTGTAACGCGAATTTTATACAACGTTTTCGAATTGGGCCTTGTTGAATGGAATTAGACTATTTCTTAACCGACTAACTATATTCGTTATATAAACTATGTTCTGGAATGTGTTCCTTTAAAGTTGAACTAGAATTTCTGTCATCCAATTGTTTAACCTTTGGAATTCAACATGATTTTCAAAAAAAAAAAATATAATTTGGCCATGATTAGCAGAATTCGATTCTGCCTTAACCGAGTCTGGCCAAATTTGCAACCACCATCCCAAGTTGAACAACTAAATTCCACATTCACTATTTAAGTATTTAGTCAATTTGACCAAAGACGCTTTCACGTGTAGGTCCACACCGCCAATCACGACATGCAAATTGTTTTGAATTTATTTTTACAAATTCTAGACAACATCCCAAGTCGAGAATATTAAACTCCACACTCAGCACTCACTGTTTCAAGGAGGACGTAAACGCACCGTACGCACCCCCGCCAATATTAAAGTTATCAGAGAAAGAGAGAGAGAGAGAGAGAGAGAGAGAGAGAGAGAGAGAGAGAGAGAGAGAGAAGAGTTCATCGACATCAAGGTTGATTTGCAAGGAAAACAAAGAGCTGCAAATCGATCTTGCATTTGTGAAATATTCAAAGATGGTCTTGAACTAAAACTGTTAAAATACGTAAATTCATGGAGTGTCTGAAGTCTCAAAAAGATTAAAATATTTAAATTATATTTTCTGATGTAAAGTTTCCCTGGAGCAAGCACACCCCAAAATGACATATTTTGGTTTGCTATGACTGAAGACATCTCCAACCGAAGAGGCAAATTAACCTTAATTTTTATCGAAAAAGGTGTAAGCGATGAAAAATTAGCATATTTTTTTTAACACGGGCCACTCTCAAATAGCAAACATTTCCTAAGCATAAGATGCCGAAGCTGGATGGACAGCGTCGTTCTTGCATTATGCACAAAGCGTAAGTAAGTTTCGAAAGAGAGCCGATTTCATGATACATTGTAGGTGTTTTCAGGGAGAAATTACCGGTTGATTAACCGAACGTGTGCAATATACGATTCACCACGAGTGATGGTGGTTAGTTATGGTAGTTTACTGTGCATTATTTGAAAGTCATCATATCACTGTGACGAAACCAATACGTTTCATGCAATGTTATTTCATTAGTTGTGTCGTTCAACGGATACAACCCATTATTTACGTATTTAGCGAACCTGTGCTAACACAGTAATTATAATCTAAATCAATTAGTTGGCTGTCTCAAATAAATAAAAATTTGTACCAGGCTATTCAACAAAATGACAAAATTAATTATCGTGATGCTATTTGTCGCAATGCTGAGCTTATCGCCGGGAACAGCTTCCTCAAAGAAAGAATGTGTTTGTGGATACAAGTTACGACCGGTTTGTGTTGAGAATAAAGTTACCTATGCAAATATGTGTCTTGCCAAGTGCCGTGATGGGGATAAGCCTGTTACACAAGGTGAATGTCCGAAATAACCAAATTTTAAAAATTATGTAATAATGATTTTCGAATCAATAATATTATAATCGAAATATTTTTTGTTGTTGTATATAAAATAAATTTGAAATATATTTGTATCTGGCTCTGCAAAAGTGTTTTTATTTAAAGCTTGTGTCACAGTAACTAGTATAAGTCCATGTCGGCGATTTTGTAAAACTGAAAAAACCAATCACCATGAATAAATTCCTGATTCTGCAGCAAGAGGGGGCCTACCAAAATCGTCTTTATTGACCAAATTGATAATTAATAATGGTTGTGTTATAGTTAGGTGTTGCTACAAGTTTTATTTTCCTGATGGCTTTTTGTGTGGAGTTAAATTTTGAGAGTTTGGCAGTACGGGCCATTTGTTTAAAATGTTTATGCATTTTTGAGATTATTTTAACTACTTTGAGGGTAAAGGTAAATTTTTTGATTCGAATACTACAAGTGAAAGAAGTGTATGTTTTGACAGACCCAAAAATTGCTCGAACTTCAATCTAATGCTGGCTTTTCGGATCTTTTGAATTCCATGAATATAGAAATTATTTGAATAACCCGATAACCAAATAAATATGAATCTTTCAAAAGTAACGAAATTGCGTTACCTAAAATGTTATGTGGCAGATCATGGCGCACATTTTGGTTCAATGGTAAATGACAATGATTCATAATTTTAATAGCTAATTAAAACCGGTACTGAGAACTAGAAATGAAGAAAAATACAAAGCATGAGTCAATCTCTGTCACTGAACGGAAATCCATGGACCCCGGTAACTAATTTATTGAATTACTCTCACATCACGTCAAGTAGTTTTAACTTGTAGCGGTTAGAGTATTACAATAAAATGTTCTAATCGTATATATCGCAAATAGGACGTCTCGCAAACTCATCACTTTGTACGTGCAAGATGGAAACAACAGGACGCGCATTTCACAACATTAAATTAATAAAAATAAATTTCATTTTCTGCGAGTTCGTCTCAACCACAGAAAACAGACGCTGCCGCACTAACGTGGGTAAAAATAATTTTGCCTTAAAGCTACATCCATGCAACAACAACAACAATATGGGCCCACTTTTGCCCCCACAATGGCATACACGCCCCACGCAAGAATAATAAACACGCTAACAACCACGTGCCGGACATCAACAACAATCATAGCTGTGTAACAATAGCTGTATTTCTTGATGATTAATGGGATCCGGTTCAGTTCATATTTCGTGAAACAACACAAAGGTGCTTACTAGATTTCAAATCAAAATTTGTGATTTAAAACCAAATTTGGGGCAGGTTTTCCATATAAAATTTGAACTTATCCGGATCCGGAATGTGTGCCAAATAATATCAGCGACATAAACAACAGTGGCACAAAATTTGAACTTATCCGGATCCGGAATGTGTGCCAAATAATATCAGCGACATAAACAACAGTAATTACCTGACCAGAACCTGATTAGGAAATTGGGTAAAAATTTTATATGTAATTTCTATATAAAATTGTTTTTTCTGGCATACTGAGTTTTTACCTCGCTCTTATCGCTAGTGGTATTTTTTTTTAAAACAAAATCAAATTGGGAATAATTTTCCCTGCCACTCCCAATTCCCAATTTATAAATATTTATATCAAGCTTTTCTCATCAGTAAGCCGGAAAAAAAAGTTTGAACTGAAATTACATATAGATTCTTTCTCCAATTCCCTATTCCCCGAGAATTACTAGAATAGTGCCACAGGACGGTTAAAGCAACAAAAGCGACATCATGGCA
Organism: Nephrotoma flavescens; assembly: GCA_932526605.1. Lineage (NCBI taxonomy): Eukaryota > Metazoa > Arthropoda > Insecta > Diptera > Tipulidae > Nephrotoma > Nephrotoma flavescens. The sequence goes on along the minus strand of OW052222.1, from coordinate 224,439,803 downwards.
GCTACAACCAAAGTGCAGCAGCAACAATACAAAAACAGCACACGGCAGCAATAAATTTTAATTTTTATAATTTAATCACAACCCCCCCCCCCCCTCCCACTTCCCTCTCGTGGATCATGCCACTCCCATGATACACGGTTCAACGACGAGTATGATACAGTGGACAACACAAACATGTCAACTGTCGCTTGAGTTATAAAAGTCAGTAACCTCCAAAGTGACCTCAACCTCCATATCAAAAGCAGTGCTCAGAACTTCAGAATAACCTGGGGTCTATTACGAAATTTCCATTTGAGATTCGATACAAACGACATTGTCGTAAACAAACGAGGTCGAACATTTAACAATAGATCCCTGGGGCTGGTATTGTTTTCGAGAATATCGAACGTTTCGATAATTTCGAAAATATATATTATGAAATTTTCGAAATCAAAAATAACCTTAACCCCCCGTAAGACTCTCTTCTCATTTTTATTTTTTTGTAAACCACTGATGAGAAAATTCGTAGAAAATATAAAACTGATATTGTCCCGTTAGATCGGAGAATGTATTTTTTGTTTTAGTTCAAGTGTTGTAATAAGCAGCAATATTCTCAGTTGTTCTTGAGCGACGTACACGGTTTCGATTCTTCACATCACTAACATGTCCCAACAGCTCAAATTTTTCCATCAGTTTCACTATTGCCGGCCGAGAAGGTGCTTCACGACCACCCAAAAGTGCTTTAGTTTTGCGAACTGTAACTGCAAAATTTCACCATTATTGTAGTGAATTTTAACAATTTCAATGCGTTGTTGAAGCGTGTATCGTGAAACCTTAGGTGAAAGTGTCGTGTTGGATGTTGCAAAAAGAAAATTAAAGATCGGTTTCCAGATATTTCCTTTTCACATGTTTTTTGACAATTTTATTACTAGACCAAATTTTAAATGTTCACTTAAAAATATGAAATGTGGTGGCAGTGGGACAGGCACGTAGTGAAATGGTAGTTCCGCACAATATTTTAAAAATATATACACTAACGGGGACAGAAAACAACGAGTACTTTGCGTAAGGATGTCACTTACAAATCTCTGAGATTTTTGTTATTTGGCTTAGAGTAGTAGAACATCCGTGGACACGCAGACTTGCTGTATTGGTAAAATTTTAAAAATTCAATACATGAGCCTAGTTCATCATTTCGAGATGGGGCTAACTGATTTAAATAGCTCAAAGTATCCCCTTTCGAACATATATAGTCACTATGCGAGCCAATCTCTGAGATTTTTGTTATTTGGTGTATCATTTTATACAGTATGGTACGTGATTTATTGAAAAATTTATAATAATGAGCATTTTAGATTTTTTAATGTTAAACAATTTCTTTTGTTTTATCAATATTTATTATCAATATTGTTTCGATTTTAATATAAAATAAATACACTGTTAAAATTGCACACTTACAAAAAATTTTGTCCAAGAAATAAAAATGTGTCCAAAAACTTCACAAAGAACACTCGCGTAAATTTTTGTCCAAAAACTTTTGTCCAAAAACTTCACACCGGTAATTATTAAATACATTTTACAAAAAATTGGAGGATTGGTATAGTTTCGATAACTTTGCAGAGACAGCAACAGCAAATAGAAACATCCAAACACTACACCAATATGTGAAAAAGTAACCGGAAGCTTTACAAACCACCAACAAATGATACCTCTCTGGTTCAGTCCTAACTACAGAAAATCAAACGCTAATATCAAAGAATTCTTCGAGGACACAACTTCATAGAAAATATTGTGAGGAACATGAGCTTACTGATGGCAACTATAACGAATTAATCAACAATTATTCTTCAATAAAGCGGAAAGTTGAAAGTGTAGAGCTGTAGGAAATCATAGGACAGAACCCAGAACACGTGTATGTTCAATTTTTCAATAGTTTTTTCAGCACAAACTTCATTATCATCATGAAATATGTTCATTCTTCAAAAGTATGTGATTTGTTCATATCGTGATGGCCTATTCAGTTAATGGATGAATTATTTTTTTAAATTAACGGTTCATAGCACCCATGAGTGTCGTGACCGATTTCTTTTCACTTTAACACGGCATTATGTCTGCTATCTCAAATAAAATTCACATGACGATCCGTATGTTGAGATTGGCGTTATACCATCCTGGGATGACCCATTAAATATACCTTTGAGATTTAAACTAATGGTTCTCAGGAACCTAAAGTGTCGTAACCAATCTCATTTGATATCAGTTGGACCAAATATGCACTACCCAGACATAAAATTCAATGATCATACTTATTTTAGGATTGGCGCTATGGGGTCGTATTATATAGGAAAATGTTAGATTGGAAAGAAATTTTTCTCATCCACATCACTCCCCTCCCGAGGAAAAAAAATTTTTTTTTTTTGATGATATAAACACAAATTCAAATTGATAATATTTTGTTAATGTTAAAATTGTAACGTGTCATACTACTGTTGAAAAATGATAAAGTGTCGTTCAAAATAAAACGAATGAATTGCGAGTATATGTAACTATTAAAAAAAAATGTAATTTACTTATTTATTTACTTGCTCAGTTTTTGATTGGATTTTCTTAGCAACCCGCGTCACATTCCGCTCGAATCGGTTGTTTGAATCGGTCATCAATAGCAATCTCCAATCATGGCGCTATTGTTGATCAAAACCCCGTTTTGGTCATCCGCTGCCATGGCCGCGATCGTTGCGGGAGCCCCGGCTACAATGACCATCTCATCTTTGTTGGATGAAAACAAGTTACCCATTGCCTTGACAAAATTTCTATAAATTTACTATGCCTTGTATATTATTGAAGTATGCCCAAAGGTTTAGTTTCTACTGTGCATTTCGGAAGTGCGCATTCGTTATTTATAAATTGCAAGATAATAATAAAATGTATCTTCAAGTTCAGCGTACTCATATAATTTTACTGAAATTTTGTTGACGATATCGTATGAATATTGGTGATTATTGATTTTGGTATCAACAAAATTTTGGAATAATGAACCGAGTACGATAAAATTTAAATCAGTCAACGTGTCTGCGTTATGCACGCAGTATTTTCATTGGAACTCTTCTCATAAAGTTTCGTGTTACTATTTGAAAGTAATCATTTTTGAATGCCGTCCATCAAAATCGAATTATTCTTCCTTTTGATTTTGAGTACAAAGTGTTTTTGTAATCGTTTGGCCATTTTGTGACAACAATTTATCAAATATTTTGGAATATAGATATTGTTTTGGGTCTGGAAACGTGTATCCATGGGAATTAGATTTTGTATATATTTTCGTAAATACTCAACGTTGTTTGTCCGTAGACCAACTCAGCCGCGGAACAATTTAATTCTTCCTTAAATGTTTTTGACTTCAATTAACTGTGCGCAACGAGCGATTAGGATTTCTTTTACAATAGATTGCGATGGAATCGCTCGATAATTCTATTAGATTGCGGATGATACGGAGTCGTTCTAATTTTGTGAGTTCCCAACGTTTTCGTCAATTCTTGAAATAGCTTTGATTCCAATTGAGGACCCTGATCACTATTCTACTGGAACGCCAAATCTAGCAATGAAATTAGATAATAGAGCTTTCGCGACAGTTTAAGTGGTAAAATCCTGAAGAGGAACAGTTTCGGCCCACCTAGTGAGTCCACCTAGTTAAAATTTGGTGTTAACAGACGTACTAAATCAATGTGAATTTTATCAAACCGTCCCGAGGGTAAACCGAATCTTTGAAATTCTGTTCTAGTGTGCCTTGTAATTTTGGCTTTTGGACAATCAATGCAAGTTTTTGCCCAATAAGAACTATCAGTGTTCAATGAAGTCCAAACATATTTCGATGCTATATTTTTTCTTGTAGCTCTATCACCTGGGTGTGTTAATTTACGGACATCGTCAAACAAAAATATGGCATCTCACTGGTTCTGGGATATAAGGTTGGGGTGAAATGGTTGAAGTATCACACCATATTTATCTCGAATTATTATCCGGTGAGACTTGCTTCAGTTTCAATCTTCTATTAAGCGGTTTCGAACCGTCTATGTATCATTTTTCATATCGACTGCCACGGCTTCTCACGGTGGCATGAATCCAAGTGGTTCAATTTTCAATGACTCTGCACTTTAGATCCGGCTGAAGGTAGATGGTATTAGTTATGTTGGCTTTAACGGCAGCGGTCGATTGCGGCTTATTGAGATAACCCTATCCATAACCCTCCCTATCTCTTGAGCCAAAAGAAATCGCTGATACTATTGGATATAATGTGCACTACTTCATAATTAAACGGCACTTCATAATTAAACGGTTGGTCTTGTCAGATACGGTTGGATTTTTTTGGAGATCATATTGTACCGAAATCAGAAGAGATCGATGACAACATTTCAGGATCCTGGGAGTCATTGCTTTAAATCCGAATTTACACAATATATCCAATCAATATCAAATGAGTTCGGTTACTTTGGTTGCTTTAGTTTCCAGTGGCACTATTCTGGTTTTCCCTGGGAATAGGGAATTTGGAAACATATTTTCATAGCATTTTTACCCAAATTAGATTTTTCTGGCCTACTGAAGGAATAAGTTTAGTGCAAAAATTTTCTAAACAATGTTAGTTGGGAAACTTTTATTCCACAAAATTTTTATAGGGAAAAATATTTTCCCATTTAACTTTGTTTCGAAAATATTTGCACCAAACTTATTTCCTCAGTAGGCCAGAAAAATACAATTTAGACAAAAACACTATGATTTTTTTCCCCCCAATCCCCTATTCCCCTCTGTGGCACTATTCTGGTAATTCCCTGGGAATAGGGAATTGGGGAAAGATTTTATATGTAATTTCTATTTTAAAATTTTTTTTCTGGCATACTGAGGTAAAAATCTAGTGGTAATTTTTTTAAAAGCAAAATAAAATTGGGAATAATTTTCCCTGCCAATTTAGATATGGAAAAATTATTCCCAATTTATAAATATTTACATCAAACTTTTCTCCTTAGTAGGCCGGAAAAAAAATATTTGAACTGAAATTACATATAAAATCTTTCCCCAATTCCCTATTCCCAGGGAAAAACCAGAATAGTGCCACTGGAAAGCCAGAATAGTGCCACAGGAAACCATTCGTTTAAATCTTAATTGTATCCCAGAATGTCATAGCGCCAATCTCAACATATTGATCGTCATGTCGATTATTATCATATTTCCTGGGATGGGTTATAATTAGTATTGCCTGATGAAGTATTTTTATTTTTCTGGGATGAAATCCTGAGATATAACTTCATACACTTCAATTAATTACCGTAATTTATTGAGTTAACACAAACAAGGCACCCATACACTGTAGTGCTGCGCGCTTGCAACATACAAAATGTTCATTGTATATAAATGAGTTGTGTTGTGTATAAAAAAAATATTTTGCTAAATGCTAATTGTTTGTAATTAATTATCGTAAATAAATCCTTAATATAAATGATATGTTAATGGTGATTTGTTATATGGAATGTCTTTTATGGTTATGGTTTATGATCGTTACGGGTACGAGTATACATATACCGTCACTCTATTATCGGTTATATAAATTAAATAATCATACATGTGAAATTTATTGAATTGGGTCAAAAACGTTTAACTATGCGCGATATTAAATTAATGAAGCGAGTGATTAATTAAGATTTCGATAGATTTGCATTTTAAAGCATTTCATATAAATTATAAGCTAAACGGACCGCCGCATACATATACGAGTATGTATGTATATTTGATCTAAATGGGCGGGCGATTTATTTTAATCGGTGTCATAATGTTACAAGCAAGGTTGTATATTTATTAAGGTATTTTCCGATTATATACGGAATTATACAAAATGCTTTGGAAATTTATTCCAGTATGTGATCCTTATCGCAAAATACTTTAGTGTTTTTAAATTAATATCCATTAATGTGTTCTGCGGCATAGATAATTGGAATGCTACAGTTAATTGAAAGGTTTTTGTTTAATTGATTGTAATCCGATTATTTTGTAAGAATTTCATGTAAAATACAAGGTGCTTCGAAAATACAACATTGTGACAAATAGCGATCATTGAGTCATTCGACTTGCCGTAATATCGACTGAATAGTTGTTGTTTCAGTCGAACGCCATATTTGAGTTCGACTGGCAAATAAATGTGATTAAAATGATTATGTTGATATATTCCAGACCTAGAAATTTTTCTAAACTTAAAAAAAAATAGACATATGTCTCGATGTCTTGTATCGGAAACGCATTTAACAGAAACTTCATATATTAAAATACGTGACTATGAATGCTGCCGCATGCTATTCATCCAGCAGGAAACGTTAGTAATGGATCTACCCTAAATATGAAAAATAATATTAAACAATATGAAGAGTCTGGTATTGAAGAAGAAAGTATGCAAGTTAAATTCATAAAAGCTCCCGGTTATGACTTAATAACTGTGCAAATTGTGAAAGGCATTCCTGAGAAAGGTTTGCGTAAATTAATTCAAATAATTAATTCAGCCTCCAGATTGGAATATGTTACACGACAATGGAAGGTGGCTCAAGTAATTTTGATTTCCAAACCAGGTAAACCAGGAAACGATAAAAAATCATATAGACCGATATCGATCATATCAAAAATATTTGAAAAACTGTTGCTGAAGAGACGCAAACCTATATAATAGAAGAGAGATGCTAATTCCACCACACCAATTTGGGTTTAGAGAAAATCACTCTACAGTTGAACAAGTTCACAGAATAATGAATGTGAAAGAATAAGAAAATATGAGACGGTGTAATAGAAGAAGGTTAATTGCTTTATAGGAAGTTGCATAACCGAATAAAATAAAAAATTGTAATTGTAATTTTTTGTAATTTTAGGTTTGGAGCGACTATAAATAAATCCATTGTAAAAATAAATTAGCTTACAATAAACGTCTAAAAGCACTGGGAACGGTGCGAATACACTCACAGTATTCACAGCACTATATAGACGAAGAGGTATTCAACTAGTATCTCTACGAGATGATGTAGACAGGATAAATGACAATAAGGTCGGAACCGCGCAATCCATATGAACTCACCAATATTAGTGTGAAAACAGAAAATTTGCCTCTCGTTAATTATTTTGTTATCTCTCCATCGTCTATGGTTGAAAATAGGTTGGAAATTGCAATATCAACCTTTGAATGGAACGGGTCCCATTTGAAACGCGATATTTTAAAACTCGAATTATCAAAACGCGATATTTCAAAACGCGATATGGTACAAAACGGGAGTTTAGGATCGGGTTATATCAGGCGGGTGAAGGGGAAATTTATTTTCATTTTATAGGAATTTAAAAGTCGATAGGAACGATAGCACATAGGATCGATATCATGTGGGTCGCTGCGCTCCGTCGCCTCGCAACGCATATTCTGTACCATATCGCGTTTTTAAATATCGCGTTTCAAAATATCGCATTTTGTATCATCTCGCGTTTTCTACCATATCGCGTTTTGAAATATCGCACTTTGAAATATTTCGTTTTGTACCATATCTCGTTTTGAAATATCGCGTTTTGAAATATCGCGTTTCGAGCGGATCCGGAATGGAACACCAAAGTACGGCAAAGGGTCAAAGCACCAAAACATATGAAACTATTAGTGAAACAAATAGAAATACAAGGTTCTTTTCCAATTACCGACTTATTTGTGGACACCGACTTACTCAAATAAGTCACCTCGCGAGGAGACTTATTTGAATAAGTATGTCTACACAGAAATGTCTCCAAAAATGTGTCTTGACTAAATGTAATAAATGCATTTTTTTTCAAATCTAGTAGCAACGACCAATATGTCAAGAAAAATTTTTCCTTCTTTATTTTATTTCATAATAAAAATTGCGTTTTTTTTGTATTACGTCACAAGTAAGTCGGTACAATGAATTGGAACGACTTGACCGACTTGTTCAAGATGGCGTCAAATAAGTCAATAAGTCTAAGTTTGGGAAAGGGCCTAACCAAACAATTCTAGAAATAGAATTAGAAAAATTACAACATTGAATGAATAAGACTTATTTTACCTATAGTATTTTTGGCATGCAGCCTATCCTGTAATTTCACTTACCAAATTTGCCAATTTTTCCTCTTTATTTGGTGCGATCCAGTTCCCTGTTATTTTTTCAGTCTAAAAAACATCGTCCGAAACAGCCAATTTACTTTTTTTTAGTAGGAGCCTTTAAAATATCCACCGTTTGAGTGAGATAGGGACGGTTTATCGTAAATACCCATATTTTCCAACTTTCCTCAAGAATTTCCTACTTCTGGGCTCCGAAGCTCTGGTTTAGGAGCAGCAGGCGACGGCTTATTGTTTTTTTTGGGATTTTTATGAACTTCTTCGTCTTATTTTTTAATTTAAACTTAATTTAGTATTTAATTTATTTTGGCATTGCATCAAGGCATTCTAGCAGCATTCTAGAGCTGGTTCGATAAAAAAAAACAGATGAGTTCGTTATTGGAAATGTATGATTGGATGAGATGTACATTCATCCAAAACTTGAGTACGATTTTCACACCAAAAAATCATGGGGACATGTCGAGTTCGAAGGTGACCCAAATGATAATACTTTAGCTACCCAAGTAACTGTTTTTTATGTTTGTCAGTTGTACTGCTCAAAAATATGGTTGAGTTGTGTTTACGTTTATTACACGATGTTGGGGTTGTAACAATTGGAGTGACTTCTGATGGATTTCCTGCAAATTTTAGTGTAACTCGAGCACTCGGTTGTAACGTTAATTTTCCTAATATATATAAATCTGGCTTTCAAAGTGGCTGATATACCTCAACAATTTTTCATTTGTTTTTGATCCATGTCATATGTTCAAACTCGTCAGGAATGTTTTATCTGCCCTTTAGTCGATAGTGACGTCAATAAAATTTCATGGCGCTACTTAGAAGAGAACCACGTAAAATTCAATCGAAGGCAGGTTTCCATCTCGCAAATAAATTACGAAAGGCCCATATATATTTTAAGTACCAAAAATGAAAGATAATTTAGCAGTTCAGACATTGAATAATTCCGTAGCAAGTGCATTATAATTTTGTGATAAGTATTTTAAAATTGCCACAGTTAGAAGGATGTAGTGGAACAATTAGAGTCTTCAATAATTCATTTGATATTTTAAACGGTAAAAAATTTCCGGTTTCGGAAATTCGGTTTAAAAAAACCAATATCCCAAATAATTTTAATTTGGTTCAAAATTATGCTAAATTTTAAATTGAATATACATTATATCTAAATTAAAGTTTCTATCCGATGGTATTAACCCTAATGTGAGTGACGTGGGTACCCGGGTACCTTTTGTCCTTTTAGACGTCTATTTTTTTATGTTTTACTTCCAATAAAAACTTTAAATTTTATGAGAACTTCTAATTCAATTGGTATAGATTACGATCATACTTAAAAATGAGAAATGTTACAACTTGGACGAACGTGGAAAAAATAAGTTAATCACTCAAATTAAAATATTTTTTCTTCACTCACATAAGTGTTAAAGTTATTGATTCTAAAAAGCAAAGTGGGATTTATTGGAATAATATGTTGTCTTTCAAACATCCAGGTTCTCCATGACACATATTTAAACACACACATTTTGAAATATATTTCGTTCTATAAACGTGAACATTGTGAATTTAAATTATATGTAAAACCCAACAATTTTGTAAAATCGCCTAAATGTTCGCAAATCCCTAATACATCTTCACATTTTGTTTTATTTTGAATTATAGTATAAACTTCATACTTCTCAGTAGAAGTTTGAGGTTTTTCCTAAAATAGTACTAACCGCCATTTTTACAATTTAGGATTAATTTAGGAAAAACTTCATTGGCATAGCTACCAGTGTGTGTATGTGTGTGTGATGCATACATTGATGTTTGTGAGTGATAAACGACTAAATTTAGCACACCTGAAGGTGTTTTAAATAAGCATCTGCGTATCAACAAAACAGCACTTTTCTAGAAAGAATTTTGTTTTAGCCAGGTTTTGTAGTGTTTTATTATTTCTATGATTGTTCAACAGCTGATTCTCACGTATACGCAACTCAATAATTTAAAAATATTGTTCGAATGTTTTTTGTTGTTTTCTTTATAGATTGAGGAATTAATGTAGTAAAAAAAAATCAAGAAACATGGAGTACTGTGGCAAATATAAGTTGTACAGGAGCTGTAAAAAAACTAAGCAGAAACGAAAAGCTACTTTGGAACAGGAGAATAGGTATTATAGATACTGTTAAAGTTAGAAGACTCGCTCCAGTCGAAAAAAGTCGATAACACCTAAATGTATCAGCCGAAAAATGTCGATGATGCAGATTCAGCCGTAATAACAAAAAATATCAGCCGAAAAAATGTCGATAATGCATATTCAAAAACAACTTATATTATTCGCCTTTAAATGTCGGCAATGCAGCTTTGTATAAAAAGCAAATATAATTAGCCGCAAATAATTTTGGTGTTAACTTATTCGCTGCCAAAGACGAGTATACTCGTCTTTAGCGGGGTGGCCTGCATTGCCAAGACGAGTATACTTGTCCTGCTTTCAACATGTTATAACATACAGGCTTTTAAATTTGCAATTTTTTGTGGCCACAAACATATATATTCAAATGTAAAAAACTTGAAAAATACTATTGTACAAATAAAATTTATTACAAAAATTATACTTCAGTTATTGAATCAAATACAATTATCAAATACCACTCAAAATTTAAAAAGCAATGGGAATAACTTTATATTTTAAGCATGCCAGCGAATAGGTTAAACAGTAATCTCTTTTTATCAAAAATGTTTATTTCGGTTCATCAACGTATATTATTCAAAATTGCCTAAACTTTTTTATTAAATGCATTAAAACTAATAAAAAAAACTATTTTAATACTGAGAAAACTCAATGGCATAATCAAGCAAAACTTCAAATTTCCAGGTAAAGAGTACAAAAATTTCTTAAATAGATAGCACACACAAAACTGGAAACTTTCTAAAATTCACCGTGTAAGCTGTTATGGCTGGAAATAAATTTAAATGGAAGGTCTTATTGACGTTCACAACTGGAAAAAATTTCAGATAGATTTCCATGTTAGAAGTCCGGGAAAACTCAATTGAATATATCGCACATACAAAATTCGAAAATTTCTAATAATTGAACGTGTCACATGGCTGGAAATAGATTCAAATAATAGGTCTTACTGATGCTGACGCCTGAATACAATTTCTCTTTTAATGTGGAGAGTCCGTAAAAATTCGGTTGAGTAAACCATATAAAATGGTTTAACAATGCACAGAAATATCCAGACGAAAAATGCTGATAATGTAGATTAAATATAAAAAGAATAAATGACAGCCGAATAATGTCGATAATGAAGATACAACTTTTTTATGTCGAAAAATAATTTTTTTAGACCTTTCATTTGAATCTATTTCCAGCCATAAAACTTTAAACGGTCAACTAATGCAATACACATATGTAATAATATTTTTTTAGTTTTTTGTGGTTTGGCTTTATTCAATGATTGTTTTATTTTACATGTAATTAATTTTACTGCAAATTGCAGGCATTTTTTTTTCAAAAATCGAAATAAAGTCGATTAAGATATATATTTGACACGCCTCAACGAACCGTACGATCCAGGACGACGTCGGCAGAGTAACGTGGATTAAATCAAACGCAGGAACCGCCTATGAGTACGGCATACTTCCTTAGTGACAAAGAAAATAAAAAGAGACCAGTATGTAAAACTATATGTTTATGAAAACTTTTTCTTTCAAAAAAGACGCACAACTTAGCTAAAACGGTGTTTGAAGGAAACTTTCCCATAGAAAAATGAGATGGAGAGCGGAACTCATCAAAATCTGCCGCAAAAAAGAAAAAACTAAGACTATTTCTGCAAGGGCAAGTCATTATAACAGATCGAAGTCTAAGAGAATTTATCTATCGTGTGACTTAAATCAACGAAAATTGAGGCAGCTATACAATGAATCCGTTCCTCGATACCTTCATGTGACAAAAACCATGATTCAGAAGGTGTTCTCTGAAGCTTTTAATATTGGATTCAAGAGTCCTGCTTGTAACGCGTGTAGTACCTGCGTTTTGTTATCAAACAGAATAAAACGGGCTACTAACCCTGACAATAAACTCATCCTGGTAATGCAAAAAAGAGTACATAATTTACTTGCCAAAGCGTTCAATAAGTTAGGCGGAAATAATGATCCTGACTCAAAACACTTTTGTTTTGATTTACAACAAGTCCAACCATTGCCAGGAACCTTCATCGGATAGTCTTTTTATTCTAGACAGATTAGCTACTACAATCTTTGCTTCATGGGTATGTACTCGAGAAACCCGCGTTGCTATCAATGGTCCGAAGATCAATTTGAAAGAGGATCTACTGAAGTTGGATCGGCACTCATTTAAATTCTTTGAATATGGTGGGCAAAAGAGTACATGTTACGTTTGGTTTGTTACGGTTGTGGTGGGTAAAACAAAAATTCAAATATTGTAAATTGTCTTATGTGTCGGCTCGTCAATGAATCTCGAGATATGTGTGACGATCCCAGTACGAGGGCACATTTTATTGCCCACCGATCGTGTTTTTGGCAGAGCCGGTGAAAATTGTTCCAATAATTACACGAAAAGAAGAATATCAAACGATCTATATAAAACACATGGGGATGTTTTATTACTGAGACAAGATTGGGGTGTGAAAGATGTAAAATTTCGGGAAACGTTTTATAAAAAACAGGAGCAAATGAGGGGTTTTAAATGTATCCATTTGAAAAAATATAATGTTACACAGGGACGAGGAACAAGGAAAGTTCCACTGAACATGTTGATACGGGAACAAAAGTTACCGATGACCCTGAAGGAAATGACAATGATTCCGATTGCGACTGTGAAGAACCAGAAATAGTCACAATAGTTTTTTGTTATTGAGTGAGTGAAAAAATGCATGATGTAATTTTTAATAAAGTTGTTTAATAATTTAAAACTGACATAGGCCTTGTCGAACACCGATATATCCTATCGCATTTTATGAAACAACGATAAGCCCATTTTGTTTTTTATAATTTGAGATAAGGTACCACACAAAGGAATGTGGCATAGACTTGGAAGCATATTTTTTCAATTTCCTAAAAAATAAATTCTACGTGATTTATCGGTTTTCGTTCCGACGCTCCTCAGTTCATATGTGAAGGAGATTGTGGTAGAATCTTTTGGTAATCTTCGCTACGTTGGCACTTTGTGATCAGACACAATTCCAGTGATTTTACTAAACGAGTTAGAGTTGTTATAGTTCATAGTGTTGTGATTGCGTTCTGATAGCAAAAATATTTAAAAGAGAAGAATTGTTTAAAATGTGTTTTAAAAGATTATTGCAACATCTTAATTACCGCCTGATATTATTTCTGAAGAAATCGAGTAGCACTCGTCTAGTGTTTAACTCAGCCTCACACCAACCAAAAATAGTTAAAAATTTGTGCTAATAAACTTTGTTCTATAGTTCATCATCTGCTAATAAATCGTTACACCTTGATATAAAATTACAAAATACGACAAAAGCACAAATTATGCAATCGTTTATTAATCTCTCGATTTACACAACCTAATTGTTATTGCGATTGAACGTATAAAGCTGCTATTCCAACCACTCAAATAAGACTTTTGTATTATACGATCATCGATAAAAATCTTTGTAAGTGCGCTATATAGAAAAACACAAAAATGATGGAAAAGGTTTTCCAAACAACAATAAATAAAAATATAAAATTCTTAAGACTTTTTATAGCCTTATAAAGACAAATAGTATATTATGGTGTTTTGTATAAAAGACAAGAAGAAATATTACAAGTGGATGGAATTTCAAAGTATTCTCGAGGACAATATATATACACACACACATACGTTTGAAGAATGTGATTTGTGGGAGGTCTTGTTGTCTACTCGAGTATATACAAAAAACCATACAAACATAAGATGATATCTCGTAATATATTTATACATATTCTTGTGCGATATGTAGATAGAAATACATTCTTGATATAAATCGCGAAACGTGAGATACGATTGCACAATTCCATCACATAACAATTTTCCATTCGATGACGTATTTTATGCACGCGAGAAATATTTTTGGAGGTGACATTACATTTTACCGCAGTAATATACTCATAAATACGAGTAGTTATTTTATTTTTATTTCAATCGAAATCAATTACAAATTTACATCACGAAAATCCCATTCAAAAACCCCAATGTCTTGTCCATATCGCTATGCGATGAGAGCAGCTACCGATACCTCTAATCACTTATTTCATGCGCGCATCGCACTTATTATTCATGTCGCATTCGCCCAATATGACGAAGTTCAATAAATCGGTTTGCATGTTTATTATACAAATCAAACACGAATCAAAGGGGTGTGCGTGTGTGTTTGCGTGTGTGCACAGGTAGGTATAGATAATCGATTGAGTTTCAATGAATTTTTATCCAAAATAATAAGTTCATGACAAATGTCGTGATTTTATGAATTTGAAATTGGCCATATGCGAGCGAAATTAAATTTTGAAATTTTTATTTGAATAACATAAAGCGCAGCTGAATTATAAAAAAAACATTATAACTCGATCAAGGATGATCATCCAAAAGTGTTTAATAAAAAATATGCTTAGATCACCCACGCGATACTCGTATATGTGCGAATTATTAAAATTTGAGCCTAATCCGATACACAATAACCGTAATAATATTAACAATATACGGTTTAATCGAATTGGCATGCTCATTGTATGCGCGGTGCTCATTGAAATCAAGGTAAGTTTTCGCATAAATGGCAATTGCGACCTTCTTCTAATTGTTATTTGCGAATATTTGATCTAAATTACTGCAGTAGTTTGGATGCGATCTATATAAAAGAAATTATATTTTGAATGGAAAATAATACTCGAATAGAGCAGAGGAAGTTGAGTCACACTCACCTGATATGATGATCAGGCTAAGCCGCTTGATATGATGTTGGTAAAGTTAAATTTTCACCTAATCGGTTAAGAAATAATTTAGAATATATTTTGTAACTAACGTTACATAATGTAATTCTTCGGTAATCGTTAATACTTCTTGGATTTTTAACTTCGGTATTTGCACTTGGATTCTTTCTTTTATGTCTTTCTTTAAAAATATTGTTAAGTTTTGGGAATTCGTTCAGATGTGGTTTATAATTGTTTAGGCTTTTGAAAAACTCCTGGCATTCAATTGGTTGGTGTTCATTATAGGTTTGCATTAAGGATTGCCTGGCTTTCTTGAAAGAAGCCTGAGCATTTGAGTCTTGAGGTTGATGATTTTTGTTAATGTCTGATATACTTTTAAAAACAGCGAGTGTAGACCACTAGGAGTTTATGTATTGCATTGTGTTTCATTTCAAACACAGCTAGCATGTCCACTTGCGTTTTCTTGCGTAGATCATGCAACTCACATGATCCATAGTTCAGCGATGCGCATGGTGTTGTGAATACCACAACCATGCCAAATGTCGCTTTCCTCTTGCGTTGATCATTCAATATTCTTGATCCATGAGTTAGCAAAACACCCACTAACCTCCATCGTGGCATGGGCTTTTCAAACAAACTGTGCTTTATCTACACCAGTTTCTTGACTCGCATAATATTGAGGTCTTTTTTTGATCGAATGGCTATACAAACGTTTAACCAATACCAAGAGATTAGATGTTGTATGCGACAGGTATCTCAACAATCAAGCACGATCGATAATTGAGAAAATAAACTGGGAAACAATCATTCGCGATCTCTTACACTCCGAAAACTACATTTTTAGGTGCGGATGAATGATTAACTTAACGACCGATCGCAGGCACGCACCTCTTAAGCTCATATTAAATACAAACTACTGCCTAACACTAACAGACAAGCTAATCACTACAAAAAAAATAAATATCTTAAAGAATGGATATATCTCTGTATCTAAATCAATAAATCGCGTAATCATTCGTCAGCCCTAAATGCATCAACAGGTATACATATACACGCAAGGCGGAAACTATAAGAAATAATAAGAAGGACGGCAATAAATTTATAAAATTAAAAATAATTGTTCGCTCTAATCAGTTCATATCCAACCATTTGAGGAAGTAAGACGTCGCTTGAATACACCGCCACATACCACGCCAAACATAAGTCACTCTGCCATTACATGTGGTGGATAATCATAAAATAAAAATTAAATTAAAACATAATTTAATAAATTAAATTATAAATAAAATAAAAATAAATTATTTATGTTGTACAATTTAAAGAACATTTGATTCCGCCGGATGTACTTCGAAATCCCAGTTTTCAAAATCCTAGTTTCAAAATCACGGTTTTCAAAATCACGGCTTCTTCTAGTTCTAAAGTCTTGATTTTGAAAAAAATATATTTTTTATTAATTCGGATCGGCCGGACTAATAATATTTTAACATAAAAATACGATATCTTGCCTGATACGATAAGCATACGAGGAAAATACCTGGATTGAAACGTATTGAGGATGCCTGACACGATATGTGTAAGAACTGAAAGGAACGGATAATATAAATCAACATTTAGGGTTTTAATAAGCAGTAAACTACAGTTTTGATGATTTACAAATTATTTGAAAGAAAAAAAATTGCTTTGATATCGATTTTCACGATCATTTTGGACAGATTTTGGAAAAACAGATTGCCTTTAAATGCAGAAAATTTAGGCTGACTATTAGACTGTTCCTGCGACCACTAAAGATCAAACTGGTATGCCTATATTTGTCAATTATAAATGCGTAGTAAATGGAGAACAACGTCCTTATAAAATGGAAAGTAAATAAAATAATAAGTGATTTTTGAAGTATTGCTTAACATTTTTTATTTCTTTTTGATTTCTTTCGACATTCGGTCCTTCGACATTCAGCCCGCCCTTCATATCATTCCGAATTGTAGAGGCTTTAAAAACTCTCGCGAGTACGTGGGAAGACGCATCGCTCCTCTTCCTCCGAGGGCCTTTAGAAAAAAACTCCACGAGAGCGGGGTTCAAAAACATGTCGGGAATAAAGGAGCAGTTTTGCTTGTTTTATTCTAAGTGAATGATTCGAATTCAAAACTTTGACACAGTTCTAGAATACGGTCGAAAGGGATTGAACTTGACCATTTCTTTACTGATTAGTCAAGTAAGGTCTAAATGGGATTCTAAAATGATTTTTTGCTAAAGCTCTAGAATATCGAGATTAGCTACAGAACTTGGCTATTTCTTGACAGATTATGATAAAATTGGACGGTGATGACTAAGTTCTGAAATATATCGCATTTTTGCGCAGATACGCAGAGCTTTATCAAAAAATCATTTAATAATACGCTAACAAATGGCCAAATTCTGTCTCTATTGACCATATTCCACAGCTTTATCAAAAAATCTGTTAAGAACCCCGCTCAAGAAATGGCATAGTTTCATCCATAGTGACAATATTCCAGAACTTTATCAAACATCATTGTAAAATCCCATTTAGATCCCACATTTCGATTTTCCACATAATCGGTTAAAAAATGAACAGGTTTCATTGGACAGGCCTTATTCCAGAACTTTAACAAAAACGCATTTTTTGAATCACATTTAGGATCCACATGTCGAATTTCAAGTAAATCGGTTTAAAAATGGCCTAGTTCCATAGCAATGGCCATATTTCGGAACTTTATCAAAAAATCATTTTAGAAATACATTTTCATCGCACGTGTAGAATTTCAACAAAAATGGTTTATAAATGGCCTAGTTCCATCTCTGAGGACCGCTTTATCGAAAATTCATTTTAGAATTCCATTTCCTATATCGAATTTCAACAAAATCTATTAAGAAATGGCCAAATTCTGTCCCTATTAACCATTTTCTAGAACTATATCGCAAACTCATTTTTGAATTTTGTCAAAAAATCATTTAAGAGTCCCATTTTCCCACATGTCAAATTTTAAAAATTCAAACCGGGATTTCCTAACAATCGGGTTTTTTTTATACAAAACCGGGATTTTGACAAACCGGGATTTTGAAAAACGGGTTTTCGTTACACACCCTATTCCGCCAGATCTCTTCTGGAGTGGCCCGCCCACCTATCAGGAAATGTCCCGGTGTTAACGTTGTGAAATCGTTGGGAAGACTGATTTTTGCTTTTGTGAACGATGAACACTGCTCTATTAGTTTCAGTATGTCGTTTTCATCTTCGCTTGAAGTAGTGAATGCGCATACTTCCTTTATTGGATATTCTGTGGTTTTTTCACACCTTTGTGGTTGTTGGGTATATTTAAAAGGCTTTGAGGCAGCTTGAGCCATTCCACCAGAGAGTGTGATCTATCAATCTGGAAGGACTGAAACCTCTTGATGTACATTCCACGGGATTTTCTTCGGATTTTATTTAGCCCCATTGTAATCGAGGTATTAATACGGATTGGATTTCAACAATCCTATTTGCGGCGAATGTTTTCAATCTATAGGGTTTCTCTCTAATCCATGCCAACGTTCAATTGTGTCCGCCCATGCAAATGTTTTAATATTCGGTTCTTGAAACGCTGGTTTGGTTCTCCTATATAATTTTGATAACAATAGAGCTGCACATAATCCCAATCTAGAGATGGCTAATTTGTATTTAAACAGTGCGAACTTTGTCTTAGCAGTAATTAAAATTGTTTTGCTCCGGTTGGTAGTGCGTCATCCGATGCATCGCATTATCGCAAAACAATAGTTTTGCGTGGATCTAACGTCCTTTGTTGTTCCTTAATTATTTTTGCTTTTATTATATCCGGTGCCAGCCATTCTATAGACGTTTGTGAAGTTGGCCCACAATTCTGGCCCAAAAAATTTTATTTTTGCTGCTGGCAATACCGTCATTTATTTTGATAACTATCATGACAGAAAACTGAAAAAACATTGAATATCACATAAATTCAAACATTAAATATGAATTTGAATGAAATTAATATAAATAATACAATTGTATTTTAAATTTATAAAATTATACTATTAATAAAATAAAAAATATACAAATTTAACTCAAACATGATGATGCTTTAAATGAAAGTGATAAAGAACATTTCTCAAAATTCTAATAATTTTTTAACACAAAAACTATAATTGCTATCACGAACTGTCAGCCCAAAAAAATCGTATATCCCGACATTTTAATGATGTCAGCCCGACATTTTAGTGTTGTCTTGAAATTTATGTCGAATACACTCAGCCCAAAATTCAAACTTCCATAGTAGAAGAAATCATTGTAACCCAGTATAATAAATGCAAAACAGCCAAGAAGTAATTCTTATTATTTTCAATTGGTTCATGAAAATATTGTTTTTACGAGTAGTTTTTACCTCGAGTTTTAAAGATGGACATATACACCAAAATAACCGTTTTTCGAATTAAAATTGAACTTTCTACTGTTTACTAATTTTGAAATATGTAAACTTCTATTAAAAAAATCGAGGTTTTCGGAATTTTTCATAACTAAAAATCTATGACGTATGTCGGTCTTAATATACGATTAGTCCGTTGGCTCATAAATAGTTTTATTTTAATACACATATACATAATATGAACTATAAATCCTCATACTGAGAATGACCTATATTCGGCCGATTTACGAACAATCATAATATTTAATGGAAGTTGAGATTTTCGGTGTTGGTCATCGGTGTTATTATGATTTTTGTATAGATCTGATTCTAGCCTTTATGAGTAGGAAGTTTCAGGAGGCTATGATGGGGCCCTCATACCAAGAATGGCTTATATTCGGCCGCTTTACGAACAACCGTATTATTTCATGGAAGTTGATGTTTTTGGTATTGGTCATTGGTTTCACTACGATTTCCGGATAGATGTGATTCTAGCCTTTACGCCTTTACGGGTCCTCATACCAAGAATGGCCTATATTCGGCCGATTTACAAACAAGCATAATTTTTAATGGAAGTAGAGATTGTCAGTGTTGGTCATCGGTCTCACTATGACTTTTGGACAGATCTAGTTCTAGCCTTTACTAGTAAGAAGTTTGAGGAGGCTGTGATGGGGTCCTCATACCAAGAAAGGCCTATATTCGACCGATTTACGAACAGTCATAATATTTAATTGAAGTTGAGATTTTCGGTGTTGGTCATTGGTCTTATTATGATTTTTGGATAGATCTGATTGTAGCCTTTATGAGTAGGAAGTTTCAGGAGGCTGTGATGGGGTCTCATACAAAGAATGGCCTATATTCAGCCGATTTACGAACAATCATAATATTTAATGTAAGTTGAGATTTTCAGTCTTGGTCATCGGTCTCATTATGGTTTTTAGACATACTTAGCTCTAGCCTTTATGAGTAGAAAGTTTCAGGAGGCTATAATGGGTCTTCATCCCAAGAATGGCATATATTCGGCCGCTTTACGGACAACCATATTATTTAATGGAAGTTGAGATTTTTGGTGTTGGTCATTGGTTTCACTACGATTTTCGGATAGATCTCATTCTCTTTACGATTAGGAAGTTTCAGGAGGCTGTGATGGGGTTCTCATACCAAGAATGGCTTATATTCGGCCGATTTACGAACAGTCAAAATATTTAATGGAAGTTGAGATTTTTGGTGTTGGTCATCGGTCTCGCTATGGTTTTTGGACAGATCTAGTTCTAGCCTTTACGAGTAAGAAATTTCAGGAGGCTGTGATGGGGTCCTCATACCAAGATTGGCCTAAATTCGGCCGATTTACGAACAATCATAATATTTAATGGAAGTTGTATTCTTGGTATGAGAACTCCATCACAGCCTCCTCAAACTTTATTTTTGTAAAGGATAGAATTAGAAGTGTCCAAAAATCATAATGAGACCGATGACCAACACCGAAAACTTCAACTTCCATTAAATATTATGATTGTTCGTAAATCGACCGAATAGGCCACTCTTGGTATGAGGACCCCATCACAGCCTCCTGAAACTTCCTACTCGTAAAGGCTAGAAATAGATCTGTCTAGAAATCATAATGAGACCAATGACCAACACTGAAAATCTCAACTTCCATTAAATACATATTATGGTTGTTCGTAAATCGGCCGAATATAGGCCATTCTTGGTATGAGGACCCCATCACAGCTTCCTGGAACTTCCTACTCATCCGAAAATCGTAGTGAGACCGATGACCAACACTGAAAATCTCAACTTCCATTAAATAATATGGTTGCTCGTAAAGTGGCCGAATATAAGCCATTCTTGGGATGAGGGCCTCATCATAGCCTAATGAAACTTCCTACTCATAAAGGCTAGAGCTTTGATACTCAAGTCTGTCTAAAAACCATAATGAGACCGATGACCAATACTGAAAATCTCAACTTCCATTAAATATTATGATTGTTCGTAAATCAGCCTCACAATCTCCTGAAACTTCTTTATTTTAGTTAAATATTGAATTTTTAGAAGTAGTAATATTTCAATTTTTTGGGTTGACAACATTAAAATGTCGTGACATACGATTTTTTGGGCTGACAGTTCATACATGACAGAAAAATATTTTTGTTTTTTGGGCTGACATCATTAAAATGTCGTGATATACGATTTTTTTGGGCTGACAGTTCATACGTGACAGAAATTATAGTTTTCGTGTTGTCACTGCGTTTTCATGGGCTGACATTTGGGCCAACTTCACATACATATCCTATAGAATCAAATAATTTGGAAGTTTCGGACAGTACTTTTCTCTTGGGTGTAGGTGCTTCAATATTTAGCGGGTTATTTTAAAATTGGAAAATATCTTATGTAGGTTTCCATAAGATACTAAAGGATTCTATTTAGATTATGTGGTCATTTTCATCTCGATAGTCAGTCAGTATCTATGTTATTTAATATTTTCTGGTTCTTGCTGCTCCATTTGCTTCTCCTGATATTATGTCGTTCACATATAAAACTTCATTACATGTTCTTTTAGCTGCTGTGGGCATTTGTCGCCATCATCCTGAACTAATTGGCGTAGAACTCTTGTGGCTAGATATGAAGCAGAGGCTGTTTCGTACGTAACGGTTTTTAGCTAATGCATCCTAATTGTATCTTTGGCATTTCTTCACAGTATCAAATTTGTAACTCTGATCTTGTGAAGCGATTTTTATTTGAATTTTTGACTTACAGATGACAAATGTTAAGAATCTCAACAAGCAGTTTCGAACGGATGAGATTACGCGACGACTGATGTTGTATTATTTTGCTGTGGAATATTATCTATATATATAGAACAATACCATGTAGTTGTACTACTAGCGAATTACCACATTTTCCATCATATTCTATTTAACCCACTAACTTTTCGTATTTACGTTATATTTTTACTCTGGTTTTTCATTTGCCTAAACATCTTATCGATGTCAGCTTTAAACACGTACCTATGTTTTCTCCAGCGTAATAATATCTGTACGAGAGGTTGCTGTTGGGCCAGTATGGAATAGGGTATTTCAAATGATAGTCCATTTGAAAATTTCGCTGAAGCTTCAAAGACTACTCTCAATTTGGTTGTTGAGCTGTCGTCTTTGATTACGGCATGGCGTGGTAAAAATTAGTTTCTGCTTTTATTTAGTTTTACCACTTCAGGAAGGTGTGTTGTCGCTTTTTTCCATGATTCACCTAATATGAACTCATCGCCATTCAATTGTAATGAAACTTGATGTATACAATTTCCTAATCTTTTGTAGATGTTTTGAAAGTGTTCTACGATGAACTCTCTGTTCATTACTGATGAATCCTCGTTCTACGTCGACTTCTCAAATTTAATTGGATTTATTTGGTGATGTTGTACACTTGGTACCCTTTGTCTTCAGCTACTTCAGCAAATACTTTTTGCCCCTTCAGCTTCAATCTCTGAACTGAGTGGTACGTTTGATGGGCTGAAGGGACACATATACTACATGGCTGGTGTTGTAGCGCCATTTGGATTTGTAATATGTTGTTCACAGCTGCCTAAATCTTCAACATTGACCTACTGAATGGTTCATTCAGATGCTGCAAATGTTTGATTTAAAGTTTGTGTAATTTCTTTCAGAAGGTAACGATTAGAAAAAACTCAACGATGTAGCTGATTATTTTGTATCAATTGATAGTTGGTTTAATAGCGTATTTAGTCCGGCTGATAATTGTGGCATCTATTATTTAATATACTCCAGGCCGTGTTATAATTATTAACGGTTGATTCCAAATGACATATTAGTTTGGCTGCTGCACCAATAAGATGATTTTTCAGATAATAGAATTTATTTATTTGAATATTTCTGAGAAACAACCCCGTTCCATAAAATGTGGGTGTATCGATAAGTTTTAGTTTTATCTCTGATGTTACGCTATTGGAAGTTCAAGTTTCTTCTATCGCAGTGGTGATTTTGATTACTATCGGTGTATATTCTTTCTAATGTTTTATAATCCCCTCTTGCAAACTACTGTAGCCTCTCATATTCATCGTCTGTGGCTTCATTATTATGTTTTTCGTGCGCGTATCAATTATTTAATTTATTGTACCATAGAAAAATAAGTTTACCATAGATTTCTCATTTTGATAAATCGAAAGATAAAAATTAATTGAGTAAAATGGTTCTAACAATTCCAATGTCATCATTGTATTTGCGACTTTACATTGCGCGCAATTTTTTGTTCAAATCAAATCAATTATTTAATCTTAATTCTATTATCTATTTGCTTCAGTATAGTATTTCAATTTAGATGAAATTTGGTGTAAGATTTCAATCACCACACTTAAGCACAAGTACTACTGTATGATAATCCCTCCCAGTTCTGTTAAATTAATCACCCTGTTATAACCTTTTCACAATAATCTTCTTACAATCACATTAATTTATTAATGCGACCTATGTTAAATCGCATAAATCACAAAACCACTCCATAAGCATAATATGTCCCCAACTAAAACCATCATATAAATATCAAAAATAGCGATCGCGATATTACCATAAACCAATATTATTCGGCGCCGTATACTTACGACTAATAATACCCCATCCAATTTACTTATAATGTTGGCTCAATTGAACGATTATTATTACGCTGTCTTGCATGTGCACACATAAACCACAAACCAAAAATAAAAACGAACGAACGAATAAAATCACCATACAACAACACCACACAACAATAAGAAAAGCTTGAAGCCAAAATGAAAAACTATAAACTACAAACAATTTTATTTTTGTAATTGTTAAAATAGTTTTCGTACGGTAGCTTATGAGGATAGGTTGTGTGATTGAATCGATCGACGAAAAAAAATTTATGTAAAAAATCGGTCGCGAATTTTATGTGCGCGCGATGTTTTGAAAAAAATAAAAATTTAATAAATTATGTGAATATAAATTAAATTAAATTAAAAAAAAATTTGCTTATTAAGAAAAGTGAAAGAGATTACAAAAACAACAAATTTAGTGATTAATTTCGTGTGTTATTTGTGTGTTACATAAAAGTGAGTTTTGATTAATTTTCTGTCGTGATCAATAAATCGATATACTACTCGTATATCGAAAAAAAAAAAAAAATCGGAAGGAAATTCCAAAATTATTTTTATTGCGAGATTTTGTGGAGAAATATTCACGAATCGCATAAAGAAATTGCTAAAGGTAAGTTTTATTTTATAATCATCGTATGCAAATACACAATTATAAGAAAAAAGAAATGCGGCAAAAAAAGCGCGGCAAGTAGACATAACATTAAAAAATTATCGCGGTTTAGTGACGATGATAACATACTCGCGGATAAACATTACAACAAACAATAAAAAAAATCATTTTGTTTAAATAAAAAGTGAAATTTTCGATAAATTATCAATATTTATATTATTTGAAGGTGACAACGGATATAAAAAATAAAAATTTATCGAGTTCGGGGATTTGTAATGGGACAACTTTTTTTTTTACTAACACAAAATCGTGATATCATTATTCCACATCTTTGTGTCTGGTGATCATATGTGCGGGGACTTAGTTTAATTACTATCATGAGCTGCGAAACATTTAACAAAGTACATACAACATAAAGATTCCTTCTAGTACAGAGTACTCATAAGGGTCGTGGGCACTACTTGGCCGCATACCTAGGGCCCTAGCGCTTCAATCTTTTAACCGTGGAAGTAATTAAAGTATACGAAGGTAAAATTTGGCACACACACATTTGATAATTGTAGGAATTTGGATCGCTAGCACCTAAAACATGAATTCCATTCATTATTAGAACCCTAAAGAAAATACCATTTACCTCATTGGTCTTATTATTTTATTATTTGCGTTTAAGAAATACCTGAACTGGGAACCCTATACGAGAGAATTCAAACAGTTGCTAAAATTAAATTAAATTATTAAATTACATTTAATTTTGATTCCAATTTTCAATAGAATTTTAATAAAATTTTGTGCAATTACTCAAACGTGGTGGAGCAGCCATTTTAATGCCAGATTCAATGTTTTAAGCTCCATCCAATCTCTTTTAATCGATTGGTTCTGCTGGATTAAAAAAGCTAGCAGAACTCATATAACAAAAAATATTTTAAACCCAATTAAAACTTAATGAGGTATTTTGGTTTAAATATAAATGGTTGCTCCACTCGTTATTGACAGAACGATAACCAGCTTTGCAACATAACCCTAACATGATTGATATCTGCAAATGTTTAATAGTATATTTATTTAGAATAGTACCTCTTTTATTAGTGCAAACATTTTTAAGTGGCCTTTAAATTTCAATATTATCGATATACAGTGCTCATTAAAAAAATTCGGACACTATATTCTTTGAGTAAATATGTGTGTTTATGGTAACTATTCGCATTATACGAGTAACGGTTGTACGAACAAAATTTTTGTTTAATAAAAGAAGCCACAGGATCAAAACAAATGAAATAACAAAATTTCCGAAAAGCGGATATTGATATATCTTCATCTTTATTTAACCCTTTCAACACTGTAGGGACATATCGTCCCAAAGAAGTTCTGTCAACATCATACTAAAAATATATTATTTCGTATTGTAAGCATTTAAATTTGTTTAGTATTTATCAGAACTTCTGTAGGACCATATGTCCCTACAGGGCTGAAAGGGATAAACAATACGATTGTGCAATTTATTTTGTGATTTTTTGTATTACTTAGTTGACGACATTATTAGTTGACGACAAAAAATCATGTTGAAAGGGTTAAATAAAAATCAACAATCAATCTACGCGGTCGGTATACTCTAATATCGAATACTTGCCCCACGAGCTCACATCAAATCTAGCATTATTTTGGCATACTTTGCAATGTTTCTCGCAACTCAATCACTGTTACAGTCAGCTAAAGATGTTGAACCAACTCAGCCACATATATGCGATGAATCAAATGCAGCGGAACAATATATGCGGAAGTGGGCTCAAATGTCTAAATTAAAAAAAGAAATCAAATTACTAAAATCAGGTAGATTAATCACAAACAGCACCATATTATCACGTTAGGCAGTTCTACCAAAATTTCACCACCGTAGCTTAGCTATACGCACGGCCATGCATATTCAATATCTACATCAAACTGCATCTACTTTATTTCACCGATCGCGATAAAAATCTTCGATTATAGATGGGAAACAATTAGTCAAAAATATGACCTAAATGATGAAAAGCCTAAATTAAAATCCCAGCCAAGGCCATAGATGATGAGTGACGCACTGTTCTCACAGATAGGCGAGGGTTACGCTGGTCCATTCCAAATGAGCATAAGGCGTAGCTGGTAAAAGCATACGTGGCAATATTTATTTGCATGGCCACAAACGCACTCCATTTAGAACAAGTCCTAGATTTATTTACCGCGGTTTTCATTGCAGCATTGGAGAGATTTGTAGTTGTAGCAAGTATTACGCGAATCGGCGCACAACCACCAAATATCGGAATATCTTACCGAGCAAGGAACTCAATGGCATTTCATCCCTCCAGCCAGTCCATCGATGGGAGGTCTCGGGGTAAGAGGTCTCATTAAGTGTCACAAAAATCGCAACGTTCAGCTACGATAAATTTCCAACATTATTATGCAAAATTGAAAAGATTCAGCTGATGAACATTTTCATGGGGTTGTAGAGCCGGTTAAGTCGATGGCAAAATATTCAATAAAGAGTCCAAGGCTATTGGCGAAGATTCTCCAGGGAATACCTTAGCCTGCTTCAGCAAAGAAGAAAATAGAAACAGCAACAAACAAACTTTGTAATCGGTGATATTGTATATATCACAGATGAAGCCACTACACCACTTCACTGGCTATTGGGCTTAATTATATAGATATTCACCCTGGTAAAGATAAAATGGTTCGCGTTGATGACCACTAGTCAAGCTTCCTGTTGAAATGTCAGAAGCGTTTTTTATTTTCATTAGCTAGGAAATAAAAAAAAGTGAGGCCATTTTTTCATTATCATGTAAAATTTTCAATTAGCAATTGTACCAGCCTAAAAAGGTTCTCAATTTTCAGCTTCAATCATAATCACCTGATCAAATGAAAAGCTACTGAAAATAAACATCTGAAAAGAAATGTTATTACATATTTATTTCATTACTTATATTACTGTGGGTCTATTTTTTAATTCAAACCGAGCAAGCGGACTTACCCCGGGTAGTGTACACCGAGCAAAGGTTGTGCTGGGTAAAATTATCCGGTCTGCATAGAGTAATAAATTGTTTTTTATTTTGCACACTCTTCGTACACTGACATTAATTTCAGAGTAAAATTTGAAGAACCGAGTATGCACTGTGTAAGCGCAGTTCACAAATAAAAACGCAGTGTGCAGAGTAAAATTACACAGGTTGAATAAAAAAATACGAAGTATTTTTTGACAGCGCACTGCCTGCTCGGGATGAATTAAAAAATAGGCCCTGTATACATAATCCAATTTAATTTATTTATATTTTTTGACAGTTGTTTGTAAATTTAAAAACATTTAGCGTGTTACTTTTCTTTGGTAAATTTACAATATCCCATATATTTTATTCCAAATTGGAAATTATTTTACCCCAATCCCATATATTTTATTCCAAATTGGAATAGTTTAGAACCAACTTTTTTACTGGTATAGAATAATTCTATTCTACCTGTAGTTTTAATGATCACCACCAGGACATTTGTATTGAATATTTTTATTTTTAAATGTTGGCAATAAAAATATAAAAGTTATTTTGAAATTCAAAATGTAATTGTTACCAACTAATAAAAATAAATCAAAAATATTTTTTTGGTTTTTACTTTGTATTCGGATGCCCAATTTCACACATGGTTTTTTTGGCATTTGGTATTTTTTTCAAGGCCAACTAGTCGTAATAGATAATGTGTATATGTATGTGTGTTTTTTTTGTTTTGTTCTGTTCTCTCTTAAATAAAGTTTTAACTAAAATGAGTCAAAAATGTCCTTGAAATATTTTTTATTTAATTTATGTTTGAGTTAGTGTGGTTGCACAGAAAATTTGTTTAAGTTGCAATTAAAACCTGTATCATAAGTAAACGGAGAAAGAAATGAGGAAAAATACGGTATTTTTTTCTCGTGTGCCATCGCACGGTAGGAGTGAAATTTGTGCTCAAAGTAACAGCCAAGCGATTTTTTTTTACTTTTATCGGTTGGTAAATATGGGTTATTTTGCAGATTAATTTAGCATCGGAGTTCACTGATATATAACTCATGGATACGGTATACAACTAAATTACCATAGCAAACGACAACAAAATATGGTACAACTTTTTTTTATATTCCACTCGCTTGTATTATATACACCTCTTACTCGAAAATCGTATTAACGAAAAATAAGAGCCGCACTGGAACCAAGATAATTCCGAAAATTATTCGAAGTCGTTTTCTTTTTCCTAATAAACATAGGATAGACAGAAAAATATTCAAAATTGTTAATTTTTTAAATCATCATTTAATAAATAAAACACTGCTGCCTATTTTAAAAAAATATTTAAATATTTTTTTCGTATTTTTCCCTTGAAATATGAAGTACATATCTGTAATCAACAACATGCCAAAAACAAATTTAAAATTCGACATAAATCAAACGTAAATAAAAATAAATAAATATCGCATTGCATCAATTTTATCAAGTATATGTCAACTGTTTTTTTTGTAGTCTACTATACTAATTTGAATTTGATTTCCGAAAATTCGGAATTCTAGACAAGGAAGATACATTTTTGCTTTCTCTGTTGCACATTAGATACGATTTTTAGTTTTGTTTTTTATACCACAGTTTTTTATGTATACCGTATCCATGAGTTATATATCAGTGTCGCAGTTCATATTTTGTATCGTTGATTTATGGTATTTGGTTCTTTATGCGATAAAAATAAAAAACTAATTTATTTTATTATTGACAAATTTAAAATTGACTTTTCTTATCAAGACGCCAACCCATAAAATTATAATTTTCGAAATAGTTGAGCTGGAATGTTCTAACATCACCATTTTCGATAATTTATAGAATTTATTTCTCGTTTCTGTAGAATAAAATTTGTATCATTTACCAGCCTGCTAGATTGCAACATTGTGAAGTTTCTACTGCGTTTCTATCACCAAATACTTTATTTTCGCTTCTAGAATGAAAACGTATATTATATCAAGGTGAGGTTACCAAGAGTTTGAAAGTTTGGTTTTGAATTAAACAATGAATTCTTTGTATTGGAAAACTCGGTTGTCTCATCAGACTGTAGTGAGCAAACCACAAAAATATTGTAAATACTTTGAACTAATCAAAGTATAATCACAATGCCTTAGCGAATTTTAATGATTCGCTACGTAATTCCCAAACCCTTACGTAACCTCGAATTTTATATACTATTAAAGTTAGCCGAAAGTTGCCAGCCGAAAATGAAAAAAATCCATAATGCAGATAGTGCCTCGACTACTTTAGCCGAAAGTCAAATAAATTATGTATTAAATTGAAATCCCAGCCAAAAGTTACTAACTTACAAAATCAGCCGAAAATTTTTATATATTCGTAACAACCAACAAATAAAACTAAAATACCAATATTAATTTATGTTTCTTATGCCATATAATATGAATAAAATGTATATATGGGCAAACTTCAAAAATTTGTAAAAACTTAACGTTTAAAGTGTTATGTCTGGAAAAGTTCTTATTTGAATCGGTTTGTCGATGGTTATCGCTGGAAAAACTCATCAAGAAATTATTGCTCTCCCATTCAATGAACGATATATGGGCTTGTGATGTAAATTCACTTATTTACATTTTATATAATTCTATCTTATAATGAACACACCGAGGAAAAATGTGAGAATTTCATTAGGAATTTCTTTATTACACAACCGATGAACTCATTAGGGAATATTCAAATGAATTTCATGCACTATGAAACTAGTGAATTCATAAATGATTTTCATAAAGAATTCCTCTATTAAAAATCCGATGAGCAAATTAGGGAATATATAAATGAATGTCTTGAAGATTAATTGTTTAAATTCATGTATTCATTTCAAACTCGGTACATTTTCATCGAGGTGAGGTTACCAAGATGTTGGGAGTATATGATTTTGCACTGCGACCCAACTACAAAAATATTGAAAATACTTTGAAACTACTTTGAACTTTCATACAAAGTATGATCACAATGCCTTAGCGAATTATTATGATTAGTCGCAAAAATAAATTTTATTTTGTGATTTAATAACAATAAAAACAAAAATAAGACAAGCGTGTTTCCTGATTATCATCATTAAAATCATTATGAGGATCACCGAAAGGCTCATCATATGTTCCCTTTATATTTTGCGCTACATAAAATTTTTATTTTATAAATAATTTCATGAAACTCATCAAAAGAATCATCAGAAGTATCATCAAAATATTTAATTTTTTATTATTTATAAAAACACAATCAAAGAATTAGCAATACTTTAGCAATCTTGGATAATTGTATGCGTTTGGCAAATTTTTTCTTAAATAGTATTTGTGAACTGGTGAACTTTTGTTACCAGAGCAATTCTTTATCAAAATCATTTATGAATTCACTAGTTTCATAGTGCATGAAATTCATTTGAATATTCCCTAATGAGTTTATCGGTTGTGTAATAAAGAAATACCTAATGAAATTCTCACAGTTTTCATCGGTGTGTTCATTATAAGATAGAATTATATAAAAAGTAAATAAGTGAATTTACATCACAAGCCCATTCTGTGGTCACAACCAATAACTGCTAAAGTCGACTTTTGTCAATTTATTTGTTTGAACTAAAAATTTCCAAAGATTTCACATATGTGCTTGAATTTTGTATGGCTATTTTTATATTGCCCTAAAACGCGATTGCATTTGGGCTTCAAACAATTCCTACACATTAATTTATTATTCGACAGTGGCTTATTGGCAAAAATGTTTTGGAAAATAAACTCGACTTAAGCATTTATTGGTTGTGACCACAGAATTATATCGTTCATTGAATGAGTAAGCATCAATTTATTGATGAGTTAATCGATGAATTCATCAATCCTCTGTTAGTAGGGTAAACAATAATCAACTATGTAGGAATGTGAATGCATTGAATACATAACACTGTTGTTTAAATTGGCAAATGAAATGAACAATAGGGATGTTCCAATATATTGTAGTAGGTTGTGATAGCAATAGAGAAGAAAGAATTTATAAACGAAACAGAAGTCAAAATTTCTGCTAGAAAGAGACGTAGACTTTTATAAAATATCGAAAAATGGTGATATTAGAACATCCCAGCCTTGCTTTATTGGTCAATGGGATAACTTTGCCTACAATAATTTTATTGATATTCCAAACAAACTTAGAATAAAACTATTGTGGTTGGAATAAAACTTATTGCATTGTTGTTGTAAAATTCCCAAAGTAAGACGACGCTAATTGTACTAAACATTGTATGGTAAAGTAATAATGTTCAAATCTAGATGGTGCACTCGATATATTGTTATAAAAAATTAATTAGAAAAAATTGTACATTCAGTGAGAGAATTGTGATACCATCGGGTTTGTCCGTAAACACTACATTAAATAAGTAAAGATAAAAAATGAGTGTGTAAATATGTTTCCATTATTCCATATGTTTCCAGCAGTAGAATAATAAATCTGTTTTCCATTGTACAAGGTACAACACAAACACACATACACATACACACTCTAAGAACTAATCAATTTTTGAGAGGCCACCACAGCAAACTATTCGCAAGTTTAATTATTAAATAATTAACCAGTGGCGTATACTCGTACAGGTGTGGTGATCTGAACAATTGGAAATAAACAATTACTAACTTTTACCACCAAGGGATTACTGTTAAATTAAAATTGCAGATGACAATTTTCTTGTTTTTCCCGTGTACAAGCAGAGAAAAAAATCTTAAATTAGGAAATTGGGAACCTGAATTACGTATCCAGATCCGAGCGGAATTATTCCGCTGAAGTTCATGAGCAAAGAAAATAATAAAATTTAATTAATAATGAAAATTTCGTGGAATCATGGGGATCATATCGTATGGTGTCTAAAGGAAGGGTGTGTAACAAAATCTCGGTTTTCAAAATCTCGGTTTGTCAAAAATTTGTTTTTTTTTCTAAATCTTGGTTTTCAAAATCTCGGTTTTCAAAATCCCGGTTTTCAAGATCCCGTTTTTCAAAATCCTGGTTAACCCGATTTTTAGAAAATCTCGGTTTGAATTTTTAAAATTTGGCATGTGGGAAAATGGGCGATAAACGATTTTTTGACAAAATTCAAAAATGAGTTTGCGATAAAGTTCTATAAAATGGCTAATAGGGATGAAATTTGGATGGAGGGCTAAGTATCCGTGAGAGTTATTGAAGCCGTCAGCCTCTACAATTATTGCATTTCAAAATGTTGCATTAACAAAATGTTGCTTTTTTATTAATCTTGCAAATACAAAATATTGCAAGTACCAAATCCTGCAATTAAAAAACTTTATTAATTATTTTGTGCAATTATAACTAGAAGAAAACACCCGGGATTTTAACCCTAATGTGAGTGACGTGGGTACCCGGGTATCTTTCTGCACTTTTTGACGTCTATTTTTGTATGTTTTACTTCCAATAAAACTTTGAATTTTATGGGAACTTCTAGTTCAATTAGTAGATTACGATCATATTTAAAATTGAGAAATGTTACAACTTGGACGAAAGTGGAAAAAATACGTTTCCATAGAAAATGCATGTAGGTACTAATCACTCAAATTAGGATATTTTTCTTCACTCACATGAGGGTTAAAAATAGAGATTTCATAGTACAACCCTAAAGGAACATTCTGGCCTGTTTTTGCATGAAGTCAAATTTTTTTACGAACTGAACAGTTGTCTTTATTGAAACGGCAATTTAGAACCTAGCATACATATTCATCTATTTAGGGCATCCGCGAACTAACAAAAGTGTTACTTTTATATTCCCATTGTGTCCTTTTTTAATTATAATTAGTTATTACATATTTATAATATTAAAAATATGGAGTGGTGAATAAGTTGTGGCCTTGGTTTCTAAAGAAAAAAATTATACTTACCGGAATTTTGGTAAAACTGTCAAATAAATTCAAATAACATTATCCCTGCTTAAATTTCAGAAATGGAATAAGGTCAACCCTTGTTGGTTGAAAATTTAATCTTTTAGTTCTTTGTCGTTTCTTGTAAATGTTAAAGTAACATCGTACTAGTAACAGATTTCTACATAATTTCGCAAGAATCGTCCAAATAATGGAAAAAGTTTAGGCATGATGTTGTTTGAATCCGCTCGGACTGTAGAAATGTCGAATTTTAATGAAATAATAGATATCTGCTCAAAGCAATACTACTTCAGACAGATGCTAACCTTGCGCTACGCTATGAATTCGCTAAATTCTCGGCTACCTGGTTTATAATCGCACTAGCATCAGGCAGAGTGTCGGATAATGTTGTTATTTTTGTATTCAATTTGTACAGTGTTCAATGCCAAAACCGTTCCTCATTCAAAATACGCTGACACTGTGTACACAAAGAGACAGCATAAGGGCGGTCTTTGAAAGCTTTGACCAAGTTAGCAATTGTGTTGCTGTTCCATTCAATCGACATATTACAATTTATTACATCTATTATTGCATTTCGCGCAAATCTTTGAATTTTACTTTAAACAACTTTATAAAACACCAACGTATTGTTATACACACCGATATCCGGGACTGGTACAATTAAATGACATTAGGAGACTTATTTGAATCCAATTATTTTCATATATATATAGGGAAGTGCAACGTCACACGGCTGCATAGAAAATACCGCACAGCAGTGAAATTTATTTTCGTTTACTTTCAATTTCTTTATTAAATAATACAAAAATGTAATAATAAAATAATTTCTTAAAAGAAATGTAAATAAGAGAATTTATAAAAATAATAATTTCTTTTTAAATATCAAAGAATTACATAATTTGTATGGTAAACACAGAGACGCCTGTGTAAGTGAATATATAAAGTGCCGCACTTGTCACTTAGAAATTTAATTAACAATATTGTTGATTATAGTAGTTTATATAACCACGAGCGGCTTGATTATCTATTTACAAATCAGTTTCATACAGGTAATATATATTCTTATCACATTTATGCTATTCAATTTTTTTGCATTATTGCGATTACAAATTTAAAATTTATTCTTGAAGCGGGAATGGAAAACACTGTATAGTAAACAGTTGGATACATCATAATGAAGTTGCGGTTAGAATAAAATCTCAATAAAATTCAGAATTTTCGAAATCCGATTCGGTCAAGGTTAAAAATTTAGGAATTTTAGTGTATAGTGGAACGTCGCATTGGAAAAATACCAATATATGACGTGGCGAAGATTCATTCATATATGATAGACACGTAAATGCTATAGAGATAAATTTTTCTCGAAAATTTCGCAAATTACTAATCACAATAAAATGAGATATATTCAGGTATTTTTAGTTTGTATTGACGTGTTGTAAGTAACATAAATTAGAATATAAAATTGGGCACGTATGCATTCCGTATTTGTTTACAATACATAAAGGTAAATAATCAGTTAATAGGTCTCAATTCATGTTTTATAAAATTTTAATTGCGTATTAAACGTTATATTTAAAAATGCTTATTCTAATTAAAAAATCCGGCAAAATAAATACATTAAATAAAGCGTTTTTAAATAAGATAATTAGTTCTAGGGGCATGTTTTCCATTTGCCTATGATTGGTATTCCTGTATGTATAAAATTACAATTGCATAAGAAGAAAATAAAGCCGTAATAGAACAAAAGACATCAACACTAATATTTAGGAGTAGAAAACGAACCCGAATTTATGCAAAATAATCACTTGTTTTACTGAACAATGGCGCTATACTGGTATAATTCCCGGGAATAGGGGATTGGGGAAAAAATTTACTGAGGAAAAAAGTTTGACGTAAATATTTATAAATTGGGAATAATTTTCCCATATCTAAATTGGCAGGGAAAATTATGCCCCAATTTAATTTTGTTTCAAAAATATTAACACTAGCTTTTTACCTCATCAACTTTTTACTGCCTAAATTCTCTCCCCAGTTCCCTATTCTCGGGGAATCACCAGAATAGTGCAACAAGACAAAATAAAAAAATCCAGGACATAATTTTCTAATTCTTTGTGTATGCGATTTTACGATTTAATTTTTTTAATCTAACTAATGTCGTATATCACCAGAAAGGCCTTCGTACGTATGGACTATGTACGTTTCCTACCTCGATACAACTTACACCGCAAAATTTAAACTGGAATATTGAAAGCTACATTTTATTATTGGTGGCTATGTGATTCTAAATTGCTCCATAAATTAAATAAACTCTCATACAAGTTAAATGGTTCAAAATTAAAACGCAAAAGGTTTAAAAATAAAAGAAAGTAAATACTTATATAAAATTTTTGTTATAATTAACAAATGAACGAAAACACAATTAAACATAACACATTAAATCAATCACTAATTGAAGGAGTCAAAAAGAAAATATTAAATTATATTTCTAAAAGGTAGTTAGTTATTCAGATTGTTTTTGCAGTTGTTTGTTGATAAATTAAAATCAAAATTATTCTCTAAAATGTTGAAAAATTTAGCCAATTTATTCATTGGATTGCTATCTCCATAGTTAGTGGAATGGTATTCAAGGTCCAACAGTAGGTGATTACAAAATGACTCAAACCTCAATTTAAATAAAAAATACATAATATTTTCTAAAATAAAAGTTTATAAACAAACTCAACCACGTATTGTGTAGAAATGATCGAAATTATTATTAAAATATATTAGAACTTTAAAACGGTTAGAATAAATCATACAAAATAAAACTTTGTTTCAAAAAAAACCCGAAGTCACGCATTATAAGCACCAAATGGTTTATTAAGAAAACTCAATGACAAACTTTATGTACTATAGGCCGAAATGACCGATAATGGCCATCCAAATTTTAGTTATAATGACATCTGAACACCTAGAATATAAAAATTCGTATCAAATAAACCCGAGGTCGTGCATTATTAGCAGTAGGTAGATCGTGATTCAGGTTTGGCTAGTACACGACGTTGGTCATTGAGTCACCTAACTAAAACCATTTAGTGCCATACACGACCTCGGGTTTATTGCTACTAATTTTGCTATTCTATAGGTGTTTAGATGTCATTATAATTCAAATTTGGATGGTCATAATCGGCCATTCCCAGAGATCGTGATTCAGATCTGGCTAGTACACGATGTTTATCATTGAGTCACCTAACCAAAACCAATTGATGCTAATAATGCACGACCTCTGATTTATTGATACGAATTTTGATATTCTCGGTGTTCTGATGTTATTTTTACTCAAATTTGGATGAACATCATCGACCATTCTCAGAGATCGTGATTTAGATCTGGCTGGTCATTGAGTCACATAACCAGAACCATGTAGTGCTAATAATGCACGACCTCGGGTTTAATGCTACGAATTTTGATTTTCTCGATGTACTTTTGTAATTGTTACTCAATTTTGGATGGCCATTTACGGCCATTCCCAGAGATCGTTATTTAGATCTGGATAATACACGATGTTGGTCATTGGGTCACTTAACCCAAACCATCTAGTGCTAATAATAATAATTCTCGGTGATTTGATGTCATTTTTACTCAAATTTGGATGGCGATTATTGGCCATTCCCAGAGATCGTGATTCAAATATTGCTAGTACACACAGTTGGTCACTGGACCATCTAACCTAAACCACCTAGTACTAATAATGCACGACCTCGGGATTATTGCTACGAATTTTGATATTCTCGTTGTACTGATTTCATTTTTACTCAAATTTAGATTCCCAATATTAACCATTTCCGATGTTTGTGATGCAGGTCAAAGTCGCCTATCGGTAGTCAGGAGATTTTTTGTTTTTTTTTGTAACAGAAACCAATTTGAATGTATTATTATGCAAAATTTGTTGTAAAACCTAATTCTATTTAAACTTGAGAAATACAAATGTTTCAATCATAATTTGAAAAGCAATATTGTTAACCAAACGAACGTAAAGTATGATGGGAATGTCACTATAGCCATTTGATAAATCATAATGTTAGTCAACTTCGGCCTAATTGTGGAGAAATTCTAAAGGGGATACAGGGGTGTATTTTAGCAAAATTTTGCCAATTCAATATATCGAAAATGCATTGAATGGCCTGTCGTTCTAGGTTAACATGTCGTGTCATTGATGCTACTATGGTCATTTGATACGCCTCATTGATGCGACTATGGTCATTTGTATATATGCAGGCTCAAAATCCATAAACACAAAAAAAAACTTTCAAACAAATGCAATGAACATTATTTTTGTTAAGGTAGCAGAAAAATAATTTTTTTTCTCCTAAGCGTGAACTATTTTTGCTTACCTTTAGTTTTGATAAAAGGTTTTCCTTTTTAAATAAGTTTTTATTCAGAATCTTTACTGATGCATTTTCGGTATATTGAATTAGCAAAATGTTGCTAAAATACACCCCTGTATCCCCTTCAGAATTTCTCGACAATTAGGCCGATTGACTAACATAGTGGCGTATCAAATGACCATAGTGACGTCAATGGCACGACGTGTTAACCTAGAACGATAGGCAATTCAATGCATTTTCGATATATTGAATTGGCGAAATTTTGCTAAAATACACCCCTGTATCCCCTTTAGAATTTCTACACAATTAGGCCGCAGTTCACCAACATTAGAGCCTGAGATTGAAATCGTAGAGGAAAGATGTGTTTTTGTCTCTCCTCTAAATTAATAAATAAATAAAGAAATAATTTAAATGTGTTTTAATA
This sequence comes from Nephrotoma flavescens, assembly GCA_932526605.1. NCBI lineage: Eukaryota > Metazoa > Arthropoda > Insecta > Diptera > Tipulidae > Nephrotoma > Nephrotoma flavescens. The sequence goes on along the minus strand of OW052222.1, from coordinate 224,401,430 downwards.
AATTAATTAATTAACTAATAATATATATGTGTTCAAATAAATATTAATATTAAAATTAATAATAATAATTTGTGTGTTCTTAATAATTAATAAGTAAAGTGTAAATGATCGATCATTTACACTTTGAAATGTGTGTACGCGTTGTTTTTAATTTTAAGTTTAATCTAGTTTTTTGATTATAACAGTTAACTATTTTCAAAATTAATCATATAATAATAATTAAAAAGTGGTGTCAGTGGATCAAATGTTTTTATATACATTAAACTGTGTTGAAATATTTGTAACGGGATATATTTCTACGCGAAGTATATGTCGTTTTAATTTTTCGATATTTGTATATGTATATATCTGCATATGGAAGTGCAATTCAGAGAAGTTTCTTTTTTATATATTTTATTATATACATACATAAATTTTGTATATATTTATGAATGTTTATATGTTGTGGGTGTGTGTGTAAATACAGTGAGGCTTCTGTAAGTCGAATTATTACTTAAATCGAATTTCGATTTATGGTAGGGACATTTTTCATCAAAATTTCCTGTTTAAATAATACATACATATATACATATATGTATAATATCTAATATTTATATATACCCTACCGGAAAATGTTCATCAAGCCTCAAACACAGTAACGCAAAAACTCTCACAAACATACGAATTACATAAATTTTTAATTTAGTATTGAAAAATCTTCAAATTTTATTTGATTGTATGTGATTGAATTTTTTGTAAGTCAAGCAATTGATGACAACATAAGTGAACCTCTCGATGAAATTCTGGTCAAAAGATATGTTGCAATTATTTTTCTCTATGTGAGAAATTAAAATTATGTATTGGGCGTTCTACTGAATCAACTAATGAACTTGTTAATAAAAGTCATTAGTGGAGAGGCTATTATTACTTTTGTAACGGTAAAATCCAATTTCACTGAGAGAAACCATTTAATTTTTTAACTTGTATAAACATGTTACTCTAGTAAAAATTGTAGAAGTGATTAAACACACAATTTTAATTTACTTGGGCAATTCCTTTAATTATGGGATGTTATTTTAATAACATAAGAAAATAAAAGTAATTCAATATGTGTACCTGAACTAAAAGTGACTTACAAAGTGAAGACGTGTTTTATTTTATAGTTAAAACATAAAATATTAATCACAAATCATAAAGAACCATTCAAAATGCCCCTTAATAGTTTATAGTACACTACTACATTAATTTCCGTAAGAACTGCCTTATTACTATCTCAATGACTTCTTTACAAAAATCGTGGATGAATTCATCGATGCGTTATACAGCAAATTACTTATGAACATCCTTCATTAGATCACGCAAAACTTCATTAAATATATAAATGACTTTAGTCCCGGGCACAGAATAAAGTTCATTTGAGACTTCATTGAATGAGTCATGGTGAACTCATCGATGAGTTCATCGATTCCCTTCCAGTAGGGTATGCTCGGGTAGTTCGATCGAAACTGGTTTTTGATTTCTTTTACTCGAATTTTCTCTATCTTAAGCATATTATTTTGGCAACTAAATGGATCAACTTGTAGAAGTTTTACTGTATAAGTTAAGTAGGAAGAATTAAAAGGTGTTTGTGTGCGCATGGATGTTGTTTATATGTAAATTATAAATTTCTTTTTCTTGAAGCTCTCTTCGCTCTCTCTATTCATTTTGTATTTACACACAACGATGATTGTCTTAAACAAAAGTATACAAAGCAAACGTGTGTATGGATATATAAATGTATGATCCACGATATCCCTTTTTCTACCAAAAAAAAAATGGCACTATTAAAGTCCAAACCACACAAATGTGTGAGTGAAAAAAAACATAGTATGTAATGGCGTTTTTGATAAATAATTTCGCTTAATTGCGTAAGTTGGTTCAAAAACATATAAAAATAATTTTTTTACATGATTCTTTTGCCTTACCCACACATTTCTTAAATATTTTCTGATTTTCAAGTCCCAAACACTTTTGGACCCTTGAAAAGACACCATATTCTAACAATCCATGCTTTATGTTTAGGATAATTGTCCTGATAAAAATGAAAATTATTTTCTATATCTAGTTTTCGAGCTGATTCTTATAATTTTTTCTTTAAATGTTTAAATATTTTACCTTGACGATAATCCCATCAATAAATTCTAAATGACCAACTCCTTTATGACCCATAGCTCCCCAGAACATTACACTATTTCCACCGTGTTTAAACGTTGGACAAACATTTCTAACATAACACTCTTCACTGCGTTTTCTCAAAACTTTTTCTTGCCTTTTACCACTTTGAAACATGGTAAATTGACTGTCATCGATGAAAATCAAATTTTTCCAAAATTCAATACTTTAGTTTTTGTATTTTAAGGCAAAATCTACTCTTCTTTTATTTTCTTTACTAATAAAAGGCTTTTTCCTTACTATACGTGAAAATAACAATTTTTTCTTATAATTTTAGTTAATTCCACTGCAGTTAACTTAGGATTTTGGCTTATTTTGCGATTAATGAACTTTTCTTTTGATGGTGATATTTGTCTCGGACCTTTTGTGCTGGGTGTATTTTGTTTCCGGCCTTCTTTAAAATATCGATCATAAATTTTTGTACTTTTGATTTACAAATTGTTAAGTATTATCGCGATTTCACTCAATGATTTCCCTTTTCTTCTGTGGACGATCTAACTAACGATCTAATATTAACCTACGTACTCTTAACCATTTTGAAAGACCACAATCAATTAAATTACGGGTGTGAAATAAATTAGATATGGAATTGCACTGATTGAATAATAAACAAAAAGCAAAGTAAAGAAAATACGCACTAAAAAATTATAGCTCAAGTGTTTTTCCGTGAAGTCGTATACGACTGGATCAGCCAAGCTACACACGATTTCAGCTTCTGATTTCAAACTAAGTCGTAATAGATTTTTATTGTTAATTGGAACCCTTATTTTATATTGAAACACCAAATTGTTTTGTATTGTTTTGTTCTGTTCTAGCGGAAAAGGGTGAAGCCGGTCTTATGAAACCGTGTGTAGCATGGCTCAATGTTTGTAGCTTTTGTGATCTTCTGATTGGTATTAAGGGGTGAATCCTTTTTTGTTATTGTTGTCTAGGATGGTGGATGGACTAGGATTGTAGGGAGGGTCTGGGGAGATTTTCGTTTTCTTATTAAATTTCAACACTTTGATAGAAGAGACGTGCCGTGTACGTCTGTACGACTGAATGTTTCTGACTGTATGTGTGTATATGTATATGTATGAATATATATGTATGCAAGTGTTTACATATGTATGTATACATGTATATATTAGATGCACAATTGAATGTTTTTATTTATAATTATTTTAGTTTATTATATTATTTTTTTTTTATTATTATATATTATTATTACTTTTTTTTCTTTTTTTTTTTTATTTAATTAATAAATGTTCATATTATTTAGGTTTAGATAAGCAGCAATATATTAATTTATTATTAGTTTTCTGGTAATATACATAGGCTTGTGAAAATAATATTTCTTTGTAATATTAATTGTTGATTGTGTAGTTTAGAGTTGTATTGCCTTTGTGTTACTAACTATTGTCTTTATCTAGGTTTGTTTAGGAAGTCGAAAAGTATTAATATAGTATTCAATTTCAGGTGATTTCCAGATACATATGAAATAATAACATTTTTTCTTAGGTTACTGTTTTAAAGAAGCAATTGTTGATGACCAATACCATCATTATCCATTTAACATATTGAACCTCTATCCTTCTCCTAGTAGATTAGTTTTGTGTTGTCTTTCCTGACCTTACTTATATTATTTTTAAGTTAATTAGTAAATCTTTTAATTTTCATGACTATAATGAATTAATGATCACTTATTTGATACACATTAATTATAAAGTATTTGCTAGGGTCAGTTAAGATTGCCGAATTTAATTGTCATTGCGGCGTAAACAAACTCTTTTCTGTATATCTTTCTTGATCGAGTAAAATTCAAATTTTTAATGATTTTAACTAAATTTTTATTTTCTGTCATTTTGCACGTGAAATACATGTTTTAGTATCTTGTTTTTATGTTTCATAATAACTTATGTAATAAGGTAATAAGGTTGAATATATTGAATACAATTAAGTCAATAATAATCATACAGTTTGTTTTCAGGTTTAATAATTAATATATGTTTACTGAGTTATTTTAACGACCCGTTTGCAGTGGATTTATTAAATGCTAAGGGTTTTAGAGAAATTATTAATAGTTTAATATTAATTGTTAATATAATTCAAATAACTATGGTTTCAGGAAACTATATTGTAAGTTGTAGTGGATTAAATTAATAAATATTTATATTATTTAGGAAACCAGTGGAGTAGATTAATTAAGAATTAATTTCAGGAATCTTTAGGTGGTATGAATTAATATTTCTTTGAAATATTAATTGCTGGTGGTGTAGATTAGAATTGTGCTGTCACTATGTTACTAACTATTGGCTTTAGATAGGTATTTGCAACCAGGCTGATCTAATTAATCAATTTTGTTAAGGTAGCTGAAAAGTATTAATGTAGAATTATATTACAGAAAACTTCCAGATGCACGTGAAATAATATTATTTTTTCTCAGGTGGTTGATTTAGTGAGGAAATTGTTGAAGATTAAAGCAATACCATCGTTATCCATTAAACCTATTAAGCCTTTATCCTTCCACTAGTAGATTAGAAGTAGATTAGAATTGTGTTGTGCTGTACGATCGCTAGGTGTCTGCAACCGGATCGTTCCGTCCCAAAAAAAAAAAAAAAAACCTTTCCTATCCTTCCTATTGTTATGTGTAAACAGGCTGTAGGAATAGGCCCGGCGTTATCCGGGACTCTTGGCTAGCACTTGGTTCTACAGTCCAATCAATCAATCAATCAATCAATTAGGCCGCAGTTCACCAACATTATGATTTATCAAATGGCCATAAAGGCATTCCCACCATACTTTACGTTCATTTGGTTAACAGTATTGCTTTTCAAATTATGATTGATTGATTTAAACATTTGTATTTCTCAAGTTTAAATAGAATTAGGTTTTACAACAAATTTTGCATAATAATACATTCAAATTGGTTTCAGTTGATGTATTGTTGAAATAAATTTTTCGGCTGATGACTTTCGGCTGAAGAATATTGATCAACGGTGACGTAACTATACACTTTCGACTGAGAAAGCGAAGACACTATCTGCAATTTCGATTTTTTTATCTTTCGGCTGAAAACTTTCGGCTAACTTTAACTTAACGTCCATTGACGACCATGTCTGGAGATTGTGATTCATTTCTCGCTAACCCAATATGCAATGCCGACGGAATCCATTTACATTCGCGTTCTAAAACCACACTGCTTCTATGGAAAAAACCATGTGTATCACGCGGAAATTCGTACTCCCCGCCAAAGAAAAGTGTCACAAAAATTCCGGCGTCGGTGTGAATCCCAACTAAAACAAGAAAAAAAATCACAGAAACAAAAGGCACGTGTTTGTATATATTTTCCAATTGGAATAAATAATAATTCTTATCCGAAATAAAACAAAATTTTCCATTTATAATAAAATAAATATTAATATTTTATTCACATTATTTTTTATTTGTGTACAAAAAAACATAGAAAATTTATTTACATATTTAAATTTCATAAATTGAGTTTTGTATTGCATCCGCCACGTTGTATTGCATCCGCCAGCATATTGAGATCTTGAAAAAAAATCATTGAAAATTTACTACATAAATGTATTTCGCGACGACGCCATTGTGAGACAGATCTCTATTACCTTTTTAATCCAAATTTGCACATCGCGATCACTAAATAAGTTAATAATTATTATTATATATTTAAATTTAAAATTATTTACTTTAACAAATCGAAAAACATTATAATGAAACACAACACTTTAAAGTAAAAAAACTAATTATGTAGTGCAACCGTGCACGTCGACTTGTCAGAAGAAACTGAAAATAAAAGATACAATCGAAACTTATAAAACGAAAATAATATTACCGCGAAATAGAAAGAGAAAAACAATTAATTTTGCCCTAAATCAATATTTTTGTGTCTTTGATATTTTGTAGTACGGAATTTACTGCGAATTTGAGCAGTTCTTTCCACACAGTGGAAAAATTGCATACTGGGTAATTCGTGAAGTAGTTGATTAAGCACCTACCTAAACCCATCTTGTTTTAATAATGCACTTCTTCAGGTTTACTGCTACAAAATTTTATTAAGTTTTACTGCTATAACAAGACATTCTTATTTGCTTGTAAAAGTAAAAAATTCTTTTGTTGATTCGGTATATTTTTTTAATGTCTGCAAAAATCTTATTGGAAATCATTGGGAAATTCATAATTGGTTTGAGTTCAGTATATTTGGTTTGCGTCCAGACTAGTGCAAAATTTTGGTAAAACGTTTATGGTTATGTTACAATAATATTTTTTTCTTTGTAATTTATCAATTAGAATTTTAATTTTTACTTTAGTTATAAGATACAATATTTTTTGCCATTTTAATTAAGACAATTTGATATACGTCTACTAAATGTACTGTTAAAATTTGCTCCATTTCGTTAAACTTATCTTGATGTGCATGTTTTTTAAATATCGTCAATTCAATGAATATATATCTGTCCCTTGTTTTTATCTCACTTTTCATTTATTTCAATGTTTTGAATTGAAACTATGTACAAATTTTGTAATTTATTTAAAAATGTGTTCTATGCTTTCTAAATTAATTAAAATAATGTAAAATCAAACATAGTATTTTACTTTTCATTGAAATTTCAAAAATTCAAAATCATAACAGTGTACTCCACACAACTACAGTGGAATTCAGTCAACACGAAAACGGATAACACGAAATACCGGATAACAAGAAATTTTGTTTTGGTACTTAGCTTTTTCATATAATTTTAGTAGGAAATTTTCCGCTTAAGACGAAACTTTTAACACGAATTTTCGTTTAACGCAAATTTTTTAGTCCCTTTATATAAAAGTACAAAAATATTCGCTTGTTGGAGAGAAATGGTTTTAGTTTGGTTTGTGATAGTAGTGAGTACATAATTCTTGATAAACGTAAAATTGTTTCTCTTTGAAATCATAAAATTGAATTTATTGGGATCGTTCCCGGGGTTAGTGTTTGTGACCGTGTTAGTTTTGGTGAGTGAGATATAGAATTATTCTTGGTGTCTAAATTGTGTTTTCTAGAATTCTTTAAAATCGTTGTTGCTTCTTCAGTGATTAATAATCAAAAACATGGCTAGCGGAAATAGAAAACAAACCGTTTTAACGATAAAAAAATTGGTATTCTGAAAAATATTGATTGATGCGATCCATGTTTCATCCATATCTTACCAAGGTATGAAGATTTATATTCTGGATTGCTGCTTTGGTTTAAACAAGCGCGATCTCAAAATGCTAGAACGTTTCTAAACAAGGCACGGAATTGGCTTTAAGTGTATTAGTGGATAGGCAAGACAAGTATCAGCTGATATGACTTCCGATTTTATATCGTCAACTTTATCTATAATTCTGAAGGATTGCGATAGAAAAGGCATTTTTAATGCGGATGAATTCCGTTTATTTTTTCATTACATGCCTGACAAAACTTTAACATTTAACGGAGATACTTGTTCTGGAGGTAAAAAATCTAAAGAAAGTGTTACAGTACTTGTTGGATGTAATTCCGATGGAACAGAGAAACTATCTCTTCTTGTTATTGAAAAGTCTCAAAATCCGGTTAAAAGGTTAAAAATCTACCCCTCCGATACACCACAAATAAAAAAGCCTGGACGACAGCGGATTTATTTTCAAGTTGGTTGAAATCGTTAGATAAAAACTTTTTAAAGGAAAACAGAAAATCAATTCTAATTTTAGAAAATTGCTCATAGCAAATTCGAAGACCCAGCTAGAAAGTGTTAAATTAATTTTTCTACCTCCAAATACTACCAATGTATTACAGCCTTGTGATTTTACGCCACGCCCGTAACTATAACAAATTGCTTTCGCCATTCTGGTTTTACAATTCCAAAATCTTCCGACGATGATCAGCCAGAGATAATATAATGAGAGTACTGTAAACGATGACGTGAATAATATTTTTGATCCTATTTCTTTGGTTACAAATTCACCTCAAAATATCACGGTCGAAGATTACTTAAGTTATGGATAATAGTATTGATACTACGCAGCTTTTAAGCTGATGATCGCGAATTTTGTGACATTATAAAATCCACATCCGCCCATGGAAATGAGGATAGCGATAAAGAGAATGAAGATGATGTTCCAGTTCCGGTACCATCAGTTGAAACCGTTCGTAAGTGCTTACTGGATTTGCGTAGCTTCGCCGAATCCCAACCAGATGGAGAAAAGTGTGCAACATTCTTGGTGATTTGGAAAATTATTTGGAGCAAAACATAATTAATAAAATGGTACAAAAGAAAATTACAGACTTTTTTGAAACAACAGCGAATTGAATTAAAGCTTCAGTATTTTTTTGTAATCTAGATATGTGTTTTTGAAAAGTAGGTTCATATGTGCAATTTTTTAACAGTAGGTACCCTTAAGAATTTTATTTTAAATTCCCTACATAATGTATAAATGTTTTTATTTAAGTGAAATTACATATGTGATTTTTGGTTAGTAACATGAATTTAAAATTATGAAAAAAATACATATTTGTTCATCTGTAATTTCTTGTTTTTATTAGTTTTAAGGAATCAAATTTAAATGAGTATGTATGCATTTAAATTTTTTCATTGATATTATCGCTTAAGACGAAATTCTCATAATACGAAAAATTTTGTTATACCCTTCGATTTCGTGTTATCCGATTTTTACTGCATAGAAAGACTTTAAAATTCCAATTGGAATTAGCAGGATTCCAATTAAATTTGTATACGTATATGATTTTAATCTATGGAAAAATCTATGGAATATTTCACGGATCATGACAGGAATATTGACGATCGCTATTTTATATTCCGTAAGGACCGTAAGCTTCCATTCCCGGGTCTAGATGATGAAGGTGGCTCTTTAATTGCTATTAAGAAAATGTTTGTTGCTAGTGAGATTAGTGGTCTTAACTCGATCTATGATGATATTTGGATAAAAATTAGTCTACGTAACGGCAAGATTTTAATTGTATGTGTAATTTATTTTCCACCGCAATAAACCAAATTCGATAACTATAAATCCTTTTGTGATCATCTGTCTAATTTTTTGCTAAATTTACCGAATAATTACAATTTTTTAGTCCTCAGTGATTTCAATCTACCGTGTAAATCCTGAGAGAAAGAAAACGTACCATATGCTATTTCTGCTGAAAGTATAGCAGTCCAGTATCTTATTGATACAATTATGCTTCATACAATTAGACCTCATATTCTCCAATTTATGCAATAGGTCGTTAAAAATTAACCATGCTCAGGATTATCTCTCAAAGGTAGATAATTATCATTCTCGAGTTGTTATTAGCCTAGTTAACCGCTCCCTCAATAAATTGCCATATAATGCTTGTTTATACACCAATGTTATAAATTTAAACTATGAAAGTATCCGAGAGCAACTAGCTACGTTTAACTGGATTCAGAAATTTTCTAACTCACAACTGGATGTTGAGAAATCAGTCGATATTCTATACACCACACTGGATAGATACTTGGAAACTAAAACTATAAAACAAAAAGTCTTATCAAAATTTCCATTACTCTCTTCCACATAAACAAGTACCATAAACTTTTTAAAATTTATAAAAATTCATTTGACTATGCAATCTTTTCCCAGCCTTTGCAAGGCAAAACTTAAAATGTAATCCTAAGCTTCCTTTGGAAAATTCCAATTCCACAAGTGCAGTCTTAAAAATCTTGTCATCCTGGAACAAAGAAATTTGGAGCCATTGAATACCATGATAGTAATATCATTTGTAACCTTTTTGGTGATTACATCGATTCCATTTTTATACCCAGTCCTACCTCGCCGAACAGTTCCACTAACATACACAGATCGGGTCCAGGTCGAAATTGCTTATTTTAAAATGACATTTTTTAAAACGACATTTCTCAAAACTGCATATTTCAAAACTGCATAAGGTACAAAACGGCATAAGGTACAAAATTGCATTTTTGAAAACTGCATATTTCTAAACTGCAATTTTTAAAAAGACATTTTACAAAATGGCATTTTTTAAAACGGCATTTTTCAAAATTGCATGTTTCAAAACGACATAGGTACAAAACCGCATTTTTCAAAACGGCATTTCTTAAAACGACATTTTTTAAAAAGACATTTTTCAAAACGGCATTTTTCAAAATTTCATTTTTCGAAACGACATAGGTAGAAAAATTTAGGTGAAGGAGAATATTATATGCATACTAAATCTTCAAATAATTTCTAATTTCCATGAAGGTCCTTTCTTATAACATACTTAGTATAGGTCCTAAACCTAAACATGTGAAATTAAATCTTACTCGACTAAGAAATAGTCAAGTTCCTTTTCATTTGACTTTATCCTAGAATTTAATCCAAGAATCGTTCACAAATGTTCAAAAATTTCATTCATCTCAAATTTCATCGTGTAATAAATAACCGTACCTGTTGGTCATATTCCAGAAATTAATGAAAAGATAATTCTAGACTCATAATCGATTAAAATATTTCATTCTGTCTTGTGCAGTTTTGAAAACTGCAGTTTTGTACCTATGCCGTTTTGAAAAATGCAGTTTTAAAAAATGCCATTCTGAAAAATGTCGTTTTAAAATATGTCGTTTAGAAAAATGCCGTTTTCAAATATGCACTTTTGAAAAATGTAATTTTGTACCTTATGCCGTTTCGTACCTTATGCTGTTTTGAAATATGCAGTTTTGAAAAATGCAATTTTGTACCTTATGCAGTTTTTAAATATGGTGTTTTGAGAAATGCAATTTTAAAATATGCAGTTATGAACGGATCCCACACAGATCGGATGCTCTGTTAACTGGAATCAGGTATTTTTCATTGCAAGATGCTTTAGGTATTCTAGAGTGATTAGATGTTAACAAAGGCTCGGGTCCAGATAACATTTTGCAGTTGAAAGGGTACTAGCCGATCCACTATTTATCTCACTAACTTGGTGAAAAACCGCGTTTCTTGTTTCAATATTTAAGAAAGGTGATAAAAGTACCCTATTAAAGTTAGAAGACTAGAGCCGAAAAATGTCGATAATGCAGATACGAGTTTTATGCTGGATTGTAATAATTTATATTACAAATTTTTATTTTGTTATTAATAAAAACCAACTAAAAAAATTTAAAATAAGAAATTTTCATTTTTCAATTCCGTATTAGATGTTTGGGGAAGTAAGGCGTGAAATACATCTATAGTTACAAGTTTAGAGGATATTTTAAATGGCACTTCATCTAATAAATATCATTTAAAAACGTCAGGTAAATTTTAATGTGGAGAGTTCGGGAAAACTCGATTGAATATAATGCACACACAAAATTTGAGAATTTCTAAAAATTGACCGTTTAAAGTGTCATGGCTGGAAATTGATTCAAATGAAAGGTCTTATTGATGATCACACCTAGAAAAAATTTCCCGGACTCTTCACTTTCAGAGTTTTCCCAGACTCTTCACATGGAAATTGACCTGAGGTTTCTGAAGTTTTGCTTGATATGTGCCATCTAGTTTTCTCAGTAATAAAATAGTTTTTTTATTTTAGTTTTAATGCATTTAATAAAAAAGTTTACTTTTGAGTGATATACGTTAATGAATCGAAATAAACATTTTTGACTTAAAATGAAATTACTGTTTAACACCCAAATTATTTATCTGGTTTATCGACATTTTTCGACTGACTATGTATATAAATCTGTCTTACCGACGCTAACAGGCAAGTTGTTTTGTATCTGCATTATCGATAGTTTCGACTGGTACAGTTCTGTTATCATAACCAAATCTACATTATCGATATTTTCGGTTGGTATTCGGACCGTCACAACATAATCTGCATTATCGACATTTCCGGCTGAGATATTTTAATAGTTATAGCCGAATCTGCATTATCGGCATTTTTCGGCTGGAGCGAGTTGGCTACTTTAACAGTATGATAAAAGTTGCATAAAAAATTATAAACCAATATCTCTATTAAACACGTTTAGCAAAATCTTTGAGAAGTTAGTCTACGGACTACTTTATGAAAAACGTTAAGTTTTCCTTGAGTTTTCTGGTTATGCTTTTGAGAGTGTCGATAATGGTTGTCAATTGGGCTGTATCTATACTGAGTTCCAAAAGACCTTTGATACTGTACCTCATGAAATTTTAATTATCTTAGCAACACTAAACTAAAGCAGCCAGCACTCTTAGCAGTACTATAAATGTGAAGTTTAACGGATGTATTTCTAAATCTTTTGTAGCTAGTTCTGGTGTTCCACAAGAGTCCACTCTAGGACCATTAATTTTCATAATTTTCATTAATAATCTACGTTTGTGTGTCCCCACCTACTCTATGCTGATAACTTCAAAATCGACACAAGGCGTACGAACTCTAACGGTCGCTAAACATTTCTTTAAGACCAAATTCGACTAATTGACGATGCGCTCTTAAAAATACAGTTACAATGCACTTATAAAATTGAATTAGAAATTTCTAAAATAAAAAACACCTATTGTTTTCAGAATAAATCATTACAAAGAATTTAGAAAAATGAATTTACCTAAGAGCTTCTCGATTTCCAATATATCATATCCTTATGGTGAGCTAAAACCTGAGGTATTCCCCTTGTATTTTCCAAATTCTGTTTTTTATTCACTTTAAACTTTAGAATAATGAATTTTTCCTTTAACTGCGGTCCAATTCAAGACTTGTTTTGTGAAAACTGACTTATTTGAAAGTCTATAAGAAGCTTTCTTTCGGTTCGGCATAATGTAGACTTGTTTTACTTTTATGGGAAGCTTGCCTCAAAACTAGTAACTCGTCAAAATAATTCAAGGAAGATTATTGGAATCTTCTCGTCTATTCGTCAGGAGACTTATTGTAGACTTTCGAATAAGTCAGTATCCTCAAAATAAGTCATGAATTGGACCGCAGTCTTTGATATTATTTTTACTTATTCCCGGCAAAACTTCTAGAAATCTTTTTGATTCCACTCTCTCATTAAAATAATTTATACCCTTTCCATTTATTAGAATTTTAAAATGCTACAAATATTATTTGTTTCCATTATTGATTTTAAATGGGATTTCTCTTTCGGAATCTCTTCTCTTCCGTTTGAATAACGATGGAATAGTCTTCATCAAAGTCCATCAACACGATGAAGCTTGCTTAACCTTGCTGCTCCAAAATTTATTTTCGATTTGGGAATAAAATTTCACAAAATTTTTCTTACACTACTTTGCAAAACAAATCCTTTCGCCTTTTAACTTGTGTTTTATTACAAACTGCGATTTCCAAATTACTACGGTTTAATGCGATTCAAATTGTTTGTAAAAATGGCGGAAAAATAAAAAATGCAATTGAGACTATGTGGCTGTGAAATGTCTAGTTTTTGTTTGTGTGACTGATTTTTTTTTGGTAAATGTTAGACTGCTTTTTGACTTGTAATTTCTGAATGGATTTCATGACTTTTAAGATTGCACAGCACTGTTTTACAAACTTTAGTGACTTTTACTTTTAAACAGTGACTTTAGAAAGAAAGTGTACACCGATTGTTTATTTTTGAGTACCCCTTGCTAAGCATACGCATCTTGTTCATTGGACATCAACGAGTGGTTAATTTTCATTAATTTTATTTGATGAATATGGGTGGGTCATCTGTTGGTCTTTTTCTCAATCGATGAATTTTAGTATTTATTGCTATCTATTCTATAAAATTCTTTGACATATGAAAAGTCAAAAATATGCCATTTATCATCATGGAGTCGCTAACAACAAAACAACGCATTTTGATTGTCCAAATTTGTTATGAAAATAATCGTTGCAATTGGGAAAATTATTTATCATTTTGAAGAAACTGGTTCAGTGGAAGTAGACCATATCAACATGTTCATCCAGTTCGTACTCCTGATGCAGTGGCAGCTGTTAGTGAATGTGTTCGTAATGAACGAAGCACATCAACCAGGCATCGTTCACAAGAACTAAACATTTCACGAACCACATTACAACGCATTTTGCATGTTGATTGCATTCATACAAAATTTAACTAACTCAAGAATTGAAGCCACCATAGACCATTTAAATCATCGTCATTTTGTTAATTGGATGCTTCAACGAAATGAAGATTTTTTATCAAAAACCATCTTTAGCGATGAAATTCATTTTCATCTTAATGGGTACGTCAATAAGCAAAATTGCCGAATTTGGGGTACGAAGAATCTTCATGTTATTCCTGAAGCAGAAGTTCATCCTCCAAAAGTCACAATTTGGTGTGATTAATTTTTTTGTATCCCAAATTGAATGACAAAGGTAAGGTGTAATCATCAACAAACAATTCAATAACTTAAAAACAACGTTCGAGCTGAAATTGAGGTCATTGATCCGCTTTATTGGAAAAAGCCATCGAAAATTTCGGATGCATAATGAATAAGTGGCATAGAACCCCTTTCCTTATCAATAAAAAATTTTGGCTTTTCATCCCGAAATGTGTGTTTTATTTACAAATGAAAAAAGCACTAACAGATTGCTCATGTCAGTTTCATTTCCAACATGGGTTGATCCAAGCTAGGTACTAGTCGTTCGACCGATGCCAACCAAATTTGAATATTTTTGATAGCCATTAGTATTGCCATACCTGGTGTATAATATACTCTCTCTGTACTTCAAAATTAACTCCTATTTTGTATTAGCGGAAACATTCGTTATCCCCCATAAGATTTGATTTCATTTTATTGTCCAGATTTGTTTACACGTTTTTTTAAATTTTAAGGCAGTATGAAATTGGTCTTTCCACTTAATATGTTTATTTCCAAATATTGATTTAACCCACATGTCAAATGATTTTTAATTTGTAATGGCTAACATTAATTTCACGCTATTGACAAAATTCAAAAACGACACCGCATATGATGTCTTTAGCTATACCAGCATAACACAAATGTTATTTACTAAATTGAATTCCACTGAAAACACTTAAATCAGACAATTATTCAACAACAAAAAAAATTACAAAATTCAAATTACAAAATTTAATTAGCTCTCTTATCACACCAAATATTTAATTATTTAAAATAATTTTTTTTTACATACTTGCACGATCGTTCTGAAAACTATGCAGGGTTTGTATATGAAGAAATCGTATAGCACATCGCCTATCTAAACTCTTGTCACAATTTATTATTGTCAAGCGATTTTATCGTCCGTTATAACGCGCATATCAATAAGGAAATTTAACGTAAATTCCAATATGACAAGTCTAAATATATCTAAACATATACGAGCTGGATAAACACTAGCTGTATAGATTTTGTTGTGTACGTTGCTTATATTGTTTGATAAAATATTTTGTTTGGGTAAATATTTTGACTGAAATTTTTTTTTGGTAATCATCGATCATAGACCAAAAACCACATAGACAACACATAAATTTGTGTAATTGAATAGTCAAATAAAAATCGATATCGTAGTAAATAAAAAAATAATTGATTCTTATTGTGAACTCCTCGGTAAAGTACCAGCGCACCCGTTTAGCATATGTGCTTTATACACATATTTATGTTTGGTATGTACATAGTAAATATTTTCAAAGTCTGTATTATGTGCTCGTTATGCTGAGTGTTTTACATTATAAAATTAACTGTCGTTTTACGTTTTAAGGCATTGATCTTTAAACGGTTTCTTGTAGGCGGAGCGGGGATACGTTCAGATAAAGGCTAGAATTTACATATTTATATGACTAGTTTTGAGTTTTTTTTTTTAAAGACATGCAACTTAAAATTGCAAACGAAATTTGAATCACGTATATGCCAACAAAACAAATAATTTCAATTTTGGTCAAGGCCTCTAGAAACTATCACATATTATTATTAAATTGCGATGGTGCTTATCGTATTTCCCACATACGTATTACACGATAATGGTTTATAGTTCTTGATTTATTGAATAATACTTTTGGATTTAATTAACTTCCGAGTTGATCAAAATATGGTTGTGCGATTAATTCTTCTAGCGCTAAATCTAGGGTTTGTGGTTCAAAATGGTATATGATGGAACCAAATTGCACAGACCACATTGAACCCACCATAATTGAAAAACCTCAGTCCGGTTCCTTTTTTGTATGATTTTATTTAATTCACTCTGTCTCGTGATTTAATGGGTCCTAAATATTGTAAACTATTTTTCGCCCATACTTTCCGATGTACAATTCATGAAGCAATTTTTCTATTGTTTCTCGTTTCTTACGAGCTTAAGTTTTAAAATATTCTTAATTAATATTCCACCAATACCGGCCTAGATGTCACGTTCGTATATCCATACAATTTTTATCGTACATGTCAAATAATAAAACAAGAACGAAAACTACTTTTATCCTCTGATTTAAAAACCAAAAAGAATAGATAAATCAGGGGATAAATTAAAACTCTCGGATTTTATTTTTTATTTATCGTCGTTCATAAAATGCAAACAGTGGATTAATCCTAGATTAATCATTTATCCGCGTTCATAAAATCGGGACTTAATGTCGATTTTTAATTGATTCTTTGATTGATTGCACTGTAGGACCGAATAATGGACAAGTGTGACGTCTATTCCTACAAGCTGTTTACATATATAAGAAGAGGAAAGGATAGAAAAGGTATTTTTTTTGTTTAATTGTGTAACAATCCGGTTGCGGACACCTAGCGATCGTACGGCACAACACAACACAATTCTGGAAGAAAAGATAGAGATTTAATCTAGGTTTAATTTCGGCTTCAAAAACTTAATTATTTTAATCTTTCATGAAATCGAAATCAGATTAAAGAAATGCTTATGGTAGGACGTAGTAAGCTCAAAAAATAAATAAATTAAATAAACATATATGATGTAAATGGAAGTTCCGTTAATCGGTTCCCTATTTTTCCATGCTATTTGAATGTGGACTAAGTGAGGTTCTCAATACAAAGAAAAAATATTAATTGGTTCTTAAAAAAAAATTCTCACAAAATTTAAATAAATACAGAACAAGCTTAATGCATTTAAATTCAATCTTTATTAAATATACTTAAACAAAATTTACAGGTTAACCTCGAAATTTATTTTTTCCTCTGTAAAAATTGGAAGATTGATTTTTATACCTGTTCCTTCTTTGTTTTTTTCTTCATACAGTTTTCCGTGTAGCAACGAATTACATTTTTCAACATTCGGGGGCTACGTTTTAGATTTGGATCAATTTCACTGATGAACTCGGACAAATTCTTAACCATCCCGACAACTTTTGTTAGTTGTTCCAAGCTCAATATTTGTGGGGGGAACTTCAACAGTCTTCTTTGTCTGAATTATTCTCCCGTTTTTCATATGCTCGTTGTTCATCTATGTTGATGAGTGCTTCATTATCCAATTCGATGGTATTTGATTCAATACATTGAATTACGACAGTGGAATCCTTGAAACGCAAAATCTTGTCCAATTTCCAGTATCGTATTAGTGACTGCTGTAAAATGGGTTTCAAATTCAACGAAATCATTTGAGCAATGTATAATAATATGTTTCCATATTGCTCGCCGTAACTTCGTGTCATGCTTCGCCTATATTTTCTAGGACGTTTTAATTGTTGTAGCTCTTTCAAAATTTGGATAAAGTAAGAGCATTTTCTCCTTGAGTAGCTTTTATGGCTTGCGAAATTTTTTTTTTTTTTTTTTTTTTAAGATATCTTTATTTCTGTATAATATTACAACTAATCATTTAGATTATCTAGTAACTGTTTTATTATTTTTGTAGTCTATTCTTATGGAATGAGACCTATTGCTTCATCCCAGTTCTGCTAGTCCTTTGGTTTAAGCGGCTCAAGGAACCACTAATTCTAAAGGCTTTGTTCTTTTTAGGCGCTTTGGTCCATTGGCGCGATCCAGTAGGTTCCGCAGCTCCTCGTTGTCATGCTGCTGCAGTCGCAGTATATGACTCCTTGCAAATTTTTTATTTCATCGCTGACGTATTCCATGTTTAGGTCTCGATGGAGATTGTCATTTCTAATGTACCAAGGAGCATTCACAATGCTACGTAGTACTTTGTTTTGAAATGTTTGAATGATCTTCACTGTAGTTTTTTTTGCGCAGCCCCAAAGCTGAATACCATACGTCCAGATAGGTTTTAGGATTTGTTTATATGGCAGCAGTTTGTTGTGCGTTGTCAGTTCGGAGTTTCTTCCAATAAGCCAGTGCATTGTTCTGAATTTTAAATTCAGTTCTTGCCTTTTCTTTTTAACATGCGCTTTCCACCTGAGTTTAGAGTCTAGCGTCATGCCGAGATACTTAGCACTATCAGAATATGGAATTGGTTGTGAATTCAGACTAATCGGAATAAATTCTAATTTCCTATTTGTAAAGTTGATATGCGTTGATTTCGATTCGTTAAGTGTTATCCTCCATCGTTTTGTCCAGCTATCCACTATATTAATAGCTTTTTGTAGTTTCCTGGTGGACTCAACGATACTAGCATCGGTGGTCATAACAGCTGTGTCATCAGCAAACGTTCCTATTCTAGCTTCTTCTATGTCTGGGATCATTCGTATACAGGAGGTATAATACGGGGCCTAGAACACTGCCTTGTGGAACCCCTGCCAATATTTTCTTCAGTTTAGAGTATTCTCCGTCCTGTCTCACCCGGAAGTAACGGTCGTTGATGTAAGACTTTAGCAATTCAAAATGTTGTTTTGGCAGATCTCGTTGTAGCTTAAATTCTAGACCGCGGTGCCAAACCTTATCAAATGCTTGGGCTACGTCTAAGAATATTGCTGAACATACTTCCTTTTTTTCCAGCGCCTCCTTAATAGTATCAGTAATCCTATGTACCTGTTCTATCGTTGAGTGCCTTTCTCGAAACCCAAATTGATGTTCTGGTATAAGATTTCAGCTCTCTATAATTGGCTTTAATCTCTTGAGAAACAGTCTCTCGAAAATTTTTGATGTTGTTGTTAACAAAGAAATAGGCGTATACGACGTTTTGTCGTTTTGTGATTTATTGGGCTTTGGAATCATTATGATTTTCGCTACTTTCCACTGTCTCGGAACATAACATAGTCTAAAGATAGCATTGATTATGTGCTGTAGTTTCCTTAGTGCCTTTTCTGGTAAAGCTTTGATTATTCGCCCTGTTATCAAGTCGTATCCAGGGGCTTTTTTATCTTTGAGGTTTTTTTACTTCTTGTTTGATTTCTTTCAGAGTAACTGGTAGCACAGATGCCTCGTCTACTTTGCTTATGTGTTAGATATTCATTATCCGCTTGCCCAGTTGGTGGTTTGAAGGTATTTTCTAGGTGTTCGGCAAACAGATCAGCTTTTTGCTTTTCGCTGCGAGCCCAGGTTCCATCAACCATTCTAATGGGTGGCACTTGCATTTTAGGCCTTTTTAAACCTTTGGTGGCTTTCCACAGGGAATAGTCTGTGTCAGGTTTACCTGTCAGGTGACTAAGGAAGCTTGCAACTGACTCATTCTTAATCTCCTTTATAAGTAGTTTAAGTTTGCTGCACAAGTTGTTTAGGACTGTTTTGTCTTCGGGGGCTCTGGTTCTCTGCCATGTCTTACGAGCTCTTCTTTTTTCGTTAACCAACTCTCTCACTTCAACTGGATAGGTTATACTTTTTTGTAATATTTCTTGGTGGTCAGGAGTGTTTTCCCAGGCCGCTTTTTGCACACTTTCAATGAGGTTTTCTAGTTCTTCTTCTATCGTGTAAGCGTTCGATATCTGCAAGTGTAGGTTGATGCTTTCTTCGACTAGCTGTCGAAAGTATTCCCAGTTGGTTTAGTTATTTGTTAATCGTGGAGGGCTTGCTTTCCTTATTACCGTGTCACTTATTGTCATTAGAACTGGAGAATGGTCTGACGATAGCCCTTCTTCATTTTCAACTGCTAAGTAATTTTCGGAGATACCTCTTGATATATAGAAATCCAGAAGGTCAGGAATTTTATTTGGGTCCGTAGGCCAGTAGGTTGGCTTTCTACTGGAGTGGAACTCACATTTTAATATCCTGCCTGCTTCAAATAGCTCTCTTCCTTTAGGAGTAGTTCTATTTGATCCCCAGAATATGTGTTTCGCGTTAAAGTCGCCTCCAATAATAAAATTACTACCAAGCGATTTAAGAAGTTTGATGTAGTCTTCTTTTTTTGTGTTATATCTGGGTGGACAGTAGATTGCTGATATACTATAGCTCTTGTTATTTTTGGTTTCACTAGATACAGTAGCTAATTGTATAGCTTCCTCGTCTATTTTTAATTCTTCGTGGTGTTTTATATTGTCCTTAACGAAGATTGCTGTCCCGCCTCTAGCTCTTTCTCCTGGGTGTAGAGCTTGATAGCACTGATATCCACGTATTTTGACATACGACGTTCTGGTAAAATGACTTTCTGAAATTAGGCATATATCAATTTATTTTGTGTTTAAAAATACTTCTAATTCTGAAATGCGTTGGCTATTCCATTTGCATTCCAGGTAGCAATTCTTAAATATTGTGTCATTTTTTCTTGTTAAGTTTGTATGGACTAGAATGAAGGTACTCAATAACTTCTCTAGTTTTACTTGACGCACCCGTTATTCTTTTATCTTGGCTCATCGATGTATTTTCTAGTGTTACTAGTCTCTGTTCTTGTTTTTTCAGTAACTCGCCCATAGATTCTAGTTTTTGGTCCTGGCCAGCCAGATGTGAATTGATATCGTTTAGTTTCTGAAGTATTTCTTGCAAGACATGGTTTTCCTGACTCGGAGCGTTCCTGATATTTTCATTCTGCTTAGCCATTTGTGCATATGTTATGCCTTCTTTAACTTTGCCGCTATTTAGAGGGATTCGTTTTGAGTAGGATTGCATCCTAGGTTGAGAACTCTGACTTATTTGATTTCTCTTGTTGTCTCTCATTTTTTGCAGCTCTTTCGCTACCTCGCAGCCTCTGTAATTTGCTGGGTGATGATTACCACAGTGTATGCATTTCACTGGTTCGTTCTTACTTTTGTTGCATTCTTTTGTTAGATGTTTCCCAGCGCACTTTACGCATCTCGGTTTTCTATTGCAGTATTTGCGTGTGTGGTTATATGCCTGGCAGTTGTAGCACTGTGGTATTCTACTAGGGTTCTTTTTTAATGCCTCAATCTTAACTTTCATATTAAGGATTGCTTTGATTCCATATACCCTATCAATGCTCTCAGCATTGTCAAATGTTAGCATGAAAAGGTTCAGATTAACTTTGGTTGTTTCTCGTTCACCGTTTGCTTTTATAGTGACCTTTCTCTTTAATATGTTCACAGCGTTTAGAATTTTGAATCCTTTCTGGCTAAGTTCCTCAATAATTTCTTCGTTTGGGCATGTATGATGTAGCCCTCTGGCCATGACTTTAATTGGTTGCTAAGCCTTGTTTTCATAGGTGAACCATTCGATGTTTTGAGCGGTGATTGCATTTGATAACATTCTGTAGGTTTCTGGGTCAAGTGCATTCACTTTCCAAACGTTATTATTCAGTGCAGTGACTTTATTATTCAGTGCAGTGGCTTGCGAAAATGTGCGTCGTAAGTAATATGCTTTAAATGTGACAAGACCCTTGATCCTTTGAGGTTGAACTAATGACCTTGTGTTTGATGGAAGAAAAGATATTTGAACATGTTTATTTAAATGACAAAGACCAGTCGGATGACCAGGGACATTATCCAAAATCAACAAAATCTTAAAATCTAATTCTTTTTTTCTTTACAATAACCTTCCGTTATAGGCAAAAATTATTGGTGAACCAATCTTCAAATAAAGATTTCCACTTAATAACAGTGTGAGATGGTCTATCGAAATTTTATAACCAGGGCATGACCTATCATCAGATGCAACAAAAGTGCGCAACTTTTTCCAGCGTTCCAACGTTGAAAATTTGTTCGTCTTTGTAGCATCTTTGTTGTATTAGTTCAATCAATTCGGTCGGATACTAGCTCGTTGTTTAAAACGAAAAAAAACACCCACGACTTGCCATAAAATTTTCACTAATTTTATCATATTCATTTTCTTTTGTATTATCTTCCTACTATAATTTTAGCAACCGATGCACCTGTATGAAGCTCTATGTTGACTTTGACATTTTCTTTTTATACTTACACTGCACTTTAAAATACGATTAATTTTATTCCAAGAGGACTTTACCGTTTCACTACATACATAAAACTGATATAAATCACAAATGCAAATGTTTACATATTTTAAAATATAAATTTATTCGTGCATAGTGGGGAATCCCTAAAAAAAATAACATTGCCGAAAAAATAATCCGAAAAATGGGGAAAACTGAGGTATATACGATACAATCCATTTTTTTTTTCAATGAGAAAAACTCGTCTCGTTTAATTATCCTTAATCGGAAAATTGTGGTAAACTGTAGTGTCTTAAAATATGAAAGCAAGAAGCAATCCAAAAAATTTAGGGTATTATCAAATTTTGAAAACAACAACTCACCGGAAACGATAATTCACCAAAATAAACAATTCACCGAAAGCATCACTTAATCGGAAACAACAATTCAACGAAATCGACAATTCACCGAAAACGAAAATTCTACGAAAAACAATTCGCCGAAAACGACAATTCACCGAAATTAATTGACCGAAAGCGGCTATTCCTTTTTACAACCTTCCAGCTGTTCCTTTAAAAGGTGGATTTTAACTGATGCGTAATAATAAATTCAAACAGAAAAAATAATTTTTATTGTTAGAAATTGTTTTTCTTTATAATGGGATCAAACTGAAAAACCGAAACCTTAAATCCCGGAAACGAAGAAAACTAAAAATCCTGAAAAAAATATTTTGCAAAATGTTGAAATAAAAATACTGAAAAGAATAATCTCGAAATTTATAATTCTTATTTTTTATTTTTTTAGTCCATGCCATTTGTTTTGGGGCCGAAGCACCCCCTGCTCTTTCGCGGTTTATTTTTTCGTCTTACTTTACGTATCATCTGCCAAATCGAAGACGTACGGCTATAGGGCCGATTTAAGTTACCATCTGCGCATTGCATAGCTCTATGCCAGCCTATACTGGATATGGAAGATGGGTCGACCCATGAGTTTTGCGCGCTGCTAGGGGGTCGTATTTGTGTTTTTTTTAATCACAGATCGTAATCTGTTGATGATCGGTACCTCCCGATCCTTACGCCAAAGCTTTAACCACTACGCTATTTGGGCGGTAATTCTTAAATTACTATACAACAAGCTCATTGTTTTTTAATATAATTTTAGTTAAATTAACTGAAGTGATTTTGGTGTCCCTTATATAATTGGCAAGAGTGCCAATTTTATATTTCTGTCATGTTTATAATAACTCCTACGCTGACCAAAATTGAAATAAAAAGCCCTCGTGGCGTTAAGCGGTGTAGATCGCAGTGGCGAAAACGAATGCTGCTGGCGGCAAATTATCGTTTTCAGTGAATTTTCGTTTGCGGTGAATAGTTTTTTCGAGAAATTGTCGTCTTCGTTCAATTGCGTTTCAGTGAATTGTTTATCGGTGAATTGTCATATTCGTTGAATTGTTTTTATTTTAATTGTTTTTTGGTGGATTTGGTCTAAACGTCCATGTCCATTGGGTCCATACATATCTTCATGATTTGGTTGTATTGCTGATCGCTGGAGATTCCTTCTTTGTAAATTGTTTTGTTGACAAACAGCATTCTCCTTGTCTAACTTTTGCGTTGTCGTATCACAATGGTAGAAATGCTAACACCGATGGCAACACCTAGTTTATGTCTGTTGAAGAGTTCTTGGAGTTGCTCAATATTGTTTAGATAGAAGTTACGTAGGGATCTGTGATCAATTTTAATACTTTTTTTCGTAGACAAAATTATTTTGTTATATTTCTTATATGGGTTTTATATGAATTCGTTTCCCAGATATGGCTTATTTTTCGCCTTGATTTGTTTGTTTGTGCCAGATAACCCAAAAATTCTGTTTCTTCTTTCAGGAATTCTGTTTTATCCAAATCTTCTGTTTTTCCGCCAAATATAATTATCTCGTCTATTAGACATAACATATTTCGTCGATCATCCTTTAAAAGATGGCGGGCGTGTTTTTAAGCCAAACGGAAGTCGTAAAAACTCATATTTTCCGTTCATTGTCGAAAACTATGTTTTTTCTATATCGCCTTCCTTCATCCTTATCTGATTGAATCCAGAGTTCAGGTCGATTGTTGTGAAAAATTTAGAATTACCCAGATTTGCCAAATGAGTTATATAGACTCGATGGTCTAATGATTCCGTTCATTAGCAGCTGGTTTATTTGTTTCTCGACTTGTTCCATCATATTGTAAGGATATGGGTAAGACTTTGTGTTTGTTGGTTCTGCGGTAGTTGCCTTAATTGTTTCTGTATTGTTTACGGGGCCAAATAACGTTTTCAATTTTGATATCATAACTTGGAGTTGCACTTTTGTTTCCGGCGAAAAATGGTTGTCTCGAATGTTGACTTGACATGATGAATTTTCAGGATTATTATTAAGATATTCCGTTTTCTATCAATTATTGCTTTAAGTTCTTTCAAGATGCCATCTCCTATTATTCCATCGAATGCTTTTAATCCTGGTAATACGAAGAATTCAATACCCGGTTTCTATCGTTTTTTAGCTTGTATTCTATGTATGGTACGCTAGAGAGGCTTGTACCATTAAATTTACTTCGGTGTCATCTTCTGTGTATTGGTCGTTGATAAACGATTCATCTTCCGTGTTATCGTTGAATAGTTGTTTGTAATATTGTTCGCGCGGTCCGTCAGGATGTGAATGTTCCCATTTTTTACTTCGTTTCTCGTAATTGGTTGGCCGGTTTATTTAATTAACTTGTTTTGTCTGAATTGACCTGTCGCTCTCCATTGGTGTTGGTGATTTCTGATAAGTTGTGGTTGTGGAAAGTTGTTTTAATATTGAATACCATAAGGTAAACGGTAATTTTGATTTGTTTAAGAATTTTTTCGGCTTTTCGGACAAAATATTATTTTAATGGACACCACTGTTGGAATTTTCGATACAATTGTACTTTTTTCAATACAATTATTTCCTAAAAGTACTTTAGTACAATTCAACCGAATTCGATACAATTTGAAAATAGAAAATAATTTTAAATTAAATTGCTTAAATGTTTGCTGAATTAAACCAAAATAATAGAAAATATTCTTTTATTTTAAAATGCTGACAAATGAATATTTCCATTTAAAAATTGCTTATAATGGTAGTTCTATGAACATTTTTAATTGTACGTATACAGCAAGGCGGTACTTTAGAAAAACAAATCAATGTGATTTTAAAATAATACGAACAACAAGGTTATTTTGTTAATTTAAATATTAGACAGTTCCTTCTGTTCGAAACTGTTGTGGTTAGTTTGCTAGTGTGTCTGGATTATATAAAATTATTTCAATTAAAATGGACAGGTAAATACAATTATTATTATTTTTATATAGATTTATAATTATTTTCAAGATATATACTTTTTATTGTTTTAAATTTGGTAAAATTAAAAACTTAAACAGTAATTTAAAATAAGGTGTAATTTTTATTAAATAAAATTCGGAGAGTACGGTTCAAACTTTTGTGAATAATTTACTTGTGGTAGTACATAATATGGAATATTTTTAAGTACCGTGAAAATTGTAACATAGTTTAAAATAATTCCTCTTTGTGTTTTATGGTTGATTAAAATACTAAAAATCGATAGGTGGTTAATTAGAAAAGTGACAGATAAAACGGAAAATCGTGTGTCTGAAAATTTAGTCTCACCATGAACAACAACGTCGTCATCCCCGGTGGCAGTAATACTGGAAGATGCGCCAGAAATTTTAGAGTAAGTTTACATTTTTAGTTTTGTATATTTGATTTCTTTTAGTAAATGTTATATTATTAAAAAAGGGAATGCATCTCATCAGATGAAGAGCCAGCAGATAAGAAGAAAAAATATGCAATTTGTTTTAGAGATGAATGGAAAACGAAATATAAATGGCTGATTCAAGATAGTTCGAGGCAGGGAAAGCAGTGTATATTGTGTAATATTGCTATTGTAGGTGGTAAAACGCATATTGAGCGCCACGCTTCCAGCACTTCACACAAAAAAGTATCGCAAAGCGCAAATGATACCCTCGGAATTGAAAACGTATTGGAGAAAGGGATCGAAATTGTTTCACACGGAGCAAAAAAATTGGAAATTTTTCTTGGATTATTTGTGGCGGAACACAATTTATCATTTGCAGTCCTAGACCACCTTAATTTGCTTTTAAAAGCTAATATTCCGGATTCAAAAACCGTAAAAAAGATGAATATCAACTGCAACAAAGGTGAAAAAATAATTAATAATCTAACAGGACCATACAATAGACAACTTGTCTCAGCCATAGCACGACGGCAGTACTTTTCCATCGTTATAGACGAAAGCACTGATAGCACAATGGCGAAAAATCTTGCCATCATTATTCGTTTATTTGACCAACAATGCAATGATAGATTTTAACTCTGATACCTATTACGGATGGTTCGGCTTCAGGAATTTTCCACGCCAATAAACATTTGGCAACTAATATCCCTATAAAAAATTTATTAGGGTTCACAGCGGACAACTGCGCTGTAATGATGGGCAAGCACAATGGGGTACAAGCCAAGATGAAGGAACTTGTCCCTAAATTAATCGTATTAATACCACAATTTAAACCTAGTATCAATAGCTGCAGCATCGGTTCTACCCCACACTATTGATAAATTGTTACGAGAAATAAATCATCATTTTTGCCACAGTCCCAACAGAATAGAAGATTTCAAAGATTTTCAGTCATTTTTCGGTGTTGATATGCACGTAATTTTAAAATTTGCTGCAATACGCTGGTTATCACGTCAGGTAATATTATGAATAAATATTAAATATGATTTAAAATCAAAATCTATTTTAATTCTAAATTAAAATCATTTCAAAATTACAGGCTGCAATTCGCAATCGAGCAGTGGACCGCACTCCAAGCGTATTTTAACCTAGGAGAGTTCGAAAATACTTACGGAAATGAAAACATATCTTTTATTTCTACAAATTTAAATGATCATGTAAATCATGTACATTTTTTATTTTTATCATACGCATTAAAAATAATTAATGATATTAATTTAGAAATGCAGTCGGAGCATGCAAGGATACATGTAATTATTCCTCGTATGAAATACTTATTTCGACAATTTTGCAGAAATTTTATTTCTAAAAAATTTTTAGACGAAACCGATATCTCCAATATTAATTTACAAGAAAACCACATTCCTATCGATCAAATCTATTGTGGTACCGATGCTGAAATTTACTATATACAAAAAAACTTATCAGATGACTTATGTAATATTAAATTTTAAAAACACCGTTAGACTGTTCTACATATCTTTTTGTGATAATTTACGAAAAAAAATAAATTTTAATGATGAGATTTTAAATTTCCTGCCGAAGTTCTCCCCCGAATATGTAATTTGGTGAAACAAATTCAATTTTGCCTTTAGTATTCAAGTGTTTTCCTGACGATGAGTTGAAACAGATTGAATTAATAAACAATGGGTTTCGGGCACTGGCTGATTGCGAAAAATGAAAAAATTATAAAACTCATCCATTTCTGAGTTCTGGACAGAAGTATCTACAATTAAAAATGAGTTAAACGAACCGATGTTTAGTAATATTTATAGCATTGTACAAGGTGTGTTATCAATACCTCATTCATCTGCCAATGTGGAAAGAATATTTTCATATCAAAACCGTATAAAGACTAAATGTCGAAATCGTTTGTAAATTGAAACATGTTTTGCATTAATCCAAACTAAAGACATGATAAAATCGGAATCTTGCCGTAGTTTTAAAATACCGAAAGAACTTCTAAAATCCAATTTTCAGAACGCACCACTACAGCATGATGAACTTTTGGAATAATGTTATTTTTTAACAACTATTCCGCCAGTTTACACGAGTTGTGATTCAACCAAAATTTTCTTCTCTTCTTTTCCCCCTTGCCTAAAACAAAATTTAGTTTATAGAGAAGACATTTTTGGTTGAATCACAATTCGTGTAAACTGGCGGATTCCTCAAGCTCATTGTGCTTTAATGAGGCTTTGATTTTTTTATATAAATATGTGATTTTTATTTATTAATATTTAGTTTTTTTTTTAATTTTATATAATTTATTAATATTCATCTTTTAAATATTAATATTTGAAATATTTATATTACAAATTTTAGTTTATTGCAAGTTTATAATTTATTTAATTTACTTAAGGTGTATTTAATATTTAGATAAAACTAATTTAATTTATGCAATTGAATTGATAAAATAATTGAAGTTTTTTATAAATAAACATTATTATAAACATTATAATATATTTATTAGTTTTATTTAAATATGTAACAGAAAATAAAATTAAGTACAGTTTCGTCTAAATTAGTACAATTTGGTTTCGATTTTCAGTACAATTTGAAAAATCCATTTTCCATCACTGATGGACACCCATACAATGTTTACGACTATTTTAGTCGCAGAAAACAAAGAGGCCATTTATTAACAATATTTCTACCACAAAAGTAGAAAAAATGCACTCCCCTCCCCCAAACCTTTAACCCCAGGGCGTACTTGTGTACACAAAGAACACAAACCCTTGCAAAAATGAGAACTCCCTTAGGTAGCTTCTTGGCAGCTTGGTTTCGTACTGATAAAAAGTTGGTCTACTCATCAGGTTGCAACGACCAAACTGCAAAAATCCAACTCTTGCTTTGTACCGATAATACAAAACAAGAACATATCGATTTAGCGAATTATATATCACTAAATCAGAAACCACAGGAAATTCTCACTATGTATGTGTAACAAGCCAACACATATAAGCCAATACATTGCAGTTTGGTCGTTGCAACCTGATGAGTAGACCAACTTTTTATCAGTACGAAACCAAGCTGCCAAGAAGCTACCTAAGGGAGTTCTCATTTTTGCAAGGGTTTGTGTTCTTTGTGTACACAAGTACGCCCTGGGGTTAAAGGTTTGGGGGAGGGGAGTGCATTTTTTCTACTTTTGTGGTAGAAATATTGTTAATAAATGGCCTCTTTGTTTTCTGCGACTAAATTAGTCGTAAACATTGTATGGGTGTCCATTAAAATAATATTTTGTCCGAAAAGCCGAAAAAATTCTTAAACAAATTAAATTCACGGACGATTATAAAATTCTTGGTAATATTGATGTTTAGGATGATTTGACCATGGTTAAAGGAAACATAGAACCTAGAGCTCCAATCAAAAAAAAATTAATATCTCGAATGACATATAAACAACAGCCAGACACTACAGTTATGCCGGAAAAAACTCACCGCGTCTGTCAGTGTTATTAGTTATAGAACAGTCACTACGATACGCTTTCAACCTCAACTAAATAACCTGAACGAAATCAAACGAGCGGTTGCTTATTATGTCGGTATGAAGCAGTAAGCACTGAAAATTAGTTCAATCTTCAGAAATTATATGTTACTTTTGTAATGTTTCTTCAAGAGTTTGCTCACGCTCCTGAACATAATGTTATAACCAATTTTACTTCGTGATGGAATTTTAAACAATGAAAAGGTGTCATACATGTTTCGTTTAAGAGATTGTTCTGAAGAAGAATTATATAGGACATGTCGCACACTAGTCTTCGGGCGTGAATTTTGGTTGCATTATTTTAACACTAATAATGGAGTATGATTTGTCTTAAATATTAGACATTTAATACCACGAAAAACAAATACCACATTTAAAAAGAGAGTAAGAATAAACGAAAACTTCTCAAAAAAATCTTGAGGCTCATGTTGCCAAATCCTATATGACATCCTTCTGAGTACAATTTACAAATTTGAGTGAAATGCATGACAAATTAAATAAAACAATTCAATTCTAGAATGGTACCTGTAATTCAAGTAAAATACACAAAATATAACCTTACGCAATATTGTAACCTTTTCAAGAGTGACTTGGGTGGAGCTTTACCGAATGGTGGTCTGAAAGGCAAGATTAAGCAAACCGAATAGCGGCGCATGGTTCAGATACGAAATTTATTTTGGCAAGTTCGATTGCACGCCGATAACAGAAAAAAATTCGTTTTGCATGCTAATGGGTTTTCTCTTTATCAGTAATATGAGTGTATTCTGATTATTTTCTTGGTTAAAATTTAAAAAGCGTATGAAGCAAATAATTTTGTTGCCATAAAGTCTACTAAACTACTTGAAAACAACGACAAGAACCAAAAAAAAATTCTTACCTTCTTATTATGTCAAAAATATAATTAAGATATTTTTGCTTATTCGCCGACTTGTACGCGGTAATTGAAGTGTAAACAGTAAATGTCATTTCAAATCATAAAAATTGCGTATTCGTTCAAATAAAATCGCAAACACATTCTAAAAGGAACAAATATTTTTAGTTGCCGGCCGGCGTGCTTAAACACAAAAAAATTGTACCGGCTTTTATTTACCACACAGTTTTGATTAATTGCTTTTATAAATTATAAGGTGTCGAGGTATGCAAATAATTTGTCATGTCACATTAAGTACCGCAATTATTATCCGGTTGGACGCGTGCAACTACACCGCACAACATATGTGGTTATGAAACAAAGGGATTTCGTGGTAAGAAAAAAAACCATAAACAAAATTGAGAAAACACTTGCGTTATAAATTTTACCGCTTGGAGATAATTTTTTTTTTTTTTTGATATTTCATGCTGCAAATACAAAACTCGATTGTCATTACCTAGGCCTAGGTCAATAAAATTATTTTATTACCAAAATTGAAAGCTTTCATGCGTAATCGCACGCTCAAGTAAAATAAAACGAAATGTCAAGAAATAATTTTTAAAAAAATATCGAAATGTAGTGCAAAACACTATAAATCGACGGTTAAAGCAATGACTTTGAACTTGTTGGAGGTTTACGTAATTATACCCAATTTAAGATCGAAATCGAAATTTTGTTGGTTTTTTCGGTGGGCACATTTTTTGCTCAGTGAAAGTTAAATTAATGTAATTTATATGTAACGTGTGTGATTATTTGGCGTTATTACATAATCGCTATGATATAACTGAATTTGTGGTCGGTGATTTCTTATAGATGTAAGACATCTAACTATTTCATATTTAGGTAATTAAACTCATCAAAGCTGAACACAAACACTTCCACTGAGGGACAGCCGAGAGCCCTGTAGCCACATTGGCTGCCATCTGCTTACCAAAAAAATTCGATTGGAATAAGGTGGAACATAACCTCTAAAGCGCGTGTTGGTGTTGACCTAAGCGCCCCGCTTATAATCATGTAGGCCGTTCTTTGCACCTTCTCCAACATCTTCCTATATGTTACCTTCTCCAGAGCTGGCCACCACACACCCACATCAGCACAAGTCTTACCACAGCGGTATAGAGCCAGTGTACCAGCTCTGGTTTTAGACCCCATCTTTTCCCTATGGCGTTCTTACACGAGTAAGTGGCTACATTAGCCATATTCACCCTTTCTACAATGTTAGGCCTCCAGCTTAGCTTACTGTCCAAGATTATGCCCAGAAATCTCGCTCTGTCAGCAAAAGCCAGTCTAGTGCCGTTCACGGTAGGGGGACTAACTACCGGAATTTTATATTTCTTAGTAAATAGTACCAGCTCTGTATTGGAGGGGTTAATCCCTAATCCACATTTGCTGGCCCATTTCGTAACGATTATTAGTGCATTCTGCATAACATCCCTAATCGTATCCAGATATTTGCCTGAGACAGCTATCGCTACATCATCCGCATACGCTACAACCCCTATCCCCTCTCCCTCCAGTTCCAAGAGCAATCCATTCATCACAAACAATTTTCTACACTATTTTCGATACCAAAATGTAAATAATTCCGGACTACGCGTACACAAACGGCACTGCAAACAAATAATATTTTAGAGAGCATTCGCAATTGTAAGTATAAACGAATTAAAACCTTGTATTAAATCACGACTTCATTGAACTTTTTCTAGATACACTGCAGTTGACTTGAATAGGAACGACCGTTTTTTTGAAATACATATTTTAAAATCGGTCTAACTTTTTCAAGATTTTTTTTTTACAGGATGAGCACTAGTTCAATATCACAAAATATTTAAATAAAAATAATTTAGTATGCCAGAAAAATTTTATTTCATTTTGTTTTTTTCTTAAAAAATAATTTTTTTGTTTGTTTTACTTGAATGTTGAATAGAAACGATCATTGTTTTCAATAAAGTGGAAGTGTTAGCAAACTTAAAGTAAAATTAAATTAATTTTTTTTAAAAATCCAATTGCGCACTATCTTGTGCAAAAATTAAAGCGAGAGCTGGTGTGAAGGTATAACAGTGTGGAGAGTCATTAAAATATCAGATCACTTGATTCGATGAAAGCTTCAAAAGAAATCGCCTATAAATCAGGAGATTTGAAGAAAAGATTACATTTCTCGAGGCTCCATATGGCATGGGCTGAAAAATGGAAACGTGTGGTTTTCTCTTTAAAAAACATTTCCCAATTTCAATGATACTTTTGGGCCATTGCCATGGATATATCAGCAAGATGATGCCCATATCCATACAGCTAATCTAGTCAAATCATGGATATCAGAGCAAAACATAGAGCTTTTGCCATGGCCACCGTATCCTCCCGATTTAAATATCATGGAAAACGTGAAGGGTTTACTATCTCGGAAAGTTTAGGAAGATCGTCGACAATTTTTAATTAAGATTTGTTAATCGTTCTTATTCAATTGAACATCCAAATTTATAATTTTTTTTAGAAAAAAACACAAAGCACATTTAATCATGTAAACACACATTTTTTTCTTTTTTAAAATATTCCAAAAAAAAACGGTCGTTCCTATTCAAGTGAACTGCAATGTATCATGGTATAAAATGAGCTAACATAACACATGGTGTCATATGAGCATGAAAACTATCTGATCAAATTAAGCCGATTACAAACAAATAAAAAATGTAGCTGCACTTTGCACGAAAATATAAAAAGATCGGCATTTTCATCTTTCACAAAAATGATTTCCTTAAAAAGCATCCGTATTCGCTACCACTCACATTTACATCCAATACAGTTACAATGAACATTGAAATCATAGAAATCATAAAATCGATCACGAAATTAACGACTTTGTTTTATGATCGATTTTATAATTAAATTATTATTTACGTAAAAGTAGTTGAATGTGGTATCTGCACCACGTGTGTTGCAATGTGAATCCTAATAAAGATGAAAATACCTCGAACTAGTTAATGCAAAAATTTTATTTGCTTCCGTCTATAAATCACCAACTTAGGTAAATTACGCTTACTTTCATGCGGCGCATGCATTTCATTTTAATTTACCTGATTTGTAAAATTTATTTAGATCAGTGAAATTGTATAAGATTTTCGATATTTTGTTAACCAAACCGTATTTAGGTGTATTGAATCACATGTTTTGTCGTGCACACGATTTAGATCACCTGTGTACACATAATATAACATGTTGACAGTATTTTATTGCACTAATTGGCGCGATTACAAAATCTTCCACTAAACGTGATTAACACATAAAATTAAATGAAGTGTTTATATGACTGAAATTATTAAATCCCCCATGTGCGATATTGGTGCTGAGTATAGCAACGTGTTGGGAGGTGGGAATAAAACTGCAATTAATCAGCAATACGCGTCTGCAATACGCTGTTAACTCGTATATTCATAAGGTACAAATTATTTTAGCAAAAACATGTTAGCAATTAACATCGAGCTATGTGAGTCAAGCATATTTGACAATTTTTCAGTTTAGATGTAAATGTAATGGATGCGTTTCATTTCGAGGTATAGAACAAGCCGATTTGACAGCTGACAGTTGATTTTTTGTTAGTTTGGTTTGCCATTTCATAATGACTAGACCCACGCCAAAACAAAAAAAAAATTATTGATTGTTTTGAAAATTGTTAAAATTTACTTTCAACATAATGATTCAGTTCATCTGTATCAGAGCAGTTAATTATAACAACTATGATCGCTTTGGCACTACGTTTATACTCTAAAAGTTAATGTGCGTTCCGTAATACTCCAAACGGCACGCATCGTGCACGAGGTGGCAGCGTTGGGTGCTTTATATTGAAGAGAATCTAGAAGAATCGATTCGTCATCGTTTACAACAATTGGGACTTGATCCAACATCTTTATGAACGATTTTGCGTAAGGATCTTGGTTTACATGCTTACAAGATTCAACTTGGGCAGCCGAAACCAATATTGACATCGATGCAAACTTTCCATACAAACTTTTCTTCAGTTCCTTTTTGGCATACACCGTGGAATATCAAAACAGAAAATCAAAATAAAAGTAAGCAAGTACTGAAACTAAATTACCGTAAAAATTACGTCGGCTAAAATTTGAGGAAACAAAATAAAGACAATTATAATCGGCGACAGTGTGACCACTGAGGAACCACGAGCTTCCCGAAAGATATGTAATGAATCTGTTGAAGAAACCCCACCCCGCCTAATGACCCACCGACCCCTAGAGGCCGGTGTCCAGACACAACGAAGTGACATAAGAGGGTAAGAATGAGGTCTCCCCAACAGACAAAGTCGTTATTCACCCAGAGAACCACCAAGAATCACCCTCACTATACCCACTTCAACAACTTGTCAAAACAGTTGCAGCGTCGTGCGGCTCATCTTGGATTTGACGTCATTAGAAATCAGAACAATGACCAACGGGGAAAAGAGAACGAGAACTTTAATAAATCCAGCACACGGTTCATACAAAATCTTTATTTAATCATAAATCCTAACCGTTGATCTCAAGGTCCTATTTCCGCAACAAAATTAAAATCACAAACAAAATTAAAGAGAAAGGAAGAACGCGTTGAATTTAATGTAAAAACGAATAACGGTTACTCAACATCCGTATTCACACACCACGCGACCTATTCCACGTGAAACTTCCAGCAAAAAAATAAATAAAAAACGCCTTGGAAAATTGGAAATACGATTACGCAAAAACTATAATTTTAAATTGAAATTCACTAAAATGTAATAAAAAAAATTGTTGGCACCTTAACTATTTGTTGCGACCTTGAAGCCGTCCTGCCGCAGGTTGTTACGGATGGCTCGTACCCAACCCGCAGTTTTCAACTAAACACGCTCACGGTGATGTTTTGTCAGCTAGATCTCAGGGTAATAGCATGGGTCGTGGATGAATTAGAGGCGTACGTGCTCCTGGCCTACACCGTGGAATAGAAAAAATTAAAAATCAAAAGCAAATGATTAAAAAAACTGAATTTAAATTAAGTCGATCTGAATTTTTCGAAAGAAACCTGAGGAACGTAATAAAAACATAATAACCGGTCCATCCGATGGTGACCAGATCTCGCCGAGTGACAAGTACCCAGTCTGCTGAAGATACCCCCCCCCCTCCTCGATTAACTCATCGACCCCGAGGGTAGGGACGCCTCCTCAACAGACCAGAGAGGCCTGGAGAGACCAGCAACCGCAATCGCCTTACAAATTTTTATTTTAACAAACAAAAAAATCAAGAGAAAAACCAACAGCGCGAAAATAAATTCAACCACACAAAAAATATGGCCGCCGTAATGGCGCTCGATTACACAAAATATTTAACAAATTTTTTAAAGTAAAGTAAAATAAAATTAAAAAATTAAAAAAATTTAAATTGACTGAACTTTTCAAATAAAAAAAAATTAAAAGGCCAACAAAAAAATTAAAAATAATAAAAATAAATAAATCGGTAACTTTTGACCTTCATGAATGGTATTAAAACATGCACAGCTCATGTACCAGTGCGGCACACTAACCCACCAGAGCAATTCAATAATCAACGGTTTGATTGATATGGTTTCGGTGTAGCTCAGCGAAATTCACCACGTAATCACAAAACACTCTCAAAAATATATGGGTTATTACGATGGAATAAAATTAAAATAGTTTTTTTTTCAAAAAAAAATAATTTGAATTCACAACACCTGCGTACTAAAACTTTTTAATTTTCTTAGAATCTTTTATTTTACAATTATTCACGAGTTGGGACTTACGCTGTGTGCCTCACGTCGATTTTTTGTCTAAATTTCTAACTAACTAAATTGATGGCTAGTTCATACCAATCGTTCAAAGATGTCACAAAACAAACTGCATCTGTTGTTTAATTAAAATCTGATATCCAATCGATAAATTGGAAATAAGTTTGCAGTTTAGAACTAAATATCGGGTAGATTTTGGTTTATAAATATTAGAGACATCTAGCGATACCTGGGTGAACTAACGATCAATTAAGCTAGTCGGAAATTTAGACAAAAAATCTGCGTCAGGCACACAGAATTAGACCCTCAAACGAATATATTTACTTATTTTAATGTCAAACTCGACAAAATTTTATTTCCGCCAAAACAATTCCAAAACTAGACGCCAATACATAAAAAATGAAAAAAAAATCAGACAAAAAAAAATAAAATAAATCGTACTTAATTTTTTTCAAAAAAAAAAAAAAGAAAAGAATTCTGTTGCGGCCTTGGGCAGCCGTCATGCCACAGGTGCCCCCACCGGACCGTTTATCGGTGATGGCGTTGGTTCGCCCCACTCTTAATGTACCGTTGAATGACCTCAACTGGCCACCCGTTATCACCACCACAACGAACTACCGTTTGGATGCACCGCACCAAATTACTGCACTCGAGGTTGGTCACCCTGTACCGCATGCTTTGTCTACTTATTAAGGCACTCGTATCTTCCCAGTAAGATATTAATTCAATGCAAAATGAGGTGCACTAATATTTGTTGCACCCGTAAATAATTTGACGTACCGTTTAATTAATACGGCACCCGTAAAAATTTGCACCCGTTGATAAATTTGACGTAAACAAAATAAGGACACTCGTTCATTGTGTGGCACACGCAAAAAATCGCGACCTTGGACAACGTTCGTCAATCCAATTTAACCAACCTCTATGGATATGGAAAAACTATATACCTATTTCCTTTTACTAAATTTTCACAGCAAATAATTTTCATTAACGTATAGGTTTAGTCTTGTATACATGTACAACAAATTTTATTTTTATTATTTAAATCTTAATGAATCATTAATTTTATTTTATCACTCTTCTAAATTTTGGATATAAAATATTCTTCTAGAGCGCATTGCTTCACACACCCGTGCACATTGGTCTCGCTCTCTGATTCTATTTTCTCTTACCGTCGCGCCATCACAAAAGGGTGTAAAAAACCAAAACTGCCGCACGTGCGTTGAGAACATAACAAACAACCGGTAAATGGAAGCAAAGACACAAACCAAACAACCGATTAAACAAGACACAAACCGAGGGGAATATAACACAAAGAAAATTATGGTTACGATCGCGCCGTCGTAACATGTGTTACGTTTCGACTGTTTGATGGCTTCTTCATTGATTTGGGGGCTAAGTGTGACCGCTTCTCAGAATGTGTGTATTAGTCGACATCTTTTAATGTTTTCTCTCTAGCTTTCATTCTACGTCATCACGCCTGCACAGTCGGTGTCTTCTTCTACGACGTACACCGACTAGTTGTTGTTGTTGTTGTTGGGACACTTTACTTTTCATGCGTAGTTGTGTGGAACTGGCAACGTGGCCCAGCCATCTAACACGATTGGATTTGATGAATCCGATATTATCGCTACCTCTGAGAAAATCCTTGATTTCGTAATTCATACGAATTCGATATTTGTTTTGCACAACTTTAATTAGACCAAAGATCGAACGAATGACCATTCTTTCAAAATTTGATAGCATTTAACAGTTATTAGAGTTATAGCTCCAGCTCTCGCTTCTGAAATCCACCACAGATTTTATGCGTGTTTTACTCGTATAAAGTGTGAGTTTGCATGACTGCGATAGTTATTCAAATCTCAATATCCTTTATATCCTATCGGGCTTTTATTTCTGCCTGCATATTATTTGACGATAATATTACTCACCCGAGGTATCAACTCTTTAAAAATTATTGCGGCCGCTTTCTAGATTTTCTATGGAAATGCGCCTAAGTGTTGATAGAAATTTGGTTTGGCTACAGATCTCTTTCAAATCAAGTCTTTTTGCGTATATAGCTGCATCATAGAAAAATAAGTTTAACATAGATTTCTCATTTGTAAAAAAGGAATTAAATTCCAATGTCTTGATTGTATTTATGACTTTACATTGTACATTTACAATGTGAAATCACAAATATAATCACGACATTGGAATTTCATTTTTATTTTTCGTCTTATACAAATGAGAAATCTATGGTAAACTTTTTTTTCTATGGCTGCATATTTAAGAATCTTACTAGATCTATTAAATATACAACTAAAAATTCCAATGTTGCTTTTCCTTACTACGAGGGCTGCCTTTTATATTTCAAGATTAGAGAATAAAAATAAATATTTATTTATCAAAAATGGCTTTATTGTCGATTGAGGTACCTCCAAAACACGCATTTTGAACGAATCAACCGGTTCTTTAAATGTCGAAAAACGTTGACCTCGCAATTTGACCTCGCGAGCCGATTGGGTCCCCCAAAGAAGCCATTGGGTGCCAAATCAGGACTATACACGGCGGATGACCCATCAACTCGATGGTTTGACCGTGCAACTTTTGTTAGATTTGGCTCATGTTGGACCATCCATACCGTCGACTGCTGTTTGGTTTCAGTCGCATCTCATAGGCATAGATGCAAAATTCGCCACCTGCCACGATGTTAAAGATATGTTTTGAGGCACAATCATATTTTTTTTTTCAATCATATTTATTTATTTCGACCAATAATCACGAGTTTTTTTTAGGGCTTGCGTGGGGCTCTTTTAAGGTTTATGTGGGATCAAACAAATCTTTTGCCTCCTTAATCTCTCGATAAGTCGCATAACTACAACAACCGATTTTGGTTCATCTTGCCGAAATTCGAAATTGAGCTAACTGCGATGGTGCTTCAAGGACGGGTTGTTGAGTTAATCCACGGCGAAAGTAGTAAAAAAAATCCATTTGTGTCGCCGAGTTATAAAATGTATTCCTCATTTCCTACTCCAGTGCCAAATTGAATAGCACAGCATTTGCTCTAATGGACGTTACTTCATCAGTACGATTTTCTACATTTTGGAAGTAGGTCTGGCCTACTGAGAGAACTTTAGGCATGTTGGTTTTCAGCACTCTATTCGTTGATGCCTGTACTACTTGGGTGAATATTTAATGAAATTCCTGGCGTTAACAAAGCCTTAAATTTCCTTGTTCCGCTCGCAAGTCGAGGACTATCTCATATATTCGCGCTTCTTTCGTCGGAGAATGCATTCAGTGCTAGTGCTAACCATTTATACGCAGCTTTTGTTCATTTTCGACGCCCAGATGGCACCGATAATTGAACAAATCATTACGAGATAGCTTTAAAGCAATATTTGCTCCCTATTAGAAGGATAACCACAAATATATGAGGGTTGCCTGAAAAAATTGAACAGCAACATAAGATGGTAGTAGTTGTTTAACAATTGTTTGAGTCAGTCTATGTGAGTATTTTTGTGAAAATGGAGAAAATCGGGTATCGAGCTGTCATTAAATATTTATTTTTAAAATGCAATACGCCTCCTACGCCTGTACTCTGCACCACCGTGAAATTTTGGATAATGAACATGAACGAAAAAACTGCAACTCCTGACGATAACACTGCCCAAGTTCATCAAATTGTGCTAGAGAACTGTCAAATTTATGTTAGAGAGATGGAAGAGACTATGAATATGTCCAAAGAATGTGTTTGTCACACACTGACTCAAGATCTAGGCATAATAAATCTGTCCACGCATTGAGTGATGCGTTTACCCATTTTGCACCATGAAATGCACCACGTGTTTGAATGAACATTTCCGACGCTCTGTTGGCGCAGTTTAAACGCAATAAATCAGTGATATTGCAACGACTAATGATTGTTGATGAAACTTGGATACACCTTTACACTCCAGAATCAAAAATACAGTCAAAAGAGCCAGAGGGTGACTTCATTAGAGAAGCATACTACAGAAATTGCGGAAAAACGACCACATGTACAGAAAAAAAATTCTTGCTCCAATACAATGCGCTGTCTCATACCTCAGCGGTTGCCATGCCCCCCCCCCCCCCCCCCCTCAAGGAGGCACACATTTCCCCCCAAGTACTATTTGGACGTATTGAAGTTATGGGAGCATTTATAGGAGAAGTCAAATTGAACAAATTAGAACAATTTTTTTTTACGTTTGTTAGGTCGAAAACTTTTCAAACAATCCTCATAATTTGTTAGAAAACATGTCAATCTATATACAAACTCCAAAATAGTATTTTTGCAAATTTCAAAGCAAGATAATCCATATGAAATATTATCGGCTGGTGAACCGATAGGGAAATGAAATCGTAGCCACAGCAAACGAACAAAAACCACAGCAGACGATCAAACAAAAATTACATCCGCATATTTAACAAGCATCAGCTACATTCATCAGTAGTTACCGTAATTGACATATACAAAAACAGTTCATAAATCATAAATAAACAACAATCATAAAATTTTAACGAGTCTCTGATTCTGTTTAAGATTGAAATGCTAATTATAATTATTAGCACAAAGCAATACGAAGCTGATTGGTTTCGGTGGTACCAACGAATTCAAATCGAAACACTATGAACCTCTCTCTCTCTCTCGCGGTTTTATAGAAAATCATAAGAATTGATTCTATAACGTAAATGACATCATATTATGAATTTGATTGATGATTGATAAAATTTGATATGTGAATAAGCGCGCGCGCGCAGATTTATTACTCATTATGCGCGCGCTGTTGATTAAATATAATGATCTTCACTATATATGTACAAACATATATAGATTCAAGATGTAACAAGGTTAAATATGATAGTGACCAAATTATAATTAAAAACGGTATTGGATATAAAAGCATTCATTTTCAGGCCAGCAAACAAAGAGCTGTTCTGTATCGAAGCGGTGGCGCCGAATGATGTGGAGATATCGCATTTACTGTCATAAATTTTAATATTCGCGCGTCAACTAAAAAAATTTTTTATAAAAGAATTTTCTTATTCTTGAAGTAATAAAATACGAGATTTATTATAAAACTCTATGTGTATGACCCAAAGATGTCGTTTAATTATACGTTCATACATGTAAGTAAATCATACTGATTAAATTCGTGTACTTTGTATCCGCCGGGGTGATTTGATTTACGATCGCCACCCGGTAATAACCATATTGGGATTTTATTTGTAATATTTATTTCAATAGACCGTATCTTAATCGTTTAAGATTGGGGAAATTTATTATTATGGCTTACCGCCTAGCTGTGTAAATAAATCATTTAGCTCGTTTACGCAGTACCGGGTTCACAAAACTTTGGTAAACGGTAAAAAATTAGGCGGTTTAATAAAATATTCTTCATTGAATTGATAATTTGAGAGGCCTCAAATATTACTACATATATTACATCAATAAAGGTTCATATTTAATAATTTGAATATTAGACCAAATTTAAAATAAAGTTTTTAATTTGTATTTTTCCCGTTTCAGGACTAGACGGCGGAAGTTCCTGCATTTCCATACAGTAAGTAGAATTACATAATATAGGGAATTCCCAAACCCGAAATTTCAAATCCGCATTAAGATCAACTCATGAAGGATACAGAAGGATAAAATTTAATATCTCATCCGGCTGTCTAACCAACCATTTCCATTTAAATTTATTACAGTTCCGCTATTCTTTATATAATCCGGCATGATGCCTCATAACAGTTCTGAGAATTACAACAGCAATTTAAATCTCATTACCATCTTAAAAAACAATAATGAAAGATAAAATCGTATAAAAGTGAAACTGTTTAATACGCAAGCAATTACATGCAAATTTATTTAAAATTTATTACTATATTTCGTGCTCATCAGCTGTCAGCTGCAAAATACTATAATCATTGGTTCAAATTAATTTTCATCGCTTCCACAATAACTTCTTAATTTCTATATGCGGGTGTTTTTCAACATTTAAATTAAGAATCGGCTCAAAAATATTAATCAATTAAAACCTGATATTCAAGCAGCAGACGCTTTTAAAATTACAATTTCAGCCTTTTCAAGGTTGGACGTCCAACGCCATTAAAATAAAGAATAACCTACTTAACGCAATTAGTGTCAGTGGCTATTGTCGTTGGCTAACAATTAGAAAAGGATATCACATTCGAACTTAATTGGCAACAATATATTTTTACAGGCATAACTAACTATCATTGTGTTTATGAGAGATTAACACCCCGATTCTGAAGCACAATTACTGACTGAAAAACGGTCTTAGGTAAGACTTTTTGTCTTTGTTTTGAGTTTAGTCTTAATTATGACACTTTTCGTATTCTGCGCATAGTCTTAGTTGGCATTGGTCTTAAAAAAAAAGTCTTGCTTATGACATACAAATTTAGTGGTGTTATTGGTCACAGACTACGCACAGAATACGAAAAGTCTCATAATAAAGAGTTAACTCAAAACAAAGAAAATAAGCCTTACCTAAGACCATTTCTCACTCAGCGACTATTCTTCAGAATCGTAGTGTAAAACGGCACTTTTATGCATTTTATAAAGTTTATGCATTTTATTCATTTTATATATTTTATACATTATATACATTTTATAAATTTTATAAATTGTATAAATTTTATATATTTTATACATTTAATAC
The DNA here is from genome assembly GCA_932526605.1 of Nephrotoma flavescens. Classification (NCBI taxonomy): domain Eukaryota; kingdom Metazoa; phylum Arthropoda; class Insecta; order Diptera; family Tipulidae; genus Nephrotoma; species Nephrotoma flavescens. The sequence goes on along the minus strand of OW052222.1, from coordinate 224,358,537 downwards.
ATTTGATACCATTTTTACATTTGATAAATTTTATACATTTTATACATTCTATACATTCTATACATTTTATAAATTCTATACATTCTATACATTCTATACATTTTATAAATTATGTACATTTTATAAATTTACATTTATACATTTTATATATTTTATACATTTAATACATTTGATACATTTTATACATTTTAGACATTTTATACATTCTATACATTCTATTCGTTCTATACATTCTATACATGCTATACATTTTATACATTCTATACATTTTATATATGTTATACATGTTATACATGTAATACATTTTATACATATTAGCATTTTAACATTTTATACATTATATACATTCAATACATTCTATACATTCTATAAAATTTATAAATTTTACAGATTTCATACATTGATACGTTTTAGACATTTTAGACATTCTATACATTTTATAAATTTTTTAAATTGTATACATTTTGTACATTCTATACTATACATTCTATACATTTTATAAATTTATATACATTTTATACATTTGTATTATAAAATTTATACATTTTATACATATTGTACATTTAATACATTTTATACGTTTTATACATTTTATGGTTACATTTTATACATTTTGGTGTGCAAGTAGAAACTCGGCTCTGAAGTTGGTTGCATTAAAATATACTTGAACCAGAGACAACCTATAAGAGATATTTCATCCTATGTAAACGTAAAAATTTAAATTGCGATTTCAATTTCTGTAAATAGCCGCATACAATCAAACATATTTTGTTTTTTTGTGTATACGTATACGCAATTTAACGAAAAATCACAGATACAACGATGACATTGGAATTATCAGAAGTTTATTTTGTTTTCATTTTTTAGTTCAAATGAAAAATCTAATATGATTGTCTGTGCTTGAACATATCCAAATCCCCCGCCATTTTTGTTATATGTAGCTTAGTCATTGCTGTTTTGATGACATAAATTTCAGCCATTTACAAGCTGTCGTTCCGTGTGCATCAATTTTAAGAGATGGATGTCTTGGAATTGATTGTCTATGGAATTGATATTTACTACTTCCAGTGTTACATTCTGTGAGTCATTCAACAGTAAAAAAATGGTTTGCGAGTTTTCCTGATGGCAAGTTTATTCTTGAGGATGATCAACGTCAAGATGCAGTAAAACAATTTAGAGACGAATAACTTAAAATTTTACTAGACGAAAATCCGTGTCAAACATAAAAAGAGCTAGCAGAACAGTTAGGAGTTACCCACCAAGCAATTTCGCTTCAATTGCTTGCAATGGAAAAAATAGTAGGAAGAAAAATGGGTTCCTCATAAACTTACCGAAGAAAACAATAACAGAAGAGTTGACACTGGCATGAATTTGCCTTCCTCGGTACAAAAGAAAGAATTTTTTGCACACAATTTCACGGATGATGTAAAATAGTTATAGTTGAAAGTTATCAAGCCCAATTAGTAAAATTATGTGATGCACTGGAGGAAGAAAACCCAGATAAGGGCCAAAGAAAGCGGAAGGTGATATTGTTGCAGGACAGCGCTCGTCCACATACAGCAAAATTCAGGCACTCAGACTTGGCCTCCTCTGATTACTTCTTATTCAAATCGATGTCATCATATTTGAAAGACCAGCGGTTCACGAAACTTGAAGACGTGCAAAAATGGTTCGATGACTATTTTGCTTCGAAACCACCAAGTTTATATCGCGAAGATATTCATCATCTACGGTTTACAAAAATAAAGTACTAGCAGCAGACCTGTGTAAATGTGCAGCATACTAATATGTTTTATCTTTTATTATTGTTTATTCATGCATTGGGTGGTTTTGGGGCACCCAGCAGTTGGCAACTTATGAAATTTTCAAATCACATTCAGCCGTTCCACACTATGATTCTTTCGTCGTGATTCTTTCCTCGTTTCCTTCCCTTCACCAACAAACTTGAGAGTTTGTGGGTAAAGGGGAAGGAAACGAGGAAAGAACCATGACGAAAGAATCAAAGTGTGGAATGGCGGATTGGCGATCATTTCAATAATCATCATGTTGCAAAATATTAAAATTTTAAGAATTTAAGAGTATTTCATCCAAAATTGGCCGTGGACATCATTGTACACTGGAGGAACGTCGAATTATTGTACAATTTTGACAAAAAGGAAAAACATACTTAGAAACTGCTGACGTCATGAGCTGCTCTCAAAATATGGTTACAAATGCACTGAACTGTTGCCGAAGGGCAGAAAATAGAGGACGAAAAAGAAAAATTACGGGAAAATGGGGCGTACGATTGTAAAACTCACAAAAAGAACAAGTTACAACATCAAACATTAAAAAGAAACATTAACCGTCAACTTTGGGTTTTGGGGAAACAAAATTTGAAAATTTATTCAAATTCATGAAATCTCTAAGTCGTGTATGGCTCAGTAAATAACATAATAACTGACCTCTGTCTGGAACTATCAAAAGTCGAAACTTTGAATTATCAAAAAGCATAAAAAATGGGGGTAAGAAAGGGTAAAATTCCAGTTGACAAAAAATCCAAAATTTCCAATTGAGAATAAAATTGTAAATGCAAAAATTTTATATTTTGGGAAACCAGGTGAAAATCATCATTTGTGTCCCGTTTTCACGATAATGTTAGAAAGTTTTACTCAACTCAGGTTGTGGAATGGCCTGCTTAATCATCACCAGGCCTTAACCTGATTAAGAACTTGTGGAATTATCTTCAGCTGGCGATTGCAGAAAGAAAATTTTTAACTAGGGAAGCTTTGTGGGAGGCAGTGGTACTTTGGAAAATTCCAAAAATTATTAGTTACAGAAATTATGAATACAAGAGGAAAAGGGTTACTTTACATATCCCTTTAGTATTGAAGAAAATATTGTTCTGAGAGATATGACATTTCTGCGTATTTTTGATGAAGATGAAGGCCTTATAATAGAGCGGAGAAGAGAATTCGAATCCAATTTAGATATCGCTAAAACGATAGAACTCAACGATTCACAGGCACATAATAATGACCGGAAAAATACCGAAGTATTTTTTGTTTTTATCCATGCCATCTGTTTTGGGGCCGAAGCACTCCCTGCTCTTTCGCGGTTTATTTATCCGTCTTACTTTACGCATCACCTGCCAAATCGAAGACGTACGGCTATAGGGCCGATTTAAAACCATCTGCACATTCCAAGCTCCATGCCAGCGTACACTGACATGGAAGATGGTTCGGCCCATGAGTTTTGCACTCCGACAGGGGGTCATAGATGTGTTACATTTACAAAAGAAATAGCTGATAACAGTATTAAAATAATTTTCCAATTTTTTTCAACGTTCTAACGTTCTAAGTTTTTTTATTATCAAACTAGCGCCGAATTTTTCATTCATTACAGGCAAATGGGTAACTGATGATGTCAATTTTTGCTTTTAGTGATTTGTTTACGAAGTACTTGCGAGTACTTTGCTTACACCAATGGAGCCCGCTAAGTATTGTATAAAATTTTCTAAGACCATTATGTACTAAAATTTGTTTCTGCCCATTGACAGTGCATCTGCAACAAGCTCAAATGAACACCGCTGACTTGATTAAAGTCGTATCCGGCTATATTAGTATACTTCTCGGTCGCCAGGAACAGTGCATTGTCTAAGTTTATCCGTTGAATTTACGGAATTGTATTATGTTCCAACTCATGTTGGTAAACCAATGCATTAATGAACAAAATTAATCTTTGGTCGGGTCCTGTCTACCGTCTCGACCGGTACTTTGGTTAACAGTTGATTTTAATATTGAAACAACATAGAGATTCTGTTCCCTATTCCCGGGGAGTTACCAGAATAGTGCCACTGGGAATATAAATATAATTGGAAAAAATGTTTTCATAGAATTTTTGTTCAAATTGTATTTTTCTGGCCTACTGAAGGAATAAGTTTAGTGCAAAAATTTTCAAACATAAATTGGAAAACTTTTGTTCCGCGAAATTTTTATTAGGCAAAATATTTTCCCATTTAGCTTTGCTTCGAAAATATTTACACCAAACTTATTCCCGCAGTAGGCCAGAATACATTTTAGGCCGCGGGCCTAATTTTAAGTAAATTTTTCGGTAAATTCATGTATTTTTGTAACTCTATGGTAAACTGATCGTAAATCTGTTCTAAATCCGTAGTAAACGAGCTACTTGACTATTGCCCCGCAGCCTTAGACTAAAATGCTATGAAAATATTTTTCCCAACTCCCTATTCTCAGAGAAAGCCAGAATAGTGGCCCTTTAATATTTTACTGCGTAGTGATGATTTTGCACATTGAAGACCGTCGTTCGTAGTAGTATATTTTGACAGCTCGGGGCCGTATTCTTGAATACGATACGAAAACGAAAGTACAAGATTCCTATTCAATTTCAAGTAATACCCTTGACAGACTAGGATTTAGCTAAACGCGTTTAGTTAAACTAGTTTAGTTAATCTACTACAAATCCAATTAGGTTGACACACTATGAAGTTTAGCAAACCCTGTTTCAATAATAAAATACGGTAGCGCTATGTTTGTTCGGAATCTGTACTAAACAAATGTTATTGTAGTACAAATAAAAAAATATTTTAATTAAACGCAATTTAATTTATAAAACCTAAACTTTGTGTTTTAATTGTATCCCAAAATTCCTATTCCATTTAAATACAAATACAACATAGAAATGTAAACAATATAAATGAATATATTCTGTGGCAATAATACAAAAGGGCATAACTCGAGTTATACCATTATGTAATACTGTTTTATAAAGGGAAAAACTACGAAAATCAAATGGTACATCTGACTATTCTTATTGGAAGAAGAAAAAGAAATAATTAATATGTTATTTAATTGATGCGTTATCAAATTATTAAGTTTTTTTCAAGAATTCCCATTGAACTAAGATCCGTTAAAATACGGAAGACATTACGACTTGTCATTATTTACATACACATTTGTGTATTTTGAACTTAAATTGGCGCAAAAAAACTTTTTTGAACTCGAAGCGGCATCTATCATTGTATCACAGTACTAAATGGCATTGTCCTATTTATAAATTTTAACCTTCATTGTTAGATGGCGCTCTCGCTAAACCCATTTTTATGCGATAAACTTCAAAATATTGAGAGATTTGTGCACTAAACCGGTTTAGTTACTAAACCTAAAACAAAACTCGTTTAGTTAATCTCGAAGTTGACACATTAAGAAATAAACTCGAAAAAATGATTAAACGCGTTTAGCTAATCCTAGTCTGTCAAGGGTATAAGAATCGTACGAATCTAATTCAATTCAAATATGAATTTTGTACTTCCGTTTTCGTATCGTATTCAAGAATAGGGCCCCTGTATTTAGTTTTAAAATGTAACTGTTTATGAAATTCTATACTTGTTAACATATACGAGTAGGTTTCTGAACTTTTTCGTATTTTATAAAATTATACTCAATTATTGTACTCAAGTATGTAAGAAGTAATATTTGCTATCATTTCGTTTTCTGTTAGTGTCACTTATTATTTACATCGGAAGACGTCATTGCCATATAATCGTAGAATATTGAGGTCTTGTTTTCTAATTTTTCAAATGTGTTAAATAAACCATGAAATCATATAATTTTACTGATTTATAACAAAAACCACAATTTTCGACATTGCATTGCCTACATTCACTACATTTTCGACGCCAAATTTTTATTTGTCTACATACATTCTCTATACAAGTACAGAATATTAATTATCTACGCGGTGTAGATAAAACGGCACAACACTGAGTAGCAGCGACGATGAATAAGCTCGGACAGAAGAAGAAAGACAACTTATAACACAAGAACTCAATCAAATCAATGTAAGCTGGTTACAACTGTTCTTGACTGAGCCTGGATGTGGAATGACTGTCCTCATCAAACTCATCATGGACATTTGAATTCGATTGACAGATACGGTTGGTTGGTTATTCTAATGCCTATCTTGCATGTGCATCCACAGGGAAAACCGCGGTTTCTATATTGGAGGCACGGCCTTTATACTGCGTTTAAAATCACTCTTTCGAGTTTCCACACGCCATTTTCGAAAGAGATTAAGAATTTATATAGATTTTTCAATTATGTCAAGATGATACTAATCGATGAAATCAGCATGATTGGAGCTGAAATGTTAGAATGCGTAGATTTGAGACTGAAAGAAATAACCGGAAATTCTGATGCCACTTTTGGTGCCGATTGCACATCATTTTTATTGGTGATTTGAGGCAAATATACTACTGGTTAGAACTACTCGATGGTCGATGGTCAGCAGTCATAGAAGGGAATGGTTTTTTATGAATTGACTTAAGTTATGCGGAGACACTGCTCAGAGACGGAAGCGGAGGAAAGCGGAGGACTAATGGAATTCGATTATTCAATGATAACCATTCAGTCGATGCGTATAATTTGAGAATCTTGAGTTCATCTGATGAAACATCGAATTAAGTTGCTGATGGCGAAAAAGAAAGAGTCACTAGAGAGAAGCTTCACAAACTCAGCACGATTCACACGGGACGGTTGCCATACGATTTTTTTTTTTCATTGTGGATAAACCTTTCAAAACAAACGAATTAGTGAAGCAACGGTTCCTATCAATTGTAGATCCGTAACAGTTCCTCTCAATCGAAATAAATCAATTCACATGTTTAAAAAAACATTTTCTACTAAAACCAGCCTACTCGTTGACAATCCGTAAATCTCAAGGGGAGAAATTCGATGAAATTGTTTAGAAATACAGTAAGACAAGCTCACAATTGTCGGTCTACGTAGCCTTATCCAGGGTAATGGCTCAAGAAGGACTTCATATTGTACCGAGTAGATGCGCGTCAAGCTTTTTACCAGGGGCAGTATTGACATGTTTTAAAAATTAATTACAATATATCAACATAGTTCAGCCCCCAAAAAACTACCAGTAAGGAATGCAATTTTTTAAAAACCATATTTTTCGTTAAACCATGCTTTTCACATTTCACTGAATATTACTGTTAACACTATTTGCGGTAGGCACTTGGCGAAATACAGTAACACTTAATAAACACATTTCACACTCTTAGAGTAGATAATCCTGATGATGACTTAACAAGTCGAAATCGACCGAGTGATTTCTTAAACATTTGGAAAATATTCTAAAATTCGAAATAAAAAAAAAGTGTTAAGTGAATGTGTTTATAAGTTAATTTTTCTTGTATCGTACAGGTGGTGGTACTGTAATTTTTTTACAAATTAATTACAAAAAATGTCATAATTAAACCCCTAGAAATCTAGCCCAAATTGGCGCAGCCGTTTGAAATCTTTGTATCGTACAAATTAGGGGTGGTACTAGGATTTTTTACAAAATAAATTACAATATATTGGAATAGTTCAATTGCTAAAATCTGCCCCTAAAATGTGAAGCTCTTTAGAACAATATTTCTCTCTCTTTCTATACGTCATACCCCTCAAATAGGTAATTGCAGGAAATTGCAGGAAATTGAATTTATTACAACAGCATTTATTTACAAATGGAAGGAAGTTCGATACATTATGATCGATTTTTGTAGGTTTGGGCTGTTTTAATAAATTCAGGAGTACTTATTCGAGAAGTACGACCTACATAGATAATATTGCTTCACTTTTTAAGAGCAGATTATAGCAATTAAACTATTCCAAATTATTTTGTAAAAAATTCTAGTACTACCCCCAGTACGATACAATGATTTAACACGGTCGCTTCCATTTGGGGTAGTTTTCTAGGGGTTTAATTTTGCCATTTTATTGTAAATAATTTGTAAAAAAATTCCAATACCATCCCCAACCAGTGGTGTGCGTCTACGCGTAATTCGGAATTATCAACATGTTGGTGTCGAAAATAGTGTAGACAATCCATTTTGGCATAGACAATGTCGAAAATTAGAAAAGTATGTAGACAATGTAGATTATTACTTATTTTGTTGTTTTCTCGTTGTTTTTTTCAGTACGAGGTTGCCAACTGGAACTGACAGTTTTACAGTTTAAATTGCGAATTTCCAATATTGTGAAAGTTACAATTAAATTTTTACGAAACATATATGTCAGATTGGTTTATGTTTAAAATAATTCAAGTTATTCTACTTTAATATCAAACTTTTTATTTGCAATGCCATATGTTTTTTGTAAACAAAAACTCTAACGCCACATATTATATTGAACATTAATTTCTTACCCCAGTTGTCACCATTTGGACATTTCTTCTATAAAACATGATATTATAATGAAATTGTTAACGCCATCTGCAATAAACAGAAATACTGGCAGATCAAAAACCACCAGCTTCAACTGCCTGCGACAGGTCAAATCAAAACGTTAGTTTTAAATTTCTGTGGTAAAATTAATTTAATAGGCTGTTACGGCCTAGATATGCTTAAAAATTTCTTATTCTTACCTACTGTGCGTCCTATATTATATGTAGCACCACTTCCATCGATTAATTTTTTGTTGATAATCTGCACGCAATATTTTACAAAATTTTCAGACAACTATGTACTAAAATTTGCTTTTTCCCATTAAAACTCACCTTCAACACTCAAATCGTCACCGTTGATGTGCTTGTAATTATATCTAGCTATATTAGTATACTTCTCGCTGGCCAGGATCAATTTCTAATGATTTTTAAGTAGTTGCATTTTGCCCAAGTTATTCTGTGAATTTTTGGAATTGAATTATGTTCAAATCTACCAATGCAATAGTAAACAGCCGAAATCATTTATCAAACCCTGTCTACCGTCTTGGCCGGTATTTTGATTAACCGATGCGTTGCGTAACCGATGCTAACCGTAAATTTAAACTTTTTTGTTTTACTTTACTTTACTTTTTTTATTTCGATTTTTTTGTCAACCAACATGTTGCTAGTGGAATTTGATATTAAAACTCACATATTTACAATATTTTTTTTAATATTTTTATTAAAGAAATGGTATTAGGCGATCCCATGATCATCTAATAATCCGGGCGAATGGCAGGCGGAAAATGAACGGGGAGGATATAGGGTCCGGCGGGTAATATCCAGCGTGTTAATCCGAGGGTAAATGCTAGGGGTAATGATGGGCCGGGCTAACAGAAGCGAGGTATTTTCCACGGCTAAAATGTCCGTGATAACATCCACAGAGGTGATATATTTCCTGTTATGGTTTCACATGATCCTGCTGTTTGTATATTATCGATACTACGGAATCTTCTATGTAATCCACTTTGAGTCTAGTCAAAGAACCCGGAAAATATTTGCATCTTCAAAGAATTTTTGCTGCATCGAGCGCTACTTTAAAAAATTAGAAATTTTAAATCTAGTCGAAATCGAGATCCTTATGATCTACTTTAATGAGACCAAATAAAATACGGTACGATTCTAAATACGCTGCTATGAATGAAATTCTGTGGGCAATGCCGTCCACTTTCATTACCCAAGCTCAGCATCCATTTCTTAAGCAAAAAGGTAGCACTCAAATATGGCGTCATATGAATGGGTTCTGTGTTCAATCGAATTTTTTTGCTTCTTGGACTTGTAAGCTTCATATAAATATTAGGGTATTGGAGTGATTTTACCTGATTTTTCATAAAATGTGTATTATGTGATAGCTGTTATTATTACTTACATGAATTTGTGGGGGTACCGAATTAAAAAAGTTTGAATTAAAAAAGTTCTTTAAAAATGACTTAAAACAGTTGATTTTTGTCTTTTGACTTTTGACATCTGCTACTTATTTTAATTCATATTTTTAACTTAAAATTATGAATTAAAAAAAGCGATTTAGAAAAATGAGAAAACTCAAAAGTGAATTAACAAAGGCTTACACTATTTCATTTTTAAAACGCCTACCTTAATTCATTTTCAAAATGAATTAAAAAGGTACATTTTATTTCATTTTATAAATTAAAAAATCTTAGTTCGACTTTTCACAAATATTCAGAAATGTGCATTATTTTGGGCTAAAGTTTACTTTACGTATACATCGGGAAAATCAGGTAAGGAGTATAAATTTTTAAAATTTTTAAATGCAGGATTGTTTATCAACAGCTTTTAGGAGGGGGAAGCTAAATTTTTCCGGAAAATATCCCATTTTCCGGGAAAATTTTCACTTAAAAAAAAATTGTGTATTATTCTATTCAAAATACGTACAAATGATGTAATCTTTTAAAAATTTGGATATTAGGGTTGTATCTTAACAGTTTTTCAACCGTACAAATAATTTTTCCGGGAAAATTTTGCAACTTTTCCAAGAAAATTTTGAAATTTTTTCAATCTTTTTTTTTACTTGGTTTGACACTTAAAGAATTGTACAAATTGTGGAAAAGCAGAGGTTTGGGGGGTGGGGGGCAGTCCCCATTCTCTAAGGTATAAACGAATTAAAATTACATTAAAAAAAATGTATATATACGAAAGTTGAGTCTTTTAACATTTGTGGCACTATCAGAAGAAGCGATAAGAGCGAGAGAAACTCTTTGATCTGTGTCTGCAAGGTTGACGAACAATTATTATTAATAAAAATAAAATTAATATTGAAAAAATAAAAAAAGTAAAAATGTAGCATCCCTTCCCCCTAAAAACTGATAGTAAACAATCCTTCATTTAAAAATTTCCAAAATTTATATTCCTTACCTGATTTTTCCGATGTATACGTAAAGTAAAATTACGCCTTATTTTGCATTGCCAAATTTTTACGTGCAAAATTCAAATTTAAATTCCAAAACATTTTCATTAATGAAAATAGCATTTTTCTCATTTTATAAAGAGGCTTATATTATTTCATTTTATAAACACTTATGTTAATTCATTTTAAAACTGAATTAAGAAATGCCTTTTTAAATTCATTTTATCGAACTTTTTTATTTCTTTTTCAACTCTGATTTTAATTCATTTTTAAAATGAATTAAAAACAGTTATTTTAATTCAGAAAAAAAAACTTTTTTAATTCATACTTTTTTAAGTCATGTAGCCGAATTTGTGTTTAACATTTTATTGCGTATAGGAATGACTTTGTTCATTGAAGTACCATGTCTGTAAAGTTCTAATTTTTAACATAGGTTTATGACCTTTTCCAAATATTTTAAAATTTTGTGTTATTCTGGGTGATAGCCAGATATTATTTTTAAATCGATTTGAGGTTACCAAGACGTTGGAAGTTTGATTACCTCACCTTGATGTAAAAATAATATCTAGCTATCACCGAAAAAAACCCAAAATTTCATATAGAACTCGCATGTATGCTTGGCATCTATCAAAATGTTTGCGAGTCGCAGCATGGCTTAACTGTCTGTGAAGATGCACGTTAGGAAAACCAAATCAGTTTTTAGAGACATTATAAGAGATGCGTTTATTTACCCCCTTTGCCCATTGTACATATTCCAAGACAATCGTTCTTAAGGAGTAAACTCCAGTCGCGCGTCGGAGCTCATTTTTGGTTGTGTTATTATTTGTAGTTTTTTACACTTTATAAGAAAATTTTGATATGCCTACTTTTAGTCACACCAGACTCCATGAAGTGAATGGAAACATCAACGCATTTCAATGTTCAATCAACTGTAGAATATTTTACAGAGTTGAATTTAACCCAAACATATTCCTGACTTGTTTTATCCTAAAAACCACGTTGAATCTATAATTATTGCAAAACCAATTAAATATTGGTTTCACTTATGTTTGGCTTACATGTTTCCAGCTACTAAGTTTGAAGATAAACTTTTACTCCATTCTACCTGAAGTAGAGCTCCCAAACCTATCAGCTAAGGCGCAATGCTTTACACAACACTGAATTCTACACTAGTTCTAAGATAATCTTGTTATATCATAAGAACAAGGGTTCGTTGAATAATGTAAGAATAAAACAAAATTAAAGATGCCATAAAAAGAAATAGAACAACAAGAGTGTAACGATTACTTAAATAAATATACACCTTAGCTAATTTAACGGTAAGTTGTTTAGTATTACATACGCCCATATTTGTATAAACAGCACGTACAGTTTTAATTGAATCATCGCCTTAAATTCAAAATCAATCATAAACGATAACTTGAAATGTGATTCCCGGATTTTCGATCGCTTTTGATCTTAAAAATCAATCAGATTGGAATACTTAGTGTATCACAACTGGAATTTCCATTTAAAACCAATTATCCAAGTCCGCTTAAAACACGAGTACGATCCGGATACACTCTGACTGACATACTATAAATTTACACATTGTAGGTGTGATCTGGTATATTTTACCTCCTTATCAATCAAATGTACGCGAATAAATCAAACCAGTTTTGTCGTATTTGATTTAAAAACGACAAACTGATTTTAATTCAATTAATTTATGTGTAAAATGTACTCTTGTAGATTTTTAATTATATATAGAGCTGAATATGATTAAGCAATTGTTAAGTACAGATTGTAGTATGAATTATTTTCACGCCCTATGAACACACGCATTTGTTACATGAGCACCATTCTACACAAAATAATTGAATGTGAAAGAATTACAAATTATGTCAGTTTTATAGTTTTAGATTTTAATGCGATGATAAGAGACGCGATGTGGGTTCCGTTATGTCATATGATTTGGTTTAGAACGCGGTTGTGCTTAATGTAGGCCAAATGTTTCTTAATTATAATCGATCAAAATGTTGAATAACATTTTATCGTAAACTTAGCATAGCATTGATCGTGTTTCAATTTTTGCATTAAATATACGCATGGTCCAAACGGTGTTCAGTTTTTAAATGTTTAACAAGAACCATTCGCCCTACGATAAATTTCATTTTTACTGAAACCTGTGTTAAAATAACACTCATTGCGAGAAAGAGAGATAACCGCACAAGAGAAATTTTTGACGGCTGAAACATTTAGATTCTAAATAAATCTACATATTGAAAAAATCTGCATTGTACCTTGGTAGAGTTACGTTGATATTTTATAACTTGCGTAGATTACGGCCAATGATCGGGAATTGATTATTATGAGAATAAAATGTATGCGGGCTAAAATGCCAATTTTGTAAAGTCATAACATTACGCCAGTGAACAGGACAATGATATTTGAACTTGAACTGGGAACACACTGCTGGATTAAGTTGTATCTTTATTGTATACAAAGCTGATTCACGTAAGGTTCGACTAAATAAACAAACAAATGCCAGAGCAGCAATTTTTATATGCAGGCGGATAGCATGTCCCTATAACTATAAAGTGAACTCAAACAGTTTTACCCTTTTGAGTTTTCTCAGTATTTCTTGTTGGTCAAGCAGTTGGTTCGGCTTCGAAGTTTGGATGATCAAGATCTCTTCATGCTGCTGTGCTGCTTTGCTTACCTCGTCGGCTGTTTTCACTGCAAGGTTTCTATAATTTATTACGTATTGAAAATTGTGAGTTCCTTCTGAAAACATTATTCAGTGTTTGAGTTGTTTGTGGTACATTATTCAGTGTTTGAGTTTGAGCTCATCACGTTTAGCATCTAGATTCATACCTATATTTTGCTGAGTTAGTATGTGGTATTATTTAGTGTGGGCATTTGGTTTACTTTTCTGTTGATGTAGTCAACACGTACAGATTTTGTTTCGATCAACTTAGCTTCCTCTGTGGTGGTACCTACACTGATATGAAAGGAGTGTCATCGGCAAATGTACTCATTGCTGTATTATCAGTTAGTGGAATATCGTTAGTGAGCGTGTTCTTGTTTAAAACGAAAGTTTCTGCCTGTAATGTGGAATTGTCGTGGTAAAACTTTCCTAAGTCCAGACCGTCGTGCCTTAGTCGCCACGTCTAGGAAAACTGCACTGCAGATCATCTTTTATTCAAGTGGTTTTTCTATAAGAGACTTTAATTAGTTTGGTGGTTTTTCTAGTTTAGGCATCAAAATCAGATCTGCAAATTCTAAAGGTTGATTAGGATGGTAAACTTTTAAATTCCGATTTTGGAAGCTGTTTAACAATTAATTTTCAATTACCAGTAATCGATTGCGGTTGATTATAATTTCGAGAAAATTTATTCGGAGCGGATCTGGTGAGCTCCGAGCTCTGTATTTTAATTTTTTTGTTTCGGTTTGCCGAATTTTAATAAAAATTTGGTGAAGAAGACTTGGAGAAGAACGGCCGAGTCAGGGTCCGTTTCAGGACCGGTTCCTTCGCACGATTTTTAAAAAAATGCTGAAGGAGCGTTTCCGTATACCAGCAACCGATTGTTATGGATTCTGATTTCGGGAAAATTCATTTAGGGGGTCATGCGGTGGGAGCCAGGTTCCATTGTTAAATTTGTTCACCACGCATAATTTTGATGATGATCGATAAAGGGGAAATTCATTCATTGAGCAGGTCCTTCGGTGATAAAAAAAATTTGATAAACATATCTAATGATGAGATGGATTGTGGTGATGAGGCCTAATTTTAGGAAAATTCGTTTAGGAGCTCCTTTCGTGTGGTCCAATACCAATTATAAATAAAAAAGTTGGCTCAAACGATTTTGATAAATATTGGTGATGAAAGTTTTCGAGTGCCAGGAATTGATCCCAATGAATCTGATTCGATTTTTGTAAAATTGTGCGGGGTCAGATTCTGGATAATTCATGTAGGAGTCCTCAGGATGAGTTAACATTAACATGATGCATGGTGTTGACTTTGTGTTATGTTGAACCTTGTTGTGGGACTTTGCACTATGTTGTAGCATGTTGCATCATGTTGCGTCACATTTCAACGTATTACATGGTGTTGCTTAATATTTCATTTTGTTGAACGATGTTGTGTGATATTCCACTAGGTCTCGTCAAGTTGGCTTACGTTGTTCTTTTAACATTTTATTTGATTAGAGCGATTTTAATGAATGCAAGGAAACGATTACAAGGAGTTGTATTTCTGAATAATAAGGTTGGGAGTCCTCCGAATAGGTTGTCATGTTGCACCAAGTTGCGTGATGTTGCATGATATTGCACCATGTTGTGCCATGTTGCAGGATGTTGTAATATGTTGCACAATGTTGCGTCATATTGCACCATACCCCTTAGTTGAGAAATGTTGTGTGATATTCCACTATGTTGCGTCATGTCGGTCAATGTTGCATCATGTTATGAGATGTTGCATCATGTTACGTCATCAGATCACTTTTTTGCGTAATGTTGCGCCATATTGCTCAGTTTCGTACCAATTTGTGGGCCTCCCCGATATCACCCCTCCGACCAGTAAACCAATTTGATTTTTAAATGTTCACATTACTGATAACGAATTCCGGAAAGTAAATATTAGGCCTGCGGACTAATTAATGCATTCATATTTGGCTTCTAAGTTCCTACAATTTAAGGGTCCGCGAATTATTCCATAGATTTTTCCATAGATTAAAATCATACACGTAAACAAATTCAATTGGAATTCTGATCATTCCAATTGGAAATTTGACGCCTTTCTATGTAGTTGTGTGGAGTAGTTTAGAATTAATTACTAATACAATAAAATATAAAATTTGTACATAATTTTAATTCAAAATATTGAAATAAAATAAAAGTGAGATAGAAACAAGGGACAGATATGCGTTCATTTAATTGACGATAATTAAAAAACAAGCACATCAAGATAAGTTTACAGATAAATTGACTTAATTAAAATGGCAGAAAAATATTACATATATCTTATAACTAAAGTAAAAAATTAAAATTTTATTTGATAAATCACGAAGAAATAAATATTATAGTAACATAACCATAAATGGTTAACAAAATGTTTGTACTAAAACAGTCGGGATGCAAACCAAATATACTGAACTCGAACCATTAATGAATTTACCACTAATTTCTAATAAGAATTTTTAGAGTTTCATATGAATTAACAAAAATTTCAGAGATTAAAAAACTATGCCGAATCAACTTAGGAAATTTTTACTTTTAGTATGAAAAAAAATGTCCTTTTACATCAGTAAAGCTTGAGGATAAAAATTTCTAGCAATATACCAGAAGCAGTGCATTATGTATTATAACTAGATGGGTTTAGGTAGGTGCTTAATCAAGTACTTCACAAATTAGCGAGAGTTGAATTCTATTCAAATATGGTCGTCAATGGCCATCAAAGTTTGGTAAACAAAAAAATTGTCCTGACTACACGGAAATACATAATATTGGCCATCTAAATTTTAGTAAATTAATAAAATCAAAATTCGTAGCAAAAAAACGAATTCGTGCATTATTAGCACTAGGTGATTTTAGTTAGATGAGTCAATGACCAACTTTATTTACTAGCTAGATATGAATGACGATCTATGGGAATGAGTGATAATGTCCATCCAAATTTGATTAAAAATCACATTTGAATGACCATTATCGGCCATCCGCAGAGATCGTGATTAAGGTCTGGCTAGTACACGAATTTGGTCATTGAGTCACCTAACCAAAACCACCTAGTGATATTAGTATTCTCGGTGTACTGATGTCATTTTTACTCAAATTTAAATGGCCATTATCGGTCAATCCGGCTGATAGTACATGAAGTTGGTTATTGATTCACCTAAAATATACCGTTTGGTGCTTTCAATGATTAACTTCGGGTTTTTTGATGCCAGGTTTTATTTTTTTAAGTGTACCTATATCATTTTAACTCAAGTTTGTATTGTACTCGTTTTAAAGCCCTAATCTGTTTAAATAAAAATCTTGGTAATTTTTACACAATACATGGTTGAGTTAGTTTATACATTTTTATTTTATAAAATATTATATATTTTTGATTTAAATTGGGGTTTGAGTCATTTTCTAAACAAAAACCCATACTCATATGTTTGTTCTAAAATTTCCAATAAGATTCATTTATTCCCTATTTGAATTTGAAGTAAAAGTGTGATACACATACATACTTAATATCTATGGAAAGGCTGGAATAAATCACACCCGTCAATTTAACCATGTACTGCCAATTTTTAATCCATAGGTTCAAAATGTGACATATTATTGTTGTTTGCGAAAATTATTGTCACTATTTGTTGTTTAAAACAGCAAACACGAAACAATATTTAAATGTCAAGGGATACACACCAAACTCATTTACCAACCGGTAAACAATGACAGTGTTAAAATCAATTAATAAAATGCTTAATGTTCTATACTCAGTATATGATTTCCGCAAAGTAACCACCAACATTTGTAATATCCAGTAATTACAAGACTACCTGTAATCAAGAAACCGGATCAGGAAGAGATTAATGGTGGTTCCGCATCATCACTTATAATTTTGTCAATTTGAAGTATTTTTGAATCGATAGAGCGAAAAATATAAAAACAATATAGATCATCAATGTGTTCATCTATAGAGATGAGACCTTGTCACGTCATATATACTTACATACGTATGAACGATCATCCCGCGTTTAATGAGTTTTAAATTTTAATTAAAAAAATAAAATTATTTAATGCGGAATCTAAGTCTAAGAATAAAAATGAATGAATATACGAATTATGTTAATCGAAGGTTTTTACGTATGTCATATACACGTACACTGTAAATTTGTTCTTTGTTACGGTGTCGCGTCCTCTTAAAATTTATATCTTTTCTTAAGAAGTTCTCTCCTATACGTAATGTACGTAGGTAATAATAAAATCTTAAGTTGGTGTATTTAAGCATTATATAGAATTAATCAAGTACCGATTTATAAATTGAAGGACGCTGAATCATGAGTGATGCTGTGCGGATTTATATTTAGTTTTGCGCTTACTTCCGAATAGTATACATATCCGATAAATTAGTTTACAACCTTGATAAATTTTTAGATTAATTTGTTTTCGAACCGGGTGATTTGTAATATATGTGATTGTGTAGCAAACACCGTTATCGTCATTAAGATGTTTAGAGGAAGTAAAATTTCAACTTCATAAATTTTCTGTGTAACAACAACTTTATATTGATACAGGCAGGAACAGCAGCAACCACAAAACTATGCGCGCACAGATTCAATGATATTTTACGACTTAAAGATCATATCCACCTTGAGAATTGTGACAAATAACACAAAAACATATCGTGTCCAGTACCAAAAATATATAAGTTCATGGTAACAACCACTCAGCATGATGCAAGGTATTTATATGATACAGATTAGCTGCGCTTAATGGGCGGTATAACACTTTAATACAATTTATATCGAAACATTGAACTTGCACTAGGTTACTGTGTTATATGACTCCACCCTGTATTAAAAGATCAAAACACATTGTAGTGAATTCATATACACAATTCCGAATTATTAATCGAATATTGTGATGTTTACCAAAAATGTCGTACGATCCAGTACATACCAGATTTTATAGTTAACTTGACAAATCCTGCCAATATAAACTTCATACATAACATTAGGATGACCCGATTGCGGAAAAAATTTTTGATGACATTCCAAAACGTATTGCTTAAGGTCAATTTTAATACGCCTTAAAATATTAATGTTGTTTTGATCAAATATTTTGGATTGGAATTCCATTTTGTGTAGCTTAGAAATTGTTATTTATCAAAAACTAAAATTAAATTGACACAATATGTTTGTCCACGAGAATAACATCTTGAATTAATAATGAGAAAATGCAGGTCTGTTAACAAAGTGATTGTGTTTAGATACTTGTATTGTATCTAATTCAAAGATTCCATTCTGTTTAGACACACTTTTTGTACCATAAACATACAATATCAAAAACAGCTTTCAGAAAGATCAAACCGTTTAGACCAATTGTTGGTGTAGTATAGTGGATTCAATGTGATGAACGAATTACACAGTGGAGTATTCTGGGCACTGCAGCAGCTGAGGATCTATATCGAGATATCGATTCTCGATCTATAAGCTATACTATCGGTGACATAAACAATAATCTGATGATCAGAATTAAATACAACGTTAAATAAATAAGGAGTTGGAAAATGTTTAAATGTGCGGTAAATTTAGATCTAACTAAGAGCTGGAAATTATTATCTTTTGTCAATACCCCACCTAAACTAAATTTATTTTTCATAACTAAATTTCCTGCTAAAAGTTTTTCTGTAGCTAAAAATGATCCCGGGGCATCTTCAAAACAGAAAATAGACACCTCTTTGATTTAGAATCTGGTGCAATATGGCGCAACGTGATGCAACATCCCACAACATATTGCAAAATTCCACAACGGTGCAACAAAACGAAACACGGCGCATCATTTTTTGTGCAACAAATTTTATAACGCAACATGGTGTAACACTTTTTATGCAACATTGTGCAACAAATTTTATTAAAAGCAAAATCAAATGTCAAAAGAAATAACAAGGCCCACCAAGAGCCCTCATGAATAAGGACACATGGGAATCGGCACTGGCCCTGGAAAACTCCCTCATCAATTTTTATCAAAATCGTTCCAGACATTTTTTTTTTTAATTGAACGCGGTCTTCATTGGAGGGCCTTTTAAACGGATTTTATCGAAATTAGGGCTCATCGCAATTCATTCCTTTCATATGCTACCCTACTCACCGCAAATGTTATCAAAATTGGTTGAGCTAAACAAATAAGAAAGGGTTTCGAGCCCCACCGAAGGACCATCTAAGCGAATCTTACCGAAATAAGAATCCATCAAAATCGATTTCTGACATTGGAGATCTTCCTGTTACCAATTTTTATTAAAACTGTTCGTGTGGAAAAATAAATAATGGAATCGGGCCTTCCATCTGGACTCATCACAATCGATTGGCTTCTCCAGCCATTTTAATAAAAAACGTGTTAACTGAAAAAAATTAAAGAAATGGATCCGGGCTCCACTAAACGACTGTCTGAATGGATTTGTTTAAAAGTAGCACACCGAAATTAGAACCCATCGCAATCGGTTTCTGTTATTCGAAAACGCGTACCTCAGCTAATTTTTGTAAGAGCTGAAAAAAATAATTAAAGAAAACCCAGGTTCACCAGACGACGTTAAAATCTTGGGAGGCGGAAGAAAATGAGAAAAGAAAACCACGGTCCAAACATTAATTATATAGCGAATACTTCAACTCATTATATTTTTATTCATAAGAAGCAACATTTTCAAAAGGACGCTATTAGTGCAACAATAAAATATCACCCTAATGCAACCAACACAACATTGCGCAATACGAAGCAACGTGACGCAGGATATCTAATTAAAGAAAAACTTAAGGCACGAAGCAACATGACACAATATGACACAACATCCACGTCCACATAATGTGGATAATTTTGAACTATAACTTGTTTATTTAAACTGACATTTACTGACTGTATTTATGAACAAAACGTTTATAATTAATTTAATCCCCACATTGTTTTGGACCCTAGGCTCTAGAAGTGGACGAACAAAAAAAATAGGATGATAGGGGAGCTCATTTTCAACAAAAACAGCCAAGTATGTTATTCCACTTTTAATGTTTTTTAGTGAAATCGCATGCGCACCCACAAACAAATTAATTTAATAAAAACAACAGTTCTTTTGTTTAACTTCTTCTTTTTTAATGCGATCTAGAAGCGTGTGCCTTTCAATAAAATCATTTTTATAAGCCGCATTATCTTCTGTCTAATAATCTTTCGTTTCTTTAATTTTTTAATAATAATAATTTTTGAGAAACAAAAAGACTTTATATAACCATTGTTTTTATTTGACAAAATTTAATACCGCTTACAAAAATGTTTTTTTAAAGGCACACTTTTCGTACTAAGATCGTATTAAAAAGAACGCTAAACAAAAGAAGTCTTGGTTTTTTTAAATTAACTTGTTGGTGGCGCATGTGATTTCACTAAAAGTGGAATAACTTTTGCACCATCAACAATTCAAAAAATCTTTAATAGGCTGTTGTTGTTGGAAATGAGCTCCCAGATCACCCTACATGGCGTTAATTTTTTTTACAATTTTTATAAGGATGGCTTTGAGAATTATTAATTATGATTTCAAGCAAACATTTATTTTGTATACTTTGAAAGTGTTGCCAACTGTTATTTTCGATTGGTGCCAAATTAACGTCAAAATAGTGCTAGACTAACTGAAATAGCGCTAAATAACTTTTCGAATATAATTCACATTACAAAACACATTTTTCTATAAAGGGCTTAAATTGTTTGATTCTGTTCGAGAATTAAAGTTTGTTAAACAAGCGTGGTGAGTATTACAACACCAGTATATTGCAATCAATCGACTATCGAGTATGCCCACTATGACATAAAACACTTTTACACTCGCTGTCATTGGCAACCAAACAGTTAAAAGAGCGTTTTATTGAAGGATAAGTTACCAAGGGAGTTTCCAATTGCCCTCATTATTAAGTAGACATTAGGACATCTGGACGCTGAAATTTTAAAATAAACACTAGTATTCTTCAACAAACAGTAGAAGTCAACCGCGATCGAACGGTCCATCGCATACAGTTTTCGTCGATTGCACTGAATTATTTATTTTCAAATAACTAAATTTTTGCAAAAAAAAATTTAAAAAAAAATTTCGAACGTTACATCTAACACGTTTATGTTACCATTAAAGATGTATTAATAAAAGCTATCGAGGTTGACGATAATTATCATAATCTTCTATCCTTTCATTGCATCATACATCAATAGGTAATATTACAGAGACGACTTTTTATAATACAAGTTGAAGAAAATGATTTCTACATTAGATCTACCGAATTTCTTTTCTTTTTACAAATTATTTAATTTAATTTCAATGTGAACCAATGGCTGATGGCACACGTAAAATTTTTCCTCGTTTCTTTCCCCGTTTACCTATGATACAAGTTTTAATTGCAACTTAAACAAATTTTCTGTGCAATCACACAACTCAAACATAAATTAAATCAGCCATGCTACACTATAATTTGGTTTTCTGGATTCAAACTATTGCGCAATAGATTTTAATTTTTAATTTTAAACCCTTATTTTAAATTAAATCATTAAATTTTTTTGTCTTTTTTTATTCTTTTCTCTCGAAAATAAAATTTAAAAAAAATCTACATCTCAAAAATGTCCTTAATTTTTTTTATTTTCATTTCAATTTTTTTCATTTCGGATTCACGGACAAAAATTTTATTACGTAGCTGCGACGTAAAAATTTTGACCGTGAATCCGCAATGAAAAAAATTGAAATGAAAATAAAAAAATTTACGGACATTTTTGAGATGTAGATTTTTGTTTAAATTTTATTTTCGAGAGAAAAGAATAAAACAAGACAAAAAAATTTAATGATTTAATTTAAAATAAGGGTTTAAAATTAAAAATTAAAATCTATTGCGCAATAGTTTGAATCCAGAAACCAAAATTGTGTGTAGCATAGCTGATATACATTATCTACTACGACTTTCAAAACCTTGAAAAAAATACCAATCTACAAAAAAACCCTGTGTGGAATGGCAGAATAAAAGATTTTTTCGCACGTGCATTGTTCTTCATTTTTGATGACACATAAGAGACAGAAATATTTTTTTTTAATTTTAAAAAGATCGAGAGAAATCGAAAAATCAACAATGCACGTATATTCGCACGGCCAATTTATGAGTGCGCTCGTGCGCGGTTGATTATGAATGTCGATTATTAAACGTCGGTAAAATATTGTCGATTTTCGAATAATTGAGTTGCTACAGTACCGCCTCCGAGTTTGGAAAACGATTAAAAGTTAGGAGTAGATTGTTTAGACTATGATTCGTACGGATTTTCGTGTTCTCAATGCATGAATACGTTCAGCAGAGCAAAGTATTCTGTAGGCCGGTTTTAATCGATCGATATGTACTGATTGCTCTTTATTGTTAATCGAAATAACAAAGTGTCTACGTAGCCGGCGAATGACATATGGGCCTTCGTATGGGGGTTGTAGTCCAATGTGAATCTTAATCGCAATTATCAAGCGATTTCGGGACAGAAATATCGTTTTGTCGTGTTTGTCAAGTATTCGTGTGGGTAAAGATTTTGCATGTAATAGATAGACGCCTGTGTCGGTTGAAGTTGGTGGAAAAAGAGGTTTTTCGGGAAAGAAATCACCAGGTAGTTTCAGTGTCTGTCCGTAAACCATTTCTGCTGCTGAGCACTTGAGATCTTCCGTAGCTCGAATTCCAAGTAATACAATGGGAATTTCGGAGCCCTCTAATGAATCATGTTTTCTCGGGCCAAATGCCTCGCTTGCCGTGAATAACGTTCAGTTTTAGACTAATTGCTCTAGTCGGAGATTTATGGGCGGTATAAATAATAAAGTCCCGACTTTCAATGAAATATCTAAAATGTTTAATCGAGAGATAGATTGCGTGGAATTCCCTATCGAATGCGAAATATTTTTGTTTGGTATTCGTGAGTTTTTTTTTCGCAAAGAATCCCAACGGTTCGGAACAGTCGTTATTATATTGCTGTAAACTGCTCCGAACGCAGTGTTCGATGCATCCGTCATAAATCGGTATACTGATTTTCGCGTCGTTCAGCGGATGTGCCAAAAACGTGACTATACCCAAATCCGTTTTTAATTACGGAAATGCGTATTGACATTCGTCCGGCCAAGAGAAGTTTTTCGGCGTCTTGGGCTTCTTTAGTAGAGCAGCCAAATGTTCGTTGATTGAAGTGAATATTTCAGCTAGTTTTTGTATAAAGCGATGGTATTAATTTACCATGCAAATAAATTCGTTTGATCGGTCGGGAGGTGGAAATTCCATAATGGCATTAATTCGTTCTTTCGACTGCAGATATCATTCGGCGTGATCATGTGGCTGAAGAAATCGAGAAAGTTCAAACTTCGAACCAAAAACGCATTAAGAACTCGTAATATTTTTTGATTGATTAATTGGAATGTGCGACCAAACCTAAGTAAGATTCCCGGTTGACGCCGGGCCCATCCGCACACTCTTTTACATATAACAAGATGGAGGAATAGGAAAGGTTTGTTAATTATTATGGAAATTGACCCGGTTTCAGACACCTAAGTAGTCAATAGTTAGAAAATTGTTAGTTGAAATGTAATATAAGACGGTTAGCACAAGACAACACAATTATTTTTGATTTTTTTCGATATATTCAGAGCTCAGCATCCTAAAAAAAATATAATTATAATTAAAAATCTTTATTAATTAAGTTGCAGTAAATTTCCTGAAATAAAATGCCATTATTAAGAGTTAAATTAGCTTGAATGAAATAAATGTAATGTTATGATTAGTATTAACTAAATTTCTCTTAAAACAAGTTAAATCAAAATAAATTAAAACAAATCGAATCCAGAAATCACTAAATATTGCAGTACTCTAGTATCAAAGCACGAAAGGAACGGACGACCTTCTTTTTATCTTCAACTGGTAGAATCTTTGTGAATCTGTTGAATTAATGGATTTATTTATAAAAAATAGTTAAATAAAAAAATTATATAATGTCAAGATCACTTGTCCTTGCCATCCCTAATGGCAAAATGAAAACTGGTTTCAAAAACAGCTAATCTGATATATGTAAGGTAATATCAATAATGTATATTTGGCACAGTTTTAGAACCCCAATACCTAAACAAATTAAACCAGAATTGAATAGTTATTTTAAAGCAATCAGGAATCTGTAAGATGGCAGAATTAATAAGTAGCTAGCACAACTGTAGGATCCATTTTCCAAATAACCCAATCGTATTAAATAAATCATAAAAAGAACAACCAGCGATAATTGTTTTTCAAACCTAGAACAAGCTAATCAAAACCTTCACCAATTTACTGTCTCCCAAACAACCTCTTCATGACAGTCTCCCGAAACAACCTAGAAAATAATTTAATTAAAAAAAGCCATGATCCCTGAAAAACTATCTAAGTACAGCAATATTTAACTGCATTTCAAATTTAATCTATAGCGTCCAAGATATATGCAATTCCAAAAAGTATTCGTTGAAATGACAAATTTATTAGAAACCCGATAGCCATTATGATTCCTATTGTCTGCTCTTCTGACTTTTAAATTAAAATTTTATTTTTAATTAGAAAATATTACGACTTCAAAGTTCAATGATCTTCAAGATCCTGTAATCAAAAATCTTCATTAGAAATAACTAAATATACGAGCTTAATCAGGAACTGGATTGAATAATAGTATTGATAATAAACACCTGGTAAACCTCGATAACTCTAAATTTCTCACCAAATTAAAATATGTATAATGATTTAATAGTCAAACGCTGAATAATTGGATGAAGGAATATTAGTAAAATTCTAATAATCTCTGAAATCACATTGTGAAAAGAATTATTTTATAAATAGTCATAGTAAAATGTACCAAAGAATATGTTATGTTTATCCAAGAGTACTCGTTACCCACTTCCTCTATAAACAAGAAACACACTGCAACACACAAAGTTATATCCTAAACCACCCCAAAAGACGGTTTGAATCCTCTCCCCGTGACACCTTTACCATTCGCCAAGCGATCTCCCATCAACATCACTAATCGACAACACCCATGCTTCATACAGTCGTGATTATAAAAGTATTGCGGCAATCCTACAGCTAAAAAACCCCAACGTACGACCGATCATCCTAAAATTTCAAAAATGACTCAACTCCCGCGAAACCGACGGTAAACTTTAAGAAAAACATCTATAATATTCAGCAAAGATACCAACCTGGATATACAAATTCAAACCTAAGACAAGGGTTCCATGCAAAACTGCAAATTTGCCTATTTATACCAACAATTGATTGATAATTGATTGACATCAACTCCCAAACAAAACGATTTAAAATAGCCCAAAATAGCTTACAAATACAGGTAACGACAGAGCATGTTATATGGATATAACCCTCCGTAAGTTGAGAAACACAATGTTCAATGAACAACCATCATAAACCACAGACACCGACCAACCACTCATCATGAACGAAATCTATTCAAAGCACTCTACCACAAATATCAAAGAAAATTTATTGCAATACGGCTCCGCCATATCCTCGCCGCCTCTGTGAAAATTGATCACACAAATGAAATCAATGAAAAGGCGAACAACAAGGAAAACAACAACTAAAATCTATGATTTGATCTTCTGTTTTTTTTGTGTCTTTTCATATCGAAAAACATTTACACACACAAGCACAAAAAGTAAATACCTATGCATATAACAAATATATAATAATTATGTAATGAATATAAATAAAATAATATGAAAACAAAAACAACCCTGATCTTGTAAATTGTTTCATCGTAACCAAACCAACACATATATGTATACCCAACGACCAATTAGCCAAAGCTAAAAGCATATAACAAGCTATGTATATACATCACAAAACCACATTTTTAGTGGATATTGGAATGTATGTATACCCCGCTATACACCTCCAATACTAATCTCGATGCAAAATATATAATGTACGAGTAAATATATATATATATATATGTATACCAAACAAAACGTAGAATTCAAAATTACCGGCAAAAAAACGAAACATAATCGTAGCGAAACAACAACAAAAATTGTTAAGCGAGTGTAACAAAAACAGAACAACGGTATTAAAAATCCCTTTCTCGCGCAAACTATACTCGATTGACCCACTAGATGAGAATACTAGTACTCTACACCTT
Organism: Nephrotoma flavescens; assembly: GCA_932526605.1. Classification (NCBI taxonomy): domain Eukaryota; kingdom Metazoa; phylum Arthropoda; class Insecta; order Diptera; family Tipulidae; genus Nephrotoma; species Nephrotoma flavescens. Next base: position 224,332,031 of record OW052222.1, on the reverse strand, counting down.
TATGAGTTATAAAATACAGTTAAAAGGTTTATATACTTAAAATTTATTTGGAAAAAGTATATATAATAATTAAAATATGTATTGAAACAATGAATAAATGGACAACACTTATCTTAGCATCCTTTGGAATCAAAAAAGTCATACATATTGAAGGTTTACATATAGCGCGTGTGATGCATTCAAGCAACGGTATTAAAATATGTAATATAAGTGCAAATTGTTACGTACATATTCTACACCAATGCAAACACACCACACTCAAATTTATAAACATACAATATGTACAACTTTTCACTTTACTTTTCAATTTACACAAATTATTATTATATTATTATTATTATTTATTTATTTATTTATTTATTTAACACATATAAAATTATTAGTTATTTATTAGTTAACTATAACAAATTTAAATTAAATAATTTATTTATTTCGAGGAGAGACAAAAACACGTCTTTCCTCGACGACGATCAATCGCCGACCATCGCATTAAGAACTCGTAATATTGACACAAAACAGAGACACACCGTGCGTGACTTCATTGATAAATCGTTGAAATGTGTGAGCTGATAAACCAAATGCCATACGTCTAAATTCGAAAAGACGAAATTGGGTCATAATGGCCGTTTTGTGTACACCCGCGGGTGCCACGGGGATTAAATGATAGGCTCTGGCGAGATCGATTTACGGGCAACGATCTGGTATCGTCACGGAATTAAGTCGGCGGTAGTCTCCACACGGTCTCCAATCGTTATTTTTCTTTCGTACAATATGAAGAGAGTACGAGACGGGTGATGCAGATACGCGACAAATCTCGAATTCCAGCTTATGTTGTTAAGGACGGCTAGCAGCCAACCCGCAGTTATCAACTACTCATGTAGAAGCCTCACGCACTGTGATTTTACCGGCTAATACTCAGGGTTTTGGGTCGTGGGGATTTGGAGGCTTGCATGACTTCGTGCTTACAGAAAATTAAAAAAAAATTGCAAATTAAAATAAATAAAAACCCGGATGTTCCGCCGAAATTTGTCGGAGGACTTGAGGCACAGCATAAAATAAATAATAACCGGGTGTGCCCATCCGACGGCGATCGAATCTCCCCGAGTGATAAGTACCCAGTCTGCTAAAGAGACCCCCCGAATGACCCATCGACCCCGGAACGGTCGTCCCTGAATGAACGACACATCCGCTGGATCAACCAATCTAACCCTGTTGATGTCCTGCCAAGGGAGTGAAGGGGAGTGGCAAGCCCAGCCTGTACATATGGAACCGAGACAGAATGAGAATCCCCCTCCCATCATATCGATCCGAAAATAATTTAGTAATTCATTTTATAAAAGCAATAAGAAGAAAAGGAAAAATAAACAAATCAAAGAAGAAACAGAAAACAGAAAGGAGCAATTACTAATCCAAAAACGTGGCCAATATAAACGGAAAAATAAAAATCCTTAAGAAAATAAAAATATTAAAAAAAATTTAGCAATCAAAATAACCACCTCAAAATTATGGCGCGAATTAGTCTCGCACGACCCCTATCGGGGACACGAACATCGCAATTTGTGTGCTCGATTACAACAAAATTGATTGAATTAAAAATGGTAGCAAATCAAAAATAAATTTGAATTAAAAAAAATGGAAATTTAAATTTGAAATTTAAGAAAAAAAAATTAAAGCAAAAAATTTAATCAGAAAAACAAAAATAAAATAAAAATTTATGACTTTGAGCCGGTCACCCTGCAAGGTGGGTTGCGGCGTCTGCTCACCGATAAGCTCAAAATTGCCAATGGCCGGTTGAACACCCGTAATCGCAAAGGTTGTGGCTTTGGGACCGTCATGCCACAGGCGCAAAGCCCGGACCGTTGGGCGTTGAACCTCCTTGATATTAAATATGAGTCGCCTCAACTCTCACCCTGTACTGTACCTTGCGGTAAAAGTTCGTTGATACCAGATTGATTACGGGGGTACACACACCGATAAATGTGTTACCACGGCACCCGTAGCAACAAAAATGTGGTTGAAAAGCACAACTCACTAATACACCGATGCCAGATCCAAGAATTTATTCAACTACCCACATTCGTAATGGCTTTTCAATTAATAATTCAAAAAAAAAATTATAACTAAATGAGTATAATTTTTATAAATACGTATTATAACGACGGTTTATCGAAATGGCGGAATAACGTGGAAAAAACACACACTTAAATTTTCTTTTCCTTGTAACCACTCAAAAATTTTATAAAATCTGCCTGCCAAACACAATCGTACGTTTTCCCTCAGCCGGGCTATTTTATAAAAGTTCCCAAAGCGTGGTTTCGTTGAGGAAAAAAAAGCGTCGTCAGGAAAGAAAACCCCAAAAAATTAAATAATCAAAACATTTTTCTTTTGCCATATAAACTGTTTTTATTTTAATTTTTATTATTTTTAAACTTTTCCCTCATTTAGTAATTATTTTTTTTGTCTTTAATTACATTCACAAAAATAATTCTATATAAATTTATGAACACTACTGTGTATCATGAAATTTTGAACTTGAATCCCAAAAAAAAAAAATCTCACACCAAACAACCAAAATGCAGAAAAATATTTTTTCTTGTATATGTTTCCTGTTCTCGCACAAGCAGTTGACGCGTGGCGTAGAACGAGAACGAACGTGATACACCAAAAATATAAAATAAGAAACACAGAAGAAAAATACTCATCGACATCTCTGCTCGCACTCACGCACAAAGGAACACATTGGTCTCGTTTAGAAAAATCAATATTTGTTTAATGCTACAGTTTGGTTAAGCTGACATAACACCAAAATAGCACATCCAATTCCCATCGATCCAACTCATAGTATTGCTACTCATACACAGAGGGCAATGCCACAACAATCAATAGTAAATTAAAAACTTAAAAAAAAATGGAAAAGAAATTAAATGTTATGACCAATGAGTCGTAACAATGTTGAAATTCAGTATACGCAACTTTACGGCGAGTGAGTGGTCGGGGTACAAGTAAATGACCTGTCGGTACAACATGAGGAACCACGGAATATTTTACGGGTAAATTGTAGTTTGGTTCGGCTGTTAGGGAAGGAAACTTCTTTAGTAGCCGACCATAATCGTTATCAATGGGTGTATCGACCCTGATCGATGTGGCATTGATTGACACCTGAGTCGCTTAATATCTACTAATCTACCGAGATTCGGTAGATATCTACCGAGAAAATCAGCGCCAATGATCGGACAATTTACATCAGCTAAAATGAAAGCACGAGTGAATGGGCGTTTCAGTCGTATTGATTTTCGGACCATTGATGGCTGACAAAACTATATTGATGGATTTCGAATTCAAAATTAATGATGACGTGTCGTAACTGCTGGCAAGGCACTTTGCGAGGACGTTGAGTATTTTTACATGACGGACGACATTTATGGAGGTTATCATAATTTGCGTGATACCAGGATACGCCTGGTATCTCGACGTCACGTGATCGAGAATTATTTCGTGGTCGCGGACGGTCACGCGATCGTGAGTGAGGGCGTGACTGTGACTTAGATCATTGTGTCGCGAATTGATTATTTCGTCTGTGGTTACGGAATAACGTTTCGGGTTTGTTAATTCGGTCGTCGAGAGACATCGTGCCGTTTCCGTCACTTAGGTTGGCTTATAAAATTCACTGTTTCGTTCGTTTACTCGACCGGTCGAATTGAAATAACTTTATGTGAAATGTGATTTACCAGAGGGGCTAATTTATTTAGAGGATTACTCAAATTACAGAGCTAGAGGATTTTAGCTTTATAAACAGACATCACAGAATTGAATCTGAAAATGCAAGGTAATACTAAACTGATTCACAAAATGCATGCCTTTGAACAGTAACTCTAAATTCTCGTATAAAAACTTGAGTGAAGTTATTCACCCATTTTCCAAATTTAAAGGGCCATCAACATTTGAAAAACATATTCATCTGACATCACATTGCATCTATATTTTAGCAGTACTCGTCAAAATAAACCTATCCAAGACAAGGAAATATGAGAAAATCTTACATTCTCAGTAGGCAGATCACTGCGGTTAGCTTGATTTTGATTTGTAAAAGTAGATCTCATGCAAAAATAATGGGCACCACAAGCCATATTTTTGTGCGTTCTGAATCCTCATTACACGTAACCGTCCATCTCTGGTGTTGGCTCAACTCATTTCACTCAATTCTTTAAGCGATTTTAGAGAGTTAATTTTATAGGGAAAACTTTTTAATGGGTAGGAAAAACGTGGGCAAAAATGTGACATACTAATTACTTTGAATTCGCTTTTGCGGATGCTAAAGTAGTCATTTTATGGGCTTACGATAGTGCAGTTTATTTGGTTTATATAGCTCGAGTACGGAACCAGAATAGGTTGAGACTAAGTGGCGCAGTTTATGTACCAAAGTCCAATCTTATAATGATAGAAACATCTTTGGCGATCTACTTATTCATTGCGTAGCCAGAACTATGACCTTCATCTCATAATATCAAGTAAAATGTATGCTAAACAATTGGACAAATATTTTTGTGATTGAAATTGTTTCGATGTGACGCAACACAAAAAAATCTGACACGTCCATTTAAACAAAATCGAGAAATTTATGAAATAACCTCTAAAATCGAACAAACGCACAACCGATTAAACATACCATATTTACATAAACGTGCAACATGCATGACCAGACAGAATTTCAACATTGCGCGTACACACATTACACACATGAAATTATTATATAATGCAACTGAAAATGTACTGATATTGAAATGCTGCGGCATTGACAACTTCTTATTGTCATATTTAAAAAAAAACAAAGCAATTTTCTACATGTTTAACAACAAATCTCACCCACTTCACCCAATCAAACATACTAATTAACCCAAACTAATCAAAACTTTAATAGTTATTTTTAATTAAACTCACACGACACAAAGACAAATCTTAACAAAGGTTTTCGAGAGAAACTATTAGATAACATATGTGGTTTTGTTGCATAAGCACGAATGCTTTAATGTTTTTAATTACTTTTTTGTATAATAGGTAATGGCAACAATAGTAAATACATTAAACGCTATTATGTGTATATGAGCCATTCCAAACAAACCCATTATGCGGGACCAATCTCTTCATCAACAGTTATGGGCTACTCTGAATGCTGCTAATGTGTAAACCTAATGATGGTCATAAGTGAACCACTGATTACTAAGTTTCCGATAAAATGTAAACTCTTTCCAATCAAACTACTTCGAAATCGTTGCCTTACTATTTTGTTATATAAGAAAACGGTTTGAAATTGTCGTTACAATATTTTTATGATCTCGTATTGAATAACCATAACACATTAAGCAAACACATTTCGATTGTAAAGAAATTTTGGATGCCACCACGTCCGCGTAATTAATTTTTTGTAGCAGCTGTCAAAAGTATTTGTATAGACAGTATTTAGTTTTACGGGCTCTAAAATATGTCACCGAATTCAAAGCTGAAAACGTGTTAAGTTAACAATAAAGTACTTCGGCCTAGTTTACGATTTTTATTTTGAAAAATTGTGCGAATCACAATTTGGACTTCGTAGTAAAATTTTTACATATCGTTCAAAGATTTAATTATATGTTTTAATTTTATTGTATATAGGATTGGCCAAAATCGAGCCTATGACGGTAATACCTCTCAATTTAAGAGTTATATGATCAAAGCCACATGAGCTTCTTCTAGGTAACACACAGACTCAGTTTCATGATTATACGTACTCCTGAGTTATCAGAATCGGCCATGAATTTGAATGTTGATCTTGTCCGGCCAAAATAGGCAGTAAATTTCGAATACGCCCTGTAAAAAATTGTATAAAAAACTATGACAGATTCTAGCAGATCAAGAGTCTGAGCAACAGGAATTTTTGTTAGAAACAAATCACAATCACTTGCGCAAGCTTGCACACCTTTGTTACATATCAAGTATGTGGCCCAGGCTGAGGCCCAGTTATTTGATGCGCTACGCAACCCCTTCGTAATCTCGAATTTTATTCTATTTAACGCATACATGTGATTTCTATATAAAATTTCGGGTTATTGGTTGGTTTTTGGTTGTTTCATTGTTTGTGCTGACAACCTGATTGTGATTGATTAGGCTACAAAAGGAATGTTTCAAAACGATGAGGGACCTGAGCATATATCTATGAGCCCTCTGCTATACGTAAACAGAAAATGTATGATTCATGCGGCGTAGATGACGTCAGCTTGAAGTAAGTACTCAAAAGCAAACCATAAAGTTTGAAAGGTTTCGGCAAAAAACCAACAAGCATCTATGTGCTGCCGTTTGAAAATTTTTAAAATCTTGTTTAACTTATTACAAAATTTCTAGTTCGTTTTGCTGATCGTTTTTGGTGTTTGTAATTTATTAGAAAAAATATTTAATGGATATAAATGTTCTGTTTTCAAATAAAGAACTAGTTAGTTCTAATACTTTGCTAGATAATTGCGCTGAAGTACAGATCTGCAATTGAGAGACCTTGTATTGAAACCACACATGAATAATATACATACCCTGTTGGTATAAAATCTCAGTGTTGTATGGAGTTTGCAACATGTGGTTGCGCCACCATTCGCGACTTTGCCAGAAAATTGATTTTAGTTGTCTAAGCCAATTCTATAGCCAATAATCCTAGGTGAATTTTAATTCTAAGTTTAGGGTCGGTTTAATGAGGAGATATTCCCCAACTTTGACGATAAAATTGTTCATTATTCAAGGATCAGATAGATACCGGTTAGTAGGTCCGGTGACGTTATATGGGGTGAAATTTTGACCGTCTCAATGTTTTGTGGATAAAATCGTTCATCATCTGTGAGTTCGTCTGACAGACACTAATCTGACCATTCCCTTTCGATAACCAAAGACCATGGGAGAGCCCGATGAGCCTACAAGGGTAAAATACTGATCCTGCTCATCCCCATGTTTTGTCGATAAAATCGTTCCTCATTTGAGATCCTGGTACATAGACAATAATCTGACCACGCCAATTTAGCGATCCACGACCACTGATGGTTCTGATGAAGTTACAAGAGTGAAACCTTGATCTTCCCGCTCGTCAATCGAAACCCAGCCCAGGCAGTTAACAATCCAACCATGTCGATTCGACAGCCCATAACCACAGATGGACTCGGATTATAGGTTTGAAAAATCCCGATTTTCCTCAAGTTCCGTCTATAAAATCGTTGACCCAGCCCAAACGCGTAATCAAAATCTACAGTCTTGGGCCATCGAATCGGTACAGTTAGACTGGCGTCCATCTGCCAAAATCTCGAGTGACGACTGATAACATCGACGAAGCATTGATCAAACATGGGTAAATTACAAATTTGATCCCGACAACCCCATCAGACCCACTCCAAACCTATATAATCAAAATTTATCCACGGTCACGACACAACGTCGAATCGCAAATCATTTTAACGACATTTACTAAGCGGTAAATGCTTGATAATTATTCAACTTCGTTATCGGTAATTTTCGGCTGTATGAAAATAGATAATTACTCAAAATATTTTTCTGTATATCGATTCCATAATCGCTTTTCAACTTCTACTAATTAAAATCGATTAAAATTTGTGTAATGGTTATGGTCGAAAACATTTAAAATTATATGAAACATTTCATTGAAAAAATATCAGAATGCAATCCTTAACCATTTGAAATTCACACGGAGCTAGTTAAAACCTCTAGACTTATTCCACTCACTTCAGTTTTCGTTAACTCTCAACATGAAATTTAATCCGGAACATTTTTCAGCGATAACCATCGAACCGCTTCAAATGAGACCTTTCCCAGACAATATACTTTAAAAATTAAGGTTTTCGTCTGATTTTGCAGCTTTAGTTACTTCCGGCTGGCTGGCATATTTCAATTTTATATATAATTTTTTAAACTTTTGGCTGAAGTAATCGAGACACTATCTGCCCTATCGATTTTTTTTTAATTTCGGCTAGTAACTGTTGGCTAACTTTAACAAGGTGTGCACAACAGCTAACTTTACCGTATTTTGGCTTTTTGCATGAATTGCACAATTATTAATTTAATTTAATTAATAATGAAAATCAATTATGAAAATTAAATTAGCAGATAAAATTAATATGAAATTCACATAAATTTAAAAATTATATTTAACGAAAAATCAAAAATAAAATCAGAAAATTATTAAATGTTTGTCTTTTTGTACTTACGTCTGATCACTCTTACGAAAGAATTGAAACTAATCAAAAATGCTGTTTATGCATGTGTTTAAAATTATTTGTTTTTTGACGTATTCGTATAGTAAAACAAAATTATTTTTGTTGTGTAAATAACCACCTTGGATTAAAACAAATATTTTAAATAAATAAAATGGCCAAAGACACTAGCTATTCTGGTAATTCCCCGGGAATAGGGAATTAGGGAAAGATTTTATATGTAATATTTATTAAAAAAAAAAAAATCTGGCATACTGAGGTAAAAAGTATAAGTGTTAATTTTTTTGAAAACAAAATAAATTCTGGAATATTTTTCCTTGCCAATTAAGGTATGAAAAAATTATTCTCAATTTATAAATATTTGCATCAAACTTCTCTCCTCGGTAGGCCGGAAAAAATATTTGAACAGAAATTACATATATATTCTTTCCCCAGTTCCCTATTCCCGGGGATTCACCAGAATAGTGCAACAGGAAATAATAATTTATCTTTGTAGTAGTGCGAGAATCAGTAGAATCAAAAACAAAAATTTATAAAAAAGAATTACAAATTTCCCCGCCGCGAAATTAGTTTGCAGGGGAAGGAAACGAGGAAAGAATCACAACGAAATAATCAAAGTGTGGAACGGCGGTTTGAGCCTATCTGATAGAGAGTTTTTTTTGTATCATATTTCTTTGAATCCTTTCCAATCTGTTTATGTATTTGTCAGGATAGGGTTGTTTGCTCTGGATAGCTGAGAGTGAGCAATATATAGGAGTAAACGGGTCTCGAGTCGAAACCTTCTTCCAAATTTCTAACGTAAATTATCTGTAACATCAAAGTTATAAAGAAATAGAGTAGATCGGATGTTTTATTGCGTAATTTTTGAAAGTCTGATGCAACAAAGAACTTTTCTGAAATGAGAGAAATATACATTTTTTAGATGTCCAAGAGCATTTGCAATAGCTGCTGATGGTGCGATAGCCTATTGAGATTCCATGCTAATATTCTGATGTCATTCCTTTTATACCTCTATTGCATAAGCTATTATGTGACTCAATATGTCCCAAGGCTGACTCATAGATGGCACATCTTACGAAAAATTCATACAATTTTTGGAAAGTATCAACCTTCAAATGATATGTTTATGACAATCCGTTTGTTTACTACTTTTGTTGTTTAAATGAATTTCGTTTGTTGAAAAACACTATTTGCAATGGAAAAATCACTTTAAAGAAAAGCAATGGATTAATAAGTGTTATAAGGACTCTGCTCAAAACAGTGCTAGATGGCACCTTAAAGATAACAGAAAGCAATTTAAAAAAAAAGTGACGTGTGCGAAAGCGCAGCAAAATTGAAAATAGCTGTACGACTGGCTCAACCATTAGGATGTCATTGAAAAAAACTCCTCCATCAAAGACGACTAAGACTTTGGTTGTTGAACTGTGCTCCTTTATCACGCCGTGATACGGAAGAAAATTGTGATTTGGTGGAAGCATATCAGATGTAATAATTAATATGTCCTAACTTAAGATATTCTTCCTTAAACAGTTGCATAGAACCAATGTGTTGCCATTTTTAGTGAATGCATTAAAACAGGTGAATGTTTCGACAAGGGTAACCAAGCGTAACCACAAATTTGCCATTTCGATGTACACGTTTCATGAAATGTTGCGTTCTTAATTTGAAAGAGTTTCTCGAGCTGACGATTTAATCGGTAGTTCTCATGATGGTCGCAAACATGATAAACTTCAAAGAATGTTGAAACCCGCAGTAAATTCTGATTCAATTTTGAAACGGATAATTTACAACTACAATCTAACCGAGTAGTGTATTTTAGAGAAGCGGCAGGTTGTCAGCCACCGAAATTTGGCCTACAAATAGTAATTTGTAAAATAACTCAGTTCCAATAAGAAGGTCGATTTTTTGTGGTTTGTGGAACTGAGGATCAGCAAATATTATGTTTGTAGATATTGACGATTGTTACGATATTAACTGGTGACTGTGGCTGCATATTTGTGATTTTGTGTATGTACTATGATGCTTCAATATTGGCCAAAACCCCGTTTATTCTGGATGTGATCTTGAATTGAATCACGAATTTGAATTTCAGTGTTCGAATCCACCTAACTAAGTTTTGTATTGTTGATGCTTAAATCTAAGTTGTAAAACATAGGCCTCTGCTATAAGATTGATTTGAGAGCACGTCAGTTATGCAACGTCAATAATTGACGTCAATTATGCAGAGATTAAAGTTGTACCCAAAAATTGATATTGCGGATTAATGGTGCGGTAAATTGTGTTTAAATTATCAGCATTAACAGTTTTTTTGCAGAATGAGACTACGGTTGAGTTATTAAGCAAAGGAATTTGTGTATCTTTAAAATCGACTTGACGTACCATAAAAGTGAGTGATAACTGGCCCAACAGGCAGTTGAACCAATAATTTCATTTATTTGGCCCACCTGAAGTGTTTTCATTATAAAATATGAAAAATTTGCATTTTAACACTTTTATTTATGCTATACAATAGTTCCTCCAGGCCCTTTAAAATAATTAAAACAATCTCAGACCGTTATCAACTAATCTATACACTGCAAACTGTTCTGAACCGGTCTAAACCGGTAATTGAATTAAACCGCTTTCTTACAAGCAACATTTTCAATCATGAGTAAGGTTTACTCTACAAAAAGAGGAAACAACAAACTTGTTTCAAGTTATTCTAAAAAGGATCTTCAAGAAGATTGGCACGAACTATATTGCTCTGGTATTCAAACCCTAAACAGCATCGAGCAATGAAAAATCCATTAGGGTTAATTATAGTTTAGAGATTTTTTTAAATTTTAAAGTTATTAATTATTTAATAATTATTAATTATAATTAGAAGTTGTGTGGTGACACGATCGTTGTTATTGCACAATAGTCTGGGTGGTGCAATATTATTAGCCATGGAAGAGAATATTGCACAATAATAGAACCCATTTTTCTTTAAAGACAATTTATTTTTGTGGAAATTTTTTACCATTTTGAAATTAGCTTTGAAATTGCAAATGAGTTAAGTAGCGCACCAAAACGGAGAACAGTTACAGTCGAGAAAATTTTGATTCGTATATGACGTTTAGAAGCTGGAGAATAAAATACGAAGCTGGCGTCTAAGTTTGGAGAAGCACACACTCTATCTAAGATGTCGAATAAATGAATATGACGAAACAATAAAAATTTCATCCCATCCGGGAATAACGACATTTGGTTATAACGACCGTCTTTTTTTGTCCCATCGGGGTCGCTCTAAATGTACCTCATACTGACAAATTATTGGAACACACAACAAAAAAGCAGTAATCTTCATTGTCAACATACACTACCAATTCTCGATATTGAGCCCGATTCTCGTGGCATAAAATTTCTGTTATGTTATTTTATTTCAGCGCTTCCTATTGGAATTTGTATTGAATTTTAGATCCCGGAATCGATCTCATTGTCCCTTCCCGTGTATTCCTCTATTGAGGGCTATCTTCAAATTATACTATATACAACTATATTCAAGCTTAAACCATTACGCAGTCAGATATCTGAAATTAACAACTTTTTTCTACATTTCTCTATTTTCAGATACGCACAGCAAGATTTATTAGCGATTACAGCAACACTTGTTAAACGGAATATTTAAAGGTTTGTAAAAAAAATTGCATCTTACCGTATATCCGGTCTGCGCTCAAGCTTACACCCATATATCATCAATCTTGTAGAGTTCTTTATACGCTTACTTGTTTCTAGACAGTTAATTTGCATAAATTAACGCGATGTTAATCACACACACATTGCATAACAGCAAAACATTCACAGGTATACAAATATACACAAACAATGGTCAAATTGTTTCTCAATTCCAATGACACCTTGCATAAATTATCCGCGATTTTGCTGGTTATTGCTTTCTTTTACATAAAAAATACAAAATTTCCAATGAAAAAGGTTCGAAATCATGAATCATGCATTAACTCGGGGCAACAACAATTCACAAGAACTTTGATTTCTTGATAATTTTTGATGCATACATTTACATTTTATTTGGTGACTCGAGTCTTAACATTTTTTTTTTCTCTATACACTAAACAAACAAATCAATTAGCATTGAAGAGGCGTCTTATACTATAAAAAAAAATTAAATTCGCGTATTTATTATGTTATCATCTAAATCTCGTGCTTAATCACCTCGCAGTCAGAAGAAAAACATATAGATTTTAGATCTGAGTTGAGGTTACACCTCTCCTTGGGTTCTTCACCAAAAAAACATAACTGTGACAAAATTTAAATATGTGTGGGGTAATTGTCGCGCTTTAGGAAGACCTGACGATTAGGTTTTTATTTTTTTAATTCTGGGTTACGCGGCTCAAGTCCGTTTAGTGACGACAACAGTAAAAAATATAAGATAAACATTTCTACGAAATTGCCCATATTGTTGTTAGATACTGGTTTTTAGATTGTCTTGTGATCTTATCGTATATTTATTTAATTAAATTTTATTTTATTTTGAATTGGCTTCGAGTATATAATCCGGGTTCATTATTTAGATCAGGTGTGAATAAATACGTAAACAAATATGAGGATCTTTAACCAAAAATGTGGCGCCGTAAACCAGTCAAGGTCAATGGACGCCTAAGGATATGTAGTTACATAACAGGAAACTGTTATGTAACTACATATTTATGTAGCATTGATTTTTTTATAGCTTGTAATCGATGCACGATGATGTATTCTCATGTATATAAAATAAAACCTGACCAGGGCTAACTGCTGCAAGACTTTATACAGGTTTCACGCCCAAGATTTACGAAATTGTACTTGAAAAATTATATTGAACTTAACAAATTACTATTAATTTGTTTTGCGTGCTAAACTGGTTTGCGGTAATGAAACATCAGATGGATTTTAAAAGATTTTGGTAGGTCATTCGACAGAATTCATTTATGTGGCGTGGGTGGATTCTTCTTATAAATAACACAATATCATGATGATCTTTATTATTGTTAGAAGCGAACGAAAACTAGATAATCAAGTTGTTTAAGCGTATAGTTAAATTTCAATGTATTATGAAATCCGATGATACTGCATTATTTTTAAAAAGGTCATCTGTAAATAAATTTCGATCATTATCGCATAGGCATAACGTATCTAGATGTAGCTACTGAATTTAACATGATCTGTAAGGTTGATATCGAGTATATCAATCCAAGGTTGTGCTCTATTCAACACACTGGATCATACTGACGTTTTCGTATCAATATCAGAACAATTTATACATTATGATCGGTAAGTATAAAAGTCGGTAAAGTTAGCCCGAAATTCAATCCCGAAGTTTTTGGTGCATTTCTTGGCTAAAGTGTAGTCAACCCGAAAAAAGTGTAGTCATTACAAAAATGTAGTGCTATCCCGAAACCCCGAACTATTTGAGTATGTATTTCTTGCATAAAAGCAATCGTTACATAAAAATGTAGGATTATCCCGAAATTAAAATCTAATACAAATTTAATTTTAATTTACAAATTTTTAATAAACATTTTTTGAAAACTGTCAAAAATTGTTGGAACATCTTATTGTAGACTAACCGTGCAATATTATAATTTAATAAAAAAAATTCTTAAAATTTTAAAAAGCCTATTGGAATAAAACATAAAAAAAAATTAAAATTAGAAAATTAAGCTAAATCGAAAAGCGCATTGGCAATTCATGACAATAAAATAAGCAAACCATAACACCAGAGATAAATTGCACTAATGGTATAAACGGCTATTTCGGTCTTGGCTGTCCTAATAAACCCTGCGAATTTCATTTTCATATCAGGTGGAAAAATGATGTATATGATGTGTATTTGTGTGGATAAAGACTTCTCGAGTGAGAATTTCTAGTAAACTTTAAAATTCTGTGGAGCAAATACCAGAGATAAATTGCACTAGCGGTGTACACAAATACGCATCATATACATCATTTTTCCACCTGATATGAAAATGAAATTCGCATTGTTTATTAGCACAGCCAAGACCTAGCGCAATTTATCTCTGGTATTTGCTCCATAAAATTTTAAAGTTTGCTAGAAATTCTCACTCGAGAAGTCTTTATCCATACAGATTCACATCAACATTTACATCGTTTTCCCACCTGATATGAAAATGGAATTCGCAGGGCTTATTAGCACAGCCAAGACCTAAATAGCCGTATATACCACTAGTGCAATTTATCTCTAGTATTTGCTCCAGATAATTTTAAAGTTTACTAGAAATTCTCACTCGAGAAGTCTTTATCCACACAAATACACATCATATACATCATTTTTCCACCTGATATGAAAATGAAATTCGCAGGGTTTATTAGCACAGCCAAGACCAAAATAGCCGTTTATACCATTAGTGCAATTTATCTCTGGTGTTATGGTTTGCTTATTTTATTGTCATGAATTGCCAATGCGCTTTTCGATTTAGCTTAATTTTCTAATTTTAATTTTTTTTTATGTTTTATTCCAATAGGCTTTTTAAAATTTTAAGAATTTTTTTTATTAAATTATAATAATGCACGGTTAGCCCACAATAAGATGTTCCAACAATTTTTGACAGTTTTCAAAAAATGTTTATTAAAAATGTGTAAATTAAAATTAAATTTGTATTAGTTTTTAATTTCGGGATAATCCTACATTTTTATGTAACGATTGCTTTTATGCAAGAAATACATACTCAAATAGTTCGGGGTTTCGGGATAGCACTACATTTTTGTAACGACTACACTTTTTTCGGGTTGACTACATTTTAGCCAAGACATGCACCAAAAAATTCGGGATGGAATTTCGGGCTAACTTCACCGACTTAAGTATAAGACAGGTTCAGTAAGAATGATAATGACTTTCTCACGACATATAGACAGACCTAAAAATTACAAAAATGTTCTCAAGGCAAAATATACTCAAATTGTCCAGCCATACTTCAAACACCGGGTTATTCTAGACACTGTCAGCTTTCCAATAGAGCGAACAATTTTTCCACCCTCATTTTTTGTCGCCCTCATTAGCTTAGTAAGTAGAGTGCTTGCTCTGTTATTCGGGGCTCCCGGGTTCGATTCCTGGTGGTGACCAGTAAAAAAGTTGCGACTGGGTGTTTTTAACGTATCATATGTTATTTATATACATATGTTCGTCCACTTTCAAATTTTCAGATTTACAGCCATAGTAGTTACGGCTTTGTCCTTAATATATTTTCCCTTTAAACATGGATACCACAATGCAAGAGATGGATATGCTACTCCTGCTGAGAAAACTTCCCACTTTCTAAGTATGCAAGTCGAAGCTATTTGGAGTCAAAATTATAAATACGGTTCCTAATTGTTTAAACTAAATCAACTCTAATCACGTTTCGTCATTATAGAAACAGTTCATATAATGGGTCTTGATTCTATTATTCCTGCTAGCTTGGCTTAAAATATAGACCGAAAAGTCCAGATCTCAAAATAGCTCCAAGTCAACTTATATAATACTGCAATACGGTGGGTCGGCCCATGAGTTTACTCCAATAGGTGGTCGGTCAACTATAATTTTTCAGGTAACCAGATGATGAAAAATCCCTTTTGCATTCTGTCTCTATCGAGATCCAAATCCGGTGCCACACGGTATAGTAAACATACATTTTAAATGAATTTCCGAAAGCAGGATGCTGAATGAATCGATCTTTTCTTAATCGGTCATGTTCAAATTTCTATAAGACCCTAAATTTGGTCTGGATCGCTATTAAGAAAACCGTTGAGAAAAATTTGGAAATGTGATTAGTATTACGCTAAATTTGGGTAATTAGTGAAAGAGAGGCATATCTAGTGCAGGCCAAATTTGAGGGTTTGGAACTCGGTTGTTCTTTTGGCAAATTTTAAGGAAAAATTTGGAACTTTTGTAAACAAAAACCTCTAAGCTTTTGCGCATAATAGAGTAGGAATTATGAATTAGAGCATCATATTTGTTTGCTACTTATTTAGTATAAACTTTACATATCTACATTTCAAATTCACTGTGTGCATGTAGGATCTAATGCTGAATACATATGCGGATACAAGAATTGTCGCAATCGTTCTCGCAGTTTAAACCATTCAAATTGCGTGAAATGCTTTGTCCCCCGCCTAATCTTTGAGTGTTGATTTTCTCAAGCTTGCCAACCAAAAACTAGAAAAGAAACTAAATTTTGTGCTCAGTGTAAGCCGCCATTTTTATTTTGCTATATATTTGACAGAAATTATAGATATATATGACAATTATATATTTGTGATGTAAAAGACATTAATAATATTATATAATACTAACAATATTAATAAATAATAATATTATTATATTTAATAATATTATTATTTATTAATATTATTATTATTAATATAACACATATAAAACAGTGAGATGTACTAACGAGAGAATGGCAAAATGCGACCAGAAATATTTGATGTCGGTGCACCGAACCCGATCAAAGGAGAAATCAAAAATCGCATTTGAGCGATTGCGTGATTCCTTGCAACATTTACTTCGCGATTGGGCTACTCGTTCACTAACTTATAACGATGAACGGAACATGCTTTGGAAAAAAAATTCTGGAACTGGAAAATGATTGAAATCATTATTGGTCGAAGATGTGAAACCAGCTATCGATGTGGTAGCAGAAAGTGTTGCGCGGACTGGTATAAAATGGGCCAAGCAAATTTCAATCAAGTTTAAATACTGGAGAAGGGTGGTAGCCAACTTTGAGAATAATTTGTTGTAATTAATAATCCTTAACAATCTGTAAAAAAACAGCAATTGCAAATATCTCTTCTGAATAACATTTTTTTAATTACTTACCTGTGATATGGTAGCACAATGGTTAATTTTTTCCATAATATTTCCGTACTCTCAAATATCACTAAATATATAAACCACTCTCGGTGTAATTGCCAAGCCATTAATTGGCGTACTCATTTCATGTTGAGTTGCTAAAAAGACAATACGTAATCAAGCCTTAATTCTAAACTGGTGAATACGTTTGGTTTTTGATCACTTAATTTTGAGTATTTCAATCATCAACCATTTGTTTATTTTTTTTTTAATTTAACTCAAGAACACCATTTTTCATACATTTTACGTCAGCAATGTTCATCACGATTCAAAATACCCAGAGATTACATTTCCAAATTAATTGGGCCGATGTTGATTTTGAATAAAACACAAATTATTTAGGAAATTATTGTCAATTCTTTATGATAATATGATGATAATATGGTATAGTTCAATTATGTATGGAACAAAATATCGGATAAACGGCCGCCGCGACCTCGGTGGGACACCTTCACCCGATGGTCCAAATTTTTGATGACGCTTAGGTATAATTGAGGTTTTATGCCGTTAATGTCTCATCCTTTAGCTCTTGAATTGTTGCTGGCTTATCGACGTACACCTTTTCTTTCAAATAACCCCAAAGAAAGAAGTCCAACGGTGTTAAATCACATGATCTTGGCGGCCAATTGACATCGCCACCACGTGAGATAACACGGCCATTGAATTTGTTGCGCAAAAGAGCCATTGTTTCGTTAGCTGTGTGGCTATAATTTACAAAATGAGTTTATCACTACTAAATTATCGACAGTATCAGAATTTAACCTATTTCTTTTCACTCCCGTTCTGAAGCGGCGGATGTTGCTGGGAGGCAATTAATCATACTATTTAGTTTGTAGAGTTATTTAAATGTAGATTTGTGGTCCGCCCACTAATCCAATAGGTCGATATCCTTATTCGGTATTGAAATATTTAAATACCTTTTTATTTCAGCATCTAAGGAAATTAAAATCTGATCAGAGCCTGAATCACTTATAGTGTTAGTAAAATCATCAAAAACTGAAGACCGCGTGCTGGATTCAGATGTTTCTATTCGAAGTAACATTATTTTTTATGTTTAGGTATTTTTCATTTTTTTTTTTCGATTGCTCCAATAGTTTCATATCATTGCATATAGGGTACAAAAAGGTAGCCGTTTTATGAATAATGCTAATATTTGATTTTATTATTTCATCCAAAGCCTGATTAATGGTATTCTTACAATCCTTTATAATATTGCTAACCGTGTTTTAAGTTACACAATTTTTTTTAAACTATTGTAAAATGGCAATACGAAATATAATGTGGGTTTTTGAGTGGCTTGTAATTGAATGGAGAATGACTTGAATATGTTAGTTTAAGAAATTCTACCATTTCGTTCAATAAATGTGTGATAATGACATTTATCAAGTGTGTTTTATTTTTACTTTGGAGAATTAAAGTTATTTCATTGATATTTTCATCAATGGAACCACACATTTCGAATTTTGAATTCCATCTTGTGCTGCATTCAGATTTTAAAGTTGTTTTCAATTTTGTTAATAAATTATTGGATTTTTTGAAAAATACAACTAAATTTTTGCATGCATTAAAAAATGAGGCTACTTCTGGAATTTCGTTACTCGCCTAACTAAGAACATTATTACATATAGATGATTCATACAGTTGTATCTTTCGTAAGATTCTAAAGCTTTTATTATATTTGATCCTCTATCAGTAACAAACGCTATTTTATGTAAGTCTATTAAATTATATTCGTTTAAAATATCTGCTAATACTACATGTAAGTTTTCGGCGGTAGCTGGGTCTACCATTTCCCGCATCGCTAATACGATTTCGCGAAGCACGTCATTTTTAATAAAATGTACTGTTACACTCACATACGATTTCCTTTTGTAATCATCACTCCACAGGTCTATTGTCACTGCTAATTTGACAATATCTGATAACCCACAAGTAATTAATTCTTTAAATGTCTTCACTGAATCATCTAAACTATTGGAAATGGTTGATGGATCAGGCATCATACTACTAACGTCTAAATGCTCGCCGTATTTGACTCCAATTTTTATGCAAGCTTCGATTAATTCTTGAAACCCTTTTCCATTTACGACAGAAAATGGCCTTAGACCTTTAATGCAAAATTATTTGTATTTATTAAGGATGTTTTGTTGGTAGAATTTTTGGAGTTTTACTTTCCGAGATGATGAAAGAAGTTTTTCGTTCACACAGGAATGTGGCATACGATTGGTGGTGGTAGTGCCATTGCACTTCAAAACTTTGAAGCACGATCGACATGCAGCTACGTTTGAAATGATTTCGTCTTTATCGTCATATAATTTATCCGAATATCTCTAAGTTTGTTTGTTATTTCTTGTGAATCCATTTTAAAACTGTTTATAGAAAATATATCTGAAAAATACATATTACAGATTTCACATAGCAGGAGTTGAACTTTTTGATTTAATAAAAATTAAAACGAACAATTGCTAAATTTTTATTTTACTTCACCAAAATGATATTTAGAAGAAAGCAATTATTCGTGTGTTCATAACTAGGTCTAAGTCTAGAGGTATGTGCCATTATAATTGTGCTTTATACATAATAGTTATTGGCTATAGACTATATATATTCTACAATTGTGTAATAAAATACCGAAACATGTAACCCAGAATAATTGCAATACACCAAAAGAAACATTATTAGAGCAAACATAATATCTTTAAAATAACGGTTATATTAGAAAATAATTTCCTGTAAACTTATAAAACTCATGATTAAAATAATAATCAGAAATTAAAATAATAATTAGAACCATATTTTTAGTAATTTTACGTCATATTTCAACAAATCCATATTCAAATTTGAATACTGCAACACAACATCATCGGCCAACAACGCGTCTTATTACCACGCAAATCAAGATCAAAAATAGAATTACAATAAATCAAAAAAAAAGTAGAGGCCAACACAGTTCCTTGAGGAAACCCAACATTAACCATTTGTTCATTGATTCGGACATGATTAATTCATACACTCTGAACCCGATTATATATAAATAGGATTTAAATAGAGAAAGTGGCACACCCCTAATACCAATACACGATAACTCTTCCGGTAAGACTTCATGATAACAAAGAGTAACAGATTTGAATGAACCGCTAAGTGAAGTTTCAAAAAGTAGTGTAGCTATATAGGTTTCAATAATTCCAACCGAATTAAACGTATGGCTCACATTCAAAGATCGGTCATCGTAAGAATCTAGTACAAGAACAATAGGATGTCGCAAGTAGATGAGGTGAAACTAGGTGAACCGAGACAGTTTTAGTACCACATTGAATTCTGCAAGGCCTTCTAACGTTCCATTCCATTTAATATAACATATTCCACTTCCATTTAATTTTTCACAAAAACCAAAACTCGAACGACTCAAAGAAAAAAAAATCTTGCGCCACACAGCGACAGCAAAACATTCTTGCGCCACACAGCGACAGCAAAACATTCCAGAAGAATTGTCTTTCTTCTCTGTTTCTCGTTTACATCAATTCGCATGTAAACGAGAAGCATATAAGAAAAACATTCTTATCAGCTATGCTACACACAATTTTGGTTTCTGGATTCAAACTAGTGCGCAATAAATTTTAATTTTTAATTTAAACCCTTATTTTAAATTAAATCATTAAATTTTCTTGTCTTGTTTTATTCTGTTCTCTCGAAAATAAAATTTAAACAAAAATCTACATCTCAAAAATGTCCGTAAATTTTTTTATTTTCATTTCAAATTTTTTCATTTCGGATTTACGGTCAAAATTTTTACGTCCCAGCTGCGTAATAAAATTTTTGTCCGTGAATCCGAAATGAAAAAAATTGAAATGAAAATAAAAAAATTTACGGACATTTTTGAGATGTAGATTTTTGTTTAAATTTTATTTTCGAGAGAACAGAATAAAACAAGACAAGAAAATTTAATGATTTAATTTAAAACAAGGGTTTAAATTAAAAATTAAAATTTATTGCGCACTAGTTTGAATCCAGAAACCAAAATTGTGTGTAGCATAGCTGTATGGAATGTTTTGCTTTACACACACTCGATGCGCATTGGTCTCGCTCTCTCCCATTTTCGTTTCATCGTAGCAATTGCACCAACAAAACAAAAAAAAACACACAGGAATCCATCCACCATTAAGCTCGTATAGACGTCGAATCTACCCCCGGACGCAAAACAACCGAGGGGAATAAAAACACAAAAAATTTACCAAAGGTGGGGGTGTAATCAATAAAATGAATTTTTGTAGTGTTAACGACAACACAGTCGTAACAATTTGTAAGTTGAGAAAATTCTTTTCATGCTTGTTATAATAGAAATTCTGCTTCAGTAGTTGTCGATTACTTCATCGACAGTTTCTCGCTTCTTTTTTGCATATTTCAGTTCACAAATTTGAAAATTTCCTGTGTACCTATATTTTGCCATTTTTAAAAGAGTAAACTTTTTTTGCAAGTTTCTTAGTTTAGTTAGGTAATCACTAAGTTGTCCAGACTCGTTTATACAGTTTTCACATTCTGAATCATTTTTATCAATATCACAATATGAACAATAATTTGGTTTTGATTTCATAAAATCCTAAAATTAAATAACACCTGCACCTGCAGCTGCACATAATTATTTTTCGTTATTAAATTGATAAAACGATTTTTAGTTCAAACATTGAAGAAAGAACGAGAAAACTAATCTGTGTATCTTTTTTTCGTTCAGATTGAAATTGAATCTCAAGCTAAAAGAATTTTAATATTTAGTGAGCATGTTTCGTTCATAGAAATGAGTTCTCTAGTATTATGCTCAGTGGTAATACTAAATAGGGTTGTGTTATTCACACACGTTTCACTTGTGAGGGAGCAAGATAATAGTGTCATAAATTTAGCATGGAGCTCACTGAGTGACCCAGACGTTTGAGTGGATTAAAGTCTTAAATCGCTTAGGGGTGCTGCTTTAAGGTAATACTACCCCTCGTTAATTCTCATAAACGTATGCCTCACTAAGTGAGTTCTATGATAAATTTATGAAACTTATTGATTGAGTCGGTAGTATACTATTATCTTTTTTGCTTATTAAAGAAACCGATGAGAATAACGGGTGAGCCTGTCTATTACCACGCGTACGTGTTTCGTACGTTCAAGTTTTTAGCATATCATTACAAAATTTAAAATTTAATTTAAACATGCGATTATTTTGTGTATTCGCCTAAATGTTAAGTTTTATGAACGTGAACTGTTTCTTAAGTTTGTCCTAATTCTTTAATTTTTATTATTAGGACAAACTTAGTATAAAGTTCACATGCATGATTAACTTCAAGAATTAGCCTTGCCATTAATCATATGACACACAAATTAATGTTCTTACTTAACCTTATGCTGCCTATACCATATACAAACAGACTTAAAGATGTATGATGGCACTGAAAACATAAACTAAATTCCAAAGTGATTATAAATCCCAAATATGCCTACAGCGTTTTATTAGCGTCACACAAAGACAATTAATAAATTGAGCCAGTGTGACTGAAGCACTCAAAACTAAAACTATTGCATATTTGTCCATAAATTTTCGAGATGAATCATCGGGTAATTATCATAATTAACAAAACATATCATTATTACTGCAATAGGCATGTGCTGTACCACACCGCGCGCATTGCTTCAAATTCCATTACGATATTTTAAAAATAACAAATATTTTGCGAGCGCACGTCTCTGTATGGCCTGTATTATTTGTACAAAAATTAAGAAAGGTCATATTGGTAAAAAAAAACATCAACAAAAGATTTAATTTATCTCAGATTTGAAAACATATCGTCTTTTCATCATCATGCATGGATGCGTTGGCGGCGCACGGTTGTCGGCGCGCGTATGCACACAAAAAAAAAGAAATTTTAATTATTCATCGCGTATCTGAGTTTGTAACTCATTTTATGTAACTAACATAAGAAATTACACTTTGAGGTCGTACTTCTTTATATGGGGCTTCATACACGTAATATACACGACGTATTTGTTGATATATAAGATCACTTTGTTAAAGGAAAGCGCGCATGTGATACAAAATGTATATATAAATGGCTTAACTATTAAAATTATGATGATGAGATGACAAATAGTTTAAGACAACAAAAGAAAAATGGTTTAAAGAAAGATGTTATGTACAAGACATACAACAACAACTATTTAAATAAACAGTCATAACAAAAAAAAAATTATTTAACGTATATTACATTAACGAGCTCCGTTTGTTTGTACGTATTGTTAAAGTGATTACGTACCTGACGTCTTAAACTATGAATTACGAAATTTTATTGTTTATGTACGATTAGATAAAAATCTTTTTATATGTACGATGAACTTCTTATTTATCGTAAATGATGACAATTTTGTAAGTAGTGCACGCGAGTTTTATGTTATAATTAGTGTTCTAGACTATTTACAGTGCCATACGTAACGTATTGTGTGTACTCTGGAATCATCTGTTTATGTTTGCATAAAATATTATTATATAAAAATCCCCAAGAATTGTGAAATGTCTGTTATGGGTATTAAAATACTTGGTGTATTTATCTTATAAATCAATCGAGAGCAAAGTAACAAGTTGGTATGTGATTTAACCTGGGAGAGTTTGAGGTTGTCATTATAGACGTACATGTATAGTAGTGGGTGTTATGTAAGATACTGTTTAAAGAAATTTATTGACTTGGGCGGCGGCCTTTATTTATATGTAACAAACTTATTTTGTTATGATTGATGTAATATGCCCGTTTTGACTGGGATGATATAATACACTGGCTTTTACACACCTAAATAGTTTTAGTTATACGGGAAATAGTACGTGGTTTGTACGTGAATTCAATCATATTTCAACAAACGTTTTGCGATTGGCATTTACTATTATTTTGTGGATATTTGTTTTACTAATTTAAGTTTATATCTTAATTTAATTTTTTTTTTTGACGAAATTAACGCGAAAAACATTATGAATTATTAAAAATATGAATTGCATCACTATATTGGCAAAAATCGCGGTTTTTTCGACCTTCACGATCACATAATGTATGTAATAGTAATATGATCGTGTTTTGTTTTGATTTACGTAGACTGTACTTTACTAAATTAATTACAAATCGTAAATTTTGGTTCATAATTGTGATTTGAAAATTGAAATGCAAGCTCAAATGCTATATTCTGAACTAGTTTAACCAGTTACTCAACCAGTTACCTCCCAGTGCATTAATGTTGTTCCTGATCACAACTTCGCTGTTGATTTTCTATATTCACTGAAATCTGGATCAAGCCAACAGAATATACGTAATTTTAATACTTGTGGTACTAATGCTTTACCAGATTTTCACATTAAAACCGTTGCACCGAAATTGTGGCTTCGTTTATCCAAATTTGATAATCCATCAACGAATTTCAAAATCAGACAGGAGTCTCAAATGTAAAATTCCGGATACCGGCTATAGCAGTGAACTCTGCCAAAATTTAAGTAATGCAGGTTCTATGGGATGTTTCGGCCCAAAAGCTCCGGCTAAATTACTTTTACTTCGCGTTCTTGACAATAACTACGATGTGATTATTAGTTCTGAAACATGGCTTACTAAAAGTTTTAATTCGGAGGTACCAGCCTTAAGGGAGGAGGTATATGCTCCCTGCGGATCTACTTTGGAATATTATAATGGAATCATTAATTTCATCAGTTCTGCTGTTACGCCGTTCGTTCGTGATAATGAACAACAAGTGATTACAGGGGATTTCAATCTTCTTATGATATTATGTTACAGAATGGTTCAACACCATTCTGCAGATTTTATCTAAGCGCACGCAGAGGCCTCACACGGTGATGTTTTGCCGGCTACAACTCAGGGAGAAGTGCTATGGACCAATGGACCGCCAATACCACACCGACACAAAGAGAAAAATCTCCCTTCATCACACCTAAACGGAATTTAATAATTCATTTTATTTGAATATTGAAAACGAAATAAGATAACCAAATGATCGCCGAAAACAAAATGCGAGACGCGACACAACTGTGTACCGAGTGCGCGTCCGACCCCAATTGTTCAGCACGCGATTACACCAATATAATTTTAAAATAAATAAAAATAATAAATAAAAAAAAATTGAAAAGTAAAAATAAACAAATTAGAAATTATGAATTTAAATAAATAAACTGACAAAAAATGAAAATTTTTTAAATTGAGAAAAATAAATATATAAAAAAACAAAACGTCGTACTTCTGAACTTCGACAAGGTCAACCTTGGGGTTGCTGCCGTCCTGCCACAGGTGATACCACACCCGGGCCGTTGCGGTGCCTTTCACCGATACCAATATATAATAAAACGTGCAACCGGTTGGCTACCCTTGCGTTGTAGGGCCTCTCCCCGATACCAAAATCATGCGGTCGGCTGGCCAGCTGGTAGTTGGGCGCTGTCTCGCCAATATCGCCTAAAAGGTGCCTTTCACTGTTATCTATCAAATATATATCGCAATAAAGATGGCCGCTTGATGATTCACTCAGGTGTGGCGGTGCTTAGATTGGATAACCACAGCAAGCGCAGCCCGCTAAATGCGATACCGGTTTTCTGCGGCAAGCCTAAACTGGCCGCCTGTAACCGTTGGGTTATGAGTAATCACCCCTGTTCACACTTTTGCAATTAAAATTCACGACACAATCTTAAACATAAACATTACCACATATTCGTACCCAGATGGCAGTGCTATCCGTCACAACGAAAGATTCGCCATAGAAGTAAACTAACAAGAATGACCGTATGTGGAAAAAAATGCTTGTTATGACCAAAAAAAAAGGTCGTAACGATTACTTGGTTTGATGTTGATGGAGTTTTCACATCCTCTTCTTCTGGCAAAAAAGAATTAGCAGTTACTGATTATTTTGCTACCTTAGGAATGATGCAGTTGAACCGGATAAGCAATTGTCGAGGTAAATTTCTCGATTTAGTTTTTTCAACTGATATTCATCGTGTGAAGATTTTACTGGATGTTCAAGCGTTTATCATACTCCAATCACGATTTATATATATCAACAAAATTTCAACACTATACGTATACTTCTAGTAATTCTTTTCATTTCGATTTTAGACACGCAGACTACGATTCGTTAAACAAATCAGCCTGGTATTGAAAGGTGTGTTCCTTCTTCCTTCACATAAAACCAAATCACGGTTTCGTGAGCCGTGGTAAAATAAGCAACTGCTTCGACTTGAGAAAATCCAAAATAACTTCCATTCTTTATTTAAGTTACATGGCATTAAGTTTTATTCTAGTTGCAACAGCTCGTAAGGAGTTCAAAATTTTAAATTGGTTCCTTTATAATAATTACATTTTGCAAATAGACGATGGTCTGACTTCTAATCCAAGGAATTTCTGGAACTTCATAAATGGTAAAAATAAGATTGTTGGGCTTCCTATTCCAATGACTTTTCAGAACTCTTCCGCAAGTCAACCCTCTCATATTTCTAATCTGTTTGCCAAATTTTTTGAGTCCATCTATGAAATATCTGTAGAGGTCTATAAATAATCACTGATTTTAAACTTTTTTTCTATGTTTACTCTAACTTCAATTAATAAATGATGTTTTTATTGTACCGAATGGATAATATATTTTGTCGGTCTTAGAAGGGGTAGGCTATCATCATTTGGTCCCTTTGGATCCATCCTTGGGATTAGATCACAGGGACATATTCACACTGGATTTAAACACAAAATCGTAGCTGAGCAATTTTTCATTGGCGGCTCCCACCTAGTCCGTACAGTATAGGCATGTGTTTTTGGGACCCAGCAAATTTGAAACTCACGAGATTAATTTTTCATTCCCACTTGATATAAAGGGTCAGGTGTTACTCGGAGTTCCACACAATTCGGATGTACATCATATTTACTGAGGTTCCTGGTGTCGGGCAGATATTCGTGATCATTCTTTTGAAATTTATTTAAAAATATTGTGGAATTTGCGTTTATTTCTCATGCATTTTTATTCCATAGATCGATGGAAGGATGGTAGGATGGATGAGAAACTACATCCATCCTACCGTGAGCGAAAATTTTGCCTCTTTTAAACATTTGGCAGTACATATTTTATTAGGTCCGTAGAATTATGATCCTCATTCTACCCGTTCCATCAGTGAATAAGGTATTTGCTTCTTGTTTTAAACCATAGTACCACCTATATTGCCATATCTAAGGTGTCGCAAGATATGTTGAAGAGTTTGTTGAAAACTGGCAATGTCAGTATTTCTGATAATTTTAACTAAACTTGTTTTATTCCCTCTGAGTTTCTTAAATTTTGAATAGCAGCCTCCTTCGTTACATCAACCTTATTATCTTGTTTCGTGATAATATATCCTTGGAATGTGGTTTCCGTTTTCAGGAAATAGGTTTTGTCCAGGTAGGTTGGACTTTTCATGTTTACAGAATACGTTCTCAATGTTTCTTATATATTCCTCTTCAGGTTTTAAATTTTGTAAATAAATTCCTATTTCACATCATCTATTATCCTTTCCATTTGATCTGATGGAATCCCGAAGTAACGTTGATTGTGGTAAACAACTTATTAGACCAGATTTAAAATCGTGTAAGATCCAAGAATTAAGATCGTGTAAGAAATGTCCGGAATTGAGTAGGTATCTACGAGGGCGATGGTACTCAGTCATTTAAAGTCAGTAACCATCGTCTGTACAGAGAGCGTCCGGTTCTTTATTCATTAGAACAGTAGAATTTTTTCACTGCACGATATTCAATTTTATCCATTGTAAAAAATACTGTGGTACGTCAACTTTGGACAGCTGTTAATATACGAATGAGTTGACAGATCTGCATGAAACTTCACATGTGTTCATAAAAAACTAGTATCATTTTTTGAAAAATAACGAACGACAAAACTTACTGAGTAATCTGTAGCACTGAGTAATAAAGTGGGTCAACTCGTTGATTCTGGTCTGTCCAGATATATCGGGGACCAGTAACGGAAGGCATTCTATATTCAAAACAAGATCGTATTAACTAACTCTACTTTTAGTCTCAACCCGATTTGCATGTTGTGAACAGAGCTGTGACGGTTTGGGTCAGTATGGTATCGAGACTATATAATTTCTAAATTTCGAAAAGGGTCGGGCCTGGTATATCTTGCTGCATCGGAGGCCAAAAACGTAATGTATTAATTCATAATTGGATTAACTAGTAACAAGGGCCTCCGTTGGGCCGGGACAAACCTGATACCATACTGACCGGACCGCGGGAGCCCAAATTCGTAAAAAAATTTAAAAATGCGCTCAAAATTCCTGTTGGAATTCCAACATTATTGGTTAAAAAAGGCCAAGTTACATTCAACCTAGCCAAAATCCATAACTTCAGCCAAAATTCATGTATGAATGTCAATCTAGCTCTACAACCTAACTTTGACCATGACTGGTTAAGAAATGGCCAAGTCACGTTTAGCATGGTCCAATTCCCAATACAGTTGTACATACCAAATTTCACCATAATTTTTTAGAATTGGCCCAGTTACATTCAGCATGGCCGAATTTCGGAACTTCGATCAAAATTCAAATCCAATTCTGCATACAAAAGTTGACAATTTTTTTTAAGGAATTGCCAAATTACATTGAACATGGCCAAATTCCAAAAAATTCTTGAAAAATCCATGTTAAAATTCAAATCAAATTCCACAATTTGATCAAAACCTGTGATAAAATGACCGAGTCCTTAATAAAAATAAAGACAAAAAATTTTTTAAAAATATTTTTAAAAAATCCCGCTTTTTGGCAGGGTTTTCAAGATTTCAGCATAATCTGGACTTTAGAACGAAAAGCAGGATATTGAAAAGCGAGATTTCGAAAAGCAAGATTTTTAAAAGGTTGGGCTTTTCATAATACGGGACTTTATAATTCGGGATTTCGTACCGATCTCTAACCAAAACCATCATAGCTCTGTCTACATTATGCAAATCAGTTTGAAACCAAATCTTAAATTAAAATTACAGCTAGTTTAGCGAGAATGAACGAGCTGACCCATTTTGCTACATAGTGCTAAATCAACTTAGTTCTTTTAATTTAAATTTTTACAAAATTTTTAATTTTAATTTTAATATTTAAAATTTGAATTCAATTTCTGGACTGTAATAAAAATTCGAGATTGAACGAAATTACTACATTTAATACTGTATGGTGTTACCCGATGATATTTTTTTATGTGATGAAATTCTGGGCTAACTTCACATACATTCTTAATTCGGAAGTTAAAATTTTGGCAAGTTTTCTAATATTTCTTTGACCAAAGGTTTTCGGGGTACTACTAAGAAGTCCTCTTGAGAGATGGTATTGCTTTTTCAAAACATTGATAAGTTGTAGGGTGTTATATACGTACATGACAAAGAACTATGTGAAATTGGGATCATATCAAATAGTCTTTCACAAATTTTCCGATTTGAATAATAATAATTTTGGATACTGATTTCACAGCGTAACGCAATTTGACTCAATTACTCATAAAATCCCATTTCGATTGGGGTTTTTCATAAACTAATATAAAACAAAATCACAGTTTAATAAATTGTGCAGTTATTTAATATAAGGTATCTCCCCAAATCATGTAAAAATATATAGTTGTCAATATATACACCGTCACTTAACCGCGCACATAAAAAACTCCCACACGCTCCAAAAACCCTAGCCTCGTCATATGTATCATCTGTTTAGAGTAAAATCCATAACATTAATTACTGCCCATAAAACCAAATTGCATAACATTACCCAAAAATGGTAAACGTTGTTTTACACAATAGCAGTTTTATATAGGATTTATGAATGCAAACCTCAATGGTACCACCTACGCAAAATGTAATATCCAATTCCGGTTCTCACAAAAACTAAAATTCTTTAATTATGTCACGTATTCCTCCAGACACACATAAATTTACTTGACCCACAACAGCACAAAACCACAAACTAAAAATATCGATCAACTATCGTATAAACCTACAATTCCAAAAAAAAAATTAATTCGCGTGCTAAAAATGTAGCAAACAAAAATAGTTCAAAAGATCAAAACCTTGTCATATTTCACGCAAACAACCTTATAGTTTTACGAAAAACCTTTCAAATTTCACAAAATTCTTTTTAGACAAATTACGAATGCGGTTTTATATATGTATGTATTTTCGTTTCATCAATGAAACTACTTACTATAACACACCTCCAGTATTGTACCAACTATATAAGGACGGAATCACTTAAAATGATCTAGCAAAAAAAAATTCTTTAAAGTATAATTCTTATGCAAACGGGTTTATTTTATCCACGGTAATCTCTTATTTCCAAAATGCCAACACCAATAATATAGTCACAAGACTGTTCTAATCTTTTAATAGCGCTAGTTATGCAAATCTATCATTTCTAATATAAATAATTCGTTACTAGTGTTACTAGTTTATTTGAGCACAAGCCGGTTTCCAGTAACTTTCATTGGAATACACGTGCCGGGCGCTTCTTTAAATTGTCTGCAATATAAATATTCTTTAATTTACATATAAAAAATTAAGCTTTATAAACCATGTGACACAGGCAACTGTAATAACTGTAACAAAAGGAAATCCCCAACAGCAAACAAACAAAAAAAAAGTATATTCTTATCTGCATCTCAAATATTAAATCATTCACGATTGTAAACCGTTACACAACATAATCGCGAATATTTTATTTTCCAATGCTGTTGCAAAAAGCAAAACTATTAAAAATTTATTGTATAAAAAAAAAGTTGTTTGATTTGCTGCTATAAGACAAACAAAACAATATAGTTTTCTCGTCGTCTTCAATATCGATGGAAAAACCTTGAAATTCCGATTTATTATACTAAACTACTTTGAAAAATGCAAAAATCGCTCTAAAATTTAGAGTTTTTTCTGTGTAAATACCCATGATACAACGGTCTTCGATCGATGCATTAATTAAAATTTAAAGCAATTAAATTTTAAAATTCTTAACAATCAGCTGAGATCTTTTATGTGCATATTGAATTTAAAAATAAAACAAAATAAAGATTGGTGCTCTCCTCAGGTGCTAAAAATTTGTATTTTGCATTTGTTTTTCGAATTCTCTTTGAGCGATTTCATAGCTCGTCATTTTATATACTGCTGGAAAAAAATATTTGGCCTGGACTCATTGAATTTATTTATTACCTTTAATTCACGTATCGCACGCAGATCGATCCTTAATCTAGGGTAAATTCCGTTTTTAACAGTGTACAAAAAAATCAATGTTGCTCAAAAATTATTTTCTTTCTCTTTCTGTTTTACATTTTTGTTCCATTTTGTATTATTTTTAGCACTTCTCGATATATTTTGGCACCATAAAAAGTAGTAGTGCCACCAAAGGCGATTTAGCACTATTTAAACATTTTTGTCACTAATTCTAGCTTCCACTATAATCTGCGTATTTGCTAATAAGAGTGTCTAAGTAAAGATTTTAGTGCTGCTTTTCAAACTGCTTGATGCTCACTAGTATAATTGGCCATAGATATTTGATGCAATTAATGGATTAGCAGCAATGTTCTCATTCACATGGCATTCCGAAATTTTGGCAATCGAGAGTGTGAAACTTTGTCTCCACGAGTTAGCAAAGTCCCATTGGTTGTGGATTAAAATGAAAACAATTGAAAATTTATAGGAAAATGTCATTTGTCAATTTTAGAATTTTTCAAACGGTTTGAATTATGCGTGAATTTCACAGTGAACAATTTTTTACAGTAAAATCAACAAGAGATAAAAATATAAATCCTTTACTTGTTAGAAAGAAACAAAACAAATTTTCAGTAAAATATACAGGCAGTAAGCGGCGAAAATGTTGCATAAAATGTATGAAACTCAATACTTTTTATGGCAACATTTGTTTGCCTTTTCACTGTAATGTAATTTTAATATGTATCCTCTCCTCTTTTCGGTTTCCCAGTGTCTATTTTTTAATTAAACCCGAGCAAGCAGGCTTGCCCTGGGTATTGTACACCGAGCACAGGTTGTGCAGTGCCAAATGAACCAGTGTGCATAGAGTAATAACTTGTTTTTTACTTTGCATGATCTTCGTACACTGGCATTCATTTCAGAGTAAAATTTGAAGAACCGAGTATGCCCGGTGTAAGCACAGTTCACAAATAAAAACACAGTGTGCAGGGTAAAATTACTCAGGTTGAATAAAAAAACACAGAGTATTTTTTGACAGCGCACTACTTGCTCGGGTTTAATTAACAAATAGGCCCCCAGTATATTTTACTGAAACAAATTGTTTCACTGTGGAATCCACGCATTAATAAAAATCAGCGCCTACTATTATTTTAAAACAAATGACAAATATTAATATTAACATGTTTGCCCCTTTTCCTCCAAGAAAATGAAATTTCCATGGTTTTGTATTTGTCATTTTTAAAATATTGTTTTCATTTGGGGGTGAGGGGGGGGGGGGGTGTAGGTAACTCAAAAATTTCATCAGAGGTACACTTTTGATATTAAAATTTCTGAATCGTAATGAGCTGCCTTGTTTGGCATATGGTCGATACATATTTGTATGTGCTTTATTTTTTAAGTCCGTTGAATGATCAACAATAAAATTTTAACTTCTTTTAATGTGAGTCTATAACCACCCTATCCATTAGACCACCTAAAAAGTGCCTGAAATCTGACATTTATCGAAAATAATAGTTGGCGACACTGTTTTTTTAGTTTGTATCTTCAATTTCATGTGAGAAGTGATAGGTGAACACCTTTTCGGTTGCACCTGAATATTTTATGTTTTTATCTGTTCAATTATATTGTTCTGTTAAATATTTAAAAAAAAAAATGATGATTGAGCTTGAAAAGGTAATACAGTTTATACTGAAAATGGCATTGTCATTTAAATATTTATGATGATGCAGATTCTTGATATCAATATTTTATTTTGAGTTTTTTTTTTAGAATGGTATGGAATTTTTATTTTTATATTATTAAGGTGCGTTGAGTTTTATCTTCTAAAACATCCCATGCGGCACTACAAGTGCGCGCATAAACTTTTCAAGAATAGTTCTAAATTTAATTTTCTTTAATTTAGTTTCAAAATAACAACAATGATGTTTTAAACTGCACAACCATGATATTGTAAATCAAAATTTTGAAAGGAGACATTATAAAAAATTTGAACTAACCAAGATTAATAACTTTGGAAAAGCCAAAATATTATTTACGAATTAACGTCTAAATTTTAAAAGACTTGAGACTAAGTAAAATTGAAGAATTAGTAATCAATTTTAAAAATTGTTAGTGTCCCACCCAACCCTCGTCTCTGCAGGGATATTAACGTATTTGAGAGTTTCCTACAAAAGGTATGTATAAAGTCTACCGATATGGTTAATACACCGACTCCAGGTTTCGAGATGAACACGAAGCTATAAAAGTTTTTGTTTACTGCAACGAAAATGTTCTGCTTCCGGCGTAGAAGGGACCAACTCTACATCCGTTTTTTTATTATAAATATACGCTTGTGTATGGAGTGTAAGTTTCCAAATGTTCTCTGTTGTAGAGTTTAACTCTGTTGTAGACTTTCATCAAAAAACTAGTTGTTGTTCAACTGTGGATGTATTTTAGTAATCACTTCTGGATATGGGCAAATGGACATCTGTAAGTACTTATATTGTGTTACGTGTTGTGTTTCATTTCATATTTCAATATTTTATTTTTAATTTTCAATGCGAAAAATAGTGCTATAATTTTTTCTTTGAATATTCTGGGTGTTGGTTGTTATGGTAGCTCATGTACAGTCAACGCCAATAGAACATTAAAAAACCTGATTTGAACAGTGGTTCTGAACTTCGCTGTATACCATACGCACACTCTAAAAAATTTGGTCAAATCTAAACTAAAGATCAATTAATTTTATTTAAATTATTTTAGCAATTTCCATGCAATAAATGTAGTAATGAAAATTTTTATTGTTTATTCAATAAAATATTGACTTTTTTCAATTAGTTGTTTAAATTTCATCACAAACATGTTGCAAATTTACTTGTTGTGGGAAACTAAATAATACGTTTGTTGAACATTAATCAATTGATAAATTTTCAGTAGAAATATTGAAGAAATTCATTTTGTGGTAAATATTAAACAAAAAATTGTTGAATATTCAACAAAATAAAACAAAATTCATTTAGAGTTAGATGCCATATTGTATAAATGCATTAAAACTGAAGCCACAGGACTGCAGAACGAACATCAAAAGTTAATAATCAAGAAATTGGAATTTAAGTAGTTTGTGTGATATTTTGTCTTAAAGGTAAGTACGTTATAAAATGTTTTTAAAATACAGTAATAATTCTTAGTAAAAATTTAGTATTAATATTAAACAAAGTCGTGTTTAATACGTGTCCGATCATTCGTTTCGAATAGTTTGCGTAAAGCAAGGGTCTATAAAGTTACGGTAAAAATTGTTTTCAAACAATTGTGTTTTATATGTTATGTTTAAATTATATGTTATCATAAATTTAATATTTCATACTATTTTAATATTTTTTAGTTTCGTTAACAATGTCTACATTTCCATTTGAAGTCTGCAGTGGGGATCGTCGCATCCGGAAAATCTTTTGATCATTTGCAACATAGCTGCTGTCATTAGCAAAGGTAAATATTCATTTATTCTAGTTATGTATTTGGATAGAAGGGTTTCGAGGCATTTAACGAAACGAGATGTTACGAAACGGTGTATGCCCAAAACGAAAAAGATTGGAAACAAATTCTAATAACTGAGCCCAATGATTAATATCAAGAAAATTTTATACAGTTTTCTTTATTTATTGGTTCATGAATTTATAATTAATCTACAAAATATACAAAAAGTAGCTAGTTCAAATGTAACTAGTAAAGAAAAATATTGCCCTGGCATTTGAACTTAATTTTCATTGATGGTCTTAAATTTCCAATCATTTTAATGATTTTTTCGCTTATTATATGTCGTTTCGTAATATGTCATTTCGTGCTATACCACTTAGATTATTTTTCATATTTTCAGCAAATTCCCTTGAATTGCAAGGAACTAGTTTGGTCCTTGAAGCAAGCGGATCTGAAATAACAGAGGAGGATATTCTCGAGTATTACGCTGCTCTATATAATGTGAAATTTATGTTGCTAAAATTTGACGAGGCATGGATGTCAACACCACGACCAAGAACAAGTGAACCGAATAATAGTTCAATTACCACACCACAACGTCACGAAGAAAATCAATGCTCCGAAATATACCTCCGAAATTTTATGTTAACCCATTTTATAAATTTACTATGTATGATTGGAAAATGTATCTAAGTAATTTAGTTGTTGTTTGAATGAAATATTATATATATAACATATAATTTAAATATAATAAATTTAAAAATAAAAGTAAATTTGGACTAAAATATCAACAATTTTGAGTTTAAATTCGAACAACGAGTGATTGAAATTAAACAAATTATATGAAAAATTCAGCATACATCTTCTAAAAATTCAACAATTTTACATGCCAATTTCATCAACTATTGTTGAAAATCAAATTTAATTTGCTTCAATTTAATCGTAAATATGTTTAAAAAGTGTTTAAATATAATTTTATATTGTTTAAAGGTAAACACATTTTGTTCATAATTCAACAATATTCAAAATATTATTAATAACTTTTTTGTTTAAATTGTCTCCTTCAAAAGTTGACGTTTAAACAGGAAGTTGAATATTTCTTTCGAGTTTAAAATTACTACAATAATTGAGTGTAATTAGTTACACTCAATTATTGAAGTAAAATCCAACAAAAATTTTTTAGAGTGCAGTCTTTCCATATTGTGGGATATGCCTTCACGTCACATCTAGGTATCAAATCGATTTTCTTCTTCCCTATGCCGAAATCCAGTACTTCAAGGTCTTCCGATGAAGCTTCTTATCCCGGTATATAATTTGAGTACGTATTTAATTTTATATTGTTTCATTTTGGAACCGCATGAAGATCAGATTACATTGTTGTTTATCCACAGTTCTTAAGAACTAACTTTAGAATGTCCCAGAAGGAGAGGACTAAGCAAACTGTGTTTTATCGGAATCGGTAGAGAAATTGTTAAGTTATCTTTAAAATTGACCATTTTGCGAATCTGCCTTTCGAACACGTATTGAAATCCCATTAAACAAACTGTGTTTCATCGGAATCGGTTAAGAAATCGATCTACCTAAAATCATTTATCTTTAAATCCAGGATATACTTATACACTTCGTGTTGTATTAACATTCATGATAATCTTGTTGCTGTTCCCTTGTTCCCTTGTCGTCGTTTAATTAATAGGGTCGGCATTGTCACAGCATCGTTCATCTCTGATTCATCGTCTGTTACGTTCGCGTTTTCGTTGGCCTTCTTATCAGTGTCACTAATATTCAGTGCGGCCATTGATTATTCCAGACGAAAAATTACGCAGATTTCACAGCCGATACAATTTCGAATGATTATCGTATCAGAAGAACACACACTTGACTGCCTTTGGTTCCAGATTTTGTCATTTTTCCTTTGAAATGTGCATATTTGACCCGATAATTTGCAAATGATCGATTTCCATTTTTTTTACCGTGCTTTACTTCATTCCGTGACTCCTCACTGTGCTCGTTCCCGTTTGATTCATTATATACACTGCTAAATTGACAGCTCATCTGGCCAGAATTTTATAATCTATCTGCTTCGCATGAATCATTGTCAATCTGCTGCGGCAAATACGGAGCAGTTCGCTGATGCTCAATGCCCATTTCATTGAAAAACTTTTCCAATTCTGTATTGCCGAACACTGTCCCGTTGTCTGTTCGGAAACTACGCGCCTTGTGTCCATTTTCTTGCTGCTATTCTGATTACCGCAAATGTGATAATTGCTGCGACCCCCAACTTTTGCTCTAAAAAATATTCGCAAATAAAATGTGAAAAATCGTCCTACAATTGCAAAAAGACGACGAACAAGGCCTTTCCCAGCGAAAATAAATTCAAATGAATTTCCGGCACATACAGTACATTCACCATACATTCTAAAAATTTATCAATCACCGTTGATCGCAGGAATGTTGATGTCGAATTTTTCTCGAGCCATGATGGTTTACCAATTTTCACCGTTATGTGTTACGATACCAGGGTTGTGGATGTTTTAAACATGTTTTTTTACAAAGCGGTATGTTTTAAACATGAGTTTAAAACAATATTTTTTTAGGAAAAAAAAACAAAAGTTTTATTTATTTAAATTAACTTTAGTTCAAATTTTAAAAAATATAATATCTGTTACTTCCTTACATGCATCCACCTAAGTTTTTGGTTATGTTTTTGGTTCAATGATTAAATTATTGTAACTAACTTGGGAGCTCTTTCGTGTATCAACCCAACCGATTGAGTAAAAAAATATATTTTTTTTTTTTTTATTATCTTTGTAAACTATTCTGGGGCCCAAGGCTCTCCCAACTCTTTCGCGGTTCGCTTTTCCCGTCCGTACTTTACGCCGTTGCAATCCAATTCGGAGACGTACGGCTATAGGTCCGACTTTATCACAATCTGCACATTGCATAGCTCCACTCCATCCTATACTGGTTTGGAAGATGGGTCGACCTATGAGTTTTGCACTCCATTAACAATATTTTTAATAAATTTAAAGGATTTTCTCAGTTTCTCCAGTGAAACAATAATTTCGCTTAGCAATTCCGCTGCATAAATCATATTTACAAAACAATATGTTTAATTTAAATGTAATAACTTTGCGTGCATTTTTCCAGGTGTTCTTTCATGTGTGAATCCTACAGTGAAATAAATTTTTCAGTAAAATTAACACGAGATAAAAATATATATCCTTTACTTGTTAGAGAAAAACAAAAAAAATTTCAGTAAAATTTACTGGCAAAATGATAGAGTAAGTGGGGAAAATGTTGCCATAAAAAGTATGAAACACTACGAAAATTTTATGGTTGAAAACATATTACAGTGAAATGTCAAGAGAAAAATGAAACTTCGGATTATTTTTTAGTACAGCTGCGTACAACACGTTCATTGTATAGGGTACGAGTAAAATAAAGTTTAGAAAATGTTGTATTTTGATTATAAATTTTATTATAAAAAAAAACATACAAAAGTTGCTGTCTTTGTCGCTCTAACGTAATTTAAATATACTCTTATTTCTTGCCTCTTTTCGGTTTCCTAATGTTTTGTACTGAAAAAATTTGTTTTACTGTAGGATTCACGCTTCATTCTGATGATTAAACCAGAGGCCTTACTTTCGAAATCGGTGGAAACTTCACCAATCGGAACATAACTTGCTTCGAGTTCTGTACATTATTTGAATACTTCGCTGAACACTCTGATCATTTCTTTCAAAATTGTTTTCAAGTTTGCTAATATTCGTGTCTCTATTTTAACTTCATAATGATAATTTTATTAGTTTTGATGGTATAGCGGATGAAAATGAAGCTAATTACGATTCTAGTGGCAGTAACGTAGTAGTTCAAGGGAATCGAAAATTCAAAGTTGTTGAGGGTGACACCGATAATAATGAAAGTGATTCTGCTGAAGATTGGGACGATAACTGGATTGATGTTGCTGCATAAAACGAAAATGTTCTTGAAGTAATAAATTTCTCTGTGGAACCCAAAATCGCCGGACTACAGGTGTGCTCGAATGTGGTAGAATCACAAATCAAAAGGTGAGTTTTGGGCTTTCCTTGACGTTATCCTCAATATGGATATAATGGCTGTAGCTTAACATACAAGAATATTTGTTGAACAATTACTGTTGTATGTTGCATTTAAAAACACCTGTTACTAAAAGTCAAAATATAAAAACTCGGATAGATAAAGTAAGCCACTTCTTGGAGTTTATAAATTCAAAATTCTCTGAAACTTATATACCTGCATAACCGGACAAGTGGTGCAGTGGTTAAAGCTTCGGCACTTGGACCGGGAGGTACTGGGTTCGAATTCCATCAGAGGCCAGATGCAAATCGAATTTTCATCATCAACTACAATCGGTGATGTTAATAAACACAACTGAGACCCTCTGATGGAGTGCAGAATTCAGCGCCGACCCACCGTCCATGTCAATGTACAGGTTGACATGGAGCTTGCAATGTGCAGGTGGTATACTGTAGTTGTGTGAGTAGGTGAATGGGTTAATGATGTAGCATGAATGCGTGGTATCAAAATGGGTCAAAAATGGCCTAAGTGTAAACCACTGAAACCTATATACCTGCATAAAATATCTGCGTCGACCTTATAGAAAATTAAAAAAAACGCTCTGGACTTGTAAGGGCAAGAAGAATGTTACTCTATTGATTAGCTGTGATAATGCAAGAATTACATCTAAGCGGGGAATTTTACCAGGTGGAAAAGAGGTAAGAAGACTCACAAAAATAGTTAATTCGATCCCGTTTCGACTAAAATACTTCGGGTTCTGGCCTCGCGTAAACCAAGCCATGCCATGCCGAATCCCTTTGCTCATAGCTCTGTTCACAACATGCAAATCGGTTTGAAATTAAAACTAGAACTAAGAACTAACTGTCCAACCTTGTTTAGAATATAATATTTTCCGTTACTAGCCACCGATAGATATATCTAGACAGATCAGGCTAACCTTTTTGATTTCCTTTCTATACTGGAGCCTATACGATTCAGTGTCGCATAGAATACAACATTCAGTCAGTAGTCTTTTATTGATCATTTTTTATAGCACAACAAATGGCTCCTCGTTATTTTATAAAATCATAGAATTATAATTTTTACTGGATTTTTAATTTTGATTTTAATATTTAAAATTTGAAAAAAATTCTGGACTAGAATATCATTACAGTTTCAGTGTTACGTGATGAATTTTTTTATGTTTCTGAGATGAAATTCTGGGGTAACTTCGCAAGGATCTTAATAAAATTTTCTTTAAAACAGATTTTTTTCATTTTTAGTGTTCATAAATAATGGCGTGGAGTTGCTGGTAGGGGATATGAAATTGTAACCTGTGCAAAAGGTTAAAACAGAAGAAAACGAAAATCAATGTGTTTTTAAACCGTCCATATAGCGTTACGTCATCGTTTTAGCTAATAGGCCTGTAGCAAATTTGGCTTTGAGTACACATTTTTCGCGTTTAGGTGTGTATTTTGTACGTTCGTTTAGTTCTCTTACCTTTTTTATTGAGAAATTATTACTTGCTGCGTAATGAAAAACTGCTTAAAACCATATGTAAAAAATGTTTTAAACATATTTTAATTAGTTTGTTTTAACCATGTTTTAAACAAAAAAGGCGAGTTTTTTTTCTATGACCCTAAGGCGTC
The DNA here is from genome assembly GCA_932526605.1 of Nephrotoma flavescens. Classification (NCBI taxonomy): domain Eukaryota; kingdom Metazoa; phylum Arthropoda; class Insecta; order Diptera; family Tipulidae; genus Nephrotoma; species Nephrotoma flavescens. Next base: position 224,291,574 of record OW052222.1, on the reverse strand, counting down.
ATCTCTAAAAAAATTTGTCTTGACTTACACCGCATCCCCAATGCAAAAATAATTCTTACGACTTTTGTCTTTTACTTTTACCTTAAGTGGAGCAAATTTTTTTCATACTTTTCTGTAAGGTAAAAGTCATATGTTTTCTAGGGGATGCGGTGTAAATATAAAACATGCCGTTTTTATTTTCAAATCTAGTGACAACGACTGAACATGACGAGAACATTTTTTCCATATAATAGAAATCGCGTTTTATTTTTTGTTAATACGTTACTAATAAGTCGGTACACTGAATTGGAATAACTTGACCGTCTTATTTGGGCCTAAATCATTTTTCTGTTTCTTGTTGTTCCATTTGTTCTTCTTATCCTTTCGCACCACAAAGAAAGTAATTGTCCTTTAGCGTATACTAGTGCCGCTCTTCGATTTTCTTTTGTTGTTCTGTTCCGACGAATGACTTTTTCTTGAATTTTAATTGTGATTCGAAAAAGCTTGATGCCTCCGAAGTTTCTACTAAATCGTACTAAATCGTTGTACATGACGTAAGGGTAGCAAAATCCAAGGGATTTTCCTAAAACTCAGTACACATGTTGTTGACTCAATGAACTAACAGAAAATTGTAATGAGATCTTGGGCTGATTGGCAAAATCTTTTTTAATTTTTTTCCGTAGAGCAGAAACTTTTACTTACTTCTCGATTTTAGTTGTACATGACATAAGGGTAGCAAAATCCAAGGGATTTTCCTAAAACTCAGTACACATGTTGTTGACTCAATGAACTAGCAGAAAATTGTAATGAGATCTTGGGCTGATTGGCAAAATCTTTTTTAATTTTTTTCCGTTGAGCAGAAACTTTTACTTACTTCTCGATTTTAGTTGTACATGACATAAGGGTAGCAAAATCCAAGGGATTTTTCTCAAACTCAGTACACATGTTGTTGACTCAATGAACTAACAGAAAATTGTAATGAGATCTTGGGCTGATTTGCAAAATCTTTTTTAATTTTTTTCCGTAGAGCAGAAACTTTTACTTACTTCTCGATTTTAGTTGTACATGACATAAGGGTAGCAAAATCCAAGGGATTTTCCTAAAACTCAGTACACATGTTGTTGACTCAATGAACTAACAGAAAATTGTAATGAGATCTTGGACTGATTGGCAAAATCTTTTTTAATTTTTTTCCGTAGAGCAGAAACTTTTACTTACTTCTCGATTTTAGTTGTACATGACATAAGGGTAGCAAAATCCAAGGGATTTTCCTAAAACTCAGTACACATGTTATTGACTCAATGAACTAGCAGAAAATTGTAATGAGATCTTGGGCTGATTGGCAAAATCTTTTTTAATTTTTTTCCGTAGAGCAGAAACTTTTACTTACTTCTCGATTTTAGTTGTACATGACATATGGGTAGCAAAATCCAAGGGATTTTCCTCAAACTCAGTACACATGTTGTTGGCTCAATGGACTAACAGAAAATCGTAATGAGATTGTGGGTTGATTGTGATGTTTTTCCGTAGATCATAAAATTTAGTTACTTCGCGATGTTAGTGTACATTTCTCTTAATAACATAAATCGTCACAATTGTTAAATCTTGTTACGGGAATATTTGATGCTGGTATTTCTTTGTTTTCCTGTTTTTGTTTTGTATTGTCAACTTCGTTACCGGTATTTTAACTTGCTTTAGGTTATTGTTTTATTTAATTTTGGCTATTTCGTTCCTCGGCTAACATAAAAATAGCTTGAGACCAATATTTCGTCGGAACTGCCTTTGGTTTTCTTCATTGCGACGATGAATCTTAATAAATAAGCGCTTTTTCAGCTATTTAGGTCATAGGAGTAGTAAAGCCACGGGATTATCATGAAATTTTTTACAGTCACAGTATTACTAATTAGCGAATATAAAATAGTTTGAGGCAGATTGTAATTTCGTGGAATTTTCTGTTCTTTTAGCACTTAAATTAATTTTACATAAAAACTAGATATAATAAAACTGTAATAAAAACTGAGGAACGAATATTTCCGAAATCGATCTTTAAAATTAAATACTAAAATATTGGTTTCACTATAATTAATTCTTAAATATATTTTCCAAAAAATAAAACTAGTTGTTATTTATAATTAAATAAATTAAGGTCAACCTCTAATTAAATTGAATCTTAATTCTATTTGAATTAACTTAAATAATTTATTTTGATTAATTAAATTCTATAAAATAATTAAATATTTATTTATTAAATTTTTAAATCATGTTTACAAAATAAACTAAAAGAATTAAAATATTTGCCCCCGAATATATGCAAATGGATAGCAAGCGACATTTAGTAAGATTTAGTAAAAAGTTCAATCACGTAAAGCTTGCCATCAATGCTTCCGTCCTTTCTGAAATTTCCATGTTAGCCAATTTTTGCTACAATACAATTTTTCAATGTTCACCCGATCGCCTTTGGGAATTTTTTTTCTGAAATCTGTTGTTAAAAAATGCTGGGGTAAGTGGTACATAATTTATAATGAAAAACATATGTTGTAGCGTGTTTTTTTCTCACTATCAAAAATATTGACTCTTCCAATCAAGTACGAGTCAAAAAATGGTACTTTTGCAAATACACTGTGTCAAACTAACATAACTTGAAAAAAATCACATATCCGGGACTTTTAATTTCCAGAACTTTAAAAACAATTTCGTGGCGCAAAACCTCAGTAGCAAAACATGCCGAAATAAAGGGTAACAGTACCACAGAAAGACGATTCAATTTAAAAAGTTTTGTTAAATTTAGTATTATTTATCAGTTTTTTCTATTAATTACAACCGAATCTTGCTTTTATATATATACTTATTTCCTTCACTGTAATCTCACAAAAACAAATCATAATAAATACTCAACAGAAAATAATAAACTCTCAACGTCTCAAAATTGAAAAAAAAACAAAGCGCAAAGAAAATACTGTACTTGGTATATATCATAACCGGCATCTGAAACACACAGGTTAGTCGAAGCACAGCCTTACTGGAGTGTGCATTTGGTGCGACCGTTCACATTCTTTATATACAAAATATTCACACACCGTAAATCAACATTAAAATTAATAGTTTTTACCTTTATATTTTTACTCGTATCCAAATTACATAAAAATAGTTAATAATATTTATTTTATTTATTAATATTACATGTCAAGGTTGTTCACATTTTATAAAGTATACATAAAATAGTTGAATAGTATTCGCGCAAAGTGGTTTAGTTTTATGAAAAGTGAAATTGTTAAGTAATAATTTTTTGTTTTAAAAATTGACATGAGACAAGTTTTATAATAATGTTATATTGTTGGTGTAAGTTTTAAAATTAAAAGTGCAATTATTTATTTTAAAGAAAGTTTATTTAAAAAAAAAAAAAAGTGATCTCAAAGTGTGCATTATCTTATATTAAGAAATTGATCAAGTGACCAAAATATTATATTATCGCAAAAGAAAGTGAAATGAATTATCAAGTTACAGCAGCTGGAATACAGGTAAATTTTAGTGTTTATATATAGACTTTTGCACACTTGACCTAAAAAAAATGATCGTCTTGAGAAACTATTTATTAATTTCATAATCAAATTTCGCGTGATTAATGTTATTTAATCGTTTGATCACCAGTAAGAAAAATTTTTTTGAAACGAAATCGAAAAAGAGAAATTTTTGAATAAATCTGTACATATGTAGTGTGATATGATTTACAATGTCCTAATATTTTGTAAAATTGTTTCTCTTTTCATATTAGTGTAAATTACACAATTGCATAAAATATAAATCTTAAGCTTGTAACACTAACCTCTTGATGCACGACTGGCTTGCAATACATTTTGACATTATCTAACAGTAAAAAAATGTACACAGCGTATTCGGTTACTCGATCATATTACACTAGCCGTTGTGATAGTGCAATCGACAAGATCAAGAGTGTTATACATAATAATAAAAAATATTAATTTTGGAATGTACTAGATCACCGTGACTTTAATCGCGAAACTTTTAAAACAAATTAAAATATGTGGGGGACGATCTTTTATTATTATTTGCCATTTTATAGTATTGATCATGACAACTTCAAAGGTCGCGCGTAATTTATCTGTGACGATCACGATCATTTCGGTATAGACCACGATCAGCATTATCCCTTCAAGAAAAATAAAATGTATATTCAATAAACCACGATCATCTCTGTGTGCAAATAAATTTTTAAATAGACACACAAAAAAACAAATAAACAACTTAAGAAACAGGAACAATTTAACGACAAGGTTAATAATATAATGAAGCACAATGATAACTTATTAGCCGCGATCAATTATAGTATCATGTGATCTAGAAAAATAATCGATCAAATGATGCAATATACATATACGTAATTGGTATACCTACCTTGGAAGGACTTAACAATTTGGTGACGATCAATTATCAAAATGTTCATGATCGATAAAAATTATTATCGATCATCAATTACATAGATCGATCACGAACACCAATTTGTGATTATTACACCAAATTAATTTTAAACATATTTAGGGTAATTATACAATTTCTTAATATTCATGGTCAACATAATTATTATTTATAAAAGAATATCACGATCACAATAACCAAGTATAAGTAATTTACCTAATTACAATTTTTGTTAAGGCAGCCCCATAAGATCACGATCAACAATTTGTGATTAATTCAAGTATATCATTAAAGTGATCTAGATGTATATAGATCGCGATCGAGTTAAACTATAAATCTAATCATTGCAAAAAACAAAAAATCTGCAAGGTTGCATCTGATCAAAAATTTAAATAAGGAAGCAATAATTTTTTTTTTTGTTTTGCTTTCCAAATTTTTCATCTGCGCGCAACAAACACATTCTCTATTAATTATTATATTTAATCTTTATTGTTAAGTCAACACAATATAATCAGCAAGAAACCAAAAGTATTTTCATCTTACAAAAAAAAAACGTATACGACCTTGCTTTGTAATAAAAATTTATAAAAAAAAAACAACAAATTAAGTAAATAGAGGTGATCTTATGACGATGGAAACCAAGACGACGACTTTAAGAAGAAACAGTGATTCCGTTTTTTAATGCGTTATGTTATATTTTATCTCGCTCTTAATTGCTGATCAATCAAAACTAAATTTTGTTCGTCGCGATCGTGCACACAAAAATTTCATAACTAACTAATTACCGTTTTTTTTTTTTTGTTGTATGCATAAATTAGCATGATCGGAACAAGAAATTCTCTAGGCATGGAATCATCCCAGCAATAATATTTGCATAACAATTTATTTATTTTGTTATGGGCAGTTAATGATCTAAATATTCTATCCTTGGGGTTTACTTAATTTATAATAATTAGATATATTGTTCTTGAAGAGAGGAAACATAAATATATGCACGCAGTCTAGAATTTTTTGTTGTGGCATTCTCAAGATTCCTCCCCGGAAGAAAACCAAAAAAACCGACATTTTTAAGTGTTGATTTAATTATATCGTGTATATATGTTAAATGGCTTGCGAATGATTATGAGATAAGTTTATGTGTTCGTGACGATGCGCACATGATCGTGGCTAATTTGGTTACAGTGTTAAGAAATCTTGCTAATTGTCATCGTACGTGATTAATGAGGTCGCAGATATGGGCAGTTTGCGGTGATCATTATTTTGATGGACTCTGAGTAATAATCTTGATGATCGCATGATCTTCAATAATTAAAAATATTCCGTTATAAGATTATATTTAGAATCTAAATGGTATAGCAATTATTATTAAAACGGGGTTTTCCTTATCAAAACACGAGACGTTAAAATCACACGATCATGAGATGCAGTACATGATAATTGTTATAATTAATTACTAAATATTATTCAGTAGCGAAAATTGAAAAGATCATGATTTTCGATCGTATTTTTCTATAAATGAGATGTAGACAGATCATATAAAATTGCATGGTCTGCCCTCTCGTCTTCTAAAAAAGATCGTTAACGGACGGGTGGAGGTCCCTAAGCAGCTTTTGCAATAGTTATTTCTTAATCTATAATTTCTTCTAGTGGGTCCAAATTTTCAATAAATTTTAGGCACTCAGGAAGCACGTTAAAGCTTGAGAAATCGTTTTTCAATGTAGGTAAAACGTAGTGTAGAACGTTAAAAACAGCCAATTGGAAATAATTTTCGCTATTTACAGTTTAATCATATAATGCTTTGGTTTATTGGATATTTCAAATATAGCTTTTTTTAAAATTTAAAATACCTGACCTGACAAGGAAGAACTTACCAATACAGTCATAGGCTTCATTTATTAGGGAAGATTACTTAAAAGAATTCAGTTAAATCCGGCACTGTTGATGAGATTATGCAGTCGTGTCGTTTGTGGCATGAGTCAAATGGACAGTTTTTAATTATTTCTTTCACTTAGAACGACAGATGACACTGTGTTAGTCTTTTATTAGTGCAGAAGATCTCAATGTACTCAGGAATATAAATTATGGCCACTTTTTCGAAATTTGTAGAAACCTATTGCCACAATGCCTACAATCTGTTTATTTATGCAAGGCAGGTATTTCACCGTTATTGCTTACAGTTCAAAACTTTCCGGTTTCGTAAATTAAATTCGCCTACATAAAATAAAAGGGTTTGTTCAAAATTATGAGATTTTTTTTTAACAACGTAAGCTAAATTTTGTGATCATACTCTCTCCTCTTTGATGCCAGCCAATGCTAAAATTTGTGAAACCCATCTCGAGTGTGCAATGGGCTTAAAACTTGACAATAGGAAAGGTCGCTTACCATTTTTGTCGTAAAAGCTTAATCGTGAAACCCAAATATAATTTGGATGTGGTTCATGTTTGTTAAATAATACACTGAAAAAAATCCACATATGAAATTCGGGCATAAACCATGTCAATCAAATTATACCTGCATATTATATAAAGCATACATGACTCAGACAAAAATATATCCGAATTGACCAATAGCAATTTTCATTATGTGAATATCTTTATTCCTATTAATTTATTTTATTTCCTATTATACATTATATGAAATTTTGAAATATAATGTTTACTACATTGAAATAGTTTTAAGAGATATTTTTGTAGCCAAATCATAATTATTGTTTATCGTTTTATAACATAATATATTTCTATACTAAATTAAGTACATTGCACTAACTCGAAATAATAAAATGTTCAAAGCTTATTAGTAGTATAATATAATTCGCTAAGTCAACTTGTATTTGCTTCATATAGGTACTTGAAGTATTCATCTTTAGTTCATAGCTTGTGCTGTGGTGCCATATCCAAGCTACCAAATACTTGGTAACTGGCTATCATCCAGAAGAAGCAAGTTCTTATTTTTGTGGAAGGAAAAGCTTTTAAAAATAAGTCAAAATGATACATGATGATACATACATTCACATGTGTCAATCTGACATAAAAAGTCTCCTTATTTATAAATTATTATAGGCAAATCAGTTATTGTAACATTGTAAATTATAAATATTTTATTTACAAGTTAGGCATAAAATATTTGGAAATTTTACAAATTAAATATCCCCCCTGCTTATAAAATTTTATTAATTCCGAAACATTTTTTTTAGTAGCAGCTTTATTTTATAGCTACATACAAAATTTTTAATGTTAGTTTTGATATTTAATGTTTTCATCGTAATTATTAATTATTTGTTAAATGGACTTAAAACAGACTAAATAAAACATTTCAAATTGGGATATAAATTGTTGTTGTCGTCTTTTCAAATATATTTTATATTCGAAGCACGTATAAACTGTGTCGTTTCTGAACATGAGTTTTCTCAGTGTATAATTCTTATGTCCTTTACCAAACAGGAAATAATCAGTAAAAATTTAATAAATCATTCATGAAATAAACATGTTTTCTATAAAGCTTTTATGCTTAAGTTTGTTCAAAAATCATAATTAATTTAAACCCAAAAGTAGTAAACTTTAATGGTAGAACTAGAATGGTAGTAGATGGTTGAAACGCAATTTTGATATTTAAGCTCAATTTAAAGCTTTAATTATATTGGTAATTTCAAAGTTTTGTTTAAAAAATTGTTCATTGAACTTGCACTTCATTGTTTCTAATATTTCTTTTTTCAAATATTTATAAGTAAGCTTTCAGATTTATTAAAGGTTACGTTAAACATGGTAATGAACGATTTACAACAAAAACACTACAATATCATTCCTGGACTAATTAAGTCTGCATGTAATTAAATTTATGTAGGTATAATAAAGTTATTAAAGCCTCAGTTTACAGTAGCAGTAGTAACAGATTTTTAACTTATCCTTATAGTCCTACTGCTTTTTAAATAAAACTTTATTTAGAACTCTTTTTTAATTACCATATAAAACAACTAGTAAAGTAATTAAGCCAATAGTAAATAACAAAATAAATTTTTTAGGTATTAGCTGATAAGAGCCCTAAACCATTAAAAACTTTATTTACGTAAAGCATTGTTTTTAATATTGAAATCTCAAAAAATAGGAAAATCGGTTTGAGCTTAGCGGTTTTAAGATTGAAAAGTGCTTTTAATTAAATTTGAAAGAATTTTTTGAAGAAAGTAAAAAACAAACATCACCTATATTTTAATTGTTTCGATTCCACCCTAACACCTCCCAGTTCAAGTTCCGAATCTTTAAACACTACACCACTTGTCCGGTGGTGGTTGAGCTTTCTGTTCTATAATTAAATAAATCATTACCATTCATCAGGTTAAATAAATTAATCAAAAAAATTCCTCTACCTGAAAAGTTATGCTTTACTTCATAGCTTTTAGTGGTTTGGGTAAATTTTGTTTGCGAGAATGCTAAATCGATTAACACTTAGTTAAAATAGCTTGGCCATCCAGTGAACTCTCGCTTTAATTTTCTAAAATTTGATATTATTCATTAGATTTCATCTTAATACTCCATAACGTTTTATTTAGAGATTTTTTAAAAACGAAAACTTAAAAGCTGTTAATATTTTATAAGACTTCAAAAATACTAAAATCGATGATTACGGGTTTAATTTTAAAATGTCACTAGTTATTAACTTTGTGCTTTAAAAATTGAAATTTATTACTTCAAAACATGCTACCTCCAGAGCTTAGTAAAACCTTTTTGGGAAATTTTAAATGGATTAGCAAATAAGGGGCAAAAAAGTAAACATTTTAACTGACAAGGAAGGGGCACGAAGTGTCCCTCTCCGACTTCGTTGAAATTTGAATATGTGAAAGTAGACTGGAAAATAAGGGATACGTATTTTTTTTTATCGCCGGAAAAACACTCTGAGGGGGTGAAACACCCCTCGGAATTGGGGGTAAAAAACCGACTTTTGATAATTTCGCCTAGAAAAATCAGTGAAATTTCGAAGTAACTTATTTAGGAATGTGTATTTTAATGAGCTAAATAATATACTATTTTTTGAAAAAAATTCGGAACAATCCAGGGGGTGAAACACCCCAAAAAAATCAACTAATTGATGTAAAATTCTTACATTAACGCGGAAAAATCTGAAAAAAATATATGTTACTTAATAAGAAAATCAAGGTTGACGTGTTCGAGGATTTTTTGAAACTACCCCCCGTATGCGGTAAACTACCCTTACCCTGAACCTTTGAATTATGGAAAGGAGAAAAAAAATTTCTCGACGCAAGTTTCTTATTACCCTTATAAATGGTTAATACTAACCTATCTCATTAATATTAATAATTTTTAGGGTTCGAAACATCCCTTAATCGGCGTATAAATTTGAAAAATTACGAAATATTCAGAAAAAAGTTCAAAATCTTCTGGAAAAAATCTAGAAAAATTGTATAATGTTGCGTTTTTAACAATACCCTTGGTTGTCCCAGAATATATCGTAATGCCCCTACCTCTACTGACAGGAAGTTAACCACCCCTTTAGCGAAACGTTGAATTTTTCGATTGGGAAACATTTGTTCCGGCAAGAAATCTTTTATTCTCCTTGAATATTATTATTACTATCATCCCTTATCAACAACAATGACTTTCAAAGTTTGAGGCCCCTCTCCCATGGTGGGTGAAAGTATAGAAAAAATTCCGAAAATATATTTGAAAAGTTCTGAAAAAACGTACGATTTTGGTTTATAAGAAGTGAATTTATATTCTCAAGGAATTTTCGGAACCTCAGTAGTGAGTGTGAGGCAAATTTTTTTCTATCCAGATGTTTTTGCCTGCCTCCTTCCATTATTATTTTTAGGGATTCAAAACATCTTCCATCAAGGATCAAATTTTAAAAAATTATCCGGACATTTCGGATATGTTCATATCTTTGACAAGGCTTGGTACATATCGATATATATCTTCAGCTGATTATGAGCATATTTATATTTACATTTAGTATGGTGAATAACAAAATATTATTCATACTAGGTTTCACTTGCCAACGGTTTTTATTGCAATAAAATATGAATAATATTATACGTCAACTACAATCGTTTAATATCCAGTAAATGGGATAGTCTGAATTATGAAAACATGTAATAACGCATGAGTACAGTAGAACCTTGATTATCGGAATGTCGGTTATAGAACGACCGGTTATCCGATTAATTCCGCCAAAAAAACAATAATAATTTGACGGAACCATGATAAGGAAAATTCCTCCTATAATGTACAATAAAGTTTAATTCCACGCAAATATGTATTGAATGCTATCCCAATTATTGCTTTGTGATTTAATAAAATTCGAATATATTAATTGCGATAATCGAGGCTCTACTGTATATACTTATATGACAATGAGACGATATTCCATATACTTTCGCAATTGTTCTAATTCTCACTAATGTTATTTTCACATAGACTAGAGTACTTCAAGGACTCACTAAAGGGGTAATTAACTCGCTATAGAGGAGAGGTTCCGAAAATTCCTTGAGAATAAAAAGTCACTTCTTATAACCAAAACCGTACGTTTTTTCAGAACGTTTCAAATATATTTTCGTAATTTTTTCTATACTTTCACCCACCATGGGGGAGGGGGGAGGGGCCTCAAATTCTGATGGTCATTGTTGTTGATAAGGGATGATGTAATAATAATGTTCAAGGAGAATAAAAGATTTCTTGCCGGAACAAATGTTTCCCAATCGAAAAATTCAACGTTTCGCTAAAGGGGTGGTTAACTTCCTGTCAGTAGAGGTAGGGGCATTACGATATATTCTGGGACAAACCAAGGGTATTGTTAAAAACGCAGCATTATACAATTTTTCTAGATTTTTTCCAGAAGATTTTGAACTTTTTTCTGAATATTTCGTAATTTTTCAAATTTATACGCCGATTAAGGGATGTTTCGAACCCTAAAAATTATTAATATTAATGAGATAGGTTAGTAAGGTATATAGATAGGTTAACCATTTATAAGGGTAATAAGAAACTTGCGTCGAGAAAATTTTTTCTCCTTTCCATAATTCAAAGATTCAGGGTAAGGGTAGTTTACCCCATACGAGGGGTAGTTTCAAAAAATCCTCGAACACGTCAACCTTGATTTCTCTTATTAAGTAACATATATTTTTTCAGATTTTTCCGGGTTAATGTAAGAATTTTACATCAATTAGTTGATTTTTTTACCCCTGTTAGGGGGTGTTTCACCCCCTAGATTGTTCCGAATTTTTTTCAAAAAATAGCATATTATTTAGCTCATTAAAATACACATTCCTAAATAAGTTACTTCGAAATTTCACTGATTTTTCTAGGCGAAATTATCAAAAGTCCGTTTTTTACCCCCAACTTCCGAGGGGTGTTTCACCCCCTCAGAGTGTTTTTCCGCCGATAAAAAAAATACGTATCCCTTATCTTTCAGTCTACTTTCACATATTCAAATTTCAGCGAAATCGGAGAGGGACACCTCGCGTCCCTTCCTTGTGAGAATACTTTTTAACTGCTGTTTTTACAATAAATTGTAGCAATTAGTACGAGTATGTACACTGTGCAGCAAAACATTAGGAAATCGCCATAATAATGTGTTACACGCAAAATAAATGTACATAAATAATTTCACAATGTCATTTAAAAAACAGAAAAGGAAAAAAAAAGAAACTAATTAACACATACAAAACAATAAAAAACAAATGACAACAAATCATGTTTTTACATGCGGAAATTAGTGACCAATGGCATAATTTTTGATAACTTCCCAACATCTTCTTGGCATTGACTCGATGAGCTGCCTAATTTTTTGTTCCGAAATTTCAGTCCAAGCGGTTTGAAGCTCTCGATAGGTCATTGATCCAGGTCATAACATCATTTTTTTTTAGTAGATATCCATGATTTAACATAGTTGGAGGTATGTTTCGAGTTGTTATCCTGCTGAAACAACCGTTTTAATGGCATATTTCATTCGGTGTAATTAAAGCAACATTGAGTGCTCTAAAATGTCTCGATATACAAACTGGTCCATAATGCCGTTAATGCGATGTAGTGGTCCCAACCCAGGAAATCCCGAAAAATATCTCCACACCATCTGTTAATTAGTTTATTTTTTTTCCTTTTCTGTTTTTTTAAATAACAATGCCTAATTCCACACGAGGTTTCTGGTAACTGATAATTTTTTCAAGGCCAACTAGTCGTAATAGATAATGTATATGAAATCTCTTCGCATATCTCTTTGCATCTCATCCGTGTATATACATAACTCCAATTTTTTTTTATTTCTCTTGAAAATAAAATTTAAACTAAAATGTATAAGTCAGCGGTTCCCAAACTTATTTTGCCACGGAACCCCCGATTCTTCGAATTTCATGGAAAATCTTGTTTCGCATAAATGTGTAGTTTAGGAACGCCAATATAACTCTAATAGCCTTTTTGGCTAAATTTTTATATTCATCAAATATATTACAGCAGAAAGTTGCTCTCTTCAAAGTTAGCGAATATCCGAACTAATTTTAATTAAATTCTCGTATTCTACTGCTAGTTATCGTTATTGTTTAGTTTTGGTATGTATGAAACCTTATGGCACGGACTTTATCTGGTGCTAGCTCGTGGAATTCCTAAAAATTGCTACGAAGCCCCGTGGTTCCGCTGAACCCAGTTTGGGAAAGGCTGGCATCAGTCAAAAATGGCCTTGAAATATTTTTTATTTCATTTATATTTGGGTTAGTGTGCTTGCACCGAAAATTTGTTTAAGTCGCAATTAAAACCGGTATCATAAGTAAACGTATGGCATTAGCCATTGTGAAATTATTGATGTACATTTATTTTGCATACAACACATTATTATTGCGAGTTCCTAATGTTTTGCTGCACAGTGTATTTGAAGATAGCCCAATTTTCATCCAAGAATAATGAGGTGGTAACACTAATTCTTAATACCATGACATTTTTGAACATGAGCCCCGATAAATGCCACATTTTTACGCTCAGCCTCGAATATATTTATTGTCATGATAGCAAAAACTATCATGACATAAACATTTTTCGGGACTGAGAGTAAAAAATGGCATTTCCAAGATAATATGACAAAAGAAAAATTTTCGAGATTAAGGCAAATAAATTTTTATGACATTAAGTATTTGCCCATCCCCGATTTTTTTTTTTTTTTTTAATTTTATGCTTAAGGATTTAATGTAATTGTTCTGATTTTTTTTGAGAATTTTTCGAAATTGTAAAAGTCACAAAAATTATTTTAAACCTTCCTCCAACTCCAGACATAAGCTGAAAGTCCGGCCAACGAATAGTTGCTTAGATTGAGGGCTTACATCTCAATTTCCAACCTATAGAAAATTCTACGAAAATCACAAAAATTACTTTAAATCTTCCTCCATCACTAGACAAAAAAGCAAACTTAAATTTAATTATTTATTTTTATCGTCTAATTTAAAAAGACGACAAAGGTTAATAAAATGACACTTTGCTACTAATATGACCAACATTATGAAAAATGTATGATGCGCAATCTATACCTAAGATAACGAATTTTTTATTTGAATGGAGTGACCAATGTTTTGTGGAATATATTATTTTCAGTTACATGAATAGCAGCTGATGGCAGCATTATCCACGATTCTTGGCGAATTATTAGTCCTACAATTAGACAGTGCGAAGTGTTTCATCTATATCTATATCACAGTTTCATTGTATCAATAGAGACAGCTACATGCTGATGGAGTGCTTAAGATTGTAGGGTACCCAGCTTTATCGTTCAAAGTGTCTGAGGTTAGAGAGCACTCGGAGATAATTAGCTTAGGTAGTACCAATTTATTAAAATCCTGAGAAATTTAGAAAAATGGCCTTTGTGGCTTGTATGTTAAGAGGGTCGGGTAACTGTCATAGGAAGTACTAGGGTGATAGAACTACATAATACCATGGTGGCGCTGGTGAAAGTTAAATTATTCCTCATTCTGATATAATTATCTGCGGCACATCGTTTGACAGGTGTTGGAAAAGAAACGATTTTGTTATCAGCTTTTTAGTTCACAGGTTTGCCGTTTTGGCGCTGGCAAATTATTAATATACATATATTTACAATGTAAATAATTATTCGTAATTTTTTATTGCATGTAGAATAAAACAATCAAATTGTGTGACACTTATGGTATATAACACGAGGCTACGGGGCCTGCATTAAATATATATCTTGACCATCAAACCGAAAATAACATTGATAAAATTTAAACTAAATTCGATATCGGCCGCACGAGCTAACCACCCAAAACAAAAATTCAACCGTCCGTGAAAATAGATCTTTAACCCTCAATTTTTTTATTATAATTATGTGATGTAATTTGCATACGAATAACTATTTATATATACATTCATATACATATACCTATATAAATAATGTAAATAAGTACGTTAAAAACTACTTGAAACGATTCTATTATTAAATGGCACGTAGCTAGCTTTTTTGCTACCTTATTAGATCGCAACGAGATATTCATAACAATAAATTATTGTAAATATTCGATGGTTAGTGTAACTTGTTGTAATGCTCATGACCCTGGCACAATTATGCAACACCGCGCGCATACTTTATATACATTACACTCTGTATGTAGCATAATTTTATAATCGGTTTTGCTGTTTTATTTCTTTATCTGTCTATTTATAGATTGTTACAAGTTATATAGAGGGCTGCGGTGCCGCAAGTCTCCCCACCGCATTTACATACATATGGTCATTTATAAAAGTGATTGTAGTTATATGAACAGCTGATTTTGTGTATTATGTACACAATTCGATTGTAATCTTACATTTTATATAAAATAACCACTTGTCTAATTTCCGTTTGTTTTAATAATTTTATCATTAATTTAATTGGCAGGTAGTTTTTAGTACTCATGATATAGAGAGTTCATGAATCGTTTGTCCTTCGACTGAATATAGGCCAAGATGCGCATATTATATTTGTGTACGTATCACGGGAGCTTTATTAATTTATTACCACGATCATTTTATTTTTATTTATATATTTATCAAATCAAGGATGGCGCCATTTCTCTTAATTTATCGCCGTTTGAAAATTTTGAAAGTCTTCTGCGATCGTACACCTATCAAGTTATTGGGCAAGATCGTATGCATATTGCGATGATTTTTAAAATACATTAACAAAAATATATTATGCGGAAGTTGATGATCGATAGATCGAAATATTTTTGGTATAATTATTTATTATACATATGTACGGCTATAAAGTAAAATTCGATCAGACCGGCCGAGTTCATGTTTCAATAATAATAACATTGACATTTAAACATTTTTATAAGTGAAATATTAAAAAACATATATATATATTTAAAATAATGGGTTTACTTTCATTTTATAAACACATTTTATTAAAACAAAATTCAAGAAAATTGAAAGGAAGTTCAGCAGCATAATTCCAGCATCCAGTGTCAATGTAAACATTTTTGACTGTATATAATTATAGAATACCCAGTGTCAGCTGTATATGTATATAGCGTGTCGATGCAACTCGGATTACAAAATAATTGATTATACGAGTATTTAAGATGCGATCGTTAACCTGTACGCTGATCTTGTTGCTTGATAATTACATACATACATGTATGTATATAGCGTTGATCGTGGGTTTGGTTGTCTAAATATTATACAATTTAAGATTTGCGATCAGTTTTCGATCATTAATCATATTTATGCATACGTTAGATCGATCGCATTCGATTGATTTATCAAATCATATTTATAAAAAAATTTGTGTTGTCTATTCAATCATTAATAATCTCGAATTAAATGATTTTTCTACAAAGATAAAAGCTCTATGGGGTTCCAAAATTTATAACTGAAAATTGTCTTAAATACGTCTGTTATTTAAAATTCGATGGTAATAGTCAAGATTGTGGTCTTTATTCTTGTAGTTGTCTCTCACGGTAGTTTTATATAAATTTGTTGATGGCATCTGAATCTAATGTTGGTGTCGATAAATTTTTTTCTACTTTGAAAATATTAGTAGCATTTCGGTTAACTTCAGTCTCTAAGACTGTATTGAAATCCCGAAAAATTACCCTTGTTCGGTCTGAAAATTGACAAACCCAAAAAATTTTCAAATTGGTCGGTTTTACTATACAATCATCATTGATTTTGAAAATTAGACCACTTTTAACCGTTTTTTATGGTACACAATGAAGCGAGAAATTAAAATAGTTCTGATTTCTTTAAAATTTGGTAGAAATTTTTTCTTTTCAGAATAATTTGCCACTAGCGCCAAAACGTCGAATTTGTGAAATAAATTGCGGATAAAAAAATTGTCCTTCCTCCAAGATCTTATTTCATTTTTACTATTGATGTCACTTTTACTATTCTATAATAAATCATTAGTTAACTACTAGCTCCAAAACAGTGGATTTATCAACTAAATCGCTGATAACAAAATTGTTATTTTTTCCAAGACAGCGCCACAACGATAGTTTTGAATACCATTGTGCTTCAGAAAAATTTATGGCATTCTTCTAGACCTTTGCAATGATATACGACACTTAGGTATTATAGGATAATTTAAAAATTAGCTACCAGTACTAAAACGGTAGATTTGTGAACTAAATCGTTGATTATAAAATTATTGTTTTTTCCAAAACCTTTGAAATGGTATGCCACATAATTATATGGGAATTATTATAAAAGTTGTAACTGCTTCCACCGCCACAACGGTTACGGCGTTCTTCAAAAACTTTTGAACGATATACGACATGTATATATTCTATTATAATGAAAAATTAGTTACCAGCGCCAAAATGGTGGATTTATGAACTAAAGTTTATTCAAAGACCTTTTAAACGATATACTGAGATAGATATCCCAGAGGATAACGAGGTAGATATCCCAAAGGATTTTCAATTCTCCGAACTAAAAATAAAAGAAGGCGGAAAAAATTTCTAATCGTATATGCCGTTCTTGAGATTTCATCGGTACAGACATCCATCCATCCAGATGGACAGACAAACGTTTTGTTTGCATTTTTTGGATCAGGTAAACTTCAAATCGTTAAAGATTTTAACAACTTGGTCTTATAGACTGAATTGTCGTATATCGCTGGCAAAGTTTAGAAGAATCCCGTAAATTTTTCTAGCTGTATATCATTGAAAAGGTCTTCAAGAATGTTATAAATTTAGGGCTCAAAACTACCGTTGTTGTGCTGGGAGCGGTTGCATTTGTAATGCCCTTATAATCATGTGGTATATCGACTGAAACCTCTAGGCAAAAACAACAATTTTTAGAAACAAAATATAAGTATGGCAGATCATTATAATGGTCTTGAAAATGGCAAATTACAAATTGTGTCGCTGATAAACGATATATTTTTTTCATTTAGCTGTAATCATTTGGCATATTATTTTAAAGGCTTTGGACACTGGCGGTAGATTACACAAATTTAATATAAGGCACAAAGTTAGTAATCAAAACTACCTTTGTGGCGCTGGAGTCAGAACCATTTTTCTTAGAATATAATCATATGGCATATCGTTTGAAATGTCTTTGATTAAGCTACAATTTTGCCGCCAGTTACAAATGGTTCATTAGTCCAATCAATAACAAATATTTTTTCATATTCAATGACGACTTTGGGTCAATGGAGTCATTTTTCTTTACATTTTTTCGGTGCATTTATAAATTTACTTTTACCATATAACATATTTTAGAGGATTCCGATTTCTGTGTCAATATTTTTTTCTGTGACAAGTAAACGTTGAACTGTTTGCAACCAAATTTCAGCATCGGTGAGATGCAGTTTTTGACATATGTGAAATAACTTTTGTATGAACTCATTGCTGTTCTTGGGTATGACGAACGGGGGGAATATGTCAAAAAACTATCTCTTACGATCTTTCATAAGGTGAACTTGTTACAAAACTAAAATTTGAACGAGTTATAAATTAAAAACACTTTATTATTCACATTTTAATCTGATTTGTCATTTTTTTAAAATATAAACTGACAGTATAAGATGAACTCTAAGCAGATTGAAACTTTGTTGAAGTTCAGCAGAAAGAATTCCTACATGGCCTTCAAACTTGAATGGAACTGGAGGAAAAATACTTCAATTCCTGAAGTCCTGTTATTGGTGCGTTTGCAAAAAGAAATTACGATTTCACCCACTTTCAATTGTATGTATTTGGTTTGTTTTGTTTTTGAAAATACCTCCAAAAAAGTGTGGTATAAAGTACCGTTCGTTTTTAAGAATTTCTATTTTTTTGTAGTGCCGAACGATTAATTTTAATTTTGACAATGAAATATTTGGAAAACAAAATCATTTTGGGTAGTTAAAATAACTACAAAGTTGTTAGTCGAAAAATCGACCAGAGCCCGAAAATGGGTTAAGGTATGAAAGTTATTATGATTGAAGTACCTCGCCCCATTCGTACATGGCTAAATGCATCAAATGAAATTCGGATTATCTTGGTTCGCGGTAGCGTGAAGTTTCCGTTTAAAATTTTGCTATAGTAAAAAAGTGTAGTGGCGGTTCGATGGTCAATGACAAGGCATCGTAGAGATGTCTACGCTTCAAAGTATATAAAATTATGTTATTTAGACAATTCTTTATGTTTTCTAGAAGCCAACATATTTATCCAGTGGGGCAGTCATACAATTTTTTCACTTTTAAAATTTTGCTATAGTAAAAAAGTGTAGTGGCGGTTCGATGGTCAATGATAAGGCATCGTAGAGATGTCTACGCTTCAAAGTATATAAAATTATGTTATTTAGACAATTCTTTATATTTTCTAGAAGCCAACATATTTATCCAGTGGGGTCGTCATAGAATTTTTTCACTTTTAAAATTTTGCTATAGTAAAAAAGTGTAGTGGCGGTTCGACGGTCAATGACAAGGCATTGTAGAGATGTCTACGCTAAACGGTATACAAAATCATGGTTATTAGACAATTCTTAATGTTTTCTAGAGGCCAACATATTTGACCAGTGGGGCAGTCATAGAATTTTTTCACTTTTAAAATTTTGCTATAGTAAAAAGTGTAGTCTCTATTGCATATTTTGTGTAAGCCAACATAATTATGATTGCCGTCGAAGCATAAATTTTCTATGCTGGAATCATAAAAATTAGAAAATCCAACCATTCGAAGGCCATTCACAACGCATCGTAGAGATGTCTAAGTAAATCGAAGTATGCTATCGAGTAGTGCAGACCCTATTGCATATTTTGTGAAAGCCAACATAATTATGTTTGCCATCGAAGCATCAATTTTCTATGTTGGAATCATAAAAATTTTAAATTATGTTGGCTTCCACAAAACATGTAATAGTGTCAGTACTATACGATAGCATACTTAGACATCTTACGGAACATTGTCAATGGCCTTCGAATGGTTGAATTTTCGAATTTTTATGATTCCAACATAGAAAATTTATGCTTCGACGGCAATCATAATAATGTTGGCTTCTACAAAAAATGCAATAGGGTTAGTACTACGCGATAGCATACTTCAATTTACTTAGACTTCACTACGACACCTTGTGATTGACGATCGAAACACCACTAAACTTTCTTCTATAGCAAAATTTTAAAATTAAAAAAAATTTTGACTCCGCATAATTATGTTGGCTTCTAGAAAACATAACGAGTGGTTATTGCACATGGTTGTGGCTAAATTAGCTTGCTATTGTGAACTTATTTTTTTAACAACTTATTTAGTTTTATATAACACGTTTTTCTTGGAAGTGTAGATTTACACTTTTTGGGCTGTTGTAAAATTTTTTGTCATTTTTAGTTTGTCAGAAACTTCACTATAGTTGGTTCGTTTATAAGTATAACGCTGACTCAAGCTCAGCAGGGCTGACTCAGGTGCAGTTTTAATCTCCCGATAACCGTCCTTTCACCTGAAATAGGCCGCATTGTGAATCGATACGTTATGGTCTAATGTTATGGTTCAATAGACAAGCACGAAAGACCGTTTAATGGAATGTCGATTCTTTCGAGAAATCTCATTAAAGACTTTCACCCAAGCAGTAGAGTCAGCAAAGATGGGAAAGGGGGGGGGCTGAGACCAAACGTGCCTCATTTCTCTCAGTATGGCAAACCAAATTCCCAAATCTGCTAAATCAGACCAAAGAAGCGACCTTCATTAGACCAAATGTTCCGCCAGATGAAGAGGTCTTTGTCGTATATTCCACAGTAGAGGAAGCAGAAGTAGCCATTAGGTTTAGGTATCAGTGGTTGCTTTCGCTACAACGCATTCACCTACTCACACACGTATAGCACCTGCATATTGCAAACTCTATGTCAACCTGTACATTGACGTGGACGGTGGGTCGGCGCTGAATTTTGCACTCCTCCGTCCTCGGTTTGTCAAAATCACGGTTTTTTCAAAATTTCGGTTTTCAAAATCTCGGTTTTCAAAATCCCAGTTTGCAAAATCCCGGTTTTGTATAAAAAATCCTATTTTTAAGAAATCCCGGTTGGAATTTTTAAAATTTGGCTTGTAGGAAAATGGGACTCTTAAATGATTCTTTGACAAAATTCAAAAATGAGTTGGGATGGAATTTGGATGGAGGTCTAAGTGCCCGTGAGAGTTAGCAAAGCCGTCAGCCTCTACAATTATTGCATTTCCAAATGTTGCAACTACAATCTTGCAACTACAAAATGTTGCAATGACAAAATGTTGCAAGTATCAAATCTTGCAATTAAAAAACTTTATTAATTATTTTGGGCAATTAGAACTAGAAGAAAAAAAAACCGGGATTTTGAAAACCGGGATTTCGAAAACCGAGATTTTGAAAACCGGGATTTTGAAAACCGGGATGTCGAAAACCGAGATTTCGAAAACCGGGATTTTGAAAACCGGGATTTTGATAACCGGGATTTTGAAAACCGATATTTTGAAAACTGGGATTTTGAAATCCGGGCTTTCGAAAACCGAGTTTCGTCCCTATCGTGGATAATATCATTCGCGGTTATGAATGTGTTTTTCATTCCAACCGATCCATCATCGACCAATATCACGGACGATTATGAAATAATTCTTAACCCTCCCGCAATGTTCAAAAACCATTACATCCACAAAAGTTACCGTTTGGTGCGCATTATGGGCCGAAGGAATCATCGGACCATATATATGTGCTCAAAAATGATGCTGGTGAAAATGTTACAATCAACGATAACATGGTACACTACAATGGTATACCAATGATTCAGGAGCCTGCTATTGGCCAACGCTTTATTATTTTTTTCTTTGTGGGTTAGAATTCGCGTCCTCGTATACAAGCGTATGGATTCAACCTAATTTGGCCATTGATTTAATTTTATTGCATTGACAACGGTGAAATGTTCAGTTAAATTTATCCGATTTCTAAATTTATGACTACCGGCCTTAGTAAATCAAATGACTATATATATTTACAGACACACGCGAACCATTAATTTTAATTTTATCTTTCACGTGTCAAAATTCCATTAATTGTTTCCGAAACAAGTTGACAGAGGAGGTATTTCCAATTAATATTGCTACTGGTGCTAAGCGTACAATATTTACAATAACAAATTCGAAAAATGTCTACTTACGAGAAACAAACAAGCGACGAACCCGGACTTTACTTATATATATATACGATATGCATGCATATAAGAAAACCAAAGGTAACTAAAAGAAATTATTAATTTAATTCTTTCGGTATGTCACGACCTCAAGAATATTTAAAATAATTTTTTGTGTTTGAAATTTAGAAAGCCCCATTTTGGCACAAAACTGTATCAAAACGAAAAATTTACATCTCAAAATTATATACCAAAGAATTATTTCTTAAATGTCAACATAAGATTACCTTACTGTTGTCTAATATTATTTTTTTTTTTTTTGTGAATATTTTCGTTGAACAAAACCAGAAATAACTTTTATAACATGAAATCGTGTTCCGCGGTAAATAAAATTGTTTTTATGACGTAAGCGCATGTACACAGTACATACTTATTTTGTATAAATATTTCTTGTTGAGGTTGGTTATGATTTATAAGACTTTTTATTTAAGGTGTATATAAATTAATTGTTAGAGTTGGAAATTCTTTCACTAAGTAAGACAAAATCACTCGCACCGGCACCCACCTCAAAATCTAAAACAATAAATTAGCAATTTAAATTATATACCATCGTCAATATAATTTATACAAAAAATAAAGTCACGAGATTTTATGGTTTGATCACAAGGACGTTGTAAGATGCGGATTTGATTTATTTTCACGTGACGTATATATGGCGAATGTACATATATAGGGTATTCCTGATTGGTGATTTTAGAACCGGATTTTTTTTTTTTTGCAAAATTTCAATGAACTCATCAAAATTCTCGAGTTTAATGATCTTATCGTATGCTTAAATAACTGTCATTGTTGTTGTTGTTATTTGTGCATATTTTCATATATGCGCGCACGATATCACCTTGCACATATAGCGAGAAATATATGTATACGTCTTATCGAATTCCTTAAGAAATGTAATAAAATGAAAACTAAATCACGTTCAATTAATAATTTAATGTTTCCGTTATGATATAATTTAATTAAGAGACTTAAGTATCGAATTTATTTATAGTTTTATCTTGCTTTGTAACATATATACACGAGAAATGGAGAAAATAGTTTTTTAGTGACAAATAAAATTGTGTGCATGATTTTGAAAAGTTGTTTGCATTGGATCTGAAAATATTAATCAGGTTTGTATATCAGGCGATTGGTTATCAACATGCGCGCGGATCTCACATACTTTCGTTAAAAGTTCATTAGAATTTATTTATATTTAGAGAATTATTATAGAAACAACTCGTATAAGATGACCTTGCCAATTATTTTTTATTTTATTTTTTTCATTCGCTTATATAAAGATCATAACAAAGTTAACAAAGCGAAGAAGTCACAAGACTTACGAGAATAATGGATGTAGAGATAAGAAAGTACATATATATATATATAAAGTTGATTTATGCGATGATCATTTGTTTAGTTTAAAATGAGATAATTGATCGCAGATTAAACAAATGATTAAATGTTTGTCCGCGCGGTTTGACAATATGAACATTCATAATCAATTGTTCGATGTAATATCGGATATAACGCATAACATCTCTACGATGATCATATAGTAGAAAAAGTGGTAAAATTGATCGTGTTCGACGACAGGTGCTTTAACCAATTTCTGATTGAATAATAATTTTATAAATAGTCTCGTATATGATCGTTTAGTTAAGTAAATTTACGGTATATGTCAATCACAACTGTTGGAGTGCAGAAATGTCACTGTTGGAGTGCAGAAATTGATCTTCAAAGGACATTAAATCCACTGCTGGACAATTACTGGCGGATTCTCGTCTGATCAAAACCGAATTGGAATTTCAGCATAATATGGATGCAACTTGCTTTTTCTTAACCAATCTTATTCAAATTTGAATTAATTAATTTATTTATTTATTTATCAAATTAAAGCACGCAGGCTTATCATTTATTTTCAAAACGATTTTTTTACATATAATAATAATAATATACAAAATGAAAATAAATGAGTAGGGTAATCATCATTAAGGATGATATTGGGATTCTAATTGAAGTTAGGACAGATATTTTCATGTTGCTTATAAATGTAAATGAGCACTTCATAATTTTGCTGCATTAAGCTAAGATATTCCTATAACGTTTGTTGGTGCGCGTAGTGAGACTGAAGAGAATATTATAAATTGTTCTTAGGAAATGCTAACCAGCAAATGGCAAAATAAATAATTTTCCTTGAAATTCAAGAAACACTTTTTGTATTTTTATGGCTCTCCAATAAAGCTCTAATAGTCGCCGCAGTATAGGCAGACATATTGAATTCAATCATCGCTCAAATTGAAATAGCGACTTTAAAAGTAAATGTCATGCCCTTTATACTACGACAACTCGACGCTACGGAACTTAAAACGGTAAAACATTTATTTATTACAGTCAACGAAATTTTGCCTCGAAGCAAGAAAAAGTTAAATTTGTGAAGTAAGGTGCCTTTTTCTATACTGGTTGCGAGCTCAATTGAAGCCTGTACAAATTTTGCTCGAATGGTGTAAGAACGGACCATAAAATGATAGATGAAGACCTACGGCTGAATGCCATGGTTGTGTTATGAAAATTAAGCTATCACTTGAAATACACACAACAATCTATTCTCTGGCAACTTCGTTGCTACTTTTTACTTACTCACATTGCAGCGCTGTCAGGAATAAAGATTTTCATCATCATCTGATTGTTCGGATTTAACATAAAAACAAATTGTTGGTTATTCCAGTAACAAAAATTAAAAGGAAAAGTCATCGGTGTAAATAGCGAGAATATATAAAAGCAGTTGAAACTCTCTAAAAAATAGGAGTTAATGTTTTGAATGGTGTTCTATCTCTACTGTTTAAATGTGCTGGAAGCGGGCTTAAAAAATGAGAATATAAAACGAAGAGCTAAGTGAATGTTAGGCCATTCGTATAACAAAGACTTGCTTTGTGAAACCTATGAACTAGGAAGCTTGTACACTGTGTGACAGTCTTTGACAGATATCGTATATCCTCACTATTTCTCATTGAAACCTACAAGTTCTATACTATTCTCTCGAAAATACGAAAATAGAAGCATGCCATCAAATTCTAACCATTTCGTTTTCGCTGGGACTAGGAATTTATTCCCCGCACAATATCCCCGGACAATACCCATGCCATTCCCCCAGCCAATTACCCCCAGGCATTAAGTCGAATTTTACTCTTAAATTTTCCTCCGTCCTCTCCCCGTCATTATCAATAATTTTGATGAATTGAATCTTAGCATAATTCGTTTTCGCACCCTGTTCGATTATTGTTATGAGGTGCATAATTTATTTAAAATAATTTTGATTACTATAATAATTGGAACACTCTGGCAGTATATGGACCTCTCGATTGGTCCAAGTAACAATTAATATAAAAACGCGAACATTATTAGGAAAAGCAAGAAGATTAATAAATCATCTGATACCATTCCTTTTGGAGTTTTTATATCAAATCACAATAGAAACATGATGATTGACGTCAAAACATTTAAAAGATTGCAAAAAATTAACTGATTATAGGACAATATACCATTCTGTTAGGAGTCAGGAAACTCCAGGTAATTCACATAAATATGTCATTTAACTTAGTCATATACTATGATCCTTCCTCTATCTATAAGAGTAAGCCGTTTCATGATATTTTAACTGGAAATCCAAAATCGAAAAGTACTCTTAAACAATATATTTTCCCAAACAAATGACCATTCATTTTATAAAATGCTCCAATCGTCATGAAAATTCACATGGGTATTCTCTATGCTATATGCTGAACAATTACACAGAAATTAGTTTTTCCCTAAAATCGCGAAAAATTGTCCAAATCTAGGCCATCAGTTGAGGAATTTTAAGAAAATGATCATTTGTATGAGAAGAAATATATTGTTCAAGAGTATTGATTTTGGAGCATCATTTGGACCTGAGAATACTCAAATGAATTTTCATGAAGATTGAAGTGTTTTTAAAGATAGCTTTTCTCGTCAAATGATGTTCCAAAATCACTCTTTAACAATATCTTTCGCATCATACAAAAGAACAATTTCTTAAAATGCCTCAACTGATGGTCCAGGCTTGGGTATATCTTCCCCTAACTTTAGGCAAACATGTTGTTTATTTTCGTGTGAATTTCCATGACAATTGGAGCATTTTTCATGACAATTGGAGCATTGCCATTTGTATGGGGAAATAAATTGTTCAAGCAACATTTTAGCAACGATTTTAGAGCAAAACTTGACGAGAAAAATCATACTTTAACTCTTACTTAAAATATCATGATACGGCTTACTGTTCTAGTTAGGGGATGACTATGTTTAAAACCATATTTATGTGAAGTACCTGGAATTTACATAAATATGTTAAAAATGAGCGATCGAACCGACGCATATAAAATAATTTGAATGTAAAGAAATTTAAAAAAAAACCTGTGTACCTTGAAATTTTCTCAAAGGGGGTAATGGCAGAGGAATGCCCGCGTGGTAATGATCGGTAATCTTCCCGACCAGAGTAATGGCGGAGATGGTAATAGACCGAGGGAGGTTTTCCTTTACCAGTATATACCTGAATATTTTCAACCAATTTAATTTGTGGTTTTCAGATTATTTTGTAAATTTATTTAAAAGTTGATTGATCACCACTAATTAACCACCTTCTCAAAACTCCTAGTCATGTAGCGACCAGTGCTTCTCTGTACACGGAGAATTGTAGAATAAACGATATATTATGTGATTATGTCATTTACTTGATACTACTATCGGACGGCCATACGATGGGGTGATATTTGGAAACCTCTGTTTAACTTTTCAAAAATCTTACAATTCAGATTTTTGAAAAGTTAAACAATTCTGTCAGTTTCATTATATGTGACACTATATTGCGAGTCATTTGCTGTGACAAAACCATTCTGGAACCATCAACCACAGCCTACAAACCTTCCAGGACAGCGACGTCTAGATTACACTAATTGAAAAATAATTGATCAAAACTCAAAAACTTAGCTTACTTTTATCGTACATGCAGATAAAATAGCAGTGAAAATTGTGTAGAGATAAATAGAGATATCTATAATCTAATAAGAAAAATAACAATTTCACTAGCAAAAATGTTCATTTTCGTTTTTGCTTGTGCCATTTTTATACGAAAAATTTCATTTCTCTTCAGCTGCGTACTAGGTAGGCAAAAGTAAACAAAATATGGTAAACGATTATTTGTCTCGTTCTGATGAAACACTTTTGACATCAAAAAAAATGCTGGGAAAGAAACAATGTGATCATGAATTTCAAGTGTAAACCTGCAACGGCCCGTTTTGCCATATTAAGAAGTAATTGTTGCTGTGAGGCTTCAAAATTATTGATTCGATCTGCGAGAGGCAATCTTTAACAGGCTTTCGATTCAAGAAGGGCAGGATTCCGCCATGTAGTGGTGGAAACTAAAGTAAATTTTACGATTCATAACTGTACTGTCGCAAGAATATGTATAGGTATACCGGACCGTATATTTACGAAACTTTGCTCATCTTGAATGTTGTCTAAAAAATCATATTTTGGCAGTATTGGAGTCTTGGAGAATATTATCTAGGGCAACCATATTTACCTGGTCTAATTGAAGTTCATCCAAAAAAGTTAATAACTTAAAGTGATATAACTCTAAGAATTCGATGCTCTTTTAACAAATACTTTCGTGAACTGCACGATGGGGGTGTCAAAACATTTTTCTAACACGTTTTGTGACAACTAACAAGCTTTAAAAACAATTTGTACCAAAAAGAAAAATTTATCTACAATCATTATCACCCCCTTCTCATAAAGTGACTGAAGAAAAGGAAAAAAAATAAAAGAGCACATTGAAAGTTGTCCTCTCTATTAAACTTGATTGTAGCGAAGAAACTCTTCAGTCAACCGAATTTCGCTAAATATGCAATTGGCAGGGTAATCAAATTAGTCATACCTTAAACGACCATAAATACGGTCTTCCCGTAATTTTAAAGACCTACATGACGATAATCTCACCTGCACACTATATACATTAACACAATATCTTTTGAATATGTATACATTTCAATCAACTTTCATTGTGCATGAGAAATATGTCGTAAAAACTGCTAAATTTATTGTATGCAACAAAAGTTGCACCAAAATCCCATACAAAATAGGGGTAATTTCAATTAAAAACAAATCTCAATAAACGATTTTTTTACAAATTTGCAAATATTATAATGATCCTTATAGGATCGATATCTTTGTATCGAAAGAACCATAATGTATTTTCATTTCTGTGTGACTTTTCTTAATTTTTTTTGGATTATGTGCAACATTTGAGATTTTTTATTAATCCAGTTTTACACTATGATATTTGCATGCAGTATTTGTTGTACAATGTTTGTTTCTGATTGGAAATGTTGACCTACTCGGATCCATAAATCAAATTGTTGCACTTTACTTTATCATTCAAAATATTGATATTTTGGTGTGTCTGCGCATCACAGTAGACTAATACCATAGACAGACTACTGGTTTCATAACTATAATTACGACATCATGATTTCTTAAATTAGAACTCAAGACACACTATAATTTCTTTTGTCTTCTCGTTTAGTTTTAAACAGCAATGGAGTAGGCATTGGCAAAATTGTCAAGGTTGACATTTAATTGACTTTTAAATTGTCATAAATGACTTTTCAATTGACATAACAGAAAAAAATTTGTTCCCGCCAACCAAATATCTCAATAACAAATAGAAAAATCAAAGGAAACTAGATTTGCTTGGTAAACTATTAGTGTTCGACATCTCCATTTTTGATGCATTCGGCGTCGTGAGCACTAAAATGCATCGAAATGAGAAAAAATATCTCATTTCGAAACTGAGTTCAAATTTGGTTTGAAACTATGGTTAAACATGACACACTTGTACGAAACCATGATTTCGCGTTAATTATAGTTAGGAAACCAATAGTGTGTCTATGATATAAAATTAGCAATTTTGACAATTTAATGTACAACCTCGTAATATTGAGATCGATTACGTGACTTACGCTCGGTCTACACTAAAAAATTTGGTCACAACAAAATAACGTTTTGACAAAATTGTATTTTTTACACTCACAACTATTAACACCAAAATGTGAGTAAAATCAGTGCACCTAGAATACTACATGCCACACTGCTTTAAAATTTTTGCTATATGACGTCAATTTATGTCGTCAGTTTTCTCTTTGACTATTATAGGCAGCACTAAAATTAAAAAGATTGTTTTGATTTTTTTTTGTGCTTGCTGTCATATTGATAAGAAAAAAATTGTAAACAAACAACAAGAAAAATATTTTATTAATATATTTTAAAATTTAATAGAAAGCTATTGGTAAAAGTATTAATTCATAATATTATTATAAGATTATGCATTTTAAATTGTGTTAAATATGTAAACATGTATAAAATGTGTACACATTTCCTATAATTACGAGAAGACATAACCTTACTTTTAGCACACGTATAAAAATATTTTTTTTTCTGTTTGTTTTCGTTTTTTCATTTTATGAACATGACTGCCATCTACTGTTCAAAGAATAAACTGTAGACATAAATTTAATGACATAGCAAGCAGTGTAGCCTGTAGTATTCTGTGATCAATAACACAGTCATTGATGTGTAACTCTCCCCCGGGGCCCTCGAAAAAGTTGATCCAGTCCTCTAAAAATAATCTCCGGCTAGATCTCCGAACTTTGACGAGCGGCCTTTCACTTTTCTCCCAACGCACTTAGACTCCTCCGATTGTGTGAGGAGTGAACAAAAGATTAAGAGAGCGCTCGGGTGGACTCGGCGGCAGTCGTGAACGCTCGGTCAATCCCCATCCGTTACAAAGAGACGCAAGTCTCCACCTTTCTCTCCTTCAGTTACTTCGATCTCGTTCTATTCTTAATAATAATAATGCAATGATAATTTTAATGCAATAAGAGTACAATGTTATGCGAATATGAAGACTGATATTAATATAAGAAGACTTCCACCGACAGATCTGGTCAGGATTGCTGTTTAAATATATTGAATCCAACTGACTGGGGTTGGCAATTAGTCGGAAATAAACTCGTCCCAATTTTTACTACAAAACCATTATTACCTGATAAGTTTTTAAAGAAGTTTACATGCAGTTGCAAGACGGGATGTACGAGGAAATGTTCTTGCAAAAAAGTCGGATTGCGTTGCACTAAATCCTGTAAAGAATGTAGAGGCACCGACTACGTTAATAGCGAAAATATGTTGACTATCCAAGACTTCGATGAAGACGAAGATTTTGAAGAGGAAATACAATTAGAACTTGAGCCAGAAATATTGATTCAGGAAACTGAAAATCAATGGGATACGAACGAGTTTTGCGATTCACAGATAAGTTCAGAAGTTGATTGGGCCGAAACAACAACAGAATTTGACGAGGATGAAGAAATTTCTTCTTGCAAAATACCAAGACTAGATTTTAATACAACTGTATAGCGATATCTTGTAAGAAGTTTGATACTTGTCATGTTTCATATTGATTAATAAAAATAAATTCCATTTTTAGTTTTTGTATTTTATATTTCATTTTTTACCAAAATCCACCGGTTGGAACCGGTTGGAACTCCATCCAGCAAAATTCACCAATTTTAGTCGAAAACACCCCTATCTAGGGCTGTTTTGTGCAACTTTGGAGGTGGTTCGACCATTGCTGCAAGTTTTAACCACCATTTTCATAATCAGCACCCCAAAAAACATATAAGATGGCTTAATTTGCAAAACAACACTTTTAGTCGAAAAACACCCCCATTTCAGGGTGTTTTTTTTGCAATTTTACGGATGGTTCCACCTTTAATGCAAGTTTTAACCCTCATTTTCGTAATCAGCGCCCCAAAAAACATATAAAATGGCTTATATGTTTTTAGGGGTGTTTTTTGCATTTTTAAGGGTGTTCCAACCACTGGCGGAAGTTCTAACCCTCATTTTCGTAATCAGCAGCCCAAAATACGTAGCGGACAAGTGGTCTCATCGAGTTCGGTGTTTCCCGACCTTTTACCGTTGTTTTAAATGTATTAATCTGAGTACACTGTGTGTCGACAAGATCTGGTTGAGATGCTGTATTATCTCGAAACACTGTTTAAGTTGTAATGAAATTATGTCAATCCATTTCGAATAGTAATCAGCGAGTATTAAACAGTCTCTGTCATATAATGGTCATGATATCTAAGACTATTTTTTTCCAAAATGGTTTAGTCATATATCCGGTAATTGCGTTTTTAATACTTGGCCAAACTTTATTATATACTTCGTCCTTGAGGTTCGTCCTTGAGGAAAGATCGCGATAAATTATCGGAAACGTGCATTTCCTTGCTCGGTATGTATCCTACGGTCAGGCCATAAATAAGAAGTTTTATTCGTATTCGCTTTAGACGAGATGAATTTATCTTACTTATTTCTTTGCTCATAAGGCTTACTAAAGGTTTATGCTCTGTGTGTAATTCTACATGTCTGTCAAAAAATGTATATATAGTTATGAAACTTAAAACAAGAATAAACCATCGCTAAAAATTCCTTCTCAATAAAACACAACCAACTCTATTCTGGCTTGCGTCAGTCTGAATTACCAGACTTTTCTTAACATCGAAGGGTTGAAGAAAATAGGTGAATTGACGATCATATCTTTTAATTTTTAACAGTGTTTTTATGTAGCTAGAACCATATTCAAACTCAGTATTTTTTTTAGTAACTGTCTTAGTGGTGAACCCAGAAAAGTACCTGTTTGATTTTAAACTGTAGTTTGCCCACATTAAATTTAACGTTGAGATGTGTGGCTCTTTCAATTACTTTCATTAAATTTTTGTCGTGTTCACTTTCATTTCGACCGGCGAATGTCATCGATATAAATGGTAGTCCCTGGAAGATTTCCGAAAATGTTTCATTAAGCCGCTGGAACGTTTCAGGGGCTATGTTAATACCGAATGGTAGTCTCTTAAAGCTGTAGCGGCCGAAAGGAAAAACTAAACGTGCGGAGGTCTTAAAGTGTCCATATTATATTTTTATGCGATGTTATTTTTTCCGATAATAATATTGTTAGGTTAGGTTATCACTCTTCTCACAATGCGACAATGCAAGTTTACCAAGAAAATTTCAATTTCAAATTATATTTTTTATACAAAAAAATTTTTTTTATTTTTGCAATTGCACAGTATAACACACAAAATTTTTGCTGTTCATTTTTTGAAGACGCAATATTTACTGTGCAATCGCAAAAAAAAACAAAAAAAATAGAAAATCAAATTTCCTTGGTAAAATTGATTGAGTAGCCAGGATTTAGGCTAGCAAATTGCTTGCTTGCTAGCCGATCGAGTATCTATCCCATTATCAAGTAAACAACTTCAGCCATTTTCTATGTGTGTTTCGCCAAAAGACACAGTACCAACTGTAACTCATTTTAGTGGGATTCGTGGGTTACTTTACAATTCATTATTCAGTGTTCTAGTATACAACAAACTAAAGAAATTTTACGTACATAATGATCAATAATGGCCGAGCTACATTCAAACTTTTCTGCGCAAATAATGGTTGCAATCTTACTAGGAAGAAGGAAGTAAGTGAATTATTTGAAATTTTCTCGATGAATGACTTAGCTAAGTTCAAGTATTCTCGATTTAATATTCTATTTTTTAGTTTTTGCTTGATGATCGTTATTTTGCCATTCGTAAAGATTAAATATAGAATTTGATAAATTTCTGACGTGGTGCATTTTGACTTTAGTTTAGAAATAATAAACTATTGATCAATTTGTCGCATCGCTTCATTACACCAAACCATTTCAGCGTATACCATAAACAGAAATTTTAATAATTTTGTATTAAGTGTGCGGAGGCATTCACGCATCTTTATCCGATTTGATGTGTTAACAAAATTTGTTCATTTTTGGCAGTCCATCAAGGGCGTGGTACACACCTTACTGATATTTTTCTATATATATATATATATATATATATATATATATATATATATAAAGCAGTTAATTATCACATTCTTTGTAACAACATACATTAAGCTGTAAACCGACTTGTTACGGTTTAGTCAATGTAAGAAAATATATAACAGAGAAATTTTATTGTATACGCATTGTCTACGACAGATTATACAACGCAATGCAACAATAACGTTTTATTATTGTTGTACAGTTTACAAATTCGCGCGACTCCAAAGTTGTTATGAAAGTGGGAAACCTTACCTTCACAACTT
The DNA here is from genome assembly GCA_932526605.1 of Nephrotoma flavescens. Classification (NCBI taxonomy): domain Eukaryota; kingdom Metazoa; phylum Arthropoda; class Insecta; order Diptera; family Tipulidae; genus Nephrotoma; species Nephrotoma flavescens. The sequence goes on along the minus strand of OW052222.1, from coordinate 224,258,316 downwards.
TACCTAAAAATAAGGTTCAATGGCCAGTATTTACTTTTCGATGTAAAATTATAGCCGTTTACAATGAGGCGCCGCCATTTACATCTCGTACTATAAAGGTCAAGTGATTTGGATTAAATTTTATTACAAAACTTATATGATTCATTAATAAATGTGTCAACATCCTATTTTGACTCGTTCAACATTTAGGTGTGTGTGTGTAGGTCGGACGGATTTGGTCGCACGAAATTTCATTCTTTATATAGTGTAGGTAATTTGAATAACAAAACTATTTGCTAAGTAATCTTCATGTCAATCATTTTTGATTCTAATTCTCCCGGATGTATATCATACTGGGTTTTTTTTTTGTTGCTTAAGTACACATGCTTTACAGATTTCTATGGATCAATTCATATTTGTAGTACATATGTTTATTATTCACACTTCAATTAAAATTTTTATGTGTGACTTTTGTGTGTGTGTGTGTAAATAAATAATAGCAGGTTATTTCATCATGCAGCTCAAGATGCGTGGTTTTTATCATGTAGGCAAGTAATCATGTTACTTGTGTAATGAGCCGTTTAACGGCCAAAATGGAATCAGCCTCGTAGTCGTTCGTTAAAAATAGGGCCAGAAAATGGTGAACTATATAACGAGGGCGAAACCAAATAAAAAATATGGAACAAAATACCTACCTGGAGTTGCTTATAATTTTGACAAAACTCCGTAATTTTGAGCTTAAAATAAAATTTTGAGCTTTCATACATAAAAGTAATTGTCCGAGAACTGCTTCTCAAAAGTTATGTGGCCTTTAATTATATTTTAAAAAATTGTTAAATTTCAAATACCTTTGTATCAAGTTTTGGACAAAAACTCTTAAAAATTTAGTTACTATGATTCTAACTTTTCATAGAGCTTTTGAGTTAGAAAATTTCTTTTATCAGCGGAAATTTTAAATTTTGATATTTAACAATATTCTGTCTTTCCGCCATTTCTTAACGATTTACGATTAAATTTTCATAGTATTTTAAAGTGAGTTATAGGCAAATTTCTGGGATCTTTTCGATACCATAACACTTTTTTCGATGCTTTGGCTTTATGAAAAGTACTTCGATATTTGCAAGTGATTTTTAGTACTTTTGAGAAAATTCTAGAAATTTCATTTGTAATTCGATTCGAGACAACTTTTGTAGAATCAAAGAATAACAATTAAGCAATCCATTGGGTTTTATCTAGAGTTCAGGAACGTAATTTTCTTAGTGTCAATGTAATTGACGATTGACTTGTGTAAAAGGTGTTCACTACTAAAATGAGTTGTTCAAGTGTGAACACCGTCAGTATTAATATTCGCCTAAATGACGACAAAAAATGGTAATCCTTTCGGAATGACACAGCATATTTTTGGAGAGTAGGCATAGTTTTATCACAACTTTTTATTGTTTTTATTAACTTCATAATATTTTTATTTATTAGCTTTTATTCGAAAATATTTATACTAATTTAAATTTATTGCTATAATTGTAAATTAAATGTACAATAGACAATAAACTTGTATATAGTATTGCCATAAGCAACCTTTTCTATTTTCGGATAAGGAAATTTGGACTATTTTTACAAAGGTGCATAATACAACTAAATTAACATTAAATCATTTTCTTTTCCTATTTCCAGATGAATGAACCATGGAGTATACCAAGAGCATCACTTGGCTCAATTACATCAAATTTAAGTCAAAATTCCAATCCATCGAGCATTAAAATACACAACAAAAAACTATCACAGGGCTCATCGAATCGAGGCTACCATAGTGAAGGCTCCGATGAGTCACCATCGGAACGTGAACGTCGTCGCAACAACCGGGCAAAACAACAAAATAACACACTTGCTGAGCTCCAAAATAAATTCGATGAATACTCGATGAAACAACAAAAACATCAGCATAGTAAATTACGTCGGCAGCAACATAAAATCGAGAATACAGCAACGCCAATAAATCCCAAGCGTGGTTCACGATCATCACAGGGTTCAACTGACAGTAACCACAGCTCACACGTAATAGCAAAACCCATAAATTATATCGATCCCAATTCTAAGCGTTATTTTAATTTACAGAGTGCATCATCTGGGTCACTACTATTGACGGCAGCTAATCTAGAACGATTTACACATATCCAGAAGAAATTGCCAGATATCGAGAGTTGTAATAAAGTAGAATACGATAGTCATCAACACTATAAAACTAATATCACTCTATCATCAAATAATAAAAAACATTTTGATCATCATCAACAACACAATCAGAAAAGGGTTACGGATCATATTGCCGTACCGATCGATCCAAATATATTAGATACGAAAACCAAAGATGTTGATACCATATCAATTGCTAGTTCAACGCATTTTACGATGGTGAATGGGATGGGTGGACCGCAGCGCGTTTCAAGTGGCGGCATTTGCAGTCGAGGTCATCAAATCACGATACTTATTGTAAGCATGAGTATGCTATTTCTAATTGGCATCATATTTGCCGTTTATCTACTTGAAAGTAAGTGTAAAGCGGCCGCTCGGTGTACGAGGCATACAAATTTCTAATCCACATCAATTTTTTTTTATATTTATTTACAGTGAGAGCACGTGAGATGCCACATCTATAGGCAAAAACTAACATAAGTTATATACTCGTATATTATCAGTATTTATATCTAATTCCCAAGCCAAGAATATGTCGTGTGGCCTCAACATATCAATCTTAAGACATGCAATACAAACAACTATTCTAAACCGCACGTGAAACGTATGTAGAAATCGCGCGCATTGTATTGTCGATTATGTATGTATATGTATGAATATGTGCATCGTAATTTCAAATTAAATTATTATAATTATAAAAATAAAAAATAAAAATTTCATAATTCATTTAATAAAATAATAAAATTCATTTTTACTATTATTGTTAATTTTATGCATACCATATCTAAAGTTTTGAAACTACCCTGCAAAATAGTTTGGTTCAAACTAATTTAAATGTCGTTTCCCCTTTCGTCTTTTATATAAAAAGTAATTAATAATTTATAATTTAAAAAAAATGTCTTAATTTATACGCTGTGATAATTATAAGAAAATTTATGAATCAAATACAAAGTTTTGTTGTATTATGGAAAATGTAATTGGTGTTTTATTTTTATTATTGTACAGGGTGATCTAAAACATGCGGCACAGGTAAGGTTTTTCATAAAGGTTATTAAATAAAGTTCCGCCCGCTATGATACGCTGTCTAATAAACTGAATCACCATAAACCAAGGCAGAGAACAAGTGGAAAAGCTGACCAAAGTATTGATTATCGTCCCGTTGATGGGTTAGGCTCCATAACTAATTAGAAAAAAAAGAAACCCCAAATGAGGACCCAAAAATGCCACACCACACGGACTTAAGAAATGCCATTTTGAAGAGATTACGTGATTCCAAGCAGACTCAGATCTATCGACTGCTCCTTCGAGGGATGAAAAGGAAAACCAATGTTGAATCCAACGTCGATGACGAATTTGTTAAAATTATTTGGTTGAAGCGGTTACCTCCAAGAGCGCAAGAGATTTTAACGCGAACAGCAGAAGCGTTAAATACGACAAGACTTGCCGAGTTAGCCGATCGATTAATGGAAACTATATCACCGAATCATGTCATGCCTTTGTCCACAAGCGATCAAACAAATTAAATCGAGTCGTCAATTTTAACACAAATTAACGAAATTACTCGTCGATACCAAATGGAGCAATATAGACATCGACATTTGTCTCGTAGTTCCTCTCCTCATAAATCGAGTTCACCTAGAAAATTCGATAACCGACAGAATTCCACAGCACCTAAAGATTCTGATTCTAATGAGTGTTATTTTTAAGGACGATGCTAGAAATTGCAAACCGAATTGCTCACGTTGGAGCGAATTTAAAGCAAAAAACTAAATTCATCCTCCAAAAAATGACGATGTGTGGGGGAAAATTAATCAATTGTCGCCTTAAAATTGTTGATCCTCCATCACAAATTACCTTTTTAATTGATACTAGAGCTGATGTCTCCGTCATTCCCGCTAACAATAACGAAAAGAGGAATATAAATCGGAATCTAGAATTGTTTGCGGCCAATGGATCATCAGTCGTAACATTTGGTTCCCGTCGATTAGAGTTAAAATATTCTGGTTTGTTGGTCGACATTCAGAACAGTCGTTTGATCAATCCGTTAACTTCTCTACAAGCACGAGCAATCACATCCGATATTCCTACACTAAGAGTAGTTGACCCTAATACGATTGACGTTAGAGTATTAGTTACCTCTTCTGGAACAATATACATCGAGATAACAAATACGGTCGTTTCGAAGTCGGAAAACCAGTAAACCCATCGCTTTTCACGGCGAGTGTTGGGAGTGTAAATTCTCGTCAAAATAAATTACAATTCTTAGTTAATACGGGCGATGAAGTTTCATTGATTCTTCCAACTAGTTCACAAGTAATTAAATCACCAGAACTTAAGTTATTCGCAGCAAATTCAACAATCAACGATACGTTTGGTCAAAGAAATTTAACTCTTGATTTAGGCTTTCGAACACCATTCAACTGGAAATTCATAATAGCTAAAGTCGACAGATGCAATTTAGGTGCAGACTTTTTAGCTCATTTCGATTTACTAGTTGATGTTAAACACAAAAAGTTGATTGATACTTGTACTAACTTCACTACAACGGAAGAACCATCAATTCGTACGGTATTACAACTATCAAAACCGATGAATACCATCCGGGTATTTTGCAACTATTACAAAAATTGAAACTTGCATTGAAACTTCAGGTTAGCCATGTCATGCAAAAGTTCGAAGACTAAATTCAGATAAAATGCTCATAGCCAAATCGGAAATCGAAACGTGTTAAGCGCATGGCATCTGTCGTCCATCTAAAAGTAATCCTCTGAATATTACTCCTAAAAAGGATGGTAGTTGGCGACTATGTGGCGATTACAGAACACTAAATACATTGACAAAACCAGATCGGTATCCAGTACCATTTGTCACGGACTTTATTGATCAGCTCGAATTATGTACCATATTTTCTAAAAATCGATTTAATTAGAGCTTATCATCAAGTACCGGACAGACAAGCAGAAAGTGAAAATAATTCAAGATTTTCCTCAACCGAAAATTAATTATTATAGAATTTTTCTACCTAATGCAGCATCTGATAAAAGGTCGAAAAAAAGGACAAATCAGAAATTCCTGGACTAAAGTTACATAAGCATTCGAATTGTGCAAAGCTAAATAAGCAAAATGTACACAATTAGCGTATCCGGTTCAAAATGCGGAGTTCGCAATATTCGTTGACGCGTCTGATTTAGCTGTAGGAGCAGTAATACAGCAGCTTACAGAAAAAGGTTGGGAACCTTTATTTTTCTTTTCACGTACGTTACAAGAGGCTGAAATACGCTACCCTGCAGCACATACGACAGAGAATTATTGGCAGCATATGCAGCAATCAAACATTTTAAAATTTTTATTGAGGGAAGAGAGTTCATTTTATTTTCGGATCACATTTGCGCTGCATCAAAATTTGGACAAAGCTTCACCTAGACGACGCCATTTAGATTTAATTGCACAATTCACATCTGATATTAGACACATCTCAGAAAGTTCTAATGTTGTTGCTGACACACTGTCACGTATTCAACAAGTGGACGTTGAAGAGAAGCACAACAATCAGATCAAGAACTTACTGCATTGATTGAATCAAATCCAACTTTAAATTTTAAAAAATTACTAATATTTGGATCGGACAAGTACATATTTTGTGACATCTCAAATGGCAATCAACGTCCATTTGCGTCAAAATCATTCCGTCGACAAATTTTCGATTCTTACTATAATTTATCACATCCCGGAATTAGGACAACTACAAAACAAATTTCGAAAAAATTCATATGGCCTTCGATGACAAGAGAAATACACACGTGGACAAGGAACTGTATTGTTTGTCAAAAATTTAAAATTACCAATTGCAAACATTTGAACAGAAACGATTACTGATCCCTTACTTAACAATTGGATAAGTCGTTTTGGTGTTCCTTCAAGCATCACGACTAACAGAGGTGCCCAGTTCGAATCTGCACTGTTTAATGAAATGGCCAAAGTATTAGGTTTCATCACAAACGAATCATAGAACGATGGCACCGAGAACTGCATTTAGAGAGGATTTTAAAAGTTCTTGTGCAAAATTAGTGTATAGGTAAAATCGTCGATTCCGTCGAATGCGTCGAATTCGATTTCGTTATTCAACTTCGAAATCAATTTAACAATATAAAACCATCAACAGCTACACGACATGCCAAAGATCAAATTTTCGTTTCAAAGATCTGTCAAATTGCGAATCTGTTTTGGTAAGGACGGATGCATTACGATGCCCTTTACAACCCCCATATGCGGGACCTTTTCCAGTAATCAAAAGAGAAGAGATTTTTTTCACTCTATTAGTAATTACAGTAGGTTTTAATTTCAACATATCCCCCCCCCGTAATAATCTAAATGTTCCAAATTCAAGCTAATTAAAACTCACAATAACTTTGTTGCTAATTTTGTTTGTAAATTTCATCACTAATCGAATTATCAATTGGAAGTGGACAAATTCGAGTAATAGCGCGTTTAAATTCGGAGTTCGATGTTTTTAAAGTCACCACTCTTACAAATCCATCCTGGCCTTTATGCAGCTTTATAATTCGAGCCATTGGCCATTTTAATGGTGGGACGTTATCTTCCTTTAAGATTACTAAATTACCGATTCTTAGCGATTCACATGGTTTAGTCCATTTTCGACGATGCTGCTGAATTGACAGATACTCGATTAACCATCGTTTTCAAAATGTTTGAAATGTAAATTGAATTCTTTTAAAGTGACTTAAACATGTGACTTAATTATATTGCAAATGTAGCAATGATGGGTCAGGGATGGAATCGATCGGTTGGCCGATTAAAAAATAGCCGGGAGTAAGACTTTCAAAATCATTTGGATTATCCGACATAGGACCAATAGGACGTGAATTCAGACATCCTTCCTAAGAACGCGTTTTATGTGATATTTCGCACTTTTGACCGCTGCTTCCCACACGCCTCCAAAATGAGGTGACCGTGGGGGAATGGTACGCCATTGAATATGGGGATCAATACAAAATTTTAATACTTCATTTTGATGTAATTCCGATAAAAATAAACTGCGAAGTTCTTTTAATTCAGATTTTGAGCTAACAAAATTGGTAGCGTTATCTGAATATATATTTGAGCAAAGTCCACGACGATGCGATACGAATCGTCGAAGAGCTGCTAAAAAAGCTTGAGTAGAGAGGTCAGATACCACTTCCATGTGGACTGCCTTTGTAACGAAACATATAAAAATTGCAATGTAGACTTTCAATTGCACTCTAGATTTTACTTGATTAACCGCAAGAAATGGACCACAAAAATCCACGCCCACATTTTGGAATGGTCTGGACGGTAAGACACGTTCTTCGGGTAATTGGGCCATGATTTGATTTATGGTTTGAGGACGCGTTCGGGCACATTTCGTCGACCTATAACCCAAAAACGTTGTCGTAGATTGTACAAGACAGTCTGAGGACCAGAATGAAGAAAGCGTATATGTTCATTCCGAACTAACAATTTTATGAAATAACGCGAACCTGGTACTACTAACTGATGCTTGTGGTCGAAGGGAATGTTTTTTATTCGTCCGCCAACCCGAACCATGCCATCGTCATCGAGAAATGGCGCCAGTGATATTAATTTACTTCGACGAGACACAGATTGATTTTTACGAAGACTATGATTTCATCTGAATAGTGAAATTGCTGTATGTGTTTTATAATACATTTTAAGGCACTATCAATTTCTGTAATTTCGATTGATTTGATAGTTGGTAGTTTTGACAATTTATTTGAAGTCCGAAGTTTGTTAATACAAGCTTTTGTAAAACTATCAATATGCGAGGTTTTGTTATTCAATGTAGTAGGTTGTTTAGGAATTATTAAACGAAGTTGGTTGATGTACGAAGGATCCGACCACCAATGTTTTGATTTAAAAAATTCCTGCGGCATAACTAACTCGAGACACTATATCTGCAGGATTGTCTGTGGTTGGAACATAATACCAATCAGAGGGAGAACTCAAATCATGTATTTTTGAAATTCTATTACCTACAAAGACTTCGAAACGCCCTGAAACCGATTTGATTCTATGTAAAGTGATTTCAGAATCAGTCCATAGAAAAATTGAATTAAATTTTATTTGCATAACTAAAATAATTTTTTCGACTATTTGAGCCAAGAGCAAAGAAGCGCACAACTCCAATCGAGGTATAGTTTGTGATTTTAGTGGAGCTACTCGGCTTTTTGAACATAAAAATTTTACAAAAACATTGTTTTCACAATCGATGGTACGTAGGTAGACCACACATCCATAACCTTTTTCAGATGCATCTCCAAACCCATGGAGCTCAATCGCTGTTGCGTTTGGAGCTGTGACACATCTTGGAATGGACATTTCATCGATTATAGCGAGCTGTCGTTTAAATTCATTCCAATATTCTTGAAGTTGAGTGGGCAACAAATCATCCCATCCAAGTTTAGCTTCCCATAATGTCTGCATAAATGATTTTGCCAGAAATACTATAGGGGCACATAAACATAACGGATCGAACATTCCAGCAATTTCGGATAATGCCGATCGTTTTGTACACTGATCAGTAATTGCATATTTTTTTGAATGAAAAAATAAATTTATCGGTGTTTGTGTTCCAATTTATTCCTAACACCTTAATCGATTTGGATTGATTATTAGGATCCGAAGATATTACAGCCGAATGATTTGACGTGATTTTTCGAAGTTCGAAACATCCCTTTAACAACAAATTAACAAGATCATTTTTCAATTTGATTGCCATTTTAAGATCATCAGCACCGGTTAGCACGTCATCGACATAAAAATCTTGTTAAAGCACCTTTCAAGCTCCAGGAAAATGTGTTTGTTCATCTTCCGCTAGCTGAAATAATGTACGAATAGCGAGGAACGGAGCACTAGCTGTTCCATACGTTACGGTCCGAAGTTTGTAACATTTTAATGGGGTGGTATCAGATTCACGCCACCAAATTTGTTGAAGATTTTGGGATGAAAAAATTGTTGTGCTTACATTCACTTTCACCTGGACTAGATACTTCTATCATGTGTTGTAAATCAATGTATTCATTCATAAATTGTGAATACTGCTCAAAAAGATCTGGTTTGTTATGAAGACGTCTTTCCATTATGAGAAATTGTTTTCAGCTGTGATAGAAGAATTACCTAACTCACCAATATTTGATTTTTTTGGAAGAGCTACACTAAACCGCCCTGATTTCGTTCTAATGACATTTCTTGAATAATGAGTTTCGCACAATTATTCTTCAATTGAGTGCGCTTTTGTATTAAGTTTTCCTCCTAAAATGATTTCAGAAAATATTTCAGCACCAATTAATAAATCAATGGCTGCCGGTTTATAAAACCAAGGATCTGCTAGTTGAGTATGATCCTTTAAAACGTTTTTATCGTATTGAATGGGATACGAGGGAATAAACTGGGAAATTTTAGATTTTACCAAACAATTCAAATTACATTTAAAACCTGATGTTCGTGATTCGAGGAAAATATTTACATTTTTGGTAACTGTTGATGTTGCGCCAGCTATTCCGGAGATTTTGATATTAACTGGTTCTGTTTTTAATGACAATTTTCTGCACATGGCCTCTGTAATAAAATTAGCTTGAGAACCACTATCCAATAGCGCTCTACATTGTATTCTATAATTTCTAATCCAATTAACAACTACAGTTCCTAATAGGATCTGAGTTTTTTGATGTTTGAGATTTGGCGTTGAAAACTCATTTTTAAGATTTGCTAAATTAGAAGCAAACAATACCTGAGGCGATTTTTCTGGAATATTATTAGAACCGTTCTTGGAAACACTCATTATTGAACTATTCCGCCCGAGGTGGAGAAGAATGTTGTGTTTTAAAGAACACAACGAGCAAGGTGATGACTTACAGTCGAAAACACGATGATTTTGTCGAAGGCAATTAGTACATAAATTATGTTTTTTCACGAATTCAGAACGATCCTGAGGACTCAATTTATTCGCATGATTTCCACTACAGAATACACAAGCGATACTTTGGATGCTCATAACTCTAGGTTGTTTTGCTATAAATGGCTTAGGTACTCGATCTATTTGTTGGGAGCTAGTCGAAGATTTTTGAGCTTCCATAATTCTGCACCTTTTTCGAAGAATTTCTATTAATTCTTCAAACGATAATAATTTTTTAGTTGAAGAACCTTTTATTACAGCAATTTTTGATTGATCATCCAGACGATCAGTAAAATGATGAATGAGGAATAAATTCCACGAATCAACTGGAACGTTTAACGCCTTTAAAGAGTTATAACTTTTAACAACAACATCGATACAATTTTGAAGAGATGATATCGAATTCTCGATGGGTCTTTTAATTTCGTAAATCTTTTTCATCTGCAATTTTTGAATTGTTATTTCGTCATTATAATGATCGGTTAGGTTTTTCCATGCAATTGGATAATTTTCCGTTGTTATTGAAAAAGGTTGAATGAGTTTATAGGCTTTTCCTTCCATAATGCACAAGGTAAATAGTGAAATTTTGCTAGGTTACTCAAACCTTTGTTTGAATGAATTAGTTCAATGAAAATACCACGAAAGTCTAACCAATTCAACTCAGAGCCGTCGAAGTTTGGTAGCTGAATATTTGGAAGCTTTAATGTGCTCGAAGTTTTTAAATTAATTTCTGGCGAACTATCATTTTTAAATTGAGTCAATTTTGCATTCGTTCGAATTTCTTCAATTTGATTTAAAATTGAAGCTTCTACAAATCCAAATTCATCCTCAAATTTAACAACTTTCTGTGACTCGCGCATCAATTTGTACGTACAACATTGTTTGGGCATGGAACGCGATGCCGCCCGACTAGTTCCGAAAGACCTGAATTTTTTTTTTTTTTCAAAAACTCAAACGCGTAATTGTCGCCGAAGACATGCTAGAACGAGTCAATTCCGACCCTACTTTCATAAAATCATTGGTGATGATACATGGGTTTATGAGTTTGACATGCAAACCAGTCAACAAGCTTCGGAATGGCGCCTTCCAACTGAGTCAAAACCGAAAAAACCACGTCAAAGTCGATCAAAAGTCAAGATAATCGTTGACCGTTTTCTTTGATTATTTCAGTGTTATGCACTCGGAATCCTTGCCAGAAGGTCAGACGGTTAATAAGGAACATTATCTGGGCATTATGCAGCATTTAAGAGAGCAAATTCGGTGAAAAAGACCATGTTTGTGAAAAGAACCCTCATGGATTTTGCACCACGTCAACGCACCATCTCACAAGACTATCATTGTGAACGAATTTCGGTCCAAAAACTCAACAAATATTATCAAACAACCAATATGGCCCCGGCTGACTTTTTTTCTTTTTTCCTCTTTTTTTTATTTTTCGATATTTATATTCATTATAAAAATCGCAAAACACACTTGAGATGAACTGACAAAATAGAGCACTGTAAACAAACTAAATGGCAGATTGCGCTCAAACTTCCCGTCAAGATAGAGGACAGCTGTGCCAACTTACCGACAAAAACAATTTTTATAATGCCTTTAAGTGGGCTTTTTATATGACCAATTCCCGCTACTTTTTTGACAGGGTGTATATCCATACAACAAAATTGTATATGAGAAAATTTTTACATGAAGCATGGCCTTTAGTCATTTATATGATTATCTAATAGGCTTTACAGGGCGTCTAAGAATGACTTTGGAATGTAACTACCTAAGACCCATTTAAAAATCACACTTTTAAATCTCATGGAACACCCTGTCAGATGCATTAGAAAATCATATAACTTGTTATGCACCCTGTTTTTCGTTTCAGTAGTCCACCAATATCACGAAAGTTTATGCTAAACGCTTAGAATATACTTAAAAATCACACTTTTAAATCTCATGGAACACCCTATCAGACCCAGTAGAAAATCATATAATTTACTGAGGACACTCGTTTGGATTTAAACCACCAATGTCACTAAAGTGCATGCTTAGAAAATCAGGTCAATTAATAAATCACATCTCGTCTAAATTACACAATATAAATTCGCCTGAATGTTTACTTACACCAATACTATTACAATTGTATTGCTGTGTTGTATTTTTTAATTAATTTGGATAAACTTCATTAGCAATACAAAAGCTAAAGTCCGCTAAAGATCTCAAATATTCAGAGCGGTAAATAAATATGAGTGCAATGAAAACAATTGGGAGATTATGTGCCTGGAATATTAAAAGCGAAAGTGATCACCGGGAAAATAACAAGTGGTGTTTTGATATAATATAAGATAGAATTACCACAGAGTAACGCTTTTTGAACACCATATGCTTTACCCCATCATTACGGATGCATCATCGGCTAAAAATTCAATTAGATTGCTATTGGAAATAGTGACGGGTGCGCCATCTTTTATATCGGTATCGTTTTCTCTGAAAAAATATGGCTCAATGATGGTTTTGACGCATATGCCGGCCCAAACGCAGTCACTTTTTGGTCATACAATGGCTTTCTTTTCATGGATCTCGTGTGGATTCTCCGCTTCCCAAATGCGACAATTTTGCTTATGAACTCCGCCAGAGAGTGTGAAATGATAATTTTTGATCATCAAAATTTGCTTCCAAAAATCAGGTTCAGTGTCAACCACTTTATACGAAAACAAATGCAAATCATCCTTCAAAATGCACCGCAAAGAGGTTCCACTGACGCCAAAATGATGAGCTCGTCGATGATACGACACTTTTGGGTTCTGGGAAACCCTTCGAAGGCCTTGATCCTTGGCATGTTGACGATACCTCACTGTTCCGTGCTCAACAAAATTCGACACCAAACGACGAATAGTGTTGTTAGACGATATTCACGTTGAGTTAACACAACTGAACGACTATTTTCAATGTACAGCGTCACTATTACGGCACGTTGTTTCGGTGTGAAGCGATTCATGGTTAAAATTATACTAAATTAACGTTTCAAAAACATGTCTATTCAAGTCAATCGGTTGACAAAATAATGTCACAGTTATTCAATATTTACACACCGACATAAAAGATGGCTCACCTTGCGCTTTTTGCGATTGAGTGATGTACGGTAGTACTCATATTCAAAAAGCAATACATATACTTCGATAGTAGTACAGCGGCATCCCTTGTCATATACTGGTTTTTAGGACGCAAAGTTTTTAATAACTCGACTGTTATGCTATTAGAGTGGTGCTTGGCTAGTTTTATTTTCCTTACTTTCAGTATTATAAAATTTTGGTGGGCAGAAAAAAACGATCTTATAACTAGAATAAGGCGAAAGCTGAGACAAACTTTAGATTAACTAACACTGCCTTTTATTGGTTAATTCAAATATGTATCATCGTATCAATTGTCGAAACATTTCTGGTATTCTTCCTAAGTAAACAAATTCTCTTTAAAAAAACCCAGCTCCTGGAAGTTTTTTCCTTGAGGTTGCCAAGTCAATAATATGTCTTAGTACTTTATGATATTAATGGTGGTATATATATACTATCGGATATATGCATAATACAAAATTTACAATTACATTGCAAACACCTGAAGTTAATTAAGAGAACAAAAATATCGTGAAGAAGATCATCGAACTACAATCAACATGGTACCAGAGCTAAGATCGAATCACTTGATGAACAGCACAAAAAATAAATTCCATCTCAATGACGTGTCACATTGGATAACTAGTGATTTCGAACTTCCTTACGTTACGTTATACCATATCCGGTATTTAGCCACAACAATTTCAAACTATATCCAATTTTATTTTAGAAGAATTCTCGTAAAAGCAAATTAACATGTTTTTGTTCACTATAAACTACTTGGCGACTATAAAGCCAATAAAACTATTTATCATTTTGAAGTTTTATATCCGGCATTACGAAACGAATAAAAAAAACGTGCAGTAACCATAATTTGTCACAACAACAAGCTTTGAGCGCAAACAATTAAAAAACTATCATTATAACTTTAAATATAGTTTTTCTACAATCGACATAACATTTTTGCAAATGATGTTGTTGTTGTGCTGTAAAAAATGCATTAAAATCAACATACTCTCATATGTGTGCATATAATTTGTGCCTTTTACGATGTGTTAACGCGGAACCGCGAAAATATTGTATCCGTATTGTGGTGCGCCCCATAAATTCGATTAGATCAAAAAAAAAAAAAATTAACCTTGACACTTGGCGCCAAAATTACTCAGCTGCTGTGCAAAAGAAATAAAAACAAAACAAATTATTTTAAATATCGTCATGTCATGTCATCATGCAGCACCATACCGAAACTTAATGACCACATACTCATCGCTTGTATGATTATTTATAATTGCTTCACTAGCACATCGTAATGCTATATTAGCCAAAACGTAACACCGGCCAAAAATAAACCAACAATTCAATTATTTTCGTGACACATTACGACGCAACCATGTTGTCTTTGAGTAGGAGTTCTGAACTCTCAACACACAACAGAAAAGCAATATACAAATGATACAATGCTTTCAAAATAAAGTACTGCAAGGGATTGTGAATGCTCCATGGTGCATTTGGAATGACAACCTTCATAGAGACTTGAAGATGGAATACGTCACCGACGAGATAAAGAAACACGCAATGAAACACGTATACCCAGCAAACAAGCGCTGATAGCAGAATGAAATACATGGAAACATTTGCACACGTCGAAGCGAGAAAACAAATAAATTTACTTCGGTTTCTTCTATGCACTGCATTTTTACCCCCACCTAATCTCTTGTTTATCAATTCCATTTCAAAAATTCTTATTTCATTTGTCAGTCTCCATATTTCAGCTGAAGGTAATAGATGTGTGTTGTTGAAACATATTCAATGCATACGTATGACGAATTGACGATGTTTGTAAATGGTTTTCAGATGGAAATGGAAATACATGGATAACAAATAAAGTAAGTATACAAAATTAAAAAAATGTGTAGTATCTGAATGACAACACACATTTGGTACATACAACCAAAACTAAACACAATAATGTATGATTGTGTTTTGTTTTGATACAACAAAATATATTAAAAAAATATTATTTTCTTGTAAACCAACGGTTAACAGTTACATATTATAATCAAATCGAAATGAAAGAGAGATAAATTAATCTTAAGGGGAAACAAAGCCGAGTTTTCGGTCGACAACAATACGAATAGCATGGAATATCCCAGTAATACAAATCAGCGCACAATGAGCGCATAAACAGCATATAATTAGAGCGCTCAATTTTTACTTCAAATTGATGCACCTAATTCCATGCTTTTCGTATTTTTGCCGACCGAAAAATCGGTTTTGTTTCCCCTACATTAAATTAACGGTAAGCAATATTTTTTATTTTTATGTTTTGTTGTATATACCAAGTGTACACACTCGCAGATACAACTACATATTTTTAATTTTGTATACTAATTTTGTATGTTGTCCATGTATTCTCCATCTGAAAACACTTGTAAAATAAACATCATACCATGTACAATGAATATTTTACACATCAACTAGAATCTATTTAAATATATATGTATATTTAAATAGATTCTGCATCAACTCACACCTCAAATGAAATCTCCAGACTGATAAAAATGAAATAGAAATTTTTCTAAATGAAATTGATAAACAAAAAAATAAGTGGGGGTAAATATGCAGTGTATCTGTATGTACTATAAAAGAAACCGAAGTAAATTTATTTGTTTTCTCACTTCGACGTGTGCAAATGGTTCAATCTGTTTCATACTGCTATCAACATTTGTTTGCTGGGATTAGGTGCATCAATTTGAAGTAAAAATTGAGCGCTCTAATTATATGCTGTTTATGCGCTCTTTGTGCGCTGATTTGTACTACTGGGTAGCGATTATATCTCGACATGAAAATGTAGATATCCGTCGTATGTTGGACACCACAAATGATACGATGAGACTCCAAAGGCAGAAAATGCTGGAGCTGGGCAGTTCTAATTAGAATAAGAGATTATTGTAAAATGGGTAACCAATATAGGTTACTCATCATAATCTGAGAAAGTAATTAAGGATAGATAAATTGCTAGATTATCCCTGCGAATCAGTTGTAATATTAAATGAATAAATTAATTAATAAAAAAAAATACGTTGGCATTGGTTTCTTTATTGAACCGCAGCTAAATGGCCAATAATGCTTCACTTACGCATTAAGTTAGTTATATTTATTTATTTAGATATAATTCAATTTACATTGAGCTTTACGTTAAATTTTAAGCTAGCAAGCTTATTTATAAGATGATGTGTGGCCACTCGACACAAATGTCATGCATATTGATGTTCGTTAACCCTGGAAAAAGCCTCGATTGTAAGAAAAGTGGATGTGGGATTAGGGTTTTGTTCAGGACATAAGGCGTATTGGTTTGGAACTAAAACGCTGCTTCCTTATTTATTACGAAAAACACAGCAACGTGGATCAAAGGAGATTGTTGGTCCTTCTTTCAGCTTATACTTTAAATCAGTTAGCCCAAATCAAAATATTTAGAAACTGTGGCGCCAGAGATTTTAGTAGTTGATATACCACACGTTTGAAGGAAGAGGAAGATTTAATTATTTGGTTGGGCTCAAATGTCAGTACGACCCAATGAATTTGCGTTGTGGCATTGCCCCCTAACACGACAAATTATAAAATTGGGTTCTAGGAATTGTCGAAGTTGTCTAACTTCATCCAATCCATATAACTAATTGATATTTTACATGCGACAATTCCATTATCGTAAACTTGATTTGTTTAATATAATCTGACTAAGATGCTACAATAAACATTCTATGAGCGCATTGCATTTATTTCTTAACTTTAAAAATATTTCAAGCTGACCCTGTTAAACATTACAGGCTAATTATTATACTCGTATTTAGGTGTACAACGAATTAAAATTACATTAAAAAAATTTATATTTACAAAATTTGATTTATTTAACATTTGTAGCACTATCAGAAGAAGCGATAAGAACGATAGAAACTCTTTGATCTATAAAAATAAAAATAAAGTATTATAATAAGTAAAAATTTAGCTTCCCCCTCCTAACACTGATAGTAAAAAATCCTGCATTTAAAAATTTCCACAATTTATACTCCTTACCTGATTTTCTCGATGTGTACGTAAAGTAAAATTACGCCAAAATTTCTGTTGACTTTTCCTACCAATGTATACATACATAGAATTATATACTATGGAATGGGTGTAAAGATTTAACCCATATAAAATTTGATATTTCAGGTGTGATATTTCAGGGTTATATAAAAAATGCATATGGCTAACACATATTTCAAAATAAGAACCCTTCAAACCAGTTTTTGTTTTTGTGCTTTTAAAATTATTAATTAAAATTCATTAAAATAATCAAAACATTATAAAATAGTTAGTGGCTTATGTCAGTAGTAGTGTATCATTAATTAATAATAAAAAAATTCAAACTTTTAAGTTAAATGGAGTGTATTGTGAAATGTTAGAAAACTACGCCTAAAAAAATTCAGACGGAATATCTTACCATCAGTAAGTTTACCAAGTGTTTATACATATAAAATAAATTGTAAATTATGTTAAGAAGATAGTGATTTGTAGTAAATTTATCCTTAATTTAAGCTATAAATCAGAAAAAATTAAGAAAACAATTTTGGTTGTTGGCGTGGGGTTCTTATATTGTTTTTTCAAGTTTTATTACCAGGGCCGTATATTATTTCAGTTTAATAAAACGGAGGATATTTCATGTGCTTTCTTTTCATAATTTATTTTTATTTTAAATACTATAAGTACAACTTTTTACAAAAATTTTAATGTAAACATTTGTTTTTAGCTTACCAAAATATAGAGAATTAAAAAAGAAATGGTTGAAATCAATTGGCTTGGGCGAGCAAGATGTAATAAGTAGAAATGCAATTGTTTCCTCTTTACATTTTAAAAGCACTAACATATTTCATGCCAAAAACAAAAAAGAGTCAAAGGAGTCTAGATTTAAAAAATCGATCATTCCCATCTGCGTGTGGATTTACTGTCGATGAAAATAATCTTGAAAATATATGCCCCAATATTAATCAAACCGCAATTCCTTATCATACTGAAGAAAACATGGGATTGAATGGAACACTCTAATTCGAAATTTGTTTCCCAAGACGTTTATCCAACTTCTATAAATGATGCTGACGATATTATTGGGGCTAATTTTGAAGTTTCTTCTCATGTTGAAGAAGATCCAATCTAAGCGTTGAACTTATTAAGTGATGTGGCAATCAAGTCGTTGCATTTAATTAAAAATAATAAAGACCATGACTATACATCCTTATAGGAAAGGAATGTGAAATAAATAAGTGCAGTTGTTTTATAATTAATATTAATTATCTACATAATATTATAATTAAACAAAAACGATTGATGTACTTATATTAGAGGAATAAAAATGTAATAAAATTTAAATAATTTTATAATTTTAACTTCCTAACTTCATTGCATTCGGTCGAAAAAAATGCTAAATATCCCTGTTGATATATATGCTTTCTCTTTTACTCTTCGGATTTGTGACACTTGACAGTTGCTTACACTCATTCTATATAATCTATTTCTATGATGTATATAAAGGAGGTCGATAGTGCAGTTTTTTTTGCTGAATCATTTAGCTAACTTCAGTAGCATAAGTTTTGGTGGATTTTCCCTTTTGTTTCACACCAATTCTGCTAAAATCTGCAATACCACAAACCTGTTCCCTCTAAAGAAATTTGCGAGGCCTCGCCAAATTGAGTCAATAGCGAGTCGCAAGCGAATTAAGATTTTCAAACGACACCAATACATGGAAAATTATTATAGTATACGCGAGCATATTTATTATGGGTAAGGTAGCCATTTTGTTTATTATCATTAAATTGACGCATTTAGTGTGGAATAGTTGTGAAAAATTTGATTATTGATAAAAAATATTAAAAAATAATAAGTGTGCATATATAATAAATGTTAATAATAGTTAATATTGTAGTATTAATTAATAGTGTTAATACATATAGTATTAATAATATAGCATATTACAAAATGATTTATAAAATATTAGAAATAAATATATACGAATTTATTGAAACCAACGTTTTGAATTTTATTTTTCAGACATTATTTATGAAAGTATTGATTGAGAAATAAAAAGCTGCTCGCTATAATGATTCACTTTAACGTCACCTGCATTTCGTTCTTGATTCGCCTGTAGCTCGCTTTTAATTCACCCGCACGTCGTAAATGACTCTAATGTGAAGAGAATACGAACTACCAATACATTTACATGAGCTCACTTTCATTTTAATTTCCATACGCCAGGTGAAACACTAACGACTTGCTTTTGACTCGCCAAGGCGAGTCGTTTGCGAGGTCTTTCATATAAAAATGACCTCGCTTGTGACTCGCTTGCGATTCACCATGTTTAGAGGGTTATAAAACTATATTTTATTCTACTACTTAAACCTAGACGTCACTAATTTCACAAGAATGCCCATCAAACCAATAGACGAGATCGTAGCATTATCCCCCACCTAAGCTTGTTCGTCTCAAATGCACTATACCTTGGGTTAACTCCGCTACCCTTCTTTATTCTGTAATTATATTCTGTTGTCCTTCTTTAAAAGTTTTATTATTTGCACGTACGGCATTACCCATATCCTTCATTCAATCGCTTGCTAACCGAGTTTTTTCTTGGCAAATTTGCGTATCTCATCAAGTTCTTGCGTTTTATCGAAGTAATCTCACCATACAATGTTGATGATGGAACAACACCAAAATATTTTAGCTGGTGTAACCCCGGTCGAATTGTGTACTGCTATTCGATAAGCCATCAACAACCATTGTATATGTCGTCAACAACAACCCAATTGGGATGGGGCAAATATTTAATTATTATCCGGCAATGCTTCATTAAGCGCATTTAGCGGGTGGCTATACAATATCTCAGAGGTAGCCCGTGAAGTGGTACCAATAAATGATGCAGAGTTAGATAACAGAAGTGAACAAAACTTAGATAAAAAACAAAAAAGTTATCCAAATTATACTCATAAATTCGTGAATGTAAGGAAAGACAGCAATCAAGTGAATCAGGGCGAAACAATGTCCTGTATATGTAGCGACTACAAACACAAGTGATAAGTGCGCTAAATTTCTCACTAGCAGTCGACAGCAAAGATGGACACTAGTTAAAGATAAAGCCGTATGCAAACTCTGTTTAACAAATTTACAGTTTTATTCGATGCCGAGCGAATTTAAAATGCAACGTTGACAGTTGCCAAAAAGGGCATCCCTACTTGTTGCCCAATCCAAACTCAAGGAACATAAAACATTCACCATAGAATAAGCCAATAGAGCAAACAACAAGAACTGGCGAAAATAGTGCAAATTTAGGTGCACACCGGTTCATTTCTAAAATTAACGGATAACAACATAGCAGATGCACTAAAGTTGAAAGCTAGCAACTCATCTCGATTAGAGAAGGATTCACAGAAACTCAATCTAGAAATTGCCTGAACTTCCAAAACAGAGTCTAGATAGGGACATCATTACAAAAATGTATCCACATATCGCACAGTATATGGAAAAGTGACACAACTCAAAAATTTAAGGAGAGCAAAAAGAAAAATACAAATTACGTTATTTAATACCAAATACCGCTATTTATTTCGCGCTCTATCATTTTCGGTGAAAGAAAAAAAACAAAAATGTTTTTATTGCGGGAGGGGGGTAAGAGGCATCGGTCTAGAAGGTTAATACACCAGCCAAAATGTCAACCTCACCTGCACGTGATGCTCGCTGCTAATTAACCAACGACGCTCTGGCGACCGAAAAACAGTGGGATAACCGAACACCGAGAACCTAGCAAATGACGTTCTCTCCACTGACCCACTGCCAATTTCATTGGTTAGATTTGTAGCTGCTTCAATAACCAGTCATTATAATGCAATGAGTTTTCAACAAAAAGGAATTTTTACCCCAGGTGGTACACCAACTGCTCAGTTGTCTAATCCACCCTCTAACGAGGCCGGCTCAAAGGATTCTGGGGTGAGCCAACTATTGCTATACCCATTCGATCGAAGTTCAAAATTAGCTAGGTCACCACCTAGACAAATAGAGTTCGCAACTCAGCAAGAAATCGAAAATGCTGAACTACGCAGAAGACTGAGTGAAATAGAAAAAGTCGCATCGCAACTTAGGCTGTTTTCCAAACGGATACTTATTTCAGACGTATTGACTTATTTGACGCCATCTTGAATAAGTAAGTAAACCCATTCCAATTGAGTTGGCATACTTATTTTGACATCAACATGAAAACATTGATTGTTTTCATCGCAAAATTCTTCGAGGCATAATATTTTCGTTTACATTAATTTATATTAATAAATTAACAATTATTGTATACATATTTATGCAATTAAATGGATTAGCAACACTTTAAAAAAGAAAACTTAGAAATAATGTTTAGATCTATACAAAAATGTTTATATGATTTTTAGGTATACGATTCGGCTGGATTTTTATATTTCAATTTTCGTTTAGACAGACAATCAAAGAAGTTCGAATGGGTTCCAGCTAATAGGAAAATATGTATATATTTTATGTAAATAAATATTTTATGTATGTCTAATCAGTATGTATTAATTGTTTCGTAAAGGTAGAATATATTAATACGCCGTGTGGTCTTGCTAGTTCTGTAGCTGACCTCAATTCATTTGTGTAAGACATGCATACATTACGTAATTAGGATGCTACATATATCTTTATGATAATCATTTTTTTATCTTAATTTTGATTTTAATCTACAAAGATCCATTCGTTATCTAGAAATAGTTATTATCCAAATTCTAAAAATCATAAATTGATATAAATAACAACAAAAAATTGACAACCAATTTAGATTTTTCGGTTAGAAAGGGACAGAAAATAAGTCACCTCGCTAGCTTACTTATTTGAATAAGTTAGGTTCCACAAATAAGTATTCGTTTGGAAAACAGCCTTAGCAATGAAATAGCTAAGTTAAAGAAAGAAAACGAGGAGCTGAAGAAACCCAATTTGACAGAGGTTGTGGAAACTCCTCTTGCTTGCTATAACGAAACCAGCACACTTGCCCGCACTGACGCTGAGTTTCACACAGATGAGGAGGAACTTGCAAGAGAAACTGATTGGACACACAAACAGAAGAAAAGACCAACGAAAAAACGAAGAGCAGAATTCTCGCCAGAAGTTGAAGACAAAAATAACCGAGAAATCAAGGTTATGGCCAGAGGTCTACATCCCAGCTGCAAGAAGGAGGATATAATTGAAGATTTCAAAATGAAAGAACTGCAAATTGAAGACGCAGTCAATATCCTTAAACGAGAGAAAGTTGAAAATAGTCAAGGAACCAAGATCGTTAAAAGAGGGCTCCCGCTATTCATTCTCACATTCAACAAAAGTGAGAAAATTGAAAATATATTTAATATCAAAGCAATACTTAATATGAGGGTTAAAATAGAACTACTGAAAAAGAACACGAGATTAATACCTCAATGCAAGAAATGCCAAGGTTATAACCAGGCAGACACATCGCGAAAGACTGTTCTCTTAGTCGAACCGAACCTGCAAGGTGTATAAACTGTAAAGGACCACACCCAGCCAACTATAGAGGAACCGAAGTAGCGGTACAATTGCAAAGGTTAAGAAATAAAACACGACAATCGACTCAAAACAGAAATGTTAGAAGAAAATGGATTCCGACTACAACTAGAGCGCCGACACAACCAGAACCCATAAGGCCACAGAGGAGATCCTACTCTCAGATAACGCAGCAGAATACTATTAAAGAAAATCCACTAGAAAGGATATTTCGAAGTATAGAAACGATAAGTGTACGCCTAGCAAGACAAGAACGTGGTCTAGAAGCTATATATAAGCGGCTGGATAGACAAGAAGCTAAGAATGAGCTTACATCAATAATATACTAATCAAATGAATAGATCACTTAGAATTGTTATTTCGAACGCGAATGGATTACCACAGCATGTTCCAGAGCTAGAAATTTTTCTGAAATTAGAAACTTCATTTATTAAAATACGTGACTATCAATGCTACCATGCTATTCATCCAGGAGGAAACGCTAGAGGCGGGTCTACGGTAATTGTTAAAAATAATATTAAACATTATGAAGTGCCTGGCATTGAGGAAGAAATTATGCAAGTTAAAACCATAAAAGTTGAATCAATCAATATGGAACTCAGTATCTCCTCTGTTTACTGTCCCACACGCCAGCAATTAAAAAAAGAAGACTACTGTCGACTTTTTAAATCATTAGGATCAAATTTTATCATAGGTGCGGTGGTTTTAATGCAAAGAATACATATTGGGGATCTAGACTTACACCCCTAAAGGGAAAGAGTTATTTAATGCAGCTCGCGAGAACAACTGTGAATTACTCTGTGGCGATAAACCAACATTATGGCCTGCTAACATACATAAAATTCCAGATCTTCAAGACTTCTTTGTAATAAAAGGAGTTTTAGAGGACTACACATGCATTGAAAATAGTGAAGGACTATCATCTGACCACTCATCTGTGATCATAACGCTGAGTACAATGATAATAAAAAAAGATAATTCACCTAAGTTAACAAACAATAAAACCAATTGGGATCTATTCAAGAAATTAGTAGAAGATCGAACAAATCTCGGCGAACCAATTAGAACGAAGGTGAAGCTGGAAGATGAACTAGAAATATTCAATAACAATATCCAACAAGCGGCTTGGTAAAGTTCACCGATTTCTCATACCAACGCTACAATGAAACATAACTATCCTCTTGAAGTCAGAGAGCTACTTAAGGAGAAACGAAAAGCCCGCAAAATCTGGCAGCACTCTCATGCACCGCAACACAAAACTATTCTTAATTTTTTGTGCAACAAATTAAAACAACTAATAAAGGAAATAAAAAACGAAAGCATAACTAAGTGACTACGAGGTCTTTTTGAACTAAAGGATGACGATTACTCGCTTTGGAAAGCAACGAAGGGCTAAAAGTGACAAACAGAAAGTCTCTCTATTTGCTGCTTATTTAGAAGAGACTTTTCAACCGTTGCCGAGACAAACAGCAAATGAAAATACAACAGTCGTAAACAAAGCAGATGATCTTGACATAAGGCATGTGACTTTATTGGAGCTTAAAACTGAAATCAATAGTAACTTAAGTATCAGAAAAGCTCCAGGTGGCCGAAGTAATAATGATTCCTAAACCAGGTAAACCAGAAAATGATAAAAAATCATATAGACCGATATCACTACTTCCAATCATATCAAAAATATTTGAAAAACTGTTGCTGAAAAGACTCAAACCTATAATAGAAGAGAGATGCTTAATTCCACCACACCAATTTGGGTTTAGAGAAAATCACTCTACAGTTGAACAAGTTCACAGAATAACGGATGTCATTGAGGATGCACTCGAGAATAAGAAAATATGCTCCACTATTTTCTTAGATGTAACTAAAGCTTTCGATAAAGTTTGGCACGAAGGGCTTGAATTTAAACTGCATCGAGACCTGCCTAAGCAATTTTATCAAATTCTTAAATCCTACATAGCTGATCGACACTTTAGAGTCAAATTTGAAAATGAGTACTCTGAAATAAAAAGAATATCAAAAGATATACCACAAGGTAGCGTACTTGGACCTATTCTGTTTATTCTTTATACGAAAGACTTACCGAATATTGAAGGTACTACAGTAGCAACATTTGCAAACGATACAGCTATTCTAGCAGTTGGAAAAGATATTTCGGAAGCAACAAGCAAACTTCAAAGTGCAATTAACACGGTGAGCAGCTGGACTAAAAAATAGTGCATCTCATTAAATGTAGCGAAATCAGTACACGTCAACTTTACAAATCAAAATGTAAACTGTATTCCCGTGGTTCTCAACTCAAACCAAATTTCACATGCAAATACAGCTAAATACCTTGGCATGACCCTCGATGCTAAGCTAAGATGGAAAGAACACATCAAGCAAAAAAAAGAAGAGTTAAACATCAAATATAGAAATATGTACTGGCTCATGGGTTTCTACCCATTCAGAGCTCCCAATACACAACAAATTTCTTCTATACAGGCAAATGCTAAAACCAGTATGGACCTATGGTATCCAACTTTGTGGTTGTACCAATGTACCAATGCATATGTCGTCAACAACAACCAAATTGGAATGGGGCAAATTTTTAATTATTATCCGGCAATGCTTCATTAAGCGCATTTAGCGAGTGGCTATACAATATCGCAGAGGTAGCCCGTGAAGTGGTACCAATAAATGATGCAGAGTTAGATAACAGAAGTGAACAAAACTTAGATAAAAAACAAAAAAGTTATCCAAATTATACTCATAAATTCGTGAACGTATGGGAAGACAGCAATCAAGTCATTCAGGGCGAAACAATGTCCTATATGTAGCGACTCAAAGCTAAATTTCTCACTAGCAGTCGACAGCAAAGATGGACACTACACTACCCAGTTGGAAATTTGTCAACATCAATGTGGATTATTTTTCACGAAAACATACGTTTCTATTTCCTTACTCTTTTTTCTAATTGTGTATGAAAAAGAAAAAATCTTAGTTTTTGTCGTTTTTTGATGGTATGTTGACAATTGACTAATTTATGACAAGCAACATTTGATTCTCCGAACAAAGACTAGTGTGAGACATGTCATGTACACAATCTTCAGTCTGTCTTCTATGTAATAAATTTTCTTTTTATGTATAATTTTTTTAAAAATATTATGTAGCTGGTGTTGTAGCATATTTTTAGCATTATATTTGTCAAATAGGTTAGTAAACGATTTGTAGTAGTACTTTATTTCAAAATTGTACAATTTTTAATTTATTTTATAGTTATTTTATATTCTAGGCAAACTTCCGCCATTTGAAGTACCAACGGTGAAATTTATTTTTTACCAAAATTAAATTTTTATATTTTGAAAGTCATACATAGATAAATTTGTCATAAATTAGTAATATGTATAGTTTAAATAAAATGTTTAAATAAAATTTAAATAAAATGTTTTAATTATAAATGTCAATCTCATCTCAGAGTACATAGATGTACAATAGATTTTCGGCAAGCAACATAATATACGTTTATGAACAGTCCTAGCATTGTCACACACGATGTCTCACATACGATTCATCTCAGACATGTCAAAGACGATTAATATCAGACATGTCATCCGCAATTCATCTCAGTCATGTCATGTACGACTCATCTCAGACATGTCACAAACGAAAATTAGTCCCATTTGCTGAAAAATTTCTATACACATGTCATGCTTGAATGTGAGCTGATGAGTCATTAATGTATCGTCAATAACTTTCCTGCTGGGTAGTTAAAGATAAAGCAGTATGCAAACTCTGTCTGGCATATTCTTTTCGATTTCCAAAAAAATCAATGTTATTGTGCGGCAAAGAATATGACAAACAGCGTAAACATTTTTCAATGACGAGCTGATTGTCGAGGTAATAAAAACTACGATGTTTGTTTATGTTTTGGTTTACGTTGACATAACATTTTATATATAGTGTAGTATCGAAAAAAATAAAGATTTTTTAAAAATGATTTCGATCAAAAAATAAATCAATTTTTCTTTGGAACGAACATGCGATGGCAATTTAGAGCAACATTTTTTGATCTGACAGCAAATTTGTTTGATCGAAAATCAATTTTTGTGTTGAAACGAATTTACACAGTTATTCGATGCCGATCGAATTTAAATTGCAATCAAATTTAAAGAAAGTCAATCTAGAAATTGTGGCTCTAACATCAAATCGAAAATACAATTTATAAGGAGTGGAGTGCGCACTATCCAGAGTTTGGGACTTCCAAAACAGAGTCTATGACATGGACATTATGGTATTATATCAAAGGGCCGAATGTCGAAGGGCCGAATTTCGAAGGGCCGAATGTGTTCAAAGGCCGTTTTTTTCGAAGGGCCGAATGTCGAAGGGCCGAATTTCGAAGAGCCGAATGTGTAGAAGCACCGAATGAGTCAAAGGGCTGAATGGGTTGAAGGGCCGTTTTTTAAGTTTTTAGAAAAATATTTTTTTAAATTTGGTTTAACGAGTATTTTGTTAATTTTTTTAAAAAATATAAATGAAAAAATATAAATAATATCTCCTTTGGATATTCTATCTGTAAAAAATATTGCATTAAAAATGTTGCATTGTACCATACACCTATATTATCAGAAGGCTGACATAGGGCCGAATGTCTCAGGTGGCACATAACAAAATTTTCTTCACCAAAATGTATCGGCTCATAGTGTGAATCGGCCGATTGAATTGTTGGAAACTTGGAATCAAAAGAAGACGAGCGCCAGAATACTACTTGAGAACACTACTATTCGAAAAGGAGATTATTTCGAAAGTAGACTACTATATGGACATACGACAATATTGAATTTTTAGACTCTTATCCGATGGCTTTGAAAAGACTTGGATGTCTAGAGGCGAAAATAAATCCAAACGTGAGGCAAAATATGAAAAAACAGATGCTGGAATATGTTGTAAAGGGCACGCGAACTAGTAGGAGGCGAAAAATGAGAAGACTAGAACATGGTATCTCCCCATCTTCATAGTTCATAATCCCAACAAACCATATAAATTTCGTAATGTTTGGAATGCGGCAGCCAAGGTGAAAGGGGTTTTACTCGGGGGGAAAAATTGAAAAACTATTTAAGGGTATAAAAGGTATGGTATGTTTCTTGGATGATTTATTAGTGTTCGCAAAAAATATGAAAAGCCATAATATAGTAGTGGATAGTGTTTTTAGTAGATTATCGAATGCGGGGCAGCGTGTGAATGCATCGAAATGTGAGTTTGGTAAAAATAAAATTGGACATTTAGAGTAAGTAATTTCGAATCCACTAAAATGCATTCAATATTTATAATTTGTTGAAACAAGGAGAAGGTTTCAAATGGAGCGAAGAATGTAATAAAGTGTTCAGTGAGATTAGGTGTGGGATAATGTCGGATAGAGTTTTGGTGAAATAAAATCCTGAACAAGAACTTGTGCTTACGTGTGATGCGTTAAATGTGGGGATCACATAGGTTTGAGAACACTTTCAGATAGTGAAAGAAATTATGGGACGATTAAAAAGGCAGCACTTGCGATTATATTTGGAACCAAAAAGATTTTTCAGTACTTAATTGGAAGACTATTGTATTGTTGACGGATCATAAACCCTTACTAGCAATTTTTGGAGAGCATCATGGAATTTCACAAATGTCGACAAGTCGGTTATAAAGATGGGCCTTTCACATTTCAGCTTTCGATTACCGTATTGAGTACATAAAATCTAGTGAAAATTGTGCGGATTCGATATCTCGTTTTCCGTTTTCAAATAAAATCCCACCAGCCAATTTCGAAATGCCTTACTAGCAATTTTTGGAGAGCATCATGGAATTTCACAAATGTCGACAAGTCGGTTATAAAGATGGGCCTTTCACATTTCAGCTTTCGATTACCGTATTGAGTACATAAAATCTAGTGAAAATTGTGCGGATTCGATATCTCGTTTTCCGTTTTCAAATAAAATCCCACCAGTCAATTTCGAAATGATAAAGCAATAAAACGGGAAAGATAGCGAAATAAGAGGATTGATAGAAACGGCGAAGAACGGCGATTTGGTAAAATTGGATAAAAACAAATATGCAGCGTATGTAGCAAAGAAGGATGAATTAGTAGTTGAAAAGAAGTCTTAATGTGGGGACACCGGGTGGGTGGTGATACCACAGAACCTTAGGTTGTTAGAACAGGTCCATCGGAGTCACTTTGGGATTGACAAAACAAAATCGATAAATGTTTGATGGCCAAATATGGATAAAGATATTGAGGTTGTTCCGTGGCCAAAATTGATCCGTGAATGAGACCAGACGGTCCATGGAAAAGGATTCACATTGATTTTCCTGATCCAATATGTAACAAGTTTTTTTTAATAATATTGGACGCGTATAGTAAGTGGATTGAGATTTTTCATACGTTAAGTCCAATAACGGAATTTACTATTCGATGTTTGTCAGCTACGATTGCGCGATTTGGGTTACGAGAACAAATGGTAAGTGATAGTGGATCACAGTTTATCTCATTAGCATTTGATAATTTTATAAAATCGAATGGTGTGGTGGAAAATGCAGTGAAAACAGTTAAGAAAGCTTTATACATTGCTGGGCTTGATAAGAATCCTGGGAGTGTGGACAACATTTTGTGTAACTTTCTTGCTGATTACCGAAATATACCTCATTGTACAACAGGAGTGGCACCAACATCATTGGTATTGAAATATAAACCCAAAATAAAATTGGACTTGTATTTACCGACATCCGAGAAAAAGATAAACGGGGGAAGATTATGATGATTGGGAAAATTATATAAGGATGATAAAGTACGTGTGTTTGGTGAAAATGGTGGAGTTTTAATTCGAAACTACAGATCTAATATGAAATGGATTATAGCAAGGGTAGTGAAACGGTTAGGTACATGTGAAATACCTAGCAGTAAGGTCATACGTAGACATGTTGATCAGATGAGAGGTTTAGGGAGAAGTCAGAATGATAATACGCACATAAAGCAAAGAGGTGACGATCTAGGTAGTAATAAAAATAAAGAAAACGATGTCACGAATATGAAGAATCAAGGATTTAATATTATACTTAATAAACACTTGTTAAAAAACACTTGTTTTTTATTTCGCAGAATTAGATTTTTGAATATTTTAATTATAAAATTTGTTCAAAAAGTTTAAAAAATCACTCGATCGATTTCGGGCTGTTAGGTTGTATAAGTAAAAACTTGTTATATATAGCAGAAAAAATCAAAAAATAAATAAAAGAAGGAGGGACAAAAAATAAGCAATAAAAATTAATCTATTGATTGCGCAGGTGTGCGATTAGTCATCGGCTGAGTAACAAAATTCAAGGTATGTATATTGAAGTACATTTAATTAACCCAGGTATTAGTCAAATTATAGAAAAGGGCGGGGTCTGTAATTGGTGAGAACCGGATTTCTCTCTGTTCGTTAAGGATATTTTGGTTAAGAAATATTGATTTTCGAATTTCGTAAGACTCTAAGGTATCTAAACGTCTACCTTTAGGTTGTATATGTAATATGTCTAAATTGTTCAACTAGCTGTATGATTTTCTAAAGTTAAGTGGTTATGGAAAGTTGATTGATTGCAACCAGATAAATGTTCTTTAGCTCTAACTCCAAAATTGCGCCCAGTCTGGCCAATATAGGAGAAACTACAATCATTGCAATTAATCCTATAAACGCCAGATTTGGAAAGGCGTTGGACTATCCGGTGGATAAATACCCGTTAGAGTTTTACGCTTTAGCTTTTTATTCAATAACTTTAATATAGTCCTAGTTGCATATCCGTTATTCGTTGCAATTTGTAGAATTACCTATGTTATAATTTGAATTTGTCAAAGGGATATTTATTAGTCTATCTATGAGTGAGAGGAAAGCGTAGAGGTAATAGTGGTTTGTCTGGTTTCGAATTTGATCCACGTTTGGACTCTTGTCCTCAATCGCTTTCTGTGATACAGAGATTCAAAATCAGCCTTCGATCATTCGAGAATCTCGCTGTAGATGCTCAAACTACCTTCTAAATTCGAAAATCAATATTTCTTAACCAAAATATCCTTAACGAACAGAGAGAAATTCATTTCTCACCAATTACAGACCCCGCCTTTTTCTATTTTCACGTTCGTAATAATTTGACTAATATGTCGGGTAATTAAATGTACTTCAATATACCTTGGATTATGTTACTCAGCCGATGACTAATCGCCCACTAGCGCGATCAATAGATTAATTTTTATTGCTTATTTTTTGTCCCTCCTTCTTTTATTTATTTTTTGATTTTTTCTGCTATATATAACAAGTTTTTACTTATACCTGGATGATGACCTAACAGCCCGAAATCGATCGAGTGATTTTTTGAACTTTTTGAACAAATTTTTTAATTAAAATATTCAAAAATCTAATTTTTCGAAATATAAATCAAGTGTTTAATAAAATGTGTATATTAAGTAGATGTCACTATACGTCAGGAAATATAATTGAAACAGGGGGGTACATACATATTACCTAATATAGGTGAAAACGTCGTTCTCTTCTCTTAAGTTATGTAAAAGCGAAAAAACGTGTGTTTATTGTAAGCAAATAAAATAAAGAATTAATAGATAAATCAATAAATGTCAATATCACGTGTATTATTTACCATCTCGGCTAAAACTCAACAGGGTTCCAAAAACGAAGAATGTAGCAGACGAAGCAACAAATTGGGAATGCTCAAGCACTTAACTTAACAGCAAACAGTCGATGGTACACAGGACCACAATTTTCACTTCAATCTGAAGGCAAATGGCCACACACACACACTAATATCGAACTTTATTGAACCAACCGAACAATGCCGATATATACCGACCCATCAAATTGGAACTTCTAAGTTCGTTATAATACCAGATACGAGCACACGGATATGTATTGCGGTACATCAACATCAGGGCGAAAGTCAAGGGGCTTGATCGATTAACGAGGCCAAAAGGTACGAGGAAGAAATAAATAATATTTCACAAGGTGAAAACGTGTCTCAAGAGAGCTCAGTTTATCAGTTGTCGCCGTACCTTGAAAAGAAAGTCGTGCTAAGGATCCGTGGGAGAATCGACGAAATTGAGAGTGTTGCGATAGATGTTAAAAGACGAGCAATTCTTCCGAATGGAGACCATATTACAATATGTACTGTTTATACCATATGCTTGGTAAGCACCAATTGTACACACGTATATAAAATCCCACTTGAATTGCTTGAGAAAAACATACAAAAACCATACCCCTGGCCAATAAGTCGCCTAAAGATTAAAACAAAGATAAACTAACAATTTTGGTCGGGAATCACTCATCAAGATGTAATCCAAAAACCACTACATTTTGTTATTCGTAAGGGACGTCAGAGATTCGATGAATATAAGTTGTGTTACTAAAAACACGAACCTTATTTTCAATTAGGAAGCAATTATGTCGCTAGAATTGATGTAATTATGCATATAACGGTGATGGTGCCAACGGTTCAGGACCAAAACGAAGAACGATATGTTGAATGATGAAAGTTAAAAATACCAAAATCGATGAATCAATTATCTCGAGTTATTTATTAATTCTATTTTCTAAAACTTAGAAAAGTTATTCTTGTTTTTGGTTATGATTGGACCCGGAGATCACGAAACCTCTTCATAATCATAAGTTGCTAATTTTTTAAAGATTTCGAAATTGGTAAAACATGATAATGAATGATTAAAACATTTGTTTCAATAATCGATACAAGGTTTATTTATTTAAAATAAAAAACGCAATCTTAAATCACTTAACTTCACAAAATATAAAGAAGCAAACTACAAATTCAATAATTGCATGCTAATAATTCAATAATGAAAGTGTAAATGAAACTAAATCATAATTCCTGAACATATCGGCGCGATGTCTTTGTTCCATAAGCAAAACAAATACTAAAATTAATTAAATTTACATTTCGAGAAATCCATTTCAGGATGTTGCCCCATAAATTTCTTAAACAAATCCTGTTTCTTCTGTTCCTCGCTCGTTGGTAGGCCGAGCTCCTTTTGTTTTTGATCGTACATCATTTTCTCTACTAAACCGCGAGTCTCCCCATCCAAATCACTTAGCTTCGACGGTTCGGGATTTATTTTACGCGTTGATATTGGCGGATCTGTCGTTATCAGTCGATCCCACCAAGACATTTTATTAATTTTTTCCAAATTTATAACAATCATTTTGCCATCCTGTATTGTCCAAAGGCTTTCTTCCATTTTAATTTCGGCATTCAAATCGCCCGTAATTATTGGTTCTTGCCCTTTGATACCTACGACTAGAGACTTCTTACCAATTTTTACAACTACATCGCGGGATTTAACTGAGAAATTTACTTTGAGCGGGACACGAATCTGAAATGAGATAAATGACATTTTACGATCAATAAACACAAAACAAATGGTCGATCAATAAACGCAAGACTTATTCTGATATAACTTAATTGTTTGACTTAGCAAAACTAATGGCAACGCCCCCGTAACTATTGATCGACTCGAATTAAAATTTTCCGTAACAACGATAAATAAACTTACCTCGACTTCTTGTAATGTTTGTGTCCAGCGATAATTTTCTAAATCACAACCATTTCCAGCGTTTGGCATTAATTTCGCTTTTTCCGCTTCATCGAGCTCTTCATCCTCTGCAACGCCCACATCGATCAGAGGTTTGGATACTTCTGGTTCTTCTGAGTCAGGTCTACAGAAACATTAGGACTAATTAGAAAACTGTAACAATCAAATTGCATACATCCTTACTTATTTTTATTATCAATCTGCTTTTGTAGTGCATCCGCTTCAGCTTCTGTTAACTCAGTTATTGCAGCACTTTCCCGATTCTGTTCATCCAAACGTTTTTGTATTGCTTCCTGTCGTTTACGTTCTGCTTCTTCAGCCTTTTCTTTCTTTTTATTATTTTCTGCAATTGCAAGTTTCTCATGTTTCCGAAACGCCGCCAACAACATCTAAAATAGGCGTAAGAAAAATTATTCACTCAGAACTGGAAGAACATAACCTCACAAAATAAATTTATTACCTTTTCCCACTCCCCGGATTTCGCGCCAACAAAGAAATCCGTTTTACGAGCCAGAAACGAGCCTAATGTGTCAAAAAGCTGCATAAATACAAGTAAACCACATTAATAACATGTTTAATCCTGTAAAATGATTTCTAAGAATACCAACCTCGATAACACCACCCGGATGTTGTTCGGCCAATGCCAATAAAATACCATCGAATCGTTCCACTTCTTGTTCACCCATCTCTAGTCTGTACAACAATATCTCAAAATT
Source organism: Nephrotoma flavescens (assembly GCA_932526605.1). Taxonomy (NCBI): domain Eukaryota; kingdom Metazoa; phylum Arthropoda; class Insecta; order Diptera; family Tipulidae; genus Nephrotoma; species Nephrotoma flavescens. The sequence continues at coordinate 224,224,176 of OW052222.1, read as the reverse complement.
AATAAAAATTAATGACAATCTAAATAACGATATAGATTATTCCAGAAATTCGATTAATCATGAACGCACAAAAGAAAATGAATCAAATCACAAATTTGTACCGCTCTCAATTTTTGTTGATTTTGTTTTGGAAATGTCAAAAAACGTAATGCAAAAACAACAAGTAACACATGCCGTCTATATGGTTGGTAACGCCAAAATGCATAAACCGAACTTATTACTAAGTGGCCTCTAGACACGAACACGGTAAACTAGGTTCGCGCTCCATCTATATTCAAATAGCAAAACTTGTATACAATTATTTTACTTTTATTTGAATACAAACTGTCAAAAAGTTTACTGTTCAAAAGTTTGAATATTGGAATTTATAGAGCGTGTTAAGAATAATATTTATTTAACTATTTAACATTTACTGGAAAATCATGTATTCAAATTTCGTGAGAAGGTGTACGTTACAGAAAATCGTCGGCGAGTGATTAAAGATGCTGATGTATAATCCTATAGTTTTACATGGATAGAGTTTGTTCTCTCAACTTGGCAAGTATTTTATAGGCTATAGCTTTTAGAAGCCAATGAAAATAACGAATTGTATTTTAGGTACTTTGCCTGTTGAGTCGGCCAGATTAAGGAATGATTTTGCGATGCTTTGCATACCGGAACTAACTGCTTGAAATACTCTGGAAAACTATTCGTAGGTCTTGATGACCAAGACGGCCGTTCCAGTGAAATAAACGGGACACTCAATTAAGCATCCGTTCAGAGTTCTGGTTTGTATTCCAAAACCCGATTCCGCCATTCCACACTTTAATTCTTTCGTCGTGATTCTTTCCTCCTTTCGTTCCCCTTCAGACACAAACTGTTGTTATGTAGTTTGTTGGCGAAGGGGAAGGAAACGAGGAAAGAATCACGACGAAAGAATTAAAGTGTGGAAAGGCGGATTGTGTGATACAAAATTTTCACGCAACAGCAAATATTTTATGTTAAATCAACTAATACACGAACATTTGAGAATTTAATACAAAACACACTCACATAAAAATGAGATAAACCCAGAGTTCACCTTCACAGAGTTACAGGGCTTTTTCTGATACTTTTATTAAAAAACTAAAAAAATTCACATTAAAATTATTTATTTATTTTTTTTTTAATCTTATTAATTTTGCCCAATATGTCAGCTACGTCGGTTCAAGAGTTTGTAATGTCGAAATTTGTTGGAGACATAAAGGGGTTTTTATTCTGCCTGTTAGCAATAGCAGTGTCTTATATTTGTCGTGTGTATTTGTATATAATAGCACGTCATGAATATGAATAGCAGCGGAATTTCGTATTAATGCAACAGGCTAACGATCGCAGTTATTGAAGTAAAGACCTTAAGGATCCAACCAGTTTACTATCTAATGGCGATCTACTGTGTGATGATGGAAAATTCATATGTGTCACCTATTTTACGGGTTCATTTAGTTTTGTTAATATTTAATATTTTTCATTCAACTTTTTAGCTAAAAACCGACAAAAATATACTTTGCTGTCGATACTATAGTACTTTTTTCGAGACTTTGGCTGTATAAAAAGTATTTCGATACTTTCGATTAATTTTTAGTACTTTAGAGAAAATTCAAGAAATAACACTCGTAACGTAGATATTATCCGTTTTATGATTAAAGTTGCTTACGAAGCTTAATATTTTGAGCTAAATGTAAAATTTTGTAAAGGCCTTATGCGAAATGCAACTCTTGCTCATGAAACTCTTTTTGCTTCTCGAACGTTTGTTAATTAATATTTGTGATGCTTATAAAAAATCACGGTAGGGATAAAGAAGGGTAATTAGAAAAGTCTTTAAGTGGTCTCGATTAGTTTAATCCCTTTCCGCTAAAAATTTGGGGCGACGATTGCCAAAACAGTACAACAAAAATGCCGAATAGTTTAACTTCGTAAATGGGGGCAGCACATACAGTGCAAATAGAAAATCCTCAATATTAACCATCCGTTTTGAAGAAATATTGACATTCAAATTTTGGTATTTTGAATTGGACGCAAAGCTAAAGCTCCGTAGTTTGGCCTTAATAATTACTAAATTTAGTAGATCTTCAGTAAAATTAAGTTTAGTTGTCGGGACGCGAAGGCTTGCATTCAGAAAATGTCTAGTCTTTCAGTGTAATCCGTAAACAAACAGAAAAGAGAAAGAAATAATAATTGCTGAGATCATGATAACTCTATAACATGCCCCAATAAGAAGGTTTAATTATTAAACGAGCAATGCAGGTCTGCAACAGCAAACGTTTTAATGATTTTGTGGGAACTTTTTCAATAACAGCAACAGAGGCACTCAACAGTTATAATCCCACTGCTTGGCAAAAAAATGGGGTTGTTGATTATTTATGGATAACATTCAAATAAACCTAATGATACGAGTATGGTCGATATTAACCGTGTTTTTTTATTAGCGCTCCGATAGACGTATCCAGAGCACTCAATTTTCTATATCAAAACATATATTTATCGCGCTATTTTTGCATATAAATAATTTATTTAACTCGCTAAACTAAGATATTTCATTCAACTTTTTAGTTAAAAACCGACATAAAAATATTTTGCTCTACCTATTTATCGGGAGCTGCCATAGGGAGCGCTATCCATTTCAATGGGAAGTTTGAAAAGGCTTTTAGTTTGTAAAGCCCTGAAACCATTAGAAACTTAATGTCATACGACGAAACTACAAGTTGTAGTTGTAGTCGGTAATTTTTCGAAATTTATGTTCGAATTCCGTATTTTTAAATCACACTATAACTGCAAATTAATTCACGAATTTATTGTAATTTTTAAACGTAACTAAAATTGTCAATGTTTACGTAATACAAAATTAGACTGAAATTACAATAAAATTACAAAATTACTTTTTTTTATTTCAATATGTCCAAACGAATATATACAATAGTTTGATGATTAATAAATTAAAAACTTTTCGAAATACGAAGTGTAAACTCGCAATTAAACGTCAGTAAAATTGTCGATTGTAGTCGTCGATATCCACGACTACAACTTTAATCATCACTTTAAAGTGTCAATTTATTGTGGTTTAAAAATACCACAAGAGACAATTTAGTCGTATTTGCGAATTAATTGTCGTCTGTCGATTTGGCCCTTAATCTTACAATAAATATTAAAAACGCAGCAAAACGAATTCTTGTTTTTAACGTCATATCAAAATAAATGTCAATTGCGGTATATATTTCAAGTCGTTAAATGTTTGTGTTATGGATTGCATTTATTTTTAATTTTTATAGTACAGCGACACCAGTGAATAATAGCTGCATTTTCAGTAGAAATTTCCCATTCGGTGCCGGATAGTGCTCGAATAATAAAACACGGCTATTAATTGATTTAACTTGCTGTTGTCTCTGCTGTACAAGAATGAATTAATTAGAATTGTAACTTGGGTTCTACAAAATGCTAGGCGCCTTTTTGTATTAGCGCCCGATAGACGTATCCGGAGCACCCAATTTTCCATGTCAAAACTTTCATTCAACTTTTTAATTAAAAATCGATATAAAAATATTTTGTTCCTACCTATTTATCGGGTGCCCCTATCGGGAGCCACTATATCCATTTCAATGGCTGGAATTACACTATAAAAGAACTTTGAAACAGGTATTCAAAATAATTTTTGAAAATTACACTACATAAAAGATTTTATCAAAATTTTCCTCAAACTTCAGTAAAGATGGAACAGCAACGAGCAGCGAGTGCGCAACATTAAGCGCTTTTATTATTACGAGTATATCGTTAATAAAAATAAAAAAGAAACAGAAAATAGAATCTGGGTGAAACCCTGGGCATAGAGACGGATTTAACAGATGTCCATTAAAATTTATTAAAGGAGCTGTAGACTCGAGGACCTGACCTGCTACATAAAATATTTAAGGATGGATGACAATTTATTTAATTTTATTGTCCACAAAATTTCCCCGTTAATTAAATGTCAGGAAACACACGTACGAAATGCAATAAGTCTGGAGGACAGACTAATGGTCACACTTCGCTTTCTAGCAAAATTCATTCTCCTCGTATACTCTTGAATTAATATTTTTATGTAGCAATACATCAAAAATAATTTATCAAATTTACCTACATGAGGCTAAATTTGATAAAAACCTTTTATAAAAGTGATAGTTTTATAAAATATGCATATTACACTATCAAAGGAAATTGATGAAAAAGTTTTATAAAACACCTTTGTCAAAGATCTTTTATAGTGTAATTCCTTCCAATGGGAAATTTGAAAAGGCCTTTATTTTGTACAACTCTTAAACCATTAAAAATTATTTACTGAGCCAATAATAACTATTTAATAAAGTTGTTAATGGTTTAGGGCTCGTCTTTTATTTTAAATAAAATAAAAACAATTTATTGACTGAGCTTTCGATGTCTCATCGACATCATTTTCAAGCTATTGAAAATTTTTATATAACTTTCTCAAAAACAAATATATAGTAAATACAGTTTTTCCAAATACAAAGTAAATTTTAAAGTAAATTTTTAAAACAAGTATATAAAATATGAATATGATTTTAAAAATATTAAAATGTAAATGAAAATTATATATATAAAGTAAGCAATGAAGTAAATTTAGCAAAGAATTAAAGCAGACAAAAAACGAAATTAGACAAAATAATTGTAGAAATTGCCAATGTAAGACCTTATTAAAGTTAGCCGATAGTTTCCAGCCGAACGTCAAAAAATCGATAATGCAGATAGTGTCTTTGCTATCTCAGCCGAAAATATAATATGAAATGTCAAATATTAATATGTTTCAGCCGACATTTTTCAGCCGACATATTTCAGCCGACATATCTCAGCCGACATTTCTCAGCCGATATTTTTCAACCGAAAGTACTTTTTTTTACCAAAAATATTTGTTTTCTACAAAAAAAATTCTAGTGAAAAGGTTAAAAACAAAACATTAAACTATATTTTTAATAGCATTATTAATTGTTTAAAAAATTCATTTTCCAATACGGAAACTTGTATATAAATATACCGCACACACAAAATTTGAAAATTTCTAAAAATTGACCGTTTAAAGTGTCATGGTTGGAAATAGATTCAAATGAAAGGTCTTACTGATGTTCACACCTGGAAAAAATGTCAGGTCAATTTTCATGTGGGGAGATCGGGAAAACTCGATTGAATATATCGCACACACAAAATTTGAAAATTTCTAAAAATTGACTGAAAAGGTCCTACTGATGTTCACATCTAGAAAAAATTTCTGGTCAATTTTCATGTGGGGAGCTCGGGAAAACTCGATTGAATATATCGCACACACAAAATTTGAAAATTTCTAAAAATTGACTGTTTAAAGTGTCATGGTTGGAAATAGATCCAAATGAAAGGTTTTACTGATGTTCACACCTGGAAAAAATTTTAGGTCAATTTCCATCTTTCATTTGAATCTATTTCCAACCATGACACTTTAAACGGTCAATTTTTAGAAATTTTCAAATTTTGTGTGTGCGGTATATTTATATACAAGTTTCCGTATTGGAAAATGAATTTTTTAAACAATTAATAATGCTATTAAAAATATAGTTTAATGTTTTGTTTTTAACCATTTCACTAGAATTTTTTTTGTAGAAAACAAATATTTTTGGTAAAAAAAAGTACTTTCGGTTGAAAAATATCGGCTGAGAAATGTCGGCTGAGATATGTCGGCTGAAATATGTCGGCTGAAAAATGTCGGTTGAAACATATTAATATTTGACATTTCATATTATATTTTCGGCTGAGATAGCAAAGACACTATCTGCATTATCGATTTTTTTTTCTTTCGGCTGGAAACTATCGGCTAACTTTAAAAGTATCAATGTAAGCGCAATCATTATTTATATTTATGGAATTAAATTGATTTTTTCCTAAAATTTCGTTCTTTGTCTACTATTTTGACATTATTAAGGCTAATTATGTGACCTGAATTCTTTAAATGTGTTGTAAGTGCACTAGTACCTTGTTCTTCATCTTTATTTACACCATTTTTACTCCAATTCAAACTACGATAAACACTTTAATAAAAAGTTGGCAAAAATCTGGTAACATTGATGGTTTTACAAAGAAAAAATTAACCAGTTATATTCCAGTAGCTCCTAAATTATATGGTTTACCTAAAATCCATAAACCAAATATACCCTACAGACCAATCGTGAGCTCAATAAATGGTCCCACATATGGTTTATCGGCAGTTTTAGGTTCTTAAATTTAGTGTAGGAAAAACTAATGCTTTTGTTCTAAATTTCGAAGAAATTAAACAAAAAATTCAAAATTTCATTATACCCCAAAATTTTTTGTTAATATCTTTAGACGTGATTTCGTTATTTACTAATGTAGATAGTTATATAATTTCGGAAATTATCAAGAAAAATTGGAAAGACATTAAAAAGAAAGCAAAATCAAAATTGACGAAAGTCCAATTTCTTGAAGGTTTAAGCATTGTATTAAATAATTCGGAATTTTCATTTGACAATAAAAATTATAAACAAATTTTTGGTTCTCCAATGGGTTCTCCCATAAGCCCTATATTAGCATATTTATTAATGGAAAATTTGGAATATTTGGCATTAAATTCTTTAGATTTTCAGCCATTATTTTACTATCGGTATGTTGATGATATCATAACGGCTATCCCTGAAATCAAAATTGATGTTTTTTTGAACAGTTTTAACAAAATTTTTAATCGAATAAAATTTACTTTGGAAAAGGAAGTTGACAACAAAATTCCATTTTTAGATTTACTTTTGATTCACGAGCCTGAGGACAAAATTTGTTTTGATTGGGATCACAACGATAGTTGGTCTGGTAGATATCTAAATTTTCATTCTTGGCTTCCTACTTCCTATAAAATTAATACAGTAAACATTGGGGCTCAAAAAATTTTAAAACTTTCAGATCTCAAATTTCACTATAAAAATTTTAAAATATTAAAAGAAACATTGTTAACTAGCCATTATCCCGCAAAATTAAAAATCAATGTATTTGGAAACAAAAAAATTGTATTATAGAAGTTCTGAAATTTACGTATGTGAAGCTGGCGCGAAAACCAGAAATTTCTGGTGGTATATGAGCATAATTCCGATTTATTTCTGCCAAACTCTGTGAACGGAAAGCATTTTAAAAATTTGCTTTAGCTGAAGATAATGCAGATTTGCATTAGTTGAAATAACTGAATAGCGTTGAAACAGCTAAAGCCAAAATGCTTTATTTCTCTACAAAATACAGCTATGGTCACATTGTTAAAGTTAACGGCGGAACCGAACTTAAACAATTGAACAAATTTCAATAAAAGCTTAAACAATAGCCTCAAATTATTTATTTTGGCGTTTGTGGATATCGTTTTTTTTGTCAACGTGTGACAAATCTTCACTCATTATTAAATTAATTGATATGATATTATAAATAATTGATTAAATTGAAACAATACTGTAAGAAATAAAATAAAATCGATATATTAAATAACACAAAAACAACTCATAACGAAACAAAAGCTATGTCCGCGAGAATTTATAAAATTTATTTACCAAACGAAAACTTTGTGCCTCGAGCTTTAAGCCGTATTCTTTTTATTAGCAAATCAATCACGTCAATAAATCAGATACCAAAAGTGGCAACATTGATAAAGAATCGGCCATCAGAGAGCTACTCATTCGGAATTCTAACGTAATTTCTTACACTTAAATTCAAAGTACGTAATTCTTCTGAAATAGCAAATAACACTTGTAAAGGGTGTTTTTTTAAGCCTGATAGAGCTTGAAATTGAAAAAAATAAAACAAAAAATTAAATTTTTATGGAAAAAATATACTCTGGCAGATGAATAGACTCCCGCTTGAACAACGTTGATTTGGAGAGCTGGACCTGTCAATTGACCTCCAAGGTCGTGCGATTTGACACCTCTCGATTATTTCCTGTGGGGCTACGTGAAGTCACTAGTTTATGCCGATAAACCAGTAACAATTGACGCCTTGGAGGCCAGCATTGTTCATATTATTGGTGACATACGGTGCTCAAAAAAGTGGCCCAAAATTGGACGTCCAGAATGCGTTTAGTCAAGATCAGCCGCGATGCCCATATATCAGTATTAAACATGATGATATTTTTTACAATTTCAAGTTCTATCGGGCTTAAAAAAACACCCCTTATAAAGAAGCTTTTTGATCGATGTGTACTAATTAAATTATAAATTCCAGTAATTTCTACTTTAAGCTTAATTTCTTGTTTCAAACCATTTATGTTAATTTACGGGTTAAATGTGTACTACTAAAACCATAACTGTCAGTAATTTGGTAAACAACAATCTAGGCACGCAATAATTTTTTATTCGTGATTTATTAATAACAAATCGTTTATCGTTCATAATTATATAATAAATTGCCTATGTATTGTTGGCCAAGCAAAATTTGTAAAGGTCAAACAATTAAAAGTTTTAGGTACGTGTACCCAAATATTTACTGAAAACATTTTCACTTCACCGACTTCCTCCATTCCTCTCAATTTAATTCCCAGTTAATTATAAAAAGTTCGCTGTGTACGAAAGTCGTGGCAACAAAAATAATAGCACCACATCAAAACTTTGCTAATTAAATTAATTTTATTTTTTCATTTCGCCTTATTGTTCCATTTTCCGACTTGACGCAAGTCTCAAACGAGAAAATCGATTGGAAAACTATATAAGATTTTCCTCTAAAAATAAAACCAACATAAATCTTGGGTATCAAATTTGACGTTAATACGCACAATAATATTATGAAACAGGTGCCACATTGTCTCGCTTTTCCGAATTACGTCATTATTTCTTGGGTATCCCAAATGTTACGAAAAAATGTATATATCGATTTATATTTACATGACCCAACCAAAATCATAAAACATTGGTCCACCCTCAAACATTTTTTTATAAAATAAATTTTATTAAACTCAAACTTGGAAAATTGATAAAAATTTTCCGTTTATTTCTGATTTTGTGTTCTACAACTTGTGCTGCTCACACACTCGCCAGACTTTTGTCACGAGTACATTTGGAGAAAATAACAAATGAATCTGGTATGCGCCGGTTATTACATCACAACAGATAATATTATGATTATGGGAAAATGTGGAAAATTTATTTCGGGCTTTTGTTGTATTTGTAGAGTAGTTTATATACTTAGACTCATTTACATAATAACCGTTGGCAGTAAAAGCAGTACAAGCTATATCATTTTTATGAGATTTTACTGTTGACATAATCTGGGTTACAGCTTTATAGCAATATTCAAACACTTGAACAGGAAAATGTGGAAAATGGAAATGAGATTAATAGTTTTAAAATCGATTTAATCTCTTTCCAGGTTAACGATGAGTTAAATGACGCACATAAAAGTGGTATTACAGTGAGTAGCAAAATTTAAAACGGACAAACATTTTGAAGGTTCCGATATGATTTATATTTGTTATTTGATACAAAACGACACTTTTTTCCGAGTTTAATATTAATATTGAGATATTTTTTAATACACTTGGGTGTAAAAATTTCAAAAATTTCAATAAAATCCAATATTTGTTTAATTTTTTTAATGCAGATTCAAAGTCTATTTTAGTAAATATCCAGTGGTACCTTTTTTGTACTTGTAGCAGGCTTTCGAATTAAATTCTATAAAATTATTCAACAAGATCAATACAATAGCATGGCATGAAATATCTCGCTCGGAATTATGATCATTCGCATATCGACGCTTAGCCTGAACGATCCTCTATTGATTACGTCTTCAACCGGAGTAAAGAAATGGATATCGCACCAGAAGTGGCAGCACCAAAGTGAAGTGGCTTTACAACAAAATTTGAGCCGTTTCTCCGTTCGTCGGGTGTGGCAGAGATATCAGGAAACTGGTGGCTTCAGATGGCGATAAGGATCTGGCCGAACTCGTTCTACAGCACAGCGTGATGACCGCTTTATTGTATCTACTTCAAGGCTCCAAGAAGTTCGTGGAGTCGAAGTCAGTCGGTGGAGGGTTTATTGGTGAAAATTACCTATTTATGCAGGATAATGCGAGCCCGCATACGGCTGATGTAGTATACCAGTACCTTCAAGAGGTGGATATGCCTGCATCGAATATTTATGGGATGAGTTGAAAAGAACGGTTCGAGCCAGAGATGTTGCTCCAACGAGCCTCCAGGAGCTGCAACAGGCGATCGTAGAGGAATAGGAGGCGATACCTCAAGATTTTGTGAAAATTTTGGTGAAATTAATGCAGCATCGGATGGAAGTTGTCATTCGGGCCAGAGGAGGGAATACTTTTTATTAATAAAACTGTTTTTTATTTGTTTAAAAAACAGTTTTATTAATAAAAAGTATTCCCTCCTCTCCATGTTTTAATTCGATTTTTACCCCTAATTTTCATGCTGACAAATACACAAAAACATGTACCTCAGATGTTTACCCCCAAAAATCAGTTTGATGGCACGTATAAATACAAAAAAGATACCACTGGATAGGTATTGAAATAGACTTTGAATCTGCATTAGAAAAACTAAACAAATATTGGATTTTTTTCGATATTTTTGAACTTTTGTGGAAAATTGAGCAATGTGTGATTTTTTTGCACCCAAGCGTAGTTTTACTAGAATTTTAGAAGGAACTGGAAGGAGTAAGGATTGGACATTAAAGATACTGTGGTTACACTCTCCACTGCAGCTGCCATCAGAATGGTGCAGCGTTTGGAGTCATCTTTCTCGTTCATAGACTTTCGCCCTGTCAAAATGAGGATATCCACGGCTAAAAAAATAGCTCAAATGTGAAAATTATCGAGTAATATCTCTGTTAACCCCCGCCTACACAAAGTGGTGATGTATCTGTGTTGATTTACTGTCAGTTTATCGTAGAACAATTTATCGTGAGTAATTTATCGTAGAACAATTTATCGTAGAACAATTTATCGTGGAAACAATTTATCGTGGAATCAATTTATCGTGGAACAGTTTATCGTGGGCAATTTATCGTATAACAGTTTATCGTGGACAATTTATCGTATAACAGTTTGGAACAGCTTTAGTATCGCAGTCAAATTTTTTTGGCAGTCTGAGCGACGGTAGAGCGGAATTATTTATAACTAAAAATGTGCCTTTGCTTAGCATTTTGGACCTAGCGCCATCTATTGGAATAAAAACGAACTAAAATTTTTAAAAAATACGTTAAGGCGTGCTAAAAAAAACTTAATAAAAAAATATTGAATTTTATTTAAAAATAAATGAAATTTAATATTTTTTTATGAATATATTAAATTGAGTGTGGGAGTCGCACTGCGTGCCGCACGTAGGAGCAGATTATATAGAATCTATTAATGACACCTACGCTCCTCCCCGTAGTCCTGCGGGGCTCTTTAGATTTTAATTTCGGGGGGCGTAGGAGCCGGGATCTTTAATCGGTTAAGAAACTACCGAGTTCCGTCCCACATGGCCATATTCCAGAACTTCTTCCAAAAATCATTCAATAATCCCATTTCCATCCAACATACCCAATCCCATCATAATCGGTTAAGAAACTACCGAGTTCCGTCCCACATGGCAATATTCCAGAACTTCTTCCAAAAATCATCCAATAATCCCATTTCCATTCAACATACTCAATCCCATCATAATCGGTTAAGAAACTACCGAATTTCGTCCCACATGGCCATATTACATGGCCATGTGGGACGAAATTCGGTAGTTCCCACATGGCCATAGCCCGCAGGGCTACGGGGAGGAGCGTAGGTGTCATTAATAGATTCTATATAATCCGCTCCTACGTGCGGCACGCAGTGCGACATGTTTGAAGATCCCGGCTCCTACGCCCCCCGAAATTAAAATCTAAAGAGCCCCGCAGGGCTACGGGGAGGAGCGTAGGTTTCATTAATAGATTCTATATAATCTGCTCCTACGTGCGGCACGCAGTGCGACTCCCACTCTCAATTTAATATATTCATAAAAAATATTAAATATCATTTATTTTTAAATGAGATTCAATATTTTTTTATTAAATTTTTTTTTAGCACGTCTTAACGTATTTTTTAAAAAATTTAGTTCGTTTTTATTCCAATAGATGGCGCTAGGTCCAAAATGCTAAGCAAAGGCACATTTTTAGTTATAAACAATTCCACTCTTGGTTAAAGTGGCGCTTCCGTCGCTCAGATTGCCAAAAAAATTTGACTGCGATACTAAAGCTGTTCCAAACTGTTATACGATAAATTGTCCACGATAAACTGTTATACGATAAATTGTTTCCACGATAAATTGTTCTACGATAAATTGTTCTACGATAAATTGCTCACGATAAATTGTTCACGACAGTAAATCGATATCGACGGTAGCCAAAATTGAAACAGCCGCTTTATAGTAAATGATTCACAAAATAGGCTCCTATTTTTAGTTAACACATGTGCTGAGGTTCAAAATTTCCCACGGCCAGCAACCATCGACGAACTTTTTCGATTTTTGGGCATGACAAATTATTATCGCATTTTATGCACAACGCTAAGATATTAAACGAATTCTTAAAAGGTCGCAAAAACGACAGACAAAACGTTAATACCATGGAATGAGAAACAATCAAACCATTCGAAATGTGCAAAACCAAATTAGGGAATTACACATAAACAGCTATAGAAGCAATATTACCATAATTAACGGAAACAGGTTGGTAACCACTGTTTCTCCATTCGCGAAAATTACAAGACGCCGAAACCGTATTGTAGGTCGAGAATTTATTTTACTCTCAACAAGCCAATAACAGTTTTGTTACGCCACAACTTGGACAAGATATTCGGCACATATCAGGAGGTTGCAACATTGTAGCGGCCTATATCGGTAGCTTCAATAGCTGAAGCATAAATGCATGATTCAGAACTCACAGCGCTAATGCAATAAAATCCAATTTTGATTTGATTTCTAAAATTTCCAGTCTTTGGAACAGATAAACATAAAGGGTAGAGGAATTACTTCGTGGCCTTTTTCCCGGTAGATGGCTTTACATTCATATATCTAAGTAACCGCATTGATCGTATCGGTAATCGTATCGTAATTCTTGTGTTGTGTGTGTGTGTGTGTGTGTGTGTTTGAAAGGTAACGGATCTCGAGCAATTTTTAAAGCGAATGATTACTTGTGATGAAAAGTGGATAAGATACGACAACGTTGTGCGAAAAGACGTGAAGCTTCTCAAACGGTATCAAAGCCAGGATTGACGCCAAGAAAGGTAATGCTGTGTGTTTGGTGGGATTGAAAAGGAATCGTGCATTATGAGGTGCTGCCACCGGGCCAAACGATTGATTCTAATCTTTACTGCCAGCAACTAACGCGTTTAAGACAAGCAATTCCGTTAAAACGTCCAGAATTGATCAGCAGAATGAGCGTTGTGTTCCATCATGATAACGCTAGACCACACACATCATTGATGACCCGGCAGAAACTGAGAGAGCTTGGCTGGGAATTTTTGATGCACCCACCATATAGTCCTGACCTTGCACCATCAGACTACCATTTGTTCCGGTCCATACGGAATCATCTTAAAGGTTTTACATTAAATTTAAAAGACGCCTGCGCAAATGATAAAGTTTCCAAAATACCGGAAAGTTCTAATACCGGTTTTCGATATTCAAAAGTTTTCAATACCGGTATATACCGGTATTGTGCGGTATTTGTATGAAACATCTTAAAAATTTGGCTATAACATTAGAAAACATAATTTAAACATTTTCCAAATCAATTTTTCGATTTTCATTACATAATTTATTTCATTTCACAAGAGCACTCAAAAATTATAGCAGTATTCAACTTAATGTTTTAATTTTTCAAAAAATAATATTTTAAAAATATCAATGCATTTAACACTTCAAACCTCATTCGGCTTGCCGACATGAGCATCAATCTTATTTAAGTTCGATGTTCGAACTCCACTTGCTTCAAATAACTTAAACTCCTTTTGAATTTCTGAAAATGGATCAGAACTACTATTTTCGGGTTGGAACAAAACCATCTTTGTTATAGAGTGTTGCAACTGTGTCGTTAGGTTATTATTGGCTTGTTCAGCATCAGCAACTTCTTCATCCTTCTTCATGATTCGACATCGACACTTTCCCATACTTCGGCAAAACTCTGTTTAATTATATTTTTGGCATATTGAATTATTGCGGATTTTGATGAATATTTGAAGCCATCATCATTTTGTCATATATTTGAATTTGGGTTTTGCAAATATCTCATTAACGACACTAAATCTTTGTTGCGTCGCTCATCATATCACTTTCTGAGGGAATCCAGCATCATTTCACTTAAATTAAACGTTTGCTCAGAAAGATTTTTGAACAAAAACTTGTGAACACCTTCACTGATTAAAATCGTTGAGTTATCCTTACTTAGCTCTTTAACAGCCAATTCAATGGGTTTTAATTTTAACACTAATCAAAATATCTTCTAAAACTTTAAAATCGACTTCCTCATAAAAATTATGTGTAAAATGTCCGAGAGTGCTTTTTGAATGCATGGTTTCAATTTTACCAACCTTTTAATCATATGGGAACCAACCAGTTCCACCGAGTTTTGACGTCAATCTTTAGCATCAATTTTTTAATTTCTTGTTCGAAAACATGGTTTTGCAATATTACGCCATAGTTACGGTTACGACCGGTTGACAATTTGAAAAACTTAATCAGTTTACGCGAATTATTCAATACAGATTTGATGTTCCGTCGAAAAACTCTGTTGCTACTTCCATGAGCAGTTGTGTCTATGATATCATTAAAAATATCACTGTTATTCGAAACCATAAGATCATCATTGTCATTACAATCTGATTCTGAATCATTATCTTAATCGGAATCGTTGGCTTTGTCGCTTTCCGCAGCATTTTCTTCATCTGATTCGTCACCCGAACATGTTTGGTTGTTGCAGTTACGTGATTTTTTGTAGAGAACATCTGTTACGACCAGATGAATACCGTGATTGTAGCACAGTTGACTCCCTACAGGAATTATTCTATATTTTTGCATTATTGCAGCACCATCGTGAGTAGACGCGATTATGTACGTTAACTCTAACCCAAATATTTTTAGTGTGTTTCCATTTCTATGGACCTAATATCTCCCAAAGTTTTGAAAACTAGTGATGCTTCAAACTACTGTTGCATGTAATGAAGTATAGGCTGTGTCGAAAACCTTTACACAAATCACAGCTTTTGTAACCAGGATTTTTATGCTTTGGAAGCAAGCTGCGTCGACACAATCGTTGATAATAAATTACCTTTAGTTTTTTCGATGTGTAGCAAGTTTTGAATGTATTTGCATTCTGGCAGATTATGTTCTTCATAACATAGCTGCGTTTTTGACTAAAGTGAAAGTTTCCGGACAAACAAAAAATGACAAAAACTTTATAACAGCCCAAAAAGTGTAAATGTACAATTTCACAAAAAAATATCGAGTATGCACACCGAAAATAATAAAATTGTTAAAAAAATAGTTCGCAATAGCAAGATTATTTAGACCTATGTAGACTAAAGCTTTCTGGAAGTGATGTTATTGGAAATATGTATTATACCAGTATCTGTTCGTCGAATACGAAAGTCTAAACTGAAGACTGAGAGTCACTAGATCCCAAAATTTAGATTAGATTTACGAGTATAATAGCTGTCACCACAATTCCAGTGGTGGTGGAAAAAAACACAACAAAAAACATTTTTTAAAATAAAATTTAGTTTATTTAATAAAATTGAACGCGTTTCGAGCCCCTAAGGAGAGTCACACATCATATCTAAAATAATTTTTCGGTCTTTTTTCTTACTTATGCCAATCTTGATCAAGTCCCGCTCAGTCAATAATGAGAAGGAAGCAAAATTGTCAATATGTTTCTTGCGAAAAATCTCGGAATATTTCTCCATCTTTATGCTCCGCAGGAGATTCTCCAGCGACATGGTTGTTTTACTGAGTACAGATAATTTTTGAAATGAATCTTCCGCCTTCTGCAATATAAAATATCAAAAATTAATAAAATATTCAATAAATTAGATTTTAATACCTAACCTTAAAAATTGTATTGATTGCGCCAGGTGAAAATTCACTAGACGGTGATCTACTTAATTCAGTGGATTTGCTTAGGGTTGGCGAACAATTTGGCGATGATAGTGCAAAAGTGACGCGATTTCCGGAGGCCTTACCTTTTTTGCGTCCTGTAGTTTTAGCTTCCTTTAAATTCGTGCGTTTCAGTGGTAAAAAATTATTTCCATCATCCACTGATAATATTTTTTCTGGTTGGATACGTTTCGGAACTGCTTAAAAAATGAATTAAAATCATAAAATATTTTGAATAGTATAGTTGGTTTAATTACCTGAATTCATCGTAAATAAAATATTTAGAAAATGGAATAAAACCCACAAAATTACACACGATACAATAAACATTGCGCATGCAAAAGTGTTTTTAAGTTAAAATTTACTTTCGGAATGACTCAATCCGACTGTTTACGTTAGTGGTCCGCAAACTTAATCATTAACAACGTAACGGTTTAAATTACACCGATTGTAAGTGTAATCGGGTTTGCTAATTACAGGGGTGGAATGGTGATTTAAATGATGGATCAAAATGAAACTAATATAAGACGTCTAGAGACTAGTAAAAAACGTTAAAATGTTAATTGTAAAAAATACAGAAAATACGGAATAATACGTTGAAATTTCATTATTTTCAAAGCGATATTAGTAAAACCAAAGATAAAAATGGCCCAAGGAAGACACGATACTCCTGAAGAACATCGTAAAATAAATTTACGAAGTCTCAACAAAACATTGATATTTAACATGGCCGCCGTACTGCATAGGCCTCAATATAATTGAATGTGTTACTCCCAAGACTGCCACGAAAAGCGTGAGAATGAAGACGTTAATTTGAGGATGTGTATACTTTAATAGTGACGACCATACAAATAACGCATTATGATGCACTATATAGCCGAATTTTTGAGGTTATTAATAAAAGGGTCACACCCACTATTTAAAAAGTCAATAAAGTTAAAAATGAGAAAATAAATTTCTATTTTAATATCGATATGTAAATGCCCCTAAATGTGTATGCAACTGGTTTGTTTCTTTAATACATTTGAGTACTAAATTTATGTATAATGTGCTTATTGAACTTTACTTATATTATTTATATGTATAAAATTAATTAATTACTTTTTATTATTGCTGATCTAAAATTTTCATATTATACTAAATTAATAACCACTTTTGTTGGACACACTTTTGATTTCGTAATTTGCCATCTAGCGCCAGAAAATTTAACAAAAAATGTCGTCATTGCGGCGTAAAGAAATAAACTTACCGTTTGACGTAATTTTTCGATCGATACAAATCGAAATTTATAATATATTTTTAAACTAAATTTTACATTACGATTTTGTGTTTCTTAGCACCCTCATTTCGTAGCACCCTCAGAGACTAAAACATTGAAAAACCATGGACAAACTAAACATTTTATTTGGATAATCATGTAATCCTCGAAGAAGGTAAAATCAGGAATTTGTTAATCTCAAACCGTAGTTATTAGCTTTTCGCTAAAATAACATAAAAATAAAAAGATTTGTTTTGAAAAATAAAACGAAAACTGGCCGAATTTTGGTAAAAAAAAGTGTTTTGTCAAAAATCGTCATTTCCGCTTAACTATCAGAAAATTAATTAATCATTTCCGCTTAAATTTTTGGATAATGATCACGAATTTCATTAATCGATTTTTTCGTAAGTTTAAAAAATATTGGCAAAACACTCCTATACGGGAAGTGAGACTTCTATGGTACACCGATTTCCACGTAGTTTCCTTGGGTTCTTCCAATTTATCAAAATATCTTAAGCATAAAGTTTTACCCCGATCAGTGAAGCTATTCGGACTGAGGAGTGGCCGAATTTTTGTGAAATAACAGTTTATCATCAAAAATAGTCGTTTCTGCTTAAATTTTGAAAAAATGATCCGGACTATTTCTTCCTTGCAAGTTAAATTTAATCTTTTTGATTTTGCTACAGATGCTATATTTTTTAAACTTTTTCAAAAAACGAGAAAGCCCTGTTATAGAGCTGCCACTTCTGGTGGGCAGATATCCGTCACATATGAAATCTATCTGACCGATAGACACCACCTCGCAAAACACTTTTTCGGACTTCGGCGATATAGTGAAAACAGCATACACCGGAAGTGGCAGCCTTCATATAAGTACTTAGTAAGAACAAAAATATTTTAAATTAAATTTGGAAGCAAAATAGATCCTTTAGATTTTTGGATAGTCAAGCGGAAATGACGATATAAAAAAAAATTATTTGAAATTTTCTTTTTTTGAAATACCTCCCTATACATGGTGAACAAACTGTGAAAGGCAAAAAGATTCTAAATTAAATTGGCAACAAAATTGGACCAAATTCTTTCTCTAAAATTTAATTGGAAATTACAATTTTTTATAAAAAAAAAACTGTTTTTTTACCAAAACCTGGCTGAGGCCTTACTATTGAATTCGGCGTTAATTTTCGACAACTATCGTTTTCCTATAGCAAGCTTAGAAACAAAATAGAAAAGAATAGTAAAAATTTCATATATTTTTCTTTTTTCTTCTTTTGTCTACTACACATAGGAAAACGACCGCCTTCGAAAATGAGTATCGAATTCAATAGTTAAGCCCCTGATTTCGTTTTATTTTTAGAAACATTTGTTTTTGAAAGAAACCTTTTTGTTTATTGTTGTTTTACAGAAGACCCGACTACTGCGGTTTGAGATTATGAGAATACGAAACATAACACTTGACACATACAGACATAATAGATAATACCTGACACATTGATTTTGAATTCGAGTAACTGGATCATGCTTATGGTTTCTTTCCTCCACCATAGCTAAAGAGTACAAAGAAAAACCATAACATTCAAAGTGATTTTTTTTGACTCTGTAGCAAAACTTTCTGAAGAAAAATTTGCTGCAGTTTAAATAATTTTTATTCCGAAGGGGCAATAAAATATACAAAATGAAATGTAGGGGAAATTTGTTTACAAAAATATAACCAATAGCTGATTTGATTGATTGTTTTGGCTTTCTCTCTCTCTCTCTCTTCGATTTGTATTCTCCAGCAAATTTTTCTGCAGAAAATTTTGCTACAGTCAAATAAATTCACCTTCAAAAATAATTATTTAGTTTTTTGAATTTCTTTACTTTTGTTTTTTGATTATCCAGTAAAATAAAAGGCCTGCTACAATCTTATTTGGAATTTTATGGATAATTTATTGGATTTTTTTAATCGATAAAATGTGTGCCCAGGCGTTTGCCACAACATAAATACTCCTCGATTTTTTACTGGGTAATGGTGTTCCCAACCGATCGTAGTGAACCGTATTAGTCGTCCGCAGATACTTCACACAAAACACATCCATAAAGACACATGTAAAGCAAACGATGGGAAGACGGTTAATCAAATAAATGACGTCCTTAAATCCAAGACATTTCTCCAGTATCAAACATTTCAAAACCAAATACGGAGCTAACATTAGCTCCGATCACTTCCTAGTATATAGTTACAAAATATACTTTTCCATTATCAACAATATACGACTTCCAACGAATTGGATCAGCTGTCCGATTCTGCGGCTGATCAGTGGATACTATACTACGAAATCTTCCGTAGATCTATGTTATATCTAATAGTTATAGTGTAATTGAAGATCATTTCTCAAAATCTTGAACGTCAGACAATAATTCATGAAATTCCTCTCAAACTTTTCATTTTATCATAAAAAATTGAGAGAAATTCGAAATTTCACCCCTTATTGTGCATTAATCCATACTTCATCGAATAGCCATGGTTAAAATGATGACCATCTGGGAATTTTCTTATATAAAATTCATCACGTTTTGATATACAAAAATATCCAAAAATTAGCAAAGACACAATCTGCATTATCAACTATTTTATTTTCGGTTAACTTTTAGATATTAGAATGAAAGAAATAAAACCCAACCGCCCAATTCTTTAAAGATCTCTCTTTAATATTTTATGTGTGTTACAGCTCGAGCCTGTTATCTACATTCCGGCCGTCACGATTTCCTAATAGAGAATGTTCGAATGACATGAAGCGAAAACGAAATACGATTGAAATACATACGTTTTAAACCCATGGATTATTTTTTTATTACGAATCCGGTGTGTGCTCGGAAGTAAAAACTTGTTCAACTGTTATCTTGAATCAATCCAACAATCAATTCAGTCAATGCGTGACTTTATAGCACTAGTTTTAATCTATAGTGTGTTCAATTTTTACTTTAAATTTATTTTATCCGATTGTGATGAGGAAAATATCATTTGCTGATGGCACACAAGTTTAGAAAGAGGGCAAAATATGTTGACCATTTTCAGAAGTACAAATCGAAAATTTGACGATATTCTCATCCTTGACCGAACGAGATTTAAACGAAATTGGCATCAAAGATAAAAAGTACAGATTGATGATTTTGGAGATCGTGAAGGGATGTCAAGCCGGCAATAAAATTAAAAAAAAATTATTAGTGTATGCTTCTATATTTAGTGTATGTGTATGTGCGTGTGTGCATTTTTGTTTTAAAAATAATTAAATTTAATAAATTTCCCGTGTATAATTAATTTACAAACTGTATTTTTTTATAGACACCCCTCATTTTACTAAGCCTCGTTAAGTAGACTAAAATTCCATTTTGCTTAAATATTTCAACACATTACGGATAACGGCAAAGTAGTGGCATCGACTATTGTCACGGCAAAGGTTCGTGTGATGAAAGTTTTGGCAACACATCATAAGAGCTGTATAACTTAACCCAACCTACTTATCATTTTCAAAATGCAATAACAACACACAATTATTATTAAAATTGAGATTATTTATTTATAAAATTGAAACAAATTTTAAAATCACTTAGTATGACGAGGTATAAAAAATATTTATTGCATCTACGGTTCATCTTGATTCAGCCACAATCCCTAAAATAATCATACGATCTTCCCGCTTGTTAATCCCAATCTCGATCAAGTCCTGCTCGGTCAACGTTGAGAAAACTGCCAAATTATCAATTTCTTCCTTACGAAAAATATCAACGTATTTTTCCATTTTTTTGCTTTTCAGAAGTGTCTCGATCGATATCGTTTTATTGAGGAATGATAAATTTGGAAAAGAAGTTTCTGCTTCCGACTGTAAAATTACATTTTATAAACTAATTTAGTGTGAGTAATTCAACAAATGAAAAAAATGTGTTTACTTAACCTTTAAAATTCGATTGAAAACACGAGGTGAAAAATCTCCACATGGTGATACTGATAAGTTTAGCTCAGAACGTTCGCATGGTATTGGTGAACAGTCTGGAGAGGCCATGGTAAATGAATTAATATTCGGTGTGAATGATAGGCGCTTTCGTGAGACTTTAGCATTTCTGCGCGTTGCAGTTTTTACAATAGATGAACGTGGACAGGTTGGCGTTGTAAAACGAGGTGTTTTAAGACGTTTTTCGGAAAATTTACTGTTAGATACTTCCCTTTTAGTCTCGGCACTTTTCGGTTCTTTTTTAAAAAATATATAACACTAAATCAAAAAACTGTTTGGTTTATTGTACAGAATTCTAAATTACCTGAATTCATAGCAAAAAATAATTTTTTTAGAATACACAAACACGATAACTTTAAAAGACACAAATTTAAATAAAGACAAATTAAAAGCTGGTTAAACTAAGCGTTTAACTCAAAGAACACATTCCAAATGAGACTAATGAGAATAATTAACAACAAAATTGCTTATTTTACCTTTAACTACATAACTGTCCTTTTTGAGTCATTAAATTCAATTATCAGCGGATAATTGAAAATAATACAGGGGCGAACAACTTATTTTATTGGCCAAGGCTTAGTTACTGTAGCACAACTTATAAAACTTTTCCGTGTATTTGTTAATTTTTTTTTTATAATTTTCATGATAATTTATCGCAACGTGTTAGTGTACGGGTATTGTTTTGTATGTTGTCCAACTATTTACGAATTGGTCTAACATCACCCAGTTCAAATTACCACTAAACAACATGCGTCCAGCTTTTAAATTATTTCACTATGATGCTACATAGAATATGCCCTCATTTTTTGACATAGGTGTTCACTGCTAGTACAACAACTCAAATTCATTGCGGCAGTTTACGAATTGGTTAACTTCATCCAGTTCATTTTTCCTTTAAACATACGAATCACGTGAAATTAATTTTACTCCTAACTTCAATAACATGTAATCTACCTAGAATAATATTATCATAATTTTGTACTATACCACCTGATACAAAATATGTGGATAATGAAGATTTTTTCGGCTGAAATTTTCGGCTAACTTCTATAGCATACAAAAGAGTGAGATTATCTCGATTTTTTGTTGAGATATTTTGAAACCAGCCGGCAAGATCTACATTTTATTGAGATATCGGCCCTCTCTTGATATGCTCAATGGAAATAAAATTGAGATTTTTTTTAATAAATTAGTAAATGGATTATCGGAGGAAATATGAATCTCATGAGAATTATAAAACACTTACAAAATACATAGCCACTTGGATCGTTCGTAGCCCTCCTAACAATCAAATTTTTTTTAAATGAATACAACATAAAGTTAACAAATACACAGAAAAGTTTAAAAAAGTTGGTTGTGCAACGGTAAACCTTGGTCATTAAAATAAGTTGTTCGCCCCTGAAATATTTTCAATTATCCGCTGATATACTCAAAAAGGACCGTTATTAAGTTAAAGGTAAAATCGGGGCCACTGGTACAGATTATGAAATCGTCTCATTTGAAATGTGATCTTTGAATTAAGCGCTTAATTTAACCAGCTTTTAATTTGTTTTTATTTAAATTTGTGTCTTTTAATATTAAGATAAAAAGGACAGCCTTATGATATTGGAGATCGTGAAGAAATGTCAAAGCGGCAATAAAATTTAAAAAAATGATTGCTTGTTGATTTAGTGGGTGTGCATTTTAGTTTTAAAAATAATTAATTTTAACAAAATTCCCGTGTATAATTAATGTACAAACTGTATTTTTTATAGACACCGGCGGCGGCATCGAATATTGTAACGGCAAAGGTTCGTTTAATGAAAACTTTCCAATACATTACAAGAGCTAAATAACTTAATTCATCCCACTCTAAAATGATAAAAGCAATAACAACAAACCATTTTTAATTAAAATTGAGATTATTTATTTATAAAATTGGAACAAATTTTAAAAGCACTTATTATGACGAAGCATGAAAAAACATTTTTTACGTCTACGGTTCATCTTGAAATTCAGCAACAATCTCTAAAATAATCATTCGATCTTTTCTCTTGTTAATCCCAATCTCGAACAAGTCCTGCTTGGCAGTGTTGAGCATTTTACACGAAAAAAAACGTTATCTACATTTTTTTGTAGACAATGTAAAATACAAAAAAATATGTAAAAAAAACTTGTGAACTCTGAAAAACACTGAAAATATTGTATAATTGAAATAATGTTTCAGTCAGATTCAATAACGTATCAAATTTGTTAGTTAGATTTTAACTTATTCGCACAAGGACAAACTACTATGTTCGAGAGATTTGAGGGTTCAAAAGGAGCCAATAGTTTTGTTCGATTGTTTTGGAAAAGTCGGGCTCACCCACGTCGGATTCGAATGGATGACATAAAAAAAGCGTTCCCTACTCAATCGGAAAGCAGTATACAAAAACATTTGAAACAATGTGACAATTTCAAGAGGACAAACATGTACTCAAACTGGTGGGTTATTAAGCCAGAATTTCGTTTAAGCTCGGAAGAAAAAATTCGGGTCATGGTATCATAAACAAGAAACACCCGGTGGACCTCCTATATCACTAGAAGACTAGTGGGATATATGCGGTAAGCAACATTCTCATTAAGTTACAATAAACGATGAATAATTTCCAAATTATGTTTTCAGAACAAACAAGGCATGTCCTTTGTATATACAAATATGGGACCAGCACCATCTTTAAATGTAGCTATGCCAAAGCAGCAAGATTTTATGAGGATTTGATAAATGTTGACGTCAGGAAGAGATTAAACAGCGAATGTTGCTGGTTCTAAAGAATGTTGTGGGCCACAAACCTCGCCATGTCGTGGCCGATATACATTGTGATTATCTTAAAAAGCTTAATAAGCCGGTAAATTGCCAACGTATCGATCCTGTTGGGGTAACTTCTTCATTACTATAGAACAAATATTGAACGAAATGAGAGATTTACCTGACGTACAACGGTTTATGTTTCCTGTTAACGCAAAACTCGTTCCAGATTATTAGCACATTGTTCAACGGCCGTTCAAAGCGATATGAAAGTCGAGAAGAATTTTTGGATGATGTGAATGAAATTGTGGACAATTCTACGATATACAGTAGAATTGACAAAAATCATCATCTACGCTTCTCAACTATAACGATCAGGTTGCACTTTTCTTCATATTCTCGAAAGTTAATGGAAATTTAAAGATATTGCCCGAAAGTTTGCCATTCCTAAATCAACGAAGCTAAACGTAAGTGGTACATATTTTGTTAACGTTTTAATAAATTGGATTTTCATTTTAGCAAAATTTTGGGCTGTATAACGTGGTCGTCCTAGAAAGGGAAGTTTCGTTTCGAATTTAAGCAACTCTCAAAACAGGAGTAAATTTCATAAGAAAACTATACTAGTCAATGTGTTGCTTTCAATTTATTAACAAATAAATAAAGCTTAGCAGCTAAACAGAAACATATTACAAACCATCTAGTAAGTAGAGCTTGTAGAGAATCAGAAGACGAAGAAGCAGATCAGCTAATATTTATTGTTCAACCTGGAGGATCATCTTCCACACATAGAACCTTAAATGTGTCATTACCACAACCAGTGCCCGAAATAATAACTGTTGATATAAGAAAAATCGTTCCTCATCATCAAGAAATACCATTATAAGAATGATGCAATTTTGTTGCAAGCGAGATGCATGATATACTGTTGTCGCAGCGCTGATCTTTTAAAAATGAGGTATTATTTTATATTTTACATCCACAATCCATCGTAGAATCATTGCTCGATCAACGTTGAAAAAACTGCCAAATTATCAATTTCCTCCTTGTGAAAAATATCAAGGTATTTTTCCGTTTTATTGAGGAAAGTTCTACATCAGTTTCTACAATTTTTACAATTGGAAGCAGAAACTTCTTTCCAAACCGTTTTTCGGAAAATTCACCGTTAGATATTTTCCGGCACTTTTTGGACCTTTTTAAAAAAAATGTAAAATTAAATCACAAAATTGTTTGGTTTGCGGTGGGCAGTTTTAAAATACCTGACTACATGGCAAAAAATAAATTTTTTAGATTTTAGAATACACAAACACGATAATTTTAAAAGACACAAATTTAAATAAAGACAAAATAAAGGCTGGTTAAACTAAGCGTTTAATCCAAAGATCACATTTAAAATGAGGCGATTTTATAATCTGTACCAGTGGCCCCGATTTTAACCTTTACCTATTGAGAATATCAGCGGATAATTGAAAATATTGAGGCGAATAATTTATTTTAATGACCAAGGCTTACTTGTAGTACAACTTATAAAACTTGTGGGGTCAATTCGCGTTCCGTGAAATAATGAAAATGAAAAGTTTTTTTCATTGTCAATCTAGTAGTTTGAATTATTTGC
Organism: Nephrotoma flavescens; assembly: GCA_932526605.1. NCBI lineage: Eukaryota > Metazoa > Arthropoda > Insecta > Diptera > Tipulidae > Nephrotoma > Nephrotoma flavescens. The sequence goes on along the minus strand of OW052222.1, from coordinate 224,198,430 downwards.
ACGTAATTTATTAAATTTTACTGTGTGAAATCAAAATGTCTTATGGGGAATGCAAACCTACTCGATTGCTAATGAAAAACACTTTTCATTTTCATTATTTCATGGAACGCGAATTGACTCCAGTCCGAATTACCACTAAACATGTGACCAGCTTTTAATTTATTTCACTATATGATGCTACATAAAATATGGCCTGATTTTTGACACAGATTAGTGCCACAACTCAAATTCATTGTCCCCTAACACGAAAAATTATAAATATTTTATCCAGCAGTTTAATGGTCTAACTTCATCCAGTTCATATTATCTTCGAAACGTTCGAATTTTGTGATGATTTTTCAAATTTTTTCGGCGAAAATTTACTGCTAACTTCAATGATCCATTCCACACTTTGATTCTTTCGTCGTGATTTTTTTTTTTTTTTTTTTTTTTTTTAATGTAAGAAATCTTTATTTCTGTATAATATTACAACTAATCATTTAGATTATCTAGTAACTGTTTTATTATTTTTGTAGTTTATTCTTATGGAATGAGACCTATTGCTTCATCCCAGCTCTGCTAGTCCTTTGATTTAAGCGGCTCAAGGAATCACTAATTCTAAAGGCTTTGTTCTTTTTAGGCGCTTTGGTCCATTGGCGCGATCCAGTAGGTTCCGCAGCTCCTCGTTGCCATGCTGCTGCAGTCGCAGTACATGACTCCTTGCAAATTTTTTTATTTCATCGCTGACGTATTCCATGTTTAGGTCTCAATGGAGATTGTCATTTCTAATGTACCAAGGAGCATTCACAATGCTACGTAGTACTTTGTTTTGAAATGTTTGAATGATCTTCACTGTAGTTTTTTTTGCGCAGCCCCAAAGCTGAATACCATACGTCCAGATAGGTTTTAGGATTTGTTTATATAGCAGCAGTTTGTTGTGCGTTGTAAGTTCGGAGTTTCTTCCAATAACCCAGTGCATTTTCTGAATTTTAAATTCAGTTCTTGCCTTTTCTTTTTAACATGCGCTTTCCACCTGAGTTTAGAGTCTAGCGTCATGCCGAGATACTTAGCATTATCAGAATATGGAATTGGTTGTGAATTCAGACTAATCGGAATATATTCTAATTTCCAATTTGTAAAGTTGATATGTGTTGATTTCGATTCGTTAAGTGTTATCCTCCATCGTTTTGTCCAGCTATCCACTATTTTTGTAGTTTCCTGGTGGACTCAACGATACTAGCATCGGTGGTCATAACAGTTGTGTCATCAGCAAACGTTCCTATTCTAGCTTCTTCTATATCTGGTAGATCATTCGTATACAGGAGGTATAATACGGGGCCTAGAACACTGCCTTATGGAACCCCTGCCAATATTTTCTTCAGTTTAGAGTATTCTCCGTCCTGTCTCACCCGGAAGTAACGGTCGTTGATGTAAGACTTTAGCAATTCAAAATGTTGTTTTGGAAAATCTCGTTGGAGCTTAAATTCTAGACCGCTGTGCCAAACCTTATCAAATGCTTAGGCTACGTCTAAGAATATTGCTGAACATACTTCCTTTTTTTCCAGCGCCTCCTCAAATGTATCAGTAATCCTATGTACCTGTTCTATCGTTGAGTGCCTTTCTCGAAACCCAAATTGATGTTCTGGTATAAGATTTCTGCTCTCTATAATTGGCTTTAATCTCTTGAGAAACAGTCTCTCGAAAATTTTTGATGTTGTTGTTAACAGAGAAATAGGCCTATACGACGTTTTGTCGTTTAGTGATTTATTGGGCTTTGGAATCATTATGATTTCTGCTACTTTCCACTGTGACGGAACATAACATAGTCTAAAGATAGCATTGATTATGTGCTGTAGTTTCCTTAGTGCTTTTTTTGGTAAAGCTTTGATTATTCGCCCCGTTATCAAGTCGTATCCAGGGGCTTTTTTCACCATTCTAATGGGTGGCACTTGCATTTTAGGCCTTTTTAAACCTTTGGTGGCTTTCCACAGGGAATAGTCTGTGTCAGGTTTACCTGTCAGGTTACTTAGGAAGCTTGCAACTGACTCATTCTTAATCTCCTTTATAAGTAGTTTAAGTTTGTTGCACAAGTTGTTTAGGATTGTTTTGTCTTCAGGGGCTCTGGTTCTTTGCCGGCAATTCTTAAGAGCTCTTCTTTTTTCGTTAACCAACTCTCTCATTTATTATTTTGGAGAATATCCATATTTGTGCACTTTTATCACTGAGTTTATTTTAAGTTTTTTAACAAATAATAAAAATATTTATTTTCTTTTAAGTGATAATCGACTTTTTATTAGAAGTACTAGTTTCGAGCTCATACGCCCTTTGTCAACTTATAAAATATTTTAACTATTATCTCTGCGTACACGGCTATTTATAATCATTTCATACAAACAATTATACGGCATTTTGTCGTTTAGTAGTAGGTGGTTGTGTTTATGTTTATATATTTCCATTTTCCTCCAATCTGTTCAGTGCATCTCCTTTTTTCACCCTATGTAAAACCATTAAATTTTCGGTGTAGTTCGTGTATTTGTGATGTTCGTTGGTTAGGTGAAGCGCATATTTGGATTTTATATCGTGTTTTCCTATTTCTTTTATGTGTTCAACAAACCTAGTTACGAAATTTCTGCCCGTCTGACCTATATAAAATGCATCACAATCACTACACCGTAACTTGTATACACCGCTGGTGCATTCTTCTCTATTGTGTTGGTGTGAGTTTAATCTTCTTTCTATTTTGTTGCTTGTTCTGTATGCGGCTACGTAATTATATTGTTTTAGAGTTTTGTTGGTTATATGCATTGATGCCTTATCGTAGTTTACCGTGATATATTTGTATTTTTCGTTTGCCCTTTCCGTTGTCAATGTAGTGAGTTGTCGTACATGTTCTTTGCGTTGAAATCTGCGATTCATTTTCGTGATCATGTTCCCGTTGTATTCATTATTGTATGCAATCTCTTTTATGGTATTTATTTCATCGTCATAATCGTTTTTACTCATTGGGATGGTGTTGAGTCGTGCTATCATGTGTCTGTATGCTGCTAACTTGTGTTGAGGTGGGTGATTCGAAGAGGAATGTATTGTATGGTTTGTTTGTGTCGGCTTTCTGTATATTTTAAATGTGTGTTTCATATTTATGTTATTTACTGTGATGTCCAAAAAGTTTATAGATTTGTTTTGTTCAATTTCCAATGTGAATTTTATGTTGGGATGGATGTTATTGATGTAGTTGTGCATGATTTTTAATTGCCTTAGTGTCCCGCCAAATAATATCAAAATGTCATCGACGTATCTATACCAATATATTATGTGGTTGCGTGAATTGTTGACTTCGTTTAAAATGTATTTCATTTCAAAATTGCTGAAATATATTTCCGCGAGAGTTCCAGATAATGGATTGCCCATTGGTAAACCTTCTATTTGCATATAATGTTTCCCATTGTGTGTGAAGTAATTTTGTGCTGTGATAACCTTTAAGATGTGTATGATTTGTTCGATTTCAATTATATCGATTTTTTGTTTTATTAACAATATTCGGATGATTTCTATTGTATCGTTGATGGGTATGTTTCCATACATGTTTGATATGTCAAACGATGCAAATTTTCCATTATTCGGTATATCAATGTTTTTTATGCGTGTTACTAGCTCTAAGTTATTTTTTACTGAAGTTGCTCCCCTGATATCTACTATTTTATTTAAATAAGTGTTGATAAATTTAGATAGTTTATAGGCAGGTGCGGTGGTGTAATTAATTAGCGGTCTTATTGGTGTGCCTTCTTTATGGATTTTTGGTAAACCTCTGAACTGCGGAGCTGTCGGCTTAATCATTTTTAAAAAGTGTTTTGTTTTAGTGTTTATTACACGTTCGCTGTTATTGATCACGTTATTCACGATGTTTTTGAATTTGTTGGTGGGGTCAACTGAAATTTCATGGATATTGTTTTCTTGAATGTATGTGTCTATCTTGTGATTATATTCGTTGGATGACATTATAACAACTGTGTTACCTTTATCGGCTTTTGTAACAATTGCAGAATTGTTTGCGACTTTTTCAGCTATATTATCTAAGATTTTATTATCTTTGCTGTTGTGTCTGCTGCTATGTGGAACACTGTTGGAGATGTGATGGACAATGGTTTGACGTATGTTGTCACGGTCTTGTATATCAGTCCTATTAATGGCACTTTCGATGTTCAGCAGTTGTTTGATGTCTTCTGTTTTGCTATGAGGTGGTGTGAGATTGTGTTTTAAACCTTTCTCCAACATTTTGATTTCGTCATTGTTGAATATAATGTTTGTATCATTTTGAATACGTTGGAAAAATTTGTGTGTTGAGAGGGGGATTCTAGTATTGTTGTGTGCTATATTATATTGCCTCTGTTGTGTAAGTAATCTCTTTAGTTTAAATTTCATTGTTCTTTTTTTGTGTTTCAACATACTCTCTATTTTTAACTGTATTCCTTGTATAATGTTTTCATATTCTATTCTGTGGCATATTTTTGACAAACGCAGTTGTGTGTTGTATAGTTGTAATGTTATTAGGTTGATTTTCGTGTACAATTTGTTGATGGATTGTTTCAACCACATTCTTTCAGCTTTACTTTTGATGTTTTTCGCCGTACTTGTGTTACACTTTATTCTGACGTTTATGTATGAAGGAATTATTTTTCGTGTATAGCATGTTCTTCGAATTTAGATTATAACAGAACATGCTATACACGAAAAATAATTCCTTCATACATAAACGTCAGAATAAAGTGTAACACAAGTACGGCGAAAAACATCAAAAGTAAAGCTGAAAGAATGTGGTTGAAACAATCCATCAACAAATTGTACACGAAAATCAACCTAATAACATTACAACTATACAACACACAACTGCGTTTGTCAAAAATATGCCACAGAATAGAATATGAAAACATTATACAAGGAATACAGTTAAAAATAGAGAGTATGTTGAAACACAAAAAAAGAACAATGAAATTTAAACTAAAGAGATTACTTACACAACAGAGGCAATATAATATAGCACACAACAATACTAGAATCCCCCTCTCAACACACAAATTTTTCCAACGTATTCAAAATGATACAAACATTATATTCAACAATGACGAAATCAAAATGTTGGAGAAAGGTTTAAAACACAATCTCACACCACCTCATAGCAAAACAGAAGACATCAAACAACTGCTGAACATCGAAAGTGCCATTAATAGGACTGATATACAAGACCGTGACAACATACGTCAAACCATTGTCCATCACATCTCCAACAGTGTTCCACATAGCAGCAGACACAACAGCAAAGATAATAAAATCTTAGATAATATAGCTGAAAAAGTCGCAAACAATTCTGCAATTGTTACAAAAGCCGATAAAGGTAACACAGTTGTTATAATGTCATCCAACGAATATAATCACAAGATAGACACATACATTCAAGAAAACAATATCCATGAAATTTCAGTTGACCCCACCAACAAATTCAAAAACATCGTGAATAACGTGATCAATAACAGCGAACGTGTAATAAACACTAAAACAAAACACTTTTTAAAAATGATTAAGCCGACAGCTCCGCAGTTCAGAGGTTTACCAAAAATCCATAAAGAAGGCACACCAATAAGACCGCTAATTAATTACACCACCGCACCTGCCTATAAACTATCTAAATTTATCAACACTTATTTAAATAAAATAGTAGATATCAGGGGAGCAACTTCAGTAAAAAATAACTTAGAGCTAGTAACACGCATAAAAAACATTGATATACCGAATAATGGAAAATTTGCATCGTTTGACATATCAAACATGTATGGAAACATACCCATCAACGATACAATAGAAATCATCCGAATATTGTTAATAAAACAAAAAATCGATATAATTGAAATCGAACAAATCATACACATCTTAAAGGTTATCACAGCACAAAATTACTTCACACACAATGGGAAACATTATATGCAAATAGAAGGTTTACCAATGGGCAATCCATTATCTGGAACTCTCGCGGAAATATATTTCAGCAATTTTGAAATGAAATACATTTTAAACGAAGTCAACAATTCACGCAACCACATAATATATTGGTATAGATACGTCGATGACATTTTGATATTATTTGGCGGGACACTAAGGCAATTAAAAATCATGCACAACTACATCAATAACATCCATCCCAACATAAAATTCACATTGGAAATTGAACAAAACAAATCTATAAACTTTTTGGACATCACAGTAAATAACATAAATATGAAACACACATTTAAAATATACAGAAAGCCGACACAAACAAACCATACAATACATTCCTCTTCGAATCACCCACCTCAACACAAGTTAGCAGCATACAGACACATGATAGCACGACTCAACACCATCCCAATGAGTAAAAACGATTATGACGATGAAATAAATACCATAAAAGAGATTGCATACAATAATGAATACAACGGGAACATGATCACGAAAATGAATCGCAGATTTCAACGCAAAGAACATGTACGACAACTCACTACATTGACAACGGAAAGGGCAAACGAAAAATACAAATATATCACGGTAAACTACGATAAGGCATCAATGCATATAACCAATGCCTTCTATACTACTGGCCTTTTACTACTCTCATTTTTCGCACATGACGTCAATTTAAGTCTATACCGAGACTGCGCAATAATAATTTTAGGATATTTACACTAACAAAGCAACTAGAGAAAGCAACAACAACGTCGACTTAGCGTGTCGTCATCATTTGGTGTAAGCGGCCAGTAGTTTAGAAGGCATTGATATAACCAACAAAACTCTAAAACAATATAATTACGTAGCCGCATACAGAACAAGCAACAAAATAGAAAGAAGATTAAACTCACACCAACACAATAGAGAAGAATGCACCAGCGGTGTATACAAGTTACGGTGTAGTGATTGTGATGCATTTTATATAGGTCAGACGGGCAGAAATTTCGTAACTAGGTTTGTTGAACACATAAAAGAAATAGGAAAACACGATATAAAATCCAAATATGCGCTTCACCTAACCAACGAACATCACAAATACACGAACTACACCGAAAATTTAATGGTTTTACATAGGGTGAAAAAAGGAGATGCACTGAACAGATTGGAGGAAATGGAAATATATAAACATAAACACAACCACCTACTACTAAACGACAAAATGCCGTATAATTGTTTGTATGAAATGATTATAAATAGCCGTGTACGCAGAGATAATAGTTAAAATATTTTATAAGTTGACAAAGGGCGTATGAGCTCGAAACTAGTACTTCTAATAAAAAGTCGATTATCACTTAAAAGAAAATAAATATTTTTATTATTTGTTAAAAAACTTAAAAAAAAAAAAAAAAAAAAAAAAAAAAAAAAAAAAAAAAAAACAACTCTCTCACTTCAACTGGATAGGTTATACATTTTTGTAATATTTCTTGCTGGTCAGGAGTACTTTCCCAGGCCGCTTTTTGCACACTTTCAATGAGGTTCTCTAGTTCTTCTTCTATCGTGTAAGCGTTCGATATCTGCACGTGTAGGTTGATGCTTTCTTCGACTAGCTGTCGAAAGTATTCCCAGTTGGTTTTGTTATTTGTTAATCGTGGAGGGCTTGCTTTCCTTATTACCGTGTCACTTATTGTCATTAGAACTGGAGAATGGTCTGACGATAGCCCTTCTTCATTTTCAACTGTTAAGTAATTTTCGGAGATACCTCTTGAATTTTATTTGGGTCCGTAGGCCAGTAGGTTGGCTTTCTACTGGAGTGGAACTCACATTTTAATATCCTACCTGCTTCAAATAGCTCCCTTCCTTTAGGACTAGTTCTATTTGATCCCCAGAATATGTGTTTCGCGTTAAAGTCGCCTCCAATAATAAAATTACTACCAAGCGATTTAAGAAGTTTGATGAAGTCTTCTTTTTTTGTGTTATATCTGGGTGGACAGTAGATTGCTGATATACTACAGCTCTTGTTATTTTTGGTTTCACTAGATACAGTAGCTACTTGTATAGCTTCCTCGTCTATTTTTAATTCTTCGTGGTGTTTTATATTGTCCTTAACGAAGATTGCTGTCCCGCCTCTAGCTCTTTCTGCTGGGTGTAGAGCTTGATAGCACTGATATTCACGTATTTTGAGATACGACGTTCTGGTAAAATGACTTTCTGAAATTAGGCATATATCAATTTTTTTAGTGTTTAAAAATACTTTTAATTCTGAAATGCGTTGCGCTAGGCCATTTGCATTCCAGGTAGCAATTCTTAAATATTGTGTCATTATTTTTTCTTGTTAAGTTTGTATGGACTAGAATGAAGGTACTCAATAACTTCTCTAGTTTTACTTGACGCATCCGTTATTCTTTTATCTTGGATCATCGATGTATTTTCTAGTGTTACTAGTCTCTGTTCTTGTTTTTTCAGTAACTCGCCCATAGATTCTAGTTTTTGGTCCTGGCCAGCCAGATGTGAATTGATAGCGTTTAGCTTCTGAAGTATTTCTTGCAAGACATGGTTTTCCTGACTCGGAGTGTTCCTGATATTTTCATTCTGCTTAGCCATTTGTGCATATGTTATGCCTTCTTTAACTTTGCCGCTATTTAGGGGGATTCGTTTTGAGTAGGATTGCATCCTAGGTTGAGAACTCTGACTTATTTGATTTCTCTTGTTGTCTCTCATTCTTTGCAGCTCTTTCGCTACCTCGCAGCCTCTGTAATTTGCTGGATGATGATTACCACAGTGTATGCATTTCACTGGTTCGTTCTTACTTTTGTTGCATTATTTTGTTAGATGTTTCCCAGCGCACTTTACGCATCTTGGTTCCCTATGGCAGTATTTGCGTGTGTGGTTATATGCCTGGCAGTTGTAGCACTGTGGTATTCTACTAGGGTTCTTTTTTAATGTCTCAATCTTAACTTTCATATTAAGGATTGCTTTGATTCCATATACCCTATCAATGCTCTCAGCGATGTCAAATGTTAGCATGAAAAGGGGCAGACCAACTTTGGTTGTTTCTCGTTCACCGTTTGCTTTTATAGTGACCTTTCTCTTTAATATGTTCACAGCGTTTAGAATTTTGAATCCTTTCTGGCTAAGTTCCTCAATTATTTCATCGTTTGGGCATGTATGATGCAGCCCTCTGGCCATGACTTTAATTGGTTGCTGAGCCTTGTTTTCATAGGTGAACCATTCGATGTTTTGAGCGGTGATTGCATTTGATAACATTCTGTAGGTTTCTGGGTCAAGTGCATTTCACTTTCCAAACGTTATTATTTAGTGCAGTGACTTTATATTTATCGTTTGGAACTAACTTCACTATTTTTTTAATTGTTTCGTATTCACTAACATTAAGTATGTTAATGGGTGGAGGTGGTATCTCTTTATGTGTTGGTTGTTTTTCCTGCATTTCCCCTTGGATGATTACGTTTGATGTTTTAATTGGTTGCAGTGGTCTCTCTTTCGGTATCAGTGATACGTTCTTATGCACCTTCACTAGGTCCGTAGTTGACTGTTCAGGTCGTTGAGGTTGTGGTTTTCTGACACTCTGTATTGATTGTTCCACTTCAGGCGAAGATTCTGCTTTTCTTTTTTTGTTTTGACGTTTTGTTTTAATTTGCTTTCGTATAAAACTCGTTTCATACGCCAATTCGTCTTCATCTGTTTCATAGATAGCTATAGTATTTTATTTGGCTTGATCATCATTTTTGATTACAGCAATTTCTTCTTTAAGCTGTTGTACTTCTTTGAATAGCTGTTCATTGATTTTCATTAAATTTTCTAACGATTTTTTTAACTCATCGTTTTCTCTAGTGACATCGTGGTTTCCGTTCTGACTGCATTCAGCATTATCGTTCTCCTGCTGAATATCGGGATGCATTTGTATAGTTGGTGATCTACAAATACTTGTGCTTGGTATAAACGGGTTTAGCAATGGTTGGCTCACCCCAGAATCCGTTGAGCCTGCCTCGTGTGAGGGTAGATTGGCCAACTGTAAAGTTGACGTACCACCTGGGGTATACATTCCGTTTGGTTGTAAACTAATTGCTTTAATGGTTGGTTTATTGTTCATGGTTCCTTCCCCTATCCAGATTTGGTCCGCGGATGGTATTTTATTTCCCACCTACCCTCCGGCAAGCCGGTTAAAGAGCATTCCCCTATCCGCAACCTGGGGACGCGCCACGATGGGGATTCGGCATCTCGTCGTGATTTGACTTCAAAAAATCAATCGCTGTCCATATTTGATTTCTTATGTTTTATATATGTGTAAAATTATGGTTTTTGATTTATTCGTATAGTAAAAAAAAAGTTTATTATTTGCTGCAAAAACTGCTTCCTATTATTTCCCTCTCGAAACGACGAATAAACAAGGTGTCCTTCAAATATTTATGTTTGTAGTAGTGCGAGAATCAGTTGAATCAAAAAAAAATGTTGCTGAAAAAGCAACCAAAAATTTCCCCGCCACACGATTATGTTTTTTTTTTTTTTTTTTTTTTTTTTAAAAGATTTTTTTTTATTATGCTTTGTTCGTTACAACTTTTTTAGATAATGTAAGAATATTACAAGAAACATTAATAATATTTTATAAATTTTGAGATCCTCAAAATTTATAAAATATTATTAATTTGAGAATAGATTCTCAGGAGACATTTGTTTTCAATTTTGTTTAGGGTTCTAACCTTCTATTACCAAATCGAGTTAAATTAACATAAATTAATATTTTGGTTGGCATAAAAATTAGCATTTAAAACATTGCCAAATAAGTTTCGTTCTCTCATACTATATACAACTATCTACAACTATCTACAACTTAACCTAATTTAATATTAATGAAGTTGCAACCACCAGTATTTTTGTTTTTGTTCGATGAAATTTTGATCGTCTAATTTTTTAAAGGCAGTACTACATCTCATGTATGCTTCTGACCTATCGAATTTTACGGGGTTGAATCCTTTCTCGTTTGGTTGTCTTTTCACGTGGTGAATTGTTTGTTATTTGATCATCGTTCTGTATATACCCATCTTATCCAGATACATAAATGCCTCTGGGCCGGGAACTTTATTATTTTGGATACTGTCTCGTAATATTATCTCTGCTGTGTGATGTGGTTCGTGCCAAATAATTTCTGATTAATTTTATAATGTATAAGTCGATTCTTTCTATGCCAAAATTATTATATTGTATTTGATTTGAAATATACTTTATGTAACCAGATCTAGCATTTCGCCATTCACCTTGACATCTCCGTATACAACATCTTTCGAATTTTCTTGTTCGCTCCATATAGCAGGCGGAACAATTATACCAGATTGGACATCCGTATGTTATGATGGGTCGAATGAGTGTTTGGTAACAAATTCTCTCCACTTTCGAATCTAAGTATTTGGAATAGAAAATCTTTTTGTTCATCAAAATAGCTTGGTTGGCTTTTCCAAGTTGTATGTTAATGTGTTCTGTGAGGTAACAGAACCGATCCAGATTTATTCCGAAATATTTCACTATTTTCTTCTGTATTAGATATACTTCGTTGACTTTAATTTTAAATGTTTTCCAATTTTTCTTTGTATCGCTCGTTGCGAATTGGTATGGTCGACGGAATAGATCGTTTCACATTTATTTGCATTAATTTTGATTCGCCATGTCTTTAAAAATGCTGCGATGAAATTAACAGCTAACTGAATATTATCTTGTATAGTGTCTATTCGTTTAGCAGCACTGTAAACTACAATATCGTCCGCGTACGCTATTGTTAGCACGTTTGATGAGTTTAGGTTCTCGTTAGTTATTAAATCTCTCGTATAAATTTAATGCTTCCTTGTTGTAGACCATTGTGTATACGAAATATATTGTTGGATGTTTCAGCTCCCGTTGTTGTGATAAAATTTCTATCGTATAGCATATCCAACAGCATGAATAAGATATCGTCAGCAAATTTTAATTTTTTTAATTTAAAAATTAGTCCGTCTAGCCACACGGATTCGAAGGCTCTCGCCATACAACCATAATTGCGTTCGTGCACATATCATTATTTAAGTTACGGCACACATCAGACGTTAATTTTGTGATCGCATGATTAGTCGAATGTTCAAATCTGAAGCCAAATTGATTGTCTGGTAAGAGATTGTTGGTGTTAATATAATTTTGAATTTTGTTGTGGATTATTATTTTGAAAATTTTACTTAAATTTGACTTAAATTTACTTAAACTTATGGGCCGATAATTTATTGCATTTTTCGGGTCTTCCAACATGATGGGAACGATTAAGCAGATTATTGAATATAGTGCAAATATCCGTAACGATTTCTTCTGGTAAGTATTTCAATACTATATTTGGTATTCTATCCAGACCATATGATTTTTTGCTGTTACAGCATGCGAGTATATCTTTCAGTTCACTAATGCTGATAAAATAGTGTGCTCATCCTTGCTCGTTTGCCCGATTGTTAGAAGTAAATGTCGTCTTGGTGGTTAGATTCGCTTGTTCTTCTTGATGTTTTTCTTTTATGGTTTTTACATGTTGCTCGGCAATGTGTTCGTGTGGTGTTTTTTCAAGTCCAGAATCCGATATGGTATGATTTTCGATGTAATGTCCAATAATGTCCAAATTTTATTGAGAATTGAGGCAGGCAAACGTGTTACCTGTTTTCGGAAGTTCATTCCAATTGATATTCAACGATTGCATATTTCTTGTTCCATTTTCTTCGATTTCCAATATATTTGTTTTTTCTTGTTTTGGCCTCCACATACGTCTGATTTCCGCAAACATTTTTGCTCCAGGTTTTATTGCTTCGATTTTATTTTGCCAATGTACGTTTACTTGAATTTTTATAATTTCCTTAATTAGTTGGTTGGTTCTTTTATACCCCAATTACCGAAGTCGTGTCACTTCAGGCGACGTGACTATAGTCGTGTCACGTCGTGTCACGTCGCATAAAAATTGATATTATTGAAGTCGTTTGAAGCGGAGACGACTGTAACTAAAAATATATCTGGTAACACTAATAATTGCTTAAATTTGACAAACATTTGCTCAAATTTTACAGGTTATTTGCTGTCAAAAATTATAAAAATAAAAATTTTGTTATATCGTTATATGTGAAAAAAATCATTTTAAAAAAATGAGGAGTGTATTATTTTATGATACAGATAGCGATGAGGAGGGAACAAATGGCGATATGGCTGTAGAACGAAAACTACTTCGCGATCGTTCCAATCCAATGGAAATACCGGATGCTTTGTGAGCGTGATTAAAAATTTGCTTATATGTATTGTTTTGATATAATTTTATTTGTAGGTTTCTAAAATATTTTAGAGTGAATAAAGATTCCGTACTGGAGGACCGAGGCTATTTAATTGGTCACTAAATCCATTCCATATGTTTGAGAATTCATCTTTTGTGCTACCAAAATTAAAGAAGCCTCTAGCGATGGTAATGTTTTTCTCCATTAACTGAACTAGCAGTTCAAACTGCTTGCAGTTGGTTATTTTTAACCTATAAAAAATTATTTTTTCCTTTTTTTAAATTTATATACAATACCTTAAACTTATATATATATATATATATATATATATATATATATATATATATATATATATATATATATATATATATATATATATATATATATATATATATATTTTATATAGTTTTTAAACTATTAAAAACTTATATAAAAATAATTTAACTGTTTTTTTATAAAAAAAAAAAACAATATACCAAAAACTTACTGTTTACGTCCTTCCATTACACTGGATACTTTTGGTTTTGAAATATTGCAATAAATTTTTATTTTTTTTAGTTTTGTTTTATAAAGCGTATAACTCTTGTCACTTGAAAAAATGGTGTGACAAGAAAGTCATTTCAAGTGACAGCAGTCGTCTCAAGTGACTTGAGGCGTAAGAAACGACTTCGACAATAGCAATATTGATGCGACGTGACTTTAGTCATATAAAGTGACGTGACACGACTTCGGTAATTGGGGTATTAATCTCCGCCTTATATAGCGTAATTTGTTGGATTTGGCGTTGGTTTTCATATTTTAAGTATATTTTCCGTAATTGTCCAATTGGTATTAACGAATTGATAGATTAAATTTTCGTATGTGTTTGCCGGTTCTATTTCCAAGCAGCTGACCTCAATTGCCCGGTGATCGCTTTCATAGAAATGCGTTGGAATTTCCGCATTATCGTTTGTGGAAATTTTTAATCTGCTATCTGTTATGGCTATGTCCAAATAGCTTCTTGTTGGTAAAAAAGTTGGTGCATTTGGTTTATAAATTGCTGATTTATAAAGGAAACCGTTATCGTTTTGCCATTGATTTAATGCAATGCCTCTTCTGTTATGCATCGCATTGCCCCAATTCAAGTGTCGAGCATTCTCGTCCATTCCGTGTCAAATTGTTGAGCAGCTTCTGTAATATTGTGACTCGAACAATACACTAAAATATCATATAGCTGCTTGTTGCTGTTTAATTTAATTTTAATTATAGTATATTCTCCAGATTTTTACAATTTTGCAATTTGTTGATTTTGATGTGTTCAAAATGAATGCCCTCGTTTAATTAGGATCGCAGTCCCTCCGGCATTTTTTGAATTTTGTCGATCTTGTCTTATCAAATTATAATTTTTAAATTCAATGTTATGACGAAAATTTAATTTAGTTTCCCACATTAATAAAATATCCGGTTGGTGTTGTTCCAAAAATTTTAAAAGATTTAGTCGTCTGTTGATGCTGACGATCGAATTTACATTTAGTGCCAACATTTTTAATTTATTCATAATGAATTAATTACACTTAAAAGTTGAGTAATTTGTTCACTTTGCTGTTTAATTGTTTGCGACATTATTTCAATTTTTTTGCCAAATTAGCGATAGTCAATTCGTCTTTATTATTTTATGATACAATTTTTGCGTATGAACCGTTTTCTTCATTTACCAACGTGGCCTTGAAAGATCTAGGCGAATTCATTTTAGTTTCTTCTATTTTATTTTTTAACTTCTCTGGCATCTGTTGATAAATTGGACAACCTTTAAAGGATGCCGAATGGCCCAACTTCTAACAGTTAACACAGTAAATGTCTTTACGTTCAATTTCATTCGTAATTGTACACTCTCCCGGCATGTGACTAAATAATAAATGCAAATAGATAAATTGCAATTACTTGCCACATGTCCAAATCTCTGACGTTATGTCGCTCTTATTTTTGAGATGTTCCCATGTTACTCGTTGGTAATTTATGGTTTTTATTTTGAGGATGTCCACCAAATTTGTATTTAGTTCAAATTGCACTAAGAATAGTGGCAATTTATTGAAATTTTCATTTAGGTGCTTCTTCCTCATTTGAATTATTTTTATAATTTTTATATTTACATTATTCTCTTCCACTTCTGTTTTTATTCCAGCAATGTCTTCTTCTTCGGTTAGTCCTCGGAGTTAATGTTTTAGGTTTTAATTCTTTCGGAGTGTAAGTGAAATACCGAGTGTTGACTTCTTTCAAAATTTTGTGGGCTCTAAAATAATCATCCTGTTCTCTTTTCCGTAGTGTTTCCTTTTGAAGGATTTTTGCTGTTGTCTCTCGTATTTTGTTGATCGGTGATTTTGATATTCTTCGACGGACGCTTCAATGAATTCACTACTTGTTTCACTACGATGAAAGCGGTGACTGGTATTGCATCATCACTTATTGCGTTACTCATCATCTTCATCCATATCTAAACACATCAACGGTTTAAATTTGTTATTTTCAAGTAATGCCAAATTTGCGCTTGTAGAATTTGGATTGGATTTTAATAAATTTTCAACGAACACAATACGTTCACGTAACTCCGCATTTTCAGAACGCAGTAATTTTATTTTATTATTGTTCAGTTTCGAGATCAAATTCGGTTTAGGTTTCCGTGATTTCGTTTTGCTCGACATTAAAGATTCAGTTGATGTAACCTCGTCGATTTTAATTTTTTGCATTGCGTTTTGTACGTGTACCGATTCATGTACAGCGTTCAAATTTTCTGACATTTCATTGGGTTTTTGTATTGTACATGGGTTACCCCACTTACATTATAATTTTTAGCGTTTTTTTTTATAAATTTTTGAAAAATTCTATTTTTGCGACACAAGAAAAACAATTTTTTCGGTTTGGTTTTCGGGTTTGAATTTTTTCTTGTTGGAAAATTTTCCTTCTGCTTCAATTTTCTAATGTTACGCACTAATTACATAAATTATAATTATATTCTATATTATTTAATGTTTATTAATAATTATCACACTAAAAAAACCAGTTTAAACGAAATTTATTAATATTTTGTATTATTGAAAAATTTTCAATTTTCGTTGCACATAAACGTCACTCGATCACCGAGTCCTATGGTATTCCCACAAAATTATGTGATATTGTTTTGACGCGAAAAATCAATGTATTTTTGATGTAAATCAAAAAAACTGACTTTTTCGTAAATTTACCCCTCCGAACCCCTATACGTACTAATACCGACAAATTTGAAATGACAATTTGCCATTTATATTTGTTTTTGACCGTTTATATATGTTTGTGTCATTCATTTTATTTTTGCATTGTCCATATCGTAGGACTAGAACTATTTATCAGTAATTTAAAATAAACTGAATAACATAACAAAATAAAGTGCGATTCTGCGATTTAAAAATCAACATTGGAAGGATGAAGAAGATGGAAGAATTTTTCGAGACATTTTAATATCAACATTCAAGAATAGATATTTGATGGAATATTTGGAAATGCAGTTTTTTATAAACACTTATTTTGTGAACTAAATGATTATTTTCAATAATATGTATGCTGCGTTTGTTTATAGTACAGTTCCGTCGGAATTTTCATCTGCCGAGAAAAACAGCGTATGAATTAGTAAAGAAATTTGAAAATTCCCAATATTATAAAACAAAGGCAAATGGCGGAAGAAAAGCTATTTCAGCAGAAGCGCAATGCCTAGCTTTTCTATGGTAGATATATAAATTATGTTAGAATTTAATTTGAATTATAGATGAAAGGTTTGTAAGAATCGCAACAATCAGTTTCGAACTTAATGAGATTATTGATTTGAAAAAATCAGTCATCTCATCAGGCCGCGGCGACTGACGTTGATATTTTACATAGGAATATTGTCCATATATATAGAACAATACCATGTATATGTACCACTAGCGAATTACTTCCTAGTCTACAGAATTCGATTCTTTCATATTCTCCCCCATCTATATTTCATTTTTAACAATTAACTTTTCGTTGTGTACGAATTACATTTTATATTTTACGTTGTTGTTGTATTTATTGTAATGGTTTTTTGTTGTGATTGTTCCGTACATTGGTCTATTTCAGTATATCTCGAATTAAATACACAATCGTAGGAAAATCTCTTTCCATTTGGCGTCAAATCTGTGTGACAACGACTATGATGATTCATACTTACTTAGACACAATCAACTTCCCAACCACCCCATACTTTTTCTTTCCTTTAACGCTGGATCGCGGATAAATTAGAATTTAATTTGAATTATAGATGAAACATTACAATAAATACAACAACAACGTAAAATATAAAATGTAATTCGTACACAACGAAAAGTTAATTGTTAAAAATGAAATATAGATGGGGGAGAATATGAAAGAATCGAATTCTGTAGACTAGGAAGTAATTCGCTAGTGGTACATATACATGGTATTGTTCTATATATATGGACAATATTCCTATGTAAAATATCAACGTCAGTCGCCGCGGCCTGATGAGATGACTGATTTTTTCAAATCAATAATCTCATTAAGTTCGAAACTGATTGTTGCGATTCTTACAAACCTTTCATCTATAATTCAAATTAAATTCTAATTTATCCGCGATCCAGCGTTAAAGGAAAGAAAAAGTATGGGGTGGTTGGGAAGTTGATTGTGTCTAAGTAAGTATGAATCATCATAGTCGTTGTCACACAGATTTGACGCCAAATGGAAAGAGATTTTCCTACGATTGTGTATTTAATTCGAGATATACTGAAATAGACCAATGTACGGAACAATCACAACAAAAAACCATTACAATAAATACAACAACAACGTAAAATATAAAATGTAATTCGTACACAACGAAAAGTTAATTGTTAAAAATGAAATATAGATGGGGGAGAATATGAAAGAATCGAATTCTGTAGACTAGGAAGTAATTCGCTAGTGGTACATATACATGGTATTGTTCTATATATATGGACAATATTCCTATGTAAAATATCAACGTCAGTCGCCGCGGCCTGATGAGATGACTGATTTTTTCAAATCAATAATCTCATTAAGTTCGAAACTGATTGTTGCGATTCTTACAAACCTTTCATCTATAATTCAAATTAAATTCTAATTTATCCGCGATCCAGCGTTAAAGGAAAGAAAAAGTATGGGGTGGTTGGGAAGTTGATTGTGTCTAAGTAAGTATGAATCATCATAGTCGTTGTCACACAGATTTGACGCCAAATGGAAAGAGATTTTCCTACGATTGTGTATTTAATTCGAGATATACTGAAATAGACCAATGTACGGAACAATCACAACAAAAAACCATTACAATAAATACAACAACAACGTAAAATATAAATTATGTGCCCATTTAACTAAAATATTATTAATTAAATTTTTTAGATTACGTTAAGGTTTGCGGGAAACAAAGAAACTTATCGCGAAGTATCAAATTTATTCAAAATTACAACGTCAGTGGTTCATAAACATTTTTCAAATTTTTTTGAGTTCCTATTTGAAATTTCTAGCGTGTACATAAAATTTCCAAATAATGATTCAGAAAAAATTGAAAAATCCAATGCTTTTGAACAAGTAGTGTTGTAAACATATTTAATTTTTAGAAAGATTATTTATTTTGTATAGTTCCAGCTCGCCGGGTTTCCTAATGTCCTGGGCTGCATAGATGGCTGTTATATTTACATAAGAAAACCTATACGAAAAATTCGGCCAACTTATGTGAATCGATATGGATTAATATCACTTACGTTGCAAGCAATTTGCGATACAAATAACGTGTTTATCGGTTCTCCTAGTAAGATACACGATCCAACAATACCACATTCTGGGAGATGCTGCCTATCCCATGAGGCAATATTTGTTAACTTCGTATAGGGATTACGGAAACTTGACGAAGAAACAAAAAAAATTAACAAAAAACACTGGAAAACACGAGTAAAAATAGAGAACAGTTTTGGTTTGTTGAAACAAAGATTCCGTCAACTGATACGGTTAGATTTTTGGGAAGTGAAGCGGATGTGTAAGTTTGTCCTCGGATGCTGTGTTTTACATAACTTGTGCATCGAGAAAGGCGTTTTGATGGACGAGATAGATGATGGATAAGATCAACAACAAATTATTCCCAGAGAAGCAGAGAGCGTTCTAGAAGACAACGAAAATACAGAAACAGTTACTATAGCTGAGTTGAAACATCTGGGGCAAATTAGTATTTAGCTTATTTTATAACACATTATATAACAGTCTTTAAGAAACTGATTTAATTGAAACAAAAATTCTTTATGATAATATAACATAAAATATAAGCATTTATTAAAAAAAACATAAGTCTAAAATTTTAAAAATACTATTATTTTTTTCAGAATTTCATTTAGAATTTTTAATTTTTCAGCGTGGCGCAATTTTGTACCACCTTACCTCCTTGTGTCGTTTTTCTTTGTTTTTTAATATTTATCACAAATCACTTCTTGAATTGTTTTTTTTATTCGTTTTTTTGGGGACGGGTATTTTTCATCGTTCTCGCCGTCGTCTTTGACTGTTGAAGTTTTGGCTTTTGAAGATGATGGCTCTGTATTATTGGTGCCTTCATTCATCTGTTGTTTCGATACTGGTTGCCGTACAACTTTTGTTGTCAACAATGTGGCGTTTGGTCCTTTTCTAGTATAAACCCGCTCTTCTATCGTGTAACATGGCATAGTGGAATCATCGATTGCCACGATTTTACTTATTTCCTCTTCATTTCGGAAAAAATTGCCCCGCTTGTACTGTTATTTTCATATGCCTTTTTAGTCCTTTTTATTGTACACCGAAATCTTGTGTCTACTTGTAGCGGTGTTACTTGTTTATATTCATATTTGGAACTATTTGTTGAAATGGTTCTTTATGTCCAATTGATGATTGAGTTTCTGCTTCACTGTATATGAGGATTCAGGCGAACTACTAGCCAATTCAGAATTGATGTCGTGGGCTTCTGCTACCATTTCGAACTCATCTCGATCTTCAATTATGATTCGACCTGTATTGTATTTCATTTATAGAAATTTCGATAGAAACATGTAATATTAAAATTAAAAAAAATTCATACACACCGCAATTATTTATTTTTAAATTAAAATAATCCGCTACTTCATAGTAAAGGCCCTTCATTAATTTACCATCTAAAAATTGTTTTAATTGTTTAATTTTAAATTTTAATAATAATTTTTGTTTACTATTTGGGTTATGTAGGAGCACCTGGCCATCTTCTACCATAACATAATTATTACTATCCAAATAAAAGTTTATAGTTTTTTAAAATATCCATAGTTGGTATTTTTTTAATTGTGACAGCTTTGGTGAAATAAGTGACTAGAAATGAAATGAACTTTGATGATGAACAAAATCAAAAAAAAAAATACCCACACAATCAAAAAACGTTAATTTTCTATTCATGTTCATTCACACAATACAATTGAGTTTTTTTTAAAATCCAAAGAACATCACATTATTAGTTTGTAGGTGAAGGGGAAAGAAACGAGGAAAGAATCAAAGTGTGGAGCCGCGGAATAATATGTAATTTTCGGCTAATATCAACAGAATTTTCCAGAAAATTCCACGTTATTGAAATTCCTCCATTCCACACTTTGATTCTTTCGTCGTGATTCTTTCCTCGCGTTTCCTTCCGCTTTGCCCACAAACTGTTTTTAGTTTGTTGGAAAAGAGGAAAGAAATGAGCAAATAATCACGACGAAAGAATCAAAGTGTGGAATAGCGGATTAGCAGCAAAATTAATTTCACATATTAATTTCAAATAATTCGAATATTTAAAGAAAATATGAACTGGATGAAGTTAGACCAATTCGTAAACTTCCTGATCTCATGTATATAATTTGTCGTGTTCGGGGGCAATGAATTTGGGTTGTGGCACTAGCAGTGAACGCCCGTACCAAAAATCAGGGCATATTTTATGTAGCATCATAGTGAAATAAATTAAAAGCTGTTCGCATGTTTAGTGAATATTTAGACTGGATGAAGTTGGATGAACAATATACAAAACAAAACACGTATAGTAACACGTTGCGGTAAATTCTCATGAGAATTATAAAAAACTATAAAATACATAGCCAGTTTGGTCATCTGTAAGCCTCTTAATAATCAAAATGTTTTTAAAATTAATATGCAACATAAAGGTAACAAATACATGGACAAGTTTTATAAGTTGTGCTACAGTAAGCCTTGGCCAATAAAAGAAGTTGTTCTCCCCTGAGATATTTTCAATTATCCTCTGATATACTCAAAAAGGACCGTTATTAAGTTGAAGGTAATATCGGGGCCACTGGTACAGATTATGAAATAGTCTCATTTGGAATGTGTTCTTTGAACCAACCGCTTAGTTTAACCAGCTTTTAATTTGTCTTTATTTAAATTTGTGTCTTTTAAAATTATCGTGTTTGTATATTCTAAAATCTAAAAAATTTATTTTTTGCTATGAATTCAGGTAATTTAGAATTATCTACCATAAACCAAACAGTTTTGTGATTTAATGTTATACATTTTGTAAAATAGAACCGAAAAGTGCCGAGGCTAAAAAGGAAATATCTAAAGATGACCTTTCCGAAAACCCATTTGAAAAACCTCGTTTTACAACGCCAACCTGTCCACATTCATCTATTGTAAAAACTGCACCGCGCAGAAATACTAAAGTCTCACGAAAGCGCCTATCATTCACACCGAATATTAATTCATTTACCATGGCCTCTCCAGACTGTTCACCAATACCATGCGAACGTTCTGAGCTTAACTTGTCAATATCACCATGTGGAGATTTTTCACCTCGTGCTTTTAATCGAATTTTAAAGGTTAAGTAAACACATTTTTTTCATTTGTTGAATTACTCGCACTAAATCCGTTTTTGTATTTTTTACAGTTGGAAGCAGAAACTTCTTTTCCAAATTTATCATTCCTCAATAAAACGATATCGATGGAGACCCTTCTGAAAAGCAGAAAAATGGAAAAATACGTTGATATTTTTCGTAAGGAAGAAATTGATAATTTGGCAGTTTTCTCAACGTTGACCGAGCAGGACTTGATCGAAATTGGGATTAGCAAGAGAAAAGATCGTATGATCATTTTAGAGATTGTGGCTGAATGTCAAGATGAACAGTAGACGCAAAAAATGTTTTTTATATTAAGCTTTTAAAATTTGATCCAATTTTATAAATAAATAATCTCAATTTTAAATAAAAATGGTTTGTTGTTATTGCATTTTGAAAATGTAAGTGGGATGGATTACGTTATACAGCTCTTTCATCACACGAACCTTTGCCGTTACAATAGTCGATGTCACTACTTTACCGTAATCCGTAATGTTTCGAAATAATTAAGCAAAATGGAATTTTAATCTAGTTTACGATGCTTAGTAAAATGAGGGGTGTCTATAAAAAATACAGTTTGTAAATTAATTATACACGGGAAATTTATTAAATTTAATTATTTTTAAAACTAAAATACACACACATATTAAATATACAAGCATACACTAATTATTTTTTTTAAATTTTATTGCCGTTTTGACATCCCTTCACGATCTCCAAAATCATCAGTCTGTCCTTTTTATCGTTGATACCAATTTCGTTTAAATCTCGTTCGGTCAAGGATGAGAATATCGTCAAATTATCGATTTCTGCCTTCTGAAAATGATCAACATATTTTTCCATCTTTCTGGACTTTAATAGATTCTCGATCGAAATGGTTGTATTGAGGAATGATAAATTCTGAAAAGAATTGTGATTTTAAAGACGTTAAAAGATCACACACACTTAGGTAAATCAATCGTAGATATTATAATTTAAATAACCTTTAAAATTTGATTGAAATGAGATGAACATTCATCATAGGGAGATGTAGCTCTCGACATATTTCGTCACGTCAGGGTTTCACTTGTGATTGGGAAACAGGCTGACGATTTCACATTATACGGATGTAGTAAAAAATTTAAACTTTCGTTCTCAATGATATTTTCCTCATCACAATCATATAAAATAAATTTAAAGTAAAAATTGAACACAACAAACAAATTAAAACTAGCTTTTTGCTATGAAAGTTACGTATTGAATGAGTTGATTGTTTTATTAATTCAAGGTAACAGTAGAACAAGTTTTACATCCGAGCGCACATACCGGATTCGTTATAAAAAAATAATCCATGGGTTGAAAACGCATTTCAATAGTATTTCGTTTTCGCTTCATATCATTCGAACATGTTAGCCCAAATCAAAGAAAATATTCTATTCTAGGAAATTGCGAGGGCCAGAATTTGGATAATATGCTCTGGTTAGGACTACATAGAGTTTTCATCATAACTGTAACACACATAAAATATTAAAGAGAGACCCCGAAATTCTGTAAAATTGGGCGATAGTGTTTTCGTAGATTTCTCTTTCATTTTAATATAGTTAGCCGAAAATAAAATAGTCGATAATGCAGATTGTTTCTTTGATATTTTTAATATATACAGCCGAAATAAAATCCGTAAAATTTAAAAAATATCAAATATGTTATTGTTGATGAAATATTAGTATAATCCCAGATGGTCATCATTGTGTAACTATGGCTGTTCGACGAAACACGGATTAAAGCACAATTTTTTTCAATTTTTTATGATAAAATGGATAAAATGAAAAATTTGATAAGAATTTTATGAATTATGGTTCGACGTTCAAGATTTTGAAAATTGATCACACTTCAATCATAGTAAGACTATTTGATGTAGCATAAATCTATGCATAATTTAACTCCTCACACCTACCTCAACCCAACTACGCGTACCTAGCCATACTACAAAATGTTGAGTAAATTTTTGCTACATCGAATAGTCCCTTTGATAATTAACTTTCAAAATCTTGAACGCAAGACTATTTATCATTTAATATTGAGAAAATTCGAAATTGCACCTCCTACAACTACTTAGACCAATTCTAAATTAATACAAGGAAATATGTTATGGTAGTTCTGGTTGGATTGAGGTCCAACAGGTAAAATTTTCAACGAGAGACCATTTTATTAGTAAAAATTGAGAAAATTTCAAATTACACCCCATGAAACTCCTCAGACCTCTCCAACCATACTACGAAATTGTCCGTACTGCGCCCTCTAAAACTTCGTAGACTTCCCCCAATCATATGCAATTTTGTTATTAGTTTGCTTGTTAATTCTTCGTCTGGCCATTGAAATTGTTCTTCTTTATCAACAATTTTCCTTTTGATAATTGTTATCATCTTTTAATCTTGAAAGCGCTATTCCGGTTTTCGGTTGTCTAATAAAATTAATCGTTTCGCTGAGCATGTGACAAAGTGAAAATACTAAAATTTAAATTAGAGCGACTGGGACACAAAATTGTGTTTTTTGTCTAATACGCAGCTGAAGTGAAATTTTAAGCCTAGTACTCAGTTCGATTTCACATGAAATTTCCATACGATTTTTACCAAAGTGAAATTAGAAATGAAAAATTCCACTTCTGTTTTTGTTTTGTAGTATTCAGTTCACCAGCAAAAAATCCAAGTGTGTTCAATACATCAAAGATGGTGCGCATAAGTTCTCCAAATTATTTTCATGAGAAAATAATGTCTCGGCACATTATTTTCACGCAGTATTTTGACATTTGTTTCTGTCAAATCCATATTTACGTAAAATAAACAAATTCATTTATGTACAATATGTCTAAAAATTTATACGTTAAAATTTCTCCAAAATTCTCCAAATAAAATTTCATTTCTATTTCACGCGAAAATAAATAGATTTTTGGAGACCGCGGTAAAATTTCATTTCATTTTGAACTGAGTACTAAAAACAACTTTACATATAAAAATGACGCAAGCGAAACCAAAAGCAGGTTAGCTAGTGAAATTGGTACTTTTCGTATTAGAATGTAGATGTCTCTGTTTAACTCTACACAATATTCACTGCATTTTTATATGATGTGGCACTATTCTGGTTTTCCCTGAGAATTGGGAAAAATATTTGGCCTAAGGAATTATGACCTAAAACTTTGTTTGTGGTACCGTCTGTTTAACGTTACTTAAATTTCTTTAACTCATATTTTTAAAATAAACATACTAATTAATAATATTTAAACTCTGTTTTTTATTCTTCTCTTTTTGAATTTATGAAATATTATGAAGATCTCGCACACAAATGACAAACAATGCATGGATAACCAACAAAACTTACTATATGCCAGATCAGACTGTTCTAAAACCGTCAAGCACTACGACAAGAGAGAGAGTGGTATTTATGGCCACTGCGAAATCAACAGCAGCAGCAGGACCTTTGGCACATTGTCAAGAGATGGCTATAGAAGCACAAATACGTCCTTACAGCAGATATAGAAAATATGTTTCGGAAAATAATGGATTCCGGAGAGGACACGAAGCTCCAACATATACTGTGGCGTAATTCATCAGTCGAGAAACTTCTGGAATATCAACTAAAAACGATAAGCGGTCGGAGCTCTGCAGAAATTATCGGAAGACGTGAAAAACGCGTTTCCTCTTGCTTACGAACTATTAAAGAACGACTTCGGCATCTTTGAGTTTAACATAGAACTTCCGAGATATATTGGTCCAGTAACAAAGCGGAATATTCTCTCTACGACGACCAAACAATTTGACCCATTAGGATGGCTAGCACCAATAATAATAACGCCAAAAACTCTGGAATCTAGGGCTTGGATGAGACCAACCCATCGCAGAAGAGTAAGCGGAACAATGGGCTAATTACATCAACGAATTAGTCTTGCTCAACGATCTTAAAATTATAAGGTGGGCAGGATGTAACAGAACAAGCATAAGCCTTGTGCTCTTAAACCCTTAGTTAAAGAAATTTAAGTAACATTATAACAGACGGTATACCACAAAAAAATTTTAGGTCATAATTCCTTAGACCAAACCAGTAGTAGCTAAACTACTTCAAGAAATTAAACAAGCATTAGAAAACAGAAATACAACAAGCCCCGACTTATGCATGTACCGTACCGTCTCATGGATTAAAGGCGACTTACAAAAATACAAATCATATGTCGTTAACAGAGCGTCAGAAATCGGGAATCTGACTGAAACAAATCAATGGCATCACATCAAATCAAGTGATAATCCCTCTGACTGCGCAAGTCGAGGAATAACAACTAAAGCACTATTAAGCTACATTCTCTGGTGGACAGAACCACAATGGCTACGAAACAATACAATGTGCATATTGAGAATGTCCTCGATCAACAAAAATCAATTGAAGTAAATGTAAACTTAGCCGTCAAAGATGAAAAGTCAGATAAAAGATTATTGGACGTACGCCGGATCATACTTCTTCGTTCATTCATTCAAACAATTATTTCGACCAACCATCTCTTGTGAAAAATTGCAGAACGTCATTTTGGAGAAATGTGTTTGGTCGAAAAAATTGTTTGAATGAATGAACGGAGTGGTATGAATCCGGCCTTAATTAACAAAACATCTAGGGCGGTATGTTGTACCATCACTTCGAATCGAAATTCGAAAAAAGTCGAATGGCGGTATGTTGTATCATTTTCAAAAACCAAAAATGATTCAACTTTCACTTTTTCGATTTGACTTTTTTCGATTCGAGGTGATAGTACAACATACCGCCCTAGATGTCTAGGGCTATACCAAAATTTTGGTGGTCGTACCGCTCTCCTAAGTCGTCCAAACGGAGCACAACTTAAACTCTTAAGTTTTGACTGGTTGAGGGTTTAGCCATGGTGTTGCATTCTAAAGTTTTACAATTACAGTGGTTGGTATCTAACAATAAAGAGAAGTCTAATAAGGTAAATTGAGCACAGATAGTAGAATAATTTAACGGTACGAAGAGCTCTGTAAATTGATGAATGTTGTTTAGCTTGAAGCAGGACTGCTGGTCGATTCATTCTTGACACAATTCATAAGATTTACATATTATGTAATACAATAACTCAGCCCAATTGCATAATAAGAATACACAACACCACTGTACTATAAACTCTCAGTCATGTGTGTTTAGAATTTTCAGTGTTTC
Source organism: Nephrotoma flavescens (assembly GCA_932526605.1). Taxonomy (NCBI): domain Eukaryota; kingdom Metazoa; phylum Arthropoda; class Insecta; order Diptera; family Tipulidae; genus Nephrotoma; species Nephrotoma flavescens. The sequence continues at coordinate 224,171,135 of OW052222.1, read as the reverse complement.
TTCAAGAGAAATCTAAACGAGAAAATTGAGAGACCAAACAAAATCAATACACCAAACACCACGGCAGTCGGCAACCTACACATCGAGCGTGCATGCTATACAACAACAAACAGTTCATTGTTTCCTTTTTTCTAGTTATATACTCTTCTCTTTCACTTGCGTACAAAATAAAAAAAAATGCATACGAAAATTACTGTTATAAAATTACTTTACATGTTTTATTAATGAAATTAAAAAATAAACAAAAATTCATTAATTAGCACAAAAAATACTCGAAACCTCACGTCGTATCGTAATTCGTCTACGTTAAGGTAGTAAACAAAACTAAAAGCAAAAATTGGAGAGTAAAGAGAGTAATATTAAAACGCAAAAAAAAAACTTTGCACGTGCACGTTCGATGGGGAAAAATATAAAAGTTTTTTTATTTGAGAGATAAAAAACGAAATATATGCAGCGGCGCACCGGTTTATTTATAATCTATATTAGTGTTAGTGAGATTTTATAATTTTATTTATTTATTACCGTTTTTCGTTATAATTTTTGTTTTATTTTATTCTCGTTTACGTAAAGATATTTTTTATTTCAGTTTCATTCGGTCTTCGGAAGAGATAAGTAATTAAGTACTAATTAAATTATTGCAAGCATTAAAATATTAATATATTATTATATATTATATATGTGTAAAAAAGTTTCAGTTTCAAAACAGTTAATATAAAACGAAATTTTTCGCATATAAAATATAAAGTTTTTCTAAATTTTTGTTTTAGAAAATTGTCTTTGCGGCAAATAATATTGATATTGTGTAATTATTTGAGACTTTAAAAAAATAGTTTTCATGTGTGAATAACTAGAAAAATTATAAAATAAAAAACTATTTTCAAGTGTTTAGGAAACAAAAAAAAAACAAGGACTATCAAGAAATAATTTTGTTGTTGTTCTGTGAAAATACTGTAAAAATACATAAATAGAACGACCCGTTATAGATTTTGTTGTTTTGGTCCAGTCCAAGGACTTTGTGTAACGGTATGAAAAATTTAATTAAGTTATTTATAGTTTTTAAATTTTCAAGATTTTTTTTCCTTCAAAGAATTCTTAAAATGGTGGAAAAGTGAGGCACACAGAGATGTATGTAGGCGAAAAAATTGATCTTCCCTAAATACATAAAAAAAATTATCAAGGACGTCAATGTTAAAATTTGTTAAAGAACAAAAAACGAATTGTGCGCAATAATAAATAGTTTTGTTGTGTAATTGTTATTATAAAAAATGAGCAAGATTTTCTGTTCCCAGCTGAAAGCATGTATGTACATTGTACAAACATTATTGCGTTTGAGTTTTAATATTTTATTTTGGAATATTCGAAACTACATACCTACATATTCGATCGAAAATTAGTGAAGTTGGTTGTGCTTGTAAATATGTGGTAAATCTAACCAGTAAGCTCATATTTAAGTGCAGCTCTCAAACTGGAGCATCTTCGTGATTTCAGTTACTTTTAAACCATGTGTTTTGGTTATTTATATAAATGAAAATAAAATATTTTCATCTTCTGCCACGTGATATGTATGTTATTTTGAATTTTTAAGTGGAAAAATACAACATAAATTGGCAAATTATCTTGGCGATTAACAACACTGCAAACAGTATTCGTTGGAAAAGATAAATGATATTTTAGATATGCACTGCGGGATGCAAATTGTTAGATAAGTTGAGTTATTGTTAATTGTGCAGAATGTGGAATTTCTGTAACAATGTGTTTGCCTGTCAGTTAATAGACTGGCAACATTACATGATCTTACATTCTTTGCAGTAAAGTCATATAAATCCCACAGATACTAGTTGAAATTTCAATGCAAATCAAACTATAAATGACCGTCGGAAAATGTGGTCGGATTCCTTTATTATTCTCTATTTTTCAAAATTCCATTTCATAGTCTCTCAAAGGCTCTCCCAACTCTTTCGCTATTTGCTTTTTCCTTTCTTTTAGGCCGTTGCCAGCCAATGCGAGGACCGCTATAGGTCCGATTTTATCACCCACCTGCACGTTGCATAACTCCATACCAGCCTATACTGGTATGGAAGATGGGCCGGCCCATGAGTTTTGTACTCCGACAGGGATCATAGTGTTCCATTTCATCACCGATCGTAATGTGTTGATGAAAATGCCCTTTGCATCCAGCCCCTATCGGGATTCGAAACTCGGATGTACAAGAACTTCTTTCGTGTTAGGGTTGGGCTCGTTTTTCCGAATTTCAAAATCCCGAAATCAAAAGCCCGACTTTCAAAATCCCGATTTTCATAAGCCCCATTTTTTAAACTTTTTTATGAATTCCGGCGCCCGTGGGCCGTTATTTTGAAATGCAATAATTGTAGAGGCTAACGGCTTCGATAATTCTCACGGGCACGCGGGAGGTTGCTGCGCTCCCCCGCTTAGTACTCCGACGGGCTTTAGAAATGAACTTCAGGGGACGTAGGAGCAGGGATCAGCAAACATGTCGCACTGCGTGCCGCACGTAGGAGCGGATTATTTAGAAGCTATTAGTGACACCTACTCTAGTAGGTAGTTATAAAAAATATTTAATATTAAATTTTGATTTTTTAGCTATAAAAAAACAAAATTTAATATTTAATATTTTTAAAAAAATCCCGACTTTTGTCTGGATTTTTAAAGTTTCAGCAAAATCGGGATTTTGAAGGTCGGGATTTTGAAAATCGGGATTTTTTTGTCGGGATTTTGATAATTCGGGATTTTAAGCCGATCCCTTCGTGCTAAAACTCTTCTAAATTAAATTCAATTTCTTCTGGCTTTACCCAAAGTATGTGGGCGATTAATCAGAAATCCTGGTTGCCATATATTCCAAATTGCTTGGACAAATTCTCTCAAATCAAAATTAACGAAATTTGACAATATTATCATGACGAATTTCGAGTATTTCCAATGAAAACGTGATGTTTTTTATTTCAAACGTATTGCAGAATCGAATGCGTGTGTTCTAAGAAGAAGAAATTGAAAAAATTGAATTTCGTCGATTACAACGCCATATCTATCATGACCCGAACAAAATATTTCATTCAAATCATACGTACTTTTAGTCGTAGAATCCGTATCTGCAATAAAAAATATGGCTTCCTATCTTAGTTTAAAAGTTACCTCCGCCCCACCTACAAAGCGAGGGGTGGGGGATTATTTTTTTGCACTAATGTATTTCCCCCGCGGTATGATTAAATTTTGATTATGGACATTTTTCCGTAGAGTGGCTATTTTTCGAGATATTTGATCGTCTCAATTTAAAAGAAACACCCGGTATATTACAAAACAAAATTAAATACCTAAAGCGCTGATAAGACCAGTAGTAACTTTTGGTATAGCGAGTCTTGGACACTAGCAATAAGAGACAGCCGAAATATTGCAGTTTTTAAGCGCAAATTAGTAATATTATGCTAGTTCATATTAAAGAAGGAGAAATATACCGGCAGGAGTCGGCAACATGAAGACCTAAACTTTAGGATTTTGATCCGATCAAAAGAGGATTTTGATTGCTATTGCATAGCAATTACTAAGAAAAAATAATAAAAATTTTGATCGGATCGATTGGTTACCGTGTCTGGCACCGTTTTTTTGTCTGGGAGAGTATGTTTAGCGCTAACGAAGAAATAGAAGACCGCCTAGCGAAAGAAGCGTGTTTGTCACTTTTTTTTCGTTCTCTCAAAGTCATATTTTTTTTTGTGATATCAGCAAGTTAGGAGTAATTTCTGCATTATTATTTCATTTACTTATTTTGCCCATGTTAGAATTTCTTCCTTATTTTACTTACCTAATTTAACCATGTACGTAAGCAAGTGATGTCGCAGACGTAAATTGAAATAGATTAGACATTTTTTGTCAGCAATATGAGATCGCATTAAATGATAATTCTTAAAGAAAGGCAAATATTGATTCATGCTAGGAAAAAGAAATAAATTCGCTTCTACAATGTGCAAAATTCCAGGTTTTATTAATTCAATAGCCGTCCATACATCTTTGTTTCATACCACTCGATCGCAGCGCAAGAAAACTTGGTTTGAAGGTGAATAGTAGTAAAACCAAATGTTTAGCAACACTCAGGAACATCTCCATGGCAAATCTCGGAATTGGCGACCATAATTTTGGTAGCGTCGAAAACTTTAAATACCTTGGGTTAGTTACAACATCGTTGAATGATATGTAGGCAAAAATAAAATCCTGGATCGCTGCCGGACAACGAGTGTTCTACGCCCAATCAAAATTATTGCAATCTAAATATCTATCGCAGTCGTACAAGCGCTTACACTTTATAAAGCACTCAGCAGAGCACATATAAGTTTTACTCGTTGATATCGGCGCTATATTCGCTCTTACAATTGACAGTTAAAGTCTTAATATTTTATTTCGTTTTGCCAGTACATAAATAATAGGATGTACATCTATTATACGAAATGAACAGACGATGTAATCATCTGTCTTCGATTATTTGAGAGTTTAATTTGAGTAGATAATAGAATAGTGAATAAATTTTGGTTTCAAAAATGTGTCTCATAAATTCGAAAAACTAATTCCACTTTATTTTATTAACTGAAGAGGATTAAGCTGTAATATGAACATAGGCGGCTAAATGAACCTGTCTAAAAACTTCGTGAAAAACAATATCTGTATTGTTTGTGGCAAAATCAAATATATTAGAATTTCACAACGTATGGGAAGATCAGCAGAATACATAAATTAATAACGTTTTGACACCGGTACTTTACTTAGTTAAGATAAGGTTCGAACAAGCCTGCGTAATTTAATTATTCCATGCAATGTTACATTTAAAGAACAAGGATGACTTAATCAAAACATTCGTGATGAAATTATTGAAATATCAGTATAACCCTTTGAGTGCCAACATGATTTTTAGAGAATTAGCTAAAATTGTAACATAGAAATTCAAAAATATATTGGGTGTATAACTTAGTTTTTTTTAGATTTTCGAAGAGAAGGCGTAATTTCTTTTAAACTTTTGAATTCTTTTACAATGATACCTACGGCGTTTTAAAGTGTTGACATCCATTACATTACATTAAAATTTAATTTGTCATTATTCGTGAAACTGGAAACAACATATTTTTTAACATGTTAACACCAACAAAACAGCATAACAAAAGGAAAAAAAGAAAAAGCTGTTGAAAGTTTTCGGTTCCTTCAAGAAACTTATGGTGAACATGCATCAACTTAACAGGCTTGCGAAAACTGGTTTAAATGATTCTGGTTTAAGTGGTGATTTTGATTTCAGTGTGACTATGAAGAATTGAAAGCATTATTGAAAAAAAACTTAGGTGAAACTGAAAAAGAACTTGCAGAACAGTTAAATGTCACTCAAGAAGCAAACGTTTACATGCCATGAAAATGATTCAAAAAGAAGGAAAATGGGTACCACACACTGAAACCAACATTGAAAATCGTTGTTGCAATTCTTTGCTGACAAGACACCGAAGATGGCATTTTTTGTCTCAAATTGTCACTGGCTATATGAAAAATGGATTTACTGTTTAGGGTTATTGTCCTAAACGCAAAAAATCATGAGTTCATCCAGGCGAACCATCCAAGACCAGCACTTCAGAAACAACGAAGAAATCAAAAAAAGACGGGAAAGGTTCGGAGCCGAACTCTATAAGCATTTTTGTTGCCTATAAAGTACTTCTATGCAGTGTCATTTGTGTATTACAAATACTACGACCACCCACTCCCACACCCACCTAACCCATCTACACCCACCCCACCCGATCCCAATCCACCATATCTCAACTACCCCAATCAACCACAAACCACCACATCTAAACATTATTAACAAACTATCCAATTCAAACCCAAAAATCCATCTCACCCGCACCACCCTATACTTCGCCACCCATATTATCACCCTTTAAAACCTACATACCCATTTCCACACACACACACACAACCCAAACAAACCCTCATCCACCAAATCCCAAATTTTCACACCAAACCCAAATCGCCTCATCCCACCCCTCCACCTCCCATACCACCACTCCTACCACCGCCATAACTACACCACCCACACAAACCCACATCTAGACGAGTTATATTCTTATTCTACATTCACATGCTCGATGAAATCAAAATAGAATAGAAAAAAATTAAAAAAAATCTATCAATTTTGAGGAGGGGGGTTAACAAAACCCTACATATCTCCGAACACCCTAAACACAAAAATGTCCAAATCAATAGGGATCATTCCCATGAATTGCTTGAACTTTTAGTGAAAAAATTAAGTTGATATCTCCACCCGTTCTCAAGTTATCGTGCACACAGACGGACAGACGGACGGACGGCAAACCGAAACCATATAGCATTTTTTTAACAAAAATGCTTAAAAATGGATCGACGAATGGATCACATCAAAATACAATTTTTTTTCGATGGAATCCATAAATTGCAAGAAAGATGGTTGAAAGTCATGCATAGCGACGATGAAAAATATTTTGATTAAAATAAAATTTACCATTTCTTAGAAATTAATAAACGTGTTTTTTCTGCAAAAAGTATTTCAAAACGGTTTTATTTTAGTTTCGATAGTGTAGTAATAAAAATGTAAAAGAAATGTTTTAGCTCGAATTTTTCCGTTGCTAAGAGAGGGGGACATTCTAGTTGACATTGTGTTCCATTCGCCATTCGATGGGAATCCAATAAAGCATTTATCAGCACTAAACCTTTTTAATACAAAAATTAAGTTTACAAAAGAACACGGAAGGATTACTCCTAGCGGAAAACCTGTATAAGTACAATATTTCGTAAAACTACATCGTAAAACTTAAGCGTCTGTTATTCATGTTCTAGGTCGTTTCCTCTTATAATATTGACTGAGAAATATATAATATATAAGAACGGACACGAGTATACCATCCTAAAAGTGAGATTTACAGGAAACCATATCTCATCTTTTAGAGTGCATTACAAATAAACCAATCGGAAATATTTCCAAAGATACGTATAACAAAGCTATTACCTTTTGTTTCAATCAAATATCGAAAGGCAAGTGAGACTCGTTTGACTACATGCGAGTAGAACCGCATGTAAGCCTGTAATTAATATTAAACGGCTTAATAGTAATTCATTATCATAACAAAACTAGAAGAAATAATTGAAAACTAGTTTTTCTTTGGCAATCGTATTGCTGGATGCCGCTAATTAGGGTATTATATTTATATACTCTGCTTTTTATCGAACTAAAATGCATCAAATTTTAAAATGAAGTTTTATAACAATTTTAATAGTTTCAGAGCTATTACGTGTTTGTGCCGGTAAATGAACCGTTATTTGGCGTTTAAAAATAAATAATTACGCATATCAACACCTACGAGTACGTAATGTGGAATGCCAACATTTTTATATTGTATTTATAAACAATACACTTTTCGTTTGATGTTTGTATAAACGCCGACCGTGAGTACTAAAATACACGACTCTAATTATTCAAGCCCACTATACCAAACTTATCGAATAATAAACATTCAATTTTTGAAGTCAATAATCTGTCTAGTGTACAATTATTTTCGATTATTTATATTTGATAATTTTATTTAAATCAAGAAAAATACGTTATCTTACTTACTTACTGTACTTCATATTTTTTGGGGGTTATTGGGCTAAAATTCCGCTTTAAAAATGTAAATAATAATCATGAGGGTGTTTTATCCAAATTTTTTTAGGTACTTCGTGATCATGGTTATATTTGATTTATAAATTTTGAGTAGATAATAATTGGATGAATCAACTTAGTTTTGGATGTCGATTAGAAACCTTATCAAACTGGATTTGGTTGGTGTGAATATCACGTTTGGTAAGAATGTGTTTTATGTTTTATTGTGTACAATTTTGGTTTGTGCTAATAGTTTTTCGTTGCTATATCATGACTTGATGAATTAAATCATGATTTTGTCGCAAGAACAGAAGTTCATAAATAATTTAATATAAATGTAAATAATTTTAAGCCAAATACAAATTTCTATAAAAGTCACGTTCATTTGAATAATATTATTAAGATAAAAATCCTTTAAAAACATCATTATTTCCTTATTTGTGTCCTTCATATTTCTACAGACTTTCCATGTATGAAATAAAAATATCAAACTAGATTTAAATAATAGTATAAATAAGTATCGGTGTTGTGTTCGGCTTTTACAAAGCAACGTGCTTTGGGAGGGCGGGCGCTTGTATTTCGTAATGATCAGGCTATTGGTGATGTCTTAGTGACACTGTTGCGAACGATACCAGCCTATTGAACTTTGTATTGTTGAATATAAATTTTGCGACACTTGGTTTGCATGTAGAAGATCCGAATTCTATTTTCATCCGAGCCAAAAAAAATTTAAGTATTGTACATACAGACAATAGAAGTTTATGTTGGTTAAAACATCCTAAATAGTGTATTGCAAAAAACACAAATAGGTTTTAGAGAAAAGACTGATGGAGTCCACGTTTCTATTTTTTTTTTGTCTTTCTTAACCTTATTTCCAATTATTTTTCATTCAGCTTCGGCATCGTGTCAGTAGTTAGTATTAACTGTGTTGATTTGGCTGCATAATAAAATAGTGTCAAAAAATACTGAATCAAGATTTATCATCTTATCGGAACTGGGTAAAAACAATAACTGAATTTCCTTTCCAGGAACAATCTATCATAAATAATGATGCTAAGTGTTCGCTTAAAATAAGTGAATGAAATCCGTAGTTTATTTCGAAATAACAAAAAGTGTGCATGGATTTGTAGGCCACTCGGTAAAAATTATTGAAAACGATTTCATCATGCTTATATAGAAAATAACTCAACGAATAATGGAAGTTAATGCGGGTGGATTAATAATTTATTTTTATCAGGTTGGTTACGATAATATTGCAACTGATTTTTAAGCATTAAGCACATATTAATCATTTGTTCGGTTGTTCGCTCCGCACGTTTTGTAAAATTTCGTGATAAATTTTGACTTAATGTTTGAATTTATTTACTATAAATTATAAGAAAGCTTAAAACGACTGCAAAACGAAATACGAATACCGGAATGTAATAAAGTTCGGAACTTATTTTGGCGTGACTTATATGGCTTGTGGACATTCTTCACACAAAATGCGGGAATTTTGCTGTTGACATAGCTATTCAACCAAAAATGAGCCTAATTGCTGAATAAAATTTTCTGGTGAAATTTATGATTTCAATGTCATTTTAGGTCCACTATTCTTGAACCAACTGGATCTTATAAGCAACGTCTCTATGCGTAATTATTACCTAATAAGAGTATGCGTGGTGTGAAAACGATCCATATTATTATTGGAATAGCTTTTCGGATGGGCGATTATGTGCGATCATAAAATAGACGGAGCGCAGGGTAAATTTAGCGAATTAAGCTTCCATTTTCGTAATAAAACGACTGGAAAAAGAGTTGCCAATTGAAAATATCAAACCTCGATATAAACACCCTGTATTGGCGATTAGCCAGATTCCATATTTGTTTGGTAGACATGGCATATATGAATAGTTAGACCAAGGTAGAGGTTTAATATTAAAATGGGCGGTTTTGAAAACGATGGCCAGAACCCACATTAGTGTTTGAAAATGGTAAAAAAGGATCGTCAATACTTCTAAACCTTTTTTTTTTTATTTCTTGGTTTTGTCCAAAACCTCATATTCGGGCTAATTATAAAAAAGGAAATCCACCGTTTTTTTCCAAACGGAGACTTTTGTAACCTCTATGATGAATCTCATCTATCTACTCATCACATCTACGAAATATACTTGACAAGTATATTGCCAGTTGCACGGGCTCAAAAATTACCTATACACATTAAATAACATTGTGTAGGTAATTTTTGAGCCCGCGCAACTAAAAAACCCTATTTTTTTTTTTTTAATAATCACCATTTTTAATATAATGACGACCGGGCTGAAAGTCACCGACGTATATTAATATTTTTAATTACTTTTTATAAAAACTTTTTATAATAATTTATAAAATAATATTTTTCTAAATAATTTCATGATTATGTATTGTGTTGTGTATAAAATCATAAAATACAACAACAACAATTATATTACTGAATATTAAATTTATTTAATGTAAGTTTACTAATTTTAATGTATAAAGTTAATGCCTTCTAACCATGTAAAAAAAAAAAAAATTGTAACACATATTTTATTTTTATAAATTTTAGAATTTTGAAAATGGGCATTTATTTAGCCCGAAATATCGATGCAAATAAATAAATTGTTAAATTCGATTATATGAATTTTGATTAATTTTAAAAATTTTGGCTGCTATAACACATTTTATAACCTAGGAAAAGTCTACATATTTTAGATAAATTGAAAATTCACCGCCCAGCCCAGATTCGACACCCAGTGTTTAGTAGCTATTCCTAAATTTGAGAAGTAGTCTTTTAGAAGCATTTTGAGAGTGATAAGGCACTTTAAGCTCGATTCGCGAATTTTGTTCGCAAACTTTCCAGCCAATTAAATTACTAAAAATGAAAAATAATTATTTCCATTTTCAAATTTCTCCGCACGAGTTGAAATTTATTCAACATAGGGCAAACAAAAATCCTCGAAAATAATATGCGAATTGTTATCCCCAAGCCCCCAACCCGGGCAGCGAGCTTTAACCAGTATTCACATATAGTGCGAATTGCGGACGCGTGTAAATTTATTCGCGTAAATAAAGATTAAGGGGAATTTAAATAAAAATGTATTTTATGTAAGAAGAGCGAATAGTTGTCATGTAGAAAAAATTCGCTCAAAATTATCCTTAATTTTATGGATACGCTTTTAATTTCATGTATATACTTGCGAATGTAGCTCAATTTCGTGTTTGGTGAACTATTTTCCAAAATAATTTTTTTAACAATTCCTAAAGAATTTAAGCGAGTACTGGCGAGCCTTACCACTGACTTCGCCGGCATTCGCTGCTGGTTCGTTTTTACATTTTTTGTGTAAAAAATCGCAAAAAGAAAATTTGATCGCTTCAGGCGTAAATTTAAACAATTTGGTTACTAGTAGAAACGAACGACCTCATTTTCGATGACAATGGCTGATGCCCCACTAGGGTAACTGGTATCCGATAACTTCTTCGTTTGTTTCTCCTTTACCAATAAAATCAAAAACTTGCGGCGCAGATAAAAGCGATTTTATTGGTAAAGGGGAAAGAAATGAAAAAAATACCAGATAAAAGTTACCCTAGTGTGGATATGCAAAATCGCTGTTTTCAACGCGTAGTATTTTATCATGATGTAAAGATGTAAGTATTTCCTCCCGATATTTCCTCCAACATATATTTAAACGCTTCTTTTGACACTCGAAATAACTATCTGAAACTAATATATAATTATGTATTTGCACTAAAAATGTTATTTTACTAACATTGTTTCTGGAATATTAAGAGAAGAATTAGCTATAATTTTCCGATCAAATTCTTCTTCGCTAGAGTCTTCTAAAAAATAATGAGCGATTGAAACCATGAAGTGAATAAAATCTTTATATTGACATAATTTAACCACATACTTGACAGACAAATTACAAGTTCAGTGCACGATAGCGTTGCGTTTTTCGTTGTATGATTTCACTAGGCGAAACGAAAATGAAAAAGCTAAAACCAGATTCGGTGGTAAGGCACCTTCTTTAATGGCGGTAAATCTTTTGAGGGCGGAGATAAGAATTATTTTTTGTTGATTTCGCCAAATTAATTCAAAGGAGTCATTGATCATTGATTGTTTCCATAAATGTTTACGTTTCTTTGTGCTCCATTTTATGAATATAATTTTTTGCCCCCGTACCATATGGACGGTTGGACAGTGACCACATGTCTTTTATTGCTTGATTTTTAATCGCCATAAAATTTGAAGTCTATTAGATTTTCACTAAGTACAAAGTACTCAGCCTTTAAGTAGCGTATATTGTACAGGTGAAAATGGCCTCCGATCAGTTTAAACTACACGTAAGCAAACTACGATTACCATTGGCACCAATAGAAAAATTAACGGTATTGTCACAGAAATCTAGCAAAGTTACAACGCAGTATTATCCGCGCTGCATCTTTACACTAACCTAGTTTACCAAACCTGGTATCACTTTGATAACAAATCACAATTTAACAAGTTTTTATTTTTCGCGCAACATAATCTCCTCAATTATTATCAAAATATAATACACAAATCTGTAGAATTAAATCATAATTAGCCTATTTTTATGAAATCTGATATAGGGGCTCTAAATAATCACACATTTTTTTTTCTGTGCTGACACAAAAATCCATTTATACAGCAGATTCAGAAGCTAAACGAAATACATCAAATCCAAAAAATTAATTAAATTGTTACCCGAGCTCACAATAAATGTTTATAATAAACAATGGAAAGGAGCAGAAAATGAAAATTCTCCTCCACAAAGCCATTTCCACTACTATACAGAAAATTCATGTTTTTCATTTTTACATCTTTTAACATAATGCGCAAATTATATTTAAATTAATTTACATGTTAAATGACTACTGCTTGCAAAGTGATTTGCAGGCGTATCAAGAAAGCTATCTAAAAGTTTGATCGAGCCTCAAATAAGTAATATGTAAATGATTTATAATTTTGACTATGCGCCTAATGAAATGCAAACGTTTCGGTTTGATGTCTTAATGATGTACGTCTTTATTTTTATCGTTGTGAATATTTCTGCGTTTTACATAAAGGACGGATCAAGGGTAAATCTACAACAAAAACCAAAGTCATTTGGATATTACATATTTAGATACGCGATGAACTACAATATTATATTATACGAATATACGAATAGATATTTCGTCGTTTATGTTTTGTTAGCCAAAATAATTGCAAATTCAAAACGCGATTATAATTACGTTTATTATCATTCTACGTACGTTAAAGCGTAATTCATTTGTGAATCATTTGTAGTGGACTTTCAAATAGATAATTTGAGGGATTTCATAATAAAACTAGCTTAATTTATAAACATTTTCACACGACAAGGCCATTTAAATGAAAATAGTTAGCCTTGACCTGATTTTAATGTGACCGATAGATTCTCGGCTGCGCATGAATTATTTGACGTCACTAAAACTAAATTTTGTAATGAGCTATGGTTACGAAGTCGAATTTTATTTTGAGATTCAAATTTACAGTACGTGTGTACGTGTTTTACCACCATTCGCTCTACCAGATTCATATTATGTAAGTATATATATACATATATACATTATCAAAATGTCAAAATTTATAAAAATTTCGCATTTAATATAAAAATGAAGAAGCGAAACATTAACTCTTCTGCGTCATAACGTCAATTTATGTTATACTCAAACTTTATTATTACTTATATAAATTAGTTTATTGTTATAAATTACGTCGACAAATATGGAATGTGCAAAACAATCATATTAAATTAACTTATCCAATTAGATTTCATAAAACTTTAATGTACGAGTAATTTAATGTGGTTACACTTTAAGTTACACACACATTTGACTACGTTTTATTGCTGGAGTAATAAAAAGTAGTATAGAGTGTTATATAAGGTTTTGTATACACTCAAGAAAACTGTTTTCTATCCTTGTCCGGTTCTCACATTTAACCAAGTTACCTAATCAACAGAACTTCTGTGACCTACGAGAGGCCATGATAAACGAATTTTAAATTTTGAATTTAACCAAATTTTATACCCCAATTGTCATAGTCGTGTCATTTCAAGTGACGTGACTAGAGTCGTGTCACGTCGCACCAAAATTGGTATTGTTCAAGTCGATTCCAGCGCCATGACGAACTTCTTCTCATTTGTAAAATTGATGTGATAAGAATGTCATTTTAAGTGATATTTGTCGATTAGAATGACTATAGGTGTAAGAAACGACTATGATAATAGTAAAAATTAAGTGACGTGACTATAGTTGTCTAAAATAACGTGAGACGATATGATAGTTGGGATGTTAATGTACTGATTAACTTAGAGTAATCGCGTGATACGGGCTAGCTAATCACGAATTTGCGAATGTTTAGTTATTCTGTTGACGTTTTGGCCAAAATTCTGAATTCAACGGATTTAACATAAATAATCTAACTTTGATACGAATTCAATCCCCATACAAAAATATAATTTTCTTCCTAAATCATGTCGATTATAGAATCTGCGGGAGGGACCCGAATGCGGATTGGAAAATTCATACAAATAAAATGGAAAACAATTGCTATAAATCAAAGTAACCAAGAAAATTTGTATATTTCCATACAAATCTTTTTTTATCCCAGCTGGAATTTCATTGACGACACACTAATGACACATCAGCGAAAGTCAAGCATGCCACGTATATAGGCATTTATCAGCAAATAGGACTAATTTTCGTTTGTGAAACGTCTGAGATGAATCGTTTACGACATGTCAGAGATGAGTCGCATGTGAGAAGTCGTAGACGAATCGAATATGACATGTCTCAGATGAATTGCTCCTGATATATCTGAAATGAATCATAATGTATGATATGTACATTAATATATATAATGAAACATTTTATTTAAATGAAGACTAATATTTCTAGTTGTATTTAAATTCATAAATTATAATTATAAATTAACTTATTTATAAATAGTACAGTCATCTTTCCGTTATATGTGCTGGTAATTCAAATGGGTGAGCTTTGCATTTTTACCGAACATAAGAAAATGAAAAAAATTTAGTTAAAATTTAAAATTTTTTCTAATAAATCAATTACAAAATATTTACTTACCAGTTCCATAAACAAACTGTTAACACCTTATACAGAAAATAATATAAAGGCGTTGTCACAAAGAAAGAATATGAAATGACATGCAAATTATTTCAATCCTCTCGATTGTTTACCTACGCCATATTAAAAGTACTTGACAGAATAAGAAAGACCGACAGCTTGTCATAAATGTGTTTCGTCTAAGAAAGTGGATTTTTTCATGTAAGAAGACATGTATATGACATGTCTCACAATTGTCGTTGAACGTAGACTGCAATTAGATAAATCATATGAGAAACTAATATGACTTGTCATTACTTAATCATTTAGTCAACATACCATCAAAAATCGGCCAGAAAGTATTTTTTTTTGTCTTTTTCTTACTCAGTTAGAAAAAAGGTAAGAAAGAACAAGGCATGTCTTTCGTATAAAAATATTCACATGCATGTTGACAAATTTCCAACTGGGATGATTCCTCGTACAAACGCAATAAAATAGTTGCGGATCTAACAAATCGTACTATCGGACGCAAGGTTTCAGAACACCGAACGACATGTCTAAGTGAGCTACATATCCTCTCAGAATAGCAGAGTTTTACGATGGTAACTGATAAACAGCAAATTCGGCACTGCATTCTATATGAATTCCAACAAGGAAAAAATGCTTCTAAAGCACGGAAATCTTTTTGTAGTGTTCTTGGTGACGATGTTGTGTCTGATGAAACGTGCAATTATTGGTACAAGCGTTTTAGAAGTGTTGATTTTGATCTTAGTGGCCAGCCGCGCCCTCGACAGCCTCGAAAGTTTGAGATGCGGAATTGCAAGCTCTACCGGATGAAGACTGAACGCAAACGTAACAAGAGCTTGCAGATCAGCTAGAAGTCACCCAAACAGCTATTTCCAAGCGTTTGCACCAAATGGTAAAAATTTAAGAACTTGGAAGGTGGGTCCTACAGGACCGAACGCAACCTAGGTCAACATGGTGGCTCGGCAACAAAAAAAAAATGTATTTTGGGACAAGAATGCCAAACGTACAATGTCGTGGATAGATCCTGGACAACCCAGAGTACATGGACACCGAAACATGGTTCTTCAGTGTTCTTTATTACGAATTGTGACTACAGAATGCTACAGCCTACAATTGAACAAATTGAGCGAAGAATTTGATCAGAAAAGGTCATTTACTGACTCAAACGACTCTCTTGAACTTGGGATGCGAAGTTCTCCCGCTCGCGGCATATTCAGTAGACCGTTTGTTCCGGTCAATGCAGCACGCCTTAGTGGATAATCATTTCAAAACAAGGGACGTTGTGCCTAAATTCGTCGAAGAATTTATCGCGTCGAAGCCTGCATGTTTCTTTCGCGGCGGCGTTCGTAATTACCTGAGAAGTGAAGCAAGGTCATAAAAAACGATGGACAATATTTCCAAGATTAAATTTGTTGTTGTGTATTTGTTATATAAAATAAATTTGCTGAAAAATCTGTAAAAATTAAGTCATACACCTAATACATTTTAGGGTTGATTTTTTATAAAATGTTTTGTGGATGAATGTAACGAAGTGTTCAAGATCTTTTTAAATTGCTAGATTTGTTAGTGTATGCAAGTAATTTTTTGAAATTTTCAAGGAATCAGTCCAAAATATTTTAAAAGTGGCATAGATCTATTTTTTGATAATTTATAAATTAAGCTCAAAAAGTAAATCACTTAAAATTACTTTTGAAAACGGAAGTGTAAAAATAATTTTATGGGAATTGCCTAGTGCGACCATTTCGTTGCTATATAATTTCAAATCCCCCCACACGTGATACTTGTTATTTTTGATGTTATTTTTCTAATATACGAGTATGTTTTGAAAATTCTATATACGGTGCTTCAAAATTGGAGTCTTGCACCTGCGACCGCCAACAACTTTTGCAATTACACTTTAAAACTAGATTCACCGACAGTTGAGATTTCATATTATCAACTTAAATGTGTATGAAAAGCATTCATCGTAATTATTTTGCCCGCGTGATTGCACTTAAATCTTCCACAATCACAACGAGACGACGATCCATATTAGTATTTTTATATGTATACTTAAAAAAAAATAATATTCAACACGCCAAGCCCATAAACTTCTCAATTTTCAATGTTTGCGGGAAAATCTAATTTATTATTGGATTTTATACATTAAAACGTAGCTAATTTTAGAAATGTTTTGTGCTGCGTGGATAAAACGAGAATGTAACTCGTAACTAGGAATATCTATTTATTTTCCGTGTCATGATTGTTTATTTTAGAATAAAAATTAAAATGAAAAACAGAAAAATTAAAAAAGGTCGATTGTGATTTACTTTGTTGCCGTAGGTATTTTTTAAATCTAGATATAAATATATTTACCACTGTAGATACTTATAAATGTTTTTAAAGATAATTAAATTTTAATATATTTTATTAATGAATTCCGGATATTACGACATTTTATAAATATTTTTTAGATATTTTAGAACACGTATTTGTACTTTATACATTCCAAATAAAATATAAATATTATCATTATAAAACGAATATGTCATATAATAATAACGTTGCCGGGGAACTGCTAATAAACTTGGAAATTAGTTTTACACGTGACAATCCATTTTGAATTAAATAAACACATTTGCTGAAGCATTTCGAAAATGCCCAAGTGCAAATTTAAGTACAGAGCACCTCAATTGTGTTTAACAATTCTAAGTAAAATTGCAAAAAAATATGTTCTTATCGCGCCATAAAACTGAAACATAATATTATTATTCAAATACCATATTTTCAATGTACATACTTACTATTAGTACTTAGTACTATAAATTGTTGCAATACACACGATAATAAAGTTTGATAAAATTGTGTGTTATTTATATGTGTGAATATTACTTA
Source organism: Nephrotoma flavescens (assembly GCA_932526605.1). Taxonomy (NCBI): domain Eukaryota; kingdom Metazoa; phylum Arthropoda; class Insecta; order Diptera; family Tipulidae; genus Nephrotoma; species Nephrotoma flavescens. The sequence continues at coordinate 224,153,467 of OW052222.1, read as the reverse complement.
TCAGTTGCAACGTTCACAAAAAAAAAAATGTGGAATTTTCTAGTGATTAATGATGAAGTAGGAATTGAAATCTATGCAAGATCATGTGGTTTGGCTCGTGATGTGAAATCTTCCACTGCAAAACAGATGGTGACAAAATGTGTGTATACTTATTTTTATACTCGTATTTATATATCGATCATTTACTGCAACAATGACACAACTCAAAATGTACTCATTTCTGATATATAGCGGTGAACGTTTTAATATATTGGAAGCGAAAATACCATTCTTACAAACAATAATTATGAGTGATATTTTCAAATCGCTCTACTGAAAAATTACTAATTTTTGACTGTCACTTTTTCAGCAAATGAGCGATATGTGATATATAAATTAATTATTTTACTCGTACAAGCGAAATATAATATTCAGTAAATATAATTTATTAATGTATCTTAGAAAAATACTAAGTTCATTTGCAAAAAAATGGTCAAGTACTATTTTTAAAAATGTAGTTGACGTTCGTGAAAGTGAGGCCAAAACATTTTTTTTTTCATGAAAATAAGTTTTCACAGTGGAAAATTCCATCGCCTAACGTGACTCATACTTAACCGCGATTCAGCATTCAATCTATACGAAAAACACATTTTCCCTTCTGTATATAATATTGCAAATTCCATTCTATATTCTGTAAAATTCATTTTGCATATCAATTAACAAGTAAACATCATATTCATTTGTGCGAAACCACGTAACCGCAAATGAAGAATTTTCAACTTGTAAAATTGTTAAATTGCTGTTTCAATAAATCTATTTATAAAATGTGTAATTGCGATAATTGAAAAAACACAGTGTTTTTTGTTTTTAATTTAAAAGGTTTTTGCGATGTTTTAGCAAGTCTTGCGCGAAATTGTTTGGTTGATTTATAATTGTATTGTATTTGTACTAAACAGATTAAAGTTCAAAAATCATGTGCGCACTACATATATGATTAACATCCCGCCTGAAAATAAACAAATTTTATTTTATTTATAGGTTTTTGTGCTGTTACGATCAAAAAAATGTGTTGGATCTACCATAATTATTATATAACATTATTATTCTATTGATTCATTCACGTATAAAACGTCTGCTGATTGATGATTTGCGATTATTTATGGATTCGCGATATTTGTTTATTCCCTGTCTATCATTTAAACAGCAGTATTCGTTTTATTAGCGCGATATCGATTGATTTTTTTTTTTTTAATAATGTATGCAGAATTTTCTAAACATAATCAGATGTTTTTGAAATATTTATTGAAATATGTATTGAATTCTAGTATCTAGATGTGCTTATCAAACATGTTTATAACTATCATATCAAGTAGTAATGTAAACATGGTTTAATAATTTACATTGAAATATTATTAGGTTGTTGCTCGTCATCGTCGACCTTGAACGTCGTCAGTTTATTCCAAAAAGTATACTCAAACGTTTGCCTCATTCCTAAGTTCAAACGTCCATTTAGTTCTATATTTTATTAATTACGATTTACTATTTTCATTATTCTAAATAAAAGCGTAATACCTCCAATAGGCCGGGGTTGTTCAAAACTATTTTTTTTATATTATTAGAATTTGTAGGGGAATGTAAATATAAAGATTGCCTTAAAACATAACAACGATTATAATTCTAAAACAAAAATCGAATTTGATGATTACTTCTAGTTTTTACACCTGCAATCCGATTTCTACAGAGCATAGCAGAAAAAGTGAAAGGCGATACTTCTATAACTACAAAATTCTACAGAAGTGGAGAGAGAACTAAACCATTTGGTTTCAGATCAATGGAATTCACCACTATATTCGGTTGCATAAAATGAAGCGCAATCTGAGTAGAACTTTGCGAAAAGGCAATTGTAGCACGAGTTTACTTATACGGGATCCCTCATTTGCAACTCTTTCAAGCATGCATTTGTTTTGAGACTTGAATAATCTTGGAGCAGAAGTATAGTTGTTTTCATTTCGAAAGCTTGTAAATCGAAATATACTCACCCCAAAGCATTTCGTCCTATATTATTCTGACATTATTTGTTTGCCCCTAATCCATGTTCCCATTCCCCCAGTAGCATGCAACATTTTTATAGAACTTGTAAGTATTTGTATAGAACTGTAACTATTCATGAACTTCTTTTGTATTCCACTGTCACTAGGTCTTGCACAATTTTTATAAGAATTGTATTTTGGTTCAGGTCTTGCCGAATTTCTTTTTGCTTTCGTTAAAATTTCCAAAGGTCTTTTGAGAAGTGTTTTGTTACCTCTCTTGTGATTTCGTTATTAAAAATTAATTCTTAAACTGCAGCAATCTAATTTCAGTTTGCGGATCTTTGCGAAAACAATGATGTTTAAGTCATTTGTGGCTATCTGGGTTTAAGACTGTTTGGTACTTAACTTGTCAAAAACGATGTTTATTAAAAATCAGGTTCTCGCCCTAAAATATGACCGAATCCTTTCTTTGGAACGAAACTACATGTATAATTGTACTACATGTTTATCGAAATATAATGTTTAGTTTATGTATTAGATTAGGTTTTGAAACTTATACAACAATTTTCTTAATATTTTAATATATTATTTATTTAATGTATTTTAATAATTAATACACGATTTTCAAAATTGGTTTTGAAATGACGTAAAAATTGGAAACATTTTGATTTTTATTGATTGAAAAATTACGTCAAACGAATAGCTATGTTTTGACGCCGAAATGACGATTTAATTTGAGTTTCTTTTACTTGTCCCTAGATGGCAAATCAATTAAAAATTAATGTGTGTAAAATAAGTGGTCATTAATTTATTATAATATGCAGTGTTTAGCAGCAGAAATAACGAAAATTAAGAAATTAATTAATTAATTTTACACATACGGACAATACAGGGTGCGGCAACTTTTAGTTCATTTTAAAACTGTATTTACTACATGAAGATGGTATGTGATAAAAAGCACATAGGCTGAATTCCGGCATATTTTGTAAGGGATAATTTTTTTATAACACTGAATTGAATATAACGGTTATAATGCACACACCTTCAACACATGTTTGTTTATAACAACAAATTCTTTGTTGAAATGTTTTGTATAATTGCAGTTTTTTATACGATGTTGCTTGAAATTGTGACGCACAATTATTTAAGGATGTTTGTTACAGGACACAATGAAAACAGAAACGCTTCCTCTGGGACACAAAAAACAACGTTCAATATTAATCATATGAAAATAACGTCGGTTATTACCGACGTGTCCCACTGAACGACACTGTTTGTATCGGTATATACCGACGTGTCCCACTGAAGGTCAATTATATACCTGTCCGCGAAAGAGTTAAGTACTTTTCGGGTGGTGTACTTCCTATTAGTAATGGAATACCGAAATAACTGCCTTGGCTGGATCTGCAAAGCTTTGAGTATTTCTCTGGTTGATTAGCATACCATTTGTCATTGACGGCTCCCCACAAATAATAGTCCAATGGTGTCAAATCGCATTTCATAGGCGACTAGTTGACATCACCATCAGCTGATAATGCGATTTTGGAAGATAAGGCGCACAACGTCGATTGTATTGTTAGCTGTGGCGCCGTCCTGTTGCTATCAAATTTCGGCCAAGCCTTCCTTTTTATTTGTAGGGGTCATTATTAATAATAATAATTATAATAATCCCCAACGACCTAATACCCCTCCCAACCGCGCGCGGGGAGTCGCCATCTGTATTACTATTATTTTTTTGAGTATAATTCAAGTGAATTATAAACAAGGATATCGAATTGCTTAACCAGTGAAATTGGAAATTTGGATGTTAAAACGGCAAAATATGTATTACTATAAAAATTAAATGTGATTATAAATGAATTGCTAAGTTAATAGTTAAGCAAAATGATACCCGCCGCAGTCCGCTTAGTACAAACAGATTTGATAGATTTAATAAAATTAAAATAGATAAAGAAGCAAAATAAAATGAAAAAAAAAACAAGTTAAATAAAATATCAAACTATAGTCAAGAAAAATAAAAGTTTTTTCAACGTGCGTTTCGTCATATAAAAATCGATAAAATGGCAGTGCTGATTAGCTTCGTACAGCATTCTAGAGACGGGCTCATTCTTCCCGTAATCAGTTCGATGAGGGTCAATTCTAATATTTAGATTAATTTTACTTAGTCGAATAAGAAAATCGATGCCGCCGATTTGTATTTGATGAAAGAGAACCACGTCAGCAACAAGTCGGCGCTTACTAAGTGGTTGTAAATTAATTAGTTTAAGACGATCTTGCAGGTATGGAGGTAGGTTGAACATGTCCACCCATGGTAGCCCGCGCAAAGCAAAGCGATGAAATCTACGCTGGACGGCTTCAATCCTCTTAATGTGAACCTCATGGCAGGCGACCACACCTGGCTTGCATACTCGAGCAGGGGACGAACGAGTGTTGAATAGAGAGCCTTCGTAACATCAGGATCGTTGAATTCTTTCGACCAACGTTTGATGAGGCGAGCGCAGATTTGGCTTAATTGATAATACGATCGATGTGTTGTCTAAAATTCAATTCACTGTCACAAATGACCCCCAAATCACGAACAGAACTGACTCTGGTAGTGGCATTGTTGTTAAGTCGCGAGAAATGGACTGTGCACTGTTTTCGAGAGTAGGTGATTGTTTGATATTTGCCTACGTTCAATTTGTGGTTGTTCTTTTTACACCATACGGAGAAGTTATTGAGATCGGATTGTACTTGTGTACATTCAACGTCGTTGATTGACAGAATGATAAAAAATTGGCCCAGATGGTTGCCTTGGTGTACACATGTTGTTGAGAAATGGGTTAATACTGATGACCTGAATAGTAGTACATGGTATATACGGTCTTTAAGGTACGAGCCGACCCAACGGAGAATTTGGGGAGGAAAGCCAAGGGTACAAACAAAATAACTTCATGAAAAATCCTGTCAAACTCCTTGCTAAAATCGATAAAGATGTTTCAACCTCATTTCCCTACCCCCATCGTATTTAATGTTTGTGAAGTAATTCAATAAGGTTTGTGCTCGTGGACCGTGCTTTGGAAAAGCCATGCTGATTGCCAGAAAAGAACGGTTTACAATGAAAGTACATGTGAATCATACACAATACTTTCAAACCGCCTGTAATTACAGATGTCTGACTTGCAGCCATTCTTATGAATCGGAACTACAAAATAACTTTTCCAAATAGATGGAAAAATTCCAAGCGAAAGCGAGTTTTGGAAAAGTGCCTTCAACGGCTGAGCAAGAATATCACTGCAGTTGTTTACGGCGATGGGTCCTAAACGTCAAGACCGGATGAAAAATCATCTTTAAGTTTGGAAATCTTTTGTACCACGGATTCATAATCGATTTGAATGGAAATTAAGGGTTTTTGAGTACAGTTATTCATATGTGTAAAGTAACCTTAATCGGGTTCAAAATCGCTGTGTGTGAAAGCCAGACTGAAGAAGTTAGCAAAATGATTTGTTATGACTTTAGGATCATTAGAGGAATGATCTTTATACTTTAAAGTGGAAGGGTATCCGTCGAACTTTTTTTTCAGATTAATAAAGCGCCAGAAACACCTAGGATCAGCGACTAGATTGGATTGCATGAGTCTGATATAATTCCCATAAAGTTCGTCAGACAAACTACTGAAATCATTTTAACTAATAGTTAAAGTAATCAGAGTCTTATTTAATTTTTAGTATGTATGGTATTATTGCGGCTCCTTGCTATTTTTCGAACAAAAGTGGCTATATGATGCCTTTGGACCATGTTACACACCAAACAGTCAGTCGTTTTGGGTATATTGGTTTCTCAATCGCCGTTTGTAGATTTTCTGTGCCTTAAATATGCCAATTTTGCTTGTTCACATAATCGTCGTGGTGAAAATGAGCTTCATTGGATAAGATAATGTTTTCCTAAAAATGCTCATTTTCTTAAAACCGAAATTTATCCCATTCAGCGAAGCGAATGACCAACTGCTTTAATTTTTTGCACCAATTGGGCTTCGTAGGCCAGCAGCAATATTTTCTATCAAACGAGCTGGACGGCGATGCAGAACTTTTGCATTGTCTCTTAACATGCCAGTCGAACGAACTTTATTCACAAATTTCCTTACACTGTTATAAGTTGCCGCTTTATTTCTACAGAATTTTGTATGCAATTTTCGACAACTGGCTCACTAATTTGGAAATAAGTTTTCAATATTTCCCAACGTTCACCAAGAGAAAACAAAAATGTTTGCTCGTTAGGTTGATGGTTGCCTTATGGAAAAAGTTAATTTTAAGATATCAGCGATACCATTATTTTGATTGCAGATCATATGGTTTGTCTTTGGTGCCGTCTTTTAATATAAGAACGCCTTAGTCCGCCGCTATTTTTGACCATTAATTTTTTCTTGTCATGATTTACCTATCGAAATGACACTGCGTTATTTGTCCGCAGTTGTCTTAATTTAAGGTAGCTCGGTCTCGATTGCTTATCTAAAGATCTTTGAATGTAGCTTAGTTGTCTTCCTTGCACTGGTGATACTTTTGCCAAAGCGGTTTCACGAAAAGTTTGAACTATTTTTATTACCATGACCAAGGTAAGTGCGAATGGCTCCCCTTACTAACCGAAAGGTGAAGTATTGATTTTGTAATATTAACCTTAGATCAATATTATTGCTTGTTATCAATTCAACGTTAGTCTTATTATAATGAAGTAACGAAAGGAAGTTTGTTGCCCACTAAAAAATGTTATTTGTCATTGACCTTAAGTCAGTAAAGGTTATAGACCATTATTAGACCACTATATTAGACCATTCAAACTTGGAAATAATTATTTTATTGAACTTAACAAATTAATTTAAAACTCCAACAATCAAAAATAATGGATCAAGTTTTTTTTAATTGCCAACTTCAATCAAAATCCTGTAAAATCCTTTCCTAAATATAACTTTAAACTTGAACTTTAGCACTACAACGGCATGTGGTGATGCTTACTCATCAAATAATGAGTTGTGTTTCCATCAAATATTGGGTTGAATTTTAATTATGATGCGATGCGCTAGGTTAAGACACATCAGTGGCCCTATTCTGGCTTTCCCAGGGAATAGGGAATTGGGGAAATATTTTGCTGTAATTACAAATTGCAATAATTCCCAAATATTTATTCCCCGTTCCCAAATGTATATTCTGGTAGACTGTAAATAATTTTTGGGGGAACAATTTTTTATTTTTTTTTGTATAAACTTTAGCATAACGTGGTATCTGTTAGGGATTTGACGCTCAGTAAAAAGGCAATCGCCTTGACAGATGAGAGTTGAACCAACACTCTCACGTGCAGGGTAGCAAAACAAGTTTGGCCAAAACTGGACCTGCGGCGCTCCAAGGCACTTGTATCTCTGGGAAAACGAGATTTAGGATTGGTCGTAGTAATACTGACAGGACACTGCCTTTTTGGGGAACATGCGAGAAGGCTGGGTCTAGAGACGAATGACTTTTGTAGAAGTTGTATGGACGAAGAGGAGTAAGAGACGTTAGTTCACTTCCTATGCTCGTGTCCAGCACTATCATACAAAAGACGTAAGTACTTGGGTGTGTACAACATGGACAGCCTTTCTGAACTCGCGGACTTTGGGGTGCGAGATATTTTACGCTACATCAGTAGCTCTGGTTGGTTTCAGCGGGAGTAAGGGGAGATTGGATCCTGTGGTATCACAATGGGCCATTATTGGCCTAAGTGTGCGATAGCAGCCACTCTAACCTAACCTAACCTTATAAACTAAAACGCATGTTGCGACCTTAATACAAGTTTAATTTATTTTTCAAAATATATTTATTACAAAAAATAATGTTTAGAAATTCGAAAAAGTACGAATTACAGTTACCTAACAAAATAATTGGGAAAAATTAACGTCAAAACTGCTATAAAATGGAATTATTTTTTCCCAATAAAAAAAATTCCCAAGCGCCAGAATACACTTTGGGGAATAAATCATTCCCAACTGCCAGAAATACGTCACTAATTCCCAATTCCCTATTCCCGGGGAAAACCAGAATAGGGCCACAGCATGATAATAATAACAATGAAGTAATTTTTTGAAAACTGCTGAAGATTTTATTTTGTGGTGAGGTGAAATTTTGTTCCTGCATGATATAACAATTTTTTTGACTGCTTAATTTCATTATAATCGCATCTGTTGCTCTATTTTTATATAAAAATATGTTTTTGTTTATTTAAAAAAAATAAATTTACATAAAAATAAAAGAAAAATCAAAGATCAATCTCCTTTAAAAGTAAAAATATTATTATCGTACATGACGACGACTATACGTAAAAGAAACTTTAACTTCCTTGATTTTGAATTATTGACCTTAGCATGATTTCAGTTTTTAATTTTACTCAACGTTGTTTAATTTATTGATTATTTTTTTTTTTTTTTTTTTTTGAATAAGATTATTGTTTATTTATAGAAAACGTATTTTTTTCTTTCGCTTCTCACGTGCAAATAGTTTTTTTTCGTTTCATGCCAAAAAAAAATCGGCGGAAATAGTAAATTGAATTTGCGTGTTTATCTATCTTGATTGTGGTCACTCGTCTCTCGTCTGACATAATGAGTTTTTCATGAATGAAAATTATTTTGGTATAAAGTTTCTGTTCAGCATGCAATACTTATAAATACAGTTTTTTTTCAAAATTAGTTTTATTTATTGTTGCCACACCTCCCTTATGCAGTTTAAATATAAATTCAAGGATGTTTGCGAATTAAATTGACTTACATAATATCTGGGTATATTGTTATTATATCACATAATAATAAAACGTTCAAGCTCAAGGTTTAGCTGATTTAATTTTGTTTAATTTAACGAGACAAATATAATAATTTAAAATTGTAGTTCGCGCGCAAATAAACAATTTATATTTATATGAATAAAAAACATGTACAATTTTTTGTTGCCAAATAGAAATTAAATTAATCAAGAATTTGATTTAATATTTTGCTTGTTAAAATAGTTTGCTTTCTCTGAAATAGTTGTGTGAAATATGCATCTGCTGCGCGGTTATACATTTATAATAAAATATTTATCGTCTCCACATTTACAATATTGCATACATATTATTTATAGTTTTACTGACCCAGATTTTCCGATGCCAAAAATATAATATTTTTCAATATAACAACGTCCCACAATTTTAATTTTTTTTTTGGAATGAGGAAGCGGTTTTTAAGTCTGTATCGCGATTTTATTTTAAGTTTATTTTTATATATTTCACTGTAAATAATAGAATGAACTGAACATGCAACAAAGTTTGCGGTACCAGAAGAATTGTATCGCGGTCGGAGTTTATAAAAATGGGAATGGGCTTATTTTTTAGCATTCACGTTCTTGCGATGAGCTAGGTAACGAAAACAATATTAATTTGAATTTGTTGTGTAATAGTTTTTGTATCCAATTAATTTTACGACCACATATTATATGATCGTAAACTTGTTTACTCATTTTTTATTATTGTTGGCCAATTAGCAAAATTGGTAAATTTATTTTGGCTTGGATTGGTCTAGACGTACCTATGTTTGATTAAATTTAAATAAACTGGTGGATGGTGGCCGCAGAAAGCAAGAGGTTTTTTTATTTTTAAGTCGCAGCAACTTATATCCAGTAATATACAAATTGGTTGTATCGCTATTATGGAGCGGAGATATCACCGATAGCGTAGAACATGCGATCAATCGAATTAAAAGTTTAAAAATATATGCCTGTGTTATTTAAATTCAAGGTTAAGCAAAAGTCATTACTTGGTTTCTCTAAGGCAGTGGTAGCAAACTATAAAATCTTCGTGCAAGTTACAGCTGATGGTTCATCTACATCCATGGTTCGAGGATCGAAATCTTTGAGCGTAATGCAGTAATCTTCAAGGCAGTCATGATGCACATGACCTTTAAAGCGAACATGTCCAGTTAGAACTGCAACAGGGATTAAAGTTTGTTGTTCCTAAGAGTATTTCGCAAGATAAAAGACTCACTAACGAAATATTTAATGACAGCTAAAACTGTTCAGCAACTTTTAAAAACAAAAATATGTCCGGTTCAGGGCCGACTAACGTCTGAGCTGACACCAACATAACTGTAAATGTTGGGGTACCGTTGATGTTTAACGAGATACCAACACTTTTTCATGAGTCGGGAAAGAACCAGAAGCTTGTTCAAATTATTTAGCACGACCTTACGAGAATATGAGAGATTTGGGCAGTGCCAAAGTAGTGCTTAACTAATGGCTGCCAGGCGTCCGATGCCTGGACCACCTTTGATTTCTTTGATTGAAACTGCGAAATCACACATCTTTAACTCGACAGTGCTAGGTTTAAGCAAAGTTTTATTCCATTTAATAATAGTGCCTTCAATACCAAATTTTAAACGCAGTAGTTATTGTAGCTTCCGCATTGTCCAGAATATTTCGCAAGAGCAATTCATTGTTGAGCGATCTCTCGATCTTAGCAACAAGTGCTCCCTAAAAACGAATTGGCTCCTCATAAATCTATTAACAAGCCGTTCTAAAAGTATCAGATAAATTGGGTGACTGATAAAGTAATATTTCTGGGATCAATGTAATCTAACTTACCAGCTTTAGTATGAAAACGATTTTCCTCCTGAATGCATTACCTCCGACATGCATTACCTTCTACCTAAGAATATGAACTGCTTCAAATAGTTCACCAATATCGTTTTTGGAAGGATAGCTGATCATTAGGTAAATGAAGTGTTTGAAGTCTACATTTATTGGCGAACGGCTATGCTGATATTGTTTTTGCTCTAATGCACTACGCTAAGACGTCATTATTAAACTTTTGGAATTAAATAGAGATTACGATTATCCGAAGTATGAAATAAAACTTATTAAACATCTAGGCTGTTGTCAATATTTATGTATGTTTATTTTAACTTAACGCCATATACAAATGAACATATTCAACACCAACAGGATATTTAAAGGCAACGTGCAAATTACTTTTATTAGACTGCTTATGTGTCATTACCGCTTTTTGAGTTTTGTAAATTATTTTTTAATCAGAAAAATTTTTAATGAAGGCTTAGAAATCTTATGCTAAAACAGCATTTTGGGTGGAAATCGCATGGAAACACAAAGAGTACACAAAAACGGAATGAAATGGAAACACTTACCCCTGTCATGTTAGTATGCCTCATCCAGCAGATATTCTGAAAATAAAAAATCTGATTACGTAACCTTGAAATAAGATGGCCAAATCCCTCTACGGGATGTGGCGCTAGGGAAATAAATAAAATAATAAAAGTGGCGCCTTTGTGAAGGCGAAGAACAGTACTATCAGAATGTGATTACAACAAGAATAATTTATCACGTTTATTAATTTCCAATAAAATTCTGTGTCTTGAATACTACAATTTCAGTGCCGATGTGATTTATTACAAATGGTTAATTAATTGTTCTTGATTAACAAAATTGGTAACAAGTTTTTCAGGTGACCCTTTCTACAAAAAATCTCATCTCATAGATGTTGATCTAACGTTCATTGTTAATTTAGCTATTGTTTTGCTTTTGATACCACAGAGAATTGGGCCGTAATCAACAATTTCACTTATAAATCTAAATTATGCATTTTTAAAACATGAATTAGTTTTTTTGGCAGACTTTGTTCACCAGATTTTGGGATATATAAATAAATTGTCTTTTTAATAATATTTTAAAAGGAACTAGGCTGAAGAAACGTGACGAATTGTGGTGTGGTTTAATGGTTTTACTAAATAAAATAATTAAACCTTGTATTGGGTAGTTTATTATTAGGGATTACACTTTTAGCTGCATTTGTTCATCTTGGCTTGATCAAATTTATTTTATTTTGTTAGCCAAATTTAGAATCAAACCTTTCAGTTGAACGAGTCATTAAATGAATGAACTAATAGTAAAATAAATCACATTAGATTGTCGAGTTCTAACATTGTCATACTCCTTTTATTCTTATTAAAGGAATCAAAGGACTTCTTTGCTTCTGGTCAATTTAAAACTCAAAAATATCAATTTGATTTTAATTCGAATTTTGGTCACATATATTTCAGGAATGGAATGGTAGCCCAGTTCACACCGTAAATGAACAATTTATTTTACGTGTATAATAAAGTTTTCGAACTACTCGGTGACAAACTTACTTTAAGATACCTCAAAACAATTTTAGTCGTTTTCTTACATTTAGCCGACCCAGGGTTAGTAAGCTGGTACTATAATATCACGATCCATTCAATGTTTTTTTATTTGTATACATGAGCATTCCATTTGGTTTAATTTCACAGCTTTTAAGAAGGATGGTGATTTGTACATTGTAGAAATTTTATACACCTAAATATGGATTCTTTTATATCAATTACCTAGTTAAAATTTTGTCAGTTATCTTTTGGGAAAACATTTTAGTCAATTATATGATCTATTCCATAATGCTGTGTCTAATTCATTTCTTCTTACCACTCCATAAATCGTCTCATTCTCAGCTGTTTTCTTATTTCCTTTTCATTGTTGTTTAAACACGCCATATCAAAATGACGATATTGAGCATATGGATAATATGGATTAATCGCGAATAGTTGTGGAATATGTTTCGTCTTACCACTAGACTTAACACTGGCATTATTTCGCCATTATTTAACAGGCGTATTGGTCATATTTAGCAACGACTACAGCTTCAACACTAGCGAGGCAAACAACAAATATTTAAAAACGTTCCTCTTGAAGAAGTTCAAACCCATTTTTTTTTTTTAAAGAAATGCTTAAAAATTAAGAGAAACTTAGAATGGTGGTTGCAATTACGTAACAACCATTCTACTTTTACCTTCATCTAACGATGTATAAAAGATATTAAAAAATGAGTTGGTTTACAAACCGTCCATCATTGTTCTAAAACGCGTATCGTCATAATGACTTGAGGTAAAATATCTTTTACCCGACCCATTTTCCAGTTCCTCAGATAGTTATGCATTACAGGCTGCTAGCGGAACCTCAAACTGAAGAAAGTAAGTTTTGTATCGACGTTTAGCGAAAATGATTGAATATTCCTTGGCGTAAGATATCAAAACTTATATACGAGAGATAAACCTCTATTGATTAATGAATATAATTGAAATTTCTTACACGACTGATCTGAATCGTTTTTCGATTTTTTGAACTTACGCAGTGTGAAATATATCACTAACTAATTTGAAATTCTATTCGAGCATCAAACATAACACAAGAGTAATATAATGCTATGAGATATAAATAGCTCCTTCTAAAATCCGATAAAGGAAACATCAAAGAAGTGCTTTATCTTAAAGCACCTTCTTTCAAATATCCACTTAAGAATAAACGATTCAGCAACGTAATACTTTACATTAGTTGTTTACTATATTTACTATTTTATGTTGAAAGAAAATGACGATGATAGATAGATGGATTATGTTTTTCAAATAACAATAAAAAATTACAAGCGCCATCAATTCTTCGAAAATAGCATTTTTACGACACACTGTTAGACCAAAAATAACTATTAATTACCGACCGAACACTTGCAAATGTACAAAATATTTTTTTTAATTATTTACCTTATAAATTCCAACACTGATATAGGATTACAGAGGCGGGAAAGACATTACATTAGTAAGAACAAATTAATATTTACGGATTACCAAGCACGTAGATTAAATAATGCATATATAGTTACAAATCGCAAATATCTTGTTTTATTAATTATTATGATTTTCAAAGTGGATTTGGCCTCGGATAAAATTTGCTAGATCATGATAATCCAATTGCACAATTTATGCTTACTTTCGCCAAAATACATAATACAGACTGAACTTGCCGTCATCAATATTTTATATATGTAAATCGATTGCAAATAAAAATATATTTCCTAACTTGAATAAATTATTTTTGAGACGTTTTTTTTGGTGTTGTGTTGCAAGTTAGTTCAGTGTATTCTAGAAAGATTGCTGAAATTGTGTTAATAATATTAAAACACAATAGTTATTTTTCGTACTTAAATATTCAATATTGTTATAGTTAGGTACATATACTACATACAATAGTACAGTATTTGTTTTGGTGTCATCAATGTATGTATGTAGTTTGATTTCTTAGAATATTATTTTCTGTAAATAAGATAAACCAAACCTTCGTCAAAAATTTCTTATCCTAAAAATGTTTTATCCCTAAATCAGTATTTACCCAGTAGCGCAGTGTAATATTTTTAAACATGGCATATAAAAATTTATTTAATTTTGTTAATTCTAGAAATTGATCCTCAGAACACATATTTATGTGGGCTAAGGGGATTTTTGTGTACAATGTAAAGAAAACTTTATAATATGTCTTGCTGAATAAAATCATTAGAATGAAATTTGAAAATGAATACGACTTTGAGGCTATTTTTTATTTCAATCTGAGCAAGCAGTGCGCAGTCAAAAATACTCTGTGTTTTTTTATTCAACCTGAGTAATTTTACTCTGCACACTGTTTTTATTTGTGAACTGTGCTTACACCGAGCATGCTCGGTTTTTTAAATTTTACTTTGAACAGAATGCCAGTGTACGAAGAGTATGGAAAGTAAAAAACAAGTTATTACTCTATGCACACTGGACCATTTGGCACTGCACAACCTGTGCTCAGTGTACAATGTAACGACCTGAAACGAGCACCCGGTTATGGGATAAAATCGGGTTATGGGACAGGTAATTATTTATGGATGATCATTAAGCTATAATTAGAATTATGGTTATTAACAAAAACAAAAACAAAACAGAACGATATAAAAGCTCTCGGTATCGGTCGGACACGGGTCAGGTTTTTTTGTTGTGGACGGAGATACTCAACAATAGTAAAAACCGAAGTAAAAAAAAAAAAAAAAAAAAATATTTAATAATAAAAAATTTTAAAATTAAATATAAAATGGAAAGAAAATCCATATCGATAAAAAAGTAAAATCTTATAGTATAAGTTTGTGTATAATGAACTCAATATAAGTTAAAAAAAAAAAAAAAAAAAAAAAAAAAATGTTTTAAAAATTATTTCCAAAAATTTGTCTGGAAAATTGTACCGTGATAACTTGTGTCATATAATTTAATGTAATTTATAGTTACGAAATCAAGTGTTGTAAATTCAAATAAAACAAAAAAATAAAATTATTATGTCCGATGTATTTCGTAAATGAAAATAATTATTTATAAAATAAATCTATAATAGACTATTTACCTAATCATATGTTTGTGCTCAAAGCAACACGCTTTGTAAATATAATAATAAAATTAAAAGTAAAAACAAGTTGTTTGTAAGTGCTTACATAACGAAGTGACGTTGTTTTATTGAATCCGCTACACACCGTTATACATATTTATCTGCGGGAGGATCGTGATCTATTTCGGTCATTGCAGTTGGTGCAACTATTCTAAACCCTGCATCTTGAATACGGGCTTAACATAATAATTAGAGCTCAAAGTAATAAAGTGTATGCAACGGGGTAATCGAGAATTTGAAATACTACGAGCATCATTACGGTTCAACTCTCTGATACCAAGGCTAAACAGTGGATACTTCGAAGGCTATCAACCAACCGGATATGATATAGTGGGATGAGGAACATATGATCAACGGGACACCATCATTGTTCAACAAAATTTATTTTGGTGATGTATTAATTAGTTTTAACTTTCTTTTTTTCAAATCTAAAATTTATATATGTAGTTAGTGCTTTCGCACGATAGTTGATTACTCATATTTTTATATGATAATGTAAATGGATTTTTTTTTCGTTCATATTCGTTGTTGAGTTACTCCACTAAAACCTTCTTAGAAAATCTATTTTTTTTTTGATTTTGATTTGTGATAATAATAGTGCCAATGAAAATGCTCGGCTAAATTTATTCTTATTTTAGTGATGTGAGTACCGAAAAACCAGTGAGCTAGTTACATTCTTCTTACGTTGATTTAATTTAAAAGCACTTCATTTTCGTTTGTACTTTTGGTGATTTTATGTCATGTGTGGTAAGATGAACCCCCGTTATACCGGAAGAGGCTACCCATCGCAAAGAAGTGTTCTACCACACATTGTTAATGCAAACAAAAGTTACAAAATGGCGCCCGAGCAGGGACCCTTAAGAGTCCATGTGTTAAATTCATTCGAGAAACATACTAAAGTCGTAATCTATATTATTTTCGTCGGTTCGTTGATTGTTCGTCACTTTGAATTCCGGTTCGTAGAGAATTATAGATACTACGGTGTTAGTCATTACTTCCGGTATATATATAAAAAAAAAGTTACGTTTGTGGTTCCTATTTTAGGTCAAATACTTTATATCACATCTCAATTTCGTGACTAATTGTATGTTAAAATGGAGTCAGATGTTCATCAGCAATTGAATGTTTTATTTATTAAATCTCTTGCTGGGTTCATACTGACTACCTTTTAACATGTTAGTTGAAATAAATAATATTTTATTTTTCGGCATTAATTGACCAAGTAAGCATTTACCGGGATTGACCCTCTGAACACGCAGTTATCTCTCGGATAGATGGTTACTTTTCCTAATGCCGATCGTCCACAGTAAAGTTAAAAAAAAAAATAGTAATAATAATAATAATAATATCAACAAGAATTCCACAGGTATACCTATAGGATAAATAATTCACTTTCGAACGCAGGGTTTTTCGGTCACTCGTAAACATCACTAAAATAGATTGATCTATTAATTAAACCAAATTTACTTAAACATTTTCTAATTTAATTATATCATAATATATTTTTTTTTTCTCATAATACTTTATTTATGTTTATACCTTTTGTTGTTGTTTAAATATACATATATACGTATTTATATTATTTTAGTTATATTCTGCAAAAAGAAAAAAAAACAAATTTGAGTTAAGTCAAATTTAAATTATTCGATTTTCATATTGCACAAGTAACTGGCGTTACCAATTTTTCATTAGTTTACATGTTTATATTTTATTTTACAATTCATAAATTATAATTTGGGATAGTTATTTTGCCTGTTGTAGTTTAGAGCCTTTGCAAAATAACAAGCCTTTGCCTTAAACAACAAACCTCTGGTTTGCACTATGAGCTTGTCAGAAAATTGGGACCCCCTTAAAGGGCTAACGGACGAAGAAATCGACATAGAATGTATGGTAAGGGGAATTGAACGATCTAATTCAGAATGGGAAGAAACTTTAAGTAATGCTCTTACATCAGAAAGCGGTAATCCCTCATTAAAACCCACCGTTACACATGCCGGCGACGCCCAACAGGAATTAAAACGCTGTTCGAATCAAATCCCTATTTTAACTCGAATTCTGGAAGACGAGCGGGTTATAAAATGGGATTCACTAGCTGACATAAAAGCTCGAATAAAACATTGGAGAGACCGGACATTTCGATTAAAGGGTTGTTTCCACCAAGATAACGAGGTAGACAAGCTGATAAACCATTGGCGACGTCTAGAACGTTTGTATCAAACATGCGTGGAAAAGTTGAAAGACTCTCAAACTGATCTCAACGATTCGCCCAATGATACGGCATTATCGGCGGTGACAGATGCTCCAAATAATCCTACTCTCGACACCAAATCTGTAGAAACACTGACTCCCAAATTGGTACAACTACCTATTCAGCCGGTACCTACATCAATTTTTGATGCCTCATCAAATAGAACAAGTTTATCTCGGACACACGAATCAACTACTGTTACGTGGAGCAAGAAGGATAGTTTCGCACCAAAAACTTTAGCGTACGAAACTGTACCTCACATTCGGCACCAGCATATTACTCAGAACAATGAAGCACGAGCGGACAAATCAACTCCGGTATACTACATTCCAATTAATGACCCCTTTAAAGCTTCCAATCACGCATCGACCTACCAGTCTATGCAACCTAATCGCAATCAAGATCAACATTTCGTTCAACCTCCGTATGTTTCCAATAATTATCAATCGCCTGTATCATTTTCCGCCCCGACTAACTTTCCGTATACCTACAAATCTGAGCCAAAATGGAACATAAGTTTCTCCGGCCAACCTCAAGGCCTAGAAGTTCATGACTTCATATTTCGATTGGAGTCAATTGCTTGGCGAGAGCAGGTGCCACTGAACCAATTATATGCTATCATGCCGAAATTTTTGACCGACGTGGCAGAAAAATGGTACTGGATTTTTATCCAAAAATATCCAGGAGCATCATATCCCCAACTACGACAAGCAATAATACAAAGATTTAGTAGCATAGACACCGATCGCGCAACTCGAAGAGCGATTGAGACACGGAAGCAACGAATTAATGAATCTCTAAGTGACTTCCTCCTTGAAGTAGAAAGTATGAACCACAGGTTGAATCGACCATTACCGGAAAGAGATTTGTTAGAGATCGTAAGAGAAAATATGAACTTCGAATTGCAACAAATGACTCTTCATTTGTCTATATCTACTATAGAAGATCTAAGATTAATTTGCCACAGATACGAGCGATTGTGGGAAAATAAACGAATAAACGACAGGCCGGCCATAGATCGTAGAGTAAGGTTTGTAAATGAATTAATGGCACCAACTCAAAACCAATTCACTGACGTTCGACGTAGGATACCCCCCGACTATAGTGACGACAAAAGTAATTACGATTCATTTCATCCTGACGAAAACGGATATTATGTCGAGGAAATGGCCCTTAATATAAATAAAGCTTTGCGCCAATATCCAAAGGACAGTAATTACAGGCAACAAAAATTGGTATGCTGGAATTGCAACATGCCAGAGCACCGATACCAAGACTGTAACCTACCTCCGCAAGGAATATTCTGTTATGGTTGCGGAACAAAGGATATATTAAAGCCCAACTGCACCAATTGCCAACGAGTTTCGGAAAACTATTCACCGGGAGTGAGTCGAGCGGGATTGACACAACCGGTAAAGATTATGGCCCGCTCGCAGAGGCCAGCAACTCCGCCAATGAGATACGCGACGGATGCAGCCTCCAACACCGAACCGCCTCGTTATCGTTAGAACCACATCCATATAATATGACCGCTAATAAGGAAGTATTTGGTAGTGATATGTCAATTCAATATACTAGTTTTAAACCCAATACCTTATTAAAGACCTTTCAGCGAACTATAAAATATTGGAAAGAGAGACGTAATTTCATTCGCGCCTGTGCTGAGACTTGTATAGGAATAGCAAACGACAATAGACCCTATGCGATTGTTGAGATTAATGGGACCCTTATTCGTGGGTTAATGGACAGCGGCGCCTCTCTTAGTATATTAGGACATCGGTCATTAGAATTCCTAAAGAAAATAAAGGCTAGTTACAAATGCATTGCAGCTGAAGTCTCTACTGCTGATGGTTCCAAAAACAAAATTGTCGGTTTTGTCGATTTGTCGGTAAAATTTAATAACCAAATTAAAATTGTGCGGTTTTACATAGTGCCTTCTTTACTTGGGCAAGTTTATTTAGGTATTGATTTCTGGAATCTTTTCCAAATCAAGCCACAAATAGTCGATTCCCTCGAACTTAGTTCTTCTATAACTACGGATGAAAATAAACATTCCCTAACATCTGCACAATCGACAGAATTCAATAAAATTTTAGCTTCTTTCCCTTCGTATGAAAAGAACGGATTAGGTCATACTAAACTAATTGAACACCACATCGATGTTGGAAATAGTTTGCCAATAAAACAACGATATTACGCTGTCTCGCCGGCAATCCAGGAACTGATGTACCAGGAGCTTGATCGGATGTTATCTCTAGGGGTAATAGAAGAGAGCTCGAGTTCATGGTCATCGCCAGTTGTGCTTATTCGCAAACCTAACAAGATTAGGCTGTGTCTTGATTCGCGAAAGGTTAATGCTGTGACAAAAAAGGACGCCTATCCCTTACCTTTAATCAATGGCCTCCTAGGTAGATTAAACAGTACAAAATATATCTCCAGCATTGACCTGAAAGACGCCTTCTGGCAGATACCACTCGCTCCTACCTCTAGAGATAAAACCGCATTCACAGTTCCTGGTCGTCCATTATACCAATTTCGAGTGATGCCGTTCGGCCTATGTAATTCTCCACAGACGATGTGTCGACTGATGGACAAAGTTGTGCCACACTGTTACCATCAACAAATATTCGTCTATCTTGACGACTTGTTGATCACCTCGGCTACAATTGAAGAACACTTTAAACTGCTAGCAATCGTATCCAAACGCCTTACTGATGCAGGGTTGACCATAAATGTCAATAAAAGTCACTTCTTCATGAAGCAAATTAAATATTTGGGCTACGTAGTTGGAGAAGGAGGAATAAAAACGGACCCAGAAAAAGTGGAATCTATCAAAAATTTTCCATCTCCTTCCACAGTTAAACAAACCCGTAGATTACTTGGTATGACGGGATGGTATCAGCGATTCATACCTAATTACGCCCAGGTGACCACCCCTATCACTAACTTATTAAAAAAACAATCCAAGTTTATTTGGACAAGCGAAGCTCAAGTTGCTCTAGAACAGTTAAAATATCTGCTATCAACCGCCCCACTCCTAATAAACCCAGACTATTCACAACCATTCTGGATTCGCTGTGACGCTTCGAAAACCGGAATTGGGAGTGTCCTATTTCAAAAGGATATCGAAGGTAATGAAAAACCAATAGCTTTCATGTCGAAAAAGTTGAACCAAGCCCAAAGTAATTACACCACGACGGAACTGGAATGCCTGGCAGCGGTGTTAAGCGTACGAAAGTTTCGCCCCTACATAGAAGGTTATCATTTCACCATAATAACCGACCATTCAAGCCTTAAATGGCTAATGGCTCAAAACGATTTAAACGGTAGACTCGCCCGCTGGAGCCTTAAACTTCAGGCTTATGATTTCGACATTCAACACCAGCGCGGTTCAGAAAATGTAGTACCTGATACTCTATCGAGAATGTATTGCGACACGATGCATATAGACATGGTTTCTACTATCGATCTCTCCTCAGTGGGTTTCAACGATCTCGATTACTGTCGACTACGCGAAAATATTAATAAATTCCCAGATAAATATCCTTCGTTCAAGATTATATCAGAGCGAATTTACATAAAAATTGGTGCAAACTCCGATCCAACGTTGACCGATGTATCGAATTGGAAGCTTTGGATACCACGAAGTATGACCCAGCATGTAATAAAACAATTTCATGATGTCCCACTAGCTGCGCATGGTGGCATTATGAAAACTTTAGCAAGATTACGGCAGCATTTTTATTGGCCAGGAATAAGAAAACAAGTTTATGAGTATGTCAAGAACTGCGTTGTGTGCAAAACAACGAAAAGTAATAACTCCATTTCAAAACCTCCTTTAGGCGAACCTACATTTGCAATGCGACCATGGGAACATGTATACATCGATCTAATGGGACCTTATCCGCGATCCAAACAAGGCAATTCATACATTTTAGTGGTTTTAGACCAATTCACAAAATTTGTCCTTTTAAAACCATTAACCTCGAGCACTACGAATAAAATCATAGCTTACCTGAAGAATGACGTATTCCTTGTTTTTGGTGTTCCCAAACAAGTGCGTACCGACAATGGGCTACAATTTTTAAGCAAAGCTTTTCAAGAGCTACTGACAGAACTAAATATCGCCCACAGCAAAACGGCCGTATACTCACCACAGGCAAACGCCTCGGAACGTGTGAATCGATCGGTCGTGGCCGCAATTAGAGCATACGTTCAAAGCGAACATAAAAACTGGGATAAGTATTTGGCTGAAATTGCATGTGCCCTTCGAACCGCAATACACCAAACCATAGAACATTCGCCATATTTTCTGCTATTCGGATACCATATGGTTACGAACGGTAAATCGTATGACATGTTACGAGAAATGAAATCTTTAGGAGAAGATATTGACGTATTACCAAATACTGACAGGATTTCGATATTACATTCTACGATAGGTAAACACCTGCGAGATGCTTTTGAAAAATATTCCAAATATTACAATTTGCGTACTCGTCCCATTAATTTTACTCCGGGGCAAACCGTGTATATACTAGAACATCCTCAAAGCTATGCGGCAAAGAATATTTGTGCAAAATTTTGCCCAAAGTACGTTAAAGCAGTTATTTACAAAAAAATTGGAAATGTTACTTATGTGTGCAAAGATGAAAATGGAAAAGTATTAGGAAATTTTCATGCAAAAGATTTAAAAGCATGATGGTATATATGTATGAATGATCTAAATAACACTCAGATTCGAACTTTGCCTGCATATAAATAGCATGTACTTTCGAATCTGCCCTGTAACGACCTGAAACGAGCACCCGGTTATGGGATAAAATCGGGTTATGGGACAGGTAATTATTTATGGATGATCATTAAGCTATAATTAGAATTATGGTTATTAACAAAAACAAAAACAAAACAGAACGATATAAAAGCTCTCGGTATCGGTCGGACACGGGTCAGGTTTTTTTGTTGTGGACGGAGATACTCAACAATAGTAAAAACCGAAGTAAAAAAAAAAAAAAAAAAAAATATTTAATAATAAAAAATTTTAAAATTAAATATAAAATGGAAAGAAAATCCATATCGATAAAAAAGTAAAATCTTATAGTATAAGTTTGTGTATAATGAACTCAATATAAGTTAAAAAAAAAAAAAAAAAAAAAAAAAAAAAATTTAAAAATTATTTCCAAAAATTTGTCTGGAAAATTGTACCGTGATAACTTGTGTCATATAATTTAATGTAATTTATAGTTACGAAATCAAGTGTTGTAAATTCAAATAAAACAAAAAAATAAAATTATTATGTCCGATGTATTTCGTAAATGAAAATAATTATTTATAAAATAAATCTATAATAGACTATTTACCTAATCATATGTTTGTGCTCAAAGCAACACGCTTTGTAAATATAATAATAAAATTAAAAGTAAAAACAAGTTGTTTGTAAGTGCTTACATAACGAAGTGACGTTGTTTTATTGAATCCGCTACACACCGTTATACATATTTATCTGCGGGAGGATCGTGATCTATTTCGGTCATTGCAGTTGGTGCAACTATTCTAAACCCTGCATCTTGAATACGGGCTTAACATAATAATTAGAGCTCAAAGTAATAAAGTGTATGCAACGGGGTAATCGAGAATTTGAAATACTACGAGCATCATTACGGTTCAACTCTCTGATACCAAGGCTAAACAGTGGATACTTCGAAGGCTATCAACCAACCGGATATGATATAGTGGGATGAGGAACATATGATCAACGGGACACCATCATTGTTCAACAAAATTTATTTTGGTGATGTATTAATTAGTTTTAACTTTCTTTTTTTCAAATCTAAAATTTATATATGTAGTTAGTGCTTTCGCACGATAGTTGATTACTCATATTTTTATATGATAATGTAAATGGATTTTTTTTTCGTTCATATTCGTTGTTGAGTTACTCCACTAAAACCTTCTTAGAAAATCTATTTTTTTTTTGATTTTGATTTGTGATAATAATAGTGCCAATGAAAATGCTCGGCTAAATTTATTCTTATTTTAGTGATGTGAGTACCGAAAAACCAGTGAGCTAGTTACATTCTTCTTACGTTGATTTAATTTAAAAGCACTTCATTTTCGTTTGTACTTTTGGTGATTTTATGTCATGTGTGGTAAGATGAACCCCCGTTATACCGGAAGAGGCTACCCATCGCAAAGAAGTGTTCTACCACACATTGTTAATGCAAACAAAAGTTACAACAATACTCAGGGCAAGCCTGCTCGCTCGGGTTTAATTAAAAAATAGACCATTTGACGCTCTGTTGGAGTAAAACAAATTTGGAACACATCTTTCATGTTGGAACTGTACGCGGATCTATGCAATAGGCTAGTTGAAAATCTTTCGGATAGTTGACTTTGTGGAACTTTAAAAAATTACAAATGGAGTATTCCTTCTTCTTCCGTTCGCAATCCAACTTTAGAAACTATGAGAACTAGAGGTAGTTTAATTTAAAACGGTTTTTACCGGTTAAAACTTAGTAGTAGGTAGTTTGTTTTATTACTATATTCTCGATTCATGTACCCGCATATTCTCGACTCATTCACTATTTATTCTGATTGGGTAGTCTGACTGCGTAAATTTGCACTAATTATGATTAAATTCAAAGTTATGTCGAATTGTAAGTTAGCGGACGCCTTACACTGATAAGAATAAAAACATTAACATGTGACACCGTTCCGGTTTAGTGCCGTCAATTCGATAATAGCAATCAAATTCATGCCTAGAGATGTAACTTTTAAAATCTAATTTTAATGGTCGGTTTAAAATTTAATTTAAAACGTTTTAATTTCTGTTTATATTTACACTACTGTGTATAAATCTTTAAACCGAACAAATCAGATTCCGATTGTTCCAAATAATATGCTCAACACAACTCTTATATATCTGGAACCATTTTGTACTTCAGAAAAGGTTTGTTTTTTGTAATTTTGCAAGCTTTGTATTGTACTAAAATTTTTCAGATGAAAAAATCGTAATATCCGAGGTTGTACAGAATCAATAAATAACACATTTTTTATCGGACCCCTCTGAAAAAAAATAAGTAGTTTTTTAATTATCTATCTGATCACGCCTCCGTCTTACGCCTATTGAAAGTCTATGTAGAGTTGATGAATGGTAGTAATATGTACTCCCAACATTTCTTCAAGATGACCCTCAACGTGAAACACTGATCAGTAGTTTATCGGTTGAGGCAAAAACCACATTGAGAGTCACCGATGAAATTTTCGGTGAGGAGGGTGATTCTGGCATCTATAACATTAGTCAGCACATCATCTAGCAATTTTATGCTGCTGACAAATGCTGCCGGTAAGGTTTTGGCCTCCGTGTTTTGGGAAGCGCAAAGTATTTTATTCGTCGACTATTTTGAAAAAAGAAAGGCCATCAACAGCGAATATTACATGACGTTATTGGTGCGTTTGGAAGAAGAAATTAAAAAAAAGCGCCCAAATGGAAAAAAAACGTGCTCGTTCACCAACACAAATGCACCGTGTCACTACTAGTTGGCTACGATGACAAAATTTCACGAATTGAACTCCGAATCGCCTTCCAAGCCTGCGTATTCTCCGGCTACCAGGATCTATTACTTGCTCGCAGACCTCACAAATGCTTCAGGGAAAGAGATTTGCATCAGTTTTGATGCCAAAGATAAATCGTTCTAAAAAGGCATCGAAATGTTATAGAAGCGTTCTAATGAATATATCACTCTTGGAGGAATCTATGTTGATGAATAAAGTCAAATTTAGCAATAAAAAAATCACGTTAGTAGTTAGCCTCAGGACTGATTGATTGTCGTTGTATTTTCCGCTACGATAGTTATATCTGGCTCGATAGCTTGCTATTGCTTTTGGATGTTAAATTTGGGCTCGTGGTGCCGATATTAATTTTCAGTGACAGCTGACAATCGTGATATTGAATTTTTATACGTAATCTAACCGTGCATGTCCGCATCTGAGCTAGACGGAAGTCATTAATATGCTGCTGTACTCGCCTATGAACGAGAAAACCAAATTCTCCGATATTCTGATGTCCACTGTAATAGAAAGTGTAACCATTGGTGGTAGTATGGATCACACTTCCAGACCATTTAAGCTAAGCTCTTGTATAGTGTGAGCAAGTTTAGTGTGACGAGAAAGTAATTTCGGTTTTGTAGTATGAAATTAAACTTATATTTTGACCCAAACAATAAACTTTGCGATTTCACGCTCATAAAACTTTTAGTCCTGATCAGCAACAAACTGAACTAAGTGCCTAGCATCATTGGTGAAAATTTACCGTTCAAAGATTTTTGCAAACTTCGAAATAAATCTTCCAGACTGACTTATTTTGGTGGAAATATAAAATAAAATTAAAATAGGCCTCATTTCGAGTAAACTTATTGTAGACTTGTATGACTTATTTGGATTAGTAACCAGTTTCGAGTTAACATTCCCAAATAAGTCAACCATAAGTGCTACTCCCGAGAACATCCAGTTTAAATATGTTTTGTTTATGTTAGACACTGTAGTCAAATATAGGCTTGCATATAATCGGTATAATTAAACAGTGTAAGGTTATCGTATTTTATAAAAAGTGACAGAAATATTTTGCTTTTGCTTATCTTATCGCATCATCTGATGTTTATTTTGGCATAGTATAACGTGGTAGTTCAATTTCCAGCACCTAGTTATTTAAATACGTTGCAGAATTCGAAATGCTCTACTTACTGATTTCGATTTCATGATCTAGCCTTTATTAAAGCAACACATTACACCCAAATTGTGAAATGGCGTACATAATAAATACGATTGGAAATTAAAAAATTTTGTTCTAGCGCGCAAACAGCTATTTTTAATTTTCAATGTCTAATTTGTCTAACCTTAATCTGTTTATATTAATTTTTTTACATAACTTAGTTACTTTGTGTTTGGTTGTCAGTAGAAAAAAAAAACTTGAGAAAATGTATTTGTAAATTTTTAATTAATTTACATGCTGATGATATCGCTCTATCGATTAGTAGTGTTGGTTTTTACACATATAATTGAATTGTATTCAGAGTTATCAGCTACTGAATCGAGAATGTAATAATTTTTTGATCACGCTTTTGAATTATCGGTTAAAATTTCATAATCGACTAAACGGTTAGAGAATGATAAGGCCGTATGATTGATGAAACTGGTACTTAGAAATCGTTAAAATGAATTAGAAATGATATCATTTTATCAGATAAGCGTGGGACAAATGCATAAATAGTTCATCACGCCTTATACTAGTGATTCGCATATTCATAGATTCGCCTGGCCAAGGTTGTATTTATTTTAAAAAATAATTTTTGGAATTGTAAGCACGCATTCTACATGAGCTTTAATTTAAAACCCATTGAAAACTGAAAACTACGAATTTTTATATCAATTAAGCTAATATGATGAAATGATAATTAAAAATTGCTGTGTCCTCGATTGTGTATGAAACCATATAAAATTTAATGTTTTATTCTGTTATAAATATTGCAAACATTTCAAAATTTTATTTTGTATATTTCCAGATATTTTGTTGATCAACATCGTTGTCTTCCGATATACAAATAATAAATAAAGAAATTCTATATTAAAGACATTTTTAAAAATTGTTTGAAACTCAAAAACCTGTAATTTTAAATTTTTAGTGTTAACTATTATATATTATAAATATTAGTGGAAATTGTTGTATATTATTTTAAAATAAATATTAGGTAAAACATTGTGTTAAGTGGATAAAAAAATCTAAAAACTAAATCTATACTGACTCCATAGTGTTCTGAAATAAAATGGCCCCAAGACCTAAAAATGAAGAAATTAAAAATAAAGTCGTTTTGGAAGATGAAAAGGATAAAGAAATTCGTGATGAGGTAACAAGTGCTAAAACGGGAAATAACTGGGATTTACCAGTCGCCCAGGGGTTATACGATCCTCGTAATGAACATGAAGCTTGCGGTGTTGGATTTATTGTTGCGATCGATGGTAAACGATCTCACAAAGTAAGTAATATGATCAAACCAAATATTTGTTGTTATTTATAATATCGTGTTCATTTTTTTTACACGTATAGCTACTCCGTGATGCTCAAAATTTATCAGTCCGCATGAATCATCGTGGAGCATGCGCTTGTGACAATGATACTGGTGATGGTGCAGGTATTCTCTGTGCTATTCCGCATGCATTTTATGCAAAAGAAATGTAAGTAGTTCATAATTTATAATATTTAAAAATAAAGTTATTAGTGTTGGCTATAATCAAGTAAAGTGTATTAGTATGTACATACTATTAAATTACCAAATTCAATTTCAAAGTGTTTCTAGATCAAGAAAATCTAATATCCATCATTCAGAATGATAGGAAATGATCCTGATATCCGTTCCTGTGGCACTATTCTGGCTTTCAATGAAAATAGAAAATTGGGAAAAATATTTTCATAGCATTTTTGTCCAAATTCTATTGTTCTGCCCTACTGAAGGAATAAGTTTAGTGCAAATATTTTTAAAACAAAGTTAATTGGGAAACTTTTGTCACACAAAACTTTTATAGGGAAAACATTTTCCCATTTAACTTCGTTTCGAAAAGATTTACACCAAACTTATTCCCTCGGTAGGCCAGAAAAATACAATTTAGACAAAAATGCTATGGATATATTTTTCCCAATTTCCTAACATATACAAAAATAAATTTTTGACATGGTACTTTTGCCGTACTCGCACAATTGTGTTAGTAAATCACAAAAGGGATATGGGGAAAACACGTCATGAAATCG
This sequence comes from Nephrotoma flavescens, assembly GCA_932526605.1. NCBI lineage: Eukaryota > Metazoa > Arthropoda > Insecta > Diptera > Tipulidae > Nephrotoma > Nephrotoma flavescens. Next base: position 224,125,126 of record OW052222.1, on the reverse strand, counting down.
CGTTAAATGAGAACGCGTTATAACAGTACCGTGTTATAGGAGGGTTATCTGTTTACTATTATTTTTGATACTTGTCTGATTTTAAACTTGTTCTTAATTACATTGAGCTAATTAATGCTACCACTTATTTTAATATGCATTTGAAGCCCCGGTGGCAAAGTGGTCAGCATGCTTGCTCCAGCGACCGGAGGTCTCGGGTTCGACTCTTCGGTGGTGACAAGGAAAAAATTTCACGCCTGGTTTAGTTAGGATAAATGAATTAATCAATCATTATCCGAAATGAAAATATGATTATGAAACCTTATTTGAGGTGGCCAAATCCCTTGATGGGATATAGTGTTAGAGCAAATTTGAAGCGTGGCCATTCTGATATAAATTTGGGAAAAATATCTTTATTACTCAACGTAGTCTTCTTTTAGTTGTTCAATAGATTCGATACTGTTCATTATTGGGAAATATTTTACCATTTTTTCAAGTTCAGAAAGAGAAAATAATCCGAGAGGCTAAATCTGGCGAAACAGTCAGAGTTTATGAAACAGCACCTTATTTTTCGCCAAATGTGTCCGTTTTTGTCGTCGACTCCACTCCATAACCCTTTCAGCACTGTATACCTACCATGTCTGCTATACCTCGAGTACTTTCAGTCGAAAGTCATCAATACCATTTCGTGGATAATCTTCACCATTTCTGACGTAATCACATCATTTGGTCGACCACTACGATTTGTGTCTTGGCAACTCATACGACCCAATATTTTATTGTTGTAAACGAACGCAATTAGACTTCCCCACAGTTTAATCTACTTTGTTTTAAATATTGATTGGACTGAAACCCTTCAAATGAAAGTATTGTTTACATCTTTCATTATTATCAAACAACGTAACGTCCTAAAATTTCACACTTAAGCTTCTACAAGGTTGGTGCATTCTACCATAGTAATTTTTTTCAAACAACAACGGTCATATATAAAGTTGGGTACTTCTGGTACAATTCTCGAAGTTCGTCAATCTTGGCTGTTCAATTGGACATTTTATGAAAATTGTGGCAAAATGAAATTTTGCTCTACACAAAAGAGAAAGCAATATATAAAAAAGAGTTCCGTTCCGATTCCAAACTGTTACAGTTACACAATGTGATAAAGCTGTCATCAGAATACTGCAACTCATTCTGCGGTTGGAGTTTCATTTCAGCTTAAATGATATTAACTGAATGTGTTAATGAAGTCGCAACAGTATAGCAAAGCGACATAATTATCAGCCATATTTTTCCCGGTAAGGGATCTTTAATTGATCAAAGCAGTAATAGTTTGTTCTTGGCTCGATTAATGCGTTATTTTACATCTTACTTCTACTTGTTCTATAAATCTTATTTAACAGACGTTAGATGTAGGTGCTTAACGTTTAATTTGAGATAATAGTTACATTCACGCAATTACTGAAGCCTTTTCTCGAAAGTAAAAAGAAATTTGGTGGCGCTAAAGTTTCGTGACAATTGTTTATGAAACAATGATCATTAATTATTATCAAATAATTCGTACAGAAATATTCACGTTTTGTAATAAAATAAAAATTGTGTGTAGGATTTTTGTATACATGCTAATCAGTTGTTATCTTGAAAATTTTACACACAACAAGTAAATATAGCAATATACACAAGCGACAATAAGCACACGATTAACTTAATATTTAGTCATATAATTAACATATACGTGGCCAATGCACCTCTACAATTTAAATTTCCGGTTGCATTTTGTTTAAGATAACGAATTCATAATAATGTCGGCGTAAGTATACCACGTTTTATCAACGAAAATTATTTTACTGTTCGTTATCAGTCTCGAGACCGGTCAAGTGGTGCAGTGGTTAAAGCTTCGGCACTTGGACCGGGAGGTACTGGGTTCGAATCCCATCAGACTAGATGCAAATCGAATATTCATCATCGATTACAATCGGTGATGTTAATAAACACAACTAAGACCCTCTGATGGAGTGCAGAATTCAGCGCCGACCCACCGTCCATGTCCAATTCACAGGTTGACATGGAGCTTGCAATGTGCAGGTGGTATACTGTAGTTGTGTGAGTAGGTGAATAGGTGAATGGGTTAATGATGTAGCATGAATGCGTGGTATCACAATGGGCCAAAAAAATGGCCTAAGTGTAAACCACTGAAACCTAACCTAACCTATCAGTCTCGAGAGAAAGACATTCCTTCCTCCAATACTGAATTTTTATTGTAAGATAAACTCTTAACCTTTTCGTTATAATGAATGGCTACAATAGAATTAGGGTATTCCTTTATAATGTTCTCTACATACATTGTACTTATGATTAAAGATTAGAAATGCATCATAATGCATTAGAAATGCATAAAGAATTCATTCAAAAAGCACAAATCATAAGGTGACTTTGAATCTTATCAGAATATGAAGTTCATTTAAATAGAAAGTAAGTGTTATTTGGTTTCGTCTCGTACTTATTATAACGTCAAAACGACTCGAAATAATGTTATTTGCGCGATAATATCATTTGATAATATAAAGTCCCTAAGTATTTATGAATGGTGGCGTGTTATCTACGAAACATGTAATTTAGAAATTAGATTATCATGAAAACCGCAAAGTTCTGGTATTTAACAAAAAGTTGCTAATCAATATCGATGTACACAAAAATTTTCCATCATTACACATTTATATCGTTGTTTGTAAACATGTTCGCTGGTGTGGTGATACTTGTTTCATTCAATCGCGAAGTGTAGTTAGTTAGTTTATAGTTTTAAACTTTTTTTTAGTTAGATAGTTTTCTAGTTTCATGTTGATGTTGCGAAAAATTTATTTGTTAAATGTTTATGTCCCATTAAAATGTTTGGCATATTATTCAACCTAGGTTTAGTTACATTTGTTGTTTGTATACACTGCTATGGCCCAGTGCCAAAATAAATGTATTCTGTTAAAAACAATATTTTAAGTTTAGACATGCTCAAAATAGCAATTTATTTGTTTACGAAAACATATTAGTTTACTATAAATGCAAGAAGCAAGATGCGGCGTACAATAATAATTCACTTTCAAGTTCAATGTCACTGAAATTTAATTTACTATTAAGTCATAGCTTATTCCAACCATGTGATAATTGCTTTCGTAATCTTGAAAACCTTGGGTTTTTTATTAAATCGTAATTTTAACGTAACTGGTTTTTTCTGTGTAATGCGAGGGGGGATGTATAATAAGCGCGTTGCAATTTCAGTTTTTCAAGTTAGTCTGCATTTGAGCATGACTAGAGAGCCAACTTAAAATTTTCTAATTTTATAGAGTAAAATTCGTTCAATGTTTAAAAATAATTTTTTATCGTACAATTTTAGCGAGTGTGTGCACGTTTGAGCCACGTGAATGTTTAATTGCGAATACTAAAATGTGTCAGATAACGATTTTAAAATTGTTGTATGTGGATGTATGCAAACTCGTGCCAACAATATTAATTAAATGACAATTTTTTCATGTTTTGTTAGTCATATATTTATTTAATACTGCGGGTCAATTAACTGAGTCCGCGATACTTACTATAACATAAAATGTATTTTGTGTATTTTCACAACTAATAATTAAAATTGTGGTGCTGAAATCTTTTTTATGTTATTTTAAACTCAATCTACTCGGAAAGAGAAGACGTAATATAATTTTATTATTATTTTTCCAAATTCTTGCAAACGAAAAAATAAAATTCATTCACTGTGAGCGTGATTTCATGCGCGAGTCATAAATATATTAAAACAAACCGAAATTGATTGGCTTATTTTTTTATATAACACATTTGTTTGTGAGGCCGAATATATTTTGTTTATTATTATTATGATTGTGAATTGGGCACAGCAATAGGCCACTAAAGTATAGTACATAGTTGAGAAAATTGGCATTTGTTATTCGTGTGATTATCTTGTAGAGTGCAAAATACATTTAACCCGATAAATATTGAAATTGCCATACATTAAAATGAATTTATAGGTTATGTGGTTTATACACATAAAATGTGGCACATACAATTAATGGAACTGAATGAATTTGTCAGAATGATAGGAACTTTAAAATCTAGATTACCGTTGTTTTTATGTCTAAATAATTTAAATGAAATTGGTACAATGATTACCAGAATCATAATCTCCAGACTGAGCAGGGCATTATAAGAGTAATAATCATGGTCATTTCCGTCGAGCAAAATCATCTTCCAAAAGTCACGAAACAATCGGCGCAGTGATCAAAATTGTGTCATTTGGATCTGGGGGTTCTGAGTTTTAATCTCGCCAGAAGCAGGATACACAAGGAAATTCTCATCACCTAATTTCGATTGGTGGTGCTAATAAATACACCTATTACATCCTGTTGGTGTGGGGTTTTGTCGCCGATCCATCGACCATGAAACAAAAAAAATTGTGCGTTGTATGTAAAAAAGATCCTTTCATTAAACAATTCTGGAGCAGTGAAAAACCACTAATGCCCAGCAAAAATGGGTAGGACCGATTTATGTAAGAATTATGTATGGGTCCCGCGATTGTTTTCAGGAAATGTGATTGAACCAGATGTGCTTAAATATGGTGTTATAGCATCGTATCAGTAAACGCTAAAAATAACCACAGAATTTATAAAATCCGTATATTTTTTTTACTGGTCTAAATTGAGTATGAATAAATTGAATGCACAGAAAAAAATACATACTACAACATAAAAGTTAATTAAATACATTAAAATATATGCCAGCGTACCAGCTTATAATTCAACCCAAATTTGATCATGTTTTCAACTTCATGGTAAAATTGGTGTTAAAAACACAAGCTTTTCCTAAAATCAAATGTCACTACCGCTAAATTTTAAAATTTTATACAAAATTCGTGTTTGACTTCCAATTCCAACCTGATGCACGAATTTAAACAGAATAGTTTAAGAGATGATAAGCATAGCGAAATAAGACGTGCTTATTTGGCTATGCTTCTAGGAGCTAGGCTCCTTTTAACATTTAGTTTTATTCGGATGCAAGCCGAACTTTTAAAAATCACTAAATCCTTTTAAGTTATGTAGCCGGTCTAAAATATTTATGAAGGTTATCGACCTAAAATCGTAGATCTGCATTCCATAGGATCTTAGTTGTGTTTGACTTAATAATCTTTGATCGTAATCGTTAAGAGTATTGCGTTTTATACATTCTGTCTCTAGAGGGATTTTAACTCTCGTTTAACTGCCGCAGCTCTAATCACTAAAGTCGATTGGATCAGGCAATTATTTCCGGGTTGCTAAAATAGTGTTTCATACATTAAGTTTTTTATTAAGGACCTGTCCGAATAAATTCTGAATGCAACCAAATTATTACACCAGCTGTGCGTAATAATTGTTTACGTAACTGAAATAATTTTTGTATTATTTCATTGTTGTTGTTGGAAATGCGCCAGTTTTTGAATTACGAATTTATATTTGCTTAAGTTATGAATGTAACAAATTATTGTTTGTTCAACTAAATTAATACAATAATTGAAATATTGGATCCAAAATAAGTTTCAGTTATCTTATTTTTTGTATGCAATAACGATTATTACAATTTTTTAATAATGTCAAAAACATTTCACTATTCGAACAGCAATCGAACAAAAAAATTATTTCAGCAATGTCAAAACTATTACAGAAAATTAAATTATTACAGTATTCGGACAGGTCCTAAAAGCAGACACAACTAGCATCAGTAGTCCTAGAATTAAATTTGAAACAAATGCCAAAATTGCACGTGAAAATAATGTGCTGTGGTTATTTTCACATGAAAAAAATTTGGTGAGCTTACGCGCCCCCTGTTGCATTAAACACACTAAACAGAAGTGGAATATTTCATTTCTAACTAATTTCACTTTGGTAAAATCGTATAAAAATTGAACACTTATATTTGGGTAGGTAACATGATGTAAACGCTGGATACTCAAATTAGGTTGGGTAACTTTTTTTGTGTGATCCAACTTAGGTCTATGCATAAAATTTACTAGTTTAAATCAGTCAAATTTCAAAACTTAAAATGAATGAATTTAAATTTTGAAAATATTACTGGAATTATTTATTCAATAAAGGGTGCTAACATAAATCATGTGACATAAACTATGCTTGCGTTGTAAACGGTTGCTAAGTGGACTAAAATGGGTAACAATTTAGGTTAGTCCTCTAAATCTTTTCACGATGTAAACTACCTCATAACTACCACAATTTGTGTACAACCGAAACTATGTGAAACAATATTTAAACTCCTATTAGGATTCTCACCTCGCCGAGTGGGTGGGTCCATACAAATCTAGTCACATTTGCATAGTAATTTTAGATGAGGTAAGAATCGTAATAGGGAGCTTAAGCAACCAGGAAATTACGTTTGAACTTTTCTTTCGGAGTACGCACAATACATGGCCAAATTAATATGAACTAGGTATATATTTTTTTAAATATCTTTTTAATTACCTACTGTAAATTTTCATAGAACTAAATAAATGTTTTGTTACTTATGTATTTTCCTTTGTATATATTCCTTCAGTATAATAAACGATACCCATTCTGAATTGGGCTGGTAATTCGCCAGATATGAACCCGATTGAAAATGTTTAGGCTGTATTAAAACAGCACTTGTCGAAAAAAGTCATCAGGACAAAGTCAAAGTTGGTTGATGAAATTAAAAATAGTTGTACAACGACTCCTTAATCAAACATACCATCATAAGTAGATCAACAGTATGCCGCGTCACATTTTAATTTTTCTTAAAAGTAAAGGGAGGTGGACGAAATATTAGCCGGTTTAATTTTTTTTTTTTTTTTTTTTTTTTATAGTACAAAGGTTAATAAATCTATTTTAATGAATTAAGGTAAAAAACATGCTTTTTTAACCAAATTTCTGCTGAATACTTAATTTTTCAAAAGTTTATATTAATTTGGACAGGTACTGTATAATACTATCGACAAAGCCATTCGCCTTAGCAATATAATTTTCAATGTGCCTATGAAACTAGCGTTTTCGACTAAAACCTCTATCGTTAATCTCATCTTTGTAATAATGACTTTATACGAAATGATTAATGTATGATTTTGTAATGCGTTACTCCCCCCTTTGTTAGACATCCCCTGCATTCCTGAAGTTTTGACGAATCAAGCATTTCATTAATTTATTATTACATCATCAGCAAATAGCAGCACGTTTAAGTTTCTTATTACTTGGGTGCTATTCGATTTATAAAAATAATATGAAACCAGGAGCTAGATTCTGGTGAAATGAGAATTTGTCGTGACCTTTTTACAAGCCCAAAATTTAGATAATCATATATAGCGTCTGATGTCAACTCTGTTACCCGATTTAAATATTTTTATTTTTAAAATTTTTCATTTTTTGGGATGGCTTGCAGAATGTGTCGGCATTTTCATTTTTATCCGTAGCAAGTAACAAGCAGGTGATTTGCAGTGGTGTTTATTTTTTTCAGCATCTAATGAGAGGTAGAATAAAATTTAGTTTGGTCTAATTCGACGAGTTTGTTCTATTAATACAAAAGTACGAAAAATACAGTATTCTTACATAAGCAACAAGCAGCAAGATGGCATATTTCTTCTTCTTCAACTTTTTTCCTATACATATAAATACAAACATATTAAAGAAAAATTAATATGATATTTAAATGAAATAAATGAAAATGTAATCCGCGCTCGAATCCAATTTCATTTTGACATAAGTAAACGTTATTTTTGACATGTGATTTTTCGTTTGAATTTTGTTCATCAACCATCAACCGTAACAACCAGCGGAATCAAAGAATGAACGCCACACTGAATCCGCCTCAATACACTTGGTCTGTAGTGATGTTGTGCCGAATAAATCCCTGTTTTTATTATTTTTCTAAATATATATAAATCGACGGACAAAATTGGATTGAATGTACTTAAAACAGTCCAAAGATTGCTCCAGAAAGTTTTATTTGAATTGCTTGTTAATCACTTACTTGAGAAATAGCAAATGTGGCCCACCTATCTTGAACACTATTAAAACTTCTTACTTTGATCCAGTTGATGTACCTCACCTATAGCATTAGTAATCGTAGGCACTTCGAATCGTCGATCGTCCAATACCAAATTATAGTTTTTTTTTATCATTTCGGGTGTTGTAAAATTTTTTGGACAACTTCTACATGATGATGCAAGCTTTCAGATGAACAATGCTTTCTTGACCACGTTTAAATTGAAGTCCCTTTTTCCAAACATTAATCTTTGAAGGAGTAGTATCTCTTACTAAAAAATATCACTGATAGTGAATAAACAGATCGAAATGAAACAAGTTCTTCTACTGCTCCATAGATGTCGCCCATCGAACTTTCTTCGAAAAACGAAGGGCAAATACAGGGATGATATTGGTAAGAAATGAAAAATACTAAATTTGTGAAATCATCGCCAATTTGATTTGCAAATTTCATAGTCCTAAACATTTTTATAACGTTGGTCGCGATTGTACTCAACATGTTCCCAACTGTTCCCAATCACATAGAGTTTACAATTTTTTTTTTTTGTTAATTCACATCCTTGTATCAAAGTTTGACTCGACTTAACTTTAATTTAAAGGGGAAAAAGGAACAAAAAAATGCAAAGAGGAAGTTCGTTTACCAAACAAAAAAATTTGGTTAGTTGGTTTTAAAATCGCCTTTAAAGTTACCGTGTAAAGCAAATTTTTGATATTTCTGTGTAATTCTGCCTCGCTAGGAGCCAAAATAATTAAACACTGGAAAAATTAATTGTTTCAAAATATTGCAATGAACAAATAGAAAAAGTAAGAAAAATGGTCAAAGTTTGCTTGATATTTTTTACAAAAACACAAATAAGTGCAAATTTAAAGACAAAATTTAATTCTACAACTATTTCACTAACGAAAATCTTCGAGCAGATTTGTCATTGCTTTTAAAATATTATAGAAATTACATTAATGCATGAAAATATGTTTGAATCCAATTAAATTTTCCGGTTGTATTTCTTGATCCCGCCACAGATTTCTAGAATACAGGCTTCCGAATAAGAATAGTTAAGAATTATTTTTAATGGAAAGTCGGTAATATTTAGTGGTCGTTCAGACCAAGGTACTGGAGCCTTGCGTATAATTGAATTTAAATATCTCCTGATTTTCCCCATTATTTATTGACACTGATATTGTGCTATTTCCAAAGTTAACATTTTTGTTTAGCAATTTTGACAAATATCACTCATACCTTTCAGCGAAATTGTATTAAACTTATCGATACTTACTCATAATCAGTTACTTTAGAAGCAAATTTTTCGAGAATAAATAAATTTCAATTTTAGATCAATTATTTAAATTTTACAAATATAATTTAAACCAATAACATACTAATGCTATGTTAAATCTAAGAGATACGCAAGAAAGAAATGCATTTGACCCGTGCAAAGCTCCGCACAAAATATTAAGCTCAAGCTAGTACTACATGAAATCCAATAGATTGCATTATGTTTATTCTTTTCTTCTACAAACGTTGTCCATAAACGGATGAGTGATAATTCTTGAATTTTCTCCAAGTTACTAAGTATCTTTCATACAGCCAGAATATCGAAAAAGTACTTTAGTATCGAAAGTATCATCTCTGATACATAATGGGTTCGAGGCTCGAGCCTTTGTTAATAGTAAATGTGGTCAATCATTCGCAGTAGGTGAAAAATATTTAGATGATTTTGGATAACTCAAGTGATGTACCTGGTATTTTAAAGTGGGTAATTAATTATTTATCCACCTAAATTAGGTAAGGACAATGTTGGTGATAGGTTACTAATATTAGGGTACTGTTGCTTTAGACCAAGTGCAACATGTTTGTCATAACAATTTTTGTTATGAAGGCGCTTGCTTCGCTAAATTAGTCAACAAGTAGTCAATTCATTTGTAGCATGTCAAGATCATTGCCAGGTAAATCAGGTAAATGGTTTATTCTTTCTTTCAATATCTGGCGAGCCATTGACGCTCCGCCTACTATTGAAGCGAGGACGAATGATAATACCCGTATATTAGCACAAGGGATTTATGGAGAGTTAGGGGCTTCTTCTGTAAGTATAATAAGTTACGTAAATTTGTATTTGCAATTCTATAACTGGCTTATTTATTTTTTGTTTTTTTTTCATTGGCGCGCTTCATCCCGTGGAGGGTTTTTTCTCAATTGAGGCTATATTTAATTGTAGCCAGGTCCCAGGGCTTCTGGATGAGGCATACATACTGGGTATTGGTATATTGCAAGCGGTGCTAACCGAATCAATGGTTGATGGACGATGTCGATAAAGTTTTTTTTTTTCATTAATCTATCTTTGTCACGCACCCCACAACTGAATATCGCAATGTCCAAAAATCGAGACCACGTTCCAACGTTATGATTTCATGCTTATCTAAACGTATACTCTATATTGGTAATCGTAAAAAGATTTGTATAAAACATGTGTACTTAAATCAAAATTAAATCGATTATCACGCGTTAATAACAGCCCGGTAAACAATAAAATTTTATGATCTCACCTAACACGGTTCAATATCATGATATTTACGACTTGCAAATACTTATTTTCGTTTGGATTCCGCGTTTTATCGCAAAGATATTCTAATAATATTTGTATCTGAAATTGCGAAGTTTTTAAATTCTTAGAATAGACAAATTTAATTTATTATACGGATTGCAGTAAATCAAAATCATAACAATGTACGTACTCACTACACTTATCACCAATTACAAATTTCAAGATAGCGCGAATTAAAAATTTCATTCAACCGAAAAATGATTGCCAATTTGTGTAAAATAAACGCAGCAAAGTGGAAATCCCATTAGGCGACGTCAAATTTATAGCGAAAGTCCTAAATTTATTCAAATCAATTCATCGTGCAAACTAAAATACAACAAAAGGGGAATCTGATGATTATTTTATAAACGAGTATAAATAAAATTTGAATATACATAAGCACGAAAGTTAGACTTTGGTCTTGAATTATTAAAAATAGATGAAACATTTTATAATAAAATATATAAGTTGAATAAACTTTTATTCATCGCGATTTACAAACAGTAAGCACCCTACTATTTATTTACACTGGAATAAGGCAAATTTACTCCAAAAATATTAACACTTTGTACTGTAAATTTTCAATCGGTAAAAAACAGACTAAACAATAAATTACTCATGTCAATATAACCTACCGCAACATTTTAGATAATCAACATAACTAAATTTATCATTGTTTGGTAATATTCGCGAACGAAATTTTTCCATTACAAAAAAATATTTGTTTAGAGATATAAAATGTTACATCACTTGCAACACAAGTGAGCGTCGTATTATAAATAATCGATATAAAGGGTGGCCCATCTAACGTTTGCAATTTAATTTGGCTCGCTAATTCAGCGGTTTGTTTTATTAGAAAAATTATAGATTGCCATTAAGTATGGAGTACAATTTCATTAAAATGACTTCCACGGTTGGCTTTACACAGTATTCTATTCGGTCATCCAAATTTTTCTACTCCAATCTCGTCAATGGCAACTTCGATTCGATTGTAACACTTATCCTTAACGGCCACCCATAAAAAAATTCCAACGGAGTCAAATTACAGCTGCGTGGTGGCCAATTGACATCACAGCTATGGCTGATTATTCGATCCCCTAAGACGGTGTGCAAAAGCCGGATTGTTGCGTTTGCTGTGTGGCAAGTTGCGCCGTCCTGTTGACCCCAAATGTTGTGTGTGCCTCTTGAGTTCTAGGCAGCAAAAACGCGTTTATCATGGCTCGGTAGCGCTCCCCATTAACTATAAGGACAACTTGGTCGTTGTGGATGTATCGTTTATCCATGCGACAATTTTGCTTGTTGACGTAGCCTCCAAGTGAAAATGAGGTTCGTCGGAAAAGCAGATTTTTCTGTAAAAAATGCTCATTTTCTTTCAAGCGTTCCACAGCCCAATTAGCGAACCGAAAACGTTGCTGATGGTCATTGTGCTTCAGCTCCTGCACTAATTGAACTTTGTACGCTTTTTATACCGAGGTCTTTTCGCAAAATTCTCATCACAGAACTGCGTGAAATGTTCAATTCTTGAGCACGATAGTATGTGTTGATTTTGATGGATGCTCAGACATATTCTGAGCAACAGCTGCAATGTTCTCAGCTTTACGCGCTCTAAGTGCACTTGTTGGTTTATCAAATAACAATCCAGTTCCACGAACTCGCTTCATCACAAATTGCCTTGTAGGCATTTCATTGCTACTGAATTGAAATGTTGAACTGCTACTGACCGAATTGATTGTTGCGACCCTCGCAATAACCGGTAGTTGAAATTGTAAACGCACGATGGGCCGTTATTTAAGTGCCGAGTGTTGCCTGCTAATAACTTAAGTCCTTCATATGCTATAAATTATGTAATATTTTATTTTATAGCATACGAAGTGCATTTATTGACGTGTGTAGTTATCGCAGAAATAATATAATATGTAATTTATAATCAGTCAAATGACCTAAGAATAATGCGGAAAATACAACGATTGCGAATACAAATTGCGTGCTTATGAATATATGATCAATGTAACCTTAAACTTTGCATTACATTTAGTAGACGAGATTGCTTAGTCACATTTGATAAAATGTATAGTTATCTACACACGTTTCTAATTGTCAATGAATATTTTTTAATGTGACGTTGCTTGATAGGTGCTGTAGTAAACAAAATTCTGTTTATTGCGGGTAAACTTAGGCGTTGAGATACCATTGCGGGTTTACGATTTCTTTCTAAACGTAGCGTTGCGAGTGTCTCATCACACAGTCAACTAGGGATGTCTCATCACACACAGCATCTCACCTTTCGTCGTTTCATCTCCCCAGTCAGTATAGAGTGTCAGTATAGATAGGGTATCGGAGAAATCAGGTCCTCAAGTTTTCTGCTCTCGATCGAAATGATTTGCGATCTAAATACGTTTCACTTTTATAGCTCTACGTTTTGGTTTTTTTAAATTTATATTATTCGGGTGCGGGTCTTTCCTTAAACGTTACTGAAAACTAGTTAATATAATTTTTATTATGCACTTCATAAAAAATGTTGCTGTATCACACCATAGACCGGTAGTTTGTTATCAACAAAATACTTGAAACTTAATGTTTACTTAACTGATTTAACAAATATTAAAAATACACACAACTAATATTAATTCAAATTTTATTTTATCGTTTCAGGGTAGCCCAAAATGTTACACTACCACCATATGAACAATACGCAACTGGTATTATTTATTTAGATAAGGCTACTCATAAAGAATGTGAACAAGAATTTACTGCACTTGCACAAACTCTTGGCTTAAGGATACTCGGATGGCGTACCGTACCAACCAACCCGGCAGCAATTGGTGAAGTTGCTCGTAAATCTGAACCCCTATCTCAACAAGTATTTTTGACCGGCGAATTCAAAGATGCCGAATCATTCAAACGACAAGTATTCGTGCTACGAAAACGTGCCACACACGAATTAACAAAACCAAATCGTCGTTTCTATATTTGTTCGCTATCACGCAAAACAATCGTGTACAAAGGTTTATTCACATCTGATCAATTATGGTTGTACTATATTGATTTATTAAATGAGGATTTTAAAACCTATTTGGCATTGGTACATACCCGTTTCAGTACAAATACATTCCCATCGTGGGAACGGGCCCATCCGTTACGTGTAATTGCACACAATGGTGAAATTAATACGTTACGCGGTAATGTTAATTTTATGAAGGCTCGTGAAGGTGTTATGAAAAGTGATATTTTCGGTGATGATTTGAAAAAATTGTTCCCGGTCGTTGAACCTGGACTCTCTGATTCCGGTTCCACTGATTGCGTGCTTGAATTTTTAACAATGGCTAGTGATCGTACGCTACCCGAGTCGGTAATGACTCTGGTGCCCGAGGCTTGGCAAAATGATCGAACGATGAGTCAAGAGAAGCGAGATTATTACCATTGGGCATCATGTGCAATGGAGCCGTGGGATGGACCCGCGCTAATCTCGTTTACAGACGGACGATACATTGGCGCAATTTTAGATCGAAATGGTTTGCGTCCATCCCGGTTTTATTTAACCAAAGACAATGTTCTTATTATGGCGTCTGAGGTTGGTGTTTATGATGTGGACCCAGGCAATGTCATATTAAAGGTATAAAACATATTTTATAGTGTAAAGTTGTGTTACATATTTTATAATTTATTTTATAAATTCTAGAGTCGTCTAAAACCAGGCCGCATGTTACTTGTCGACACGGAAGAGAAAGCTTTTATTCAGGATGTTGAAATTAAATCAAAAATTGCAAAATCGCGTCCCCACTCGCTATGGATCAAAGAAAAGGTAAGTTACGTTAAAGCAGAGCCGAGCAAAATTATTGCTTTTTTGCAGATTTGTCAGTTTTTTTTGTAATAATATATTTGTATTATTACGTTTGAAAATTTTAAATAATACTAACGCATTATTATTTTTTTTCTTTATTTTTCGTACATATTTCCAAAAAAATTTATATAAAAAAAATTAAATATGAAATAACATTTATAAAAAAAACAAAATATTAAATAATCCGCGCGGATTTTTCGGACACGAACACAAAAAAATAATTTTAAATTTATCTAAAATAAAATAAAAATTATTTTTCTTTTACTATAAATTTAATAAAATTAGATGGTAAGTTTTTGAAAATAGAGAATTCGACAGGTAGACATTTTGATTTTATTTTTTAATTAATTGTTTGGTTTGGTTGTTTTACTTCTATATTTATTAAAACTGTATATGTTGTTCGGATTGTGATGCACCGCTCGCCTGCTTGCAATCGCCCGATGCAAGTTTTTTGTTTTGGATTTCAATGAGATACATCGCATCGACTAACGTGTATATTGTTCAAATTCGTTTGCCTTGCTCTTTACTTATATACATATTTTTTTATAATCCTGTTTTGCGATGTCACTATAGGTTTGTTTGGGTAATTTTTTTGCTATAAATATCTTACAACGCACTGATTTATTGGCAACGGAATTATTTAAGTACGCGACCACTTGTTATTTGTATATGTCATCGTTAGTATGTTAATACTAAAGTGGTAAAAACTAAGATGTACAAGAGTGCTTATCACAATTGTAAACCTCGCAAACCTCGGAAAGCTCATTAGATAACTACATGGCTTATTAGTTTCAAACTGATTAACTTGAGGCTACAGTTTTAGCAGCCCTTGTTATTTTACTTGATTTCCAATTAAAACAGGTAAGTTTTAATTTTACTACGTATCCGATAGAAATAAGTAGTTAGCTGTGTACTAAAATAGGTAATAAAATGAAATGAGAAAATAATATAAAAAATAATTAAGAAAATAAATATGTAAATTCAATATTTGGCCACAGATAGAAATATAACCAGAACCGTCATTTCGTAGATCAAGTATTGTTTTTCCTACCTTAAACTTTTCTTAGGAAACCTATCTTTTAAATATGGATGTTTATAATTAAAATGACCAGTTTTATCTTAATTAATTTTTCTGGCAAAATAGACTGTACAAACTTCATTTTTGATTTCGTTTTATTCCTACCTTCGGCGAGTCAAGGTCTAAAAAATGAGACGATATTTTTCCATATAAAACCAGCGTTAAGGCAGCGTTGCAAATTTTTTTTCAATCGAATTTAAATTCGACGATTGAACTGATCATTGGATTGCATATCATTTTTATTGCTTTCCTTGTTACATCCGTCGTATGTTTTTGATCATTATCTTGCTGAAGCACCAGCGAAGAAACAAAGGTACTATAGTACGGAATTCTTGTCTAAATTATTAGTTAAGTTGTATTCGTTCGTTCTAGGATCAATTTTTTAATTCAATCCTAGTAGGCAGTGCGCTGTCAAGGAATACTTTGATATTTTTTATTCAGAAGGCGTCTTACTTTGGTAAAACAACAATCCCATATATATATTTTATTCCAAATTGGAAAAATTTTCAACCAATATTTTTATTTTTTGCTGGGGTGTCATATTGTAACATCACTTTTTATACTATCAAAATTTGCATTTTTTCGTCCCAAATTAAATTTATCGCCTTTCCATTTTTCAATTACGTTGCTTCTATTGTAATCTCTCTAACCGGACAAGTGGTGCAGTGGTTAAAGCTTCGGCACTTGGTCCGGGAGGTACTGGGTCCATCAGAGGCAGGATGCAAATCGAATTTTCATCATCGATTACAATCGGCGATGTTAATAAACACAACTTATGTCAATATACAGGTTGACATGGAGCTTGCAATGTGCAGGTGGTATACTGTAATTGTCTGAGTAGGTGAATGGGTTAATGATGTGGCGTGAATGCGTGATATCACAATGGGCCAAAAATGGCCTAAGTGTCAACCACTGAAAAAAAAATTGTAATCTCTTCCTAATCGAATAAAGTATTATGTCGTTCTACTTTATCACCTACTTATTATAAGAGTGATACTTTATCGAAAAACAAAAACGAATTAAATAAAGAATTTATTCTAGTAGTGATCGCAATATAGAAAGCAAAATCTAAAAGTGAAACGACAAGCAATTTTATTTTAGGGAAAACGGATATAATATTTGATAAATATCGAAAAAAGTGATGTTACAACATCCCACCCCTAGTATAGAATAATTCCCTTCTACCTGTAGTTTTAATGTTCACCACCAGACAAGTTTTATTGCATACTTTTATTTTTAAATATTGGCAATAGCACAATATAAAGGTGATATTTGTTTTTTACATTGAATTCTTGTAAACAAGAGGAAAAATTAGTTACGATTCGTAATAATATTCAATAATCTACCATATTGCTATTCAATTAAAGAATATATTTAGTTGTGTTTTCACGTTTTTTTAAACTTCAAAATGCAATAGTTTTTAGTGTAACTAAAAAAAAAATAATACAATAGTTGTTACTTTGAGCACAATAATTATTCATATTAGAAAAAAAAGTAATGTTCTATTTACTCTGGATAACTAGATACAAAAGCACACCAACACGAGCTGAATTATAAAATATATCCATTGTTTCCTCAATCTAAAAGAAAAAACCCAGTTTTATTGGAACTGAGATTTTGAGTGAAATGTTGTCCACAAAAAATTGTGGAATTGTTTTATTTGCAAGGCTTTGAAAGTTTGCCTATTTGCAAAAAACGGAAAGAATTTAATTACCGCAGGTGAAACTCCGAACAAATTTGTATGAATTTTACTTGACTGTGACTAATTTATTTTTCATCGATGAATTTTTTCCCAACGCAAAGTAGCACGACTTCTTACTTAATCAATCCTACGTGTAAGTTGAAGCTCAACAAATGATTTCCATTCAAATGTTTTTTACTATGATTTAAAGCTGATGTTTGATGCTACATTAAAATTTTTGCTTAAAACAATTAAACAAAATAGCAATTAAATTAAATATTTATCTAGAGCTGGACCGACGGTTTCACCAAATAATCATTTTAAAACGTCGCTGGCCACAAACCTTTCAAATGAACCATTACTTTATCTATGCTAACCAACATCATAATTTGTAAGGATATATTCGGGACTTGCTCCTGACTGCAGCGAACTAAAATATTGGAATATTTTTGTATGAGAGGCTTGCAGTTGCAATTATTTTATATTTTGACCCGAAGAAATCTGATTCCTGTGTAGCATAATTTATCTGCTACTGGGGCAAATACTCGTATATTTACCATGCAAAATCGCAAACCACTTTTTATATGAAAAAACGTAAACAAAAAACAGAATTCGCGGTTTTGTTTTAATCGTGTCTTGTGAACATGAATTACCGAAAAAAGGTTTGCGGTCATATTTTGCAGATCAAAAAAGATTTTTTTTTATTATTTTCATATAAACGGTTGCGATGGTATGCCACTGCTAGCTTGCTAGATGATCGAGTATTTACCCCATTAACTATCAATTACTTATTGCCTTGAGGAAGACGGGAAAGTTAATCTGTTACCTAACACTTATTAAGAATAATATTTTAAAGGTATTCATATTCAAATTCCAAGCGATGAAGACGCTTTTCAGTATTTCAAATTTATCTGTATAAACTACCACCAGCTGGGGCGATGGGGTGTGCCGTTTCTTCTGAAAACTATTTCTTCCTTTTTGAGACACGCTTTCTAGTAGTGATCTTGCTAAGAGAAAAATAGGGGTTTTATCTAAGTGGTTCTATCGGCCTTTTTTTACCAAGGATGGGATCAATCTGCCAATTTTTACATCATCTGCTGATGCTTTAGATTGGACCCGGAACATAAACCATATCCTTCACAGGTCTAGATAAATTACCGATTTAGCCACGTCAAAGTTCTGTCGCCCATAAATGTTTTTTTAAACGCTAGCCTTTTCAAACGCCAAGAAGAACCCGTTTGCATAATTCATCTCGGTACCATATATTTGTTCAAAAATATTATCTTTGGTTCCAATTTATTTCATCCCGCAGTGGATTATTAAACATACCACAATATTACAGCTCTACTGTTTTGGTAAAACATTTTTTACAAAATTTTACAATTTCGTTCGAAATACGTAAGTCCCATTGGAATGGCTTAATTTTAGAGTGCGAATTTAAGTATATTTTACAGATTTGGGAGTTGCCTTTTTTTGTAGTTAGTCGTCCACAATTTCAACCTATCCCAATAATCACAAATTATTCAGAAACTGTCTTGTTTTACATAACACACGTAGCCAATAAACTAAAATGAACACGCATCTCATTCGAAATCCAAATCCGAACGGTACTAACACCAAAACAAATCAAACGGAAGTTAACTAAAAAAAGTGGTTTTGTTTGTTTTTTAATAAAATTTCTCGTTATCCGTTTGTTTTTAATCAAAATATTCTAAATCGTTAGCTTGACAACCCGTATTAGTGGCTGAAATTATCAAATCCACAAAACAAAATTTAAACAGACGCTAAAACGGGTAATGCTTCAAGTTAGGCTGCTCAACTAGCTTCACTTTTTTTTGTAACTATTGTTAAATGGCCTTAGATCAAAAGAAAAAAAAACACAATCGACGTCGTCTATCGTACGTTGATCACTTTCGCAGCTTTAAAATACAACAATATACTAAAATCAAGAATTAAAAATATGCACAGCAGAACACATATACACACACATTAAATCATAAACATTAAACACACACACACAGATCAACATTATTTTTTTTTGTAGTCATCCGTTGTTCGAGTAGAAAATTAGTAGACAGCATTTTCAATCTCTTGTTACTAACGAAATTTTCATTTTATATTTACTAATTTTCTGTAATTTAATTGGCCGCGTTTAGATCACAATTGATGATTTAAAGCGACACAATTTATTGAGCACAAATCAGCAAAATGGAACAACTAATGGTGTTGTGCCCCGTTCGAAAAAAGGAATTTTCGATCCGCGACTAATGCTGTTTGGATACACAACCGAAACTGTTAACATGTTGCTGATTCCTATGTTAAAGAATAAGTATGAAATATAAATCACAATAATTATAACAGTAATTGAATCTATGTTTCATTTGGTAATTTAGGAAAGAAGCACTTGGTTCAATGGGTAATGATGCTCCTCTCGCCTGTTTATCAACATTCCAACCATTACCGTATGACTATTTCAAACAATTATTTGCACAAGTAACAAATCCACCAATTGATCCATTCCGAGAGAAAGTTGTTATGTCACTTCAATGCCCGATGGGACCCGAGGGTAATATATTAAAACCGTCAGCGAGCCAAGTACATCGAATTTGGTTGCCAAATCCAATACTAAGTATTCCTGACCTTGAATTGCTCAAGCGTAACAGTTATCGTGGATGGAAAACAAAAATAATCGACATAACGTTCCCCAGTGATGACGGACCAAATGGGTATATTTCGGCGTTGGACAGAATTTGTGTAGAAGGTCAGGAAGCGGCTGAACAAACATGCGAACTTTTAGTTCTATCTGATCGTAATGCGGGAAAATCACGTGCACCTGTTTCTGCGCTACTGGCACTCGGAGCATTGCATCATCATTTGATTGAGACTCGTAATCGTATGAAAGTAGGTCTAATCGTTGAGACCGCCGAAGCGAGAGAAGTTCATCATATTTGTGTTCTATTAGGATATGGTGCCGATGCAATTTGCCCCTATTTAGTATTCGAGTTGGCATTACAATTACGCGATGACAATGTTCTTGATCCTTCAATTTCTGACGACCAAATTTATGAAGCGTATTCCCAGGCTATTGAAACCGGCGTATCGAAAGTCATGGCCAAAATGGGTATCAGCACTCTTCAATCATATAAGGCGGCACAAATTTTTGAAGCGGTCGGCTTAGGTAATGATGTAATTGACAAATGCTTCCGTGGTACGCAGAGTCGATTGGGTGGTGTAACTCTTCAAATTTTGGCACAGGATTCACTCGAACGCTACATGTTAACCTACGGCCCGGAAGTTGATATGAAAATTTTACGTAATCCAGGACAATACCATTGGCGTGCCGGTGGTGAGGGACATATTAACGATCCCGCTTCGATTGCAGCACTTCAAGAGGCGGCAGTAAACAAAAATCAAAGCGCTTTCGAAAAATTCCGTGATTCAACTTTGGAGAGTGTGAAGCAGTGCACCATCAGAGGGCAATTGGAATTCGTTAAGGATAGGCAGAAGATTGACATTTCGGAAGTTGAACCGGCGAGTGAAATTGTTAAACGTTTTGCTACCGGTGCTATGAGTTTTGGTAGTATTTCATTAGAAGCGCATCAGGCGTTAGCGGTTACAATGAATAAAATTGGTGGCAAGAGTAACACCGGTGAAGGTGGTGAAGATCCAGATCGGTATCTAAGTGTGTATAAATTTCAGTAATATTTATTTTATACAAACGAGACATAATTTTCTAAATCTCCCATCAGATCAAGATCCCGAATACAATAGACGTTCAGCCATTAAACAAGTTGCTTCCGGTCGATTTGGTGTTACCGCCTCATACATTGCACATGCTGATGATTTACAAATTAAGATGGCACAGGGTGCTAAACCAGGTGAAGGTGGAGAACTTCCCGGTTACAAAGTAACCAAAGATATCGCAAAAACACGTCATTCAGTACCCGGTGTTGGATTAATTTCACCACCACCTCATCACGATATCTATTCGATTGAGGATTTGGCCGAATTAATTTATGACTTGAAATGTGCCAATCCTGCTGCACGAATTAGTGTAAAACTGGTGTCAGAAGTGGGTGTTGGTGTTGTTGCAGCTGGTGTGGCAAAGGTAAGCTATTTGGCATAAACATCAAATCATGTGACGTAACACATTGCAAATAAACAGATTCAGGGTTTTATCAAGTTGGATCGTTTATGTTATCCAATTTTGTAACACCCTACATGTAAATATCATTATGCATCCATGTCTCTGAATTACATAAAGGTAAAAATGCGGTCCGGGTCGGACATTATGATGTACTCGTGTCGTCTTGTGGGCCCAGACAAATCCATAAAACACTCATCACGAACAAAAAAAAAATCCGAAACGGTTTTTTATTAAGATTACTAAAGGAACGAACGTTTTGTTTAAATTTTATAATTCACTATAGGGCAAAGCTGAACATATTACAGTGTCTGGCCATGATGGTGGTACTGGTGCTAGTTCATGGACTGGTATTAAATCAGCTGGTTTGCCATGGGAACTTGGTATTGCTGAAACACATCAAGTATTGATTTTAAATGATTTGCGATCCAGGTAATATGACCATTTCTAATTACTTAAATTTAATTTAAAAATTGAAACGCCAAAGTCTCGGATGTTTTTCTTTTGACATTGTTAGGCTTTTCTCCTATACATATTCTGTTGTATTTTTATAGAAAAAAAATGTATGTGTGAGAAATATTCTCGTATATGTTCAGGGGAAAATGTATTAAATTGTGTTAAAAAGCCCGTGCGCTCTAAGTCAGATCCGAAAGTGAAGTTTCTTGTAATTACATATTTTTTTACTACACTAACTCAATCCGGCAGAACAGTTTTAAAACTGGTCTAATTTTTATTAATTTACATTTTAGGGTTATTGTACAAGCTGATGGACAGCTAAGGACAGGTTTTGATGTAATTGTTGCTGCTATTCTAGGGGCTGATGAATTTGGTTTTAGTACGGCACCACTTATTGTTATGGGTAAGGTAGTTTTTCATATATGGTCTGAATTTTCGCAATTAATTTTCCTCATTCGCCGCCAGGTTGCACAATGATGCGAAAATGTCATTTGAATACGTGCCCAGTGGGTATTGCAACCCAAGACCCGATTCTACGTGAAAAGTTTGCTGGCAAACCAGAACACGTGATCAATTACTTCTTTATGCTTGCCGAAGATATCCGCCGCATCATGGCTGAATTGGGTATTCGCAAATTCCAGGAATTAATCGGACGTACCGACCTGCTTAAACCACGTGACGATCGTTCTTTTAAAGCTGCTCAACTCGATTTATCTCTCTTACTAACTAACGCTCAAGATTTACGACCTGGTACAAGTATCATTGGCGGGTCGGTTGCTCAAGACTTTGGACTTGAAAAGCGATTAGATAATTTGGTGATCAAAAGATGTCAAGATGTCTTGGAGGGTAAAGTAAATACAGTACGACTTGATTTGAACATAAATAATGAAGATCGTGCATTCTTGTGTACTTTGAATTACACGATCGCTAAGAAGTTTGGCAAGGATAGTTTACCTGACGGACGATCAATTAATATATTTTTGCGGGGCTCTGCCGGCCAAAGTTTCTGCGCATTTTTGGTTAAAGGTGTTACTGTAAAATTGATTGGGGACGCAAATGACTATGTGGGCAAAGGTTTATCAGGTGGAAAAATTGTGATTACGCCACCAAAAGATTCTACATTCGAGTCGCATTTAAATGTAATTGTTGGTAACGTATGTCTCTATGGCGCAACAAGTGGTACAGCATTCTTCCGAGGAATTGCCGCTGAACGTTTCTGCGTTCGTAATTCTGGTGTGACAGCCGTTGTCGAAGGCGTCGGCGATCATGGATGTGAATACATGACTGGAGGTCTCGTTGTGATTCTAGGCTTGACAGGACGAAATTTTGCGGCCGGCATGAGTGGCGGCATTGCGTACGTTTATGACGTCGATGGTTCGTGCAAAATCAAAGTTAATCCAGAAATGGTTGAACTACTACCTCTTGAATCCGAACAAGATGGCCAAGTCGTTAAGAAACTATTGATCGAGTTTCTCGAAGACACAGAATCGGAGGTTGCTGATTTCATTTTAAAGAACTGGGCTACTGAACGTGCTAAATTTGTTAAAGTATTCCCGTACGAATACCAAAAGGCACTCAAAGCAATAGAAGAAGAAGCATCCAGCAAAAATGTGGTAAATGAAGTTGTCAAATCCATTACAAATGGGGTCGCCGACGAAACAAAGATTAAAGATATTGAGGAATCAATTCAAGACGTTGTTATGGAACAAAAGCGGCTGGATAAAATACTAGATAAGACGCGCGGTTTTATCAAGTACAAACGTGAAACAGGAATGTATCGAAATCCTGTCGAGCGACAAAAAGATTGGGATGAAGTATACAATTTTAGTCATGTACGCAAAAATCTAAAAACACAAGCCGCTCGCTGCATGGAATGCGGTGTACCTTTCTGCCAGTCTAACAGCCACGGATGTCCACTCGGTAACATCATTCCGAAATGGAATGATTTGGTGTTCCGTGACGACTGGAAGGAAGCTTTAAACCAATTATTGCAGACCAACAATTTCCCTGAATTTACGGGACGAGTATGTCCTGCACCATGTGAGGGTGCCTGTGTCCTAGGCATCTCTGAACCGGCTGTGACAATTAAAAATATCGAATGTGCAATCATTGATAATGCGTTTGAAAAGGGATGGATCGTGCCAGAGATTCCAGAGTTGCGAACAAATCAAAAAGTTGCTGTAATTGGTTCAGGTCCAGCCGGTTTAGCGGCCGCCCATCAACTAAATAAAGCTGGCCACTGGGTTACAGTGTTTGAACGAAATGATCGTGTCGGTGGTCTACTTCAATATGGTATTCCTACAATGAAACTGTCAAAGCAGGTTGTTAAACGTCGTATTGATTTAATGGCGGCCGAGGGAATTGTATTTAAAACAAATATGCATATTGGCAAAGATGTCAAGGCCAAAGATTTGTTAAACGAGTTTAGCGCTGTACTTATTACGACAGGAGCGACCTGGCCACGTGATTTACCGCTACCCAATCGTGATCTAAAAGGAATCCATTTTGCAATGGAATTCTTAGAAAAAACCCAGAAAAAACAGTTGGGTAATAAAATAGAGCCTATTTCTGCCGCTGGCAAAGATGTGCTAGTGATTGGGGGTGGTGATACAGGTTGTGATTGTATTGCCACGTCGTTGCGACACGGAGCTAAATCGATTACATCATTTGAAATCCTCCCTCAACCACCAGAAAAGCGTGCTGAGGATAATCCATGGCCGCAGTGGCCACGAGTATTCAGGTAAATGAAAGTTGTGCGACAAAAATATGTAAAATGCTAATTTTATATAATTTTAGGGTTGATTACGGTCATGAAGAGGTGAAAGTTAAATTTGGAAATGATCCACGTAAATATGTAACCACAACTAAAGAGTTCCTAGACGATGGCAAGGGAAATATTAAAGGTGTAAACACCATAGAAGTCGAATGGACCAAAACACCAACCGGACAATGGAACATGAAAGAAGTACCTGGTACTGAGAAATACTATCCAGCCGATTTAATTTTATTGGCGATGGGATTCTTGGGGCCCGAAAAAACATTACCCACCGAATTGGATTTGCCACTCGATGGTCGTGGCAATATAGAAACACCGAATGGCCCGTACGGCACAAAGAATCCAAAAATATTTGCGGCCGGTGATTGTCGTCGTGGTCAATCGCTAGTTGTGTGGGCAATTTCCGAGGGTCGACAAGCTGCTCGCCAAGTTGATGCATATCTAATCGGAAGACCAAGTTCACTACCAGGGCCAGGTGGTGTCATCGATAATCGTCACCACAATTAAATCTTTGTGATATAAAATTTATTTCTCGTTGTTTAACCAAAACAAAAAAAAATACCCATTATTAGGTTGATTCATTCGTTGTATTAATAATTGATTTAATTGTGATTTTAGGAACCCAAAAATTTTAATGTGTTTGGAGAGAAACTCGTTCGTGTATCACACACACAAAGGTAAACTATATGGTCTGAATATAAAAATATTTGTTGCATTTCGAGTAAAAATTTAAAAGAAAAATTAAAAAAATTAAATCGATCGAAACCAATACAATAATTAGAGATTAATAGAATTTAAGAATGTATTAGTGATTAGGAAAAATGAGAATTTCAAAACCAGATGCATAAAAATTACTGGTTTGTTCATAAAATAAAATTCTATATATATTACATTATATGTAAAAATTATTAAATTAAAATAAATTTAAATTAGTTTTAATTTATGTTTTTTTTTTATTTTTGGTTGCATTTTTATTGTTTTAGCTATTTGGTGACGTATTTTTTAAACATTTTAAAATTATTTGCTAAATATGAAACATTTAAAATAGAATTCGGTCGATCTGTTTCAATCTTGAAAATTCGTTTTTCAGTTATTTGTACAACAATCAATATGTTGGGAGCATGTTGCTTTTGATGCAAGTGGTATTACGACAAAATCTCATCGCGACATCTAAATCGAGAACCGTTCATCTGAGATTTAAATTTCGTCTCGTCAGTCTTTGATGCCCCTACAAAGAGAAACAATTACGTTTGTAAAACGGTGGGAATTATTTTCATGACCCTACAAAAATAAATTTTAAATCGTCATTTGTTAGTTTTTAAATTTTCGTTAATTTTTTCCTAAATTTCTGCAGATCAATTTGCAACCTGTGTCGGGATTTTATTCGTAAACTTATATCTGGGAGCTACGAGTTCTATTGTGTGATTTTCAGATAGGGGTTTCTTTTCCATTGTCGTTCGTTTTTGAAAGATTTAAATTTATTCTCTAAAGCAGCAGCAGTGTCCGTAAGGTCGATCGCGATGGACTGATCGATTCACATTTTCAATGTCTAGTTACAAGTGTTGGAACACAATATGGGTCTATTACTATGAATTTTTCGATTTCGTAAAATACGATCCACCGCAAATTTTGTGTTATGAACTTAAATTTGATTTCGTAAATTCAAAATCATAAAATTAGGGGCGGTATGTTGTACCATCACTTCGAATCGAAATTCGAAAAAAGTCGAATGGCGGTATGTTGTATCATTTTCGAAAAGCAAAAATGATACAACTTTCACTTTTTCGATTCGACTTTTTTCGATTTCGATTCGAAGTGATGGTACAACATACCGCCCCTAATTTTATGATTTTGAATTTACGATTTTGAATTTACTATATTGGGAAACTACTGTTGAATTCTTTTCACACAACATTTTGCTCTCAAATAAAATAATTACGGGCAAAACAACAAATGCATGAAATTTCATCCAAATTTATCGCAACGGTTGGAAATTTTTCGATCTGAGCAAATCTGACAAAGAATTTGACATAAATAAAACTAGATTGAATTTTACGAAAATGTAATTTTATAAACATTTATTGAAGTTATGTTGTATGTTTCGGTTCGGATTTTACATATATTCGGAAAATTGCATAATATAACGCGAAGAATATGCGTTAATTGCCGTTTTTGGCTTGGTATTCGGATAATGTAACTTAAGTGATAAGCATTATTCAGATATTTTCATGCACTGTAAAAAATAGAGTCAACTTCTCAAGAACTTAACGATCATAATAATGCCTAAATATTTAAATCCGCAAAATTATAATTCCCAGTGAGTTTTAAATTAACAGAAACTTCAGCGAAAACGTGATTTAGAATACATTATTGCGATTTTCGCCGCGAAACAAATTTTACACGATATCGTGAGTTTGAAATATTGCAACACGGACACGTTTCTCGACATCTATTCGATAGCGAGAAAATAAGGGCTGACAATATTTTGATTGACATTTTTAGATTTGTTAAGTAATGACATGAACATTGGCAAATGTTAAGTCAGCTACCGTTAGATGAATGCGTTTAGGCCATTTAGTTAGTTCGCTTATTAACTTTTCGATAGAGGAAATTATGATACGAAGACTGAAGAGGGTTGAAACGACCAAATCCGAACAATTCAAGACTCGCAGCGGAAAACATGATAGGAGCGCAGCATCCATTAAACTCACTAAACTTTTAATTTTTTTAACATGGGTAGTATCTCTAAATTACCCCTCTCTCTCTTTGGCACTATATCCCATCAAGGGATTTGGCCGCCTCAAATGAGGTTTCATAATCATATTTTCATTTCGGATAATGAGTGATTAATTCATTGATCCTAAACC
Source organism: Nephrotoma flavescens (assembly GCA_932526605.1). Classification (NCBI taxonomy): domain Eukaryota; kingdom Metazoa; phylum Arthropoda; class Insecta; order Diptera; family Tipulidae; genus Nephrotoma; species Nephrotoma flavescens. The sequence continues at coordinate 224,097,698 of OW052222.1, read as the reverse complement.
AGCCGTGAAGTTTTTTCCTTGTCACCATCGGGAATCGAACCCGGGACCTCCGGTCGCTGGAGCAAGCATGCTGACCACTTTGCCACCGGGGCGGCGAAATTACCCCATCGATTTGAATTATAAAGGTGACGGATCATGCCCATATGCAAATTCAAATCATGTCGTTCGAATAAGATTGAAATTGGAAAATACTAACCGGACTGAGCATTGGTCCTTTCAGATTTAATTTAGTATTATTTTTTAGTTAGTTCATTAGAGTAGGGTTTGAACCTGCCTCTTATAAAGGATAAATTATATTTCTGCCAAAAAATGTTCTACTCGTTATTCGTACTTGAAGTTTTTTAAGTAAAATATTTATTTTCGAACCATTTTCTATGCCTATTTTAAACCACAATCTCTTTTTCAGTTTCTAATACCCCTATTATGGTTCTCACCTCACCTCACCGAGAAATACGTCATAATGGTGACTTGAACTCACCATTTTGGAATATTTGGTATTATACTTGTTGCGGTGAGATGACTAGTGTCAAATATACTCACCAACAATATACTGGTGAGTTCATAGTAATTTTTCAAGATGGATAGCAAAAAACGAAAAGTAAAAAAATCACGATGGATAGCAAAAAACGTAAGATTTTTTTCATAATAATTTTTATATAGGATTTCATTTTATAAATTTTTTGCATAATAAAAAAATATTTCTAGGCATAAAATAAAAATATCTAATGAAAAACACACGAAACGTCAATATTGTGAAAAATGTATGTCTAAAACGCCAAAAAATACAATATTTCCAACTTAACAGCTAATGGAAATTGTCATAATAAACAAACACATCTCACCAAAAAAAAACGAGCACCATAATACAAAAATCTAGCTCACACGACTTGGATTGGTGAGGTGACTCGCTCGGTGAGATGAGGTGAGGTGAGAACCATAATAGGGGCACTGTGTAAGAGATTTTTTTATCTTGGACCTGAACCACTTAAAAAATGTAATAGAAAATTTTGTCACCAGACTTAGAATGCTTTACAATCATCTTTCAGAATTTTAACCATGAAAAATAGCCCAATTCATGTTGATAGGCTAAAATTGACGCAAATTGAACCCTTTTGACATATCAAGTGACTCACTAAGAAGCCCCATTTTGAAATTTCAGTCAACATGCAAATGAATAATTTTTTAGGAGACATATACTCCAACAGGAAAGTCATTGACGTCACACTAGTGACTCATCGGTGACAGTCATGCATGTCACGTATATAGAACTAAAATATTTTTAATTAAAAATATTTAATTCAAATTCGGACTATATTCCAAATTTATATAATATTAAACTGCACCTTACAATCATTTTTCTTGGCACATCCATTTTTGCTGAATATAAAAATTTTGAAAATCTGTTTTGTCAAAATTTGCGTAATAAAACAATAAAAAAATGTTTACGTACCAATTCGATAGACAAAATCTTAAGATCACATAAAAATATAATAAAGGAGTGTACATGAAATGAAATGCAAATTTTTTCATATCTCGATAATATGAGAAACATCGAAGACTTGTCATTTAAGTTTTGGTTAAAGGATGAAACACCAAGCAGCAAATCATAATTTGAGTATAAATAAAGAGAATTTTAATAAAACAAATCAAATACTTTGTAATTTTAGTAGAAAACTTTAAATCTAATTCAATAGGTTCCAACACACACCCCTCTTTGCTGCTATTCACAACCTCGAAAAATTTGACACAATCTGATTTTACTTCTAATACAAAACAACATACACAGCCGAATGTGTGGCTCGCTTGAAACACGCTGCGCTACTGTGGGTGTGTTTCATTCTTTAGACATTGCATGAAAGAGCAAATATATATAATATGTCCCACACTTGTCGTTGAACGTGGACAGTCTACGGATAAGTAATTTTAGAAATTATTATAGCGTGTCATTAATTAGTCATTTAGTGAACATACCATCAAAAATTGGCAAAATAGGTGTTGGGATCTTTTTCATTACGCTTCGATCTGTAGATAATGGTGAATTTCATTGCCTTGTTTGTATCAAGGCACATTACCTAAAACTAGAGCTGGAATTGTTCGGTCTATTAAATTTACCGGATCAAAGTACGAGGGACTTAAAAATATATTATAATTCAAAATTCGTGCACGAGAAAGATGCCAAAATACAATATATGTCAGGTCATTATGAACAACATTAAACAACTTAAATTCATATGCTTACGAAGGGCTAAGAAAACAATCAAGTAAAAGATCCGTTATTTTTTATGCTGGTAAGATTTTTTCCCTTTAGAGATACATATTTTGATCTTACCACGGGGGCATCTGTTCAGGTTCGAATTTCGTTTCGAAAACAAAAATTATAATTTAATAATGCGGACAAAATAAAATTTTTCAACTTTGGCTTGTTCAATGAGAATGTTCATATGGAAAATAAACCGCAGGCTGGCCAACGAGTCAAAAAACAAACCAGTGCTCTTTTAGATTATTTCCTTTGCCCAGTAACTCCGCGCACTTCCTATGTTTTAAAACGCAATTTTTCAATGTTTCGTGATACAGTTTCATATAAAAAATTTAATCGCCGAAACGAAAAGGATCGTATATATGACCCGGGGCTTTGGAATAAAAAATTTTACCACCTTTTTGCTGCCATCTGTGATACATAATTCAGAAAGCAGATGGATTTTACGCAAGCTTTAAAATTTATGACACTTCTAAGGGGCACCAAGTGTTTTACTTTTAGCTAATTGATGAATAGAACTATTATACCTCAGTACTATTTAGGCTGATAATACAATATAAATGAGGCAACCGTTGAAAGGAAACCGATTTTTGTCTTATTCTCTGGTCCGTTCGTTTTATATGTTAAGCCGCCATCTTCTCTCACAATCGCGCTTTTCCGTAATGAAGTCAAATGACCTACTGACATCAACTAAGTGAAATATTTTTATAACTTGAAAATTTACGTTCATATTTTAAATTAATTAAATTGCATGAGTACCTATATTTATTTGATTTGTTTTAAATATTAAATTAAAATGTTTGATGTTTTTAAGTGTATTCAAGTGTATTCAGACATGTCCCAGTGATAAACCAATAAATTAAATAAAAATTAATTTTTAACCTAAATACATTTTAAATGTTACAAATTACTAATTAATTAATTACAAATTAATACTTTTAGGGATATAGGGGGATATAAATAAATCGTCAATTAATACAAAAAAAAATAATAAATAAAATATGTATTTAGATTTAAGGAAAATTGAGTGGCTCAAAATTTGTATACATAATCATTCGAGATGTGGCTAGGTGCCCGTCAGTCCAAAAGTAGTTCAATAACTTTTAAAAATTATAAATATAAAAATTAAGAAAAGGCAAACCTGTGTTTAAACAGAACTTTCTGTTACTATCTGCTATGTACGGTTCACATTGGTCGTGTAATCGTACTGAAAATAAAAGACAATAAATATGATTAAGGATTTATGTATTTTATGTAAATTGTTTATTTATCATGTAATTAATGTAAAATGATGTTAAAAAAAAGTTACCAAAATGTAAAAAAAAAAATATTTAATTGGAATTTTAAATAAAGTTGAAATTGAATGTGTTAAAATTTAGAAATGAAGTTGGTTTTTAATTTGAGCTCTGGTGGCAGCAGTTTCATAAAATAATTGGTCCAAACAAATCGACATTTCTTATTTTTTCCTTTCTTTACGAAATTCCAACCTAATTTTCTCCTTTCAACTTCATAGCTGCTTCAGACAGCCCGCTGTTTGTAGTATCCGGTTTATAATGTTTCGCTACATTACAAATAAAACTTGTTCAATAATAGTAGACGATTGTCACTACAATTTAACGTTAATGCGGCATTTTTCTGCCTGTCTAGTAATTTACGTTCACGTTACCTACTGATAAAAATCCTCCCAATAAAGTAAGGTAAACGAAACGGGAGCGATATTCATATTTGGATTTAAACTTTTTCTTTGGTTTTTGGTACCCATTACCGCCTAAAACAAGAATTGAATATAATCATATGAAAAATACCCATAGTTTGAATGTTTCTACAATTGTGACTGTATGTATGCAAGTCGCGTTAAACTATCGCGACAGTTTTTCTCATCAAATATCATTGACACAAACCTTTACAATTTATTATTTTTAAATTACACCATCTAATGACAAACACAAATAATAAAATGTTGTATGGTTGCACCGAAGAAACTAACAGAAAATTTAGCGAACATTTTTTCGTTGCTCAATAAATTAATTGTTTTAATGTTCGTCTGTAGATGGAACAATTTTATTTTTTGATAGGGTGACCCAGTATTCAAAATTTCGATTGCATAGAAAAAATAGTTCTTCTCAGGTTGTGTGGCAAACTTAAGGTAAATCATTTACTACGGTAAAAACAGGTTTTAGGACAGATTTTTCGATAAGTTTGCTACAGAGTTTTTGAAAAATAATTGAATTTACCGAAAAATTTACTTATAATTGACTTTTACTTTTTTGACACACAACCTCATGATGATTTCCATTGAACGAAAAATGTTACACTGAGGGTAAAAATGGTACTCCAACTACTGTCAAAATGTTGATTGAAACAAAAAAATACAACAATGGTAATATTTTGCTACACTCAGGGTAATTTTTTCTATTCCAGTGCCGACATGTTGTAACTATCACTTTTTTCGCTTCGATGCATTTTCGATGGAATAACGGTATTTTAGAAGTAATATTTTTACAAAAAAAATATTTTTACTTCTAAAATACCGTTATTCCATCGAAATTGCATCAAAGCGTAAAAAGTAATAGTTACAACATGTCGGCACAGGTTTTTTGATCGAGTAACCCATTTTTGTTGTTCATACGCCATTTTTTCTATACTTGTCAAAACAAAATAATAGTTTCATAAAGCAAGTAACCTAAAAAGTGTTTTTATTTTTGTTCTTTTCGAATTGATTTTTTATTTTAGAATATTTATTCTTTTGTTGTCACTGCCGTCAAATCTTATACAAAATTGAGCAATGTTCAATTTTATTTTTTGTCGTACGATAAAAAAATATGGCCGACATTCAACCAATCAGAGTGATTATTATTTATATCTGTCAGACAAAATTTATACATGAATCACCGCCTTAGTTATTCATCGTAAAGTTGAAACAAATATTGTTTTGACATTTAAAAGCGGTGTAGCTCATTTCTGTCCCATTGAAACAAAACAAACTGAGGGTATACATTGAGGGTACTATTTTTAGAGTATGAAAATATCAATCGAAATCAACATCAGGGTGCAATTTTTCCACTGTGTGGAAAATGTAGTTTTGATTCCATACTAAATTCCGTACTATAAAGCATAGACACTAAAATATCAATTTTGAGCAAAAAACATTTTCTTTCCCAATATGCCATGCCGACGGAATTCGGTTTACATTCGCATGCAAAAAAAACACTTTCTATGGAAAGAACTTTTAAAATACCCGGATATCCATACTACTCGCCAATGGAAAGTCCCAATATACAATGCCAAAGGAATTCCGTTACAATTCTCGTGGAAAAACCACACTCTTTCTAAACCGACCGAGCTAAACCGACGAAACTCAAACTGCAAATTCTTCACAAATCGATACGTACGCTTATAAAAATCTAGTCCTCAACCTTGGTCTACGCAGATCATTGGAGGTTCATTATGGCAAAAGGGGATAGATGTATTTTAGCTGCAGATTTCCTAGCACATTTTGGATTAATGGTTGGTGTTAAGCAAAAGAAATTAATTGATACCAATACCAAGTGCACAACATCCGGAAACCCAATTCAATTCCAATCTAATGGTTACCATTACAACTATTAAAGCAAGAAATTTTTTAAATTATTACAAGAGTTCGTTTCAGGAGCACGCGAATCTCAGCATCTAAACAATGTAAAACACAACGTAACGCATATATTGAGACAACAGGTCAACTTTGTTATGCAAAAGCTCGACAATTGAGCTCTGAAAAAATAGAGATTGCGAAAACCGAAATCGAGACATGGCTTTCACATGGAATTTGCAAACTTACAAAAGCAATTGGGCTAGCCCTCTTCACATGACACCCAAATAGGATGGTAGTTGGCGATTATGCGGTGATTATCGATCACTAAATTCATTGACGAAGCCAGAACTTTATTCGATTCCTTTTGTAGCGGATTTCATGCATCCGTTACAATCATCCAAAAAGATTACAAAAACTGATTTGGTAAGAGATTACCATCTAGCCCCGAGTGAACCTGAGAGTACTGAAAAAACAGCAATAATCAAACCATTCGGATTATTCCAAACGTGGTATGTGCCCGGATCGATAAAGAATCGAAGCAATTTTAAGTAAACGCAGCCTAAGACAGAAGGCGAACTGCTTAGAAACCTTGACATGATAAACTATAATCGGATCTTTATACCAGGAGTAGTAAACAGTTAGGTGCCTTTATGCGATTTTTTCAAATAGTCTAAGGAAAAAAGGAAAACAAATCAATAATCAATTGGACTGACGAGATAATTAAAATTTAAAAGTTTCGGATGCCAAATTTGCAATTTTCGTTGACGCATCCGACATACCCGTCGGAGCAGTTTTACAACAATTAGCAGAAAAAGGATGGCAACCATTATTCTTTTTCTCTCGAAAACTACATGACACCGAAATTAAATACTCAATTCCCTAAGGCGGTGATTCATATGTAGAAATTTTGTCTGACAGACATAAATAATAATCGCTCTGATTGGTTAATATGTTTTTGCATTATACGATAAAAGCGAAATTCACACTTAAGCGATACATGTATTAAATTTTGTCGTATGGATATTTTTTCACATTTTATAAAGCAAACAACATAAAAGGTGTTTTTATTTTTGTTCTTTTTGCATTTTTGTTTTAGAATATGTATTCTATTCTTCTCACTGCCGTCGAACTTTATATAAAACTGAGCAATGTCCAATTTTTAATTTTTGACGTACGATAAAAAAATATGGCCGATATTCAACCAATCAAAGCGATTATTATTTATGTCTGTCAGACAAAATTTATACATGAATCACCGCCTTCACTTCATGCGACGTGACTATGGTCCTTCCTGGTTACTAGATTTTAAAGTCAAAATTTACTAAATAATTTTGTGCAAAACTCTCAATGAAATTTTTTTAAATCTTAGTTGGCTGCATTAGTTTGATTTTTTTGTTATTTATTTGTCACGTTAAAATTTTAAGTGATATAAATTGTCGTTTCAAGTGATAGCAGTCGCAAGGAAATATTTATAAAGCAGCATACTTACTAAGATTTAAAAAACAGCCAGAACGACTTTATTGAATAATTATTTTGTAAGTTTCGATTTAATGATCTAGTAACCAGGAAGATGAGTAGTCACGTCATTTGAAGTGATGCGACTAAGGGAATAGGGGTGTAAGTACAGCACATACGATCGAGAGTTACTAGTGGCATATTCGGCGACCAAATATTTCAAAAATTTTGTGGAAGGGAGTTTGGGTTATTTATTGATAACAAACCTTTAATCTTTTCACTACACCATAATTTAGACAAAGCTCCACCAAGGCAACGACGTGATCTGGATTTAATCGCGCAATTCACATCAGATATTCAGCATGTTACGGGTAGCTTCAATGTTGTGGCCGATTCTTTATCTCAAATCGAACAGATTGAATATAGCAATAACATTTGACTATGTAGCCTTAGCGGAAGTACAAGTAAACGATTCAGAGCTCAAAAAATTCAAATTTTTGAATCTGATGATCTCGTAACGTGAGATGTTTCAAATGGAAACCGACGACCGTTTGTTTCAAAATCATTTCATAAGCAAGTTACGAGGGTTGCCTTTTATATTTCGGGATTGGACAACCCTAGTGTTGCAATCTGGCAACTGACAGCTCTATCGTAAAGTTTGACATTTTTGAGATTATACGTACTCAGAGCGTTTTGACATTCGAGCGCTATTTGTGTTGTTAACAGTACTCATTAACTCAACATCTCGGCGAAAAAATGGAATTAAATCGTGGACATTTTCGTGCGATTATTTTTTACAACTTTCGACGTGGATTAAGGCAGCAAGAGTGCATGGATGATTTTTTTCGATGAAGCTCCATCAAGGACTAGTGTTTATCGATGGTATGATGAATTCAGTCGAGGTCGTAGTTCACTACAAGACGAATTTCGTGAAGGTCGTCCAGAATCAGTTGTTGTTCCGGAAACCATTGATGCTGTGCGCGAACTGATATTGCAAGATCGTCATGTGACCTATCGTGAGATTGAGACAACCTTAGGCATTAGTGGGACCAGCATACATTCAATATTGCATAAACATTTGAATGTCAAAAAGATTTGTTCGCGTTGGATCCCACACAATTTGTCAATCGCTCAAAAAAAGGCTCGTGTCGATTGGTCGAAAGAAAAGCTCAAAAAATATGATCGCGGTGCTTCAAAACGGGTCCCATTTGAAACGCGATATTTTAAAACGCGAATTATCAAAACGCGATATTTCAAAATACGATACGGTACAAAACGCGATATGGTACAAAACGCGATATTTCAAAATGCGATATTTCAAAACGCGATATGGTACAAAACGCGATATTTCAAAACGCGATATGGTACAAAACGGGATATGGTACAAAACGGGAGTTTAGGATCGGGTTATATCAGGCGGATGAAGGGGAAATTTAATTTCAGTTTATAGGAATTTAAAAATCGATAGGAACGATAGTATATAGGATCGGTTCAGTATCAGGTGGGTCGCTGCGCTCCCGCCATATCTCATTTTGAAATAACGCGTTTTGTACTGTATCGCGTTTTGTACCATATCGCATTTTGAAATATCGCGTTTCAAACGGATCCGCTTCAAAACACGTCTATGACATAGTGACAGGTGATGAATCGTGGATTTACGCGTATGAGCCCGGAAGTAAACAGCAGTCGACTGTATGGGTGTTTCAAGATGAGCCGAATCCAACAAAAGTTGCAAATGATCGCCTGTTTTTTCGGAAAAAATGAACATGTCGCAACCGTACCACTAGAACAACGCAGAGTCAATTCTGAGTGGTGCACAACCATTTGTTTGCCAGTTGTCTTCCAAGAAATCAGGAAAACCAACTGCCGAAGACGGATCACTCTTCACCACGACAATGCGAGCTCTCACACATCGGCTCAAACAACTGCATTTTTGAGCACTCAAAACATCGATTTGATGAGTCATCCGTCGTATAGTCCTGACTTGTCACCAAATGATTTCTTTATATTCCCGTACGTAAAAAACAAACTGAGAGGTCAACGTTTTTCGACACCTGAAGAAGCGGTTGCTTCGTTCAGAATGCATGTTTTGGAGATAACTCAATCAGAGTGGAAACAGTGCTTCAACAATTGGTCCAAACGCATGCAAAAGTGCATAGATCTTCATGGGGAATATTTTGAAAAATAATAAAGCGAATTTCGATGATTAATATTTGTTTTTGTTCTCTAATCCCGAAATATAAAAGGCAGCCCCCGTACAAATTACAGGAAAACAAACAACAAACAAATCATAGGGAAATTCATTTGGCCATCAATGAACAGTGAAATACGCAATTGGACAAAAAGTTGCATTAGGTGTCAAAAATGCAAAGTGACCAAACATGTCCACAGGATCAGTAGGTTCGGCGCACCTTTAAGCATAGTAACAGATATAGAGGTGCTCAGTTCGAGTCTGAACTCTTTGGTGAAATTTTACGAGTTTTTAGTATTCACCACAAGCGAACCACAGTATATAATCCAGCTTGCAACGGAATTATCGAGCGTTGACAGCTATGACATCTCCAGTAGGTCACATCATTTTGTGAGAAAATCCAGAAAAATCATGTCAGTTGGAAACTCTTTGCCTACGGTATGTTCAGTCCACATTCTCTTTAGACTCAAAATCAGTATTCTGCAATAGAATGAAAAATATTTAAGTATCCTGGGATCTTGTCGATTGATCCGGAACAATTATGTTAATCCACGAAAAATTTAGTCTGACGTTTCACGCAACTTCCTCAAATGTTCAACAGAACTTATGGTTGCAGGTTGTTGATCCATAAACGTCTGGAAATAAGCTTGTGCGACATCTATTTTCAAATCGACTACAAAGCTTCTCCCATGTTTGTACATAATTAGATCCGTAAAGGTGCCAATCTTTGAAAGGTGCCCAACCTTGATAGTCTCCAACAGAATACTGGAATATTGACGATCGGCAATCTGGCAGCTTGACTTGACCCTATTTGTATGTGTAAAAATTCTTTTAGAATTTTTTTTTAAGTAAGTTGTTGCCCTAGTTTTAGGATCCTTATTTGTTTTTGAGACCACGTAGATTTTTGTTGAGTCATCGAAAGAAGTTCTCAAATATTGACTTTCAAACCCGATTGAAAACTAATTTTCTTAAATATTAAACTTCAAAGAGCAAGTTTAATTTGCAAATTGAGTGAAAATCGTCCAAGGGCGTCGGCCACAATGCTAATAATAATTCGTTTTTCAGAATTCGATTTGATTCTATTTTTAGTTTAAAATTTGTTCATCGCTTCTGAATGTCACCGATCGTTTAAGAACGTTGACTTTGATTATATTAATCATGCACACATCTTGCAATTTGCGGTTTATCTTATTCCTCATTAATATCGCACCCACCCCAATAATCCCAATCACAAACAAAATTCTTTATCTTTCAACCGATATACGATATTATATCGATCGTCGCTCATCAATATCATAAATTAATGGCGAAATAAATAAAATTTAATTACTTAGAACGTTTTCGTTGTTGCTAATTTTTGGTTTAAGATGCGACCAGTATATCAACATACCTGGACATGTTTACCGTGTTTGTGTCATATTATATAAAACATGCAAATATTTGCGTTTGCATTCAAAATATGCAGTCAATGAATTTTCGAATTATTATTTTATTTTTTTTTGGTTTTTGACCAGGCAACAATTTGCATATAATGTTAACATCCAACACCGAAAATGTTGATGCTTTTCTGGACATGTTCCCCTAATCATTATTGCATTTTATACGACATTCAAAACGATTAAAGTTCTAACAATTTAAGTTGTTTTGTTTGGTTGATGCGGCATATCCAACACCGACATTAATTTTGTAATTCTTGTTCTGGAGAATATCACAACCATAACCGTGCGATATCGATCTGATGAAATCTCAAGGCTATACCGAGGTTTGATGGATTTCAAAATTTTGAAATGTTTCATTCATTGGATTATCGTGACTGAGCACAGACCAGTAAGTTAAAATATCCCAAGAAGTTAAAAAGTTTCCATTACTTAACCAACAATGTATTTCAAAGTAAGATAATTTTTTTAAAAAATTTAGCGTTGATCAAATTAAATATTTTATTTTGGTTTACAGGCCATCTTATACTTATGTGTCGCTGTCACTTTAATTAATGCGGTGCCCGTAACTAAATATATGGATGGTAAATCGGCTGAGATAATCACGTACAATTACAAGCCAACCGATAATGGCGGTTATGCGTTCGAGTACAGTACAAGTGATGGCGCCCACCGTAAAGAGGAGGCAACTTTTCATCAAGCGGCCGACCCAGAACATGAATCATTCTTATCGATCGATGGTGAATATTCGTATATTGGGTCCGATGGTAATAAATACACGGTAGTATATCACGCCGATGAAAATGGTTACCATCCAGTTGATAGTAGTATCCAGCCAGCCGGAACATTCTAGAGCAGTTGTGACTTTGTGTTTTAGTGCCGCCTATGTTATATCTTTGTACCAATTCTTACGTAATAATTTAGCGATAAATAAATAAGAAAATAAATTGTGTTTAAAGTTAAAATTTATTATGTGAAGTACTTGAGGCAAAAAGGTCGCCCGCAGCATCAATAATTAGGTATTATTATATTTTTATGTCCAACCCTATTTTTTTGTACGCACTATATAATAACACCGGTGAAGGATCTTGGGATCATTAAAATTGTGTTGTGATACTCAAAACTAAATAAATACGAAAATTATACAAAAATACAAATATTTTTATAAAAAAAGAAACAACGAAGAAAGAACAAATCATTAAAATGCATCTTTTCTACCAATAAAACTAAAAGAAGAATACCGAGTATAACCAACCACGATTGAACGATAAGAGTTATAAATTATTTCGATGGAATTTCATTTTCATCACATATATACGTGTCTATAGAGTTATAACAATAGCAATTTTGTAACAAGGTTACCAAAAAGATGAAAATAAATCATAAATAAGATATCGCAACACCCCGTTTCAAATTGCGCAAAAAATGACGACACTCACCCACGCAATCTACTTTGAAGTTGTGTAAAGACGAACTTCATATGCCATGCGTGCCCAGCGATTTAATTTCTGACATAAATAAATCAGTGAACCAGGATGTAACCTGTTATGCCTCAGGAATACTAATCGTGAAAGACAATGATTTGTTAAATCACTTGCGCTTTTTTATTTGGCAGTCGGCACATTGGAATGGGTTGGATAATTTTTATGGTTTTAGGAATGTATACAGGGTTTCACGGTGTTAATCACGGTGAATAAATAATAACACGTTTTCTTTTCAACTGAAACTGAATAGAGTGCTTAAATCTCCACGACAACAAGTTTCCAGTAAAATATTCGTAGGGGGTTAATAACGATTAATTACATTTTTGAGTGGCCCAAGTCAAACTTTGGTAAAACAAGTCTTGCTATGTTCTTTCAATATCTGTAAACTAAGAGGTTAGTATTTAATAAGTCTTCAAAAACTGGGCGCCCTCTTACTTTGACCTTTTATTGCGACGATTATCGTCATCCACTACAGCTACCGCGCCCGCTTAATTATGGGTAGGTTTTCTACTGCTCTAGATTGATTTTCTGCATCCTTGTCGTATTTTCCTTCCCATATACTTTACGAGTTATTAACCAATCCGAAATTGATAAGGTGGGCTAGGAATTCCTTATTTATTACCATAGTGGATTATCTAGAGTCTCTTTAGTCTCGAACTTTTGGTCGAAGGATTAGGATTACAGGCTTGAAAAATTCGTAGGACTTCATAAAGACTTCAATTTGACACATTCTTATATCACATGAGCAACCAAATTTCCGGGTTTCACACATAGATGGTGCTAGCGACACATCTAGTTGTCATTTATGTCAGAAGTTGTGTTTTGTACATAGCGTGGACAGTTGTAATACCAGCACATACTTATCGCAACGCAAAAATAAACAAACATCATTTGCGCGAAGCTCTGCTTATTTCTGCTTCAACTTGAAAAAAAAATGTAGCTGAAGCACCTCATTTGCATTTGAGGAGGCCTACGGCGAACATGGACCATCGAAAACAACTACCTGTGAAGATTGGTTTAAACGCTACAGAAGTGGCGATCGACCTTCAGGACAAGGACCGCTCCGGAAGGCCAAAACATTTGAAGACACCGAGCTGCAAGCGTTATTGGATGAAGATTATACAAACAACCTTAGAAAACAACTATCTGTTCTCGTTAAAGTGAATTGGCTTACTATGATTGACTAACGTGTTTACTAGTAGTTATGAAATCCGCCGGTAGTCATAAATTTTGCCCGTAAACCAATTCCGCTGAAGTGCTTTTAAAATTTTCACGGAATGCTGTCCTTAGCTTTAATAACGCGATCCTTACATTATGTCCTTACATCGCTAGGTAGTCGAGCACCAAATTTTGATTTCATGTGGGTTTGTGTCTTTATACTTATGTCGAATTTAATTTGACCCGGTCCGAGAGATTCAATCTCCCTCATTATCCATCACCCATCCATACCGCTTGTGCTTATTCTGAGAAATGTTGTGTCAACTCATAGTTAAGCAAGCTAAATTCGTTGATTAATCACTAACCACTTTACCATTTTTGTCGAGTACTTTAAACTAGATACAACGCTACAAATGGGGAATAGCGGAAACACATGCCAAAAAAATTCACGACTTATACAAATTACACTTACTAACTCAATAGTGAATAAAATGATAAAAGAATTAGACAGGCAACTTAACACTACATCGCTCTATGGATACATCTGTCAATAGAAATAACCTTTATTGCAACACACGTGACATTCACCATAGTAAAATAAACACCTTCGTTCTCAAACACCTGATGCTCCTTCGTTCTCAAACACCTGATGCGATGACCTACGTGCTCTAATACGGTCGACCAGAATTATTCATCACTTTCACCTGCAACCCAAAATTACAGCACGAGTATTCAAGCAGAAACTCAAGGTGCTCATGGACTTATGGAGAAAAATGAACTTCCTCATGTGCATAATATCCTGTGGATTATCGGGAAAATAAGACTGGATGAAATTGACGTAATCATTTGCGTAGAAATTCCTGATCCTAAAACAGATCCAGAGTTGTATGAAGTATAGTGACGGCGAATATGATTCATGGACCGTGTGGCAATCACAACCGGGAATCACCGTGCATGGTCGAAAACAAACAAATGCTTCAAACGTTATCCGCGTGCTTTGTTAGCTGACACAATCACAGGCAATGTCGGTTACCCTCTGTATCGTCGTGTCTCTGAAGAGGATAACGGCAGAATGATAACGTTGAAATTCAAAAATAAGGACGTGGTAGTCGACAACAGCTCATGGATTATTCCGTATTCAATGCTGCTCTCCAAAACATTCAAAGCGCATTACAATGTTAAGTATTGCAATTCTGTCAAGTATATATCAAATATAGACAACCATTCGCAATATCAAATGGGAAGATACATATGTCAGCAGCAATGAGGCTGTTTGGAGAATTTGTATTCTCTATACATTGGAATCTGGGTGGGATGCCACTGTGGTCCATTTCGCGGTGCACTTGGAAAATGGTAAACGAGTTTACGCATCATCAAAAAAATTTCAACGTTAGAAACCCCGACAGTTTGTTTCTGGATACGTGAATGTATATTCAACAGATGAATTGGAGGCGTATTTACACAGTTCATCCGAGTAATGACGAATGTTTGTACCTGCATTTGTTATTGATTAATGTTCGCGGACCAACTTCATTGGAGTTTCTACGAACTGTTAATGGTGAGTTGTGCGCAACATGTCGAGAAGCCTGTCAGTGTTTATACATTTGCTCGAGGATGGCATTCACTTGCTGATGCTGTTATTTCGTCTACTACGCATCAAATTGGATCACTTTTTGCCATCATCATTTCAACGTGTTTTCTATTGAACGCACTTCATTTGTGGAACAAATACAACGACAATATGGCTGAAAACATTTTGCATTAAGTGCGTACAACAACAGCGAATCGAGATGATGTCTGGCAAGATGTTGCTCGAATTAAGGATACCAACGCCGAAACGTCGCACGCACGAGTTATTTAATCGAGACTTTGAACGAAAACGGCAGTATGATGCTGTGAGTCAATCAGTCCGAACAAAAGTCCAACTTTTGAATCAGCATAGCAGAAAACCGCGTACCATACATTGATAATGATAGCAATCAACGAGAAATGGCAAAGTCAAATAGCGCTCGCTAGCATCATCTGGGATCGCTACCACATTGTTAGAAGGAGGACAAACAGTTCATTCTGCGCTCAAACAACCACTGAATTTACAAACGATAGATGAACCGAGTTGCCAAATAATCATTTACGCAATAATTAGGACCTTTTTGGAGGTACGATGTTTCTGCTGGCCGGCGATTTTCGCCAAACGATGCCAGTCATTCCACGATCAACGGAGGTGCTGATGAAATAAACGCTTGCTTAAAGTCGTCGAATTTGTGCAGATACGTGAAAACTCTCAAGTTAACAACGAATATACGAGTCGCGCTACAAAATAACGAATCGGTGGCCGTATTTTCCAAGCAATTATTAGACATTGGCAATGGAAAAATTCAGATTGACGCTTCGACTGGCCTCATTTCGTTTTCACCTAATTTTGGGTCAATTCACATTCTCTAAAGAAGGATTGATCACAAAAGTGTTCTCGAATATTGGTGCAAATTACAAAAACCATATTTGGTTGAGCAAACGAGACGATTTGAATATAAAAATTCAAAGTCAAATCGCTGGCCAATTGCATTCACTTAAGTCGATTGATTCCATTACAGATCCAGATGAAGTAGTCAATTCCCAATAAAATTTATTGGATTTAATGTGATAATCATGTTATGCAACCTGAACCAACCAAAACTCTGCAATGAAACAAGACTCGCTGTTACGAGGCTGATGAATAACGTGATCGAAGCAACGATAATCAAAGGAATGTTTAAAACTAGGGTGTTCCGATTCCAAGAATACCACTGATTCCAACTGACTTGGCGTTTCAATTCAAGCATGTTCAGTTTCCAGTTCGCCTTGTGTTTGCAATGACGACCAAAAGAAGTTTGTGGAATAATGCTTGAATTGTCGTGTTTTTCCCGCATGGCTAGTTGTACGTGGCGTGCTCGAGAGTCGGTAAACCATCAGCGCTATTCGTTTTCTCTCCGGACAGAGGCAAAAATATCGTTCATCACCAAGCGTTGCGACAAACGCATGATTAATTGGCTGCTGAGCTCGTGATGTTTGACAACACTCTCGATTCTTTTCAGAAGGGTTTTTTAAAGTCACTGGATTATGCTGATAAATTTGGCAATCCTTAACTAAAATAATTTATAATTAAATTTGAAAAAAAAAAAAAAAAATGTTCTATAAAAATAAGAATGAAAGTTTGTAAATCTATTCATCCGACTGCGATGAAACTTCGGTGAGTTATTGTGTGCACGCCCACGAAGGTTTCTGCTTTTGAAAGAGCTAGGACTAGAGCCTGGGGTTTCAATTTCAATTGTTTGTTAATTTTTCTCTGGGAATGAGTTTAGGAAAGGGGTTATATGAAAATGGTGACATTTTCGAATTTGAGGGGTGCATGCTCTAAACCAAGGGGGCCACTTTTGCGTTCCTTTAATTAGTTAATGAGAGGTTGTGGGCATGCCCGCGAAGATCTCTGTGTTGATAAAGTTTTAACTGTGTCTTTTGGGCCCCAGGAGTAATTCAGCTAGTCATAAATATTGATTGCGTTTAGCAATTGAAAAAATATGAGCATTCAAGATATGCACGCTCATATCTTCCATATATGTATGACTAATTTCAATCGAAAAGATTAAATTACACAATTTAAACTCCAAGGCAGTTAGTTATACAAAATAATGTAATTCTCAAAATATTTTCCCGCGAACAATTTTTTCCCAAACCATAAAAAATCAAATCAAATTGACAAAAAATGTGATTTTATATTCAAAATTCAAAGTCTCTAACCTCATCACACTCCATATAGACAATAATTTAATAGTCGCTTAGACATAAAACGATCTAAAAACACAACATACATCATATATACCACACCACACATTATTCATGATCATCTAAACTAAACAAGCGAAAGCACAACAAAATTTATTAACTATGTATACAAAGATTGAAATTCACGATAGGCAAGAGCAATTTTATAACCTCGCGCACACTAACCAACAGAAATAAATTATAAATTCTAATCGATGCGCTGTGATAAATAAATAAAAAATTCTTATTACCATAAACAACCAATTTAAAAGAAATCTCCGAAGGACAAGCCGTATAATGATCTCGTTTAAAACAAAGAACACAATTTTATTTAATAATTGGCCACCTATTGGATAGTAGTGAAAGCAAAAGATGAGAATTTATTATAAGATCATTGCTCGATCTTCACATATTAAGTTGATTAACCGCACAGACTTCAACTACAATAAGAAGTACGAAGAAATCAATCTGTTTAGCAAAAACAAAATTTTTATTAATCATTTTTAATTTTAGTTAGGTAATATGATCCTCGCTACCCAATTAAGCACTGTGTATTGTGTAACACGATGGTCCAAAACTAATTAATCACAAAACTCCCTCATATCCCTTAGATCAGATATAAAATGCATTTAAATACGAGACGGAACATGAATTTGATTTTAAGAAATTTTGGTTGACTGCGCAATCTTTGCGGTTGTGATCGTGTGCGATGATTTATGACATGAAATTAATTTAAATTTTCGAACACGAAGGTGTTTATTAATTATAGCCGCATGAATGCAATTTTTATATTATTTTGAATATAAATCTGTAATAATTTGGATTAATTACGTATACGATAAAGCTGGCCGGAGTCAATATTTAGGTGATATGTAATAATCATCGGGCTGAGATGACATATTATCTGTAGACCGTGTGTAGATAAATTCTGAATTTATTTCCTCTAACCTGGATTAAAGTATTAGAGATTCATGTAACATTCAATTTTGACACATTACCTCCCCCCACATTTGTCACACAATGAAGAAGATAGCTTTATGTAGATCGTTTGGTTGAGATACCAAAGATATCCGTTCTTTAAGATACCCATGACACAAGGCATTTGTCAGTTGCTGATATATAGCTCAAACTAATCTGAGGAAAACTAAAGCCGTTGTTCAATTAAACTTAGAAGCGTATAACATTACTGGCCATTAATCATGATTTGGCCATCATTTGGGCCGCTTCGACGGCCTTTGACCATGTTCGTTTCCGCCTGATATTGTCGTATGTGACCCATTTCTCGTCACCATCCGCTTTAGAAATGGCTCGATTTCGTTCCGTTTCGAAGATTCGCATATGGAAACACGGTCCATTAAGTTTTTTCGCGTCAACTCGTGTAGCATCTGGGCCGGCCAGTGTGTGGTGCATCTTTGATATCGAAATTACCGGAACAGAATCGATGAAACCAAAATTGCGTGTGATTAGCTGTGACAGTAGCGGAACCATGGAATCGATCAATCAAAACAATGACAAAATAATTGTTTATGCTGTGTGTGTCTCAGGTTGATTTTTTCGACTAAATTATGAACTACACTAAATTGCTCAGTAATTCACAATAAACATGCGTTTGTGGCAGGAACAGCAACAAAACAAGCTGTGCCTGACTATTTAAAATACTAAATTGACGGTTTTTCGTGAATAAAGGAAATATTTCATTGCAAATGTTATTATAAACTATAAAATGTTTAAAACTAAAAAAAAAGTGTCACGTAAAAATTTGTCCACAATCACACATTTGACAACTAAATTGATAGTTACCTCGCGAGAAGACTTTTGGTTTGTAACCTGGCGGCGAATAGCGTAAGGTCACCTTAAAAAGTTTAGTTCATAATTTATCAGGCAAAACTTATTTTAATAATCCACCTTTCCAATGAGTATAAGAATGGTCTACTGCGACAAATACATCACGAGATATATGTCACTAAAGGCGTCAAGCGAAACAATAATGGATTTTTCCCCCAACCCATTGTGTAAAAATTATTCGGTTAGCAGATCCATTATTTAATGTGCCGGGCGAATTATATGTACTGATTGAGCCGATCATTTTTTCAACCTTTCGTAAAACGGAACAATCACAAATGAACAAAACGAGATGGTGGCACAAAATACAAAATGGATTATTGCTGGAAATCAATCAATGGAGATTCAAAATCATCATACAAAAAGTTTAACAGTATTTACTGATGATGTCGACGGTAAAAAATGAGGATGGCAGATTTATCTTAAGCGGTTTAAGCAACCACCAAGTGTGTTAAAAAACTCAGTAAATCAAGCAGTATATCAGATTGTACTATAAGAGGAGTCCAGAGTTGAACAAGGGTTTCTTGAATATATTGAATTGGGCTGAACAAATTGGTACAGAAAGGATATTATATTCCGCATCATAGCATTTTGAAAGCTTCCGATGGTCAAGTTGTTAAATGAAATTCTTAGAAACGGGCCGACCTTGCAATCTACATTGTACTCCATTTTCCTACGGTAGTGATTTATTTATTTTATTTACAAGCGAGGTTTACAAACTTGAACAGCAAATTTAATTGTCAAATATCCAAATTTACAATGAACTCTCTAAAATTATGGAAGAAACAAAAAAAACCCGGTCTCCCAACGTAGGTTGTGCGACAAAACAAAAAACTTTTATGTTCGATTATTTTTTTTTTCAATAATATTAAAAAAAACTCAAGACATAAAGTCGAATATTTTTGAGTGTGTTATTTTGAGTCGTTTAATAAATAATTTTATATATTCTTTCATTTATAATAAAATTATTTAAAAATTATAATAAGGGATTTGAGAGTTATTATTAAAGTGTCAATTAATAATAATTATATAATCCTTTCATACAATGAATAGTGAGTACATCATTCATAATATCACGTAGTTAAAATAGTGGGTGGGGAACCATACTCCCACAAATTGGTGACCCCGACGTGATAGTGTGCTTTCGGATCGGGTGAGCGAGATCATTCAACAGTTATTTGGACTAATTATCTCGAACAGTGACGGTAATATTGACAGCGATTATTCATCAATCAGCAAAATTTTCTAACGGCAGAAACAGGGAAACCAAGGATCAACAACAACATTGAAGAAACAATAAACTTCACAACAAATTGTAAACGTGAGTAGATCTGGGGGTAAGCTTTTTTTGTTTTCTTAATTTTATTGAGTTCATTGCTTCAAATTCACAAATAAAATTTTATTTAAAAATTAAAATTAACTCCGGCATTTTATTTGTTTCATCCTTTTTTCTTCTACTCATTTCTGCATTTTTTGTTTCGCATTTTTGTTCAGGTTTGTAATGTGGTCCGATACTCCTTCTAACTCTCCGGTCAATGACGAGGTTTATGGGGATGCAAGTTCTGTGGAAACGCCTAGTCAGCCACAGAATATGCAAAATTTATTGGCGGATCAATTTCAATTGTTTCTCCCCATTCCGGGATCCAGGAGTTGCTCAGTCGTCTGAGCAGTTTCTTTCAGGACCTGGTTGGACTGGGGTCCAAAATCCAAATTTGGAGATTGGAGCGGTGCGATTCCGACATGCGCAACCGCAACCGTTGTACAGGTAGAATCCGGCCGTAATAATGGTTCACTTCCCTATACCGTTTTCAAAGAGGAAGTGATTCGCGTGTTGGGCGAGTCGGAAATGTCACGCCTGAATAACGTCCTAACGAACCTGACTGGGTGATAAAAAGGCGTCGCAATTACTGAGTCAGATACGTTTGAACGAAAAATTGCTCAGACAACTTTGGTTGAAGAGGTTGCCTTCGCAGGTTCAATTTATCCTGACGACTTTTGAGAATGACGTAACGTATCGACGTTGGCAGTACGTACAGATAACATGATGGAGGTGACGCCACCGTTAGAGTTAAATGCCGTTAAATCGTGCAACCATTTCGGCCCATTCTCGTCTGCAGCATCTAACGGGTATGTCAATCCAACTGTTATTTCTAATGCATCTAATTTAGATACTAAATTAGAAGATTTTAGAATAAAAATTTTGGCTGAAATTAAATCTATGGTTAACCCTAGATCTCGATCCCGTTCAAATAATCGAAATCAAACAAATTCTCGTTCGAGATCTAGAGGTCGGGTTAACCCAGATTTGTGTTTTTACCATTTTAGATTCGGGGACAAAGCGCAGAAATGTCAGGTTGGATGTAAATTTTACGATAAAACCTGCGGAGGTCAGATCATCAAGAAGGATTTTTAAAATGTTTATCAGGACGTGACGACACTTTAACTACCCCCAAATTATTCGCTGCGAATGGAACGCCAATTAAAGCTTATATGGAACAAAAATTCTAAATTTAGATTTTGGGTTACGGCGTAATTTCAAGTGGGAATTTATAGTGGCAGATGTCTCGCTGCCCATTATCGGAGCTGATTTTCATCGGCTGGAAACTTTTGGAGCACCGATTTCTTGTAAAACTAGACGTTTGGCACCTGATAAATTAACGATTGCAAAACAGAAATTCGAGAATCTGATGGCACTAGGAATTTGTCGTTCAAGTAATAGTGCATGGTCTAGTCCTTTGCATCTTGTCTTGAAGAAAAATGGAGATTGAAGACCATTTGGAGATTACCGAAGTCTGAATCGTGTTACTATTCCAGATCGTTATCCTATTTCACATCTTCAAGAATTTTCGTACCAGCTTGAAGGATGTACGGTTTTTTCGATTCTTGATCTTGTCCAAGCTTATCACCAAATCCCTATCGAACCGTCTGATATTCCAAAAACCGCTATTGCGACTCCCTTTGGTTTATTTGAATTCACTAAAATGACCTTTGGTCTCAGGAATGCAGCGCAAACTTTTCAGAGATTCATGCATTCCGTACTGTTGGGATTTAATTTCGCATTCATCTACTTAGATGATATTCTGATAGCGTCTAAAACTTTCGAGGAACATCACGTGCATCTCGAAATCGTTTTCCAAAAATTATCAGATAACGGTTTAATAATCAATCCTGGAAAATGTGCCTTCGCTTCACCTGAAGTTAAATTCTTAGGACATTTCGTTAATGCAAATGGCATTTTAGCAGTTCCAGAACGTGTTGAAGTCATCAAAAATTTTGAACGTCCGTTAACGGTTAATCAACTCAAAAGATTTTTGGGGAAGATTAATTTCTACAGACGTTTTATTCCAAACGCCGCGGCTGATCAAATTTTACTTAATGATTTTCTTAAAGGCTATACGAAAAATAGTAAAATTCCAATTAATTGGTCAGCAGAGTTCATTGATGCCTTCGACAATTGTAAGAAGAAGTTGTGTAAAGCTACTCTTCTTGCACACCCTTCATCTACGGCTAAACGCGCTATCATAGTAGACGCTTCGGACACAGCTATCAGCGCAGTAGTTCAACAGTATATCGCCGATATTTGGGAACCACTCAGCTTCTTCTCTTCTTCTGGCATCAAGCATTTCAGATATCTTTTGGAAGGACGACAGTTTACGTTGTTTATGGACCATAAACCACTTGTCTACACTTTTTGTGAGACTCCGGAAAAGGCATCACCTCGTCAATTCAGACATTTGGATTTCATCGGACAGTTCACAACCGATATCCAAAACATTTCAGGCATCGATAATGTCGTCGCATGATACACTTTCCCGCATTAATCTAATTTCTATTCCTGGAAGTACAGACAATGTACAAATTGCGGATGCCCAAATCAATGATGTCGAGCTAAATAAACTTATGCGCGATAATTTAACTTTAAAGTTGTTTTTGAAGCCTTTCATAATCTTTCACACCCTGGAATTAAAGCAACTACTAAATTATTGACGAAAAATGTCATCTGGCCCTCTATCACGAAAGATTCAAAAACTATGGCACAATCCTATTAAGCTTGTCAGAAATCTAAAATTTCAAGACACACACAATTGAAACGCTCTCGGATCGTACCAATTAACTTCGCAGAAATTCAGTTAGACATCATTGGTCCTTTGCCTATTTCTGGCAATCAGCGGTATTGCGTTACATTAATCGACAGGTATACGAGGTGGGCTCAGGCAGTCCCAGTTCCTGATTTTACTGCTACTGTCGCTTCTGCGGTATACTCCACAAGGATTTCATGCTTCGGGGTAGGTACCAAACGTTATAGTCATCGACCAAGGTTCGCAGTTTGAGTCTTGTCTTGTTACAGGCTGGCTACTGCCATCCTGCAGATTTCACTAAGCGCATACAGAGGCCTCCACGGTGATTTTTGCCGGCTACAACTCAGGCAGAAGTGCTATGGGTCGTGGGGTTTTAGGCTTGCAAGGCTACTGGCTTACACCGTGTACAGAGATTTTAAAAAGAAAAAAAAACGAAAACAATAATAATGATAAACCGAGTTCCGCCGAAATTTGTCGGCCGGAACCTGAGGAACGAACAGCAAAAAAAATAAAAAATTATAACGGAAGAGAAGTGCCTTGGTGCGTGCACCCGTCCGAACTCAAACGGTGGTAAACACCGGTTTCGAATCCGGATGCGGGCACCAAGGGACCGCCAACCCTATGCCGACACAGGATGGGAATTCATCCCTCATTACCCCAAACCCGGAAATTTTAATAATTCATTTTTTTATAAATTTAGACAACAAAAACAAAATAATAAGAAAACACCACTTCCCTGAAGAAAAAAAATGAGGGAGCGAGAGACCAATGCGCACCGAGCGCGGCACATCTCCGCTATGCGGCGCTCGATTACAAATAAAAATTAAAAATAAAAAAATTGAAAATATATAAAAATAATAAAAAAATAAAATAAACAAAAAAATTGTACCTTAAAACTTAACAAAAAAAGTTTGCACCGTTGCGGGGCCTCTCCCCGATACCAATTTAAGGACGGGCAACTGGTTGGTTAGTTACCCGTACCGTTGCGGTTGCGGGGCCTCTCCCCGTAAAAACTGCGGATCGCCGGTTGGCCACCCGATCATTGCGCGGCCTATCACCGATACCCAATGCCAAAAGGAACAATAGCCGGCTGGCTACCGTTAGTTGCGGGCCTCTCCCCGATAACCAAAAAACAATAGCCGGTTTTCTACCGTTAGATGCGGGCCTCCCCCCGTTAACCAATACAAATAAACAATAGCCGGTTGGCTACCCGTAGAAAGCAAAATGCGCCGTTAAGTTTAATTCACTGAACTTTGCTGATTTCTTGAATTAATCGTAATTTTTTTTTTTCATTTTGGTAATTACCAATGTACCCCAAAATGAACTCCAAACTTGACTTGACTGTCACAGAAAATTAACTTTTTGGTTAGAATTTTATTATATTATTTTATTATTTTATAACGCCTTCATACGAAGAGGTACAAAACAAAAACCGTCGCGAGGGCGTTCAGCACACCACAAACAACCAATACCGAAAGCAAAGACACAACCCGGTGTGAATATAAAATACAAAAATTGAGCAATCAACTCCGAAACTACAGACACCAATCGAGGGGAATATAAAATACAAAAATTGTGGTTGCGACCGGACAGTCGTAAACTCGTAACAGTCTCTTTAATGAATTGTCAGTGTTGATCGGATCCAGGCGAGTAAGAACGACGACTTATAACCCAAAGTCCAACGGTATCGAACGAACTGATTTGGTAATGTTCTTGCCAACCTGTTTGGTTTACGCACTTATATAGTGAGGAACTTAATACTTCTCCTGCTGAGCTTGTTTACGGAAGTACGTTGAGTTGAGGGTGCCTGGTCAATTTCTAATTTTTTTTCCGACAAATAATTTTGTTAATAATCTTAAAAAACATTTTGACGAGATCAGACCGTCTCCGGCAACCAGGCACTCCAATTTAAAAACTTTTGTAAGCAGAGAGCTTTCGACGTGTTCACACGTGTTTTTAAGGTCGAATTTTGTGAGGAAATCCTTACAACCACCTTGTGCAGCGGTATTGTTGACGAAATTACTCATCGTTGTAAGAGAGACTCTGCATACCACAGAAATCAGTTTAATTAAAAGTACGATCATTGTACTTGATTGGTTATCCACATTCCAGAACGGATCGCATATATTCGTGTAAAATCGTGTACCATTCGTTTTAGATCATTTCAGTTGAAATTTCTGAAATCATATATGTATCGTCAAGTGACTTTACATTGACTAGATTAAGCAAATTTATTGTTGAATTAATCTTCTTGGTTATCTGAACAAAGCTCTCACTGGCCACAACATGCAGTAACTATTACGCCAATCATACAAATTTGCACTTCGTCACGTACAAACCCAAACAATGACAGTTGGTTGAAGAAGTTGTCACAACGGGTGTCGAGTTTTGAAATAATTGTTAAAACCATCGCTCGGATTCAACAATTATTTCGAAATGCCAAAATGCCGAAGATGAACCGTACGGATGTTATTCAAAATTAGTATTTTACACGTAATATGTCGTGTCGGTTAGCAAGGAACCGCGCCATTTCTTCGTCGTGCCTTTAAAGTTTAAATCCATTTATTGATGTTCATATAATATTGAGGAATTACGACCACCAATAGCATATAGGACACAGTTGACTACGATATATAACACACACTGCTTCAAAGTATTTTGAAACAGACATTTTTTATTATTGATGGACGAGTGTTGGTTAGGTCCGTGTACCGACGAAGCAACAATTAATGGCTAATTTACCTGATAATCGTGTAAAATTATCGATATCTTTTATGAAAGTTGGAGTGAATTATGTTGGTCCTTTCATGGTATATCATCGAAGAGTAAGAGGGCAACGACTACAAAAGGTCTATATGTGTCTTGCTACGAAGGCATTAATCATGGAAGTTGCTGGTAATCTTACCAAAGACGAATTTTTGGACGCATGAAGATGGACGACTTCAAGGCGATGCCTATGTTGTGATATTTTTAATGATAGTGGATCGAACTTCGTTGGAGCGAATAGGTAAATCGCTGTAAAAAACCTTTAACCCTAATGTGAGTGACGTGGGTACCCGGGTACCTTTTGCACTTTTCGACGTCTATTTTTGTATGTTTTACTCCTAATAAAAACTTTAAATTTTATGAGAACTCCTAGTTCAATTGGTATAGATTACGATCATATTTAAAAATGAAAAATATTACAACTTGGACGAACGTGGCAAAAATAAGTTAATCACTCAAATTAAGATATTTTTTCTTCACTCACATGACGGTTAAAAAAATAAATTAGTTTTCATTTTCATCGTTTCGTTATTGCTGACTTAACCTCGAACCAAGCACAAATTAACATACGAATTCTGTTAACAGTTGGAATTCTTGTACGTCAATCATCTCTTGTACGATTGCAGACGATATCATTCCAAGAAATTTAGTGCAACCCAAGAGATTTCAACACAGATAATAATCTTCGTCATTTTTTACAAAAGAGGGTTAAAATTATTTGGACAGGTTGAATTAGCGCATTCAATCTTTGTAGTATAGTAGGAGTTATATACATTTTAAAATTTCAGTTCAATTTCATTTTTTTTATGTTGATGATAAAAATACAAATTGTATAATTCCATAATTGGAAGATGGCTATTAAATCATACGATTTGAACCGTTGGTGGTAGCTTATATGTAACATATTATCTGCTACGCCTTAATAATCGTGTATATAAATAATGCGATGACTAATTATCATGACACCATCATCAGCATGCAACCCTTTTGACATTTGTTTGTCGGCATGCAAACATAATATGTTTCATATTAATAACAAAAAAATTGTTAATCCGAATGTGAAGCAGCATCAACCTTGATTTAAAAAAAAGCTTCATTTCAAAGCATCAATGACGTATTTGATGTACATAGCATCGAAGGTGTGGGCAACGTAAGAATATATTTATACTTGGAGGGTAAACATTTTGTTGCAATAATAAATAAATCGAGTATAATTCCCCAATTATAATGAAACTATCCGATGACTGTCACGAGATCTAGCATTTTGGAAGTGTTAGAGAACTTCAAAAGCAACAGTTTGAGATTCGTGTAGTGCTCTAGTTACAGATGTGCCCGAGTCTGACTCAATTTGCTCAGCAGGTTGATTTATAATCTTGTTCCGGAGTGGTCGTGGGCTTCCAACCGAAGGAAATTGGAAGGAGCTATTGTCGAGGTTAGGTGGAACGACGCTCGAGCATATAGTGATGCATTTGGAGAGCGAACACAATCACCATCACCGGGTTCAGATCCACCAGAAATGACGCATGTTGAACCAAAAGATCAAAATTTTCAGCCCATCGAAAAGCAGTGAGGAAATCGGATCGAAGTGTGAAACAAAAGGACTCGACAAGCTATAGAGTCCAAATTTGAGCGCAACAAGATGACCAGTTTGAGGAGCTGGATAAACAACAAAACGCGCGCATCGAGAAACTTGATCAACTTATACGGGTCCAACAGAATGAAATAGAAGATCTGAAAGCTTTGATTAAGTCTTTTTTTTATGAAAATACAAGAAATTGAAAACCGATAGAATGCCCGAGTGGAAGAGTTCGAATTAAAAACCAAGATAGAAAGTGAAAGTAAAACTTAAGAAGTTCATGGCAGCTTTGGAGGGCCCGTCTCACACACAAAGAAAAGTAGTTTACAAATTGCATTGAACGTTGATGCTGGGAGCTCAAATGAAGTTTTGAATCCTCAGATATTAGATGATGAAACCCAGTTCGTGCTTTTTAAGGTTCAAGCTGGAGTACAGCACTTTGGTTCCCGAGAAAACCAGCAGATGTGTTGCAGACGACACCCCAGATAGAGAGATGTTACGATTAGATGTTACGAGAAGTTTATCCACTGAACCACCATCGGAGCGAAAACTCAATTCGATTGGCGTCCAGGTGATCGCGGTGCTGAGAAAAGAGCGAGCGATGAGAAAAGAATTGCGTCGATCAAGCGTGGAGCCAAGTGACATCAAAAGCTAAAGTAGATGCTTCAGATACGGGAAGTGGGGTCACCATATACGAGAGTGAAGGCAACAATAGAATGATCGTTTAGCAAAGTAGAGTGATTCTCGAGATAAACAACATGAAAACTGGCGAGAGGAACAGACACCGTGGGAATAAGGAAAACCACAGGGGGTTCAAGAAACAAACAAGACAAGGCCAACGATTGATTGTAGCTTGGATAGTGCAAGAAGGCTAGAAGAAGATGCACAGCTAGGTTCGATCATTGAGGGTGAGTCCAGTAGAGGTGTTAATTGCTGGGAAGGGTGCAATCCTGAAGACCGCGACGGAGAGTCGTGCAAGATGAGAGTCGGCACGCGTGTTAGTTGAGAAGGGGGTGTGCTGGAATACGAGGAGGCAAAGAAAGGGTCAATAATGTACATGATGAGTCAATAGCGTAAAGCGCCCAGAAAGCCGAGAAACGACCGATTGTCTAGCATTAAGAGGCCCGCGAAAATAATGTAGCTGAACCACGACGACAAATGGACAAAGATCGATCCCCAGTAGAGAGCAATTATAAGATCGCCAGAAACAAATCGGTAGCGCAATATGTTCAAAGTGGGAGATTTGTCAATTTTCGACGAGATTATGTAACTATAACTGAAATCCAGAAAGCTTAAAAGCAGATCTCAAGAATCAGCAGATCTCAACAAATCGAGATTGGTAAGGTCTATACAAAATTGTCAAGAGGATCAGTAACAGTGTGTATTATATACAAAAAAGGATCCGCAGGTGAACGAAAAGTTGTGCAGATTGATATACTGAAGCCATACGACAGTGGGGGGACAGTTCGGGACGAACAGCTTTAAAGTGGCGGTAGTGTTACAAATTCTACTCTATCACATCATATCATATCATATAATATCACATTATATCACATCACATTACATCATATCACTTCATATCATATCAAATCATATCATATATCATATCATATCATATCATATCATATCATATCATATCACATCTCATCACATCACATCATATCGCATCATATCATATGATATCATATCATATCATATCAAATCATATCATATCAAGTCATATAAAATCATGTCAAATCATATCAAATCATATCATATCATATCATAACATATCATATCTTATCATATCATATCAAATCATATAAAATCATATCAAATCATATCATAACATTTGATATCATATCAAATCGCCGAGAATCGATTTCGATGCCGGTTATAATTTGGGAATATTTCTTTATTTGCTTTGCGGCCCGATCGATTTTGATAAAAATCGTGGCGATATTAGTTTTCTAATGAGGCAGCAATGAATGGATTGCGATATGTCTAAATTCCTGGGAAATTCATTTATACTGTCCTTTGATGGGGACCGGTCCCTTTTATGAAAAAATTTTTTGACTTGAGTGAGAGTTTATACATTTTTTCCGACGATTTTGATGAAAATTAGTGTGAGGAGTTTTCGCATGCCAGGAATCGATTGGGATGCGCCCTTATACGTGGGGGATGTAGGTGGCGCCTATATTTTAATTGGGTTTAACGATTTAATTTCGTTACGTAATAAAATAACATAAAATTTTACGAGTCAGGGTTTTTAGTTACAAGGAAACGATTACAAGGAAGTTTTATTTCCGGAAAATTAATTTAAGACTCCTTCGTAGAAGCCGTCATGTTACGTGATTCTGCACCATGTTGCTTGACGTTGCATCATGGTGCGTGTAGTTGTATCATATAATACGCGTGGTGTTGCACAATGTGCATTGCGTTACTTGTCTCAATATGTTGTGGGAAGTTGCGCTATGTTGCGCCTTGTTACACACCGTGTTGAATTATGCTCACCAAGTTGCCGGATGTAGCACTATGTTGGGATATTTTGCATCATGTTGCATCCTTTTATGTGGTGTTGCTTTATATTGCTTAATGTTGCATGTACTTCACTATGTTTTGTCATCTTTCAAAATGATGTATCATGTGGCGGGATGTGGTACAATGTTGCATAATGTGCACCTTATTGCGCGATTTTGTATCATGTTGCTTTGTGCTGGGTATTGTTTTTGATTTACTGTCAGTTTATCGTGAACAATTTATCGTGGACACAATTTATCGTGGAACAATTTATCGTAGAACAGTTTATCGTGGGCAATTTACCGTATAACAGTTTGTCGTGAACAATTTATCGTATAATAGTTTGGAACAGCTTTAGTATCGCAGTCACATTTTTTGACAGTCTGAGCGACGGTAGCGCCACTTTGACTAAGAGCGGAACTGTTTATAACTAAAAATGTGACTTTGCTTAGCATTTTGGACCTAGCGCCATCTATTGGAATAAAAGCGAACTAAAATTCTAAAAAATACTTTAAGACGTGCTAAAAAAATTTAATAAAAAAATATTGAATCTCATTTAAAAATAAATGAAATTTAATATTTTTTTATGAATATATTAAATTGAGAGTGGGAGTCGCACTGCGTGCCGCACGTAGGAGCAGATTATATAGAATCTATTAATGACACCTACGCTCCTCCCCGTAGCCCTGTGGGGCTCTTTTGATTTTAATTTCGGGGGGCGTAGGAGCCGGGATCTTCAAACATGTCGCACTGCGTGTCGCACGTAGGAGCGGATTATATAGAATCTATTAATGACATCTACACTTCTCCCCGTAGCCCTGCGGGGCTCTTTAGATTTTAATTTCGGGGGGCGTAGGAGCCGGGATCTTCGAACATGTCGCACTGCGTGCCGCACGTAGGAGCGGATTATATAGAATCTATTAATGACACCTACGCTCCTCCCCGTAGCCCTGCGGGGCTCTTTAGATTTTAATTTCGGGGGGCGTAGGAGCCGGGATCTTTAATCGGTTAAGAAACTACCGAGTTCCGTCCCACATGGCCATATTCCAGAACTTCTTCAATAAATCATCCAATAATCCCATTTCCATCCAACATACCCAATCCCATCATAATCGGTTAACAAACTACCGAGTTCCGTCCGACATGGCCATACATATTTCAGAACTTCTTCCCAAAATCATTCAATAATCCCATTTCCATCCAACATACCAAATCTCATCATAATCGGTTAAGAAACTACCGAGTTCCGTCCTACATGGCAATATTCCAGAACTTCTTCCAAAAATCATTAAAGAATCCCACTAATTTTTTGATACCACGCATAAAACCTTTCTACGATAAATTGTCCACGAAAAACTGTTCTACGATAAATTGTCCCACGATAAATTGTGTCCACGGTAAATTGTGTCCACGATAAACGGTTCTACGATTAAATGTTCACGTTAAATTGAAACACGATAAATTGTTTACGATAAAGAGACCGTCACCCATTGTTTTTATATTTTCTTTCGTCGGGTCCTTTTGCTTAATTGATCTTTTCGACTCGCATGATTTTTGTAAAAACGTCTGAGGGATCCAGATTTGGAAAAAATTCATTTAGGATTCCTTCCGAAGCCGGGTTCCGTTCGACGAGCACGGTTTTGATAAAAATTGGTAAAGGGGGATTTTTAAAAAGCGAGAATTGTTTTCGATAGGTGCCAATTTTTTAAAAATTCGTTTAAGGAAAAAAACTCATGAATCGATTGCTATTGGTCCTGATTTCGGAAAAACTTGTTACGAGGTCACGCGGGGGCTTTGGGCCTTTAATTTTTTGCGGATCGTACGATTTTATAATAATTGGTAGGGTTTTATAAGAATTAGAGGGGTAGCATTTTAGAAGTCTCGCACTCGACTTATTATTTCTGGAAAAATCAAAATTCGTTGAGAGGGTTATCTAGTAAAGCTCGGATCCCTTCCTTTAATTTCTTTTCGTACTTTGGGCGTTTTCTAGTACCAGAAAATGATTGCGCCTGGTCCCGATTTCAGAAAACTTTATTTAGGAGTTGCCCTATGGTGGCCGGGTTCTATTACATGTTTTTCGTGGTTCACACGACTTAGATAAAAATTGGTTAAAGGAAAATAGGAATCGATTTCGATGGGTGCTAATTTCAGAAAAATTCGTCTCCGAAGTTCTTTGGTGGGCCAGAGTTCCTTTTTTAGTTCTTTTTGTCCGAAAAATTTCGAGTAAACAAGAATCGATTCTGATCGATTCTGGCATGAAAAATTTATAAAAAAAAAACGCACCATGTTGCGTGTTAAGCTCGGACGATTTTTGTAAAAATTTCTGAGGGACCCCGTGTTTTGAAAAAGTTCATTAAGTATTTGATATGGCCGGGTTCCATTATTAATTTTTTTCGAAGGGCACGGTTTTGATAAAAATTGGTGAAGGGGGCATTGTGAAAAGAGGGAATCGATTTGGATGAGCAAACATTTTTTGAAAATTCGTTTAAGGAAAGGAACGGCTTGCAAGATTTTGATAAAAATTGGTAAACGGGGAATTTAAAAGACAGGAATTGATTGCGATTGGTCCTGATTTCGGAAAAACTTGTTAAGGGATCGCTTTGGTTTCTTTTCTTTAACTTTTTTCGGCTCTCACGATTTTTAAAAAATTACGCAATTTCTCAACTACCAGAAAAGAATTGCGCATGAAGGTGGAATAGGAATCTATTTTGGTGCGTGCTACTTTCGGGAAAATTCGTTTAGGGAATCCTTCGATGGGTGTCCGAGTATTTTTTTATTTTTTTCTAGGTTCGAAAAATTTTGAATACAAAGAATCGATTCCGATGGATCCTTCGTCGATCAGATTGTGGGATGTTACACCAAATTGCTTCATGATGGTGGCGTTAATTGCGACTTTTAAAAATATTGGTTGTTATTAGTAACAATATTGAATTGTAGTATTCGGTGTCTAATTAAAGTTTTGCCCTTGGTCCTGTTTTTACATTTTCTTCCATCTCAAACAATTTTGATGTCGCCCGGTGGGCTAGGGTCCTTTTCTAAATTTGTTTTAAACCTCACGATGTTTATAAAAACTTCTGTGGGCGACTGATAATTTTGTGAAAATTCGTTTAGGGGGTCCTTCGGTGCGGTCCAGTCATTTTTATAGTTTTTTTAGGCTCGAACGAATTTGATAAAAGTCGCGGTGTCAACAGCTTCCGAAAAATTTGTTTAAGAGGTCCTTCGTTCTGGTTCAGTCCCCATCCTTTGAATATAATTTTGGAACTGCTCACTTGTGATCAATCTTGATTAAAATAAACCTATGCCATTTCTTAGTCATAACATAGAGTTCCAAAATGAGTTTCGGATGTAATTTTGTAAAATGAGTACATTGGATGGCGCAAAGACCTTTCTCAAACGAATATTATAGAACTTGGTTGGTACTATGCAAATATTCAGTTTGATTGGAACAAATGTGTTCTTTGTAAATTGAGCAGTACTTGAGAAGACAGTATTAAACGAGACTTATGTTAAACGTTTAAGATCTTGGCTGCCCCTACTAGGCATATATAGTAAAATACTTACATCTTAAAAGTGTATTAGTGGGGAACAAATTATTATGTCAATATCAAAAAGAATAACTGCAAGACTATATGTTTATTTAGTACTTAAGACGTGTTACACACTGCGCGGATGCTGCGAAATTTATTCCATATTTTATTTATTTCTCGTTCGGTGGCTATAGCACACAAAGCAACAATCTACATAAGTTTTAATAATTCGTAGTACGATTTGTTTTATTATTCCTCAATTAGTCAATTAGCGTCTTGCCGATAATTAAAATTACTCATTATTCCGCAAGAGTCTCGATAATATAGCTATATAACTATCGTAAGCGAGATCGAAAGTGTTATACATATTTTTGAATGCCTAGAAATTTTGTTGCTAGCCTTGATTGTCATCGGCCGCATCACTAATTTATAATGATGTGTTGAGATTTTATGGAGCCTGGGAATCACGGTTTATTGTCCATCACGTAATACAAAGTGATACAATCAAACCATTATATTAATACGCAGAACAAGTGATTCATTGTTCTCATTATATTGGACGGGATTTTGTAATTTGCTACGAAACATTTTTGTAAATTGCAACCAATTTAAAATATTAATCGATATAATAAAGTTACGATTAATTACGGTTCAATTTGCAATTTATAGCATGCTGTTCGAACACTTTGTGCTAATTGTGTCCCAAGTAATTGAAGCAGTTTACACTAAGATTTAAAACGCCATCGGTATTTTTCCATAGAGCTGTGCCCACGAGATAAAAGTTGAACGAACTATATATTATACATTATAAATCGTCAGCAAAACAACAAATAAATCATTTTAATGGTAAATTCTCAAAAATTATGAAATTATTAGTTATTTCTTTGAATTTTAAACAAATAAAATTTT
This sequence comes from Nephrotoma flavescens, assembly GCA_932526605.1. Taxonomy (NCBI): domain Eukaryota; kingdom Metazoa; phylum Arthropoda; class Insecta; order Diptera; family Tipulidae; genus Nephrotoma; species Nephrotoma flavescens. The sequence goes on along the minus strand of OW052222.1, from coordinate 224,063,150 downwards.
AAATTCCCCTTTTGTTGGATAGTAAGACAATATAAAAATAGTAAGGAGGCATCTAAAAATAATCCAAATTAATTTTGATTTAGAACAATCAAAACCAGTTGAACATTGGCAGCATTGTTTATGTCAAAGCTGGTAAATATGTCGTCATCGTACCACCAGTACGAAATCGCGTGTTAAATGGATTATATTTACACCTGCCTCACAAGACTGTGCGTGCATAACTTTTGGATCCGCTGTGACATCGTATACCGCTAACCGGTCATTGCTCTCAAAAAACCAATACAATTTCTTGTAGGAACTAAGGTGTTTTAACAAATCTTATTTTATTATTGGTGTAATAAATTGCATTATTTGCATGCAAGTGGAACTCCCACTCGGCGAGTACAGTCTCATGTAAAATGTGATCCTGAAAATCCGATACCGAAAATAATATGTGAATTTCAAATTATATTCATTTGCAACATTTTATTATATATAATTAATTATATTTATATAAATATATAATATATATATGAATGAATAAAAATTATAAAAATGCAAAAATAATATGTCCAGCTCATAAAGTACCAACAACATACGAGCATACATAAATTTTATTGGCGGTTTTATAAATTTTTTTTTTTGGAGACATACAGCACACAAAACCACAAAAAACCCATTTAATCGCTATTTTATCGCATCTTGGTCTTTTTCGTTAATCGTAGTCTTAATTATAAACATTTTTGGTTTGTATCTTTTGTCCGACGCCCAAAATTCACCACTTGACATAATATATTGATATTTTGACCGGACTTTTGTTTACTTGCATATACTCGCGTAACTTGTGCAGGTATTACAGACCAGGCGGTATAATATGCAAGCTAATATATTCATATTTTTATTTTTCAATACATTTGGTCCTTGTTCTTTAGCTGCTATTCCCGATTTTTATTTTTAATCATAGAAATTGGTGGTGAAGTCACTTATTGCCATATCTGGGTCGTATGCGGAAGAAATTAAAATTTTAATTCAGGGTGATTAGACATCACATTTGTGGATAGGTGCGTTTTCAGGATGAAAAGAAAATATTTTCTTTCCTACGAGGGCAAATGTATTTCCCATGTACAGAATGAAGAGCAGCTAAAAAATGAGACGTAGTCACCTATCGACTACGAGAATCAATCTTGTGTTCTGCGACAAGTGACACAGACACACTTTCCATTTTCTGAGATTAAATACTCCACTAGAAAGAAGGCTCAATGATCCCTTTTGCGCGATTATTTTCTGTTATTTTATTGGCTCCAGATAAAAGGTCTTCTACATAGAAATCTGCAGAATCTTTGAACCAATTGGATTTCTTGACGCCTCATTTATTGCTACCAGGTGTACACGAAGAATGACAAAAAGTGCTTTATTCAAAGTATGTTCCATCACTTGTTATACATTATTGTTCCCATCTTTCGGGCAATTTGTGAATAACACGCCAGTAAAAATCTTCATCTTTTGCTGCGAATCGTGTTCACGTTCCCGAATAACAGGATTTTATCGTATATCACGTATACGGACTCGTTGTGACGCTCGATTTTTTTCGCCTTTTCTTTTTGTTGGCGGCATTTTACAATTTATAAATTAAGCAAAATATTTTAAACACAAATATTCACAATTACACAATCACAAATAACACTAATATAAGAAACTAGCTTTTCACAGAAATTATTAATCATAAATATGATGGCAGCACTACGGACAAATTTAAAACAATAGAACATATCCATTCCATAAGAGAGCCAACTATGTTTTCTACGCAACAAAATTATCACAAGAATACTACGATTGCCGCGGTTAAAAAAAATAAAAATTATGGGGTAGATACTCGATCGACTAGCAAGCAAGCAATTTGCTAGCCGAAATCCTGGCTATTCGATCAATTTAACCAAGTAAATCTGTATTTCAAATTACATTTTTCGTAAAATTTTTGATTACTTGTGCAATCGCAAAAATAATCAAAAATGTTATGAAAAATATAATTTGAAATTCATCATCATTATTTGTACTTTTGTGGCATATTATTTTTTTGCAAGTTGCAATAAAGTCTGGAAAATGGAACAGAAAAAATTACGTGCAAAATAAAAAAAGAAATAATTAGTATTATTAATCCATATGTAAAAATAGGAGGTTTCTATGCAATGTGATTTGAGCATTTCAGATATCACAACGCACCCACGCCCCCCAAAATCCATCTACACCCAGACCAACCGACCCCAATTCACCATCCAACCCCACCCACTAACCAATTCAAACCCCCAAAACCCATCTCACCCGCACCACCCGTATCATCACCCTTTAACACCTCCATACCCACTCACAAACACACAAACCCTCATCCACCAAATCCCAAATTCCCACACCAAACTCAAAACAACTCATCCCATCCCCCTCCACCTTACATACCATCACTCCTACCACCCCCATAATCGATCAATATTGAATCATCTTTGGATCAGTTCGTGACAGTTATATTGACTCTTCAAGTCTTCGTGTCTTTTTTGAATTGTTTTTCCATTTGAAGCGATCTATAGATCGGTTTATCGTTGTTTAGCAGTATCCGAACCTCGTATCGTCCATTCTTTGAACTCATGTGGGTCTGTTCATAGTGCTTTTCACATTCTTCCTCTTCAGCAAGCAGGTTTCTTTCCGGGTGTGGTTCTTCGGCTTCCCAAAAGCGTTTTAATTGATTACCTGTATCTGCTAATGTGATGTGGCTTTTTAATCGAGATATCGGTACACTTCTATCCTGGGTTAGGTGACCTGATCTTCTTCGGTGACAAAGGGTTGAAACCGCCGTATATATTTTGTACTTTTAGTATAGCTGTTATTAAGACCACTATGTGACAATCCTTGCCAAACGTTGATATGTCGAACTTTGTATAACAGATGTTTTGCTGTTCAGGTTTTTTACGTGCAAGAAAATATGGTGGTTGCCCTTGCAGGTACAGGGTGGGCCATCTGTCAGTCCTTTTTTCTTTTGTAAATAAAACACACATATCGTTCATATGCCTATCTCGGCTTCGTCAACAGGCATGCATCCGAACATCAAATTTTTCCAATAAAAGCTCTCGATCAATGACCTCAATTTCAGCTCGAATGTTGTTTTTAATTTGTTGAATTATTTGTGGATCCATTAGCATACACCTTTCCTTTCAAATAACCTCACAAAAAATAACCAAGTGGTGTGAAATCCGGGCTTCTTGGTGGCTAAGGAACTTCACAATTTCTTGAAATTATGCGCTCAGCAAATTTTTTTTGACAATAAACAGATTGTTGTAAGATTTGGACCATACAAAACCAGTTAACTTATTGCGATAACGTTCTCCTTTCACTGTAAGGGCATTTTCCTGTTTGTTCAACTCGTTGATATACTTCGGTTCTATGGTTTTACAGCAAACGCAAATATAAGTTGGTTGTGTTGCAGCTACGAAAGCATATTTTAGTGGCTCTTGGAATTGCGTTGTGTTTTCTAGAGAACTTTTATATAGACGTCGTGATTCGATGTCCAATTTTTTTAACAAATTAAAGATGATGGACCCCGCATATATCAATTCTAATGCCTGTATTCCTTATTGCGTATATACATTTGGTTGTTGAGTCTTGTAAGCTTCTGTGTTAATACCACCGAACTAATTATCCAGCTGGTCCTTGATCGTGGCTTTTGTCCGTGTTATAAGTTGATTATTGGAATGAGCTGTTTGAAAGTGTCAGCGAAACCAGCCCATTTTATGTAATCTCCGTGACAAATAAGGGAGTTCCACTCGTGGTAGACGAATTTCAAAATGCATCACTTTGCATTGTTCTTCTTCTTCCAACAATGTCGTTAGTGATAATACAATTCTGTCGTATTCGTTGTTGAAATGATGGCAAAGATGATAAATTTAGGCGTTGACGCATATCGTCAACATATTTTGTAAAACTTTCCCATACTATTTGCCTATCCTTATAGTATTGGTGTGTTGATTCCAGCTGTGGTTGGAATTCTCATATTTTGTTGTCTACATCAACCTACTCGTTGTACGCCTTGCTATTTTCAATTCAAGAAATTTCTTAATTTTCCGAGCTGGATCTCTTTAGCTCGAGATGATGTGTCTGTCTTGTCTTTTTGCTGCTGCAATAACTGCTCCATGTCTGTTGTTGTGGGATCGAATATTTGTTTGGCCTTTAACTTATATTTGTAAATCTTATGGGTGCCGGTTGTTGTGATAGAAATCCCAATGTAAAATCCCTTTACAAGTGAGTTTTATTGGCCGAGGGTTGTTGTAGTGGCTCGAAGGACCAATGTTTATTTAGAGAATAGCGCGCTTCATCACTATTTTGAGAATTTTAGCTCTTTATATATATAAATTTTTAATGCCTAACTTGCTCATAATATAAATATACAAGGTTAGGGACTCGAAGTGTTACCAATTAAAAATTCTGTAAATTTGTCAATTTTAATTTTTTTTATTTCAAAACTTTAGTATATCATAAAAACATTTCAAATTTAACAAAAAATATGTTATTGTATTATGTAGTCAACTTTAGCGCGGATATACTAGCATCGAGTCGAGAAGGCTTCATACGCTGCGCGAATATTGGTCTGATGGTATTTTATACCATTCTCGGCGAAGAGCAATCTTTAAGGCGTCGACCGTCTCATATTTTTTAGTTAATACGTTGGCCTCCAGAAGGGATCATATGGTAAAATCCATTGAGTTTAAATCCGGGGAATATGGTGGCCATTGTTGTGAAGAAATGAAGCCTGGAACTTATTCTTGTAAAAAACGTTGGGTTTCACGTGCTTTATGGGATAGTACCAAGTCTTGTTGAAGCGTCCAAATTGTAGATTTTTTGATTTACCTTTATGCCGCGTTCAATAATACGAGTGGTGAGTGTTCTGTGGCAGTTACCGTGGCTCAAACCACCACTGATGCAGGCGCTTGCAAACACGATCGTTTTGTTTGTTTACATATTGCTGAACTGTAAACAAATTTTCATCAAAAAATACCAAACTCTAAAGTTCGCCACCAACGTGCAAGTGATTTAACAACTTTGCTCTTGCTAGGCGAGCTACCTTTTATACAGTTGTTAAATCGTACACTTTTTGTATTTTGTAGGGCTTCAATCGTAGTTCATTTTTAATACGCGCTCCATGCTACGAGCAGACTCATTGAGATTTTTTGCCAATTGAACTGCGCTTTGTCGTGGATTACGTTGAATACTGGCCTTCACCTTTCAAACAATTTCTGACGATGTGGCTGTTTTTGGATGTTCACTTTCATGTCGTTTTTGATGCTACCAGTATCATTGTAATGTGTAATGGTCCGATAGATAAATATTCTGTTCATACTCCAGCCAAATATGAACAGACTGATACTTGTCAAAAAATGAGCGCGCTGTCATTAGCCGTTTGGTTAGCAGCGTGAAGTTGGTAACACTTCGTGCACCTACCACTGTATATAAAAATGTAGATGTGGCAGACTCCTTTGCAATTATTTACCGTACAAGTTCCGTTTCCTTTGTATACACGCAGAGAAATAATATAGTTGATGCACGATTGCTACAACTAAACTATTTTTGTTTACATAATATAATAATTACTGTTAAAAATGTTTGGTCACCATGATTATAACATATTCGCCAAATAATTGTGAAGGATAGAAATATAATTGCTCCAACCATATTATTTTTAAAATTCACTTGCTATTATGATTCTTGCAACTATTAATGGTGGTAACACAATTATGATTGTGCCAAATATATTTTTCAATCATTTAAGTTATTGAGGCAATTATTCTGTGATTATTGAATGATTAATAATTTTTAGTGTATTTATAAAAAATTCGCTATCTTAATGTGTGGTTAATTCGTATGTAAGCACTAAATCTCCAGCATTCACTTTGTAGTTTCATGGCTGGAGTAATTTAGTCTTATGCGATTACCGAATATTTTATAACAAATGTTATTAAAATAAATTTTGAGATGATAGTGAAAAACCAAACTTTTTGGTATGCTCACGACGGGGAAAATGAATTCCGAATTTTCTTGTTTTGAGCTACCAACAATAATGGTCAATTGGGATGAAAGGGATGGGGTATTTCTTTCAATGCGTCATCAATACGTCATCGTATTACATTTTATGTTTACTGTAATTATAAATATGATTGATATTGTATCAAAAACATGATTGGTAGAATCATATGCATGATTACAGCAAACATAAAATGATTATTGCAATCATAGTTTGAGTCTCACACATGGTTACAGAAATCATTTTATGTTTGCTGTAATCATTCATATAATTCTACCAATCATATTCAATATATATTAATGATTGTTGCAATCATAATGCCAATCATAATTTGATACCTTTTATATATGATTGTAGTAACCATATTTTTTCTCTGCGTGTATATTGGATGCATTCAACGATATTTATTCATTGTAGGTGCGGTACTCAAATACTTTGAGGCGAAAATATTTTTTCTGCAATCGAATATCCTGGCAAATTTATGTCCTCTTCGGGCCCACAAACTAGTTCTATCAATTTTTCATATTTATCCACGTTATTCCAGAGAGAGCTCCTTGTATTTAAGTTAAAATTAAATATACGTAGATTATGAGATTGTCTAGATGAGTTTCAATATGAACACTTATACAAATCTCTATTGCTCTATGATTTGAAAACTTCTGAACATTATTTTTTCGCTCACCATATTATCATGGTTGAAGTTTTTTTAGGGATCCTTGTTGCATTTAATGATCCTTTTTTATTTGCGACACAGGTGTTCGTGTTATTCTACGGTCTTTAGATAAAATTCATAATATGGTAAGCATTTCGGGTCAATTCTAATGGGTTTCTCTGTTGTGTTTTTAAGTAATACTGGTCCCCTAATCCAGAATCTGGAATGGATTTCCTCGTTTGTAAAGGTTGGGTCGTTGATGAAAAAACACTTCCATTGAGTTGCTTAGGAAAATTGTGCTACGGTTCCGGGTTTCATTAATTTGTTTTTGAAGTTATACTTCTTTGCGCCCGTTGGAGACTTTTGGGATGGGGTGCTGGTCGAGAAACCGCGTCACGCTAAAAAGTAAGACAATTCGATGATTGTACGTTTTTGTATAGGCAGTAGGCTTGTTCGTTAACGAAAATATGAAAATATGATGGCCAAAGAAGTATAACTTCCACCGTCTGGTCCGACGCAGACCCAGTTTTTTTTATTGAACTAATAATCGCCTCTGGCCTTTAACCCTGTTACAAATTGACTGATATAGTGCGGTCTTTATTTAGCACTTTCAACCAACTCGTTCCACAGATTGTGATATCTCGGAAAATGTTGCATTTCTAGTTAATTCCATTGAGTTCATTTTGGTTTAGTTGAAATTCCATGTATATTTGTTTGGTTTGATTAATTGTAGATCTTGCGACTAGCGTATTGCATTGCCTCTACCATGGCCAATTGCTCATTTATCCAGTAGGTTAATATTAATAATTTATTTCCTGCCAGCTGCACTACCCAAAAATTTCTTTTATTTCCTCTTTGATAAACAAACATAACTCAGTTCAAGAGTATTTTATCATCCTCACCTTCATGAAGCCATCTTCATTTAAATGTTGTAAGGAATATTCATTTTGTATAGATTTTGAATAACAGTCCTAATGCCATGGTTCGTAAAATGATGTAACCTAGAAATTTGGATTGAAGTTCAGTTGTTCTTCCTCAGTTTTATCTCTGAAGATGACAATCAAACATTCAAACTTCCCATTTATTGTTGGGCTCCTTAAATCGATTGTGGTAAAGACCTTTGAATTAACAAGGTTTGCGATCGTGTTAGGGAAGCCCTTAATTAAATAAGGATATCTGAAATGATGACGGCATTCAGATGTTTAAAGGCGATACCGGGTGAATTTGGGAGTTATATGGGCTTGGACAGGAAAGGAGCCGGATCTTGTGAAGACCGAATAACTCTGTAGCTGTCACTTTGTTTACTACCCAAAAACACGTTGGTTATCTCAGATTCATACGTGTCATCACCGATTATGCCGTCTATAGATTTCAAACCTGCGCTGGGATGTTCTAACATCACCATGTTTCGATAATTTATCGAAGTTTATTTCTCGTTTCTGTAGAATAAAATTTATCTCTGTTTCAATTTTTATACAATTTACCAGCCTGCTAGATTGCAACATTGTGATGTTTCTACTGTGTTTCTATCACTAAATAATTTTTTTTCGATTGTAGAACGAAAATAAGTGAAATAGATATTGTTCAAATATACTCTAGTATGCTGTGATAGCAATAAAGAAGAAATAATTGATAATTGAAACAGAAGTCAAATTAATTCTAGCTGAAAGAGACGTAGACTTCGATAAAATATCGCAAAATATGATGTTAGAACATCCCAGCACTGGTTGAACAAAAAAGTGTATGACTGTTTTAACTCCGATCCTTTTAAATTGTCGAAAAAATTTTCTGCTGTATTCGATTTCTCCTCCGGCCGATCTAATATTCTATGTATGGTATGCTAGAGAGGCATCCATCATAAAATTTAATTCTGCGTACTCCTCTTCCTGAGTTTCTATATGGTAAAGTCTCTGCTATTTCTATAGTTCCTTGTGATAGGAACCCTCTCTCATTCATCGATTTATGTGATTGATTTTTTTGCTCAATGAAGAATCAATCTCTGTTTGCTCTGATACTTTGACATTTTGTTTCACAAATTGATGTTTTGGCGTCTGAAAATTTAATTTGTGAGGACTGTTACTTTATTGTTGGCATTCTTTTTATGTGTTGAAGTTTCAAAAATTTAAGGTTTGGATCTCCATTCTTGACAAATCTCAAGTTAGTTCCTTGATAAAAACATCAAGAGCTCGGTTCCGACGTATTCCTATAAAAACGTTAATGGTATCCGTTGAATATTCTTCCATTTTTATTTTGTTGATGATCAACGAGAATTGATGGTTGACATTGGCGGAGAATTCGTCAAATGTCATTTTCTTTTGAGACAGGTTACTGAATTGAAGTTCCAGTTTCCACAAGTCTCTCTTATTCGCATAGTGGAGAGTTCTATTTTGACTGACCAAGGCTCTAATTTCAAGGGAAAATTTTTTATACAGATTTGCGGAATGTTAAAAATACAAAAATTAAACACGAGCACATATGATTCACACACAACTAACTAACTAACAGCGTTGCATCTAAGGTCGTATAGCGTAGCCATAAGACCTTAGATGAATATTTATGGTCTTCTTGGAATTGTGAAGTGACAAAAATTACAACAATTCCAACTGATTTCAAGTGTCTTGTTTACTCAGGTCATTATTCATGCTGAAAATTTAGAAAACCCAGCGCCAATAATTTATGAATTCCTAAAGAAAATCCCCACCTGCATCTAAAAATAAAAAAAATTTGAATACAATTTTGGGTTATTCTGGGTGATGCCACATATTAGTTTTCCCTCACCTCGAAATATATAACTTTAAGATTTGTTTTAACACCGATCTAATCGCGTTAGGAACTTTTCTGTATCGTTTCCTTAACAGTAATATTAATCACGCTGCCACTTGAAACCGTGGTTTATATAGATATAGAGAGAAAAACAGTGGAGTACTTTATGAAAATTCTCAAGAGAAATTAGGATTACATAATCTTGCAAATTTGACCTGTTTCGGAATTCCTCCGCACATACAATGCCCCATGTCTTAGGTCTAACCCATTATTATAAAAAATCATTCGCAACACACAATAATAATCTCCCATAATATGATATGCGCGAACCGCGAAATCAAAATGTATGTGGTAGAAATGGTAATAATAATACGAGAGTATTATAAAAACCATAAAATTCATAAATCAAAAAATGAATGAATCCGCGAAAAAAGCAACGAAATAAATTTGTATTCTTGTCCATGCATATCTATATAGAGATATACCCAAACGTATATGTACGAGAGTATGTCTGTTATATATAAGATGATTGTTTATTCGTTTATTTATCTTTTTGATTTAATGTAACAGATAATAAGAAGAATAATCAACCTTTTCATGTGTTATATGTTGCGCGCGGATCTTTGTCACACACCTCTACCACTTTGAATACAAATTTTCTTCGTATCCATTTACGAGTACATAACAACAACAACATTGAAAAAAATCTTTTTAAATCACCCCGCCAATTTCAAAAATACCATCATTTAACGTTACACCCTCAAAGGAATCAGATCATCAAATTCTGAACTTTTTTATTTTATTTTATTTTGAGTGAAAATTTTGTGTACAAAAACTAAATTTTAAAATGTTTAAAGTGAGTGTAATTTTTTTTTTCTGGTGGATTGCGCCTATAATTATTGGATATTATCAAAGTGTTTTATATATGGAATTAAAATTAAATTAATTATTTTCTAGTTGTGCGCTGTGATTCTAGTCGCGGTCATTATTGGTGTGAATTGTGCACCACAATTGGTTGGTACACAACAAACGTTCACATCACGAGCACCGACACATTACGAGGAACAACCGGTGCCCGTGATTTTGAAATATAGCTACGAGCCAAATTTGAATAATGATGGTGGATATAAATTCGAGTAAATATATTCCGTCGTGCCGTTAAATAATTCTGTATACGGCTAAATTAATACATAAATTAAATTTATATTTTTTAACGGACAGATACGAAACTAGTGATGGGCAATATCGGCGCGAGGAGGCCTTCTTGAAATATGTGGGCGAGGAAAATACGCCAATTTTGGCAATTTCTGGTGCATATTCTTACATCGGTAATGATGGTGTACAATACGTAGTAAATTACTTATCAGACGAAAATGGTTTCCAACCCGTTGGAAACCATTTACCAACATCGGCCAGTACATCGGTAACGCAACAACAACAACAAGTGCAGCCATCCCAGCCTCAATACAGCAATGTGAATAACAATGGAAATTATCAGGTGTTAAATGGATAAGGCCATTGAAACAGGGGACCTACGTTCAACCATAACAGCGGTAATTATTAATTAATTAATGAAATGTGAATTAAATGTTAGAAGAAGATTTTGAAGAAATATATAAAAGTGAATTTTTTGTAATTAAATTTTATTTTATGTGTTATGAATATGTTATGGCATTCAAATCCGTATACTGAATTCTTGAAGACGCATTTGGTATTTAAGTCACGTTTGCAACATTGTGTCCTTCGTATTTGGTTGTGTGCGGTGTAACATTAGTTTATAAATGATCCGTGCTAAAGGCCATCTTTGTTAAATGGACTGTCGTTTACTCGTCTGACTTAAATATAATCGGAAGTTGATTGATCTCTACCTTCGAGCATAACCATTATTTCTTAATAAAATACCTAATTGAGTTTTAACCACTCACGTTTACTGTGACAATTTGTTTTTATTGATTTAACAAAAAAAAAAATAAATAAATTGTTGCCTCAGGTTTTGAATTTAAAACTCGATTGTGATAAGTTCGTATAAAGAATCGTAAAGATGCCATTATTTCTTAATTGCGGCTTGGTGGTCAAAACGTGACAGTATCTTGAATTATTTCCTAATTCACAAACTAGCCTGATCAACATTTTCTTTAATTTGCGCGTACAGAGTTTTTGAAACACGGATATTGTATACCTGAATAGTGGATACTTGGCCCTGTCCACTTTAGAATGTCACATCCACATAAAAAGAACAGGGGAACGACCTCTATAGAAACCAAAATATCTCGTTATATTGACGAATGATTTTAACAGCATTTTCAAATAATACAACAGTTGTGGGACTTGATCACTTTTACTGCGCTAATATACTTCCCATGTGACGGTCTGCTGGTGGATTGAGGTTTTCTTCAATGAAATGTTAGCATTCTGTAAAGTCTTTCCTCGCTCAAACAAAACTAGTGCCATTATTACTGTATAAGGTACGACACATTCCGTGTTTGGCAATAAAACATTTGAAAGCCCTCAGAAAGCTCTCTGTAGACAAGCTGCTCACCACTTCTATATGGATGGCTTTGGTACTTCAACATACTTGTCCTCTTCTTCTTGTTATATGCATAATAAAGAGTCTACATAGTCGACTCCAAGCGAAACTTGATAAGGTAAGTTGCCCATCATCAGATTTTCCCGTTTTCGCTTGTGTCGAAAATATTTAATACATTGTGGTGTGGTTATATCTTTGCACCTGAATTGAATACAGAATTGCACCAGAATGATTAATTTGGTCAAATATGCGTTTGGAAGACATGAATTTGAAAGGATGGTGATGGACTTTTGAATTCTTCCAACTACTATCATCAATAAATGCGCCAAATAACGTTAACTACTACAATTTGGCAATCGTTGGCTCGTTCTTAATGCGGTTTGTTCCTCTTTGAAATAAATCTCTTGCAGCCCCCGAAACAACTTATTTTCTGAGAAAATCAATTCTGCTCTAGAAATATTTCCATCTATTGGGTCCTCACCTTTGATTCTGGCTCCATTTGTAATTTCTCAAAATTCGATGTGTTAATAAAAAAAAAAAAAACTGGCTGAGGTACATTGTTTCCTTTCTTCAATATGTATGCCATTTAACTTTGAAGGGCTTTGGTTGGGCCAATATAAGTCTTCTTTAACAATCCAATGAGGCTCCTTTCACCATAAAACACTGGAAGATAAGTTTCATAAAACACTGGAAGATAAGTTTTCTAACATTGAACCTCTTGAAGCTATGTCGGACGGGTTTTACTTTGAATGAACGTGGAAATTTGGTTAAACTTTCGCTTGTTCTCTTTCCTATAAACGTTCCGAAAGCTAGTCAAGAACAATTTGTGAATCTATCCACAACACGGTAATTTATACGTCCACCGTAAACGAATTCTTGACAAATATAACCAACGGAATGAGCAAAAGTTCGCCCATCAGCTCCAACCTCGGTATAATTAACTGTTTTATGGGTGCTAGTCGTCTCTTTGCTATGATTAAAGGGTATGATATCAAAGGGCCGAATGTCGAAGAGCCGAATGTCGAAGGGCCAAATTTCAAAGGACCGAATTTGTCGAAGGGTCGTATGTCGAAGGGCTGAATGTGTTGAAGGGCCGAAAAGGTCGAAGGCCGTTTTTTTGTTTATTTTTTTTTTGGTTTTAGAAATATATATTTTTTATTTTTTTTTAATTTAACTTAATTATTTTTTTATTTTTTGTACCATATACCTACCGTTTATCTGAAGACCGAATTATCAAAATCACGACAAAAATTCCTGACTTTTAAAATCCCGACTTTCGAAATCCCGATTTTACTGAAATTTTAAAAACCCCTATAAAATTCCGGATTTTTAAAAAAAATATTTAATATTGTCTTTTTTACAGATAATATTTAATATTTTTTATACCTATCTGCTACAGGTGTCATTAATAGATTCTATATAATCCGCTAAACGTGTGGCACGTAGTGCGACATGTTTGCTGATCCCGGCTCCTATGTCCCCCGAAGTTCAAATCTAAAGCCCCTCGGAGGGCTAAGCGGGTGGGAGCGCAGCGACAGGGTTATGGAAGCCGGTAGCCTCTACAATTAATGCATTTCAAAATGCCGGGATTTTGATTTCGGGATTTTGAATGTCGGGCAAACGACCCCAACTCCAAAATATTAATTCTCTAAAATGCATCGCTGACTGGATACGAGGAATTTCTTGAATATCCAAAGATGCAAAATAGTCAAATACATAAATTCATAAGAAATTCATTTATGTTTAATAAAAAAAAATTACAAAATGTTCCATAAAACAACCAATTTAAAAAATTATATTTCTAAAAACAAAAAAAAATAGGCCATTCGACTCATTTGGCCCTTCGACATATTCGGCTCTTCGACACTTTCGGCCCGACGAAACATTCGGTCCTTCGACACATTCGGTCCTTCGACATTCGGCCCTTTGTACCCAATCCGATTAAAGTTCAACTGCTTTTATTTTCTTTCGACGTCTTCCACTGCATACCCCAATGCACCATAAGCCTTCTCACTTGCGTCACTAAAGCCACGCAATTCTGTTGAACATACATTTTTAATAAATTATCCCAATTTATCCTTTCGGCCCACAAATTTCAAAACAACATTTTTAGCCGCACCGTCAGAGGTGATAGCCAACCAAATTAATCAACAATTTTGCTAGTAGTTCCTGTTTTGGTGTATCTTGGTTACTTTCTTTTCCGAAAGATTAGGGATGAACATGAAACTGTCTTCTTCCGCATTCCACGACAGGCCTAACACATTTGTGACGTCGCCATCACTGGATATGTCCTTGGTTTTATAAATGTGATCGTTAGAGTTCCTTGAAGCTAGTTTGCAGTTGGCCGTTGTGAATTAAATCGAGCTTGCTCGAAAGAACTCAAAATAGGACCAGTTGTATCTTGTAGCTTTTGGCTGCTTCCGGATTTCGGTTTTGTATATCGCATCCGACTTGAACGTTTGATCTCGTTGCGCGAAAAAATGCGGGTGTGGTTTCGTATGCCACCGTAGTAAGTTGATAGGTTCGTACAGGATCCGTTTCCGTACTTCTCTAAAAAAACTGCTGATATTGCCGATCCTCTCTACAAATAGAAATCTGCCGAACTACGAAATCTCGGTTTTCAAAATCTTCCTCGAAAATCGTATCTTTTTCGAAATCGCCTCTCCATTGCTCGTGATCGGTTCAATACTGTGTTATAGGAGTCCCCCAATTTTGCGGGTTCTTGGTAAAATGACATGTTGTCGCCATAGTTGTTATGGATATGTTTTCCAGTATGAAGAATGAATCGATGTGGCCGAGAAGACCATTTCCGATAAAAGCGGCATCTAGAAGTAGACGCCTTGTATGAAAAATTTTGACGTCATCAGCAAAAATTACAACATTTGAGAGTTTAATTAACTTGGCTATTCTATCGTTGAACACAATAAAAATCCTAGATCGATCCAATATGAGATCCTTGAGGGACACCAGAGGTCACTTTGATAACGTTGGATTTCTCATTCCCAATAAATTCATATTGCAGTCGGTTTGTCAGATACGATTTGAACCAATTAATAAATTCGGTTGGAAACCCAAATGCGCGCAGACATATTAGAATGCATTGAGGTGGCATAATAGAGTCAAATGCCTTGCTAAAATCTGTATACGCTACATCTACTTGATGATGATTTTCTACCTCATTTAACACTTTGTAGGTTGGTATAGATGTCGATCTTCCAGGCAGGAACCCGTGTTGGAAGATAGAGATGTGACGTATCAATGTAGATTTAAAAGCATTACACACAATCAGCTCAAATAATTTTGGAATTGACGAAGATGTTGAAACTCCTCGGTAACATGAGACTTGCTCTCTCTTATCCGATTTAAAGATAGGTGTTATTTTTGAAATTTTCCATGTATTAGGGAACACGGCTGTGGCTATTGCTTGGTTAAAAAGTTTGAAAAGTGGATTTTTGAAGCTACTCGCAAACCTTTTTAATATAACGGCGGGTATATCATCCGGCCTACATCCATCTCCAAATTCCTTTAATGCTGATATAACATTCTCTTCACATATGACAGGAGGAATAATACAAATATTATTGTTGCCTATTTGATAGTGTATCCCATATTATCACAAGGGCTTTGTATCGAAAGTATTTTCAAAATACTTTAGGATTTAATTTAATTTTTGTTTCAATACTTGCAACCTGTACTTAAAATTGAAATAGACGTCAAATTCATTACTGCGCTGTAAAAAAGCTAGCTTGACGGTTCAATATTGTGATAACGGGACACAATTTTCAATTTTGTTCTCAATCGGCAATTTTGGTATTTTCGCCAATCGGAATTTTACGCAATTGGCATTCTTAAATAAGCTACGAAACTAATTTATCGCATAATCATATAACTGAAACCTAGGATTTCAATAATAATGTATATTTTTACAATAAATCGGACTTGTAGCTTATTTGAGAACGTCAATTTGGTAAAATTCCAAAAATACCAAAATTTCCAATTGAGAATAAAATTCAAAATTAAGAAGTTTTATATTTTGGAAACCATCATTTGGGTCCCGTTACCACAATATTAATCGATATTTCCTGTCTATTCCTGACCTAATATATGAAAGTCACCTGCAAAAATTTCTAGGTTAGCGACATAGCCATAAGTGTAAGCATGTCTTTAGACGAGTTAAAAATCATCATAATTTTATCCTGTTCGCCACACATATTGTGATATTGTGGTTTGAATTAGCTATCCGACCATAGATGTTTAATATTTGAAAATTTGTTCATATACTTCAAACTTCTAAGTCAAGATCAAGATAACTAAACCGTGTTCATTTCAATGTTAGAACTTTGACTACGCTATCCTAAAATACATTCAAAAATCTATGAACCTTTCTAGGAGCGGTAATACAAAAATTGGAAAATAGATTGAAATCAAAAACCACAATTGTTTAAAGTACGCTGGACAAGTCAAAAATCATCATAATTGAATTCCGTTCACCACGCACATACGTGTTTGTTTTAGCGGACATCTGTAGCCCTATTCTGGGTTTCCCGGGGAATTGGGAAAATATTTTGCTGTAATTACAAATATTCCCAAATGTTTATTTCCCGTTCCCAAATGTAACATATATTCTGGCAGACAAGGAGTAATTTTTTGGGATTTTTTTTATGTAGATATTTATAAATTAAAACACGTATTCCGACCTTATTACAAGTTTAATTTATTTTTAAATATATATTTATTAGAAAAAATAATGTTTCAAAATTCCACAAATGTACGAATGACAGTTAGCCAAAAAAATAATGGGGAAAAATTAACGCCAAAACTGCTATAAAATGGAATTATTTTTTCCCAATACAAAAAAATTTAAAAACGCCAGAATAATCCACTTCTGGGAATAAAAAAGTTCCAACTGCTAGAAAAACCTCAATAATTCTCAATTACCTATTCCCGGGTAAACCAGAATAGGGGTGAGACCTGAGGGTGAGACCTCGTGCTCATCTCAAAAATCAGAGATATAAAAGTCGAAACATTAAAAATTTTTTAGTAAATTGTATCACGATTTTCTTGTGTTATTGTAAATTTATTTTTACAATGACTCTATTAGGGACTCAGGGACTTCCCTAATATTAGAATTAAAGACAATCTAAAAATGTTTCATCAATACAAGACAAATCCAATTGGAATTTTTTAAAATTAAACAGTGTATATTTTTGGTATGTAATGTGGTCGCCTAAAAAGTTCCCGGTCTAACAAAGAAACATTTTTTTTGGGAAAAGTACATTTTATTCATCAACATAATTTCTTTCTAGAGCAATGCAATCAGTCCAACTCCACTCTAACATTTCGATGCCTTTTTGTAGAACGTTTTATCTTTGTCTTCAAAATAAGCTGCAGTTTCGGCAATCCCTTCTTCGCTGGAGCAAAATATGGCGAATACGGTGGATGCGGAAGCAATCCAATGTGCTATTTGTGCAATTTTGCCATTGTTGCGACCGACTTATGTATTATCTTGGTTTTTTAGCGTGTGCATCCCAAAATACAGACGCTATAACCTTACCTCAAACATAGCTTTCTCATGGACAAATGCTGTGACAGTGCGTTCGCGCACTTCACACGATGATTGTTAGTTTCTGGCTGTACAAAATGTTATAATACTGTATGCGAATAGTTGCCCCTAAATGTTAGTTAGCGAAATACACCAAAACAGTCTTTATTATTCTACTATATCGACAGTGTCTCACTAGAGGCCAACAGGTGGCATATCTGGCGATTTTATTTGATATTATTTGTTTTGCGGGAAATGATTTTTAAATCGGATTTTGGTTTAACCCTGTAATTCGTCAAAAGTCCCGCGCAAAATTTGGCGGGGATGAAAAAAATATAAAAAGGCGAAAAGCAGTGGTAATGGGGCTGTCGGTTTTTGAATTTTGTGCGAGTCACATCATTTTTGTATTGGAAAAAAAATCTTTCTTAAAAGTTAAATTTTGTGAAAATTAGTCAATTTATAATAATTAGCGTAAGTGCAAGTTCGTTGAGTTGAAAAAAAAAACAATATAATCAATTGTGTTTAATTAATAAACTTTTATAATAATAAATTTGTGATCATAATAATAGTAAAACCTAATTTGTGTACTATAACCATTTTGTAGTGCTAATAATTTATAAACGGTGAAAGGTCGTATGGTGGGACCACACCTAATTAAAACGGTACCGCGAAACCACCAATAAATTGTACGCAAATTAAAATTGCAAAGATACAAACTATTTGTGTAAATAATAAAAACAAAAAAAAAAGTGGACAAAGATTGATCCAAATAATTTCTATTGTGCATAAAACAAAAAAAAAAACATAAATTTCTGTTTTTTTGTCCAATAAACGATTTATGATTCTCCAGAAATCGATTTGGATAAAAATAATATTTATTAAAAAAGTGTGTACGGATGTACAGTGAACCGACACAGAACAATCAGTTACAGTGAAAAGACCAATATTAATATATTGAGTGCGATATTAATCAGTATAGTTAAACTGTTAAGTAATACATATGTGTACACTTCGTTGGTATGGATATCCAATTTAACTCCGGAGTTAACATCTTAGCTGCGGCGATAACGGTGAAGTCATTTTGTTTTATTACCTTATTTCTTCAATCAAAATAAGCAATCTATAGTTAATAATCTTTAATAATAATTTAAGTAATTAATATTAGCATTAGTACATATAAATTTTTTTTCTAATTTTATTCAAATTAAGTTTCGGTTCAGCTAGGTAAATTATTCCAACTAGTTTATTTTTGTGGTATATGTATTATCGATCAGCAGATAATAAGTTCTTTGTGTTGGAATAGTTTGCTTATGAATTGATATTTATTAAAAATTTACCAACTTAAATAAATACTAATACTACTAACCTTATTTACAAAATTTGTCTCATCAAAATTTAACGTAAATGTTAAATAAAATTTTCTTATTGTTAATCAATCAAAATTCAAAAGTCGATCTTTTTTTTTTTCTTTTCTTCTCTACTTGGTTCTCTTGGTCGTTCAATTTAATTTGGTAAAATGTGCAATGATGTTTTTTTTCTGTGAAGTGTTAAAGTGCTAAAAGTATGTGTCATTAAACAAGCTGATGAGAGTGAACTAGGGTAGGTATCTGGTCGGTAAAAGGTAGGTAGTTCGTATCATTCCTTTCCTAGCGGTTACACACGGATCACTCATACTCTTCAAATCCCACACCCAATCCTGAAGCTTAGCCGGCAACGACCGCGGAAGAGTCCCTGAGTGACCCAATTTCTATAGCACTTGTGTAATTTGGAGAGTTTACTTCACTTAAACTTTACTTTCATTCATTTACGATTTTTTGAGTTGTTGTTTAATTTTTCTGTCATTTATTTTCTTTCGAAAAACTCTCCAGGCTACACGAATGTTACAATGCACATGCAAAATATGACCAACACGTTCCATTGATATCTTTAGAATTTCAACTATCTCACGTAACTTTACTTTACAGTCTTTCAAAACAATTTCGTGGATTTTTTTATGTTTTCTGGAGTCACAGCCTCATTTAGGCGTCCAGAACGTGATGCATCATCGGTGGTTGTACGACCACGTTTAAATTCAGCATACCAGTCAATGATGGTTGATTTTCCTGGTGCAGAATCCGGATAACACTTATCTAGCCACTTGTTCTTCTTGAACGGCATTTTTTCCCATCAAAAACAGTGTTTAACCAGCACATGAAATTTTTTTTGAATTGTTTTGAAATTAACAAAAGTAGCGTCACTTAAAACAAGTGTAACTTGTAAACTTAATGATCGAAATTTCAATTAATTTTAACAGGTATCAAGGTTGAAGTTTGATAGAATTTAAAAATCACATAGGGTTTAAATTTGTGGTACCATCTATGTGTAAGACTGGAATCTTTTCAGGCGATGTAATATTTCACAATCATCTCACATTCACTATTCATTACGAACACAACGAATAATGAAGAAATACTTAAAAAATACTGTTTAGGTAAAAAAACAAATGGTTTTAACATAACATGAGGTAAACCATATGAAAGATATATTCAAACAAAATACTTTTGAAGCACCGTATATAGCGAAGGATTAAGGAATAATTCTAAAAACTGAATCCGTGAAGGTTGTGGTCAAATCAAAAATATTTCACGATTTATCTACCTTAATTTAACATTTTTTTTGCCTAATTCAGAATTACAAGTAATAAAAATTAAGATATCGCGGCACAGCACAAACATAATTTATGCCACATTAAATACCAGCAACGGATCATAAATATTAATTCCAATCAAACTGTTTGTTTTGTTTACATTTATGTATATCAATTCAACAATCACGCAACCTTGACGTTGAAGAGTACATGTTATTGAAAACTGATACTGCTACGTATCGGAAATTAAAAGTGTTAACGGACTAATGCTGCATACGAAATGAGAGACTAAATATTTATGTATTTATAAAAAATTAATTTGATGTCGATTAATTGGTTGTTCATCCACGCGACTGTTGGTCAGCTAGCAGCAATATAATATAATTAATGTACATAATACAATACATTTTTATGACATAATATTAAATACTGCTTAAGATAACTAAAGTGGATGGTTTAAGACGAACAATAAATCAAATAAGTTAAATCGGTTGACGCTTTGCCCCCACATGTGTGTCGATTGCCAAATAAAAAAGAAAAAATGAATGTAAATATTTGTGCCTAAATGTTGGCTACACAAAAAGCTTTAATATTATAAGCTTGCGTAATTTGCATAATTGAGACATTCAACTTATTCATGGTCATGAGAAAAGCTGATAATTTCTTGTGGCCTAGACGTTTTTAAGTTTTACTTTCAGTTTAAATTAGAAATGCGAGTTTTTTTATGTAATGTGTGATGTAAGATATTAGACCGAAAGACAAAATATCGAAAGCGTATTTTTGCTATTTGCCGAATTTTCTTATGTAGGTTTCTAAGATGTAAATCTGAGCGCAACCTTCCAAATATTTAAAATAATTCACATCAGGCTCAAAATCTCTGCATCGGCAAAACCAAGTTTGAAAAATTGTGCAGACAGATTCGTAATATTTTTTGGGTTGTTAGAACAACTACAATCCTAGTATTTTAAAGTTAACGGGCGCCCATTTAATTTCATTTTAAGATTTGGAAATTGCCAAAACCTTTTGGGGTTGCAATGAGATCGGCTTGCAACTCTAACTCGAACTCTAAGTCAAACTCTGACTCTAAATCTGACTCTGATTCTGACTCCGAGTGTCTCAAAAGAATCAATATGAATAAAAGTTTAGGAAAATTAGAATTGAATACGAAAGTAACATTTTCGCAACCAAGTACACTGCGCGAAATAGCTATATGGGACAATACACTTTTTTTTTGTTTTTTTTTAAACAAACTCATACTTTTTTTCATTTGCGTCAGATCATTTGTTTGTTTTAATTGTATCTACTTCGTTATGTATAGCAGTTTATTGTGATTGGTCGAAGGAAATAGCTATATTCTATAGAACAAAACTTATGATTCATTTATTTTATTCATTAAAAACAAAACTACAAACAAAAGGTGCATTGTTACCACACCTTGAGGGTTCATAACATTGATTCATATGTGGTTTGTTTTGCATTTTAAATTTCGATACCATCAAATAAATAATGCATTTTTCTGATGGCATTGCCATCTATGGCATTAATACTAAAGTTTAAGTATTGTATTGTATTACGTATACGCTGAGTAAATTGACAGCGAGGCATAAAGTAAAGATATAGAGGAATATTTTTTTTTGTATGTTTTTCATTTTGGCGTGTTGGTTGATGTGCGGTGTGAAAGTAGGCGAGTAACCCGCGCAAAAAAAACGAAAAAAAAAAATCTAGATTTTTTGTTCTTGGTGCGAGAATTTTTTTGTCTAGTTTAAATTTTCAACAAATATACGAGTTTAGTTTTGGAATTTTGGATAAGTCAAGTTCGTTTGGAAATCTCGCAAAAGATTATTGTTTTGATTAATCACAGAAGACATAAAATTATTTAAAAAAAAATCTGTAGTTTTTTTTTGTGATCACATTTGCTTGTGTGAAGTAATGCTTGTGTGAAAAAAAATCACATTTGCTTGTGTGAAGTAATAAATAATTAAGGAAACAAAGTGGCCGAAGTGATTTTTAATTGAAGTGAAAAGAGTATTTTTTTTCGAAACTATAAGTGTGTTTTGGTTATTATTTTTCGATAATATTCCTGTGCGACGGCCTTCATTGGAATCTTCAATTTTTTCATGTTATTTTTATGTTTCTGCTAAATAACAGTTTACTTTGTTTGTCAGTGCTATACAGGGGGCCAACCGGCCCTTTGTAAATTTGGTTTGAAACGGTGAAAGGCATCGCAACCCATTTTTTTTATTTTTATTTTTTTGTTTGTTTATTTTAACTAGCGCCAAATAGCGGTCGTTGTGCCTGTGTTCGGGATGTACGTTGGTTTAACCCTCAAAGTTACTCACCTTCGGCGATCATATTTTGGTTCGATTTATTTTTTCTCTCAACCAGTTTTAGTTTCCAGTTTTTGTTTTTTTGCCTTCTTCCGCTTCTGATTTCGTTGGAAAATTTCTATTTTTTTTTGTTTATTGAAAAAAATGCACGGTGACTCCTGGCATTCGTTTTTATTTCTCTTTCTCCTTGTTCTGTTATTAATCGGATTATTTAACTTATTTTTGTTTTATTCTTTTTATATAAAATGAAGTACTAAAATATTTTCGGGTCGGTATGTTGGGAAGAAATTACCATTTCGTGTCGGTTCCATATTTGCAGACTGGGCTTGTCACTCTCCGTCATCTCCTTGGCAGGAGGATATTTGTCGTTCATTCGTGAACGACGAAGCTCTGCCTGTTGGAGGAACGTCCCTACCCTATTATGCGGCTTCGTTGTGGCTGGGCATCGGCCTCTAGGGGTCGATGGGTCCTTCAGGGGGTTTCTTCAGCAGACATTGAACTTGTCATTCGGAGAGATCCAGCCGTTCCTGGATGTGCACACCCAGTTATTATTAAATATATTACGTTCCTCAAGTTTAGGTCGACGGATTCTGGTGTTCTTTAGTTTAATTTCTGTTTTTAGTTTGCTTTTTATTTTTATGTTTATTCTGTTCCACAAAAAAATAGTGTACATAGCAGCGTGTATAGGAACGAGCATTATCCTGCCGAAATGTTCACTTTTCGCCGTACATTTCCTCCCCAAAATTTACTAAAGCGTCGTCTAATTCCTGGACATACTTCTCCGCATTCCTTGTACAAGAGCCTTACCACCGACTTCGCCGACGTTCGTTCTTGGTTCGCTTTTACATTTTAGGTACCACAAAAATCACAAAGCGAAAATTTGATCGCTTCAGGCGTAAATTTAAACAATTTGGTTACTCGTAGAAACGAATTTCGATGACAAGCGATGTTTTCAACGCGTAGTATTTTATGGCGAACAAAAGAGCGAAAATGTTTTTTATGATGTAAAGATGTAAGTATTTCCTCCCGACATTTCCTCCAACAAATATTTAAACGCTTCTTTTGACACTGGAAAATCTTTCTGAAACTAATATAATTTGGTATTTGCCCTAAAAATGTAAAATATATATGTAAATATTATTTTACTAACGTTGTTTCTGGAAGATTAAGAAAAGAATTAGCTCTAATTTTCCGATCAAATTCTTCTTCGCTGGAGTTTTCCAAAACATAATGAGCGATTGAATCCACGAAGTGAATAAAATGATTATATTAAGCGATATCTCAAAAATGGGGACTAGCTTTGAAATGGGGCTACCACCATTGAATTCAGCATACTCGAATTAGATTTACTCCCTGGGTGCCCAGTTTGTCACAAAAAAAAGTTTGCAATTCAAGCACAGTGATTTACGATGACAAATTTTCAATCGATCACAAACTATTTAAACTATTAATGCAATGATTTCATAGCAATTTATTTTCAAACAAATTGGATTTTTTTTTAGATGCATGATTATATAAATATCGAAACATGCTGATCTAATCGATCATATATTACAGTATCTGAAACAAGTTATAAACAAAAGTAAATGCAAAGAAAACTACCGCTAGACTGGCGATGCTAATTCTACTACTACTTGTAGAATGTCGAATCCTGTTCTTTACACACATATGATCAAACTTAAAGATCATCAAATCATTAACGTCTTGTGTTAAATCGAGTTCGTTTTTAGTCTCTAAAGTGATAGTGAAGATGCAGTTGCAAAAAATAATCGTTTTAACTGTTTTAACAATTTTTATATATATCACATCAGTATTTGGTATACCCGTAGCAGAGAAAGACGTCATAATCGAAGACTACTACCGATCAGTTAATGATGAAGATCAATCTTACGTACTCAGGTTGATATATTCAGCTTACAATTTAATCAACATTTTTTAATTTTGTATCAATCTTATTTTTATACAGTTACGGTCTAAGTGATGGTCAAGAACGTAGAGAAAACGGAAATTTTGAAAGTGATACGAATGATGATGTTAAAATATTCAGAGTTGTTGGATCATATAAATTTATTGGCCCTGATAATATAACGTACGAGGTTTCCTATACAGCCGATGAAAATGGTTTCCAAGCAACTGGCGATCATTTGCCAGGATCGAAAAGTTTTGATCCATTTGTAAAAAAAGCGATTGAGAACGTTACCTGTATTTTTGAGAATGATGAAGTCAAAGAAACGTTCCCGTGAGTATAAAATTTTTAACGGTAAAATTTAAGTTAATCTGAAAATTGTAATTGTGTCTATTTTTGGTGTGCAGTGCAAATCATGGCCAGAAAGGGGAGTCAATGGATATATCATTGTTTAAACCAGAAAGAATGATGCAACTTTTTCCAAGCTTTTCATACGAGTTCTACACAACTGACACTGGTTACAAGATTACATATATTGTTGATGAGGGAAAATGTGTTATAGTTGCTTTTGCGGCGTGGAAGCCACAAGCTCATGTAATCGCATCACTAGTTGGATAAAAGTTGTCTCTTAATTTGAAATTATAAATGTTGAAAATGTAACACGATTTTTATTTTATGGATTGGTTTTCGCGATGGCAATTTGATTTTAAAGTTGGGCGTGTGATTTTTTTAATATGTATAAACTTTATGTTTCATCAGTAGTTACAATTTAAAAGTTATCCATTAATTTTCAGTGTTTTAATATTAGTAAATAAATTTGGATTGCTTATAAAAAAATTAAGACTTTGACCACGAGCAAAACAGTCTTCGCGCGAATTGTAGTCGATTTTCGAGCATTAAGTTCCTCATATAGTCATAAGTATGATTTTATCACGGCAGCATAAACATTGAGAATCGAGTTCACCGACTGCCACACCTTTTTGTTTCGAGAGATGGAGAAAAAAATGTTATTGCTGCCCTGTCATTTATTAGCGTTAAAACTGCGAAATCAAAGAGATATGAACTGTTAAATGACTACAAATCATTATCTCGAAAGAAATCTACTTGTTTTTCTAAGGAGTTGATAACTTTGGTTATGGAGACGCTTGAAATCCCGGAAATAGAAATTGCGGATTATCAAAATCGCGGAATCCCGGAAATAAGAAAAAAAATCCCTAAATGGTTGGATGGAATATTGAATCAAAATTGGTTTTTGGAAGAAGTTCTGGAATATGGGCTCCTGAGGTGGAACTTCGCCATTTATTAACCGATCATAGTGGGATTGGATCGGTGGAAATAGGGTTTTAAAACTAATTTTTAAATCGGGTAAACGAGATCACGTTACATGCTACAAAGGAATATCAACTACATCATCAATTCCGAAATTATTTGAATTAGTATTATGCAACAACTTTAAATCCACATCTTTCATCAAAAAGCACTCCAAACTTTATTCGCATTTGGATTTTCACTCGATTACATAAATTGGTTCAAGTCTTATCTATCAAACCGACGACAATTTTTAATAATCGGAAATGAGAAATAAAACGTTATTAAAGTTACGTCTGGGGTTCCCCAAGCATCACACATCGAGCATTGAATATGTATTGTTTCCATAGATCGAATAACCGAGATAATCAAAAACTCAAACGTGCTGATATTTGCTGATAACGTGAAAAATTTTCAAAATTTTAATGGAATGCAAGATACGAAGAAACTTCAAGAAGACATCGATAAATTAAATGAGTGGTATGATCGAAACTCAATTTACTAAATTAAGGTATCGCGGCACAGCACAAATAAACATTCAACACAAACATAATTTATGCCACATTAAATACCAGCAATGGATCATAAATATTAATTCCAATCAAACTGTTTGTTTTGTTTACAATCACAACCTTGACGTTGAAGAGTACATGTTATTGAAAACTGATACTGCTACGTATCGGAAATTAAAAGCGTTAACGGACTAATGCTGCATACCAAATGAGAGATTAAATAATGGTTGTTCATCCACGCGACTGTTGGTCAGCTAGCAGCTATATAATATAACTAAGCTTGTTTCTTTACATCTTTATGACATAATGTATGAAATACTGCTAAAGTGGTTAGTTTAAGACGAACAATAAATCAAGTAAGTTAAATCGGTTGACGTTTTGCCCCCAAATGTGCGTCGAATGACAAATAATAATAAAGAAAATGAATGTAAATCTTTGTGCCTAAATGTTGGCTACACAAAACTCTTTAATATAACCAAGAACTTATTCATGGTCATAAGAAAAGCTGATAATTTCTTGTGGTCTAGACGTTTTTAAGTTTTACTTTCAGTTTAAATTTGATATGCCAGTTTTTTTATTAAGATGTTCCAGTAATTTTAATGGGCGATGTAAGACATTATACCGAAAGACAAAATATCGAAAGCATATTTTTGCTATTTGCCAAATTTTCTTATGTAGGTTTCTAAGATGTGAGTTTGTTTCGATTTTACCTGAAAAACGTTAAATGTTTCGTTCGCTTCGGAAATTAGTCAACAATATTTGGTTAATTTACATTATTTCGGATGTATTGCCTGTTTTAAATATTAAACTGATTTTGCCCTACATTAATAATTTCATAACACAACTACACAGCGCTTTCTTTGTTAATCATATTACCATACTATCTAAAGTTTAATTCGCTATCAAGAATAACACCCAGGCCCTGAATATACAATGTTTTTGCAATGTCATTTTAAGTAACGAATTGACATTTAGTGACGTTCAGTTCGGGATGATTCTTTCTAAAGCATCGGCATCACCGTGAAATATTTTTATAAATTTTCATATCGTCGGTGTACACAGAGACAACCGAGCTTTCAATAACGTGCTCAACGTCATTTATGGGTGTGATACACCGGAGGACGCGATAAAAGGATATATGATGATCTCAATAATATTTCATATCGACGATGTTTTTATTTTATTTAAGGCTCCACCAAGAGCAGGAACTGTACTAGAAAGTCATTGCCTTTAAGTTTGAGCATAATGCTGCCGTGGGAATTATGATGCCGGGTTAAGGGCGAATGATTTGGATGCAACCA
Organism: Nephrotoma flavescens; assembly: GCA_932526605.1. NCBI lineage: Eukaryota > Metazoa > Arthropoda > Insecta > Diptera > Tipulidae > Nephrotoma > Nephrotoma flavescens. The sequence continues at coordinate 224,035,646 of OW052222.1, read as the reverse complement.
AGTTTGTTGTGGTGCTGGAGTTGGGGGTTTAAGAATAAATATTTTCACATGTTAAGAAAAATTGCCGCCCCGGTGGCAAAGTGGTCCGCATGCTTGCACCAACGGCCGGAGGTCCGACTCCGGATTTCGATTCCTGGTGTGTGACAAGGAAAAAATTTCACCGCTGGTTTAGAAAAAAAAATGAAAATATCATTATGAAACTTCATTTGAGGCGGCCAAATCCCTTGATGGGGTATAGTACCAGAGAGAGAGAGAGAGGATAAATTCCAGAAGAGAGTGAATTTTTAAAAAGTGCTGTAAGTCGGGCTCAAAATCACTGCTAGAAAAAGCAGGTTTGAAAAATTGTGCAAACATATTCGTATAATTTTTGAGTCGTTAAATCGTCGATCCTTACATTTTAAAGTTGGCCCATCTGATTTCTTTTTACGATTAACAAATTGCCAAAACCGTTAGGGGTTCGAAATGATATCGGCTTGCATTAGACTTTTATAATCATTGTAAGTTTCGTTGGCCAATATGCTGAATTCATTGTAGACCAACGAGTAATTAGAATAGTCGTCTTCAACTCAGTCAGTTCATAAAATTTCCTGCCAAGGAATATTTGTGTCGGAGATTTTGGAGAGCGCGAAGTTCGCTACTGTAAAAGTGTGCTGTTGGTGAGTGTTAAAATCTATAGTGTTCAGTAGATCGTTGTGTTTGGTAAAGTCAGCCTTCCAAAAATTGAAACGGTACAATAGTTTTGATTCCAAGTGAGTACACCATTCGTAATTGACATCATCCTCCGATGTGTCAATATTTGTTAAGATTAGGTTTGTGGCAGTGAAATTAGCATCAGATGAAAAAACCAAATCGCAACTTGCATCACATCCATCACTCCAACTCTAAAGAATAGTGGTTAAAGAATATTGTTGGAGATAACACCTAACTTGTCCATGTCGATCTGATGTGACACCTATTGATGGACATCATAACCAACATCAAATCGAAGCAACATCGGTTAACCTCATCAACAAAACAGTGTTGGACAATATTACTACCAAAACACGCTCGCTTGTCAAAACTGAGCTTTTTATGAACTTCTAAATCAAACCTTCAACCGGGAAACAACATGCGACAAAATACCTCAAATGAAATAAAAATAACTAAACGACATATGATCAAAGTTAAACGCAAATCAAACCAAGTTTTTAATTTTCGATCACTTTTGACCTTCTAGCCGGAACATAGAGAGCTAGTGTTCATGACGATGTAATTCAGTAGTAAAACTTTCATAATGTGCAGTGTGTGTGCAAGTTTCAAGTGAAGTAAACTTGGTCAGATTTCGATATTTCGTACGCAAATCAATTGGAACAAGCAATGATGAGCAGAAAGAAGCAATCATAACTACAACGAGCTCAAAGACGGTCGAGGCGACGATCGACCACGACGAATATATCGTGTTGTGATAGTCATAGCCAGAGTAATGCATTCTTTACTACGTCGATGGTTTATCAAATAATAATAAGGTGGCAGGTTGATTTTAATAATGAAGTTTACAGTACAAAAAATATTTTCAGTTTATTTTTCCCAAATTTTTTCGAGTTTTTGTTTCTCCGCCTCATCCTCTCACTCTAACCCTAACCTTAACTCTAACTAGAAAACTCTATCTCTAACTCGAACGCTAACTCGAACTCTAACCCTAACTCGAACACGTACACGAACTAGAACAAGAAAACGAACACAGATTCCAATTCCAACTCCAACTCTAACTCGAACTCAAACTGTAACTCTAACTTTTTACTCTAATTCTAACTCGAATTTGAACTCGAACATGAACACGGGCTCCAACTACAACCTCAACTCCAACGCCAACTTCAACTCAAACTCCAATTTTAACTCTAACTCGAAGTCGAACTCAAACTCGAACTCCAATTCTAACTTTAACTTTTTACTCTAACTCTAAAGCTAACTCGAACTCGAATTAGAATTCGAACACGAACACGGGCTCCAATTCCAAACTCAACTCCAACTTGAACTAGAACTCCAACTATATAACCCTAACTCTAACTTTTTACTTTTTACTCTAACGCTAACTCGAACTCAAACTCGATCTCAAACTCGAACTCTAACTGTAACAGTAACCGAACGTCTTGACAAAGCACGTGATATTTTAATAAACAAGGATTTGATATTTTAATAAATAAAGGTCCCGTCGAAGAACAAATTGTCAAAAATTCCCACAAAGTTAGAACAAGCATCAGCTACATCTGGAACACAAGAAACATGCAGTACATAGAGTAGTCCAGATAGTTTTGTTCAAAGGTTAATAAAAGAGAAGTTTCCAGTATTAAATGGTTTGAACGAGACTCTGTCTAAAGTCTAAGACTTAGTAGCATGAAGTAGTAGCAATTATGAGCAAATCGAAGCAATCATAACTACAACAAGCTCTCCATCAGTCGGACGCATCAAAGATATTACAAGTCACAGCCACGTAGTAACTGACGTCCATCTGAAAACCATCTTTGCTAAGGTCCTTTACTATAAGTCGATGGTTTATCAGTGGTGGCAGGTTGATTTTAAAAATGAAGTTTACAGTACAAAAAATATATAGTCGCAAATATTCCATCGAGATGCTAAAGATTATGCGTTCTTCAGTTTATTTTTCCCAGTTTTTGTTTCTCCACCTCATCCTCTCACTCTAACCCTAACTCTAAAACTGTAACTCTAACGCTAACTCGAACTCTAATCCGAACTCGAACACGACCTAGAACACGTAAACGAACACGAACACGGAATCCAAGCCCAATTCCAACTTCATGTCCAACTCCAACTCTAACTCTAACTTTTTACTTTTTAGTCAACTCTAATTTTTTACTTTTTAGTCAACTTCAAAGCCAATTTCAGCTCGAAGTCGAAGTAAAACTTGAACTCCAATTCTAACTCTAACTTTTTACTTTCTAGTCTAACTCTAATTCAAACTCTAACGTTAACTCGAACTCTAACTCTAACGTTTTACTTTTTACTCTAACTCGAATTAGAACTCGAACTCGAATACGAATACGAGCTCCAGCTCCAGCTCCAACCTCAACTCCAACGCCAACTTCAACTTGACCTCCAACTCTAACTCTAACCCTAACTCTAACTTTTTACTCTAACGCTAACTCGAACCTAAACTCGATCTCAAACTCGAACTCGGACTCGAACTCTAACTGATCTCTTGACAAAGCCCTTGATATTTTAATAAACAAAGATTCCGTCGAAGAACAAATTGTCAAAATTTCTCACAAAATTAGAAGCATCAGCTGCTATTTTAAACCTAGAAAACAGGAAACCTGCAGTACATAGTAGTCCATATAATTATAATTTATTACTAGTGTAACAGTAAACCATTGTTGTGCCGTATTGTCATACATCAAGTAGTTAATTAAAGTTCTACATGATTGTGTAGACAATGTATGTAGACAAATAAAAAATGTCGTTCACACTGGACATTTGAAAAATTTAAATAAAATATTCTTCGGAATATTGAATAATTCGACAAAATATATATTTCTGGAGCGAGCCACAAACTTGAGCGAGCCACGCATAGCCACAACTTGAGACACTGGTACGTATGGCAAATGTAGAAATACCATAAGAACTGTGACCTTAACGAATGATTGTTTAATTGCAGTATCATGATTGTACTTTGGTTCTCACTATTTTTTTAATACCTATAGTCCAGTCACAAAAGTCTACATAAACCATTAAAATCTGCAAAATCGAGCTAAATGAAACGAACTAAATATTGTAATAATTATTATTAAATAATATAATTAAACAAAAAAAATTCTCATTGGACCAAAAATAATAAAAAAAAAGAACTTTCAAGTACGAAATTTTGATAACAGAGGTAGTATTTAAACTATACAACGATCTGGGCGTTGTAAAAAACTTAACACACGGAATATTCGAACCATAATTAAAAAAGTGGCATCCAATCCGAGAATTAGTGTTCTAAAAATAGCGGTTGAGATTCGCAACAGCAATTCGAAATTTTACGAAACGAAGAGTTTAAAGGATGAGTGGCAGAAAAGGCTTGAATTTGTAAAAAATACGCTAATGAAGGCACTGAATTTTAAAGCAAAGTGCTTTTCATTGACAAAGGTAAATTCAACTTATTCGGAATCGATAGAGGAGGAAACAATTGGTGAAATATTAACCAAGATATGGATCTAAAAAATTTGCTTTCCACCATTAAACACGGCGGTGGCAATGTAATAGTTTGGGAATCTATGGCTGCAGCTGGTGTCAAAAAATTGGATTTATAGAAGGAAATATGGATCACCAAATGTATTTGAACATATTGCGTAGCAATTTACAACCGTTCGTCGAATGCTTAGGACTAAGCAACCAATGGATCTTATTTCAAGATAATGGTCCAAAACATACTGCTGCCATCGCAGTAAGACAATAGCTTATATGTACAGTGCTGGAAAAAAAATTGGGCAAACATTATTTTATTGCAAATTGGAGTATTTTTTTCCTAAAATTACAAAACTTTTGAAAGCAATTGGCTTATTGTTTCATTTTAAATACAAGTATGACGAAATTTTTTGAAAAAAAAATTACCTGCAATTTAAGGGCAAAACCCCGAAAAATGGCAAAATATTCAAAATACGTTGATTGAAGTTAAAGTATTGAATAAATTAAACACCTATATTTTATTTTTTTTTTTGTTTTTTATTGATTTATAGAAGTTCTATCTTAAATATTAATATTTTGTTCGACCGCCATTTGCTTTTATTACAGCGATTCACCTCCGATTCATTGAATTTAATAAATTCTTAATAACAAACTTTTTTAAGCTTGAATAGACTCTCGGCGCTTTCTTGCTACTTCTAGCTTCATTATAGACTGTTCAATAAGATTTAAGTCTGGACTATACAGAGGCCAGCTCAACACATCGATATTTGTTCCTTCGAAGTACTTTGTTACTTTTAAATGAAGAGATAAGAAAAAAAAATAAGTTTTTAACAAATTATTTATGTTTATATGAAAGCCAATTTTTCTATCTACAATTTAAAATTAATAATTCACAAATTTGGCGGTATGGCACGGAGCGTTGTCCTGTTGAAAAATAAATTTGCAAGTCTCGCCAAAAACCTCTAACACAGAAGGCTCAAATTCGTTGTGTAGGACTTGCAGATAAGCAGCTGCTGTAATGTTGGAACTAAGGAAGCAACAATCGACCGGTTTCATTTCCAGAAAAGCATTCTCAGACCATAATTCCTTCATTTTTGGGTGGAAGTCTTAAAAGACATTCATTGCTAAGCCTCTCATCTAGTTTTCTTACGAGAATTCTTCCATCTCCAACATGCAGCTTGAATTTTGATTCATCGGAGAAAATCACATCATTCCACATGTCTGTAGTCGAAGAAACATGCTCCTGGGCCCACAGCAAACGTTTTTTTCACTAGTAATGTGAACTCAGGCTTTTGAGCTGGTTAAGTGCTCTTAAACCAGTTTTAACAGGTCTTTTTCTCACTAAGCTGGCTGAAATTTGTTTTCCCGTTGCTCGCTCAACATCCCGTCTTATGTCCGATGAAGTTTTAAAATGGTTCCGACGACACTGGATTCCACGCGACAGTACTTGACCTTGTTTTGGACCAATTTTTTTGCACATCAGCTGCGGGGTTGTACCAGTGTTATAAAAACAAAAGGCGGTCCAACCAAATATTAATATTAAAGATAGAACTTCTATAAATCAATAAATAACAAAAAAAATTAAAATATAAGTAGGTGTTTAATTTATTCCATTACTTTAACTCCAATCAGCGTATTTTGAATATTTTGCCATTTTTCGGGGTTTTGCCCCTAAATTGCAGGTAATTTATTTTCAAAAAATCACGTCATACGCATGTATGTAAAATGAAACAATAAGCCAATTGCTTTCAAAAGTTTTGTAATTTTAGGGAAAAAATACTCCGATTTGCAATAAAATATGTTTGCCCAATTTTTTTTCCCAGCACTGTATATAATATACGAAACAACTTCATCTGCCTCCCCAGTCAACATACCATCTGGTATGAACTGGAACAGAGGGTCCTAAAATATAGGCTTTTACCAATGGGATTCATGAAAAAGTGCCCTTTCGAGTGCATTGGCTGAAATTTCGTCAGCGGTTACTGAGAACCTGAGTTTAACAATGATCATAGGCGACTAAGCGCTGTTATTGGGTCTAATGGTGGCCCAACTAAATATAAATGTTAGTTCTTAAGTGTATCTAAACATGATCCTTTTGGTTTTATTTACTGTATGTAGGCTTTTGTGAAATAAATTTAATGAATTTTTAAATTTTTTAAAAAATTTAAAAATTCATAAAATTTATTTTACAGGAAAATTATTATTTTTTTTAAAAAATTTTGTTGTTTAATAAGAATTTCCTTTGTTTAATTAAATTATTTAATTAATATTACAATATTTAGTGCGTTTCATTTATCTCGATTTTGCAAATTTTAGTGGTTTTATACGTTTTATACGAACTTTCGTGCCTGAATAATGATATAATTCCAAAATATTCTTAGTAATTCTGTTTCTGATGAATATGAACTATAAATTCTGCTGCACTGGTAGCAATCAAAACCGTATGACCCACATAAAAAGTACCCTGTATACACGTATTGATCGTAAGTAAGGCTTACAAAATTCTGTCGTTTGCAGTTTGCATTTCATAATACGATGGGAAATTTTCAGTCGATCGATCACTAACTAATAATAAAATGGCAGATTCCGCTCTTGACAAATTATCAGGTTGCTACCGATTTATATTTTAATTCAATGATTTCATGGCAATTTATTTTCAAACTCGAAATCCAATGTTACAAATGACTATAGAAATATCGAAACATGCTGATCTAACCGGTCATAAATTACAGTATTCTGAAACAAGTTATACACAAAAGTAAATGTAAAGAAAACTACCGCTAGACTAGAGGAGATACCAATTCTACTACCACTTGTAGAATGTACAATCCTGTTCTTTATACACATATGATCAAATTTCAAGATCATCAAATCATTTACTTCTTGTTTTAAAATCAAGATCGTTTTTAGTCTCTTAAGTGATAGTGAAGATGCAGTTGCCAAAAATAATCGATTTAACTGCTTTAACAATTTTTATATTTATCACATCAGTGTTTGGCATACCAATAGCAGATAAAGACGTTAAAATCAAACAGTACCACAGCTCAAACAATGTTGAAGAAAAATATTATTTATTCAGGTGATTGGGTATTGCATGTGTACTTTAAAATTTTGTGTTAATTTTATTTTTGGTGTATAATACAGTTACACGCTAAGTGATGGTCAACAGCGTGTTGAAAATATAAATTTCAAAGATTTGAATGGTGTTAAAACTCCCGAAGTGTTTGGATCATATAAATTTATTGGATCTGATAACATCCCATATGAGGTTACCTATACAGCCGATGAAAATGGTTTCCACGCAACTGGCGATCATTTACCGGGATCGAAAAATTTTGATCCATATGTAAAAATAGCGATTGAGAACGTTACCTGCACTTTTGAGTTTAAAGATGTTAAAGAAACGTTTCCGTGAGTATAAAATTTTAACATAACTATACTCTATAAATTGTGTCTATTTTTTCTGTGCGCAGTGCAAGTTTTGGCCAGAAAGGTGAGCCAATGGATATATCAACGTTGAACCCTGAAAGAATGATGCAACTCTTTCCAAGCTTTTCATACCAGTTCTACGCAGATCACACTGGATTCAAGCTTACATATATAGTTGACGAGGGAAAATGTGTTATATATGCTATTGATGCGTGGAAGCCAGTAAGCGCGCATGTAATTGGATCACTAGTTGGGTAAAAGTTGCCCTTTAGTTTCAGCTTTAATTTCAATACTTTTTACGCTATTTGCCGTAGGCACTTGGCGAAACACACTAATACTTAATAAACACATTTTATTAAACACTTGTTTTTTATTTCGCAAAATTAGATTTTTTGAAAATTTTAATTAAAAAATTTGTTCAAAAAGTTTAAAAAATCACTCGATCGATTTCGACTTGTTAGGTCATCATCAGAAGTATCTACTGATTTGTAAAAGTAAAAATTTGTTATATATAGCAGAAAAAATCAAAAAATAAACAAAAGAAGGAGGGACAAAAAATAAGCAATACAAATTAATCTATTGATCGCGCAGGTGGGCGATTAGTCATCGGCTGAGTAACAAAATTCAAGGTATATTGAAGTACATTTAATTACCCGACGTATTAGTCAAATTATAGAAAAGGGCGGGGTCTGTAATTGGAGAGAAACGAATTTCTCTCTGTTCGTTAAGGATATTTTGGTTAAGAAATATTGATTTTCGAATTTCGTAAGATTCTAAGGTATCTAAACGTCTGCGTTTTGGTTGTATAATGTAATATGTCTAAATTGTTCAAGTTAGCTGTATGATTTTCTAAAGTTAAATGGTTATGGAAAGTTGATTGATTGCAACCAGGTAAATGTTCTTTAGCTCTAACTCCAAAATTGCGCCCAGTCTGGCCAATATAGAAGAAACTGCAATCATTGCAATTAATCCTATAAACACCAGACTTGGAAAGGCGAACAACTCCTCTAGGTTTATTGTTAAAAATCATTTTCTTTAATGTGTTATTATTAGAAATGGCTTAGTTTTGCCCCAGGTTATATTCCAGAAATTCATCTAAAAATCATTTTAGAATCCGGATAAGTAGTGCAGTGGTTAAAAATTCGGCCCTTATGTCGGGAGATACTGGGTTTAAATCCCAGTACCAACCCACCGTCCATGACACTGTACAGGTTGACATGATATACTGTAGTTATGTGAGTAGGTGAATGAATGGTGTGTGCGTGAATGAAAAGGACTTTAAATCCACTAGATAATCAATACTTTTTTAAAAAGAAAAAATCCATTTTGATTTAACATACCTAATTACATCAAGGTTGTTTAAGAAATGATCGATACCATACAAGGTGGCCGTATTCCAGAACTTCTACCAAAAAACATTTTAGAGTTCTATTTCCATTCGACATACTTATTTTCAGCTTGATCGGTTAAAAATGGCCGAGTTGTGTATTTTGATTACAGCAATTTTTATTTCCGGGATTTTGATTTCTGGAATTTTGATTTTCTGGATTTTGAACGCAGTTTGCAGCTACAACAATATTATTGAAAGTTGCAACGAGGAAAATTTATCGTGAGCAACATAACTTTTCAAAGAAGCATTCCTGAGGTTACGTCAAAGGGCTGTTCAGGGCTTTTTTAATTAGTTATGTAAATTGATAACATTTACTAACTATGCAAATGTGATCGTGTCGGATTCAGACACGTTATTAGGTAAAATTTGTGTACTAACATAAAATAAAGAAATATATTATGTATATTCTCTGGTACTAAACTATTAGTACACAAATCAAAGACACAAACCTTAAAAGCCGAGTATTTTGCGTAGTACGATCTCTGGAAAGGAGTGTTAATGGCCATTTTTAGTTCCAAGATAGTTTTGATTTTCTACGAAAAAAATTCGTGGAGACTTTGGGACCCGGGTTTGGGGATCATGTATAGGCTCATCGGATGAGAAATTTAATTGGCTATTAGGAGCACTTTCGGAACCTGAGTCAAGATCTCTGGTAAGGAGTGTTAATGTCCATTTTCAGTTCCAAGAGAATTTTGATTTTATTCGAAATTCGTGGACACTTTGGGACCCGGGATGGGGGTCGTTTATAGGCTCATCGGATGGGGAATTTAATTGGCTGTTGGATGCACTATCGGAACTTGAGACAAGATCTCTGGTAACGAGTGTTGTTGGCCATTTTCATTCCAAGACAATTTTGATTTTATTCGAAATTCGTGCACACTTTGGGACCCGGGTTGGGGGATCGTTTATAGGCTTATTGGATGAACCAATTTAATTGGCTGTTAGACGCACTGTCGAAACTTGAGTCAAGATCTCTGGTAAGGAGTGTTAATGGCCACTTGCAGTTCCAAGACAAATTTGATTTTCTTCGAAAAAAAATCGTAGACACTTTGGGAACCGCGTTGGGGGATCACGTATAGGCTCATCGGATGAGGAATTTAATTATCTATAAGATGCACTATCGGAACCTGAGTCAAGATCTCTGGTAAGGAGTGTTAATGGTCATTTTTAGTTCCAAGACAAATTTGATTTTTTTCCTCATCTGATGAGCCTATACATGATTCCCCAACCTGGGTCAAGTAGTAAAAGTATCCAAGAATTTTTTTCGAAGAAAATCAAAATTGTCTTGGAACTTAAAATGGCCATTAACACTCCTTACCAGAAATCTTGACTCAGGTTCCGATAGTGCGTCTAGTAGCTAATTAAATTCCTTATCCGATGACCCTATAAACGATCCCCCATCCCGGGTCCCAAAGTGTTCACGATTTTTTTTCGAAGAAAATCTAATTTGTCTTGGAACTGAAATTGGCCATTAATACTGTTATGCAGAAGTTTTGACTCAGGTTCCGATAGTGCGTCTAATAGCCAATTAACATCTGATGAGCCTATACATGATCCCCCAACCCGGGTCCCAAAGTGTCCATGATTTTTTTTCGAAAAAAATCAAATCTGTCTTGGAACTAAAAATGGCCATTAACACTACACTCCTTACCAGAGATCTTGACTAAGGTTCCGATAGTGTGTCTAGTAGATAATGAAATTCCTCATCCGATGAGCTTATCATGATCCCTCAACCCGGGTCCCAAAATGTTCACGATTTTTTCCGAAGAAAATCAAATTTGTCTTGGAACTGAAAGTGGTCATTAACACTCCTTACCAGAGATCGTGACTCAGGTTCCGATGATGCGTCTAATAGTCAATTAAATTCCTTATCCGATGAGCCTATACATGATACCCCAACCCGGGTCCCAAAGGGTTCCTGATTTTTTCGAAAAAAATCAAATTTGTCTTGGACCTAAAAATGGTCATTAACACCAGAGATCGTGACTCAGGTTCCGATAGTGCGTCTAATAGTCAATTAAATTCCTCATCCGATGAGCCTATACATGATACCCCAACCCGGGTCCCAAAGGGTTCCTGATTTTTTCGAAAAAAATCAAATTTGTCTTGGACCTAAAAATGGTCATTAACACCAGAGATCGTGACTCAGGTTCCGATAGTGCGTCTAATAGTCAATTAAATTCCTCATCCGATGAGCCTATACATGATACCCCAACCCGGGTCCCAAAGGGTTCCTGATTTTTTCGAAAAAAATCAAATTTGTCTTGGACCTAAAAATGGTCATTAACACCAGAGATCGTGACTCAGGTTCCGATAGTGCGTCTAATAGTCAATTAAATTCCTCATCCGATGAGCTTTTACATGATACCCCAACCCGATTCCCAAAGGGTTCCTGATTTTTTTCGAAAAAAATCAAATTTGTCTTGGAACTAAAAATGGTCATTAACACGCCTTACCAGAGATCTTGACTCAGGTTCCGATAGTGCATCCAATAACCAATTAAATTTTTCATCCGATGAGCCTATACATGATGTTCAACCCGGGTCCCAAAGTGTTCACGAATTTTTTTTCGAAGAAATTAAATTTATTTTGGAACGGAAAATGGCCATTAACACTTCTTACTAGAGATCTTGGGGTCAGAGTCTAATAACTTATTAAATAGAGCCAGAATGCTATATGTAATATTAGATTTTATCATGAGGTATAAATTTGAAACCATTTTTTCTATTTTTTAATGATTCATTAGGAATAAACTCTTAAAAATTTCAGCTAGAATAAAAGCTATAAAGTATCGTTTATTTAACCTTCTACTCGACAGTGGATAAATATTATTTGGTCAATCAAAATATGATTTTACATAAATTGTTCAATAAAGGGATGAAACAATAGATAAAAAATTAAGTTTAGTTAATTTTGCTAAATTTCACTGAATCACTATAATTTTCTTTATTTCCAGATTTTATTATATTACATTCATTTGGATTAAATTTTAGTACACACTGACGTAATTGGTTTTAGTACTAATTTTCGTATAGGAACAGTCATGTTTTCTAATTAGATTTTAATTTAACAGTGTTACACTAATACAATGATAAAAGTGTAAATTTGGGAAGAACTTCACACGCATACATACCCATGCTGACAAAAGTCTACCGATTGCAGTTTCAATTTCATAATACGATAATTTATCATCGTCGATCACTAACTAAAAATCAAATGACAGATACGGCTACTCACAAATTATCAGGTTGCAACGAATTTGTATTTTAATTCAATAATTTCATGGCAATTTATTTTCTAACTCGAAATCCAATGTTATACGCATGACTATAGAAATATCGAAACATGCTGATCTAACCGGTCATAAATTACAGTATTCTGAAACAAGTTATACATAAAAGTAAATTTAAAGAAAACTACCGCTAGACTAGAAGAGATGCCAATTCTACTACCACTTGTAGAATATAGAATCCCGTTCTTTATACACATATGATCAAATTTCAAGATCATCAAATCATTTACTTCTTGTTTTAAACTCAAGATCGTCTTTAGTCTCTAAAGTAATAGTGAAGATGCTGTTGCCCAAAATAATCGATTTACCTGCTTTAATAATTTTTATATTTATCACATCAGTGTTTGGTATACCCGTAGCAGATAAAGACGTTAAAATCGAAAAGTACTACCGCTCAAACAATGTTGAAGAAAAATCTTATATATTCAGGTGATTGTTTATTGCATGCGTACTTTAAAATTTTGTGTTAATTTTATTTTGGTGTATAATACAGTTACACTCTAAGTGATGGCCAAGAGCGTTTTGAAAATATAAATTTCAAAGATTTGAATGGTGTTAAAACCTCCAAAGTGATTGGATCATATAAATTTATTGGATCTGATAATATCCCATATGAGGTTACCTATACAGCCGATGAAAACGGTTTCCACGCAACTGGCGATCATATACCGGGATCGAAAAATTTTGATCCATATTTAAAAATAGCGATTGAGAACGTTACCTGTATTTTTGAGTTTGATGGTGTTAAAGAAACGTTTCCGTGAGTATACAATTTTAACATAACCATACTCTATAAATTGTGTCTATTTTTTTTGTGTGCAGAGCAAATCATGGCCAGAAAGGTGAGCCAATGGATATATCAACGTTGAACCCTGAAAGAATGATGCAACTCTTTCCAACCTTTTCATACGAGTTCTACGCAAATCACACTGGTTTCAAGCTTACATATATAGTTGATGAGGGAAAATGTGTTATATATGCTATGGCCGCGTGGAAGCCAGTAAGCGCGCATGTAATTGGATCACTAGTTGGGTAAAAGTGGCACTTTAGTTTCAGCTTTAATTTCAATATAAAAATGTTGAAAATGTAACACGATTTTTATTTTATGGATTGGTTTTCTCGCTAAAATAATATCCTTAAGCATGGATACGATAATCGTCCGGTTTCCAACGTCTTGTTTGAGTTTGTTTTTGACTGCTAAGAAAGTAGTAAGAGCAATAGCAAAATCTCAACCGATTATAATATTAAGCACCTTTGGGTTACTCGATATCCACCAACATTTATTTATTTATTTAATTACACATATTTTTTGAATCACACGTTTTGTATAGTGTGATCCTACACGACTGCGAATGATATCTTGATCACAGCCATCTTGACTATGCGTAGAAGAATCGATGTCCGCGCCTTTTATATCTGCCTGGACGTCACTTGTTGATGTTATAACTGAGTTGAGATGTTTAAATCCTCCTACAGTGTCAAATTTTTAGTCGTCTGATCAGAGATTTATTGTATCGAGGCTCCTTGGTGTTGATAGTGATTTAATTTTCTTCATGTCCACTTTCAAACTCAGTTATATGACATGACATTTCTCCGGCCAAGAAGCACGATGTCATCTGCGAATCCAATAATTTGGCCCAACTTATTGAATACGCCGCGCGAAGATTCAATACAAGTTTTCTTACCATATGCTCGAAGTCATATTCCTGTTGAAAGTTCACATAGAATTGCTGAACGGTTATGTTTTACTTTTAACGTTCATCCAGGAGCATCAACTACAACTCTACAACATAGGCAAGCATTTAGTTATAGTGGTGTTTAACAGTACTATACCACGATAAGAGATGGCCATATGCCATCCGAGGTAGCCATATTCCAAAACTTCTTCCAGAAACCCTTTTTAGAATTACATAGAATTTCCAACCAAGATACCAAATCCGTTCATAATTATTATTATTATTATTATTGTAATCTTTATTTCAATAAAATTTGAGACACAGTAGAGCTCCTTTAGACTTTATGTCTGTAGTGGAGCAATTTATAAAAATTAAAATTAACATTTAAAAAAATATAATTAGGTTACAATTTTTAATGAACAAATACTATTTATATAAGCTCAGTTTTTATTTTGTAGACTGGAATTTTTCACAAATTAATTACAACATATCGGTATAGTTCAACCCCCCAAAAACTACCCCTAAGGAGTGCAATTCTTCAAAAACCATATTATTCGTTACAACATGCTTATCGCATTTCTGTTAATATTTATTGTATCGTACTAGTGGTGGTACTGAATTTTTTTACAAATTAATTACAACATATTGGCATAAAGTTCAACCCCCAAAAAACTTCCACTAAGGGGTGCAATTCCTCAAAACCCATATTTTTTATTAAACCATGCTTTTGGCATTTCAAATAATATTTCTTTTATCGTACTGGGGGTGGTATTGTAATTTTTTACAAGTTAACTACCACATATTGTCATAGTTCAACCCCTAAAAACTTCCCCTAAGGAGTGAAATTTGCATTTCTGTGATTTTTTGTTGGGGTGGTACTAGATTTTTTTTACAAACTTACTACAATAAAATGGCATAATTAAACCCCCTAAAAAACTACCCCAAATGAGAGCAACCGTTTAAAATCATTGTACCTTACTGGTATATACAAAATGTTTTTACTAAATAATTACTATATATTGGAATAGTTCAATTGTCAAAAATTTCACCTAAAAAGTACAGCTTTTTAAAACCATATTTCTGTGTAAAGGGTTATAAAACCCCTCAAATAACTACCCATGAATTTATTACAACCGCCTACACCCACAAAAAACAATCAAAAAGTATCAAACCACCTTCGTACGCAAGAAATATGAACCTCTGAATTTATTACAACAGCCCACACCCACAAAAATTGATCAAAAAGAATCGAACTTCATTTATATGCAAGAAATAGGTACCCATGAATTTATTACAACTTTTATTATTACACTTTTTATTACACTTTTTGATCAACTTCTGTGGGTGTGGGCTGGTGTAATAAATTCATGTGTGCCTACTTCTTACGTATGAAGGAAGTTTGATGCATAATGATCGATTTTTGCGGGTGTGGGCTGTTGTAATAATTTCATTGGTATCTTTTTCTTGCATAGGAAAGTACATAGTTCGATACTTTTTGATTGACTATTGTGGGTGTGGGCGGTTGTAATAAATTCATGGGTGATTATTTGAGGGGTTTTTACACAGAAATATGGTTTTAAAAAGCTACACTTTTTAGGCGAAATTTTTGAACTATTGCAATATATAGTAATTTATTTAGTAAAAAAATTATGTATATACCAGTAAGGTACAATGATTTTAAACGGTTGCTCTCATTTAGGGTAGTTTTTTAGGGGGTTTAATTATGCCATTTTATTGTAGTAAGTTTGTAAAAAAAATCCAGTACCACTCCAGCACTATAGAACAAAAAATCACAGAAATGCAAATTTCACTCCTTAGGGGAAGTTTTTAGGGGTTGAACTATGACAATATGTGGTAGTTAACTTGTAAAAAATTACAATACCACCCCCAGTACGATAAAAGAAATATTATTTGAAATGCCAAAAGCATGGTTTAACAAAAAATATGGGTTTTGAGGAATTGCACCCCTTAGTGGAAGTTTTTTGGGGGTTGAACTTTATGCCAATATGTTGTAATTAATTTGTAAAAAAATTCAGTACCACCACTAGTACGATACAATAAATATTAACAGAAATGCGATAAGCATGTTGTAACGAATAATATGGTTTTTGAAGAATTGCACCCCTTAGGGGTAGTTTTTTGGGGGTTGAACTATACCGATATGTTGTAATTAATTTGTAAAAAATTCCAGTACTAGCCCCAGTATGATACAACAAATATTAAAAAAAATACGAAAAGTGTGGTGTAGCTTTGTCTAACGCCAGCCCACACACGAATTGCAAGATAACGGGACCTGTCAAAAATTTTCTAACTGTGTAGCAAATTTGTAATTAATTTGTAAAAAATTCCAGTACCATTTTCATTGGATTGTGCTACAAGTGCTGGTGCGGCTTTAGGGTCATGATCATTCGACGCATAGGTTAATGCAAAATCGTCCGCGAATGCTGTAGCGGAGCCTGTTAGATTAATTTCAAAAACGGAATTAAAATAAATTAAAAACAACAAAGGTCCCAATACTGAACCTTATAATCAGTCAATAAATGGCCGAGCTCCGACCCAGGTGGCCATTTTCCAAAAGTTTTTCTAAAAATCATTTTAGAATCCTATTTCCATCGAAGATTCGCTATTCCATCATAACCGATTACAAATGGCCAAGTTCCGACTCAGCAGGCCATATTTCAGAACTTCTTCCAAAATCATTTTAAAATTCCATTTCCACCCAACTTACAAAATCCCACTATGGTCGGTTAAGAATTTCCAGAGTTCTGTTCCAGGTGGCCATATTCCAGAGCTTCTCCTAAATTTTTTGAACCACTTTTCCTTCCAACAAATTGAATCTCGTCACGATCGATTAAAAAATGGCCGAGTTCTACCCTAGGAGGCCATATTCTAGAACTTCTTCAACATGTCTAATTTCATCATGATTGGTGAATAAATGACCGATTTCGTCCTACGTTGTTTACAGCAATTTTTATTTTCGGAGTTTTATTTCTCCTTTCCGGGGTTTTGATTTCCGGGATTTTGAGTTTTTCGAGTTTGAAAACAGGATTTTTAAATACGATATTTCAAGGGTCACGTCTTTGGTTTGTGCCCGTAATATTGTGAAAGAGAAGGCCTTACGTATTAGCGTTGGAAATCGTCTATTCTCCGATTTGGGCTCCAATGGTTTGCTATCACATTTTTTTGATAAAACGTTTCGAACAACGAATTTGCTTTTTACTCTGTAGTAGGGACCTTTATTAGAGCTTCAATCAGTAAGCAAAAACAGGATCGCGATACCGCATACAGATCGGCCTTTTTTATACCCATTAAGGTGCTTGATGATACTTTTAAGTTTTATTAAGCATAGATTGTACCACTTTGAAATAAAAAGAGTGATATCGGAGGTCATCACCTAAACTCTACAAGCACTCTAACAACAAGGGTGTGCCACCCCATTCACTTTCTTCAAAAAATTGAATGAGGTAAGCCCTGGAATTATGCAGAGCACCAATTTCTGATAGTAGCATTTATTGTATTTTATAAATTCTACAAATCACACCGCATTTCTTTATTTTAAGGTGCCCCTTCCCTGCCTGACCAAGTTTTCACCTATTGAATGTGCTACTTTTGTTGCATGTGTAGTACGAGGGCACATCGTGATATAAAAGCGTTGGTAAATTTTTTTCTTCTCTTTAAAGTTTGAACAATGTCAAGGGTATTTTGCCTCTATTGGTGCCTTTACCAATCAGAGAGAGGGTCGGATTTCTAAAGCAAATGAATGAATTTTATCAGATTGCAGGTACTGACAAGGATTTGATTCAATAACATAGAACCTACTTCATTCCAATTAAACAATTGGCGCTCTTCTTATTTGTTTCTTGCGCTGCGCTGACCATTTTTGACTCCTATCTTCTCGTAATTAGAAGATCGTTTTACTAATCAATCAGTTTTCTCTCATTTTTCTCCGACTATAATTTCTCAATCAGATAGTTCCGTTTCAGTTGATTGCTTTTAAAAGTCGATTTATATTTAGCAGGAGACTCAATCCAAAAGTTTATTATGGTTCAAATGGGTATAAAAAAAGGCATTATATAATTATTTATTTCGAAATAAACTTAATATGTAACTTTTACCCAACCAGTGATCCAATTACATGAGCGCTTACTGGCTTCCACCCCTCAAGACCAAATAAAACACATTTCCCCTCATCAACAATATAAGTAACCCTGTAACTAGCGTCATTTGCAGCGAACTCGTATGAAAAACTTGGATACAGTTGCATCATTCTTTCAGGTTTCACCTTTGATATATCCATTGATTCACCTTTCCTGCCAAGATTTGCACTGCACACAGCAAAAAAATTAGAACACAATTAGAAATTTCAGATTAAATTAACATTATCGTTAAAAATTGTATACTCACGGGAACGTTTCTTTAAAATCAAAATACTCAAAAGTACAGGTGACGTTCTCAAGCGCTTTTTTTTATAAATGGATCAAAACTTATCGATCCGGGTAAATGATCGCCAGTTGCTTGGAAACCATTTTCATCGGCTTTATAGGAAACCTTGTACGTTATGTTATCAGTCCCAATGAATTTATATGATCCAAACACACTGGGTATTTTAGCACCATTCAAATCTTTGAAAATTATATTTTCACCACGGTCTTGACCATCACTTAGAGTGTAACTGTATTATACACCAAAAATAAAATTAACACAAAACTTGAAAGTGCATGCAATAAACAATCACCTGAATGAAGAAAAGTCTTTAATATGGTTTGAGCGACGGTAGTATGTGATTTTAACATCTTTATCTGTTACGGGTGCACCAAACACTGATATGATAAATAAAAAAATTGTTAAAATAGTTAAACTGAATATTTTTAGCACCTGCATCTTCGCTATCACTTTTAGTACTAAAACCGATTTCGATCTAACAAAGTCGGAAATGTTCTAGACATTTTGGCATTTCATATATTGTGTAGCGATAATTTTTTTGATACTTTTTTTTATTATAACTTGTTTCGGCTGCTGTTCATGACCGGCTATTTAACCGGTTAGATCAGTGCCATTTTTCTTAAGTTTTATTTCACGGTTGTGTTTGTTTTACAGTGTTAAGTAAACGATCATTAAAAAACCTGTCTATTCCAATTGGAATTATAGCGCTAAAAGTTGTATCACGGGCATATTAAAATTTTTATGGGGTCATATGTAAATAAAATTTTGTTTGGAAAATTTATAATATTTTTAAAAAGTCGAATGCTAATTTATTGATTGATTTTAAATATGAATTATTGAAGTGGAAAATCATTTACAATGTATTCGCGATTTATTAGATTGATTATTTGAATGGCTTTATCTATACGCTATAGAACGTGTCTATAGAGTTACTGAAATTATCTAATCTAACATATCTAAACAATTTTGCCTAACTTGCTTAGCACTGGCTCGTTTATCAAATTAGATATTTTCATAGTTCCAACCGAATTCCATACTATTGGTATGAAAAAGTGCATAATCGCGTGGAATGTACCTATCGGTGTTGGAAAATGAATATGATGTCATTTGCATGGGATTTTTAATCCGTTTCTCTTAATCCGTGTATTTAATAATGTATCTACCGTGCTCGATTTTAATTTGTCCAGAGATGAATTTAAAAGAGTTCTAAAAAATTTTTTTATTCAAATTTAATTTATATTAATAAACCTAATTTTAAATACCAAATGTAAATTAATACTGTTGGTTAAATACATAAATAAATAAATAAATAAAAAAGGAGTTCATTATTGAAGGAATTCCATTCCGCTCCGATTGAGGAATGACTTAATACTATTGTGGAACAAAATGCAATGTTAAAGTTATTGCAGTCGATTCGGTTCCACTAGAAAATTTTCTCTCATATGAGAACAAGAAAACCAATTTTCCCGAATTTAGAACTCATCACAATTGAATCTTAGCAACTGAAAACTCATCTCACCCATTTCTATAAAAATAGTTCGACCTGAAAAAACCCTAAATGAATTTTCCTTTTTCCCCACCACAATTGATATCTGATCCTCGAAAAAAAAACAGATCGGCAAATTACTGAAAAAAGCGGTTTTCGAAAAGACGCGATTAACAAAACCATAGATACAACATTTACTGTAACGCAATCAAAGCAACATGACAAAATACGATGGAAAATAATAAGAAATATGAAGAAATATGATGCAAGATAGTCCAAGCTCTCCAGCTCTGTGCTACAGTTGTGCTGTGCTCCACTTAGCTTCTTGGAATAGAACACAATTGGACAATATTCACCCGTAGACGACTTTTGGTACAAGACGCTTCCCACGCCAATTTTTGAGGCATCGCATTCAATGTAAACATGTTTTCAGAAATCAGGATTACAGAGTACAGGAGATGAATGTAACGCTGATGTTTCTTAAGAAGTCGAGTCAAAGGTTCCGCGATTTCAGCATATTGTGGAATAAATCGGCGGTACCAGCCGGTGACTCCAATAAATAGTCGAACCTGCTTAACATTTCTTGGCCGATTACAATTTGTGATTGCCATAACTTTTTCGCGGGATCAACTTTAAGAATGCCGCCAGCCACTATATATCCTAGATATTCAATTTCTGTGAGAAGAAACTTACTTTTAATCTAAATTTATTGTTAAATTGGCATTAATCGGCAACTGCCATCTGGCAACTAGGTTGAGGAGGTAGATATGATTCTCGAATGTCTCGCTCGTGATCAAGTCATTTGAATAGAAGAATATCCTATTGTGTAGTTCAATCGACACATTGTTTGCGGCGAGTTGTACAAATCGCCCCCCCCTCTCATCGATAGAAATGTGCCAGACTTCAAATCCAGACCCAAAATGAATCTGGTATTGTTAAGACGCTCCGGCAAATCATCGATGAGCGGCAGGGGATGCGTCTTTTATAGTAACCTGCCTGGGTTACTTTCTGTGCATCAAGTCTCAACTGTACTTTGCAATTTGGTTTGCGTACCATGATCCTGGGAGGACTCATGGGAACTTCACGAACTGTGACTCTCTTCAATTACGCCTAACCATGACATGCGGTGAAGTTCGTTACAAAAGTTTGTTTGCACTGCTGGCAATACAGCGTATTGTCTTTGTTTGATTGACTTGGAAGTTCCCACATGGATCACATGAGAAACAAGATGGGACCGCCCGAGACCGAAATCTTCTGACGACGGAAATTTGCGAATAACGTCATGGCGATGAGTCATTAGTCAATTGTGTCAGCGGTTGGCTCTAAAAAATTAACAATAGCATTGAACAAAACGGTTTAATTGTTAATGAGGAGAATAAACCGATCGTAATGTTAAATGGTCTAAAGAAATCAACTCCTAAGTATATTTCCTGAGAAAGATTAGTTGACAGATAGAAAGTATATGCAGTTTTATTTAATAAGGTGCCCCTTCCCCGCCTGACCAAGTTTTCACCTATTGAATGTGCTACTTTTGTTGCATGTGTAGTACGAGGACACATCGTGATATAAAAGCGTTGGTAAATTTTTTTCTTCTCTTTAAAGTTTGAACAATGTCAAGGGTATTTTGCCTCTATTGGTGCCTTTACCAATCAGAGGGAGGGTCGGATTTCTAAAGCAAATGAATGAATTTTATCAGATTGCAGGTACTGACAAGGATTTGATTCAATAACATAGAACCTACTTCATTCCAATTAAACAATTGGCGCTCTTCTTATTTGTTTCTTGCACTGCGCTGACCAGACTCGACTCCTATCTCCTCGTAATTAGAAGATCGTTTTACTAATCAATCAGTTTCCTCTCACTTGTGTTCCTCTCACTCTGACTATAATTTCTCAATCAGATAGTTCCGTTTCAGTTGATTGCTTTTTAAAGTCGATTTATTTAGCAGGAGACTCAATCCAAAAGTTTATTATGGTTCAAATGGGTATAAAAAATGGCTTTATATAATTATATATTTCGAAATAAACTTAATATGTAACTTTTACCCAACCAGTGATCCAATTACATGAGCGCTTACTGGCTTCCACCCCTCAAGACCAAATAAAACACATTTCCCCTCATCAACAATATATGTAACCCTGTAACTAGCGTCATTTGCAGCGAACTCGTATGAAAAACTTGGATACAGTTGCATCATTCTTTCAGGTTTCACCTTTGATATATCCATTGATTCACCTTTCCTGCCAAGATTTGCACTGCACACAGCAAAATAATTAGAACACAATTAGAAATTTCAGATTAAATTAACATTATCGTTAAAAATTGTATACTCACGGGAACGTTTCTTTAAAATCAAAATACTCAAAAGTACAGGTGACGTTCTCAAGCGCTTTTTTTATAAATGGATCAAAACTTATCGATCCGGGTAAATGATCGCCAGTTGCTTGGAAACCATTTTCATCGGCTTTATAGGAAACCTTGTACGTTATGTTATCAGTCCCAATGAATTTATATGATCCAAACACACTGGGTATTTTAGCACCATTCAAATCTTTGAAAATTATATTTTCACCACGGTCTTGACCATCACTTAGAGTGTAACTGTATTATACACCAAAAATAAAATTAACACAAAACTTGAAAGTGCATGCAATAAACAATCACCTGAATGAAGAAAAGTCTTTAATATGGTTTGAGCGACGGTAGTATGTGATTTTAACATCTTTATCTGTTACGGGTGCACCAAACACTGATATGATAAATAAAAAAATTGTTAAAATAGTTAAACTGAATATTTTTAGCACCTGCATCTTCGCTATCACTTTTAGTACTAAAACCGATTTCGATCTAACAAAGTCGGAAATGTTCTAGACATTTTGGCATTTCATATATTGTGTAGCGATAATTTTTTTGATACTTTTTTTTATTATAACTTGTTTCGGCTGCTGTTCATGACCGGCTATTTAACCGGTTAGATCAGTGCCATTTTTCTTAAGTCTTATTTCACGGTTGTGTTTGTTTTACAGTGTTAAGTAAACGATTATTAAAAAACCTGTCTATTCCAATTGGAATTTTAGCGCTAAAAGTTGTATCAGGGGCATATTAAAATTTTTGTGGGGTCATATGTAAATAAGATTTTGTTTGGAAAATTTATAATATTTTTAAAAAATCGTAATTAAACTTTAAATATGAATTATTGAAGTGGAAAATAATTTACAACGTATTCGCGATTTATTAGATTGATTATTTGAATGGCTTTATCTATACGCTATAGAACGTGTCTATAGAGTTACTGAAATTATCTAAATAATTTTGCCTAACTTGCTTAGCATCGGCTCGTTGATCAAATTAGATATTTACATAGTTCCAACCGAATTCCATACTATTGGTATGAAAAAGTGCAAAATCGCGTGGAATGTACCTATCGGTGTTGGAAAATGAATATGATGTCATTTGCATCACGGAAACATGGCTGACAAGCTCGCACAATTCTGCAGAGTACATCCCTTCAGACTACTATGTCTTCAGACGCGATCGTTGTATGGATCTTGAATCGACAGCGAGAGGTGGCGGAGTTCTGCTAGCTGTTTCGAAAGATATACGTGCAGATATTATTGACCTTGGGAGTAACGAGTTGCAGCTCCTCCGTTAATATATATGGTAAGCTGTCGTTATTTTTCTCAAACCAACTAGCAGTTGTTGCAGCTCCTGATTTTGTTTCTGTGATGATTTTGGAAGATCTTAACTTACCGAAAATAAAATGGCTTACTGTTTGATAGCGTACTGATGGTGAACTTCTGCCATTCAATGGTGATCTAACTTCAGATCTGGTGATGGACTCAATCTGTTCACTCGGGCTAAGACAGATTAATAACATCGAGAACCAGTGCAGCAATAGCCTCGATCTGGTGTTCATTCCAGTAGAAGTACACGGCACAATCATTGCTTGTAATGATCTCGGCGGTTCTTCAAGTATTTTTCACATACCACTACATATCCAATTAATATTTGAAAATTGTGTTAATGTTAACGTAAATTTTAACTCTAGTGAGTCTTTCAACTTTAAAAAGGGAAATTATAATGTTTTAAATGAGTTTCTGGACAATATTAATTGGGATCAATATATAACAGTTAGTTTAGACGCTTATATTGTCGATTTTATTCCCCGTTCACCTGTAGTTTCGTCGATGCGCGAGAAATGGTTTAATAGTCGTCTAGCAGGATTAAAAAATCGGAAATCTAAAGCTCATAAAAAATATAAATTAAACCCATCCGTCGTAAATTATGAAATATTTAGCGCTCTCAGATCTCAATTTAAAATTTTAAATCGTTTCTTGTATAATTTATATATTGTCGAGATCGAATCAAATATTAGAAACAACCCTAAATGTTTCTGGAGTTATGTTGATTCGAAACGGAATTGTAGAGGTGTACCCTCGCAAATGTCTTCGAGAGAGAATGACGAACATGTTTTTAGTAATAATCCAAACATTCTATTTCAGTTTACTACCGACGACGTTCTGCACGCTCTGTTGAATGTAAACGTGAATATGAGCTGTGGCCCGGACCCCTCATCCCACAACAGACCCCTTAACGATAGAAATATGCCAGACTTCAAATCCAGACCCGAAATGAATCTGATATTGTTAAGACGCTCCAGCAAATCATCGATGAGCGGCAGGGAATACGTCTTTTTTAGTAACCTGCCTGGGTTACTTTCTGTGCATCAAGTCGCAACTGTACTTTGCAATTTGGTTTGCGTACCATGACCCTGGAAGGACCCATGGGAACTTCACGAACTGTGACTCTCTTCAATTACGCCTAACCATGACATGCGGTGAACTTCGTTACAAAAGTTTGTTTGCACTGCGGGCAATACAGCGTATTGTCTTTGTTTGATTGACTTGGAAATTCCCACATCGATCACATGAGAAACAAGATGGGACCGCCCGAGACCGAAATCTGCTGACGACGGAAATTTGCGAGTAACGTCATGGCGAGGAGTCATTAGTCAATTATGTCAGTGGTTTCACAGTTGGCTCTAAAAAATTAACAATAGCATTGAACAAAGCGGTTTAATTGTTAATGAAGAGGATAAACCGATCGCAAGGTTAAATGGTCTAAAGAAATCAACTCCTAAGTATATTTCCTGAGAAAGATTAGTTGACAGATAGAAAGTATATACAGTTTTGTTTGATCAGCGATCGCAACAGATAAATTGATATATGTATAGCAGGATGGGCTCTCGTTAGCCATTGGCTGTCTTAATTGAGGATGGAAATGAGTGAAACTTCACCAAATGATTGTTTATAAATAGTTCACGTCTTTTCCCTAGTAGTGAAATGTTGGCCCGCTATCCATTAATCCAACAATCCGGCAGTGCTTCCAGTATTGTTTGTTGTGAAATAATCGGGAAGTAAAAGACTTGTTTGGGTTGAATTCAATTGAATGAATTGTTATTTTATGGAATGTTGTATTAATATTTATGAAGCCGAATGTACAACATTGTTCAAATATTGAAAATTCCGCTCTCCAGTTTCTCGAATGAGGACTACATCGAAAATATTTCGGTGCAATATTCTTTTGCGTAAGTATTTGTTCAATCTGGGCGGCGGTTTTTATTAAACTCTCGATTAATGTGAGAAGTCCAACCGGTGTTTTTATTAACATTAGAAATATGGTGAGGTTTTGAATATCGCGCCGTATCATTGTTGGATACAGTAGACAAAATCGATTTATTTTCGGGTGAATTAAGTAATGTCGTAGAAGGCAGCGTGGCCATAAACTCAAAATCTACTATCGGATTCAATCCTGCTCTTATGTTTCGTCGAATAATTCGATGGATTTCTTGATCAGTGAGAGAGGTTTGTAATCAAAAAATTCTGGGGTGAGTCATTGCATTGCCCGTTCGATCGAAGTTTAAAAATATCTAGATCACCATCCAGACAAACACAGTTCGCGACTCGGCAGGAAATCGAAAATTTTGAACTGAGCGAAAAAGAAAAAGTGGTATCACAACTTAGCAATAAAATCGCTAAGTTATAGAAAAGAAATGAGGAGCTTACGCAGGCCAGACTGATAGAAGCTCTGGAAACTCCATCTATTGATTTGATTTTTTGAACAAAAGCATGTGAAGTTATTCCAGTTTTTCATCCCAGGATTTTTTTGTTTTATTATTATTTACAAGGAATAGAATTCCATTCCAGTTTTTTCATTTTATACCTCTATAAGACGATTAAATTATAAACACAACAACAAAATTTCCTATCCCAGTTTTTTAAGCATTTTTGTTAAAAAAATGCTATATGGTTTCGGTTTGCCGTCTGTCCGTCTGTCCGTCTGTGTGCACGATAACTTGAGAACGAATGGAGATATCAACTTAATTTCTTCACTAAAAGTTCAAGCAATTCTTGGGAATGATCCCTATTGATTTCGACATTTCTGTGTTTAGGGTGTTCGGAGGTAAGTAGGGTTTTGTTAACCCCCCTCCTTAAAATTGTTTGATTTTTTTTTCATTTTCTATTTTATTTTGGTTTCATAGACCATGTGAATGTGGAATCAAAATATATCTCGTTTGGATGTGGTTTTGTGTGGGTGGTGTAGTTATGGGGGTGGTAGGAGTGGTGGTATGGGAAATCGAGGGGGTGGGATGAGGCGTTTTGGGTTTGGTGTGAGAATTTGGGATTTGGTGGATGAGAGTTTGTTTGGGTTGTGTGTGCGTGCGTGGAAATGGGTATGGAGGTGATAAAGGGTGATAATATGGGTGGTACGGTATAGGGTGGTGCGGGTGAGATGGGTTTTGGGGTTTTAATTGGATAGTGGGTGGGGGATGGTAATAATGTTTAGATGTGGTGGTATGTGGTTGATTGGAGTCAGTTGAGATATGGTGGATTGGGATCGGTTGGACTGGGTGTAGATGGGGTTAGGTGGGTATGGGAGTGGGTGGTCGTAATATTTAAAATACGCCAATCACACGGTATAGAAATTCTTTATAGGCTACAAAAATGCTTAAAGAGTTCGGCTCCGAACCTTTCCCGTCTTTTTTCTTTTATTTGTTGTTCATGTAAAACATATATGTACTTGGAAATAATGTATTGTGTTTTGGCAAAAGTAATTCTGTATATTTTAAGTTCGAAATAATAATACACCATATTATATTTTTAAAATATTAAGGGCAACTTATAATGAGCGCCCCAATGCCAGCCGTATAGTAGGATTGGCACAATCTTCCAGCTTCGATATGGCCCTATCTAAATTTATATGAAAATCGTCTATAACTTCCAAAACCTTCCTGAGCCGGAAATAGCGAAATATGTTTTGAGATGGTATACGTAATTATGTAATTGCTGACCAAGTGCCCAGCACCAGCTGTATTTTCAAATTTGATAAAATGGCGATGTTGCTAAGTGACCAGCATCAGGTAGTTATGAATAAAAAAATTTATTGGTCCAAAAAGTTATAAATAAAAAGGAATATTTCGGGGAATTCTTAGCTTTACAATATAAATTTATATGAAAATCATCTATAACGTTAAACATCTATATGGTTTGGAAATTAATTGCAAAATATATTTTGAGATGGTTCATTTATAAGAATGCTGGCCATGTGACCAATTTCGTATGATCAAATTTGAACAAACATCTACTTGAAAAACCAAGAAAGGTTTGTTTTTTTTTCTTTTTTTTATGTTGGAAGATGGAAATCTTCGAAAGACACCTTTTAGCCCATACTTAAAGGCGTGTGGGATTTTTACCCACTAAAACCTAAAAACCTAAAATAAATAGTTCCCAGGAAGATTGTGCCAATCCTAACATACGGCTGGCACTGGGGAGCTCACCATAGTTTTCCCTTATCATTACCAACTCGAAATATATAAAACCATTTCCGGCCTAGGAAGTTCTTAAGAGATTTACATTTTTATTTAACTTAAACAGAGATTTTGAAACTTGGCCATTTCTTCAAATTTGAACATACGCCTGGTGCTGGCCACTTGGTCAGCAATTACTTAACTACGTACCATTTCAAAACATTAATCGCTATTTCCGGCCCAGGAAGGTTTTGGAAGTTATAGACGATTTTCATTTAAATTTATATGGGGCCATAACGAAGCTGGAAGATTGTGCCAATCCTAATATACGGCTGGCATTGGGGCGCTCATTATAAGTTGCCCTTAATATTTTAAAAATATAATATGGTGTATTATTATTTCGAACTTAAAATATACAGAATTACTTTTGCCAAAACACAATACATTATTTCCAAGTACATATATGTTTTACATGAACAACAAATAAAAGAAAAAAACTGGGATGGGATATTTTGTTGTTGTGTTTATAATTTAATCGTCTTATAGAGGTATAAAATGAAAAAACTGGGATTCTATTCCGTGTAAATAATAATAAAAAAAATCCTGGGATGAAAAACTGGGATAACTTCACATGCTTAACGATTTGATTGAAATTTTGACACCTCGTCAGTTTGATGTTCCGCGTCACAATCAGGTTTTCACTTGAAGAGCTTTTCAAAATATTGGAAAATTTGAAAGTTAGTGTTGTGTAGCCGAAACTGTGCGAATTTCGAAAATAAATGTAGTGAAATTGGTGAAGAAAGTTTGTGAGAAAGACTTGCTGTTAGATGCCAGAAGTGGTCCTCCAGCTCGGACAGTACGGACAGACAAGAATGTTGCGGCAGTGGTCCATATTGTAGGATAATTCTCTGCATGGGCCATAAACCAGCTTCATAATGACGGCGATTTTGGGCTATGTAAACAAGCAGAACTGCTAGTTTTGGGGTTCGAAACAGCCACACGTAATCGTAGAGAAGCCAATGCATCCACCAAGTGTGACTGTTTGTTGTGCATTTTGGAGTGGTTGCATATTTAGATCATTTTTGCAAAAACGTTGCTGGAAACGCCATGCAATGGGAACAACCTTTGGTTTCAACAAGATGGCGCCACATGTCATATACAAACCGACCGACAATCGATCTTTTGCGCACAAAATTGGAAAACCGAATAATCAACCGTTTTGGAGGTATCAAATCACGTGTGTGGAGCTGCGAATAAGAATAGATGGTATGTGAATAATCCAGAGACCATCGTAATATCGATTGGAATTATGAAAAAAATATTTTTTATTCAAACAACTTTAACTTTTATACTTTTACTTAAAACTAAAGTAATTTAAACACTTAAGATTAATTTTTTTTCGATCTCTTTAGAGCCGGAACAATTTATTTATTTTAAATGTTATTTTAAACTGTACTTTTCAGAGTCAGTATGATGATATATTAGCGGTGCTAATGGAATCCGATAATTCTGGTATCGATTTTTCGTCTGGTAGTGACAATAATTTGGAGTCACGCTTTCGGGATTTTGAATTGTCTTCCGATGAGGTACAAAATAAGCCATCTACGAGAAATCGACCGGGTTGCTCTACCGATACTCATATGGAATTAGTAGTTGAAAGTGTCAACGAAAAATCAACAAATGAGTCTAATAAACGAATCAGATCACAATACTTCAACTGTATTGGAACCGGATTTCTCAGAAAACAACCGTAACAGAGAAGAAGCGTTTGAAAATGTCACAATTTGGTCACCACCTAATGATGGCTTTGAGCCACGGATGGGACCGACCGACCGCTCACCGAACACCAAATATTGGTTCTCATTTTGATCGATCCGATACACCACCAATTAAAATTTTCATGAAAATGTTTCCACCAAGTCTTTTTAATTACATAACGCAATGTACAAACGAGAGAATTACCAAATTTCTCCAAACTAATAAAAGATTGGCAAATACAAAGTTAACGGACGTCGGAGAAATGAAAGTAGTAATTGGCTGTAGTCTCATAATGTGTTACAACCGAGTTCCAGCTTTAAAATATTATTGGTCGCATCACAAGTCATTGGGAAATGAAGCAATAAAATCAGTTATCTCTCTTGGCCGTTTTTTGCTATTAACATCGAAATTATACTTTGCACCACATGAAAAACCTGTAAATGCTAGTAAAACGTGCTACGTTGACGATATGGTACAATGGTTAAAATCGCGGTTCCAAAAAGCACGTGACGATAGTGCCCATCTCTAAAACAATATATATGCCGCTAAAACCAACCAAGCGTGGTATAAAAATGTGGCTACGACTTTAATATTTATAGCGGCAGAGAGGAAAGTATTATAACCGGCACCTTGGGTGAGCGAGTTGTCAATGCTCTAGCTTTTTTACCAGTGTTCGCCAGTTGGAAACCCTGGAGTACCCTGTGTTGGGCACATGCATGGGGAATAGAATAAATCTACCAAAAGTTACACAAAAATTGAAAAAAGGAGCATCCGTATTCAAGTCTAGCCATTTTGGTCTAATGTATACCAAATGGTAGGATACAAAATAAGTTGTCATAGTAAGCAACTGCCACAACGCCACAATGACTATCGTAGAACAAACGCAAAAGATGGATCAGTTGTTCAGATACCGTGTCAGAAATTTTAAAATTTTATCGAGAGATAATTGGTGGAGTGGACAGGGCTGACAAAATGTCAGGACTATACGAATTAGACAGAAAATCCAACAAATGGTAGAAAAAAGTATTTTTTCGTCTGCTAATGATGTCAGTTGTTAATTCATTAATTGATTTTATAACCGTTTTGGCAGAAAATTTAATAACTGAGGGGCAAAATACTATATGGCCAACAGCCGCAATGCAAAGCGAGCCAGCATCTCCAGAAACAAGAAGAGGTTTGGCTTCTCTGCTTCTCATTTGCCAGCCGAGGGTAGTACAAGACAACGATGTACTGCGTGTAGCCTAAAGAGAAAGGAAACTCGAACAAGAACAGTTTGCGAGGAATATCAAATTCCGTTATGTAAAACATGTTTTGCGCTATATCATAAATAAAATAAAATAAAAATAAAATTTGTGATGAACTAAATGTGATTAATAAATGGTAATTGAATTGCAGTCCAAAAACGAATTTTTATAATTTTAGTAAATTTCGGGATCGTTCTACCTAATCGGTCTACCTAAATTTAATGTTGTTTTTTTTTTTAGTTAGGCCATAAAATGCCGAATATTAAATATGCCGAATATAAATGCCGAAAAAAAACAGAGTTAAAAGCTTTCCTGAATTCCGGTTCGAAAGGGGGGGGGAGAGGGGGGGCGCATTATGTTATGTACGTTACATTATGTATATCAATCAGGTGTTGACCCCCTCCTGCTGCATTCTAAGTGGCGAGGAGTTACATTCTGTGCATATTCCCACCACACACACTGTACGAGTATGACATCAAAGTGATGGCATCAGTAGATTTATTTAGCCCGAATTGTTTCGGGAAAACCCCCGTTTAAGGACGAGGAACAACGACTTTGCTCTTTTGTTCTTGCGAGTAGCGAAACGCGTTCGAATATAGATGTGTCCCAAAAGTGGTTGAAGCCATACAAACTACGCTATTATCGACCCATTTTGTTAGACGAACTCCACTTTCATTTATTGTTGCTGATTTGCAGTGGCCGCGCTTCTCCTTCTTCATCTGTTTTTTCAATGGAAAGGGACATGATTTAGGTATACGATTTTCGCGGATTGTTCCACTGCCACTCCATCTACGTGATTTCAAATGTTCTAAAATAGGCAAGCAACTAAATAGGTTGTCGAGGTAAAATGCAAATGGCAAGTTTGTGGTAGCCTCCGGTAATTCGTCGATCATGCTAACGAGTGGTGCAGCACATTTGCCATATTTTTCTTCGTAGTCTACATTCGAACGAGGATTTCTTCCTTGATACACTTCGAAATTCACCATATATCCAGACGGAGTGCATAATGACCGCACGTTGTAGCCAAACCGCAATGGCTTTCCTTTAATAAATTGCTTACATCCGTGTCTTCCTTAGCCTATCATATGATAAATTTGGTTCTTGATGAAAATGTAACAACATTTTGGATTTTAAACGGTCCGTAATTGGACGAAGCTTCCACATTTTATCTGGATTCGGGTTTTCACTTGATTACTATGATTACTATCTTCAAAGTGGAGAAATTGCAAAATTTCGTTGAATCGGTTTTTTCGCATGCTGTAGAACGCAAGGTAGTTCCGCAAATCATCATCGTTGCTCCACATACTCCGAGGACTGGTGTTCCAAGAATTCCAATAAATGTTTGTAGTTCAGCAACAGTAATTTTAGGATTGCCTTTCTCGCGAAACACCGCATATTTGGCTGATCCGTCTGCTATAAGTTGCATTAACTCGTCGTCAAAAAATTTTTTGTTTTAGATTTCATTTTCCGTTTTCTACGTGGCTGTCCGATTGAAGCTACTCGATGGTTCGTTTGATGTTGGAGAACTAGGCTCGTGTACATCTGCAAATATTGGGATACACAATGGATTCTCCACGTCCAATTCAAAGTCGGAATCATTTTCATCGTTCAAAGTTGTAATTAGGCGACAACTTCTCATTAATATTTCGCAATTTGCTTTTCGAGGTAATAGTAGGTAGCCAGTTTCAAAGTAAGTTTTTCTTGAAAAACACATAAATAAATTGTAATAATTGTAAAACAATATATAATAAAATTTAATAAAAAATTATCAAACAACAGAACACAATGAAACAATAAAACAATAAAACAAAAAAACTAAAGCCACAATGAATTTTGAGAAAACGGAAAAAAATCTCTGCGTATGTCCCCGTGTTGTCGTATGGGAACAGGTGCAAAAACCCATAAAATAATTTTTATTACGTCATGTAACACATTCAGGGTTGATTAGCATAAAGAATCCTTAATTTTTCTCTAAAAATATTTTGTGGAAAAATAACGAAACTTAAAAATAAAATCTAACTTACTTTTCCATATAGCTAGTCCATTTTAATTTTTTCACAATACGTATTTTTTATTTGCTTAACTTTACAACCTCCTTCAAGTAAGAGACAACGCAGAACTGAAATAATTTTTCTAGACAAGTAACTGTTGCCCCTTTACAAAACAAAGCTAACGGCAAACCGTTTTTAATTTTGTTGATTCTCTTTCTGTATCGACACAAAATGAGATATAATTTTTGTTGCCATACGGCAACACACACGGGGACAATTCGGGCTAACCCGAATAAATCAACACAAAGCAGATTCCTAGAAACAGAAAACCACACATTCTGTTATGCTGTGTGCCTTATGCCGATTGTTTTGTCTAAATTGCCGACTAACTAAATTGATCGTTAGTTCACCCAGTTATTGTTAGATGTCTCTAAGATGTATAAACTTAAATCTACCCGATATTTAGTTCTAAACTGCAAACTTAGTTCCAGATGGATAGATCAGATGGGGGTTTGTTTTGTGCCATCTTTGAACGATTGGTATGAACTAACCATCAATTTAGTTAGTTTGAAATTTAGACAAAAAATCGACGTGACGCACACAGCATTAGTGTACTTATCATAACAAATAAAATATTCAAATGTTTGTAGGAAACTCTGACTTATAAAAAAAAATTATTTAATCAAGTATATATATGACTCCCCACCGGATGACTCCCCAAATGATTTTTGCGAAAGTTAGCACCCATCAAACTAGATTTCTGACTAGATTGCCCACCCACCGATTTTTAACAAAATCGTGCGAATTTTGGAACGAACTTTTCCGAAATTCCCCGAATGAACTCATCGCCATCGATTCCTTGAACTGAAAAATCCCGTCAGCAGTTTGCATCAAAGTCCTTTGAGCTGAGAAAAAATTAGAAGAACCCGGGCCCCACTGAAAGACCTCCTAAATGGGTAAAGTTGGGTTTAGGCCTTTTTCTTATTTTTAGTTCATATTGACCTAATCTCTTTCGCTGGGGTGACCAGGCATCACTCCTTTCTTCTAGTAAAAATTGCTTTTAAAACACGACTTATTTAGCAGGAAACCCAATCCAAAAGTTTATTATGGTTCAAATGGTTAATTAAAACGCCATTATATAATTATTTATTCAAATTAAACTTAACATGCCAATTTTACCCAACCAGTGATCTAATTGTATCGGCTTGTGACTCCCACGCTGCAATACCGAATACAACACATTTCTCGTCATCGACTATATATGTAACCTTGTAACCAGTGTCACCTGTGTAGAACACATATGAAAAACTCGGATACAGTTGCATCATCCTTTCAGGTTTCAACTTTGATATATCCATTGACTCACCTTTCTGGCCATCATTTGCACTGCACACAAAAAAATAGACACAATTAGAAATTTCAGTTGTTATCGTTACAAAAAAATTATACTCACGGAAATGTTTGTTTAACATCATCAGACTCAAAAATGCAGGTAACGTTCTCAATCGCTATTTTTACATATGGATCAAAATTTTTCGATCCAGGTAAATGATCACCAGTGGCTTGGAAACCATTTTCATCGGCTGTATAGGAAACCTCGTACGTTATGCTATCAGATCCAATAAATTTATATGTTCCAACCACCCTGGGTATTTTAATACCATTCAAATCTTCGATAATTATATTTTCAGCACGCTCTTGACCATCACTTAGCGTGTAACTGTATATATACACCAAAATAAAATTATCACAAAATTTGAAATTACTTACAATAATCACCTGAATGAATTAAAGTCTTTAATGTTGTCTGACCGGTCGTAGTATTCGATTTTAACATCTTTATCTGTTACGGGTGCACCAAACACTGATATGATAAATACAAAAATTGTTAAAATAGTTAAACTGAATATTTTAAGCAACTGCATCTTCACTATCACTTTTAATACTAAAACTGAGTTTGATTTAACAAAGATGGAAATTTTCTGAATCTGATGATCTTGATATTATTAAATGCAGAATGAAAGAATAAAAATCTAGTTTTTAAAATGAATGGGCATATTGGAATTTCTTTCTATTTTAACTTGTTTCGGCTGCTGTTCATAATCGACTACTTATTTCATGACCGGTTAGATCAGTGGCATTTGGAGAATCTGTAACCATAAACCATCTTAAAGCTGTTTTTACTCAAATCTTCATTTCTAACGGTTGTGTTAGTTTTACACTGTTAAAGTAAATGCTAATTAGAAAATCTGTATATTCCAATTGGAATTTTAGCGCTAAAAGTTGTATCAAGGGCATATAAAATATATGTAAATCAGATTTTGTTTGGAAAATTTAGTCGAAGGTTAGTTTATTTTTAAACATGAATAATTCAAAGTACGAAGTCACCGCAATATATTTCGGTCAATTGAAAACCCCTTTTTCACCAATGTTCATCAAAGTTGTTCAAATTGAAATTAAAAAAAAAAAAAAATTTAGGATGGAAAGGCGGCCCCGAGAATTTTCCCGGATTACTCTGAACTGAATTTTACCGGATGATCCCCTAAAGGAATTTTCCAAAAGTTAGCACCCACCGAACTAGATTCTTTTCGATCTTGGCCCCATTTTTAAATTCATTTGAATAATATCCCCCAGCAATTTTAATTAAAGGCCCGATTGCGATTGGTCCTGATTTCGGCAAAAATCTCGCTCTCCTGAATATTGAATTAGTTAACACGTTAGCGGACGCTTTTAAAATGTGTTTAACACAAATTTGATAACTTTTGTAATTGCAATGATATTTCGTCGCGGAAAGGAATGTATTATCGAGAATTGACAAATATGTCGTCTTATTTCTTAAAAAACGAAAAAATTGTATAACTGGTTTGCGCGAAAGTGTTAAAAAACGAAAAAGTCGTATGAATGCTATAGCATTCACGTCCGCGAACGTGTTAAAACCTAATGTTGATTTAGTGGCATGTTTTGATTACTGTGATCCGGAGGGTGCGGTGCAGAAATTTTACACAAAAGTAGGATTGAGAAATTGATATCCAGTTGGAGCTTGAACTAAGTGTTCTAACATTTGTTGGTTTCACAGAGAGTGTGGTGTTTGCATTATTTAATCAAGCCCGTCACCATTTCAAAACAATACTTAGAGCAAAGTACCATTTGTCAATTCCAAATGAGGAATTTTTGGTTTTCATGGAATTTCTGATCTGTTTTTACTCACGAAATTTAGAGGGAAACCCAATAAATAAATTTGTCACGATTCATTTGGTTAAATAACATTCACATTATATTTTGTACATTTTTAATTTCACATTTTCATATACATAAACTAAAGTGCAACTTTTACCCAACAAGTGATGCTATTACATGGGCCGCTGGCTTCCACGCCCCAATATTATATATAACACACTTTTGCTCATCATCTACTATATACGAAAGTTTGAAACCTGTGTCAGTCGTATAGAACACATATTGAAAACTTGGAAAGAGTTGCATCGGTCGTTCTGGCTTGTACTTGGAGATATCTATCAGATCACCTTTTTTGCCATTATTTGCACTGCACATACAAGAAAAAAATATGGAAGCTTTATTAGAACATTTCGATTTTATGCTTGAAAATTACAAACTCACGGAAATATTTCTTTAATATTATCAGACTCATAAGTACAGGTAACGTTCTCAATAGCTATTTTAATATAAGGATCAAAATTTTTCGATCCAGGTAAATGATCACCACTTGGTTGGAATCCATTTTCATCGACTATATAGTTAACCTCATATGGTATATTATCAGACCCAATGAACTTATATGATCCATATACACTGAATTTTTTTACACCATTTGAATCTGTCTCAAAATTTCCGTTTTCTTTGCGTCGTTGGCCATCACTTAAAATGTAACTGTAAACGCAAAAATAAAATTAACACTAAATAAATTTTTTACACTAAATTAAAAACTGAATATATATAATAGAATTACCTGAGTTCGTAAGACTGGTCTTCACCATTCACTGAACTGTAGTAGTGTTTGATTTTAACTTCTTTATCTGTTACTGGTACACCAAACACTGGTATGTTAAATATAAAAACTGTTAAAACAGTTA
Organism: Nephrotoma flavescens; assembly: GCA_932526605.1. Taxonomy (NCBI): domain Eukaryota; kingdom Metazoa; phylum Arthropoda; class Insecta; order Diptera; family Tipulidae; genus Nephrotoma; species Nephrotoma flavescens. Next base: position 223,998,875 of record OW052222.1, on the reverse strand, counting down.
AACCGACTATTTTTTGTACCTGCATCTTCACTGTCACTTTTGAAACTAAAAACGATCTTGATTTAAAAGAAGAAGTAAATGATCTGATGATCTTGGAATTTCATCATAAGTTTGTAGTATGTATCAAGAGTATGATTCTGGTTTCTTCAGATGATAGTAAAATTTACACCTATTCTTATCTATTGAACTTTTGTTTATAACATGATTCTGCTACGATAATTGCATGACCGGTTAGATCAGTTTCTTTGGATATTTTGATGTTAATAATCGCTATTTCGCTCTCGGAGGTTATTCCGATAAAAGAATCAACAATTTATTGTTATGAAATCATTGGATTAAAGTTATAAATAGAAGGGCGATTTAAATACGATGGTTTAATTAAAAGTTTATTTCTATAACTGGACGTACGAGGAAGTTTTGGCTAGCATCATTAGCAGTAGTCAGGAATAAAAAACTAAGTCGAAAATTACGAATATCTTTTAAAATACGAAAGTGTCTACAATTTTTCTGATTTTACATTGACTTAAATTAATGTCAATGTCATACAAAACTGCATCTTATTTATTCTACAGCCTGTCTCGATATTCAGTACTATATTATAGGAGCTTATTGCTTTCTAATTTAGGGATGCCTATAACTATAAACCTGAACATGCTTATTCGGCTTGATTCGACCAATTGAAATGTGATTTCTGAATGGGAAAAAAGATTTAGTAAGATTAAAAAAGTAAGATTACGAAAATTACCACTTTCGGAGGTATCTCTCCAATCCGTCTTTATGCCGGGGGAATTATGGACCCATACGACCCGTTGTGACCAAGATCTCGGGTTTAATTGAACAACATGACCATTCCATCTCATTTTTCTTTTAAATTTAATTCGTCATTTAATTTCAAAGAAATCGTAAACTAAAATTTTATATAGAAATCGCATGTATGCTCCAAATTCAATGAAACTCGAGGTGACGAAGGGGTTAACAAATGCGCAGCGAAACATTACACGGCGTTCTGAAGCAGCCGATGATATTATGCTGGATATAATAACACCACTACAATTTATGATCGCACAAAATTCACCGTGTGTCAGTCAAGAAGAGATTGGGTCTCTTCGCGTGGGCAAGAACAAACGTCAAATTGAGGAAGAAGCTATGATGGTTATGGACGAAATATAAGAATTTGCAACAAGTTACCTAATTAATCCACTCGTGCTAAGACAGCTTTCATTTTACAACTTGATCCTGCCAAATCAATTAACGTGTCTAACGGTAATATCAACTAAAAATCCATCTGAGGCCCCGAACGTTACTCCGAAGAAACGAAAATTGGCCGATGATTTAGAACAACCGTTTGCTAAAATAAAATCAACTGGAAATATCATCAGTTTCTTCACCTAAAATGGTCTAACATCTTACGAAATTGTACTGGCCACTTCAAACTGTACTGACTATACTTCCGAAAACACCATGGCTACTAATTATTCAACGAACTCGAATCAAAAATTGAAAGTGATCCGGCCAACTTGTTCAATTAAAGCCACAGTCGGCTCCATAGAATATACAAACAAATTTAACAATCAAACCAACCGTTCGCAAGCAAACTGTAATACCGGCAACAGCTCAACAGATTGTGCAACCAAGGCAACATTCACAATGAAAAATGAGGCGTTGTCTGATAAAAGGGCAATAAATACTAGTAGATGATACACCATCAAAACGGGAGGAAACACGCAATTTGTAACAACAGACCAACCCGCAGTTCTGTTCAATCGCCACAGTCGTCGATTATGGCATGCCCAAAGAAATTTACGATTATAAAATCGAAGCCCGATTTCAGTAATACAAAAATATTTGTAATTCCCATCGTCTTCGCTGTCAAAGATGGTAATATTCGGAAAAATGTTATCAAAGTTGGAAGTGGCGATATACAAATAAAACAATTCAATACGATCCTGACTGAATCGGTAACGGGTTTAAAACAGTTTCCAGTCATAAAACAGGATAACGGTAAAAAATGTTGCTACCGCAAAAACAATTAAACCGCACTGGTGGTGCTGGTACGTCTACCACGATATATGCATTTCAAATACATCACCAGCAACAACTACAATGAAATTAATCACAACCAAAAATTTTATGCATTCAACGGGCGCCATCAGGGTTCGAATGAACAAAATAAATAATAAGTCGCTTTTTACATATCACAATGGTATGAGTGGTTTACTAAAATTGGTGATTTGGTGTGGTGAAGTGGTGATTTTGACGTGAGAAACGAGATCACCAAAAAAGTTTGACGACAGTGAATTACAAGCATTGTTGGATGACGATGACGCTCAAATGCAAAAACAACTCGCAGATCAATTGAATGTGTCACAAGAAGCCTTCTCCAAACGTTTAAAAGCCATGGGAAAGATCCAAAAGCTGGGAAAATGGGTTCCGCATAAACTGAATGAAAGGCAACAGGAAAATAGAAAAACCACTTGCGAAATGTTGCTTGCCAGAAACAAAAGAAAGTCTTCGTCGAATTGTGACTGGCGATGAAAAATGGACCTATTTTGAGAATCCAAAGCGCAAAATACCTTGGGTTGATCCATAAGACAACGAGTGTGATTTATTTTGAACTGCTAAGACCTGGTGAAACCGTAAAAACTGAACCAACAACCGATGGTCAATTTGAATCGAGCTTTGAGTGAAAAACTACATGATGATAAAAGGCAACACAAAGTGATTTTGTTTAATGATAATGCATCATCACACAAAGTAAAACCGGTCTTGGAAACGTTGGAAGCAGTTAATTGGGAATTACTTTCACTCGCGGCTTTCCCGCCAGACCAGTCTCCGACCGATTATTACGTAATTGCATGGATGGGGTACGGGTTTGCTGAGGAGCACTTCCCTTCCTACGAAAATGGCTCGATAACTGGTTTGCCTCAAAATAAGAACAGTTTTTTGGGGTGGGATCCAGGCATTGTCAGAAAGATCGGAAACTGTATTACAAATAATGGGCAATACTTTGAATAAAATACTTTTAATCATTGCCATACGATACAAGTTCACTTGTGTACTTTTTACTAAAAAAAATCCGGTTTCATATTTACACATCTGGTACAAATAATTTTAAAAAGCAGATTAATCAAAGAATTATTGGCGGCAGGAGATTTAGTGTGTGTGTGGGTCATTAATAGTTCCCTTGATAAAGTAGACAGTATCGCATAAGTGTTAGAGGCACAGAAAGTGATATGGAATCAAATTGCGTTAGGCTATATATAGCTAACAGTTTAAAGGTAAATGCTGATAAGCCATTTTTCTACAAAAATAACAAAAAAGTACAATTATATTTTCGATCCGCCTCACTTGATAAAAAGTTCTAGAAATAATTTGCCCCAAAACCATTAGATGTGGCAAGCGGTTTATCAAAAAACTATTGTGCATCTTGGAAATATGCACAGCAAGCTTATCATCGCGACCTACTTGGTCGAATTTACTAACAAATTTGAAATCGTTTGTGGCATATCACGCAATGTGCTTAATTCGATTTCGTAACGTTACGGGGGCATATCGGATGGATTTTTGATTTGCGACTGTTCTAAAAACCGTACGGCAGTTTCAGCCAATGTCACAATATTTTTAACGGGTCCCATTTGAAACGCGATATTTTAAAATGCGAATTATCAAAACGCGATATTTCAAAACGCGATATTTCAGAACACGATACGGTACAAAACGCGATATGGTACAAAACGCGATATTTTAAAATCCGATATTTCAAAACGCGATATGGTACAAAACGCGATATGGTACAAAACGCGATATTTCAAAACGCGATATGGTACAAAACGGGATATGGTACAAAACGGGAGTTTAGGATCGGGTTATATCAGGCGGGTGAAGGGGAAATTTAATTTCAGTTTATAGGAATTTAAAAATCAATAGGAACGATAGTATATAGGATCGGTATCAGGTGGGTCGCTGCGCTCTCGCCGCTTCGCAACGCATATTCTGTACCATATCTCGTTTTGAAATAGCGCGTTTTGAAATATCGCGTTTTGTACCGTATCGCGTTTTGTACCGTATCGCGTTTTGTACCATATCGCGTTTTGAAATATTGCGTTTGGAGATATCGTGTTTTGTACCATATAGCGTTTTGTACCATATCGCATTTTGAAATATCGCATTTTGAAATATTGCATTTTGTACCATATCTCGTTTTGTCATACCTTGTTTTGAAATATCGCATTTTGAAATATCGCGTTTCGAGCGGATCCGATTTTTAACGTATGATATTTTTACAATTGTTGAAGCGTCCGTTGCTAGAGGCGCTATTGAAGGTAAAACATATTCTACGAAAACGTTACCATCGCTGTGGGATGTCTGTTAATTTGGCCCGAAAAAACCATCCCGAAAAGATTTTTTGTATGTGTGGTGTGTTTCCATGATAAACTCAAATCTCAGCCCGAAAAAAATAAAAAAAAATCAAAATGTGAGTTTCATCCCGAAATTTTTTTCTGGCCAGAAAAAATATTATCAACAAAAAAAAATATGTTTTAAACAAAACTTTACTTCATCCCGAGAAAATAATATTTTGTTTAAATTACGTAATACTATTTTGAACACTTCAAAAATATAAATAATATACATACATATATTCAATAATTACATGTCATGGAGAATACTGGTAGAAATAATATATTGAATCATTCTTCCACTTTCGAATTATGAATTTCAGTAAATTTGGAATTTTCTATCTTCGATCTCAGAAATGTCTGGACCAAATGAGCAATGGTATCAGACTTCTCAATCATTAGATAACACGGCAACGAAATCTCCAAATAAATTCCAAATTTAATAAAAATTTACTAAAAATAATAATAATTAATAATACGCAAGAGGTAGAATGATTCAATAAATTATTTCTACCAGTATTCCCCACGATATCGTAATGAGATTTTGGTGTCGTGTTACCTAATGATTCAGAAGCCTGAAACCACTGCCCGTTTGGTCCAGACATTTCTAAAATCGGAGCTGGAAAATTCCAAATTTACTGAAACTCATAATAATTCACAATACGCAAGTGGTAGAATGATTCAATAAATTATTTCTACCAGTACTCCCCACGATATCGTAATGAGATTTTGGTGTTGTGTTACCGAATGATTGAAAATTCCAAATTTACAAAAAATCATAATAATTCATAATACGCAAGAGGTAGAATGATTCAATAAATTATTTCTACCAGTATTCCCCACGATATCGTAATGAGATTTTGGTGTTGTGTTACCTAATGATTCAGAAGCCTGAAACCACTGCCCGGTTGGTCCAGACATTTCTGAGATCGGAGCTGGAAAATTCCAAATTTACTAAAAATCATAATAATTCATAATACGCAAGACGTAGAATGATTCAATAAATTATTTCTACCAGTATTCCCCACGATATCGTAATGAGATTTTGGTGTCGTGTTACCTAATGATTCAGAAGCCTGAAACCACTGCCCCTTTGGTCCAGACATTTCTGAGATCTTAGCTGGAAAATTCCAAATTTACTAAAAATCATAATAATTCATAATACGCAAGTGGTAGAAGGATTCAATAAATTATTTCTACCAGTATTCCCCACGATATCGTAATGAGATTTTGGTGTTGTGTTACCTAATGATTCAGAAGCCTGAAACCATTGCCTATTTGGTCCAGACATTTCTGAGATCGGCGCTAGAAAATTCCAAATTTACAAAAAATAATAATAATTCATAATACGCAAGTGGTAGAATGATTCAATAAATTATTTCTACCAGTATTCCCCACGATATCGTAATGAGATTTTGGTGTCGTGTTACCTAATGATTCAGAAGCCTGAAACCACTGCCCGTTTGGTCCAGACATTTCTAAAATCGGAGCTGGAAAATTCCAAATTTACTGAACTCATAATAATTCACAATACGCAAGTGGTAGAATGATTCAATAAGTTATTTCTACCAGTATTCCCCACGATATCGTAATGAGATTTTGGTGTTGTGTTACCGAATGATTCAGAAGCCTGAAACCACTGCCCGGTTGGTCCAGACATTTCTGAGATCGGAGCTGGAAAATTCCAAATTTACTAAAAATCATAATAATTCATAATACGCAAGAGGTAGAATGATTCAATAAATTATTTCTACCAGTATTCCCCCCGATATCGTAATGAGATTTTGGTGTTGTGTTACCGAATGATTCAGAAGCCTGAAACCATTGCCTATTTGGTCCAGACATTTCTGAGATCGGAGCTAGAAAATTCCAAATTTACTAAAAATAATAATAATTCATAATACGCAAGTGGTAGAATGATTCAATAAATTATTTCTACCAGTATTCCCCACGATATCGTAATGAGATTTTGGTGTTGTGTTACCTAATGATTCAGAAGCCTGAAACCATTGCCTATTTGGTCCAGACATTTCTGAGATCGGAGCTAGAAAATTCCAAATTTACTAAAAATAATAATAATTCATAATACGCAAGTGGTAGAATGATTCAATAAATTATTTCTACCAGTATTCCCCACGATATCGTAATGAGATTTTGGTGTTGTGTTACCTAATGATTCAGAAGCCTGAAACCATTGCCTATTTGGTCCAGACATTTCTGAGATCGGAGCTGGAAAATTCCAAATTTACTAAAAATCATAATAATTCATAATACGCAAGTGGTAGAAGGATTCAATAAATTATTTCTACCAGTATTCCCCACGATATCGTAATGAGATTTTGGTGTCGTATTACCTAATGACTTAGAAGCCTGAAACCACTGCCCGTTTGGTCCAGACATTTCTGAGATCGGAGCTGGAAAATTCCAAATTTACAAAAAATAATAATAATTCATAATACGCAAGTGGTAGAATGATTCAATAAATTATTTCTACCAGTATTCCCCACGATATCGTAATGAGATTTTGGTGTTGTGTTACCTAATGATTCAGAAGCCTGAAACCACTGCCTATTTGGTCCAGACATTTCTGAGATCGGAGCTGGAAAATTCCAAATTTACTAAAAATCATAATAATTCATAATACGCAAGTGGTAGAATGATTCAATAAATTATTTCTACCAGTATTCCCCACGATATCGTAATGAAATTTTGGTGTCGTGTTACCTAATGATTCAGAAGCCTGAAACCATTGCCTATTTGGTCCAGACATTTCTGAGATCAGAGCTAGAAAATTCCAAATTTACTAAAAATAATAATAATTCATAATACGCAAGTGGTAGAATGATTCAATAAATTATTTCTACCAGTATTCTCCACGATATCGTAATGAGATTTTGGTGTTGTGTTACCGAATGATTCAGAAGCCTGAAACCACTGCCCGGTTGGTCCAGACATTTCTGAGATCGGAGCTGGAAAATTCCAAATTTACTAAAAATCATAATAATTCATAATACGCAAGTGGTAGAATGATTCAATAAATTATTTCTACCAGTATTCCCCACGATATCGTAATAAGATTTTGGTGTCGTATTACCTAGTGATTCAGAAGCCTGAAACCACTTCCCTTTTTGCGAGATCGGCGCCACTATATTTCAAATTTAGGCTTAATTTGCATTTGATACCATAAGGAAATATAATATATTAATCCTAATAGTTCCCTTGTTATTTGAATGGTAGTTTAATGGCAATTTGTTTTAACTCATTATAATATATATATATATATTCTAGAATTTTTTCGTACAAATATTTATGGGATCGGCACAATAAATTTTCAAAATGTATGGTTGTGGCATTATAACAATTCTTAATTTTATTTTTAAATGAGTAAATTTGAATACCAATAATATTTACGAATATTGTATAAATATGATTTTACAATTTAATATTTATTCTTATCTATTTGATGTAATAATGTTTAATATTGTAATTTCTTTCGATTTTTTAAGCTAAGACACAAAAATAAAAAGTCTTTTCGGGCTGAAAAGACTTCTGGCTAAGTTATCATACGTCGCTGTGGGTGGCAACTCATCTACCATGCATAGACCACGAACATTTACTCAAAGGCCATTACAATGTTAGGAAGGATTCGATCTAGAATTGTATCAGCGGTTGTGAATTCAGTCAACTGCACAGATGCAATCTTTGAATACATAAAGTGACAAAAGTCGTAATAATAATCAGCATATCCTTCTCATTTGACAAGCCAATCTTCCCTGTTTTACGAGTTTTTTCCGTTAAAATATCAAAAATTTGGCTAGTGTCGGAATAGTCGCATGAATTTATCGTCATCCGGTAATAATTCGGTAATAATGGTGATGACGGAAATATTTGTAGGTACGACTGTTCCAAATAGATTTCTATTTTGGAATTTCGATGTAACATTGATGATATAAAATTCCTTGGGTGTTCCTTCTTGATTCCTTGTAAATGTTTTGAGGCAAGGTCTTGCAAGGTCATCGCTTCGATAAAAAAGAAACTGAGAAAATTCAAATAGGGTTCCAATAAAGCACAATTCACAAAAATAAATCCTTCTCGGGAAGTACACATTTAGTCTTACATGGCCCATCGCGCACTTGAGGACCATTTTGGAATTGCATTGGATCAGATGTAGGTAAGTGATTTAACAAAACGTTCGGATGCTATGTAACCTGTTCGCCGACGAGTTGTTTATCTTTTTTATTGTGATTTTTCGATACTACTGAAGTTAGCATAAAATTGGGCAGACAAACTGCATTATCGACATTTCAAACGAAATAAAAAAAACTAATCTGTTGACATATTGCGAGGGGAATCATCAATAATATAAGACTGCACTATCGACATTTTATTCGAAATTTAATATTAAACTGCATTATTGACAAAATCAGAAGACAACAAAATGTTTTAAACAAATAAACTAAATTTTACCCTATTAAAGTTAGTCGAATCCAGCCGGAAATGTCAATAATGTAGATTCAAACTAATCAAACGAAAATGACAGCCCATTTTGTCGGTAACATCCCAACCGAAAAATGCCGATAATGCAGAAACGAATTTTATGCCGGAATGTAATAATTTGTATTAGAAATTTTTATTTTGTTATTCATAAAACCAACTAAAAAGTTTAAAATAAGAAATTTTCATTCGAAACAATTAAAACTAATAAACCAAACCAAATTTCTCTAAGTGCCGTATTAGATGTTTGGGAAGGTAAGGCGTGAACTGCATCTATAGGTACATGTTTGGATAATGTTTTAAATGGCACTTTATCTAATAAATATCATTTAAAAACGTCAGGTCAATTTTCATGTGGAGAGTTCGGGAAAACTCGATTGAATAAATCGCACACACAAAATATGAAAATTTTTAAAAATTGATCGTTTGAAGTGTCATCAATAAGATTAATCCTGGAAAAAATTTCAGGTCGATTTCAATGTTGGAAGTCCGGGAAAACTTGACACACACAAAATTTCAAAATTTCTAAAAATTGACCGTTTAAAGTGTCATGGCTGGAAATAGATTCAAATGAAAAGTCTTATTGATGATCACACCTGGAAAAAATTTCAGGCCGCGTTCTGTGTTGGAAGTCCGGGAAAACTAGATTGAATATATCGCACACACAAAATTTGAAAATTTCTAAAAATTGACCGTTTAAAGTGTCATGGCTGGAAATCAACGGTCAATTTTTAGAAATTTTGTGTGTGCGATATATTCAGTTGAGTTTACCCAAACTTCCAACAAAAAAATCAACTTGAAATTTGTTTCAGGTGTGAACATCAATCAGACCTTTCATTTGAATATATTTCCAGTCATGACACTTTGAACGGTCAATTTTTAGAAATTTTCAAATTTTGTGTGTGCGATATATTCGATCGAGTTTTTCCGGACTTCCAACACAGAACTCGGCCTGAAATTTTTTCTAGGTGTGATCATCAATAAGACTTTTCATTTGAATCTATTTTCAGCCATGACACTTTAAACGGTCAATTTTTAGAAATTTTCAAATTTTGTGTGTGCGATATATTCAATTGAATTTTCCCGGACTCTTCACATGGAAATTGTCTTGAAAATTTGAAGTTTTGCTTGATATGTGCCATCTAGTTTTCTCAGTAATAAAATAGATTTTTAATATAGTTTTAATTCATTTAATAAAAAAGTTTAATTTTGAGTAATATACGATAATGAATCGAAATAAACATTTTTGACTTAAAATTAAATTACTGTTTAGCACCCAAATTATTTATCTGCTTTATCGAAATTTTTCGGCTAACTATGTGTATGAATCTGCCTTACCGACTATTGCTAGACCAGTTGCTTTGCATCTGCATTTCCGGCCGATACAGTTATGCTAGTATGGCCAAATCTGCATTATCATCATTTTCGGCTGACTTTTTAACCGTCACATCCGAATCTGCATTATCGACATTTTCCAGCTGGAGCAAGTCGGCTAATTTTAACAGTATCTAAATTTTTTAATCAATTTTAAAATCATATTCACGGCCTGAACTTATAATTGAAGCTCTTACATGATAAACGAATTACGCCAATTTCGCGAATTTTCATATACAGAATGTACATACATATTTGAAATTTAATACACATTTAAATAAATTTGTATAATTTTATCGATTAGATTTAGTTATTTATATTTAACTAATGTTAAATAATATTTTTTTTCTTCCTCGTAAAACTGGTCGATAATGCAGATTTCGACTGAATTTTCTGGTAACTTAAGGTCATTTTCGGATGATTATATTTGTTGATCTTCTTTATGGACATTTATCGACCATCATTCCTTGTTAATCGGCATTGTTGACATTTTTCGGGTGGAACGAGTCCGCTAACTTTAACAGTATGTGAGTATGTTACATTAGAGGCCACTAAAGAGCTATTGATTTATGTATGTATATACGTCTCAGAGATGCCATGAAACGGGATAAACGAACATTCACGTATCGTAAAGGAAAACCCAATGATGACGAATTTACAAGGAGAATTAGAAAATATGAAATTGAATGTTCCTTACTCTTGATTAAAATAATTAATGTCGCGTTTTGTATTTCTGTTAAGTCCATAAGTGTGCAGGCATGTAACAAGGGTTCAGATTCTTAGTTTCAAGTTTCACTGAAATTTTCTAGTTAGGTACACAATGTTAGTATCTTGAAGCTTACAGCTAACATGGGTGTACAATTTTATAATTATCGCAGTTCAAGTCTATTTACTTTACACAAATCTTATTTCAATTTGGCTAAGGAAAATTTCCAGTAGATTGTAACAACGAAGTGGTTATTTCTACAATTTCTATAAAATTTAAATTTTGAGGTCCTGGTCAAAAATATACATATGCAAGGTGCTGGCACAAGTTCTGTAGAAGACGCAGAAATCACGCGGGATGCAGTTGGAAAATAATGGGGACTTCGAGTGGGAAGTAATCAACCTTTTCTGACCCGATAATGTTAATAACCCTACATAAAAAACGCGGATTACCACGTTGTACTCATCACAAGCACGACCTCACAAACTGTACCCATACAACGCTTTAAAAATGGGAAGATAGAACGTGGTTAGTTTTTTAAGACCAGGATGTCTCCATAACTTTTCGAAATAGGTAAAAAATAATACTTTTAATGTAATTGCACTACACAAACCTCCATAGTCTGGGAACCGGATTCATGATATCACTAATTGCTACGCTCCATAAAACGAGCAAGGATATGGAGTTGGCGTTTTCATCTATCGATGTATGAAGCACTTTCGCCCTATAAATAGTTAGCCTCAAATCTACAAATTCAACATCGTAATCGTGAATGTACGGGCACGGACCGAAAACAAATCAGGTTACGTGAAAGATTTTTAGTTTCTGGAGGAGGTCGTCAATAACATCCCGCACCGTGACATTAATATCATTGTGAAAAAGGTTTTGCACAAAATTTGTAGACGAGACACAAAAATGATAAAATTTTTAGTTTTAGGTCAAATTTTTCTGAGTGTGCACCGCATAAAATTAAACATTTTATCATTCTTTGATTTGAGAGTATTTTCGTATTTCCGGTTATTAATATTCCATAATTTTATTTTAGAAATTTACATCAATCAATTTGCATTTCCACAAATATGTATATGAGCATCGCGCGGCGAGTCATTCACATTCATTCAAAATCGCATAAAATTGATGAAATACTTATCTCAAAACAATTTGCATATTTTTTAATAATGTTAGATGTGCAATTTTTTTACCTTATACCGTTACATACCGATTGAATAATCGGTGTCATAATAATTTTGATCAACCGCTCAATCAAGCGTCAAAAGTTTGTAAAATAAAACGGACATCGTTTTGCAATATAAATTCATTCAAAGTTTGAGCTCAGACAGTTAAAGATCTCACGTGTTCTTGTATATCATCTAAGTCGTCATCTTAAAGTAAAATGTATTTCAATGTGAGTGCCAAGTTAAAAATGTTATGTGAATATTATTAATAAAAATTTCTTTTTGTGCTTCCCAGATAGCCAAAGTGTTGATTGTCTTAGCAATCACTAACGTTAATGCAGCACCTGTCAATGATTACCAACAACCCGAAGCAACAATTTTAAAATATAATTATGAACCAAATGCAAATCAAGATGGGGGATATCAATTCGAGTGAGTGCTGGGCAACCTAGTGTTGTGATCGACTATAAGATTTTTTTTTAAATATTTTGTCTATAATTTTTAATTAAAGATTGGAAACTAGTGATGGCCAACGTCGGTCCGAAGTCGCTACGGTGAAATATGTTGGTGAAGAAAAAACTCCAGTACTATCCGTTAATGGTTTTTATTCATACGTTGGTCCAGATGGTTTTACATATACCGTAACATATTTGGCCGATGAAAATGGATTCCAACCGTACGGTGAGCATTTACCTGGTGCTGAAAATAGGCAATCGACATAAAACGACTTCTTACATTTAGACACTTTGTTAAGTTTATGTTAGGAAATAAAATATTTTTATAAAGAAATGAAATGGAGAATTTTTTATTTTTGACGTCCCATGTGCATCGTTGTAGATGAGGAACTTTAGTATAACGAAAATCAGAATCGATTGTAATCCAAGATTAAGCATTTGATTCTGATTTATTTTTTTAATAATTTTATTTTGTTTTTGGTTGGATGGTCTTAGGAACAGAAAAGATTTAAATTTTTTAGCTACTAGGTAATTGTTTAAATATCGTAGAGGTCAAAAAGCTTTTCGTTAGTAAATGGATCGATTAATATGCTGATTTAAACGAATCTGTTCGTGCTAAGAAGAATTCTAAATCACACTTTGCGCCAACCTATCAGTTTAGTGCAAACCAACATGTACACCTCGGGTATGCTGGATGTTACGAACTTTGTTCCTTCTCGTGGGTTGCTAGGCTTACGTACATCCATTTGCAAAGCATGCATCACCCAATCCAACGACTGCCTGCGACTATGTAATTACAAAAAAAAAATTTCGACTTATAAGCCACCGTGCCGAAACCAAAATTACAGAGTAAATGGGGTAACTAGCAGACTTAAAAGTTCATTAGTAAGATGAACCTTTTAAAGGAATCTGTAATGAAGATTAAATATTACCGTTAGTTGGGTCATATTGTATTTATTGCTTTAAGTTGAAGCAATTATCCGGAATAATCACGAACTCTGGAGGTAAATGGTGTATCACACTACGGCCACGGAAAGGTAATGGATCTACGGTAAAACGGCGTTCATCAATCGCTCCGAGCTGCCCAACCAGAACAACATCCCCATACCGTAGGTTAGATTTAAAAAAATCGCAAACCTGGTTTAATTTAATCTGTAGCGGTCATTTCCATCATACAATTCAGTCTCATCCCAAATGAACCTGGTTTACGTTTAATTAGCTCACCATATTTAAGGATAGAATACATCAGTTGCCTTAGAATAAATTTTTCCATCGAGGTGAATGAAGAAGTATATTTTATGAATTCAGTGACAACTATCAAATCACTAGTACAAACCAACAGCAGTTATGTTTATGTTACGACGTTTTGTAATAGTAGTTATAGTAGTTAATAGTAGTTGTCGGCACTATCACGTAAACATTAGATAGATTACGCGTTCTCACCTGTGAAGCCTCTATTTTCATCTCCCAGTCTACTGTAGAGTTTTTCATGTTGAACTAATCGCGATAAGGGAAGCCGTTGACTGATTGGAGTTATAATGTAATATCTGCAAGAGATATCCTCATTTTAACGGACAGTTATAGGCTTCAATTAAGATGTTCAAGTCATATTTCCTTGCGTCGAAAGTAGCCCAGAATTGTAATTCTTTTCTTAATAAGATCAGTTCAAGATAATTTTGATATGGGTGCCAGGGCACTTCAATATTACGGCGAATGAAAAGACGGTTGAACCCGCTCGACAAGACACAACCTGTCTTATTTCACCAAGCGGCGCGGATGTTGATATACTGCTCCGTACATGAAAATTATTCTTCAAGAGCAAAACAACAACGAACGACAGATGGGCCCAATAGCACCCCATGTGTAATACAAATAACTATAGGCGGATCTAGCCAATACTAGACCTGTCAAGATCCAGAGAGCTGATATGTCAGTGGCGGCATGTCAGTGGTGGCTTTGTGTTGCGTATTAAATTAGATAGCAAATACTAGGAAATGTAGCAAATATCAGCAAGAGTATCGCAATGTAACGTTTTGGGACCAACTTTTTAGGTTCTGTCAGCCATCTTAGCAATCGGTAATAACATATGGTGATAGTATACACAAACAAATTGCAAAGAGCTACTAATATTGTCGTAATCTGAGTAAAGATAAACTCTCAGCAAATTCCCTGTGAAAACACGGCAAAATATTTAGGCATGACGCTAGACGAGAAACTAAATTGGAAAGAAAATGTCAAAAATGAAGAAGAAGAATTAAACAATAAATACAGATAGATGATTGGCTCATTTTTACAACTCACATCCTCTTTGCAACAGGTGATCTTTAGCGATGAATCCCGACCTGAAGCAATGACGGAGAGTGTTAATTTCGTTCGGCTAACGACCCAAGAAACGTTATAGTGATGAAGCTGTACAGAAAAAAATTAAACTCCCATCATCAGTCATGATCTGGCCATAACCGAGAATGACACCGTACCTCTGTATTTTGTGCAGCACAGCATGAATTAAGTGCAATATAAAAAGGTTGTTGAGACTGTATTTTTGCCTTTCCTAAACTCACTAAATGAAGAAGAAGAGCAACACACCTTCATTCGCAGAATGAACCGTGTCATTCAGCGAAAAAGATAAAAACTTTGTTTTAAGAGCATAGCATACCCCTTTTGTCATGGCCCGGAAACACACCCGATCTAAATCCAAACGAAAATGTATGGATCACGTTAAAAAAGGTTGTGTCTCATCTTCGAACCCAACAATAGTGTTTCGCGCTGTTCAGTTGTTCATCAGCTCTTGAAGAAGACATCCTGCTTCGAACGTTTGCAAGTCGTGCTTCAAGTTGTTCGCTTGATTCAGCCACCCTTGCGGCTCTAATCTTCTTCGACTATTTGCAGTTACCTGCCCAATTGATATTTTTTTCGGTGGCATTTTTAAGCAAAAATGAAACGTGTAGCTAATTAATCAGGAATGACGGGCATTCAAAACAGAAATTAGTATTAATTTATCAAAACGATTTTAATGTTCCCTTCGATACGTTTCACCGCGAACTGTGTTTAAAAGTGTCTTTAAGGATTTTTTTTAAGCAAAATCAAATGTTATCTACAATCAAAAAGTAATCATAGATTAACATGTTTATAAACTGAAAACTTAAATCTAATAAGAATGGTATATTCACTTGAAATAATATTTAATACCTGGAAAATAATCACCAACAATTATTTTATTGCAATATAGCTAACTAATCGAGAACAACGGCATCCGAAACACAAATTAATATTAATTTATTCAAAACGATTAAAACTACGCCCACTTCGATACGTTTTACCACGAACTGTGGTTGAAAATGACATTTCGAAAAACAAAAGAAGTTTTTTCAAACTAAGGCAATTTTGCACGTACAATAATTTGAATCCAAGGATGTTTCTTGTAAAAGATGCTATTTTCAAATATAAAACGCTAGTACTTTTCAAAGTAAATCAGTTTATAAGTACAATATTTGTTATTACCTTTCCTAGAATTGATTTTATGAAACAATTATTGATTATTGAAGTATAATAAACTAAATAAAGTAATAAACTATTGGCGTTTAGTATGAAACTACTATTTTCATTAAAAGCCGCCGGTTGCAATAGTGGATTAAAATAGAATGTTAATTATTTCTGAAGTTATGTGGAAATTAGAACTCGCTGACTATGGTACATTTCAAAACAGGATATGATAAATAGAATATCACTAAACAGTACATGTCAAACCAGTAAAAATGGATTATTAGTATAGATAATATAAGTGTTCAGAGATTTGTCTTCAGTTAAAGTGATGAAAGATTGTCTTAAATTTAAATTAATAAAATTAATTTGAATAATTAAATCAATTATAGTAGAGGTATGATTTTTGTATAACAATCACACGCTAGATATCCTTTTTGGTGTCTAAATTTGCGGCTAAGGCGCTATTTCGGAACATTTAAATAATTGTATCTATACATGTAAAAATGAATTCTTGATTCAGGGTAGACTTCCGGATTGGAGCATGTCACTAATTTCATATAACCCCTTTCCTAAAGTCATTCCCGTCAAAAAATCTAAAAAAAATTGAAATTTGATAAAAAATTTGTACCACAGGCCCTAGACCCCGGGGTCCAGCCCCTTTCAAAGTATCGTCGTGGGCTTGGCACAACATGCAACATATACATGGTAAAAATTTCAAGGCGATCGGAAAAGCGGTTAAAGCGTTATTTCAGAACAATCAAATAATTGTATCTTTACATGTAAAAATGAATTTTTGATCCAAGGGCGGACCCCCCGAATTCGAACGTGTCTTTCATTTCATATAACCCCTTTCCAAAAATCATTCTCGTAAAAAAATTAAAATTTTTGAAAAAATTTGTACCATAGCCCCTAGACCCCGGGGTCCAGCCCCTTCCAAAATATCATAAGGTTGGTTCTGGATATGCAACTTGTAGATGATAAAAATTTCATGGCGATCGGTTGAGCGGCTAGACGCCCATTCGGAACAAACAAACAGGAATTCATTTTTATCAAGGGTTATCCAATTCAAGCTTGATAAAGTAAACTTAAAAAAAAAACACACAAAATATTCGGAATGTATTGTAATTTTTATTTCATTTTACAGATTGATCCTTGCCATTTTTAGTTAAACAAGATATCATTCAAATGTCCTCCACGGGACTTCTTACATGCCTTGATTCTTTTGAGGTAATTTTCAATGACTTTTCGACACATTTCGGGCGGTATCTCGGCCATTACCTTACGAATATTAGTTTTCAATTCGTCAAGAGTTTGAGGATTGTTTGCGTAAACACGATCTTTCGCGTAGCCCCACAAAAAGAAATCCAAAGGCGTTAAATCACAGGATCTTGGAGGCCAATTGACATCAGCCAATCGCGAAATCAGACGTTCAGGAAATTTCTCTTGCAAAAGATCTCGATTTGCTCGTGTTACGTGACTGGTTGCTCCATCCTGCTGGAACCACATATCGTCAAGATCATAATCTTCGATTTTCGTAAAAAAATAATCGGTTAACATGCGGCCATAGCGCTCAGAATTGACGGTAACGGTTCGTCCATGGTTGTTCTCAAAAAAATACGGCCCAATCACACCACCAGACCACAATGCGCACCAAACAGTGACTTTTTCCGGTTGTAATGGCTTCTCTACAATCAATTGTGGATTTTCTGAGCCCCAAATTCTACAGTTTTGCTTATTAACGTATCCACCAAGCGAAAAATGAGCTTCATCACTGAAGAAAATTTTGTTCGAAAAATCAGCATCGACGGCCTGTTTTTCCAACACCCAATTTGCGTATGTTCTTCGTTGTCCATGGTCAGCAAGCTTTAGCTCTTGTGTCAAATGGACTTTATACGGATGAAGATGCAAATCCAGATGCAAAATGCGCCATAATGAGCCATAAGATAGGCCTAAATGTTGAGCTCGACGAGGAATTGACAAATTTGGATCTTCTTCCACACTTTCAGCTACAGAAGCGATATTTTCAGCATTGCGAATGTTTCGATGATGCACAGACCTTACAATATCAGTAACAGATCCAGTTTGTTCAAATTTATTCACTGTATTCAATATGGTTTGCTTTGTAGGACGATTATGACGACCATAATCTGCTCGTAAAGCGCGAAATGGGGATACGACAGAATCACTATATTTATAATAAGATTTAATAATTTTAACGCGTTGTCGATTGTTAAATGCTCCATATTCTTAAATGGCAGAATGTCAACTAAATAAATGACAGCGTACTTGACGTTTATCTTTGACAGATGTCGGTATACAGATTTCTACTTTATCAACCTCGAATTGGATATTTACATATAGATTTATCAATTTTTTTTCTGGCATATTGTTTTTTTTTCACACCACTTCATAAAATAAATCACTAATAATTACAATACATATAAACACATTCACTTTCTACATCACGCACGACCCTCAAATTTTTACACCAAACCAAACTCGAAGAAAAGAGGACCAGTGAAATGATCAAAAATTAGGCGTTTAGTTAACTCAATATTATTTCAAATACAAAAGCAAACCCAGCATGATCGATCCATAGTGGGTACACATTTAAAAGCATGTGTATACGGAAAATCTGTTACCAATATCCTCTGTCAGAGAAACGCCATTAAAAAACGCCATTAAAAATATAGCGCTATATGACGGTATATGGCATTTACATGTACTGACCATCAGCATTAAGCACACGAATGCTCACTCTCATACGGTGCGGATAAGGGGCCCGATTATTGGTTCAGCTGGGAATATTAAAGCAGCTGGGAAGACCCCTTATCCCCTTCGCAACGTAGTGATCATTCGTTTGCTTAATGCTGATGGTCAGTAAATGACGTTAGATCTACCAAAGCTTTTACACGCAAAATTTGTTTTATGTGTGTCAGATTGTTTTTATTTTCTCTGGATGGAGTGTTATTTGCTTCATATATTTTATTTTTCGGGATGAAGGGCATTTTAATGGGTTTAGCGGAGAAACGTACCTACATTTTATAATGGGTTATCTCGGAGCGGTTTTCGGACCAGATTCATTTACAAGATTTATAACTGAACAAATTTATAACTGAACAAAACTACCATTGATTATACATCAATCATTTTGCATTTTCATAAATATTTACGAGCATCTCACGACGAGTCATTAAAAATCGCATAAAATTGATAAAATAATTTTCTCATAACAATTTGCATATTTTTGTATAATGTTAGATCTGCAATTTTTACCTTATCATCACCCACTGATTAAATAATCGATGCCATAATAATTTTGATCAACCGCTCAATGGAGGCACGCGCCAAAATTTTGTAAGATAAAACGGACATCGTTTTGCAATATAAATTCATTCAAAGTTTGATCTCAGACAGTTAAAGATCTCACGTGTTCTTGTATATCATCTTAAAACAAAATGTATTTCAATGTGAGTGCCAAGTTAAAAATGTTATATGAATATTATTAATAAAAATTTCTTTTTGTGCTTCCCAGATAGCCAAAGTGTTGATTGTCTTAGCAATTACTAGTGTTAATGCAGCACCTGTCAATGATTACCAACAACCCGAAGCCACAATTTTAAAATATAATTATGAACCAAATGCAAATCAAGATGGTGGATATCAATTCGAGTGAGTGTTTGTTGATCATTCTAGTGATCGGCTACAAGAATTTATTAAAATATTTTTTTGTGTAATTTTTAATTAAAGATTGGAAACTAGTGATGGTCAACGTCGGTCCGAAGTCGCTACAGTGAAATATGTTGGTGAAGAAAAAACTCCAGTTCTATCCATTAATGGTTTTTATTCATACGTTGGTCCAGATGGTTATACATATTCCGTAACATATTTGGCCGATGAAAATGGATTCCAACCTTACGGTGAACATTTACCGGGTGCCAAAAATAGTCAATCGAAATAAAACGACTTCTTACATTTAGACACTTAGTTAAGTTTATGTTAGGAAATAAAATATTTTTATAAAGAAATGAAATGGATAATTTTTTATTTTTGACGTCCCATGTGCATCGTTGTAAATGAGGAACTACAGAATAACGAAAATCAGAATCGATTGTAATCCAAGATTAAGCATTTGATTCTGAGTTATTTTTTTAATAATTTTATTTTGTTTTTGGTTGGATGGTCTTAGGAACAGAGCAGATTTAAATTTTTTGTGAAAAGTGGTTTAATCCAATTAATTTGTGCGATAACTACATAACATGTTGCTGTTGCTTGAATGTTTGCTGATTTATTTGGTGCTTTAATTAAGTTTTGTTTTTCTTGTGCTGTTCCTGATTTATTGTTTTTCAATTTACTGCATTTTTAAATAAACAATTTATTCTTTAACATTCTGATTATATTGTTTGGGTTTGCTGATGCCTCCTCGAGACATTCATACCATTGCGTATATTTCTTTTAAGTAACGATTGAGTTATTCAATGAGAGTGTGAGATTTTTACTTCCTTTTACATAGTAAAATGAAGAAAAACATATAATCTTGAAAAGTTTTGACCTTAAGATTTTTGCTGATTTACCGCTCGCTATGTCGCCGAAGCCAATAACTTGCTTTTTTAAAAAGCGAAAATTGTTTCCTTCAGCATTCAATAGATTTCTGAAGTAGTGAAATTATTGCGGGAATCAAATTTCATTATAAATTGATTGATTGGGACACATACAGGGATTGGGATACATACATTACGTCGAAACGTAATTTTTACGTAGATTAAATAAAGATCATTCAATTCAGTCTCATCCCAAATGAACCTGGGTCACATTTAATTAGCTCACCATATTTAAGAAAAGAATATATCAGTAGCCTTAGAGTAAATTTGACAAAATTAATTTTAATCTGTGAATGTTTTGATATTTGACTGAATTGTTAAATTCATTTATGCCTGAAATGCATGTTAGTTCAGTGAAAAAACATTTTTTAGTCCAATTCAACTTAATTTTTGTTTTAGTTTGACCAAATTTCAGAAGATGTCAACTTTGAATTTTTACTACCATTTTTATAGAGATGGTACTGTGAATTCTTTGCTTGCCTAAATTTCTGATTAGCTAAATTGATGGTTAGTTAATTTCAGTCGCCCTCATAGATTACCAAATAAATTTCCATGTCTACAATTGAGAACTATAAATGTCCGGGGTAGTGACATCTAGCGCATTAAAAATAAGCTGATTGGGTCTTTTTTTATATGAAATTTTAGCACGGCCTACTTTATGAAAATAAAAATTAACATATAAAAATAGTCCCAATCAGGTTACTTTTTTTGCCGTCAGATCTACAAACAGTTCTCTATATTTGTAAACAACGATTGATAAACCCATGGACATATTATGTGGACATTAGAGACATCTCTCAATAACTGGTATGAACTAACCATCAATTTATTTAGTCGGAAATTTAGAAAAAAATTGCTGTCAGGTACACACTTAAGTTATAAGTTAACTTTTAATGCCGTGTGCATCACGCTGGCATATTTGTTAATATATCTGACTAACTAAAATGATGGTTAGTTCGTACTAGTTATTAATAGGTGTCTCTAATATTCATAAACCAAAATAATCATGTTGCTTAATTGATAAGTTCTAGTTTATTTAACTAATTTTGATTAAACGCGAGGCGCGCTGCATTTTGGGCCATTTATGAGCAACTGGTATAAACTAACCATAAATTTAGTTAGTCGGAAATTTGGACGAAATAATTAACGTCAGGCAACAATTTAGTGCGTAATTTGGGTTTATATACAGGGGTTGGCACTCGAAGTGTTATCAATTAAAAATGCTGAAAATTTGTTAATTTTTATTTTTCAAAACTTCTGTATATCTTAAAAACCTTTCAAATTTAACAAAAATTATATTATTGTTCGACCAAGCCACCTTTAGCGTGGATACTAGCATCGAGTCTGTCCGAGCAGAACATACTTCATACGCTGCACGAATATGGTCTAATGGTATTTTATACCATTCTCGGCGAGGAGGAATCTTTAATGCGTCGACCGGCTCATATTTTTTAGTTAATACGTTAATAGAATGGACCATATGGGAAAATCCATTGGGTTTAACACCGGGGAATAATGTGGCCATTGTTGTGAAGAAATGAAGCTGGGAACTTTTTTTATAAAAATTTTGCAATTTCTGTATTTTAAAGGGCTTCAATCGTATAGTTCATTTTTTAATATTCGGCCCATGCTACGAGCAGGCATATTGCGATTTTTCTCTAATTGAACTGCACTTTGTCGTGGATTACGTTGAATTCTGGCCTTCAACTTTCGAACCATTCCGGACGATGTTGCTGTTTTGGGAGTATCATTGTAACTTGTAATGATCCGATACACAAACATCTTGTTCACATGTAAATGTCTTCACTCATTAACAATGGCTGGTTGCGATTTTCTAGCCAAATGCAAAGCAATAAAACTTGCATTTGAATTTCATTTCGATAATTTTTTTAGCTGCGACGTAAAGCGATTTGCTGCCGTAGGCTTGAAACAACATAACAGACTAACACTTTTCACAAAATGAGCGCGCTGTCATTAGACGTTTGGTTGCTACAGCAGCATGGAGTTGGTAACACTTCGAGCGTCGACCTTTGTAATAGACACAGTACGTTTTATAGATACAGTATGAGAACTATCAAATCATGCTGGTCTAGATTTTTAAAAATGCGATCGTTTTTCACTTTAAAGGCGAGATAACGCCGAGACCTTACAAATGAAACTCGAAATGTACCATCATTTTCATCCTCGAAGACAATGAAAATTAGGTTGATCGATTTAGCTAGTAAGGAGGAGCAAATGCTGTTTATTTAATAGAGTCCACTACAATGTGCAAGAGATAAAGTATCTGCAACTCGGAAGCTGTAATTAGTGGGGATTGCAGTGCAGGAGCAAATACTAAAAGATTTTCGACTGCGTCAAAAATAACATCGCGACGATATTTTAGGAATATTTGGCAACCAACCTGTGATCGAAATTGGTACGCAAACCAAGGCTCATGCAAACCTGATCGAATACCTGGAAATAAAGATGAAATACAAACTGGTTTTGTAAGATATACACAAAGTTGAAAAGCAAGCCCAATGCATGATGAAAGTGACCGAAATATCAGCAATAACGAAACTCTAGTACAAGATCCAAACACTGACCAGAAGCCACACAACCATTGGATCAGGCATCGAGTTCGTGTAATCGCGAGCTAAATTTATCGGACGATTACCTGAGTCAATTACGGAAACTCTTCTGGTAACAAACTGTCGGCATCCGCTTATTGTGCCTCTCAAGGTAAATAGAATCAATGTGAAATTAGTGTCCAGATATTACTCGGAAAAGTATCTCAAATTAAAAATTAAAAATTTAATAAAATAAGCATCGAGATGGCCACGTGGTCTATCGGATAATCAAATGCTTTGATTTGTTGGAATTGTCAGAAATTAAAGATTGTTAGGAGTCTGTCATATTAATTGAGCAAGATCCTCGACCCCACGACGTTTATTCTGATAGTGGAGCATCCGCACGCATTTTTAGAAATGGAGCCGAAAACTTACCTCTTTCCTTATGCTTTGCTACACTATTCATCCGATTGCAATGAGACTATAGTGAGTTGTTATGCAAAGGTTTCTTACTTACGATAGAAGGGGCAGGACCCCGTAGTCTAAGGGACCCAGTACAAATTTTTTATAAAATATCAATATTTTTAAACTTTTTCATGGGAATGCGTTAAGGAAAGAGGTTGTAGTTATGACATTTGCGACATGCTCGAACCCGAAAGGTCCATCCTCAGGATCAAGGGGACACCACATAAGTTTCCACATCATTCATTCATCCAATCGGATTCAAATTAAGCAGAAATATTGTTTTACCAAAATGCTCAGGTATTCGTAATGTTTTTGCAGGAGTCGGCCACCTGGGTGCTCTAGGTGGTCCCATAGAATTTTTTTTTCAATAAAAGTCTATTTCTTCCGAATGGGCCTTTCAGCCACTCAACCGACCATCATGAAATTGTTACCATATATAAGTTGCAAGAACCAACTTTACGATGCAGTTGGGCTCCGTCACAACAACTAGAATTTGAATACGTTAAAGTTGTATTCTCTTTCTTTAGTAATCATGCCTATGACAAATCTCAGAAGTTCATCATGCAATTAGGTAAAGTAACTAAAATGACGCATAACGACGTATTCTTTAGTAGATGACTTAAAGGATGTCACGCGATAAAATAGGCATTAACGTTCCAGAAGCCTGCTGGAAAAGGTTAAGTGCTTTTATTTATCAGATTATGTATCGTTTCCTGAACAAAATGATGCCTAATCGGTTCATCCATCAAATCTTTGTATATCTGAATAATCTCAAAAGATAGCTGAATGTTTAAAAGTGAGCCCGCAATAAACTTGGAGAAAATCAAATTCCTTTTAAAGAAATTAAATATTTGGCGTTTATTGCTGGCTAAAATAGATTCAAAACAGACAGTGTTAAAGTGCCAACCTGCGGTATCAACCCTTTATATCCGACTAGGCCTGTGCTTGCATAAGCAAAGGTTTCCTATTGGGGAATTGAAAAAAAATGACTTGGGGCAATTTGGAATTACATTTACGTCAAAAAGTCTAATCTAAACTGATTACAGCTTTCACTAATTTCACATTGATTCTATCTACCTTGCGAGGCACAATAAGCGGATGCCAACAGTTTGTTACCAGAAGAGTTTCCGTAATTGACTCTGGTAATCGTCCGATAAATTTAACTCGCGATTACTCGAACTCGATGCCTGATCCAATGGTTGTGTGGCTTCTGGTCAGTGTTCGGATCTTATACTAGAGTTTTGTTATCGCTGATGTTTCGGTCACTTTCATCATGCATTGGGCTTGCTTTTCAAGTTTGTGTATATCTTACAAAACCAGTTGGTATTTCAACTTTATTTCCTGGTATTCGATCAGGTTTGCATGAGCCTTGGTTTGCGTACCAATTTCGATCACAGGTCGGTTGCCAAATATTCCTAAAATATCGTCGCGATGTTATTTTTGACGCAGTCGTTTAATATTCACGATGATTTGGAGGAGATCCTCGTGGCTTAAAACTAGAGAAACTACCGCGATGGACGAACTTTAGCTTACACAGTGAAATAAAACACAACTCTTATGAGTATAAACTGAATCTGAACTGTGAAAACACACAAAGTAACATAAGTTGGTGGCAAGTGTAATTCTTGGTTGTTACAGTCGCAGTCTCTTAAAAATAAATGATTTTTTAATAGAAATAAAGTAGAAATATCACAATGTTTTAATGTAGCAGGCTGGTAAATGATATAACAGGAGAAATAGAATCCAATTTAACTGTAGAGAAAAGAGACAAAAACTACAAAAAATTACTAAAAATGTCAATCTCGTGACGTGACATCGTCTAGATCGTGACATCCTTGAATACTGCCAACAACTAATTCGCTCTCACTCTCAGCATTTTTTATTTTAGTTTGTTTTTGTTTCGTTTACACGTAGACTATAAAAAGTAAATGTCCTGTTGCTGTGTGTGTTTTATTTAATTGAAATGAAAGTCTATACAAAAACCCTTGAAATCATGTGAACATTGGGTCTAATTTTTTATTCAGCCCGAAAAAGCAAGTTTGTCCCCAGTTATTGTACACCGAGCGAAGGATGTATGGTGTCAAATGATCATGGCATAGAGTACTCAAATATTTATTGATTTGAACACTGTACTTTAGTACACTGACTGACAGACATTTCAGAGCAAAATTGTGTCCCAAATAATAATTGTGTCGCAAAAAAATCCGAGAGTAAAGATTAATCTTTAATTAAGGATTTTCATTTTATAAACGAGGATAAATAAAAATTTTCTCAAATAAGTATTATTTTTATATTTTCAGCATGATCAATCAAAATTGGGTAGACATCGAGAAGCGCATGCATGCGTAAAATCTGCGACCAATATCTTCTGCTACAGAGACTGAGAAACGCAATGAAAGATAGGAATGTGGTTATGACTCTATAACTACACAAAACTAACTGTTAGTATTCCATTGATGTGCCATAACAATTCCGATGACACATTACATCAATCATTTTGCATTTCCATAAATGTTTACGAGCATCTCACGACGAGTCATTAAAAATCGCATAAAATAATTTTCTCAAACCAATTTGCATATTTTTGTAAATTGTTAGATCTGCATCTTTTTTTACCTTATCATCACCACCCACTGATTAAATAATCGATGTCATAATAATTTTCTTCAAACGCTCAATGGAGAAACGCGTCAAAATTTTGTAAGATAAAACGGACATCGTTTTGCAATATAAAATCATTCAAAGTTTGATCTCAGACAGTTAAAGATCTCACGTGTTCTTGTATATCATCTAAGTCGTCATCTTAAAGTAAAATGTATTTCAATGTGAGTGCCAATTTAAAAATGTTATGTGAATATCATTAATCTAAATTCTTTTTGTGCTTCCCAGATAGCCAAAGTGTTGATTGTCTTAGCAATTACTAGTGTTAATGCAGCACCTGTCAATGATTACCAACAACCCGAAGCCACAATTTTAAAATATAATTATGAACCAAATGCAAATCAAGATGGTGGATATCAATTCGAGTGAGTGTTGATCATTCTAGTGATCGGCTACAAGAATTTATAAAATATTTTTTTGTGTAATTTTTAATTAAAGATTGGAAACTAGTGATGGTCAACGTCGGTCCGAAGTCGCTACGGTGAAATATGTTGGTGAAGAAAAAACTCCAGTACTATCCGTTAATGGTTTTTATTCATACGTTGGTCCAGATGGTTATACATATTCCGTAACATATTTGGCAGATGAAAATGGATTCCAACCTTACGGTGAACATTTACCGGGTGCCAAAAATAGTCAATCGAAATAAAACGACTTCTTACATTTAGACACTTTGTTAAGTTTATGTTAGGAAATAAAATATTTTTATAAAGAAATGAAATGGATAATTTTTTATTTTTGACGTCCCATGTGCATCGTTGTAGATGAGGAACTTTAGTACTTATAACGAAAATCAGAATCGATTGTAATCCAAGATTAAGCATTTGATTCTGATTTATTTTTTTAATAATTTTATTTTGTTTTTGGTTGGATGGTCTTAGGAACAGAGAAGATTTAAATTTTTTGTGAAGAGTGGTTTAATCCAATTAATTTGTGCGATAACTACATAATATGTTGTTGTTGCTTGAATGTTTGCTGATTTATTTGGTGCTTTAATTAAGTTTTGTTTCTCTTGTGCTGTTCCTGATTTAATGTTTTTCAATTTACTGCATTTTTAAATAAATATTTTATTCTTTAACATTCTGATTATATTGTTTGGGTTTGCCGATGCCTCTTGAGTAACGATTGAGTTATTCAACTTTTGGTGAGATTTTTACTTCCTTTTACATAGTAAAATGAAGAAAAACATATAATCTTGAAAACTTTTGGCCTCAAGATTTTTGCTGATTAGCGTTCGCTATATCGCCGAAGCCAAAAACTATTTTTTTAAAAAAGCGAAAATTGTCTCCTGCAGCATTCAATAGATTTCTGAAGTAGTGAAATTGTTGCGGGAATCAAATTTCATTATAAATTGATTGATTGGGATACATACAGGGGTTCAGCCATGCTATACACACAATTTTGGTTTCTGGATTCAAACTACTTCGCAATAGATTTTAATTTTTAATTTTAAACCCTTATTTTAAATTAAATCATTAAATTTTTTTGTCTTATTATATTCTGTTCTCTCAAAAATAAAATTTAAACAGAAATCTACATCTCAAAAATGTCCTTTATTTTTTTTATTTTCATTTAAATTTTTTTCATTTCGGATTCACGGACAAAAATTTTATGTCGCAGCTGCGTAATAAAATTGTTGTCCGTGAATCCAAAATGAAAAAAATTGAAATGAAAATAAAAAAATTTAATGACATTTTTGAGATGTTGATTTTTGTTTAAATTTTATTTTTGAGAGAACAGAATAAAACAAGACAAAAAAATTTAATGATTTAATTTAAAATAAGGGTTTAAATTAAAAATTAAAATCTGTTGCGCAGTAGTTTGAATCCAGAAGCCAAAATTGTGTGTAGCTTGGCTGATTGGGATACGTCGACACGTAATTTTTACGTAGATTAAATAAAGATCATTCAATTCAGTCTCATCCCAAATGAACCTGGTTCACATTTAATTAGCTCACCATATTTCAGAAAAGAACATATCAGTCGCCTTAGAGTAAATTTGACAAAATTAATTTTAATCTGTGAATGTTTTGACATTTGACTGAATTGTTAAATTCATTTATGCCTGAAATGCATGTTAGTTCAGTGAAAAAACATTTTTTAGTCCAATTCAACTTAATTTTTGTTTTAGTTTGACCAAATTTCAAAAGATGTCAACTTTGAATTTTTACTACCATTTTTATAGAGATGGCACTGTGAATTCTTTGCTTGTCTAAATTTCTGATTAGCTAAATTGGTGGTTAGTTAATTTCAGTCGCCCCCATAGATTACCAAATAAATTTCCATGTCTACAATATTTGTAAACAACGATTGATAAAACCATGGACATATTATGTGGACATTAGAGACATCTCTCAATAACTGGTATGAACTAACCATCAATTTATTTAGTCGGAAATTTAGAAAAAAATTGCTATCAGGTACACACTTAAGTTATAAGTTAACTTTATCTGACTAACTAAAATGATGGTTAGTTCGTACTAGTTATTAATAGGTGTCTCTGATATTCATAAACCAATAGTTGCTTTCCAATCGACTACCGCAAGTACTTATAAGCACTTAAGGTTTCTGTCTGTGCTAAATTAACTGTTCACAACTGTTCTACCTTTTTATTATGAGTAGTTGAAATTAGTTACGATAAATTTGTCCACAGGTGATTGTGTGTAGTATTTTTCTGTCAAAAAATAATTGAATGTCTTTTGTGAAGCGCTAATAAAATTGCGGTATAGATATATTTTTATTAAAAACTTATCACAAATAAACTACACGTTTGTAGGTTATGTTTTGGTTTTGTAATTTTTTGTGTTTTCCAATTAACGCGTTAGCCAATACACATTTTTCGCACTTATAAGTACTTGCGGTGGTCGATTGGAAAGCAACTAATGTGTTATCAATTTCTTTTTATTTCAAAACTTCAGTATATAGTAAAAACCTGTCAAATTTAACAAAAAATATATTCTTGTTCGATGTAGCCACCTTTAGTGCAGATACTAGCATCTAGTTTGTCCGAAAAGGTCACACACACTGCACGAATATGGTCTGATGGTATTTTGCCCCATTTTCGGCGAAGATCAATCTTTAAAGCGCCAATCGTCTTATATTTTTTAGTTAATACTTTGGCCCCCAGAATGAACGTTTTGGAAAAATCCATTAGACTTAAGCCTGGGGAATATGGTGGCTATTATTGTGAAGAAATGAAGCTGAGAACTTTTTCTTGTAAAAATCTTGTTGTATTTTGTAGAGCTTCAATCGTAGTTCATTTTTTTTAAGCGTCCCATGCTACAAGGAAATTTTTCGCCAATTGAATTGCACGTTGTCGTGGATTACTTTGAATATCATGATTTATTATTTTTTAGTGGTAAAATACTCGGTAAAAGCTTTTACAGATAAAACATTATCCGATTTGTCAGATAAATTATCTCTCTGATTTATCTGATATCTCGGATACAATAAAAAAACAGGCCACTAATTGCATGATGAGCTTCTATGTGAGATGATTTGTCAAAAGCATGACTACTAAACAAAGAGAATTAAGCCTTAATGGATTAAAATTCTAGTTGTTGTAATGGAGCCCAACTGAAGCGTAAGGTTGGGCAACTTATATATCGTAACCATTTCATGACGATCGGTTGAGTGGTTGAAACGCCCATTCGAAACCAATAGACTTTTTTGGGAAAAAATTATATGGGACCACCTAGACTCAGGTGGTCGACGATACGGTGAGAGTAAAAAAATAGACATAGCATGGAACGTCAAACATAGCATGGAACGTTTGATGAGCTAATGAAAAAACAAAATTTCCTTTTGAATCGAGTGGTGAAGTGAAGAGCACGTATCCCGTCTACAACTTTATAGCAACACTCAACACAGTAAATTATAAGAAATCTATCGGAAATACAGAGGAAAAAAACCACAAAACGAAAACTCGGGTATAAGTGCGCGAAAAAAAGCTGAATAGAACCATTATTTTTACCGGCCGTGAGGGTATTGCCTCAAGTTCCAGAAGCCCAACAAATCTGTCGTGATTTGTTTGGGTTTTAAGTGAGTGTAGAAAAAATTACAACTAAAAAAGTCGGGAAGACTACAAAAATTTTTAAGGATGGATAGGGTATACACGGTTATAGTCAATTTTATTTAATTGTGGTTTGTGAAACACGGGTGGTCCAAAGAAAACATTATACGGAGACGAATTAATCGAACGTGGATCGTGTCACTTGAGGGTATCCTTTTCATTAAATTATATTTATTAAATATAATTTATGTTAATTCGACCTACTTTAATTGAAACGTGTGATTTAGTGATTGTTGTATTTGTGAGTTACAGTCATAAATCAGAAAACTAAGGCAATTCGTGACCATTTTTTTTACGTAAAATCCGTGATTCTATATTTAGCTTTATGTATTTATTTACAGATCCTAGGTGTGATCCCGTCATTGCGGTAGATGAGTGTGTTAATGTCGGTGGGAAAAAGGCGACGGTTTAGTTTGTCATTATAGCAGGTAATTGCAGCTTTCTCGACCTCGCATGGACATCGCCCAACAAGATCCACATCGGTCTGAGCGACAGTCGGCAATGACGTTGCGGGGGTGATGACGCTGGGGTAAAACAATCTGTTTACATGTCATCCGATTCTTTTTTTATTCACGAGTCGGGTCACAAAGAGAAAAAAAACGTAACAACCTCTAACTACGAAAAAAATCCCAAGGCCAACCGTATGTTGAGATTGGCGTAATAGGCGCATATGTGAAAGGCCCATTCAGTTTACGTATGAATTACTGATTTAAATTAATGGTTCCCGGGAGCCATGCGTGTCATGGCCGATCTCTTCTGATTTCATGATGGATGTCATCCATGTCCACTCCAAAATGAAATTTACATGACGATCTGTGGCACGTATGGGAAGTTATCCCAGAATTCTATCCCAGAAAAAAAAAATTTTAATCAGGCAACACTAACATATCAATAACCAATTTGCTACAATTCCGATAATATATTACATCAATCATTTTGCATTTCCATAAATATTTACGAGCATCTCACGACGAGTCATTAAAAATCGCATAAAATTGATAAAATACTTTTCTCAAACCAATTTGCATATTTTTGTATAATGTAAGATCAGCAATTTTTTCCTTATCATCACACACCGATTGAATAATCGATGTCATAATGATCAATCGCTCAATCAATGGAGGCACGCGTCAAAAGTTTTTAAAATAAAACGGACATGGTTTTGCAATATAAATTCATTCAAAGTTTGATCTCAGACATTTAAAGATCTCACGTGTTCTTTGTCCATCATCTTAAAACAAAATGTATTTCAATGTGAGTGCCAAGTTAAAAATGTTATATGAATATTATTAATAAAAATTTCTTTTTGTGCTTCCCAGATAGCCAAAGTGTTGATTGTCTTAGCAATTACTAGTGTTAATGCAGCACCTGTCAATGATTACCAACAACCCGAAGCCACAATTTTAAAATATAATTATGAACCAAATGCAAATCAAGATGGTGGATATCAATTCGAGTGAGTGTTGATCATTCTAGTGATCGGCTACAAGAATTTATTAAAATATTTTTTTGTGTAATTTTTAATTAAAGATTGGAAACTAGTGATGGTCAACGTCGGTCCGAAGTCGCTACGGTGAAATATGTTGGTGAAGAAAAAACTCCAGTACTATCCGTTAATGGTTTTTATTCATACGTTGGTCCAGATGGTTATACATATTCCGTAACATATTTGGCCGATGAGAATGGATTCCAACCTTACGGTGAACATTTACCGAGTGCCAAAAATAGTCAATCGAAATAAAACGACTTCTTACATTTAGACACTAAGTTAAGTTTATGTTAGGAAATAAAATATTTTTATAAAGAAATGAAATGGATAATTTTTTATTTTTGGCGTCCCATGTGCATCGTTGTAGATGAGGAACTTCAGTATAACGAAAATCAGAATCGATTGTAATCCAAGATTAAGCATTTGATTCTGATTTATTTTTTTAATAATTTTATTTTGTTTTTGGTTGGATGGTCTTAGGAACAGAGAAGATTTAAATATTTTGTGAAAAGTGGTTTAATCCAATTAATTTGTGCGATAACTACATAACATGTTGTTGTTGCTTGAATGTTTGCTGATTTATTTGGTGCTTTGATTAAGTTTTGGTTTTCTTGTTCCTGGTTTTTTGTATTTTAATTTATTGCATTTTTTTTTTTTAAATAAACAATTTATTATTTAACATTTTGATTATATCGTTTGGGTTTAGCGATGCTGCCTCCAGACATACTTACCATTGTATGCACATTTTTCTTAATGATCACAATTGAAATTAAGTCATTCAACTTTCGTTGAAATTTTTGGATTTAGGCTGCGTACCAATTGTAGAGTAAAATTCAATTTTAAGTAAATTTTTCGATAAATTCAATTATTTTTCCAAAACTCTATGGCAAACTGATCGAAAAATTTATTCTAAAACCGATTTTTATCGTAGTAAACGATTTAGCTGCCTATTGATACGCAGCCACAGTTTCACATAGAACGCTTATAGAATTTAGACCAAGAAGGCCGTGAGTTTTGTATGACAGTTTGATTGTACCCAGTTGGAAATTTGTCAACATGCATGTGAATATTGTTTTACCTGTGAATTTTTTTTTGGCTTTGTTAAAGTTAGCCGAAAGTGAAAAAATCGATAATGCAGATAGTGTCTTGGGGACTGCAGCCGAAAGTTAAACAAATTAGAAATTTATTTGAAATATCCTAACCGAAAGTGACTAACCTACAAAATCAAACATATGTGTATTACAACAAACAACAAATAAAATTTTATTAATTTAGTGTTTCATATCATTCATCGGTTTCACATCATATCGGTAATATCTGTTTCATACAGTCGAAAATTTCCTATAAAAAAGTTTAAAATTTGTCAAGCTTTAAATGGTTTATTATTGTTGCTAAAGTGGTTTGGAATTCAAGTCTATGCCAGACATACACCAATCTGACCGAATTCGATTGGCCGTGATCATAGACAAATTTTAAATGTCTGATGAGATGAGGTATAGGGATGAAATTTTGATTTTTGCCTTCTTCTGACGATAAAATTGTTCATCATTTAAGATTGCGGCATATAGACAATTATCTGACTATGCTGATTTGATAACCCATGGCCATAGATAGATTCTTAGTATAGGCTAGGGGTTGTTCTGATGGGTTAATATGGGTGAAATTTTGATTTTCCCCATTTTGCATCGATAAAATCGTTCTTCACTCGAGATTTTGGCATATAGACAGACACCAATCTGACTATGCCAGTTCGATAGCACATGACCATAGGTAGAGTCTGAGTGTAGATTAGGAATGGGTCTTATGGAGTTATGGGGCGAAATTTTTAATTTTACCATTTTTGAATGATAAAATCGTTCGTCGTCACCAATCTGACTATGCCGATTCGATACCCCAAAATCATAGGTACATTTTAATTACAGGTTTGGGGTGAGTCTGATGAGGTTATAGGGGTGAAATTTTGATTTCCCCATTTTCCATCGAACAAATCTACCTATGGTCATGGGCTATCGAATCGGCATAGTCAGATTTCATCGTTAGAAGAAGGGGAAAATACAAATTTCACCCCTATAACTTCATTAGACTTACCCTTAACCTGCAATCAAAATCTACCTATAGTGATGCGTTATTGGCATAGTCAGATTGGTATCTATATGAGAAAATGTCGAACGACGAACGATTTTATCGATGAAAAATGGGGAAAATCCAAATTACACCCCTATAACCTCATGAAACCCACCCCTAACGTATAATCAAAATCTACTATCTGTCAGTCATCGTTGACTGGTATAATCTTGAGTTGCAAACAATTTTAACGACAATTACAAACTATTTAATTCTTGATAATTTTTATTCTTCTTTATCGACTACTTTCGGCTGTATGAAGCAGATATGGCATTTCATCCATATAACCTCATCAAACCCACCCCTAACTTTTAATCAAAATCTACCTACGATTATGGGCTATCGAATCGGCACTCAGATTGGTGTCCATCTGACTAAATCTTGGATGATGGACAATTTTGCTGTCGAAATAACGGAAAATGGAACATTTCACCAATATAACCTCATAAAACCCGTTGCAAACGTATGCTCAAATTCTACTTAGCGTCATGGTTCATTAAATTGGTACAGTCAGGTCGGCGTTCATCTGTCATAGTCTTGATATACAAAGCTTTCATCAGCTAAACGTGACTGCTGCGTTGCATGGCTATTTTATAGATGTCCGTTATTGACATTTTCTTTTAGAAAATTTAACTTTAAAAAATGTATTGTCGGCATTTTTCGGTTGGATAAATGAAGTTAATTTCTTTATCGAAAACACCAATCGATGCAATTTGTATTATCAACATTTAAATGCTAATATCTGCTTTGTATGGTATGTTGACTAAATTATTAATTCATGATACGTCGCTATAGGTTTCTCAAATGAGTCTAGTTGTAGTCCACGATCGACGACAATTGCGGGACAAGTCATATACATTTCTTCTTACATAAAAAGGATTTCCTTGTTCATATGCGAAACATGTATGACAAATCTCCAGTCTTTCTTATCCTATCAAATTTTTAAATTGGATAGAAATGCAAAGCTCTCCCATTTGGATTACGAACTTTTAAAATAAATTAATTTATAATTATAATTTATGTATTTAAAGAAGATTAGAAATATTAGTCTTGATTTAAATAAAATGTTTTATTGCATAGGCGCATATATGTACATACATCAGAAACAATTCATACCTTGACGTTCAGACTTCTCTCATGCGACTCATTTCAGAAATGTCGTAAACGATTCATCTCAGACGTGTGCCATGCTTGACTGTCGCTGAAGAGACTATAGTGTGTCGAAAAGAATTTACTGCTGAGTAATTGCATTTAACTCATTAATAAGTGTTTCATCCAAATATTTCGTTACGGGTTAAGGAAAATGAGGAAATTTTATTAGAACTCACCTTCAGAAATTTTCGGTTATGTACAAGTCGGGTTATTCCCCTAACCTCTGCTGTTAGCAGATTTTCATACGTGGTGTAACATCAAATCCTACTGGAGATGGTGCTGTTTTTATTGAATAGGACGAAATAACGTAAGGTAATTGTAATTGTTGTGCCGAGATGATTATATAAAATGGGTTGGAGGTATTTATTGGTATTTCTGGAAACAAGATGTGGCACCGTCCTATGCTACAAGTGCACAACCATTGAAATGGCAAGGTAGTAATAGCACAAAAAAAACAAAAATTAACCATATGGCCATATACATCATATGTAGAACATTTAAATGGGTTGAACAGACTGTGTCAACTTGCATCTGCAGGAGGGCGCTGAACCTTCAGAAATTCTCTTGCCTCACGCGGTCGTAATCATTAATCCTCATTACACGAAGAAATATAAACTGGACGTTTTATCTTCACCAGTATCTTCCAAATGCAGTTCAGTTGTCTTAAAAAGCAAAAACTAACTCCTATGAGAAGAAATTATGTATATCTCTCAAAGACGGTAACAACAACTGGTTGCTAAGGTGGTGACTGAAGAAAGATTACGATGAAGCGTCTTTCCAATCTCCAAGTTTGGAACACCTTGCCTATTAAGCGGGTAATATAAGTTAGAGGCGGTGTATTGTAGTAAGACCGGAGAGTGGCCAGAATATAATTCTAAAAGTGGTTTAGCCCGGACTATTTCGCGGTGTTTATTTTACCTGTGACTGCAAATTAAAGGACGACAGGAATTGTTCAACGATCAGTAGGCTTATAAGTTGGGTGCGGCCACACGATGCGATAACATTCATTAGTTGACGTCCCCTTGGAGTAGTCAATCTTGAACCCCAATATGTACGTATGACATTGAAGAAAGTACGTTTGGCACCGCTGACCATAAAACGTTGAGCCAGAGTTGCAAATAACTTTTTGTAGATATCTACCGAAATGTTATTTGGAGGGCAATATTGTGAAGCGACAACTAAACTTTCATTATCAAGGCCAATACATAACGATGTTGCTTGAATTTCTTTATTGCTATATTCGTTTAGAACATAATGGGCAAATCCGTTTTTTTTTATAATAATAACAGTTCCTCGTCGGCTCCTGCCCAAGGGATGTTTTGTGTCATAGATATCCTCCATTTATTCCGAAATTGGGTTTATCAGCTAAATGGGTTTTAGAAACTAGCCTAAGATCGATTTTTTGCAGTTTGAATTTTTATTCAAAAGTAAGTGACTTTTTGAATAAAAATATTTTTTTCTGCAAAAAAGCATTTCATTTCTCAAAATAGTCTCCTTTAAGCTCGATACATTTAGTCCAGCGTTCTTCCCATTTTTTGTATTCCTCCCAAATAATAGGTTTTCTCAATGCCCACAAAATAGACGTTTGTTTCAGTGATGACCTCTTCGTTAGATCCAAAACTCTTGTCGTCCAGCCATTTCTCCAGGTTTGGAAACAGGAAATAGTCGCAGGTGCTAAATCTGGGTGGAGTAGCAGTTCGTAGCCAAATTTATGGATTTTGACATGGTGACTACACACGTATGTACCCGGGCATTGTCCTGATGGAACAGCACTTTTTTCTTCGTCAAATGCGGTGGTTTTTGCTTCAAATCAATATCGAATCTGCCCAAAAGCTCTAAATAATATTCGCCGCTGATCGTTTTACCCTTTTCAAAGTAATCGATGTGAATGAAACCGCGTGTATCCAAAAAACTGTTGTCATGACCTTGTTGGTCTCTGGTGTATTGTGACGGATCCATGTTTCGTCCACGGTTACGAAACGGTGCAAAAAATCGTTCGGATTGCAGCTTTACATCGCCAAACACTCCTTTGAAGTTCTCACACGGTTGCGCTTATCGTCGAGCTTTTTCATGTCCAAATATCATATAAAATATGACCCACTCAGTTGAGATGCCTAAAGCTTCAGCCACCTCACGCACTTTTATTCTGCGAACTTCCAATATCATTCCATGGGTTTTTGGGCGACCTGAACGTTCGGCGTCACTTGTGCTGGTACGACCACAACAGAACATTGAAATTGGTTTCGGTTATGGTTCTTTTTACGCAGAAAATAATGCTTAATCAGCTTATCAAATTTACTTTTTTCCATTTTCGTTAAAATTCACGAGGTTGTCTGCAGATGGCTGTCAAACGCAAATTACACGACGCACCTTCCTCAAAATTTGACAGTAGCCTATTAGTAGATGGCAGTGGACAAAGGCAGTGTTGCATTTAAAGTTACGGCGCGGGAATTTTAAAAATTGAATGACTTATCAAACTGCCCGTACATTCTGTATCTTCAACAACCCAGGATTTCGGTTCGATGTCTAGAAAATAGTTTCTATTGTGAGCATCGTAATAAATAATTAATGACTTTTCTGTAGTTCTTTACCTCAAGTGTTTGACTTTTTACTTCGCGTCTTTTGCACGAAGTAAATTTGTTACGTGAAATGTTTTTCCATTCGTTAGCCCGCTTGATTTGACTTCTTGCACCATCCTGTGTATATCGGTTTCACGCAAGTAGTTTGGAATTTTGTGGCTTGTATTTTTGACTAGCCTGTTCTTGAATATTTGCATGCTCTCTTTCGCATCTTTTTCAGTGGTCGCTTTAGAGGAGTACATTCATCAGGTCATCCACCATTCCTGGCTTTATATTTAATATTGAAGTTGAAATTGATCGTTGGACAGTACGTGCAGCGGACGGTTTTATAGGCGATTTTGTCACCATACTACTCATAAGAAAGGATTGTCCAATTCCATAAAGGTGTTTCTGCTCAGAGCTATTGCTTGTAGCTGTATACGGTGCAGTAACCGAGCGTTGCATCACTACATCACGAACGTCACATGGAGCATACAATTTAGTCAACTAAACATCTGCGATGGTTTGAAAGTTATGCTGTATGTTTGGCGATAAGTAATCGGACAGCACTGGCGTAAACTAACTATATATAATTTAAAATGTATGCAAATAAAATTTCGCCTTCAAATCAGTTTGCTTTATTTTGATGTGATTTTGCTATGTAATCAATTTTTTTTTCGGGTAGCCTTCTCGTGACTGTTGAATGCCAACTGCTTAATAAAAATGCTCAAGTAATAAAACACATTTTGATTTATAATAATAAGCTTTAAAATGCACTCCTACTGGTGTCAGTAAACAAATTTGGCAATTATGTAAACAATGAAGGCAACAACAAATATAACTAAAAGTTTTATTCAATAACGAATATTTCTAAACACAATATTTTGTACAAATAATTTAAGATGCAACGTTTTGATACCGCACCTCAAAAAATTAGGAAACAATTGTTTCGCAAACACGTTAAAAGCGACTGTTCCTATTAGAGATATTCAAAGTATATAAATTATAATGTTACAAGGGATCAAGTATCACGTGAACCATGGTTGCCAATTTTATATTCAGAAACCGAATGCTCTAATTTATAATGTGGTCATGGGCAAGTCGATATATACGATGCGACTGTTAAATTTTGTAACTAAACAGTTATGTCATAATGTACTGTCAAAATATAATACTTTTTGTATAAAACTGTCAAAGAAGTTAGGCGTGCGAAAATTGCGTTGTCCAAACATCGCGCGCATCACGTATCAGTTTACACAAATAATTTCGCGTCTTAACTCTTCATTTCGATACGCATGTACCACTTTATAGTAAAACGCTCGATGTTTGCCTTGTCCAAATAATGGATTAGATAACATGGATGTACATATTTGAATATTGTTTGTACAAAATACATTTTTAATGTAATGGTGTGAAACGTGATTAAACATCGCTTGGCCAATATTTCCAACTATTAGCGCAACTTGGGAAAATTAGCGAGACGCAAAACTTCAAAAATGTAAGCGTAAATAGGTCACCCTATATATGACTCAATGTTCAGTTTCATGGATACAACGACAACTACCACTCGAAGATGAATGAGGTACTTACTTTACGATCTTCAGTTTTTCAAGTAATTGGAATCGATATAAAACGGGTAGTTTGGACGCTTATATTGCCACCTGTGGTTTTGTTGGCACCAGAGCCTTGGTTTAAAATATAGGTAATCTAAAGCTCATAAAAAATGTATATCAGTTTCGTTATGCTAATTTTCAAGAGTGGGCGGAGAAAAGAAGTGTACTACGAAATCTTGGTTTTCAAAATCCCGGTTTTCAACATCCCGGTTTTCATAATCTCGGTTTTCGAGTTGTAATTGCACAAAATAATTAATAAAGTTTTTTAATTGCAAGATTGGGTACTTGCAACATTTTGTAGTCGCAATATTAATAAAAAAAATATTTTGTTAATGCAACATGGCTTCGATAACTCTCACGAGCACTTAGCCCTCCATCCAAATTCCATCTCTCTTAGCCATTTTCTAGAACTGCATCGCAAACTCATTTTTGAATTTTGTCAAAAAATTATTTAAGAGTCTTATATTCCCACATGCCAAATTTTAAAAACTCAATTCGAGATTTCCTAAAAATTGGGTTTTTTTTATACAAAACCGGAATTTTGAAAACCGCAATTTTGAAAACCGAGATTTCGTTACACACCCGGAGAAAAGATATTGAAAATTACCACGGAATATTTATCTTTTCGGCTATTCCTAAATTATTTAAATTTTTTGGGCATGGGTTTCACCCTGGCCGGTCAACTGTGACAAATCTTGTTTTGTTCTTAAATTTTTGGCCTTTAGCATTAGAAGGTGATGACACGGTAGAAGTAGTTTTTACTGATTTTACTAAAGCATTCGATAAAATTGATCATGCCTTACTTGTGAATAAACTGGAACACCTCAAGTGTGATGTTTTTGCGTTAAAGTGGACTTCGTCATATTTGACGAACCGAACTGAAAGTGTTTTTTTTAAATAACATTTATCTAGAGGTATAAATGTCCCAAAGGGCCATCTTGGGCCTCTTTTATTTATTGCATTCATAGATGGTGTAAAACAGTGCTTCCAATAATGTGAGTTTTTGATGTATGCTGATAATGTTAAAATCTGTTGCAAGATTCGAAATGATGGCATAGACAGACCGCCAACAGCCTACAACAGGTATTAAGTATTTTCTCAATCAGTTAAGAAATTTCTTTAAACGATTTAAATTATTGATAATTTTTTATCCAATATTAATATTACACGGCCATTTTCATCATATAACCTGAGTTCTCCATCGAATGAGAAATGACTTAGTTTCATTATGGAACAAGACGCAATATGACGACAACACCACTAAACAGGTTT
Organism: Nephrotoma flavescens; assembly: GCA_932526605.1. Lineage (NCBI taxonomy): Eukaryota > Metazoa > Arthropoda > Insecta > Diptera > Tipulidae > Nephrotoma > Nephrotoma flavescens. The sequence continues at coordinate 223,958,236 of OW052222.1, read as the reverse complement.
TACGAAATTTCGAACCATTGTAGTTGCTTCCTGACAATCAAAAATCTCCCCTCAAATATTTTTTCAAAAATGTTATATCCGATTTTTTTTAAACAAGGTCGAGTTTAGAACTTATCGCATGGAATCCTGCTAAGTACTTGAAAATCCCTGTCACTCATGTTATTACTATTGTTACAAATTTGCACTATGAAAGGTTCATTCCACTGGATTATTGATCGCACTGTTCAGTTTCGTTTTTGATAATCTATCGCGAACCGAATCTTCTGAATAATTCACCCATTGTGCTCACTGCACCCGTATTTATATACCGTGCTGAATATTTAAGATCTTTCACGGACTGTCGGTTCTGACCTGAGTTAATCCTGCTATAATATGCAATACCACTAAGCTGTTATGAAAATACTTATAATACTGCTACTTAAACCTAGATGTCAAAACGTGGTGTTTAGTATGTTTAGTTTTATGATTGTTTATTAAATTCGTTCAAATAGCAAACATTTTAAAAATGGACGAAGATCCCATCAGAGGATTCCCTACATAAATTTTCCCGAAATTAGAGTTCAGAGCAATTAATTGATTTTTGTATCGCTCCGACGAGATTGATATTCAGATCAGATCCGAATATCTGATGTTATTGGCTAACTTCAAGAATATGGTTACGTCACCCGCGCGCCATAAGCTCACCTTTCAAATTCTTGTTTCGAAAAAGGAACGCACTCATTTGTCGTGTTTGACGGTAACTTTAAAAGGTCACTAGCACTTGTAATCGTTCGATTCGAGTATATGAAGCCCAAAAAGTTCATCTTGAACCTGAAAAGAGTATTCTTGATGACTACTGAAAAAGCTACGAGCATTGTAAATCGACCCATCAATTAAGATAAGTGAAAACGAGGAAATTCCTACGGTAGGAGCTGAGCATGGACAGAGTTGAACGTGAACGACTTAATAACAGGCCCTACAAAATCACAACCTTGTACCGATGGGGAGGCTTCGATATTATAAAGGAGTTCCGCCGGCTTCATGGCTTCTAACTTCAAATAAACTGAAACGAGTATCTGTCAGAAGCTTGCAGAATCGGTCCCTCGCTAAATCATTCTTAAAATCAACTTAACATGAAATTCACGGCTTCAGCCACGGTTTCGGTGTACCACTGAAAGGCTACAAAGCAGCGGTTTCGAAAAAAGTTTGGCAGACGGATCTGTCCAAATCACCATCTCGGCATACAAAACAAAAGTCATATAATGTAGCTGCAAGTCCTGGATTACCTTCATTGTTCCAACAATGTGGAATTCAATCACAGCCACATCGACATTGCGATGTCAAGTACTGTTTGGCTACGAGGAGATCTAAGCCAATCAGATAACGTGTGACTACTATTGCGGCTCTCGCCAACATTGTCGAACCCAAACTAAAATCAATAATTGTACGGTGTGCAAGCTACATCGTATCACGACTTTTCGCAAACAATTCCTCCAACATCAACGTCCAGGTGCTTCAACAATTAAGAATTCAAATTCTAGGTTAAGGTCGTTCTGGAAACCAACTTTGACAATCCGTTATTTAAGACAGTCCGGAGAATACGCACTCGAACGAAGTTAGCCAAAATAATCCAGTCAAAAATAGTGGGAGCAGATTCGGCGATAATAGCTGAAAATGTAAACCAAAATGTCGATAATGCAGATTAAAAATTATTAATATAAACTTTAATTAGCCGGAAAATATCGATAACGCAGACCAATTTCTATAGCCAACCGAAGCATTTCGATAATGAAATTTTGGTTGTTACAAATCGAATAGCCAACAGAAAACTGTTGATAATGAAATTGTAAAATAATAAAAAAATATCAGTTGGGAAACGCCATTTAAAAAGATTTATTAAAATAATCAGGCAAACATCAAATAGTCGATAATACAGATTTTGTCATTGAAGGTTTTGTAAAATAAGCTGAAAAAAAATCATAATGATTGAAAATTTGAAACGCTTCAAAGATTTTGCCTGTTTTCCCATAAATTTAACTTTAACTGTTCGAACTTTGAACTTCTAGTATCGATTTACGAAAAATTTCATTGTATGGCTGGGGTCCCGTCAAGATTGAGATTGAGAAATTTTTAATTTTATTATTTTGTTATGATAAAATGGTCCTGGCCGCGTTCAAGGTTTTGAACCGTTCAATTTAAGCAAAATTTGATAGAACCGTTGGAGTTTGAATTTGTTTAAATTTTTATTGATAAAATGGTTCCGTTTTCGAGAGCTTACTCGTTGGTCATGAATCTAGCAATGACTACTTGATGCGGCATGGTCAACTGGAAAAATCTTGAACGCGGAAATATTTAATCATTAAAAATTGAAAAATTTCGAAACTACAGCCCCTTAAACTCCTCATGATGACGAATCTGAAAAATCTTGAATGTGGGATCACGTTTTTATTAAAAATGGAAAAAAATCGAAATTACACCTCTAAAAACTCCTGAGACCTCCCAGGTTCATGCATCATCATCAGTCATAGTTAGGTTGATGACCATCTGGGAATATAATAATAGAAATTGCGTCATCAAAAACGTTTTTGCTATACTTTTCGGTTAACTTTAACTAGGTCCTATCAACACGGTTATATGGAAACATTAGTGGAAGGTGCGACCATCAGAATGAAAGGAAATTTGGGGTTGGCTTTCTCGATCACTGGGTAGTAATAAAATGATCGCCAGCAATAACTATTTGATGCAACATAGACAACTGGAAAAAAATTGAACGCGGGGCTATTCTATCATTAGAAAATGAAAAAATTCGAAATAACACCACTTACAACTCCTGAGACCTCCTACATTCATACTGCCTTATCAGTCATAGTTATAGATTGATGACCATCAGAGAATATAATAATATAAATTTCGTTAACAAAAAACGTTTCGCTTGTATATATAAAATGGCAATACCTAAATCTGCATTATCGACTATTTCATTTTGTCTGACACTTTTAACTTTAACTAGGTACCATCAACAGCCAGTCGGCATACGTTGCAGGGGAAATGCAATGCCTCGGATTTCCCCTGCAACGTATGCCGACTGGCTGTTGATGGGATCTAGTTAAAGTTAAAAGTGTCAGACAAAATTAAATAGTCGATAGTGCAGATTTAAGTATTGCTATTTTAGATATTCAAGCGAAACGTTTTTTGTTAACGAAATTTATATTATTATATTCTCTGATTGTCGTGAGCTTGTTGGAGGACAACCGTGGAGGCGACAAAATCCTTTCATGTAATGTGAAAACTTGGGAGAGAGACAGAGGAAAGTCCATAAAGAAGGAAACTGTAGGGATATTGATAATTAACCAGGAACTTATATTCGTAATGCCAGACAAAGACAAGAACTCACTGTTGGGATTGCAAAATAAATACTGTTAGATTTTTTTAACTTGATCGACTGGAAACTTATAAGATAATTAGTCAACTTTTAATTAAAAAAAATTACAAATTGAAATGTGTAATTCACACTTCAAATATTTTTCCGATATTTTGCGTTGAAAACCATAGCAACGGTTTTCGGTATGCTTAGAAAAATGATTTTAATCGAATTATTATCAGATTTGCCCACATTAGGGCGACCCGTTTTTCCTCATGTCTGGGTCTTCTACCAAGCTCAGGGCTAAAAATATTCGTCTAATAGAAACGAGCTCATTCAAATTTTCGAGGCGATCGGACCACGTTTTGGGGTCTCTCAAATTGTGACGTTGTTCATCCCTTTTACGACAGCTCGTTCAAGTAATGTCGGTTTAATATGTTCTAAGTATTTTTGAGTATGCCGAATCCAATAGAATGATCAACCTGAAAATTTGCATAAGGTCATTTCTAATAGAAACGAATATTTTGAGCTCTGAGCCCGATAGAAAAAACGAGACAAGATTTCCTGCATACAACAATGGGTCGCCCTAACAAACATATTTATAAAAAGTTAAAATATTTGATAGAAAAAAGTTACTTATATGCTTGACCTATCATATAATTACCACCACCCAAAAATCGCGAGTCAACAAGAATTCATAATTAATGCAATCGAAAGGTGAACTTTTAAACAAAAAATACTTCATATGTAGACACAAGCGCTCTAGCTCAAATTACAAATCAGTGTATAGATAAAATTAACGGTTGGTTTTGTTTGTGTTTACTAAACAACGCAACGAATCATCTTCGCGCGAATAACATAAAACGCGGACCGTCTTATAAAACAAATTCATTTTAAGTTTTATCTTAGACATTTAATCATCAACTTTTATATTCTAAGCTTTAGCACGTGAAAGTAATTAATTTTATTGCATATAAGTAAAAATGTATTTGAAAGTGAGTGCGAATTTGAGTTACGGTATAAAGTGGACCACTAATTCTGACCAAACGTATTTCTTTTAGATAACATCAGTTTTATTTGCTATTGCAATTATTTGTGTAAAAGTTAGTTCAGTGCCCATCGATGATCAACAAAGTCCGGCAGCCACAATATTAAAATATAATTATGAACCGAATGCAAATCAGGATGGTGGTTATACATTGGAGTGAGTCATTAGTGAAGAATGTGATGGCAAATTGTTTTTTTTTTTTAATATTTTTGTTTTAATTAAAAGATTTGAAACCAGTGATGGCCAAAGTCGTTCTGAAACCGGTGCAATAAAATACGTTGGCGAAGAGAACACGCCCGTGTTAGCTGTTAATGGTGTATTCTCATACATTGGACCCGATGGCGTTACGTACACAGTGACATATTTGGCCGATGAAAATGGTTTCCAGCCAATAGGTGATCATATACCAAGTGGCGGTGCTGGGGCTGGTCAAGTTTCTGGGGGCCAAACAGGAGTGATTGAACCTCCTTTAGATATACCAGCAGCCGCAATTGCGTCATTGGTTGGTTGAGCTTTAAGAATAAATTTTGTTGTTGTACAAAAATTTTGAGTTTCGATTTTGTTTTAAAATTTGTGCGAAAACCGATTTTGGTGAACTGTGTAAAATAGAAGGTCGGTTTAAAAATTTTGATTTTTAAAAGTGTTATCTATTTTTGTTATTATACTAAAGATCAATCAATTTAGAAATTAATTTAATTTTTAAACGAAATTTAACTAAAAATCTGTAAAGTAATTTAGACATTATACCCCAAACAGTTTACACTTTATACAGTTTAATTAAAAGGTGTGAGCAAAAACTATAAAAAGTAAAGACGCCAAAACCCATGAAGCATTTTGTACATGTCTTTGTTAGAGTAATTTTATGGGTCCGGATAAAATTCTCATTGTATATGTGCAATTTTACGTGCTACTGAAGTTAGCCGAATTTCAGCCGAAAAACTCTGCATTATCGACATGTATTGTATGAGGTTGTCGTATAAAATTCTGATGATGTAACTATAGTTAACAGAAACATGCAATTTTCGGCCAACATCATCAGAAGTTTGTCACATAATTCAATGGGGGCAATGAATTTACGTTGTGGTTTGGAGTAGGTGAAATCGACTACTCGTACACAACACCGACTAATCGTAGACAAGTCAGCCACTATTGCAATTCACGTCAGTTCTGATTGGATGACCGATTTGTGTTGAACTACTGTATCCTACGGAATTAGAACCACCCAAGTAATTTGTTCCGTAAAAATCCAGTATTCTTATTTGCAGTGGGAATATGAGAATCCGAGGCAGACAATTCCTCGCCGTGCACAAGAACTCGACCTTACATTTGCATTTTGCATCGACCAATTTTGCCCGAAAAATCATCTTTAGGGAAGAGGCTCATTTTTGGATAAATGGCTATGTTAACAAGCAAAATTCCCGTATATGGGACGATGTCAACCCACACCAGATTCACTAGGTTTCAATGCGTCCGTAAAAGGTTACTGTTTGGTGCGGATTTTGGGCCCGCGGCATCCGTACTCTTTTGAAAATGATGTTGGTGATGCCATCACCATCAACAGCGACCGCTACAGAACGATGCTACCTGATTTCTTTTGGCCCAAATTGAACGATATGGAGGTAGACGACATGTGTTTCCATTAGGACGGGGTTACGTGCCACATTACGACCGCATCGACCCGCCCAAATTTAAAAACAATAGATTAGTTCTCAAGGTCGTGACGAAACTTTAAACTATGTTTACGTTTCAAGACACTCACGCAGTATACATATTTTATAATCTCAGTTTTCACTTCCGTTCGAAGATTCAACGATACACAATTTATGAGTTTCAAATTTGATTAAATTTTCTTTGATTCTTTTAGTCTTGTGTTCATGTGGTGTTTTCAATCAGTGTACATCAACATAAACCACAAAAATACAATAATAATTCACACGACAATACAACAAATAGAATAGTCCTGCTGACTGTACTTAGTGGTTAGTACATACCAGATAGGAAAACCACAAAAAACATACAATCCATAGCTGCAGCGCTTCGCTTGTACCGAACCTGGATGCAATAATTCCATTGGCAAAATGATAACTTCCATTGGCAAAATGGTATAAAAACAAAACGAAAATGTCAAAACTGTGCACTATGATGATCGAAAGAAATCTTCCATCGCTATAAATAAGTCTCTTTGATAAGAGATGGCGCGCAAAATAATTATTCTATTATCAGGTATAATATTGGCATGAAATCAAAAGTACTGAATTTTTTAGGAACGAACTATTGAATTTGGCATGAAAGTACTTTCTGCACCTTTATCAACTCGCAATCATTTTCCGATCCACTATTTCGTGTTAGGCGAGCAGTGGAATTCTATTGAGTGCTATTATTGAGCGGCGTTAAGAGTGAGAGAGTTCTGAACACTCAATTCAACTGTTAGTACGAGTATTTTTACTTTGTAGATTCAAAATCAAACGTGTACTTCGAACTCCCGTTGGCTCTATCTGAACGGTTTAGCTTGGAGTGATTATTTAATGACAAATCATAAATAGTTAAATATCACCTCTTCTGTGACATTAACATGGGAAATTTTAATTTGACGTTAAATCAAAAAAACTGTTTTTAAAATAACAATGCAACAGTATTACAAATTTTTGTTTGTTTAGGAATTGCAAAACAGGAGATATTATGCGATCTTCCTATGTATAATCCTATACTGTAACAGGCGCGAAAATAATTAGCCTTCTAAACAAAAAATTTTGACCAGAGTTAGTTGGCTCGGCCACGTTGCAAGGTCTCCACAACAACGAATGACTAAAAAAGTGTTCCATCAACAACCAGCAGGAGTGCGTTGTAGAGGAAGACCCCGACTGTGCTGGCGTGACGATGGTGGACCATACTGCATAGAGCAAAATCCCTTCATGGGATGTAAAAGCTAGAGAGAGATATTTTAGAATGCCTTTTTATACCGACAATTGTAATTGAAATATTTAGTGATCGTATACACCAAATTACTAGCCTTTGTGTCCAATTCAATATACTAAAATTGGAATGTAAATATCTCGTTTAAAAGAATGCTCAATATTATAGATTGACGCCTTTTTGTAGTATCAAAAGTAAATAGGATCTACTAATTTTAGGTAAACGTTTATGTATGAAGTTTCGTCCCCTTCGATCAGTACATCTAGGCTGTAGAGGGGCCCAATTTTTGTTATAATACGGTTTTAGTGAAAAATCGTAAATTCCGTTTAAATTTTGAAAACTGATCAGTATTGTTGCAAATATTGACGATTTTCTCGTAAATGCTGTACTTTTCAAAATAATTCCAACAAACGAAAAATATCCTAATGAAGCTATCACTTTCGGTAGACCTATTTCGGCCAAAATTCACTGAATTGTCCCAATTTATAGAATAAGATAAGTGTGAAATTTCATCCCGATGTAATTTTGGCCAAAAATCACTGCGATCTACCAATTTATGGAAAAAGTCTGCATGGAACTACACACGCACATAGACACATAAACACACACACACAGATTTTTCGGTATAGCGAAAGGTAGATTTGAAATAATTTCGAGGTCGAAAATTTTCATGATTCCGATACTTAATTTTACTACATAAAAGAAATTTAAACAGTTTTTTTTGCCAAAAATCGTCATTTTTTCTTGTACTTTAGAAAGATGAGCTGTACCTCTATTGTTGAAAAGTTAATTTAGATTCTTTTAGTTCATAACCGTTTTTTTTCGTAAATGACTTTTCAAAATATTTACAAAAAACGAGAAAGCTCCTCAGGAATCTGTCACTTCATGTGAACCGATTTCGTTACCGTTTTTTTTTTAAACATCACAGGTATACTTTCCAATTTATACAGAAAGCTTTACTATGAAGTTTCACACTCATCTGGTGTGATCTGAATGTGCAGATGCCGAATTTTTGTTGAAAGACAGTTTTTGTCAAAAATCGTCATTCTCGCTTAAATTTTGGTATAAACTAGTCTGAACTGATATTGTTGCAAATCATAGTCGTTTTTATCAGAAATAATATATTAGGATCTACCAACTTATGGAAAAAATTTGAGATAAAGTTTCATCTCGATCAACCGCTCCGTCTGAGCTGTAAAGAGGCCACAAAATGTTTGTCTGTATAAATTAGCCAAAGAACGAAACTTCCCGTTAACCGATTTCTGGAATCTCCCAATTTATGGAAAAAGCTTAATTAGAAGTCTGACCCCTATCAGTTAATCCGTCTAATTTTTAGTCTGTGATCACACACTTACACACAGATAAACACGCAGACAATTTTTAAGGTCCAATGAATTCCAGAAGTGAGTCTGCTTTTGCTCAGCTATTTCATTTCCCTCAATATCACAATGAGACGGAACCCACATAACCCTGACACTATTACTAGAGCAAAGAAGATACACTAATGTTACCACCAGTGGTGATATGCATGAATTCACCGATTACCACCAGTGCAACTGTTTAGAAATAAGAAATAAAAACGCCAACTCTAACCTTAACTGATTTTTGTTGTTGTAAGCTGAGAAATTAAAAATATCAGAAGCAACACCATATGTGGCAACCTGCATTGTCTCAATGAAGATCTGATCAACCCGGAATACAATTGTTTGAAGTTTAGCTTCGTGCAGCAGAGGTGTAGAGGATCGCCAACAAACAGTAGACAACCACTCCAGCAATTTCGTTTGAACAGAAGAAACACTTTACGGTGAAGCTCCAAATGAAAAACGTCAAATTTGGTCTCATCCAGAATGATATCAGGATTGTTTTCGCGTCTCGCTGCTACGATGAAAACGAAAACTAGAGTACGCGGATTTTGACTTCCATTTCCGGAGTAATATGACAGACGTTACGCTACGATTAGCTACGTACTCAGCTATCGGGTCAATAAAATCTAGCTATCGGGCATATCTCTTTTGTAGACACCGATGATTCCGTTTGCCCTTATGCCCGAGCTCAGCATCCAAGTTAAGCAAAACCCAGAACCTGACGTTAAATAACAGTTGAAAATACCGACATTTAGAGTGTCGAGGTTCTCAAGCTCAAAGTCGGTCTTCGCGTTTCTCATATAGTTTAAAAGACACATTGAGATAAATGGTGTGCTTTTGCGGGTAGTACTTGAAACTAATGACCTAGGGGCTACTTTCGATGGAAACATGAGTTTTGTGTGGTGTCCATTCTAAGAAGAAGTTTCTATGTCTATCTAAGTGGAGGCAGTTTTAATCCTTCAGTTCTCTATACTAGAAGTTGTCATTCTAATTAAATTTATTACTTCTAGTGCGTCGATTTGGCCTTGTATAGGAGATTACTAATTAAAGTATCATTTCGCAATTCGCACGTTTTTTCTAGCGTTGCCTATCTGAAGGTCTTACATCCAGTTAAATATAGTGGTGATCGCTGTGTGTTTACTTATGGTACATTATGGTCATATACAAATCTGTCTTTCCAGGTCACCTGCGTATATATTTGTTTTAAATTTTCCCAAAACTTTGAATATGCTCTTCGCAATTACGCAAAGAACTAAGATTGTTTTTCTATTCCTTGGAAATCGTTACAAAATTAATACTCATCGTGCATAAAGGAAATTTTATGGTGAAAGAACTAAATTTGCTGAATTTGGTACTATTGGCGATTCAAGATGTACGGACAGCCCTCGAAATGGTAGATCGGTGGAAGATATTGATGTCGTGACACAGAGAGCGTCACAGAAAACCTGAGGTGAGCAAACAGGAAAAACTGAGTAGTGGTTATTTTATTAATATTGGTTTGCTTGAGTGCATGCACGTCACTTTGTATATATATTTTTTTAATTGATCTGTCAAAAGCAGTTTCGTTCAAATATTTCGTTCACATAGCAAAAAACAATCGGTTCCACTGCCCAAAAGCAAGCGAATAGAAGAGGTGAGGTATACGTCATCATCATAAATATTCGACCGGTTCTGAAGACATCAGCGAGAAGACGATCTGCCTAGTTGCAGCTTTCTAACCGCACCCGTCGGCGAATTTTGAAAAAGGATTTGCACCTCTTCCCATACAAAATCCAGCTTGCCCAAAAACTAAATCCTGGAGGCCTTGCATTGTGCTAGGAATACGGTAGAGCAGTTTTAAATTTCGTTGAGAAAGATGAAATTTTTTTTAGCAAATTTATTGATGACCGACGAAGTACTTTCATTTTCATTTCAGCGGCTCCATCCAATTCGTGTTAATGGTGACGAAACGAAAATGATTGAGGTGCAAGCCTAACAATAATTGGAGAACGTTATTGGGCAATTCCTCAAAATTTTTGATGGTATAGATGGTATATGCAACAGCACATATAGCATGTTAAAGTTAAATGGTAGAATTATTGAGGCAAACATTTCTGCATTGGACCACCAATAAGATCGTTTGATTTGACTGCCACAGACTTCTTCTTGTCCTTTTTTATTTTTGCCGCACTCTGTTGATAATTTACCATACAACGATTCCTTTACAATTGAAATTTTTCCTAAGACTCTACCAGCCTAACTATTTCTTGTAGCATATTAACCGTATTAACTATATGTTATTGACGAACGACCGCAAAATTAAAGATTAAATCAACCGGTCGAACGCAATCAGATATAGGTATGCCTGTTATACCTGTATACTTGGTACATCCCTTCCACTGCGATATTTTCCTGTAATTACAATGAGAATTTCAGTTCAAGGTAGAATGATAATAATATCAAAGTTGTAATGTTGCAAAATCCTTGAGCATCTTAATAATATGTTTGCTATACACTTTCCATTTTTCGCGCTGTTTTTTCTATACATCAAACAACTTATAGGAATCCACGTGTAGATATTAAGTTACTCTTTAGTCAACCAAAAAATAAATTGATAAACAACTTTTGATACTAAAGCTTTAATCAATCTAAAAATTCCATTGACCAACCAACATTAAAACTAAAAGTATCTATCCTGTGGCTGTGGTTTGTGTAAACACCACCACTGCAAATCGTCTTCGCATTAAATTGGATAAAACGTAAACCTTCTTATAAAACAACATCAGTTAATGTTTTATCTCAGACATTTAATGGTCGATCGTGCATTGTAAATGCGTGAAAGTTATAAAAATTAAATTGTTGATTTATTTAACCGACGTCATTCGCAGAATAAAATGTATTTCAAAGTGAGTGCGTTAAATGTGCTAATTTACGTGTAAATTACTAATTTATAGTTTTTGTTATTTTGTACAGATAACCGCAGTGTTTTTCGTCCTTGCAATTATTTGTGCTAATGCAGCGCCCGTTGATGAGCCGGTAGCCACAATATTAAAATATAATTATGAACCAAATGCAAATCAGGATGGCGGATATAGATTAGAGTGAGTTATGCGTGGTTGGTGGAATTTGTGTCATAAAATTCTTATAAAATTTATTTTTTATTTCCTGTTTAAGATATGAAACCAGTGATGGTCAAAGTCGTTCCGAAACCGGTACCATAAAATATGTTGGTGAAGAAAATATTCCAGTGTTAGTCGTTAATGGTGTGTATTCTTATGTTGGACCCGATGGTGTAACATATACGATAACATATCTGGCCGATGAAAATGGTTTCCAGCCTTATGGTGATCATATACCGAGTGGGCAAAATAGTCAAATATCGGGAGGTCTAATTCCAGGAATTCCACAAGGTCTACCAACAGCCGCAATTGCATCTTTAGTTGGTTAAAAATAAAAAAAAAATATAAATTGATTTTATAAATATCAAATTTGTAATGTTTTATTGTCCCCATTCAAATAACCTCCATATATCATACATTTTTATGGGATTTTAAGAATAAGATGAGGAAGAAATTTAACAAAACAACAAACATAAAATTCTGGTTTTTGGAATTTTTAAAGTTCATATTGTTATGTTTTTGGATATTTTAGGTGAAACTTACTGGTTGTTAGATTTTATACGCCGGTTCGATTAGCATTTGAATCAGCTAGCAATGTCTTGGCTTTGTACTCGATTATCTAACTCCTTTATAAATCTGCGGAGTTGGATTTATCTAAAATTGGAGACCCTGAGATGTGGCTTAGGAGATCTCAGCGTTTTTTAGAAATCCTAATTTCAATGAAAACGAAGTCGGATGTGAATTTTTGAAAACAGAGCTTGTCGAATAGTAAAAATTGAATTTATCAACATCGATTAAAAAATGTCCAGGTTAGGTTCGGATTTTATTTTATTTTTATTTGATTTATTGTTACAAAAATCGTTTCAACGTAAAACGTTTTAATGTTTATTTCCAAGTCGATTGATAGTTCCTCAGCCCACGGGATATTATTTAGAGAATTCTTCAGCTTCGAGTTATCGCAACTGCGAGTTCCAAACAGGAAGATATTTCTTCGAAATGTGTGTCTAAAATTCTGTATGTTCAGTGAAACTTCTATCGCTTTGACGTCATTTGTAACGAATGGTGCCATCGACTCCAATATTTTGAAAATGATTGAGTCACTGAAAAGGAAAAGGTCTGTAGGTATTTTCCGAGCTACGAGTTTAAATGGAATCAATGGAGTAAGTTTCGGTTTCAGATGTTAAACGGAATATTATAATTGACGCCGGGGTGAAAATACCAGGAAACATTAAGCGAAGGTTAAAATCACCTGAAATACAAATTATGGCTGGGGTCTTACGCGAAGGCTACTCAGATCATGCATGACTTTACACAGGAATTTATATATTTCTCAGAGGTAGAATTGGATGGAAGATAGACTGAAACTAATAATACATGTTACATTTCCCAAGATACAGTTTTACACAAACCATTTCAATAGATGATACAGAAATAGAAACTAAGAATCGATGACTTCAACTGCAATAAGAACATTCCTCCAGATAATTTGATACTGGTATAAATAGATTTATCAGCTCGTAATTGCAATTAAAAAAATCGGAGCTAAGGATATTATCATTAAAGTTAGTCTCACAGATGACGTAATCATCAAAATTAGTATTTTCCTCATAGTTATAAAACGGTGCGGCCTTAGATGACATTCTGTTTACGTTATGATAATAAAATGTAATATTCGGCAAATTTTTGATTTTTGGCTGGATAGGAAAATTTGGAATTTGTATGAGGTTAAGAGAGGTTGTTGATTGGATTCTCAAGCCGAAAATTTCGCCGACTACGTTTCCATTCGAATTCTTTCACCAGCAGTCCAAAATGCATTTGAAAATTGATTTGCTGGTAAATTGACACGAAATGATGTCTAGTCATAAATATAACCATTTTCTTGGTTGCGTGAAACTTTGACACATACGGCGTTATCCATTTTGTAGTTTCGTTTTTATTTTTATAAAGTCTTCGAATTTTTCTTTCGTCACAGAATTCGCAATGTGAATTTGCAAGCAGGTGTTGATAACGAATTTGATGTTGGAGGCACCGGGTCAGTGGTCTTCGATACAGACGGTATTAGGTGATCTTGGCATGAATCAGTCTAGGGGAATGAATTTGACACTTGTGTCAGCTCCGTATATATTGCAACTTCCGTAAGTGTTCGTTTTATTTCCTTGATGGTGACCACCGGATTATTAGAGCTCAATACTGTATTTGTCGTGTATTAGACCAAAACACGGCGCAAACTGAATGCTGGACCGTACCTTGCTGATAACCGGCCAGGCTAAACGCCCAGTATTTAAAAAAACTCAGTCTCTAACGGTGTCTCCGGATATACCCCGCATCATGCGAGAATGAAACTACCTTATCTGTGTACTGCAAATCCCTTGTACAGATGGATATTTTTCCCCCGCTACTCGTGGGATAAATCGTGAATGAAAGTAACAACACAAAAGAAGGGTACGGCGCTCTTAAAAACCCCGGAAACTAATGCTGGTTGGATTTTAACTTTAGGCCTGGTATCCAAGCCAAAGGTTGCCAACGTGGGGCTTTAATCATTAGGCTTGGTTTGCAAGGTGTACGAAGAAAACGAGCACAACATATAGGACTTTGGACATTAGGCCATCAAGACGTACCGAAAACACGGAACACAAACAAAATTTTCATCTCTATGGACAAGAGCGCAAGCAAGAATGGTCTTATCGTATTCACTTACAAAACCAGGAAAAGAGTCTGGAAAGCTATAGCAAAGTGAAATAAGCTTCCGTTGGCGGAGAGAACGGTTAGGAAATATGGAAACGCTATCATGAGCTAAAATGATTACTGAAATGAATCAAAAGGCCTTTCAATGAGGTGATAACAGGACACTTAGTGCTGGCTGACGTTCGCAGAGCTCACGCGAAGACGGATATTTATCGTCCAGCAATTCGAGGAAGGTGGTGAAAGCCTTATCCGCCATTTTCCTAAAAATATGAGGGAAAGCTCTGGACTTACCTCAGCCTGCCGGGACGGAAGATGGCACTGGAACCATGTCAAGTTGACATTTCGCACCTACCAACGGCCATTGATCCAATATAAAAATTCTATGCAGAGGCCGCGACACCGGTAGTGGCTGACATCCTGAAGCCATTCTTACATACATGGGAATGTCCACTTCGATGGGATTACTTTGTGGATCCCTGGAGGAATCACAGTCAAAAGAGGACTCTGATGCAACTGTGGTGGAGATTGAAGTCATATTGACTGTAAACCAACGTTTATAACTAGAAGTAGACAAGATCTACTAGACACTACACCTGTCTCAGATACCATTATGGATAGTTACTGAATTGGAAGGTGTCAGAGGATGATTGATTTGCTGAACATTGTTATCTCTAATTTGAATTGGAGGCAAAACCCATAAAAACATAGCTATAGAAACAGCAGGAAAACCGACTGAGATATTTTTTAGAAATTTTCTTAGTAATTCGCTACCGGTACCGGTTCCGAACCCCTGATTCATCTCAAGAGCTTGATGTCCTAGTGGAAACTATATCGAGAGAATGGGTTTGCAAGTAAGTTCTCCGAATATACATACGTTACAAAACTCTAAAGACAGAGTCGTAAGCATTGCAAGCCAACTTATATATTGGCAGGACCCGATGACATTATACCGGCCGATGTCCAGCAAACAACTGACTTAACTAGTTATCTTTAAGGGCAGCCAAGAACTTTGTTACATTTCTAGTAAATGGACTGAATTAAATGT
This sequence comes from Nephrotoma flavescens, assembly GCA_932526605.1. Lineage (NCBI taxonomy): Eukaryota > Metazoa > Arthropoda > Insecta > Diptera > Tipulidae > Nephrotoma > Nephrotoma flavescens. Next base: position 223,942,743 of record OW052222.1, on the reverse strand, counting down.
AATATTACTTTTAAGGCGGAAAAAGCTTTCATTGCAGTCCCAAATACCTTACCCCAAACCTGACGAAACTGCTGTCTACTTTCTGGGTGTAGACCTCTTTAACAACGTCAGGCCAGAGGCGATAACGCAGACACTCTCCACTATGTGAATGGACGAGTCACTCAGAGCCTGGATAGATGAAATGCTTAAGAGCAGGATTGTCGCGGCCAACATGGGACAGTCATTCGATAGCAGTTGTGAGTTGAGGCACTCGGAGGCAAGGTGGGCTATTATCCCCGGTGAAGGGTACGACTTTTTGCGGATGTTGTTGCGATTGGTGTACGGTAAAAATCATTGCATTTTTAGAAAACGCATTCAAAGTGCGCTTGGTATACTCTTTCCAATTGGGGTAACAGTTGCGATTTGAAGGTAAATCCACAAAAAACTGGGTTGGTCCTCCTCTGGAAATACAAATGTATACACTTCCTCCGTATGGTTTAAATGGTTTTCGATTGATCTTCACTGATAAAGCGAAGTATCTGGGTATTATTCTGGACAGCAAACTAAGCTGTAAGCTTAACATACTAGAAAGAGTAAAGACAACTATAATAGAGCTTTACTCCTGTAAAAATTTCATTGGAAAAAGATGGAGTTGCTAGTCCCACATGTTATATTGGTTCTATGTTTCTACATGCTGGGTTACTGTTGGGTGGCCATCTTTAAATAAGCATTCCAACTTAAAATCCTTAGTGAAAGTATACAGCAAACAGCTACCTTATGAATTAGTGGAACTCTTAGTAGCATCCACTAAAAAGCACCTCTACTAGATATCCTAGGCTTAGTAAGCATGTTTGGATTTGTGTTAATCTTATCACTGATGTTTCAAAGATGGATGGGAAGGTTGGGGTGGGGTTTTTCGTGAAGAATTAAATTTAAACCTGTCTTTTGTTTCCCGTCCTATTACAGCGTTTTTCAGGCTGTACTAATCGCGATAAGAGAAGCCGTTGACTGGTTGAGGTATATTGCAATATCTGCAAGGGAGTACGTAGCCCGGACGTAAGCCGGACGTAGACCATACGTAGACCGGACGTAGGTCGGACGTTGGCCGGACGTAAGCCGGACGTAGGCCGGACGTAGACCGGACGTAGGCCGGACGTAGGCCGGACGTAAGCCGGACGTAGGCCAGACGTATGTTTGACGTTGGCCAGACGTAAGCCGGACGTAGGCCGGACGTAGACCGGATGTAGACCGGACGTAGACCGGACGTGCTCCGGACGTATGCCGGATGTAGACTGGACGTGGGCCGGACATATGCCGGACGTAGGTCGGACGTTGGCCGGACGTAAGCCGGCCGTAGGTCGGACGTTGGCCGGACATACGTAGGACGGTGGCCGGAGGTAAGCCGGACGTAGACCGGGCGTAGACCGAACGTAGGTAAGACGTTGCCGGACGTAGACCGGACGTAGGCCGAACGTAGGCCGGACGTAGACCGGACGTAGGCCGGACATACACCGGACGTAGACCGCACGTAGGCATTTTTACGGATAGTGAGGCTTCAATTAAGACGCTCAAATCATATTGTTTTACGTTGAAAGTAGCCCCCGAATTGCCTCTCATCTCTTAACGAGATCAGTTCAACTTTCACCTGATGTAGGTATCAGAGCATTCCAACATTACGGCGACAAAAAGACGAATCAATTCTCTCGACAAGGCACAACCTGCCCCATTTCACTAAGCAGGGTGGATGTTGTTGTGCCGCATGCTACGTGCAAATTATTGCTTCAAGGGAAAGCTAGAAGAATAACGAACGTCAGATGGTCCAATAGTACTTCATGTGTAATAAGCTAGGCAGATCTAGAAGAATTTTTCAATTAAAATTTTCGATTTTCATTTTATGTGAATTTTCCGCAATGGTAATTATATTCTAAGAACAGTTTTTTTTCTACATATACATATATTTCTTGTCAAATTTTAAGCAAATCAGAGCTGTTTTAAATTTTCGATTTATTGTGTAAAACGAAAAACTGTTCAAAGTGATGTAACTTTTTTTTCATGAGTGATTCTGCGACCAATTTTCATACTGGAAATTTGCAATGTTTCCAAATTTCTAGTGAATTTGTTGAGTTCAATTTCAAGACCGAAGTTTTATTTTCCTTGTGAGGTTTCAGTCCCTAGCACTTTTTCTTTTTTGGTAGCCAAGTGTCCCGACATGAGCTTTTGCTTCAATTTTCTCCTTGGGTGGAACCCCAAGTGCCATGAATTACTTGAAAGTGTCCATCATCAGAGAGATTGTGAGACTTTGCACTGCTAAAGGATAGGACCAGAACTACACAAAAACCATAGTGAGACCGATGACCAACACCCAAAACATACACTTCCATTAAGACATAAAGTGTGTTTTAAAGCAGCTATACATAAGGGGCAATTCCGCCATAAGGTGCCAATTACATCATTCTGAAACTTTGCACTGGTAAATTGTCAGTGCCAAAACTAAACGAAAGTCATAGTGGGATCGATGACCAACACCCAACATCTCTACTTCCATTTAGATATAAAGTGTGTTCAAAAGCTGCTATATAATGGACATTTTGCTCATGAACTGAGGTATTTACCATTATCCTGGAACATTGCTTTTTCTTTTCGAGTCGGTGTTTTTTTTCTAATCCATGCCATCTGTTTTGGGGCCGAAGCACTCCCTGCGCTTTCGCGGCTTACTTTTCCGTCTTACTTTACGCAATCTCTGCCAAATCGAAGACGTACAGCTATAGGGCCAATTTAATTTACCATCTGCGCATTGCATAACCCCATCCCAGCCTATACTGGACATGGAAGATGAGTTTTGCACTCCCACAGGCGGTCGTTGTTGTGTTCCTTTTAATCACAGATCGTAATCTGTTGATGGAAGTTTCCTTTTGCATCCAACCATTATCGGGATTCGAATCCGGTACCTCGAATCGGTCTGTTATTTTTTTAATTACATATTTTGCGGGTTGGGTCTGAAATCTCTTTTTCAAAATTCCGTTTTTAAAATCCCGTTTTCAAAAAGCTGTATTTGAAAATCCCGTATTTGAAAATCCCGTATTTGAAAATCCCGCAAAATAAGATGAAGAAATTAGGCATGTTGGATGAAAATATAAGGTTTTAAAATCATTTTTGGAAGAAGTCCTGGAATATGGTCTGCTAGGACGGAACTCCGCCATTTCTTAACCGATTAAGATAGGATTGGGTTTGTTGGCCGGAAATGAGATTATAAAATTGTTTTTGGAAGAACTTCTGGAATATGATCATCTGGAACGAAACTCAGCCATTTTTTAACCGATTATGACGATTATTTAACCGATTATGTTGAATGAAAATGTGACTACTTTGAAAAGGCTGGATGAATCATTTGCTGAAAAACTTCTCAAAATGCAGTTTGATTTTAAGTACCTGTCAGCGTTTTCACCTGATTGAACCTATGGCTACCGCAAGTGGTTATCGGCACCGAAGATGCGTACTTTGCAAGAAGTACAAACTTCTACTTGGCGGTGTGTTGACTTATAATAAGATTACATTTAATGCTTTCAGATATCACATCTGTTGTGACCATGATTAGTAAAATCAACATTAACTTTATTACAAGTAGTTTTTAATTTTCATTTAAAAATTTATTATTTTCAGAAAAAAACTTCATTTTTAACCAAGGAATGGTTTAAAAATAATTCAGAAGCAAGGAAGCAACGAAAGAACGCAATATTGAATCCGCCTTTACGGGGATTTTGAAATAAATCACGGGATTTTGAATACGTTATTTTGAAATACTGGATTTTCAGCTGCTCCCATATTTTACTACACCTTTTATTGTTTGCTAATTGTGTTTAATTGTTTTGTAACGTGTAATCTTATTTGAATGTGAAATTTTTTAATACAGCGTACGATGGTGTTTTGATTTTAAAATTGTAATCAAATTTTGGGCTGAGAGTATACGATAGAAAAATCGAGATATATCTTATTATCGTGATAGTAAATTTTGTGTGGGTTGGCTCTAAAAAAACGTTCATGACAACTATTTCTTGGGCTGATATGACATTTTACATTGATTGATTGATTGATTGATTGGACTGTAGAACCAAGTGCTAGCCAAGAGTCCCGGATAACGCCGGGCCTATTCCTACAGCCTGTTTACACATAACAATAGGAAGGATAGGAAAGGTTTTTTTTTTTTTTTTTTTTGGGACAGAACGATCCGGTTGCAGACACCTAGCGATCGTACGGCACAACACAATTCTAATCTACTTCTAATCTACTAGAGGAAGGATAAAGGCTTAATAGGTTTAATGGATAACGATGGTATTGCTTTGATCGTCAACAATTGCCTCACTAAATCAAAACCTGAGAAAAAATAATATTTCACGTGCATCTGGAAATTTTCTGTAATATAATTCTACATTAATACTTATCAGCTACCTAAACAAAATTGATTAATTGATTAATTGGATCAGTTCGGTTACAAATACCTAGGTAAAGCCAATAGTTATTAACATAATGACAGCACAATTCTAATCTACACGACCAGCAATTAATATTTCAAAGAAATATTTCTTCATAACATCTAAAGATTTCTGAAATTCATTCTTAATTAATCTACCGGTTTCCTAAATAATATAAATATTTATTAATTTAATCCTCTACAACTCAATAATTCAATTTATTACTAATACAATTCAAACAACCATGGGTTCAGAAAATTATATTGTAAGTTAATATAATTTTCTGAACCCACAGCTATCCGAACCACATCAATAACAAATTGAATTATGTATATTAATAATTAATATTAAATCATTAATAATTTCTCTAAAGTCATTAGCATTTGGCAAACTGGCCGTTAAAATAGTCAGTAAACATATACTCGTATTATTTATTAAACCTGAAAACAAACTGTATGCTTATTATTGACTTCTTAATTGTATTCAATATATTCAAACTTATGACTTACGCTTCACGGTTCAAGTTATTAATAGCGGATTCTTTTACGTTTTTGATGTAAATCAAATTTCGGATAGTTAAAAAGAAAATGAAAAAAAAATTTGATGTGTGGCGTAGTGTGTCTACCCGTGTCCAAACCCGAAAGGGATACCGAAAACAATAACAAACCATTTTGAAAAAATTTCAAATGACGCGTTTGACGTATTTGACAATATTTACGGTTGACGTATTATATGTGCATATATAAATATGTGTACGTGGTAGTTAAAATGGAAGTAAAAATCTATATTTCCATTTTTTGATGTACATCAAAAAAAATTTTTTTTTGCTATTTTTTCCGCTAAAATGTGATTTACATCAAAAACAAAATTTTTTGTCAGTTTTTTGTTAAAAGAAAACGCCATAAGAAACATAAAAACAAGATACTAAAACATGATTTTAACACGCAAAATGACAGAAAATAAAAATTTAGTTAAAATCATTAAAAATTTGAATTTTAATCACTGCGGAAATCATAAAATAACAAATAAAATAAAATCGAGATAAATTTTAATTTGTAATTTAAAGTACATAATCTATTTAAATAAATGAATTCTTAAGATCACGAATATTTTTGAAAATTGTAAATCGAGGAACAAAGCTATAATATCATTAACAAGAATTTGTGAGCTGAATTTTATTTAATATATTTTAATATTTATATGTAACTATATATAATGTTATATGTGTCATAATATCTAAAATATTCGAACATAGGAAAAAAAAATAATAAGTGACGCAACGCGCACAAAACGACGAAAATGAAACTTGGGAATATTTCTCCTCTCTATGATTTTTCATCATGGTTTTATTATGCTCTCCGAAAACAAAATTCAAATCAAAACCTACATATAAAAAACAAAATGGCCTTGAATCCCCCATCTCATTTTCGCTTGGGCCAGCGCCTCTACACGAATAAAAAATTTGGTTCAAAAAGGAGTCGCTATCAAATCCAATCTCATAGGCAAATAGGGAAAAAGACGAAGATGAAGATTCAAAAAACACGCTTCACAAGGAAATATATAATAAACCACAAAAATATACATACCATCCACACATGTATACATAAGTCTACATCCAAAACCAACAACAATTAACATATCAAATTTATTCATCCGTTCCACCCGGGATTTAAAAGAAGCACTGGTTCACACTTTAAAATAAGTCGTAATAGATGATTCATTGCTAATTTAAAACCTTATTTTATATTTAAACCAAAATGTTTTTGTATTGTTTTAATCTACTCTCTCGAAAATAAAATTTTAACTAAAATGTATATCTCAAAAATGAATGAAAAAAAAAATTATTTTTTAAAATTAAATTTCAAATTTAAAGTAAAATAAAATATGTAATTAAATTATTTATTTCACTTCTGTTTGTGTTAGAGCTGCTTCACCGAAAAACATTTTGGCAACCGGTTTCATATGTAAACGGGGAAAGAGACGAAAAATAAGCTGCTTCTTTGACATCCCGTGTGAAAGGGGCGATTATTGGATTTGTTACATCCCTGCATATACACACCATATATATATACATCTAAACGCACAGAAGCACACACTCATAACTATTTATATGTATTATTTAGGTAAATTTTGATGCTACACACAAATCTATATACGAAGTATGAAAAGTACATAAATAAAAGTATGTATATATGTATATATTATATATATATATAAATGTATATAAAGGATACTTCTCTGATTTAATGCATCTTTATACATAACCAGTTTATCGAAACATTAAAACGAAATATATCCCGTTATAAATATTTCAACTCTGGTTTTATGTATATAAACACATTTCATCATACACGTCACTTAACTCGTCACTTTACTGTTTATTTGAAACCCACTATGTATATTATGTATACCTAGTAATTCAAACATAAATGTGCATTTACGCATTCACGAAATGGTATCAGAACATATACGGAAATAATTATATATACGTATACGTTCTACACAATTTCACGCGCGGCTTATACACAAATCAATATTTAAAACACTAGGTGTACGCCATATCTTTTAATCACTTATTTTATAATGTAAAAAACACATTGATTATTATTATTATTATTAATAATTATAATTATTTTATTTATTATTTACACAAAAAAAAATATTTAAATTAAATGAAGGAGCGACAACAAAACACGTCTACTCCGTTTCACATCACTTTTCGTCCTGGGCTGATATGACATTTTACATGATATAAAATTTTGTTTCGGCTGACATATGGTAGAAAATAATTTTGGTATTGCCCAGTTTCACAAACATCTCAAATAGATAACTTTTTCTGATATATGTATCATCTCTTGTGGTATTTAACTTCCAGCATGCATAGACTATTGATAGTAGTCATTCCGGCTATAATGAGTCACTATACTTCGCAGTAACATCGTACAGTTTGAGTTAATCAACACAGAATGATCTCGTGACATTTTTTTCTACTCTGTGTACTCATTAAAACATAATTGGTGAGGATCATGATTTTGAGATTTTTCTCAAACTGGTAGAAATTGCTTTCCAGGTCCATTCGCTCTTGATGTTCCAGATGCGGCTTTCCCGTTCCACTCAGCATCCAATTTCGAATTGCCAGTAACTTTTATTTAGTGTCAGATTGTTCGAGGGCATCTGCTACCATTATACAAGCAACTTATTATAAATTATACATCATAATCAGTTTCTATATCAGCTTCTGAATGAAGAGATTTTGTTTTCTAAACCCAGATTTAGAGAAAAAATTCGGTTGTAGTTGGATTCTAATGGAAGAGCGATACTTGGTTTAATTTTTCAGAAATCAGATCAATATTGAATTTAGGTGTGCTAATGATTGATATTACAATTAAATTCTCGGTGTTAATTAATTTATATTTAAACATTTTTGATAAATTTTTTGGCGGTCGTCACTTTTCTTTGATTCCGATTACATGATACCGGGTATTCGGAATTCAAGCAACAAACATTTATGTTCTATTATATAATGTACATCATCAACACAAAATGCTAATTTGCAACTCACGCGCAAGCGATAATTTAAAACATGATTGATTTATAAGTCAACTTTAAAAAAATTATATTCGAGCGCCTAAATGTCTGCTTCTCAAAATAAATATTTTCGGGTTCGCTGTTTTGTCTGTACAACCAAATCAAATCTTTTGTTTGATACGAAGAATGTTATTCTGCTATAGAAAGTATAATTCGTTTTTTTAAATTTATGGTCATCTGGCGTGGGATTATTTAATAAATAGTTTTAAATTAAAAAATGTGTACATATTTGCTTAGTCATGAGAATTACATTTCTTTTTGGCAACACTTTCGTTTTTCGACTCTAAAATATTTTTCTATAGTTTTTGTTCAAAGCGAATTTGTTTATTTATGATATAACCAAAATATCAAGGTGAGTTGTTGTAAATCACAAAAATTCCAAATAAAACTCATATACGATTCAGTTAATTATAGTTAATTTAATTATTAAATCACAGCTTATAACCTAAATATTAGCACTCCTTTTAGCGTTTAGGCTTCATCATTACCAAATCGTAGATCGATATTCCCCGCACCAAATTTATCATAATCTTCTTTGGTCGGTTTGATGGCTTTCGTTCGAACACGACTTACACGCGGTTGAAATCCATTCTCATCGGCTACATAAGTCACAATAAATGATTCTCCTTCGGGTGCATTAAATGCATACGATCCGTCTACGTGTAAAGCAAGTACATCATTATTGCTTTGTACAAACGAACCAGCTTCATTACGCGCTTGGCCATCACTTAATTCGTATCTAAAAATTATGTTATACGTATTAAAATTATGATTTCGCGTTTAAAATTTTTTTACGAGTTACCCAAATTTATATCCATTTGAAACAATTCCTTCGTACGGTTGATTAAAACTGTTTAGCACCACGACGGAATAATCATCGACTGGAAATGTGAACACTTGCACAAAACACACAGATAAAAATAGCACACATAAAGATTTCATGATGTTCACTATATATATATGTAGTAAATTATAAACGTACTAGACACTATTTTAAGTTTTAACTATTAGATAATCAAGATGACAATGGGCATGAAATAACTATTTCGGTAGGTTTTATCCGGCTTTTTATCAAAACTTATATACACACGCACTATTTGTCGATAGAAAATTGTCGCGCGATCGACTTTACCAATTATCACAAAACGACTGATCGAAATGATCGCGACCAATTATAAATATTTTAGTTTTTAAATGAAAATTTAGTAATAAACCGCTGAAGGCTTCTATGGTAAGATTGTCCCATTTAAAGCCGATGAAGGTTAATTTCGATATTTTGTATATGATCGTCTGCGGCGTTGACTTTTACGATAACGCATAAAATCAAGATATAAACCAGTATTATTATGTATGTAGGTATGATGAATTATTATGTTAGGACGCACTGTACGCGTATGTTAATTTGCGTTTAATTCGACTCAAGTTAAATTAAAAACTGATTCGCCCGCAAATGATATACCACAAAGTGTGACGACAATTTCTTCTTCAATTGAAATGGAAAGTTGATATGTACGTACTTATAATATTGAAGGAGGGGGATGGATTCGTATCCGAATATGGTGTTTAATTGAACTACCAAGAATTTTTGTGGTTTATATTGACAAGTTACGCGCACGTATATCTGGTAAGCAGAGTGTTATTACTTACAGACTTCTCATTTTATTAATGACTTGTATACTAAAACTGGATCGCATTATGGTGATTAATTTAAAAAGAAACATGCAGAAATTTTACTTTATATAAATTTCGGTAATTTTGTATGAATTCAGAATGATGCGGAAATCGAGCAATATTTGAACAGATTGGAAACCAAACCTGAATGGTATAAGAATTTGTATTTCCAAGCATATTACACTCAAGGACATTAGTAAATATTTGTCATGTACACCAAAATTCCTATATAATTAGTGGACAGGTTTCTGGGCGTCACCGTTTATAAAAAAAATTAACGTAAAATGAAAAAATGTACAATATGGACGGAACTTTCTCGCAATACCTAGATTGTTGTTTAAATATTTAAGGAATATATTTGAGGTATTTGACCAATCCGAGATGAAAACCGATCACTGCAAGCATAAAATTAAGGCGTTCAGATCAATTTGCATAAGAAATATTTTAATCACATTTTACTATGGGTAAACTAAGCGATGTCCTCTGAGTTGTTGTACACGATTTAAAATGAAAGGATTTAAAATGGTTTAAAACAAAAGTGGAAGAATCTTGCCAAGTGTTCGTGAATCGCCTGTAACACGAGGTTCGAAGAACCAACGAATCCGGTGGCAAACTTCAACGAATCCAGTGGTATACAGTCAAGTGCTCGCGAATCGCCCGTGAACGAGATTCAAACAAATGTATCAAGATAGGATGTTTTGGTAATATTCTAGTTTTGTAGCCAAGATTTCAACGAAAACTATGGTATACGTGAAGTGCTTATGAATCGTTTGTAAGGCGAGATTCAAACGATTATATCCAGATAATTCCAGAAAGTATTTTTCTGAAAATCTGTCGGGTTCTAGTCAAAACTATAGCAATTCCGGTGGTATAGGTAATATCCGATAAACTTCCTCTTAAGCAGAAGTTAGTTCACATAGTTCCACTGAAAAAATTGTTAGAAATTTTTTGACAACTATTAATTTTTTTACAACAGCAGAAACATCAACAGCAATAATAAATTTATTTTCATTATTTTTATCAATATTTAGAAGCCACGATTAATTCGATAGAAAATTTCCTTTAAACTTATAATTTGCGTATATTTTGTATCATGACAGAAGTTGTATTGCCATAAGCAAAAAAATTTAATTTTCGGATTGAAAATTTGGGCTAGGTTACGGAGGTCCGTATTGCAATCATTTCTTGACATTCAAAAATATTCTCGATCAACGTAGTTCGAGCCGATCTTTTCAGACCCATATCCCATTCGAGAATCGCCTAAATAAATTTTCCTGCATTTAGAAGTCATCACAATCAATTTTTAGTACCTAAAACTCCATCTCACAAATTTTTATTAAAAGCCATTCGACTCGAAAACCCCTAAATGAATTTTCCCAAAAAATAGGACTCATCGCAATCCATTCCTAGCATTGGAAAATCGTTCGAGCCGAACAAAAATAAAAGAGGGGCTCGAACCCCACAGAAGGAAAACCTAAACAAATTTTACCGAAATTAGCACCCAACGAAATCGATTCTTTGTATTTGATTCTTTAACATTCCCTTTTATTAAAATCGTGCTAGTCGAAAACAAATTAAATAAAAAGACCCGGGCCGCACCAAACGACATCAAAATCGTTTAAGGCGGATCAAAATATGACAAAGCAACCAAAACATTTATGAGACATCTTAAGCATAAGAAACAATATTTTAAAGAGACACGATTAGTGCAACCATCTAATGTGACCGTAACGGAAGTAATATAACATGTGTTACGACTGTGTTGTCTGTAACAAGACATAATATTCGTTTACGCGTGACATCCCCATATTTTGTTAGATTTTATGTTTTTACTCTCGGTTTCTTGCCTCTGTGTTGTTGGTGTCTGAACGCGTTCCGTGTGGAGGGATTCTCGTATGTTTTTTGTTCGTTTGGTTGGTAGTAAAACAAAAATGGGAGAGAGAGAGAACAATGCGAATCGAGTGTGTGCGTAAAGCAAAACATTCCATAAGAATGTTTTTCTTATATGCCTCTCGTTTATATCAATGCGAATTGATATAAACGAGAAACAGAGAAGAAAGATAATTGTTCTGGAATGTTTTGCGCGTCGTTTGTGCGACGCTCGAATTTTTTTTTTTTGGTATGTCTTTCGAGTTGGGATTATTGGTAGAATTGGTTTATCGGTCCATGTAAAGTGGTGCACGATTATTATAGTTTATATTGAGAAAAACTAAAGTTGTTTTTGATAAAAATATACTGTGTGTGGTAAAATTAAGATTAACTTTGGAAAAACACAAAACATTGTAAAAGAAAAAAGAAAATTGTAATTGTGTGTGATCAAATGAAAAATTATTTACTTTTAATAAAAAAAAAACAAAAATATTAATTAACAAAATTAAATAATCTAATAAAATTAAAAAAACGAGAGCTCGAGTTTTTTTTTTATTAAATTTCACCAATCAAGAAAAGTGGACTAACTTGGAACAGGTGCTTTCTCTCTAGCATTGTGCATGTGAAATCGGTAATAAAACTTGTGGAGGGTTAACAAACTGAAGTGCAGTGTACAAAACGACGGTGTTGTTATACGTAACCATCACCATACAATAAAAACGCACCAGCAGCAATAAATTGAAAAAAAACAGAAATCTACGATTTTGCCTAGCTCGAAGGCAGGCAGAAATTAACTGTATAATTTCAACAACCGACCTTCGGCCTATCGATTTCAAGTGATTCGGGGTCGTCTATACTGGGCTAATTCGGTCGCAGACGCGCTATATGGTTTCGCTCTAACTCAACCCATGGTGTACGTGCTCCACGGAATTGTAGAACTGTGTAAATTTACTAGCCTATACAACGTATTATCACCTGGTGCTGCATCGAACCCGCAAGGAGGTTACCGGTTTGTCATATAACAACACGTGTACGGGTGTGTGATACGACCTCATTGTACGGATTGCCAACCACGAGCCCAGTTGGTAATTATATTGATATCGGGGAGAGGCCCGCAACTAACGGTAGCCAACCGGCTATTGTTCGGTAATTTTATTTGGTATCGGGGAAAGGCCCCGCAACGGACGACCGCTCAAGGTCGCACCAACACCAGTGGCATTAACGGCACCAAAGCCGCAACGGTCCGGGCGTGGTCCGCCTGTGGCATGACGGCCGCTCAAGGCCGCAACAAGTTATTTTTAAATTAAGGTACCATTTTTTTTTTTTTGATAATTTTTATTTTTATTAATTTTTTGATTTTATGTTTTTTTTATATATTTTAAATTTTTTTATATTAAATTTTTTTCTAAAATTTTTGTAATCGAGCGTCGCACAGCGATCGCGGGTGCACGCTCGATGCGCATTGTTTCTCCCTCTCTCTCGTTTCTCTTGCGCTCGCTTCTCTATCTTGTTCTCTTCCTTTCTTTGCTGCTTTCCTCGTGGGAAGTCGGATTTCTTGAGTTTGTTTGCCTAACAAATAAAATAAAAATGAATTATTAAGTTTTCCGGTTAGGTATGATGGGAGCGGAGACTCCCTCTGTGTCGGTTTAGTGTTTGCGGTCCCTTGGTGCCCGCATTAAATTCCGTAACCAGGGCTTGGCCCCGTTTGAATCGGATGGATGCGCGCACCAAGGCACCGTTATCGGTTTATAATTTTTGAGTTGTCCGTTCCTCTCAAGTTCCGGCCGACGAATTTCGGCGGAACGACGGTTTTTATTTATTATTTGCGTTTCCCCAACTTTCTGTTAATCACGGTGTAGGCCAGGAGCCCTGCACGCCTCAAACCCCACGACCTTCGCACTTCTCCGCTGAGAACGTAGCCGGCAAAACATCACCGTGGAGGCCTCTGCAGGTGCTTAGTGAAAATCTGCAGGTTGGCAGTAGCCAGCCTGTAACACATGTTGCAACGTAGTACAAAATCGCACAACATAGTGAACATACCTAGCATCATGCAACATCCCACAACATGCTTGATGTTACAAGCAATGTGGCGCAACAGCACACGTAACATGTATGTAACATAGTGAAACATTACGCAACAAGGCGCAACATGACTGCCCATTCGGAGGACTCCTAAATGAATTAAACGGAAATATAAAATCCTTGAAATCATTTTCTTACATTCGAAAACCCTGTGAGTGTCGTTCAAGCCAATTAAAGAAGGTCCTAAGTCAACATGACGCAACATACTGGAACATAACACAACTTCCTTCAACATGAAGTAACATCAAACGACATGGTGCAATATGACTAAACATGATGCAGCATCTTACAATGTAGCATCGCATCCTACAAGATGGTGCAACATAATGCAACATCGTGCAACATCGCGCAACATAGGGTAATATGGTACAACATCATGCAACATGATGGTCTGACCGGGGAATCCTAAATGAATTATCCCAAAATTAGGACTAATCCATTCCTAGCATTGGAAAATCGTTCGAGGCGGAAAAAATAAAAATGGGGCTCGGACTCCACAGAAGGAAATCCTAAACAAATTTTACCAAAATTAACACCCATCGAAATTCGTTGCTGGCATTTGATTTCTTGGTTTTCCCTTTTATTAAAATCGTGCTAGTCGAAAATAAATTAAATAAAAACACCCGGGCCGCACCAAACGACATCAAAATCGACGCGCAACATGGTGCAGCATCACGCAACATGGTAAAACTTGGTACACATGACGCAACATCTAGCAACGTGGTGTAACATTATGCATCGTCCCACAACATGGTGTAATATCAAGTAACATGGCGCAACATCGCACAACATTTGGAGGGTTCCTAAATTAATTATGCGAAAAACAGCAATCATTGAACTCATTTTTTTGCATTCGGAAACTCTGGCTCGCTAAATTTTATCAAATTCAAGTCAATTAAAGTGGTAAAAGAAAGCCCCGAGTCAACATCAAACAATATGGTGCAACATCATGCAACATGGTGGAATATGACAGTACATGATGCAACGTCTTACAATGAACGATCGTGCAACATCATGTAACATAGGGTAGCACGGCACAACATCACGCAACATTGAGTTAATCTTAAATGGATTCGAAAACCCTGTCTCACTAAATTTGATCAAAATTGTCCAAGCCAAATAAAATGTTAAAAGAATGGTTGAAAGTTCCTGGCCCCCACCGGATGATTCCCTAAATAAATTTTCCCGATATAAAAGCCCATCAAAATCAGTTTTTGGTAATCGAAAACGCCCTTCCAACAATTTTTATAAAATACGTGCGAGCCGAAAAAAATTAAAGGAAAGGACTCGGGCCCCACCGGACATTCGTCTCTACGGATTTCCCAGAAATTGCAACTGATCGCACCATCGAAACTGATTCATAGTACACAAAAACCATCTAAAAATTTATTATAAAACTCGTGGAAGGCGAAAATAGTTAAAGGAAGGCATTCGTGGTTTACTCTTTGACTCTCTCTTTAAAAAAAAAATAAAAAACGAGTTCTGAGCTCAAGTGAATGATATCTAAACCAATGCCTATACAAAATCAGGCGTATCTATAGATTCCTGGCACCAGAATCTCGGAATCCTCTTCAACAAAATTTTTCAAAGTCGGTTGAACTTAGAAAAAAAAGTAAAAAAAACCCAGGCCCCACCGAAGGACATCCTAAACGAATTTTCCTGAAACTAAGACCCATCGTAATCAATTTCCGGTACTCGAAAACACCCTTAGCAATTTTCATGAATATTTTTCAGGCTGTTTCCGAAACCCTATATACCATTTGATTCAACGATACTTTGTGGATTCGTTTAATAAATGTTTCTAGACTCATCAGGTGTTTCGACGATGGGCCACGAGAGTGAAATTAAATTTCTCAGCGGATTCTTATATTGCATAATATGAGGATTATATTTCGAGCTAATACGACCAACGCTATGAGTTTATTGTGGAGGTCATAGTTATACGGAGATATAAGGTCTACTAGCGCCAAACACAGCAAACACTAAAAAATGGCATGAAGCAGGTGCGCGTTGGTATTTCGGCAAGTCCAGCGTTTGGAAAACTTTGCAAATGAGTATCACCAATAAATATGGTGCTGATCATTTTATCGTAGAGAATGATTTTAATGAAGTTTAAAGTTTATTGAGTCGCCATCTTATGCTACGAAATGGTATGGACTATTCTGAGTGGAACTAAGTGGTTTTGTCGTGAGTTTAATAATGTTACGTTATGTTCTTGTAATAAAATAATTGAAAAATTATTTTGAGATCTATGACCTCCGGCAATCTTCCTTTATAGCCCCCATTGAATATTACCGCACTTGCTTATTAGTTATGATTTACATCAAACCACATTCTAGAATGTAATAAAGACGTAATGTGCAATAAAAATCAACACTGGTTTATATTGACCAACTTAGAACTTACGTAGCATTCAAATAATGCTCATAATTATGTTAGATTACTTACAACAATTCCCTAAATAATTGTATAAAAGTCGACGGAATTGATCGCGGCTGATCATTTCAATGGATGTGCAACTTTGTAATTCATCGAAATCATGAAACCAATATTTCTGTTCATTGTTGTTTATTGCATATCGGTTGAAGGCGCACTGACCTCTATGAAAAATAGTGATATAGTGACGTTGGTAAATCAACCATATAATGGCGTGGATGATGAATACAGTTTCGAGTAAGTAATTCGAATCATATAAGATTTATATACCATAATAAAATAATAATTTTTTGCAGATATGAAACGCGAGATCATCAATCTAGAAAAGAAATTGGAAAAATAGTAACGACGACCGATAAACGAACTATATTACGAGTCATGGGATACTATACGTTTTTTGATCCAGATGGTAAACAACATTTGGTCGAGTATGAGGCCGATGAAAGTGGATATCGTCAAACCGTACAGATAATTGAGATAGGCGTATTAAGAATTTCGCAGAATGCAATTAAATCTTTAGTTGGTTGACCAAATATACATTTTTGATTACTCTGTCATATCGAATAAATATCGTCGTTATAATTAAAATAAAATTTGTAAATGGTAACAGTCTTAGGGGACTGAGCCTTAGTACTTTTTTATGTCACTTCAAGAGCGTCGACCGTATATACAAGAGTTGTTATTGTTATTTAGCTCGGAGTAGTTGGAAATGTGAGATAAAAATTAGAAATGCTCCACCGAGTTCTTTATTTTATAATATTAACCAAGACATTAATTGCGAGATAGCCCAACGAAAAGGAAAGAGCGTATGCAAGGAATCTGGAGCAGTCGTTGACGGCTAAGCATCAGGGGAAATTCGTGGGGTTCACCCGAGTAATATGGATCGGTTGTAACCTCGAAAAGGATAAACACTTATTACCGTTACGCTAATTCATCCACAATCTCTATTGATTTATTTCATTTCACTTTTCATTACAGCGGAACATAAAAATCACGGTAAAGCCAAAATTATCATAGCAAAAAAACAATAATTGCACAAATTAATTCAAACGAGAACAAAAAATATATAGGCGAATTTCATACCGACAATCGATAATTATTTTGTGTTATCCAGATCATTCGATGAGAATTACAGTACAGCGAAAAAATATTGTAACATTATGATAGGCCGTTGGGACATCCACGTATCCTGAAAAGACACGTATATTAATCTTATTTCGCTATGCGTCACTTTTTGAAATGTTCCCAATCCAATTAGCTTTGAATGCAAGTCGCGTAGTTTATATGCAACATTTCCTACTTTAACTTGTTGTTCGCATTACTTTGAGTAAAAGAGCGCACGAAAAAAATTGTCCCACAACCAACTTCCGATTTCGACTGTGTAAATTATAGTGCTTCGCGGAACGGTCATATGCAACTTTTAGGTAGGTTAGGTTAGGTTAGGTTAGAGTGGCTGCTATCGCAAACTTAGGCCAGTTATGGGACATTGTGATACCACAGGATCCGACATCATAAACTCCCTTGAACCCATTTAGTACTATTAATATAGCGTAGAAGATCTCGCACATTACAGCTTTCGAGATCACAGAGGCCGTCCATGTTGTATTTGCCCAAGTGAGGATGAGCAGGCCACCATACACTCACGCCATACAGCAGTATGGGCCTTACCACTGCCATGTAAAGGCAGTGCACCAGCTCCGGTTTCAAGCTCCATTTTCTTCCAATGGCATTTTTACAAGAGTAGAGCGCCACAGTGGCCTTCTTTACTATATCGTGTTTGGTTTCCAACTGAGCTTACTGTCCAGAAGAATACCTAGGAATCTCGCTTTATCAGTAAGCTACCATTCAGGGTTGGTAAAGCCATTGCCGAAATTTTATACCTCCTAGTGAAAAGGACCAGTTTTGTTTTAGAAGGATTAATCCCCCATCCACATCTGCTGGCCCACCCCGCAATTATTGATAACGCACTTTACATCATTTCCCTGATTGTACCCAGGTGCTTACCCGAGAAAGCTAGCGCCACGTCATCAGCGTAAGCAACCAAACCTATTCCTTCCCCCTCCAGTTCCAATAGTAGTCTATTGATTACTACATTCCAGAGAAGGGGAGAGAGGGCACCTCCCTGGGGAGTTCCCCGAACAACCTGTCTTCTGACGGAAGCTTCCCCCATCTCCGCTATGTTCCTTCTGCTACCTAGCAAATGAATAATTAGCTTGATTACTGGGTCTTTGATCTCAAAAGGTAACAATCCTTCCATAATTGCCTCCACCTTCACGTTATTAAACGCACTCTCGATATCGAGAAACGCAACCAACAAGAATTCCTGAAAATCTAGTGATTTCTCTCCGCGGACCAGAGTATGTAATGAACTATCCACGGCCTTACCCTTATAGTACGCATGTTGAGACTGAGCCCAGTTTCTGGGTGCAATTTTTGAGCAAATATAGACATCCAGCATCCTTTCCATGATTTTCAGCAGAAAAGATGACAAAAAAAGTGGTCTAAAATCCTTAGGGTTGCTGTGCAAGCTTCTTCCCGCCTTCGGGATGAAGATCACCCTAGCCTCCCTCCATTTCTCGGGGATGTACCCCAGCTTCAGACACCCTTTGAAGATAACTTCCAGCCAGGGAACAAAACCTCCTGGTTCTTCTGAATTTCTGCTGGTATAATCCCATCCGGACCAGCTGACTTAAACGGCTTGAACCCTTTAATAGCCCATTTTATTCTCCGGGTGTTCAGAATATCCTCTGAACAGAACAGTTGGACCAGTCGGGAAGTGAGTTTCAAACAAGAGATTAAGAGTCTCTTCACTAGAAACCGTCCATTCGCAATCCGTTTTTAACAGATAGCCTGGTACAGCTGGATTGGTAGAGAGAATTTTCCTTAGGCGCGAGGTTTTGGAGACCCCTTCCATTCTATCACAGAAGTGCCTCCAA
Source organism: Nephrotoma flavescens (assembly GCA_932526605.1). Lineage (NCBI taxonomy): Eukaryota > Metazoa > Arthropoda > Insecta > Diptera > Tipulidae > Nephrotoma > Nephrotoma flavescens. The sequence continues at coordinate 223,923,713 of OW052222.1, read as the reverse complement.
GAATTCCTCTGCACCTTCCTAACCTCCCTTTTGTATACTCTGAGGCATTCGTTATAGAAATCCCAGTCCTGATTGTCTCTAGATCTTTTCGCTCTATTGAAAGCAGACCCACAGATTTTCCGGCGCTCCGGAAGAGCCGGATTCTACCAAGCAGGTTTTCGCTTCCCCCTCAGCTTTGTTAAAGGACAGGCTGCCCTCATAGAGGTATTGCAAGCCCTAGTCATAGTGTCCACCATTGAATCCAGTTCACAACCCGTATCGGGGAGTCCTGGAACTCTAGATGGAATAATTCTCTCCAATACCTCCCTATATACATGCCATACTGTCCTCCTCCTCCGGATTTCTGAACACGTACTATTTTGTAATATAGAGATTCAGTTTAAACGTTATGTAACGATGGTCGAGAAGGAATGCTCCTTCGCCACTCTCCATTCCCTGATCATCGGTGAGATAAAATCGGAGACCAGAGTGATATCCAGAACCTCTTGTCTATTACTAATAATAAAGGTAGGTTCCTGGCCTATATTACTACTAGTGAGGTTAGTTCTTAAAAAAAATTCAAAAACTAACTCACCCCTTTCATTTATATCCGAGCTACCATAGATGGTGGTAATGTACTTTTAGGTAATGTTTACTTTATCTCGAATTAAGTTTAACCTGTTCGATTATGATAAAATGAAATCTTAGTTTTTATCTGTAGGTGATAAAAATTTTCAATGTTTGTGTTCAGACACGTGTCATACTGGCGTTCCATACTTCCGCCGCAAATCTTTAAAACTAATTTGAGATAAATTGTTTCCAATTATCGCCAATAAAATTTCGTCTTTCTCAAGGAAACAATAAATAGAGGTAGCTGATGCTTCAAGATAACAAATTTCGAGTAGTAATTTACTTTTAATCAGGATATGTGCATTCCCAGATTTAGACCGTGGGTATGTTTCATCAAATCAATATATGGCCTCTGAAAAAAAAATATTGGTTTGAATATCTTATAAATTTGAAAATTTGCAATAAATTATTTCACAGCATGGACCATCCCTTGCCAATAAAACTGGCTGTGAATTCAATCCATCTATCGCTCAAAAAATAACCAACATAATGTACCACTTTGAGCATAAACCGACTCTTTTCTATGTAAAAAGCTAGGCCTGCATCTTTTAACAAACTAGCATCCTCTTTGAGTAGACCAGAGGCAAGTAGGCCAGAGGTAATTAACAAATCATCAAAGTAACCAAAAACTCTGCCGTGGAGTCTGTACGGAACCACACGGTGATTATATACTCGTATAGCGCGTTGGATCCAATCGACCTAATAATCCATCGATAAGCGGCAATGAGGCTTTGCCTTATACACCAGTGTGACCGGCGAACATCACGAGCTCTGACTTTCCTCTGCGACACTCAGAGATAACATGCGGTCTAAATTAATTTCAAACATTCGCAGAGTTGCTCAATCGAATGTATATCTTTCCCCGCTCTTTTCCTGGTCATTAGTACTGCCTCGGTGTTATGCTAAGCTAGCCCCCACCTTTGAAACCCCTCGAGGAAATGGGACCAACTTCTATTTTTCCATCGCTCAGGGAAGTTTCACAGGTCAAGGAATTCTCCAAAAAATATAAAATAAATCAAACGTAAATTATTGCCCGATAGCTCCATTTTCGAATGTATATTTTGTTGTTGTTTGTAATTGTTTACATTTTTTCTGACAAATGCGTAGTTATACAAAAAATTAGCGAAAGGGGCGCTGCTCGCGTCGTTGAAATGAATATAGCAGCAACAGACTAGGTAAATATTTTAAAAAAATTTTATTTTATTTCAATAACGATCTTGGAAATAACGTTAAAAGGTTAAAAATTATCACCAGCGAGATAACAGCATGCTGCTTATCTCACACAACGTAAAATGTAAACCTTACATCAAACATCATCCTTACATCAAACATCGATCCATAATCGCGAATTCCCTCATCATAAAATACTACGCGCTCACCGAGCCCAGAAGGGTCTAGATTATACGTCATGTTACGTGCTGAAATATTTTAGAAAATGAAAGAGGTTGTAATCTGACCTCGCTTCCCAGACATCCGCCATATAGAGAACTGTAAATCGGGATCCCTATACTTGATCTTTATAAAAATGTACACCCAAAGAAAATTAAATTTAAAATAAAAAATTTCTGGCTTCTGATCCAAAAATTCAAACATTAACACGGTTTGATGAGGTTATGTTTTGAATCAAAAACATTTATGAAAACAACTTTATCAAGTTGTTTAGACTTTATCAAGTCATTGTGAATTGCACCACCTAGGGTCCCAATCGAAGAGTGAGTATTTTTTGGATCAGTTGACTACTAATTCACGCGATTACAAAACTCTGACATCATTGCTGGTATCTTTAATGCAATTCAATCAGGGAAGTAAAGTCACAAATACAAGAGGAGTGTCACTACTCGGAGCATCGCATCAAAAGACGTCGTATTACGCATTACTGGTGATTCGCCGACTTTTCAAAGAGATGATGCCTTCGCCATGATCGATTTCATGCTCAGCAGAAGCAACTTGATTAAAATGTTTACTATTTGAGAAGTCGCAGTGACCTTTCCAAGTGTACTGAACACTGTGCCAGATATTTTGAAATAAAACTGACAGAACATGAAGTTGGTGGGATAAGTATGTCTATTTACGTTACTTCTGAAAATCATAAACTTTTCGGGAGAGAAGCCCAAATTTCTATCCCCCAAAAAGTTCCTTATGGCAAAACTATACAAGTTTATTGCGACATTTAATTAACAATTATAGCTAATTAGTAATATTAATAAATAAAAATATTTTGAGTTTACTTAATAAAATCAATAAAAATTTCTGATAAAACGTTTAAATAAACAACAAAAAATCAACGAATATTTTGTCCGGCCAACGAATATTTGCTGAGTTCTTCACTATATCTCAACACTGCCGCATAGAAAAATTCTGAAAAAATCACTGAAATTACTTTAAATCTTTCTTCATCGCCAGACGTAAGCCGATAGTCCGGCCAACGAATACTTATTGAGTTAAGGATTTTATCTCAGCGCTACACATAGAAAACATCTAAAAAAATTACAAAAATTACTTTGAATCACCAGACTAAAGCCAATAGTTCGATCATAAAATACATCACGTAAAATTTCTTGAAACATAATCGGGGATGGACAAATAATTAATATTAGTTATTTGTCTTAGCCCCGAAAATTTTTTAGTTTCATATTCTCATGAAAATGTAATATTTTTACTCTCAGCCTCGAAAAATTGTTTGTGTCGTGATAGTTTTAGCTGTCATGACAGTAAATATTGAGAGTGAACGGGACTGAGAGTGAAAATGTGGCATTTTTCGGGGCTGATAGTCAAAAATGTCATGATAGCAATAATTAATGTTGCCATCGCATTTATCGGGGATGTTATTTGGGATAGTTTTACCTAAATGCAGATTATTAACAAAAGCCGTATACAACTAGATCAGCAAGACTGCTGTATAGTCCTTAGCCAACATTTAATGAACCGCATTTAACCTTCCCAGTGGTACTATGCCAAATTTTAACCATCTGTTTCTAGATAATCCAGAAGAAAACTCAATGATGGGCGTCAAAAATTTGGAAATCCAAAAGCACATGGACCTTAATCCAAATATTGAACTAAAGGCGCTCCTACCAGTTAGGCTTGAGGAAATGGTTAAAATCTATTATTTATGTCTAAAAGAAAGCGTGACATTCTTGATAGATAGAAGATACAGAATTATTTTTTATTTGCCAAAAGGAATGACACCTTCAGTGGTGCCCTTTCCTACTTACCATTGTGTTATTTGAGTCAATTATCACACCCGGATGGTGCTTTGGAGAAAGCTGTGTGAGCTCGAGGCTTTGGAGAAAGCTGTGAATTCTTAGATTACTCTCGCAATACAATCTTATCGAAGGAGTACGTCAAATAGAGGGTTTTGATACTCGACGTACCTTCGTACGTGGTACCGACAATTACAAAATAAATATTGGGAAGGTTCACATCATTCGAACTTCACCATAAAACAAATCAGTTTCAATTTCTAGTTGGAAGGTAAAGAACCGTAACGATTAATGTTGATGGAATCTTAATTCCATCACAGTACTATCTTCGAGCACCTAGAGATATGGCAAATACGCGGCAAAAAACTGTTAATGTAGCTATGGCTCCCTCCGTGTTTATACTCAACACTCGACGGAAACTTTCGGATACCCTTGGACAGTGCCAACATTTCCCCACAAAAATGCGAGAGCAGTGCAGTACTAGATAGTGTTGGATATCTTAATCTATAACCTATAACTAAGAAGCTAGAATGGACGTAAAATTCGATTTGTTTTCGACGGATGAGTCACTATCATAGAGTGTGTCCGCAGTGGTGCCAGGTTACAGAAGATTTTCTTGACCTCTTGGACTGTCAGTAGAAAGGTACAATCCTTGACAATGAAAAAAACAGAAGTTGGATTTACTTGCTAAAGAGAAAATATAATCTGAGGAATACATTTTCTTTCTATACCTCTCGGACGAGGTTTTATGTGTTTATCATCATATTCCAGAATCCAGGCAACCTACGACTCATTAACAATTTAGATGCTTGTTACTATTTGACATTCTTCCAATAGTTTTAAGACATATACTCGATATTGAACCATGGTTTTATTTATTTGATCACGTTTCAAATTCAAAGACACATAAATGACACAATCGTTTGTGGTGGTCTAGGTCAGTTCATCACAGTATGTTAACTCTATAGACAATACACCGTCAATTTCCTCATTACCTAAATAAATTAGACAAATACTTTGGGTGATACCATGGCTAAAAATACTGAAATTGTGTAATAATTTAGATTTTGTTTTGTTTTTGCATCTAAAGCGATTTTAGCACTTGCGCAATTTATTTTAATTTTTTGTTGTTGTTCTAGTAATTAGCATCTTACTAAATAATGGACGCCAATCGCATAAAAATCATCTATAGAAAATCTGTTAGGTATAAAATCGAACGTACAACCGAAAACTTCAGTTGAATCTGAACATTCACAGTGCATTCTAGTCGTTATAACAACAACAAAAAAAAATGTCAAAAATAATAGTTTGTTTATATTTAGCCGTGGCCTATGTCCACTGTAATCCTGTTAGTACAGAGAAGCCCGTTGAAATTCTAAAATATGTTTATGAACCATCGGTTGGAGATTCTGGTTATCATTTCGAGTAAGTATCTCTTTACATATATACGGTTGTTATCAAGTGTTAGAAGTGATTCTGTTTTTAATTTAGATATGAAACGAGTGACCATCAATCGAAAATTGAAGACGGTTTCATAAAAAATGGGACATTAAGTGTTAATGGATCTTACACATATATTGATACGGACGGTGGTACGCACACGATTCAATATGTATCTGATGAACGAGGATTTTCATCAAAAAATCTAGATGTAGCGGCAGAAGGCGTACAAAATCGGGCAGCAAAGAATTTACCTGTACCTGTTTCAAGGAGCTCGGCACCTGCTGCAATCAGTCCGGCACCAGCGCCAGCAGCATCCGCTGCCCTAGCCAATATAGCACCATCAAGACCAACTACCGTAACATCAGGACCTCCTGCTACATTAGCAGCGGCAGTGCCAACAGCAGCAGTTCCAATAGCAGCAGTTACGAAAACAGTGCCACCAACCACAGCGGCCCCGACAACGGCAGCTAAAACAACGGTAGCTCCAACAACGGCTGCTCCAACAACTGTAGCACCCACAACTGCAGCTCCAACAACAGCAGCTTCGACTTCATCAGCCCCAAAGGCAGCAGCTCCTGCTAGTCCTGCCTCACCATCACCAGCTCCAACTGTTATTATTCCATAATGTAATTTATATTTTTGAAACTTGCCATCTGCTCTATGTACGTCTTATATTAATAAAATTATACATCGCTACAATTAGATGATTTTATTAGTCACCGTATTGCATAACCCAAGAAAATTATAGTAAAGAATTAATTAACACTGCCCGGTAAATTGTAACACTTCAATCTTTAGATTAAATACTTATAAAGATTGTATAATGTCTAGGTCATTGCTATTTTGGGATTAATGATAAATTTTCACTTTCGTTTTCTTGAATATTATCATCATATGATCTTTAAATTATTTCTGGCTGTTCCAAGTGTCAAGTAATTTAACCACTTGCAAAATTAATTCTAACTATTTTCTGTAGAAACAGAATTCTATAGATTATTGGCCAATTACTAAGTAAAGTTTAAACTGCGTTTGCTGAAGAGCCTAACAATCGAACAGATATCCTAGACACCCAATCACAAATTATTTGGAATATTTTATATGATTGAGGTCTGATCATTTAACATCTAAAGATGTATGCATAAATTATAAAGATGAATATTTTTCAAAAAAAATTTTCAAGATTGATTTGCTCATCATTAAAATATCTTTAACTTTTCGTTGGCATTGCCTTTTGTTTAATGCCTTTCTTCGGTCAAACTTGATAATAAATTAGTTGGGGTTCGAAAGTTCAAAACATAACAAAGTGGATGGAGGTGACTGTCCAAATGGTTGAAATTGTTTTATATTCAGTACCTTTGGAACTATTATCTCTTGATCGTCATTACTATTTTTTTCCGTAATGGTAACCAGAATTGACTACCTCAAACTTGTGATCTGATACCACTACTTTAGTCGGATGACGTCAACTTGCTTAGTGTGGTGACTTTATTTTCCTTTGAAAGTGAAACTATTTTTTAAAACAGTTAGTTATGGAAGTGCTAAAAGGAAAACGAACTTACATCAAAGGTCAGATTACGAGAATGGAGAATTATGTGCGTGTGATTAAAGACGACACGAGTGTAGATGAGTTAACCGTAAGGTTAGAAAGAATACAGAAATTGTATAAGGATTTCGTTGAGGTGGAGTACCAAATGCTTGAGTTGTCCGATATTGTGGAAACAGATATAGAAGCCGTAGATGCACAATATTATAGCATTATTCCTAAACTTCAAGGTGCTATTCGAAAAAGAGCGCCTACAAATCAACCCGCGGTAATGCTCGATCAATCTTTGAATAATACAAATGTGCACTCTAGTGATTTTCGGTTACCTCGCATTACCATTCCCCCATTTGATGGGAACTTTAAGGAATGGCAATCGTTTTTTGATTTATTTGGTTCGGGGCTGTACACGAAAACGCAAACCTTTCGCCTGCCCAGAAATTTCAGTTGATCATTGGTCATTTTAGAGGTGAAGCCCTAGCCCTAGTTCGACATCTTCAGATTAATGACGCAAATTACATTGAGGCCTACCAGAAATTGTGCAAGAGGTACGACAAGAAAAAGTATATCGTAGATTCATTTATACAAAGTTTTTTTGATCAACCAACTGTAACACATGCAACATCCCAATCACTCGCACGATTACACGATACATGTGATGAAGTAATTCGAGGCCTTAAAGCGTTGGGTACAGAAGCCGAGAGTCGAGATCCTTGGCTCATTTATATTGCAACCCAGAAAATGGATTCTGAAACACGGCAAATGTGGTAACTAGAAATTTCCGAAATAAATTATCCAACATTTGATAATCTTCTGTCAGTTTTGAACAAACGAATGGATGTGTTGCAAGGCTTGAAAACTGAGAGCGCAAAACGTCCATTATCGAAACCACATATGTACAGCAAACGAAATCTATGCACACTGCACCGGTAGTAAATTGTGCATTCTGTGGTAAGGACCACAAACTATTTGAGTGTGAAGGTTTTCTAGGTTTAGAAATTCAACAGAGGAGGGATTACGTGAAGAAACACTCAAGGTGTTACAATTGTTTGAGCGATACGCATATGGTGTATCAATTCAAATCAAAACGAAAATGTAGCAAATGTCAAAGGAAACATCACGGCATCTTGCACCTAGAGTTAGAGTCCTCCACACGTTCTCCTGAAAAAACGACTTGTGGGCATGCTAATTCGATAGATGGAAATGCGGTTCTGTCGACTGCCCAAATAGTAGTAGAACGATATAATGGTGAGTGGCAAATTTGTCGGGCGTTGCTCGACTCCGGATCGCAAACTTCTTTCGTTACTGAAGAATGTTTCCAGCGCCTCGGAATAAAAAGAACGAAGGCCAGAATGTTTATTCAAGGCCTCAATAATACGAACTCGGGTGTTTCCAAAGGCGTGGCTACCATACGAATTAAATCTAGATTTGAAGATGCGCTAATTACGAAACAAATGCAAGGGTGTTTATAGTTCCAAAAATCTCGTCATATCAACCCTCAATTAATAAATTGGAGGGCTTTCAAGAACTAACGAAGATTAGGCTAGCTGATCCTAACTTTCAAAAGAAAAGTAAAATTGATGTTCTTCTTGGTAGTGCTTTGTTTTTTGATATAATAAGTGATGGTAAAAAGTATATCACGAAATCACAGTTAGTTGTTCACAACACCAAAATTGGATGGATAGTAGCAGGGGTGCCCCTTGATAGAGGTACACAGAAAGACACATCAATTAATCTCCATTTAGACGTGGACCATACACTGAGAAAGTTTTGGGAAATTGAGGAGGTTGTGAGTGCTGAGCAGTATAGTGACGAAGAGAGATTTTGTTTAAATTTTTTACCAGAAGACGTTTCAAAGGGCACCAGATGGAAGATACATCGTGAGTTTACCGTTAACTTGGACAATCAAAGTTTATGGCAGTTAAACGATTCGCTAATTTGGAAAGGAGGTTTTTACGTGATCAATCATTTAAAAGGCAATACATCGAGTTTCTAGATGAATATCGAAAATTGGGACATATGGAGCTATCAACTTCTGACGCTACGAGAGCTATTATTTGCCGCACCATGGAGTTTTGAGAGGCAACAGTTCAACCACGAAATTACGATTCGTTTTCGATGGTTCGGCTAAAACTACCTATGGAAATTCTCTGAATGAGCAGTTAGCAGTAGGTACAGTGGTACAGTCTAGTTTGGTAGAAATACTGCTCAGATTTCGCAAACACAAAGTAATTATTACAGCTGATATCGAGAAAATGTTCCGGAAAATCTGGGTTAGTAAAACGGATAGTGATTACCAACGGATTGTATGGAGAAAGGAAGCGCAAAAAGAGTTACAGGTGTTTAAGTTGTTGACAGTAACCTATGGAACATCGTGTGCCCCTTTTTTGGCTACCCAAACTTTAGTGCAACTGGAATCGGACTACCAACAAGAATACTCAGAGGCGGCAGAAATATTGAAGCATGATTTTTACGTTGATGACTTGTTGTCCGGTACAAGCTATGTAAAGGACGCCCAGAAATTAGTTATGAGTTTGGTTAGCTTATTAAACAAGGGAGGATTCAACCTTCGCAAATGGACTACTAACTATCCCGAGATTTTACAAAATATTCCTGAAGAAAACAGAGATGCTTCTGTTATTGAATTGGCAGACGATTCATCGCTTTCTGTACTCGGTCTGAGATACTCTCATTTCAGTTCAAGGTGTCCCTAGAAGACATTACATTAACAAAAAGGAATATGCTGTCAGAGGCGTCGAAACTGTTCGATCCTATTGGATCGCTATCGCCAGCAATTATAAAAATCAAAATTCTTTTCCAGAAGCTACTGGGTTACTGGGAATCGGTTGGGATGATCTATTACCAGGTGTATCAATTTTGTACGCAAAACGACAGCGCGAGTTGACGAGGTGAACAAAATTTTTGTGTACATATACAGTGTATAATACACAATTTTTTATTTGTATTGTGTGTTTTGCTCTCTTGTATATGTGCATTCTATTTGTCATTTTTGCGATGGTAGGTATCAAAATAAATGTTTCCGGTTGAATCGGTTTATTTTTTTTTGATACTTGTTCACGACGATTCCTAGAAATATAAACAAAACCACAAAGAATCGAAAGAACATTAAAATACGATAAAATACTTATCTGATGCGAACTTGTCTTGTACAAATAAATTGATTATCATCTCATCATATTCGTGAAAATGATCAGGGTTGATCTACAACATAAAGGGGAAATTTAGATTTTTATAAATTAAATTTGTATTGTATAATTGTATATTAAAATTAAGTTTATATTATTATTTACTTACCTATAAATACGCTGTCAAATTGGTATTTTGTTTATGTCTTCCATGTAAAGCAGTGAGAATAAAAGTAATTATAACAAAGACATAAAACAAATGTACTAAAAAATTGTGAATTAAATTCGTTTAAGCTAGTCCAAACAAGATGACACTTATCATTATTGTAAAGTGATTAAATTATTTATTGTAAGATGGCACTTGTCATCACTTTTGTTTGAATTGTAATTAACATTTAGTGGGAGGGCGCGATATCATAATTTTATGTAAGAAATATTTTTTGAGAAAGATTACATTGTCATGGTGAACGTTGTTTGTAAAACATGTTAAAAAACACAAAAAATAAAATTATAAAGATTATTTCTATTAAAACGGAGTTATATATTGTGAATTGATAAGTGGATGTAACTTTATTACCAGTGAATATATTATTACTTGTGAGAAAACGTTGAGCCATAAATACAGTACAGAACCAGCAAATACCAGTTATTCTAAATTCGCGGTGAATACAATAATACAACAAACAAGAGTACCTTGGTATTGCATCTCTTACGGGGACAACGAGGGAATATAATTTAACGAGATTGTAACCGGGTACATAGGCTTTTCATGGTCCTTCGAGCCAAATAGCGGCAATTGCAACAGTATTTTCGGCGAGTATTTATTATTTTTTTTATATAATTTTGTGAATCAAGATGGCGGACGTTCGAGCCCTTAAACGCATTATTAAAAATTTAGAATACGTTAATAATAAAATCAGTGAATTAGGGTCCGGTATTCAGTGCGGTGAAATAAAAACATATTTAGCAATATTGAGTGACGAATGGAAAGATTTCCAAGGTATCGAAAGGTCACTCAGTGGGAAATTTACTGATGTTCAGTTAGAATCTGTGAATAAAATCGAAACGATGTATTTCGAGATTAAACAACTATTATATCAACATGAGATAAGTATGGAAACGGCGAATAATCCAGAAAATACATCGATGAATGATTTGATGCTGAATCAAACGCAATTTGTTCGCGAATTATCTCTATTACATAAACGGGACAGTGAAGTGCGATTACCACGTGTAAATATACCGCCATTTTTAGGAAACTATTCGGAGTTTCCATCATTCAAAGATCTTTTTGAAACATCTATCGATCAAAACGATGGTATATCTAAGGTCCATAAATTGCAGTATCTCAAATCCTTACTAAAAGGAGAAGCTTACAATTTGATCAAGCATTTAAGTGTGACGGAGGCAAATTACAATGAAGCCTGGGAAAAGGTAAAGGCGAGATACAGTAAACCGAAACATGTGATATGTAACCTAATCAAACAGTTTATGGAGCAACCGATAATGCATCAAAGCTCGGCAAAGGGTCTTCGGCATCTTACGGATTTATCTGACGAAGTCATCCGTGGTTTGCGCGTTCTAGGAGAGCATGCGGAAAAACGAGATATATGGCTCATTTATATTTTGACACAAAAATTGGATCCGGAATCTAAAGAAGCTTGGGCTCACAAATCTGCCAGTGATGATTTTCCCTCTCTCGAAAGTTTTATTGAGTTCCTCAACAAAAGGAGTGATGCATTAGAGTGCATTAATTATTCGCAAAAACAGAAACCGTTACCACCCAAAAGAGTCGGTGCAATGACAACACAAGTTACGACGAAAGGTGTATGTCCAATGTGTTCAGGTGAACATTATTTAAGTCAGTGTACTACTTACCTCGAATTACCTAACGACAAACGCAAAGAGTTCACAGTAAACAAAAAACTCTGCTTTAATTGTCTGTCAGCAACACACCAATCCGTGGTCTGTCGATCTAAATATGTATGCAGAATTTGCAAAAGGAAACATCATGTAACATTACACTTGGATTCAAACCTAGATGCGAAGAATGAAGAGCTAAAGGAAACAGTGACGTCGGAGCCCATTAAGAAAACAGAAACCACAGTGTTAGTTGCCATGGAATCCAGAGGCCGCAAAGGAAATTTTCAACAAGCCATTTTACCAACAGCGCTAGTACTAATCGAAGATAAATATGGACAAATGCAGAAATGTAGAGCCTTGTTGGACTCCGGCTCACAGTCATCATTCATATCAGAAGATTGCGCTCAGAGATTAAAATTAGCGCGCCTGAAAGCGAACGTACATATCACAGGATTGACATCAGGAAATTTAATATCGCGAAGCAAGTCAACGATTACTTTACGATCAATGTATGACAATAAGAAGACAACACTAGAGGTTCTTATAATAAAACATCTTCCTACACAAATTCCAAAGATTAAGATATACGTGCAACAAACGGATTTCATGTCTAAATTGAATTTAGCCGATCCACATTTCGATTTTCCATCTCCCATAGATTTGCTGATTGGAGCCGATAAATTTTTCGAAATTCTGGAAAGTAACCAAAGACGATACAACTCATTAATATTGAATGAGACTATTTTCGGATGGATAATTTCAGGACAACCACAATCAGCTGATATCGAGGAAAGCCAAACTTTCAACACGTTTACGCGGGATAACTCAAGATTAGAAGAAGCATTGAAAAAATTTTGGGAGATAGAGGACATGTCATTTAATGTCGTCAAATTTACACCAGAGGAAATGGAATGTGAAAGACTTTTTATGGATACGCATCAGAGAACATCAGATGGACGCTACATGGTAAAACTACCTTTCAAAGACAATTCAAAAGAATTAGGCTATTCATTGCAAGCGGCAACTAACAGATTCCGGTCACTCGAGCGTAAGTTAACTATGAACACGACATTACGTGAAGCATATACAGATCAAATGAGAGGATATATTAGCCTAGGTCACATGATTGAGGTACCAGCGAATCATAAACACAGTGAAAGTTATTACTTGCCTCATCATTCCGTGACAAAAGAAAGCAGCAGCACGACAAAGGTCCGAATCGTATTTGATGGATCCAGCAAGACAAGTAATGGTGTCTCTTTGAACGACAAATTAATGGTAGGTCCGACTATACAACCAACGCTCTGGAACCTTCTATTGAGATTTAGGATGAACAAAGTAGCACTGATTGCCGATATAGAGAAGATGTACCGTCAAGTCTTGATATCTGAAGAACACCGAAAATATCAAACGATTTTATGGCGAGAACAACCAGTCGATACATTGAAAAGTTATCAGCTCACCAGGGTTACTTTTGGTCTTGCATCATCAGCTTTCCTCGCAATCAGGGCAATGCAACAACTCGCGATGGACATAAAGGATGAAGAAATCAAACGGTGCATACTTAATGATTTTTATGTCGACGACCTGCTAACGGGAAGCAATGATAAGGAACAAGCCGAAAAATTAAAAGAAAAAATGATATCTACTATGGCGAAGGGTGGGTTTTGTCTAAGGCAATGGACGTCAAACGTAGGTGATTTATGTGATAACAGTGAGGAAATACCAATCAGTGATATCGGTTGTGAAGAAACATCCACAGTTAAAACTCTTGGGCTACGATGGCATCCATCTAGTGATACTTTCACTTTCAAAATACAGCGAGAAAGAGAAGGCAAGATCACCAAACGAACAATCATTTCCGAGGCCTCCCGTTTATTTGATCCTCTCGGTTTCGTTTCCCCATCCATAATACTAATTAAGATATTGTTTCAGAAATTGTGGCTCCTGAAGTTAGACTGGGACGACAAACTGCCAAGTGAAATAGAAGAGGAATACATAAAGATACGAAGTAAATTTGCGTGTCTTGAAGACGTTACAATTCCGAGATTTACAAATCAACGAGACGGGATACAGATACACGGATTCGCAGACGCGAGTGAATTAGCCTACTGCGCGGTGATTTACAGCAGGACAATCCACGATGATGGAAGTATCACAACACACCTATTGACATCAAAAACGAAAGTAGCACCAATCAAGAAGATATCTTTACCGCGACTAGAATTATGTGCTGCTCATTTATTAGCGAAACTGATGTTTAAAGTAAAAGAAACAATAAAAGTAGATACAGAATATTTTGCGTGGACTGACTCGGCTATCGTATTAGCCTGGCTGTCCACATTTCCTATTAATTGGAAGACTTTCATCGCCAATCGGACTAGTGAAATTTTGGAATACTTCCCCAGACGACATTGGGCCCACATCAAATCCAAAGATAATCCGGCAGATCATGGTTCACGGGGTGTGAAACCAGATAAAATAATCAACCTTACGCAGTGGTGGAGAGGTCCAGAATGGTTGATTCAATCGCAAACGTTGTGGCCAATAAATCAGATGCCTGAATTACGGGAAAATGAGCATAACATGGAATACAGCAAAGCAGCAATGTCGTCCCTTACTCATCACATACAATGCAATAGATATAATGCTTCTTGGCTAGAAGAACTTTTTGAAGGAGAATTTAGACTTCAAAAAATATTCAGAATAATTGCATATGTACTGAGATTCATACAATCATTAAAACAATCCCAACGGAGAATAAGCACACAGTTACTAGCAACGGAGATAAAAAATGCTCATATGATGTGCATTAAGTGGGTACAGCGAATGGAGTTTGAGAAAGATATACAACACATACAGCGTCATAAAAGAGTAAGCAGCAGTTCAAGAATTCTATCATTAGCACCTTTCATCGATGAAGAAGGTATTCTGAGAGTAGGTGGCAGATTGCAAAATTCTATTTGTGACTTCGACAGCAAGCATCCCATTATAATTCCGCAGAAACACATATTTACGAATCGAGTCATATGGGATGTCCATTTATCCAAGTTGCATGCGGGTCCAACGCTTACATCGATCCATGTACGGCAGAAATATTGGGTGATAAACGGACGAAGCCGAATAAGGAGCATTTTGAAAAAATGCGTCATTTGTACGAGATATGCAGCTAAATCAACCACACAGATGATGGGGAATTTGCCGCCTGAAAGGGTCACTCTTACAAGGCCATTTGAAAACTGTGGCATCGATTTTGCGGGGCCGATACATATTCTGGCAAGAAAGGGTAGAGGCCATACAATTGTAACAAAGGGATATATATGCATATTCGTCTGTTTGTCCGTGAAGGCGATTCATATCGAAGGTGTTACAGATATGACCAGTGAAGCTTTCTTGGCTGCGCTAAAACGTTTTACTGCCAGAAGAGGGTTACCTAAACGAATATATACCGACAATGGTTCCAATTTTGTTGGCGCAAAGCGCGTCCTAGAACAAGCATGTAAGTTAATAAAAGATATTAATAATAATTATCTGATTGCAGAGTACTTAAGTAGGAACGCTGTAGAATGGCATTTTATTCCGCCGATGTCACCACACTTTGGGGGATTGTGGGAGGCGGCCGTGAAATCCGTCAAAAAACATCTGCTTAAAGCTACTCATAACATCAATATTACCTTCGAGGAGATGACTACGTTACTCTGTCAAATCGAGAGCATATTAAATTCGAGACCGTTATATGCTTCGTCAACGGATGATGATTACCAGGTATTAACTCCCGCACATTTCTTGGTTGGAACATTTGCATCATCGGTTCCAGAATCGGACGTCAACTCAAAAGAATGTTTATTATCAAGATGGCAATTAATACAGCGAAGAGTTCAAACATTTTGGAACAGATATTATTTGGAATATCTAAACAATCTACAACAACGTCAAAAATGGCAAAAAATCCAAAATAATTTAAAGGTCGGCGATATAGTGTTAATAAAGGAAGACAATACTCCGGTATGCAAATGGCCATTAGCTCGTATTGTAGAAATTCATCCTGGAACAGATGGGATGGTGCGAGCTGTAACATTGAAAACATCTTCGTCCACATTCCAGCGTCCAGTTGTAAAATTATGCAGATTACCTGTAGGTTGACGACGACGTCATCAACGGGGCGGAGTATGTTCACGACGATTCCTAGAAATATAAACAAAACCACAAAGAATCGAAAGAACATTAAAATACGATAAAATACTTATCTGATGCGAACTTGTCTTGTACAAATAAATTGATTATCATCTCATCATATTCGTGAAAATGATCAGGGTTGATCTACAACATAAAGGGGAAATTTAGATTATTATAAATTAAATTTGTATTGTATAATTGTATATTAAAATTAAGTTTATATTATTATTTACTTACCTATAAATACGCTGTCAAATTGGTATTTTGTTTATGTCTTCCATGTAAAGCAGTGAGAATAAAAGTAATTATAACAAAGACATAAAACAAATGTACTAAAAAATTGTGAATTAAATTCGTTTAAGCTAGTCCAAACAAGATGACACTTATCATTATTGTAAAGTGATTAAATTATTTATTGTAAGATGGCACTTGTCATCACTTTTGTTTGAATTGTAATTAACATTTAGTGGGAGGGCGCGATATCATAATTTTATGTAAGAAATATTTTTTGAGAAAGATTACATTGTCATGGTGAACGTTGTTTGTAAAACATGTTAAAAAACACAAAAAATAAAATTATAAAGATTATTTCTATTAAAACGGAGTTATATATTGTGAATTGATAAGTGGATGTAACTTTATTACCAGTGAATATATTATTACTTGTGAGAAAACGTTGAGCCATAAATACAGTACAGAACCAGCAAATACCAGTTATTCTAAATTCGCGGTGAATACAATAATACAACAAACAAGAGTACCTTGGTATTGCATCTCTTACGGGGACAACGAGGGAATATAATTTAACGAGATTGTAACCGGGTACATAGGCTTTTCAATACTGACGCCTACTCACCTCTTCTATTCGTTTGCTTTTGAGCGGTGAAATGAAGTAATATTTTATGTTTTAGGATTTTTAATATTGAAATGTGTGAATTATGTTCAATTTAATTCAGAAATATGAGGATAATTCGAATTAGTTCTAAAATTGCGAAATGTTTTCGCATAGAAATGTCAATCCAAAAAAAATCAAAACAAGATTCAAGCGCATGCGTCTCGCCTACTAATACAAACAAGATGCTCAATACTATATTTTTCCAGTTTGCTTACCTCGCGCTTGTTGCTTCTCGTACAAAATTGACAGGCCGGTTTGAATTTTTAAAAGTTGGCACGTGGGAAAATGGGACTCTTAAATGATTTTTTGACAAAATTCAAATAAGAGATTGCGATAAAGTAGTAGAAAATGGCTAATAGGGATGAAATTTGCATGGAGGACTAAATGCCCCGTGAGAATCGAAGCTATCAGCCTCTACAACTATTGCATTTCAAAATGTTGCATGTATTTTGTACAATTAGAACTAGAAGAAAAGAAAACCGGGATTTGGAAAACCGGGATTTTGAAAACCGAGATTTCGTAGTACACCCATCTTTAGAGGAAATTTACCACCGGAAGTAAGCCAGAGGCGGAAGTAACGATGATTAAAATAAAGGTAATTATCTTATTGAAATTGACCATTTAGATGTCCCGAACAATCTTTCGTCAAGGGAGTTAATGGTATAGAATACACGATCGAAGTTTTAGAAAAAATGGGTGACCAATTGCTTACATCGTCTGCAGGATCCCCTAAGATCGTGGCAAGAAACAAGATTATTGTGACAAAAAGCTGATATCGCTTTACTCCGAGATAACCTGGAACTACAACCAAAATTAAATTAGACAGATTTATGGGTGAAACTCGAAACGTATATTGAACCAATGTTCAACCAATAACCAATGTCTAATAATGAGAACGTTCAGGAGCAACGATACATCCAGTTTTCTATAACCAATTTTTCAGTATGATAATCAAGGAGTGGAGCAACTGCGGAATGTACTTCGTGACAGTATTTTTGAGCACCGCAGAAGAATGCAGGATGTGGATGATACGATTGGCTGAAGAGCTGGGCATATGTTTTGGATTTTATCGAATCTTTACAAAAAACAAGCCGAACAATACAAAAACAGTTTGAGCAAATTTAACTAACAGAAAAATAGGTTTTGAAGTTCTGACTGACAACAAAGATATAACCGCCCAATAATTGAAACAACTTGTGGTGACACACAAACAATTGAAATCTGATTAGGACACACTGAAATTAACAATATAGATCGTTAATAAGTCAGGGATACCGAAAAGCACTACAACAAGAGAATGCTTAATTTGGCGAGTGTATTTTTTAATTCTATTCACTTATCCAAGTTTCCGAATGCATCAGTTCGAAATTGAATTGTATTTTCATTGTCTTCCAAATCAGTTGATATTTGGCACAGAATAACAAATGATGTCTTGAGGGCCACACATCATTTGTTGTTCTATTCCAAATATCAACATATTTGGAAGAAAGTGTTGTTTGAAAGCCCTTAAAATTAAGGGCAAAATGAGCAATTAAGAGTAATGATTTAATTCATGTTTCTGACTACTTAATTCTCCCATTTTGTCGTCACTATCGTTTTGTTAGATTCTTAAACCGCGTATAGTTACTTAATTTTATAACTAGTAATGACTGCACGTAGCATCTCCAATTACATAAAACAAAATAAAAAGCAAAACGTCATGACCGAGCTCAACCTAATGACTTTTTTAATATTTTGTTTTAAGTTTCTAAACATATTAATAACCGATCATTATTATTGAAACCATGAAGCTGCAAGGTCATCAAAGACTTCATCATATAACAGCGTTAAATTTACGATTTAGTCGCAACCCGGAGACGTCTACATGAACATATAAACATTTCACATAATGTTAATTTTATTAATTTGTGTCGTGTTAGGCATGGTATCCTCAAAATCTGTGAACGATAATGACTCCGTTAATATTTTACAGTACGAAAGTCAACCATTGGATAGTGAAAATCGGTATAAATTCTAGTGAGTTATACGTTTCGATTGTAAAGCGCGTTTTTTTTATATAACGTTTTTAAATAAAATTTTAAAATTTTTGTATTTCAGTTATGAACTAAGTGATGGCCAAAAACGAATGGAAGAAGGTGAATTGGTTCCGACCTCTGATGATCAAAATAAAATCTCGTTATTTGTGACGGGTTCGTATGAGTTTGTGGCACCCGATGGGAAATTATATCGTGTACAGTATACAGCGGACGAGAAAGGATTTCATCCGATATTGACTCAAGGGGAGGACATTGGTTTTTACGGAGCAGCTGTAGCACCGCCAGCGGGATTTATTCCACCAAGTGCTCTTACGTCACTGGTTGGATAACGTAAACATAAAATATATATCTTGTAAATAAAAAAATATCACTTACTTTGAAGATTTTTTTAACTATTTTAACTATCGTGCTCAACTGTCCACTACCTTTGGTGCTTCACTTTTAACAGAAATTACATTAACCCCGAATATACGATACGCGAGGTTAACCCAAAACAAAAAAAAAATCGCCAAGTTCATCGCTGTAAGTGAAAGGATTATTGAAACTTCGATCTTACTTGGTCATTTATATAACATTCTGCACATCACATACGCGATTAAAGGTCGCAGAACTATTGTGTATATATATTTTGAATTATATTTTCATTGTTTATTGTCACATCTTAAAGTAATGATTATTTTTAAATTTATAGTGCATAAAATAAATTTGATCGAATAAGTTCAAGTGCGGTTTAATTGTGTACTGAGTGTCATGACTAAATATCTGTTGTGTCTTATAATTTGCGTACATCTCGTACTCGTGCAAATTGAATGTGAATCTATTTCGCGCGACTCGGATAACTCAATTTTACGTTATATAAATGAACCATATAATGGTGCTGATGGTGGCTATTCTTTCGAGTGAGTATACGATATAGACACATCCTTGCAAATTTATAACATTTTCTTACACATAATACTTAGGTACGAAACAATGGATCGACAAATGCGGAAAGAAGAAGGCAAATTTGGAGCCACCGCGGATGGTCAATTGGTATTACGCATAACTGGATACTATCGATATGTTGGCACAGATGGCATAAAACGCTTTATCGAGTATGAGTCTGATGAAAATGGTTATAGACAAAATATTACAATTGTGAAACCAGGCAACAAAAGGATAAGCCCAAATGCAGTTAAATCATTAATTGGTTAGTTGCTTTCATGTGATTATGTTGAATGTGTATAAATTTCAACGAAAGCAAATTATCGAGTAACGAAATATATAAATTAACCAATATTTTGTAGTTTTTGATTAATTTATCATAGACGGCAGGAAAAGTTCGAACTATATTTTGATACTGGATGACTGGGTTGAAGGCAGTTAAAGCAAATGTTATTAGATTGAACAAATATCCGGTTATGTTTCGCTTAGTTTCCGTGACCATAAATCCTTTAATTTTGGCTTTTTTTTAAATTGAAGTGATTGTGATGTTTCAATAGAATGACAGGTTTTTTGAGGAAATAACAGAAATTAATAAACAGCCGAACAATCTCTCTCAAAATTTTTTTTTGGTGTCGGGTATCGGTATCTATCTTATTTAATATCAAGTGTTTTAACTAGTGATCCCGTGAGATTTACAAAATTCACTTTAGAGAAAGGGAGTTGTTCGATAAAAACACTTTAAAAACGATGTAATTATATGCCTCGCACGATTTTCGCTTCCCTTGTTGTATAAGTTGTCAGATATTGCATCTTTTATGCCTTGGGAATCGAGTTATTTGAGTGGAATATTGAATTGAATAAATCGTGGAAAACCAGCCAGGGTCACTCTTTATAGTTTCCAGGAAAAATTGGTATATTGGCCCTCAGTAGCTTTTCACTTCATTTTGAATTCGAAAATTCGTATGAAAAATTACGCTGTGCTTTTGATCGCGTCTTTATATTAAATTCTAGAATCATTGGCCAAAAAACTTGCGCGATTACGTCATTTCCACCTTTTTAAATAATAAAACTAGTTTTTCTGTTCTTCTTTCTCTAAGTCCCTCCTATTATTTTTTCTGGGTCATTTTCGTGCTCTTGTTTATTATGAGTAATTTATATGGGCGGTCGCGTTCACGATTCTGCCTGTATGTATTTTGTGGCAGCGAAATTAATATTAACTTACGTTTGTTAATTAGTTGTTATTCGAAAGTGTTTATCCTAGTTATATAGTTTTAAAGTAAATTTTCGTGCCACACTATGAAATTCAACGTTTCTCGGAAAAAAGGAACGGACATCAGGGGCAAGCAAAAGAGTGGAAAGGACATCAGGGATAAGCAAAAATCTGCTGCAGCCGCTCTCATTAAATGTGGGTAATATTCATACCGTGCTATGGTCAGAAAAATGGGGATAAGACGAAACCATGTTCGGCGAACCGCCCAAAAAATACAGGCCATTGAGGATATTTTCGTGAGTAAGCGTGGAAACTGCGGTAGAAAAGGGAAACATTAAATCGAGTGGATCGGAAAATAGTATGTGTTGCATTGGAAGGCCGCCATGTACCAATTTGAAAAATCACCAATGCGATAATCGAGCCTGGAGTGAAAATATCGGAAAGAAAATCAATTCGTATATGCACACACAAAATTGAAATTCGCGTTACACGTTCACAATCCAAAAAACTTTTTTAAGATTCAAAATTAGATTCTATTCTTTTCGAAATTCCAAACAAGACTGCCTTTACCAAAAAAAAACTCTCACGCCGAATAGGACGCGCAAAACGTTCTAGAAGAATTGTCTTTATTCTTTGTTTTTCGTTTACATCAATCCGCATTGATATAAGCGAGAAGCATATAAGAGAAACATTTTTCTAAAACGTTTTACTTTGCACACACTCGATGCGCATTGGTCTTGCTCTCTCGTCATTCTTCTTACCCTCGCGCCACCATAAGATGAGAAACAAAACAACAAATGTCGCTAGTGTGTTCAGCGCACAAAAACCAAACAACTCCGAAGCGAAGACACCAACCGAGGGGAATATAAAAATATAGAAGTAAAGACACCGATTAAGGGGAATATAAAAATATAGAAGTAAAGACACCGATCGAGATGAAATATAAAAAATATAAAAATTGTGGTTGCGACCGCACAGTCGTAATAGACTATAGACGCCATCACAAGGCTAACATCAGATGTATGCCGAAACCTAAACCGGAGAAAGGCGACCGGCGCAGTACTGATCGATATGAAGGCCGAAGAGGGCCTTCGAGTCGGTGTGGTTAGACGGACTGCTATACAAGATGATACACATGAAATTTAGCACCGATATAACACAATTACTGTACGAACTGTTGTACAATCGAAAGTTCAAAACAACAAACGGCACTCAGATATCAAATCATACGTTCCAAATTCACAATGGACTACAACAAGGCTCCATAACAGCACCAATATTATTTAACTTATACACGAAGACCTCGTAGACCACGAACGCTTAAACACACAGGAAATACAAGCAATAGAATACGCAGACGACCTGGTGATCAAAAACATACAACAGGCAGTAGAATTTACGATGCAATTGCATATACATGGAGGATAAAAATCAACCCCACCAAATGTGAAACGATACTATTCAAGAAACCCTACCGGTTAGCAAACTGGAACACACAACTAAACTGGAAGAAATTCCAAGTCAAAATATCTGGTACGACCTGTGTGCAAAAGCCATCAGTTAAATATCTATAGGAATAAATCTAGATAAACTACTCTATCTAGACAAGCATATACAGCAACAGATAATAAAGGCTAAAAAAATATTCTACGCCAATCGAAGATTATTTTGTACACGATCGATCAGTCCAAAAGTCAAATATATATGCTATAAATCTTTAGTAAGCCCAATATTAATATATGGTTGCCCAGTATGGTGGAATATTGGCCCATACACAATGGAAAAAATGAGAATCTTCGAAAGGAAATGCCTCCAATACTGTCATAGGGAACATGGATCAGCGAGCTCAGACTTCAAAAAATGCATATCAAACCAAAAGCAGTACGAGAAATTTGGGAAAGACAGAATAGATCTCCACATACTGAAGCTGGTCAGAGACCATATCAAAAGATCTACAGAAAATAGAGAAAACTCATTAATATTTGCCCCCTACTATACCGAAGATAGCATACAGAGGGAGAGCTGCAAAAAGGACAAAAATCCAGGACCAGAGGCATTTATATATTTAGATAAAATTGGATACATTGACAATTCGCATCGTCAATTTGCCTGGACTGCCGAGGTGCCGAATTTTGTGGGGCCTAGTAGAATCCGATATAGTTAAATCGTTTGTTAATTATATAATGTCCTTCCCAACTTTGTTGTAATTCGGTGAAATTCAATTTCTTCTATTGGGGTGGTATAACCAAACCAAATTTCCCTTTGCTACTCACAGATGTTCTTCCAGTGTTCGGTTGATCCTCTTTCCATTCAGTCTGATTGTGAATATTATGGTGCGATACGGGTATCCGGTTAAGAATTTTACACAGAATATACGGATGACTTGAAGTTTCTGTAAATCAAATTGGTCGCAAATGTGTCGCCTACTGTACGGTGTTTTTGATTCACAATCGGATAGGTTTCCACCTCCTTGCTGAAAAAGTCAATACGCACTCCAGTTTGCATCGATTACCATCTTTTGTTTTCAGAAATGAACCGGCGGTATCAGTCTGAGTTTGCTGTTCCTTACTCGCCAGACTCACCAGCCTTCTGATCGGCTTTCAAATGTTCCTTGTCCCAGCCATTATTCGCTTCAAATTGGAATTATGCAATAAACTTTATTTCTTGTCTTACACATTGCTTGCACTGAACAGAAAAGAGCATTCCGGATAATCCATCTGCATTTCTGTGCAACATACCTCGTTAGAGTTCAGTCTTGAACAAGTACGCCTGTACTCGTTCGATCTATCTAGCTAGCATGATCTGTTCGAAAAATAAACCCTTGCCCGTACGGATATTTGGGGAAATGTTTAACACTGTCCACCAAACCAACAGTTCTCTGCGTGTTACACAATTGTTTTTTTCTGCTTTAGAGAGGGATCGACTATAATATGCCGTAATCCACTCTTTACCCTTTTGCTTCTGTCCCACTTTAATGGTTGACTTTTCTGGTGAGGCGGAAACTTTGTTGTTGACTAGTACTGTGCTGGTTAATCCATTACATTACATCCATGAAACATTATAACCCAAAAATGTAGTAAACTTCCTCGCTGAACAAGCTGCAGATAGCTTGTAGTACTTGCTTAAGGTAATTGACGTGTTCGTCAAATGCGCGGCCGAGTACAATGGTATAATCCAAATAGACCAGACATGATTTCCAATTTGATCTCCTTGGCACTTGCTCCAGTATTCTCTCAAATAAAGCAGGCGCATTGCTTCATCCAACCGGCATTACTGCAAATTGATAAAGTCTATTTCCGGCTGAAATGCCATTTTCTTTGTACCATCAGAAAGGGTTGATACTTGCCAGTCCCCGCTCTTTAGATCGAATTTACTAACAACGTAGGCTAAAAGCTAAAAGCTTGTTCAAGGTATCATCAATGCGCGATAATTGATAACTGTCATTCATCAGTTTGTATAATTTCCGGGTTTTTCTTCGTACTCGACTTCGACTATCTATATCGTAGTTCCAACTCAGTCATGATCCACACATAGATCCTTTTGTTGTGGATACAGTTTGCAAGACTATCGAAAATCCAAAATTGGTCTAGTGATGGTAGTCTAGCTATCTGCCTGCATCCCAACAGTTGTGCTGTACTGCTGCTTGGAAATACAGCTTAAAATTCTCAAAATAAAATCCCGTTATATGTAAGCTTCCGGCAACTGGTTCAGTTGAAAACGTTTTATTTAGCTCGCCACTTCCAATAGTTCTTGCGGCATTCTTTATTTAAACGAATAATTTACCAAAAGTGAAATAATGGTAAATTTATGAGCTCAAGTGGTACTGTCAAATTTATTTTCGGAATAAAGACGATGAAGCGACGAATCGTAAAAATATAAGGGAATAATGTAAATCAATATCGTTTTGGGTAGCTTTTATTAATGATTTCCTATCACAAGCCGTTTTTGTGATATCAGATTCCAGACGGACGGAAAATTTGTTCTTTTATTATTTTGAACCTTAGGGGGTCTGGTATCTGCCATATGAAATCACAATAAAAAGACCCAATATCACGATATTGCATTACATTAAAGCTCTTTAATAAAACAAGCATGTTGATAATACCAGTTCATAAACCCACCGGTAAAGCGCTATTGGCAATTTATTAGTTGTGTGTGGTTTGTATATACTTTAACTTTCGATTTTAATTTAGCTAAAGGACCTTAGTGCTTAAAACTACCGCTGTAGCGCTGCAAGCAGCCACAAATTACGTTGCCACCTCGTAGAATTACCTCCGCGTCATCACCCAGCAGCTATTTGGCCAGCTCAAACTCAGCACATCGTGGTATTATGGGTAATGTTGATCCGAGGTCAAGAGACCTGCAAATACTTACTATTGCCGAAGAAGTTAAAGCGAGCTTGCGCAATGAATCTCCGAAGCAAGATCCTAATCACCTATCATTTATCAAACCAGACAGCCCAACGGAGCCACTAACCTCTGCCACCTCTTTACTATACAAAAAAGTAAGACCTAAAATTCATCATCAAAAATATTTCATCGTATGCGATTAGAATTCGCACTACATATTCTGGGGCAACACCGGGACCAACGTAAGAAGTGAGCAACTTTTTTAATATTGTTTATCAAATAACACAGAGAGCGACACGGTCTTCATAAAGCCATACGGCGAGACGTACTGGATTTTATACTGTCAGACCTAAGTCCCACCAAAATGATCGATCATCGACTGGCTTGCATGAAAGGAGGCGTCGTACTCTAAACACTTTTAGTGTAGGATATCTGGATAGCACTCAACTGACTTCACCAAAATGAAAATAGACGAATACCGAGAAGTTCCCCTGATTGTCGTTACTGTGACGGAATTCATAATTCTTCGTTCATTCATCCAAACAACTTTTTCGACCAATCATGTTGCTCCAAAATGACGTTCTGCATTTTTTCACAAGAGATGGTTGGTCGAAAAAATTGTTTAAATGAATGAACGAAGAAGTATGGGTTTCGGCCTAAGTTGAGAACGTTGTATTGTCTCTGCCCCATCACGCATCAATATGGCACACTCTGCAGGAAAGTCTCCAATCGCATTTCACACGAAAATGATGGCAACTAAAAAGTCACCTTAGGTACATGACACTAAATCGGCATTAGAAATAATAAGCAAATCTTCAACGTGAGGATAACTTGTAACAATCTATTGTGAATTTATAAATTAGTATGCGCCTTCATTTAAAAAACAAAAAAAATCAATTTGATTTCGCGTACTGTACATCAAGTTTGAAATCCAAATTAAACGAAAAATAAAACGGGAAAACCGGAAAGAGACTACACCGGCGAATACGAAAACGAAAACAAGATGTGAGGGGATAGATTTTGGGAATTTGTTGGTCAGTTCGGTCGTAAGCGTACAAATAAGAACACTAAAATTAACTAAATGATTAATAAAAAAATATAAAAAAAAAGTCAAGTACACAAAGTTAGTGATTTAAGTAAAACTTAGAAAAAAAAAACTTATGTGAAAATAATGTTACAATAAAATAATATAAAATGTTCATGATAAAATTAATAATAAATTTGTAAATAAAGTACGACTAATAAAAGAACTTCAACAAATAAGTTTAATAAAACGTTTATGTACTAATAAAAATGTTAAGATTGTTTTCCATTCTAAAATCTGAATAAAATAATTAATGTTCAGGCGTATACATACTTCTAAATTTCATATACCTATGTATAACGGAAAGAACGTAAAGTTTTAGTGAATCCATTTTATCATATCTCACGTTTCGGGTTCGATTGTAATAAAATTATATTTCAAAGTGCTACGCGATCATACTAGTGTGCGCGCATACACAATCAGCAATAATAATAATAATAAATAAAATTATAATATCTACGGCATGCAGTTGATTTCTAAATGTAATATGCAATTCTCATATAAACGTATATAAGCGCAAGTGCACAACGTATAAGTTCGAACCACGGTTAGTTCATGCTGGTGAAACATTTCGTATCACGTTGTGATCATACATACCAAATTACGGAATATACATATAAAAACAAAACGAAATTTAAATCTGAAGAAGCGCAATTTCTTATGGCGAGCGAATGGATTTACCGCAATTAGCGATCAAACGAGTGACGTCATAACCAACCTGGAGGAAAACACAACAACATTGAGGGTCCTTCTACCACACTGTCGTCTAGTTGAAATTGGTGACGTACAAAAACATATTATTATTTTCATTTTCTTTAATTCAATATTTATCATTTTACTATATACATATTTATATATATTAGTATTATCATTTTCTTTCTACAATTGGTAATTCTTTGTTTTTAACTCGATTGTTCTGCTAATGATTATTAATTATCATATATGTATTTGGTTATTAGTTGTAGAGTTCGTAGTTAAGTACCAAAATTTGTTTTCTTATTATTATTATTAGTTAGCGGTGCTTGAGTTTTTTTTTTCAATCGGTGAAACTCGCAATAACAAAATTATATATAACAACAAATTTTCCCTCCTATTTTGCATAGCATCTTTTACGATTCGTATTATTTTTGTGTAATTAATATAGAAACATCATGATAGTGTAAAGTACAATTAATAATGGGATGATTGATTTTAGCTGCGAAGTGACTTAACCTTTATAAGATTTTTAACGAATATAGCACACTTAAAGTATATATTGTAAAATGGCTTTCTACACCAGTTACGACGATGCAACCCCCCTAGCCACTGAACGCTACCCGCATGACATAAGTGTGCGACATGGTGTAGGATTGACCCAAGGCCATAGGTTACAATTGGCGCCGAAACAGGGACCTTAGTTTATAGATCCGGGTCATTCATTATAGTGGTATTATGTCTTAATTAACTTTAAATTTACAGTAAATATTTTTTTTTTGGTTGCTTTAATAAAGCATCCACATGGCTTCACCATGCAACTATACAGTAACGTTTTTCCGCTTACATCTAGCTTGCGGTTACTTACTTCTCGGTTATAATTGTTTACCCTTAAGGTTTTTATTACAGTTTTCCGATTGACATTTAATTTATTAATTTTTTTTTTTGTTGTAATCTACTCCAGTTGTTTTAGTTAAAAAAATTATAAACTTAAAGAATTTGTGATTGATGATTATCACTTCTGTAAAATAATTGATGTGCCGCGATTCGGTTCACTTATATTTCGGTTGTTTTATAATTTCTCACAAATCATCATAAAATATTTCATTTTAAATAATTCACAAAAAACGATTATTTCCATTTAGATCCGTCCGATTATGTTTAGTCTGTGGTGATGGACAGTGAATTTATTCCTCAATCGATTGATGGTTCGGTGAATCCGGATTGCTCGGTTGAGATAAATTGAATACTTACTCATCAGAGACTAAGCAAACATATACGTATTTTTTGTTGTCTTCTCGAGTAGAATTTTTTTGTGTTAATTTAATGTTTCTAGTAAAATCATTTTTTTAGGTTAAGTCACGATAGGTTACCATTTACGAAGACACCAAAATACAAAGCTTCTATATAAATATTTGGTAACTTAAAAGAGCATCAGGTTTCGAACAATCATCCCATTATTTTTATATGAAACAACAGTTTATTTCATATTACAATTTAAGAAAATTTAATTTAATTCAGGTTAAATCCGGTATCGCGAAGTAACATTTACATATTTTTTATTATTGATTAAATTAAACTTGATTTACAATAAGAGTGGACATATTCTTGCTTATGAATTGTTCATGCACACCGTATATGAAAAGCATTTATTTTATTTGGCTATCTGAAATAGAGCATAAACATTATTGTCATCTACCTTGTTATACATTTTCCAGTGGTTTGCTCCTTAATTTATGCTTTTCTGGCATTCATATCTTTTATTAAATTGGTGGTATACAAACTTGCTTTTGTGTTTCACATTGAAAACTAAAGCATATCTCTAAAATGGAATTTAAAATCGTTTTTGAGTCTCTGAGTCCCGAAGAGATAGCGGTTGAGTACTTAGTGCGAGGTTTGAGTCCAACTACGGTAGGAGTTGAAAAACAACTTTTGGAGAATCTACAAAAAGAGTATCAAAATTTGACAAGCAAACCAAAACTTTCCCATATAACAAAAGAACCAGAAACAGAACTAAATGCTATTAGTCAGCAATCCGTAGAATTGGATACGTTGCTAGACCAGGTTGAAAATAGTTCAGTGATAGAGAAAAAAAAGGTATTAATTAAAATACTACACTGGCGTGATAGAGCACAGCGATTAAACCATTCCTTCCCAGACGTGCAAGGAGCTATTTTTGCTAATTATTCACTCGACAGATTAGCAAGATCACTCAGTCGAGACATAAAAAAACAAGAAAGTAGAGATGATGTTAAGAAGGGAGCTCGACGAAAACCCTCTACTTCTAAATTACAAGATCAGCAAGATTCTGGGCATGAAAATAGACAGGCGGAAAATGAGGATCAGAAATCTGAAACCGATTTGGAGGAGAAACTAGAAAGACGATTCTCAAAGAAGTTAGACCAAATGACTAAGGAGTTCATGGATAAATTAGTAACACTTTCCCAAGCTATACCGGAAGACAAAAGTCGAACGCGTAAAATACGAATGTCGAGAAAGAAATATACCAGTGAAAGCGTATCAAGCAGCGATTCAGAAAACAGCTCACCAAGTCTAAGACACACCAGAGACTCTACCAGATCAACACATCTTGGTTACAAAAAACGTGTTGATCCAACTAGGTGGAAGATCTCCTTTTCCGGACGTGAAAGCAAACGTGGAGACGAGAATGTGCAGGACTTCATCATGAGACTTGAGGAACATGCGTTCCAAGACGATATTCCCAAAAACGAACTAGTCACGTTAATGCGAAATTTTGTTACCGACAAAGCCGATAAGTGGTACTACACATATATCCGGAAAAACAAACATACATCGTGGAGACAATTGAAAGAGGCATTACTTGATCGATTTAGCAGCTTAGAGGGTGATCGAGAAACGCGAAAATACATTCGTAGCCGGTTACAATACCCAAAAGAGGCTTTCAACGATTATTTGACAGAAATAGAGAATGCAAACTTCCGTCTAAAGGTTCCTCTACCAAATGATGAGATTTTAGACATATTGCTAGACAATATGAATCCCGCTTTAAAGAATGCTACGAACCACATGGAGATAGATACAACAGAGTCGTTACGGAAAATCTGCGATAATTTTGAGAAGCTATGGAATACGTCCGGATTTGATCCAAGGCGTATTATAGAAACACGTAGCCGACGCGCTCCAGCACTGGCTGAAATTACGGAACAACTTGAACCTTCTGAAAATTCGTATGGCAAGAAACCTAACCTAAGTTACGAAGGTAATGAAATTGATAGAGAGCCACACCAACAATCTTTCCTAGTAGATGCCATTCATAGACAATCCTTAATAGTTTGTTGGAATTGTAAGGATATTGGCCATCGATTTACTTCATGTCCTCTACAAAAAACACACAATTTCTGTGAGGGTTGCGGTCTGGCCGGGTTTAAACTCGCTGATTGTCTCAGATGTCAAAAGAGACGAGTACAGGGAAATGCTATACCGAACGCTGTAAAAACTGGGGACACTCGTTCGGGAGCAACGTCCAGCCCCAGCTTCCAATTCCCAACAAAACCATCCCCATCAAATCCGAAGTAGAAAATAACTTGCACTTAAATTCATCTACAACTACTAAAAACAACATCCGCACTGATTCTAATACTTCATCAACAAGTAAGCGATTAATACGAATTCAATCATACTGGAGGGCCATAAAACAGTTTCGACGAGCATGTTCAATTTCGTCGATAAGTGAGTATGCAGACTATGACCTCCGACCATATGCCAAAATAAATATTAACGGTCGATACATTGTCGGACTGTTGGATAGCGGAGCTAGCGTTAGCGTGTTAGGGAAGAATTCCGAAGAGTTTTTGCGATCAATGGGAATTCGTACTAAGCCGTTTAACTCATGTATCCAAACCGCTGACGGGTCTATGAATGCCGTGCGTGGTTACGTAAATTTGCCCGTAACCTATCTAAATAAAACTGAAACTCTTAAATTCTGTGTAGTTCCATCATTAAAATCGGAGCTTTATCTTGGGGTCGATTTTTGGCACAAATTTCAAATTGCACCTGGAATAATTAACGAAATGAAAATTAATCAAATAGACGACCATCAACACAATTTAGATCCACGTCAAAGATCACAATTGGACCAGATTGTTAAACTGTTTCCATCATATGCATCGAAAGGCTTGGGTAAAACAAATCTGGTTGAACACACGATAGACGTAGGAAATGCCATTCCGATTAAACAACGGCATTATTCTGTCTCTCCTATCACCCAACAACTTATTAATGATGAGATTGACCGAATGATTGAACTTGGTGTGATAGAGGAAAGTTGCAGTCCATGGAGTTCTCCTGTGGTGCTTGTGAAGAAACCAAATGGCAAATCCAGATTGTGTTTGGATTCGAGGAAAATCAATATGTTAACGAAGAAAGACGCATATCCACTCCCGATTATTAATGGTTTACTAGGCAGAATGAAAGAGACCAAATTCATCACCAGCTTAGATCTCAAAGACGCCTTTTGGCAAATTCCGCTATCTGAAAAGTCCCGAGAAATAACAGCTTTCACAGTTCCAGGCCGTCCTCTCTATCAGTTTCGCGTCATGCCGTTTGGGTTGTGTAATGCACCCCAAACCATGTGCAGACTGATGGATCGAGTAATACCACATCAGTTGCATGAACACGTATTTGTGTATTTAGATGATTTACTGATCATCTCAGCTGGGTTTGACGAGCACCTGGAACTGTTGAAAACAGTAGCGGAATTATTGTCAAGGGCCGGTTTAACCCTTAATATTGAGAAGAGCCACTTTTTACTTAGAGAAACGCGATACCTAGGGTATATCATAGGTGAGAGAGGTTTGAGAACTGATCCGGCAAAAGTAGAAGCGATCGCTAATTTTCCAGCGCCTAAATCTGTTAAGCAAACACGCAGGTTACTTGGGATGGCGGGTTGGTATCGTCGATTTATACCAAATTATGCTGACGTTACCACCCCTATCACCAATTTGCTGCGTAAGGGTGTCAAATTTAGATGGACCGAAGAAGCAGATTTGGCGTTCGAAAAATTAAAAGATCTACTCTGTAGAGCACCGGTTCTTCACAACCCAGATTTTGGAAAGCCATTTTTCATACGTTGCGATGCCAGTACGCAAGGCATTGGTGGTGTGCTCTTCCAATTGGATGCCGATAATGGTGAGAAACCTATATCCTTCATTTCCCAAAAATTAAATGCGGCACAGCGGAACTATACTGTTACCGAACTAGAATGTCTAGCGGCCGTAATAAGTGTAAAACAGTTCCGGCCGTACATTGAAGGATATAGGTTCACCATCATTACCGATCATGCCAGCCTTAAGTGGTTAATGACGCAGAAAGATCTGAGCGGACGGCTCGCACGATGGAGTCTAAAACTTCAGGCCTTTGACTTCACCATCGTACACCAAAAGGGCAAAGATAATGTAGTTGCAGATGCATTGTCACGAGTCTACTGTGATTCCCTGGTAGAAGTGAACTCGGATGTAACATTGCACAACCTTAACTTGTTCGATGAAGACCAGCTAGAAGATGAAGAATATTACTCAGTTCGACGACGCATTATTGAAAACCCAGAAGACCATTCCAACTTTTGTATTCGAAACGGAAAAATATTTATTAGGGTCGAGCCTAAGCAGAATGTGGAATTAACAGATATTCCTTTATGGAAAATGTGGATCCCGTCCACCATTCGATTATCTATTATCGAGAATCAGCATAATTTACCTGATAGTGCGCATGGTGGAATCAAAAAGACACTCGAGCGAATTCGACGTCTTTACTACTGGCCTAAAATGGCAATAGACGTACACGACTATGTTACCAAATGCTTGATTTGTAAACAATCCAAGGCAACTAATCAATGTGCACGACCACCTTTGGGAAAATTTGTAATTCCAGAAAGACCTTGGCAAAAGATATATATAGATTTGCTGGGTCCGTACCCTCGTTCATCTACTGGGAAGACTACGATATTCATAGTGTTGGATCACCTCACTAAATTTGTTTACTTGAAAACTTTGGCAAAGGCAACGGCAGCTAACATAGTCAATTGTTTGCGAAACGATATATTTTCCTTGTTCAGTGTACCTCAAACGATCCATTCGGACAACGGAGTCCAATTTGTGGGGAAAGAATTTCAAGAATTAATAAATGAATATGGGATATTCCATACCAAAACTGCATATTACTCGCCTCAGAGCAACGCCTCCGAGCGCGTAAATAGATCCATTGTAGCGGCAATCAGAGCTTACTTGATCGGAAAACATTCGGTGTGGGACAAACACCTACCCCAAATAGCAAGCGCTCTTCGAAATTCAGTACACGAGTCAACAGGATACTCGCCGCACTTCCTATTGTATGGCTACCATAAGATTGGACACGGAAAAGAATATAAAATTCTTAAAGAACTTCAATTGGTAGACGAAGCAGGTCTAGATTGGATGAAAGTAAGCGATCGATTACAAGTTGTCCACGATGAAGTAAAGAAAAATCTTTTACGTGCGTACAAACGGTATTCTCAACGCTATAATCTGAGAACTCAAGACCGATCTTTAAATGTTGGTCAAATCGTGTATGTAAAGCAACACCCAATTAGTGATGCCACAAAAAAATTTGTTGGCAAATTTGCATTCCCATTTATAAAAGCCGTTGTGACAGAAAAACGGGGTAATTTAAACTATGTATTGTCTGATGAAAAGGGTAAAATCTTGGGCACATACCATCTAATGGACATCAAAATCTAATCTTAAATCCCCAAACGATATTATTTTTGCTCTAATCTCAGCTTCAAAATCATCATTTTTCATAATGATAATTTTGAACCTGCCCTGTAACAATCTATTGTGAATTTATAAATTAGTATGCGCCTTCATTTAAAAAACAAAAAAAATCAATTTGATTTCGCGTACTGTACATCAAGTTTGAAATCCAAATTAAACGAAAAATAAAACGGGAAAACCGGAAAGAGACTACACCGGCGAATACGAAAACGAAAACAAGATGTGAGGGGATAGATTTTGGGAATTTGTTGGTCAGTTCGGTCGTAAGCGTACAAATAAGAACACTAAAATTAACTAAATGATTAATAAAAAAATATAAAAAAAAAGTCAAGTACACAAAGTTAGTGATTTAAGTAAAACTTAGAAAAAAAAAACTTATGTGAAAATAATGTTACAATAAAATAATATAAAATGTTCATGATAAAATTAATAATAAATTTGTAAATAAAGTACGACTAATAAAAGAACTTCAACAAATAAGTTTAATAAAACGTTTATGTACTAATAAAAATGTTAAGATTGTTTTCCATTCTAAAATCTGAATAAAATAATTAATGTTCAGGCGTATACATACTTCTAAATTTCATATACCTATGTATAACGGAAAGAACGTAAAGTTTTAGTGAATCCATTTTATCATATCTCACGTTTCGGGTTCGATTGTAATAAAATTATATTTCAAAGTGCTACGCGATCATACTAGTGTGCGCGCATACACAATCAGCAATAATAATAATAATAAATAAAATTATAATATCTACGGCATGCAGTTGATTTCTAAATGTAATATGCAATTCTAATATAAACGTATATAAGCGCAAGTGCACAACGTATAAGTTCGAACCACGGTTAGTTCATGCTGGTGAAACATTTCGTATCACGTTGTGATCATACATACCAAATTACGGAATATACATATAAAAACAAAACGAAATTTAAATCTGAAGAAGCGCAATTTCTTATGGCGAGCGAATGGATTTACCGCAATTAGCGATCAAACGAGTGACGTCATAACCAACCTGGAGGAAAACACAACAACATTGAGGGTCCTTCTACCACACTGTCGTCTAGTTGAAATTGGTGACGTACAAAAACATATTATTATTTTCATTTTCTTTAATTCAATATTTATCATTTTACTATATACATATTTATATATATTAGTATTATCATTTTCTTTCTACAATTGGTAATTCTTTGTTTTTAACTCGATTGTTCTGCTAATGATTATTAATTATCATATATGTATTTGGTTATTAGTTGTAGAGTTCGTAGTTAAGTACCAAAATTTGTTTTCTTATTATTATTATTAGTTAGCGGTGCTTGAGTTTTTTTTTTCAATCGGTGAAACTCGCAATAACAAAATTATATATAACAACAAATTTTCCCTCCTATTTTGCATAGCATCTTTTACGATTCGTATTATTTTTGTGTAATTAATATAGAAACATCATGATAGTGTAAAGTACAATTAATAATGGGATGATTGATTTTAGCTGCGAAGTGACTTAACCTTTATAAGATTTTTAACGAATATAGCACACTTAAAGTATATATTGTAAAATGGCTTTCTACACCAGTTACGACGATGCAACCCCCCTAGCCACTGAACGCTACCCGCATGACATAAGTGTGCGACATGGTGTAGGATTGACCCAAGGCCATAGGTTACAAACTTCCGAACTTATGTTGTTCATATTTAACGACCTCACTCTTAAAGGGTTCAGATTTCTCAAAGACTATCAATTACGAGATATTGGTTTTATTTATTCTCAAGAATATGCAATTAACATATTAAAACACAAATATTTGAATCTTAAAGTGCAAATGATTAAATTCAGTTGATTAATATAATTTGCGAATCCAGCTTTGTAGGCGCGGGACTAAAAGTTCCAATAAAAATACCCCTATCGATATGCACCATCCGTATGCAGTAATTGGTAAAATTCTTTCAACAAAGATTTGAACAGTAATAGCATCGACATGATACTGATTCAAATCGATCTGTGGCGTTCTGCGTAAAATCCTCTGCTCATGCTTGTATATAATATCCCAATACGATTCCAATCCTGCTTCAAACACTTGCAGCGACAATACATTTATATGATCGTACAAGGGTTTCCGGGCTACGACACCAAACGACGCATAATTATCATTAATAGTTTGAGCCATTTTATGAAAACGTTCCACACGGCCAATCCAATTTAATGGAGATCTCAGAAATTCCTTTGTCCTTGGTTCTGTCATCATAATTGCATAATTCGTCAACTGCGTATTTCTGAGGTAAAGAAGTATTTCATCGGCACCACGATATTCACACTGACTGGATAGTCTAGGATGATGACTTAAATATGATGAAACAATCGTATTTCCAATAAATACAGTTATATTCGATTCTACAAGGCTATCGATTGTATCGATATATGGCTTGTATTTTGGCGTTAACAGCTGAGCAATCATAAATGTCTGATAGTAGTTGTAGTACATGAAGTTTAGAAAAAACAGAGCGATTACAAAGACCTTCTCAATACGATGTTTATATGACAGTGTTATACTTATCATCATAATCGATTGAATCATGTTGAAAAATAGATCACGGAATGTTATTTTGGGTCGTAATCTTACGCGGATTACGTACCAGCTGCCGAAAATTATAAAGTTTATCATTACGAATATACTCGTTGATTTTAAATCGAATGTCGATACTAATTTGTACGGTTTCACAACTTTTGGTACCACTACAACAATACGTGAAATCTCGAACGGATATGTGTACAACGTATGATGACCAAACAGCCCTTGTTGAATTTTACTCTTTGATAAATCGGTTAGATTTTCTGAGAATGGATTATATAAATGATGGTCACTTTTAGTAGTTCGTAAAATCGCTTTATAATAATAGCGGAAGTTATATTTTGTCCGTAATATTTCAAAAAACCATCGGTTCGAGTCTATCATGACACCATCCACTTCAGCATTCTGCAGTTCATGTTTGCTAGTGTACGCGACTCTGATATAATTTTGCTTAAAATTTTGATTTGATTTTTTAAATATTTCACTGATTGTGGAACAGTTCGTCAAATTTTCCACAACATTTGTATTACGCATCTCGTCATAATTGAGTTGGTTACGGAAAAAGCTTACAAATAAAATTTCAACGGTGTTCATCCTTTTAAAAATTAAGGCGAATGAATAAAAATGTTCGAATTGCGTTAAGTTCTTTAGAAACATGGTGGGTTCAAATTTCACTTCGTTTAAAATGATAAACAAATAATTTGGATTTAATGCTTCATTATTGGCCAACTTGTGGTAAGTCGCAATGTCTTCAAAATTGTTGATGAATATTATGTGGTAAAACGAGTTCCCGTATCGATTTAATCCGAATTCCTTCATATTGATAGTATTTGATGTCATGAAGGTTGTGTTTTTGTTTAATTTGCTTATTAAATAGTTTGGTTCCTTTACATGGTATTCTGTATTTAATGTGACGATGGATATTCGTTGGCTTCGTTTATTATCACCGTTCACTAATTTGATCAATTTTATTAACACTGGATTAGTTTCAACATTATTAGAAGTTTTATCAATTTTAAATGTTTCGATTTGCTTAGACAAATAAAATATAATTATTAGGAACAATAATTTGACTGACCACATTTTCATGTTGGTGAGTTTTTAACTGTCGTCTATGCTCTAACTACAAAATTCATCGAAAATAGTTGTATTACCTCAAGGGATTTGTATCTTAAATTATTTTGCCTCACGCCAACTTGTTGATTCCGCCTTACTGTTATTTTTACATTGTAATCAAATGAATTTATCAGTGGTACATAACATATGTGTTGAAAATTTCCGGCTAGCTGCTAAACTGAGCTAAGTTGTATACTTGCGCATAATATGTATGTCCGCTCGAGGGCTATACTTTTTCTAGGCAAGTGTGTTATATTGTATAAAATTGCAAATAATTTAGAAATTAAATTTAATATTACAACAAAAACTTATTTATTTTACAAAACTATTTTATTTATTATTTAAGAATAAACAGCAATCAAAAATAATAATGGATGCTACGAAACTCAATCGATTTCGAAAAATTGAAATTACCATTGAAAATATCACTTGCAAAGTTGTAGTGTGATTTTTACAGAAAACTCAAAATAATTAAGTTTTTAGTTTCAGTTTGTTGGTTTTACGCTAATTTTTAAAGGGAATAATTAAATATTCGAGTTTTGTTAATCCGAATTTGTTCCTGGGAACTCCACTATTTGACAACCAACAAATGAAATTGCTATGACGTGATTAGAAGAAAGAAAAAACTGTGTTTTTCAAGTGAAACTGGTTCACCTGCGTTGTGCATTTTTTTAAGCGTTTTTTTTCTATGCTTCAAACGACATTACAAACTCGTTCGATGAAACTGTTATATGGATGTCTATGAAGTTAACACAGGATTTCATCCCAAAAAATGTCATCAGGCAATACTAGCACTAGATTATCATCATACCCCAGGATTTGTTAATATGTTTTGTTAAATATAGCAAACTATATCATCTAATACCAAAAAATTATATAAAGTGAATACTTATCCCAGAAAATTTAAAAATTAACGAGAATTTTTTGAGATATTGGCCAAAAACTAAAAATAACTTAAGTATATGGCCGCAGAAAATCATAAAATTCTAGTCCATGAATTTTCCCCAAATTTTCCATATAGTCTCAGTATGACCTAAGCTATTAGAAAACCAACCGAAAGTATTGGTTACTAGTGGAAGTTTTTGAGATATTGGCCAAAAACTGAAAATAACTTATATGGCCGCATGAAATCAAAAAATTCTAGTACATGAATTTTCCCCAAATTTTCTAGATAGCCTGAGTATGACCTAGGCTATTAGAAACAATGAAACCCACCCCAACATTAGAAACCCACCGAAACTATTGGTTACTAGTGGAAGTTTTTGAGATATTGGCCAAAAACTGAAAATAACTTATATAGCCGCAGAAAATCAAAAAATTCTTGTGAAAATTTTAGTTCATGAATTTTCCCCAAACTTTCCATATAGTCTTGGAAGAAATGCCATAACATTGTTAAATTTCAACATTTCATATACCGAGTTCCATTACTTCGGAGATCAATTAATTTGCCATTTTAAGGATCAGTTCAAATATTTTATTCCGCTGAGATGTTTTATTTAGTGAAAAAATATACACATAATGAATAAAAAATTTACGCTGGTAATTACATTACAAAATAAATTCTCTTTAGTGATAGTGCTGCCACTTGCGGCGAGTAGCGTATTCTCTTATTTTCCGCTGTCAAAATTCCGCTATCTTATACAGCATAAGAATTATAAACCCTCGAGTAAAAACTGATTATAATTCGCTGCCATATGGACATGAGGCCATACTGTAATAAAACAACAACTTTATTCAGTTTTTCAATTATACTCGTATGTTTTAAATTAATTAAAGTATGTCTGTTTTATTTATTCAGGAGTTGTGAGACAACATAAACCTCTGAACCTCTTCTCTTTAATATACGCTCCACAAGACTGGATTTTCTACGATATACGCTCAAGAAAAATATAGAAGGGCAATATAAAAAATATTGCGACAACGACCAACAGGGTGTCGAACATAGAACGTTACCCAAACCACATCCCTCTTTGGCAAAGCGCCTGGAGATAAAACGGGCGTACATTCTCAAGAGGACATTCTCAAGCATGAAAGCCAAATGCAGCCCCGTGTGAACGTGTTTGGCTTTTGAAACATGTCCAATCGCCTTCAAATACAAAAACTATATGTCAAAAACTTTTGACGATAGCTGAATGTTTTGACATTTAATAAACTCTCTAACTAAACTGCGAATAACTGCTTCATTTGTTTCCTTTTCTGCCTGCAGATTATTGGTTGGCATAGATCTATCGAAAGTTCACTGCTTTTAGACATTTTAATAAGTGATTTATAGGCTGGGCCACGCCAGGAAAATTAAAAAGACTAAAACAATATTCCAAGTAAAACAAAAGACAAACCTCTAGAAGCAAATCGAGTTGCGACGTGAACAAATGAAATTTCAATTACTAATGTGTCGATGAAATAATTCACTACTACTTAGATTTGAGTTTTTTTCAACTAAGCCAATTTTTTTAACTTTAACAAGGTACAAAAAATTAACAGCCTTCACATACATAAGGTTCTATTATGTTTGGAAAAGTTTTGAATGAGGTGGAAAACGGTTAGTTTCAGCTATAGTTGTTCTACATAAACGTGTATTATATATCGCAGAACTTACCAAAATAATACTTGTGCACACACTCAGATGCTTATAGTAGGACAATGGAGGTACAGAAAGCAGTATTAGTCGTCTATCGGGGGTATCGTCATTATGTTAACACTGTAAAGTAATTGGAACTGAGGTTAACGTCATTTATAGTTTACTCTCAATATTTTATATTGAATTTTTTCATTTCGATGATGTTGGTTGTTTACTTGAACCAAATTCGTCTGCTCAATACATATGCGTACAATACTCGTAAGCTTCTTAATTAATTAATTCAATTAAATGATCTTAATTGGATTAATAAAATTTGATAGAAGCACACAAAATTATCACGATGATCCAAATTTGTTAATAAACCGAAAATAGAAAAATGTTTAAAAATGCGATCGGCCTTCAGCATAAATGAAAGTAATAAGCTGTCTATAGTGGTATGCCGATTTTGAATGAACACAGATAATAATTCCTTCCATTTCTAATTTTTCAAATAATTCAAAAATTGTAGAATAAGAAGTCGAAAGTAATGTAATCAAATTGAGTTAAATGACCTTATCGTTGGTCATTGCAAAGATAAATAAAATCGTGAATCTTTAAAAGTTATCTGTGTAGTATATCGAAATATCGAAAATGAAATTTCAAGGATAATGTTATTGAGATATTTCGCGTAATTTCTTCGAAGTAAGATTTTTTATTAACAGTCATGATTTTACGCATATAATCGAGTTTTATTAATTATTTTGACAATGAAATGAGATGCGATATTTGTTCAAATTTACAATCTGATAGTCAGATGCTAATTAAAGCAAAAATAGAAATGCTTTAACTAAAACTAAATGCGTAAACCTTTCAACGGTTTAGTCATGCTGTCTACAGACTCGTTTTCGACAGGCGTTTACAACTATGTTGAATTGCGGCAAATTTTCAACAAAACTACACATTTACCCATAAGACAAATTTATCGTGTGTATCGATCCAGTAATTTTATACTTTGAAGTTTCAAATCATCTAAAAATTTGAGCACCATGGCACTTATAAGGCCAGTCTATTGTGCTATACAATAGCAGCCGGAACCATATAAGGGCCGCCGGAACCAAACCATCAATGGCCAACTCAACTATGACACAAGAAGCACAAAGTATTGTTCACAATATGATTTTGCAGTCGGAATCTCATAATTCTAGGCAAAACCATGCCAGATGGAAGCAATCAAACTATGGCACAAGTAGCACAATGCATTGTGCATCGTAGTGTACTATCTGGTTTCCCAGCCGGAACCAACCTCGTTGTGAATCGTATTACAGGACACTGTCTCATATGCGACAATTACCGCCAGTTATAAACTCTAACACGATGCCTGATCACTATCCGATCCCCTAGAAGCAAAATTTAGCACATAGTCTGCAAGGTAAGGTTTTTCTAGGGTTGACCTTATAAGCATACCACCAAATTCCA
This sequence comes from Nephrotoma flavescens, assembly GCA_932526605.1. NCBI lineage: Eukaryota > Metazoa > Arthropoda > Insecta > Diptera > Tipulidae > Nephrotoma > Nephrotoma flavescens. The sequence goes on along the minus strand of OW052222.1, from coordinate 223,882,028 downwards.
AGCGAATACCGCGATAATAAATTTTATTTATGTTACGGTTTATCCATGCTGTTCTCGATTATTAGATTTCAAGACTCGTTTTCGATAGGCGTTTAAGTGCATTTTTGGTACACAACCTCTGCCAGAAAAGGTGAGTGCTATTTTGGAATTTCCTAAACCTTCCAAAGTCAGAGGTCTACGAAGATTTTGGGTCATGTCAAATTTTATAGACGGTTTAAAACGCCGCACAGATTCAGTCGCCGCTGCTTTATTTTATGAAGGATAACAGTAAGAACGGTAGGTCAGAAATAAATTTACAAAAATAAATCAAATTCGCTAAGCAATCAGGAAGATGTTTTCGAGTACTATGCCGATTTATTGCGGCATTGATGATAGTGAAATTCGTCCTTATATGTTTCTCAACAATTACAAAGATCGATTTTTGAACATTTTAATAATCTGGCTCATCCAGGGGTTAAGACAACAGCAGAGCTCGTGCGTGCGAGGTATGCATGGCCAACCATTAGTAAAGATTGTACGACTTTGGCTCATTTTTGTGTCCATGGAAAAGATCTAAGGTCTTTTAACACACCGTGTCCGCTTCGATCATATTAATGTCGCAAATAGTGGACCACTACAGTCGACACAAGGTTATAATTACTGCGTGACTTGTATCTATAGATCGTCATCTATAGATTGTCTGTGGCTGTGTATCAGTGTGGGAAATAACCGCGAAAACTGTTCAATAACCTATTCATATTAGTTGTTGTTTCCCGAATGGAAAACTTCTGGGAATGGAGCGTTGTAAATCTTAATTTTACTCGCCTCGAGCAAACGACATCAACGAGCGCTTGTAAAATTAACTTGTACCATGTACTAGTCTGACTTCGTGGCTTTGAGAGGCGTACTAGATTGCGACCAAGGCAAATATTTCACTACCTCAGACCTGTCTTTTTCGTTAACAAAAGTGTTGATAGATGTATACATCTGTATTTATTAGGAGCGACTCTGTTCGAGCTCTAAGGATTCCGTATGAAGAACCTTATTTGGTTGGCGCTTGGTCCGATAACCGACATCAACCAACTCCCAATTACCACAGTAATAGTAGATCTAGATGAGCGTGGTGCTTAAAGTCGAACACAATGAAGTCGGGAAGGAGAGTTCCGTTTCTATGAGAGGATCGAGAATATGTCCCACAGTGACATTTTTTTCCTAAACGCTACAACAGGAGTACTGTGGGGCCATGGTCAATTTCGAAACTTGCGAATATTTCAATTTCGACTTCTTTTCTTCAATTTATTAAATAAAAGGAAGCCATTATATTTCATATATAAAATATCAAGCTGTACCGCAAACACAAACAGAATTTAGACACTTTTAAAGAAAATATTACATTAGTTAGGTAATTAATAATTAGGATTTTATTTACGTATAATTGTGAACGTAAAATGAATATTTTTTTAGGAAAAAATTCAAAAATTGCTAAAAATTAGAAAACTTACCAGTTTGCTCGTTCCGCGTTCTTGTCACTCTGCACAGGAAAAAGTACAACTTCACTTCACTCACTACACATTACACAAATCATTTTTTTTTTGATTGATTTTTTTCACACCACTTGATAAAATAAATCACTAATTCACTAATAATTACATTACACTTACACTTACGCTAAAATAACACATGCACAAATAACTAAAATATAAACACAAACATTAGTTTCTAAAAACAAAGATGGAACCAAATGAACAAATTTTCACATTCACTTTCAACAACACGCACGACCACCCAAATTATTACACCAAACCAAACTAAAGAAAAGCGTAAACATGAGAGTAGCAAAAGCCGTTGATGTGCAAACATTTTTCTTTGTTTTCTCTCTATCGCACTTTTTCCTTGCACGCACCATGAATAAAATATATTTTTTCCTAATTTCTCTTGTACTCAATTCTCATTTTTTATTTTTAGCGCGCATGGTAAACTAATGAAGAGGCTTTTATTAAATATCTGTCGGCTTAATCCGATGTAATAAGACAACATTTATTTTGGATCATGAAGTTGAAATTTTGCAGACTAATAAGGATGTTTTTGGTTATAAAGCATATTCTTCATAAAGATTGACAAAATACTTGTTTTTGTATCGTTCAAAAAAAGTACAAACAAAGAATTTTTAATTGCGAACATTACAAATGTTTAATTGTACACGTTCTGTATAGACAACATTTAGGCGATTATCGAAAGACTAAATAATGACGTCTTGTTTTTGTTTAAGTGAGTTTTAGTTTGAGAATTATAATGAGCCCTACAACACAACAGAAATGAGCTGTAGTTTTTAAAGTGCAAGTCGCGGAGGAGTTTTTTTTTTTTTAAAATCTAGTTTCGGCAAAAAATTTAAGTTTTATTCTATACTACCATCAAAAATATATTTTGCTCATTGTGCATACTGAAATTAAAGCGCCGGATATTTCCGGTTGATGAATTGCGTTCGGTTATTTTTTTAGGTTTCCAGGTGGCATCCGGCTAAAATTTTGGATAATATACCATCGCCTAGATAGGTGCATGTTTATTGTCTATATAAGCCACGCTGTCTTTTAATGGTCTTGGCTAGATGGTTCCGGTAACTTATGGCGCTGGCGAGGTTTAATTGTTTCGCCTAGCTTTCTTGCTGATAATTTGTTAGTTCCGAGCGATACTTTAGATGACGTAAACCACATCGTTTGATTATACTGCTTGTGTAATATAGCTTGACCAATATTAAGCAAGTCGAAACGAGGTTTTAATCGGCCCGAACAATTACGAGTTTGTACAATGAGCACATAATGCACTTAATATTGCTTGTGGAACATAAGTATAAGGTTTCAGTTGGAACTATAAAATTGTCAGGCGGAACCACTAAAATAACAGTCGGAACCATATGAAGACAGCCGGAGATATTTAGCAAACGTATTTTTTCTGGGCACCATCGTGAATCGAACTCGTGACCCTCGATTACCAGAGCAAGCGCTCTATTTACTTATATTTTATTAAAATTTGCTAACTAAATTAACATTTATCAATTCCTACAATAATTTTAATCAGCTATTGTCAAATCTGCAAGCAATTCAGTGAAATTTAGCAGAAATAAAATATTTTTTGCCTATTATTTGATTCCATCACTGAACAATTTAAAATAATTTGATACTCCTACTTTGATACACTGCCGAGTAAAGGGTTTTATAAAGACTATTTTATAGTTTTTATTCTAGCCGAAATTGTTCAATATATGCTAGCACATATTGCCTGTACCAGGAAACCAATTGATAGATGATAGAAACTATAACTCCCGATCCCGATAACTAACCACAAAAAGAAAGTGAAAACAAAATTAACTGCTGCATCGAAATAAATCATTAAACTTAAATTAAACTGAATAGAAATTAAATTTTTAATTGAAGAATTTTATTCTAAAAGATTCGGTTTAGGTCTTTCAAAAGTTATAATCAGCTTCTATGAGAACAGCTGTCATCTTAGTAAACCCAAAGTAACTGACGCACCCTGGTTGGACAGTAACTTATTTAGACCGAGGAAAAAAACAGGAAACCTTCTCAATAAAACAATGAACACTGGTAAAACGGGAAATGGGGAACATCGGACATATCTATAGTAAGAAATTTGGCCTCAAATGCCTCAGAAACCCGTTTTAAAATTTTTCACGATACACATTGAAGCGAAAAATTAGAACTATTCTAAGAAAATAATTACCATTGCACGCTGATATGCGACAAGTATATATTCGATTAAATTGTTGCTTTTTATAAAAACTTTCAAATGATATGCGACATGGCTACACGCGAATGAAAAAAATCCTAACTGATTCCAGCGCCAAAGCGGTTTTTGACTATTAAAGTGCTTCATCAAAATTTACGGCATTCATTAAAATCGATACACCATAAGTATATATTCTACATATAGTAAACAAATAATTAGTTACCAGCGTCAAGACAGTGGATTTATGAGCTAAAGTAGTATCGTAAAAATTGCTGTTCGACGCAAGACCCTTCAAACGATAAACTACGCGAGCATATGGGAATAATGTAAAGCAATATCTTGGTCATCCACATGAACCAATAATTGTTCTTTGTATTTTTGGAACGGGGACCTTAAAAAACGTAGGATCATTTTGCATAATTTTTATCAGAATTCCCATAACTTGGAATTACAGGCCGAAGTTATAACGCCGAGCTATTACATAATTTTTGGAAAGTGCCAACTTGAAAAAACAAAATCTGAAGTTTCATATAATAATCAAGTCTTTACGCTGTTTTTTAGCCGTTAATGACACATGAATACATAACTACAAATCTGAGGATTATCAAGGAACAATCAAAACAATGGATGGAAGCTGGAGTAGACGGCTGGTAAGGATATGACGACTGTTTTTTGGAATGTGTTTGGTATTATTCATATTAACTATCTGGAACATGGAAAACAATCACCGCACAATACAATAATGAATTATTGGATCGATTCAATGCTGCAAACAAGGCCAAACGACCACATTTAGCAAAATAAAAAGTTCGGCTTAGAAATAAATTAAAACAATGGCCAAATACCCAGTAGCGATAACGTTCTCCATTCAGTGTATGACATTTTCCTGATCGTTTTCAAAGAAAAGCGGCCCAATGATGGCCTTGCTTCGTGAATAACATGACGATTTTCCGCTCCTGAAATTCGACAATTTTGCTTATTGACGTATCGTATCGATTAAGATGAAAATGAGTTTCATCGCTAAAGATGATTTTTGATGCAAATCCTTCATTTCGTTCAAATCAATGACGAAATGGTCTGTTGGCTTCAATTTTTGAGTTAGTTGAATTTTGTATGAATGCGTCGTAATGTGGTTTGCGAAATGTTTAGTTCTTGTGGACGATGCCTGATATGCTTGGTTCATTACGAACACTTTCACTCACTGCATCAAGAGTATGAACTGGATGAACATGTTGATACGGTCTACGACCTTCCATTGAACCAGTTTCTGCAAAATGATCAATAATTTTGCCAATTGCACGCTCAGTGGTCGTCCATGTCGACCAAAACTCTCACGTAATTTACGAAATGTTGTTGTTTTTGAACGATTATTTTCATAATAAATTTGGACAATCAAAATGCATTGTTGTTTTGTTAACGACTCTATGATGATGAATGGCATATATTTGTCTTTTCATATGTCAAAGAATTTTTTAGAACAGACAACATTAAGTAATAGAATTCATCGATTAAAAAAGGACCAACAGATGGCCCAACCTGTATAAAAGGTTGATCTACAATCGTGGAAATTAAAGGTGCTGCATATCCTTAGGTATAAGAATGGAAAGCAAAGGTATAATACAGCTGAAAGTCCAGTTGAAAGAAAAACATGTCTATTTGCAATAGACATGTTTTTCTTTCAACTGGAAACAGTGGTGATGGCATAACCGCGAGCTTCATGGGGCAACGTGATTTTATCGAAAGGTTGAAAGACAAGGGAACTGGTCTTGAAGGAGAACTATCGAAGCAAGAGAGAGGAGCCAAATGAAAGTTTCATACATTTTTATCGCCACATTCATTCTTTGACATTTCAGTGTCGCTCTGCTCGGCCCGTATCGAGACGTGCAATTCAATTGTTACCATTTGACCAATCAAATTACTCAAGAGCTATGCTGCGTGGGAGAATACCTTTAATGCTCCATAAACCTTATGGCGCATGATGCGTAAAGTGATCCCGTACCAGCTGCATGTTTCTGTAATCCCTTACAATTTTATATGGCAAATATCAAGCAATCCAGCAAACAAGAATTAAATTTATAGATCACATAGACCCTTTTAAAAAAAAAATATTAAAGATTATAACTAACTCACCTGTTTTGTTCAGTAAAAAATAGTATTTTTTATAAGACCACTTCACTACACAAATCATTTTGTTTTAAATTTTACAAATTTTATTTTATTTAGCGCATAGCATTTTTTTCACACCACTATCACTAATAAATCATCATAAATCACTAATAATTACACTTACACTAATGTAACACATGTGCAAATAACTATCTGTATAATCAACTTTTATTTAACCCTTTTCCGGCCGGACAAATGTTTTTTTGTTTCAATTTAAGTCCACCATAATGTGTATGTAAATAACAATAGTTTGTAATGGCGTTTTGTTTTTTTTTTTGATTTCTTTCGTACACGATTTTTACGTACACAATTGTATAAAAAGAAAGAGAGAACGAACTTAATAAATTTTCCCATTTACTTTCATCATTACGGCCACTCTAATCCAAATTATTATACCAAAGACCAGACTATAAAGATAAGCGTTTTCCCTATCCCTATTCCTGCCTGCCCACACAATTGTGTGGGTACGCAAAAGTATCAATTATTAAAAAAAATTATTTTTGAATGTGTTTTGAACCAACTTACACATTTCTGCATTCCTGTTTAAACTTATTTTCGTCCGAAAAAACACTAAACTATACACACAATTGTGTTGGTTGTTTATGTTTTTTACTCCCACTTTTGTGTGGTTTCGACTTAAATAATGCAAAATTTTTTATTTTTCGTTGAAAAGGGCTATACATAATTCCATTTTCTAGTACTTTTTCTTATACTGACACAGTGTGCGCGCCGTAACAAAATAAGAGGCTTATTTTAGTATCTTTCTGCTCAATCCGAAGTAATAAAACAACACGTCATCAAGAAGTTGAAATTCCTCATAACAATTGTGTTATTGGTATAAAGGAAATTCTTATTTGTAAATGAGCAAAGGAATGGAAAAATATTTGCATTTGTGCCGTTCAAAATAGTTATAACAATGATTTTTTTGGTTGCGATCGTTATAAATGTTTATTTTTATACTTCTGTTTAGCCAACATTCAGGCGCACGACGAAAGGCGACGAACGTTTTGATTGTGTGTGGTTTAGTAAGAAAAATTATATCAAACGCTACACCAAAATTGTATTTCATGTATATTTCTCACACTATAAGCGAAGGCTATGTCTTAATATTTTTTTCGTGAATCCTAGAATTTTCTGACTTCAACTTCGATGTTAAAATCGACATAAACAGTTTGGTAAGGATACGGGTTTTAGAAAATTTTGGGGATACAATAGAACATTTGAGCATACTTTGTGGCTGTTTTCGGAAACGAATTATAGATTTTTATTATGCAATCGGAGAGTGGTTTCTGTTGGTAAAAATTTAGTTCCGACTAGCTGGAGATGTTTCCGTCTGCCATCATATAAACGATCATAGAGCAAGCACATCAAGATGATTCCGGTAATTGCAATGAATCCGGCTGAAAGCTTATATGTAGGGTATGACTTTTCGGCAAATAAAAATACTTGCATTCGAAGGGTAATTATCGGGTTATGCATATTTTACTCCAATTTGGGATGAAGTTGAGCCAAAAATACAAAATTTGAGCCAAAAATACAGAGTTTTCGGTAGAAATGAATTAAAATACAAAATCAAATTTAATCCAATACTTTATTCGGTCAAGCAGATGCTCTAGTTTTTTCAGTTAGAAATGTCGCAAATGACAAATAACCCTCTCAATATCACAGCTCCTTGTTTGCATATATACTATCGTTAATATATATTTACTTAATATTGCTGCCTTGCACTTCAATTCAAAATTGGAACACATTTTAATTTAAATTTTGAGGCGATAACTAGATAAAATACCGATCAAATAGCGCAGTGGTTAAAGCTTCTGCGTTTGGATCGGGAGGTGCCGGGTTCGAATTCTTGTCAACAGATTACGATCTGTGATGAAATAGAACACATTTATGACCCCCCAAATTGGCTTGCACTGGCGTAAAATTAAAGACGGATTGCAGGGATAATAAAAAAAATATATAATAAAATATTCCGGTAGTTCCGTTTTTATTTTACTGGTAATGTTTGATGAATATTTTAAAATTTTCCTTAATTAGCGACTTTTTAAAAGGGCCAATAAACGACTTTCAAAATTCCATAGTAGCAGTATCAATATTTCGCGATGTGCTAGTATTCCATTTTTCACTTAGCGCTTCTGAAAATTTGCCCATGCAGTTTTGAACCAATGCACGAGAGATATCTGATAATGTTTCCATTATGGTCTCCTAAATTTATCACAAACTTTCTGGCTGTAGTTAATTCTGTTGTCTTTAAAGTATTGTCAACCGCAACATGAATTAGATCTGTGATGTGTAATAAATTGGGTTTATTTTCACCAGCTCGTATTTTACGAGCCAATGATTTCATGTACTCAGTATTGTCCAATGATATGGAAACCACGCCATTTTTTTATCAATTTTTGATAAGACCTTTCATAAGACTCCTGTAATAGTTGCGCTTTTTTTCTTAGTAGGTAACAAAAGTAATCTCTACCAAAAATAAAGACTTTTTTTGTTGAATGTAACTATAAAATGTAATTAAAGTGTTTAGTGTAGGTCAGTCGGCAACACCACTTCTTTCATCAAAAATGAAGTTAACTTTTGTATCTCTATAATTAAATTTTTAATTTCATCCAACTCGGTATAGTACACACTTTAGGTACATAATTTTTAAGTAGGGTTTCGTAGTGTGGCAAATCGTTTAACAAAATCACCTAAAGCACCATCACATTTCCTAGGGCTTAATCCAGAACGACAAACTGCATGAGCAAAATCAAAAATGGCTCTCTCTTTCTTCTCGTGTATATTTTTTAGTCATTCCAAAGAAGGGATGTAGAACAAACTGGATTTAACGATCGTTCACGTGAGTTTTTATGTCTTCTTTTTGACACAATGTTACGCTCAATATATGAGTGCCGGAAATTTTTCGGTTGGCGAATTGAGTTTATTTTTTTTTTCCTGATTCCGGCTGACTTTTCATGATTCCATTGGACTCTGTTAGTTCAACCTATTATTTTAATTGTTTAAAAACAAAAACTATAAGGCACAATGAAATGGTCAAGAACGGCAGCGACTACCTCTTCTACCGTATATTTGGATCAGTTAAATCGTCAAAGTTTCGGTAGGTTTGGACATGTACTACGTTCCGAAACCGTACAATAAAACAGAAACTGAAGTCCACACCAATGAAAACGAGAAATAGTGAAAGGCCCCCTATTCGGTGGATGGTCGAAGTGTTCTTCGATGATGGCAATGCCATGATAAATTATGGATGTAACCACTAGGCCTTCGTATATCTTAGCCAAGGTATTTTGTTGGTAAGCGTGGTTTAACGCTTTTCTTTAGCTAAACTTGTTTAATACTTTGCAACTCTTTTGACGTGCGTGGTTACACCGTGCCTTTCATTAAAATCAACTCCAACCTATGACACTATCTGTATTCTCTTTCCACCAACAGCCTCCAAAGGTGGTTTCCTAATGACATGTGAACCGTTGAGTTACATCATAACGATTTTAAACTCTTCTGAGATATTCTAAGTAAAATACAATTGTAAAAGTTCATACATCCGCCAGAACATTTGATCGTCGCCGGTTTTTGACATTTGAAATTCCATCTTCACCAGGAGTGTTTACCGTTTTTGAAAGGGGTATCTTGTACTTTCACTCACGTTGCGTACTTCATCGTACAATGATGGAACTATTTCAGTCTTGATTTCGGACTGATACAAGGAGATAATTCTTTGCTAGAAAATGGTGGTGCAGTTCAATGTAAAAGATAGGAAAAATAATTCCGCCATAATTGAAGGAGGTTGTTGATGTCCGGTACGAACTCTTCAGAATCGTTGCGAGATTCGGACCCAAATCGCCTTTCAGCAATTTTCGTCCAACTAGTTATTTTTAGAAACCACTAAGTCACCCGTTTGTGAATTTTGGCCAATTGTCAAAGATGATAATGCTTCCATGCTTCCGTTACCGTAATTTTTGATCTTCTATGTATCCTCTATGGTACCTGGCACCGGCTGGTTTTCTAGAATTCTTGATAGGATATTCTCATTATTTGTTCGAGTAACGTTATTGCTAAAAGCTTCACTGTTCCAACGCGGGGTTAATTGGAAGCGATGGTTGTATGTATTTGACAAAGGGCAAATATACCGGGTGTTTCTTTTAAACTGAGACGATCAAATATCTCGAAAAATAGCCACTCTACGGAAAAAATGTCCATAATCAAAATTTAATCAAACCGCAGGGGAAATACATTAGTGCAAAAAAATAGTCCCCCACCCCCCGCTTTGTAGGTGGGGCGGGGGTAACTTTTAAACTAAGATAGGAAGCCATATTTTTTATTACAGATACGAATTCTACGACTAAAAGTACGTATGATTTGAATGAAATATTTTGTTCGATTCATGATAGATGGCGTTGTAATCGACGAAATTCAATTTTTTCAATTTCTTCTTCTTAGAACACACACATTCGATTCTGCAATGCGTTTGAAATAAAAAAACATCACGTTTTCATTGGAAATACTCGAAATTCGTCATCAAAACAATTTACTAATGTAAATGGCAGGTGAATAAAATAATTTTAGATTAAAATAAGTGTTCAAAATGATGGCCTGCGACTTCAATGGCACTTAATAATACGCATTTCCAATGATTGTACACAACTGAGAAGTGTGTTTGGTTGAATTTCAGCACACGCATTTCTGATTCGCTCAATCATGTTCTCACGTGTTGTTGGTTCTTGTTTGTAAACTTTGTTTTTGAGATAATCCACAAAAAGAAATCTGGCGAAGTAAGATCTGTACGCCTATTTTGGCTCAAAAATAATGACAGGAGAGAAGAATTACCGGAACGTAATAGTATAGAATATATGTGTTTTTGTATTGGTAACAAACAAATTTGTTCGGACGTCGCGCTACACTATTCGCAATGTTTTTATTTTAGGTTAATAATTTTATATTTTGTAAATCAACAAATTTTATATTTTATTTAAAAAACAATTGTAAATATTTCGTGTTCAATAAAAAGACACGTAAAAAATAAATTCACTTTCCTCAAAATTTAGCATAATTTTGCTTTTGTCAAATTCCCCATCAAGATACCATGGGAAAATGTCACAAAACAGGAGTGGAAGCACCAACAATTTGAACCGATTCCACCCGGTTCGATAAATTTTGATAACTATGGTCACAAAAACAACACACATACATGCGTAACAAATGACAGCACACTTATTCAAAATTGTGTATTATACGTCGTATACGTATACACAAATTTATGGTTTCGTCTCGCAATTCTGGATCTACCGATCTAGCATGTTGTGTCGATTAATCGTTCCATGGTTTGTAAAAGACGATTCGTCAGAGAACATTACGCAACGAAAAAATTGGGGTTTTGATGTATTTGTTCATGTGTCCATTGACAAAAAGTTACCCGATTTTGGAAATCAGCGCCATGAAGATCTTGGTGTAAAGTCACATGATATGGATGATACTTGTTCCTTTTTAAAACTCTCCAAACACTAGTGAGGGACAATTCGGAATCACGATCTATTTTTCGTGTACTAACATGAGGATTATGAGCCACTGCTGCCAATACAGCAATTTCATTATTTTCTCCAGTGACTGTTGCTCTACGGGTCCTCTTTTTCGGTTGAACATTTCCATCAGTAATAAATTGTTTGATAGTACGGCCAAATGAAGCACGTGAACGAATCCTATCCGGAAAACGTCGAGCGTAAATAGCAACAGCATTTTCAAGATTTCTGCCAGCTTCTCCATAAACCAGAACCATTTCAATTTTCTCTGGCACAGTTAAACGCTCCATTAAGTATTTTATCGTTTATTTTGCAATTACGAGAAACATGAAGATAAGAAATAATACAAACGTTAAATGTGATTTACTAAACTGAATAAATTGTTTTGATGACGAATTTCGAGTATTTCCAATGAAAACGTGATGTTTTTTATTTCAAACGTATTGCAGAATCGAATGCGTGTGTTCTAAGAAGAAGAAATTGAAAAAAATGAATTTCGTCGATTACAACGCCATCTACCATGAACCGAACAAAATATTTCATTCAAATCATACGTACTTTTAGTCGTAGAATTCGTATCTGCAATAAAAAATATAGCTTCCTATCTTAGTTTAAAAGTTACCCCCGCCCCACCTATAAAGCGGGGGGTGGGGGAATATTTTTTTTTGCACTAATGTATTTCCCCCGCGGTATGATTAAATTTTGATTATGGACATTTTTTCCGTAGAGTGGCTATTTTTCGAGATATTTGATCGTCTCAGTTTAAAAGAAACACCCGGTATATTGTAACTAATCAAATTATGATGTAAGGGTGATGCGTGTCTCGTTATTGTTTCAAATAAGTTGTATAAGAAGTGTCGGCCGATTGAGGCTACCAAATCTCTTCTTTGGGTGTATCACAGCAGTAAGTAAGTAAATAAATGTAAGCCGATTGTGCAATGGGAACATGAATGCTTACGAAAGAAATATTGTTAAGACTCCCGCGAAGCATGAGTAAACAGATCCGATTATTAACAGTCAGGCACGAATTCACTATTTCAGTTGTTGACCAGAAAACCATTGACCAGAAAAGCAAATGTTAGAGTGTTCTTGCTTTATTTGCTACTGAAGGGACTGAGCTAAAAATAAAGTAAAGCCTGTTTAAAACTTCATGGAGGCCTTCCGATTCAGGCTAACTACATTCTATGTTCCGAGTTTTAAAACATTCGTTCGTTTCAACTACATGTTTAAAATGTCGAAAAATATAATAACTTGAGAATATTAAAATTTTGCAACTCTCGATTTACGTGTGTTTATAGACATCAACTATTTTAGGTTGTTAGGTTTACGTGTTATTCAACAAGTATTTCGCCTCCAATAAAAATTTAGTTGTAAAACCAAATTTTTGATTACAATTGGAGAAATACTTGAACCACCAATATCGTTGATTACGTAGTCTAACAAATTTGGTTAAAACAAATGCCGGATTGGCCATTCTTTGAATAATTAGCCGTATTTCATTTGCTGGTCGAATGGTTACAACATTTTAGCTAGGTGAATGTGAAAGTAATCATCTAGCCGGAACCACTACAATACGTCAAGCTTTATTACCCAATTAAGCATAAACAAACGATGTGGTTTACGCCATCTAAAATATCGTTCGGAACTAACACATTATCACCAAGAAAGCTAGGCGAAACAATCAAACCTTGTCAGCGCCAAATAGTTACCGGAACCATCTAGCCGGGATCATAAGAAGACAGCGCAGATCATATAGATAACAAACATGGTATATATATATTATCCAAAATTGGAAATATAAAAAATAACCGAACGCAATTTATCAGCGGGAAATAACCGGTGATTCAATTTCAGTATGCACATTGAGATAGCATAAACCTTAAATTTCGTGCCGAAACTAGATTTTTACAAACAGAAACTTAGAAAACTACTGCTCATTTCTGAAAACAACCATTGCTTCTAAAAAATTGCGCACAGGGTATTAACTAACTGTTTAGGTGAGTTTAGAGATTGAAGGTGGTCACAAGATTCTTGATTTCACGCAAACGATATTAAGAACAAGGGTTGCGCTTATAGTTGGAAAAATTTGCGTGACACATTGTTGTGTTGTAGGGCCCGTTATAATTCTCAAACTAAAACTCACATTAACAAGACGTCATTTGTTTTCCGATACGCGCCTAAATGTTGTCCAAACATAACGTGTGTATGTAAACATTTATAATGCTCGCAATTAAAAATTCTTTGTTAGTACTTTTTTTGAACGAAACAAAAACAAAAATTTTGTCAATCTTTCGATCGTTTTATTAAGAATATGCTTTATAAATAACCAAAAACATCCTTATTAGTCTGCAAAATTTCAACTTCATGATCCAAAATAAATGTTGTCTTATTACATCGGATTAAGCCGACAGATATTGAAAAAAGCCTCTTCATTTGTTTACGGTGCGCGCTAAAAATAAAAAATGAGAACTGAGTACAAGAGAAATTAGGAAAAAATATATTTTATTCATGGTGCGTGCAAGGAAAAAGTGCGATAGAGAGAAAACAAAGAAAAATGTTTGTACATCAACGGCTTTTGCTACTCTCATGTTTACGCTTTTCTTTAGTTTGGTAATTTGGTTTGGTGTAATAATTTGGGTGGTCGTGCGTGATATAGAGAGTGAATGTGAAAATTTGTTGAGTTGAGTTCCATCTTTGTTTTTAGAAAATAATGTTTGTGTTTATATTTTTAGTTATTTGCGCTTGTGTTATTTTAGTGTAAGTGTAATGTAATTAGTGATTTATTTTATCAAGTGGTGTGAAAAAAATTCAATCAAAAAAAAAAAAATGATTTGTGTAATGTGTAGTGAGTGAAGTGAAGTTATACTTTTTCCTGAATATTCAGAGCGGAACGAAAAAACTGGTAAGTTAATTTATTAGCAATTTTTTAATTTTTTTCTTAAAAATTATTCATTTCACGTTCACAATTATACGTAAATACAATCCTAATTATCAATTACCTAACTGTAATATAATATTTTCTTTAAAAGTGTCTAAATTCTGTTTGTGTTTGCGGTACAGCTTGATATTTGTGTGAGTCACATCAAAAATCCCATTTTGGAAATCCCACCGTTTTCTTATTTTGTCGAGTAGTACTAGATTGTGCAATTTTGTGCGTCTAATGGTAAAATTTGTGCATAATGTACTTTGGGAGATAATGTGGGATTTCTGACGTGATTGAAATCCCAACAATCCCAATCCCAATCCCAATCCTGACAGAAATCCCATAGATTCGTTTCATGATTAAAGCATATGTTTTGCTTTAGTTTAATTGTGCAAAACTGAGCATGTCAAAATCAATTTAGTTCTCCTCCAGAATTGGTCAGGATTTTTACTAGAACGGCTATATCTACCTATTTGCATCCGATATGTTCAACGTCTATTGACGTAGATCAACCATGTAAGAAAATGTCGTTGTTTTCTAGTCAAAATGCCTAGACTAAATATATATATAACCTGATAAGACCAGAATTCAATAGTGGCATATTCCCCATCAGTCAGAATTGGGAACATAGAAACCCTTAATTCAACCCTAATTTTAAAAGATGAATTTCTGAAAAATTTTGTATGGGTGATATCTGGAAATCCCACTTTTTATTAATGAAATCACTTAAACTAGTTGAAATAAACATTCAGATGAAATTTCATGATTGTGCCCACTCCTCATTAGCCAGAATCGCACTTACGAAGCGCTTCCTCAGAATTATAAAAATTTTCAGAAATTGAAATTTTGAAATTAGGGTTGGACGAAGGGCCTCGTAAGTGCAATTCTGGCTGATGGGAGTAGGCACAACCGTGAAATTTGATCTGAATGTTCATTTCAACTAGTTTAAGTGATTTCATTAATAAAAAGTGGGATTTCCAGATATCACCCAAATAAAAATTTTCAGAAATTGATTTTTTGAAAGTAGGGTTGGATGTGGAGGTTAAGGGCCTTGCTTATAAGGCGATTCTGGCTGATGGGGAGTAGACACAATCATGAAATTTGATCTGAAATCACCCATATAAAATTTTTCAGAAATTGATATTTTGAAATTACGGTTGGAGGAAGTTCCTCATAAGTGCGATTCTGGCTGATGGTGAGTAAGCACAATCGTGAAATTGATCTGAATGTTAATTTTGACTAGTTGAAGCGATTTAATTAATAAAAAGTGGGATTTCCAGATATAACCCATATAAAAATGTCAGAAATTGATCTTTCGAAAGTAGAGGTGAAGTAGGCACAATCATGAAATTTCATCTGAATATTCATTTCTACTAGTTTAAGCGATTTCATTAATAAAAAGTGGGGTTTCCATATATCACTCATATACAATTATTCAGAAATTGATATTTTGAAATTAGGGTTGAATTAAGGGTTTCTATGTTCCCAATTTTGGGTTATATGGAGTATGCCACTAATTAATTCTGGTCTTATCGGGTTATATACATTTAGTCTTAACATTGTGACAAGAAAACTACGACATTTTCTTACATAGTTGACCTACTTCAATAGAGGTTTTACAGATACAGCCGTTCTAGTAAAAATCCTGACCAATTCTGGAGGAGAACTAAATTAGTTTTGACATGCATAGTTTTGCACAATTAAACAAAAGCAAAACATATGCTTTAATCATTAAACGGATCTTTGGGATTTCTGGTGTGATAATCACGTCAGAAATCCCACATTATCTCCCAAAGTACATTATGCACAAATTTTACCGTTAGACGCACAAAATTGCACAATCAAATACTACTCGACAAAATAAGAAAAGGGTGGAATTTCCAAGATGGGATTTCTGACGTGACTCACACTGATATTGTATATATATGAAATATAAGGGCTTACAGAAACTAACCTATGTTGGGTAGAATGTAAAAGTGTTACAAATTGGGATTAAATATTCATTCAATTATATTTGGCGTCATGTAGCCAGAAGTATGTGGCGAGTCCAATGGGGCAAACCACACATACATGTTCTTGAGAAACATAAGGACGAATTTCACTTTTTTAATGTCTCAATAAACCGGCATACTACTCGAAAATATGGTAACGTCGAGTGTCACAGAGATCAATGTGATCCTGAATTTTCTAGCGCAAGTTCCTCAAATTGCTATCTTCCTGTTGCTTTTCGCCGAGTTAGTCCAGAGGGATTGCTTCAATGCATGATAATGCATATTTACCACGACATTATCTCCTCCGGAAATATGGCGAATGTCAGTAGAAATTAGGTTTATGTATATTTAGAAATTCTATTCATAATTTAACTTAACATCTGTCGAAAACTAGTCTGAAGTCTTAAAATCTAACGATCGAAACAGCATGGATAAACCACAATCTAAAATTTATTCTACGGAATTCAAACAAACCGAATGGATTTTTTATCGCGGTATTCACTTGGAATTTGGTGGTACGCTTTTGCTTTTAGTAAGGTCAATCGTGGAAAAAACTTTACCTTGTAGGCTATATGAGCTAAATGTTGCTTTTACGGGATCGGATAGCGATCAGGCATCGTGTTAGAGTTTAAATGGTGGTAATGGCCGCATATGAGATAGTATTCTGTAATACGGTTCACAACCAATCTAAAATGATACCTTCGCATATACATCAGTTGTCTGGATCTTGGCAAATCGCGTCTTTGTCAGATTTGTCTAGTTATTACTTATGAGGCGCTATTAACCTATCTGTCGTTTGTTAGTCTCACTCTCAGCTCATCCGTCATATGATTTTTTTGTTGAACTGATCTGCCATGTCGTTGATAGATGAGTGATAATTCCGGGTTACTTTTGACTTAAGAGATTGGAAAGAGAGGTTTAAATTCAATACATCAAAGAACACCCCACCTCAATCGTATCATATATATTTGAATCATCGTGACATAAGTTAACATCTTTACTATTCACACAGTCTTTACTGGTGGGATATAAATTCTAAACCTAATTGCTTTAAAGTATGGTAACGAAACAGCTTACTCAGGGGTTCTTGGGATGTCTCTGTTATTTAAGATAGGTGAGTGTCCTGTGTTCATGCAGCATTATATCTATCTGAGCTCGCAGCCATTTGCTCTCCTAGAATATCTATTAGCTTGAATGGGGGTGTTTCTGAATGATCCATTTTTGCACAGGCATCTGTTCGTTGCGATTCCAGCTTTCGGACTTTATTTTCACCAGAACATTAAGAGCCGGCCACCAGACAGTAATGTCATATATTATTAAATAGCCTAAACCAGTAAAAGTGGGGGTTGTCAGTCATAAGAAGTATATACTTCCTAGAGAAAGTGACCATGCGCTCACTTAGCGTGCTAGGATATTTATAGAAGACGCCCGTAGTAACATCATCAGGTTCAATAGCAGGTTATTAATAACCAAGTTCTGAAAATAGTGGATAACAATGACGTTGCAATGCGCCACTATGGTTTCAAATCTGTTAAAGAAGAATCCACTCCGACTAACCATGAGGTACGGCTACGTACCACTTTACACCTAAACATTGTGACGTTTCCCCGAATAAGCTCTCGTAATCTACCTAAAGTAGTATATCGTATGTCATATGGCCATGGTCTTGTCACTTTTAGCCTGGTACCCGGCGTTGTTTTTAATAGGCGGTACACGTATTTTGGTTCATATTAAAGATAATTACAAATGCATTAAACGCACTCTATGTTTCTGAATACGACGTTACCTAAATATTTAATTCAGAATGTAAACCTCTACGCGTGGTCATTTGAATAATGGCTATAATAAATTTTTTTATGGTCAGTAATGTCAGAAACGATGATCCCAACTTACGCAAAAATACCAATCAAAAAATTTGCTAGGAGATATTCGCCCACAAACAGGTCACTACCATTGACGACTATTCGTTAAAGTTGGTCAATAATGTGTAATATAAATTCAAGGCTGTTGTCATTATCCACCTCTAAGCATATAATATAAAGCACAATTTACAGTACCGTCCTCTAAATACAAAACATTGTCGTTTAATGTTTAAAAAGCATATCTATACTGTTAAAGCCAAGGTTTGTGATCTGTTTGGAAGAAAATACAGCAACAAGAACTGATAAACGAAAGCATCTTAATTTTGCTTTACTCTTACTGTTTGTGTCTTTAAGACAACAATCTAGTCAAAAATTATCATCAACGTCGCAACAAGTTTTAAGTTTTCTTTATACCGAAATGTTGCAAATAAAAGTGTTTGTGTTTATTTTGATGGCGATCGTAATTGCGTCGGCCCCATTACCGGATAAACTGGATAAAACTGAAGGGTTCCTGATAAAATATACAAACGTACCATTCATCGCTAAATCACCGGAATACAAATTTGAGTGAGTTATTTAACCAATGTCGTGCCGGTATCATAATAAATAGCTGTCGTATAAATTTATTTGTGTATGCAGATATGAAACCAGTGATGGCAAATATCGTGAAGAAATTGGAAAATTAGTGAAAAATAAGCAGGGTGTTGAATATTTATTCGTGCGCGGATCTTTCTCTTATATTAGGCCGGATGATGTTATATACGGTATTTTATACGGCCGATGAAAATGGATTTCAAGCGACTGGCGATCATATACCAGGGAAGGAACATGAGCGGCCCGTTGAACATATCGGCGTTCATGTTATAAAATCGATGGTTGGATAATTTTTTTGTAAACATTTGTTTTAATAAAATCCAATTAATCTGTACTATCTCCCTTTATAGGTAACTTTTAGTACTAAACTCTTATTTGTCATGGAATATTGCGTACTTTGAATTCGCCAAATAACGAGCCAGCGACACATGCAGAGGTTATATGCTGATATTCCGTAGTACTAGGGATAATGGTCCTCAATTCGTGTTAACAATATAGTTTACCACTGTTTAGATCAGAAATTTTCCTCAAAGTAGGTTTATAGATATGGCATTACAGATGAAAAGTTGGGTAATGCCGCTTAAAGGATTTTTAGCTAGACATTTTTAGCTTTGTAAAATGCGAGAGATGTATGATCGGTAATCAGACGGGGCAATGCCTGGTGAATACGGTTTAAGTGGTAAAACTTCCCAATTGAGTGTTTCCAAACAGATTTTGACCGGCGCATCGGTAGGGAGCCCCAGTAATGATTTCGCTCGAATTTAGCAACTCATAATACACTACACCAAGCTGATCCAAACAAATACGCAACTTGAGTTTTTTTCCATGAACATTCGGCTTGGTTGTCGATGTTGAAGCATGACCAGATGATCCAAATGTTTTTTTTGGGTTATCGTTTTAAGCCTGGCAAGCAGCATTTCATATAACAAAAACTCGTTGAGGCACTTCTTATGTAAGTGCAAGTTTTTTTTTTGTGTTTGACACGAATTTTCATCCATAATTCTTTCAATTCCACGTCTTCGTACACACTTTCAGCCTTCCGCTACGTCCTTTGTCTTCGACATCAAATTCACCGTTCTTAAACCGTTGAAACCACCCTCGGCAACTTCTCTCGTTTAAGGCAGCCTCATCACATGCTTATACAAGCAATCGACGTGCCTCAGCTGTAGATTTTTTTCAAATTAAAGAAGTAAATGAAATTTTCCCGCAAATGATGCTTATTCGACATTTTTACAACAAAAAATATACGTTGCTGATGCAAAAGTCGCGAATATTTTAAGGATATGTTGTTGACAGATGTTCAACGCCATAACTTACCGGTGGTACCATCTTTTGTCGAATGGCGGAGACTTATTTGTATAACGATTATTCATTTATTTATGTTCATTGCGTAATATGCTGAACATTGAATTCGGTCTGAACATTGAAGCTTTTCCGGTTTCTGTAAATATTTTGGAAAGTATAACATTTGCGAGAATATCGATTATAACGTAAAAGGTTCTAAATTAATTTTGCAACAAGATCGGTTCAAATAATTTTTCCAAAATTTAAGCGGAAATGTCGGTTTTTGAGAAACTTCACTTAACCTTAACCCACAAATTAGGAGATTCTAGTGAATTTTGTTCTGAATTGGTTCATCGGGAGTTGCAGTTTCTATAGGAGCGTATTTGGTTGGCAAAATTTTTTGATATTTCGATCGAAAATTTCATAATTGTCCATAAATTTGAAGATCCCAATCCCAGGCCAAAATCGGTCGACCGTAGAAGAATATTTTAAAAAGTACTTATGTCATTTACGAGTAAAACGATCATGAACTAAAAAAATTTAAATAAAATGTACAGCAATACCGTTCTATTTAAGTTTTCTTCAATTTAAGTGGAAATGACGACTTTTGACAAAAAAACCGTTTTCAACAAAAATTCGGGCCCAGTATAGCCTAGATGAACTGATAGATTGGGATGAAACTTCATATCTAAACTTTTTCCACAAATGAGAAGGGACAGCTTCCAAAGAGTATTTTGTCGTTTTTCCAACGGAAGTGAGAAGCATTTTCGTCTTATGAAGGTATTTTGAAAATTATATTATTTACGAGAAAAACGGTTTAAAACTTACAGATTCTAGATTAATTTAGCAACAATACCGGTCCAGTTTTCCAAAATTTACCGGAACGGGCGATTTTTGTCAAAAAACTGTTTTCAGTAAAATTTCGGGAGAGGTCTGCCACTTTTGTGGGGATGTTGAACCCGCTCCTCTGGACATTACCCTTGGTCTTTACTCCCTTGCCATTACCCACGGTCATTTCCCTCAGTCATTCCTCTCGATTATTGCCTCTCCCCCTTCCATCCCTCCGCCATTATGAATAATTTCGATGCACTAATCTAACCACAATTCGTTTTCGTACATTTCAAGAATAAATTTCACCCAATTTAATTTTCATGACGATTGGAGTATTTTTAAAAAATGGTAATTTGTATGGGAAAGATCCTAGTTAAAATATCATGAAACGATTAAGGTAGAGGAAGGAAGGACCATAGCATGACTATTTAAATAACATCGGATTCTAAAGAAAGGTTTACAATTGCTTACGACATATAGTGTGTTATAGTTTTTGATGTCTACTCAAATGTCAAGTTAAACTCGAATTTGCCGTACTAAAATTTTACTTCTGTGGTTTAGGGGTGGGGGGGGGGGGTAGGAAGAAGAGGGTAATAATGAGGGGAAATTGGTAGGGGAACCAAACTACCAAGGGAAGAAATGACGGGGGGTAATGCCCGAAGGTAATAGCGGGGGGAGGGAGTAGTAATGGCGGAGCGTATTGTCCGACGAGTATTAATGGAAGTTAAAAAACTAAATAAGACAAATCTCAAGTCTGACGTTTATCATGAAAATATATTTTGGACTTAAAGATCAGGGGAGGGCCTTTAAAAGTATACTAGGTATTCTATCGGATCACGGGAAACCAATCAATCTGTCTTGTATTCAGGACTGAGTCTTCTTGGGGGGTTTGCTCTATTTTAGCGATTGAGTGGCAGAGCAATCCTCGTTGCTACCGTTAAACAAAGCAAATTAAAAAATAAACAATGCAGCGATGACGATTTAAAATTGGTAGTACTTTCGGAGGGGCAGATTGACTCGGTAGATACAGTAAACTAGAATAAGATTCAATTGCTCGAGGCGGTATGTGTACCGTCGAAAAACTTCAGAAACAAGAAGTTATAATCTGAACAATGGCAATCATTTCCACAAACACTGCCGTTACCGTCGATACCGTTTTGTCGTATGAAGATCAGCACAAGCAAACAGAAGCCATGTAAAATATTTATCATCGTAATATTTTTACAGTACTAAAGCTTAATGAGATTTAGACCTAACCATCACTTCTCAAGCAAATTGGTTGAAGCGCAGCTACGCAAACTTGAGATCTCACACACAAGAAAACTATCTAAACGTTTTCGGTGATTCAATTCGAATCCTTGGATGTTTGTTGAATCATCTTTATCTCACGGTATTGCTGAATCTACCGGGTATTGAATGGACGATGGAACAGAGACTTGGAATCGTTCGAATGTCGGCTTATTTCTAAAATATCATTGCGATGAACGGTGAAGCATTACTAAAAATAAGAAACGCATAGCTACCCCTGGGACATAATTCTTATGTATTAATGCTAATGTAACCCATTAAAGTTGAGAGACCCAAGTTCCGTTGCTCTGGTTAATTATACATTTGATCTTAGTCAATCGATAATTTACACACTCATTTGATGCCCAATTTTTTTCTGCAAGTTGAATTGTACAACGCTTCCAAGAAGTTGTGACCTAGTTCAGGTGAACCGTTAGTAGCCCGTTCAAAAATCAACTTCTTGGATACCTCGATTATGTTCTAAGCTGAAACCCCCTTAAGTTCGACCCCTTATGGGTGGCGCCGGTCTGCGTCCAAAACCGGGAAAGCTACCAGTCGTTCAACAACTGTCACTGTCTGATATTTCGAAACTGTCAAATAATCACATGCATCAGAATTGGCTCGCCCTTATTATGTGAAATTGTTGAACTAAAAAGCCTGTCATGCACATTAGAAAATCATTTTCGAGTAAAAGAAAAAATACTCATAAAGCATAGCCTTTACACGAATTTTAAAGAATTACTGGTTCCTTTACGGTCGCAAATTCAAACTCCAGGCTGATCATCAGCCACTGATTTACTTAATCATCGACGATGATTACGACGATTTTATTTCAGACCAAAATTCAACTAAATAAAGTAGCCTGATCCAAAAGGCCGGTTATTACAGAACGTTCAATCGAGCAATCGGTAGAAAACGAACACTCGAAATTAGATTTCCTGACAATGTAGTGAACGAAGATTCCTACTACTTAGTTATATTTGCGCGTTCTCCAACTAGAGTCTTTAAACTATACGTCATATTTTTAGATGAAATAGTCAAAAATCTAGTGGAGAGTTCGCACTCCAGGGCTCTGAAACTATGGTTTTCAGCTATTTGCCTCTACCAAATTCGATAGTACCCATAAAACGAAAACCATTAATTATTTGATCTCAGCATCGGTCATCTGTAACCTAATGGCAGATATACGTTCCGGTTTAGATATGTGCCTCATGTTGTACATAAACCTATGTTGCTAAAGTTCTGGCATTATTAATGCTTACTGATGGATCATCATAGAATCGGCTTCGAACTAAATTTTAATTAATTTTGGCCGAGTTGGGCTTTGAAGCCTGTTGCCAAGTGGCAGAAAAAAAATAATTATAATAATTCAGGTACTTAAACAAAAAAAAATTAACTGCGAGATGAAATGTGGTATTTTTCGTTACATTCAATACATAACCCGACATTACAATTCTTACACATAGTTCGGCCGATAGATTTGCAATTATTACCAGAACAACGACATTTTTTGTTTTATGAAACTCCACGAGATAATGCCCAACGTTGTCATAGCTAGAAACTCTATTCACTGTTTTGGTCGTCGATAGTTAGTTGGTGGTTTGATATCTCCAAAAGTATGACAGTTCCGCATTGCAGTTTTCTCCGTTCCGTGAAAACCTCAATTTTTCAGTCCGATCAAATTAGTTAGCGATGTAAACAAACAGATAATGGAGCAATATTCTTTTCGTATCTGGGCGAATTCCGGATTCAATCTTTGGTTGTGGTCTTGTTATACATTTAAAAATTGACCAAATATCCACACGGTGTATTCACACACCACATTCTAGTCAGGATCATTCAAATGTTTCACAATCAATTGACAGTCCTGTTTTCTGTGATTTTTTCAAAGATTTCCGATGAAACCGAGTCCGTCTACTTCACCTTCTTCTTCATCAGATTGAGCAATTTCGGGTGGTGGTGACTCGATATAAAAAGTATTTACCACTTCAGCATCGTCTTCTTCCGAATCCAACGACAATAAACATTCGTGAGCTCCGTGAGTTGAAAAATATTGAAGGCAAATTACAAATCACTCTTTGATGCGACTTTCATTTTTTTTCTAATGTTGATTTCGATTGATATTTTCCTACTCTAAAAATATTACCCTCATTTTATACCCTTATTTTGTACCAATGGAACAGAAATGAACTACACCGTTTTTAAATGTCAAAACAATATATTTTGTTTCATCTTTGCTGTCATGTCATGTGGATGATTGACAATTGTTTGTTCCAAAAATTCCTCATAAGATGGATCTAAAATTTACTCCATTTACTCTAAAATTTGCTCCATACTCGATACTTAAAGTTCCTAATTATTAAACACGGTATGTTTTGATAAGTATAGAAAAAATGGCGTATGACAACAACAAAAAATGAATTACTCGACCAAAAAACCTGGAGTAGAGAAAATTACCCTGGGTGCAGCAAAATATTACCCTTGTGTTGTGGTATTTTTTTTTTGGAGGACCATTTTTACCCTCAGTGTATCACTTTTCCTTCAATCGAAATCAACATAAATGTAGTAAAATCAATTCATTTAAACACTATTTAAGTAATTGATGTCCCAAGAATAATTTTCAAAACATTGGAAAAGATTATCTTATCTTGAAATTTTTGCTACACTAAAAAACCATGTGTAAAATTTAATTTGTCGTCACGAGCATTCAACGGAAAATTCGGCTTTTTTCGGCTATATTTTCTCTTGCATCTCACCTATACATACAAAATTGTACAGTGTCTCAAATTGTTTTTACAGATTAATTAGAGAGTGCGCACGTTGCCATATGGCGATCAAATTAGTTAGCGATGTAAACAAACAGATAATGGAGCAATATTCTTTTCGTATCTGGGCGAATTCCGGATTCAATCTTTGGTTGTGGTCTTGTTATACATTTAAAAATTGACCAAATATCCACACGGTGTATTCACACACCACATTCTAGTCAGGATCATTCAAATGTTTCACAATCAATTGACAGTCCTGTTTTCTGTGATTTTTTCAAAGATTTCCGATGAAACCGAGTCCGTCTACTTCACCTTCTTCTTCATCAGATTGAGCAATTTCGGGTGGTGGTGACTCGATATAAAAAGTATTTACCACTTCAGCATCGTCTTCTTCCGAATCCAACGACAATAAACATTCGTGAGCTCCGTGAGTTGAAAAATATTGAAGGCAAATTACAAATCACTCTTTGATGCGACTTTCATTTTTTTTCTAATGTTGATTTCGATTGATATTTTCCTACTCTAAAAATATTACCCTCATTTTATACCCTTATTTTGTACCAATGGAACAGAAATGAACTACACCGTTTTTAAATGTCAAAACAATATATTTTGTTTCATCTTTGCTGTCATGTCATGTGGATGATTGACAATTGTTTGTTCCAAAAATTCCTCATAAGATGGATCTAAAATTTACTCCATTTACTCTAAAATTTGCTCCATACTCGATACTTAAAGTTCCTAATTAT
This sequence comes from Nephrotoma flavescens, assembly GCA_932526605.1. Lineage (NCBI taxonomy): Eukaryota > Metazoa > Arthropoda > Insecta > Diptera > Tipulidae > Nephrotoma > Nephrotoma flavescens. The sequence continues at coordinate 223,856,331 of OW052222.1, read as the reverse complement.
TAAACACGGTATGTTTTGATAAGTATAGAAAAAATGGCGTATGACAACAACAAAAAATGAATTACTCGACCAAAAAACCTGGAGTAGAGAAAATTACCCTGGGTGCAGCAAAATATTACCCTTGTGTTGTGGTATTTTTTTTTTGGAGGACCATTTTTACCCTCAGTGTATCACTTTTCCTTCAATCGAAATCAACATAAATGTAGTAAAATCAATTCATTTAAACACTATTTAAGTAATTGATGTCCCAAGAATAATTTTCAAAACATTGGAAAAGATTATCTTATCTTGAAATTTTTGCTACACTAAAAAACCATGTGTAAAATTTAATTTGTCGTCACGAGCATTCAACGGAAAATTCGGCTTTTTTCGGCTATATTTTCTCTTGCATCTCACCTATACATACAAAATTGTACAGTGTCTCAAATTGTTTTTACAGATTAATTAGAGAGTGCGCACGTTGCCATATGGCGATCAAATTAGTTAGCGATGTAAACAAACAGATAATGGAGCAATATTCTTTTCGTATCTGGGCGAATTCCGGATTCAATCTTTGGTTGTGGTCTTGTTATACATTTAAAAATTGACCAAATATCCACACGGTGTATTCACACACCACATTCTAGTCAGGATCATTCAAATGTTTCACAATCAATTGACAGTCCTGTTTTCTGTGATTTTTTCAAAGATTTCCGATGAAACCGAGTCCGTCTACTTCACCTTCTTCTTCATCAGATTGAGCAATTTCGGGTGGTGGTGACTCGATATAAAAAGTATTTACCACTTCAGCATCGTCTTCTTCCGAATCCAACGACAATAAACATTCGTGAGCTCCGTGAGTTGAAAAATATTGAAGGCAAATTACAAATCACTCTTTGATGCGACTTTCATTTTTTTTCTAATGTTGATTTCGATTGATATTTTCCTACTCTAAAAATATTACCCTCATTTTATACCCTTATTTTGTACCAATGGAACAGAAATGAACTACACCGTTTTTAAATGTCAAAACAATATATTTTGTTTCATCTTTGCTGTCATGTCATGTGGATGATTGACAATTGTTTGTTCCAAAAATTCCTCATAAGATGGATCTAAAATTTACTCCATTTACTCTAAAATTTGCTCCATACTCGATACTTAAAGTTCCTAATTATTAAACACGGTATGTTTTGATAAGTATAGAAAAAATGGCGTATGACAACAACAAAAAATGAATTACTCGACCAAAAAACCTGGAGTAGAGAAAATTACCCTGGGTGCAGCAAAATATTACCCTTGTGTTGTGGTATTTTTTTTTTGGAGGACCATTTTTACCCTCAGTGTATCACTTTTCCTTCAATCGAAATCAACATAAATGTAGTAAAATCAATTCATTTAAACACTATTTAAGTAATTGATGTCCCAAGAATAATTTTCAAAACATTGGAAAAGATTATCTTATCTTGAAATTTTTGCTACACTAAAAAACCATGTGTAAAATTTAATTTGTCGTCACGAGCATTCAACGGAAAATTCGGCTTTTTTCGGCTATATTTTCTCTTGCATCTCACCTATACATACAAAATTGTACAGTGTCTCAAATTGTTTTTACAGATTAATTAGAGAGTGCGCACGTTGCCATATGGCTACGATGGCCATTAATAAGCTAAATACAGAAATTTGTTTACACTCAAGGAGCGTGAGCGATAAAAGTGTAAACTTAGTCAAGCGATATTCCCTAGGCTAAAGGTGTTAGCCGGCAATCGAAAGCCTCTTTCCGATTTGCAACCATCTCTAAACGACAGTGGTTTGATGAAGTTTCTAATTTCGATCTGTGCAACGGACCATCGATTATTGTTCCGCACAACAGCAGAACCTCAGTTTGCTGAAGGCGACCATGTTCATAGTGAACAGGGGCGTAATGGATTTCGTTCTGTTATGTTAATTACAAATCAGGTGCAGCTTAAATACTTAGGTCACAAGCAGTATACCAAAAAAATGTATTTCTTACAATCTCAGTTATAAAATACAAATCAGCAATATCAGATTACCGGCGCCTGTGTGGTTGTACAAAATTTTACTGATGAAGAAAAGCAAAGCACGGCGGCCAACGCGTTTGAAAAAATTACGGGGGTGAAATAGGATAGAATATGCGCCAATGGACGCCATAATTACCAGTATCATTCTCAACTGGCTCTTCTGGCTATAGAGGGTAAAAAATTATAAATTTTATTGCTATCACTAATTGATCAACGTTGGTTTACGGTTGAGTACAAAACCAAATGAATGTCCCTGCCGCGCATAATGATAGAGGGCATATCATCCAAATATTGAATGATATGCCCTCTATCTTGTGCCAGTGGATAGCAATCCACTGGTAAGTTAAATTTCTCTAACCCAAGGCTGATAAAATTATCCACCTACCTTTAAAAATGTTATAACATGCACAATTTACAGTACCGCTCTCCAAATACATATTTTAATATTCAAACAGCGTATGCCTACCTGTTAAGTCAAGGTTTATGGTTTGTTTGCAAGATAAAAATAAAGTAACGCAAACCGCTAAACAACTACAAGCAACATAATTTTTTGTCTTTTACTCTTACTGTTTGTATCTTCAAGACAACAGCCTAGTCGTAAAAGATCATCAACATTGTAATCATATAAGTTATAAGTTTTCTTTATTGAAAAAAAAAATGTTGCATATAAAAGTGTTTGTGATTATTTTAATGGTGATTTTAATTGATTCGGCTCCAATAAAGGAGGAAAAAGAGGCGACCGATGCTCATCCAGCCAATTCAAATGCGGTAACCTTGTTAAAATATATAAATGAACCATACACCGCTGATACGCCGGAATATAAATTTGAGTGAGTTAATTGACCTAAGCCGCCTTTATATTTTAATTAATAGTGATATTACAAAATTTTATTGCATGCAGATATGAAACCAGTGACGGCCAAACTCGTGAAGAAATTGGTAAATTTGTGAAAAATAAGGAAGGTGTTGAATATTTACTAGTGCGCGGATCTTACTCGTATACCGGGCCGGACGATGTTGTGTATACGGTATTTTATACGGCCGACGAAGATGGATTTCATGCGACTGGCGATCATATTCCTGGAAAAGGGGAAGAAGTGCCCGTCGTACAACTCGATCGAAATGTTGTAATTTCTTTGCTTGGATAACTTAATTTATCAACATTTAGGCGATTTCAAACACATTACGTTAATTTTTCATTATAAATGTATTTTTAAATCGATATATAATAAAATTTTGCAATAATTAATTCGTTTTATTTATTAAAAAAAAAATTATAAAATATATTTATTTTGTAAATATTGGACGGCATCATGTCAGACTATATTTGGTTCAATCAAACTGTGCTCACTCTAAATAATTGTTGCTCCTAAAATCTAATTTGTTATGGGATATGTGTATTTCAAAATACACAGGCGGCGGCATTGGTGTTAAACATCATAGCTAACGGATTGAGCGTAACCACCTACACTACCTCCGATGTCGTCGCGTTCACGATCCGGTAACGTATGATGTCGTGTTTTACATAATTTCGGACCGTGGCGCAGCAACATTATGATCGTAATGACAATGACCATTACAACGAATGCAACACCCGGGAATACTATTAACAGAATCATTTTGGTGATTATACCACTTAAATATCGCTTTCACGTTTTTGTAACTCTAAAAATTCGTCACGATTAAATCGACGTCCACGTCCTGGGAAACCGCCGTGCTTTTCTTGCGGTGGTGGTGTTTCGTACTGAAGAGGTCGCTCGATTTCAGCCTAAAATATAATAATAATAAAATAAAATTATAAAATTATCGTACTTCGTATATATTCCGATGGATGAGGCTTCTTACACTTGGCGTATAAAACGATTTTACGTCACTTAATTCACTCAAATCGAGTGGTGGTTGTGAATGTGGTGTCGCTGTCCACAGTGATACTATCCAACGGTTTCCGGTGTGCGGATTTCGCCAATATTGTCGATGTTTTGAACAACAGCCGATTATTACGTTGAGCGCAAATAAAAAGAAGGCAAGAGCTGCACAAATGCCAATTGTTATATAAAATGGTGAAAAATTACCATAAATTCGTCCTTGAAAGTAGGGATTCTTTAGAAACGCATCACGCTCGTCAAATGATGGCATTATACGAGTACTCTGACCATTTGGTTAACTGGAAATATATTAAAAAATTGCTTTAATAAATATTTTTGTAATGATTTCTTATGATATGATAAAGTTTTATTGGTTAAATTCAAAGGAAGACAAATTATAATTATGCACACTTTTCGAACGGTAATAATAAAAACTTCATCCTCGACAACTAATGCAACAAGTAATTCATGCAAGCAGCAGGCACTTAGTCTTATGGTGTACGAAAGTCATAGGTTAACAAAATTAGGTCAAGCAGACGCCTTTCAAAATTATTTTAACGTAGCCAATAATCGGTAGTGGAAGAAAGAATGTTTTTTCTCATTTATGTGCAAGAAACGTTTCTGCAACAAGCCAAAACAGCTTATCAACTTTAAAGAATTTTGGACTCAGTTGACTACCTGAACAACGGGGAAATATTTTTTGACGAAACTTGACTTAGCTCAGGCGTAACAGCAGCTTCTCGTGAACGGTTCGTCGGCAATGGCTCAAAAAATGATCACAGAAAAAGGAGCCTTTTTAAAGTAAAACGATTTAATTTTGAAATATCTTGCTTGTCCCTGAAATGTTCCAAACGATTATGGAACAGCTACACAATGGAATTAAAATAATCTTTCATATTTTGTTGGCATTTGATGGCAACAGAAAATTAAGACATCGCTTGATTTTATTTTGTTTTGAAGACTTAAATAAGCTTTCTCAGTAGATTTTCTAATATTCCAAAACGATGCTGATTTCCCTATTCACCTTCACGAATTTTATAACGCGTTTGGAAAGAAAAAATTACTGAGCCCTAAATTGCTTTTGTAAGGTAGATAAAAAATGGGGCTAGGATTTGAGCAGGCATCAATCAATAGTCATTTGAACAACTAAAGAACGTTACTAGTGGTGAACGTTTTAAACGAATTTTTGTTTCTTGGTTTACACTGCAAATGTTTCATCTACATCAGTGCAAAAGATACACTCGGCTGCCTGTCATTTTGCTAGTTTTAACATATTTATTTTCTCATATACTTACGAACCGAATAATTTGCGTAACGGATCTTGGTTAAAGCACACAAAGCCAAACATTAAAACAATTAATTCATTTAAAACTAAGAACACAATTTGCTTATTTCGTAGTTATGCCGCGGTGACAGTAAAATCCGCTGTTTAATCTGTTTTAGTTTAAGTGTCGTACATGTCGATTTTTGTCGACGCATGATTGTCGTGAAATGAATCTTCTTAATTATAAACTACCATGTACAAATTTGGGTAAGGTTTCTGTTAGAATCCGAACTATTATCGACGACGCATCGAATTCGTCTTTATTTTTTACACTGTCAATAAATATCTGAGCTCTATTCCTCATTATGCAGTTATTTTATAATAAAGGGTGTTTTCCTTAGAGGCGGACAACTTTCAGTTGGCAACACTGTTTTTTCAAAAGCTGATTTGACAGTTATCGGTTGTTTTGAGGTTAGTTTAGTTTAGCAATCCATCATGAAGACTCACGCCAAATTGTTCAAATTTATTTTGAAAAACATGGTTCAATTCGAGAAACTATTGACCGTTTTCGCAATACGTTTACTCTAAATAATAAAACGCATCCCGTAAGTCGTAATACAGTGCACACACAACAAGCATAGTGTTGATGATAATGCAAATATGTATGTCAATTCGTCATCGTGCTCAACTTGTGTCCATCCACTTTATGGAAAAATTGCGTAAACTTCTTGATTTATGTGCTTACAAGATTCAACTAGCATAGGTATTGAAGCCACATGATCATCGTTCGCGCCGAACATTTGTTGAATGGGCCGAAGGAAACATTGCTGTTGATAAAGCATACTGAACAGAATTGACTCATTTTGAGCGTCGATAATCCACAAGCCATTGCCGAAACTTGAGCTGGCCACCTCGTTCGTGCGATTTGACAGCATTAGATTATTTTCACTGCACTTCTAGATTATGCCATGCGGCCACATTAAATTTCAATTCTAGAATTTCATCCAAAAGAAATTTTATAACCCCAATTCATAAAAATAGTTTAACTTTGAGGATAATCGAACAATAATCGCCCGAGTTTCAGTCAACATCCTTTTAAGCAGCTTACAGATTTATTGAAGCCAAATCAAGTGTGATCAGTCAAACGGTCAAAACCAACCGAGTTTCATTCAATACGACCAAATTTGAATATTTTTATTTTCTCTTAAATCCCCTTCCCTATTACTCAGTTCAATTTCAAACAGCAGTTGAAGACGTACTAAGCTGCCGACATAAGGACACTAACAGAAGGAAGCTAATTGTTGTATTTAGGCATCGGAACATATTAGTCTCTCTCATTTACAAAAACAACACATTTTCCAGTTCTCTCACCATCGATTGTTCTGGTGGCTGGTAATAAAGAGCTACTAATAAAGAGTTTCATTGTTTGATGCCATTTTAGAAAGGTCTTTTGGTTTGCGGCAAATAAAAGTAAAGGTATGCGCCTGGATAAAAATATTGGTTTTTCGTTTTTTGCCAAAATGGGTGAATATATGAAGGAACTGCGCCATTTCATGCGTACGACCACAACTACAAAGAAAATGGTGATGAGTACATGGTTCGGTTAAAATTGTCTTTTATTGTGAATTCATGAAATTATATGGCGAGGAAAATTCCGACTGATGAAAGCTCACGAAAGCGGAATTCATTCGAATGCGAATGACCACAACACAGCTGTCGTTCGAAGTGTGTGAAACAAAAATGCCAAACGTCATGTCTGGGCTTTAGATCACAAGAAGATTGTAGCAAATGTTGATTTTTGAATACAGAAAATATTTTTAAGTAGGTCACATTGTATCGGTTAAAGTGTGATCGGTATAATTGATCTAAAAAAGGTGATGATCAAAGTGAGTCCAATAACAATGACAATTAGGTGGATGTCATTGAATGTTTGGATTATTTCGCTGTAATTGTTCAAAATTTTGAAAACTTGTTAAACAAACTTATCCGAAGCGGAAATCCGTTCGAATGACAATGTGGTCAAGTATGAACCGGAACAATTCGCGTTGAATAAAGTTTCAAGTTTGGAATCCAAACCAAAACCAGAATCTGTTCAGCAGTTAAATTGGATGAAGCGTTATGGTAAGAAATTTTTCGTGACAATAGAAATGGGCCACACACACACACCCATCGTTGTTGTATGTAAAACTGACAAAAAATCATTTAGAACCTGCGTAGATTTTTACGTCGTGGCAAACTCTCAACTCTGCATCTACCAGTATCCAAGTCCGAGAGTTGAGGAGTTATTTCAGCGCCTGCAAGGAGGAAAGTGATTTTCGGATATTGACGTCTTTGAAAGATATTTTTAATTTGAACTTGATAGTGAATCGAAAGATGTGGTGGTAGTTTCGACTCCATTTGGACTATTTCAGTACCAAAGATTACCGTTTGGAATAGCTATCGCGCCAGCAATATTTCAGCTGAAGTTGCACGACATAATTGTAACAGGTCGAACCGAAAAAGAAAATCTCAAAAATCTGGAAGAAATTTTTAAACGACTTGCTGCTGCCAGTGGATTATTTAGGGAATGCTTCTCGAGTTAATTAGGTTAATTATTATAACCGGTTTTGAACAATTAGTTCCGTTTGTTCGGTCAAAAGATGATGGAAAGAAGTATCTGATTAGCTTTTTCATCGACAGAATACGAAAAATCCAGGAATAAACGACCACAACTATGACAACGTGGAAGATTTTAAATATTACGGGTCAATTATAAAATCAACATACGATATCTAATATAAAATATCTTTCGCAGTCGTGAAATCTCGGACTTTACAAAATATTAATAAAACCTGTGTTAATTTTCGGATGTGAGAGTTGAACCTTGACCACCACCAATGATTCCCGTTAAGGTTGCGAACAACGATTACCAGATTCGAATAAATCACGAGATAAAGCGTGTCTTTGGAGCCTGCAATATTATCGGATTATTTAATGAATCCGATACCAAGTTTGCTGGCTGAGCCACAATGAAAGATCTCCAACAGAACGAATGATACGAAAAGCGTTCAATCATCAACCAGTCGGCGTACGATATCGAACAACTACTTCATATATTAGGATGTCGGAACCGAAGGGGCGTGCGATAAACTGAGATAGTTCAGGACCACCATATATAGAAATTTCTATATATTTAAAAATCATAAACCTCTCACGACAGCTGTCACGTTAAAGTAAGAACGTAATCTCCGGCATTTCGACAACTCGATTATATTACCAAATTCACTGCCCACAATTGACCTGCAGTGTGGGGAATCATTAAAGGCGAATACAATGTTGTGAGCGATTTTTGTTTTATTCTGGTGGATGATTACTTAACAACAACAACGATGGATTGTAGAACTCTATCGGTGACAGTGTGTAACTGTCGATAGTCTTTACAAGGTCGTCAATTCTTGACTGGTGGTGCGACAGTCACCGATGATGGTCGGTAACGTACTTTAAGTGACGATGCAGTGAACTACGTTATGTTTACTAGCAGATTGTAATTCGAAGCCTCAGTGAGTGCACGGGATATTTTTTTTAGAGTGCCGTATTGTTGTTCACGGTTTCGTGCACAGCGATAGGTAATGATGCACCTATTTGCCTGTCTACTTGTTGGTGCGCCTCAGAATAAGATTGACCTTTAAAAGTTTTGTATAGAGTAGTCCATCTACTAGTAGTCCATCTTGGCAACACTTACGTCATTCGTGGTATCATAGAAAATTAGTATAATGTTTGACATTTACTGTTTTAATGCTTGAACAAAATTTTCGAGTCTTCTACCCATACTGTAAGAAATGTACGTGGCCTCAAATACTTTCAACGCAATTTGTGGAGTGAGTTCATGAAACTGGATTATCATTGGATTGGAACATTGCAGATGTTGCTCAGAATGTCTCTGAGCATCCATCAACATCAACTCACCATCTTACTCAAGAGTTGAACATTGCACGCAGTTCTATGATGAGAATTTTGCATAAAAACCTCGGTGTAAGATAAACGAGTTATTGTTACCCAGAATTCAAGAGGAGGACATTTGGTTTCAACAGGATGGCGCAACTTGACACACACCAAATGCAACAATCAGTCTTTTGCACACTGGCGATTTTTTTGCGGGGAGCCTTTAAGAGACTGAAGGCCGTGAAAGCTATTTGAATGAAAATTTAATATTCTTTCTAATAAATAAACCGCTTTGAAAAATATTCATTCGTTTTTGAATTCTGAACCAAATTAAATTGCAAACGTTAGATGGATCACGCTTTAACATTTACTGTGGTAAGAATGCAAACAGTGTCTCTTGCATGCCGTGAAACAAACCATTTCCACAATTTTTAAGATTTGTTAAAGAAAAAACTTAAAATTATTGAAATTTACGTGAACTGCATTTAGGCTAGCGCTGATTCACTGTCCACAGTTTTTTTTTATACACGTGAAGTATTTCCTAAAATAATAAAAAATATTTTAGGAATTTCTTTTAGGAAAAACTTCACGCGTCTCCGGACAGTTGTGAAGATTTTCCTAAACTGCCGAGTTATTCCTAAAAAGCAACAACAACAACTAAAAATTTCAGTGTATTGGTAAAAGTGCGAATAAACGAATAAATTAAAACTACGGATTAAGAAATAATATTTTTTTTAATACAATTGAAATTTGTGAGGTGCAGTAGCATTATAAGATAAAAATTTATCACAAAATAACAATAAAATTTCTGTAATCAGTTAAAACTACACTTTCAGGAACAAAGGATTGATGATTTTTAAATACGTTGAACGATTTTTGAATATTCTATAGGGAATTATCGTATATGGAGATTCCCCGAAATCTCCTGGTTTTCCTAAATACCGGCCATCCTAACGGAAACTGGTTTTCAGTTAGTCACGACCTACTCTATTAGAAAATAGGTCATTTTTAAAAAAATCTATGCTCCCATGCACTTATCATTGATGATTTTTGAATAAGTTAACAATTTTTGAATATTCTATAGAGAACCCAGGTTAACTTATTCAAAAATCATCAATCCTAAGTGCCTGGGAGCATAGATTTTTTTAAAAATGACCTATTTTCTAATAGAGTAGGTCGTGACTAACCGAAACCCAGTTTCCGTTAGGATGGCCGGTGTTTAGGAAAACCAGGAGAGTTCAGGGAATCTCGATAGGCGATAATTCTCTATAGAATATTCAAAAATTGTTAACTTATCCAAAAATCGTCAATTCTAAGTGCCTGAAAGTGTAGTTTTAATTGATTACGGAAATTAAATAAATGTTTTTTTGATATATTTTTAACTTATAATTTTACTGCACCTCACAAATTTCGATTGTATTAATAAAATTTTATTATTTTTTAATGCGTAGTTTTGAATTATCCGTTAGTTCGTAGTTTTACCAATACTATGAAATTTTTAGTTGTTGAACTTGTTTTTTAGGAATAACTCGTAAGTTTAGGAAAAACTTCACAACCGTTTTTTTTTTAATGAATTCGCGATTCATTGCTGTATTTGGTTTGGGTGCTTTGGATTGAGTGTTTACGCAGATTTGGTAAGCAATCGGTACAATTTTTTGGATGTCGTTTTTCTCAAATATTTGAGTAAATCTTCATTTAATCGGTTGGAATGCTCTGAGTTTTGTTCAAGCAAGGTCTACGGTTTACCGTTTGCTGGCACACATAGAGTAACTCATCAAATCGTTGCTATCCCGCTTGTAGTATAGCAGTTCATTAACTTTTAACTTATATATCTATTTTTATTATACATAATCACGGTGGAACGACGTAAAGTGAGATAACCAACACTTGGCTGCAAATTGTTAAGAGAGAAATAACCCCTCTTCCATACTCCATCATTATGCTACTTGAATTTAACTTATTTATAGTTTGTGTAATAATCAAATCACTAAATAAATTATTTTTCTTCTGACTCATGAAATAAAGAATCATTTATTTGACATGTTCAACCCGATATCACATTTACGAGTACCCTAAAACAAAAACAAATTATTAGTACAACCCTGACATTATAATAAATACCGAACTGACTTAAACTGGAATATCAAAAAACATTGTGGGGTTATGTATAAGTACAATACGTGACTTAAGTGTAAGCTGAATATCAATGCATAGTGGTGACTACGCCCTTTTTGTACTGCGCACACATCATATAAAGTTCCAATTAGACTAAACTACTAACATACTTTAATTAGTATCGCCGACTCATATGACATATGATTACGACGATGCCATGGGGTAACAGACATGTTGTTAACACTAAAAACACATACATTTTAATTCAACAGGTGTCAAAATATTAAATGACGTCTGAACGCGGCTAATGCACTAAAAACTCTGTATAGAATTTTGGTAATTCGAGCGCACTGAAATTTATCATAATTGGGGCCTCAATCAATATTAAACAACATTCACCTCACCTTTCAATACCAATACAAAACTAAGACTGGTTGTTTATATTTTTTATTTTATTTTATAAGACAGTGCGGTCTTACAAGTATAAAGTACCTAAAACATTTTATTACGTATCCTTTAGCAGATCCTTAATACAATTTTAGATATTTTTAAACACTTATTATCTTGATACGGTACACGGTATATTGCGGCAGTGTAGAAAAAACTAGCAAAGTGGTTTAATTTAAAAAACAAAATAAGGGTGTGACCGCTTTCTCATATATGCAGCCAACTACAATCCACAACACAAAACTATTTTATTATTTGTAACGATTTAATTACCTGTTTTATAAATTTACAAATTAATTATTTATATTATTTCACACTATTTTATTATTGATATTTAGAACACAAAACTATTTTTATATTACAAAACTATTTTATTTTTTGTTGTAACGACAAATCATCAATGTGATACGAGGAGGTATCGTTGTTAAGTTAAAGAGAAGAATAATACAACAAACCAAACTATTAAATGTTGATGACGTAATATAAAAAATAGTTTTGTATTTTGTATGTTTTGTTTTATGCGATTTGTGTACGTTTCTCTGTTGTGAATGGAATTTGAAACGGAATTTTGATGGTGAATTTAGTGCATTTATGTATTGAGTTTAGCTCGAGTATTTTACTCGAGCCAAACCAAAATTAAAAACTGAAGATTTTTTTTTTTAGTAATATAATACAGTTATGATTTCAAACTTAAAATTACAGAAAAAAAATTTGATACTCAACTAATGGGTGATTTTTTTGTGGTTAGGATTTTCATGCATTAGTATTTGACAGATCACGCGGGATTTCAGACAAGGTGTCAAAGAGAAAGATGCTCAGTATGCTTTGACATTTCATAATGAATAGACTTACTAACGAGCAACGCTTGCAAATAATTGAATTATATTACAAAAATCAGTGTTCGGTTCGAAAAGTGTTTCGCGATTTACGTCCGATTTATGGTCTACATAATCGACCAAGTGAGCAAACAATTAATGCGATTGTGACCAAGTTTCGCACTCAGTTTACTTTATTGGACATTAAACCAACCACACGAATGCGTACAGTGCGTACAGAAGAGAATATTGCGTCTGTTTCTGAGAGTGTTGCTGAAGACCGTGAAATGTCGATTCGTCGCCGTTCGCAGCAATTGGGTTTGTGTTATTCGACGACATGGAAGATTTTACGCAAAGATCTTGGTGTAAAACCGTATAAAATACAGCTCCTGCAAGAACTGAAGCCGAACGATCTGCCACAACGTCGAATTTTCAGTGAATGGGCCCTAGAAAAGTTGGCAGAAAATCCGCTTTTTTATCGACAAATTTTGTTCAGCGATGAGGCTCATTTCTGGTTGAATGGCTACGTAAATAAGCAAAATTGCCGCATTTGGAGTGAAGAGCAACCAGAAGCCGTTCAAGAACTGCCCATGCATCCCGAAAAATGCACTGTTTGGTGTGGTTTGTACGCTGGTGGAATCATTGGACCGTATTTTTTCAAAGATGCTGTTGGACGCAACGTTACGGTGAATGGCGATCGCTATCGTTCGATGCTAACAAACTTTTTGTTGCCAAAAATGGAAGAACTGAACTTAGTTGACATGTGGTTTCAACAAGATGGCGCTACATGCCACACAGCTCGCGATTCTATGGCCATTTTGAGGGAAAACTTCGGAGAACAATTCATCTCAAGAAATGGCCCGGTAAGTTGGCCACCAAGATCATGCGATTTGACGCCTTTAGACTATTTTTTGTGGGGCTACGTCAAGTCTAAAGTTTACAGAAATAAGCCAGCAACTATTCCAGTTTTGGAAGACAACATTTCCGAAGAAATTCGGGCTATTCCGGCCGAAATGCTCGAAAAAGTTGCCCAAAATTGGACTTTCCGAATGGACCACCTAAGACGCAGCCGCGGTCAACATTTAAATGAAATTATCTTCAAAAAGTAAATGTCATGGACCAATCTAACGTTTCAAATAAAGAACCGATGAGATTTTGCAAATTTTATGCGTTTTTTTTTAAAAAAAAGTTCTCAAGCTCTTAAAAAATCACCCGTTAGAATATACATATAGATAAAATATTAAAAAGTCAAATTCAAGATGAATTTTAGTAATTTAAAAATTTTAAGGGTCAAAAATCAGACAAAAATTTTCCAAGTTTGTTTTGAAAGTGTGTTTAGATAAATTGAAGTCGAAGTGATCCTCTATTGTATTAAAGTATTAAATGTTTCCACTGATCTATTGATTGGATTATCTCCGTGCTCGGTGGAATGGTGTTGTGTTTCGCCATTAATCGATAATTACGAAATAATCTACTTGGAACATTAATAGAGATGTTTCCCATTACGTAGGCAGAATCAATGTGACCAAGTAGTACGTTACCGATGAAAGTGGCAATATTATATTCTTTGCACCTTGTTGAATATGATGGTAATCGAGCCACATTTACGTGGAATGTTTCACTATGGTCGTAGTCCCAACCAGATTTTTTTTAACAGGAATAACATAAACTTTTTTTTGTATGCTTTCGATTCTCTTGATGTGGACATTGTGGTAAGGATTCCAAACGATTACGGCGTATTCCACTTGAGATCTTACATAAGCGAAATATAGTGAACATCACGTTTTTAGGTCCTTGAACTCTCTAGTCCATCGTTTGACTAATGCCTTCGACAGACACAAAAATTATCGCGATAATCACTAATCGCGATTTCAATTTTAGTTTTTTCGATCGCGATCTTCGCATTTTAGTGACACACCGTAAACGCGATTTATAATTTTCACCAAACTTCATTCGACATAACATTTACATTCTGCCTAATTTCAATTATGTGTTTGAAATCTGTCACAGTGTTTAGAAGGTGTAGATAAATAAATGAAAATATAAATAAAAAATTATAAAATTATTGTATTTTAAAATGAAGCAACACGATATTGCAAAAATAAAGCTAATTATAAAGCAAAATGAAGCCGAAATCGCTAATTTGAATAATAGAAAAAGTTTACTAGAAAATAGTGCCCGTTCCAGCAAAAATCTGGCTTTGTTTTTTATGGACAAATTTAATCGTTCGAGGCGAAATAAAAATGGATTTGTAGTAAAACATTTATGCGCAGTTGCAACCAGTTATATCCCAAGAAATAGAAATATTTGGTGCCATGTAAGTATTAAAATTGAAAATAACTTAAATTTATTTTAATTTTAAGTTAGATATATGTGAAATGTACTTGTAAATTGTAATAATGTAAATATGTAATATTACTTTTTTTTAAAGAAAACATTTGTATCTTTCTGGGAAGAGGATGTACCTCTCTTTTCCGATAAGCAGTTTAAAGAGTGGTTTCGTCTGACCCGAGGAACTTTTAATTTTTTGTGCACAAGAATTGGAAGGTATGTGCAAAAAGAGAATATACAAATTGGAGGAAGGCTATAAATGTGCCAAAAAGATTCGCTGTCGCATTATATGCATTGGGCTCGTCAGCAGAATATGCCACTATTGGTCATCTTTTAGAGTTCGCGATAGCTATTTTCAAATTTGTTCAATTTAAAATTAAAAATTTAATTTTTTTTAAATTAAATAATTTAGATTTAATAGGTCCCTATGTATAACAAAATAAATCTATCATAAAAGTTGTTTGGTTTTCTTGTAATATCATTGTTCTGTATAGTTCTGTATAATAACGGAGTAGTTCAGAACTATCCAGAACAACGATATTACAAGAAAACCATAGAACTAGTATGGTGGATTTTCTTAGTTATACATAGATTCCTATTAAATCTAAATTATTTAATTTAAAAAAAAAAATTAAGGATAAATTTGAAAAATAGCTATCGCGAACTTTACTCGATTGTTTTAAAAAAAACGCAGATATTATCATCTTTTTGTTCATAATAATAAATTCTAAAATATTACCCGTGCTTTGAATGCTATCAGTACTTTCTTCAATAAGTGTCTCGTTGTTCACTGGAAGTTTGCCTAAAATGCCATTAATTTTATCATACCACTTCCACTGAGAACGTGTGCCGCCTGTAGGACCAATAATTTTTTTTTTCATTCCTATAAAATACGAGAAATATGTAAATATTATATCAAATGCATCAAATACATGTCAAATCCTGTACCTGTATTTCTGAGTCAAATTTTTTATTTTATTTCAAATTTCAGCTGCCTCAAAGGAGATTTCATATTGTTCCATTTTATGTTTCATCTCCTTATATACGTGAGAATTTCGTTTCGCTCGTCGCAAATCATCCAGATGTTCTTTCCACATGGCATATCTCTTTTCCTGTCTGTCATCACGTTACCGTGTGGGTAACGAAAAAGAATCACGCCAAAAATTTATTTTGTATGTATTTTGGACCAACTTACACATTTGTGCATAACACTAAAACTATAATAATAGTAAAATAATTAATATGTTATATTAATTTATATGTTATCAAATTATAATGTTTTTCTCACAAATAATACGGATTTAACTTAGTTAAAATCCGGAAGACTACAACCTGGAAATGGGATATTAAAGAAAATATTTCTTTTTCGTTTCTTTCCCCGTTTGCCTATGATACCGGTTTTAATTGCAACCCATTTTTCAACAAAATTTTTTTGGTGAAGTAGCTTTAACATAAATAGAAATGAAATAAAAAAGGCCATTTTTGAGATGTAGATTTTAGTTTAAATTTTATTTTCGAGAGAGCAGAATAAAACAATATATAAAAATTTGGTGTTTTAATACGGGTTTAAATCGCAATAAAAAATCTTTTACGGTTAGTTTAATGAAAGAAAGAAATTTCAAAAGAAATGCAGTGTGGAACGGGCCATTGAGGTTTACAACTAGATAAAACGCGGTAATCCTGTTTTGCCAAAATCGTGTGCCGACAGACAGAAAAAAATAACTACGTAATCTCGAATTCGCGATTACCTAGTTTGTGTCTGTCTAGGGTATAAGCCAAACATGGAGTTTGCTTTAGCAATACAGTTATCGATGTGCCTGTTAAAACTAATATCTCGTATACCCTCTGAGTTTCTACGCCATTGATGTTGTATGCGGTAATTATTGGATTCCGTTTGCGATAAAAAGACATAATTTTGCATTTTTTGGAATTCAAACCCAATGAGTTTTAGGCACACCACGTACTAAGTCTATTGAGGTCTTCTTGTAGTTCGATAGAATCGCGAATTTATTTGATCGTATGAAAAATTTTTACGTCATCGACAAATATGAGAACATTTGAGTTTTTTATTATGTTCGTTATGAAAACAATAAAAAGCCATGGACCAATGTGAGATCCTTGGCACCAGAGGCACCAGAAGTCACGTTGATAACTTAAGATTTCTTATTTCCTATTATTACATATTGCTGATTACTTTATAACCAGACTTCATAATTTTAACACATTTAAAAAAAATTAAATACAAAATATGTGTGTTGGTTGAAACATGACCACGGAAAAAATACCAATACAGGGACTTCATGTGGCAATTTCTTAGCCGACTTGAGCTCAGGGTTGGGGTGGGGTTTTTGAAGTATATATTGGTCCAATTTATACCACATAATAACAAGTATAAAACAAAACAATTGTGGGACAAACAACTACAAAAAAAAAAAATTTAGATTAAATCTAACTCAATAAACATAACGAACAAAAAAAAAATAATAATAGCAATTTTTTTATTACATATAGACGAAAAATAATCTCTTTTCTTGTCGTTACACGCCTGTCTTAATGAAACATATTAAAACCAAATAAAAAAAATCACAAATATTTTCAAGACAAATATTCCTATACAAATCGGTCCTATAGCCGTACGTCCTCGAGTTGGCCGGGAGGCGTAAAGTTAGGACGTAAAAAGCATAACCGCGGAAGAGCAAGGTGAGCCTTGAGCCCCAAAACAGATCGCATAGTCTTCAATAAATGAAATTTCTCTAGTTTTAATCCATAAACTTTTGTGGGATCAATTATCCATGATCGTTTTATCTTTTTTTTCGTCTTTTTTTTTTACAATGACAAACAAAATTAAATTGATAATTGTGATTTTTTTATTAATCAGTATTCAAATTTAAAATACTTCAAACAGTTTTCTTTCATGTACTCTCAACGACTCCCCCGAAAAAAAAACAATTTTCCTTTTCAATACTTTTCAATTTTTTTCAAAGTACTACCACTAGATTTCCTAAAAAAAATTTTGTGTAATTTTTATTTAATCCTTTTCCAGCATTTGTACTAAACACAGTATAAAATAATTAGTACTTTCATAGTAATGAAACAGTTCGACCTTTTTCAATCGTGGGGACGATCTACACAACATGAACAAGATGTCTCAAATGCCGGGCCTACATGTTTTATTCATTAATAGCTACATACTTACAATACGAAATATTAATTATTATATCTTTTGCATGGTAGGTGTCAAGAACTCTACCGTGTGGATCCGAGCTTAAGCTACATTTCCAATTAATTTATTTATAACAGCTTTTCTAAATTTTGGCATTAGGTAAGCAGAAATTTTATTTGCAGCATTGCTTAAAAAAAATGTTCTCACGTAAACCTTTTGACCAATATGAAATTTTCGAACGCGTGTCCGTAAATTATAAATTTTCTTATTTCGCTCGTAAGCCTTTTCTAAATGCTCTAATATACCACTAAGCCGATCAACGTTCGATACATGTACTTCACGACCATTCAAATTTGTTAACAATTTTAATAACTCGTATTCAGATCCATGATTAATATGATGCTGACCAAAAGCAATAAAATGAGGTGATTGGTTAGTGCTATTGTGAACAACATTTCGAATTGCAGATCCTATTGACTGTAAATGTTTATCACCCAATTAGTATGATTTTCACCAACGTACGATCTTATTGCAGCCACGATTGATCTATTGACTCTTTCAGAAATGTTTGACTGTGGGTGATATTTTGGTGTTAAAATATGATTAATACCATATTGATTTAAAAAGTTATTAAAATTTATACTTGTAAACTGCTTACCATTATCACTAACTAAAAATTCTGGAACAGAAAATACACGAAAAATACGATTTTCCAAAAAATTTATAACGTTATCAGAATTAGCACTACGCATGGGCTCTACAAACACAAATCGAGAAAGGTGATCTAAAACAATCAAAATAAAACAATTGCCATTTCTTGATTTAGGGAACGGTCTAATAAAATCAATATATAGCTTTTGCTATGTTCTAACTATTGTATCTCATGATATTTTCCCATTTAAGGTCTCATTACACTATTTGCCGCCTTGCATGGTTTGCATATGTCACAAGAATTTATAAAATTTTGAACATCTTTTGCTAACCCTGGCCAATGAAATTAACTACGAATAATTTCAACACATTTGTCAATTCCGAAATGAGAGGACGTGGGAGGACAATGCGCTTCCTCGATAATTTGCAATTTTAATGGATCGGGTATGTAAAGTTTCCAAATTGGAATATCAATATTCAAATTTAATCGTGTGATCCCAGACGTATTAATGAATATCCGATTATTAATCACTTTCAAATTTGATGTACTTTGTGGGTTATTGTTTAAATTTTGAATTATTAATTGGTATTTAAAATCATTGAACGCAGAATTCATATCTAGAACAAATGGTTGATTTTCAATTAACTCATAAATTGAGATAATCTCATCAGCATGAATTCTAAAAATTTTCGAGTCCAAGGAGATTCTGGACGAAATGGGCTTACAACAAAACTATTTCGTTAAATGAGTTTTTACATTGATTTTATTGTTTTTGGTTGTGTTTCAAACCTTATAGACAAAAATCCAAAAAAAAAAAGATTTTTACCCCAAGTACTTACACCCCAAAATTTTCGAGACCAAGGAGTTTCTGGACAAAATGTGCTTACAACAAAATTATTTTGTTGAATGAGTTTTTACATAGATTTTAATGTTTTTGGTTGTGTATCAAGAGACAAAAATAAAAAATAAAAAAATTTGGACGCCAAGTACTTACACCCCAAAATTTTCGAGTCCAAGGAGATTTTGGACGAAATGGGCCTACAACAAAACTATTTAGTTAAATGAGTTTTTACATCAATTTTATTATTTTTGATTGTGTATCAAACCACATTAGAAAAAAATCCGTTAAATGAGTTTTTACATTTTCACAAGCCCATTTCGTCCTTAGACTGGAAAATTTTGGGGTGAAAGTACTTGGAGTCCGATTTTTCTTTATTTGGATTTTTGTCTAATATGGTTTGATAAACATTGATAGGCGCAGCAGATACCTCGCCGCCTCCTGACTTGTAATCTTGACGGTGTTTAGCATATCGACACTTAGTTATCGAGTCGAACGATGTCGAATTTGGGATGTTTATCCATGTTCATCTATGTTTTATGCTAATTCCCCGATTTGTTTTATTAACATACTCTACTGCGTATGCAGCGCACGAATATTTATCAATGATAAATTGCATATCTGTATGCGAGCCAAGTACATCGAGAATGAATGAATTGAAAGGATTAATCCATTTATACTGGGTTTCGTTTGAGAAAAACTTTCGGTCTTGAGATACCAGCTGGAGTACGTCCAGGTAAAATTCGTCTGCGCAAATCTTCTTGGCGGATTGAAGCAGCTGGTACCGCTAAGAAAAACAGTTCATTAGCTTAGATGTTATATTGCTTAGACAGCGTTTTTTTAAATCAAAAAAGGTAACCAAGTTTTGCTGGTACGTTTATTCACAAGCCCCACCAAACAACAATCATCGTCAAGGTCACGTGGCAATCGACGTACCATCGCATTAACAGATAGCGGTATATTAATAGCTTGGCCGAGAATGCCTTACTGCCCATTACCATGCCGAAGTTTCCTTATCGTCATGAATGGAAGCCGTGGAGAGATTAACCGCTCCCTCACTAAGTCGAGCTCGGATAGACTGGCAGTTTGTTTCGGGTACACAAAACTATTAGATTTTGGAAGTAATGGGATTCTTAATTTCTCAGCGATGCGTAACAATTGATACAAACCAGAACTTCGGAACAGTTCTCGAAATTCAGCTGAGAGAATGGATATCGAACCATGTGGAGATTTTTAAGATCATGTTCAAACCATAGTCGATCGTAAATGTTACATATTGCATCAAACTGGTTTAATTCAAGATTTTTTTGAAACTGCACCTGAGCTCTAAAAATGACAGGAATATCCCTCGTAAGGTAAATACTTTATGCTCGTAGATTTTAAATGGAAACCGTGTTTTAAGACCACCGCATTATAGGAGGATTGATAGTAGTACTACTTAATCCCAGAATACACAAATTTCATAACCAAAATCTGTTCAATTTCCGGCTTATATCCCAATAGGCAAAATCGTTTCATTATCTTTCTCCCAATGTAATATCAGTTCAAGTTGGGCGAAAATTATAAATTTTCCCATAACAGTACTAACGTTAACGGAAAGGCCGTTAAAATAATTTTAAGAGTGATAGATGTAAACTACGCAGTAGTTCCCGTCTTCTGAATTGTGCGGCTTAATTTATTTAACGGCAACTTATTTTAATTCAAACGAAGCATTGCACTAACACACATTTTATTAATTCACTGCATCTTACAAAATAAATTCTTGTCTTAAGTTTTCTTTTATTTTTTATGATGAAACAAACAAAAAATTCAAAACAATAATGTGTGCTGGTTGGAATGAGGCAAATGCTTTAGGAAACCAAAGGAGAAAATCGAATAAACGATATAAACGTAATTAAGAAACAGATATATAAATTTTATTCAGCGTACATGCCCTCATGCAAGAAACAAGCAGATATAAAATTAAATTTATATTTTGTTTCATATTTATTTAGGGTTGTACAAAATAATGCTGAATACTAAACTTGTATAAAATCCAACTGTTATATTTTATTGATCGATTTTATTTTAGCTGCCGGTTTTATGATAATTTTGTTGCGCTGGGATAAAATTAATGAAAAAATTATGCCAGAAAATTGAGTTCTCGATTTTTTTTTTATTTTCATTTTCATTTTCAGTTCAATTCATTTATTTTATTGGATGACAAAATATAGTGGAAATTTGTCATTATCTGTATAAAATTTTCTATACGACAAAAAAATATCGAAATTTCCACCTCGATTCACCACGAGTAGTGTCGGATTTGGCACAGTGAAAAATTGTTCAATCTGCTAAATGAGAAAACTATACTTACAACATATTACATTTACAATATTGATGCTTAGTTGGATAAATAGATAAAGAAGGGGGAAAATTTACGTTTAAAAAGATTTATTGCATTTTCATTTCAAACTAAAACGCTCTATAAATGTTTTTATTAATGTATTTGTTCGGAGGGTTTTCTACGTTTTGGTGTTCAAAGCATTTTTCCGAATCTTGGTATTGATTCGAATTCATATAAATGTTAAAATATCGATACAAGTATTTAAGGTGAATGAAACTCGGGTCGATGGATGGATGAGAAAAACTGGTAAATTTTATTGTCCACCCAGAAACGAAATATGTAGTCTCATTTACCGTTCGTTCACCTAAATTTCATTTGAAATAAAAGGAATTATTAATATTTTTGTGATAATGAAAAACAGTATATTTTCCATTTTTCTTATTCGTAATGTTTTGTTTTTGTAATTTTATTTTTTTACTTTTTCGTTGGAAGATGAAAAATGATTTTCCAAAAAAATGATAAATTGAAAATGGATCCTTAAATAAATTTTTTCTTATGTCATTTTATTTAAAAGAAAATTATATAGAAATAGTTTGGTACTCGCAGATGACGATGACTATTCGTGATGATGATGACAGTCAGGAAAATGTTTGTTATTTTTTTTCCAATAATTTTTGACATTTTCTCTCTCATATCGTATTTTTAATGAGGTTGACATCAACATCTCGAGAGTTAATTTACTTAATTTGGAACAATGGGGGCCTCAACATTTTTTTGTTGTTGTTATGCTGCGCGTGTTGTTGTATTATGTGTACCTATGTATATACTATGTATACATATTTATATGGAATATGGTTCGATTGTTATTTATATTCTCGACTTATCATTATTTTTTATGCTTGGAAAAATAAAGAAAAGTTGGAAATCTGTCTATTCTTTTGAAATCGAGATATAATAGAAAAATGTTAGAGTTCATCAATAATTGTCATCTGTCATAAGTTAATTGCGTATTTTCTGTAATATTTTCAGAGGGTTGAGTGACCGTATATACTTAAGATAAATCATAAGCTCAAAAGTCATTACTGTCTATTTATAAAATAGGCAAGACCATATATGGCAATAACGGTTTACCTGGGAAATTTATTGCAGCTTTTGCGATATCTTTTGATGCCAGGTTATTAGTTCTGCCTTAAAACATTTGAACTTCAATACTTTTTTAAATAAGTCATTTCAAATAAATATTCCTGTCCTCAGAGGTTAGGGTAATTAAAAAGATTAACACAGTAAATTCAGAGAGTCAAAACCATCAATCTTATTAAAAAAAACACTTAGGATAATCTATGGACAATCTATCGGAACGAAATTAACTACTACCAGACCTGCAGTTTGGGGCATTGCCCGTTAGTACCACCTTCATGTGGTATTTTTACTTGGAGAGCTGACACAGCTAAAGATTCATAGATTCTATTTCGAAAACATTAACTATCAAGTTCCTATGGACAAACTTCTCTAACGGCTTTTTCAGGCATTCGCTCGCTGCAAGAACCCTTAAAACGTTTTACAGTTGGCTGATCGTTTCATTTGTTTTTTTGCACTAGGTTTCCCAACGTAAATCAAACATTTCGATTGTATTGTGCACTCTGATCTCTTGTGTTCGATATGCTTTTTTTGCTTTCACTTACGTGGTTCGAAAAAAGAAACGTATCTCTTGAAACCAATTTGCCAAAATCTCGTTTAATTACCACTGTCACTTCTTCCTCCGTGGTTAGCAGTCCAAATAAAGAACCTCAATATTCAGTCGAAGTCGCCTGAAGTATGATTGGATCTTCACAGCTGCCAAGCTCTAGAAATACTCCGTCGCGGACATTTTATCTAATTTCACGGATTTTCGATTCTGTGTCTTGCGAACATGCAAGCGTAGGTCTTTTATCGAGTTTGACAACCACCAAGAGATTATTGATTCTCTGCTCTTAATGGTTTTTTGGGTCTCTTGTTGTTTTAAAACAACTCCTGTTGTTTTAAAATAGTTGCGCATGAAGAAACTTCGCCAAATCCGCCTTGTTCTTCTATAAGAGCTGAGGTTGTTAGGGTAATTTTGGCTCGCAGAACATCCTGAGTGCCCGGATATGCTAGCTCTGAACTTGGTTAAGTAATAGTTCCGCATAAATCATGAAGCAACGGGCTTACAGAATCCACTTTACCAGGTTTTCAGGTTATTTAAACACTTCGAGATTATGGATCACCGTTTCTTAATTGATTTCCATTCAAGGGCAACCAAGGGTTCTTTATTGGTAATCAACCAGGGCTTCACAGTAGTATGTGGTTCACAAAACTATCCAATCTTTTATTTCCTAAAATTGGTTGGTTGCAGCAGTAGCTGAACACGTGCTCATATTATAAAACGAAGTTATATGGTGCACAGCTCAATCATAATAACAAAATTGATAATATAAATATTGGTAAAAATGGAGATGAAAATGCTTCTTACGCACAATGTGTTGGACTCGCCTTTCTGCCCTACCGACTAAAAACACCTGCTCAGGAACTGCGTCAGGCAGTATCTGACCTCTACATGCGTCCTTTCAATCCAGGGGCTCACCTGCTCTATAAGCCTTGCTGTCCACCTACCTTTGTTTCTCGCTCCCATGTGCTCAGCCAGGTTTCCAAAATACGAGCCCTTCCTTCCAGTGATATACGAACTTCCGCACTTTAGCCAAGAGGGGTATGAGAATACGCCCAGCTATAATATGGATTGCTGCTTCTGCCACCGCATGGTAGGCTGCGGCCACTCGCAATGCACTCCGCCTCTGCACCTGGGATGTACCACTTCCCGTACACTTCCTTCTCCAGGGATGGAGTCAGCCCAAATATCTGCCCCGTATAAAAAGACGGATTGAACCGCTGTCATTAAGAGTCGCCTACGTTTGTCATGAACCTGTTCAAGGCTGTTACCCCCTTTGCTGCTTTATATCCGCTGTCCACCGAATCTGCTCGTAAAAGCTCATTTTGGAGTCAATATGTATTCCCAAATATTTGACCACTGGCTTCGTAAAAATGACGTTTCCACCAACCCACATCGGGAGAGATGGCTGGAGTCTCCTCTTCGAGAGTATAGTTATCTCCGTTTTACTAAGGAGAGCTAGGGCCAGTGCGTGTTCTTCAGATGCGAAAAGTGGTTGTGGTCCCCCGCTCGCCTTACTGCCTCTGTAACTTCTCGGATTGCGTCAATCGTGGAAAGCCCAGCTCTGAAGCCATACTGCCTGGGCGAGAGATCTCCTGCGGATTGAATCGCCGAAGTATGTCTTGCTCGGATTAGCTACTCCAAGACTTTACTCGCCGTATCAGGCATACATAGGGGTCGAAAGGATGAGGGGAGCTCGGGATCGCTTTTACCTTTCCTAATCAAAACCAGCCGTACCTTCTTCCACCTGGAGCTAAACACTCCTTGCACCAAGCAAGCGTTAAACATCGCCAGCATCAGATCAGGATCCTGTTGGAAGACGATCTTCAGACGATCCGGACTCGGAGCCTTCTTGCTCTTTAGTAAAGAGATGGCGTTCTGCAGTTCTATATCCGAGGAAAGCGGGACTTCTACTTCTGATCTTGCTGTTATTTGCTCTCGCTCTGGATGACTACTACTGAACTAGCGTTCCAATAGCGAACTTTACTCTCATTGGTTTTCCGTCGGAGTAGCTTTTTGCGAGCCTGTATTCCTCGAATACACTACGGCTAGCTACAGCTCGGCCTCTGGTTCGCTGAGTCTCTTGTCGAGGTGCGAAGCATTTCCTTCGTGAATCTGCTATTTCTGCTGTCCACCAATGCGCAGACGGGTTGTTGTGTCGCGGATTCTTCCGCAATGGATGCCTCACAGGGCGAAATGAATATACCCATGGTGGAAAATATCAGCGCCTCAGTCACCGATTTTTCTTCAATTCCTGTCGTTCTTCCATCCATTTGCTGCCTGTCTTTCATTAATTCTTCTTTCAACCGCTCAACATCAAGCCCTTGCAGGTTCCATCTACAGGGTTTATCTTACGAATCGTTCCGCTGTCTCCTACCCCCACAAAAGCGATGTATTGGTGGTTGCGATGTAGTAATCCTCCATGATCCTCCAGTTGAGGATGTGTCGCACTAGGTCTTCCGAAGCTAGTGTGATATCGGGAACCGTCTCCGCACACACCGGCCGGCGAAACGATGTTGAAGAGCCGCTATTTATTATCAGGAGTCCAGTTCTGGCAGCCATTTCCAAGATAAATCTAGCTCTTGTGTTTGCTTTTGGCATCCCCACTCGAGCGCTCTCGCTTTGCTCAGCGTTCCTTTTGTTTGGGGTGAAGGTACAACTAAACAACTAACGTATATTACATTTGCTGTTTTTACCCAAACGAATCCCATTCCTGTGTCATTTTGTTTGATGTGGACACCTCCCTTCGGTATCCGCCGTGCTCAATAGGTTGGACTACCAAACAGTTGTCTTCTTGATCGGGTACTGCTCACTTAAAATGAGCAGGTCGGGCTTTTTCTCTACTGCCCACTGATGCAAGAGTTGGTCAGCGGTCTTGCTCTTGTTCATGTTTCCTTGAGAGATACGTTTTTTACATTCCTTGGCAATATGACCAAACCCACAGTGTAGGTGCATCGCGTGGCAGTGACTCTGTCCCGCACCCTGCAGTACACCCATCCGACCACTTGCTGCTCTCTAGAGCAAGATAAAATGTTAACTTTCATATACTCTTCCTCTGCGATATTCCTTTTAAATGCTGCCGCGACTTCTGGATCCGTAAAACCGTCGAGGTTTTTGTCGGATTTTAATCGACCGGAGGTTTAGGATCCTGGCCTCGTCCCCCAGAGCATATCTCAACGCGCCACAAAACCATCTGTATTTTTGCTATTCGGCTCTTATTTCAACAGAACGTTCCTGTTTTGGTTTGCCGAATTGTTTGGACCTTCGTCTTGGATTCCTGGGGTCTGACCTTACTGCGGGTTTCCCCAAAACACCTGCGTATGATTTTCATTCTGTTGGAATCTACGACGCTTGCCACTCCTTCTCTTGGTCTTCCTCTTTGTGGTAGAGATAGTCTCAGGCTCAGCCGTGGACTTAATACTCTTAGGTTTGATATTGTCCTCTGCCATTGCTTTCAGGTTTCCCCGTTTCCTCTGCCTCTTAGACACCGCTTTTTCCCAGGCAGGTTCCCCTAACCTTTTTGTCCTGCTGGTTCTGCTGGTCTGCCGGGTACATTGCGAATCTTTTCTGGCTCCCCGTTATATTGGGAGTTGTAGGAGTTTGCTACAGCCCGGTACTTTTAGGCAATTGATCCTCAAGTTCCACTAGGCCTATTTTTATATCGTTAGACACTTTTTTCTCCTAAAAGTTTCAGCCTTCATCTTGTTGATGATACTGTTGTATTTTTGTAGCACCTTTTTCTGTTCTGTCCTTCTCCACAGGTTACAAGATCGTACTGATGTGCCTTTCAGTTGCTGTCATTTCGGACATCTGGCCTAAGTTGTCGTCAATTATATTGATGATATTGAATATTTTGGTAATATTTTACGTCGCAAGACTCCATAAGAATTGAAGAACGATGAAAAAAAAACTCTTATGAATCATAAAAGATTAAGAAACCTATGAAGCACAACACTTTTAAGAAGCATGGCAAGCATACGAGGCATAAGAAGCAAAAGGAGCATTAGAATAATTTGAATCATTAAATGAGTTCACACGAGATGTCAAAGAAGCGTCATCTTCTTTTCTTTCCGTTCATAGGTAAAGGGGGAAAGAAACGAAGATCAAGCCGCTTCTTTTATATATCGTGTGAACGCATAGACGAGAAGCCTAAGAAGCATAAGGAGCTAAGGAGCAAACAAAAGAAGCATAGGAAGCAAAAAAAAACATAAAAAGCATAGAACTCATAAGAGTCATAATAGGCATAAGAATCATAAAAGTAATAAGAGTCGTAAGAGTCATAATAGTCAAGAGTAAAAGAACCATAAAGGCCATATGAGTCATAAGAATCATAAGCGCCGTGAGAGTCATAAGAATTTTATGGGTCATATGAGCCATAAGAGACATAAGATTCGTAAAAGTCATAAGAGTCTTAAAAGTTGCAAGAGTCATCGGGGTCAGAAGACTTATAAGAGCCATTAGAGTCATAAAAGTTTAAATCGCAGATTTGTATAATTAAATAAAATTGATATGGTTGTACAATAAGTTTTTTGAAATCGTATAAATTATAAGATTCCTAAAAATCATTAGAAACCTTTCAACAATTCGAAAATAATAAAAATGTATTATAAATTTCATAATATTCCAGAGATAAAATTTATCTCCTTAAATTGCATATGATTCATAATTTCAACGAGTCAAAGTTTCTAGAATTTTAATAAACTCGTAACTTTTCTATTTTTAAAAGAATACGAATTAAGTATTAGGTGAAATTTTGTAAAGTGTTGAGTTTTGATCAGCATGTTGGTTAGTTATTACTTTTTCTGCTAAGAGTAAAATATCTGCTACTGATACGCCATGAACAAACATCAATTGCGAAATTTGATATTTTTCTAATGAACGATTACCTCTCACAAACTAATGAAGTTATCTTGTATCTTTTTGGTACAAAAAAAATAAAAATCTGACCAATTCATCTCAAGTTTCATTTTTGATGTACAGATAAATCATTTTTGTGTTTGTGCTACTAAGTTTGTTATATTGTCTTTCGTTAATGTACATATTTTAGTCTCGTCATCAAATTAAGAAAATTATTTATTATCTTCAATACTGAAAAAAATGACACAAAAGAAAAAAATTGTGCCAAATTTTATTGTGATTGTTATTTATCTTGTTATTTTATATTTGCCATCTCTCCTTGACACTGTTTCAAATTTTATTATTGTTTGTATGATTGCTATTATTTTATTGCAGTCAAAGCTGCTCCATATCTTAATTTATTTTTGAGCACACAACACAAATTTGGAATGATTCTGCTCTTCTTTGCCGAAGTGGAATTGATTTTTATCTCGAAAACTTGAAATAATTTTTATTTTTATTTTGCTTCAGTCTGCATTAAAATCGGAAATTTTTTTTAGGTAACACGATAAGATGCAATTTCTTGTTCTTCTTGTTTATGCATTTTGTTACTTTTTGTTTGGAGTAACATAATTTAGTGAATTTCAGGTAATCATATTTTGTGATTTAATTATGGGATAGTCCTAGATAAATTGGTCCGGATTTTATGAACCCGATATCGATTATCCTTTGCCTCCCCATAAAAAGTACACATGATCCAGATGATTGCATTTTAACTAAACAAAATTAACAATTTAATTTAGGCTTCTACATGACAAATTTTCTAGGAAACACACTCAGACACATCCGGTATATTGGGGAGCTATACATAATCAATTATCATTTTTCATAACAAAAGAAAAATTTGAAAAATTACTAAAATAAAAAAGTTTGTTCTAAATAATTTTCCACGAACGTTGGCAACAATAAAAACCTTATCCATTTTGCGTGTGTGTTTGTTTATTTGTATGAGTGGTATTTATATGAATTTTTCGATTACATGTTGCGAGTGTTAACTCATGGATGTAATTCGATTATTTATTTAACAATTTGTGAAAAAAATTCTATTGTGCAGTGAACGAGTTTCTATATAATTTACGTATTTAAAATTTACAAGTGCTTAAAGAGGCCTAGATATCCAGATTCCTCCACTTTACGCAGGCATATATGCCAAATTATAATTTGCCCTATTTTTCTATTTAATTTTTAATAATAGAACCAATGTTTTTCTAAATGAAACGAATATAATTTGAAAAATACTGTTAATTAAGCGGTATTATGTTAGGTTTGCACAGTTTACGTCACGTATCCTTAATTAAGATATTGTCACGAATTCTACCACACACAGATATACAACTTGGTGTTCGAATGGGCCAAGTGTTACCATCATTCAAAAATTGCGGGTTCGAATTTAGTCGGAGTCCATAATTTTATCGAGTGATTATTATTCAGCATGCATCGATGTTGCCGCATCATGTGTTTTTATTGACGTGAAATAATTGCTAAAAAAATCTTAAGTAAAAATTGCGTGTGTATTAGTGATTATACACAAAACACCAACATTTAAGCGTAAATAATTTTTAAAAAAAAATTCAAACATTCCACCCAAAAGTAAACATATCTCCAAAATCCATCGTACCAGTACGTTTAAAATACCATTAATTACAATTAATAATGTGATGTAGAAACATTATATTATATATCATAAGTACTTAGCTGTAAACTTAAAATTAAATTGAAGTTTGTTGAAGTTTATAGATTTCATAGATACACACGTAGTCAAGATTTAGCGAATTGGTCATCAATCTCACAATGTTTTTATGTTACTTCTATCAAATATTCAAATGCCAATATACAGTTTTGGCGAAAAGTATCGAGAACCCAACAGTTTTTTTGGGAGTATCAATTTGAAATAAATTGAAACAATTTTTTTTAGGTTCACATTACTAGTTATTTATATAAAATTAATATTTTGTGGGTCCACATTTTGCCTTAATTACGGCAGAAATTATTTTGGGTAGAGAGCTTACAAGTTTTTTTACATTCTGCAGGACGTATGGCGCTTTATTCTTGGTGTAGACAGCGTTTTATGTCTTCTTTGTTATTTATTGTGTAGCGCCTGACTGCGTTTTAATAAACTCCATAAATGTGCTATGGGTTTCAGGTCCGGGGACTGGGCAGGCCACTCCAGAACCTCAATGCCATTTTCTCGAAACCATGCCAGATTTATAACATGGCACGTTATCTTGCTTGAATTTAACACTATCCATGTTTGTATCAAAAAAAGTGTTAAAAGTGAGGGCAGCAACGCAGATTCTAGGCGTTTATGTATTTTGAAAAGTTCATGTAGCAGCAGCGAGGTTTAAAGAATTTCCTATTTTTTAAAGCTTCTTTCACTAACTTTCGGTCGTCACGGTATGTGGTGATGCGTTTGCGCCCGGTTCTGTACCTATTACTGTGGGATCCACTAGCGGTGAATCGCTCAATAGTATATTGCACAGATCGACGTGAACATTTCACAGTTTTACAAATCTACTTGTGATTTCCCTTGCTCGTACAGAAGGTGTATCTGCACACGTTGTTCTAAACTTAACTCTTTTTGTTTCGGAATATTGCAATAATATCACTAAATTTAACAAATCAAAACACCAAAAGTGAACTAGATCACTGGATGTGAACACAATGAGTGAAAGTAGCGAACTGACGAATAAATCCAAAATGGAAAAATAACAAATTTTATTACACCAGTTGGTTTATTGCCACACCTGCGGTGTGAGTCACTGTTTTTAGTCCTTTTTAGATATCGGGGGGGGGGGGGGGGTTGTTTTCTGTTATACTTATCGTGTACGCCTCAAATTTTTAGGGTGCTCAATACTTAGGCTGTACATAATGATTATTAAAATTTTGTCATAGTTCTTGCATCCAGAGATTTTACCCGGTTCTCGTGGATACCGTTATGTTTTCCAGAAATATATGTAAAATGCCAATACCCATGTTAATTTTCATAATTTTGTCATAGTTCTGACATGGATAAATATGGCCTCGAAAAGTGTGAGTTATGATTTACATTACTTTTGCAATTCAAACGATTACTAATCGAGATTTTGCCCGGTTCTCATCGATCCCGTTATATTTTTCAGAAAGATATATCAAATACTAATGTAATCGTTTGAATTGCAAAATACTGTTATAATGTACTCACAGGTTGCGGGCCCATATTTGCCTATGCCAGAACTATGAAAAAATTCTAAAAATTAACATGGACATTGGCATTTGATATATCGTCTTACAGTCTCCATTCTGTAGTACGTTCTTATTTAGAAAAAGAGTGTAAAATCTGTCTAAAGTACAATCGAATCTCATATCTGAGTGAACTTTTACTTCTGTTCTTCTCTTTCACCATCACCAAATTTTATTTCCCCATTTGTAATTAGATGGTGGTTGATGATTCAATAAAATTTAATTGATATTTGATACGGCTAACCGAGAAATATTGTGGAATTGATCAGTACTTGGCAAAATCTCCAGCAGAGTTTAGTTGAAGATGTTTTTTTGTGTTTAACTTTAATTAGAAATTTTTAATTCGTTTGTATCTGCATTTTCATATTTTTTGAAATAGGAGTTTCCCTAAAATAATTTGTGTAATTTGAATAATTTGATGAAATAATTTTAATAATTTGAGTAATTTGTGACAATTCAACCCATCTGCTATAAATGGGGTCGTGCATAGCTGTTTATTTAATTTCATTCAATTAGAATGTCTTGCAACTCGTGCAAAGAAAACATTTCCGCTACATTACAGACATCGTTTCATGTAATCTTTGTGATTGCCACTTTTGTTACGATTGTAGTGGGCTTGACCGTGCTGCGATCAAATCAATTAAAAAATACACTAGCATTTGCTTTTTCGGCAGCTGCTGCATATCCTTGATCACAAACAATTATACGTCCAAGATTTTGAGTAAAAAGGACGTGGTAGTCGACAAAGCGGCTGACAACTTGGGCTTAAGGAAAATTGAATCGAAGGTGGCTGAAAACCGTAAATTAATCATCGCATTGACAAACAAACTTGCTGATGATAGTTCCAACCCGACAACATCCGCTAAAGTGGTCAAGTCTAGCTCCAATACTGAAGTATCGACGCCGCCGCAAGATATTGTAGGGTCGAATCCTCCCATCAACTCTATCAAAACTGTCTCAGTGTCAAGAAATATTTATATACCAGTCGTATCAATCCATCCGTCTCAACCGATCAGATCGTTAGCTATGTTTGCGATAAACTTCAAAATTGTTCGCCAGGGGACGTAAACTGTTGGGTATTATTACCCAAAGACCGAGTTTGGACAGCTCACTAACGTTCGCTTCATTTAAAATTGGTTTGAAAGAGGCTGATTTTGACCTGCTTAACATGGTGTCTGGCCTGCTGGTGCTATAATCCGCCCATTTACAAATTATTCATTCATATCAAAAAACCGGATCGTGGCCAATTTTCAACAGCCAAAGTAACTACTGCGTCAAGCAATCAGTTTAATTTATCAACGACCGTCGCTTCATCGACCACCAACGTCTTTACTTCGATCTACTATCGCAATGCCTCTAGTATCCGAGGTAAAACCAGGGTTTTCCGCTTAGGCATACTTGACAGTGATTTTGATGTTATAATAATCAGGAGACCTAGCTTACGATCAATATGTTATCCGAAGAGTACTTTCCATCTGACTATGTCGTTCATTATATAAAGGACAGATATGATTCAGTTGTAGAGGCGGTGGTGTTTTAATTGCTGTAAAGAACTAAGCCTCCAATGAAGTGATCGCCTGCCATCCCTGCCTTGACATCATTGCTGTTCGCATCAGACTAGATTACAATACGTTGATTGTTGCCATCGCCATTTACATTCCTTACGGATCTGACCGCAATGACTACAACACGTTTATATCAACTACATCGGCTCAACTGTTGTAGCTTCAGTTCGTTCTAGTGACCAAATTATCATTGTGGGCGACTTTCACTTACCCGGGAAATCTTGGAACGATGTCGACGGTGTGTTCTCCCATCCTCAACTGACGAGGAAGCATTTAAAATCATCGATTACTTCGCTGCCATATCAACAACGCAGCTTTTCAGCAACAGTCGAGGGAAATTCCTGGACCTGATATTTTCCAATGATGTCTTGCACGCCGATGTTGTCCCGTGCTTGATCACTTCATTGGACGTGAGAGCATTTATCACACACCAATTATGATAAATATTTTGTATACTAAATGTACTTACAACTAATTGTTTTTCTAATGATTTTTACTTTAATTTTAAACTGGCCGACTATGCGTCCTTGACTGAATTTCTCAGCATTACCGATTGCGACTTTTTACAGCGCGGCGCGGATGTGAACGATACAGTGCACAGATTTAATGAGCTTCTCGGGAGTGGTATCGAGAGACACGTTCCGCGGGTTATCAATAATAAATTCGGCTTTCGTGAGCCATGGTATAATACCGAGTTGATGGGAGCGGGTCACGACGGTCTTCCATCCGATCAATCGTTGTGCTGTAAGTCTTGTGACGAGTCGGGGCTAACATGTTTTAGTGTGATATTAAAACTGCTTTCCACTAGAATATCCATGCTCTGTTCTCCAACTGTCGATAGAAACTCCAGCTAATTCCCGTTGATACCGCAGCACGTTTACCCGCTAGCAATCAGGCGGATGGGTTAGGTTCTTATATCAACATAACTGGAGCAAGGAGTGCTGCTTGATTAATTCTGGTACAAATATTTAAATGTAAGAACTCCCGCTAGTCTGAAAATTTTTCCGGATGATACCTAGTAGTGTAGTTTAATAACCGAAGATGGACTCCAGTTATTCATAGGAATTTAAGCAACATCTCGTGTGTCTTGAATATACCCGCCCCGTGCCTTAGTGGTATTTGGCACGCCCAAGCATACTTTACACAAACATCAAGGACTCAATACGAAATAGAAAGTTTTGATTTTTGATTATTGTTTTTCCTTTGTTTTATTGTAAATAAAAAAAAACTAAATTAGACAGGCAAAATAAGTTAAATAGATATTAAATGATTAGACATGTACTCCATGAACCTGACAGTATTAAATACAACAACGTACGTAAATATATTAACCTAAATTACAGTTAGTTACTTGTAGCCAGTAATTAAATTAGTTGAACTACCAATTATTTATATAAATTAATCAATAAAAACCCTAAATTTGAGATAAAATATATATATGTATGTAGAAATATATGTAGGTTATATAATAGAAAAAAAAATATTATAGGACAAAAAAAATTTAAGTACTTACTTACATGCTGTCCGTTACAAGGCCTTGTCACTGGCTAACATGTTGAGTCAATCCAATTCATGCGTCGCGGAGTTAATATATAACGGATATTTCCATATACATATCTTTAAATAGCGTATATATTCGAAAATTTTGCAATAAACTATCCGGATTCACTATAATTTAATTTACCGGCTACCCTCTTATTTCTATGTAACGAACCACTACACAACAAATATTTCACTAGTTTAATAGTTGTAACACCACAAAAGCACGCAATATAGTTGTTTGTCCAAATCCGAATAGGGTTGTGGATCTTACGCTCCAAAAAAAACACGCGTAAGTGGTATCGCGGTATATAACGGTATGGGTGTATATATCACTTAAAATGACCGTTAAGGATGGTCTAGATGTTTTTCGAATGCGCGTCTCGAAACAATGTAAATTTCCGCAGTACCGTTTATTCGATCGACGATTTACAGCAAACAATTTTTTTAGCGCGGAAAAATCACACGACTTAGTGATGGGTGACCTTCCGAACGGGTAACCACTTTTCCGCGACGTGACTATCACAAAACAAAAAAAAATTAGATTATTTTAACCGGGGCATTTTTTCGAGTATTTATATAAAAGAAAATTTACCTTTTCCGCTTGGATTAAAGATTTAATTAATGTACCACTTAATTAACGTACAACACTCGCACACAGATAATTGTATATTTTTGGTGTATTGTTTGTTAGGTTTAATATTCTTTTGTATCACTCACTTATGCTTTAAATAAATATTTCTGGTAATATTAACGTACCGAGTTACCAATTCGTAATGAGGTTATTTCGTTTCCAACCAAATAAACAAAATTTAATCTAACGCGTCGTTAATTCGGAGAAGCAATCATACGATAACACGAACTTAATTATAACTGAGCTGATGACGCTATCGATGTTATACTGTCAGATTCACCGAGTCACACACACATAACCACCGAGACGAAAACGGACCAATAACGACAGTGCAGAGGCGGAGGAAAAGCAAGCGTAGTGGATCTTGGTAACAATGCAATTGTTACAGTCTGGCCCCTACAGTTAATTTCTTGTTTAACGAAAGCCTTCATCGTGGTTTTTTTTCGAATCTCTGGAAAATATCATGTGTTGATCCAATTTTCAAAGCGGGTAATATAAGCTAGGTTAGTAATTATCGTGGGATCGCCATCTTCTCTGTCTTACCCAAACTGTTTGAGTCCATGGTTCACAGAGTATTGCACTTCTATACCAAGAGACTTATTTCTCCTTTTCAGCATGGATTTCAGCATGCAGTCTAACTTTTTGTGGTCATTTATTTGACAGTCTAAATTCCAAGCAGCAGCTAGACGATGTCTATAACCAACTTCGCAAAGGCTTTCGTATTGATTTGATTGATCGCTCTATTCTTATTAGCAAGTTAGAGAGTCTCGATTGTCATTTCATTCGCATCGACTGGTTGCGTTCTTACCTCTCAGATCGCTGACAATCCGTTAGGATTCTGGATTCTTTTCCCCATTATTTCGGGCACCATCCGGCGTGCCTCAGAGTAGTCATATTGGCCTACTGTTATTTCATTATTGATGTGTAATGGCCTAAACAAACTCGACGCGCGGGACGCGCGTATTTCGCATCTGGCTTTCAAATTAAAATAAAATATATGAAATTTTATGAACGAATATATACTGGACGCGCGATACGCGCGTAAATATAGGTTTCGACTCTAAATTTTCGTTGTTATGCATCCAAGTGTCATTTTATTGTTAAAAGTGTGGCCGATTTTGTTTCTGCAGTAGTGTGAATATTAATAATGATTAATTATATATTATTTAGGAGCAATAATGATTAATTGATAGTTTTATTAAAATTTATAAATACTTTTTTGCTTTTCCGGGACAACCATTTTGAGATCAAATTAAACTGAATAGTTATATTGTATGAAGAAAAGTCAAAAACGCGCGTCGAGATTGTATTACAAAAAACCTCATAATGTGTTTCGCGCGTATTTGACACTTACGCGAACCTCGCGCGTCGAGTTTGTTTAGGCTATAAACATCTTTACGCGCGCCTACCAAAATTTTTTGTATTAGAGTAAACTTGTAAATGAAACGAACGGAAATGACGTATACCACAAAGCACAATAATAACTAAGAGATAACAAGCCGTATTGGTGTCGAGTGGCATTTTTTTTCTAGCGACACTCATGATATTTCATTTTTAGTAAGCTATATTAACTTCGGCATTAACCTCGGACTACTACTAACATAGAAATTTATATAATTTGTATTACTGTATATGTAAACATAAACCTCCTTTTGATAAAAATAAATATTATAGCAATTAGCTTATAAATGTATGTGAACAGAAATAAACACACCGAAATTAATTACCACGAACTTGCATGTTTCTATCAATAACACAAAAAATTCCATTTTTTTCAGTACTTGACCATCAACGTGATTAGCGAATATCAAAATAAAGTAATATAAAAACGAAAAACACATTTTCAATATACTCGCATAGATAAATCTAGATAGTGTGCGATATTCAATTTTTTCTTTTCATACTTTTTAGTTTTGTAGTTTGATCTTTTGAAAAAGATTATGAAAATAAAATTTTGGTGATCAGATCAGTCAGTTTTGTATTTCATTTTGAATTGCATAGACGTGGAATAAAGTGTTTCCGTCTTGATGTTTCAGCATAGCAATTGAAAGCATTTTTAGCATTTTGTTTGGTAAATTTTAAAAATCATTTTTGTTTATTTTCTCGTAGGATATTTAATACTCGTTGTGTTAAGAATACAATATATAAATATATACACACAAGTTATCTTGATATATATATATCATAAATTTAAATTTTGTGATTAAATTGCATTCGTTTGAAGATGAGTAAGCCATCAGGAGTTAAATGTGCCGTGTTGCATTGTAATTCTAAACAAAAAGATGGTGCTCGGCTTTTCAAATATTCTACTAATTATTTAAGCCATGAACTTTGGCTAAAAAATTGTGGTATTACTCCTTTTAGTAAAAAAAGAATATTTGTATGTTCAAACCATTTTGAGACCAGTTGCTTTCTTAAACGGAAGCTTAAACTGACTGCAGTCCCTACATTATGTCTTCCTAATCTGGAATGGCAAAGTGTTATGAGTACTACTTCTCAAGTGCCCTTATCTCCGGTAGTTGTTAATAACATAAATGTACAGGAGAGTATTCCTGGCGAAATATATGTTTCAAATTCTGTTGCATCTCCATCGCAAGAGTTAAATAGATCAGAAACTTTGCAATTGCTAAAATCGAATTTCGATCGACCAAATTTAAAAACATATTCGAATATTCAAGAAGAAAGTAGTATGTCGTTATCGGAAATTGCACAATTACCAGACCCATATTTTGACGACATGTTACAAGTCGAGCCATCTCCGTGTATTTATTGCGAGAGGAATGAGAAAAATATCGAAGCGTACAGATCTATTAATCGAAAATATCTTGTTCGAATAAATAAATTGCAGAGCGATAAATTACAGCTGCTTAAGAAAATTAAAAACTTAGACCGAAAAGCCCGGATTTCAAATAAAAAACTCGTGGATTTCAGAAATAAGCCTAAGCCTTGTTTGAATGATATAATTGAAAAACAAAATAAAAGCGAGCACTCTAAAAATTTTTGTCGACTTTTACTTTCAGATAGAACAAAATCACAGAAGTGGCCAGAACAATTTAAAATATTGGCTCAAAATATTTATTATCGATCTCCTAAGTCTTATAATTTCATGAGAGACAGATTGAATTTTGATTTGCCTTCGAAAACCTCACTTTTACGTTGGCAACCAATAAAAAATTTCTCTCCAGGCACAAATAATGAAGTAATGCAATCAAAGCTAAAAGAAAAAATTAACACATTAAGCGAAATGGACAAGCAATGCAGTTTAATTTTTGACGAAATTAAAATTCGGAATGATTTGAAATACAACTCGATTCGAGATTGCGTCGATGGTTTCGTGGATATGGGTGATGACTGCAGAAACCCCAAAATTGGTAGTCACATTTGTGTTTTCATGGTACGTGGTATTATTGGAAATTGGAAGAACATTTTAAGCTATTACGTATCTGAAAACGCTGTTTCGTCTAATTTGTTAACTAAATTAATACGCACTAATTTAGAACTTTGTAGTTCCTTGAGCTTAACTGTCAGAGCTGTCATTTGTGATCAAGGCTCGAACAATCGGAAAGCTCTAAGTAATTTTGGAGCTAATACTGAGAATGCTATTTTAAACCACGATACAAGTGTTCCAATGGTTGGTATTTTTGACCCCCCGCATCTATTTAAATCATTTCGAAACTGTTTGTTGACATCTGATGTTGAAACACCTAATGGCATTGCAAGTTGGGAAGTAATTCGAGAACTTTATAAATTAGAGCAAACAGCACCAACTCGAATGTGTCCAAAATTAACTGATAAACATGTTAACCCTGGTCACTTTGATAAAATGAAAGTTAAACTGTCTACCCAAGTATTTAGTCGCAGCGTTGTCGCTGGAATAAAAACTGCATCTGAATTAAATAAATTTTCCGATTCTACTAAAAATAAGGTGCCTGCCACTTTAATTCTTTTTGATAATTTGGACAAACTATTTGATTGTTTAAATTCAAAAAGTTTATATAACCCAAACAAATTTAAATGTGCCCTACAATATGACGAGAATTGCGCTGTGTTCAAATTTCTTAATGAAATGGTAATATATATGCAACAGATTAAATTAGTTAATGAAAAGAAAGTGTATTCATTTGACGGAATGGTGCAAACGATTCGTGGAGTTCTTTCTCTTCTCAAGTCTTTATCAAGTGAGAATCTCGATGTTAGATATATACTTACCTCACGATTAAACCAAGACGCTTTAGAAAACACATTTTCTTTGATTCGGTCAGCCAACGGAAACAATTTTAACCCGTCCGTTCAAGAATTTAGCTATACTGTCGCAAAATTGTTATCAATTAAGTATCTCACGCCATTCACGGCACTAACAAATTGTGAAGATGATTCGGATACGACATTGTTAGTCGTTATTCGAGAAGATAAAGAATATGAACAATCGTTGAGAGAAAAGTTTGAACTTGAGCCAAGTTCTACCCTGGAATCTTCAAATAATGAAAACAAAGAGAGTGACATTGATGAATGTTTAATTGTGATCGAAATCGAAGAAGAACTAAGTATTGTTGGATCATTACCTAGTCAATTAGAAAATAATTCTGATCCGTCAAACAGATACTTTACGGGGTACTTAGTAAATAGAATTCTTAAAAAAAATAATTGTGCTTTGTGTGCTATAACACTTGTAAAAGAAAACGATTTTGTTGAGTGCACTTCAGAGCTTTTAATAAAGCACAAAAATTATATGTCAGATGACTTCGGAAGACTCCAAGCACCATCTCAGGAATTTTTTGATCTATGCCGCAAACAAATTTTAATTTTTGATGGTATTTTCAAAGAAACTGGCCATATTGTGGGTTTAAAATCTAAAATCGTAAATCTTTTACTAAACGAACAGTCGGACAAAGAATTTTATGATATTGATCACCATTGTTATAACCATCGTGTAGAGCTACTAAATCTAATGATTCTAATATTAATTAGAAAACACTGTAAGTGGCAAATGGAACGAGATAAATTAAATAAATTAAAAATACGTACAACGAAAAGACAATGGAGAACAGTATTAGATTAATACAAATTTAAGTTAATGCGGAATAGATTTATAATCGCTATCAGCTGTGAATTTCATATCGTTTAAGTTATATTATATATCTTTGTTAATTTTTGGTTTTAAACTACATATTTTATTGAATTAATTCAAATTACACAATTTTTTTATTATTTATTTACAAAGTTTGCTTTCAGATATTGTATTTTAGTAATTCAAATTATAATAATAACCTAATTGAATTTATTGACTTTATATATAACTATATATATAAAAAATATCAGTTTCCCACTCAATGTCAAGGTGACTACGTGCCGAGGACTGAATGATATAGGAGTGACTAAAAATACTATATCGCTAACGTACAGGGGAGCGAAGTCCTTGATTCAAACCTTCGCGCGGTGCTCTCTGAGTAATTCTAATTGAATCAGGCGGTGTAGTGGAGACGAACAGGGAAAATCCTGTTTATAATCATGGACACTACATGTCAGGGTGAGTTATTGGCGCCCTAAAACCAATACCAAACCAGCGTCTGTTCTCAAGGTTAAGAGCGGTTGAAGCGGGCGTCTGTCTTGTATCAAGCGGCTCGCTATATAAATGTGTTCAAGGTAGGACTGAATGCCTTAAGATTCTCACCAGTACGTGACCCACACACGTAACACGTGGGTTGAGCGGCAGGCCAACAACCTTCCCTCATAAAAAAGTTAAGTTATGAAGCATAAAAAAGGCGACCGTCTTAAATGTGAAAACTATCGTAGTATAGCTCTATTGAACACTGCTTACAATGTGTTGGCTAATGTTGTACTTGCCAGACTCATCCCTCTTGCTGAAAACATGATTGGCGACTGTGGTTTTCGTCCCAACCAATCGACCACTTACCAGTGTTTCACCATGCGGAAAATCTTAGAAAAATGTTGGGAGTACAGCTTATGCTGTATATATTTCAATTATATGTATATAGACTTTCGTTAGGAATGTCAGTACAACCCGCGATAACCTTTGGGCCGCGCTCATATGCCTAGGAATTCCAGAGAAACTCATTTCTCTGTGCAAATTAACAACGTTTGGGTCTGTATGTAGAATCATAATCGAAGGAACTGTGCAAGACTCCTTTGAAATAACATCTGGTGTTCGACAGGGAGATGTACTCGCGCCTGTGCTGTTCAATTTGGCGCTTGAGTACGTAGTGAAGAAAAGCAACATCGAAACTTCGCGCTGTATATTTAATAAATCAGGCCAAATTCTTGGGTATGCAGATGATATCGTGCTCCTTGGCCGAAGACCTAGCGATATCAAAGACAGTTTTGTGCCACTCGATCGCTCCGCAAGAAGACTTGGTTTGAAGGTGAACAGTAGCAAAACCAAATTTGTATCAACACCTAGGAACATCTCCATGGTAAATCTCGGAATTTGCGACCAAAACTTTGATCGCGTTGAAAACTTTAAATACCTTGGGTCAGTTATAACATCATCAAATGACATGCAGGCAGAAATAAAAACCCGAATCGCTGCCGCACAACGAGTTTTCTACGCCCAATCAAAATTATTGCGATCTAGACATCTATCGCAGTCGTGCAAGCTCGCACTTTATAAACCACTCATAACACCTGTGCTGGCTTTCGGAAGCGAGAACTGGACCATGACCACTAACGATTGTAGACTGTTATCTACTTTCAAAAGGAAGGTCATTCGTTCAATCTTTGGTCCTTGCGAGAAAGTTGCGAACAATGAATATCGGATTCGCATGAACCAGAGTTAGATGGCTCGGCCATGTTACAAGGTCCCCACAACAACGGATGACCAATAAAGTATTCCATCAACAACCAGCCGGTGTGCGTCGTAGAGGAAGACCCCGACTGCGCTGGCGTGACGACGTCGAACAA
Source organism: Nephrotoma flavescens (assembly GCA_932526605.1). NCBI lineage: Eukaryota > Metazoa > Arthropoda > Insecta > Diptera > Tipulidae > Nephrotoma > Nephrotoma flavescens. The sequence goes on along the minus strand of OW052222.1, from coordinate 223,814,124 downwards.
GATCTACATGCACTAGGATGTCGAAACTGGAGAACGAGAGCGATGGACCGAGGGGGATGGAGGACCATAGTTCGGGCGGCAACATCCCTTCATGGGTTGTGAAGCTAGAGAAAGAGAGAGAGAGAGAGAGAGAGAGAGAGAGAGAGAGAGAGAGAGAGAGAGAGAGAGAGAGAGAGAGAGAGAGAGAGAGAGAGCTGTTATAGCCGAAGATCTCTACTCTTATATTTATATTGGATGCGGCACTTGTTAATAAAATCATGGAGGTGGAATGGCATGCTTCTGCTGCGGGTGAGACATTCTGGCATGCTAGGGGTGGGAAAATACTGAGAAACAACTAATAACTTAATCTACTTAGAAGCTTCATGCTTTAATTGCGAGTATTTAGGAACCCTTAAAACCCCAGTTTCTGTCGGTCTCAAAATTAATGAGTTCAAGACAAATGTGGTACAAATGTAATTTTTGCGTTGTAAATATACGGATCTTAGAAGTGGTCACTCTGCTGATCGTCATTAGTTGGCTAATGGATTAGTTGGATATAATCTTCCATATTAAGGGACATGTAGTACGTCATCAGCAGTACTTTATATTCATTGTGGCCCACTACTAAAATTCAAGAGCTTAAGCCCTAGAATAACTAACTATTTTTATTGAACGTTTAAATAAAAATGTATAAAATGGATATTTAAATATAAATACTGATGATTTTTAGATACATGATTGAATAATTTATAAATGTTAACACATCGGTATTTAAATGAATCGCAACAATTTTCTTCTTATTTATTGAAAATGTGTCGGAGTCTTACCTAATGACTATGCCGAATAAAACCATTACTAAGCGGGTTTATTTTTCCACCAAACCGCATTTAGTGCTACAGTTTTCTTCTACAATATGTTTTGTATAATTACAAGAAACGTATTTAATAAAACATTTTAAACATTAAACAAAAAAAAAAAAAGAATTCAAAAAACCAATTCTGCCTCGTTGTAAGATCGAATCAAATTCGTTTTTGCAATTTTTCATAATACCAAAACAAAAAAATATACAAAAAAACGAAACAACGATTTACGCAATTGTATACATGTATATATCACCAATCATCGCTTGTACAATTTAATTTTGTTTAACACATTGACACATTTCTCTGCGTTTTTGTATTCCATGTAGTTTATATTATTTCCATTCTTACATTATGTATGTGTGCAAAATTTTTATCGAATGAAAACGAGAAATTTATTCGTATTCGAAGCTTAGCGCTTTTTCTAGTTTATTAGATGGCCGCCAATTTCATGAGGCGCTAGTCGTTCAGCTTAGATTCTCTTATATATAAAGTGCTTTGTGCGTATACCTACTTCGTTTGAAAAAAAAGCAAGAAACTCAACAAAAACAATTTTTACTATACATGGCATGCTTTTATGTATATAGTAGGGAAGTAGGGAATGAAATAGTAGGGAAAATGAAAAAATTAATTTAATGAATGAAATAGAAACCATCGACATTTCCATCGATCAGAAAAATCAAAAAAAAAATTACGATACGAAATACGAATTACGATTACGAAATTGCATACTCATACGATTAAAAACCCAGTCAACAACTGCTGTATATTGCTTTATCACGAGTCTCTAGGCGCTGTTCATCACATCGGCTATCAATGATCATGTCTTCTACTGAATGGGGTTATAATGACATCTCGTTTTTAACATTGAACTGCCAGAGTCTCAGGTAACAGTCACGCAGGTATGCTCAATTCATTTGGTTTTTGAGACCTGGCTGCGCAATGACGAAATTGTTAATATTCCTACGTTTGAATGCTATTTTCAGTTCAATAGAGATGGTCAGTGGGCTACCGGAGTAGCAATTCCGTTAAAAGATCCATAAAATGAGCATAGTGGAAACAAATAATTTGCCGTACTTTTTCAAAACCAATATTGACGTAACAAATGGACTGGCGAATGGAACTATAGGCTGTCTAAAGTATATCGAATGCATAGGCATCCTAACCAGGACAACGAGAACGATGAAAACTTCGACAGTAAAAAATGTCAAACGACTCTGGATGGATTTCGGTTCAAATTCACCAGTAGGCGAGAAGGTGAGGTGGCTTGAAGCTGGATGGGCGCAGAAAACGAATAACGACCGATGTTTGGTGCCCATTTCTAGAATAAGCTCAACTATTAATCGAAACAACAATTAATGTTAAACATAAACAACAATTAATGTAAAGCATCGTACCTTCATGTGCCACCACAATCCATGCATCACACGGTGGTACCTACAACGAGATAGTCAGTATATACTCTTACGATAAAAGACACAGTTAACAAATTGTATATATTGCTTTAGCACGAGTAACGAGTCTCGAAGGACTGTTCATCACGTCGGCTATCGATGATCATGTCGTCTACCATGGACGTAAAAATGGGACCTCAATGGGTATTCTTCAAAATTAGCTATCGCGCCTCACCACAAATCCGCTTTATCCGTTGTAATGGCGAATTTTGTACGAGATAATAATGACGTCTGGTTTTTAACATTGAACTATCAGAGTCTTAGGTCATACACATCACCTCGACCTAACTAACACAGTCACGCAAGGATGCTCAATTTTCTTGCTTTTCCAGATCTGCGTTCAGTTCAAGAGAGACGGTGAGTGAGCTGCCGGAGTAACAATATATAAAAATTTAAATAGAATACTCATACCATACAGTCACCTCGCATAAAGAAATCATCGTTGGACAAACAACTGGTATGAGCGTAACAACACAACTCATTGATGATATATATACGGCTGAACTTCAGCTTCTCAATGGGAATAAGATGCTTTCTGTAGTTGTATTAACCTCGCCGAATAAATCTTTCGAAGACATAATGAAGTTCATACATTTCGTCCTTGCCCCATATCCTAAAGAATTTCAAAAATTCTCCAAGGAGACTATCATCTTTTGCCGGTGATTATGAGCGGGGATTTCAATATTAATGTTGCTGTTCCTCAAGCTGAACCACTTATAAACTTCCTGCGAGACGAATTCGATTTGCACATGAACTCAGATCGAAATATATTTACTACTAGATATGGGACGACCATATTGTGCAGTTTTTCAATGAAAATTTTTAAAGTTAGAGTCGACAGTATATAATATATCTTATTTTAGCTACGAAAATTCAATTGCGTCGATTATACCGAAAGAGTAATAGACCAATTTAACGATAATAAACAAATGAAAAACTCTGGTTAGTAAAATTGCATTCCTTCTTCCTTCAAAGTAAACTGTACCCACGTACTATACACACGCCATGTGTACACATCTCCTTGAGAGTACTAATGGACTCACTCCTTTTTTTTACTAACGACGTTGTAAAATGTTTTATGTTTGCCAACTGTGTCCTCGTCGCAGATGACATGAAGATTTTTGCCCGGGTCTCTAGCGTGTTAGACTGCAAATTGTTACAAGATGACTTAAACCGCTTTTGCAGTTGGTTAATTAACAACATACTGCCTTTAAACGTGAGTAAATGCAAAACTCTTTCTTTCTTCTGTATCCGCTCACCTGCTTTTTATCAATATCAACTGTACAACGAAACCATTGATCGGGTTGAGTTCATTTCGGATCTTGGCGTGATCTTTGAATCTGATGCTACATTTACCAGACCTGTTAACGCCATTATTTGTAAAGTCGTACATTATGCTTGGTTTCATTAAACGAAACTGCAAGAACTTTAGTGACCCGTTAACTTTGACATCATTATACGTCTGCTTTGTTCGATCTATCTTGGAATATGCATCTCCTGTTTGGTCACCCTCCTACCACTGCCATTCCTAAAGGATTGAGAGTATCCAGCAACAGTTTATTTTGTTCGCGCTACGGCGTTTACCATCCATGCTGTAGATTACGTTCTTCCGCCTTATCAGAATCAATCTTTTGAAACTGAATCGTCTCGATAATCGCAGTGATGTAGCGCTGTTCGTGCGTGATATCATTAATTCCCGTGTCGATTGTATCGAGTTATTAGCACGTATCAACTTGTATGCTCCTGAACGTCGGATGCGTCAACGTGATGGAGCTTTATTCGACAGAGCGCTAGCGAACTACGGTGTTTCTGATCCAATTCCGAGGTCATCACGAGTATTTAACAAGGTCTACGAAGCTTTTAATTATCACTTGTCGAGAGATTCATTTAAGAAAGCTTTATATAATCTTTTGTAGTCGAGCTTATATGCCATAATTTTTTACCAATTGTTTTGTCGTGCCGATTGAAATCACTGTAAGCACCATTTATAAATAAATAAATAAAATGTCATTTCACCTAAATGTTCGCTCTTAAGACTATATATCACTAACAGTAGAATACATAGGATTTCGTTAGAAAATATTTCACGGCTGTGTGTAGGGGTGTGACATTTTTCCTAAATCTTTCCTATACAATTTTTACACTTAGGATAAAGTTAGTACATATATATTTCACGAGCATGTTTTGTTTTTATTTTTTTCGTATTCTTCAAAATACTGATTGAAAATTGAATATCCCACCAGAGGCTGGATGCAAAGCGAATTTTCACCTTCGATTACGATCGGTGATGTTAATAAACACAACTAAGATCCTCTGTTAGAGTGCAGAATTCAGCACCGACCCACCGTCCATGCCAGTGTACAGGTTGACATGAAGCTTGCAATGTGCATGTGGTATACTGAAATTGTGCGAATGGGTGGTCTGTGCGTGAATGAAAGGTGGGTATTAATTGACCTTCAAAGCACATTAAATCCTCTGGACAATTAATGAAAAAGAAAATATTACGGAAATATTATTTTTTAAGAAATCTTTGTTTCTGGATAATTTTACAAATAATCCCTTCGTTTATCCAGTAATTGTTTTATTAGTTTACTAAGTCTATTCTTTTGGACTGAGACCTCTGCCAGTCCTTTGATTTCAGCGTACATGACTCCTTGCAAATCTTTATATTTCATCGCTGACGTGTTCAGTATTTTGTGTGTATAGTATTTTGTTTTAAAATGTTTGTATGATCTTAACTGTAGTTTTCTTTGCGCAGCCCCAAAGCTGAATACCATACGTTCGTTCAGATAGGTTTTAAGATTTGTTTATATAACAGCAATTTGTTGTCCGTTATCAGTTCGGAATTTCTTCCAATAAGCCAGTACATTTTTCTGAATTTTAAATTCTGTTCTTGCCTTTTCTTTTTAACATGCGCTTTCCACCTGAGCTTAGAGTCTACTGTCATGGCGAGGTACTTAGTGTTATTAGAATATGAAATTTGTTGCAAATTCAGTCTAATCGGAATATATTCTAATTTCCTATTTGTAACGTTGTATGCGTTGATTTCGATTCGTTTAGTGTTATTCTCGTTACCTTCGATGTTCATAACAGCGGTGTCATCAGCAAACGTTCCTATTCTAGCTTCTTCTATGTTTGATAGATCATTTGTATGCAGGTGGTATAATACAGGGCCCAAAACACTATCTTGCAGAATCCCTGCCAATATTTTCTTTAGTTTTGAGTATTCGCCTTCTTATCTCACCCGGAAGTAACGGTCGTTGATGTAAGACTTTAGCAGTTCAAAATATTGGTTTGGCAGATCTCGTTCGAGCTTGCATTTCAGACCAGTAGTTTCCTTAGTGCTTAGTCATATCCAGAGGCTTTTTTATCTTTGAGAATTTTTACTTCTTGTTCGAATTCTTTCAGAGTAACTGGTATCACAGATACTTCGTCTATTTTGTCCAGTACGTGGTTTGAAGATATTTTCTAGGTGTTCGGCAAACAGATTAGATTTTTGCTTTTTTCTGCGAGCCCAGATTCCGTCAACCATTTTTATGGGTGGTACTGCACTTTAGACCTTTTTGTACCATTGGTGGTGGCTTTCCACAGAGAATATTCCGAACCAGGTTTATCTCTCAGGTTACTTAGAAAGCTAGCAACTGACTCATTCTTAATCTCCTTTATCTTTAATGTCCTTCAGGGGCTCTAGTTCTCTGCCAAGTCTTACAAACTCTTCTTTCTTCGTTAACCAACCATTTCTTTCAAATGTTGCCCGTAACAGCGGCTAACATGGTCCATTCTGATATTCCAATTTTCAATGACGCGCTCGAACATTTCGAGTGGTATTCGACCAATGATGCGAATAATGTTGGCTTCTGATTCCTCAATCATAACCGGTTTATCCATGTAGACTTTGAACTTTACGTAGCCCCAAAAGAAAAAGTCTAAAGGTGTGATATCACATGATCTAGGTGGCCAGTTTACTGGTCCGAAGTGTAAAATTAAATGTACGTGCTGTGTGGCCTGTAGCGCCGTCTTGTTGGAACCATTAACGTAGTAATTTTTTTTTTTTTTTTTTTTTTTTTTTTGAAAGAGAAAGTATTATTTGTTCAATAGATTTAATTTTCTTTTAAGGTCAATTAATACGCACACTCTCTCTCCCTCCATCCGTCTCCATTCATCGCTCTCGTCCTCCAGTTTCGAATATATGTAGATCTTGTTCGACGTCGTCACGCCAGCGCAGTCGAGTTCTTCCTCTACGACGCACACCGGCTGGTTGTTGATGGAACACTTTATTGGTCATGAGTTGTTGTGGGGACCTTGTAACGCGGCCGAGATACCTCTTGATATACAGAAATCCAGCAGACCAGACTACTGGCTTTCTACTAGAGTGAACTGGCTCTGCTTCAAATAGCTCTCTTCCTTTGGGAGTAGTTCAGTTAGATTCCCAGAATATGTTTGTCGCGTTAAAGTCGCCTCTAATAGTCAGATTGCTCTCCTGCCTCTAGCTCTTTGTTCTGGATGTAGAGCTTGATGACTGGTATCCACGAATTTTGGCATACGAGGTTCTGGTAAAATGACTTTCTAAGATTAGGCATATATCAATTTTTTGTGTTTAAATATAGTTTTAATTCTGAAATGCGTTGTGCAAGTCCATTTGCATTACAGGTAGCAATTGTGGTATAGACTAGAATTAAAGTAGTCAATGACTTTTCCAGTTTTGATTGTCGCATCCGTTTTTTTTTATCTTGGGTGATGGTTGTATTTTCCAGTGTTCCTAGTTGTTTGCTGTAGTTCGGCCATAGATTCTAGACTTTGGTCCTGCGCAGCTAGATGTGAATTGATAGAGTTTAGCATCTGACGTATTTCTTCCAATGCGTGATTTTACTGGCTCGGTGGTGACTTGATATTTTCGTTATATTTTTGCTTAGCCATTTGTGCATATGTTGTGCCTTCTCTTACTTTGGCACAATTCAGAGGGATTTATTTTGGGTAGGATTACTAGGTTGAGAACTCTTACTTGTTTGATTTTTCTTGTTGTCTCCCATTATTTGCAGCTCTTTCGTTCTTACTTTTGTTGCTCGCACTTTACGCATATGGGCTCCCTATTACGGTATTTGACTTCGATTCTAATTTCTCATTCTTAACTTTCATTTTAGGGATTGCTTTGATGGTATTGCCATATACCCTATCAATGCTCTCAGTGTTGCCAAATGTTAGCATGAAAAGCGGTAGGCCAATTTTGGTTGTTTCTCTTTCACCGTTGGCGTCTGCTGAGTAGCGTGGCGTAGTTGTCAAGGTGATGATCTAGAGATTCTTGAACCTCGGGTGAATAGGTTTCGAAATGGATAGAAATTGGCAGTGGGTCAGTGAAGAGAACATCATTTGTTAGGTTACCGGTATTCGGTTGTCCCGCAGTTTCTTGGTCGCCAAAGTCTCGTTGGTTGATTAGCAGAGAGCACCACGTGCAGGTGAGGTTGACATTTGGGCTGTTATATAGATCTTCTAGACAAACGAGCATTAATTTCCATTATGGGAATATGGAGATAACGAAAGCAATTGAAAACGGCGCCGATATTCACTATGGATAATTTTGGAGGTTCAGGACAGAGGAATTGATGACGTGGAATTTGAATAGCGATGGACAAATAGAAAAGCACTAACCAATTGTAACGCAGGAACAGTTGTAGTTTAGCAGTGAACAGTACCAGTCGAGGAAGTAAGTACAACGTGAATTGTGTGATAATATAAGGGTTCGTTCGAAAGGCAATCATGATCACCGTCCCCGGTTGGGAACCATCAGGAATGCTGCTTCTTTTAATATTTAATTCAATCAATTTTGTAATTCATACAAGCGCTTTTAAGACCATGTGTGAAACGCCTGGTCAAGATCGTTCGAGATCAAAGAAAAAAACAGCCGTCTTATGCGAACATCAAAAGTTAAGGAGGTGTTTCAAGTGCTGGAAGTTTCGAAAGGAGGGTTCCAGAAACAACCAAAACCAGAACTAAGGTTCAGTCCGCAATACCGAAATGTTAAATACTGCGAAAATAAATTGAACGACCAGAGTCCAGCAGAAGTTTTCAGTACGAGGGCGGGCCCTGCAATATATATATATATATATATATATATATATATATATATATATATATATATATATATATATATATATATATATATATATATATACAATATATATATATATATATATATATATGTATATATATATATATATATATATATATATATATATATATATATATATATATATATTATATATATATATATATATATATATATATATATATATATATATATATATATATATATATATATATATATATAATATATATATATATATATATATATATATATATATATATATATATATATAAATATATATATAGTATATATATATATATTTATATATATATATATATATATATACTATATATATATATATATATATATATATATATATATATATATATATATTATATATATATATATATAATATATATATATATATATATTTATATATATATATATATATATATATATATATATATATATATATATATATATATTATATATATATATATATATATATATATATATATATATATATATATATATATATATTATATATATATATATATATATATATATATATATATATATATATATATATATATATATATATATATATATATATATATATATATATATATGTATATATATATCTATATATATATATATATATATATATATAATATATATATATATATATATATATATATATATTTATATATATATATATATATATATATATATATATATATATATATATATATATATATATATATATATATATATATATATATATATATATATATATATATATATATATATATACCTATATATATATATATATATATATATATATATATATATATATATATATATAGAGAGAGAGAGAGAGAGAGAGAGAGAGAGAGAGAGAGAGAGAGAGAGAGAGAGGAGAGAGAGAGAGAGAGAGAGAGAGAGAGAGAAATAGATGAGGGGGAGAAAGAGAGAGAGAGCGATTCAAACGTAGATGCAACGTAAAGAATCTACGACGAAGAATGCAGACGCAAACAACAGCACGGGAGCCAAAGTTCAATGAGAGAAGAAACAGGAACATTGAAAGAGATAGAGCAACTTCTGAGAAAGTGATTTAGTTTGGTTGCACAATTCTCGAAAGCGGAAAAGGATATTTCAATATGCACACCTACAATAGAAAAGTCTAAGAATTAGATAATTAGATAATATCGTCATAGTTAATCACAGCATCCTTCCATTTTGTCGAACTTAGAACCGGTATGATGTTCTTTGTCACACAGATCGTATGATGCTCGTTTTACTTTGCAGATGACTGACAATTTCATGACAATGCATCTTTAATATCAACTTTATGAGTACCCTTTACAAATTTGTCTGATTTCAAAATAATTTCCTCATTTCACGCTAGACTTCTTCGAAGTAATTCGATATTTTGAAAACTCATTACCCCTTATCCGCAGTGAACTAAATTGAAAAGCACATAACATTGTTAATTTTACATGAATAATTACACATGTCGATAAAAGCGTTTAGGGTACCTTAATCTTATATACGAAATTGAGATAAAATACAAACTCAAATTTGATTCATCCCATTTTGGTATCCCGCGTCTCTTTGTATGATTTATAGACGAAATCATTTTTTTTTAATACGGACTCATTTTTCTTAGAAAGTTTCCCCATTTTTTCTGTGCTCGGTCTCGATAGTTACGAGAGTGTGTCGATATTAAATATATATATAATCAATATGTGTTGTATATTCTGCAATTTATATTTATTTAATGTCTATATATACGTACATATGTGTATTTAGATACATAACGGAGCGGAATTGGATACGGGTTAGAAGAAAAAATAGCAACAGCATTAAAAAAAAATGATTGAATGAAATTTAATTTTAATAGAAACTATAGCACAGCATCCGATCTGTAAATATAATATAGAGTGCTAGACGGTAAATGCCATTCGGGTGGAATGATGCAAATTGTGTATAGGAAAAATTGGAAAAATACAAGTGGAGGAATAAAAATACATAAAATCATTTAATTTAATAATATTGAAATAGCAAAATGAAAAACTTTATCAATTTAAATTTTACACGGTCGTTACTATTTTTCGTAGAAAATATTTTATCATCTCTTAATTCGTATACGATATGCGAAGGAAGATATTTATTTTGTATATAGCACGATAATTTTACCAGAACAAAATTTCCGCGTAGCAGATGTTGGTGCCCCATAGTACTATTATATTTAATATAGATATTTCGGTTCGTTCAATCGATATCGAGTAACCCATTTTATCTTCAATATTACCCCCCGATTCTGACGATAATACTGCTAAGATAATCTTAGCTAAGACTTTTTTGTTAAGACTTTATTTTTTAAGACTAAAGTCTTCATTGAAATTCTGAAGACAGTAGTCTTAAATAATATATTAGAAACTCTCCAAAGACTTTAGTAGAGCTGTCGAAACCAAATTTTTACCATATTGTTTCAAATTTATAAACGAAAAGCGACAGTTCAATTCGAAATTGTTAAAAAAAACTCATATTTATGTTATATATATGCTGAGAGAGTACATAATATTGTAATTTGAATAATTTTTCCGGTTTATATAGTCAAATACATATAATTATTGTTTTTGTTTAAATGTCAAAATTATGATTCCTAAGACCACCTATTTCGCTGATTTTAACGAAGACAATTTTTTAAGACTACTGACAGATAAGACTAAGTGCAGAATACGAATTTAAAGTATCTAGTCTTCGTTAAGACAAAAGTTTTCGCTAAGACTGAAAATACGTCTGTGACTGTACGTTAGAATCGGGGGGTTAATCCCATTGTTTACTAAAACAAAAAAGAAAAGCTAATATCCAAAAGTCACACCAACACGAAATCTAATTTTAATAATAACACTGTCGTATTGATAAAGAACTGATAAAAGATACATGGGCAACTGGTAACGTATAACATATTATCAAAAGGACATTGAAAACCAGTGAGACATCTCAGAGACAACTGCACAAAGAAAATTCTTCGGAAAAATCATATCATTAAATTTTATCAACAAATACATAAAATAAAAGATAGCAACAAAATAGGTTTTTTTTATAATCATCCAACAACACCAAATGGAAATACCATAAGAAATGAAAGCTCGAAACCGATAAGATATATTTTAAAATTGGGATTTCCAGAATTTCTAACATTTTCTAATTAAATTAAAGTTCTGGTGGTGATATGGAGGCGGGACGTTAACTTTATAAGTTTTTAATATTTTTTTTTTTTATACAAAGTGGAAAACTGGAGATATCCTTAATATGGAATTTGGTACAAATTAATTGCAAATTTGTTACACTGCTAAACAATTTTTGTCAGTTACCAGTAACATGCCATTCGTGTGTTGGTTGGCAATGGCAAAAATAACTCCAAACTTTTCGTCATTTGTAACGTGCCATTATCGTGAGGACGGCTCGGCTGGGCAACAATTTCAACTAAGTTTACCTGGCACGTTTAGCTGGGCTTGCAGAGCAGAATGACGTCTCTTCCTTATTATTTTTTTGTGTTTGGAAAGCCGAAGCAATGCAACCAAAACCACCAACCGATCTAGATTATCAACCAAGTGATCGTGTCGTGAGGGAAGTATGTGTGTCGGAATAAAAAAAAAACAACGATAGCAAGGGGAATCATGTAGACACTCAACTCATACAACATATCTCCCTGCGATTTATGTCAGGCCACGATACTTTTTTTTTTTCACACCAGCCCGCGATAATTTACCACTTTTTTTGTTTTTTTAATTTGTTGACCAACGTGCGCTGCTTTTGCTCTTTTTTTGCTTTACTTAAACTTTTTACTTCTCTTTTCTTTTTAAACCTCTCCTTTTTTCGAATTTCCCAGATCCCCGCTGTTTCTAATTTTCTTCGCGTCATGCAGTTTCAATCTCCAAAACTTCATTCCCGGAAGAAGCAACTTGACCTCACAAAGATCAGTCTCATATTTTTTTTTTTCAATCAATGGACGCAGATAAAATTTCCATGATAATGCACTATATACGGGTTGACACGATCCGCCATCTGTCACGTACTGTAAATGGAATAAAAACAAATAAGTTATTAATGCCCGATACAAACGAGATTCATCCCCTTACCCTGGGGATTAGGTGTAATATGATTTACCCCATACGATCAGCAGCGTGAGCTAATTAGAAAGGGCAAGATGATGCAATTACGTGGGAATTAAATAATCGCAGCACCTCAGGAAGTGGATTGGATACAAGCGTTTTGTTAAACACCTGAATCGAGTATCGATACGCGATTTCATCCAACTCCTATCATTTACTACGTGTTACAACCAAGCGACCGTCATATTGTTTGGACAATCCTACGTAAACATAATTTTTATTACAGGCCCGTGAGAGGGCGCTAAGGTATCAATCACCAAAGCGTAAAAAACTCATTCGAAGTTAACTGCCACTTCCGGTGGACCGATCTTGGCCAAGAACCACTGGTAATTTATGGAAGATAATTTAAGTATGAAATTTCATCCCGACCAAATTTTTGAGACCAAATTTTTGCTAGTGAATAGTATTTTGGCGAAAAATCGTCATTCCCGCTTAAATTCTGGAAAACTGATTTTTGCCGGTATTGTTGCAAAATTAATTTAGAATCTGTTAGGATGAAACTTCTTACTTAAGCTTTTTATATTAATTAGGAGATTCCAGAGAATTTCTAGGAAAATAGGAGTTATTTCGTTTTTTGTAAATTTGAAAAGTAGAGCATTTACGAGAAAAACGATTATAAACTAAACGATTCTAAGGTTATTTTGCAACACTACCGATCCAGATTATTTTTCCAAAATCTAACCGAAAATGACGATTTTTAGCAAAAAAAAAATTGTCTTTCCACAAAAACTCGGCCCTGACGGATTGATTGATTGTGATGAAACTTCCAACTTAAGACTTTTTCATAAATTGGAAAACCATAGTGAATTTTGGGCGGAATAGGTTCAACGAAAGTGACATACGAGCTTTTTCATTGTTTACAAATTTTGAAAAGTAGAAAGCATTTACGAAAAAACTGTATAAAATAAAAAGATTGTAAATTAAATTTCAATCAAAATTAGGGGAGCACCCTGAAATCTTGCATTGCATAATCTTGCAAATACAAAATCTTGCATTCTTTTAAAATCCCGAAAACCAAAATCTAGCAGTTACAAAATGTTGCAAGTACAAAATCTCGCAAGTTCAAAATTTTTGCGTTTAATTGTATTTTTAATTTTTTCTTCGTAAAAATTAACGATTTTTCAATTTAAAACTACAATAAGTCATTTTTGAGTTTAGGTCAAGTTATCGCATTTTATTATAAAAATAATAAGAGAAGTAGTTGTAATTGTACAATATAATTAAAAAAGGTCAACTCAAATCAAATGTAGGCAATTAAAAAAGAATTATATTATGGGCTATTCCTTTTAAAAAATCAGTTTTTTTTCTTTGAAAGACGTTCTCCGGATTTCACCTTATTAATTTGAGCTTTTGCCACAATCAGTTACTTCGCTATATTTTCAATAATTGTATGCACTCCAGCATGCTCTGCCACGCTTAGACACTTTTGGGTTCGTGGAAGGATTTCTGAAAGCATATCGGCATCTGCAATAGACCAGAATTGTGGACTCTGGATGAACAATTGTCTACCCCAATACAAATTTTTGCGAACCAACGTCCAATCAGTTTTACTCCGCGGTTATCAAACTCCTCATACAAATTTTATTTTTATTTTATCACTTTTCCGCTTTCACTTTTTCGATTCCAGCTTTTGCCACAATTATTTCATCTATGTAGCCTTTGAGCTTTTAATTTTTTGTTCGGGGTGAAATATACCTTCTTAAAAATTCTTATTATCACTCAGGCTTCAGATGGTACACACACCGTCTGGTTAACGCTCCGTCCAGCTTTTTATAGTAGACAAGGTTTTCTGGAGCTAATTTTTAACTTCTTTTCGTAGCGTTTTAGGGCAATTTGCTCTGTTATTTTAAGACTTATGGTACTGTTACCTATCTTAGCACCAGATTGCTTTTCGTTTAAGATTTCGCCACTTCGTATTTGACCCAAAAATAGAAATGCTTTCGCCGGTAACTGTATCAATTAAAATCTTATTTCAGAGTTTGTGGTTGCAAAAACATGACTGGTACGGCACTTTCTCGGGCAACATTAAACCATGAATAATCGGACCAAGATTGCTGGCCTCAGAACAAACTTACACTGTGATTATTCATGAGTTTCTGTAAGCGTCGACGGATATGTATGTGTTGCCAATATCGCGTTGCTGCGAATACCAATGCCATACACTATGTCATCACAGTTATATCGGGGTTGTGTGCGGGCCGCACTTCTGCTTGCTAACTGGTGAAAAGTTAGTTAGAATTAGCTATGCAACTGAAGGTCTGAACATACTACAAAGTACCGTTCTTGCTAGTTAGTGTTACCGAAATCGTTGATAAAACACATTGTTACGACTCCATGGTCTTAACATTCCTCTCTCTTCTCTGCGAGCGTTTTTCTTTGTTGTTATTCCATGGTAACGTATTATTTCGTCTGATCGCAATGCTGCCTGTGTACAAACACGTGTCATTGGTTGTACTAAAATATTTTCCACCATGTGGAATTGGTTTTTTTAGTTCTCGTGTTTCTCCCTACCCTAAGGCCGCGCGACCGTCAATTAAACAGAGAAGAAAATAGATTTTTCTAGAACGTTTTGCCGTTGTTTTCGGTGCGAGAATTTTTTTAGTTCGTAGAGTCAGAGAAGCGCACATTAGAAAAAATAAAATCTTCGTGGTCTCGGGCCATACCGGATAATTATAAAATATATAAAATATATATAATTAATATTTTAAAGAACTCTAAATTTTGTTTATAATGAAAGTGGAAAAAAATAAATGAACAGAGTTCAAAATCTCTATTCAAAAATACCAAAATTGTTTTGAAGAAAATTGAATTGTGTTTATAATACCAAGTAAATTACACTGTGCTTAGAAAGCGAGAGGATACAATAAAAATTGTATTGAAAAATTTATCCGTGTGGGATGACGCCTAATTTGTCACGGTAACGGGTAGCCAACCGGCCAGTCGTCAAATTTTTTTGGTATCGGGGACTGGCCCCGCAACGAACGGGTGCCCAACCGGTCGCCCGTCTTTATATTGGTATCTGGGAGAGGCCCCGCAACTTTACGGGTGGCTAACCACGTGGCCTTTTATTGTTCTTCGGTGAAAGACACCGCATCGTACTTTTGGCCCAACCGGCCATTTGGGGACTATTATCTAACAAATACCGCAACCTTTACGGGTGGCCAGGTGAGGCCACCAACCTTTCTTTAACGGTAAGGCGAAACAACGCCCAACGAAGGCGAATAGACGCCCAACGGTCGGGGGCGGCGACCCTGTGTCATGACGGTCAATTCATAAGGCCATAACCCAAAGGTCGACCTCAAGGCGGTCCCAAAGGCACCATTTGTATTATTTTTTTTATTTGGTTTATTTATTTTTACTTTTTTACTTTGATTTTCTTAAATTTCTTCTTTTTTTTTATTTCAACTTTTACTATTTCATTTTTTTATTTTTATTAACTATATATATATTTTGTTGTGATCGAGTACCGATTACGGTGGTGGTACACACGCCCGGGGTGGGCGTTGGTCCCTCGCTTTTCCCGTTATTCACGTGGTGTTATATTTGTTGGATTATTTCTTGCTGATTTACGCCTCTAGTTTTATTTTCCCGCTAGGCGGCCATTTTGTTTTCAGCCGCAGCTCTTTAATTGATTCTTTCTTTTTGTCACCTATCATTTTTTTTATTATTATTTATCCTTTTGTGGGTCTCACTATAATTAAAATGAATTGCTAATTTTTCCGGGTTTAGTATGATGAGAGAGAGAGAGGGGGGGACTCTCATTCTGTGTCGGCGTGTTGTTTGCGGTCTCTTAGTGCCCACATCTGATTTCGGAACCAGCGCTTGCGCTGTTTGAGTTCGAGCGGGTGCGCGCACCAAGGCACCTCTCTCGGTTATAATTATGTTGTTCGTTCCTCAAGTTCCGGCCGACGAATTTTTTCGGAACATCCAGTTTATTATTATTTATAATTTGCGTTTTTTTAAAATGTCTGTAATCACGGTGTAGGCCAGGATTCGCGCAAGCCTCTAACCCCATGACCCATCGCATTTCTCCCTGAGATTTATCTGGCAAAATCACCGTGTGAGGCCTCCGCGGGGTATCAGATGAAATCTGCGGGTCGGCTGGCGAGCCGCCCGTAACAACATGTAAAACAATGTTCATGTTCATCAATGTTTGAAGAGGGAAAGGTTTCGAGTTCCTACGAAACGAGCAAGTTATATTGCCTAAAGCGCCGAAATTTAATAAAGTTGATCGCATAGTGGGTCTAATCAACCTCGCTAGGGAATAATCGAAAAAAACAATACTTGTAAGGAGTTTGTACTCAAATACCGGTATGTTGCGAGCTGAAAAATGTGAACGGAAATTATTACCTGAGAAGGATTTACATGCAGTTCATCAACACTATTGATGTCCATTACTGTGAGTTTAAGCCTCGCTTTGTTAATAAAATGGTCAGGAAGACCAGGTGACTTTTGAGTAAAGTGTTTCTGTGAACAAAGTTTTACACACCTTGGTGCGAACCCCTAATTGTATATTTAATCTAAACTAACAATCTTAAGCCTGTCTAATCTAATTTTAGGACTTATAAATCTAAGAATTCATGTAAAATTATAAACACGATGCCTCCACCTGAAACGCAATTTCCCACATTTTTTGTAACATATTAAATCTCAGATTTACCAAAATTTAGATTTATGTCTATCAAAACACAATGACATGCTGTTATGCATGTATGATAGCTATTTTGATTATATACAATACATATGTATAAAGTGTGTACCTTCGTCTTAGAGCTAAAAAGATGATTATGCTAAAATATATAAAGATGATGATTATGATGATGGTGATGGACAACCTAAAGGTAATCCATAAAAATCTATGTTGATATGAATACATATTTTGTTCCGTGCTCTTGTTGTTGTTAGTGTATATTTTGTATTTATGCTCAACAAAAACATAATTTTCTTGTCTTACACATTTCCGTTCTCGGATTTCAGTGTGATTCAATTTATCTTATTTTAAAGAAGCAAAAAAAAAAAAAAAAAAATTATAAATTTCCTTGTCATTTAAAAAAAAAAAAAAGAAAAAAGACGAACGCCTACAATCAATTTCCGTGATAGTATACACATCCATGATACTGAGCAGAGAAGAAAAGCGTACGAAAATGACGTTACCGTAGAAGAAGACGGGCACGATGAATTTTCTATTTTTATTTTGACACAAATTTCCTTTTTGTGAATATCGCAATAAAGGAAAATAGATTTTACGGTTTTGTTTGGTTTGTTGCGTTGGGTACTTGCGGGTATTGTTATCGATTCGGTTCAAGGCTTTTTTATGCTAAAATTATATTATTATTGCTATCATGACACTTTGGATTGAGTTGAAATGATTCAGCTTAAAATTTATTTACCAAAATGACATATTCCTTACACACACACACATACGCATGCTAAGGATACCCGTATATTATTATATACGTCAACGTATTTCAGTTTAATGATATTTTGATGAAAGTTGATGACATCAGTTTAGGGAACGGTAGGTTGGACCCGATATGCTATATAAAAATTTATATTGCCGATTTTTTTTTGTGCTTTGTCGTCGTTGTTGTTGTTGCTGGGTGCTTTGACATTTGAATGTCATATACAAGCAAGGTATACTTATGTATAATTTTACCGATGTACATTTATTTATTTATTTCGATGACGTGGTGGAATTTTTATTTCACATTTTTATTTTATGGAATAATCGATATCGAATTAGAAAAAGGAGTTTTTTTGCTGGGAGTGATGGAGGGAAAAAAATTAAAATCAATTGAACTGGAAGATGGATACATTTTATCGTCAAGGTGATAAATTGCTGTATTTTATATAAGGTATACACCGCATCGTTATTTTATTCGTCTTCATTTCTTGCGCTGTTGTGAAACTGTGTTCAGATTTAGTATTGAGCTTTAGTTAATTGTGTTGTTAGTTGGCCCGATGGATGGTATGTTTTATTGCAAAGGAATTCGTACCAGACAACGGCCGTCAGTTTTTCTATGTCAATTCTTCCTCTCCCCACAAACGATTCAACTGGATTTCAGTCTATCAAGCCACTTACAGTGGATCGATTTCAGCCAAAATTCATTAAGACCTCCCAATTTATGAGAAAAATTTGAGTATGAAGGTTTATTCCCATCAGTCAATCCATCTGTACTGTGACGCGCCGAATTTTTGGCTGTAGAGAAGATACAACATTTGTTGGATACGACACTCACTTTTCGAACTTCGGCGATACATCTGCAAAATTTTTGAGTTTGAATTTTTTCATAATTACTTACTTTACTTCGTAAAAGAACGTAAAGAACAGGTTTCTGTCAAAAATCATCATTTCAGCCAAAATTTTGGAAAAATGATCAAGACCAGCATTGTTGTGAATTTTATTTAGAATCGTTTAGTTTATAGTTGTTTTTCACGTAAATGATACATTTTTCAAAACAAAAAGCTTCTATGGAAGCTGTCACTACCGGTGGACCGATTTCAGCCAAAATTCATTGTTGCCTCTCAATTTGTGGAAAAGTTTAAGTATGGATTTTCATCCGGTTTGTGCACAAGCCAAGGATGAAACGAATAATGTACCGCAAATCTTCTATTGCGCGACCGAAAAATCTTCAGTCTAATGACAAAATTAGTAAATCAATACGTGCTAAAATATTGTAACTAGTTACTAGTTAATTGATCGTTCTATTAAGTTATAGGTAGAACAGCTGATCATCAAAACAAACTATTTTTACAGTATTTAATTTTTAATTCAGAAAAAATTGAAAATGGAAATTCTTATCATTGTTAAAAAATAAATCTAATCGAAAAATTAAAGTTTTTTTTTTAATTTAACATGTTTCTTTGTGCCACATATTCCCCCTCCCGCTCCCTAACTTCCCCTCCCTCTCCCTAACCATTTATAAGGATGCTTAGTTACTGCGAGAGCAACTTAAACAATTATGTCATTATGAACCTTTTAAGTCTAATGTGGTGGTTTTTAGCGTGACCACTCGGGCCTTTCCATCGTCACCAGATTGTGTATTGACTATTAACCGCAGATCCAGCTTAGCGGCGTTGCATTTTTCTAATTAAAACTCAATCATCTTAAAAATTCCATTGTTGAAGGCTACAACTTAGGCCTTTTTTGTAGTGTTGTTAAATATTCTGCATGCCATCTTTTCCATAATCTTTCCTCCTACTTTCTGACAAATATAGGAGAATATGTTTTAAAATTAACCAATTTCTTACCAATTCCTTCCAAATTTTATAAAAATGCTTAGCTCATGAATTTCATTCAAGTGAGTTATACAAAGAGTCACCTTTGCAAAATATTTATCTGTTTTATCACACAACTACGTAGTTTAGTTCTTAACTTTTTTTTTATCTAATTTAACTACACGTACATAAAATATATCGCTTAAAAGCATATTTATCGGTATATATTTTAAAATTCGCTAGAGCATTATGTACATGAGAAATATATAACTTCGAATTTTTATTATTATTAATATTATTACAAAATTGAATTGAACATTTTTTTTAATATACAATTTAAAATTTGAAATAAAGTAAAGCTCCTTTAGTCGTTATGTCTGCAATTTATCCACTATAAAAATTGAAAAGGCTCCACATTGATAATAAAAGGCGTTATGGCTATATGTGGCGTCTTGTCTTGTACATCTCTTCTTCGTTTTAACCTCTGTAGTGCTGCTGTGAACGCTTTTGTTGATTATTCACAAACAACTTCGATATACCAGGCCTTGATTGCAAAACACACAAATAAAACGATATATACCTTGATTCTTTTTGACCCTCTTCCTTGAGTATTATTGGATATTCGTCGATAAATGTTTCTAGCGGTCTTCATTTGGAGCATTTATTTATTAAATATGGCTATTCGCGCCCAATTTATGACAAGTTAAAAAGTTAAATTTTTTCATGAAGTTAAGAATTTGTTGGAAACCTTTGCCAACCTATCAGTACAGTTTATTGTACCAACCGATGCTAAAGCCCATTAGGAATTTATGGAATAATTGTGGGATGTTATAATGAAGGCTTACATCAAAATAATACAAACCTTCCAAAAGAAAGTGTTACGTGATTTAGTTGACATTCCTTTAATATCGATCTGCTTAGTGATCAAAAGATTGAACCATAGTGAAATTTTTAATGCTAATAAAACGTGTAGCGAGGACTCAAAAAAGTGTAAATACACAAATTTTCAAAAAGGCTATCCGAAAACAAATATTTTGGAATTCCAAACACGTGGTTTAATTAAAACAAGTAATGAAAAAGTTTGACCATCACCGAAGTCAGAAGTTTTTAAAAAAAATCTCTGTGTGTGCATGTGTATGTGGTGCAGTACCCACCAAATTTTGTGGCTTCTCTGCAGCCCAGATGAATTAAACGATCGAGGTGACACTTCATATTTAAGCTTTTCCATAAATTCAGAGACTCCAGTAAATTTTGTCCGAAATAGGTAAACCGGAAATGCAGATATCCAAATATTTTGAAAAGTAAATAGTTGACGAGAAAAGCGATTATGAACTATAAAAGGTTCTTAAAGGAAATGACGCTTTCTGGCAAAAACTGTTTTTTACCAAAAATTTCCCTGCATAGCTGGATTACTTACGGATTGATTGATCGAGACGAGATAAAACTTCAAACAAAATTCGGGACATTTTTCGAGTTTCACCGGAAATGACGAGTTTTGATAAAAAAAAAACTTTGTTTCACCAAAATTAAGCATCTCTTAGTCTAGGAGAATTGACTATTACAACTTCATACTAAAACTTTATCCAATTCTTGCAGAATTTGGTGGAGATCTGTGTACCAGAAGTGGAAGGTTCAATGGGACCATTATAAATTTTTCCAAGATGTTGAAAAGTTAAGCATTTATATGAAAATGGCAAAGAGTTAAAAGGTTTAAATAAATTTAAAAATTTAATTTTCAACCTATCCAGGGTTGTCCTTGTTGGTTTTTGAAATTTAAGCAAGGAACTGGATCATATGAGGTGATCGTCATATAAGCGCGACCCTCAGGGGTTGATTTATCGATTTTACAGTAATGGACTACACAGATACTCGAAGCCCGTTTATTCAATGGTCAATAACAGTCAATCGTAGAGATGACTAAGTAATTGTTAGGCTACTTAATGGCTACTTAATGATCTACTTAGTCATCTCTACGATTGACTGTTATTGACCATTGAATAAATGGATTTCGAGTATTTGTGTAGTGCATTACTGTAAAATCGGTAAATCAACCCCTGAGGGTCGCGCTTATATGACGATCACCTCATATGATCCAGTTAGGCTACTTAACAAGGTGATGTTCACAGAATTACTTAGTCATCTCTACGATTGACTGTTATTACCCTTTGAGTAAACGATTTTCTGGGTTTAGTGTAAATAGGTAAAACAATCAACAAATTCGTAATAATGTATTTTAGATTATATTATTTTCTACCTCAGTAAAATGAGCTCTTTTTATTATTAATTATTTTTAATTTAGTTATTTTATTAAAACTGAGTCTATACTATATGATATTATATATCACCAAATATCAAAATATGGGTAAAAAAATAACAAAATACGACCTTGATATATTCATATTCGATTTTTAGAAAAGTGTAGTGGTTTCATTTTCTCTTTTTGGCTGTTGTAAGGTTTTTTGTTATTTTGTCAGAAACTTCACACTAATTAATATTTTGGTATTATAACGATTTTAACAATTCTGTAGTCAAAAACTAATACAAACTATTTACCAAACTCACTACACAAAAATGCACCTTAAATATTGAAATACCTTAAAATTGGTCCATTTCCCTTTCTTTAAGTTTATCCTGTTCATGGTTTTTACTTTTTTAAAAAACATTTAAGTATCTCGGCTCAATACAGTACCTTCTTTTATTATACAACCCATCAACAGATCGACCCATCGTCCGTTCATTACGGAATTAATCCCGCATTGAAAACGGCACTCGAAACCTATGTAGAAGAATAATGTAGTGTAATTACACATAATGAAGGGATGGCGTTTCTTTTGATGAAAAGTAGTTAGTTTCTCCCCTTTTCGCCAAATTGGGATACCGTAGGGGCGGACAACAATAAAACTTAATTTATGTCAGCAAACTATTTATCATTGGTAATTGGTGAAAAAAATACATTTAATTGTAGGTTAATTTGTGTAGTTAATTTTCTTTATGTATATACGAAAAAGGACGACCGTAGTCTGTACAAATTTTGGGTACACGTATTCCCCAGATAAACGTATTATCATATTAAAGTGAAGTAATATCGATTTACCAGACCTTCCATCTGCCTCTGTACAACATACATTATGTACATTAAAACATAAATAATTTATAATTTTGGGATGTAGACATGTGTAAAGGCATTTCAACCGTTTTGTTTAGTGTTTTATGGCATATAAGAAAATTGTGTTTATGTACGAGCAGCTATCACCATTATAACAATTAGGTGGAATGATATATTGCAGATAAAAAACTAATGCTCCTTAACAGGTACTTTAAGGCAATATGTATGCCAAAAATTCAAATTCCTGTGGGACTAGTTTGTCTCGCCTTCTTTTCATTCTAGATTTTAAAAAGCACTTTCTGATCTTTATCTGTGATACCCATCAACAACTTGTTCGACATGCAAAAGATATGTTTGCATTCTTACTGCAGCAAACGGATCCCCAATTCCTACTTACGGAACACCAGCTTTTGAAGGTTAATGTCACTCTCAGACGTTCATTCGCAAATACTTTCATCGTCGTGGCAGTGCACATGCCTATTATAGGTGCTGAATTTCTGTCCAAATATGGTCTCGTGGTCGATTAGAAGAACGGAAGATTTTCTGATACATTTCACTAATGCTTCAAAATACAATCTCAAAATGAAGCATAACGTAGTTCATGACGACGTAACGCAAACTAGAACCATCAATTAACGACAGTTAAACACTATCAAAGTTCCCGATAAATATCCTGCCCACCACATTGACATTTACTCGTTCAAACTCACCGGTGCCATTCTTACTATTTCCCTGAAAATAGATCTAGTTCGGGCCTATCATCAAATTCCAATGGCTCTCGAGAATATGTTGAACTGTTGGCCGCGTTACTTAAGAAAGGCTTTGCTTAAGTTAAATACAAAGTAGTGACCGACTGTTTGTCTCATTCCTGTGAAACACTTCTCACAGAACTCCGCAGCAACAACGCGACAATTAATTGCAAAATTGACTTCAGCACGCACCCCAGAATCAATCGTAAACCATAGCAACAGGTAAACTTAGCAGAGAAACAGCAAATTTGGTGTGAGACGTCTACATAGGCTAAAAATTGACCTTTCGTTCGTTTCAAAATACGACGAACAATCTTGCCATGCGTAAACTTATTGCGTCGAAATACTTCTTCAAGAATGAACATATCAGTGTTCATTCTTGAAGAAGTATTTCGACGCATCCTGGGCGAAATTTTGTATCTCATGTCAAAAGTCCAAAGTTCCAATTTCCATCCAGCATACCCAATCCCATCATAATCGGTTAAGAATTGATCGAGTTCCGTCCCAGGTGGCCATATTCCAGAAATTCTTCCAAAAATCATTTAAGAATCCCCGAATCCATCCATCATAATCGGTAACCGAAAAATGTAAAATATAAAATTAACTGTTAAATCGACCGTCCGTTAAACAGAGCGTCCGTTAAATCGAGGTCCGTTAAATCGAGGATTTACTGTATATCGCTAAAAACAATTTCAAATATTTCCATCGCGTACAAAATCACACTCCCAAAATGCACGAACTCCGCAAGGAACTACAGTGTTTGGATACCATCGACTTCTTGTAATTAGCGATGACATTTTTAATTTTTGACCTTATGTTTTACCAAACATTTGCGGTTCAGGTGAAGCTTGAACCCTGTTAGTTTTTTTTTATTATAATGTTTTATGTTTATGATTTAATATTTAAATGAGTGAATTATTTTCAATTTAATTCAATAGTCGCCAGCGTTACTTTGCGGATGTTCTCTAACAAGCGCACGGTCGATTTGGATTCAAACGCAATATTTCGAGACCTCAAGTTATAGTGGTGAGCATATTTTTTGTACGCTTCCATCAAATTTTTGCGAACTGATTCATGTATTTCTGCCATTTTATCAGACAAATGACTCACTTCCACCTCATTGTCTTCTAGACAATTAATTTGCCGTAGTAATTTATACTCGTCAGCGTATAGTTAATTCGGCGATATCCAAACAACATGAAATGGGGAGTGTACGAGGCCGATTCGTGAATCGAGTTTCGTAAGCCCCCACCTATTTCAGCTAAATACTGATCCCATGACCGGTGGTCGGCTTGAACATATGATCTGACCGCATCCACTATGGAACGGTTGACCCTTTCGGAAGCATTTGTTTGTGGCGAGTAATAAGCTGTTCGTATATGTAAGATTCCGAATTCTCCGACCAAAGTCTGAAATTCTTTGGCGACGAATTGCGGCCCATTGTCTGACACTATTGATTCCGGGACACCAAATGTATACAAAATTTCATTTTTTAATATCGTAATTATTTTGGAGGACGTCGCCTTCGGTAGTGGTTTTAAAATGACGAACTTCGTCAGCCTATCTAAAATAATAAGGACGGTCGTACTACCCTTTTTCGAGCGGGGATACGGCCCCAACAAGTCAACGTATAAAATTTGAAATGGGCGTTCTCGAAATGTAGCGGTTCCCATTTTCGGTCTCAGTATTTGGTTAGGTGCCTTAGTTGTTTTGCACACATCGCACGCGCCTATGAATAACCTCCACGTAAGGGCGGAACTTTTTTATGCTAACCAAAGCGGCCAGACAGACACTCCAGTTCAGTTACGCTATAATTTTTTTGGGCCTTATTTAACTTTTGTGAGACGAAAGCTATCGGCCTCTCATTGTTCTCTTCGTCAATCTGGTATAGAACCCCTCCGACTCCCTCGGTTTCGTGTAATCAGCATTTGTTAACGGTGCTCAAAAAAACTTTTAACTTTTCAAATGCGGACTGGGCGTCGGCGTTTCAACAGAACTTACTTCCCTTCTTCAACAAATTCGTGATGGGAGTGGTAACTTCTGTATAATTTGGGATGAACCTCCGATACCACCCTGCCAATTCCAACAATCTTCTAGTCTGTTTCATGTTTATAGGACTCGGGAAGCTACAAATAGCCTGTACTTTAGCAGGATTGGTTCGGAGGCCATCCTCGCCAACTATGAAACCTAGATATTTGATTTCTCTCATCACGAAATTGATTTTACTAAGATTTATGGTTAGCTTTGCCTCAGTTAATAACCTTGCTACTAGTTTCAAGAGCTTAAAATGTTCGTGTAGTGTTGCCGAAATAATCATTAGATCGTCCAAGTAAACAAATATTTGATCGTGGTATTGATAGGGTACGACTTTGTCCACGAGACGTGACATTGTTTGTACCGCATTACATAAGTCAAATGGCATCACGGTAAACTGATAGAGTGGCCTACCAGGTACCGTGAATGCCGCTTTATCACGTGAACATTTAGCTAATGACACCTGTCGAAAGGCATCTTTAAGATCAATCGCCGAAATATACTTGGTTTCATGCAACATGATAAAAGTCTGTCAATTAATGGTAATGGATAGGCATTCTTAATTGTCACCATATTTAATTTGCGCGAATCGAGACATAACCGGGATTTCCCATTCGGTTTTCTGATTAACACCACCGGCGAACACCATGCGCTCGTACTCTCTTCTATGATGCCTAACCGAAGCATCCTGTCCAATTCTTGGTACATCAGGTCTTGTACGGCCGGGGAAACTTTATAATATCTATGTTTAATTGGCCGCGCCTTGCGTTTCGAATGAAAGAAATTCGGATTTGATTTGTTCTAAGGTCGCGTTTTCAAAATTACTCAAAATATGGTTATTCGATTTACCCTTTACATCAGATAACTCTCCTATCACCTTCGGAACAAGATTAAACTTCGACCAAAAATCTATTCCAAGGTAGAGCTCATTCTCGAGGGTCGGTACAACATACAACCTCATCATTTTGGTATTTTCATTATAAATCACGGGTACTTCTACAAAGCCATGAATGTCATTAGGAGTTCCATCTGCTGTTTTGACAGTGGATTTCACGTTAGCTAGGCTCAGACCTATCTTTTATATGCGAGAGAGTGAATTTTCCCTAAGATGATTATGGAAGCTCCGCTATCCAATAAGCCAGTCATTGGAGTTCCTAATACTCGAATCTCTATATGCGGTGGTGGATCGTGTGCCCAATGTAGAATCGTTGAAATACATACTTTACGGATCCACGCGCGTCGTTTCCAGTACAGTTTAGTGCGGTACTTCTTCGAGAGAGATTGGCCTGTTGAAGTCAGCTTTCCGATATCCAGCCCTGAGCTAGCCTCCGTCTGAGTGTCAGCCTTGGAGGTTTTGACCGCGATTGGTTTTATACTTGATTAAATGTCAGTAATACTTGAGGAAAGTTGGTATCTATTGGAATTATGGGAATGTTGTTTTACGTTGACCGGTTGACTTATAGGGTTGGATGCGTCATGAAAACATAAGTTTTCAGTTGAATTAATTATTTCCTGGGTGGCATTGGCCTCGAGCAGATTACCCCAGGAGATACAGCGCTCGATGGCTGGTTTTTTCGTTTAGTATTTCGCACAATTAGAACAATTGGGTTTTATGACACCAGATTTTCCACAGCCGAAACAAAATGTTTCTAAAAATTCTTTTGTGCTATCGTGTTAGCAGTGTCCAAGGTCTTTACAATTCCAACAGACTAGATAGGTTTCAGAAGACAACGGTTGTTCCCCTTTATTTGTCAGTACACCTATTTCTGGGATAGTTGCCGGCTGATTATTGAAGTCATCAACATTCGGATAATTTACGACTAGTTTTTCCTCAACTTTCGATGGTGCATATAGCTCGTTTATTTTTGGTCAACAATAACTATGATTCTCGAACGAGTTCCTTAAATCGAACCCCGATTTTGTGTTTGGTGATACTATAATTTCCTCTACCGGAGAGTCTTTTGGAGAGTACCGACTATTTGGCCAATCGCCACATGTCACTGTCGTCGTCTGAGGTATTGTTACAGAGGCGCTACTATATGTCACGGTCGTGGCTAAAGCTGTTGGCAAAATAGCACCAGCTGTGCTCGACGGACTAGTTAGGGTTAGTGTAGGAAAGTTTGTCATTATCAGTTTTGCTTTATTTTCGTTTGTTCGAGCACTAGTTACTGTAATATCACTACTTTTCGATGGATCACGCGCGACCGCGCCTGCAAGTGTCTCGTCTTCTAGCATGTTTTGAGCTTCTTGACCAAGCCTTCTAAACTTGAAAATTTGATTGGTTACCCAATCACTGAAACTATTTTTTAACGCTTCTGCCAATGAAGTGATCGA
Source organism: Nephrotoma flavescens (assembly GCA_932526605.1). Classification (NCBI taxonomy): domain Eukaryota; kingdom Metazoa; phylum Arthropoda; class Insecta; order Diptera; family Tipulidae; genus Nephrotoma; species Nephrotoma flavescens. The sequence continues at coordinate 223,786,124 of OW052222.1, read as the reverse complement.
TACACCACCTTTCGCAACAGCTCGCGTGAACATCCTGGAGAAGTAGTGATGGCTTTATCAAGGAGATCATGTAGTTGACGCCCTAGTGTCGTTTCGCTTTCGACCTCGTGTTTACTTGTAACATGCGATTTTCCAAGTGGAAGTCTAGCTTCGCTTAGTTGGGTCTTAGCGTTCGGATCGTTTAATAAAATATCGTGAACGAGAAGTTCTGCTTGGACCTCCTCGTCGTTTAAACATTCGATATATTCGTGGCGATTTATGTTCACCGCCATTCACTATATAATTCAATCAGAATAAAATATTGACAAAACAAAAAAAAAAATCACGGATTGTCGGTGGTTACCAAAATAAAAGTACAATTATAAAGCCAAATTTCCTCGAATAATGACCGAAAGATTAAAGTTTAACGGCCAAACAAAAAAAGCAAAAAAATTTTATAATTATTTATCGCGATTGTACGATAAATACTGACAAATGATTTAATAAGTTTGTTTTGAGCATAAAAATGTTTTCGGGAAAGCTCACGAAAATTTGAACCATAAAGTGAGCCTCTAAAAAAAACTTAAACTCAAATTAATTTACGAAATAGGCATACTGATATTAACGAAATTACCACGTAGTAATTCTATACATTTAAGCCAGAAATCCAAAAGTCATTTAGATTCAATCGTTAAACAGAACGCATCTACCGGCGTATTTCGAAATAGTAACCTTATAATGGGAAGCTCCCTGGATGCTTTATTAGAGCAACCTAAAATGAATTCAAAAAAATTAAATTTAAATAACGTTCAGCAACGTTGTAATGATCTAATCAGGTTCCTGCTCGGGCACCATTTTTTGTAACGGCACTTTGGTTGCGGTTGCACATGCTTGCCCATCTTTATCCTTAATCCGCGGGTACTCAATCTTGGGAGGTGTATTTGGCAACCAACTAACCCGTCACAAGCTGCATCATATACTAGGTCAAAACATCAAGGTTCCCGGTAAATTCTTCATCAACGATCAATATTCGAACCCAAAGATAGATACTTCGGATTTCGTAAAGCCGCTTGTACTACCATGAAAGACTTAGTTCTCACGGACACAAGACATCTGATCGAACATTCAACGTACATTCCCAAAAATGTGGAAAAATATTCATTCGTATTCTTGCGTGTGGTTATATTTAGAAATCCTCTGAGTACATCCTAGCTCCCAGGCCATATCCAATGAACAAACAAAACTTGTCACCGACACGCCTAAGCCAGCACACGGAATACTTGTGGTAAGCCCCGTAGCGAAAATCCTAGTGTTCGTAAAACAGTTAAGTTCGATTTAAAGCACTACGGGTTTCGATCGAGAAGAGGAGTGATGTACCGGCTAAAATTTAAAATACATTTTTCAATTCTTGGCATTCCCCGCAGCAACCATTTTTATACACCCGCCGCTTATAGAACTATTACACCACCTAAATTCTCGAACTCAAAAATGGTAGATCAAAATTAAGGAAAACTCAAAATCATAACCAATCGGGTTGTAGAAGTGAAACGAATGCGCCCCGTTTACTATACTTTCACCTCTAGAAGCTTCCTTTAATATTTTTACCTTGAATACTTTTAAATAAATCGATTTAGTTCGATTAGAATGGCACCACCTTATATGCACCCCCTGCACATAAAAACACATACGAGTTGGTACATAGAAGCAGATTTATGCTGATTTTTTTTTTACTATGCAACGTATGAGAATTTTTCCGATATACGGTATAGTACTTTGTTGTACAACAGGTTTTTCATTATTCCATGGATATGGTAAAATGTTTCATTTATGTTCCAGCACCATGAAGAAAATAAATAAAATATTAACATTTTATTACTTTGAAACGCGATTGTGATTAAAAAATGAAGAAAATCAAAATTCGTTAAATTAAAAGTTTTTCCGTTTTATTTTAGCTGGTATCCAGTTTCCCGTACTCATGATACATTATACGAAAATTTCTTTGTTGTAAAGGAAATAATATTAAAGTAACGTACGTTTTATAGTTTTTGATGTAGCTCTTAGAAATATTTCCGTCATAGTACGTTCGACGTATAGGGGTGGATTGGTGAGGTAAGAAGTCGATTTAATGTAAATTGAATAATTTATCGATAACCGTAACATGAATACAGTATTTTGTGTTTTACATTTTATAGCTTTTATGTTATACGGGACACGTTCATATATCTCTTTAAGTTTATTGCAGCAGTTAATTTATGTAACGGTTTAGTTTACAGTAGTTAAATTCTGAAACTTATCAACGACATTTGTACTGGAAATATTTTCTCTTTCAGCGTTATGAACAACCGAAGCCTGTTTAGCGATAAACGTGCCTGCTTGGGTTCAGCTGAACAACTAGTGTCAACCGCATAAATTAAAGGTTGAATGTGAATGAATCCCAATAGTATCTTATATTATGTCAGCAGGTTTTATGCGTATAAATTGTAAAATATTATTATTAAAGTGAGTTGAATAAAATCAGTTTAAGTGACTATATGACCTTTCATTGGTCCTTCGAGTAAAACAACATCTCTAACTGAGATAAAATACAGCCCACAATATAATTCGGTCCACATATACCATCATCTACATCTACCATCAAAGTGACATATAAAACATCAGCCAGGTGTCGGTAATGGACAGCCTGTGCATGGAACAGAAGCAGAGGTTGAAGGAAATCCAAACCCTCTGCTCACTTCGTTACAAACCGTTACGGAAAGGGAGTGCACCCTCAGTTACAAACATAATAAAGAAATCACTAGGAGGCAATTCCACGCCATGCATGATAAAAGAAGCAAATGAAGAAATATACATCGAAGTAGCAAAGGAGGAAGAAACCACTTTGTCGTATTTCGTAGACGACTGCTTTGGCACAGTGGTGAAATAATATAAAGCCACCAAAATCACAAAAGCATCAAACATCAAGCAAAATCAGTCAAAATATCAGCAAAACACAAGAAGTATGCTGAAATTACCGCGAATTCAAATTCCAACATTCGACGGGAACTTCAAAAGTTGGTTGTTGTTCAACAATCGGACACATGATAGCAGGCATGTATCAAACTTCGAAAAATTAATCGCAGCCAAGGATATTAGAAAAATGCATGATATTGTAAAAGAGTCCTCATATGTATATTAATGTCTAAAAGCTGGATTACAACATCCTAAAGCACTACGACGAATCCCTTCATACTAGTCGTGACTTTCACACAATGGAACGATTTTTACATTTCTTAATGGAGAGAATGAATTCGCTTGAAGCATTCCAGAGTATAAGCGCCACTTCATGTAGACAATTCAAGGTTGATTCACGTATAGAAATTTTGGTTAATCAAGGAAGCCAGCAAAAATCAGATTACAGTGGTTTGATTATGTAGTCATTGCGAAAGAAGGAACACATAATTCCAAATTGTGTTCATTTTAAACAAATCACCCCCAAGCGCAGGAGAATAGATTTCATGAACAGAAAAAAATTGTGTACGAACGCCTCACACAGCTACCACGACCGTACCAACTGCTTATCACCACGAACCTATGCTCAACGGCTAAAATCATAACCAAAGCCTCCACAAACAACACCGTTACTCTTACTCCTGAGAACGCATGTACGTAGATAGGATTATATCAGAAAAACATAACGTAGTATATAGTTTGGTCTGAATTGGATGCGATACGAAAACGCCTCTAGCTTATAGTTCAACTGCAAATTCAACCACATTTGCCATCAGTATTTCAGTTACAGATATAGAAGCATATGTTTTTGCGAAAAATAACATGAAATGTACCAGAGCTCGGTGAGAGAATTTAATATTGGCAGAATATGATTATCTGGACCTATAATAGACATTTTGTTAGGTGCAGACGTTTATGCGGACATATCAGAATCACAGATCATTCGAGGAAATCCAAATGCAATGAAAACCAGTTTTGGTTGGCTGATAGCACGTTCAGCAACAATCACTGAACCCAGGACTCTAAAGTTTTGGAAGTTAGAAGAGCTACCGGTTGAATATCTACCGACAAAAACTGATGAATAGTGTGAAACAATATGTGGAATAAATGGATGGTACATGGTTAACTTACCGTCTAAAGAAACCGATACCAGCATCGTTGAAGCTTCAGAACAAAGAGCCACGCAACGGTTCTTCAAAATTGAGAAAAGGTTCCAAAATAATGAACGACTACGGTACCTGTATCAAGGAATCATGAGAGAGTATCTTCAAATGGGACATACGACACCATCAGCCACTTGCAAGGGGCAATTTTACATTCCACATCTAAATTTCGCGTTGTATTTGACACCTCAATGAAGTTAACATCTGGTTGTAATTTAAATGATACTCTGCATGTCGGAGCAATGGATGAAGGTGAAAAGTATCAAACGGCTCAAAAACTCTTACTCTTAGCTAAAAAATATCTTAGCTAATCACATTACTTCAAAAAGATCTATTTCAACTGAGCAAATCGTCTAGCAGCCGCCCAAAATTATTGCATCCAATACAAGTCTCAAACAAATTAATTGGAAAGTTGGAGTTGGCAGAAGAAGAAACTATTAAAACTTTAGGAATCCATTGGAATCCTATATCTCCGACTGCTTTAGATTCAAAGTAAACTAAGCAGCATTGGAAATTGAACTTACAAAGAGCGAACTAGCCGCAGTAGTAGGTAGATAATTTGATCCCATTACGATGGTTATCGCCAATTTCAGTCACCGCCAAACTTATATTACTTACAAGAACTTTGGACCACAAAAATACAATCGGACGACAACGTTCCTAACGATATTACAGCAAAATGGGTGAAGCTGCGAAACGAAGTAGTACAGCTTGAAACTCTATCAATTCTACATTGGATAGGAACGACATCTTCAGCCAAACAAAGCTTCTATTTACACGGGTTCTGTGATGCGTCAGAAACGGTGTTTGCAGCTGTCATATATACAGCCAACTGACGACCAAAACTATGCTAGCAGAAACCCGAGCTAAGCAAACGTTACCACGTTTAATTAACCATGTGATCAAAATTCCAGAAGTGCAACCGATTAATATTTATGCATGGACAAATTCTACCATTGTTTTGGCTTGGCTAGAAAAAACAGCGACACAATGAATAACGTTCATCTCTAATCGGATAACAGAAATTCAAAACAACACTAAAATCGGGGGACGGAAACGTATAACCTCAACCCAAAACCCACTTGAGCATCACAACCTACCGGATTTCACAATCAAAATTAAGTACCCTGGAACAATGGTAGACCAGACCTATGCATTATTTCATTTACCTCAAATCACAGTATTTAAAAGTGCTACGAGTGACCACTTATCTGCACCGATTCGTATATAATCGTAGCAGAATCCGTTCCTATAATTCTTAAATCACACCGTACCATCCTAATTATTAATTGGGCACATGCGGGTCCACGCTACATGGCACCAACCAATACATTAAAATTAGCGTTTCTCCGGAAAATTTTCTGGATAGTAAGGGGAGCACAAGGAGTAAGGAATCACATTCAAAAATGCATTATCTGTTCCCGATTCTAAAGTAAACGTACAGAAGAACTCATAAGCGATCATATACACGGGTGTCGATTATGCCGGTCCATTTAAGATATGAATTATGAACGGCAGAGGAAATAGGCCCACAAGAAATACATTGCGCTCTTTGTATGCCTTTCAACAAAAGTAATTCGTCTCGAAGTGGATTTAACCGCAAACGTGCTTTCTTGGTAGCATTCGAAAGATTTACATTGCGACGGGCAAACAAAAATCAGACGGGGAAGATCAGACACCCAAACGTAACGGTATAGATAAGTTAGTAGTCATAGTTTTTAATCAAAGAATATAACTTACCTCCTTTGATGTGGGCAAGGGGTCGAATCAAGGAAGTTCACTATATAGGGTAAAGATAATCTTGTAAGAGCACTGTACTAGTATGGCTACTAGATTCGCGACAAAAATTTTCGAACATGTTTTGTAGAGAATAGTTGTGTTCCAATGGAGAAAGCAAACTACTCACAAGTACTTGTATCTACTCGCAGCTACTCATACTCAAACGATGGTGTATAGATGTTGAAAGCTGTTACGCATAAATTTGACGGTAGGTATATTAGTTTCAAAAAATCTAAGAGATGGCTTTGTGATGGTCAGGTTATGTTGAAATGTTAGGGTTTTTACAACTTTTTGTTTGTTTATATTCGACTGATTGACAATTAAGGAATTTTGTGGAAAATTGATTGCCAAACTACAATAAAATTTGTAAAATTACAGTTACTAATTGATCCAATTATAAATATACATATACAATATATGTATATACAATTATTAAAGTGATGGAAAGAATTGATTCGACTACTAAAATGGTGAATTTTTCTAATAAACTAGCTGAACCCGGGAGACGTTGTCCTGCCAGAAATTTCTTCGTTGATTGATTCCATGCATAATATTGCGGGACTTCATGATATAGCAATGTTTTCGCAAATTCATTAGTTGTACACAGTTGAAAAAAAGCTGTCAACGTTGTGTTTTGTGGATCTACAGCTCGTTGAATGGCGTTATCTTCCGTGAAATAGACTCGTTGACCGTTTTCTAAGTGAACACTGAGATGCATAACAGCAGGAAAACGTTCATGGATATCAAAACCAAAAATTCGAAAAATATAGCTTCATTACAGCAATATAACGTCCCATTTAATTTGTTCGACTTCATTAACGGGTGCATTGGAAATCGCAATTCCAAAAACTGCCATATCACTGCCTTTATTTACGTATTTACATATGTATTTAATCTTAACTGAATTGCAGACCTCTATGTTGATATGCGCCTTGAATGACTTTAAAATATAGGAGAATAGGGCACAATCCATTGATTATCAATTTCAATATCAACATTATTGAGTTTGGCAGTTGTTGTGTGTCCACCATCAACTGGTTTTCGTCGTCTGTACAGCGGATAACCATCGCCACACGTTTGTGTTTCCTTCAACAGCAGACGTTAATAACATTTGGTACATTTTCCGTCTTTCATGCAGGGCGAATGTGGGTTATGTAGCCCACATGGTCCATGCATCATGTTCTTCTTGACAATTTCAAATAATCCCGGATCTTCTTCTGGGTCAGGTAGTTCAGCTCTAATGATATCGTCAATTTGAGTGGGAACAATTTTTTCAACCAACCAAATTAAGATATGAGCATGTGGTAAACCTCTTTTCTGCCATTCAATGGAATACATCCAGCAGCGAGTTTCTCCGTATATATGGTTCTTAGTGATGAGATCCATAAGACGTATCAATTTTTGTTTGAAAACTCTCGCTGTGAGGTCATGTCGATGAAATGATTGCTGTCCAGGCAGGAGTGAATCTATAATTTCATCCCAAGATGGATTACATGTGAAAGTGATGAAAAGATCTGGACGGCCATATTTGCTAACGTACGTCAAAGCATCCTGAGCCTATTCATGCATGTGTCTTGGACTTCCAGTGTACGAAGCTGGAAGTATAACCCTTTGCCCAATATCACCAGCTACGTTATCATTTGCAATTGTATCTCGTAAATGAATATACTCTTCAGCTCGAAGTTTCGATTGATTGTAACGAATGTAATTTAGTCGTTCGCTTTCAACTTTAGCATACATATCAACAATGAATTGCTGAAAAAGCTGACGACATTTCAGAATATGGTTGAACTGTTCAGATCGAATCATGACACGGTATGCATAAAAATCCATACAGCTAACTTTTTTTGATGTTACAGCACCTGTAGTGGGATTAGTTTGATACAATTCAAGATCATATCCGTCTTCTCCTCGTGGAAACAGTATTGGATATTGCAGTGCGTCGTATGACTGATGTGTTTCAGAAACACGTTGCTTGGTTTGATCTCGTTTGCTAATAACAATATCTCGCCGGGTAATTTCTGTTCCAACAATTACAGCTGCTACTTCAGGAGCCATTGGAGCATTGAAGCGTCTTTCATGCTCATTTGATGGCGTTTTATCTGCTCTGATAATGACTTTCAAGTCATCAGATCTCACATCCTCTAAAGCGGATTTAAAATCTCTGACCAAACAGTTGTGCTCGTGGAATAGTGATCGTAGTTCAGCAATAATTTCTCGATCTGTTGCTATACTGAATGTGCATCGTCGATTTATCTCTTTCTCCACGTTGTCCATAAAATAAATTTGCAAAAATTGTGGATCTTCTTCGGGTACTGGAAGAAGTGAACTAATCTGATGATACACTTGTCCTTGGACTTTGAATGTGGGCATAAAATTGTCATATGTCACAATATTTGTCGCTCCAAATGATGTCATTTGAAAACATGAGTTATATTTCCGAATATGCTTTAGAAAGTGTTTGGACTCCTGAGTAGCTCCAGCCACATAAGTAAGAAGTGGCTCTGGTGGTTCAGTCAGTTGTGGCAAATTGACTTTGCCATTGGAGCAGCACATACCAGGTGTTTCTTTCAAAAATTTTAAAGCACGACAATGTAAGCACAATGTAGCCATTTGACCAATAACAACATCGCGATGCATTCCATAATCGTAGTATTTATCGTAATTAAATGCCGCATTCCTAAGATTGACTCTAATTCTTAACAGAGTCTGCCGTGAGCGTTGAACTTTATTTCGTGTGGTTCGCTCTTCAGGTGTTTCAGCAGCTCTTGAAGTAGACGTTCTTGCTCGAAGATCTGCAACTCGTGCATCGTGCTGTTGTGATGTTTCAGCCGCTCTTGAAGTAGTAGTGCTACTCGTGCATCGTGCTGTTGTGATGTTTCAGCCGCTCTTGAAATAGAGGCTTTGATCCGATTTGTTTATAAGCGTGTCTCTCGGTTTTCAGAAGTTTCAGTAACTCTACGAACTGACATTCACCGCACAATTTTAGTTGACCTTCCAATGTTTGATTTTGTTTTTCGTGGCATTTCAAATAGTTCCTTTTTGCCAATGTATTGTATGTAAACATAAATCAGAATAATAAGACATAAAAAGAATGTACATATATTCACTGGGCATTCGAAAATGACATCAAGGAAAACAAAAGATATTTTTTCAAAATAAGCCAAATTTACACGTACAATTTTTTATATCAAAGGGTATGTCTTGTATAAGATGTAATTTTTAATATAAAACGTTAGTACTATTTCAAAATAAGTCAATTTTACACAAACAACAATATTTTGTAGCAAAGGATATTTCTTGTAGAAGATCTACTTTTTTAATTTTTAAAAGTTTTTTCCCTCTAAATTGATCATTTAATAAACCTTGATTATTTATATCGTAAACTACTGGCGATTGGAACGGTGGCATTAATGAACTACAATTGAATGTCAATTACTTATTTCTAAAGTTATATAGAATTTCGAAGCCGCGCACTATGTCACATTGCAAAACCGGTTAAATGGTACATAAGTTCAAATCGTGCATAGTACATTAAAGTACATGATACGGAGCAGGACCGATTAAAACTGGACTTGACAAAACAGTACAGTACACAATAGTGGATCGTTAGTATGGATATTATGACGTAGAGATTTGACTTAGGTTTGAATTATTATTTAAATTTATTTAAATTATTATTTGAAAGATTAACTTAAATTTAAATTATTAAAATTAATTTGCTTAATTAAATTAATTAGATTAATTACGTTAATTGAAATAATTATACTAATTAAATTTATTTAGTTAAATTAAAATCTCGTTCTTTAGTGTACTAAGTACTGTTTTGTGATATTCTGTTTTGTAATGTCCATGTTTTAGCATTTCCTGTTGCAAAACGTGACGTTTCGTATAAAACCCACGAATTACAAAACCAATTTATTCAAATATTTAATTTAAAAAAAAAATAATTTATTCAAATTTATCTGTTTCAGTCTATCAATAAATTTCGGCGGATTGTATAATTCAAAAACAAAGAATTATGTGTTTTTAACTTTTATTTTTTTTTTTTAATTGAAAAAAATTTTTATTTTCTTATTGTGACAATGGTTTGTTTTAATGTTTGGAATATCAATTTCGGATTACTCCATTATAAGTTTTTTTACAACTATCTGAACTGAAAAAAAGGTATAACAGTTAAAAATAATTCTTTGTTTGTGTCTGAGTTAGACATTAAAAAAATGGATAATCAATATAACTTATATGGATCGATTCAATTGATTAATAGCGCAATTCGTTTCGTGTAATATTTCATAGTCAACAGCGTTCTCTTTTGTTTACTCAGGCGACTCCATTCCAAATTGCTGACGATTACATGGAGATGTATTGTTTGATCCCCTCTCATTGCATTTCCCTATGCAAAATTGGATGAATGGCGTGGAAATTTGTAGGAAGAGTCCTACAAATTTGGAACAAACAGTAAATTATATATCTATGTAAAAATTAATTCTTGATCCACGGGCTAACCCCTCGATCGAATTTGAGCATCTCTCTAATTTCATATTCTCAACTCATTCCCGTGAACGAATTTAAAAAAAAATGAAATTGTCGAAAAATTTTGTGCCGCAGCCCCTAGACCCCGGGGTCCAGCCCTTTCGAAAATATCATAAGGTTGGTTCTGGACATGTAACTAATGCATGGTGAAAATTTCATGACGATTGGTTGAACGGTGCAGAAGTTGATATGCTGCAGCGCCACCTGGCGGGGAGGCACAATAAAGAAAATAACACAAAAACCTTCTCCACACAAAAATTCATACACATACCAATTTTCATAGTGATTGGTTGAACGGTGTTGGAGTGAAACGGTAACATATATATATATATATATATATATATATATATATATATATATATATATATATATATATATATATATATATATATATATATATATATATATATATATATATATATATATATATATATATATATATATATATATATATATATATATATATATATATATATATATATATATATATATATATATATATGTATATATATATATATATATATATATATATATATATATATATATATATATATATATATATATATATATATATATATATATATATATATATATATATATATATATATATATATACAAACAACCACTTTTATATACATATATAGATATAGATATACGTAAATTAATTTTATTGACATTTTCACTATTAAAACCTCAATACTCCTCTTTCCTGCCAGCGTATGCACAGATTAAGGCTTTGTTTTCGACTTTATTACAAAATTTTTGACTTTATTACAAAATTGTATGCAAATCTTCAAACAAATTTAATTTTGTATAACAAAATATGTTGCTGCCATAATTTTGCCCGTTCCTTTGGTTATTTACTCACAAGTACTTGTGAGTAGGAAATTGTTTCCATTGGGACACAGCTAATACTTAATCAAAATAGCGGTCTAATTCATAACTTAAGTTTTTTTTTGGAGTAGACGTTCCTTTACTTATTTGGGAAGGTCCACCCCAAACTAGTAATTAACTCAAATAAATCGTACAAATTTACAATAAGTAAACTCGAGAGAAGGTTTATTGCACAGTTGTAAAAAAGTCAGTCTCCACAAAATATGGTACCCTCCAGAAAGGGTTTTATAATTAAATGTGGTTACCTCCAATTCACCAAAGCGACATTGTCCCAAGCGATGGGCTCTGCAAGCTTTAGAAAAGTTAGCAGAATTCATACTAAAAATGACTGTTAAATAACGTATTAAAATTTTGTTTTATTCAGCTTTTATAGAAGACATTAGGCTTTATCACTTCCAACCAAGCAAGCATAACATCAAAAGTAGGAGCAAAACCGAAATAAGAATGCAAAAAAAAGATTGATTGACATACCAATAATCCTATAGGCTCATACGGCTTATTAAAATAACTCAGTAAAATTTTTTGGGTTCCACTCGTTCTTGGTAAAACTTGAGGCCATTTAATTTAAAGCTAGCAGAATACCCAACTCAAAACTCGAATCAAAACTGGAATTAGAACGCAAATCTCGGTATCATGAGCCCAAAACTATGTGTATGTCAAAAACGCTAGTTTTTCATTATAAATTTCGGGTTTTGTTCCGATTTTCAAATTGGGTTGTGGTAGTTTGAAATTAAATGACCTGAAGTTTGGTCAATAACGAGTGAAGCTCAAAATATTTTAATGTAACATTTTATTAGGCCAGCATGAGTTTTGGTTCAATTTTCGATTTGACTTCTGCCACCTTTGAAGTGATACAGCCTACAGTTTTTTCTAGAACGAGCATAATAATTTTATAGGGCATTTAATTATCCATTCTGTCTTGTAATATTTTACTGAATGTATTCTGCTGGATTTGGGCACATGATTTTTTGCTAACAGTTGGAAACGCTAAAATATTGTAGCAAGCTTATTGGAAAATGTAGGCCAAGTCCAAAATGAAGCACCACTTGGCGTTAAGTTAGAATTATAGATTACACATCTAAATATTTCCACAATTAGCTTCAACATCGTTTGATTGTTAATTTGACCTAAGCAAATTGAGTCGAAAACAAAAAAACCACATAACTAATTGCAACCATGGTAAAAGTTCTAACCAATGGTACACAACAACATAAAAACTGGGGCAACAAAACAAAAGAATCTCGGCTGCACAAAGGACAAAAGCACAAGGAAATCATTACGCTAATTACATTTTCAGAATTGCATATTATTAAATACTATCTTTTGTTTACTACTGCTACTAGCTAAAACTAGATTTTCCTGTTTAAGCGATTAGTGTATTATGTAAACAAAGCGTACAACATACAACTCATTTACATACATGAGAAAAAAATCAACCATGGTCTATATTCTTGATTCGATGGCAGCAACGACAAGCATATTGTGCGACTTTGATCTTTGCATGTTAAGTAAATGTGTTTGACTTGCTATTTTATGGAAAATTTAGTTGAAAAATGAAAAAAGAAAAATTGTTGAATACAATAAAAAAATTATTTAAAAAATGTGAAAAGTCAATGTTTGGAAAATTATATAGCTTTTCCTTTGTACGTTTATGTCTGTCTGTCACGATTCGCTCTATGACGATTCTTTGTTTATTGTGTATGTATATCTATACACGAGTACGAGTATATAGCGAGATTGGATATAGTAAAATGCGAAAGTAAGCATGGAGGAGCGAGAGATGCTTAATATACGTAATTGGAATGGCAAATTATTTATTATGCAAACAATGTTATATTATTATGATGAAAACATAGTTTAATGCTCTGATATTCGGTTGGTACATGATGCTTGTTTTTGATTTCTTTGTAATTGCTTTTTTATTACGATAAAGTGTTTCGATTAACATACTTACAAGTTAATCGTTTTAAGTATAATTTAATTAGCTTTTATTGCTAAAAACCCTCAACTACAGGTTGAAGTATAGCGAACGGATTTGTAGATGATCAACCAAACAAACACATTCCAAAAATACCAGTGACCTTTTGAACAACACAGGGCATTCCTTTTAAACCGAATCATCCTATATATTTTCTAAAATAATTATTTATGCGAAGAAAAAACCCAGATAACAAGAAAGAGGAATACATTTTTGACAATAAAATCATAAGTGTAGATTTGTCCTCATAGCTCCAGACGTTAGGTCCTATTATATTTGAAATGGCATAACAGAAAATTAGATTTTGAAATTGTTTACTTTTGAAATGGTTTATTTCCAATTTGAAATTGTTTAGTCCAAATTTGAAATTGTTTAGTTCTGAATTGAAATTGGTTAGTCCCAATTTGAAATGGTTTATTACGAATTTGAAATTGTTTATCTTCAATTTGAAATTGTTTATTTCTAATTTGAAATTTTGCAAATTATTAATTGTTTTTTCCCGATTTAAAATTGTTTATTTATGAAATTATTTTTTTCGAATTTGGAATTGTTTAGTCCCAAATAGAAATTGATTATTTTAAATGTGAAATTGTTACGTCCAAATTGGAAATTGTTTTTTCTCAAGTTGAAATTGTTTAGTCCAAATTTGAAATTGTTTAGTACCAAATAGAATTGTTTATTATCAATTTGAAATTGTTTAGTCTAAATTAAAAATAGTCATTTCCCGATTTGGAATCGTTCATTTTCAATTTAAAATTGTTATTTTCATTTTGAAATTGCTAAATTCTGATTTAAAATTGTTTCGTCCAAATTAAAACTTTATCCCGATTTGTCTGTTCCCGATTTTGAAATTTATTTTGCACCCTGTACATGGTTTATTTCAAATATGAAATTGTTTAGTCCCGATTTGAAATTATTTAGTCCCAGTTAATAAATTATGTAAATTAAAATTGTTTAAAAAGCTTGTTAGTATAAAAGTTTAAATAATGGTTATTTAGCTCTGTTTTATATTTTTTATTGTTGTAACTTAAGCTTTCGGAACCTTTTCGGTTTTATTCTCAAAAGTATTTAAATAAATTTAACAAAAAAATATTTTCTAAACAAAATAAAAATAAAAATCGAAATCAAGGCTGATTAAAACGTAGGTATTTTCCTGTAGATATCGCTAGCTACTACAAAAAATATATTCTTTATCTTAAGCAACAAAAATTGTTTTCTACAGAAAAACACTTTGTGAAATGAAATTTGACTTTAAAAACATAAATTGAAAATAATTGTATCCATCTTAAATAATATTTTAAATGTGTAAAGCAAGAAATCAAATTATAAAAATAGATCATATGAATTGTCAATGTAAGCGAAATCGTTAATTTTGTTAATATAATTTGAACTAGATTTTATATGTAACATTTCCAAAATAGATCTTTTTCTGTAATTACGTTGTTTTTCCAAAATGTCTACATCTTCCAAAATAATTTTATGGTTGGTAGCTCTAACATGTTCCGAAAGTGCACTTATTGATTTGAATTTCCCGTGGTAGCACGTATATGTTGAAAAAAAAAACCGCTTCCGTAAAAACTGTTTAGTTTGTCCCGTGTAAATTACGTTACAATCATTACATTTAATTTGATAGACAAGATTTGATTTTTTCTTTAATAAACGACCAATAATTTTGAAATTATAAATTTTAAATAAATGTTTTAATTTTTCGAAAACATTTTTTATGTAAGGTAAATAATTTGTACTTTCAATTTCAGGATTTAGTGTAAAATTTTGTAATTTCTTTGTTTCCAAATCACTTTATTTATTATTTTTTTAGGATACTGATATTTACCAAAGTTTTTTCCAAAAGTTTAAAGTTATAGTAATGAAATTTAGTATCGGACAATTATAAAGTTTTTTGAGTTAAAATTTTGATTGTATTAATTTTGTAAGAAAAAGGAAGCCAGGAAATAAAAGAGATAACGACCAGACCAGGTATTTTTATGGCACCTGTCAAAAGAAATTCTACCATCAGGGCCATGAATTAAAAATAAATCTAAAAATGAAATTTTGTTGTCAATTTCTTTTTCAACAGTAAATTTTATTCTATTATACAAGCAGTTAAATACATCCAGAAAAAAATCAATTTGGTCTTCAGGGATTGCCGTTATAATGTCATCTACATAATGCAAATAAAATAAAGGTTGAAAATCCAAACCTTGTTAAAGTTAGCCGAAAGATTCCAGCCGAAAGATAATGCAGATAGTGTCTTGACTATTTTTAAACTCTCTTTATACTCTCGCTCCTATCGATTTTTAAATTCCTATAAACTGAAATAATTTCTCCTTCACCCGAATGATGTAATTTGATCCCAAATTCTCCTAAATTCGAGTGCATGACTGTTTTTTGCTGTATTCAAGACACTATCTGCATTATCTGTCGGCTAACTTTAACAGTATAAAATCCAAAGAGTTTAATCCCATTTTTCCAAAAATTTCATCATTAAATTTGAGATTATGGGACAATAGGAGAACCCATAGGAGAACCAAAAGTTTGTTTATAAATTTTATTGTCGAAAGAAAAATCAGAATTATTCAAAAGTATTGGCAATGCCGACATAAATTGAACTTTAGTCAATTTAGCTTTTGAATTTTGTTTAACCCTTTCGTTACGGATCTATAATTTCCACTCAATCTCAATTTTTTGCTGCTATATGTTGATCTACTATCTATCTGAATAAAATAACTTAAACACATTTGGGGTGAACCTCATGGTATAGGTAACGTATGTGAAGTTGGCCCGAAAACCATCCCGAAAAACGCCTTTACAATTTAGGTGTGTTTCTCCGCTAAATTCATTAAAAGACTCTTCAGCCCGACAAATCAAAAACTTATATACGGAGAAAATCAAATTCCATCCCGAAAAAATAAAAAAAACGTACACAAAACAAAATTTAAGTTGAAAATCTATTACAAGAAGAGATTTACCACACTTTAAATTAAGAAATTTAAAAACCAATTCCCTCAAATAAAATAGATTAAAAATTTTTCAACGACCTTAAAATTTCGGTTCACAGAGGTTGGCAGATATAACGGTATATTCCCAGTTAATACAATGACCATCAGCATTAAGCACACAAATGCTCATTAAGTTACAGCGGGGAAGAGGGCCTTCCCCAGCTGATTTAATATAAACCATCCCGAAGAAAACTTTTTAATATAAATTTTGCGTCTTCGCTTAATTAAAAAAGCCTTTCAGCCCGGAAAATAATACAAAATAACAGAAACGGATCCCTAAAGTTTGATCTTCTAATTTTAAAACTAAGTATGTAGTATGTGGATTAATAAAAATTCTATAATTGCTATAATAAATTCCAAACTAAAAACATCCTTCATATTTCGACAAATGTATCTCAGTTTAAATGGCCTATACATACCACAAATGTGGCATATGTTTAATAAGACACACAATAAAACCATGTGATGGGGGTGGTGGGTGGTGACGTGCCATGTGATGTATCTCTGTTCACAGAGGTTTACGGATATAACGGAATACGTTAATGGCTTGATAAGGCCATCAGCACAACACATCCGCAAGGCCATTGTCCCAAGGCCCTCCTATTGTCCCATAATCTCAAATTTAATGATGGAATTTTTGGAAAAATGGGATTAAACTCTTTGGATTTTATACTGTTAAAGTTAGCCGAAAGTTTCCAGCCGAAAGATAATGCAGATAGTGTCTTGAATACAGCAAAAATCAGTCATGAACTCGAATTTAGGAGAATTTAGGATCGAATTACATCATTCGGGTGAAGGAGAAATTATTTCAGTTTATAGGAATTTAAAAATGAGACTATAAAGAGAGTTTAAAAATAGTCAAGACACTATCTGCATTATATTTCGGCTGGAATCTTTCGGCTAACTTTAACAAGGTTTGGATTTTTAACCTTTATTTTATTTGCGTTATGTAGATGACATTATAACGGCAATCCCTGAAGACCAAATTGATTATTTTCTGGATGTATTTAACTGCTTGTATAATAGAATAAAATTTACTGTTGAAAAAGAAATTGACAACAAAATTTCATTTTTAGATTTATTTTTAATTCATGGCCCTGATGGTAGAATTTCTTTTGACAGGTGCCATAAAAATACGTGGTCTGGTCGTTATCTCTTTTATTTCCTGGCTTCCTTTTTCTTACAAAATTAATACAATCAAAATTTTAACTCAAAAAACTTTATAATTGTCCGATACTAAATTTCATTACAATAACTTTAAACTTTTGGAAAAAACTTTGGTAAATATCAGTATCCTAAAAAATGAATAAATAAAGTGATTTGGAAACAAAGAAATTACAAAATTTTACACTAAATCCTGAAATTGAAAGTACAAATTATTTACCTTACATAAAAAATGTTTTCGAAAAATTAAAACATTTAATTAAAATTTATAATTTCAAAATAATTGGTCGTTCAGCCAGCAGTTTAAATGATATTTTGTTTTCAAAATTAAAAGATAACATTAAAGAAAAAATCAAATCTTGTCTATCAAATTAAATGTAATGATTGTAACGTAATTTACACGGGACAAACTAAATAGTTTTTATGGGAGCGGTTTTTTCAACAAATACGTGCTGCCACGGGAAATTCAAATCAAATAAGTGCACTTTCGGAACATATTAGAGTTACCAACCATAAAATTGGTACATTTTGGAAAAACAACGTTATTACAGGAAAAGATCTATTTTGGAAATGTTACATATAAAATCTAGTTCAAATTCTATTAACAAAATTAACGATCTCACTTACATTGGCAATTCATATGATCTATTTTTATAATTTGATTTCTTGCTTTTACACATTTCAAATATTATTTAAGATGGATACAATTATTTTCAATTTATGTTTTTAAAGTCAAATTTTGTTTTGTAAAGTATTTTTTTGTTGTAGAAATCAATTTTTGTTGCTTAGCTAAAACAAAGAATATATTTTTTGCAGTAGCTAGCGATATCTACAGGAAAATAGCTACGTTTTAGTTAGCCTTGATTTCAATTTTATTTGGGAATGGAACCGAAAAGGTTCCGAAAGCGTAAGTTATAACAATATGAAATATAAAACAGAGCTAAATAACCGTTATTTTAACTTTAATAAATTATGTATTCGAAATTTGAAGACGAGTGTACTCCCAATTTGAAAATATTTAGCACCAATGAAGTGTAAAAGGTATAATGTGGCAAAATCCTTATACTGATACTTAGAATTGTTTACAACCGAGCATCTAACATCCAGCCAACTATCATTGAGTTGATTAACCTAAAAGTAAACAACAGCATTACAACATTAATTCATACCACATATACTTACCAACTACATATACATATTTGTATATGCGTTAACCCAATCGAAATCATCCTAAAATGAAGAAATATCATATAAAATATTAATTTTAGTTGTTATTCTACATTAGAAACACAGAATTTATACTTACCTCTTCCAAATATTATAAACGTCAAAATCTAACAAAACAACTTGTCAGCTATGTTCATTATCATAATTTTAACATGTACTAGATTGAAGCAGTCATTTCAATGTAATTAAATATTAGTACTTAACTTAGTGTAAATTTGAATAGTACCTTTAACCTGGCAATTTTTAGCATCATCTACATTAATTAAGCATTTAAAATTGGCAAACATTAACGACCAATTGCAATTGTAAAAATAAAATCAATTCTCTTGAAACTGGCGAACAGAAAAGTTTACTCAATCGAAGTGTTCTATTATTGTAAAATCTGTGATAAATTGTATTTCATTATTTCTTTAAATATTAAAGGAAATCGATTTAGTACATTGCAATTATGATTTCAAATTTAACAAAAGTAAAATATAAAATATATTAACAAAAAAAAAAAAAAAAAAATTAAATAAAAAATAAAATTTTAAAAATAGAAAATAAAAAAAATTAATCTATTCACACTTAGATTGTAAATAAATAAGAATTATAAATAAAACAATTTTTTAAATTAACAATTAGTACTTCAAATATGAAACTGTCAAAGGTCTTATTAAAAATTTAGATTTTAACTTTTTTTTAAAACTGGTTTTTGATAAATTAAAATCAAATTGATCAATTACGGTATTGAAAGATTTTGCTGATCGATTAATGGGACTGTTGTCGCCATAGTTGGTTGGGTGGTGCTCGGGCGCCAAAAATTGATGATTACTGAGTCCTGTTTGGGATATTTATGGATATGTTTTCCAGTATGAAGGATGAATCAATGTGGCCGAGAAGGATATTTCCGATAAAAGCGGCATCCAGAAATAGACGCCTGTTTTCAAGCGTGCACATGTTATATTCTTTGCACCTTGTAGAGTAAGGAGGTAAGCGAGCCACATTTTCGTAGAATAATCTGGCATATATGAATCAAAGTAAAGTGTAATTCATAAAACAAGTTGACTCTGTTTTACATTCGTCGGGATTTTGTGTGCATAACCTAACAGCTGTACAATCCAGTTGTTCATCATCATTTTCCGGATTTCACCCGTATTTCATCGTACGAGAACGAGTTAATCGGAATATCTTCATCAACGCTTCCACCGGCTGGTTCTCCACATCTATATTAACAGAATAGATATCGAAATAAAAATTGATACATTAAAGTCAGTTATTAACTTTTTCTTAAATATATTCGCACGTTAGAAAACAGGACTGTTGGAAGGAAACGAAGAGAGGCGCTTTGCCAAAAGTCAATACAACTGATAATTTTACGTACTAAAATTGGTTGTCTAATGAAAGAAAAACGTATAATGTTTATTTACGAACTATCTATGATTAACCTAGGTTTATAAGGGTCAGACTAGGATTTTATACGGCTTTTGGAAGAAGTTTTCGGTCAGATATGATCTCATGGTATGTAACTGACAAATCCAATTTGCAAAAATACTGGGGGCAGGTACTTGAACCAACTCATCAATACATCATTTATATTACTTAACGGACTTTAACTATGCCGTCAATGTGTTTGGTTCATAGGAAATGACAGATTTTATTTCCCTACCACAAAATAACTACAACTCTGTGTAAATTATTACAAATTAATCAATTCCATAGTTTGAGCAACATTTTATTCATTTGAAAACAGAATAGAATGCAATTTATGTCGTTGCTTTCCATATCGACATTGCACTCGTAAATGACTGAAACTTAAGTCATAAAAACAGCAATGGATAAGCTACATATATCTATGGCAAGTGATTTGAATGCGTTCAAGCATATTTTAATGCAATCGACTTCAGAGCCGAGTTTCTATTTTGATATGAAAACATTGGTGTTAATCTTTCATAAAAAATATTCTCATACGAACAATTGTAAAAAAATCGAGCTAGCTCAACGTGATATTTTCATATCACTGAATATGGTCTTCTAATCAGTGTGACCGTGTTCAGTGTTTTTCAATCAATCCCAATAGAACTTACCCGCAGATGAATTGGGCTGCAAAATTTCACCAATAATACTAAGGTGGTCAAATGAAGTATTCAGTCTAATATATCACGACTATTCGACTCGTATCGCTTCTACGTGGACGACACTTTATTGACATTTGATTTATCCACATAAAATTGATATGCTGAGTATGCATGAAGTTGTGTAAATAAACGGAATTACATGCCTGGTTAATATTTGGTATAATGAGCGAATGACATAAAAAGTAATGCAGCATATCAACAAAATAAACAGTGCGCACCAACAACAACACATAACGATAATAACCAACCAAATAAAATTGTTACAATAATATAAAACTGAAATGATGAGATCCATTATAAACACATTATTATTGAATAAGCTTTTTGTTGTCAAAATATAAAAAGCTTCCACCATCGCGCACATATTTTATTATTCATCTGTTTTATTCGTATATGTTGTACTTATCAGCAGCGTTCTGTTTGCTGATGCTGATTCTCCTGGTGTTTTTGTTTTCATGATGCTCTTCAGCATAGCCATATGTACACACTAAACAGAAAAATTGCGAAAAATGAAAATATTAACATGACAAAAATATTATAATATATGTAATCCACATAGACAACAACAAATATTATAAATAAATAAAGCAACCAACCACTGCGGTTTTTATAATATCAACCGTGTTAGAGGGACGAGAGAAAAGAGGCGCTGCGCTGTACATGGCTGTTGAACTTGCTATGTACGATTGCTGATGTTTGATGCAAATTAGTTAGTACTGTATGGAAAACAATTATTGATGTTCTCAGGTTTGTTGTATTCTAAAAATCCCAATGGAACAGGACTAAATTGGTTCTAATCCATTCAGACAACATACACTTGCGATGTATTTTTTAAGCAGTAGAGTCTGAGAAATAACCGACCAAGGTTAATTAAATAAAATTGCAAATTCTTAAAATTTGAATACTTTAACGTTGATGTACAGAATATGTACATTGAAAATTAGATAGGATTCAATTTAAACATAAAATGCTATATACTCGTACCTATTGCTGCTATACGGGGAACGGTAACCAAAGGAAGAAAAATTATCTATTTTTTTACAACATTTAACCAAATTTAAATTAAACTACTCATACTCGTACCTAAAGTTGTACAAAATATGAAATACACGTGGATAGTTTAAGTTGGTTAATGCCTTGAAAAGAAACAGGAAGAGTTCTGTTGTATAATATTTGATTTGACATCATTTTTTGGTTGATGCTTGATCAACCGGAGAACGTTTGGGTTCAGATTTGGAAGAATGCTGTATAAGATAGCGGAATTTTGACAGCGGAAAATAAGAGATTACGCTACTCGCCGCAAGTGGCAGCACTATCATTAAAGAGAATTTATTTTGTAATGTAATTACCAGCAGAAATTTTTTATTCATTATGTATATATTTTGTCACACTCAATAAAACATCTCAGCGGAATAAAATATTAGAAGTGATCCTTAAAATGGCAAATTGATTGAAAATTCATGGACTAGAATTTTCACGAGAATTTTTTGTTTTTCTGCGGCCATATAAATTATTTTCAGTTTCTGTACAATAGCTCAAAAACTTCTACTAGTGACCAATACTTTCGGTTGTTTTTCTACTAGCTTAGGTCATACTGAGAGTATATGAAAGATTTGGGGAAAATTCATGGACTAGAATTTTTTGATTTTCTGCGGCCATATAAGTTATTTTCAGTCTTTGGCCAATATCTCTAAAACTTCAACTAGTAACCAATACTTTTGGTTTTTTTCTAATAGTTTAGGTCATACAGAATCTATATGGGAAGTTTGGGGAAAATTCATGGACTAGAATTTTTACTAGAATTTTTTGATTTTCTGTGACCTAATAAGTTATTTTCAGTTTCTGGCCAATACCTCAAAAACTTCTAGTAGTAACCAATAGAGACTATATGGAAAATTTGGGGAAAATTCATTGACTAGAATTTTCACAAGAATTTTTTGATTTTCTGCGGCCATATAAGTTATTTTCAGTTTCTTCATAATATCTCAAAAACTTCCACTAGTAACCAATACTTTCGGTTGTTTTTCTAATAGCTTAGGTCATACTGAGACTATATGGAAAAACATTTCAAAAAATTAGAAAAATGGTTAAAGTTGGCGTAGATATTTTGTATGAAAACACAAATAAATGAAAGTTTAACCTAAAAACTGTATTCGATAACTATTTCATAATCGAGCAGTTTTAAACGGAAATGTTGTACCGCTAAAAAAACAATTTCGAAAATCTTGTAGGAGGTTAGCCATTGCTCTTCAAATATTATAGAAGTTGCATTTATACATCAGTCTGCATCCATCATGGTAAATTTGAATACTTTTAATCTAATAAGTTTGAAAATATTTTTAAATCCGTTTTAATTTTTCCGGTCGTATTTCATGATTCAGCCCCAGCACATGCGGTTTAATTCTTTTAAGGCGTCTCAGTTCCTGTGTTATGTCAAGAAGTTGTATTGCTTCACAGTTGGTATGTTGCAGTAACCTTGTTTCATGTCTGATGGCATCGTTGGTTACGATTCATCGTTGGTTACGTAGCGGTAAGCATTCGTTATTGCTCGTTGAAATTTGTTATGGCAACGTTGAATAATTAAACGATTTGTTTTTTAGTACAGCCCCGGAGTTTGATACCACACGTCCTAATTTTGTTAATTATCGATTCGTAGATCAGGCATTTACAGTACAGACTAAGCTTAGAATGTCTTCCTATTAGATAGTACATCTCAGGTTGTTTTATTTTCATTTGCTCTGCTTTTTATCTAACGTGATATTTCCAGTTCAATCTTGAATCGAGATGCAATCCGAGATATTTAGCAGATTCAGCTTCGGAAATTTGTACCCCGTTGAGAAATGTATGGATGTTGCTATTTTTGTACCGCAACGTGAATTTTTACATATACTGATTTCAGCTCGTTAAGCTTTATTTTCCAATACCTGGTCCATTGGCTGATTTTATCGAGTGTTTGCTGTAAATATTCTCCGCTCTGTTCTACGATTCTTTCTTTGATTTAAATTTTTAAGTATCGCGTTGATGGAGCTAAATATGCGTTTTTGTTATATGTTTTTTTTAACATGTGATGTCGTTTATAATGTCGCAACGATCTTGTATTTAATTTATGATGATGATGATTTGAATATCACAACATATCTTTCTGCCGTGGGAAAAATAAAATTCCTGAAGGGGATTTTATTTTTTGTTATGATAATATGATATTGTCGAATTTTCTATTTATTAATTGTTATGTGTAGTAATGAATAATGAATTGCTTATTGTATGGCTCGTGCTTATGAGATTTTACTTATTGATTTTCTTTTTTTTTTAGAATTTTATAAAATTATTATAATTACAGAATTGCAATTTTTTTATTTGTTTTTTGTTTTTGCATGGTGAACATTTCGAAATTAAGATAAAATTTCTATTTTTTTTTCTTTAGCATGGAATGATTTAATTTAAAGATTGCATGAATTAGCGTGCAAAAATTATAATATTATTATTATATGTTTTTTATTATATAATTTTTATAGAACGATTTTTATTTCAAGAAAGACAATTTTTATTCCTTTTTATTTGGTTTTAAATTTTATTCTAGGTCAGCCTGAAACTTTTGATAAATGCATTCTTAAAATTCTTAGTTTTTTTTAGTTTGTGAATTAAATAATATAATGATTAATAATTTTTTGTAGTTCCTTTCAAACTTTTTTTTTTAGTTCGGTTTTTTAAAATTTTTTATAATACTTTATTTAATTATTAATAAAAAGTTGTTTGAATTTCAGTTTAAGTATTTCTACAATGATTTTAAATTTTTTTTTTATTAATACTAATAAATGGATTACTTTTTGGACTTTGTTTCTAATTAAAATATCAATATTTTTTATAATTTTTTTTTAATAATAATTTATTTTAAGATGTGAATTAATTGCTTTGGTGAATGACTTTTGATTTTGAATGAAAATGAATCTATGATTTCGTTAATATTTTGATGCTTATTGCGATGCGGTTTCAATGGTGTTTTCGTAGTTTTTGACGATGTTCTGCTGCAGATTATTATTGCTTCGGTACAGCTTTTTGATGCCATGTTCTGATGCTGGTTGGACCTTCTTGTTGTGGCGTATGTCTCTCTGCTTCATCGTTGCCAGATTTCGATCTGAATTCTTTCTTTGTTGTTTTTTTGTTTTAAAGTGGGAAATTGTGACTCATAGAGCTATTTTTTTTATTATGGCTGTTTAGGTAGTATACGTATTTTATTATTTTATGCAAAATGTTGAATATGTATTCAATAGATAATGATGAAATTGATGTTGTATAAATTTATATACAGATGGGTAATAATGTGAATATTACTGGATGATATGTAAATAGTGTTGGATAAAATTAATGTTGTAAAATATTTTTTTTGATTAATGTTGATGGGAATTGGATATTTTGATTATCGAGTTTTCACCAATTTTCATTCAATTTTCGACGGTTATTAGATTTGAATTCGATTCAATTAATTCTCTTCAAACGATTTTTTCTGAAATTCATCAGCGAAAAGTGACTTCAAAGAGATGAGTTCAGTTTGATGAATTTCACATTGTGAAAGATTATGTCGACAATCAATCAAATCGGTAATTTTGCACAGCGTGTCTGATTTTCCAGGCGGATTCGTTCATTTTCAAACGGTAAGTTGCCTTCGAAGATGTTTACTTTCTGAGGTTTTCACATTTGTGATTGTGTGTGCTTCGATAATTCTTTCATTATGTAATTTTGAATTGTGTGGTAATAATAATTTTCCATTGTTATTTACAATGTGCCGAGCGAGAAGGTCTAATCTTTCACAATGAAGCCGTAATGCAATTAGACTTCGGAATATTGCGAATCAGTCCACTGCCGATGAACAAGAAATCACACGAGAAGAGCGCCACGTAAGCATGGCCCGACTTTGTACTTCACAAATACAAGAGCAAAAAGAGGCAGTACGTCAAACGGCTCAGTTGGCCATAAAAAATACCCGAACTTATCGCATAGATCAACAACGTGATACTCTTCGACGTGCAAGAAGAAATGCTTCAAGTGTTGATTTGAATCAAGTAGCGTTTCAATACGAATGCACAATTGACTACAGCTTGCATCTTTTCGCTCGAATTGGACCAATGGAGGTTGTGTGCGTCTATTGCGGTGCATTAAAGTTCGCTGGAGAAACGCCTGGATTGTGTTGTCTCAGTCCAATGTGAAGTTGCTATTATTGCCTCCGCCACTGAGCCATTGCATTCATTGCTCCTTGGGAAAACACCGCGATCGCGGCATTTTCTATCAAACACTCAAAGATACAACGGATGTTTCCAAATAACCTCATTTGAAGCAGGCATTATCGAAGAACGTGGATTCAATATAAAATTCAAGGTAATTTCTGCTCGAGTGAAGAAAAGTTCATTTTCTTTAGGTGACCATAAATCAGTAATTCTGGCTTCACCTTCGACTTTACAGATCCACCAAAAATTCACCATCGAATTGCATCATACCAACCGCTTGCATCAATTCATTCAAATTTACTTCATGGGCAATATGGAGGGCCAACTTGGTCGGCGGCGTCGAACGTTTCAAAACGTTGACGATTCCACATCCCGAAACCAATCCAGACCTGTACGTGTGGCACTATAAACCTCCAATCACCGTGCATGCGGTCGACGATAAGTGTTCCAAGCGTTATCTACGAAATTTGACGGCGGAGACTATCACTGGCAATGATGGTAATCCACTGAGTCGGCATCAATCACCCGATGATAACGGTAGAACTATCACAACGAAAGTGAAAGGAAACGATTTCGTGGTCGATAACATTTGGATTGTTCTGTATTCGCTACTTCTTTCCAAAACATTCAAGGCGCATTGCAACGTGCAGTATTGCAATTCAGTGAAGTACATCAAATATATCTGCAAATACTTGCGGAGAATGTTCGTGGGTCGACATAATTTCGAACTGTCAATGGTCTAGCGTGCCGAACATTTCATGCTGCATGTCAACAGCTCGATTTGCTTGAAAACGATACTCATTGGAAGTTGGCAATCGCTAAAATAATTGTTTCTACATCTTCAAGTCAGATACGCACATTGTTTGCTATCACTATTTCGACATGCTTTCCATCGAATCCACGTGAACTGTGGAACAAGTACAAAGATGGCATGCCAGAAGACATTTTAAATCGAATTCGTGTCAGTTTAGGGATTTGCTTTTGAACGAAGACATGTGTTATCTCATGTGCGGCAGTTTGTTAGTTAAGCTAGGAATGCCAACGGCCCATCGTGGAATGAACGACGCTTTCAATCAAGAATTGGAACGTGAACGTGAATACGATCGAGATGCATTGAACCAATCAGTTCGAACGAATGCACTTCTGTTGAACCCTTAACAGAAGGAAGTATACGATTCGTTAATGAAGGCAATTGATGATGGAAATGGTGGCTTTTTTCCTCGATGTGCCCGGTGGAACTGGGAAGACATTCCTCATGTCATTGATTTTGGCCTCTGTTCGTGCGAAATCCAAACTTGCTGTAGTAATAAAATTGCTTCTTCTGGGATAGCGGCTACGTTGCTAGAAAGATGCCATAGGCTCATTCAGCGTTGAAATTGCCGTTAAGCCTTCAAACGACTGAAAACCCGACTGCAACCGTGCAACATTGTGAAACACTCAGCAATGGCCAAAGTTTTCATAGCAAGTAAAATCGTCATCTGCGATGAATGCACTCACATGAATGGTGCACAAACGCGCGTTGGAAGCACTCAATCGTATCATTTCTGCCGAATTTTTTCAATTTCGTCTTAACGAAGGACGAGCTCATCAACAAAGTGTTCCCGAACATCATTGCTAACCACAAAAAATCACAATTGGTTGAGTGAACGAGTAATTCTTTTATAAGGAATCGATTCTATTTGACTGGTTTGGGGTGTTAGAAGTGCAGTCACCATCCCCCTATGCACATTAGGTAGATTTTCAACATGCTCAGAGGTCCCTTAATGACCCTTGGTGATCTACTATGGTTGGTAAGTGCTTCGGTAATTCGGTTCTTTGATTAGAATTATGTTGCTAATTTCCATGTTTGGCTTTTCTTCGTGCCATTTTGTTCTACGTAGTAATGATGAACTAATGAACTGATGACGTACTAATGAACTAGCAGCTTCTGTTTCCGGCAGGCTGGTGGCTAAGGACCATAAGTGTCTATCTGCTTCTTTGCTGGGTATACTAAAAGAAAGCATGATATCGTTTCCTGAAATTTCCCATGTTCTCACCAAATCGATATTTTTCAGAGATAGAGACACTACATCCAAGATTTCCACATCGGTGGTAATATCGAGATCTATCATGAAACAAATGGTAACATTATTAATTTTTTAAATTTTTCATACAGAAAACTATATTGGTTTGCCAACACAGATCCATCATAACTTTGCTACAACAACCATCTAGATTCATGATAATCTTTCGAATCATGATGGTTTCCGAGTTTACTTGATGATGTTATACCACAAACATCACCTATTTTATTTATAGCCGGTAGTTGGTTTTGGATCTTCTATAATAGTGAGTTCTAATAGTTTCCAAAACCCCTTGGCTAGTACTCAAAGCTGAGGTTTTATTTGGAAATCTATAAATCGGATTATAAAACAAAAATTGCCCAAATAGAGAATTCGTATTGTCGTACAAAATACACATTTTGATATCTAAGATAAGAAACTAATATTCCTTAAAACTGCTGTAAAAGTATGTTTACTAATATAATTTGTACTTTCTGTATGTTGATTGACAAAATCGCATCGTCATGTTCTCTTCTCGTGGTTTTATCGGATACAAAAAGCTCGCTACAAGATGTACTAAAGACGATAAAAACGAAACTGTAATCTACAAAAATGTAATTAATTTTAAGTGCATTACAAATATTACAATGCAAGTAGTGCAAATAGACAAAAAAAACCCAAAATTATACTTTGTAGTTTGTGTATTATAAAAACGATTATTCAACTTCTTGTCTCTAGTAGAACCGTCGTCTTTTTTACTGTCGGATTTTATCTCTATACAGTAGAATATGGGATGTGTACTATGGTACTTGCATGTGCTTTAGATGTTTAATCGCAAATGAACAAAATACCAAAAAAATAAAAAAATGAACGACTGAGCACTGTTGGTTTTATTACGATTTTCAGATTTTTTGTTGCCACGATGCATGTGCTTATGCTTTTAAGCTTCGGATCTAATTTGCATATAAAATGAGTTTTTTTTTTAAATATCATCGCATGATATGATTATCCATCGTTGTTTTTCAATACGACATGGATAATTTTTTTTTTTTTTTTTTTTTTTGTAAATAGATAATGGATAATATTATGTATTCTCGTAAAAGGATAAAAAAATATCTATCAACGTGATCCACTCGATATAATCCATGTTATTTACGAAAGATTAGTGTAACGATTAATTACTTGCATTTCCAAATGTAATTAATTATTAAATAAATTCTACTAAATTCATTACATATGTTTCATTACATTATCCTTAAAATAGCCATTGTTCGATTTCCATATCAGGGGTGGGATGTTGTAACATCACTTTTTTCGATACTATCGAAATTTACATCTTTTTCTTCTTAACGTGTTTTCCATTTATTAATTACGTTGTTTCTAATGCGATCTCTACCTATTCGAAGAAAAAATTATGTCGTTCTACTCTTATTCTATCACTACGTATTTTATGAGTGATACTTTATCGAAAAACAAAAGAGATAAATAAAAAAATTATTCTAATAGCGTGCGATCGCAATATTGGAAGCAAAATTGAAAAGCGAAATGGCAAGCAATTTTATTTAAGGAAAAAGAGATATAATATTCGATAAATATCGAAAAAAGTGATGCTACAACATCCCACCCCAGGCAAGGTTAAAACCGTTAAATGTGGAGTTTCGTAATTTTATTTTATCCAAGTTATTGTGAAATGTTTTCATTGCCTCCTGTATGAAACTGAAAATGTACGAAAATACACGATCATATATCGTTAAGGAAGTCATTATTTTTACTGTTGGCTTCACCACCAATAACGATGTAATAACAAAGAGCAGAACGCAGTCTCGCCAACATTATGTCAAATCTATGCAACGGCAAGAAGAGGACAATATTTCCATATTGTCCGTCTCTTACCCACTTCATATGAAAAGAAAGATTTTGATTGGAAGTTGTGTGAAGATTATCTTTGACTTAATATTCGGTAAATGAAGGGGATTGCTAACCTAAACCATGCATTCAAAACTTTTCCATGGATATATAGAGTATGTATCAAAGGGCAATCACGACCCAATTTGGAGACACAATTTTCAAATTTATGAGCATGTTATACGTTTTATCAGTATTCGTGAACTAGACTCCGTATTCACTTATTTCGACAGCATAGTCGTGGCATCACACATTAAAGAGCAAAACATACTCCATTCAAACAACTCTTCCAAAAATTTGTTCTGTCTGAAGTAAGTAAATATAAATAGTACAAAATGTATTTTGTGCTGTATCTCTCAAGATTTTCTCAGTACACAAACACTCTTAATGGTATTCTGCCCTCTCAAGAACGAATTAATTCCATTACGGATTTCCTAGCTCTAACGAAAAAACAAACGGATCCAACAGTTTAACGCTAATGTGCTTGTTTAATTTAAACTTCAATTTATTTGAAATTAGTTCATACACTCGACCCAATTTGGAATACTCGCTCAGCTAAAGAAACCCAAGGCGCCCAGACACTTGATTAGGTCGACAAAAATGTCAAAACGAATTTTCAAAATTAAAAACAAAATTGGTTAAAATCACGTTATATTATTGAAAACGATCGACTTCGTTTTATGTTTCGATGGTTCCTTCGAACGCCGCTTTTGTTTCTTAATACCTGAGTCTATTTTTTAATTCAACCCGAGCAGGCAGTGCGCTGTCAAAAAATATTCTGTGTTTTTTATTCAACTTGAGTAATTTTACTTCGCACACTTTTAATTGTGCAGGTCGTGTATACTTGCTCGTGTATCGTGCTTCTTGAAATACTAATTTCGTACACTACCATTAATTTTATAGTAAAATTTGAAGATCCGAGTATACACGATGTAAGCACAGACCACAAATAAAAGTGACGACATGTCTCGTAAATTATGA
This sequence comes from Nephrotoma flavescens, assembly GCA_932526605.1. Classification (NCBI taxonomy): domain Eukaryota; kingdom Metazoa; phylum Arthropoda; class Insecta; order Diptera; family Tipulidae; genus Nephrotoma; species Nephrotoma flavescens. The sequence continues at coordinate 223,755,153 of OW052222.1, read as the reverse complement.
TAGCTTGGAATTTCGACTAAGGCTGTTTTTGTTGGAAATTAGCTCCCATATCACCCTGCTTCGTTTGATCTGCGAATTTTTGGACACCCTATATAATCAGCGGAACTTTTTCGTTTGTTTAGATCCGGCAAACTACTACGAAACAAAATACCGACTTCATAGAGTACAGTATAGAATATTAGAAAACGATAGTGCTTGAAAAAAATGTGTTTACTTGGCGGTACGTTAATTTAGTTTATATTTTTAACGGTATTAAAATTAGAAATTATAATGTACCAATTGTGAAATATTTGTACTTAATGGCATGAAAAAATTCCAATTCAACCAACTTTGACCGAGCGACGATCGGTGCTCCAGGGAGAGATAATTACCGCTGTTATTTTTTTTCGATACAAAAGAAAGAATTTTTTGCACAAAATCATTACGGGTGGAAGGAAAACCATGGATTGATCCAGGTTACGTCCCTGTGCTAGCAGAACCCATATGGCAGAACATTTCAAGATAGTATGGATAATTATAGGCTAATTAAATGCTCTATTAAAACATTTTGGGCTCCATCCCTTCCAACTAAAACGCGGGTTCTGCTAGCTTTAGAAAAAGTTAACAGAACCCATATCAAAAAACGATTTAAAAACAATTGGGAAGTTAAAGGTTAATTTTAGGCTAATTAAATGCTCTACTTAATTTTTTTTATTACGCTCGCTCTAGGAGAAAAGTAAGGCTTTATCACTTAAAGGCTAACAGAACCCAAATCTAAAATCGGACCAAAAATCAAATTCGAACGCAAAACAAGATCAATTGACAACAAATAATTTTAGGCTCATTATGGCCTTTAGGCTCAAATGTCATATTAAAAAATTTTGGATTTCACTCGTTTTTGACCAAATTTCAGATCATTTAATCTAAAGCTAACAGAACCCCCCTCTGCTAGCTTTAGATTAAATGATCTGAAATTTTGTCAAAAACGAGTGAAGGCCAACATTTTTTAATGTGGCATTTGATTAGGCCATAATGAGCCTAAAATTATTTGAATGTCAATTATTCTTGTTTTGCGTTCTAATTTCGGTTTTGGTCCGATTTTCGATTTGGGTTCTACAGCAAGTTTTACGGCATGTGGCGTATTCTACAGGCTTGACTCCCTCTGATTATCACTTCTTCAGATCAATATTATCGTATTTGAAAGACCAGCGATTCACGAATTTTGAAGATGATCAAAAATGGCTCGATGACTATTTTGGTTCGAAATCACCAAGTTTCTATCCTGAAGGCTTTCATCATCGTTTAATTATTTCGATAATTTGCAATTAAGTTGAATTTGACCAACAAAAGCTGAGTTTCTACTGGCACACCTAATATGTTTACGCCTTAAAAAAATATCTAGAAGTGAAAAATTTCGCTAAAATAAAATATTCGTTTTCACTTAAGATTTTCTAACAAATAAAAATTTTTGAACGTGTGACACTTTAATGGAATGTAACGTGCACAGGGATATTAACAAAACTAGGAAATACAACAACAGTAAAGTGCTTTAAAATTTAGTTTTTCCAATTTTGGCATTTTATGTCAGTGGGTGAAGGGCCCACCGTATTTATCCGATTTTTTTGTAATTTGAAATGTAAAATTCTATATCCCGCGATGGTTTCGCATAAAACGCGAACCATTAATTTCCCTTTAATTTGTCGAATTAGCATTTTTAACGAAAACATTAACTCCGCACAGACTGTTAATATCCCTTGTGCTAGTGGTACATAACATTTTTCGCGTACTAATAAGAAATTTATCCGAGAGGCTGAGGTGTTTGCTGCTGGTGGTGATGTACAAACTTATATACATGACATGAATATATAAAATCGTGTACACATATTTACAAAACAACAACAACAACAACAACACATTTATTTTGCTTTAATTTAGTTTTCCGTTTCATTTTAATGATGGTGTGGCAGTAAGAATGAAAATATTATTGCGGGAAGAACGGCAAATTACCCTCTGTATTCTATATAAAATACACAGAAGAAATGTGTGTGAAGTAGTGTAATTTCTCTAAGGAGATTAAAGTGTTTTCATTTCAAATGAGTATTTTTTCTTTATCTCATCTTCAGGTGTAGTATATACAACGGGTAGGTATTTTGCTGTATCTTAAAGTTATGTTTGTTTTTCTCAGCTGTTTATCTTATGTCTGTCTGTATACATAAAAAATTGTATGTTTTTGGCAAATGAACAAAAAATAAAATTTTCTATTCGTAGCCAAAACACACCTAGAAAGGTATGTATTTACCCATTCATGTACAAAGTATGAGCTAAGCAAATAATGCAGAGTTGAGTGTTTATTAAGCCATTGACATTGATGGGGAAAATATGGATATAACGGGTTTTAACTTTAGGTCAAACCTATTAGATGAAAAATTTAAATTGCAATTCGCTTGGTATTGCAAATTGCTGTGATTCCAGTCAAATTAATTAATTCAAATAATCTGAATACACAGAATGGAAACCTGCGCGTAGGATATGAAATGGTACATAAAAATAAAAGTTTCTCGGAACGTGGGCCCTGTAAAACATTTGCATTATTTACATGCTTCTTCCATTTAATCCAATCTAACATAAAATCAAGATGAACCATTTTGGGTTGTTATTGTTCTTTGTTTATATCATCCCCCCCTTATAAACCGAAATTATATTTTGAATAAGCAAAAAAAAATGTTTTGGTTCTGGGATTATTTTGTTGTGTACTGCGTTGTACCCTAAGATAAGACTACGCGCGAATCTATTTTAGGGCCTCACAAAATATGTATACCAAAGGCATAAAGTACACATTACACGCACAAAGAGAAAATGCAAAACATATCTCCCTTAATTTTCAGATTTTTCCCAATTTATTTTTCCAATTTTCCGATTGTATGTGTTTAAAGTGGAAAATAAAACGAGAAGACAAAGTTGGGAACGATAGGAAAACGAAACCCAATTGTTTTATATATGCGAAATATGTGTGTAATATGATGCGATGATGATGGTGATGGTGGTAAAGTACTTGTGTTATGTTGTTGTCGATATGATTTTCATTTTTATACAGCTCATATGTCGGAATCGGAATCATCTTGTTGCCTATACTCGTATACATCTATTGATTCGAGTAATTCAAAATGTTTTTTTTTTATTTTTGTTTTCCATCTATCCATCAAGCCGTTCAAGTTTTTTAAAGTTCACATCCCATATCCGTCGATATGAATATCATATAGAATTATGTATTTTGTTGTTGTGTTGTATGTTATCGTGAAATACTTTGAATATTAATATGGGGAATATGGAAATTTGGTTTTCCATTTCGAATTTTCTATTTGTTGCTTACGTACAAATGTGTGGATCCTTAAATGTGCCGTAAATAATGCAAAATATATTTGTTGTAAATATAATAACAAATAAAAAAAAAAGTTAAAGGAAAATATTTTTTTGGAGAATCCCTTACGGCGGCTATCATACAAGAAAAGTCAAAACCATGTTTTTTTTTCAGCACACCCTGTACACAGTGGAAATGGTTTTTAATGTTAAGCGAAATAAATTATTGGTCTTCCGTCTTCCGAAAATCGATATGGAAGAATTTTTTGATGTTTGTACATTGGACATTTTTCACAATTTGTTTGTTAGTATGATAGCGTACAGTAGCGAACAAATCAGTGATGTTCAGAAGCTTTTAGATCAGATTTTAAAAATGATAACAAAAACTCATTTTTTTCGTTTTATTTTACGTTAGCCTGTCTGATAACGGGGCTGTCTAGGAATTATTTGTCTAAGTTTTCTAGGGGGCCAAATATGTTTGCATTTTTATAACTCACGAGGAGACTTATTTGAATAAGTATGTCTACACAGATATCTCTAATGTAATACATGTAGTTTTTTTTCAAATCTAGTGGCAACGACCAACATGTCAAGAATTTTTTTCTTTTATATAACAGAAATTGCGTTTTGCCTTTTGTTATTACGTCACAAATAGGTCGGTACAATGAGTTGGAAAGACTTCTTCAAGATGGCGTCAAATAAGTCAATATGTCTGTAATAAGTCGGTGTTTGGGAAAGGTCGTAAGTCACATAAGTTATTCGTCAGTATAAGGACCGACTTCTACTCTGGCCTAAACTAATTAAACCACTGTAGATATTGTTGATCTGACTCTATTTTCATTAATAACAAATTCAAACTTTTATAAGCATTTCTTAAATTAAAAATTTCAAATAAATTAATGGACATCTATCTAAAAATATGTAAAAACTGCTAAAAATATTTATATGCGCGCCATCTCGTATCAAATAGACTTATTAATCGTGATTGAAGATTTCTATCAAACAGGATTGTGGGCTGATTATGTAAGCACTACGAATTACACCAAAATTATATTTAGGCCATATTTGTTTGTTGTAATTACGATTGTTTGTTGTTGTTTTACTCGTACACATTTATAACTTCAAGACATAAATCGTGCTCATAAGGCTTACATAATCAAACTCCAGTGTCCAATTTTTATGTTTCTTTTTTGTTATTTTCCGTACTACTAGCAAATGTTACATTCCAATTACATACTTCCAATTTTTTTAAATGATTAAACTTTTATATCGTGAAAATTTTGTGAAAAATTTGCAGACTGAAATTAATTAGTCAAAACATAGTATTTTCTCGTTTTTGAGCGAACATTTGACTCCGATGTGCGCTTATTTTGGTTGTTTTACTAATATCACATTTAATTAGTTCACGATATTTAAAGATAAAATACATCATCTGCCATAGAAATACTAACGGGCAGGGAACTAAATTGGTCACTGCCACCTACATATTAGTCGCTTCAAATGACTAATTTCTGAAAATTTCTAATATGTTTACGATCGTAGTCATTTCAAACGAAAACCGGCGTATTTTATCTATTCACTTCAAAATTTCTACTGGAAAATTTTTCGTACAAATAGCAGATTTTTATAGTCACTTGAAACGGGGTGTAAAGTTGCTTAAATTTACATTTTCTCAATGAATTCTTGGTGGTTTACTCTTTAGACGAATTATGAGTATCTCAAATATCTCGGGATGCGCTTGAACCCTCCCTGAATTTTGTATCAAAACCGCTTCGTCGATTTATTTAAAAATAGAAATCCTATTTGAGAACCGTTTAAACAACTGTTTTCGAATTTAACACTAATCACTATTGATCCTGTGCACTTCAAAACCTAAGACTATATCGTAAGACTGAACTCGAAGCAATATGAGGCAGCATGCTAGTAGTATCCTATAATATTATGCACCATTCTGCAACTTGGCTGAACATAGTGGAACATCGCACGACATCCATCAACAAGATAGTGCAACATCCCAAAACATGTTGCAAGATAACACACCATTATCCAACATCATGCAACATGGAGCAATAACATGCAACATTGTGCCTATCCGCAGGGCTCCTAACTGAATTATGCAGAAACCAGAGCTCCTTGTAAACGTTTCCTTGCATTCGAAAACCCTAACCCAACAAATTTTATCAAAATCATTGAAGCCAAATAAATTTTTCAATGAAGGTCCAGGCCCCACTATGAACAGCGCACTTACCAACATTTATCAAAATAGTTAGAGCGATCTTTTTTTTCTCCAAGAAAATAGAATCCGGGCTCCATCGGAGGACCGGACCCCCTAAACAGATTTTTCCGAAATTAAGACTCCTTGCAATCCTTTCCTGAAAACACTTAATAAAGAGTCCCAAGCCCAAACAAAGGACCTCCTACACAAACTTTCCCGAAATAGAACCCAACGAAATCAGCGAATTCCCCTCGAAAAAATTTGAAATAGAATCCGCCAGATGGGCATCTAAACGAATTTTCCCGAAATTATGACCCTTCACTGTTGGTTTCTGTTTCTCGAAAACGCTCCTCCAGCAATTTTTATAATAATCTTGGAAGCCGAAAAAAATATAGAAAGGAATATGGGCCCCACGGGACATCCTTCTGAACAGATTTTTTCGATTCATCGCAATCGACTCCAAACGGGTTTGGTCGTAAGAACCCCAAACGCTTTTGTTGAATCACAATAGATTCTTATCAGTTTAAAACCCTTTTACACCAATTTTTGTCAACATCGAGGGAGCCACAAAATAAGAAAATATAAACGGAACAATCGTCCAACATGATACATATGAAAGAATATGGCGCAATATCCCATAACATGATTCAACAACATTGTGGAACATCAAACAACATCCCTCAACGAGAGGGCAGCATATTTGATGTAATATGAAGCAACATCATGCAACATCCCACAACATGGTTCAACATAACGCGTCATTTTGCATATGTCGACCCATCTGGAATACCCCCAACTGAAATATTCAGAAATTAGAACTCCGTATAATCCGTATAAATTTCCTTGCATTCGAAAACCGTCTCTCGCCAAATTTTATCAAATTTGCTCAAGCCATGCAAAATATTAAAATAAGGCCGCAAGCCAACATGACGCAATATGGTGTAACCTCACACAACATCTCTCAACAAGATGCAATATCAACAAAAAAAACTCAACATGGTTTTTTTTTATCAAAATCGAGAGAGCCACAAAATAAAAATTAAAAATGGAACAATCGTCCAACATGATACATATGAAAGAATATGGCGCAATATCCCATAACATGATTAAACAACATTGTGGAACATCAAAAAACATCTCTCAACGAGAGGGCAGCATACATGATGCAATATGAAGCAACATCATGCAACATCCCACAACATGGTGCAACATAACGCATCATTGTGCCAAATTTTGCCATGCAAAATATTAAAATAAGGCCGCAAGCCAACATGACGCAATATGGTGTAACCTCACACAACATATCTCAACAAGATGCAACATCAACAAAAAAACTCAACATGGTACAATATGACGCAGCATGATGCAAAATCCCACAACATGGTGCAACATAACGCAACATCGTGCAACATGACCCTACATGGTGCAACATCACCTCCAACTCCTTCATCAATTTTAATAACAATTTTGCGACCCGAAAAAAATATAGAAAGGGATCTGGGCCCCACTGGACAACTCTCTGAATGGATTTTCTCGATCCATCGCAGTCGACTACAAGATGGTTTGATAGTAGGAACCCTAAACGCGTTTGTCCAGAAAGCCGGGCCCATTACCATAAATTCTTGTCACTTTAAAGCTCTCTTACACCAATTTTTATCAAAATCGAGAGAGCCACAAAATAAAAATTAAAAACGGAACAAAAGTCCAACATGATACATGTGAAAGAATATGACGTAATATCCCATAACATGATTCAACAAAATTGTGAAACATCAAACAACATCCCTCAACGAGAGGGCAGCATACATGATGCAATATGAAGCAACATCATGCAACATCCCACAACATGGTGCAACATAACGCATCATTGTGCAACATGACAACACATCTGGAAGATCCCTAACTGAATCATTCAGAAATCAGAACTCCTTATAATCATTTCCTTGCATTCGAAAACCTTCAAAATATTAAAATAAGGCCGCAAGCCAACATTATGCAACATAGTGTAACATCACAAAACATCTCTCAACAAGATACAATATCAACAAAAAAAACGCAACATGGTACAATATGAGGCAAAATCCCACAACATGGTGCAACATAACGCAACATGACGCTACATGGTGCAACATCACGTAATATTATTTATGAGTTATCCAGAAATCAGTCTCTCAATAACCCCCCTCACCAATATTTATTAAAATTGTTTGAGCCAGCATTTTTTTTTAAATGGGACCGAAACATCCCCACTTTTACCGATTTTATAGGTTTTTCCAATGAGAATGATATGATTTTTAAGTGACGTTTCGGCCATTTGTAATATGTCATGATCTGTCATTTTTTCTTTTATTGTATTCAGTAATGTTTACAATTTCATCATGGTGAGATATACGCGCAAGAACAACGTTTACAAATTATTCCGTTTTATTATCAAAATAATCGTTCTCCAATTGCAACTTTTCGTGCGCTTTTGCCATTTTATAGTCGTATCGTAATAATCGTCCAAGTGTGCTCGCTATTCGTCGAATTGTTGAAAATTTTGAGCGTGCATTTTCTTTACATAATGTTCAAGTGCCAATTAGACAATGAAACGCTCGAAGTAATGCAAATATTGCTGTCGTTCAGGCAAGTGTTGTGCAGACCGCAATTTGTCGATTCCAAGACGTTCTCAAAAATTGGGACTGTCTCAAACCACAACCTGGCGGATTTTGAGAAAGGATTTGGGTTTGCATCCGTATAAAATTGTTCTCACTCAAGAACTGAAGCCATTGGACCACCGTAAACGTCGTGAATTTGCTGCCTTGGAACAACTTGAAAACGATAACGATTTTTTTAAGAAAATCATCTTCTCCGATGAGGCTCACTTTCATCTGAGTGGTGCGGTAACTAAACAAAACTGTCGATTCTGGTGCGAATAAAATCCACAAATTATTCATGAAAAATCATTACATTCACCTAAATTGACAGTTTGGTGTGGTTTTTGGTCTGGTGGAATCATCGGTCCGTATTTTTTTCGAAATAAAGCTGGTAACACCGTTGCTGCCAATGGAGATCGGTATAGATCGATGATAACCAACTTTTAATGGCCGAAATTGGAAGAAGTTGATCTTGACAACATTTGGTTCCAACAAGACGGGGCTACGTGCCACAGAGCAAGTGCAACGATTGAATTTTTGCGAGAAAAGTTTGGAGATTCGATTATTTCAAGAAATTGTGATATTGAATGGCCTCCAAAAAGTTGTGATTTAACACCATTAGACTATTTCTTGCGAGGTTATTTGAAGTCATTGGTCTTGAGCAATAAACCGAACTCTCTTTAAGCTTTACAAGTCAATATTGAACGTGCTATTCATGACATACAACTAGATTTAGTGGAAAAAGTGCTCGAAAATTGGGTTCATCGAATTCGTTCGTGCAGGAGAAGTCGTGGAAGCCATTTGAATGAAGTTTTATTCAGAACTTAATTGTATCGATTGTACTTCACATTAAATAAAAAACATTTCAATTCCCTTAACAATTGCGTGTTTTTTTTTTTTAAAGAAATCATATCACTCTTATTGAAAAACCCTTTACAACCCTTCGAAAAATTTCCAAAAGTTGAGATCTCGTCTTCACCAATTTCTTTATAAAATCATGAGCATTGAAAAAATTAAATTAATGGAACTCGATCTCAATTTTTTTTCAAAATCAGATGCAGTCATACTCGGTTTTTGATACTTTAAAGCTCTTTAAGCAATTTTTAGCAAGAAAAATAAAAAGCAAGGTGACCGGATGGCCCTCCTCTGAACTGATTTTGCCGAATTTACCAGTTATCACAAACAACTCCTACATCGCGGTCGATTTCCTTCCCCAATTTTTCATTAAATCGTGCGGGCAAAAAAAAAAATTAAAAACGGGATTCGGGCCCGAGATCTCGTAAATTTTCATTAAAGCCATTTTACTTTAGCTTTTACTTTAAGATGTACTAAATTTAATATTTTTAGGCGTTTTAATAAAAATTTATACATTGGATTGGATGACAAAAAGAAACATCTCCACACCAAAGTCTAGGCTACCATATTTAACTACATTTGCTAGGAACTATGGTTTCCGTATACATATTACGAACAATTTAACGATTTATGATTTCAACAAACTTTAACAATATTAATTTAACAGCAGCCAAGGGTGGCATTAAATATGATCCAAAAAAACCAGAACGATGAAAAAGAAATTCAATTTTGAACAATTTTTTTTTCAATAATATAAAAATGTTATATCCTTATTATTAGTCCATGTTTACCGTTTCGAACTGAATACCATCGAGCACCGCAAACAATCAACACCAAAATAGTAATCATAGTAATAAAGTTTTGAAGGAAAAACTGTTATTATTATTAACATTTTTATACCAACAACACATTTCCTAGATATTGGGTGTGGAAAATTCATTTTTGCTCTAAATCACTTTTAAGGACGACTATGGAATACGACATGGAAACTTAACAAAATACAGTATTTTTCGGATAAATGTACACGACGTCGCTGTGTACGAAGAAATAAGAAAATGTAATTTAAAATGATAAAAAATTATGAATCTTTTTTCACTTGTGTACGTCTCATCCTTTTTTCCGAATTTAATGGATTTTTTTCTACTGTGTACGATCTATAATTTGAATTTAAATCACCATCTAATGTATACATAATGTTCTGGTATTATTACTGGCTGTAAAACATATTATTTATAGTTACTATAAGGACATTGCGCTGAGTCAATATAAATTTGGTCGGGAGTATACGACGGATTTTTTATTCTTTTAAATCAAAATGGATTTTCCCAACTAAATACAAAAGGATGCAGTTTATTTAATAAAAATTAATTTTATCGTATTGCTTCGTACTTTGGTCGCTTCCTTCCATATATACGAAAGAAGATGGAAAACTATTTGAATATCTTAGATAAACGACATCAGGAAGACATCGTTAAATTTGCATAAAAAGGGAAATACGGGAAAACTTTTTAATTATATCGATTAAATTTACATGGGCAGACATCAAAAAGGATGTCACTAAATTTTACCTCAAATAATTATAGTATTTTGTATATGTGTCCCATATTCAGCAAAACTGTCAACTCCTTCAACGATTTATTATCATTAAACTATACACATACTCGTATCGGAGGGGGTGAGGTTAATGTAGTATTAATAAATTTGCTATATTATAACGGTTATGCTTACATTTCCTTTTTTTTGGAAACGACGATACTCGAACATTAAAAATTCCTTTTTTACTATATATGATCGTAAATTGGTTTTGTATATTGTGAGGGTATCTAAATAAATGTATATATGTAGTTATATCCCGAAAGCCATAGATGCGGAAAACCAAAATAAACATTACGAGTTTAGTTTTTATTTTGTCATGAAATATTGTCATTTACTTTTGGTTCAGCTGGATAATATATGTGGGCCTAGGATTTTCTTTTAATAATTTAAACAAATCAGAAATACACAGAGGGGACCTCTTAATAAACTAATGCCAGACTGACTAAACTATATCGTGTCAAAATTAAGCGAAAGTATCCACAAACTCAAGTTTATTTCTAAAATGGGAACATATCTGACATCGATTGATTGGGCGGTTTTGTTAGCTTAAGGCTGTATGATACTGAGAAAACAAATTTCGTTTTAGTATCGGTATTTAAATGCCCCTAAATGTATGCAATGGTTTGTTTCTTTAATAAATTTGAGTACCAAAATTTTGAATAATTTCCTTACTAAACTTTACTAAATTTTTAATTTTCATTATTGCTGACCTTGCATATTATAATAAAAATTAATAACCACTCATCTTGGACACATTTTTTGGTTCATGGTTTGCCATCTAGGTAGGGGCAAGAAAAATTACCAAAAATGAAAGTCATTGCGGCGTAAAAACAAATATGTATGTTGTAATTTTTCGATCGATAGAAATCGATCGATTCAATTCTGCAATACGGTCTCTCCTGTTGGGGTAGTGCATGCAAAACCACGTTAATACCATTATTTAATAGGCAGAAACTCATTGCTCGAATCATGTGTTTTAAAGAATCGTGTTCACCCTCCTGGCCCATATTCCAAACTCTCGATATCTTGCCACTGCGTCACATGTTTGTCTTCAAGGTATTAAGAATTTTTTACAATATTAGCGGAAACTCATTTATTAACTATTCAGACTATAGTCTTCGTTCTAGTCTCCAATTCAAAAAAAATATCCCAAAATATAATTCACATCTCAGAAGAAGTTTTTTCAATGTAATTTCACCTATTATCTTTAACAAGTTACCTTGCAAGATTCGTAGGTGTTGCACCTTATCATTATTTTCAAAAGAACTAAAACATTGGCTTAGTAGAACCAAGAATATTGAGGAGCTCTTCAGTTTCCATATTTAACACTAGTACGAGTAGAATTATACTTTCGTGATGTTTATATTATAATAATTGGATTCATCTGCCATAAATTTTTGTCTAGAGATTATATAATTATTATTATCTATTATATTTATATATTTCATTCGTATTTTATACCGTAAATTATTAATTAATTAAATTATAAGTTTATTTTATACTGTAAATTGTATTGATATGTTAAATTTTTTTTTTTTTTTGTACGTATCTTATAATTTCGTTAAAAGGGAATCAGTGTACCTGGCCCGTGTTCTTTTGAACCAAAGGTACACTTTTCTTATTACCAATGTACATATTCTTATTATTGTATAATTCTTGTAAATAAAAATTGGTAATGAACTTAAAAAAAAAAAAAAAAAAAAAAATAAATCGATATTTTTAAACTAAATTTTACATTTTCTACGTCATTTCAAGACTTATCTTGATAAACATGTATTAATAACTCAACTATACATTTAACTTCATCCTAAAGAACGGATTAGGTCAATTGGTAATTTTTTGTATTTAAAAGTTAATTTTCGTACACATCTTTTTTGACGAATTTGATTAAATTACGAAATCGGTAAATGCACGAATAAAAATTGGAAAACGATTTTACTGTTTCGAAATCGTTGAAATAATATATTCGCAAAATGATTCACCCTTCACCCGATGGATAGAACCCGATACACTGTTTTGATTCAAATTGATATTTTTGTTTCAATAAAGGGTTTGTATGGTTTAATTCTGCCATGAGTGTGACGAGCACGCGACAAGCGCATTCTTTCTCAAACTTAATCCCAAGTTTAATAAATAACACTGCGGGTGTTTAGGGAAAGGGACCAGTAATCATGCCGGTAGTATATCCTCCATTTACAAATCCATTTTTAATCGTGTACACGTTTTTAATTTTTTTTTTAATTTAGAACAGTTACCAGATGCACATTGTCTACATTATCCAAATTGTTGACGCTATTGTTTTGATTGTCTACATGCATTGTCTATACATGTAGAATATTATTTAACTACGCGGTGTAGACAATATGGCACAACACTGCGTTCTAGTAAGATCGTGGTGCCTGTTTTGCATTAGTTGTCCTATTATTTCCTTTTATTTATTTATTTATTTACATTACAATTTAGAATTGAACCGCGCACGTTCAACTTCTAAGCTCATTTGTTGTGTGCAGTTCATTAAATTTCCTCAAATAGGATTTACTTTGTAAACTTTCAGATAACATGTGGCACAGTGTGGATCAAATTATCTTCCTGAGGTGAAATGGTCTTATGAACATGTACGCAGTTGCTTCACAGAAGAAAATGTTTTCCCCTTTGCTGTTTTCATTCCCTTAGGCTTTGGATTCTTAATCATTTTAGGCTTAACAAGACATCTATATCGTCTATTTGCAATAAACTTCAAAATTAAATAAAAAAATATAAAATTTTCTAATTGAAAAATTAAAACATGTTCAGTTGGTATGAAAGTCAAGACAATATGACCTTTGTTTTGCTGTGTTAATTTTTATCACCCGATTTTTCTGTTCTCATTTCAATATGATACTTACTTCTTCTATTTTCTAATGATTGTGCCTTTTTTGATTGTTTTTGGCTTCTCCGAGAGATTAAGAGCTCTAATTGGAACCAAAACCTCACTCCAGTAACAGCTCCTCTCAGGGGTTAATTATTACTCGCCTCATATTTGTTTCATTTGAACCACTTAGTGAAGTTTCTTCTCGACATTACCGTACCTCAAGATGCCTAGTCCAACGTCTAATACGAAGCCATTCTTCGTCAATTGTGAGAGCAAGCTTCGGCCCTTTTAAGCTGACTCGTTCATGTGCTTTGCCAATGCTTTGTATTCCTTTGATTTTCACTGCATTGGCGTTGTTGACCTTGCTTTCGTTGATTTTTCCAGCAGTCACACGAGTTATGACCCACCCTGCCACATTTTCAACAAGTAATCCTACTGTACCTTTAATTCTTCCTCTCTGTGTTTTAATCTTTAGCTCGCGGAATCTCTTAAATGACCGGACGTTCTGTAACTAAATTGTTCTAGCTGTTCTGTAACATTGTTATTAAACTACATCTAATAGTAATACTTAAACCTAGATGTCACTAACTTCCAAAACGACATTAATTTTCTAAACCTGAATTGAATAATTTTCTCTTAATAAATGTCCTGACCACGGTAAATTTATTATCCACCCACACATTATGGGACATCGTAATAATATTATTATCGTGACATTTAAAGCGGCTGGCCTTGGCGTACTCCATTCGGTCGGTCGAATTTCTGAACACATTTTGGATTATGTGCGTATCTATTTCTGCAATGGTTGCTTCAATATTGGCTTTCAAATGCTCAATTGTTTGTGGGTTGTCCATATAACATTTGTCCTTCACGGCAACCAACAAATAAAATTCCAAACGCGTCAAATCACAGCTCCTTGCCGGCCAATTCACGTCACCATTTCGACTGATAATGCGGCCATCGAATTTTGGACGCAGTTTCGCTGTTGTAACGCCTGATATATGGCAATATCTTTAAGATTTGGCCACAAAAAAGATGTTTACATCAAACAGTAAGACGCAATGGATGCATATCCTTGTGGATTTTCCGATCCCCAAATGCGATATTTTTGTTTGTTTACGAACCCACCGAAATGGAAATGCGCCTCATACGAAAATATGATTTTTTGAGCAAAATCCTCATCAATTTCGAATTTGTCGCTGGCCCACACAGCGAATCGATATCGAAGCGAATGGTCACGGGGCTTCAATTGCTGGACCAATTGAACTTTAAAGGGCCACAAACCAAGACCTTTACGCAGAATTCGTTGCATGGAAGGCCGTTGGCACACACTGACGAGCACGGGTACACTTCGGATTGTCGACTAGGCAGCTCTTCTTGATACTGTTGGGTGTGAGTTCCGTGTTTTGACCAAATTTTGTACGACATTTTCTTGAGATTTCGAACCAATTGTCTTTGTTGTGGAAGTAAATTAACATTTCCCACTTTTGTTGAACCGTTAAGCGACTCATTTCGTCAACTTGAAACAATTTACTGAGTTTTGTCAAAGAAAGAATGACATTAGTGTTGCCAGAGCCAAAAAAAAAACCGAGATGTCAAATATGAACCAGTTATTGTGACACCTTTTAGTTCACTGGTTGTATTCATTATCTGATGACACTTTATTAAGTTTTAATAATTCAAACGCAAGAAGAAAATGTTGTTATGTCCAGAGATGTCACTATAGGCGTAAAGTACGGTAAACCATAGAACAGCTGCTTATAAACAGCAACCAATTTCGAAAATCGGTGCACGCAGCGTTTTTTGTTGCTTTCTTAAAAAATTATTAGGCGTACAAAATTTAAATTACCTGAATCCAGCGGCTGGAACAGTACAGTTGCGGTGAAAAATCACTTTTTGGAGCACGGAGCACGCTATAACCAAATATTAGAAAGTGCCTTCTAAAATCTATTTTAACGTTGATTGAGATTGAGGACACATCACGCCGTCTCGAAATATTGTACGCTAAAAAATTCGAAATCATAGATCCAGCCGAAACATTTCAGTATTTCTTATTTTTGAGTAAATTAAACACCCCAAAAGAAAAAATCTATTTTGTAAAATTTTGAAAATTATTCGTTACATTCTTGATGGTTCACCCACCGTTCCCGAGAAATATAGATCCAGTGCGAATTTATTCAGTTCGGACAAGTCAACTTACTTTCCGCTCAATAGAAACGAAAAATTCGGAATTTAACCGATCGGTACTAAAAGGCGTTAGACTGTATGAAGTGGTTTTGTGATATGTGAGGAGCAGCATTCGTTATAGCACAACCATGATTCATGATTTCGTGATCTTTTACGAAAGACCCTATTGGCCTTTTCATCACCGCCTAGTTAGCGCCACTTCCTATGTGAGCGAAAGGTGATATTTGTTTATGCGAGAAAAAACCTCATTCTATTTTATTATTACATTTCATCATTTGTTATATTCAGTCGAATTATAATCATCTATGAAGTTTATATTACATTAAAACTAGTTTTTTGAGCACCTTTCGCTCTAGTTCCAAAATATTCCGTCAGATGTCAGCCACTTTGCGTTAAAAGGCGAATACTAACCAAATTTCATCGTAATTATTGGGTGCATAACCTAGTTTTTTGCATTTTCTAAGAGATGGCGTAACTTTTTTTACGATGACACCTACGGCGTTTTAAAGTGTTGATATTCCACATTAAAATTAGATGGTCAATATTCATATTTTTAATTCCGATTAAAACAGGTCGAAATTCGTACTGACAAAATAGCATTTGAGGGAAACATTACTTTTTTGCTTAATCAAAAGAAAATAGGTGCTGAAAGTTTTCGTTTGCTTCACGAAAAACTCATGGTGAACATGCACCAACTCAACATACTTGCGAAAACTGGTTTAACGGCAGGTTCACGTATGCAATCAAAAAATGATTCGAAAATCAAAAGCCAATCAAATCGTTAGAAACATATACAAATTTCCCCGCTCGGGATGAAATAATTTTAGCTTTGGGCAAATTTAGATCGCAAGCAGCCAACATAATAAAAATAAAACAAATTATGAGCAACAATGACGCTCATTGATTGCCTTCATTCGCGGATCATTTTTTGATCGCATACGTAAACAACCATAAACGATTCAAAAGTGGTGATTTTCATGTCAGTCAGGCAAAGAACGTTCTGGTCAACCAAAGAAAATCGAAGATGAAGAATTGGAAGCATTATTGAAAGAAAAATCATCTCAAACAGAAAAAGAACTCGGAGAACAGTTAAATGTCACTCAAGCAGCCATAAGCAAACGTTTGCATGAAAATGATTCACTAAGAAGGAAAATGGGTATCTCATGAACCGACTGAAGACAACATTGAAAATCGTTTAATAGTTTGCAATTCTTTGCTTACAAGGCACCGAAGATAGCATTTCAAATTGTGACTGGCGATGAAAAGTGGATTTACTACCATAACCCTAAACGCAAAAGCTCATGGGTTCGTCCAGGCGAACATCAACAACAAAACGAAACATTCAAAGAAGTAAGGTTTTGTTGTGCATTTAGTGGGATCAGAAAGGAGTGGTGTACTATGAGCTGCTAAAACCTAACGAAACTATTAGTGGAGAACATTACCAACAACAACAATTGGTTGATTTGAACCACATGCATTGATCGAAAACTGTCCGATTTCAGCAAACAAGGTAAAGCGATTTTTATGCACGAAAAAATACGCTGGAAGTACTTAAATGGGAAATTTTACCGCATGCTCCCTATTCCGAACAATGCAAAGCGATCTTCAAGAACAGCACTTCAGAAACCACGAAGAAATCACAAAATAGCCCGACGAATACATCGCTTCAAAAGACAAACATTTTTTTTCCGATGGAATCCATAAATTGCCAGAAAGATGGTCGAAAGTCATAGATAACGATGGAAAATAATTTGAATAAAATAAAATTTACCATTTCGTTGAAATAAACGTGTTTTTTCTGCAAAAAAATGCAAAAAACTAAGTTGTCCCATTGTTAAGGAATGGCGAAGAAAAATTGAACATTGTAAAATTTAATATCGCGAGTTCCTTTACGATCAATCAGTTTGAAATTTTAAGGACCACTTTTAATGTTTTATTCCGCTGGAATATTTTATTTAGTGGCAAAGTGGTACAAAAAGATTAAATATTTCTGCTGGTTATAAAATAAGTAGCGTAATCCCTTCGTAAGTTTCAATTAAGAAATAAGTTTAAAATATTTCAAAAGATCAACATGTTTTTTTAAGTTTTCTGGAATGCTCGTGATACGTTCTCTCGCAAGGGGACAAACGAATCGAACGATTCCTGGAGTCGGCGATATAAATAACGGGTATTTTACAAATGAGTTGTTGAAACAAATTTTAACTCAGGAATCGTTCGATACGTTTGTCCCGGTAAAAGAACGCAGCATACAAAAAATCGATCCAAATGTAAATCTTTTGAAATTTGTTGCATCAATCCTGCAAAAATGATGTAAAATTCTCGTTATTTATATCGCCAGGAATAATTCGATTCGTTTGTGCTGGTAAAAATGAAGATCTTCATCATACAGCTCCTAGAAAAAGAAGAGCTTGTTTTCTATCTGAAAATGAATCAAGTGATAGTGATAGCACAGAGAATCAAAGGAGATTTTTCATTTGACCTTTCATTCTCAGTGGAAGTGTCTTCAGGCGGGACACTCGACGATAGTTAGATCACTAAGGGAAGAACTGGTGAATCTAGATTATATTAAGCCAACGTTGTGCTTCGATAAATGTTTCCGGATTATCTGCCCTTCGAGGGAATCCTGGAGGAACGGATCAATAGTGAAAAACGAGGCACTGCAATTTTTCACGATCGGCTCTAAGCTAAACGGCAAAGTAGGAGCCGGAGTCTTCTGTGAGAAGCTCAATGTTAATATTTCGGTTCGTCTTCCTGATTACTGCAGCATGTACCAGTGAACTGAAGTGGACTGGTTATGGAATGGCTAGTTGCTGGACTAAACTGGCCTAGAACGCACAGATCCTATAATTTTGCCCAAAACATACCTTAAAATCCCTAATCAATACTACCATAGAAAAATCAGTTTACCATAAATTCCTCATTTTTATAAATCGAGAAACAATAATGAGTTGAGTAAAAAAGTTCTGATAATTCAAATGTGATGATTGTATTTGCAAAGTAAAGCGCAATGTAAAGTTACAAATAGAATCATGACATTGGAATTGTCAGAACTTTTTTACTCAAAAATGCTAAATTGTCGGTCCAATATACTAAATGTCAAAAATGCTAGCTGGTGGGTTCATGTGAATAACAAGCAATAACTGCAACAGTTGTTGCACGAAACTTCAATGAAAAATTTTGTTCTACAGAAGTCAAAAGTCCCGTATATAGACATGGTTTTTTATAATGGCCTTAGTATGTACTTTAATATAAAAATGCCAAATGGTTGGTCCCTGGGGTCGGTCATATGAATAACAAGCAATAACTGCAACAGTTGTTGCACGAAACTTCAATGAAAAATTTTGTTCTACAGAAGTCAAAAGTCCCATATATAGACATGGTTTTTTATGATGGCCTTAGTATGCACCTTAATATAAAAATGCCAAATGGTCGGTCCCTGGGGTCGGTCATATGAATAACTGCAACAGTTGTTGCATGAAACTTCAATGAAAAATTTTGTTCTACAGAAGTCAAAAGTCCCATACATATACGAGTATAGGCATGGTTTTTTATGATGGCCTTAGTATGTACTTTAATACAAAAATGCCAAATGGTCGGTCCTTGGGGTCGGTCATATGAATAACAAGCAATAACTGCAACAGTTGTTGCATGAAACTTCAATGAAAAATTTTGTTCTACAGAAGTCCAAATGTCCATTTGACATTTTTGTATTAAAGTGCATACTAAGCCCATCATAAAAAGCCATGTTTATATATGGAACTTTTGACTTCTGTAGAACAAAATTTTTCATTGAAGTTTCGTGCAACAACTGTTGCATTTATTCATATGACCGACCCCAGGGACCAACCATTTGGCATATTTATATTAAAGTACATACTAAGGCCATCATAAAAAACCATGCCTATACTCGTATATGGGACTTTTGACTTCTGTAGAACAAAATTTTTCATTGAAGTTTCGTGCAACAACTGTTGCAGTTGAGAAATTTCAACACAAAAAGCTGCTGATGGAAAATTTTGGGAAACATTGAAAGATGGTAAAAATACTGGTACATTTCCCGGTCATACCAAATTTTTAAAGCGTTTCAGGGCCAACTTTTATGCCAAAAGTAATTTTATACTTGGTACTGTAAAGAGTGCTTTTTAATAAAATCATGATATAAAATTATGCACTGAACTCGAAGCTCGTAAGGTCTTGAAAAAAGACTGGACAGTAATACAATCGCAATTACGGGCCTTTGTAGGAATTTGAAGGCAAGAAATTTGAAGTGTTCGTATTTATGGTCTAAGAAGTGGGGACCTCCTTTTCCTCCGCCAAGAATTACATGACACGGTTTGCCACACAACTTTATAAAACGAAAGACTGTACTTTTACTATTTATAAAAATAAGCCCAAAAAAAATTTTCTATTATTGAGTTCAAAGCATCGAAGTGTAGAAATTGCAAAAAATAAAAAATGTGTCCTGGAATCTATAATATTTTATAATAATACTAAGTGCAACATTTGTTGCATGATCGTAGATTTTTCAATCAAGACGTACGGTGAGATTTTAGTGCACCCCGATGAAAGTCTCAGTATGACTTTCAAAGTTGACAGAAATCGGGAAGATGGAATAACATAGACAATACAAAATATTTTATAACTTTCCTTAAAACCCTTATTCAATTTCTTGTTCTTTAATTTTTTTTGATAAATTTGGTTGCGTTCCGAGAATATTTATATTTGCACCTACCTACTACCCTTCTCTAGGTCGAGTTACTCCAAGGTTGAACACGCTAAAATACGATTCCACTCGAGTTGTTGTTGTATTATTACAGCTAATGACATTATAATACATTAACGTACAAATTGATATTATTATACTAAGAATGTAATTATATAGATAAATTTCCGGATTGTTGTTGTAATATGAGATTTTAATGGAAAATTTAACGACGTCACACAAATTTATCCCCAACGCTGTTTTTTGTAAAAAAAATTATCTTTGATGCGTAATAACAATATATGAGTATAAGATTGAATTTCATAATAAGTACCATTACTCCGTATATGATAGGTAGTAAGTCATCAATTATAATTTATGGAAAATCACTATAAGCATGACCAATTTTCCATCCTAAAAGTATTGTTTAGTGGAAAATTATCAACTTGTTGCGCACCAAATCCAATACAAAATTTTCGATATTCAGGTATTTATATATAGCTCGACACGCCATTCTACTTTGCATACAAAACATTTACGTTATACTAAAGTTTTCTATTTTTCATATCAATTGAAAAATCTATTTTGTATACTCATAATATATATGAATAATATACCTGGAAAAACAAAATGGTTTATTTATATCTCATAACTAGGTATACCTAGCAGATATTTTCATCGCACACATAAATTATATGGTATATAGTATATAACTATATACATAATAACACATAAACTTACAAAGTATATAACAGTAACCGAAAAATGAAAAATTATTGGAAAAATCATTTTTCTATAAAGTAGAAACACAAAGGTGTATTCAAATAATATGATTGCGTAGACCACAGAGTATACAAAAGAAGCCAAAGTATATAAAAAACATATAACTTTTGGTTCAAGAACTATCGAACATCTGCAGACAGTTGTAAAATATTATAGTTTAAATCGAGCAAAAGGAATATATCTCTTCATTTGAAACACACACACACATACAAAACATAAAAATTCCATTGTGTAGCAATTTTCTATTGTTATCAAAAAGTAACTTTTAGACAATCATAAATTTCTATAAACAATTTTTCCCAAAAAATTAGTTTTTGTTTGTAAAACTATGATTTAGTTTTGGTCTATAGCTATATGTATATAAATGTAAGCATAACGGTATGATACCTTTTCGAGGGAGTTTGATTAGTTGTTGTTAGTTGGCACAAAATTATCTTTCAATTGTGCTGAGAATAAGGGATACCAAATAATATGACGAATGCCGGTAAACTGGTAATTTAAAATGAAATGTAATCCCAGAAATCTTTTTTTTTTATTATCACTGCAATCTGTTCTGAGGCCAAGGCTCTTCCAACTCTTTCGCGGTTTGCTTTATTCGTCCATAGTTTTACGCCGTTGCCAGCCAATTCAAGGATGTACGGCTATAGGTCCGATTTTTATCACCATCTGCACATTGTGCTTAGTTCTATGCCAGCCTATATACTGGCATGTAAGATGGGTTGGCCCATGAGTTTTGCAATACCAAAAGGGGTCATAGATGTGTTCTATTTCATCACAGATCGTAATGTATAGATAAAAATTCCATTTGCATCCTGGCCCTATCGGGATTCGAACCCGGTACTTCCCGATCCAAACGCCAATGCTTCAACCACTGTGCCAATTACAGAAATAAAAATGTTTATTTGGTTTTCGTCGTATTCGTATCGTTTACGCTTGGCTGCACTTTTTTTGATCGACAGTCAAACCTAAAAGACAAGAGCTTTCAGAGAACAATCAATCTAGGTTTCTTATTTATGTTAATTGTGACAACGCATTTTGACAGAGCCTGCTAATATAAGAGCCATAAGATTCCGCCATTGTTTCATGAGCTTTCCATGTGTGAAGCTTTTTTATTATTTCAAATTAACCAGCGTATTGTAATATTTTTTAGAAGCTTTTTTGCATATAAAAACATAAATGTTTCGTTTAAATTTTCAATTTGAATGGTTAGTCCAATATTCATTTTTTTTTTGTAGAAACAAGAATTTGTTTACATGTGTATGTAAAGAAAATAAGAAATTCTATGCTGTGTTACAAAACAAACGTTCGTTAAAAAGCTTTTGGACTAACAATGTAATATGGGGGTTTATTGTGTTTTGGATTCTATTTAAACATTGTTGATAAGCAAACTTCGAGAACTGTTTTTTCGTTACTTGTTTTCATCTTGGTTTTAATTTTACTGTCGTGAGGTTCGGACGTAAAGTAAAACAAACGAAAAGTGCAGTGTTAGTGCTTTTTAACTTGTTATATCTTTTTTTCAATTGTGTGAATGGTTTGATAATTAAATACACACGGTGCAAAAAAACTAACATAAAATTGTAACTTAATAAGTGATGATGTAAGCGTGATGGGGCTTTTTTCCCCAAAAAAGACTTCTTCAAACATCGAACGCCAAACAAAATCTACAACAAACTTGAACCAGTTTCATGTAGAAAGTATAAATATGGCAAGTGCAAGTGTAAAACAAGTGGGCAAAGTTCAGCACAGCCCAAAGAAAACACCTATGCCAATGATTAAAAGTGCTTCTTCGACAGAATTAATTATACCGCAGTTTAAAAACCAAAATCAAAACCGCGATGAAAAAATTAATTCATCAGCAAATTTAACAATGCAATACGAAAATAATAGTAATGAACTCAGTGCGACGAACTCTAGTGACCGTGGTCAGTGCGAAAATAACCTAGTGCAAACGGGAATGGATAGGTATATCACTGTTCAATCTAAAAGAAAACGTAGCCCGAGATCTGCCCAGTTTGCTGGCAGGAGCAAAGTGACACGGACTGAAGCAGGTGTTAACCAAATAAGTCTTAACAATCGATTCTCTAGTCTAGAGGTCATTGACCCCAATGCAGTGCCAAATTCGAAAACTGAGAAACCGCCTCCAATTTATTTAAGAGAAGCATCTAACAATGAATTGGTTAACAACATCGCAAAATTAACAGATTCTAAATTTTATATTTCCCCGCTCAAACGAGGTAATATAAACGAAACAAAGATTCAAACTTTCGAAATCGATGGCTTCAGAGCCCTAGTTAAACATTTCGACGAAGTTGGTAAAAAATATTACACATACCAGCTAAAAAGCCAAAAAGGGCTGACTGTTGTGCTAAAAGGAATTGAAAGCTGCGTAGATGTTAGCGACATACAAGCTGCACTTGCTGCGGAAGGTTTCCATGCCAAATCCATTGGTAATATAGTAAACCGTGAGAAGGTACCTCAACCAATGTTCCGTTTGGAACTAGAACCAGAGGAAGAAAAGTCGAAAGGAGTTCATAAGATTTACAACTTAAAATATTTGTTACATCGCAAAATCGTAATTGAAGAACCTAAGAAGAGGTCTGGACCAGTTCAATGCATAAAGTGCCAAGAATACGGACACACGAAAGCATACTGCGCCTTAAATGAAGTTTGCGTTATTTGTGGTGAACTCCACGACTCCAAACAGTGCGAAAAGTCTCGCAATGACCCATCTGTGAGACGTTGTAATAACTGCGGTGAAAATCATACTGCAAACTACAGGGGTTGCGCAGTGTATCTGGACCTAAAACGCAAAATAAACCCTAAAATGAGAGCTGAGCAACGAATGCTGAATATGCAATTTAATCAGAGGGCCATGTTACCAAAAAATACAATAGTCACCAAACCAACGAGTGCAAACACACAAAACGATAACTTGGAGACATTTGCCAGCAGTTTTGCACAGCCAGGTGTTTCTTACGCAAATATCCTAAAAGGTAACAAACCGAAACCAATAGTTCATTCTAATGAGGACCTAAACATTCACACCATGATAAATAAATTAACCGAGACCATCCAAAGTTTCATGTTGATGATGGAAAGACAAATGAGCATGATGATGCAAAATATGAATACGCTTATGCAAATTATAGTCAAAAATCAAAAATGACAATTCTAAAAATAGCCATTTGGAATGCGAACGGGCTCTCGCAACATAAAGCTGAGGTACAAACATTTCTTATCGCACAAAATATAGAAATCATGTTAATATCTGAAACACACTTCACAAAACAAAATCTTTTTAATATTACCGGCTATTCCGTTTATGACACCAAACATCCGGATGGAAAAGCACACGGCGGCACTGCAGTCTTAATAAAAAGAAGATTAAAGCACTACGAGCTCCAGAAATATGCTAAAGATCACATCCAGGCTACAACTGTCAGTTTGGAAGAATGGTCTGGGAAATTTTTAATATCGGCTGTCTACTGTCCACCGAAACACGCAATTAAAAAACAGCAATTTATCGATTACTTTAACCAGTTGGGAATCAAATTTCTAGCAGGGGGTGATTACAACGCTAAACATGTGCAATGGGGTTCGAGGTTGACGTCACCGAAAGGAAAGCAACTCTACGAAGCAATAAACGAGAAAAACCTTGATTATTTATCATCTGGACATCCCACATATTGGCCTACAGATAGAAAAAAAATTCCTGATTTAATAGATTTCTGTGTAATACGAGGAATAGCACGCACCAATGCTCAAGTCGTTGACTGTTATGATTTATCATCAGATCACTCACCAATAATAGTAACACTAAGTACCCAAGCATTAAAAACTGAACCACCACAACGTTTAACAAACAAACTAACGAAATGGGTTCTCTATAGAAACATAGTAGATGTAAATTGTCATCTTGATGTTCCACTTCGCACACCAGAAGACATTGATGCCGCGATAGAAAACTTAAGTCAAATAATGGAAATGGCTGCAAAAAAAGCTACTCCGGAGAACAAAAATTCCGAAAAAAATATAAGGCTTTCAAGTAACATTCAAAAGTTATTAGCAGAGAAGCGGACAATTCGGCGGCTATGGCAGCTTCACCAATCTCCTTTGCATAAATGGAAATTAAATAGAGCTATTAAAGCTTTGAGAGAAGCAATACGGGAAGAACAAAATTTAGGAATACAGAATTACCTAAGTGAGCTCACAGCAACAGAAACAACAGATTACTCACTGTGGAAGGCAACAAGAAATTTGAAAAGACCAGAGGTATCGAACCCACCGATAAGGAAACCAGATGGTCACTGGGCCAGAAGTGACTTAGAAAAGGCTATCGCTTTCTCTAACCATCTACAAAAAGTGTTCACCCCAAACGAACAAAATAATGATTGCGTACTACCACAGCTTACGAGGGACGAGTCGAACCCAAACCCAGTAAAATTTAAATGGAAATGCGTCAAAAAAGTTATCAAAAACAGTATAAATCCCAAAAAAGCGCCAGGTCATGACCTAATAACTGGAAAAATGATCAAAGAATTACCAGATAGATGCATAAAATATATAACATATATTTTTAACGCGATTATGAGATGTGGATACTTTCCCCAAAAATGGAAAATATCTCAAATTATCATGATTCCTAAGCCAGGTAAAGACGAAACCCAAGTCTCGTCGTACAGACCAATAAGTCTACTTCCGATAATTTCAAAGCTTTTTGAAAAGATGCTACTACAAGAACTAATACCTATATTATCTGAAGGTCGCATTATACCAGATCACCAATTTGGATTTAGAGAGCAACACGGCACAATAGAACAAGTGCACAGAATTGTAAATACAATTAAGGTTTCCTTAGAAGAAAAGAAATATTGCTCGGCAGTTTTCTTGGATATTGCGCAAGCTTTCGACAAAGTATGGTATGAAGGATTAAATTACAAAATTAAAACTCTTTTGCCTAAACAATTTCATGCAGTTCTTGAAAACTACTTAGCCCAAAGGATGTTCCAGGTGAAACAAAATACGGCCACTACTGATCTAACCGAGATAAAGGCAGGAGTACCGCAAGGTAGTGTATTGGGACCTGTGCTATACTTGTTATTCACAGCTGACCTACCAATAACTGAAAAAATCGTCACTTCAACTTTTGCTGATGACACAGCTATATTATTTTCACACAAAAATCCTCAAACAGCATCGAGAGAATTACAAGAACATCTACACAAAATAGGAGATTGGTTAAAAACTTGGCGGATAAGGACGAATGAATGTAAATCAACACATGTAACATTCACATTAAATAAACGTACATGTCCAGCAGTAAAATTAAACAATATCACAATTCCTCAACAAACAAACGTCAAATATCTCGGTCTTCATCTCGATAGAAGATTGACATGGAAAAAGCACATTGAAACAAAACGCAATCAATTAAAAATAAAATTTTCTAAAATGTACTGGATGATCGGAAGAAAATCGAAACTCTCTCTAGACTGCAAGGTTCTACTATACAAAGCGATCCTAATCCCCATATGGACATATGGTATCCAACTATGGGGCTCAACTAGTGCATCAAATATAGATATCGTACAAAGAACGCAAGCAAAGATACTTCGTAGCATTACAAATGCCCCATGGTATATTCGAAACTGCAACATCCATAGAGACCTAGGAATCAAAACTGTTAAAGAGACAATTAAATCATGCAGTCTAAAATACCAACTGAAACTGGAATCACACCCTAACGAATTAGCTAGAGATCTACTAAGGCAACCGAAATATGGACGGCTTCGCAGAACAGATCCTCTAGATTTAATTAACTGAGAAATATAATCTAATAATTTCGTGCATGTTGAAATGAAATTAAGTAATTAATAATAATTTAATAATAATAATGCATAATGATATTAAGTATTAACATAGGTTAAGGCTTAAGTTAAAATTTTTTTTATAGTTTTTAAGAATTTCACACTTCTTGTTAGTTTCGTATAAAGAAAGATTCAAGAATAAAGCCTTTGGCAATAGTTACAAAAAAAAAAAAAAAAACTTGTTTTCATCGCACCAAATTCGCAGGCTGTATTATTTCATCCTCTGGCACTATTCTGGTTTTCCCTGGGAATATGGAATTGGGAAAAATATTTTCATAGCATTATTGACCAAATCATATTTTTCTGGCCTACTGACTGAATATGTTTAGTGCAAAAAATTTCAAAACAAAGTTAATTGGGAAACTTTCTATCCCCAAAATTTTTATAGGCAAAAATATTTTCCCATTTAACTTTGTTTCGTAAATAGTTATACTAAACTTATTCCTCAGTAGGCCAGAAAAATACGATTTTGGCAAAAATGCTATGAAAATGTTTTTCCAAATCCCCAGTAAAAGCCATAATAGTGCCACTATAGTATAAGCAAAACAGAGCCTCATAAAATAAAAACATTTTTTATGCTTTACGCAATTACTAAACTAGTCAAAAGATGTCGCTACGTATAAATTTAGAAAACAATAGCGGCAAAAAATTGAATATTTGAAAACCCAAATGTTTGTTTAAAAAGTTTAACAATTTATGTATACAACAATAATGTGTTTAATAGATTATGGAGATCTCCTGGAACTGAGAATAACGCAACACGAACGAACTGGATTGAAATAAAAAAAATTGAAATTGTGACATTTTTCTATTATTGTTTTACAGTGCACAGCAACTATGGTGGTGAATATTTTACAACGAAAAGTTTTATTTACGTTTTCGTAATCGATGGATCGTTTTCGTAATTGACCATGCAAGGGTCCTTCGTCAGGGGTTTTATAAACCCTAATTAATGGATTGGCAATGATTAGTGCTATGCTTCTGGCCATTGATTGAATCGGTCGACTCAGGTTAAGAGGCAAGTATATACATTGAACGATATGAAAGGAGGCCTACTATATCCACAATTGAATATGTTCAGATTGCCCGGGTGGAATCGTTGGCAGATAAACAAGATTATGCCTAATTGTTCACGTCTATATTTAAAGTAGGCCAAGAGAGAGAAAAAGAGCAGCAATCTACTCACGAATTGCGCAAGTATACCAGAACGTAAAATGTTGTGTGGCGCATCGAAAATTTTGCGTCGTAATGGCACTGCAATGTATGGGCGATTCATGACCGCCGATGCTTCGCAGGAAAATTTGAGGTCAGGCAAAACATTTCTAGTTTTGTCAGCGGCGGAACGGAAAGAGTGAATTATAATAGTATAGTAGGCCCAGATAAAAAATGACAAAAGGATAAATATAAAAAAATGTAATGGAGTCGTAGAAGGAAAACACAGAAGGAAGGTTGAAATTTATAAGTAATTAATAAAGACAATAATATAAAACTAATTCTGGTATTTTATATTATAATAATCAAAAAGGAAGAAAGCTTATAATTTATAGTTCGAATTGGCACGACATTTGGAACCAGAAAATAAATTCTGAAGTTGTAGGACTGATTTTTATGAGTTTAGTTCAGTATGAATAGTCAGTTTTAGACTGAATTGGTCTTTGCGTACAGTAGGTATAAATGGAGTCCCGAGCGCCAACGAAATATTTAAAATTTTAAATGCAGAATATTATTGTTCCGTACTCGAGAGTTTTTCGAGAAGAACCCCAGATGCTTCCAACAATTCCAAGTAAAATAGCACCGACAGTAGTATTCGATACATCGATTGGGATACTGAACTTAGCGTCAATCCAGCGAAAGTGTCAGTAACGCGACTGTACCCAGTTCAGTTTTAAATTTTAAAAATGCATCTTGGGATCTTTAGCAGAGAGCCAAGTGTTCGTGGATTGAGATAAGCGTTTTAGCGAGTTTCGAAATAAATCGATGACAATAATTTACCATGTCATTAAACAGCATTAATTCGTTCAAGTGAAAGCAGAAAACCATTAGCAGTGATTTTGTGGGAACTCTTAATTTTTACGTTGTGGGCATTGCTGGGATATAGATTGATAAAAATATCAAGCTTTGGAAAGCCAAAAGAGACCACCGGCCTTTTAGCACTTTGTATAGCATGCACACAGAAGGATTGCAGCAGGAAGCTCACTTCTTGTGCCGTTTCTGTATGCAATTTGTGCTACTGCTCAGTCCACTTTCTCACAGCGGCTTCTGGTAATAGCCCTGTAACAAGATTAGGCTAAGTATGTGAGGGTTGTTGCACATCTATAGGAAGACGACGTTGGGCAAACAACCCAAACAGGAAAAGACAATGGTTGCAAAACCTGTACAAAAGTCTAGGATAATTATCTCGGATTTATCGGAGAATATCGGAGAAGAAACATGGATAACGTTTGATATTTGAAGCATGGAATGTATTCAGCCTAAATAGCCCAATTGTAATTACACTAGAAGAAACAATAGACTTACATGCAATCACAGCGTCGTTCCCATTAGCAACGGATTTACTCTCTGCCAAAGTAAAGCGCTTGATTTTCGTCGGTTCGGGGTGAAGTTTCTGATCAGCAATTGTTTGCGCCAATTTGTTACTAATTAACTGTAACCAAAAGACCACAAGAAAACGAGATCTACGTCCTTAGATTGCACACACGTTACTTCATCATCTTATTTGTGAATGTAAGTGCTCCAACGGAGGAGAAATGTTCTGGCCAAACACATTATCTACGGATGCCTAGAATTTTTTTTTAAACAAAATTATTCAACACAATGTGGAGATGATTCATTTTTCAAAATTGATAACAAATTTCAAAGTGTTAATGAATGGCTCTGAATGCAAACTGATAATCAAAGATGGACTAGTGGCTATTGTTATAATGTGTTTTTCGCCAGCACTGATGATTGTTTTATAAGCCAAGCCAAATATTAGCTTAGGCAGACGATTTATGCATCCTAGGTCAAAATATCGTGTTTCTTAAAGAATTTCTGTCCCTGTTGGAAACAACAACTCAACAAATCGGCCGCCATATACACGAAGCAAAAACAAAATACATGTCTGGGGGACGACAAATAATTTGGCCACACTGTTAGCCTTCTGCGTTTGGGTCTATTTGGGATGGACAAAACGGAAATGGAAATACGGTCCGGTCCGTCAAGTTTATTTGCGTCTACTCGTGTGGCACCCAAACATCGTGATTCCTTTTGAATCCAGGCTTATGCAAAAGATTTTAAACTGTTTTTAATCGATCTTCAGCTCCTGCTTGATGCTACAAAATCGACATAAATATTATTATATTTAATTATAAATCCTAATTCCACTTTTACGAATGCACGTTTAATGACAAAAAATTCTTATTTTTTTTTTAGTACATTAAATTGAATTTTGTATAAAAAAATTGAGTACATGAGTCTCCCTTTCCAACGAGTATAAGTATGGCATACTGCGACAAATACATCACGAGATATATCTCACTAAAGTCATCTAGCGAAAAAATGGATTTCTTTTTCCCCAACCTATTGTATAGATATCTACCTCAGTTATGCGCATCCCCTATATCTGTTTGAATGCCTGGTGAATGGAGTCTGTACCGATAGTATACGATAAATACTATTTGATGTTCCGATTTATGCGTTAAAGTCGGGTTGGGCTCGTTTCCCCGAATTTCAAAAACCCAAAATCAAAATCCCGACTTTCAAAATCCCCGGGCCGGCATTTTGAAATGGAATAATTGTAAAACGGCTTCGATAACTCTCACTCTCATAACTCAGAGGGGCTTTAGATTTGAACTTCGAGGGACGTATGAGCCGGGATCAAGAAACATGTCGCACTGCGTGCCACACGTAGGGGCAGATAATATAGAATCTATTAATGACATCTACTCTAGTAGGTAGTTATAAAAAATATTAAGTATTAAATTTTGATTTTGATTTTTTTGCTATAAAAAAACAATATTTAATATTTAATATTTTTAAAAATATTCCGACTTTTGTCGGGATTTTTAAGGTTTCAGCAAAGTTGGAATTTTAAAAACCGGGATTTTGAAACTCGAGATTTTTAAAGTCGGGGTTTTGAAAGTCGGGATTTTGAGAGTCGTGGTTTTAAAATTCGGGATTTTGATAATTCGAGATATTGTTATTCGGGATTTTGAGCCGTACGGTCGCATAAAATTTATTTGACTTAGTCTCATTTCACTTCCGTTTGGTCATGTACTTTTACAAATGTGATGTTGAAGTGACGTTATACGTTATTAATTAATAAATAAATTTTGTTTCCTATAGTGCAATTATATCGAGCTTGTAGGAGGTTCTCTGGACGGTTTATGCTGAATACATTCTAATTGGATTGGCTGGCTTGTTAGCCTAATGAAATCGCGCTGTATAATTATCACTGCTCCTACACTTATAGCATACATTTTTAACGGAGTACTGTAGTTACCATTAACCCCGTTAGTGTGAGCAGATTCAGAATTTTATACGGTATACCATTGCTCTTCTCTCCCCCATTTCAACCTAACCGTGTTTAAAAATAAATCTTGATTATTTCTGCTTATGTTTGCAAATTTTGACTGTTAAGTGTTAATTTAGATACTTTTGGTATGTGGAATTTTTGCTTTCCCGGAATATTTATACAGACGTATAGCGATTATGTGCCGGTTGCAGGTCGACAATCGATTTATTGATACACGTTTTCTTATATCTTATAAAACATTTTATCCAAATTATAGGATACCATTTAACCAACATGATCCTCAATTTATGGTACTAAAACATGGTTTCATGTGACTAAGTAATTTAACAACAAATCTACGAGCAGGATCTCTTAAGCCTGGTCATCTCGTGGGAGATCAAATAGATACTGATTTTTTTTTTTTTACCTCTTAAAATTTATAGACCAACCGATGAATATTATCCTACTATGTGGATGTGCTCGTAAATGATTGCCAATTTTAATGGTGTAGGTCGACCTCATCCTCGCTGCATCCTGAAATATTCCGAAACCGTCTGAGATCCGAGAAACCGTTGTTTTTTTAAATAAATTGGCCTAACACACAAATATAATAGTTAATTTGTTAGACATCTTTTTTATAGGCAAAAACACTTTGAATAGTTCATTTTGAACTTTCGCAAACCAACAAACACAAAGTGGAAATGAAAATAAAAAGTTTTTTGCCATATTTTATAATTTATAAATTTTTAATATTTCTACAAATTGCTTTAATTTGTAACTTTATCATTTATTTATGAGAAAAACAAAAAAATATCTACATGTACATTTATGTACATATACATACTCGTATGAATGTACAGTACACACATATAAATAATTTATATTCTGGACATATGTAGTCAACATAAACAAGAACAAGCATAAAAATTATGAAACAAGCAACAAAAATGATAAAACACGCAGAGCAACGAAAATTTATTCAAAAAAATTCCACAAAAGTTTGGTATCCGTTACGTTATAAACGAAAATAAGACGAAAGTTTACTTAGCAAGAATATACTTATAGTTGTTATTCCACCATGTTGATATACCTTCTGAATGTATAACTTACAAATCGTCTTAGGAACACCCACTTATGGTTTGTTGGACCGAAACAAATTTCGTATTTTATTTATGTTTGCATTTTAATGCATCTGATGCAGCACCAGCAGGTAGATTGCAATTAATGGTTTTGTCACTTTTTCCTACTTTTTTTATGTTTTTAAATTTATGTTGATTTATAAAAACAAACTATGTACCGTATATACATAAAACTACTCGTTTGTACATAACAGCCAGCATACAGCTATAAAAAATTTGTAAGTTTTTTTTTTGTGTCGTTCAATTTATACATTTTTTGCTATTAACTTTCGTGAAATATATATTCTATGGCAAACTACAAATGGGTTCCGAAATGGATATTGCATTTTTTATGCTTTATGTTGGTTTTATAAAAGTGTGATTTTATAGTAAATTTTTGTGGGCTGCTGCAGGGAGTAAATTAATGAGAAACTCTTTGAGCACTACTAATAAAAGCAATCGATATACTAGGAATAAGCCAACTCAATACGTTATAACCCAATGTTAGGTTATGAATTAATTTGCCACTTTTGACATCGGAGGCCATTAAATAAAGCAGATTCAAAAGATTATTTGAAAACAACTAATTATATAAATGAGTCAGACATGAAATGAATAATGTTTTTTAAGCATTACAGAATCATTTACCATATATTTACCATTCCTTTTACCAAGTAAGAGTGAGTATAATGGTGAAAATTTTCCACTACGAGGTTTACAATTCGCTATACCACCGAAGTCCGAACAAGTGGTTTTCGAGGTGGTGTTTGTCTGTCTGCACTCAGTGTTGTTCCGTATTGTCTACAACTTCTAGTTAATTCTACATGTGTCATGTATGTGAAAGTGGTCGAAAAGTAGCCCGAAAACAAAAACAAATTGTGACTTTGCTTAATCTGTAATATTTTCGGGCTGGCCCGAAAAATTTAGAGAAACTGCATTTCCTTTAATTCTCATCTCGTTTGTTTTTTAATTCAGCATACTACAACAAGATTTGATTTTACAAGACAACATTAAAAAATATAATAAAATTTAATGAACAAATATATATACGTAATATGTTATGAAAAGCAAATTTACTGACATTTCAAAAAATTGGTTTGTATTCAAAATACGAGTACGTAAGATTCTGGAAAAACGAGAACGTTTTTATGAACTGTTATGAATTAGTTGTACGCCATCTGGAATCCGAACAATGTAGTCTCATTTCGGTACGAGGTGGAAAGAAGGTTCGTACCAATCTCAGTTTGTAACGATTTTGACCAAAAAAATTACTAACATATTTTCTTCTGTGGCGGATTTTACAGGGATTACCTTAAACTTTAGCCACTGTCACAAAATAGTGTAGGCCTCTCGAAAATAAAAAATGTTGTCCCATTTATATACGAGGTGGAAAAAAGGGGGTCATGCCAGACACAGTTTATAACGATTTTCAACAAAATATTTTCTAAGAAATATTCTTCTGTGGAGGATATCTCTTGTTCAAAATCGTTACAGACTGACCCTGATACGGAACTGTATTCCAAAAAATATTAATAGGAAGAATCAGTTTTTGAATTCTAGATGCCCTACTCTTCTTCGGGGCAGTGGCTGAAGTTTCATGTAACCTCTGAAAAAAAACACCACAAATGAAAATTGCTTTTTACATTTTTGGTTGAAAATCGTGATAAATTGTAACTGGCACGACCCTTCTTTCTGCCTCGTATAGAAAGGGAGCTACATTTTTTTAAATTTAAAATGGCCAACACTACTTCGTGACAGTATTCGAAGACTCAGCTAATCCCTTTGAAAACCTCGTATATAGATTGAACGAACCTTCTTTCCACTTCGTATTCAAGATGGCGTACACTAATTCATGACAGTATGGCTGAAGTCTCACCACATATGAAAATGATTCAGTTTTTCAAAATTTTAAGATAATGCAGTTTTACTACAGATAAAGTAAAGACACAATTTTGGTTTGTTTCGGAAAAATTCTATAATTTCATTGTTAATATTGAATCATTTTAAGACGGTAAACTTTTTTCTCACTTTACCACATTTCAAAAATTAATATTATATTGTTACGAAATATAATATTGTTACGAATTTGATCTGTCAAATCCTGTAGACATGTAATTTACATGTCTTCCAGAATATTCCCAATGTTTACTGTTCACTGTAATATTCCCGAAAATACCAAAAATATTCTAACAAACATTTTCCCCAAATTATTCAAAAACGTTAATCCACCAGAACACCACCTATAATTCTAATTGCACTTTAAACACCACTTATAATTTTCCCGCAACTCCCTCCGCCTACCGCGTCTTTATTAAAATTCACCAAAGACTAGCTAAAGACTGACACACTGTCTTCATCGTACTCATATTTATAACCTTCACTGAATATTCCAGATTGTCCGCGAACACTCGAAACGGTTCTATCCGAGACTAGGTTAGGTTAGGTTAGGTTAGAGTGGCTGCTATCGCACACTTAGGCCAATAATGGCCCATTGTGATACCACAGGATCCAATCTCCCCTTACTCCCGCTGAAACCAACCAGAGCTACTGATGTAGCGTAAAATATCTCGCACCCCAAAGTCCGCGAGTTCAGAAAGGCTGTCCATGTTGTACACACCCAAGTACCTATGTCTTTTGTAGGATAGTGCTGGACACGAGCATAGGAAGTGAACTAACGTCTCTTCCTCCTCTTCGTCCATACAACTTCTACAAAAGTCATTCGTCTCTAGACCCAGCCTTCTCGCATGTTCCCCAAAAAGGCAGTGTCCTGTCAGTATCCCTACGACCAATCCTAAATCTCGTTTTCCCAGGGATATAAGTGCCTTGGTGCGCCGCAGGTCCAGTTTTGGCCAAACCTGTTTTGATACCCTGCACGTGAGAGTGTTGGTCCACCTCTCATCTGTCAAGGCGATTGCCTTTTTACTGAGCGTCAATTTAAGCGCTGCTATAGGCCTCCCCAGACCTGCCCTTTCCGGTTGCATCTGGAGAGTCGTACCGTACCTAGCTAGTTCGTCTGCCCTGCAGTTTCCCGTGACGTCCGAGTGACCAGGGACCCAGATTATCTGGATACTGAAATACTCGCTCATCTCATTAAGAGATGATCGGCAATCCAGCGCCACCCGTGACTTCAGAGAAACCGCCTCTAGTGACCTGAGTGCCGCTTGACTGTCCACATAAATCGCGATATCCCTAACAGATACCACGTTATGCTTCAACCATGTCACGACTTCCCCTATCGCCACCACTTCAGCCTGGTACACGCTGCAGTAGTCAGGGAGACGAACAGAAATATTAACATTAAGCTTCTCACAGAAGACTCCGGCTCCTATTTTGCCGTCTAGCTTAGAGCCGTCCGTGAAAAATTGCAGTGCCTCGTTTTCCAGTATTGATCCGTTCCTCCAGGATTCCCTAGAAGGACAGATGATCCGGAAACCTATATCGAAGCACAACGTTGGTTTAATATAGTCTAGATTCACTAGTTCTTCCCCTAGTGATCTAACTATCGTCGAGTGTCCCGCCTGAAGACACTTCCACTGAGAGACAGCCGAGAGCCTTGTAGCCACATTGGCTGCCATCTGCTTACCAAAAAATTCGATTGGAATAAGATGGAACATAACCTCTAAAGCGCGTGTAGGTGTTGTCCTAAGCGCCCCGCTTATAAGCATACAGGCCGTTCTTTGCACCTTCTCCAACATCCTTATATAGGTTACCTTTTCCAAAGCTGGCCACCACACGCCCACCCCGTACATCAGCACAGGCCTCACCACTGCGGTATAGAGCCAGTGTACCAGCTCTGGTTTCAAACCCCATTTCTTCCCTATGGCGTTTCTACACGAGTAAATGGCTACATTAGCCTTATTCACCCTTTCTACAATGTTAGGCTTCCAGCTGAGCTTACTGTCCAAGATTATGCCCAAAAATCTCGCTCTGTCAGCAAAAGCCAGTCTAATGCCGTTCACGGTAGGAGGGCTAACTACCGGAATTTTATATTTCTTAGTAAATAGTACCAGCTCTGTCTTGGAGGGGTTGATCCCTAATCCACATTTGCTGGCCCATTTCGTAACGATCAGGAGTGCATTCTGCATAACATCCCTAATCGTATCCAGATATTTGCCTGAGACAGCTATTGCTACATCATCTGCATACGCTACAACCCCTATACCCTCTTTCTCCAGTTCCAACAGCAATCCATTCACCACTGCACTCCAAAGAAAGGGGGACATTACTCCTCCCTGCGGAGTTCCTCTAACCACCCGCCTTCTAATGGTGGACTCTCCCAGTTCCGAGATAATAATCCTGCTTACCAGCATCTGATTTATCAACCTACTTATAGGATAATCCACCTTCAGAAATGACAACCCTTCCATGATCGCCTCCGTTTTTACATTATTAAAGGCACCCTCAATGTCGAGAAATGCTACCATACAATACTCTTGCGAGTAAATTGACTTCTCAATCATGCGTACTAGATCGTGCAGAGCTGTGTCCACCGACTTTCCCTTACAGTACGCATGCTGCGACATTGCCCAATTCCTTGGCTCAACTTTTGTTCGAATAAGTACGTCTATCAATCTTTCCAAGGTTTTCAACATAAAGGATGATAGAGTTATAGGCCTCAGGTCCTTTGGATAAGCCTGTGAGCTTTTTCCCGATTTCGGGATAAAAACCACTCTGACCTCCGTCCATTTCCTGGGAATATAGACCAATTGCAGACATCCTCTGAAGATAACCTCCAGCCAGGGGAGGATAACTGCAGAGTTTCTTTGGATCTCTGCTGGTATAATCCGATCCGGGCCCGCCGATTTATAAGGCTTAAAACCGTTCAGCGCCCACAGGATTCGTTTCCTGTCCACGATGCCATCCACATCTGTTAAAGGTGTTCCTCGATGAGCTTCAGGCTCCATCGAGTCATCAATGCTTCCCGGAAAATGGGTCTCAATGAGAAGCTCCAATGATTCCGCACTTGAAGCTGTCCATAACCCGTCCGGCCTAATTAAGTAACTCGGACTGGTTGGGTTGGTAGATAGAATTTTCCTAAGGCGAGAAGTCTCAGAGACTTCTTCCATTCTACAACAGAAGAGTCTCCAAGACCCCCTTTGTGCCTTCCTCAACTCTTTTTTGTATTTTCTCAGGTCTTCCTTATAGGAATCCCAATCCCGATTTTCCCTGGTGTTCTTAGCCTTATTAAAGGCCATCCTACACACTCTCCGATAGGTTCCCAACTCCGTGGTCCACCATGTCGGTTTCTGCCTGCCCCTAGGTTTTATCAGGGGACACGCAGCGTTAAATGACAGATTGCATGCTTTTGTGACAATATCAACCATGTCATCTAATTCCTCTACTGTCGCCGGAAGTCCAGGAACCTCCAGCGGCAATAGTTCCTTCAACACCTCCCCATATTTGTTCCAGTTTGTCCTTCTGGGATTCCTAAAGGCTTTCCGGGCAACAGGTTTGATGTTGAGGTTATATGTAATATATCGATGATCAGAGAATGAGTGCTCCTTCGCCACTCTCCACCCACTGATCATATCAAAAATTGTTTCTGACGCACAGGTTACATCTAGAACCTCCTGTCGATTTCTAACAATGAATGTTGGTTCACACCCAATATTGCAAACTACGAGGTTAGTATTTAATAAGTAATCAAAAAATAACTCACCTCTTTCGTTAATGTCTGTGCTTCCCCAGATTGTGTGATGCGCGTTTGCATCACATCCAAGTATCACACCTACCTTTTTCAGACCTGCTTCCCGGATCAGTTCCCCCAGATTATCCGGTGGAACCTCCTTTTCACGATCCATATAGGCTGAGGCTAGCCATAGTTTTTCACAGCCTACCTCAGCGCTCACCGCTGTAACGTCCCCGCTACTAAATTGTGGAAGAAGAAAAATATTCAAATTATTTTTCGCTAAGATACACGATCTGATCTTTTCAGAATTGCTTGAGTATAATACTTTATACCCTTTCATTCTGAGGCCACAGATCCTGTTATTGTTAATCCAAGGTTCTTGGATTAACACCAAGTCCTCATCTGACTTAGTCAGTCTGAGCACGAGAGCTGCCGAGGCAGCCTTCGTGTGATGTAGGTTTATTTGTACAATGCTAATCATTGTAAAGGACCTTACTCACCTCTTCCTGCACTCCCTGCATCAGGATAGTGCAATTTACCTCATTGTTCCGGACGCTGTCTTCCTCTCGTCGAGAGCCTGACAGGATGTCCCCATCAGGCTCCAGAGAGAGGAGGCTGCCTCCCATCACCAACTTCCCTTCGTCCGAAATATCGGAACGGCTACCCTGGTCGTCCTCAGTCCGCTTGACCATTTCCTGCCGGGTCCGTTCGCCGTCGCCCCCAGGCTGGTCTTCCGCGCCCTTATCGACCTCGTCTTTCTTATAAACTTTAAGAGTGATCGATCCGAAACCGAAGTTGATCACTCCCTTAGATCTAGCAAGGGAAGCCAAGGATTCCTTATTGATCAGCATGATTGCCAATCTAAAGCCCCCCCTGGCCTCCTCCTGCTTCACAATCCTCCATCCTTCCGTTGGAAGATCGGGATTACTGGCCCGGATAATCTCAATGATCTCCTCTGGCTTATCCGGCTCAGTTGGTAACCAGACGCGTGCCCTCGGCCTGCTCGGGATTTCCCCTCTGCTGACTGCTTCAAGCCTCGCGCCCGGCCACACCTCGCCTACCTCGGCCACTGCCCTTTTATAGAGATCGACCGATCTCTGGTCCGAGCACGCAGTTAGCTTAACGCGCCCTTGGTGCCATCCCGCATCTCTGCAGGACGGGGGGGATCCCGGATTTTCTCTCAGGATCCTCAAGAAAATGGAATTTAGAGCATTATACACTATCCTCCACTTTTCCGATGTGATGCTCCCATCTTCCTGACCTTTGTCAATGACGGCTAGCACCAGCACGTGCTCCTTCAGGGTTTCACTGAATAATTTCAGTTTCTGCTCCTTAGGAGCCCCCGACGTCATGTCTGCTTGCACTTTGGCCCGCTTACTGCCTTCTGCTTCAAGCTCATCCTGGGACCTCTGTCTTTTAGACACAAGGACCCTCTCCGAGCTATTGCAGCCGACAGTTTTCTTAGCCCATGCTACAGATTCCTTCTGCGCAACTGTAAGCTGCCCCTCAGGGGTCGCAGCCAGTTTCTTCAGAATTCTAAACGCCGACCGTCTCTCTCTGTACCGTCGCTTTGCTGGGGGATCTCTTCCGGTCCCCCACTCTTCTGTTTGGCGGTTCCGCTTTCACCTGTCTTCGATGCCATGGTGTTGCTTGCCCCTGCCTCAGATGAGGGAACCGCACCTTTCTGGTTAGAGTTACTCCCCTCTATAGTACTTTCCGGTTTTTGGTGGGTACCGGTCCCCTTGTTTTTATTATTTTTTTTTAAATCTTCCATTTATTCCCACGAGTATCGGAGAAATACGTCCACCTGCGCAGAGATCCGTATACGCAGGTAAGGCTAAATACAACTGGAGGTCGCCAGGTATCCAGAGGGCTCCGTTCACGACTGGGCTTTGTTAAATGGGCCCCCAGTCTAGTCGATCATCAGCACGGGTCGCGTAACACCTTAATCCAGCCCATTGGCTTACCGAGCACCCCGTCCGCCGCGCCCCGACCTCCTCCCACATTCACTCACTCATTCACCATTCATATGGATATCCCAAACAAATGGGACCCACTTCATTCATGGGATACCCGTTTATAGGGTTCCCCATTCACTACCTGGAAGCCCGGAAGCGCAAGGAGGCGTGACGCTCAGTTCACCGTGGTTGTGGTCGATGGTTTTATGGCGCCATCAGTTCGCCTTTCCCTACTGGGTATCATAGGCACTCAGAATTTAGTGAACAGAGGTTAACCACTCCCCCGTTCTCTGAGACTCTCCTTCCAGCAGAGCTGCGGTTGGGGACGGCTTATTTAATTCACCGCTAACCTACCTATCGATAGGCCGTTCACGATCCACCACCTGTGACCCCCCCGATAGCTGCAGCTCGCCATCCGAGACTAATCTGCTATAATACAACTCAACTATTATAAAATTAATGCCACTACTTAAACCTAGATGTCAGTAATCAGAATGTTCATAAATTCATAACTCTTACCAACCCTGACCAATCCACGTGAAATTCATGCAAACAATTGGAAAAGAAATAGACACTTTCCGATATTTTAGACATAAAAACGTGAAAACGATACAGGAAAAATGATCATCGATTGATTGTTAATTGTTGATTCTCTCGACCAAATGTAAATTTGAGATTACCAGAAAACCCGCTTATATCATCAACATCAAATAACCCATACCCTATACCTATTATATATTTCACCATAAAGGGTGTCCCAATAAGAAGTTCAGATTTAAAAATTTAATAAAACAAACACGGCTTAATATATTTACAAATTTACCCAAATGGGAGCCGTAGCTGAACTTGGCGTTCTCCATTCGGTCGGTCCAATTTCTAAGCACATGTTGGATTGTGTGCGGATCTGTTTCGGCAATGGTTGCTTAAATATTGGCTTTCAAATGCTCAATTGTTTGTGGATTCTCCGTATAACACTTGTTCTTCACGACACCCCACAAGTCGAAGGCGTCACCATTTCGGCTGATAATGTGGCCATCGAATTTTTGACGCTTTTTCGCTATTGTAACGCCTGATTGTTGGCATGGCGCACCATCTTGCTGGAATTAAAGGTGGCCCAAACCAATATGTTCAAGTTATGGCCACAAGAAAGATGTTAACATGTGGCGGTACTTGATTCCGTTGACCGTAACGGTCTCGCCGGCCCCATCTTGGAAGAAATATGGCCCTATAATGTCGCCACGCCACAAGCCCCTTCAAGCAGTAACACGCAACGGATGCATTGGCGTCTCCACATATCATTGTGGAT
Source organism: Nephrotoma flavescens (assembly GCA_932526605.1). Taxonomy (NCBI): domain Eukaryota; kingdom Metazoa; phylum Arthropoda; class Insecta; order Diptera; family Tipulidae; genus Nephrotoma; species Nephrotoma flavescens. Next base: position 223,713,622 of record OW052222.1, on the reverse strand, counting down.
TTTCCGAATCCCAAATGCAACAGTTTTCTTCGTTTACGAACCCAACGAGATGGAAATGCGCCTCGTCGGAAAAGATGATTTTTTGAGCAAAATATTCATCAATTTCGAGTTTATCGCAGGCCCACACAGGGCTTCAATTGCTGGATCAATAGAACTTTATAGGGCCACAAACCAAGATCTTTACGCAGAATTCGTTGCATGTAAGACCGGCTGATGTTCATTTCCAATGCAAGATGACGAATTGATGTTCTCGGCTGTATTATATATAATATTTTCGGCCACCGTGGCGATATTTTCGGCTGAACGAACACGACGAGTATCGGAAATGAACAAATAATAATTTAATACCGTTGGGTGTGAGTCCCTTGTTTTGACTAAATTTTGTACGACATAATCTTGCGATTTCGAACCAATTGTCTTTGTTGTGGAAGTAAATTCCCAACATTTCCCACTTTTGTCGAAGCGTTAAGCGACTCATTTTGGCAACTAAAAATAATATACTGAGTTTCTGTCAAAGAAAGAATGACATTAGTGTTGCCAGAGCCAAAGTAACCGATATGTCAAATCTGAACCGGTTATTGCGACACCCTTTATATGTATCCAGTATGCAACGCAGAAACGGACATTTGAACGTGGGGACGAAGGTGGATAATTACAGATAATTTTTTTTATTGATCGATCTGGCCTCTTATTTTGTGCGTTGTGATTTTCGAAAAAGCCCGTTAAAGGGTGTTACACACCGACATAATATTTGGACTTGTTCAAGATGTAATTCCTTTTTGACTAAAATTGCTAAAATTGATATAATTAACTTCTTCGTCCCAAGATGCGATAAAAACTGGTGACATTGATTTGAAATAGATCTTTAATTATTTTACACGTAAACATTTCACCTAGGTTTGCTAAAACATTAAATGTAACCTACCAAATTCTGGAAACCCTACTTTGACCTGGAAAACTTTTCGATGGTGGCGAATGTAAGAAGTGGCGACCTCGTACTTGCCAAAACCAATGATAAAAAAACATTATTCTGCATTGTCTACGAATTATTTACATAATTTACTAGTTTTTGAAATTGTCTACTTTTTGCGTTAATTGTCTACACTCTTTTCGACATCAATATGTAAACAATTCCTAAATACGCAAAGACGTACAACACTGTCTGCCTGTCGGTCTATGTCGTTTTTTCGACCAAGACATAAGCTATTTTCCAAAATTTGTCAGCCCCAGTGAAATTTAGAAGAAGTTGGGCGACCGTTCAGAAAAGGTTTCTAGAGGAGCTTTTACATTTTTCATTAAACACGATTAAAAACAAGAAGATTATAAATTAAATTTCAAGCAAAATTACTTCAAATATCTTTTTTATACTTAAATCTGTATTTCACAATATTCGGTATCGCTGCAGTCCTGGCGGACGGACTAATCGAGAAGAAACTTCATACATAAGCTTTTCCAAATTGTGGTAAAAATCAGTGTCAATTTCTAGAAATGTAATGAAATGAAATGATTAAAATAAATTTAAAGATTAAGTTTCCGACAAGGTTTACATTTGTTGGTTTTCCGATTTTTGATTATGCAAGTCAGTTTTTTACTAGACAGTTTTATATCGATCATTTATATGCAAAATTTCGACATACTACTTTTGTATACTGCCATAAACAAGCTTAAAACCAAATTACTACGAAATTTTTGTGAAACTGATGTCCAAAGTTTTATGGAGCTAACGCTTTTCGGGAGCTAACGATAATGTATCAAATAATACCGCTGATATGGCTGAAAAAGTAATTAAATACGAAGAAGATGAACGTTTTGTGCAAAAAATATTCAATTCGTAGTTATAACATACAGCAAAAATGTAAATTCAGCTGCTAAAATACATATCTGAAAAGCACAATGAATGTAATCTGACTTACCTCGATGCTTCCGAAAGTGTAATTCGAGTTCCTTACAAAAGCTTCAAAATGGATCGTATCGTCTAGCTATAATATAGACACAATCGGTCGCTGGTTATGGTCGTACAGGATGTACTGTGAAAAAAATGTGAAAAAAATCAATTTTGGAATGGTCATAATATAGTAGATTTTTAGGGCCTCCTAATTTTTCATATAAAATGAAAAATTATAATATGGATAAAAATAAAGCAACTAGCATATGAATAAAGATAACGCCCTGATACTCTATATTTGGGACATATATCACGCTAACTTTTAGACCTAAATTCCGGATGAGCTATCCCTAGGAGTCTCGCAAAAAATTATTACTTTAATCTGTTTTAGAGATGGATTTTCGATTTGATGAATGGACTTAACTATCGTTTCAAATAAGATTTAGGTACTGCAAAGCTCAAAAATCGAATTATTCCGGAAGTAGAACTTACTATTTCAATCGCTTTCTCTTACTTAAAAATTCCTCTCACCAATTCCTTTCAAAATCGTTTGAGCAGAAACTAATTTGACTGGGCCAAGACCACCAAGTGGAATTTAACCGAAATTGGGAAATATCTCTATCGCTTGCTAGTAAAAACCACCTTAGTAACAAGAGCCACTCTTGATGATAATTTAAGTTTTAATTTTATTAGAATTTTTAGATCTTTTTTCACTTTACAGTCAATCAATCGTTTATAAATAATTTTCATGAAAGGAAAACTGGTATAAAAATATTTCCAGTTCAATTTTGGACCAGTTTTGTAGCAAATTTAATTTAGAATATTTTTATTCTCGATTGTTTTTTAAAATATTTGGAAAAAGCGAGAAAGTATCGAAAGCAGCTACCATTTCCGGTACACAGATATCCATCACATTTCAAAATCATGTTTTATTTTCTAGAGAAAGATTAAGTATGAAATTTCGACCTAATCAGTCAATCCGTCTGGCCTGTACACATGCTGAATTTCAGTGAAACCCCGTTTGTGCTAAAACTGATATATTTCTGCTAAATCCCAAAAGTTATCAACAAGAATTTTGTTGTTAAATTGTTTTACCATCTTTTAGTTATATATTTGCATTGTAAATTGTGAACTTTTCAAAATATTTACATAAAACGTAAAAATTATGGTCTGTAATTTCACCCCGAAATTTTGTAAAAAGAAAAACATCTGTTAGAAATCGTCATTTCTTCTTAAATGTTTGAAACATTATTTATGCCAATAAAGCTGCACATTTAATTTAGAAACTTTTAGATTTTAGGTACAGCATTGTTGCATCACACTGTACTAAAGGGTGCGGCATCTTTTGGTTCTTGTTTGAACTAGCGGATATTTAGCCGCCCATAGCCTTAATGTCATCTGTCAAGTGACAGAAATTCAGAAAAACGAATGGCTGTTTGGTGTGGAATGCGGTCCAAGGACATCATAAGACCAAATGCTAATTGGGCATTTTCAGCCGAAATTACAATGTCAACCAGAAGTCTAAGAGCTGCGGTTTGACTCCGTTGGACTATTATTTGAGGGAAACCTGCAAAGTAAAATGGTATGCTAATCATCCAGAGACGTTTGGTGCTTTGGAAGATGCAATTATAGCGACTATTGGTGAAATTAGGGCTTACACTATTGAAAATGTGCAGAAAACGAGGCCATAACACTAAATAGAATGATTTTAAATTTAAAAAAATGATGTTGAAAGACATCAGACAGGGAGCAGCAAACGATCAGTTCATATGTCAATAAGAAAAAGTTCTAATGGTGCCGTCGAATCGACCGAGTGACTTTCATGTTTCTTTGATTGTGACTACAGGTGCACGGGAGCGATAATTTCTTGACTTGCGGCGTTTTCGAGTGTTTCTTTGTGTCTTTCGTGATACCAATAAATGCTTTTTCTTTTCATGTTAGTACCACGGGCCCTTACTTTATTTGGTTTGAAAGAGCGGAATGATGAATTGTTGACCCGGAGACAGTATGTTTTCCTAAGGAAAACAACTCTCTACGGGTCGTGAGATACCCCCGGAATGGGGTGTTTTTTCTCGACGTCTGCTTTTTAGTTCAAACAAGTAGACTTGAAGAGATTTTTCACTTATAAGCTTGTTATGGTACAAGCTTCTTATTAGAAAATTTCAAAAAAAATTTAGCGATACTCGGTGTTTCGGAGGTGACAACTTCTAAAAATCGATTAAGAACAAAAATTTTGAATGGGACCAAACGACCAAGATTGTTAGGCACGATTTCCTTTATGCGATAGTGCAAAATATATTACTTGGTCATAAATTCGATATCAACACGGGTTATTCCCTGTTTAAGTTGGTAAAAAAAACCCAATTCCAATAAAATCCGGTACACTGAACATTCAATTATCGCTACTTCATATAGGAAATATTCAATTAATTTTTCCCCATTACCATTTTACCATTTAACAGTTCCAATGAAAACCACTATCAAAACCCATAAAAAAAATATAAAATTAAGGCATATTTACAGCACAAGTCATAAAAATATTAATAAATAAGAAAATTACGTAAATTAATGAGCCACAACCTTTCCAATGAAAAGCAAAACGAAAAAAAAAATGTTTACAACCCATGTCCCCATGTCGTAAAAATTATTCCACAGTTTCGATTATAAAATCTTAAATCGTAAAATTTACGTCTCCTCATTCGTTCCAAATCAATTTACGTATTTGATGCTTGTTCTATGTCGAGAAGACCATTTTACGGAAAATCGTTATATGGCAACAAACTCATGTTAACCGTAAAACATGTATTTTTAATCAATCAAAGTAATGATGACAAAAAAGGGTGGCAAAAAATATGTTAAGAATTTTGAATCACAACTCTTTCTATGTTATGCGGTTTTAATATGTCGATAATTCATTGCTGCAAATATTTTTTGAACGATGGCGTCCTTAATTTCTTTTATATGGCTTTGTGTTGTGCGACACTTCTTCACATTTTTATTCGTACAACATAACATATATTTTCTTTAGATTTCGATATAATTTTCATGATTTTGTGTTAGCAAATTATTTTAATGGAATTTTTTTAAAAGGAATAGTACTTACGGGGGTGTAGGAAATATACTATGCGGAAGTCAATACGATAAGGATTTTGTTCCTTTTTATTCCATTAAATCACGTCTAATCATCTAAAGAAATCTGTGTTGGTGAGGTTGATTTATTTACTCGTTCGTCCGTAAAGATTTATAAATCTTGTGTACATGCTTAGTTTTTGTATTTCGATAGGACAAGTAGTAGTCAGTTTGGGTAAGAAATGCCACCGCACCGCATTAAGCTTCATCCATAATAAGTATATATATGATGACGTCAGAATCTGTAGCTGTACGTATTCATTTAGAAATTAACGTCTATGCACTTGTAACGGGTGATTTTTTTGTGGTTAGGATTTTCATGCATTAGTATTTGACAGATCACGCGGGATTTCAGACAAGGTGTCAAAGAGAAAGATGCTCAGTATGCTTTGACATTTCATAATGAATAGACTTACTAACGAGCAACGCTTGCAAATAATTGAATTATATTACAAAAATCAGTGTTCGGTTCGAAAAGTGTTTCGCGATTTACGTCCGATTTATGGTCTACATAATCGACCAAGTGAGCAAACAATTAATGCGATTGTGACCAAGTTTCGCACTCAGTTTACTTTATTGGACATTAAACCAACCACACGAATGCGTACAGTGCGTACAGAAGAGAATATTGCGTCTGTTTCTGAGAGTGTTGCTGAAGACCGTGAAATGTCGATTCGTCGCCGTTCGCAGCAATTGGGTTTGTGTTATTCGACGACATGGAAGATTTTACGCAAAGATCTTGGTGTAAAACCGTATAAAATACAGCTCCTGCAAGAACTGAAGCCGAACGATCTGCCACAACGTCGAATTTTCAGTGAATGGGCCCTAGAAAAGTTGGCAGAAAATCCGCTTTTTTATCGACAAATTTTGTTCAGCGATGAGGCTCATTTCTGGTTGAATGGCTACGTAAATAAGCAAAATTGCCGCATTTGGAGTGAAGAGCAACCAGAAGCCGTTCAAGAACTGCCCATGCATCCCGAAAAATGCACTGTTTGGTGTGGTTTGTACGCTGGTGGAATCATTGGACCGTATTTTTCCAAAGATGCTGTTGGACGCAACGTTACGGTGAATGGCGATCGCTATCGTTCGATGCTAACAAACTTTTTGTTGCCAAAAATGGAAGAACTGAACTTAGTTGACATGTGGTTTCAACAAGATGGCGCTACATGCCACACAGCTCGCGATTCTATGGCCATTTTGAGGGAAAACTTCGGAGAACAATTCATCTCAAGAAATGGCCCGGTAAGTTGGCCACCAAGATCATGCGATTTGACGCCTTTAGACTATTTTTGTGGGGCTACGTCAAGTCTAAAGTCTACAGAAATAAGCCAGCAACTATTCCAGTTTTGGAAGACAACATTTCCGAAGAAATTCGGGCTATTCCGGCCGAAATGCTCGAAAAAGTTGCCCAAAATTGGACTTTCCGAATGGACCACCTAAGACGCAGCCGCGGTCAACATTTAAATGAAATTATCTTCAAAAAGTAAATGTCATGGACCAATCTAACGTTTCAAATAAAGAACCGATGAGATTTTGCAAATTTTATGCGTTTTTTTTTAAAAAAAAGTTCTCAAGCTCTTAAAAAATCACCCTTTATATCCACCAACAATCGATGCAGACAAAATCGAAATACAAAAAAAAACATAAATGTAATAAATGTTATAGATGTAATAATTGTCATAAATGTAATACATTTATTATATTTAATTATAATAAATGTAATGAATGTAATAAATATAATAAATGTGATAAATGTAGTAAATTTAAAAAATGTAATAAATGAAATAAACGTAATATATGTAGTAAATGTAATATATATACTAAATGTAATAAATATAATGTAAACAATGCAATAAATGTAAAAAATGTAAGAAAATGTAGAAAGGTAACAAACGTAATAAATTTAATATAAAAAATGCAATAAATGTAATAAACGTGATAAATGTAATAAACATAATAAATGTAATAAATGTACTAAATGAGCTAAAAGTACTAAATGTAATAAATGTAATGTAGGTTCAGGTTTCAGTGGTTGACACTTAGGCCATTTTTGGCCCATTGTGGTACCACGCATTCACGCCACATCATTAACCCATTCACCTATTTTCACCTACTCACACAATTACAGTATACCACCTGCACATTGCAAGCTCCATGTCAACCTGTACATTGACATGGACGGTGGGTCGGCGTTGAATTCTGCACTCCATCAGAGGGTCTAAGTTGTGTTTATTAACATCGCCGATTGATTGTAATCGATGATGAAAATTCGATTTGCATCCTGCCTCTGATGGGATTCGAACCCAGTACCTCCCGGTCCAAGTGCCGAAGCTTTAACCACTGCACCACTTGTCCGGTAAATGTAATGTAAAAAATGCAACAAATTTTATAAATGTAATAAATGTAAGAAATTGTAAAAAAGTAACAACATAATAAATGTAATATAATACTTTAATGTAGAAAATGCAATAAATGTAATAAACGTGATAAATTTACTAAATGTATTAAATGAACTAAATGTAGTAAATGTTATAAATGTAATAAATGTAAAAAATGCAACATATGTAATAAATGTTCTAAATGTAAAAAATGCAATAAATGTAATAGACGTGATAAACGTAATAAACTTAATAAATGTACTAAAATGTAAAATATGCAAAAAATATTATAAATTATTACATTTAAGAATATATAAAATGGTAGTAAACATAATAAATGTAATATAATAAATCTAAAAAATGCAATAAATTTAATAAATGTTTTAATTTTTATAAATGTAATAAATCTAATAAATGTGTAAATGTAATAAATGTCATAAATGTAATAAATATAGTAAATGTGATAAATATAGTAAATGAAATAAATGTAATAAATGTGCTAAATGTAATAAGTGTAGTAAATGTAGTAAATGTAAAAAATGTTATAAATGTAAAAGATATATAAAATTGAGAAAGGTAGATACATTTCAGTGGTTGACACTTAGGCCATTTTTGGCCCATTGTGATACCACGCATTCACGCCACGTCATTAACCTATTCAACTATTTACCTACTCACACAACTACAGTATACCACCTGTACATTGCAAGCTCCATGTCGACCTGTACATTGAATTGGACGGTGGGTCGGCGCTGAATTTTGCACTCCATTAGAGTAGAGGGTCTTAGTTGTGTTAATTAACATCACCGATTGTAATCGATGATAAAAATTCGATTTGCATCTAGCCTCTGATGGGATTCGAATCCAGTACCTCTCGGTTCAAGTGCTGAAGCTTTAACCAGTGCACCACTTGTCCGGGTAGAAAGGTAACAAACATAATAAAATTTAATAAACGTGAAAAATGTAATAAACTTAATAAATGTAATAAATGTACTAAATGTACTAAATGTAATAAATGAAATAAATGTAAAAAATGCAATAAATGTAATAAGTGTTATAAATTAAATAAATGTAATGTAATAAATGTAAAAAATGTATTAAATGTTGTCAATGTAATAAATGTTATAAATGAAATAAATATAAAAAAATATAAAAAGGTAACAAATATAATAAGTGTAATAAACACATTTAATACATTCATTATGTTTGTTACCTTTCTAAATTTTTTATATCATTTAGATTTATTACATTTACTACACTTATTACATTTAGTACATTTATTACATTTATGTCATTTACTAAATATTTTACATTTACTATAATTTTTTACATTTATAACATTTACTAGATTTAATACATTTATAACATTTAAAACATTTAATAAATTTATTGCATTTTTTACATTTATTATATTACATTTATTATGTTTGTTACCTTTAGAACATTTATTACATTTATTATATTTATTAAATTTATTACATTTATTAAGTTTCTTACATTTATAACATTTATTTTTTACATTTATTACATTACATTTATTATGTTTGTTACCTATTTACATTTTCTTACATTTATTACATTGTTACAGGCTGGCTACTGCCAACCTGCAGATGTCACTAAGCGCATGCAGAGGCCTCCACGGTGATATTTTGCAGGCTACGTTCTCAGAGAGAAGTGCGAAGGGCCGTGGGGTTTGAGGCATGCATGGCTCCTGGCTTACACCGTGATGAATACAGATATTTATAAAAAAGGAAAAAAAACCCGATAAATAATAAAAACCCGATGTTCCGCCGAAATTCGTCGGCCGGAACCTGAGGAACGAACAGCAGAAAATTTTAAATAAAAAAATCATATCGGTAGAGAGGTGCCCCGGTGCGCGCATCTGCCCGAACTCGCACGGTGGTAAACACCGGTTTCAAATCCGGATGCGGACACCAAGGGACCGCTTACCCTACGCCTACACAGGATGGGAATTCCCCCCTCATCATACCCAACCCGGAAAAATTAATAATTCATTTTTTATTTTTATTTAATTAAACAGAAAAATTAAACACAACTTCCCACGAGGAAAAAGAAAAGGAGGGGAGAAAACGAGAGAGAAACAAGAGAGAGAGCAATGCACACCGAGCGCCCGACCGTTATCCGGCGCTCGATTACAATTTTGTATATATAATAAAAAAATTTCAAAAAAAAAAATAAAAATTTAAAAATAACAAAAAAAAATCGTACCTTAATATAAAAAAAATTATTGTTGCGGCCTGGGTGCCGTCATGCCACAGGTCAGGTGCTACACCCGGATCGTTGCGGTACCTTTCACCGTTACCAATAATACGAGGTGCCGGTTGGGAACCCGTTACGTTGCGGAGCCTTTCCCCGATTCCAAAACCAAAAAAAAAATTAAACGAGGTGCTGGTTGGCAACCCGGTACGTTGCGGAGCCTTTCCCCGATTCCAAAACCAAAAAAATAAAACGAAGTGCCGGTTGGCAACCCGTTACGTTGCGAGGCCTTTCCCCGATTCCAAAACCAAAAAAATAAAACGAGGTGCCGGTTGGCAACCCGTTAATACGGCTGGTCTCAACTGGCCGCCGGGTCCGTTGGGCGTTAGCTCGCCTTTATTATAACTATTTACCGTTGGGCGTCCATCCGCCTTGAACCATAGTAGCCTCACCTGGCCACCCGTAAAATTATTTGATTTGTGCGTTGTAACGTAAAATCCTCAAAGATCGATAAACACCGGTCATCAACTAAACAGTAAACTAATGATGCATTAGCCTCACCTGGCCACCAGCAAATAGTTGTTTGGGCGTTGGCTAGCCGAAATCGGAAAATAATATTAGGCGTTGCCTCGTCTTAACTGTACTCACCACGAAATAACCTCACCCCGGAACCCGTTGGTTATCAATTGCGGGACGTAAATAATGTGGATGGCGTTGTAGCGTCGTTTTGCCTTTAAATTTCCAACGACCGCCCGCGCACCAAAAAAATAACACAAATCACTTGCAGTTTTCTGTCTTTTACATTCAAAAAAAAAATTTGCTTTCGTTTGGCAGAATATAATATCCAGTTAGCAAACCCCAAAAAAACTGCAAACTTTTATCCTCCTCACTCACAGGCATGCCCCCCAAAACTCAAACAAATTTATCTTTTCTTTGTTTTTATTTTTTATTTTCAAAAACAAAAACTTACAATCGCGACTTTCACTTTTATTTTTAAAATCTAATCCAGACTCTTCGTTTTCATTTCCAAAAAAACTAATCAAAATTACACACCCGACTCGAATCTTTTTCTTTTATCAAAAAAAAAATATTCTAACAAAATTAAAACTTGACTATATGTTTTTCTATTACCACACAAGACTCGAATCGAATGCAAAAAAAATTCTTACGCCGAATACGCCGCGCAAAACATTCCAGAAGAATTGTCTTTCTTCTCTGTTTCTCGTTTACATCAATTCGCATTGGTGTAAACGAGAGGCATATAATAAAAACATTCTTATGGAATGTTTTGCTTTACACACACACTCGATGCGCATTGTTCTCGCTCTCCCCCATTTTCGTTCAGTTACCAACCAAACAAAAAAACACACAGGAATCCACCCACCATTTACCGCGTATAGACATCAAATCAACCCGGACTCAAAACAACCCGGACGCAAAAGAACCCGGACGCAAAACATCCGAGGAGAATAAAAACACAAAAGTTTACAAAAAATGGGGATGTAATCCATAAAATGAACATTTGGTCTTGTTAAAGACAACACAGTCGTAACAACATCTATAATATTTTTTGCAAATAAATGTTATAAAGTTGATAGTAAATGTGATAAGTGTTATTTATAAATGTAATAAATGTACTAAATGAAATAAGTGTAGCAAATGTAATAAATGTAAAGAATGTTAAAAGTAAACACACATAACAAATTTAATATAATAAATGTAAAAAATGCAATAAATGTAATAAACATGATAATTTTAATAAACTTATTATTTGTAAAAAATGTAATAAATGAACTAAATGTAATAAATAAAATAAATCTAATGTATTAAATTTAAAAAATGCAATAAATGTTTTAAATGTAATAAAAAGGTAACAAACAATATAAATGTAATATAATAAATTTAAAAAAATGCAATAAATGTTATAAATGTAATAGATGTAGTAAATGTAAAATGTGGTAAATGTGATAAATGTTCTAAACGTAATAAATGTACTAAATGTAATAAGTGTAGTAAACGTAATAAATGTAAAAAATGTAGAAAGGCAACAGACATAATAAATGTAATATAATAGTAAATGTAAAAAAATGCAATAAATGTAATAAATGTAAAAGATGTAAAAATGTAATAAATGTAAAAATATAGAGAAAGGTAATAAACATAATAAATGTAAAAAATGTAATATATGTATCAAATGTGGTATATGATTGTATAAATGTAATCGGTTTATACAATAATAGGCTAATAGTGGGGTTTGGCACAAATTGTTGACCGTTTTAATGGTAAACTCTGAATATATGTGAAAGATGCGCCGGTTTGTTTAGCTTTCTTAATTTGTGCAACAGCTATTCTGCTTAAGATAGTACCAGCATCTCACTCGTTCAATCCGCGTGTTATAGATTTCCCCAACTTCCAAATTTTCAATTTTTTATGTTCCACACGATTTTTCTATCGTCGCTATGCTTATTTATATCACCCTCATATTTATCAACCGATTTCTTCTTCGTAATCTTTTTCCATTGCCATATCGTCATCGTATTATCATTTTGATGGAAATACAAGAGGAAATATTTAAAGGCAAAATATAATATAATTGAGTTAGAATATGGAAATGCTTTATTTTAAAGATCAAATGAAACAAGCAAGCAAAAAAATCGAATGGAAGGTGAAGGCTTTTAAGTTTCTTCTTTTTCATGTCATTAACGTAAATTAGATGAGACACAATGTATGATATGTACAACATGTATAGAGGCATAGTGTGTAGTAATTTTTTTTCGACAATACATGAGTGTTTTAGTAAAACCGAAAGATTCACACATCGTTTATGAAAAATTAATATTCGTTATTGCGGAAAATAGCGTGAGAAGGAAGAATCCAAAAAATAGGTTTCGAGTATTTATTCGAACAAAGAAAGCGATCATTACATCATCAAGTCGGAAAACACAAAAAAATTTTAATATAAAGCGGTATAATATTTGAAGAAAATCACCTTTTCCTATATAACATTTCGTTTCCTTTTTTCCAAAATATAATTTTTTGGCGTTATCGTATCATGAACAAAAACATTTGTTTTTTATAAATTTATACAAAAGTGTATATAGGCAGTAAAATCTCTTGAGATACAACAGGCTCCCATAAACACACACGGTTTAATTTATTCAAATTTATATACATTTTTTGAGCCCAATCAAATGAACATTTTCCTTTTTCCAGCACGTTTGTACTTTTTTTTTATAAATGTATCGTCAACAACGATGACGATACATTCACCCAAAAAACTAAAAGGATGGTTGTGTACCAAGGAACATATCTTGTATTCAAATAAAACTGAGTGACATACAATGCAAGCATTTATAAAAAAATGTATTTTCGTCGGCATTTAAAATGGACGAGATTGAACTAAATGACGTTTAGTATGATTGATCGCATTCAGTGTTTAAATGTCAGTGTAGCATCCGCCCATGTTAAGAGTAATATTTTACAGCCAGGGAAGTATTTTCTTACTAGATCTTTTTACCGAATTTTAGTTAAAAAAAAGAATTGCATTCTCTCGTATCAATTATTGAAGCGAGCTTTGTACCAATTTAACAAATCTCTAATACGGAAAAATTGACGGATACCAATCGTATGCAGACTTTGTGAAGGTAGTCAACAGAATAGTAGAACTGGGTGAATTTCTGGAGTTAGGACCTCTTTTAACAATGAGTGGTTCTTTGCAAAAGTCGAAGAAAAGGTAAGAATTGCAACGACTCTGGATCTTGCACTGTGAATCTCATAGCCCAGCTAAAACAAAACCTAACATGGTAAACCGCCCGCATATCGGTGGCTAGCGTAGAGTTCAGTTCTATGAAAAGAAACGGTCCCACTATATATAATGACTAACGTGTCCCACTACTGATACATTACCATCTTCTCAGCCAAATAATTAGTCACTGCTTTTGGATCCTATAGCGAAATCTATGAAAATAGTTATAAAAATCATTGTATTCCTACTAACGTTCAAACTGTCGAAGGAGATTTAAAGCAGATTCTCGAATATTTATGAACCACAGTGAAATACAGAAACCAACGGTCAATGAAAACATCCATCACACTCGGACTGAACCAGAAGCTATACTTTGGTAGAAACTTCTGGAAAAATTTGTAAGTTATTCCATACATTTTTCGAGTGAATTCCATGCATTTTTCGTGTTAGACCGCGAAGCGGCTGGTAGGTCTCTAGTATTTTTATAAATTGGGAGTTCTCAATGATGAAAAAATTAGTTAAGATCCTTTTTGAAATTTCCCGGAAATGTCGAGTTTTGATATTTTGATAAAAAAAAACTTCGTTTCACCAGACTTCGGCTTGTCTCTTGGCGGATTAGAACTTTAAAAATCAAGTGTGGTATGTTCGAGATATACAAATATACATTTGTGGTAAAAAAAACTCGAGTATTGGCCACGAAATTATCACAAATAGTTAATATTATAAATAGTCAACAGCTACATCAGCAATTATAAAAAGGATAGTGTGGAACGGAAAATAAGGAAATTCCTCACAGAAAAACTGACAACGACTCATTTTCTTTACATAAAATATTATGATACCGACATCATGATTACAAAATTTCCGGCAGTGGATCCAGACTTGTCTTGCTTCAACGAACGGAAGCAGCTTCGCAGAAATCATGAATTCACTGGATGATATTCATAAATGATTAGAAGAACAAACACGTTCATCTTCTGGTCCTAAAACTCGTCCGAGCCGCAGTGAACATGAAAGTAAGCTGGTTCAAGCCAAGATGGCATACCTTCTTGGTTCATCCTCTACAGAGGATTCCAATGAATTGCTGGACTCAACAAAAGGTAAAATCTTCTATCTCAAATCGTATATTAGAGAAGATGCAGCAAAACCTTTGAGTCACATATCAACATATGGAGTAAATTTTGCGGACGCTTTCAAAATAATTGTAAACCACCATAACAACTAGAGTTTACTTGTTTTAACCACGTATATACGCTCTTGAATCTCCCAGCGCACAACTCCGGAGTCAGCAAATGAAATAATGAACCTGTGTGACATAATAAATTAAAATCTTCATGCGATAAATTACGTGGCCATAGAGACGCCAACGTGGAATGCAATACTATTTCCATTCGTGCTAAGAAGGCTGAACATAGGGAAACACATGGCTGAACATATATAAAGTTACTCTGGTGAATCCTCGAAAAATTAAATCGTTAAGTGAATCTCTTAATTTTCTAGAAGGTCGTTTCCAATCTCTAGAAGCATCGCAAACAACAAAGGGTGCACAGCAAAGCAGAACAACAACCACACAACCTAATACTATTGCACCACCGCCAAGGAGAACCTTAGCTGGAATTCTCCGCTGCACAACTCCTTTGAAAGGTTCAAAATTATATCAGTAAACAATTTGTGCAGTATTTGTCTAATCTCCACGCATAGAAAATGTTCATGTTATCGTAAGGAAACCAGTGTGCTATGTCAAGGAAGGCACAACACATTGCCGCACACAAGGGATATGACAACATCCACAACTCTTGATTCCGCGGAATGCACTGTACAAAATAAAGTGCACTTAGTCATCATTCATCACGCAGGCAGGTGTAGAAAAACGCAACCTACCAAAATTCCGAGCAGATTTAGAAGTTACACGAATTAGAGGAATGAAAACTAATAAAATAAATTATAAGGCACACATAACCATTTCACCTCATTACCATGTCGACATACAAGCAGGTGGTGGACGCTTTTAAAGGGTTTTAATAAAGCACCATAGAAAGAGCTGCCACTTCGTTAAGGAAGGCACTCAAGGAGTGCCCACTCAGAAACGACCGGATCTCTACGAATGACAAGTAAAAAGCAGCATAACAGGGTAGGGACGTCTCTCCAACAGACAAAACCTCTCTTCACCCGGAGGGACTTCTCGAAGTCCTCCCATAATTCACACTCCGAAAGCTTGAGACTGCCGGAGTGCTACCGAGAGTAGATTTTACGGTCGTCCCCGAATGGACAACACATATGCGGGACTCACCATTCCGACCCTGTGAATGTCCTGTCAAGGGGATACCGGGGAGTAGCAAGTCCAGCCTGTAACTATGGAATTGATCCGTAATAAGACCCCCCTCCCCCTCACAACATATCGATCTGAAAAATTTAGTAATTTATTTTAAGTAATTAATCACACAAAAATAACCAAGGGGAATAGATAAGGGCCGAGGATGAGAATAATAAACCGAACTCAGTGAATAATTTGCAGTACTGTTCTTTTATTTTAATATTTTACACAAAACTCGAAAAGAAAGGAGGGAAAAAAGAAATTATCGATCAAAAGAAAACAAAAGAAGAGTAAAAATAAAAAAATAATAGAATGAAGCCTAAAATTCAGAGGCGTAATGTGTATATACATATATAGATTTAAATAAAATTAAAAATTTCAAAATGGATGTCAAGTTGAATTAAATTTAAAAATAATAATTTTTTAATAAAAATAAGAACAAATTGCACTTTTACTGTAGTGGCCTTGTAGCCGTCATGCCATAGGTGATGCCACACCCGGACCGTTACGGCTTGGTTGTGCCAATACTCGCATTCCACCGTTGCGGCCTTATCACCGGTAAACTCTAAAATTTAAAAAATGGCCATTCCCGTATGAGGCGACACTCATTGAATAAAATTATACAGATGGCAATGTCATAAGTAAAATGCATTTATCATTCGATTGTAATAAAAAAAATTTAGAAATTAAAAATTAAAAAAAAAAAACAAAATTACAAATTAAATAATACAAATGGCCTCACAAGGAGCCATAACAACTTTCTGATCGAAATTTTCATTTACCTAACTCAATCAGTACGATTTCAGGAACTGAGGTATACGCCAACATCTAATTAGACGGTGTAATAAAGAAATCGCCGCACAAGGATGAATTCTCCTGGATCTCGCAACAAAATCAGAGTTAACGTCAAATTCACTATCTCTGGTAGTGTAAAACAACCTAGACGTGCAGTTGCGTCGATTCTGGGAAACTGAAGAGCTACCCAAGGGAAAAGCTTACTCAGAAGAGATGAGTGGGAAGCATTACGCTAATACTCACAGAAGACGACCAGAAGGACGATACGAGGTCACCATACCAGGAAAGGATGAAATGAAAATAGGAGAGAGAAGATTAGAAAGGCACCCACATTTGAAACAAGTATACCATAACTTCATGAATGGATACATAGAGCTATGACATATGGTGACGTTCAATTCAGAAGATTCCAAAGGGCAAACATGTTACCTATCACATCATGCTGTTGTCAAGTAGTCACGTACAACAACAAAGGTTAGAGTAATTTGTTATGCATCAATGAAGACAACAAACGGAAACGGTTTCAACAATATCCAGCTAGTCGGTCCAATAATACAACAAAATCTATTTCCTATTATTACCAGATGGAGGAAATACAAACACAAATTTATCGCAGACATTGAGAAAATGTACAGGTATATCCTGGCAACGAAAACACAACAGAACTTACAAAGGATACTATGGTTAGCTAACTCCAAGGAGCAAATTAAAGAGCACAAGTTGCGAACGGTACGCATGGTACAACGTCTACTCTATATTTAGCCACGGGAACTCTTAAACAACTTACCATAGATTAGCGGAAAAGTAATCCAATTGTTTGCGGAACTTATGTTGAAAGATTTCAAAGCCGATGATGTTTCCTCTACAGAAAAATGTCAACAACAATTAAGAAAATCACCTAATAAGGATTCCACAATGGGCTCATACCAAGGACAAGTGCGAACATTTTGGGCTGCATGGGTTTTGTTATGCATCGGAGAAGTAGAAATCAAAGGAAAGTCCTGCTGATTGTGCAACTCGTGGGCTAGATCCTGACAAGCTGGATGATAATAAATTATAGGGGTCAGGCCCAGATTAGCTTAGGACTAGATCGAGCCTTCGGCAAGCAACATAATGACAGAAACCGAGTTACAAAAAAACGGTAAGATACTTTCTGTAGCATAAGCACGACTACAACAGAACCTGAGATATTAAAAATTTTCATCTTTCACAAAAACAATTCGAGTTCTCGCATATATTTGACGTTTCAATTTCTGGACACGAACGGAGTACTTCGAATATTAGGACGATTGCAACATTATATTTTGAAGTATAACGAAAAACATCCGATCAACATTCCGATCCATCGAGTTTGATCACCTATTGGGCAATTTTGAATTATCCAAGGCGAAAGAGCAACCTCAACTGATGGAAGGCCTACCTCCTCCAAGAGTAACATCCACGAAATTTTGAAGCGTTAACAACCACCCCACCTGTTGGTGAGAATTTAACTGAAACACTACACAAATTTAGTTCACAAAATTTATTATATTTATAATTAAAAACTTTATCATTTAATTGACATTTTCTCTTTCATTGAAAATGTCTCACCAACATTCGCGTCCACCTAAAATAAAAGAAATCATACATTAATGAATTGAAATGTTACTTACCATAATCCACTGCGATTTATTAAGCCCTTAAGGCTCATAGTTTTAAATACCTGAAAAAACAATAATATTATTGAAATTTATTACAGTAAAATTGAATTTATAATTATTCATTTGTATACTTACATTTCTTAAACACTATTTACACAAATGTCAACAAAATAATTACAACCAAACCTGTCATTAAATGTAATTTCTATGTAAATCAAAATGTAATAGAGTTTTGCGGTACAAATCGGTTCATTGTGCGCAAACGTAATATAATTTTAAATTTTATATAATACCGGGAAATTTAAGTTTTCTACTTAAAGTTTAAAGAAAGCTTTTACTATAATTCTAATTTTTTCTACCTTTTTTGGTTTACATATTAAATTGACAATTTAGCTTTTTAAGAAATAAATATACATTCCTTTGTAATCTGTTGAACATAAAAGTTATAAACTTATACGAAATAAAATACAGTGTGTTATCATTAAATAAAGTACTTTTACAATAGTTTGGTTCTAAGTTTTTCATTCAGTGTGTATCTAAATAGTGCAACTCATTTTCTCCATCAATAAATTCAACTCTAGCCATCATCAACCACCATAGTTTTGCAGCAATTCATCTACTGGCTTTTCATCCATTTTTATTATTTGGCGGATTTTCCAGCACGACCACTTATTCCACATACACCACCAGTTCTTAAAAATTCCAACGAATATATTTGGCGTAGCATATCTAAGTCGTAAAGATAAAGAATCCAAACATACCTTCTTTCAAAATCTACACCTAAAACGATACATCATCACGTTGATAATTTTCGATGCATAGCTTTGTTTGGTACTAAATCAAAATTTCTATTTTCCGACATCAGGTGATGTAACATTAAAATTATAATAATCAGCCATCAATCATTCCGATAAAATGTTTGATAATTTAGATTTTGTGGTTTAATGTTAAGTCAAAATGGAATTGATTTATCGGTGGTGTAAAATGTTTCAGGTAATTACAAAATCTGTATACGAAAATGAGATGAAACGTCTTTCAAGAGGATTGGGTGATATGTTTACCTGCCCTTTTGTACTTTTGTATTCAATAGAGCGTACAAATTCAAAAAGTATTGTGTTCGATGCAATCAGATACTTTGCGAGTATATTTTTCAAAATCAATTTGTTAAAAGTTCAGAAATAAAATAAACTTTCAATTTGGTGTGAAAAACTATCATAGAACAAAGTTTTGGTCACTGTGCACACAAATAGTTTGTTGAAGCGGAAAAAAAACTTTTTGCTGTTTTATTCAAATTATACTTACTTTAAATATTTAAAAAAAAAAACTTATCTTTTAAATTAAAACAAAAGCTATAAAAAATATTATTTTTCCAGATCTCGGAATCCTCCAAATACAATTTCTGTGATAACAATAAAAAAGTTCGTCTTGATTTTTAACCTTTAAACTTTGTATTAAACAATTTTTAACGAAATTATTTTGTTGTTGTAAACCTGTGTACTATTACACGTTATTGTTGATAACAAGGAGATGTAAGGAACTATACACGGTAAACACAAATTTTTTGTTAAGTAGTTTATTTCTTATAACTCGCAAAATCTCAGCTTGATTTCATGCGAGTATACAGCAGAATGTTCCTCTTGGGTGCGGAAAACTTTAAAATTTTATATTTTTTATAGTCAGATAATACAGAAGTGTATAAATAGGAAATATGCGATTAAATTTAACTTCTTTTTAGAACGCGCGCTCCTTTTAGTATTTTATGAATTTATACGAAAATTGATATTGCGGCTGGATTATTGCCAACAAAATATATATTTTGTACGAATTGTGACATAAAATTAGACATAAAAAAAATCTGAATATATTTATCGGTTTATCGGAATTTTGTGATAAATATAAAATGAACATAAAAAAATCATCGTGTTATGGTAATATTGCGGATCGATTGAATTTTTATGAGTGATGACTGTATACGCAATATTGACGCATCGAGGAGTATGCAAATTTAATATTAACGAAAAGTTTATATTAAGACTAGGCAACATCAAATTCGTCGAGACATATATTAGCGTTTCAGCGCACTCAAATGTCACACGCTGCAAAGGTTTCTAAATGTAGCAACTGGCATATCTGGACTCAAATATTTTATACGTGTGTGATATGTTAGTCAAAAATTTGACGAAACACCTGAACCATTTTTAATAAACATATCAATTTAGACAGGTTGAAATAATAAGATTTGATCAGTATGTTCAAAACGACAAGTTTAGGTGATTTCATTAATAAAAAGTGTGCTTTCCAGAAATCAATGGGTTTGAGCCGGTTTTTTTATTTGGGTTCTGCTAGCTTTAAATAAAATAACCTAACGCTTGATCAAGAGCGACTGGAGCCCAACATTTCAATGGGGCATTTCATTAGGCCATGGTGAGCCTAAAATTGTTTCTGTGTCACTAGATAATTTTGGTTTTGATCTGATTTGGGGTTTGCTAGCTTTATGATTTCATGCTATCTCGATAAGTGAGCCATCTTTGAGCAATTGATTTTGAAACCGCTTCATCCCACGATATGTCGAGTACCTACAATTCGTGAAGTATTATTATTGCGATGATTGTGGAAGGAGATACCCAGCCGAGTGGATCAGATATCTGTGATGCTTGCGACAGTATTGTTCGTTTGGTTGGTACACGAACACCTAATGATGTAATGTTGTTGAATTAAAATTAATCAATCGAAGGAGACACATGTATAGTCACAGTGTTTGGCTAATGAGCAATATGAGCAAGTATGAGTTCTAGTAGTAGCATTATTCTTCTGCTGATCTACCATGGTCGGTTTATTGCTCGGTGCGGGGTTCCTTCTCCTAGCCAGATTTGGTACACGGATGGTATTTTATTTCCCACCTACCCTTCGGCAAGCCGGTTAAAGAGTATTCCCCTATTCGCCACCTGGGGATGCGCCACGATGGAAGTTTGACATCTCCACACGGGTACAACAATATTGATCAAAAATATTTATTATGAAAAAAATGAAAACTTTCTAGGCCGATTTTCGCTAAACTTCACAATTTACAAAAAAAACTAAAAACATGAATTGTCGAACTTAAACGTTTTGACAGACACATAATGATACACAAGAAAACAACTTTCTCTGGCTTTGGTGGTACGATGGAGAAGGGCACATTTGTCTAGAGTAATATACAAGTTTACTTTGTAATATAAAATAGCTCGACGTTGTTTTCCTATATACATTTATTTCAATTTAATTAAATACTAATAATAAAAATAATTAAATATAACAAGAATTAATAATTGGAAAAAACAAAAAAAAAAAACCGAATCTTGATGACTATACGGATACGAAGAAAATTCAATGAGAGCAACAACAACAGCAACAATAGAAACCCAATCAATTAAGCAATATGGATGGGAAAATTGTGTACATCGAGATGTGTTTGCTATATACGAAGAGGAAAAACAATAGAAAAACGATTGGAAAATCGGGCCCTCCACACCAAAAAGCAGAAAAAAATATTTGTAAAAATGTTAAATAAAATTAATTAACTAATTTGATAAGAACACTGGGTATTGTGTAAGCGGAAGACGTTTGCAAAATATAAAATACGCTCAAACAAAAACTCATTTCTGTGATGGATCTATTCTTGTTTATGCGGTATTGATTTATTTAAGTGTGGTAGATAAATGATGTAAAAATGTGTTCCAAAATATCTTGGTAAGTGATAAACGATAAGTGCTGTACTCGAATAGAAAAATTAATTAAATCGGAATAACCTAATTGTTTGTTTTTGTAGACGCTTGCTTAAGGGAGGCAATTTCCGTTGAAATGTAAAAAAAGAAAACAATTTGTATTAGTGGATGGATCATCAGGAACAGCAGACACCCAACACAGTACATCACAACGTATATATTTAAAAATATCGAATCATAAAATTTCATTACAAATTTCCCAGTATATTTTTCACAAAAAAATTTCCTCAAAAAAAACATGCTGGGAAAATTCACGATCCTTACATTCGCCTGCTTGTAAACATTATTTCATTTTTATAGAAAATTCGCAAAATAATAATAAGAATATTACACTCGTATATAACGTAGTTCGTGTACGTAATAAATATATATATAGCTGCTGCTAGAACCGGAGAAAATGTATTTTCACAAACGGGAAATGAAACTTAAGTTAAATCGAATAGGAAAATATGTATTTTAGATAAATAAATAAAAAAAAAAATCGAATCCTATATGATAAAATAATATGATAACACTAAAAATATTGTTTTGGTATTTTATGTACTGTGTATGCCTGTATAGCATATTATACGAGTACACAAATACATAGAATAAAAAGTTCGAAATTCGATACAGTATAAAGCTTTTTGGTGCACATTGCGGAGATAAAATACAAATTCGATATAAATCTAGAATCGTTTGGCATAGATTTTTAGATAAATATAAACCGGTACTGCTGGGAAGGTATAGCCATCGAAACATTTATCTAGAATTGCTATCAATACGCTTTATAAATCGAGCAGAAATAGTATGTCGTATTTAGAATGCCGCACATTTATGCTTTTCTATTTCAGAGTAGGACGGAATTTAGTGTTCTTTTAATATTATTTTCAATTTAATGAGTTGGGCCGTATAGAAATAGCTATTCGTTCACAATAGCACGCAATTTATCAATAACCAGCGTCTCCGTACATTTTAGAAGTATATCTACTATACACGGTGGTGTCGATTTGCATAGACAATAATGTTGATAGCTGGTAGAGTATGTAGACAATTCATAGAAAATGTATGTGAACTTATCCCACGATTCTATCCCAGAAAACAAAAAAAAAGGCAAACCTAAACAACAAAAACCTCATTTGCTCTTGTGTGAAGTTAACCCAGCCCAGAATTTATTAAAAATCTAGTTAAATACAAAAATTTAATTCGTTACTTTTAAATTATGAGAATTTAACTTAGCAAAGTGTGAAATAGTGTGAAATCAATATTTCTTATGGGGAATGCAAACCTACTCGATTGCTAATGAAAAGAAAATTTCATTTTCATTATATCACGAAACGCGACTTGACTCCCAGGTCATAATTTCGCAAAGTTACCAAGGAACGATTTTTTTCTAAGTTTCCCAAAAGTAAGGCATGAGTGTGGTGATCTCAAAACCACCTAGCCTTAATCCGACAAATTTGTACTTTTTACGTGCCAAATACCTTTATCGACACTAATATAATTTTGGTTCGTACAAATACATTTTCTATTGAAATGACGGTTGCATGGCTAAAATTCTCATAATTTAAAAGTAACGAATTTAATTTTTGTATTTAACGTGATTTTTAATAAATTCTTGGCTGGGCTAACTTTTTGCTATTGTTTCGACTGTTTTTCAGTATGAGGTTGACATCTTATAGTTTTCCAGTTCAAATTTATGTTTAACAAAATTTTGGCAGTTAACCTTAAATTATTACGAAACAAACGGATGAGCTTAGCAAATTTAAGATATTACAAATATACGAGTATTCACAAATTCTCAATTTTTTTATTCGCAATGCCATCTGTTTTAGTTATTACTAAACTTTATATCGCATAGAACTAGTGGACGAATGAATAAATTTTTGTCTCTAACCAGATAAATTAGATTTTATTGTCATAGATGTCACAATTTTGTCATTTCTTTTCGAAAATATAATTTAAAACTTTAATTTTGAAACCGGTTTTGTATTTGCATTTTAAATTTCGTTACCATCAAATATAAAATTGCATTTTCCTGATGGCATTGCCATCTACCCTGTGGCATTAACACTAAAGTTTAATTGGGAATGGGCCTTAATTTGTTGTATTATTTTTTTTTACCCACCCCTATTGTATTACGTAAACATCGAGAAAATTGTGGAGCGAGACAAACGTGTACCTTGTGCGTGTGTGCGACCGCAAAGATATAGAGGAATATTTTTTTTTGTTATATTTTTCATTTTGTCGTGTTGGTTGATGTGTGGTGTGAAAGGGTAGGTGAGAGACCCGCACTAAAAACGAAAAAAAAATATTTTGCTAGATTTTTTGATTATGGTGCGAGAAGTTAGTTAAGTTTTGAATTTCAAAGAGTTGAGTTTTGGATTGTGAAACTTAAGTTACCTAATTTCAGTTTTTTGGTCGATTATATACGATTTGTGTATTGGGAAGACTTATCTTTAGCGTTTGGACGCATGTTTTTAGTTTAAAACATATATAATTTTTTGTACTCAAAATACAAGAAAAATTTTATTTTGATCTACAACATTTTTACGGGTTTTCGGCGAGCCAACGCCCCACCTTTTCAGCGGCCTATTAAGGCCAAATTTTTGGATAACGGCGGAAAGATCTACAATGTTACTTTTTTCTAAAGGTGGAGAGTGGCAAGACGCTCAACGTTGTTTTTTACCAAAGGCGGAAAAACGCCAACCGTTACCCATAACAGAACCGGGGGCCCAACCGAAGGGCAAAAGGTACAATTTATTTATTTTTATTTAAGCTTCCATTTAAATTCCATATTTCAATTTTTCTATTAATTTGTATTTCATAATCGAACACCAAATAGCGGTCGTTGTGCGCGTGATCGGGGTGCACTTTGGTTTCGCCCTCAACGTTACTTACCTTCGGCGACCATATTTTGGTACGATTTATTTTTTCTCTCAACCAGTTTTAGTTTGCTTTATTTTTGTTTTATCCCTTCTCCCACTTCTGATTTTTCTTTTTTCTTTGTTCGACAATTTTTTTTTTATTGAATAAGAAATGAACGGCAAATTATATTTTGGCCTTTTGTTTTATTCTCATTCATAGGCCTGGATCTATTTTTCCAGTTAGTGTTTTTGTCATTTTAATCATTTTTTACGTATAATAAGATGAATTACTAAATTTATTTTCGGGTCGGTATGGTGGGAGGGAATTTCTCATTTCGTGTCGGTTCCATCGTTGCAGGCTGGGCTTTTCATTCCCCGTCACCCCCTTCGAAGGACATCCACAGGGTTGGAGTGATGAGTCCAGCATATGTGTTGCCTATTCGGGGACGACCGTAAAATCTACATGATCTCCCCGTGGCACTCCGATAGTCTCAAGCTGTCGGAGTGTAAACTGTGGGAGATTGCCTAGAGGTCTCTTCAGGTGAAGAGAGGCTTTGTCTGTTGAGGAAGCTTCCCTACCTTATTATGCTGCATCGTTGTTGCTGGACATCGGTCTCTACAGGGGTCGATGGGTCATTTGGTACGGGGAGATTCGGTCGTTCCTGGATGGGCGCACTCGGTTATTAAATTTATTACGTTTCCTTAAGTTTCGTTCGACGGATTATGACCGGGTGCGAAGTTTGCAACATTTATCAAAAGTGTAGCTACTCAAATTAACAAAAATGTATAGCTATAAAATTTAACAAAAAGTGTAGTATTACATAAAAAAATTATGGCAGGGTTGAATTTGTTATTTATCCCACTAAATCTAACCTAATCTAATTCGCGGCATATCAGTGGGACTTTCTACGATTTTTCTTGTTTAGTGTAAATGGAAATAATAATGAAAAAAGTGTAAACCAGGTCTTGTGGATGTTTACGGGCCATTAACACTTAATTCTAAGAATGACACCACACATCTGTTTTAGAGGCAAATTACAATGAAGCAATGAAGACTAAGGCGTTGCAACATTACGTTGTTCTTGTTACTGGTGATGTTGAGGTACAGGTACGGGTTCGGAAGTTCCATTAACTTTTACTTGCGAGTGCTCCCCAACCTCTGGCGAGAATTCTGCTCTTCGTTTTTTCATTGGTCTTTTTTTGTTTGTGCATCCAATCAGTTTCTCTTGCAAGTTCTTCATCATCTGTATGGAACTAAGCGTTAGTACAGACAAGTATGCTGATTTTGCTAGTAAGAGAAGTTTCCACAACTTCAGCCAGTCTGGTCTTCTTCAGCTCGTCATTTTCTTTCTTCAACTTTTTCTATTTCACTCAGTCTTTCATTTCCTGCTGAGTCGCGAACTGTGTTTGTCTAGGTGGTGCTCTAGATATTTTTAAACTTCGGCCGGATGGTCATTGCAATGGTCGGCTAACCCCAGAATCCTTTTACCCGGCCTTGTTGGGTGGATTAACCAACTGAATAGTTGGGGTACCACCTGGGGTAAAAGTATTTTTTGTTGTAAACTCATTGCATTAAGGACTGGTTATTGAAGCAGGTACCAATCAAACCAGTGAAATTGGCAGTGGGTCAGTGGAGAGAACATCATTTGCTATAGGTTTTCGGTGTTCAGTTATCCCGCCGTGCCTCAAATAATTGAAATTAAAACTATATTTACTAGAATATAACAACTTGAGCTTATAAGTTCTATTGCGACTATTCATTTCAACTGCAAGCTGCTATAGGACAGATTTGCTCCGGTTCATGTTGCTTTGAATTAAGTGAGCGTAGATGATTCGTGATCGCTTCGAGTCCCTGCCGATAACTTGAATATGACAAATACAGAAATGTGAGCTAGATTTGTTCAGTCATTCTCTTATCTGAACGGACCACTTAAAATTTTTTCCAGAGCACCTCTTAGCTTTTAAATTAGTCCCAAGCACCGTTAATATAGTTTGCCTCTGTTGCTAAAATCTCACGTAAGCCGTTCTTTTTTTGTGTGGCATTCTACCGTCGGAAGCAAATAACCATGCAGCGTTCGTCTGCTATCTATCTGTAAGTTTTTCCTGAACATTTTGCTTCGTTATTCACAGAAGAGATGTCCAGAAATCAGGCGCCATCCAACCCATCAAGTGGATATATTTTTGTTAATTTCTGCCATCGTAACATCAAATTGAAATTCAATTCAATCAAAGTGATTTGAATTTCATTATAGTTCAATATCAAATGAGTTCTAATGCTGAAATCAAAAAATTTGAGAACAAAAGAAAAAACATGTGAATCGATGGTCAACTATTCAAATAATTTAGGAATAGCCGTGAAGATAGAAATACCGCAGTAATTTTCGATATCTATTTTCCATCCACTTTTGAAAATTGGCTTAAACTGGTTTTCAATATACTAACACTGTCTCTTGGGGTTCTTAATAAAAATGTTGTGTTCAACGTACGCCTTATGGCATTCAAGGCGGCAGGACTTGAAGGTATAATTGCTGCAGATGTCCACCATACTACTCACTTGAAAATATTTTTAATGTTACAGTAGAACTTTCTCACACTATTGGAACAGTGAGTGAAGTGAAAGTTATATATTTTGATTTAAATTAAATCTTCAATTAAATAACAATAATTTTGAGAAAATTTATGGTATCTTGACCGCAAACTACGTACATTGTATACCAACAAATCGGTACTTTATGATTTTATAAAAATTAAATTGTTGCCACGGTACACAAAAAACCGAATTTTCAAGTTTATGTTTGGTTATCGTTCCGCAACAGGCGCACACAAAAATCTTTTACAAACCATATATGCATGAAAATTCAACTTATGGTTAATCGATCGATAAATCCAACCAAATTTTCAATATGCAACCACAGTTTAAATTTGCATAAACTCGTATATCCGTATTTGCAACGTATATAGTGTGTGCTGTGTGAGTATGTGAAATGTTAGCACAAAAGCTTATTTTGACATACCGCGCTTTTATTAAAACTGCACAGTATATATATGTGAAATGAATCTAAGTTTTTATCCTTTCGTATATTTGATGTGTGTGTACCGTACCGCGTATAGTGTCAACTGGAATGACACCGCATGATTACTAAGTATTTTTTGAAATAGGATCTACTACAAAAACTGCGTCTCAATTTTAAAACATTTCAAAATAATTATGTTTACCGGTTGGTTAAGTAATTTTTTGCTAGGTACACCTGTACACAACAGGAAGCAATTGAGATTTTATGAAAATGTACTCGTCGTATATACGGACATAAATTTAACAACATCATATGAGTACAAAAGCATATTTAATACTTTGTTGCGATATCGTTTAGCTTTTCGTTATTATTTTTGTATTGTGTATGATGTAGCATGTACATATATGAGTATGTAACATAAAACAATGACTTTATGTTTTAAAAATATGCAATTATATAGCCTACGGGTGAATTGTATTTATTGAAATATTGTGAATGTACTACATATTACAAAAGTTGCATTGAAAGGATATTTTTATATTATTCCTTCATAATTATGTTAGATAATTAATTATGTTTTTGAGTTTTCATCAGACGAGTAATCATAAATTAATAAATGTTTTCATTTTATTTGCACTGTGTTGTAATTAAACCCGGAGGCTCTGTTAACAGACATGATATCGGTGTACTGGTTGGGTTTGCTGATCGATGAGGTTGAGTATACCGCTGTCTTGAATGTGCCCATTCGAAACACGAATAAAAACTAAAATAATAAAGAAATAAAATAAAAATGGAGAACTGAATACGATGTGGCCAGCAACCAACTTTCTTTTGCCGCTAACCGACTTTCTTTTACCGAAGTTTTTTAAAAACTTTCTCGTTAAATCAAAAATCATTATTGCGGCTCCAACTTTTTAGCACCCCATCTAAAGGTGTATACAAAAGTGATGATTGAATTTGGTTGACCATCGTTTGGTCAGGATTGGTCACTAATTTTGATCGTTTGGTCATCAATAGGTCAGTTTTTATTGCGAAAAAACAAAATCGAAATTGTACTAATTCAATAAAATCAGGTTCGTCGCTTATTTGGGAATTTCATTTTACAAAATTAATAAAAAAAAAATCCAACTGGAATATACCATTTAGACAAAAACATTTCTTTTTTCAAAGAACTGTCATCTAAAATGGAAGACTTAAGATTTAATCAATTCAATTTTTTGGTTAATCATAACATTGTTAGGGATTGGTCACTAGTTGATTTCATTTGATCACCCTTGCTTAATGATTTATTGCGAAGATTCGCTAAAAAATCATTCTACACGATTCGAAGTATTCGGGGCTGCAAACTTGGCCAATACTAATATTTTTATAAATCGGAGGATTGGTCACTAGTTACTTTCGTTTGGTCATCCCTACTTAATAATTTATTGCGAAAATTTTAAACGATTCAAGTCGATGAAGTTAGCCTGAGAACAAATTTTTTGGTGCATTTCTTGGATAAGTGTAGCCATCCCGAAAAAGTGTAAATACATTAAAACATGTAGCACCATCCCGAAAAACCGTTTATATATGAGAAAAATAAAAACAAAGAATATAGAAAAATAATATTCCTGTGAAAAAATTTAATGGTAAACATTTTTTTTTAAATTTATTTTATTTATTTAACCAACAATATTAATTTACATCTGGTATTTAAAATTAGGTTTATTAATATAAATCAAATTTGCATAAAATATTTTTTTAGAGCTCTTTTAAATTCATCTCTGGACAAATTAAAATCGAACACGGTAGATACATTATTAAATACACGGCTAGTATTATACAAACCAGGTCCGACATACCAAAATTAGACCCATAGAAGTGCAGATCAATCACTAAGCCTCGGTATGGGGGCACAATACTGGGGCACGTATTGAAAACAAGGACAGTAGATGTGAACAATCAATTCGGCCCCTTATATCGTCGCGCACAAACATTGCGCAAGAAATTTGTCTTCGGACGAACAATGGTTCAATATTCAGTAACAAGCAACAGCCTAGATACGACGGAAGCACACACTTAGGTACGTTTACCTATCGAAGAAGTCGCCTTAAGGCAAACAACATAAATCGCTTCTGGATTGATTCTATACAGTTAGAAAAATTTAACCCGAATAGCGATAATTTGTGTAGTTACTATCAGTCTACATTAAATTCTATACCGCAATACCTGAAGATAAAGCCACCAAGCGGCATATATGGCCAGACAGGCCACGATACTACCTAAGATGTAGAAGCTTCCCAAGTCCATATCAGGTGAAAATTACCCATTTTTAAATTTATTTATTTAACCCGATATGAACTTGGGGAAGCTTCTACATCTTAGCTTCTACATCTTCAAAACATACCGAAACTTAGCTTAGCGCAAAATACTGTCAACGACATCTATGATGTATGCGTAGAAATTGAACCACCAGAATTGCAGCTTCTAGAGAAGGTTTTGGTTTTTTTAAATATTCTGGAAAGTATAGTATGTTCAACAAAATCGTGTACGGCATAAATATACTTAAAACTATAGGAACAAATATGGGCGAGGCTTACATCGGTTTTCTATTGATTCCTCTTGGGCGCTCTAAAACAAACATTAGTTTAACTGCAACTGTTTAGCGGATAAGATACAGTGGTGGTCAAAATTATTTGTGCCACGTAAAAATTGTACAATTTATTCTGCAAAAATTAAAATTTGGGCTAAACACTTAATTAAACAATTATTTTTTTTGTATATTTATTGTTAATTATTGATATTTCATTTAGTAAAAAAAATATATTAAAAATCATAACATTCATATAAATAAAATCAAAAAACAAATGGACAAAGTTATTTGTGTTTTATTTTTTGGGACAAAATTATTTGTACCTCATCACAAAGTTGACTAAAAGCAACAAAATTAACCGTATTTATAAATTTTCTCCGTAAACTCAGTAGGAGGTACTGCCGCCATGGTTGTTAACCACTTCTTGAAAGCGACGCGGCATGGATTAGACCAGAGTGTCGATTCTGTACCAAAAGCGCGAGGTGAGCAAACCGGAAAAACATAGTAGTGGTTATTTTTTTAATATTGTTTTACTTGAGATCAGGCGCGTTATTTTGTTTATATTTTTTTTAATTGATTGTCAAATGCGTCGTATGTTGTTCAAATATTTGAAAATGAAAAATCAACCACATAGCAAACGTTCGGTTCCACTGCTCAAAAGCAAGCGAATAGAAGACGTGAGGTATACGTCATCATCATAAATATTCAACCCGTTCAACCGGAACTTTTTATTTTGCTACTTGCCTTTGCAAAATTGGCGAACAGAATGCCCGGACACATAAGAGAAAAAATACAATACAAATATAAAATTGTATATTGCACAGTGTATATGTACACAAAATAATTGTTCACCTCGGTTGCTCGCGCTCTAATTTTTGGTACAAAATCGACACTAAGGTTTTCTAGAATTTGCTTAGGGATTTCATCCCATATGCGTTTTGTTTCGTCAAACATTTCATTAAGCGTTCTTTCAATAGTTGTTGTTATTTTAACGTTGTTAGATTAAGATCTGGGCTTTGTGGTGGCCAGTCTATCGTTTCTTGGTCCAAGTCTTTAAGAAATTTAGTTATAAATTTACTTTTATGGATTGGAGCATTATCTTGCTGCAATACGAAGTCTGTTCCTATCAATTTACACCCGGAAACCATTGCGTATTCATTAAGGACCTCCAAATAACTTGGTAACTTTTCATAACGAGGTAACTTTTCCTGGTAGCATTATGAGATATCTTACGCCTAATACACCCCCAAACCATTACTTTGCCTCCTCCACTGTGCCGAGTTGGCATTGTGATGTTCCGGAATTTTCTTTGTTAAGGTGTCGAATAAAAATATCTCTTACCGTAGCTCCCATTAGCTCCCATACCGTAGCCTCACACTGTTTATGTCACTTCCAACCGATTTTACTATATTCAGAGTGTTCCTCTGCACAAGGGTAGTCATTTTTCTGTCTTCCTAAGGCGTTGTCGTTCTTTTACGCACTCTTAGGCACTTTTGGGTTTTTGCTTTTCGAATTTGTTACATCACCGTATTTTTGTGGCAGTTTTACTTTTGGGCTAATTTTTTAAGTGAGACATCAGCTTCATAGCCCGCAACGATCGAGGCTCGCACTTCTAAGGATAATTCCTTAATTTTTCCCATTCTTTAAAACAATACAGTTCTTGTGGAGATGAAAATTAGGACTAAATGAACACCTGCAACATTTTGTAACAAGAAAAAAAAACACAAATAATTGTGTCCATTTGTTTTTTGATTTTATTTATATGAATTGTTATGATTTTTTTTTTTTTTTTTTTTTTACTAAATGAAATATCAATAACAATAAATATACAAAAAAATTAATTGTTTAATTAAGTGTTTAGCCCAAATTTTAATTTTTGCAGAATAAATTGTACAATTTTTACTTGGCACAAATAGTTTTGGCCACCACGTATATGAAAGAAATGAGTGCGATTTATAAAAAACGATTTGAAGCGATGTGCATATCCGAAAGGGCCAAAAATTCCGGTTGCAAGTGCAGCTAAGTACATATATAAAAAAGTCGAAAACGTTTGTACAGAAGAGGATTACACATACTGTTAAAGTTAGCTGAAAGTTTCCAGCCGAAAGATAATGCAGATAGTGTCTTGAATACAGCAAAAATCAGTCATGAACTCGAATTTAGGAGAATTTAGGATCGAATTACATCATTCGGGTGAAGGAGAAATTATTTCAGTCTATAGGAATTTAAAAATCGATAGGGGCGAGAGTATAAAGAGAGTTTAAAAATAGTCAAGACACTATCTGGATTATCTTTCGGCTGGAATCTTTCGGCTAACTTTAACAAGGTGGATTACACATTATTCAATGTATAAAAATGTTGACGATTTGCCAGATTCATGTTAAAAGGCGTGTTTGGTGAACTAAGAAAAAAATGGATTGGCCGAACTCGCCCTAGCTCCGTGTACGGACATGCTTCATTACGCAAACTTTTGGTAAATTAATCGTTTCCACACGGAACTTAAACACACTTTTCAAATTTTATTCAAAATTTATTCACGAGCTTTGTTACCATCCTATTCCCCTGGGATTTTTCAGGGGATTTTCCCTTAGATTTTCCTCTGAGATTTTCCCCAGGGATTTCTCCGGGGATTTTCTCCAAAAACGTAACCAAAAATTTAAGCTCGTTTATATTTTCGTTGTACCTTCGTGGACTCACAGAAGCGCAGCGCGTAATACGCGTTTTCGCATGAATGGACATGAATGTGTTAACTAAGATTCCTAATTTAAATTTCATGACTTTGTAATTTTGTTTAATTTAAAATGACAACACAAACAAACATCTTAATAAACAAACAAAAAATATATTCCCGGAAATTCCTTGAGATGTTGTTTTGGACGAAAAACGAATGAAGTGACAGATGTCATGCTGGATGAAATACAATTTTCATTTTGTTATACCCAACAAGAAAATATAATTAATGATGGTGGATTCTTTCATTGTGCGAAACGTATTAAGATCATAATTAATATAATAAAAGTGAATGATACCTACACTTTTAACAGTTTTGTTATGAAAATGTGTAAAAAGCTTTTCCTGTCCTATATACCTAACTTTTAATTGTTTGTATCGCTGTGCTTTTTTGAAATTTCAGCTTATTCATTTATTTGGTTATTTGTACGTGTGCACGCGTGTATGTTTATATTATTCATTTTCAATGGAACAATGAAAACGATAAAAAAGGAAATGAAAGTTTTACAAAAACAATACCAAAAAAAAAACGAGGGAAAATGGGAAAAACATTTTCAACTTTGGTAGACGAGAAGTACCATAAATATGTAAAAAATATAACAACGAAAACAAAAGAATGCGAACGGGAAAAACTTGCAATTTGTAATTTTTCATTTATTTTTCCAAGCCGGGTATTATTACCTAGAATTTTAACGGATTTTTTTTTTATTTCGTTTGGTCAAGATTAGTTGGAAGCTTTAGGGTGGCAGCTATAATTTTTTACTTTTATATTAATGGAAATTCAACGGTGTAGTCGTTCAACTTCCGAAAATGGGGGAAAGCATAAAATGAAAAAAAATTGGAAACTTTCATTATAAAGGTATTTACCTGTCATTTGCATGCGTTTTATCTGCGATTTTGTTCGCTTTATACAGGTTAATAAACCGTCTAATATTATGAAGCTCATTTTTGTAAATCTATAGAGAAATGTGTGCTTTTTGTTAAAGTTAATCTTAATGCAAAATTTTCTCGTAAATTGTTTAAGTCAACTCAATGGATTTTAACTAAGCGAATCATGTCATTGCTACATTCTTAAATGTAGCTTTCCTATTTAGCCTATCTATAGCTACTCAAATTCAATTTATGTTATGTATTGATTATACGAACAAATATATTTTTTCTAAAAGCTCAAAAACTACAATTCACATTAGCTTCAACTTTTGATGGTATACATTGTTTGAGTTATTCGCTATCGAAATATTGATTCTTCAAATTTGGGGCTGTAAAGTTATACATAGAACAAAACTTATGTTTATGTAATACCATAATATGCGACCTTTCCCTTGCAGGCATGGGCTTACTATTACACAACGGGTTTTTAACCATCGTTTGATCAGTGCAGAGAGTTTGCAAAATTCGATGTTGGGGGGGAGCGAAACTAGTATAATTAAGACCTTATTAAGACCAAAATATGCCTGTATAATTTTCTATTGGATCAACAAAATGGGGAATATTTGGCCGCAAACTCAGATGTTGAACTACACTCTGATCAACTAATGCCAGGCACCTCCAACGGTTAGTCGACGATACATTTTGCAAATTTTCTCTAGGAATAAACATTCGATCCAAAGATAGCGTAATAGTAAGAGATTATTTTGTGAGCTATTTTATGTCTGTCATCATATGTCTGTCATATGTCTATCATTTAAATTAACATTTCTGTTCTATTATATGTTTGTGTAAATTATAAATGCACCCTATAATGCTTTTCTCCTTCTGATAATCTATCATTAATATAGCTCGCACTCCGTTTCCCTTTGTAGGGAACCGTCTCCGGTTGTGGGTACTCGGAATTCATCCATACGACCCACACATCAACTCTGACGTTGATTTTATTCAAATTTGTTTCCAAAGATCGCATTGATGAGGAGGAGTAGCATCGCATCGTCTTCCTTGGAAGAGGTCATCGCACCAAAAGCTTCTAGATCTACAACGTCTTTAACGAGCCGCTTGTTACGGACGGCTGAGCAGCCAACCCGCACGCACATTTCAACTAAGCTCGCAGAGGCCTCACCCTGTGGTTTTGCTGACTAGATCTCAGGGAGAAATGCTTGGGTCGTGGTAGTTTGAAGCTTGCGATGCCTCGGGCCTGCACCGTGTTTACAGAAAATTTATAAAAAAAACGCAAACTAAATAAAAATAAAAACCGAATTTTCCGCCGAAATTTATCGGACGAAACTTGAGGAACATGTGTATAAAGATATAATAACCGGGTGTGTCCATCCGGAATGACCCATCGACCCCGAAAGGTGGGCAGCGGCCGTGGCAATGAAACAGCATTAGAGGGTAGGGACGTCTCCCCAACAGACCTATCCTCTCTTCACCTTGAGAGACCTCCAACAAATCTTCCACAATTCACAACTCGAAAGCATGAAACCGCCGAAGTGCCACGACCGCTGGATTTTACGGTCGCCCGCGAATGGACGACACATCTACTGGACTCGCCACTCTGACCCTGTGGATGTCCTACCAAGGGGATGAATGGGAGTAACAAGCCCAGCCCGTAAATATTGCACCGGCACAAAATGGAGCCTCCCGTCCCACAATACCGATCTGAATAAAAATTTAGTAATTCATTTTATCAATAATTTTTATGTGTTATGAAGAAAAAGGCAACAAAAATACGAAGGTAAAAAATAATAATCCTAATGCAGAAGTACGCACAGAGCAAAATTTTATTCAATAAACCATATGGCAAGCATGAAAGAAAAAAACAGGAAACCAAAAGAAATGAGTCAAACTAAAACTGAGATTGAACCGAAATAAGGTCGGCGTACTGTTTTATTAAAAAATAAATATTACTCGACGCAGAAAAAATCGACCCAGAAAAATAACATACAACAAAAGATAACAACAACAAAAACTGGAACCAAAATATAATCGCTGAATGTGAGTAATTTTTAAGGGTGAGACCAACGTGAAACCAAGCGCGTGCCTAGCCACCGCTATGGCGCTCGATTACAATAAAATATTTGTAAATGGAGTTGAATTTAAAAATTGAATCAAATTAAAAATTGAACAAAAAAAAATTGAAAAATGGAATAAAATTAAAAAAAATTGAATTTTTTTATAAAAAATTGAAAAATTAAAAAAAAATACCTTTCGTGGTTTTTGTGGTGCGGCCTTGGTGCTGCCATGCCACGGGTGGTGGCACACCCGGGCCGTTGCGGTGCCTTTCATCGATACCAATGGGTTAGCCGTCCTTCCGCCATTAATCGAAATCAACAAAAAAAAACCGACTGACTTCGGTTAGCCACCCGTATGTTACGGTATCTTACCGATCAAAAAAACTCGTGAATGGCCGCGTTGTTGGTCCCTCGTGTACCTTGCGGTTCTTTCACTGTTTATGGGGCACATGTTTGATCAGCTAGCAAGCAAGCAATATGCTAGCGCAAAACCTGGCTACTCAATCAATTTTACCAAGCAAATTTGAATTTGAATTAATTTTTTTTATACGTTTTTTTTTATTTTTGCGATTGCACAGTAAATCAATATAAAAATTTGCTGGATAGCTTTCTAAGCCGTAAAGTTCACTGTGCAATCGCAAACAAATATAAAAAAATTATAAAAAAAACTAAATTCAAATTCAATTTTGCTTGGTAAACTTGATTGAGTAGCCAGGATTTGCGCTACCATATTGCTTGCTGGGCTAGCTGATCGAGCATGTGCCCCTATATAATAAAAATTAGCGAACCTCCGTTGCGGCACGCCCTTGCCGTTATAATTGCCACGCTTGTCGAATATTCGCGGTGTCCGTTGGTTACGGTATAGTTGTTACCCACTCGTACGTTGCGATACTTTCACCGTTTATATAATAAAAATCAGCGAGCACACGTTGCGCCACACCGTTGTCATTATATCATGGTCACACTACTCGTAAAATAATATATAATGAGCCCTCATTTAAGTTAATACAACCCGCGATAAAATACACCGATTTAAGTCACAAAACAGCAAGTTTTATTTCGTCGTATTTTGTCAGCCACGAAATTCCGAGAAAAGCTTATTTTTAGTGCGTCACTGGAAAATTCACTCCAAACAACAAAAAAATATATATAGATTTGTATATAGGATCACACCATAAATTCTTATCGGGACTCCCGAACAATATTAGTTTTATTTTAACTCACTCAAATTTGTGTTGTACCAAACTTTTCACTTAAATAACACTACCTATAGTCCGGATTACTTTTCTCTTACTTTTATTTTTGTTCCCAAACGAAAAATTTACATGTACTTTCCTGAATATTAAATTTTATTATTATTTTGTTTGTTACAAATAAAAACTCGCAGAGTATGCGATTTAAAACAATCAAAACTTGACTCTCTTCATCAAAAAACCAATACGAGACTTTCAGCTCAATTCCCTTAGACGTATCACTTCATGCGACGTGACTATGGATCTCATGGTTACTAGATTATAAAATCAAAATTTTCTAAATAATTTTGTGCAAAACTCTCAATAATTTTTTTTTAAATCTTAGTTGGCTTCATTAGTTTGAAATTTTTTTCATTTATTTGTCACCACAATATTTATAAAGCAGCATACTAAGATTTAAAAAACAGCCAGAACGACTTTATTGAATAATTATTTTGTAAGTTTCGATTTAATGATCTAGTAACCAGGAAGATGAGTAGTCACGTCACTTGAAATAAAGCGACTAGGCGAATAGGGATGTTTATGTTTATATGAAATTCCAAACAAGGCTGAACTAAAATAATCTCGCACCAAAAAATACGAGGCAGAAAAATATTTTTATTTTATATGCCTCTCGTTCTTGCCCATTGGTCCATCATTTATTCGTCGAACAATACAAATAAAAGGTATGTATAAAATACAATAATCAACAAGTTATTTTAGACATACACCAATCAACCGATTACAATGCAATCAAAATTCGAAGCAAAGAGTGTGGAGTGCCATTGTTATGCCCGTGAAGTCGTAACTATCAGTCTTGGATGAAATTGGTCGCATGCCAGCAGCTTCACCAAAAATGCCTTTAAATCGTGGCCGTAAACCGATTCAAAGCACCATGCTTACTTCTCCAGGAAACGTTGCTGCTTTAAAGGAGGAAGCCGCTAAGCGAGCAGCCGTCTTCCATCCGAAGAAAAGTAAAAAAACGAAGACAAGTGCACCTACCAAACGTCGGCCAAACGCTCTAAAAAAGGATTCTACACCATCTGATGATGATATCAACTTGTGTATCCTTTGTTTGAAGCTCATACCATCGAAGTTGACCGCTGCAAATTCCATCAGGTGCAATACGTCTGATCGGCCCGTGCATTTGAAGTTTTGCGTTTTTTTTGTTATTTTTGCCACTGAAGGCCTTTTAAATTAAGAAACCTCGATACTTTTTCGAATTAGGTGCTTTTTCGTTCAACTATTCCCATTTCAGCGAATTTTCGCAAGGTGCCCACAACCTGTTACGATTTTTTTCTGCCGAAAGAGATGAATTCACAAAATTGGTCGTAAAATTTTTCTAGTTGACGGAATCAAAGTAGTTACTTTAGCGAACAATTAAGTAAGACCTCTAGATTTTCATTGATATTCATATCTCTGCAAAATATGACCTCAATGGAAAATTATGAGTCAAAAACAAAACTGTGCCCACAACCGGAGACTCTCCCCTACGTCATTTGAAAATGATGATAATAGTTTCCTTGAGTATAAAGCCATCGGATGATGGCCGTTTATAATTCGTTTGTTTCCAATTTTTTTTTCTAATATTTCAAAACTTCTTACTTTTTCTGCTCTGTGGCACTATTCTGGTAATTCCCCGGGAATAGGGAACTGGGGAAAGAATTTATATGTAGTTTTTGTTCAAATATTTTTTTCCGGCTTACTGAGCAGGAAAGTTTGACGTGAATATTTATAAATTGGGAATAACTTTTCCATATCTAAATTCGCAGGAAAAATTATTCCTAATTTAATTTTGTTTTCAAAAAATTTAACACTAACTTTTTACCTCAGTATGCCGGAAAAAAAATATATTTGAACAGAAATTACATATAAAAACTTTCCCCAGTTCCCTATTCCCGGGGAATTACCAGAATAGTGGCTTATGCATTCTTCATTCGTTGAATAACTTTGTAGATTATTGACAGCATCGGATGAAATGGTGCTGGAAGGACTTTTTTTTATGTTTTATTCAAATTAATTTTTATTAAAATTTTGTATATTTATACTCTTTAACGTCTTTTCCACCTGATCTACTTGGTTCTGCTTTTGCCTTGATTTTGTGGTAAGATGATCTGATACTCGTCCATATTTTTTACAGCATCAGGGGTTAAATTACATCCAACTTCAATTGCCTCTTCTCTAAATTTGACATTTAATCTTTGTGGCTCTTGAATTACCGCCATTTTCCGCAAAAATTCGTTATTTCGGACAGCCTCAATTATTTTTCTAAGAAGCAGAAGGTAATTGTTAGAATATTAGAATATTTAGTAATATCGGAATCTGTCTACATAAATAAATTTGATGTTGTATCCTCTTCGAGCTGATCGTCTTCGATTACTGCTCGAATTATTCTGGTTGTAATATTCGAATGGAGATTCAAAAGGTACTACTACCATATGGAGGTCCCTCGATGATCCATGCACAACAATTATATCACTTATTATTGAATTCATTCCATTCCAATTAAAATAATATTTGTGATTCATACATCGACAGTTGTTCTGATCTATGCATCTAGATTAGGTCAATTGGCTGTACATAAAATTGAGCAATGTTTATTTTTAAAATTCTACCTTAAGGCGGTGCAAGATGGCCGACCACTAACCAATCAGCGAGCAGAATTATTATGCCTTGAAGGCAAAACTTCTGCATGTATCACCACCTTAAATATTCCATTTAGTCTGTTGGCTAAATTTTTCTTTTGTTTATGTGCCTTGCTATTTTGTTGCTACTTTGTAACGCAATATTGATAAGAGCAGATGGGTCTAATTTTGCTTTTTTTCATGTTATATAAAAAATATATATTACATCTTAATGGAAATGGAAAAACGGATGTTAATATTTTTTTTTTTGTATTTGCTATCGTGTTGGGGAATCTTGTTTTTCTAAATAAATATCGAATAAAGGTCAGACACAGTTGTCGGTGTTTCGTAGAAAGCTTTTATCGTAACTTATCTCAATGTCTGTAATTTACACAAACATATCTGAACATTGTATGCTTTAACATCCCCCACAAAGTAATAAGAGATCATCCACCATAAACGTTGCAACAAAGTTAACTACAACCAAAAAATTTACGACCCCTAATAAAATCACTAAGTACTTGCTACTTTAATTTACGGTAGACCAATAAATTGCATCCACTGTGCGTATCAAAAATTTAAATTTTTTTTATTTGATGTATACAGCGCAAATATATAGCCCAGTAAAAAAATGAGATAAGTAGCATCTTTAGTAAACATTGCAAATATATAGGGAGGTAAATAATGTACAAAAAAGTTAAGATAAACTTTTCTGGAGAGGAGCATGACAAAAATTATTTTTTTTATATTTCGCATATATTATGTGCATGGTGCATGATTTTATTTCATTATACGACGTATTATAAACCAACTATGAATATTTAATTAATAAATTAAAAGTTTGAAAATTGTATAAAAAATTTGTTGTAAATATTAATTAAAAAAAATATTTTCAATAACCATCTACTACATTTTTTGAATATATAATTTTTCGTTCGTCTCTACTCGATTTGTATAATAACGTTATACGTAACTTCTGGGGAATTGGAACAAAATACGGGTAGCTAGCTAGCTGTACGAATATGCTAAAATATTTTCTGTCAAAATTCATAAATATTTTATTCTTACGGTTCATAATGCATATTCGCCTGAAGTGCATAATTTGAAGTTATATCGTATACATAAATTTTCTTGCTTTTCCACTTTTCATTTTTCTTTGGAAAGTTTTTAACAAAATACTTTTTAAAAGTTTTGACTTTTATCTAAATAAAAAAATAATAAAAGTTTCACAATTTAAAGGTACAGTAGGAATGTGCCGTTACAGAGGGCCGCGGGCCAGTATATCTTTATTTAGCTCTAAATTAAGAATATGAAAATCGATTTTGAAAGAATTTATAATTTGTTGATGGCCTGGTACTAATTTGACGTATTTTTAGTAAATTAGAAATAAGCTTTTTAACAAATTTTATATTTTATCCTTTTCTGTTTAATTAAAGAGCTTTTTTTAATTAAGGCAGGACTTTACAGAAAGCATCCCCCGTGTGGCGCCGTAGAATGCTTATTTAGGAGAACATTGTCGAGAACATTAAATCCCTTCTTGAGATGTAACCGCAGCTAAGAAGAAACAACAAACTAGGAAAACTATTTAATGATGATTTGGAGATAAGTGGCTTGAAGTGCTGGTTTTGAGATAATCCCATGCCATCAAGTGTGACGCCACATAAGGGAGGACATAGTTCATTTCTCTAGCGGACTCCTCATTAATTTCCTGGTTCTTACAATCCTAATCCAGCAAAATGGTACTTGGACGGTGTAAATTCAAGTTAGCTGAGGATGATTACAATTTTAAATGCTTTGTTGAAGTATTCGTAGACAAAAATATTAAATGAAGGGTTAATCTCGTCTACTGGTAATTTTTGAATCATAAAGATTTTCCAACATCAATATTTTTTGACCATAGTCGTTGATATTTTGGTAGGTATCTGGTAAAGATGCATTGATATCCTTGGCCACTTACTGATAAACATTTTCCTTTCGAGGAATTGGCTGCCTTAATTGAACTGAAATATCTTCGATGAGCCCGACGATGACTTTTTCAATTCACTCAGGAGAAATCACGCATTTTAAGTTCATCCTAACTTGCCCTATCAACAAGAACGTTTCATGTATATAATTACGTTTAACAGTGTGTTGTATGCCTCAAAATCGATTTAAAAATACTTTGTCCTAAAATATTTTTAAAAGGTTACTATGGTTGAAATGAGTGTTTTGAGTGTTTCCCGGAAAACTAGCAGAAAACCGGGTGCAATATTGAAAACGTGTATACATCAAAAATGCATTATAAGTGCTTTGTCCTTAGATATTTCCAAGAAAGATGTTATTATACGGCTGAAATAGGTGTTTCCACTTTGAACTAGACCTAATCCAATTAAAAAGATTTTTTTAAGAAAATATTAATTATCCAGTGGATTGAATGTCGTTTGAAGGTCAATAATACCCCCTTTTTTTAATTCACGTGACCCACCTCTTTACCTATTCACACAATTACATTATACCACATGCACATTGCAAGCTCAAGTGACGACGATTTAACCACTGCATCACCTATCCGGTAAAGTCCAACTTATAAAAACAACTTGGTTTCCGAAATCGGCTACGCCGAAAGAAAATGAGAACAAAATCAAAATAACGATAAGTTATCCGTCACTAGTC
The DNA here is from genome assembly GCA_932526605.1 of Nephrotoma flavescens. Classification (NCBI taxonomy): domain Eukaryota; kingdom Metazoa; phylum Arthropoda; class Insecta; order Diptera; family Tipulidae; genus Nephrotoma; species Nephrotoma flavescens. The sequence goes on along the minus strand of OW052222.1, from coordinate 223,671,140 downwards.
ATACAGTATTGGTACAAGCGGCGTCGTGATTCCCTCTTCAGACTTAAATATCGATTAAATTGTGTTTACTCTCGAATTCCAGAGAGTCTGGAGAGTCAACCAATTTGCTGATAATTTATTCGAAAAATATGATAAAAATTGATTACTTATTAACTGTTGATGTTGACTCGTGTGGCGGTAATATGTTGCCAATTTTGAGTTCTGGTTCTTGACAAAAGCTTGATGCACTAGGGGCAATACCGATTGGAGCAGGAAAATAGTCACAAAATATGTATTGACCTTAGTGACACATCAACTTTTTCGCGGTTTCATACAATTTTACCACACTGCGTGGTAACACCATTTCGTTAACTACCTTCCGTATTTATGTACAGTTTCGTGGGTTGAGCTACATATGTTTGGTGTTCTTCTCTACTTGGACCATCTACATAGAAATTCGATACAATGTGACTATCTTCACTATGATTAATGTTTTCCTGTTGAGTTGTGAGTGAAGTAAAAGCCAAATTGCTATACTCGAAAAGAATTGGATATATACTACCTCCGTAATTTTTGGTTGGATTCTATACTTTCTTTTCAAGCTGTGTGAATCGTTGTGGTGCTGTTGATCTCGCACTTATTGGTTCAAACAAATGTTTGTTATTGGCAAGTGTACCACCTATTTTGCTTTTGGATTACGTCTTCCAGTATCCGAGAAGATTTATTAATTCAAGAGATCTGATCTTACTCTCCCAAACTTCTTCGAATTCCCAGAATCAGTTTATATTTGATGTATGGTTGTTTTGTTTGTGCTTAAATTGAGTTTTAGTGATCAAAGAAACTTGCAGCCATCGTTCTCTAGAAATACACAACAGGTAAGATTTTGCAGATGGTAGAACTCTTTCCCACGGTTCTCGCTAGAAATATAATTTGTTTATCATGGATGTATTTATAGAGCTACACTATTCTGGGGCTGGGTTGTGAACATAGTTCGTGTAATAATTTAAATCGTCTGTTGTGTAACGCGCAGTTGGTTTAGATGATCACTCGGTTGACAAAAGCAATCCATCTATGCTAAAACCTACTTATTTCCAAATTTAAACCTGCATTGTATGAAAAAAAAATTAATTCGCTGCTGCAAGTCTCGGTTTTAATAGATTTAAAAATGCTTCTCTGCGTTTGGTGCACGGCGCCCCTCTTTTAAGTTACTTGGTATAAAAACCATAAATTTTTCAATAAAAAATAAATTTAGTAATATAAATAATTTTATGTCTGGGTTTGTGAACACTCACTTTTCTCCATAACCACCGACTACCACTTAATCACGGTTATGTTGGTAGATAGTCCGGGTTCTGCCCTCGGTAACAAGGGAGTTTGATAGTGGTAGCCGCGCGTAAACAGGGAAAATCTTATTTTGCGACTTTGCGTCTATTCTGTTATATTAAATTCAATTAGGTTGTTTCTTTTTGTTTGATTTTGTGGTTTAGCATGTTTTAAAGGCCTAAGAACAGTTGATAGCTTCAGTGGTTCTGCTTGTTAGAGAACGACAACCAGTGCAAACAGTAATAGCCCACAAAACGGAAACTATATACGATTTATTAATAACAAGTAATTCATCAAATTTTAATCCTCGGGTATGACTGAAATATTAAGGAAGCAAAAGTGATGTTGAAGAATGTGAAAGGATTTAAAACTCAATATCGAAGGCGGCATTTTTTAAAAACACTGTGGTATTACTCAAAAAACAAAATATTCAACGAAGACCAATTAACCAAATAATGCTGGAGGAATTTTACCAATAAGCGCCTTATATATGAATTCCAAATGTCTTTGTACCAAATTAAGATTGAATTTTATAGCAAAAATCGCGGGCCCTTGCTGTGGTCACTCCAGATATTGTCGCCAGTCAGCAGACGAAAGCAATTCAGGAGACGAAAGAGCGGATGCATTTGTCGAAAAACCTCTTCATTTAGAAGAAAGCACCAACCCAATTGATGAAAATGTTTGTCAAATCGTATTGACGATTGGTTTGTAAACATCGTTAAAACATCCGAACAACTTATTCGTAAAATATATCTGGACTTCCCTGAAAACTACACTGACTAAGGCTGGCTACGCAATAGGACCATTCTAGCGAAGAAAGACAACGTTGAGAATGAGATTGACAAGGCAGCAAGAGACATGATTTATAATCGGATTGATTGACTGAGCAACAAGACTGTGATTTTAGTACATAGGCAAGTGTTATTACAAGCCTCACAAGCCTTTAAAATTTAAAAACCATTGAATTCATGCCTTACAGGATTGATTTCTTTATTAATTCTCAATAATTCGCACGATGCAGTGCGGCGCGAATTTTTCCCGCGCTTCTAACCGTAACCAATATACGTAAAACATGTTAAAGTATAGTAAACCACTTGATGTTGTAGTATTGGTACGACGCCAATTACTCCCGTGGGGGAGGGATGTGGAATAATTGACTATGAGGCGAAGTGGCCCAGCATATCGCCTGATTATCTAAAATTACCCGACATCGTATTACAAAACAAGATGCAACATAATTATCGCAAAACACTTGAAGGGGCGATTCTTGTTTAACATGCTGCAACTGCAACGTAATCCAACATTTGCCAACCTAATACAATAACAATATGTCACACAAATTTTTAATAAAACCATTAAATTCAAAAATTATTTTAAAAAGGGATTTTAGGCACTATCTACGTTTGACCAACTATCATTACTTTACTTGTTCGGCTTGGATGCACCAAAATTGCTTGTTGTTTTTCTTCGTCTTTTGACATATGGAAATTAAGCTTTCGTGTGTGATTAGTTGTGATGTTTTATAAGTTCCATTGACGTTAGTAATATAGTTTTAAGACGAAGTGTTGTTAAACCTTTTACATAAAACTCCTAGGAGTTTCCTTTATTACTCTTTAATTTTTGTTTCAGTTGTGATCGATTTGTAAATTTGGATGTCCGACGATACTACGTAGGCTTGGCAACAAGGGTATATTAATTTTCGTCATATCGATATTGTGCCATTACTATCGGGATGCATCTGCTCGACATTCAAACAACTGAGGAGCACAATCAAATTGGCAGAGCGATTGAAGAAGTCATCAGAAAGCATGGTGTAAAGGAAGCATATTTTTGGACAAGTGGAACGGATTTTGGAAGTCATAATCAATATTATTGGATGGCTAGCGGACAATCGATGTTGTATGCGAGATGGTTCAAAGGGGAATCCAAAAATGAGAATCATCATTGCATGTTCATTTACAAATATGATGAACGTTTCGATTATAACAATTATAATTGTGAGGCAAACCGGAATTTTATTTGTCGTGATTCTCGCGATATTACCAATTATACATAAAATGGCTGTTTAAATTTAAATAATAAATATATTCGCGTAATCTATTTTAAATAAAATTACTTTAGTATCATTTTAATATGACTGAGAATTGAATACATCTTGGTTTCTGTGATACATAATTACTCCTTAACCAACCGAAAATAGTTTGGACTGCAGTTTATGGATCCTTGTGAAATTTGGTGAATATTTGTGTAACATTCTGCTTGCTGTAATTAAAGATTCCCAAATAATTATTCTCTGACGTTTTGGAACTTGGCCGGACTAATAATATTGTATACGTTACTGAAGAACCAATCATCCATACGTAAGTGTTTTTGAAATCAGATCTGAACAATTTTAGAAATTTATTGTGCATCCTATTTCCTCGAGCTATTTCTGTTCTTAAAATATACATTTCGCTAACTTAATATTATTTTACCACAAAAGCCATATCACAATACTACCGCTATAGCTCGAGCAAGATGGGAACGAAAAACACAATTTGAAATACATTTTTTAATTAGCATTCATTTTATGTCTACATCGGTTGTATACATTATACAAATATAATATTTTTTTCTACATGAAAAACTACATAAAATACAGGTAATTAAAACTACAAACACTACAAAATTGATTACACGTACAATTCTAAATATTTTAAATGCCGTACATATACGAGTACATTCAATCAACGAGCTGCATGTACTGTACGCTGCTAAATGTATATGGCACAACGATATACTTATGTATATGAGCTGGTAATTGTCCTTCGCATAGAGCATCAATAACCTCAAGCTTCTAAACACATAATCGTGGCGTTCTTAAATCCTAAATAAAAGATGTACATGTAAAGTTAAACTGCCAGCGAAGGATGGATACCCGTCGTGTAGGATATCGTCCGCACAAGCCATCTCGATCGCCATCAAGAAAGAGCTGATGGAGGCTTTAACGAATTTTGAAATGAAGAACAAAATTCTTGACTGAGCTCGTTTTTTAGGTTAAATGTTACTCTTTCAGCAGTTAAGGAACAAGTGATTACTGTGTTTATCTCTTGTCTCCGTTTATAGTTGGCCAATTTTGATATACTGTACGCCCAAAAAGTTCTGAAACAATAAAACTTAAGGAAAACTTCCTTATATTCAAATTGAATGAAGCCAAAAAATTTATAATATGGCGATATGTGTGGGATTTTTAGAAGACCTAGACAAAACTTCAAATTCCACCTTGATTTGGAAATGTGATAAATCATGTCCTAACAATTATCGCCCCATTCCACTTCCCATACCTGTTTTCTCGAAAAGATTTGAGAAAGTTGTGAATGAATATGAATAACTTACTTTCTGGATCGCAATACGGGTTTCGAGAAAATAGCCACACCAAAGCTTCGGGCACCAAATTAACTTCTCAGTGGGTATAAAGGAACTAAATTTAAAAAAAAAATCCTTTAAACGTGTCATTATCAGCGGCGATGAAAATGAATTCATATATACTTTCCACCCGATTTAATTAATCGCCCATTTCCATCATCCAATTTAGCCGCATTTCTAATGAACCTGGTTCACATTTAATTCTCTATATTTAACCAATTGTTAAGGAACAAATTTAACAAAATTATTTTTTTTTGCAAATTCAAAACATTGACTAAACTGTTAAATTAATTTACACATAAAATGCATGTCAATTCGGTGAACAAAATATTCATAGTCCAAGTCAATCTCACATTTTTTTCAGTTTAACCAATTTTTAGAAGATGTCAGCAAAATATATATGTTTCGAGTTTTTATGCCTGACACAGATTTGCTTGTCTAAGGCGGTGTTTTTTTATTAGCGTCCGATAGATGTATCCGGTGCACCCAATTTTCTACGTCGAAACTTCTACTCTAAACAAATATATTTCAATAAACTTTTTAGTTTAAAATCAACATAAAAATATTTTGGTCTACCTATTTATCGGGAGCGCTATCCATTTCCATGGGAAATTTGAAAAGGCCTTTATTTTGTAAATCCCTGAAACCATTAGAAACATCTTACAATAAAAATTTAAAACGCAGTAAAAGGAATTCTTGTGAATAACGTCATGTCAAAATAAATGTCAATTAGTATATTTCATGTCGATAAATGTTTGTTTTATGGATGCATTTATTTTTCATTTTTATGGTATAGCGACACCAGTGAATAATAGCTGCAGTTTCAGTAGAAATTTCCAATTCGGCAGTGCTCGAATAATAAAACACAGCTTAAATTTTCAACTAATGCTGTGTGCCTCAGGTCGATATTTTCGACTAAATTATGAACTAAACTAAATTGCTAACTAACCCACAATAAACATTCATAGGTGGCAGTAACATTAACAAAACAACCTGTGGAAATATTCAATTAAATTAAAATAATGGAAGATGATATAAAAGTACGATAAACTACGAAATGTTTAAAAATAAAAAAAAGTGACATGTAAAAACTTGTACAAATTTGTACACAATCACATTTGCATTAAGTACCAAATAATGACATTTGACAACTAAATTGAAAAGTTACCTCGCGAGGAGACTTTTCGTTTGTAACCTGGTGGCGAATAGAGTAAGGTCACCTCAAAAAGTTTAGTTCATAATTTAGCCGAAAAATTCGACCTGAGGCACACAGCATAACTGAATTGATGGGAAACTTACTGCAGTCGTTCATAGATGGCATAATGAAAATTTTGGCTTATATATAATTAAAAATTACCAAATAGAGTAGAAAATTTCAATCTACATACATAATTTGTTCAAGATTTTTTTCGGCTTTTCTGACAAAATATTATTTTCATGGACACCCATACAATGTTTACGACTATTTTAGTCGCAGAAAATAAAGAGGCCATTTATTAACAATATTTCTACCACAAAAGTAGAAAAAATGCACTCCCCTCCCTCAAACCTTTAACCCCAGGGCACTTGTGTACACAAAGATACACAAACCCTTACAAAAATGAGAACTCCCTTAGGTAGCTTCTTGGCAGTTTGGTTTCGTACTGATAAAAAGTTGGTCTACTCATCAGGTTGCAACGACCAAACTGCAAAAATCCAACTCTTGCTTTGTACCGATAATACAAAACAAGAACATATCGATTTAGCGAATTATAATCACTAAATCAGAAACCACAGGAAATTCTCACTATATGCATTTGTAACAAGCCAACACATGTAATTAAGAAGAATTTTATAATCGTCCGTGAATTTAATTTGTTCAAGGACTTTTTCGGCTTCTCGGAGAAAATATTATTTTCATGGTGGGTGTCCATGTTTACGCCTATTTTAGTCGCAGAAAACAAAGATGCCATTTACTAACAATATTTCTACCACAAGTGCACAAGTGCCCTGGGGTTAAAGGTTTGGGAGAGGGGAGTGCAGTTTTCTACTTTTGTGGTAGAAATATAGTTAGTAAATGGCCTCTTTGTTTTCTGCGACTGAAATAGTCGTAAACATAGTATGGGTGTCCATGAAAATACAATTTTCTCTGAAAAGCCTAAAAAATTCTTGAACAAATTAAATTCACGGATGATTATAAAATTCTTCTTACATACATAATATTTTTTTAAAATTTCTTTAAATCTGAACTAAGTTTTCAGTTTAGAACTGAATGTCAGGAATATTTTGGTATAGGAACATTAGCGACATCTATCAATAACTAGTATGAACTAATTACCGATTTAGCTAGTCGTAAATTTACCCCGATTACGCTAGTCGAGCCGTTTGTCATTCCAAGTGACTATAAAAATCTGCTGTTCGTACGAAAAATTACCCAATTAGTATGCCAACAAGTGCTTTCAGGTGAAAGAAGCAATTAAAAACTGTCATTTTGAGTCATGTGAAATTAGGAGGTGACTATATACGAAAAACATAAAATACGCCATTTGTCGTTTGAACTGAATGCGATAACAAACATATTACATATTTTGGTAAGGCAGTCGACTATAATTTCATAGTAAATGAGCCACTTAAAACGACATGAATAGCGTAATCGTGGTGTTAGAAAACAATTGGTATCAGGCACAAAGTATAGGTCATAAATTAACGTAAGCCATATGACTCACGCTGAAATATTTGTCTAAATTTCTGACTAACTAAATTTATGGTTAGTTGCCAGTGATTGATAGATGTCTCTAATGTTCATAAACCAAAATGATTCTGATGTTTGTTTGAGAAATTCCAATTTATTTAACAAATTTTAATGAAACATCAGACGCGGTTTGTTTTGTGCTATCTATAAACGACTGGAATGAACTAACCATAAATTAAGTTAGTCGGAAATTTAGACAAAATAATCAGCGTAAGGCGTACGGTATAAAAACGCTAAAACTGTGTGCTTGATAACAATTTATTTGCCTAAATTAATTAGTTTTAACCTAATTTGCAAATTTCATTTGCGATTTATCAATTGTCGAGATGTTTATTATCGATGTTGGTAAATTAACAATTTAGCACGCAAATTCAGTCGAAAAAATCAGTGTTGAGACACACACTACAAGTTACTTGGATATATATTTTACTATAACTTCCATAAACTAAAATCTCCGGAAACAAATGTTCAAAATATGTTGATCATATAATCGCTATGAAACACCACATTACGAAGTGCTTTAATCCTTTTAGGAGTATGACAAACTCAGCAACACAAGGGTAGTATAATTCTTTATTTCTTCACTGTTAGTTACTGGAAAAACTTCATCCGGCGATCCAGATGTTGAAAATATGGTCGATAAACATTGGCTTAGAGTGGAGTGAACCCACTTTAAAATTTCAAATACTTAAGTTAACATGTAACGACCTTCTACAAAGAAGCAAGTACCAGTTTATTTATTTGTTCTAAAAGTTTCAGCTCAGCGCTTGGTGTCGTATAGAACTTCTTATAAACTTTTGGATAAGAGAGTATATATTGCCATGAAATATGGTATCATAAAATATGAGGAGTACTTCCGCAAACCTCACACAATAACAAACAATATTCTTATCTCGAGCTTAATTTTACTATAATAATCTGTAATTGCATTATGGCCATGAAAATAACGTACAAATATTTTTAAGTTGAATGATCTCCGCCGTATAATAAATTCATGCTAAATTTATCATCACGACGTCGAGATAACACACACTCCAAAAGTCATTGCACCAAATCACAAAATTTACGATTCGATTCGTGCACAAAGTTGCATTTTACCTCCTATAAAAATGTGATACCGTAAATCACTTTGATCTACCTCTCTCGTTATCGTTCTACACATTTCGAGTACTTTGTATGTTATACACGATGATTAAGATTCGAGTAAATAAATTGTTACATTTGCCTGATGTTTGTTAGTCTCTAAAATATAAAAATAAAATGTCGTTAATATAATTTCGTGACAGCAGTTTTGTTTCTTTTTGCATTTTAAGTCAATAATGGCTTATGGTGTGAAGAATGAAGATATGTACAATGTTTCAGTTATCCCCCATGTGTATATTTTTATATGTTGACATTTTAGGTATTAGATCATCCATCAATATATTCATGTGTGTATGGTAAAATAGACACATATTGATTTTTAATGATGTGTCAATAAACTGTTCTCACAATAATATTGAACAAATAACAGATTTTCATTTCTTTGTGGCATTAAAACACATTTGATAGCATCTGGTAATCTTTTTGCGCACCAAAGTGAGTATTATAATCGTAAAATCTGTATTCTACGAGATTGTATTGTGTTGCTGTTTCCATTTTGCCTTATTATCATGTCTAATGCAAGAATTAATTTCTTCGTTTTGGATTAAAATTTTAAAATTTTGAAATCCGATGTCGAATTGCTCTACATACGGCTTCATTTTTAAGAGCCAAGATCAAACTGTCCAGTATGTTTCTAAGCGTCGTGTCTCTCCACTTCTCCACTAATCTATTCCGTTTAAAAGTAATACACCTTTTAATCCATATTAAAGATAACGCTTCAATGGGGTACAAATAAGTTTTAAGGGATTTACAAAAGATGGCGTAACTAGTATTAAATCGCATCGGGCCATCTTAAAACTGCAAAGAGAAAAATTTTCAGTTACAGTGGCGCCCAAAGGGCCTAACAAAAATTTTTTAGTATTGTGTTTATATCGTCATACGCGGAGAATAAATGAGCTATTAAAGGGTTCAAGCCTTTTAAGTCAGCTGGTCCGGATGGGATTGTACCAGCAGAAATTCAGAAGAACTCGGAGGTCTTGCTTTTCTGGTTGGAAGTTATCTTAAAAGGGTGTCTGAAGCTGGGGTACATCCTCAAAAAATGGAGGGAGGCTAGAGTGATCTTCATTCCGAAGGCGGGAAGAAGCTTACACAGCAACCCTAAGGACTTTAGACCAATATGTTTGTCACCTTTTCTGCTGAAAATCATGGAAAGGATGCTGGATGTCTATATTCGTCCAAAGATTGTATCCAGAAACTGAGCTCTGTCTCAACATGCGTACCATAAGGGTAAGTCCATGGATACGGCATTACATACGGCGTTTCTCGATATCGATGGCGCGTTCAATAACGTGAAGGTGGAAGCAATTATAGAAGGGTTGCTGCCACTTGAGATCGAAGACCCAGTAACCAGGCTCAAATTATACATTTGCTAGGTAGCAGAAGGGTCATAGCCGGGATGGGGGAAGCTTCCGTCAGAAGACGAGTTGTTTGTGGAACTCCCCAGGGATGTGTCCTCTCTCCCCTTCTCTGGAATGTAGTAATCAACGGGCTTCTACTGGAACTGGAGAGGGAAGGAATAGGTGTGGTTGCTTATGCCAATGACGTGGCGATAGCTGTCTCGGGAAAGCACCTGGGTACAATCAGGCATTAGATGCAAAAATTTTTATCTATAACTGCGGGGTGGGCCAGCAGATGTGGATTGGGGATTAACCCATCTAAAACAGAACTGGTACTTTTTACTAGGAGGTATAAAATTCCGGCAATGGTTTTACCAAGCCTGAATGGTACTATTGTCCTTACTGATAAGGCGAGATTCCTAGGGATTCATCTAATAGTAAGTTCCGTTGGCAACTTAACACGATAGAAAGAGTAAAGAAGGCCACTGTGGCACTCTACTCTTGTAAAAATGCCATTGGAAGGAAATTTAGCTTGAAATCCGGAGCTGGTGCACTGGTTTTATACGGCAGTTGTAAGGCCCACACTGCTATATGGTGTGATTATATGGTGGCCTGCTCTGGAGAAAGTATCATATTGGAAAATGATGGCGAAGGTGCAGAGGGCAACCTGTTTGCTCATTAGTGGGGTGCTGAAAACGACCCCCACTAGTGCACTAGAGGTTTAGCTGTACCTTCTCCCGTTGGATGTGCTTCAACGTTTGTGCTTCGATAAGTTTTTCAAGGTGATTCTCCCCTCTAGGGAGGATTGGAATAGTGGTCCCGTTATGAAGACCGGAACAGTTAAATTCTTCACCGACGGCTCCAAGCTCGATTGTAGAGTGGGAACTGGTGTACTCTGTGGGGAATTAAATATAAGTTTATCTTTTCGCCTGCTCTAACCTAATCTTCAATTGTCATAAATATCAGACACAAGTGAAACTCAGACTTCAGTGAAAGTTATGGATTAACACTAACTTCATTGGAACACGTTGAAAAAAGAACTTGTTCCTAAAACGGAATTTATGTATTTTAAAACACCTGCATTTAAATTAGAATACACTGCTTTGAATGAAATGAAATACATATATTCCGCATAGAATGCGTTTTTCAGTACGTCATCTCTCTAAAAAAATGCAAAAAACGTGCGGCAGCAGTGTAATGCGTGGATTCCAAAGTGAAATAAATTTTTTCAATAATAAATACTGGGAAACCGAAAAGAGAAGAGTATTTTTAAGTTTTAAGATTTATAATCAAAATAGTGGCAGATTGGGAGCAACATAACTTAAATAAATTTGAAAATAAACTATTTTAACGAAACACGAAATTACGAAATTTTCAAAATTTAACTTTACCTCACAATGAACGTGTTGTATGTAGCGGCACAAAAATAATTCCGCGGTCCATTTTTACTTGTCATTTCACTGTAATATTTTCTCAACCATAAAATTGTGTAATGTGCGAAAAATATTAACAATGTGCCTTATTAATTATTATCGTTAATAAAGTCAGGTCAATTTTCATTTGGGGAGTTTGGGGAAATTAATTTGAATATATCGCACACACAAAATTTCAAAATTAATCAATCACAAATTAATTTTTATGTTCGTTAATGGAACACAAAATAAAGAATTTAGATTTAAAACAATAGTTTTTAACATTACATATTTTGTTTATTTCTTTAGCGACATTTTTCGGCTGGTTATTTCTAGGAATCTTCTTTATATATATTTACTAACTGACATTACTTGTTGATTATGCCAAATCTGTATTATCGACGTTTTGCTTACCATTTTCAGTTGTTAAGACCCAATCTGCATTATCGGCGTTTTCTAATGGAGCGTCCCGGCTAACTAGTATGTTCTTATAGTATGATATTTTCAGTAAACACGTTTCAAATATCACAAAAATTGTCGATTGTCTCTACTATACAGCTCGCCCAATTTCTCGTCTTAATTCGTATGCCCTTAACTCATATGGGGATCTTGTAACCTGCGTTTATCAACATACCAATCAAACAATATATTTTGGTCGACTTGGTGTCGTACCATCCTATTAATTTTGCTCATTGTGTTTTGAAGAACTCACGGGACTTTCGGTCCGTCTCAGCATATTTGAGGCTTTATCCTATCCCGCAGGATTTTTCCCAAATTTGAATTGCACTTTTTTACAATCGTAGAATTTGCTATCCAATTTTTGATGAAATTTTTATTCTGGTGGCGGTACCACGATCTAGGCGCTTTCTTCTACTGATTCGCCTAATCCTCTCCTATTCCTTCCAAACGATTTAATTCCCGTTTCCAAAATAAAAATTACAAAATTAATATAAAAAATTTCTCAGTTTTTCTCTAAAATAATTAGGCACCTGAGAACAATACTGCAATATTTAAGTTGTCAATGCTCTTCAACTAAAATACCTTGGAATTAGAGTTTTTATGTCCTGAATTTTAATGTAGGTAGCCTATATATACCAATTATTTTACAAATAATTTTATATTAAGTTACATCTAGAAAAAATACAAAAAGAAAAATGTTACCATTTTTTTATTACGCTATCGCGTCCAAATAAATATACATAAAAATTATTTCGAGGGATTTTGGGGTCAGCCTGACCCCTGTTCATCACTTTAATGCTCAAATAAACTAAGTTCATATAAATACAGTAAATTCGCCGCTTTTTTCCAAAAGTACTAAAAATATATCAGCACAGGTATTCCTAGAATATCTACCAATACAGGTGGCCCAATTGCGTTTAAATCAACTTTAAATTCGGCTGGGGTCAGTTTGGCCGCTATTCACCAAAATAACATTAAATGTTAAACACTTGGTGTTTCAGTGCAAATCAAATGCTACATTTAGAAGTTACTGAAGGTAATCCAGGAAAATCTGCAGGTGGCCATACAAAATCGATTAGTAACGCAATTCTCCTTAAAGCTATGAAATTCAAGTCACACTGGGGATGGAAGGGTTGTCGAGCACTACTAGATTAGGGATCACAAACGTCGTTTGTGAGTAAAGAATGCTGCCACGAGCTTGGGCTGAAAAAATAAAACAGTATATACTTTGCAATCAAGGGCTGATGATGTTCTGGTATTTCGAAAAGCGTGGCAAGCATGGTTAATTGTTGGCACTTAAAGTGTATAGTCTGGGATCTGGAGAAAATAAAAGATGTTATTCCTTACGCTGAGGAGAATCAATCTTGCATTGGACATTACAAAAATACTGTGCAAAGAGCAAAAGCTGTAGAGCTTGAGGAATTCGAAATGGATGGCTGCTAAACGAGAGCACAAATTATAATTTATACTAAAATATATGGAATTCCTAGATGAATATAAAAATGCTGGGACATAACGAGATATACATCATGATGTGAATGAATATGGTGAGAGGTGAGAGATATGATGAGAGGTGGTTTAGAGTGCTAGCTCTAGTTTTGTGAAATTCTTTTGAATAAATAATCTATATTAGATTCTATTTTCTAATAGAGGATTTTTTGGCCACACAGCACAATTTATTATACACTTTGGACCATTCCATGTTAGTAAGAATTTCACCAGTTCTATTTCATATGTATTCTACTTTGTGGAAGCTACAGATAGCCAATCCAATATAATACTGGAATCAGTCCAAGCAATAACTTCGATTATATCAGTTTTTAGTTTACGTTTCCTGCTTACGAGTAATTTTCTAAGGAATAACTCGCCACACAGTCCCAAAGTGAAATGGAGATCTGTTTTACGAGTGCGACCTTTGTTTTTGTAGTCAATAATTTTACGGCCGAATCCTTATTTAGTTTTGTTATGTGAGCGTATCCTAGTGTTTGTGTGTATGTATATCTCTCCCAGTTCCATCCAATTCAAAATTCCCTGCCCTGTTTGAAAAAACATTTTTATTGTTATGGTGTTATGGAAAAACATTTTCTCTGAGGTCCTAAGCTCTTGTAGTGCAAGTACGTCTATAATGTGTAAATTTCCGCCTAGTTCGAAATTCTGGAGATCTCTAGGTGAATTCAGGCGATGAATTAATCCGAGGCGTTTGTAGGGTTCATAATTTGATCATTTTTGTGAAAGTATATAGTTGGTCCGCTGCTCAACCAACTGATTACGTTTTCGGGTCACGTACGGGTGATATATCTTAAGGTATCCAGTTCTACCTGAAATACGTTTATATAGCGAGTCACTTGCTACTAGACAAACGTTCGTCTCAGCGGCCTCTAATCTGGAAAGAAGACGCTAATGTGGTTTTCGTGTAGCACAATAGCTCGTGCATGTAGGGTCATTGACTATAGGCAGGATTACCGCTGCGTCTCCATCACTACATCTTCTAATTCATTTAGAGTTACCCACTACAGCATTACAGAACTCCTACCATAAACTTAACTAAAATTGTCCACATACCCAACTTTCTAAACAAATTAATTTAGAATATATTCCAAAATTTACCAAAAGAAATCGCAATACCAACATCAGAACCAGAATTGTTTAAAACAAAAACCACAGCTTGGTCAAAATCAACATCAAGTATTTTGATAATTTTATTCATTTTATTTATGAGATACTTTTTTGAATAATCAATTTTATTTGTCATCAACCGTTTTCTTACTTATCAGGTGCGCAACTAAATTTCCGGATTTCACACATACATGGTGCTAGCGACACATCGTCATTTATGTCAGAAGTCATGTTTTATTCATAGCGTGGACAGTTGTCAACGATAACCAGTTGTAATAACAGCAGACATCACAACGCAAAAATATTTTATGTAAGAAGCTTTGCTTTTCTGCTTTAACTTGCAAAAAAATGCAGCTGAAACACGTCATTTGTTTAAGGAGGCCTACGACGAACATGAGAAATTTTAATTTCACGGCATGAAAGAAAGAGCTTCCTGTTGTTTTGTTATGCGAGATGAGAAGTGGATCTTTTTTAAGAATACCAAATGCAAAAAGTCGTGGATTTCACCTGATGAAGCATCACATCGACAACAGGGCCAAATGGCTTCGGAAAGAAGACAGTGTTCTGCGTTTGGTGGGGCAGGGAAGAAATCGTGTACTATGAGCTGCTGAAACAGGGCGAAACTGTCATTGTGCAACTGACAACTCTCATCAATCTGAACCATTGCTCGAAAAACAACCAGAATAGACACAAGACACGAACGAGTGATGTTGCAGCACGACAACGCTCCATGCCATCGCACTACCATCGCCCAGGACACCATCAAAACGCTCAGGTGGGACCTGCTACCACCCGGCTTTATTCGCCAGATCTGACCCCTTCAGACTATCACTTGTTCCGGTCGATGGCTTGGCACTGACCTTGGCAGGGCTCCACTTCGCCAGTTTCGAAGAAGTACAAAATTAATTGGATGAATGGTTCCGGTACAATAACGCGTCGTGGTATTCATTTATTGCCAGAGAGATGGCAAAAATTTGTAGATAGCGAAGAACAAATCATTTTTTATATTTCTAATGAAATTTTCCATTTTAAGTTTTTCAAAAACCCTTAAATTTAGTTGCGCAAGTATATACCTTTTAACATTTCGCCTTATTTTTAGGAATCTGTTCACAGTTTTTAATTTTATCATAAGTTCTTTGTAATAAAATAAGCTCCTTCCTCAAATCTCCTTCCTATAATTTTATAAAGACCACTGTTTCATTTCCCCACGACCACTTTTATGGTCGATGCCAGGCCTCTACGCTATTTTAAGTGCGCGGAAACCTTTCCTTCCTTGTATTTTCAACGGACCAAAAACTCGGATCATATCGGGGTCCAGTTGTATGGTTGAGCCCTGAAATATAAGTTCTTTTTATCTATTTGCATTTTTTTTGGAATTCACACATCATGATGTGATGAAGCAGCGCATTCTTTGACGGACCAGCCAAATCATTTCTAAAGTAAAGTAAGATGACCATGCATGAGCTTACAAAATGCTATATATTATCTGAGGCGTCCAACATGTTTGATCTGAGTGGATGGTTTTGCCACGGCTTTCGACTGGAATGAAATGCTACCAGTAACAGTTTTACAAGAGTTGCACAGATTTACGGATGTTTTTTAATTGGCCTACGCTGCAGTCATTTCTAAAAGCGTGAAAACTAAATCCGGCTATCAAATAAATATATAAACCAAGAAGACTAAAATGGCACCAATTGATCAATCAGCATTCCACGTCTGGAACTCTGCTGGAGTATTGTTGACGAAACTTATGGCCAACATCGTAATCATACATCACACATTAATTGTCCTCAATTGGATACCAACATATCCTAGGAAAAAACGTTTGCTGCTGAGATGCTTCAATTATCCAACTATCAAAACAACGCCAAGGTATAGGGCTAAATGGCTGATGGGACGTATTATCACATTATTTCCCGGTAAAGATGGATTAGTACGTATTGTGAATATTCGAACCATAACTGGTCAAATACGGCACATCCACGAAACATTTCTATGATCTGGTCAATATTTTATACAGTAGATCCCACAAATTCCAAAAATTTTTGTTTGTTGGAATAATTTCATTATTTATTGGTAATTTCAGCCTTAGTTTTCAAATAATTATCGGTTTTGCTCCTTTAACCAGGCTAATGGAGCTAACGAATGACAAAAAATACAAAGTCATTGGTGGTAATGGTAAACCTGTTTTTCCGTGGACTAGTCAATTTTTCGAAATGTTCGTCTTTACGCACATCAATAAGAGTTTTCTAATCGTCGCATCCATATTTTGATAGTGTTGTTCGATAGGGTCGTTCGAGGCGATATACGCCACTTACCCGGGTCATTTTTGTGCGCCATGTAACATAAGTATGTTTTTATCATAATTATTATGTTTAGTACTAAAGTTACGCCATCTCTTAGAAAATCCAAAAGTTATACACCCAATATTTATATAATTTTTATTTTTCGATATCTAGTGTTTTTTATGTGTAGGTTGACCAATTCTGCCTTTATATTTACATATTTCAGTATCTATAACATTTATGGTGTTTTGATAATTTGTTGTATATAACATATTTTTTACTCAGTGTAGTATTTTGTTAATTTAACAAAATGTATGTGTTTATGTTGATTTTCGTTTTTGTCTGAAACTTCAAATTCGTTTTCTGTCGTCATTATTGTTAGACACAAATGAGACTTTGAATTTAGAGAAAGTTATGGATGAGAACTTATTTGGTTGGAACACAGTAATTGTTGAAAAAAGGCATTGTTCCTTATGCGAAATTTATGTTAAGTGCAGTCTTTATAAAACCCGCGATTACATTTCTGTTGAGATCATACCAGTCAGTAGTGGGAGAACTCATTTCTCAATGGATTATATATAAAATGCAATGTTTGTCATTAGGTTTCCGCAACACTTGAATATGGAAGTGCAAGTGTCAAATTTTAAATAATTAAAAGATATTGCATCTTATAATTTTCATCTTTTCTTGTTAGACTGCAATAATTTTTATTCGTATATCCGTAGATCTTCACAGGGCAATAATTAGAAGTGGGAGTTTTAATTTAATTTTCGACTTGTTCTTTCAGACGTTTGCGTAACCAAGTAAATACTTAGCATACGCAAAATAAAAAAGTTAATTGGCTTCCAATGCAACTTTATGTCACGGCATCATCTTTCTTGAATACTGAAGAATAAAAATTTATAATATGCGCTGTGTTGTTGTGATGCTGTAGTATTATCTTACAGGAAATTTAAATTTCTGTTAGTGTTCGTGCGTTCTTTGCATTAATCTTAAAATATCTAAGTACATGATGTTAGTATTTTTTTAAATCTGTAAATAAATGTCGAATATGGTTGCGATAAGAATTATATTTGTATAAATGCGGGAAATTCAATTAATATCAGAAAAATTTTAATATAAAAATCGCAAAATGCATAACAATGGGTGTGTTGGTTTAAAATCCATTTCTGTAGAAAAAATTTAACGAACCTGCAACAACAACTCTGCTGAAAGTAAATCGTCAGGTGAAATTCCACCTGATTTTTAAATGGTGCTGTATTGCACCAGCACATCGCCATTGTGACCAATAAACCTTTTTTAAAATCGATCGACATTGCTTCTCGTACTCGAGTTTAGAGGGACACCTCAAGAGCAATTTTATTAATATGTTGTTCATTTAATGTTGTTAATGAATCATCTTTGCTGCCACTTTAATTTCATTTACCACGTAAAGAGTAACTCGGAATTGATTACAAACATGTCACTCTTGTGAAGGGAGCTCATCGTCCCAATGGATGTGTCATTTTCATAGTGTTTGTAGTTTTAATTTTGCAACGATTATTATTGGGCCTCCCGCAATCCTAAAGGATCGTACAATTTCGCGATTTCACCAAGAATGTCTCAAAGTCTTTGTCAGATCGCCATATAAGACCTAAAGTTTTTATAGATTGAGCACTGTTGAAATCGGGTTTTCCAAGCTTCTCTCGATTTTCAGGAAGCATAACCTTTTACAACTTTGCTTCGTTTGAACATCACTTATAAAGTTCTCGCATCTTTGATATGTCAGCAGTAAAGGAACAATGATATTTTGTGAAGCGTATGCGATTATTGACAATACGTATTGCTGCGTATACGTGTTGCGATTTTTGAAAATTAATGAGAAAAACGCCTTTAAACGTAAATAGTTTAAGTTAAATTTACAGCAACAGCGGTCCAGATTAGTTTTCCAACATTTAACAATTCGGCATCTGTACATCCCAGATGAATTAATTGTGAAGGATGAAACTTTATTCTGAAGCTTTTTTCATAAACTGGGTGGTCCCACTGCTTTTTGCCCGAAATCGGTCCACGGACTTTTATCCATTTAAAATTCTTGGGCGTGCCTGATTTTCCTGAGCGTATATCTCTTGCGGAGTTTGCTAGAATTGTCACCGATTGCGGTATGGTGGCATTTGCTCTCCTCTTCTGGAATATTTTTCCTTGTTTAAACGCGTCACTAGCGACTTCCACCTCTGTTGGAATTTAATTCAGAATTCAAGTTCAAGAACTTGCTTCATTTTTTATGATATATTTGCTATACGCAGAATCTAAATTTATCGCTGGTTTAGCATTGCAGTCACTGGATTTCGACAGCTGTAAGCATGCATTTGCACTCATTAAAGCCGCCGGCGGCTCGGGTTCTGAGTCCATGAACCGTATTGTACTTGTTTTTTAGACAAGTGCTTTTGAGTTCTGGGATTTTCTTCCCATAGTATTTTATAGCTACTGTGTCAGGTAAGCACGCTGCCACTCCAGAGGTGGAGAATAATCGCTGACATGAGGGCCACCATATATGGGACAAATGTTTCCGGTCTTGAGTGTACTTAAGGCGGTACAGGTTCGCTGTATGCAATCTTTTTAATAAATTTTCCGGTTCAACTGCTTGACCAGAGACTGCTTATTGGATTTCGCCGTTCCAGCTATCGTTTATCGTGCTGACGCCCTCAAAATAAATTGGCAACAGAATTGTTTGTATTCTACAATTTTAAAAACGGGTTTTCACAAAAAATTTGACGTCTCTAAAGACCAGACGTAAACTTGCTATACATATAAGACTTTTCTATAAATTTGGGGTCCCTAGCGAAATATGCTTAAATCAGTGTACGAAAAGTGATATCTTTCGTATATCCATTTTCGAATTCTGCAGCTGTTAGCTGCGCTATCGAAACCTGAAACAAAATAACTGCTAAGGAATTGTAAATTTTCAGTTACAAGACAAATTTGGGTTTCATCGACAAAAAATTCACACTTTGTGATGGTATTTGAGATCGTTCGATGACAAATTTAATTTGCTATTACACGCACTAGCGGAAACTATGTCAAAATCTCTGTTAGGGAGTGTTATTGGGCATTTTCAGTCCAAAGGCAAATTTGAGTTTCTTTGAAAGTGAACACTTTGGGACCCGGGTTAGCGGGTGATATTTAAGCTCTTCGAATGAGGAATTTAGTTCGGTATTTGACACACTATCGAAACCTGATTCAAAATCTCTGATAAAAAGTGTTAATAGGTACCTAATCCTCGTTACCTGTTACTTTTATTAACATACGATAATAAGCAACTAAGTATAAGTCAGTACTGGTCTAATCGAGTCAGAAGGGTCTAAGACAGAAAGTTGTAATAGAATCTTGCCATCGACCAATGTACTCTGCCATCACTGCGTGTTTATGTTTGTTCGGGCCAAAAGGCTATTTATCTTATTTTGTGGAGGCCTACACCAATTTATGAAAAGTAATTTTTCGGGATGGTTTCCGGGTGTCCTCATATGCGTCCAAATTTGACTAGGAACCGAAAATGACCATTAAAGCAGGACCCTTAATGACCATTAATGACTCAGGTTCCAATACTGCTTACAAGACTTATTGAATTGCTCTCTCTGAATTTTTTCCAAAAAACTCAAATTTGTCTTGGAACTCAAAATGGCCATTAAGATTCATTCCTTCCCAGAGATCTAGACTCAGATTCCGAAGGATGCGTCTATATTTCAATTATTCATCCGACGAGCCTAAATACCATTTCTTAACCGTGGTCCTAAAATATTCACGATTTTTGTTCAATAAACTGAAATTTATCTTGAAATGGAACATGGCCATTAACGCCACTTATCAGAGATTTTGATTCAAATCCAATAGTGCGTCTCATAGCTAATTAAAGTTGTCATCCGACGAGCCTAAATACTGTCTTGTATCCTAATTCTGCACAGTGTTTACGATTTTTTTCCATGACAACAATTTTGTGTTGGCCCTAGAAATGGTCATTCACACTCCTCCTCCCTGCAAATTAAATTTTTCATCCGACGAGCCCAAATACCATCTCTTGACGCCGGCCCTAATATTTTTTTTTGGTTTAATCCATGCTATCTGTTTGATTAAAAATTTGTGGGCTGCAAAGCTAAGTAGAAGAGTGTTAAGCAAAAAAAAACGAAACAGCAGACCACTGCTGTTGAAAAAGTTCAAATTAAAAAATTTGAAACAGCCTTTACAATCTGCACAATTCGGCCGAGCACGTGCCTTCCTCGTAAGACGCTTTCGTCCTAAATTTTTTTTAATTTTTCGAAACTATAAAATACAGTGACCTAATAGCAGAACTCCATTAAGATCTAAATTTCATTTCATTAGGTTGGGCGCCACTGCTAATCTTTTTAAAATCGTAATTTAGTCGCACACTGTATAGTAGCAAAACTGAAAATTCCGTTTGTACAGAAACAACAACAACAACAACACCGCCAACAGGCAACAACAAATTCATGAAAACTAATTTAAATTGCGAAAATAAAATTAATAGCAAAAACAAATGAAAATGGAAAACCAAATTTTTCCATCTCTCTCACCGAATATTTTCTCTCAGCATTTTTTTTTTTGGGAAAATTCATGCGCAGAAATTTGATTAACAAAAAAAATTCAACGATGATTAGGGTTGCAATATTTACTTTAGCTGAAAACCAAATATGCGAAATGGAAAATAAAATTTAAATCACAATTTAATTTATCTGAGCTAAGAAAACAGTGTGAGATGAGACACAAGAAAATTATTGCTATGTGTGTGTGTGTATGAACTTTTTATCATATGAGTACACAAATAAATTAAATTTTATTAAAATTTCTGTTTGCAGTTGCATTCTACTGTGGAATTGTGTGTACAAGTAGGTTGTTGTTGTTGTTGTTGTCATGTCTTGTTGATTTAATTAAATTATAAATTATTTTCGTAATATAAGAGTTTGCTACACTTAATTTGCATCTTTGGTCTCGGGTGTGCTGACAAAAAAAAAATAATTGTTGGTATAAACATAATAAAAATTGTTTGCTAAATGGATTTACAGAATATTTTGTAATTCGGTATTTGTCGTCTATCTGATATGTAAATTTGAGTGCAGTTTTTTTTTCATATTTGGGGAAGGTTAATTAAGATTTAGATTATAATTTTGTGTTTTTGGGTTTATTGTACTCGGTATAATGACGCATATAATGCGAGTGCATCTGCAACTTCTCTCAATATTCATACAACCTTCCCCTGATTCTACGAAACTAAATCCTAGGACTATGTATAGGATTTGAAGTATTCGTTGGAAAACAACAAAAATATTTTTGTAGACCATGCAGATGCTTCTTGAATTTTTAAAGATGTTTTCGTTCATATTTTGAATTGTTTATTCAGATATGAATTGTTCATGACTTCTTGTTAGACTTATCGTTATGAATTCGAAATTAAGGTGAATCTAAACAATAACGTTTCGCGATAATCCATATTGCCGACTATATTGTTTGAAGTGAAATATTTATTCTTCGTGTTGAAAAAGGTGGATTGATAAGTTTTTAAAAAGAAACAGTAAACATAATTTGTTTTAAGTAAATTTAACTTTCTTTTTCAACATAGTCTCCTAGCTCAATCTAAAGTTTTTCCAATTTCAACATACCATTTACCAACCTCCTCTAAATAAGCGTTCGTTTCAGCTATTGTTTCGACCTAGCAATTTCTTTGTGTTTGTTTGGAAATAGGAAAAAGTCACAAGGGGATCAGGTGAATATGGTGAAAGTGAAGCAATTCGAAGCCCAATTGATCCAATTTTTGTTGTGTTGTCCTTGATGAATATGATGGAGCATCATCAATGTGGCCGTTTTTCATTAATTTTTTCATTTAAATTGCTTAATAATGATGCATCATTTTCACATGCGGTGGTTTTACCCTTCTCAAGATTGTCGGAAAGAAAACTCATGGATTTTACTCCACGATAATGCACCATCTCACAACGCTATCATTGTTAACGAATTTTTGGCCAAAAACTCTTCAAATAAGTCAAATAAATTTGAATAAATACTAAATATTTTATGGTTTACTGACCAATTTCCGTTACTTTTTGACAGAATATACTAGGTTGTTTAGTAAGTTTTGTCGTTCGATAAGAGAAGTTCCAGTGATCTTCTAATTTATGGATTCCATCTCTGAAGTGAGAATCTTCCACGCATGAATTTTTGAGAGGGTTGATGACAATTAATTTTTTCCTCTGTCAACCAGATCCGGCTGGTCCAAAAGGTTTCGATAATAATCTGAGTTTATTGGTTTACCAGTGTGGAGGTTTACCAGTTTGAAAAAACTGATGCTAACACTTTCTTGGCCGATATCTGGACCCTAACTCACGTTGGAGCCAAAGTACCGGGTTCACACCACTCCTTAGTCTCTTGTTTTGATTCAGGATCGTGATGGTAGACCCAAAACTCATCCATAGTGATGAAACGACGCACAAAATCTATTTCATGCTTTCTAAAACGATCCAAATATAGCTTTTCAACTAAATCTTTATCGGTTAATCGATGATCTTCAAAAACCATATGCTGTATTTTTTCTGCGATTCCGGTGTTGATGAACTTTTTGGGCGTCTTTCACGTGGATCATCTTCAAGACTTGTACGACCACGTTTAAATTCTGCAACCCATTTTTCTATTGTTCTAATTGAAGGAGAAGAGTCCTTGTACACTTTTAACAATTGTTCATTGTGGTGCCACACCTTCCAAAAATCACAATTTTATCACTGCACGATATTCAATTTTTTCTATTCTAAAAAATAATCTGACATGTCAACTTTGAACAGCTGTTAATATACGAATGAGTTGACAGATCTGTATAACATCATTTTTAGAAAAATAAAACAACGAACCTTATAGTGCTCTCTCTTACCGAACGAAAAACAAAACAAGTTCTTGTTAGTGGTGCATAGATGGCGTTATTCCAAACATGTATCAATCCATCATCGTAATACTCATATTATTGAGTTTTGCTATCCTTTCTTTTTTGGCATTGAGTATTGTTTTTATTTCTGTCTCTAACTCTGTACTAGTAATTTTAATTACAAACAGATAAAGTTAACTGAATAGATATAGCATACCAAAACATAAGAATGAGTGGGGAGTTAACAATATCAAAATAAAATAAATCACTATGACCAAACTTGGAATAATAAATCAAGAATTTGCCTAATTTGTTAGGCCTAAGTGAAATCAAGAGGACTTTGCTCTTTCTGGCAAATCCAACACGGAAAATATGAAAATTTAACCATTGAGTTTACACTATCCAAGAGTGACGAAAATCTGTAAGGGAACAAAAGCGGGCTTACTACGCGCAAAATATTCCTCAAAAGCGATTAAAGCGGTAATGGATATTATAGTAAATATGCCATTCTATGGCAAATTTCTTCAATCTATAGCGAAAAAAAATTAATTTGAAATCAAAAAATTACTTTAATGAGTTTCACAATGCTGAAGAAATTACAGTAAAATTTTCTACAAAGTGTAACAACTACCGGTATTCTGCTAGGGTGGGTTTTTCTATAGTAGATCAAGGAAGGGACGGGGTTGTTGTGCCGCGTATTTTATTTATCTTCTTCACGTGAAGAGAAGTAGATAATTAAAAAAATCACATAGAAAATGTAGACAATACGTCAACAATGCCAAAAATCTTTAATTCTGTTAGCAATCAGTAAATTGTTCAGAATTTAATTGTAAATGGAACCATTTGAAGATGAAGAGCTTCATTTAAAACCAATTTGAACAATTTGAACCTTTCTAAAAGTTGTTGGTTAGTACTGTACAGAGATGCATATTTTATATACATATAAAATATGCATCTGTGTACAGTACTAACCTGACCCTATGTCACTATGCTCGGAAAACAAGACACTGGAAAAAAAATTTAGATTTCAATATACTTTAGCTGTTTTAGTACCGAAAAAACAGAGTCATCAAAATGTCAGTGTGCTACGATGACATCCTCACTTTGCAATAAACTGTTAGACCACAAAAAGTTCCACAGACAAAAAAATGTTTAATGATCCTTCATCCTTCAAGTTCATCAATTCATACCCCTAATAAATGAGAAAGTTTGATAGAAGGCTCTCTTGATATTTCAGGCAATATAACTATACAAAGTCAAAAAGAAACAGATTTGAATGATTAATCACAGCTAACACAAAATAAGTGTGCCTAAATCGGACACTCTTCTTGTGAATTACCAATTGCCAGCTACCGTTTCCGATTATTCTTGCTGTCCTAGAAGTCACAAAGTAATGGACAATCTGCGACTCCCATTCACCTTGGCTGAAATCTTCTCCAAATTATTTTGACCAGTATAAGCAAGTCTGCCTTTTCTTAACCTGCGGCAATATCGGGGTTTAATTGTTCATCACCGTCGACCTAGCTCACTGATCCTCCTTATCTGCTGTTTCCTCGCCACTACTCGATTCCACAAACCCCAATGGTTCATATCGTCAAACAGCCTCCACTCCATGATATTTATCATTTGCTTCCATCTTATTACCGACAGCAATTTCCGTCATCTGCTACACACCGTTATCCGAATGTTCGACACGTTGCTCTATCGCCTAAGTCATCGTTGCTTTAGCCAAATGTTTATATTTCTTTAATTACGTATCAAATTCTCAATTATTTGTTGCTTCTCTTTAATTAGTGATTCAATTGGTCAAATTCTTGTTTTTGCTGATCACCCTCTAGTTAAAACTGTCTATTTCCTCTATTACCTCTTCGAACTCATATTCATTAATTTATGTAACAATTAATTAATTTTTGTAACAAATAATTTCTTTGCGAAATTTTAATTCCGCAACAGTCAAATGTTCCAACTTTTAATATTCTGTCACCAATTGTTACGAATTTGCCCTGTCAAATCCGCTTTGTATCAATGAATTTTGAATACTGTAATCGAACTTGACGGTTACAACACCAATTCTATTAATTTACGCCGCTTCAGGAAAATTCCCGGATATATCGGAAATATTCTCTGAATAATTCCATAATATTTACTGAGCATACTTGAATTTTCCCAGAAACTCTCGACCTACAATCATTTTTCCACTATTATCTACCAAAACACAACAACAAATAGTTTTCATAATTATTTATTTAACCATTTAGCAACATTTACAATTAATTTTAGTCACCCCAGTATTTTCACTTTATTGTCACTTATAATTTTCCCGCTATTCACTTTCACTTTTATTCTAATGCGCCCACAACTTAACGAAGACTTCGAAAAGACTAACCTAACACTTTCTACAGTGTTCGTCGCATTCGCATTTATATACCGTGCTGAATACTTTAGATTGTCCGCGCACATTCGCGACCAATGCGCTGCAATCCCAATAAACTGTTATGAAACTAGTTCTAGTGCTACTACTTAAACCTAGATGTCACTAAATGTTATAAATGTCACTAAATTATTAAAAAGCCTTAAGTGGGAACTTGGTGAGAACCTACTTTTCGTTTCGTAGGATAGGACAACCTGCACCAAACCCTGTCGTTGTCATTTGATCTTGTATCATTGTAGGTCATTTTACGCTTTCGTTTTTCGTCTGGTCACCTTTATATTGGCCTCTGTTGTATTTTAATGCTCTTTCTGTCTGACGCCAAAGGACGTTTCTTTTCGTGAACTAAGCATTTTTCTCTGGTCTTCTTTGGTTTGACCTTAATCTCCATTATATCCTCGAAATCAAGCTTGCGCAACTTTATTGTATCAGTAGCTCAACTTGATATGCCTGCCTCATATTCCAAAGCCAACTCCACTACTTCATTCATGGTTTTCCCTTGTTTTAGATCTCAAATAAAATTTCAAATGGTTGTCCTTGACAATACTGATAAACTCATTTTAGGTCTCGCAAGCTCTACCCACACTGTTGTCGCTTGCTTTGGAGTTGAAGCTTCCATAAGTTTCTGACGTGTGATTGGACATGTCTTAGTTCCAGCTCAGTCTTGACCGATAGCTTCTTTTATTTGTGGATACAATTTTCTAGACATCTGCAGCTTTCCCGAAGAAATAAAATAAGTGCGTTGGGCTACATGCCGACTGATAATGTACTTTAAAATATCAAATGGGATCTTAAACTACCGGCAACTGATATAGTTGAAAAAGTTTTATTCAAGCTGAGCTTCGCCAATAGTTTGTAAGGAATTAACTTCTATAATTCATCGAGTTTATTACTAATTTTCTAATCGAGCTGATCAACACAAAGTTCATCCAATTTCTCGCTTCGCACACTGTTTTGTTCATACAACTCGACAAAGTGACCCTTTTTTCTCCTCCAATTTGGCACCTAGCTTGTCTAGTTTAGCACTTTGCCGGTCTAATTTACTGTGTATTATCTCCACATGAAGCAGCAGCGAATTCATCATGCCTCCCATATAGAGCGCTAGTTTCCGTTACTCGGTAGTAGACGATTTCACAAAAATGAGCGAATGTTTTATCTCTAACACTAATCTAATCCCCTGACTCTTAAGTTGCATCTGATGATCCAATAAGCGTCATTCTTCATGGTTCTGGAGCTGGTGGTGGTTGTCGCGATCTACGGCCTTCTGTTTCGCGTTTTTTGCAAATAAAACACTCAGCGTGAAACTGATCACTCAAAGTGAAAATCTTTATTTACCACAACACTTGTAACTTCTTAAATAAATCCACTATTTCACTATTTATCACTGTTCAGTAATTTCACTTTTACTGTTCACTTTTAGTTTTCGCACTATTCACTTTTTAATTTTTAATGCATTTTTTTTTAATTGCAGTAAGTCGCCAACTTGGAATGCAATTCTAAGATCCAATTCCCAATAAATTGACTGTCCCGAGCTGGCCTAGAACCAGGGCTTTTGGATTGATGACACTTGATGGTGTAAACCTTAACCTTTCGACCACCAACTGTTACACTCGGGCGAGCTGGAACCATTTCTAACATACACAATGTATTTTGCATGGCTGTGCAGCATATAGTGGTTCCGGTTGACCTGCATTGTGCAACCTTCAAATGATTCCGCCCGGTCTAATTTTGGTTTCAGCTAGCTATAAACGGTTCCGGGTGGCAAAATTCTATAAAAAATAGAAAATACTGATAAACTTAAACGTCATGTTTTCTTTTTTAACCTCGGGGCTGGAGTTTCTGGTGCCACCTCATTTTCTTCAACTTCTGAACCATTTCGACAATATCCCTTCATCTTTCTGTCCAAGAATCTGTCCGATCAATTTCAATAGATCAGAATATAACCAGGAATTGTATGTCTCTCCATTTCGCCCAAACTCAAAATTTCTTTTTTACAAAAATACACCCCTCAAATCGACAAGTAGTCCTTACGTCGCGTACTGTACCATTATATCTCATGTTGTTTTCATGATACACAGACCCAACGAACACAGAAAAAAAACAAGAAAGAAAAATAACAAGCATCCTCTCTCCAAATTGAAAATACATTTATATGTTAACATATTTATGTATGTGGCTGTGTTGTTTTCATTTCACAAAATACACCAACACACGCACACACCCAATATTTATTTCATAATAATTTTACTCCTCTTCGTCGATTTTCAATTTCTTTGCAGTGTGCGCTCTTAAAGAAACAAAATAATAAAGCGGCGAACAGCACAACACGCAAGCAGCACAGAATACACCAACAAAATTTTCTATTCTGTGTCGTTTTTTTTTTGTTTTACTTTTTTTGTGTAAAAATACAAAAACCATCTTTCGATTCGTTTCAGTTTCAGTTGAAACACTGAAAAATTCACATCGTTCTGCAAGAGTACCGCATTTCGAGTCCGTTCAGTTGAGTTTGATTGATAATTCATAAAATATTAATTAAAAATTTAAATTATTTTGACCGAGTTTGACTTTAATTATTTTAATTAGTAAGTTTCTCATTTAATCCAATATTTTGTTTTCGGTTTGATTTGAATCGTGTATAGTGAGCACTTTTTTGGTTATTTATAGTGTTTAGTGAAAAATCGAAAAATAAAAAAAAAATATAAAAATTTTCCACATTTTCCATAAATAGAAGAAAAAAGTTTATTTTTTGGGGAGATTAAAGTGTGAGATCGATCTCAGTGAAGTGATTATTAGAGTGTATAATTTTCGGGTTAATTTCTTAATTTTCCAGGATACATAATAAAATAAAATTGTTATTTTCTTTTGTTTCGTTTTATAGTAAAGTGAATTTTTGTCTAATCCTTGTAAAAAAAATTTGATTAAGAGGTAAAAAAAGTGTGAAAAAAGCATAAACCAACAACAATTAAAATGAAGGTAAATAATTTTTTTCTATACTATCTAAGATTGGTCCATAACATTACATAGTTTTCTTAAGATTCTAATATTTACCCACAAGACGTAGAAATACCAAAAAATACGACGAACAGTGCAGAACAAATAAACAACAAAACATTTTTTTTTTTCAATTTTATTTGTTTGTTGTTTAAAAAGTGTTGGCGTATTTTTATAAATCGTTTTCTTATGTTGTCTTGTATTTTATACCGTGTTATCTTAAAAAAACGAAAAAAATTTGTTCTTCGAGACCCCAGAGTTTTTAGAAAAAAAAAAAATGTTGGTTTGTGATTAAGTGATAAATGGTATAGTTTTCAGTCACTTTGTATATAATTTATTGTCTTTCACAGTACACTGAGCAACTATATATCCAATCCACAAAGTAGTTTATCTTAATTGAATTAATATGTTTTCAAATACAGAACTGAGATAGTTTTTGTTGTTGGTATTGTATTGTAGTTTTTTTTTTTTTTTTGTTTGTAAGTTGTTCGTTCGTCGATCTTTTTATTTATATAAATGTACACTACACACAATTTATAAAGATTTAAGACAGAAAAATATAAATTCTGTGCGAGTGTACCGAGAATTCTTAAGTAAATGAGATATTTTAATGTGATCTTGAATAAACAATCACAGGAATTGTTTGTATGTTTCGTTGAAGGTTACATCTTGAACCACATTCGAGATGTTTATGTTGGCTAAATAAATGGAATCTAGAATGAATTAAAATCAAATGCCAAGTTTTGGATTATATACGGGTCTCGTACGAGCGTTTGTAACGTTAACCGGGAGATGCTTACGGGATCCGGCCTACGGTTTCCGATAGCTCCACCAGTACGTTAAAATTGTGGTGAACGTTACTCGATAGTAGAGTACGATATTTAGTTCGACAAGCCCGACATCTCAACTGTTAGTATTTCTGGCTCTGATTTAGCATCAAGTTCTGGAAATATTTATTAAAATCCGATTCTGAGGTTATCAAAAGTGGAGCTTTCAAAGCCGGTTAAGATTAACCGGTTAGTTCGAATGACAAACAAAGCTAACAGATATTAAAAACAAATTTGGATGGTTTATGGTGCCCTAATCAGCATGAAAATGCGAATTTTATTTTCAAATATTATTCATTTCATAAATTTTATCATATCAGTATTGGATCGATTTCATCCGAAATTAGAACTATACTCAAAAAATTCAAGAGATCATCGGTAAAAAACGACATATTACGAAAATTACGTCGTTCAACAGGAAAATACCCTACTCGATGGAATTCGCTCGTACCAATGTTGGGGCGGTTTTGAATGTACAATTCCGACTCAATTCAGTATTCTTAAACCGCTGGCATTGATGGTTAATAAATTAGGCAGGGAAGAGGCGACCGTACTTACCCGATGTGAGGGTGCATTCAAATTTGTTTTTTTTTCTTCAAATAACGCGGAATAAACACGAACCAGTTGCGATGTAGTTATTGGAAATATTGGAGGCCAGGATCAATCAAAGGTGCAACAAACTATTGATTAGCCTCCTAATTTATTTGCAAACAGGAAGCTGCTTAAGACTGATAACGGCTTCGACTACGCAACCAAGTCGCATGTAATTACGCGTATACGTCGATTTATCGACTAAAACTTTTACAGGAAAAGATGGTGGATCTGGATTCCGATGATTCATTTTGTAAAATGAAAACTACCGACCCATCGAATAATTATGGTGCATCAGTAGTAATTTCATTAAATGAGCAGTCCCCATCTGCAAGCGTAAAAAATTAGTTCAACCCCAAATATTTGAAAATTCGACGAATTCCCTAAACCTTGTCTATTTAAAAAAAATTGGTTAAACGATTAACCAGTTAACTCTCAAATAATTTTGCTGGTTAATCGGTTAGGCGAAAATCAGGTTAACTGAGAGTCCTAAATGGTACCTCAGAATCGTGGAACTTGTTAATTAACTCGTTTATAAGAGCCGAGCTAGATATATTTACAAGTCTTGTCCAGTGTTTACAAATAGAACAGACAACTCTCCCGGTAGCCACTTATATGTCTTAACGGTTTCATCTTTTTTGTTTATGTAAAAAAATGCTTATAATCGATCTTAAAGATATCCACGACATCACTTTTATATTTCTTGATAGCTCGAAATAATTTCAAAAAGTGAATGCGCTGGATTTAAGTTCTAATGAACTGTGCTATGTATTTGACAATTTGAAATAAAAGGTGGGCCATTTAGCGATTTCTTTTTAAAATTGAAATAAAATAAATACAAATCAATATTTTTCCAAATGCTATTACTTTATTAGCAAGAGCACAACTTCCGATTATTTATGGAATAGAACCTCATTCAAGTGGCTGCCCCAGTTAACTTGACAGTACCCCACGCTGTGAACCAAATTTTGACTAATTGAAGATGAAAATTATATTTTCGAAAACGATATACAAAATAAAATTTTAACTTTTAAAGTCACAATAGTTAAACAGAAATGGAAAAAATGGAATCAAACCATAAAAACACAAACATTTTCGTAATTTCGGGCTCTATGTCGCGAATCCAGCTTCGTAAAACCAAAAGATTGTGCAAGTTAATGTCTTCAATTTCTGGCCACAAATATTGCTTGGCATGGCTTTTTTAGTGCCCTCTGTGGCGAGTTGATATTTCTAAATTGAGTTGCACACTTTCGGCTACAGTAACAATACTCTCAGTTGTACGCGCACGGGGACCAGTCCTGTTGTGCACAGCATACCTGTCGCACGAACTTTCTTCACAAATTTAGGTACAGCAACGCGATTGGTG
This sequence comes from Nephrotoma flavescens, assembly GCA_932526605.1. Classification (NCBI taxonomy): domain Eukaryota; kingdom Metazoa; phylum Arthropoda; class Insecta; order Diptera; family Tipulidae; genus Nephrotoma; species Nephrotoma flavescens. The sequence goes on along the minus strand of OW052222.1, from coordinate 223,639,346 downwards.
TTTTTCTAATATTTTTTCAAAATTCGCACACTTTCGGGAATTAAGTTCTCAGGTGATATGATTCTGTATTCTTGACAATATTTTGAGTGGGAAACAGCTGTCAGGGTCAAAATAACACATGATTTAAAAGAAACCGCTTGATGAATTACCCTGTTTCATCCTGTAAAATTGTGTATCGTCAATCCTGGAGATGCTCACAGGCTCTGGTTTCCGATAGCTCAACTAGTACACTAAAATTATGATGAATCTTGCTACAGTTAAAAAAAATTAAATTGCTTAACTATAATATCCTTTTTTTATACCGTCTCACCTTAAAGATGTTCAAAGGTTCCCGCCCATATTTTAGATCTAAATTACACAATATGAGATGTCCATGCACTCTGGTCTAAATTTTGTATCAGCTTATAAAATTTTCTACTATGAGGGGAATATGAGTTATGTAATAGTTTTGGAATTTTGAAAATCCGTAATTTTGAACATTTTACACATTTCTCCAATTGGATTTTTAATTTGCATTCCCAAATAAGTGACACACCAATTAGATGAAAAAGGTTCTTGCACGAAAATTCCCAATTAAATTGTAATTTATTAAATTTAATCGACATGCCAAGGGTTGTTTGTTGCAACTCTGATTTAGCATCAGGTTCTGAAAGTGTTCTTTTTAAATCCGACTCTGAGATTGAACAGATTGAGAGCAAATTAGCACGTGCGTAGCTAGACACTATCTTAGAAATGGACTACTTCTACTATTCGACGGTCCATCCAAATTGTACACGGCTTGCGTCTGGAAACATCTCAGAAATGGCAGCGAAAAAAACCGTACTCTTATTTGCTGACCGTCGTCGAATCCAACCTCAACAAAGTAGCGATAAAGGAAAGCAATCCAGAAGTCATACTTGACGAAGAAAAGCTGGATGATTTTGGATTTGGTCAAGTTAAACCCAGATCTGTCATTGTCTGTTTCCATTAAAAATATTGTTGATTGAATATGGAAGCATTATTTATATTTGCGAGGCTAATTAATTTGACCTCTAGCGTAGTAGGATTACATTGGAAAACCACAAAATGTCTGCTCTTTTCAGTAATCCCAGAATAAACAGAAATTTTTAATATTTATTATTTTAAATGTACTTCATAAATATAACATCAAATTAAAATTTCTCGAAAAATTCGAAACAATGAAAAATTTTACGAGACACGAGATTTGTCAATTTTGAATGCAGACCACTAAAATTTGTGCAGCCGTTTTAACAGCGGGATTTTGAAGATTATTGTTTCAGAAATGGTGATATTCCACTACAACATTTGATTTATGATTTGCCATTAAAATCAGATAGAGGCTCAGATAGAGCTGGCTCTGGGATCCCAAGTATGCAGTTCCCAAAAAATTCCATACTTTTGATTTCGTGTCCATATTATCCCTGATAAATATATATTAACAGAATATTTGCTTTGCACGCCACCTCTTATCAAATAGACTTATTTATCGCAGTCATGTTGTGCGACACAGCCACATGTTTTTTCCCATAATTTATCTCAAGTTGACCATCTCCGGTATGTTTATTGAAGAAATTAATTTTGTGGTCAACTTACACAGGTTTTACTGTATATTTTATAATAATATTAATTTACATTAAATAAAACCTCCGACAGAGGAGTCCTACTGACGAGAATTGCAAGTAGTTGTTGACTTGTCTTCGATTAGTCGACGTTGACTACGAGTAGTCGACATTAGTATTTCTTGACGCTTCTGATTCGGTTCAGTTCAAATTTCGTGAAATAATGCAAAGGCGCTTGCCTTCAGACTTCAAATCAATATTTGTGATCTGAAACAAAATTTGGATCTAGATTTTCATATATAATTTGTACTGATCCGGATCAATGGGTGTCATGAAACACGGCTATTGTCGACGAGTAGTCGACGCGATCACGTAAAAATTAGTACATGACACGTAATCGCCCATTTTTAAGGGCATCTCTTCTTAATTTCCTGATCTCATCGGACCTTGAAATTTTCAATCGAAAATGAAATGTGAATCATCGTTTGTCATTCCCTTTGTCGTGAAGTGATAGAAATTAGTTTGTGTTCTTTATATATTGATATCTTGACCTCCGATCACAGATGTATTTCTTTCAATCTTAATTGTAAAATACCTCTTTTTCAACCTTATCGCAACAGAAAACTAACCTGGAAACTTTTCTCTATTAAACTATCGGATGTGTTCTACATTCCCAGTAAAATTATATCATATCAAAAAGTACAGAACAAACCGTTTTGGTGTTCTGATCTCAAAAGATTGTGACAAATGCTTGGAGATTTAAAAAAGTTTCACGAAAAACAAACCTTCAGGCTTCCTGGAATAATTTCCTACAAGCAACAAAAGGTGTACAAGAAATCACAACTTACAAAACGGCGTTTGGAGTATTGCTTCTGTCTGTTCATTTTCTGGATTGCCTCATCTTCGATCCGGTTGCTGTTGTTACCTGTCGATTGGGAAATAGCCGAAAGGCTGAAAAGGTTTTTCTGCATTGTACCGAACAAAGCGATTATCCCACTTGTTTCCTCTTTTTTAAGCCTGCGTGGTGTTTGGTTTTGTTCCGAGATCCTGGAGCCGAAATCAGGACGTCCTTAGAAAGGATCAGGGACTTCTTCCTCAATATATCGACACTCAGTATCACGCAATATGCATACAGAGCGGAAAAGTCCTGCGAAATGGCTCTACATGAGCTCCTTACTCGGATTAAAAAAATATTAGGTGTGCAAGTAGAAACTCTGCTTTTTTGGTCAAATTCAACCATCATGTTGATGGCTGGCCTGGATGATTTTCAGCATTTAGGATTATCGTACAAAATCATCTTTTCTTCACCCTTAATGTATTGTTGTACAAAAAAATCTTTCTTTTGTACCTTTTCTTTTGTTGCTTGATGAGCAGCTCCCCAATTGTTTTGCAAGATCCTTTTGTATTTGGCACGGATTTTCATCTAGTAAAATTTTAAGTTCTTCATCTTCAACTTGTTTTACTGCACCTGAACGTCATCTTCAACTTGTTTTACTGCACCTGAATCATCCTCAAGACTAAAATTGCCATCACGGAATCTTGCAAACCATTTTTTCACTATTGGATCATTCACAAAATATTCGCACAAAGTCGATCTTATCCATAGCTTGAGCAGCATTTTTTTCATTTGAAAACAGAACAGAATACAATGTGCATATCCACACTAGGGTAACTTTTATCTAGTAGCTATTTCGTTTCTTTCCCCTTTACCAATAAAATCGGTTTTATCTGCGCCGCAATTTTTTGATTTTATTAGTAAAGGGGAAACAAACGAAGAAGTTACCGGATACAAGTTACCCTAGTGTGAAATGAGCGAATGACGTAAATATTGCTTTACGACATCAACCCCTTAAAATTGATGCATACGGAACGAATGGTTGTAAATATCTGAAACTTACTTCATAAAAGCAGCAATGACTAAGCTGCGTATATTCCAAATGGCGGGCGATTCGGACGGCTATAGCCGTCATTTGCGCGAACGTGGTAGGACGGCTATAGCCGTTATTTGTCTCTGTAGGCGGAAATACATCGAACTGTTAAATATGAATAATCAAAACAACAAAAAACAATTGATATGTTATCTAGAATGTTACATCTTTTTTATCTTCGATGTACTACTGAATAATTAACAAATTAATCCATTAGTACCTTCGTACGAACGATGTTCCTTTTTTTATTAATTAAAATATGCAGGACGGCTATAGCCGTCATTTGCTTACGTATCACCAAAAATTTGACAGCTATAGCCGTTATTTGCGACAATGGATTAATATTTTACAAACAGTTTTTAGATTTAACGTGTAATTAAAATTTTTCGGAAAATTATTTGGAGTGATTTTTCGATTCCAATCCATATATGTAGTTGCAACGGATGAGTAATAAGTTTTAGTTACAGAGAATAACCGGCCCTAGGCCATATACTTAATAAGTTTGGAATGAAGTGACCCACAAATTGTGGAGCGGTTTTAACAATGAGATTTTTTGTGCTAATGTTTCAAAAGAGATGATATTGCGATGCGACAGCTGATTTATGATTTTTCATTAAAATAAGCAGTCCAACGTGAATCGTTTAGTTAATTAATTATAGTTAATTAGTTTTTGCAGTTAAATTCTTCAAGTAAAAAAGAACGTTCGATTGGCGCTTAATACGCTTTTCTTGAAAATATTTCAATCGTTTCAACGGTTAAAATCACGCTGCTTACCAAATAAAAAATGTTTGGTCTTTAAATATTAATTTTAAAATGACGTTATTGGTAGTTCACGGTTTACTTTAAAATTACGATTTGCAAAAACTTTTGACATGAACAGAGTAGAGTTTATTAATATTAACTTAACTAGCTGTTGCCTAATCTCTGCTTACAGGAATTGATTATTTAAAATTGCGACTTGGCACCTGAAAAGTATTATTTTGACATGTATTGACACTAATGCAGTTCAGTGGAGACAATTAATGCAATTCGCCTTGAAATTTTCTTGTAAAGCTGCTGCAATATTTAGTGGAGTCGGTAAAAAATCCAACTTGAAAGTACCATCTGCACTTTCAAGTTGGATTCAGTATACTTTGTTCTTCAAAAACTTAGTGCCTTTGTGATTTTGATGAAACACGATTTTGATGAAAATAGTGTGGAGGTTTCAATCAGTTGGGGCTTTGCAGCGTAATATTATACCATGTTGCGTGACGTTGCACCATTTTGCGGCATGTTGCAAAATGTTGCAACCGGTTTTGTAATATTTCATCAAGTTGCGTCATGAGTTTTTCGTTCATTAGATCCATGTTGCGTCGGTTGTTACTAATTGCAGCACCACTCCAATTTGGATATGGTCGGTGGAAATAGGATCCAATACTTATTATTTTTTATGTGAGGTTAAATATGACGGGAAAACCACACATTAAGCATGTATTTATTGACTTAAGCGGTTTCGATTTCCTAAAGCTTATACCAGCGCTGGTCCAATAGAATATTCTATAACTTTGGCTGAGGATTAAATGGACCTAGACCTTCTTAAAAGTATAAGCCACTTGCATGACTCCTTCTGGAATAAGATTTAGGAAATCGTGCGTAAGTTAAAAAAACAAACCTTCATTGTGTGGCTATCCTGGTCCTATTTACCTTGTCATCCCCAATAGTTTTTGTTTTATTTTTGCATAATGGAATAAATAAACCGTTTGTTTAATAAATTAAATTTTAATAATTAATGCGTCTTTTTAAGTTTTATGTGAAATAATTAAAATAATTGTTAAGTCAAAGTTTTTTGCTGGTAAATTCTTTTTAATTTAATTTAAATCAAATGAAAACGAATATTGATATTTCGAATTTAAGTAACCATGGTACAAAAATTAAGGTGTGGATAGGTGAGAGAATGAAGAGAGAAATGTCAAAGTAGTTTTTACTAGATTTTAAATTTTCTCATCACAACTGGTTGATTATTGGTTATGACATTAACCATTCATTCATATTGACCACTATATTAGTGGACATCCAATGTTTATAATGCAACCCAACAAAGCAACGATCCCTTGCTTGGCACAAAACATTTTATGTAATCACAGCCATATTAATTTTGACACATCTTATATTCCAAAATTATGTTAAACATATTCCCGACAGCAATTTCACATCTATTTTACTTATATTTATAAAATTAAAAGGGTTCGTTAAACCTTTTAACAATCCCATTAAAAACAAAAACATAATTGTTTAGCTGTCTAATGTGTTTACAGCAAACATTAAATTGCTATGTACATACATTACAGAGCAATAAAAATTTTGATAATCACTTCATTTAATTCTACATACAACTAAACACTAAAAACTATGTAGCTCAACCTACATGTTAGTTTTTTTTTTTTTTTTTTTTGATAGGTAGGTACATATAATAATCACGTGATCGAATACAAAATTAGAATTTCTCACGAACATCAATTATGGATAGCTACATGTTGAAAAATGTATTTAACAAAATTGCATTGGATCAAAATTGCTTGAGACAAGCAAAGTAATGTAAAGTTCATTGAGCCAACCACACTATGCGCATAAAATACCCATAAACCATTTTACACTGTCAAAAATGTTACAAATAAAATATAGAAGTTTTCTATTTATTTATGTTAAATGATGATGATGATGTGATGTTATCAGGAATAAATTTGTTCATCACGCTATTAGATAATTTAAACCAAGCCAAGTTGTATATTTTGTTGTCTGCCTACATTTCAAATTTTCGGTTAATTATTTTTCATTTCTATGAATTAAATTAAATTGGGTGTAAAATCTTAATTTACCATTTATTTTTTTTTTCGAAATGTTCATGTACTCGTAATGGGTGTATGGCATTTTTGTGAAGGGAAACATTTGTTGAGAATTAATGATGTTTTTAGGATTAATTAGGGTTATATGTGCTTTCGCAATACGATACTAAGGGGTGAGAAATTTTTATAGATGAAGTTGTCAGTGATACTTGTATGTAGTGTAGCATAATCCTATAAATTTGTCATTTAACATTTTTTGAAAGATTTATTATTTTCGATTAAGCACATTTGAAGTGCTTACCTCTAATGTTCTTGAACTAGATATTCGTATTTAGTAGCTCCTTAAAATTTCGAAGATTATAAAAGTTAATTTTTTAGTGCTGAGCTTCAATCATTTGACGTGGTATTCTTTTGTAAAATTTATACATCTGATGCCATATTCGAAGGCTGAAAAATGTACCTGTTTGAGGTTGTGGACTGAATTTTCATTGCAATACTTTTTGTTGGGAAATACTATTCAAATGACTCTAAAGCACCAGGTTATTGCTATGTGAAATCATTTATTTTTAATTCTTTTAGCTCCTTCGGTCTTTCAGATATTTGACTTTCCACCTCACCTTTCATCTTTTATTCATAATGATAAAGCAACAAAGAATTAACTGGCGGCCTATAACTTGCTATCTAACGCCCCTAGATTTTTCTTGTGGGACTATTTAAAGGCAAAAAATTGTGCTAACGATCCTCAAACAATTGATGACGTACATTTATTATTAATTGTATTTAAAAAACTGCGCCACAATTATGGCAGAGTCATTAAAAAGTTGGTAAATAATTTAGCTTGCCGTACAGCAACAGGAGGTTACTTACTGATCCAGAACGTTGGTTCTACCATTTGAAAAAAATGATAAATAAAGTAGAATTTTATTAAAAATTTAAAAGTTAACTTCAAATTGGAACGCCCATTAGTTCTAGCAGTCCATCACATACAGTTTCTATGCATGGAGCTTTATTCGAGCATCTGCCAAATATCTCTAGAATATATAACACTCATGTCGTCTGTTGGTCTGCAATCTTTAATCAATACGCCAAGACCTCCGTGTGTTAAAGAGGAAAAATTGATATCTGTTTACAATTTAACTTGTCCTGTGGATCATGATTTCACTCTTGAACTTTTTAGATAAGAAAAATAAGATTGGTATTTTAATTAACACCCACGTAACAAAAAAATCAAGTTTTTAAATTGTAATCAATTTGGAATTGATAAAAGTCGTTCCACGGAAGACGCTCTTTTTAAATTTAATAACTTTTTATTTGATATTCTTAATAAAAATAGTAAATTAGCGGCTTTGTTTGTCGATATCACCAAAGCATTTGACACTGTGAATCATGATATTTTGCTACACGTAATCTGTAAAATATTGGCTTTCATGGAGTAACACTTCAGTGGTTTAAAAGTTACTTAAGCAACAGATTTCAAAAAATTCGTACAGATCTAAAAAATTGTCGTTCAGTTCTCTTGGCACTGGTAATATTGGAGTTCCTCAGGGATCAGTGCTGGGCCCTATTCTATTTCTTATTTATATAAACTCTGTATTTGGTATTGAATTATCAGGTGATTTGGTTACTTTTGACAGCTTTGCGTAGATTGTTTGATAGAGCCGTTATATGATGCTGAGTCCAAAAACTAAATTAAAGTTTTTTAACCGTAATCAAGAGTGTATCCCTGTTAAAGATATTATAAATCATCATAAAATTGCACTTCTGCTCATAATTGCATCTCTACAAATTCAGGCAAGTTGATACTGTAAAAGATTTTAAGTATCTGGGCTTAACTATCAGTAGCAATTTTTTATGGAATTTCATATTAATAATGTTCGCAGTAGTCTGCTAAACTCAATTTAAAAATTATACATGTTACGAAGTTTCTGCCCAATTGAAGTTCTAGATCTAAATTACTTCAGTTTCGCAATCTGTATATATACAAAGTATATGCATTCTATTGAAAGATAACACTTGCAATCTAAGACCATAAAATTTGTGTTACGCCGAAAATTAGGAATGAAGCTACGCCTAGAAATTTTATGTACATGGCTCCATATATAAAATTCCTGCAAGTTTAAGACAGGAACGTAATACCAGAGACAACATAAAAGAGATATTTCATCCTATGTAAACGTAAAAATTTCAATTGCGATTTCATTTTCTGTAAATAGCCGCATACAATCAGAAATATTTTCACAGACACAACGATGACATTGAAATTATCAGAAATAAATTTTGTTTTAATTTTTTTGTAATAGAGTAAAGGCGGCGATTCATAAATTTTGTCTGACAGACATAAATAATAATCGCTCTGATTGGTTGAATGTCGGCCATATTTTTTTAACGTACGACAGAAATTAAAAATTGAACATTACTCAATTTTGTATGGGATTTGACGACAGTGAGAACAAAAGAATACATATTCTAAAATATAAAAAAAAAAAAAAAATCAGAAAGATCAAAAATAAAAACATTTTTTAGGTTGCTTGCTTTATAAAATGTCCAAAAATATCCATACGTCAAAATTTTATGCATGTATAAGACAAAAAATATTAACCAATAAGAGCGATTATTATTTATGTCTGTCAGACACAATTTCTCCATGAATCTCCGCCTTAACGTTAAACTGAGAGCAATAAAATTATAGCTACTTAATTTAAAAAATGTTGAATTTCTAATGTTTGCATCTATGTTTGCATGTACGTGTTTTTGTATTTTAAATTTTTTAATCCTGTATAATTAATTTAATGTATAATTAAAACTGTAATTTTGTGCACCCAGCAAATTCTTATTTAATTTAATAATTTTTATTTTTATTGAAAGTTAACGAAACACTTTCATTAAATTTTCATTTAGGATTGACTTATTTATTTTACTTATTTATATTTCAGGATTGAGCCTATTTTTTCCTTTATTAAATTTTTGTTTTACTCAAAAAAGTAAAAAAAAAACAAAACAAAATAAACCGGATTCCAGTATCGAAAATAAAACAAAATTTCCTTCAATTGGAATCAAAACTATTTTTTTGAAAAGTGTTATTTCATTAAGATACAAGCGTTCAAATTTGGGTATTTTTTCGAAAAAAGAAATTTGTTCCAATTGTGGAGTAGCGCACTGTTTTTTAAAGAAATTTTCAATTTTCTCTTACGGTGTGTTTTATTCAAAGGTAAAAATAACTAAAACAGTCCACTTTAAAAACTTTCCAGAACGGAAGGGACATTTTCAATTTCAGGACATTTTCAAAATATGCTTGCGCTTTATATATTTTAAGCCGAATACATATACCTGCGGGAGTGAGTGCGACAGAAATATCGCAGTATCGCACTCTCTTTCTTTTTAAATTAAACTGTCTTCAGTAAGCTTTCGGTTTTCATCCGAAAGAGTCGTATTGCAAATTTGCATGGAAGCAATTACGTACATATTTTAATTACGTACATTGTTAATTGAGAAACTCGTCCCGTCTCCGCGTTTCAACAATTTAAAAAGCCCCATCTTACCAAATTCCACTTTTTCCATACACTGTTAAGAATATTCCGTTAGAACTATAGAAATTAGCACTCTTTCGGTTTAATTATGCCCAATTTATTATTGGCCTCTTAATTGCTGCTCTGTTTCATAAAGCGTGGAATAGACGTTTTACAAAGAAAGTTCTCTGAATCCCAGTTAGAGTGCTCGACCAAAGTTAAACTTAACTAAGACTAAAGCTTTTTCTATTATTTAGAGAACCCTGTGGTTTTTGGGCGAAATTTCCAACGAATGCTGCAGCTGCCGTAGAAGACTTTCCATTATTTCAAATATTTTGAAAGTATAGCATTTAAAAGTAAAACGATTTCAATCAGCAGCAAAAGTGGTCATTAGAGTATTTCTGATCTTTCGTTCGGCAATTAAAAACAAATATTGCCGAAAGCAAAATTGGCCTCTAACATTAAAGCTAAGCGGCTTTGCAAAAGCAAAACAGCTTTTGTTTCCAAAATATTTACACCAAACTTATTCCCTCAGTAGGCCAGAAAAATACAATTTAGACAAAAATGCTATGAAAATGTATTCCCTATTCCCAGGGAAAGCCCGAATAGGGCCACTGGACGCTGAACTATCAAAGGTAATTTAACAGGCAGCAGCGAAAATAAACTCAATCGAGTATTGCTTTTAAGCGATCCTACTTTCGTTTAAACTAACATCCTAACAGACCTGGGCTCGTATTATTGAAATCGGTGGAAATTTACCCAATCGGAATACAATTTGCTTTGAAATTCTCTATAATATTAGAATTTTTTCACAGACTTTTCACAATCACTTTTTTAAAATTTTTTTTCTTTTTTTAAATTAAGAAACATAAATTTTCCCCCTACTAAGAGAAAAATTCCGACTGGGTAAATCGATTCGAAATTATTTCCTTAGTAGGGAGACAAATATTAGTAAACTTGAAAACAAAATTGAAAAATTATTAAAGTAGCTGGCAAAAATTTTGAGTAATATAGAGAATTTCAAAGCAAATTGTATTTCGATTGGGGAAATTTCCATCGATTTCAAGAATACAAGCCCTGTTTGGTAACTTTGTAATTAGAACATTTTCGGATGATTTACTGCGCAAACGTGACTTCTGGTATTATATAGCGATCTGGAGATTTTATTTGGAGTATATAGATTAAAAATCTTCATTCCCGCATAAATGTTGGTAAATTTAATTTTGAATATTTTTGTTCTTAATTGTTTTTCCAAATTTACCTCCAAATTTATCGTAAAAGTTTAAGCTTAAAATTTCACCCCCATTAACGATCTATCTTTGCTAAAGAGAGCCTTAAAAATTTAATTAAGTGAAATGGTAGATCACCTACAAATTTTTAAGAGGCCAGTAATACATTTAGCATTAATTTAAAAAACCCAATAACGCTCCATTTCTACAATTTTGAAGTAACATTCTTAACAAAGTTTTAGACACAAATTACATAAACTTATGTTGCTTGCAAGTTGAGATTACTACATCACTTTAGATGGTGTTGTTTTTAAAATTGAAATTAATTTAAAACGCGGAGAATATACAGAAAAATATCTTAATACAGTTACCTAATAGCATCCATCTGGCAAATTGGTAACGCAAATTATTATCGCGGCCAAAAAGAGAATTCGTTCGAAGTTATATAACCCCCACGCCATATTTAACATATATCTCGAAATTGAATGTTCCATGTGTGGAAAGCATTTTAAATGGGCTGTTTTAGTCATTATTAGTTCTGGATAAGACTTTATAGGTGCTTTCGCGTTTGCAGCCAGGAATAAATACTTTTCCAGAAATGACGAGCTAATTTTTTTTTACAAATTTTATGCTTATTTTATAGTTTTAGGCGATTTAAAATTCTACTAAACTTTACTATTTATTCAGAGGTAACCGAGTATAAAAGTTTGCTAGTCCAGTGCAGGCGCGAAATGCAAAAAAAAAATCTGTTACCTCCATCTACCAGTGACACTATTCTGGCTTTTTCTGGGAATAGGCAATTGGGAAAAATATTTTCATAGCATGTTAGTCGAAATTGTATTTTTCTGGCCTACTGAAGGAATGAGTTTGGTGCAAACATTTTTAAACCAAAGTTAATTTGGAAAAATTTTTATAGCGAAAAATATTTTCGCATTTAGGTTAAGTTAGATTAGAGTGGCTGCTGTCGCACACTTAGGCCAATAGTGGGACATTGTTATATCACAGGATCCTATCTTCAAGTGCTTAGGTCTTGTGAATGATAGTGCTGGACACGAGCATAAGAAGTGCTCTAAAGTCTCTTCCTCCTTTTCGTCCATACAACTTCTACAAAATTCATTCGTCCCGAGACAGCCTTCTCGAATTTTCCCCGTGTCCTGTCAGTATCCCTATGATCAATCCTACCTCTCGTTTTCACAGGGATACTAGTGCTTTGGAGCGCCGGAAGTCCAGTTTTGACCAAACCTCTCGTTTATCAAGGCTATTGCCTTTTTACTGCGCGCCACTTTGAGCGCTGCTATAGCTCTCCCCAGTCGCACCGTACCTAGCTAGTTTGTCTGTCCTGCAGTTTCCCGTGACGTTCGAGTGACAAGGGACCCAGAATTTCTGGATGCTGAAATACTCGCTCATTTCATTCAGAGGTGACAGGCAATCCAGCGCCACCCGTGATTTCAGACAAACCACCTCTAGTGACCTGACCGCCGCCTGACTTTCCACATAGATTACGATATCCCTCACGGATACCACGTTATGCTTCAACCATGTCACGACTTCACCTATTGCCACCACTTCAGCCTGGTACACGCAAGACTCCGGCTCCTACGTTGCCGTCTAGCTTAGAACCGTCCGTGAAAAAAATTTCGCATTTAACTTTGTTTCGAAAATATTTACACCAAACTTATTCCCTCATTTTAAATCTTTCGAATTTTTGAAATCAAATTGATGATGGTTTCATTTTTCATGATGTTAACAGTTTGTTGACATGAGCGTTGAAATCAGTTACAGATAAACGACATTTCGCTGGTGGATTTAGCTTTTTTAACGTGATATCAAGTGATATCGATGCAAGATAAAGCGAAACAGAGTCATTTAGTGAGTCTTTAAACAGTAACTGAATCTACTCGTATCATAATTTGGGGTGTACTGTGAAATCTCGGTTTTCAAAATCCCGGTTTTCATACATTTTGGTGAAGGAAAATTTTATCAAGCAAATTTATTAATATTTGATAAAAAAATACGACATATTCTTTAAAACAAATTAAAAAAATTATATTAGCCATTTTCTAGAACTTTATCGCAAACTCATTTTTGAATTTTTAAGAGTCCCATTTTCCCACACGTCAAATTTTAAAAATTCAAACCAGGGTTTCCCAAAAATCGGGATATTTTTTATACAAAACCGAGATTTTGAAAACCGGGATTTTGAAAACCGGGATTTATTTATAAAAAAAAACGGGATTTGGTTACACACCCCATAATTTGAGAAATGTAATTTGGCCAAGAAGAAAATAATTTTTTTCTGGGCATATAGAATTTGATTTGGATAACTTCTTATGGTATTTTTAGAACATTTTATTAGAACAGTAGCAAGAATGAGGCTCAACCTAAGGCTTACTGGAACATTTTAGATCCAGGTGTCATTCCTGATGTAGTTCAATGTTTGACACAGTCTGAACAGAGACTTTTGTCTCGTATAGTCCCGTTCATTAAAGTCATCAAATTTGATGGCCGCTTTGGCCAGTATAGCTTTAAGGGACATGCTACGCTTTTTGCTCTCGACATTTTCGAGGTTAGAAGCTTCCTAATATGCTACCAAGAGCTAGCAATGACGCTGGTATTGTACTATAGTGACTGAGACCCTTATGCCCCACTTCGTTGGCTTATTGCAAATAACCCGCTATATAAAGATATCACGATCAATCATTTTGCCAGACTTGATCCACAAGACATTATTCGTGTCATTCCACCTGAACAACCGCAGAAACAAGAACATGTTATTCATGAACAAGGTAATGACGTAGAAATACGAAATGCCTACGTTGCTGTCGATAGAAATATTAACATTCCAAGAATTGTTAGAGCTACTAGGAATCAAAGCAATAGCGAAATTGTCCAGTCTGGATACGCTGGTGTTCAGTGATTTGTAATGATTCTTGCAAACATTGTAACTGTTATTATTTCTCCAATCCAATGGAACACAAACATATTGAATAGCAATATGTATGCGGGAGATGGAATATATGCTTTGAAAATAACTGATGATGGTTAATATTTTACGATGAAAGTTTTATTTACGCCAACCGTAAAAAATTAATAACGGGTTTCTGAAATTTGTATTAGATTTTTGTTTCGAATGTTTGATAATATGAAATTGTCAGGTGAAATAACCATGTGAACAAAATTTCAGCGAAATCGACTAATGATAAGTGCTTCAAATTTCGACCTCAAATGTTGACCCAAATGTATAGACAGACAGATAGACAGAAAAAAAGCAAGTTAAGAAACATGTGGTAAAAATATTAAGGAAGAGTTAAAAACCCGTATTCGCAATAGAAACGAAAATGTGTGGAGAACTTGCATTCGTTTTTGGATAAATGGGTAGTTTACTGGTCAGTCTGATTTCTAAAATCTCATGCCAAAATTAGTGATTTACCAATTTTTTTTTTGATTGTAAAGTTTTTGAACGTGCTAAAATTAGCAACAAAAATGTTCGAATAGAGCCAGGTTGCACTTGGGTACAAAACTGGTTTTAATGGTGCTAACAGTAATCTAAAAGTGTTAACACCGATTCCCTCCATTTGAAGTGCTTTACAGATAATTTTGTATGTTAAACGAGACAAAGCCCAGCATCTCTAAATTTCAGTTCGTTGTCCCAAATAACGCTTAAATCTCGAGCTTAAATATCTCCAGAGTTGAAATGGTTATTTATAACAATTACTTGAATGGGGAGCGTACATGGTTGCGAGATTACGTGGTGGACTAGGATTTGTTCATATTCAATTTAAGGTTGTTTTTGCACGTGAAACGTGGCTTCTCGGATGGGCTTGTAATAAATTTGGTTCAGTAAAATATGAAATCGTTCTCAAAATATTTTTATCGTTTGCGTGAATAGAAATTATGGGACATCCTCCAATATTATTGACAATGTCTCTGTAAAACCAGGTAGTATCGATGTACTCCTCTTGTTTTCGCTTTCGAGATACGATTTCAGCCACCGGTACACCATTACACGATGCAATGCTAAACCAAGACCCAGGAGTATTAATAAAAAAAATTGTTTGAAAAACCATGTCAAATGCATCTGCAGGGTTCAGGCCAATCGATTTGAAGTCGAACTTATGCTTAAAAAAATAAAATTCCTTTCGATGGTTCGAAAGCATGACTAACGAAAAGAACTTTTGAACAAGGACTAAAGAGCTTACCAAGACCACCGCTGCATTGTTTTTAGGCGATAGACTATATGGTAATTTTCTGGACTACAGTTACTGAGAAACTGTAAAAAAGAAATAAATATGCTTGGGTGCTGAATTCTAAAAGTAAAAAAAGGTGTTTTCATTTGTTGTATGAGATGAAAAAATAATTAAAAAAGTAGAATCAGGCTTTATTTTTAACGCTTATCTTTACAACAGTAAAATATAAAACTAAACTGAAGAAATTAGCAAACTGGTGGTTCATGAAGTGTTTAAATTATTCGTAAATTATACTTTAATTTTATTTTTGCTTAGTTTTGGCCTTTTTTGCTTTAACCAACAGACCTGACTAGAATTCAATGCCATAAATCAATCATTCAAATGTAAATCAAACATTTACAGAAAGTACACGAGACTACCTGACCTCTCTAATTTATGAAATTGTCAAATAAATTCCTCAAACGAAAAAAAACGTTTATGGTGCTTACGCCGCTCGTAGCTATGTATGTGACCACATTAGGCCTTGTGAATACAATTTTTGTTCAATCTCTTTAAAAATTGTGGTAATAATTTTTGCGGAACTCCATTGTAAATGTAGCAAAGCACTACCAGGCACCAAATTCCCGTGATGTAACTTGGTACAAAATAGGCAAGGAGCACAACAACTACGACACAACAAATCCACACTCTGCGGATGCTAGCCTAACGGATTCTGAGGTGGACCAATCATTGTTTACCACATTTAGACGACGCTCCAAATTATCAAGATCACCAAGATCTTCAACTGGAAATATTTTTCAGTGCGACGAAACGCCAAACTCCATGAACAAGTTAGAGAAATAAAGGAATTTACAACTAAATTGAAAGAAGAGTTTACAATTTTAAAGAAAGAGAATGAAGAACTCAAAAAAGCAATCGCTGATGACATTAATCCATCATTCCAAACGGATGAAGAAGAATTAGAAAAGGAAACTAAATGGATGTTGAACCGGAATAAAAGAACAAGCAAGAAAAGGAAGGATCAACATGCACCAGAAATGGTAGAAACTTTAACCTCAACTTTAAAAGAGGTTTCTAGAAGGTCAGTTAAATATCAAGAAATAACCAGCTCTAGAATAACAAACCAGCTAAACCAAAAGAGAAATCACCTCCACTCTTTACCTTTATTGTAATATCAAATGATCCCACTATACCTTCGATTATGAACACGAGTAGGGTAGTCGAGTACAAATTCGTATCTTTAAATAATAGCGTCTGGAAAATTAATGTTGTAGACTCTGACATCTATAGAGCTTTGTCTACAGAGCTTAATAAATTTACCTTTGAGGACAAGTATGATCGCCCAATGAAATTTATGGCTAGAGAGGTTTTCATTCAAACTGCGCAAAAGAGGAAATTATTTAGGATCTCAAGCAAACGGGCCATCAAATAGAAAATGCTGTAAACATTATTAAGAAAGAAAAATCGAGGGTGCCAATTAAAAATTATATATAGATAGAAGAGAAGATAATAAATTTCTTCATTGTCCTTAAAGAGTTATTAAACCATTCACAACCTAGGCAGTTTCGTTGTTACACCCACTTCAAAATATTTTGTTCATATTTCTTACATATACATCGCAAATCCATGGCCCCACTTAAAATTTTCCACTTTGTATGTACATAAATTAGAAAACCAAAAAAAAAGATTCCGGGAATTTTGTAGGATCTCGTTTTACAAAAAAATATTAAAACAACATTTTAATTTACTTTTTAATTTTCAAAATAGTTTCTTTTTTCTTGTTGCTTGCCTTGTTTAGCACAATTTTCCTTTAAAGCAAACATTTTTAATTGTTTATCTTTAGAAAAACTTTTTTCGTTCCAAAATTTCGAAGAAAAACAAAATGGTAATTTAATTAGTGTTTAATGCTCATTTTTAGGTACGCTCAACATCTCAATAATTCTAAAGGTTTTAACAAATTTTGAACTCTCGCAACATTTTATCATGTATATAGTGAGGTGTACCGGGTATTAATGGAACATGACTGGAATGGTTATAAATAACCAAATCCTACACACATTCCCTTAGAGAATACACCCATGTACATTAAAAAATATTTTGTGAGATGGATGGACCCGATATAATATGTATGTACGAGATATTTATAATCTCGTATACACAAGAATATTAAATTATTTTGAAATTTTCTGATGATCTCCCCAGCTAAAAATATACAAACTAAAATAAAATTCGTTACCATATCACGACTAACAACATAAAAATCTATCAATCATTTGTCATACATAATAATACATAAAACATAAACATAGATCGAGGGCACTCCCTCTTCATTTATAATCTACACACAATGTACGTTTTCTAATGTTATCGAATTAACAGAAGGAAACATAATTTTATGCTTTTGGTGTGCGTGTATTGTGTGGTGTGTGTGTGTGTGCGAGCTGATTCGAGAAAATTATTAAATCCAAAGAAGCCCCGAACAAAATATTGGAGCTATAGGCGAAAAATTTATATTTAGATGTGGGACTGTCAATCATTTATGTTTATACAGTTTTCCTTTCTTTCTGGTTTGTCACATTGTCACACGTCCTTTTTAATTTTAATGTGATATAAACATTTTTTTTTTTTGGGGAGCAAGGCAAAAGATGTAACACATTTTAACGAATTAATTTTTGGAGAAAAACTTTATACCGATTTATGCCTGTTTCAGAAAACTAAAAAAAAAAACTTTAAAGAAAAGAAAAAAGGGATCGAGAGGTGAACGCAAGGTAGGTATGATGATATATGGTTCAATATTTACATAAATTTATGTAAAGAGGGTTGATTTATAGTAACATATTATAATTTATATGAATATAATTGGTAATGTTGCAAATATGTCATATTAGATAATGTTATATGAGGGGGATTTATTAAGGTGTGGGAAGTGTGTCCCTACCCATCATATCGGCACAGTTATATATATACTAGACACTATGCTTGTTAAAGACCATAATCGATACGATGTGTACGTAAAATCTTCTTCCATCAGAATCTCTCATCCCGACTTTGCGGGTTCCTTGACTAACGACCTAGACTAAATAAGATATTAAGAAATGTTACAGGACCGTTACAGGAAGTTACATGAAATGTTACAGGAAGTTACATGAACGAGCAACGTTTGGAAATTACTAAAAATTGTTACCATAATTCTGAGCCGAAGAGCTCTTACTCCAATTTTCGGTCGTAATAATCGTCCCACCACACGTGTTAACCATGCCTGTGGTAGTGGATAAATTCGGGTCAAAATATTCACTATTGGATGTTCATGTGCCAGTGAAACAACACACGTTCCGTTCAAAATGAACCAAACCAGTCGATTCCACACCCAACAAAAATTGGGAATCTCTCCAACTATATTGTAGAATTTTACTTAAAGTTCTTGGTTTACGCTTGTAAGGTCAGATCAAATTAACTTAAGAACTGAAGCCTCTTGATCGTTTGAAGTGCCAAAACTTCTCCGATTGCGCTCTGCTAAAGTTTGAAGATAAATCCTGAATTTCATCGAAAATCACCTTCAGCGATGCAGCTCGTTTTTGGCTTAATGGCTTTGTGGACAACAACAAACCCACATCTGCTTCACGAAATTCCATTACAACCACAAAAAGTGGCCGGAGGTGTGGCTGGCCCATATTTTTTTCTCAGAAGAAAATGATGGCTCATCGTGTCATGTCGGAATACTATTTTTAGCCAGAATTGGATGGACTTGACATCGCAGTGGTATGAAATGCCAAAAATATGGTGACACGTGCTACATAACTGGTCAAACAATTGATTTATTGAAGGGACAGTTCCGAAACCAGTTCCGGTCGATATATGTGAAAGTGTGGTGGAAAATTGGCTCACGGTGGTGTAGCGGCTCAAAATCATTAAAAATCCTTTTCACTTCATGGCACTCTTCGTAGCAAAACTATTTATACACCGCGCCGCTTAATTACGAGGCATTGCTCGTTTTGCTGAATATAGCTATTTCGCCATCCACATGCGCGAATCTCGATATTAATCGATTATCGATTAATATCGAGAATTAATACCGGGACGACGAGAAAGGAAATCAAGAAACGAAAAAGGATAGTCGCGTTTAGAATTTCAAAGAGACACGGTCTCAAAAATAATAATAATAAAAGAAAAGTGAAAAGTGCCGCGAACAATCGTCCGCCATCTAAAGTTGTGAACTTAACTAATAAATATTAAATAAATTGTACGATTGATAAAGAATTGATTGATATTGAATTGTACGATTTGATAAAGTGTACGATTGTTCGCCTCAACTTCGCACTATTTTACTATAACTTCGTTAATATTTCAGTTGATTTTTACCTTTTTCGTTTCTGATTTCGCTTGATACAATTTGCTATTTAATTAATTTTTTGCTGATTTTATTCTTATTCCATCTGCCCATTCCCTTATTCGTATTCACAATACTCTCTGGTTGGAAAAATAGTTCTATTTAGTTTGTTCGCGTTCGAATATTTTTTTTAAGTCTACGATTAGATAGACAAGTGAATAAAACAAATATTTCTGCTACGCCGGTATTAAAGTGAAGTGAAAATAAAATAATCAATTTAAAATGCCACCTAAACAACAAAAAGCCGTTTCATCGTCAGAAGATGAGAACGACACTCATGCTGGCACACCAACATCGCGGACAACCAAGTTATACAAGATGCCACCAAAGATACCCCCATTCTGGAACGAGCAGCCGGCAGCTTGGTTCATCCTCGTCGAACACCAGTTCGGCATCCACCGAATTCTCGACGACGATGAACAATTTGCTTATACTCTACTTTCGATAGAGAACTTCTTGCTATGTATCTAGCAATCAAACACTTTCGCCATTTCGTCGAAGGCCGAAATTTTTCTTTATTTACCGACCATAAGCCTCTTACAACAGCTATTGCGTCAAAATCTGAACGTAGTCCCCGGCAATTACGACACCTCGATTACATTGCTCAGTTCACTACCGACATTCATCACATCAAAGGTAAACACAATGTGGTGAGCGACTGTTTGTCTCGTTCTGGTGAAACACTTCTCACAGAACTCAGCGTCTTCTCCTTCGACACGAAGGAATTACTTGTACAACAACAACGTGACGACGAATTGCAGAAATTGATTTCAGCACATACACCGAAATCAAGCGTAAACCTGCAACGGATCGACTTACCAGACAAGCAGCAAATTTGGTGTGAGACTTCAACAGGTAAAAATCGACCCTACGTTCCTCTCAACATGCGACGGACAATCTTCGATAGTCTACATGGCTTATCACATCCCGGCATCCGTGCTACGCGAAAACTTATTGCTTCAAAATACTTCTGGCCAAGAATGAATACTGATACAAGCAATTGGGCGAAATCTTGTATCCCATGTCAAAAATCCAAAGTTCACCGCCACACAAAATCAGAACTTGGTAAATTCGAGCTACCAAGTGGCAGGTTTGAACACATCCACATGGACCTGGTTGGTCCACTGCCCCAATCGAATGGCTATCATTACATTCTAACGATAGTCGACCGATTTACCCGCTGGCCAGAAGCTTATCCAATCCGAGAAATGACCGCAAAAACAGTAAGTAGGATCTTCTACAATGAGTATATCTGTAGATATGGTGTCCCACTCTTCATTACGACAGATCAAGGAACACAATTCGAATCAACGTTGTTCACCGAGCTCACGAAGCTCCTAGGTTCCCATCGCATTCGGACAACTGCATACAACCCGAAAGCGAATGGTCTTGTCGAACGGTTCCACAGGCAACTAAAATCCGCCTTAACAGCTCGATGTAATACATCCCATTGGAGTTCAGAACTTCCAACAATCCTATTGGGTATTCGAACCTCCGTCAAGGAAGACCTCAACTGCACACCAGCAGAGCTAGTATATGGTCAAAACATCAAGGTTCCCGGTGAATTCTTCATCAACGATCAAAATTCGAACCCAAACACAGATACTTCGGATTTCGTGAATCAGCTTCGTACCACCATGAGAACCCTAGTTCCTACGGACACAAGACATCCACCTGAACAGGCAACGTACATTCCCAAAAATCTGGAAACCTGTTCACACGTATTCGTACGTGTGGATAGAGTCAGAGGTCCATTGAGTACACCCTATTCTGGACCGTATCCAGTAACCCGCAAATTGCGCAAATTCTTTGTTGTGGATGTAGATGGAAAATCCACAACAATTGGCATCGACAGGCTTAAGCCAGCGTACGGAATACTTGTGGTAAACCCAGTCGAAAAACGTAGTGTTCCAAAAACGGTAACATTTAATTTAAAACACTACGGTTTTCGATCCAGGAGGGGAGTGATGTAGCGGCTCAAAATCATTAAAAATCCTTTTCACTTCATGGCACTCTTCGTAGCAAAACTATTTATACACCGCGCCGCTTAATTACGAGGCATTGCTCGTTTTGCTGAATATAGCTATTTCGCCATCCACATGCGCGAATCTCGATATTAATCGATTATCGATTAATATCGAGAATTAATACCGGGACGACGAGAAAGGAAATCAAGAAACGAAAAAGGATAGTCGCGTTTAGAATTTCAAAGAGACACGGTCTCAAAAATAATAATAATAAAAGAAAAGTGAAAAGTGCCGCGAACAATCGTCCGCCATCTAAAGTTGTGAACTTAACTAATAAATATTAAATAAATTGTTTTTATACTAAAATATAGTGAGTGTTATAATTTAAATAATAAAACACGGTAACACCCGCTATAGTGGTCATATGACCGAGTTCGAATTCCATAATTAAATGTAACATGTGCACTGCCCGTGGAATAAATTTCAGCCCAATATCTCAATCACTCTCTTTATTATTCTCGATGTCACAATTTTAATGATTTATCTCAAACGACGCTTCTCGCATCTATTCTTTAACCATAAAGTACAATAGTTATTCTTCAAGTAATCCAAGAACTGTTCACTAAATTCTTTAGTTCGGCTTTCTCAAAACACGATTGGGATCCCGAAGTTGACTTGGTTTCCTCCCAGAATTATTACGATACTGTGGTTGGAAAAAATACAAACTTAAAGATGATTTTTCATGTGGTCCTGATGTTTGCAGCCCGTAAATTTAAAAAAACGCACTAGTAGTCTAGTTAAGCCACTTACGGCTATTTAAAAAAAAGACTCAAGGTAGATATTTTTCTGTCCATCATGAAAGACTTTTTTATTATTCCATAAGAAGCTGCAAATCGGATATTATTAATTATAGGCCTCACGGTCGTTCCAAGATCACAAACCTCATCGAGTTTACATCAAGCACATTGAGTTACCACAAATTTTAATAAGGCATTCAGAATCACATAACGCGAAACTAAGCTAAACTTTGAGTTTTTTGACTTTGATATTAGGAACGTGTCGTTAAAAAAACTTCATTACACTACTTAAGCGGTGATTTTTATTTAATTTTTTTTTTTAATTTAAACAATAAATTTTAACTTATGTTTTTAGAATTATAAACTCTGAATTTTTACTTATTTATTGGTTTTTAGTTTTTATTTTTCCACCATTGACTTTTCTCATTTTCCAATCAGCTTGCATGAATGATATCTCACAGCAACACGGCGAAAGAAAGTTGTTAGTTGGGTTTATACTTAACCCAACTGACAATTTTCTCTGATGATGTCTAAAAAATAATAATAATACAGATGGTGGCGCCCCGCGTACGGTCAGGGAGGGGAAATTGGTCTTGGGAATTATTACAAATCATCGTAGTTTACGGCTGCGTTGGCTTATAAACGTGA
The DNA here is from genome assembly GCA_932526605.1 of Nephrotoma flavescens. Lineage (NCBI taxonomy): Eukaryota > Metazoa > Arthropoda > Insecta > Diptera > Tipulidae > Nephrotoma > Nephrotoma flavescens. The sequence goes on along the minus strand of OW052222.1, from coordinate 223,616,316 downwards.
ATTGGAACAATACAATTCCGTAAATTTAACAGATAAACTTGGTCTGATGATTGTTTCCCAAGAAAGAGAAGAAACAGAAAACTCACTAGTATTTCTGAGATAAGAGATTTCCAGATAAGAGATTTTTTTTTTATAATACCTGTAATCTGTTCTGGGGCCAAGGCACTCCCAACTCTTTCGCGGTTTGCTTCCTTACTTTTACGCCGTTGTCAGCCAATTCGATCACGTACTGCTATAGGTCTGACTCTATCACAATCTGCACATTGCATAGCTCCATGCAAGCTCGTAATCTGTTGATGAAAATTCCCTCTGCATCCCGCGCCTATCGGGATTCGAACCCGGTACCTATCAATCCAAACGGCAAAGCTTTAACCACTCTGCCATTTGGTCGATGATAAAAAATTTAAATGTTTACCTGAAACTGTAATCATGCAGGTCATCTAAATAGTTGCACAAGTAGTTCATCAATAATCATGAGCCACATAAGAGATAAAATAACATAATACCTCTATGTGGGCAACCTGAGGAAGCTCCAACATAGACTGAAACGCAATTCAGCTCAGTCTCATTAATAAAGATATTTCCCCCAAGGATTTTGATAATAGGCCGAAATGGTTTGGAGTCCGTATAATCCGACGGATGTTTATGGATGAAGATACCTTTACGAGTTCCAAGATTGTGGAATAGAGTTACGTATGTGAAGCTGGCCCGAAAACCATCCCGAAAACGCCTTTTTCAATTTAGGTGTGTTTCTCCACTAAATACATTAAAAGTCTCTTCAGCCCGAAAAATTAAAAACTATATGAAGAAAATCAAATTCCATCCCAAATAAAATAAAAACAGTCTCACGTACACAAACAAAATTTAAGTTGAAAATCTATTACAAGAAGAGATTTACCACACTTAAACTTAAGATTAATTTAAAAACAAAATCCTTCAAATAACATAGATTGAATATTTTTCAACGACCCTAATGTTTCGGTTCACAGAGTTTGGCAGATATAGCGGTATATAGCGGTATAGATTTTCAACTTAAATTTTGTTTTGTGTACGTGAGACTGTGTTTATTTTTTTTGGGGATGGAATTTGATTTTCTTCATATATTTTTTAATTTTTCGGGCTGAAGAGTCTTTTAATGTATTTAGTGGAGAAACGCACCTAAATTGAAAAAGGCGTTTTTCGGGATGGTTTTCGGGCCAGCGTCACAGAAGTGCTTCTGAATAAAAGGAATTTCGCGCTGCAGTTTACCAGGAACAATTCCATCTAGTTCACCTGCCTTATACGGTGTAAAGCAGAATAAACTCCTGTGTAAAACGTTGAGCGTGACAAACCTGTGTATTCCGGACAATGAACCGTTTCATGGGGCTACATTTGTTCAAAACTTTTATTAATGTTCACTTGTAACAATAATTGAAAACATACAATTCAAGGACATCGGCAAATTTCGGAATCAAATTCTCTGTGGCTTGATACAACACAACTATCTTGCAAAAGTGTATGAAAATTTTTATTTCAATCGATAAATCAAGGTTTGCCCAATTTTTCAACCAGTTTTCCAGCATTTCGGCTGGTATCTCGCTAATGACACGTTTAATGTTGTCCCCCAATACTGCAATTATTGTTGGTCATATAGAAAAGACTTGACGTAGTGCTATACATAATAATCAAGATGTGTCAAATCGCACGACCTACCCGACCAATTCACCGGTCCGAAACGTGCGATAAATTGCTCACCGATCTCATTTCTCAATAAGTCCATAGTTTCGTGTACTGTGTGGCATCTGGCGCCATTTTGCTGCAACCACATATCGACCAGATTCAGTTCATGCATTTCAAACAAAAAAAACGGAAATAATTGAACGATAGCGAGCATCCATAAACCGTACACCAAATTCGCCAATTTTGTTTATTAACGTATCCATTTAACCAAAAATGAGCTTCGTCGCTGAAAACAATTGTTCGATAAAAGAACAGATTTTTCTCAGGATATTCTGAGGCCTACTCAAGATTCTTTCGTAAAACCTTCCACCTGGTGGACATTTTCTCATCTTCATCAACACCAGCTGCTAATAACGTGAAATTGGTACAAAAATTTGTCACGCATGAACTGCTTGCTCAGTAGGTCCATTAGGACGACCATAAAATGAATTTTAATAATAGATTCAATAATTTATAAACGTTGTTCGGGTGTAAGTCTCCATAATGTAATGGCAAAGCCAACTACAACAATTGGCTTTGACAGATGTCGCTAATCGCGCGTGTTGTGTCAAAAGATATATACAGAAAACTAAAAAGCAGAAAAATCCGATAATATTATACGATGAAGTGGTCAGTAACAGAGATAACAATAAAAGTTGAAAGCTAAAATATCTGGGGGTGGATTCTGTTCATAATTTGACTGAAAAAAGGAGTATAAGGAGTATAGTATACAATTTTATATTAGTGTGTGTGTAATTTTTCTGGGGTTATGTTTGTTTATTTTCTGCGAATGTCAGCATCATAAATTATGAATCGGTACAAATCTGTTTAGTTTTTTTGTGCTTGCTTATATCCTTTCGATGTTCTCACTTTTTTGACATCTAACCAAGTATTTGAGTAGCAAGTTAACACGTTCGCGCAAATGACTGCTATAGCAGTCATACAATTTTTTGGTTTTTTAAAACGGTCGCGCAAACATCTTTCATTTTTTAAAGAATAACTCGACATATTTTTCAATTCTCACAATACATTTCTTCCCGCGACGACATATCATTGCAATTTATAAATAGTTATCAAATGTGTTCCTGTGTAGCACACACATTTAGAAAGTGTGCGTTAATGTGTTAAGATTTTTTTTTTTTTTTTTACTATACATATTTTAATTTTTTTTTGTTCAATGCGATGTCGAATGAAATTTTTGTTTTCGCAGAAACGCAGAATTAGAAATTTTAAAAACAAAGTTAAATAATTAAATAAATTTAATTTTATTTAAAGCATATTTGAATTGCATTTACAAATTTTAAATTATAAATGGAAATTATATCTAGAAATGTCATATCCAAAAAAATTAAATGGCGCACATTCGCACTAACACATACCACTACTTGCGGTTATTTCGTCAACTTGTCGAATTTTGAACAAATTCAAATTCGATCCCCCGATGTCAAGGCAAATTACATTGTTCTTAAAAAGTCACCGCACTCTGAAGGACATTAGAAGAAAAACGTAATGCTATCGTAAAATCTTACTGGTAAAATTATTCAGCGAATTATAAGTACCACGCGTGTATTCAATTGCGGTCGATAAGCTCAAGTAAAATTTAATTTCTTTGGGCTACCTAATGGTAATTAAACCTCTGAAAAAAAAAAATTCTAAAGTTTCTTCTTTACGTGAATTACAGCATTGGCAATCCTGAAAATGTCGTCGTGTAAAACGTGACTCTTGAAACGGAATATTGAAAACTTTCTTGAATATTGATTACAAACATTGATGGTTCCTCATTTGCTCGGTATGCGTCTGATGGTACATGTTGATGGTACAAGGTCCTGATGGTACATGTTTCACATGCTAATCCTAGGGGATTGATTACCAGACCAGGTTATGTGTAGAAAGAACTTTGACAGCATTGGAACTTTAAACGTAGAATGTTATCCAGAAGCTACGAAATCTAGAATATACCGCGAACATGCCGAGTACTCAACCAAGTTTAACATTAACCGTTTTAGTAGAAGAAGTTTGTCAACGGTAATTTTCCAAGAATGTTCCACGATTTGAAAAACGTAGAAATCTTCTTAGACGATTTCCTTATTAAGAGATGTTGTTTAATTAAATCGAACCAAATTAGAAATTGTTAACACATTAGTAATATTTTTTGATCATTTTCTAACTATTTGTAACTTGACTGGCTGGTAAGTGGCGGTTGTCACTATGTATCCTTAAATCAACAAAAATTAGACCTGTAAATGGATTAATTAACAAGTTCCCTACCGGTGTACCATTGGTATGTCATGTTGATCAATTTTAGTGTCAGTGGAGCACTAGTATACCAAGTAGAATAATTTACCGTGTGGCCAATGTCACTGGTATACCACGTTTATTATAATCCCCAGCGGCTAGTGCACCTTCGGCGATGCGTAGCATCAAAATGGTCCAGCGGCCAGTGTAACACCGGCATGTCACCAAGAAAATTTCTGCCAAACGCCAATGTACTCTAAGTATTCCATTTTCGTGTTTAATCAAAGCAGCCAACGTACCATCGGTATACCACGATACATATTATTTTCAATGGCCGGTGTACCACCGGTCAACCACTGCAAAAAATTTTCAAAACGTCATTTTTCAGAATGGCATTTTTCAAAATTGCATATTCCAAAATGGCATTTTTTAAAACTGCACAAGGTTCTACATTGAAGAGGAATCTTTTAATCGACTATGAATTTAGAATTATCTTTTCATTAATTTCTTGAATATGACCAACAGGTACAGTTATTTATTAACGAAACACGATGAAATTTGACATGAATGAAATTTTTGAACGATGCTCGGATTCTCGGAGTCTATTTCAATTTTTACATGTTTCTATGGTAGGGTTGAATTTACAAATAATTTGGACTAAAATTTATGAAATGAAAATGATTATGACAAATTTCATCTACATGTTTTATATAAAAACTTTAATTGGTATGTTATAAGAAAGGTTTTTATTTACCTTCATTGGAATTACAAATTATTTGAAGATTTAATATGCATATAATTTACTCCTTCATCTAAGAGAGAAGAAGAGAATTTAAATAAACGATGAATATCGTTTTGAAAAATGCCATTTTGTAAAATGCTGTAAAAAATGATATTTTGTAACTTATGCCGTTTTGAAATATGGAATTTTCAGAAATACCGTTTTTAAAAATGCCGTTTTAAAATATGCCATTTCGACCGGGACCCCTTTAAATTACTTTGAAGGTTTTCTTTGATATTTTTCTGTTTCGCGAAATAACACCAACTAGCGTGCAGTCGTGTTTTGTGAGAAAAGAAAGAGAGAAAATTGACATCTCTCTTATTTCTTCATTTTCCTACGACAATTATTTCATCACGTTCTTTGCAAATAGTTCCACCTATAACATTACAAATAAAATTGTTATTTTATAAATATTTACAAAATTGTGTTACCTATTTTCCGTTTTTGTTTTCGAAGAGTTTCTTGAACATGAGTCTCTCTTTCCAGACAAAAAGTTGCCAGCTCCAACGAAGTGTAGAAATTATCCACTACACCCATAAATAACAGCATTTTTCCAAAATGTAGATTTCGACGTGTTTTGTTTTTAATTTTGATCTCATGTTCAGAAATATTAGTGATGTCAGAATCAGATGTTTCAGAGTCTGTGTCATTTTCCGGAATATGTTCCTCAGAATCCGGTATATCGCCACTGTTAAAATCTGGTTCCGCCACTGTTAAATCAATGGTGTCTCCAATCATTCCAACATGTCTAATGAATTTTATTATCACTATATAAACATATTTTATATAACAAATATTGTACTTGTACTCATCTATGTCACCGAGCCACTTTCTCTGCAGTGTCTTCATCATCACAAATAAATAGATCTGGAGATGTCATATCGTTTGCACATTCACCAGTGTTACAAATTCCGTTACAACTGATCCGGATCAATGAGCGTCAAGAAACACGGCAAGTGTTATATACAGGGCGTCCCAGATTTGGACGATCAAACGGAGCAGAGTGATAGAGGTGCTCATTTCCAACAAAAACAGCCATGTAAAGTTTTTTCGAATTGTTGTTGGTGCAAAAGTTATTCCACTTTTAGTGTTTTTTTAGTGAAATCGCATTCGCACTCACCAAAAACCTAATTTAAAAAAAACAAAGAGTTCTTTTGTTTAACTTTCTGTTTTTAATACGAAATCGTAAAATCATTTTTATAAGCTGCATTATCTTCTGTCAAATAAAAACTTTTTGTTTCTCAAATTTTTTTGTTAATGTTAAAGTGACGTCAGCGGGAAAATAATGTACTACATAAAGTTGACGCACTAAAATGGTATCACACACCGGGCTATTCACAATAGATTGGTTTTTATCAATTGAATATTTATCGAGGGAATAGTGCGCTTACCGCGGGTGGGGGCTTGACCTCTATTTCTAGTTAAATGATGAAGTGAAAACAAAACTAACTAGTTGGTGTAGAATTTTGTTCTGATTTATTCTAAAAATTTAAGCTCTTTATTTGTGAAAGGATTTACTAATATCGTTGGGGATACTGGGATTCATACTGGTAGGCTTCGCGTTGGGTGAGGAATTCAATAAGAGATGGTTGTCTGCGACTAAGTTGTTGGACTTCCACTGTATTTTGTAGGATTATATTGCAGTTTAAAGTAGTCAATTCCTTGCAGGCTGCTGCCAACTTACAATGTGTTTTCTCAAAGACATTCATCTCTCCAAATTACTAATGTCCACTTCATAGCTACCACTTCAAGTTTACCTAGATCCTCGAAGTATACTCCTGTTGAATGTTTAAATGGAGTGACTATAATCTGACCTTGTGCGAACCCTAGCAGACAGCATGTTGAGAGCATTGCTAACACTAGATGATTTGCCTTCGCTCGTTTTTAGGGCTGCTCTCTCAAGTTTTAGTTATTCTTTGTTGTATTTTGTTGGTTGTTTTTGTTGTTGGTTGATACTGATTTCCTTTTTTGTCTATTACCGACTGAGCAGGATTACTATTTTCGGAGTGCATTTCCACGTGGTCTTCAGCCTCGTTAGTTAAGGGATGGTGGCATACTTTCGTAAGATTCCTCTTCAACGTGTTGTTTTTATATTTGAGTGTAACTACTCTGACTAGTCCATCTTGTCCCGGATGTAGCTTGATGACTCTGGTTAGTGGACAATGCCATAGGGGTAGTTGTTCATCTTTGAGGATTACTAGTTGTCCCACCTGGAGGATAGATTGTTCTTGTAACCATTTTAGCCTATGTTGTAGTCGTGAGAGATAATCCGTACGCCATTTTTTCCAAAAGCTTTGACTGAGTTTGGTCAGCAAATTCCACCTTGTCACGGTCTTAATACCCTCGATGTCAGGCTGAGGTCGAATGTGCTGGACTTAAAAATTCTTTTTCATCTGAATCGTTTGAAAAAGGGGCTAATGGCTTAGAGTTCAAACATGCTTCTATTTGAGATGCTCCTCGATGCTTAGCGTGTGAGTTCCTACTACTTTTCGGAGATGTTGTTTCATTGATTTGACTCCGGCCTCCCACAAACCTCCAAAAGGAGGACTTCCCGGGCTTCCCGAGGACAAGAACTATCTGTTCATCTTTGATCAGTTCCGTATGCTATCACGCCATTAGCCAACAATTTTTTTTTTGGTAGAAAAAGGGATATTTTGTAGAGGTTACACGCGGTTTACTTTCGTTTCCATCACCACCTTAACCGTTATATCCTAGCCTTCTATCATCGGAATGGTAGGCGTTTGGAATTTATTAAAATGCAATTTAATAAAATGTAGATAAGCTCTTGTGTAGCGGGGGATACGGAGTAGTGCCTTTGTTTAGTGGGAGCACATTTTCCGACATCGATATTTTGTTACATGAGCGTCATGTCAGAAATATCTACATGTTCTAAGGTTTCGGTATGTTTTAGAATTGTGGATTCAGTTCTCAGAGAGTAAGTCAGATTTATTAGACGTTTTATTCAAATTGACTTGTACAGATTGAGAGGACGACGGTTTGGCCCCTGACGTACGTAAGTTTTGCTTTAACACTGAGTGGTTTGTTCGGTGTTCGATGTCGAACTTTCTACTTGGAGAGCTGGTTGATTCTCCGCTCGAACTTGTCGGGATATAATTTGTATCGGTCGTGTCAATCAAGAACGCATTGAGGCTTAATCATCCCACTCTTGCCACACCCGTAGCAGAATATCCCTTGCGGAGGCAAGGAACAATCCTGATACCGATGTCCCATATCGCGACAGTTCCAACATAACAAAAAATTTGAGGGTATAAGGGTTTCTCTTGTATTATTCCGTTCGGTGGCTTAAGATGCGGTTCTTGTAAAAACGTTGCTTTCGGTGGTTCATAATATGATGAAGGATTCGTAAAAGTACTGGTTTGTGACACTCCAATAAAACCATCATCAATTATCTCATTAATATTAACGAATGGCGGAGTTTTATTTGGCGGAGTGTAGTTTGGCTTCCCAAAAGCATTTTAATTGCTTATCTACTGTTAATGTGACATGGCTTTTTAATCGAGATATCCATTCACTGTTATTCTGGGTTAGGCGCCCTGATATTATCCATCCTAATTCTAATTGTTGAGCTATACACTTATGAAGCGGACCTTTCTTTATTCCTTCCAACAGTATTTCGCCGCAGATGTTAGCGCCTATTAAAAGATCAATAGATCCAGGCTTGTCGAAAGTAGGATCTAATTGACCGGAAGATAACAGAGTCACGGGAAAATTTGGTTGGCCATTATTTTAGTTGTTATTCAAGAGTTTCAATTAATTTATGGTGTTTCCCTTCTTTTGGTCCGCACCACCTTAATACTATAGCGTTAATGATGAATGCCTTAATTTGATAAATGTTTGAGTACTTTATCTGCAAAACAACAAATTCTTTTCAGAAAATGTCTTTATTAAAATCCATTTAGAAATGATTTTTATATTATAATGATAAGACCACAACCGAACATTTAAGGTAAACCACTTGACGAACAAAAATATAATCTGCGGCATAAACTACATTCCATCTGTAAATTATCTTAACAAAATATTTGTTGTCTTATTAAATTATTTTTGTATAATTATCAAATATTTTATCTCCCCTTTCCAATCTGCAAATAAAATAAAAATCTCATTGCGATATTCAGAATACAAGAAGGCATAGAGAAGAAAAATGACGAGAAGATATTGCCGCAACCTAAAATAACATCATCCCGATATCTATAAAACAAGAAGATAAGTTTTTCTAGGTTGTTGTTGTTGTTTTATTATAAAAATATATAAAGAAAAATCTATAATAAGTTTATCGCCATGTTATGTGCTTTTATATGCCCTCCTCCCCATGCACAGCTTCATCGTCGTCATCATCATCATCCCGCACAGATAAGAAAACAAAACAAACCAAAAAAAATATTGTAATTGGAATATTTATAATTTTATTGTGTTATCGTAAAAATTGATAAGAACAAAAATGTGTCATAAAACCAAATTTTTATGATTGACTTAAGAATTGTTTTCTTCTCGCTGTTTAGGTCTTGATTTCTTGAAATATGAGAAACAAAATTCTTGTGTAGATGCGAACAAGGATTCGTTAGGTAATTATCCCTTTAAAACTTTAAATGAAGCCTTCAGATTACTATTTCTTGATGTGTGTGTATGTAACCCTGCTTTACTTTAGGAGCTTATTATTTACTTCTTGGTTCGGTCTCTTGCCGTCCAAGATTTTTTACTGGAAGAATCGACTTATTATCTCTCAATGAAAAATTTTATTTTGGGTTTAGTTAACACAAAACAATATTAGCATTTTTATATATTTTACTTTATTCAGTTTGCCTTAAAGAGTTGCGTCTAGAAGTTTATTTTTTTATTTGATACATTTAACTTACGTTTTGGGAATTTTTTTAAAGTTGTTTCGTTCCAAATACCTGAGTACCACCATACATTGTGCATAAATTTAATGAGGTTTATTACATATAAAAATATTAATCTATGGAAAATATTTTTAAGATTTGTTTGTATAGAGAACTACTTAATGCGATTGCTTACCATTTTGTGTAACTTTTGATCAAAAATCAATATACAGGTAATTAATTGGTTTGAAGTTTATTTTATGGTTAGAAAAAGTAAGTAAACAAAAATTAATTGGAACATTTCGTACTGGGTTGAGAGACGCTTTAAAATGCTAACTACTTTTACCAAGCTGAACCAAGGAAGGAGGCGGCATAAACTTATTTACTGTTTCGACATAATAAGGAAACCAACAATAATTTGAAGGGGAAAGTTTCTCAGATGCTCCAAAAATCTGCATTATCGACATTTGTTAAATAAAGTTACACAGTTCTACCAACAACAAATAGTTTTTTATCTGCACTCCAACCAACGACTCTTCAATTCTGCACTCCAACCAACGACTCTCTTATTTGTGTTTATTAACATTACCGATCGTAATCGATGATAAAAATTCAAATTTGTGAGTTTATTCATAGTTTACGTAATACAAGTGTAACTTTCTACAATGCTTAAGGTCCAGATTGGAAATTGTTGATTAATTATCGTGATAGAAGTTACTCGACTTGAGTATCTAATAAAAAATATATCGATAATGCAGATTTTTCGGTGAATACATTTCAGCTTATTTATGTAGCATATTGTTAACCCCTTAATTTTATTAACACGTCATACAAAGGTATACAAACCCTATAAGAGGGTAGTAAACATGAACATGTAAAGTAGAATATTATTCTGCTAAGCCACGCCCCTTTTGAATCAAAGCCACCTTCATTGTTTAGTCTTACCTTCTTGAGAAATAATACCTTTTCTATGGTTTAATCCCGTTAGACCTAAAGATTCAACAGCAAAAAATCTCGGTAACGTGAATATTATTTCTTTTGAAAATGTTTTGTTAAAAATGGACGCTATTGAGTCACAGATCAAATCAACGACAAGTGAGTTATTCACTAATTATTCATTAAACAACGTGTGTTCCGAATTCTGTTTTGGTTTCATGGCTATCCAGCTTCCATGCAACATTTAACTGTGCTTTTGATTACCCTGTTAAAGTTAGAAGATAGTTTCCAGCCGCAAAATGGTAATGCAGATAGTGTCTTTGCTATCCCAACCGAAAAATTATTTTAAAGCCGAAAAATGTATTACACGAAATATTTAATTGATCCTACTGAAGTTACTCCAAAAATTTCACCCGGGGGGAAACTGCATTATCGACATATTTTGTATCAGACACAATTCTGTATTGATATGTGTCGAAAATTACATGTAATTGAAGTATGCTATTAAAGTTAGCCGAAAATTTCAGCCGGAAACTGCATTATCGACATATTTTGTATCAGCTGGTAGTACAAAATTCTGTATTGATTGATATGAACCTAAAATTACATGTAATTGAAGTATGCTACTGAAGTTAGCTGGAAATTTCAGCCAAACAACTGCATTATCGACACATTTTGTATCTGGTGGTAATACAAAATTCTGTATTGATATGAGCCGAAAATTACATGTTATTGAAGTTAGCAGTAAATTTTCGCCGAAAAAAATTTGAACAATCAATACCACATAATTCGAATGTTTAAAGGTAACATAATAACTAGGTGAAGTTAGACCAATTCGTAAATAGCTGGATCCCTTATTTATAATTTGTCTATTTATTTATAAAAACAAGTGTTAATTGTTTTTCTATTAAGCAAAAAATTATTTTTGAATATTTTAATTAAAAAATTTGTTCAAATTGTTTACAAAATCACTCGATCGATTTCGACTTGTTACGTCATCATCCAGAGTATGTACTCCTGATGATGACCTAACAAGTCGAAATCGTTCGGGTGATTTTTTAAACATTTTGAACAAATTTTTTAATTAAAATGTTCAAAAATAAGTTTTTGCGAAATAGAAAAACAAGTGTTAGGTGAAATGAGTTTATGTTAGTGTATTTCGCCAAGTGCCTATGGCAAATAGTGTTAAAAGTGTATCATCAACAAATAATCAGACTGCGCCACGAAATTTGTCAGAAGATATATAAACTTACTAGATTAGTCCTAATTCTATGGCGTGTGAATTACAATAATTCCGAAATTTGCAAATGTAATTAAATTAAATTTTAGAAAACCAACTAGGTCAACTCTTAGTCTTTAAATTAATTTAAATTATTTAATTCTTTTTCATTTTTTGTAAATATTAAACTTATCAACATCTTTACAAAAGTTGAAAAGCTCCCAATGAAGCTACCCCTTCCGGTACAATGATCTCCACCAACTTTTGCAATGATCTTCCAATTAATGGAAAAGTTTAGTGATGTAGTTTTTTCCGAATAATCAACCCACCTGTGGAGTAAAGATGCTGAATTTTTTCCGAAAAACAGTTTTATGTCAAAAATCATATCAAAAATGAAAAGGCTGTTATGAAAGCTTTCACTTTCGGTGGACCAATTTTGCAAAACATCACAAGGACCTCCCAATTTATATGGAAAAAGCTTTAGTATGAAGTTTCAACTCGAGGGCACTGACATTTAGTCAGGACAACACCACACACAGACACACATAGATCTTTTTGTGAACCACTGTTTTGTATTTCGGTAATAAAGCGAATGGGCAATCTGAAAAATATTTCGAGGTCGAAAATTTTCAAGATTACTATACCTACTTTATTTTCTTACGTAAATTATAGTAAAATCAATAGTTTTAAAAAATATTTCTCTAAACAAAATGATTCTTAAATTGTCAAAAAATTGTCATATAAACAACACAATTTTCGGACTCGGTGTTACTCTGATCCGATGGCGTAAACGTATTGGAATAATGGCTTAAAGTTTGCTATTCCACTTTATCTCGTATTTTTTCAAATTTATTAAATTGTTTACATTGTCAAATGCTTCTTTTATCATTTTAAAATTTTTGTTTAATAAAATTGTTCACTTTTTAAAGTAAAAGATTGCAAAGTAGAGGGAAACAAGTTAATCTTAAACAATTCCTCGAAAAATAATTTTTCGAAAAAAAACTGGAGAGTATTGAGATTGCCACCCTATAAATTACCCATTTTTTCCTCAAAATTAGTTTTGAGAGAGAAAAAGCATTGTTGTAGGAACAGTCGTAGCCCTTTGGGTAGTGCTTTTTATAGTTTTATTATGTTTTTAGACGATGTATATTGGATCTAGTAGATCAAATGGTCTCTTCCTTCGGAGCCGCCTTACTGGGTTTGTGTGCCTGTTTGCTTATTTCTTCACTGATGAAATCCATTTTCTTTAGAAGATCTCTATGGTCGTTGTCATTTCTTAAGTATCACCATAAAAAAATCAGTTTACCATAGATTTCTCATTTTTATAAATCGAGAAACAAAAATGAATTGAGTAAAAAAGTTCTGATAATTCCAATGTCATTTTCAAAATTCATTTTGATCTTTCGATTTATCAAAATGAGGAATCTATGGTAACCTTATTTTTCTATGGTATCACGATGCATTAACGAACGTATAACTTTGCTGTGGAGTGACTTAATGATATTGACATTCGTTTTCTCTATATAAACCCACATCTGATTACTATAAGTCAACACAGGTTTATTACGTATAGTTAACTCTCTAAAATTTCTTCCTTAGGGCCAAACCATCTTTCTGTATTTATGTTTAACTTTTCATTTTTCTTTTTAACATGCTCTATTCATTTTAGTTCCGGTCTGTCATGCGTAGAAGTTTTGCTGTGTTATGTTTTGCCTCGCGGCAATACAATTTAATTAAAAATGTTGCAATGAAATTGCAATGAAAATTTAGTTCTTCTGAAGTAAAACCAACCGGCATATTTTTTTGAGCTGGTCTTAGCTTGGACTTTAATTCGGCTCCTGTTCAGCCCAGACGAAATGATTGATCGGGAAAATACTTCATACTTAAGGCCCCGATTCAAGGTAACACGTGGTCGATTTTCAAAGCTAAGACACAAAACACTGGTTTATTTTTTCTAGTAGATGGAGCGTACAGTACCATTTTGAAATCTTCATCAAATTTTGTATTTTCGTAATTTTTCATTTTTTATCTTTTGGAGACATGTGCATCGAAAATAAACATAAAACGAAAGAATGAAAAAGGTTTTTTTGTCCAAATACCTAATGGTTTAGTTACAACAACAAACATATTTATAAATTGATTTTTGTTAATTTTCAGTTCTTATTATGAGGCGTTCGGGTATTTGTTGTTTGTTTTTACAATATTACAATCATAATCAAATAATATAACTTTTTTATAAAGCAATCTCGCACAACGAGAAGCAAAGTAGATGGTCACCTAAACTCAGGAACTGACCTCATTGAGCTCGATTTAACGTAATGATTTAAATTATTAATATTTTGGGTGCATTTTCACATAAGTGTTTTAGTCACTCAAATATCTAAAGACAGATCTAAAGAGACTAATCGTATCCCCTAAGGGGATATTAAAACTGTATTGCTCATTTTCCACGAATGATTAAATTATTTGTATGTATGTATATTGTATATATGTAATACATAATATCTACTGGCTGCTTTAAATTTTTAACCCGCTAATACTTCTTTTGTTTCTGGTTTTACACTTTCGGTGTTGGCTGGAAGTCTGGTAAATTTCAGTCAGTTCTATACATTCCATTAAATGAGTTTTAACTTGCTGGCACCAGAATTTAATGAATTTTCAAAGACTCCAATTCAACATATCTACTTTTCCGAGATGGGGTCGTATCTCGTAATTCAATCATAATTCCGAATTACGAATGAATGGTAATTTTTCAACCGCTCAAGTACAATGTGAAGATCGATGTTACTTGCAGAGTTAACCGCAACATTGTTGTGGAATCAATGCGGTTAACTCTGCAAGTAACATCGATCTTTTTGGTTGATAAATGGAACATAGTGCATCAAAACAGTTTTTAGAATTTGGGGATTAAAAATTGGGGGATTAAAAAGGAATGGAGGACTAAATTAGGTAACGATTTAAATATACTCACACAACATCACTTATCCTCACATCTAATCACATCCTCCAAAAACTAACTCCAAACTAAAACGATTTTAGGTTTCACTACACTTCCCTATGATCACATACGAGCGAGTCAGGTAGAAAATTACGACCCATGAAGCAAAAATTTGTTACGCATTTTAAAAAATTAATTTTCAACAAGGGTTGACCTTGTTGGTTTTCTGAAGATAGAAAGTCGGTGCTTGGTCACAACATATTCACGCAGAGTGGAGATCTCATTCTCTTATATAGTTAAACAGTGTTACCTTCTACTGCCTCAATTGGTATGATTATCGCGGCCATTTTCTTATTTCGACTCCATGATATTCCTCCTATACAATTTTCTTCACAGGACATGTGTCAGAGGAATTAAAAACTACCTTGAATCTACTGTGCTGCGCACGCAATAAGAGAACCGTAGAGATTAGTTGACCAGACAATCCACGCTCTAAGATTTGAGACATCAAACCGGGTAGTAGAGCATCAACAAGGTATGGTTCTTGAATTAAAAGATATCTGTTTGCTGTGACCTGTACTGGAAGTTAATCTGTTTTATATTGAGCATGAGCACTGTTAACTGATGCCAGCCTCCAGTCCTGAGATGACCTTTAAAGTAAACATCTCCTCTATGTATTGTAACATAGAACTAAAGCCAGCTATATTCTTAAAGGACTTCGTGTATCTTTAGTAGCAGATAACTTTCATTCCAATTATTCAGAAAGTTTGGTTCATCGCCTCTGTAAAAAACTATGATTCCCAAGCGAACCATAAATCCAGGTGGTTTCGGGCAATCGGTAATCTAAGTTGATAACGAACCACTCCAAATTTATTATCGGAATTTCGGATATAATACTTCTCTTTGAGACCCTAATGGCTTCTTGGTCAATTATACAACGAAATGAGCATGCAGTAAGGGCGCTGAACTAACATTTTGTTTTAAAAAGCATTGGTTCCTTGAAATTTCTAATTAATATTTTAACCGGTTTCGGTGGTCGGAGAATCCCGGTACTAATCCTTTATTTAATTACCGTAAATTCAATTTTCTAATAAAATATTTTTTTTTCATATATTTATAGGTAAGATCAACTAGATTATTGACTTGGGTGTACACAAGGTAGGATCAACTTCAATTGAATTTCATAAAATTTTAAATTAGCATATGGATAATGAATAGCTACGTGTGGTTTTTGCGCTATATATAATTTGTGTTCCAGTTCGCGTTGTTGCTATCTATCATCCAAAGGCAATTAAAATTTGAACACAAAGAATTTAATGGTTGAACGGTGTCACGTTCCCGTAATAAAAACATATCTAAAATTCGTTGGCAAAAGTTATGCTTTAATTAAACATTTTTGTCACGATAAATGTAGGTGTATGGCACGGCGGCCGTCACCTCAATTCACATCTAAATATTTTATGAACACATTAAAAAAAAACCCTTTCCAATTTACATACGCATATTTAGATTTTTAGAATATGTATTGGATTTTAATCGAGATACATTTTTATGATGAAACGCTTTTAATTTTTTGTTTTTAATTTCCTTTTCAGTAGTCATCATAAAAATACAAAAGTAAAAAATTGAGGACATTTTGCTTCCGCCCCCCACTCTCCATTAAATAAATAGAAATAGACAAACATTTGCTATCCATCTTGTCATTCATATATGTACGGTGTTTACATGGTATATACAGTTTACACACGAACTAGATCTTCCTCGAAACCATTTACCAAAATAGGAAAAAAAAAAGGAAAATGTTACGACAGAACAACATGAATCTAGGTTACTCGAAGGTCCTTTTTCGTTTCTTTGTTTCTCGTGCGTTTGTATGTCTTGTTTTGGTAGCTGATGCTGCTTCGGGTACATGTCCTACATATCCAGAGTAAAAATATAAATTTATTTTTATTATTTTTCGATAAAAGATTAGAAAGTGTCGAACAAAAGTGATAAATAATTCATACATAAATATACATAGGATGGATCCTTTTTTGTTCTGGTATATGTGTTCACCGCTCTGATTTTCTTCGGATTTTCCTTTTTTTACTTTATTTATTTGTGTTCACAACGCACAGATAAGGACAGTAATTAAAATTTTACTGTGTATTGACAAGGAAATTTATCAATATTTAATCCCTTTTTTTCGGTTCTGATGGCACAACACTCTCGATCTGTTCATTTCGATTAAACGAATAAATTAGGACAATGATGATAATTTCGAAAGGCATCTTTTCATGCTGTATATAATATTTTTGCTGTTAGAAATTACTGAAAATGGTTTTTATTTTTTTGTGTAGAAACATAAATTATAAATTTATGTTATAGAACATAAAAATATCTTCATCTCGGCATGAGAGAATATATATATATGTATATACAGTTCATGTACTTTACAACCAACTGTACTATTATTAAATATTTATATCGATTTTAATAAATTGTATATCCTTCTGTATATATTTATGTGGATGGTACACTAGGCCTGGTTAAATGAATACCCTATTCAAATGTAATGTATATAAAACTAAAATAGATTTTCCTCGGGCCAAAAATGTTCTTTCAGTTCATCTCAATAATTGAACTTAGGCCAGTAAACTATATTGTGTTGTTTGTAACCATAGCAAATAAACTCATTCACTATGTACATGGTTGGTACCCGTTACATAACCAAAAAATTCAGGACAAGAAATAATAAAACCATAAATTGCTTTTATATTTCGAATGTGTGCTCTAGAATTTCATTTTGGTTGTTTTTTTGCTTTTAATAGTCCGGAAAACAATTTCCAATTTACTTAAAAATACAATGACAACAACGAATTAATTTTTCATAGTCGCATTTTTGTACATGGAGTTTTTTTATCGTGATGAAAAATGATCCCGCGCGGAATCGTTTAGTTTAGTTTGCCATATGTACCGCAATAAAATTGTGTATCAATTAATTAAAAATGTTTTATGTGTATTGGAATGGGTACAAAACTATCGTAGTGAAGTTTATGCCAAAATATCAAAAATACACTGTGTCCTATAAATACTTAAAATTGAAAAAATACTCAAATATTGAACTTTCATAAAACAAATGAAATAAATAATTTAAATAATTAACAAATTTATTTTTTGTGAAAAGTTTTGAGTGAATTTTATAAAACGAAATTTTTACAACAACATTTACATTTTTTACAAACACACTACGAATCGCACAGAGATCCAAAGTGGTTCTGTACTAATATTTGATGTAAGAATCAAATCATATTTATTCACATGCTCGGAAATCTCTGAGATTTTCGCATTTGAGAGAGACCATCGTTGAGTGTAATATGAAAATTCGCAGAATTTTCGTATTACACTTAATGATGTTCTCTCTCAAATAGTGGAAATAAGATTGGTTTCTTACATCAAATACCAGTTGAGAACCAATTCCATCACCCCTTTGCGGTAGGGGCCGAGTTAAAAAATTTCAAATATTTATTTTTCGTAGTGTAAAAAATTTGGTTTTATGAAATTCACTCAAAACTTTTCGCAAAAATTAAATGTTTGCTACTTATAGTGTAAAAACATTTGTGTTTATTAAAAAATTTCAAGTATTATCATGAAAGTTCAATATTTGTTTGTTTTTTCAATTCTAAGTACTTAGAGGACACAGTGTATGTTTTGTTATTTTGGCATAAACTTCATTCCGATTACAAAACTATAAAATACTCATACTATATTTCATTTATCAGTGATTCATAAACTATGACACACATATCCTAGACCGGATTAAAAAGCAGTCCGAAATGTGTAGTAGTCCCATATATTCTGGCAATTCTCTGAAGGGTCGAGAGATCTTTTGTCTAGATAAAGAGATACTTCTCTAGGTTCATTAATAATTTAAGTAACACGTAGAAATCACCACCTTACACGAAAGACTTAAATAAACGAAGTAGTGTTTATTTTAGAACCGGATCATTCCGAACCAGACGCAGTATCAATAATTATTGAAGTGCGGTTTTTGCTATTATCAAAATCTCGGTTTCCAAAATCCTGGTTTCCAAAATCCTGGTTTCCAAAATCCAGGTTTTTAAGATCCTGGTTTTGAAAATCTCGGTTTTCAAAATTCCGGTTTTGTATAAAAAAAAATCCCGATTTTTAGGAAATCCCGGTTTGAATTTTTAAAATTTTACATGTGGGAAAATGAGACTCTTAAATAATTTTTTGAAAAAATTCAATAATGAGTTTGCGATAAAGTTCTAGAAAATGGCTAATAGAGATTGAATTTGGCCACTTTTAACAGATTTTGATGAAATTGGATACGTGCGATTGGATTAAAAAATTATTTTTTGATAAAGCGGTCAATAGATATGGAACTAGGCCATTTCTAAACCGATTTTATTGAAATTCTACACGTGCGATGGAAATGGATTTCTAAAATGATTTTTTGATAATGTTCTGAAATATGGCCATTGTTATGAAATTTTTTAATCGATTTAGTTGAAATTCGACATGTGGGTCCTAAATGGAATTCAAAAAATGCGTTTTTGATAAAGTTCTGGAATAAGGTAGTGATGAAACCTGGCCATTTCTTAACCGATTATGTCGAAAATCGACGTGTGGGATCTAAATGGGATAATAAAATTATGTTTGATAAAGTTCTGGAATATTGTCATTAGGGATGGGCCAACTAGGCCATTTCTTAATCGATTATGTAGAAATTCGTCATCACGTGCGATGGAAATCGGGTTCCTAAATGAGTTTTTGATAAAGCTGTGGAATATGTTCAATAGAGATGGAATTCGCCCATTTGTTAACCGATTATGTTTAAATTTGACACGATCAAAATGGGATTATTAAATAATTTTTTGATAAAGCTTTGCGTATCTGGACAAAAAGAGCAATATATTTAAGAACAGTCTAAAAATCATTTTGGAATCTTATTTCCATCACACGTGTCGAATGTTATCATAATCTGTCAAGAAATAACCAAGTTCTGTCGCTAATAGTATATTTTAGAGCTTTAGCAAAAAATCATTTTAGAATCTCATTTAGACCTTACTTGTATGAGTTTTAACATAATCAGTAAAGAAATGGTCAAGTTCCATCAATATTGACCGTATTCTAGAACTGTATAAAAATATCAGTTTTAAATTCGAATCATTCGCTTACAATAAAACGAGTAAAACTGATCCTTTAATCCCGACATGTTTTTGAACCCAGCTCTCCTGGGATTTGTTTCTAAAGCGCCCTCGGAGGGCTAAACAGAGGGGGAGGAGCGATGCGAGCAAGAGTTATTGAAGCCTCTACAATTCGGTATGATGCCAAAGGGCTGAATATCGAAGGATTGAATGTAGAACGGCAAAATTTCAAAGGACCGAATGTGTCGAAAAGTCGAATGTTTCGAAGTGCCACATGTTTCGAAGGGCCAAATATGTCAAAGAGGTTACTTTTCGTTTTTTGAAAATTTTTTTTTAATTTGTTTTAAGAAATATTTCGTAATTTTTTTTATCAAATATTAATGAATTTGCTTGATAAAATTTTCCTTCACCAAAATGTATCACTGACTGGATACGTGGAATTATAATCATTTATATTATATTATCAATTATATTCGAAAACAAGTAGCAGAAGCTATATTTTGTTGAGACAATTTCAACAACACCACCATGGCTAAAGCAAAAACTAAAGCATTTTAAAATTTTGCTTTGGCTGAATGATAATGCAGATTTGCATTGCTTGAAATAGCTGAATAGCGCTGATTCAGCTAAAGCAAAAATGTTTTATTTCTCAACAAAATACAGCTAGAGTGACAAAAGTCAAAAAGAAGTTTGAAAAAAAATTTTGATTTTTATTTATTTTATTGGATTTTTAAAAAGCCTTTTAAACTACCTTCGCAAAGTCGTTAATAAAACGCCTTAAATAAGATGGCAATTTTGGAGTTTGAGTTTTAGTTACTTTAATTCTCTGGGTTTTTTAGATTTAGAACAGCAGCCACCTCCTTTGGGACCCTTCGAATACCTTAGTTTGTGATGATATAACTATGATAAAGAATTCGGTTTTCGCTTTCAAGAATTATTGACATGGTCGCGAAATTCAGACGTTTTCACGTTTGGTCTATAGATGGGAATTGCATTCAGACAATTCTATCTAGTTTAGCGGGTTATATGGGCCCCGCTGATGATCCAGTTTTCTGGAAGTTGACCAAATTGTTCCTATGCCTCGTTTCTCATACTGACTAAGGTTAGGATTTTGTGCCAACTGCTTAATCTGTAAATGTTTTGATTTCGCCGGCACACTAATACCTATTTGTGTTAAGTTGATTACTGGACCAACCGGTGTTTTGATTTTTTTTTCATTTTATTTTATGTCTTTCAAATTTGTATTTCTTTATAAGATTTATTGAAGCATAGCATCATGTCTACAAACCTCACGCTTACCCCCCTGAGCTCTACCTGGAGCTGTGTATAACCGCATATACCTCTGATGCCATGTCTGTTAATGGAACTCTCCGTGTTTCGTTACAGAGGTGCCCAACTTGGAACTCTCCGTATTCCGTTGGAGTGGCGCCAAACGGAGTGTTCCGTTACAGACTTACCGTATGATGTTAACTTGAAAGAACTACCGCCATACCTCACTAGATGTAGAACCTATCAATCTGATAACCCTCGAAAAAGGTTGATTTTTATTGTTTACTAGCTGAGCCGGCGAACCTCGTTCCGCCCCAAATTACTTCGTTCCGAGCAAATACTTTTGTCCGTCCCCAAAAGTGATTTTTATGAGAGAAAAAACCAAACAACTCAACTCAATTTCTAATAGACGATTGAGTTGAGTGGATATTCCATTCACATCTTCATTCTATTGAACACTAATGTATTGAAAAAATAAGGAAATGTTGGTTTAACTCAGGCATCTATCGAAAATTGTGTTGTTTTTTGGATTTTTGTCTCAGTCATAGAAATGAATTGGAGTCAGTTGGATTTCAAAAAAATTCAATGTATTTTATTCGAGTGGAATTAAATCGAATATAAACGCAAATCAATACAATGTATTATGTGGTAAACAAAATTTTTCGTTTTGTTCTCCGGCGTGTAAATGAACAACGATGATGGTTTGCCAACTCTCGAATACGCGACGTACAGCTGGTCATGAGAAAAACACGGAAATTCCAGATTTATTCCGCACACTTCTAACGATTGATCTTGCGATTTGTTAATCGGCACAGTCAACGCCAAACGAACAGGGAACTGAATGGGCTTGAAGTCGAGCGGAATGTCAGTTTAGAATCAGAGGAATTCTCGGAATTAGATCATCCTCTTCTTTGAATTTGCCCTTGATGATCGTCGCTTGAATCTCGTTATTTAACAGTTTCTTCATAGCCAATCGAATTCCGTTACACAATCTCGGATGGTTCAGATTACGCAAAATTTCGGCACATGCCCGGAAACTCTTTCGTGATAAGCTGTTCCTTCGACGTCGTGAACATGCAAAAATTCGGATGGAAACAAAATCAATCCAGTCGGAACATCAACAGGATTTTCACCATTGCCAAACACCAACAGTTGTTAGGAAAAATCAGCGGTTAATGAGTCGTTCTGTAACACGACTTTCAAGTTCGTGGTCAACTACAACTTCTTCACATAGCGCTACAATCTCGACGATTTCAGACATGCGTTGAGTTCGTGTGCAGCTTTTGATCTCGGAAGTCACTCCGTAAATCCTTCATCGTTCGACTGAACACTTCCAATGATCGTTTGTGTGCCATTGTGCACTCGTCCAACATGATGATTTTGCCTTCTTACAATACCTTGATCATCGAGTTCTTGGCAATTGTAGTGAGAACTCTCTCAAGTGATTCGAACGAAATAGGACCACGTACATAGACCAAAAGCAAACGAAGATAAAAGTATGCGTCTTGTCATGGATGAGCGACGTACACACGACCAATCGGTCGAATACACGGAATACACAATGGATCGCTGTGACAAATTTCGAAGAAATTCGTGAGTGTGGTGATCGTTTTGCTCATTGTGCGGCATAACCTTCCGACACGTTGTCCATTCTCCAAGGGAACCCACAAATTTTGAACAGTGGGTTGAGGTTCCTGTATTGCAAACAACAAAATACGCCAATTCGCCTCATTGCAACCGACATAACGGCCCAATTGGAATCTCGACATTTCGTCATGTGCATCCGGAACATCAATGTCGAACACTGCCATGCTACCTCTGTTCACGTATTTGCAGACATATTTAATGGATTTAATGGAGTTGCAGTACTCAACATTGCAGCATGTTGCAAATATTTTCGATAAAAGTTTGCAATACAGAACGATCCAGCTATGATCGACCCCGACATCTTTTCCTTTCACCGTCATCGTGACTGTTCTGCCACCATCTTCGGGTGAACGACGCAGATATAGTGAATAAGTGTCGTTTCCACTAATTGCGTATGCTAGCAAAGGACGCGGATATTGTTTCGTGCATTTCCGATCCGGATTAATGTAATCCGCGCGGACTGTGAAGCATGTTTGTTGCGACTACCGCAAAATATTCCGGGTCGGCTTCTTCATCTTGTATTTTGGCACTGATGATTGAATCGATTTGATCTGGCTTGATTTTCTCAGTTAACCGCAGCAGAATGTGTGCATTGGGTAATCCACGCTTCTGCCACGCTACTGAGTACATCCAACAACGTCGCTGTCCGAAAACCATCTGCTTGAGTTATTGTTTAAACACACGTGCGGTGATGTCGTGGCGATCGCTGGATTGCATGTGAACGTAATGAGCAAATCTGGCCATCCGTAATGCCGCACATATGTCGTTGGTTGTATCTCCTTCTGAAACGATGGCATCGCGCAGATGAATGTACTGCTCGGAACGTAGTTTTGATTGACTGAAGCGGATGAAATTTATCAATTCCGTTTCGATCTTCACATACATATCGATGCAATACTGTGCGTGTTTCGTACACGCGCTGCACTCGTCCGTCATCACGCCGCTTGAGCACAATATCACACGATTCCACATTTTCGCCATTAATCACAGCTGCAACTTCGTCGATAGTGGGAGCATTGTACTGACGTGCATGGCCTACAGTGGGTCGTTTATCTGATCTAATTTTGTGATCATCGAAAGACATTGTCTCCAAGGCAGTTTTAAATAAACGAACCAGCCCGCATTGTGTTCATGCAAAAGACATTGGAGTTATCCGGTTATCTCTCGTTTTGGCGCATTGAAAAGCGCAAGACGATAACTTAATTCAAATTCGGACTTTCTAACGAAATAAACTAAATGAACTTGGGTTCTTCATTCGCTGATGGCATCAACGCTCCGCTTCGATGATAACTTTGCGCTTGAATCACGTGGTGACGTCATTACCTTATAGGTGGGATTGTCACCGGGTTGACGAACAACAACATCGGTTCGAAATAACAGCATGTTAAAATATTGATTGTACTGTTGCGTGTATGCGAGAAAATGTCTGGATAGCGTTGTGTCTCCTTAGAGATAAGTACGCAATGACTCCGGTGGTATAGTCAAAACCAGCAATTTAACTTTGCCATCGGCACAGCATAGTTCTGGCATTTCTGTTTGGAACTTCAATGCCTAGAAGTATCAGCACACGGCAGACAATGCTCCAATATTAACGCAGCGAAGATCTGTGCAGGCGATTGTAGAGTCATAATTGAAAGCAGTGCGATTCAAGCCGACGTTCACCGC
Source organism: Nephrotoma flavescens (assembly GCA_932526605.1). Lineage (NCBI taxonomy): Eukaryota > Metazoa > Arthropoda > Insecta > Diptera > Tipulidae > Nephrotoma > Nephrotoma flavescens. The sequence continues at coordinate 223,591,937 of OW052222.1, read as the reverse complement.
TTCTTCGAGTTAGGTTTTCTCGAACCTGAGCTGGTGCCCGTGCAGCGCACACTTGTCCGATATGAGCACGTCTCTGTTCATTTAATTTTTATCGTTGCTCTTGCGTTTCATTCTCAGGCACCGTGCATTCTTTGGGAATTACGGTTTCTTCGTCCTAGGTTCGATCGTCTGATAGCCAGCATTTTAATCAAAAATCAATTCCTAAAAATTACAGTGATTTAATTTGACTAATTGATTCTGAAGTCTTTAATCCTCAAAAATGAACTTACCGATCGAATCAATCCCAATCTCGCAATCCAATTTGATAACCGCACTTGTCACGCACCAATAAATTAAAATTCACACTGAACTTCATAGATTGTAATAAATTTACTGATTATGGATGCAGTACACACAATTCGAATATAATAAAACATTGAATTAATACTCAAATTTCCAATTAAATGCAGCAAGAAAAATAACACGTTTGCACAATCGAAAATGACAATGGGCGCTGATTAGTAATCATCGCCAATTTGATTTGAACATTTCATAGTACTGAACATTTTCATAACGTTTGGTTCGATTTTACTCAACATGTTTCCAACTGTTGGATACCCTGAAAGCGTCCAATGCAAAATGACACCTGTCAAATTGTACAACGCCTAAGTCAACGTACAACGCCATCTACTGGGTTGTGGCATTAATTATCACATCTCAGCGCCATCTCTTATTTATCTCGTGAGATTTTTCAAGGTTTGCATCAACTTTTCACGCTTTACAGCGTCCAACATCATCAAAACATGCAAAAAATTCCAAATTTCATAGGAAATAAAATCAATTTTCTTTGGGTTTTTCCGGAAGTTTCCGAGTTTTCTACTAAGATTTTCCAATTTTTCTCTTCTAAAAGACCATCTGGTTCGGACACGTGCGAAATCCCGCACAAAAACAACAATTTTCGATTCTTCGACTTTTCCGGTGGATTTTCCCAAAATTTTCTTTAGTAAAAACCATCCCCTGGCAATTGCGAACACAACAAAAAAAGGTTAAGCCGAATCGTTTCAGCCGCTCTCAGATTTATTGGAAACATTTTACTGGATGAAACCGATTCACTGACCTTACTTAAATCTATTGGAGTAAACGAACCGAGCAGAACCTTAAGAAATTCTGAGTTTCTTCAACTAAATAAATACAGGACATATTATGGCTTTTACAAAATTGATCATCGTTTTGATTTTTGCCTAAGCAAAGATGGTTTTAAACAGCAAATTGAAGTAATTTTATGAGTCGACTTCTTCCCAAGTCAAATTTGTTGACTTTTCTAAAATAAATTAAAAAATTAGTTTGTCCGCGAATCAGAGTCCTTCAATTTAAGGTGTATACTGCTTTATCGATATACCAATGCTTTGTCGAGTGAATCGCTGCAGGTGGCTGTGTAGCTCTGTTACTATAACCTTCAATGCTAGCTTTGTTCTCCGCGTGCTATTATCTTCGGCCCCACGGATCGATAGCTTATAATTCCTCATAAATTGTACACGCATGGCCCGTAAAACCATTATTGATTATTTATAAATGGCGTGCAACATTTGTTGCATACCAAAATTTTGTCATTTTTTCTTACTGACACATTTCACTTGGGTCATAAAACACAATATTAGGCTTGGACTGTATAAATCTTAGACGAGACGAAACGTCTTATCGTTCACTTAAAATTAAAGTAGTAGAAATCGAGTATATTACACCTACGATACTTGGTTGTCCTTATTATTTCTTAACGAACGCAGTAACAAAAAAAACATTTCTTTATTTTTATTTTTTTCAAGATACAAGAATTAAGATAAGAAGTCAACTATTTTTAACGATACGATAGTGGTGTACATACATAAATATTTCTTGTCTTTGTTATTTTGTTGGGTTACGTCTTATAAACAAAACATACATACATGGTACAGAATCTTACTGCATTTTCTTTTTTTATTTATCTGCTTAAAAATTTCTCGTGTGTCTTAAGGGTTTTATGTCGTTATCTTTCCAGTTGCGTTTTTTTTTGTTTGTTTATTATATTTTTAATTTAAAATAAAAAAAAACTAGCTGTTTATATAAATTGTATAATGGATTTTGTGTTTTTCGTACTTTTAATGGGGTTCATTATGGATGTTAATTATAAAAGCTTTTTTATGTGATTTGTTAACGATAACAATAAATTTGGTTGTTTCCAGGTCGTTATACTCCCATCGCTTTTACTTCCGGCATATATCAAACGCCCTCACTATATAGTACATAAAGAGCACCACGACCCATGAAACGATTACGGGTCCCTTGTAACCAATAAAATTATATTCGTTTAAAACAATTTGTCGTGATTAATGGGCCCAATAAACGTACGCATAAGGTATACGACTGTCAAATATAAATCCTTTACATATTTCATGTCACCCAAATTGTGTCTACTATATACAATCAAATGTCACCGTAGCCCTTTAGACATTATACACATTTTGTGTAAGCCTGAGATTAGATTTATTGATTTCGTTAAGACATTTTTAATTCACGTTTAAAGTCATATATGTGTGTGTGTATGTATGTAGTATATAAAATACACACGTAAGTCAAGTCGATTGTATATTCCCATATGTGTACCGTACCAACATCTACATTTTATTATATATCGTACATAGTTAATATCTAAATAAATAGAGATTTATCTTATTTATTGCTGTACTACCGAACATTTTATTATACATATACGCAGCTATATGGCTATATAAGATATGTTTACATAAACAACAAAATACTAAACCATTTTTTGGTATACGACGAATAAAGTTAGTAGTAGATAGTAGTTTACAAGTATTATGGCACAACATTTATTTTTCTAAAACACAAAAATTTGTTAATCCCTTTAAAATCTCCTGGGGGATTAATAATAAAATTTCATCTTCTTGCTGCCCAACAATCTTCTATATGGATGCGTACCAATTTTATAAGTATGTTTAGAGATGTTATTTTGGTTTGGAGGGTATCTCGTTACTATATGATCTTTACTATATACATTCAACATCAGAATATTATACGAAAATATCTCTCGGTTATACGCATTTTGCATGTACACGTTCCTATTTATGCTAATTACTTAGACGTTTACAAATTATATTAACCTTGTATGTGTCTTTCGAATTGAGTTCAAAGAATTAAATTCAATTATGTGCGTAAGACAACAAAATGGCGTCCCGTCTACATAATCGTATAGAGATATTTGAGACAACGATGCGATATGCGTAATAAATCAAATTTAAATTGTTTGCCATCTTCCATGGAAAATCCTTATTTACTATAGCTAAATTGAATTTGTATACGTAAATCTATTTAGAGACATTAAAAAAAATTGTAAACAATTTTTTATCAAAGAAGAAAAGAGTAATAAATCGAATTATAGAATTATTTATTCCAAGAACATTTTCACTCAAAAGACAAATACGTGCACACAAATGAGATTCCATGCCAAGTTAAAACTCAAACTTCTGCAAATCGAGCTTCACCAGATTTTTCAACCGCCTGTCAAAGTATCTAGTCTTTTTATGTTAAAGACAACTTAGAAATAAAAGGCCTTTTGATATTATGGGCCTGTTTTTTATTGTATCCGAGATATCAGATCGGATAATATTTTATCTGAAAAGGCTTTTTACTGCGTTTTATACTGAAAATCAGGTATCTACCACGAACAAATAATACTAATACTTAAATTAGTAATTTTACAAGTAATTTAATAAAAATAAGATAAAACTTGATTTAATGTTGTGAAATGCTGGTCACGTTTTATGCTTTATTGTTTTCTTCTTTTTGTAAAAAAACCTTGCATTCAGCTTCTGTTTTAAAAATGTTCAAAAAATTAGATATATAGAACCATAAATAATCAAATATAAATAACCATAAAATATATCTCTAAACAAGAGTAAAACATATCAAATGACAATAGACAACGAACCGCCCCTTACAAAAGCATATGCCAATGATCAGTATTCCTAAACATATGCATTTTGCTTGAGAAACAGACTCAAAAAATCATATCGTATTCCAAAAAATATGCCAAATTAAAAATATCATGAAAAGGCCTTTTCAACTATTTTGTTCGAGATAAAAAAAATTATAAAAATTAACCTATCTCTAAAATATAGTAATCCCTCTTCCTAAAGCCCAACTCCTGTTCCTTGGGATTTCAATATTCATAAAAAAGTGTCAAATCAATAATGTATACTGATTTCAACTAACTTAAGTTTATAACAAAGAAGGCTTGACATGGAATCAAAAATATCACAAAAACGCTAGGCATATAAATAAATATATAATACTGCTCAATAGCCCTATTAAAAAGGCTTTGCGACAAGTCTTTGCTGGAATTAGAATTTTCTTTAGAAACTAACTCTAAATCAGCTTAGAAATACGTCAATATTTAATTCACATAATAAAAACCTTGGAAAAAGGCTTTTTGATATAGAATTCACAAACACCCAAAATATACCAATTCGAGACTGTCTAATGAAAGAGCATATGCTTCCAAAAATACCCATAAAATTTATCTCTAAACAAGAATAAAATATACCTAATGACAATAGACAAAATCATATTGCATATTCCTAAAAATATATCAATTCAAAAATTACATGAAAATGCCTTTCAAAAAGTTTTGTTCGAGATAAAAAAACTATAAAAATGAGCCTATCTGTTAAATATATCAATTATCAGACCTAGTTAAACAGCCATGTCATAAACCCTATTTCTGCATCAAATATATCTATAAAAATGAGCTCTACTTATCCACGAAACTATGCCTTCACAAAACTTAAAGAAAAGTCTTTATAAAAATGTTCATTGCTCTTGGTCAATAGCATCCATACAAAATTAGCTCTGGATAAGAAAGATTGAATATACCAATTATTGATAAGCCTAATCATTACGCCTTGTCTAACGGTTTCGGCTACAAAATATGTTTTGAAATGGAACACGCACATATTTTTAAAGAAGTCGTAAGGTAATTTGTCGTAACACGCACCTTTGTAGAAGGAGCTTCATCTCATTTTGCAATAACTTCTGAAAGCACCTAGTCGTATACATTTAACTAGTTGTATACATTTTTTTAGTTGTATAGTTGTATACATTCAATAAATCCGAAAAAGCCTTTTTGAGTTTTGGTATAATGCAATAATTTAGTTACGGTGTTGTTGAGTCCATTGGAAATAAGGACCATTCTCAAAACTATTTAAACATAAGGCACTTGTTCATTTTAATTCAATAATTCTATTTCCTCTCAAAATAAAATTAACGTTAAGTTGTTTATTACTATTGTAATATTTTATTTGGATTTAGTTATTATTCTTGAAACAATTTCGTTTCATCTCAAATATTCGGTGTTTATATGATACGCGAAATGCCATTTTTAAGATTAATGTAGACTCTTTGATTTTGTCTGCAAAAGTTTTTTATTACTTTTCCAATGAAAACTGAATAAATGAAACTCTGAAACTGACTAAAATACTAACAGCAAATGATTAAAAATAGTATAACGAAAGTGATTTATGTTATATGTATGATGTTTCTTCTTGCCTAATAATTAACTTTAAAATTTAATTAATCTAGAAATTAAATTCTAGAAAACTTCGCTACAAATAGCTCTTCATAATACCAAACAATACTCTGCTTACACACCCGTATTGAAATAAGAATTTCTTATCGTAATACCAAAAGGCTTTTTTGATTAAACCGTACAACAATTTCATGAAAAGTGTTTTTCGAGATAAATAAAATATAAACTGACCCTAACCGTAAAATATAGAAATTATCAATACGCCTTTTTAAACAGCTATGTCATAACGCCCTCTTTCAGAATCCAATACACCATAAAAATGAAAAATGTGCCAAACCATACTTAACGAAAAGTTTTTACAAAAATGTTCATAGCTCAATAGTATCCATACTTAGAAGTAGGTATTATATCTCAATTAGCGGTAAACCTAGTGATTACGCCTTGACTAACTTTTTTTTTGAAACTTTAACTGTTTATAATAAAAGCTCCATTTCTCATGGACATTTCGACTACAAAACATTTTTTAGACTGGAATGCACGCATATTCCTCTGAAAACTCGAAAAGGCTTTTTTACTTTTGACAAACTGTTGTTGAGCGAGGCATTGGAAATACCATTGGAAATACCATTAGAAAGGACCATTCTCAAAACTATTTAAATTTACAACTCTTGTTCATTTCAAGCAATAACTCCATTTTCTCTTGAGTTAAAATTAACTTAATTGGATTTAGTTATTATCCTTGAAATAATTTCGTTTCACTTCAAATATTCAGTATTTATATGATACGCGCAATACCATTTTCAATATTAATCTAGACTCTTTTTTTTTCTGCAAAAGGCTTTTATTACTCAAGACTCAACAAATGAATTCACATTACTTACTAGAAACACTACTGGCAACAAACGATTAAAAATATGTAGTACATATAACGAAAATGACTTATGTTGTATAAATGATGTTTCCTCTTGCCTAGGTAACTTTAATATTTAATTTCTACAAAACTGGGCTAATAAAACGCCCTTCAATCGCAAATAGAAATATAAAAATAAAAATTTCTTGTAGCCCAAGTTAAAGCACCGTTTCAAAGCCATTATCGTGATATCATAAATATTAAAAATAATATCAAAAAGGTCTTTTTAATTTACCAATTTAAAAATTTCACGAAAAGGCCTTTCCACAAGCTGTGTTCCAGATAAAAAATATAAACAGCCTATCCTTAATATGCCTTATTAAGCAGCCATGTCATAAATCCCTCTTTCTGAATCAAGTATATCCATAAAAATAAAAAATGTGGCAATTCATAAAACTTAATGAAAAGTTTTTAAAAAAATGTGCATAGCTCTGGATCAACAGCATCCATACAAAAAATTAGTTCTGCATAAGTAAAATATAATATAGCCATTGTCGATAAATCTAGTGTAAGTACTTATTCGATTACCTTTAAACAAAATTAACCCCGAAAAAGCTTTTCAGTTTCAGTATAATATAATAGTTTGGCAACGAGGCATTGGAAATAAAGACCATTCTCAAAACTATTTAAATCTCAATCTTTAAAAATCTTTCTATCTCTAATCTTGTTCATTCAAGCAAAAATTCCATTTGTCCTCTAGCCTAGCTAATTTTTATATTTTATTTCAAGGAAACTGAGCTTATAAAACGCCTTATAACCAGACTCAGAAATAGCTTTACATATGTATATACAAATTTAAATATACAAATCATCAATAGCTCTAATAAAATCCTACGAAAAAATCATTATTTCTTCTAAGGCAAATTAAATTAAAACACCCTTATAAAGCCGTTATCGTTGCTCGAGATCGTAATAACTATAAAAGCGGCCTTTTGGTGTTAATATAATATATTAATTAGAAATAATCTTAGGCTATCAAAAAGGCCTTTAAAAATCAAAACATCTTAAAATGTGCTTAGTATATTCATAAATGCATAATAAAATGAAAAGGCTTTAAGGTGTGCGTAATGAAAAGGCCTTTATAACAATCCTTTGCTCAGGATATTAATCATCCACTAAACGAACCACCATGTTCGATTCCATAAAACTATACCAAATTCACAAAAGTTAATTGAAAAGTATACGCCCGTTCTTCAAAATTTGACTCTACACATGAAAAATGTACTAAATGGAAATTGGCTCGTTATGCAAAATACATTTAGAAGTTAAACATTCACACACTCAAAAAAAATGTAAAAGGCCTTTTGTACTGGGTGGGAAATTATACAACAATTTTAAACAGGTCTTATTAAAAACATATAACAAGCATTCTGGTTTAAAATAGATTTAAGAAAAAGCCCTAGCAAACGTCCTTTTACCCTCGAGACTAAAAATCTGATCAAACGAGTTTTGAATTCATGCATATCCATAAAGATTGTTAAACGTTTTTTAACCAACGAGTGGCGCTCGCCCAAAATCACTCAATGTAAATTAAAAAGCAATGCATATTCATAATAATAAAAATTCTGGCCAAAAATATTTGCAAACTGTAGCATAATGAAAAGGCGTTTACAAGATTCACACTTTTAGGAATCAAAAAATTTTTAAAATCGACTACATTTTTACAAATCCATAAAATTATAAGAAACGGCTATAGCAACAGACAGTTTGTTCTGGACCAAGCAAAATCTTTAAAATTAGGAGTTGTAAAAAAGCTACGTCAAAAACCGCAGCTCGATATTATGTTAATTTATTCAAAAACATATGAGCTATACCGGTCCATGAAATACAACAATCCATAATAAGACTGTTTTAGAGGCTTTTACTCGGGTCAAAATTTTCTTGAAAATAGGTTTTTTTGAGGCGTTCACATACATCTGCTGGCAATTTGCAAAAGGCCTAACAGTTTTCATAAAAAACCTTTTAAATTAGCAGTCGACCGTTGACCGGGCTTGTAAAATATTTCATTATTTATATTTATTTTAATTGTTTAATTTATTTAATTACTCCAAATCTTTAAATATTTATTAATTTAATTTAATTAAATTTTAATTTATTTACAAATTAATTTTAATGTAATGTTCATTTATTATTATCCGCCATGTTTAATGGCGGATGGCTTGTGTGCGGCATATTGGTAGTGGTGAGCGCAAGTGATAAGCGCTTGTTGCTGCGGCGATTGTGTGAGACATACTGATAAAAAATTAATTTATTTTTATTACTTAAATTTGTTTACCATTCTTATTTGCTTTGTATTCGTCGAGTACAACTGTTGATGCTTCCGAGCGCGGTTATGATCAAGGCTTGCTTAATAGAAGTCGAAGCAGAAGGTAGACTAAGTTTTTTTAGAAAAGTAGACCAAACTCTTCTAAAACAAATTCAACCATAGTTTTATCTTCAAAAGTATTAACCAAAGTTATGGCTATAGCCAATTTTTCGAGCTCACATAAATGAAACCGACTATGCAGAATCGTTTGTCAATTAACTTGCCACAAATAATAGTGAATTTAAACTCATTTCTCTTAGGAGCCACCATGTACGGGCTTCTATTTGATTTACAAACTCCACCTATTCTGCTGAAAATATATAGCAAGCTCGATTATTGCTATAACCGCTATAACACTTTGCAATAACTGCTACTTAGAACAATACCATCTACTGTACGCAATATGCCAAACACTCATCAATCACTGATAACTGTAACATCAAAAACTACTAGAGAAGATGCAATCTGCAATACAGCTTCGGAGGCCGATTGATTAAGCCTTCAAACATCTAGAGTACTGCGTTAGTAAAAATTATCAAAAAATTTACACAAAGACGTTACTTCTTCAAATTTTATCAGATTACTCCAAAAGCCTCTTCATCCAGCTTTAGTGATCAATGTCTTGAACAAATAAAAACTAATATTTCCTTCGAGCACGAGATCGATATTAAAGAAGAAACCGATGCTGTTGTAAGACATGGACGAACGTTACATTACCAGGTGTTACATACTTGAAATGTTGGGATTTAAAAATGTACAGTAGTTCCTCTCAAGTAAGCCTTGCACTAGAAGTTGCACTAGAAGACCAAAATGACATAAACAACCCCAAACACTTCATATCATCAGGCAAACACAAATGTCCATCCGTATGTATCGTTGATACCTCTAAAATGTTGTTTTCCCCAATCTTCTACTATTTTTATTTCAAAAAATACGTCAAGGGGCTGGCAACACGTACCATATCAAGTCCCGAAACTCACCCAAAACATTCCTATTGCTTTACAGTCTTTCTTATTATCCCAATATAATCGTATCGATTTTTTTTTAAAAGACGGTAAAATTTTGAAAATACCACTTTAGTCCACAAATCCACCATTTTGGTGCTGATGAGTAAGTATTCGTTTATAATTGAATGATTACGTGTCGCATATCAATGAAAAGGCTTTGGAGAAAGCCAAAAATTCAGCTTGAGCATCTTCTGTTTTGAAAAGTTCCATAAGCTAGTTGCTCTGAATTAGTACTAAAAACAACGATTGTGGCGCTTTTGATTGAACAAAGAGAGCAATATTTTTTTTTGGAGAAAGCAACAATTTCTTTATTAACGCTTTAGTTAACAAATACACCGTTTTGGCGATATAAGCTATAAAAGCTGAACCACCTTAGTACCCAAAACTACCGCTATGCCGTAATATATCGTTCAACAGATTTTTGAAAGCAAAAATTTGTTTCTCGGTACAATTATTCTGAAATTCGCCGTTTTAGCGCTGGTGTCAATTAAATAGAACTTGAGCCATACGATAAATTTAGCTGAAGCACCTTAGCACTCAAAACTACCGTTGTGGTGTGGCATTAAAAGCTGTTAATTTTTCACCAGTTCGTGGCACAGATCGTTTTGAAAATCTTAAACCAAACAATAATTTTTTAATCAACACTTTAGTTCATAATTCCACTGTTTAACGCTGGAGCCAAATTATTCGTTCTTATGATGATCAGGATACTTTTCTGAGCTGGTATTCCCTTAAACCTCTGCCCTGTGCCTTATCCACTATGAAATAGGACTTTATACTGATATTGGCATTGAATATACAGAATGGTATCAGAATTGGTAAATAATTGAGCTAAGAGTCATAACTTCGATCGATATTCTCACTTGGTGGTCGGCTGATTACGTTGTATACCGCTAAGTGTTATCCACCAAAATGTCGCTGATTTGTTTGCAGACGAATAATTTTATTTAGCTGTTATTTATTGTGACTCCAGTACTAATCACAAATTGAATCATTCATTATCATTCCAAATAGAGTTCAACATTAAGATAGCAAAAACAATTGCATACAAGATGAACAAATTATTTTGCAGACACAGTTTACATTCTACCTTTCTGATATTGACAGCAACCCTGAGCCGTATCGAATTCGATTAGTGAAGCAAATCCACCTACACTAAGCATAATCTCGTATTTCATATATAAAATCATAAATTAAACCAGACATCGTACATGAAACGGAGCAGCACAAAACCGTTAATTAACACATAAAAATTCTAATAATACGTGACAATGCATTTCTCAGTTCGATTTAAGACGTCGACGAAACGGCACAAAGATATAATAAACACAAATATAAAAATAAAAACTTTCGTATGCATATACATCCACCATATCTACATACATATATACGAGCAGTACATTTTCTTAAGCATGAAAATAAACCATAACAAAACAAAAGATGGGAAAATATAAGAAAAATGGCTTAATTAAATGTGAAAAACATAAGACGCTGTTATGCTTAATAAATTCACAATCATTATTTTATGTTATTTTTTTGTTGTTTTTGTACAAGAACCATGAGCATCCTGCACTCATCAGATATATACACGAACAACATCTCGATGAAAGAACACCTGAAGATGTTCATCTATATCTTCACGAATATATATATTTATAAAGTTATATGCTACTGTTATTGCTGGTGCCGCCGTTTACCATCTAAAATGGTACAAATAATTTAAATATTTATGCACCAAAAAAAAAAAAAAACCTGATGCTATTAATTTATGTTTAGACAACAATAATATAACAACAACAACAACAAGGCAAAATTATGCAATGAGATATCTTTCAACATAACAAGTTAAGAAAGAATTTCGCGGAAATCGCGCTCACAAAATCTTAATACCTAATTTTTGTACAATTTTATGTGAATTATATGCGAGTTGTTTTTCTTACTTCGGCCTCGTTTCATATGGTTCGTTTGCCTATAGTGCGTGTGTTGAGAATTTGGAAGGTTGAAATTACATATTTGGAGTTTGAATGCTTTGGGAAATAATTTCTGAACGTTTATCTTACATCAACCAGGAAAATTTAAAAAATAACTGCTTCTTCCTACACGCGGAAAGTTGTCGTAGAGAATGCAGTTTAACTAAACTTAACCAAGCCAAATATCCTTGAAAATTGTAGCTCTGAGAAATTGATGGGGAAGGGTTTCGGAAAATTGATGGAATCAACACGGCAGTTGGACTGCGTTAGGAAATAATTTCTAACTAATTGGGAACATTTTAAAAATAACTACATCCTGATGGCCACGGAAAGTCCATCATCTGTAGCGATTGCAGTTTTACTAAACTTAACCGTTGCAAATAATCTTGAAAGTTGTAACGCTGAGAAATGGATGAGGAGGGGTTTCGGGAAGGAATGAACGCCGCCCTGTATCCGTTCAGTTAATTTTATTATTTGGTATGGGAACCAGGCCTTGTTGGTCAAATACGTTTTCATCCAACATAACGTAATTTATTGGCTATTCTATTTTTGATTTTCACATAACAACTCGTCTGTTGACTTGTAAATATGTTTTGTGTGAGAATTGTAAAATTGAAAAACTTTCGCGACAGACTCGAAACTAAGGACTCGAAACATGCGACAAAAGTTGAACGAAGATAAGTTGAACTTTACATTCCTCCAAATTACCGGAACCACCAAACTGCACGACCTATTTTAAAATATATAATTCCTTCGTTGGACGTCTAAATTTAAGTAACTCATCCCGAAATTTACCATGTTTTTAAAGGAACATCACTCTCCTCTATTTGACCCATCGTCATCTTCGACCTCAACAATTGTCTTTAGTTTTTACTCTGCTGAACTATTACGAAAAAAAATCAATTCTTCCATTTTCCATTTGTTTAAACCTTTTATATTCATTGTTCTTCCACAACAGCTGCAAATAAATAAATTAGATTACTTTAATACTTCGCAATTTGTTTAAGTTTACACAACACCTGAATTTAAAAGACAATAAAATAAAACTCGATGTTCTCTAATGTCCTATCAGCCGAAACACCTTTTTTCTATAAACGTATTTTACACACAATTTATTTTAACAATAAAACACCTTCATTTATTTGATCAATAAAATCCTACATTAGGATTAATAAATACTTGGCAGGTTTTAACTGAACGCCTAGATTGCAAATACCTAAACTAACACACATACTTTTTACTGTCATTCCTTTTTGACTTTAACACATAAAGTATCAATATTTCCAGTGTCTGGAATGACAAGCATAAAACTGTCAATGTCACATAACTCGTCCGCCACATCCGATGCCGTATTTGGATGCCCAGGGCTTGTCTGGATCTGTTGGTTTCCAGAATATCCTCAGCTGACATAATATCCCGATATAGAAATCTTATCCAAAAGCTTGTTAATTGCTCAATGAAGAACATTTTTTTGTCAAATTGTCATCTGATGTGAGAGTGAAGCTCGTTCCTGGTTGACCCGATAGTGGAATAGTTGGAGTTGTTGGCAGAAATTGGCGTTTACACATCATTTACTAGCGCGCGTAATTTTAGTGTATTATATTTCATGCCATCTGTTAATAACTGGTACGAACTAACCTTAAATTAGTTTAGTTAGTAATTTATTCGAAAAAATAGTATTAGGCACACAGTATTAGAGCTTTTAAACGCAATTTTTTTCTATAACATATAGTCGCACAACATATAAAATAAATGTCCGTTACAAAACCATAAATAAGAATATTCACAGTGCCATCTCTTTAAAAATAGTAAAACATTCAAACGAAATATATATATATTGGTGACATCTATTGACATTTGGCCAAACTAAAAAAAATATAATTGGCCCGTTTTTTATTGTATCCGAGATACCAGATAAATTAGAGAGATAATTTATCTGTCAGATCGAATAATATTTTATCTGAAAAGGCTTTTTACCTAGTTTTATACTGAAAATTTGTAATTTATTGTTTTTGTACCACGAAAAAATAATAAATTAGCTTATTATTCCGCCATATTTTTTGTCAAAATATTTCAAAAATGGCTTTTCTCTGAACTATCTGAAAAAAAAATTAGATGGTAAAATGACGGTCTGAAAATGGTCAGAGAAATGAAAAAAACGTAAAAGGCGTAAAAACGTAAAAATATCTCTGATATAATAAAAAAAACAGGCCAAATGTTAAAGTGAAAAATATTAAACGGAATTGTACTATACATATTTTGTTCACTGAACTGGCAAATATTTCTTTCCATCATTATTTAATTTAATAGTGAAGTTAAATGTCAAAACATTCACGGAAAAATAAATTTTGTCAAAAAGATTCTATGGCAGCTGCGATGTATTTCCCTCTTAAACATGAGGAGTTAGGTAGGCTAAGTAGGTTGAAGGCACGATGATGGTGTTGTACAGCCAAACTTATACTCATTTTGACGACACATCTAACGAATACTGTTCTTTGGTCGAAATTTTGAATCGAAATTCAAACTTCAAGGCCAAGTTCACCACCAAAAATTTATATCATGAGCGATGAAACAGAACGCGTGGACACAAGATGCCATTACAGTCACATTTCGAACATAACGGGTAATAGTGGCATCGTTAATCAAAACTGTGTCAAGCCATTTACGCATTGACGCCCACCACACCGACCAATTCAACGCACTGATTCAACTAAAAATGAAGTCGCCAGGTGGCAGTACGATCGCAAAATAAAATCCCATTAGCCATTGCATCTTCAGGCGTTGCTGCTACATTATTGCATGGTAGAAGAACAGCACATTCAGCGCTCAAGCTGCCTTTGAACATGAAAATGACAATGAAAATTCAGTGTGCAACATCATCAAATGATCCAGTTTGGCTAATGTACTCAAAAAATGCCGAATTATTATCTGGGATGAATGCACAATGGCTCATAAACATTCCTTCAATCATTAAATAGAACGCTGCAAGATTTAAATGGCAATATCAGCCTTTTCGGTGGATGCTAGTGAAGTTTATCCAAACTAATCCAAAAATACAACAACAACAAACTTATTGTAATAGTATTGGTGTAAGTAGACATTCAGGCGATTTCATATTGTGTAATTTGGGCGAAATATGATTATTTAATGGGCCTTAGATACATTCCAAAGTCATTCTAAGTATTTTCTAAGCATTTAGCATGAACTTCAGTGACATTGGTACACTATCTAAACCCAAACGAGTATCCCTAGTAAATTATTTGATTTTCTAGTGGGTCTTGAACTTTAGTAATATTATTGGGCTACTTAGCCTTACTTTTAACCCGAACTTCTGCTGAGTACACTCTAAACAATTTTTAATACTCGCAAACCCTCTTTCGCCAAGTTTCATCAAAAAATTAAAAAATAAAAAAAATCACAGGTCCCTCTGGATGACCCTCTAAAAGGTTTTTTCCGAAATCATGACCCACGACAATCGATTACTAGCTTTTAAAAACTCCAGAGGGTCTTAGTTGTGTTTAGCCTCTGATGGGATTTGAGGTACTGGGCCTCCCGGTCCAAGTGGCGAAGCTCTACCCACTGCACCACTTGTCCGGTTCTAGTTTCAGAAATAAATAAAAAATAACCCGGGCCCCTCCGAAGGAGCCCCTAACCGATTTTCCCGAAACCGAGGCTCATCACAATCGATTCTTAATACTTGAAACCCCTCTTTCAGTAATTAAAACCAAGGTCACTGAAGTTCATGCTAAATGCTTAGAATGACTTTGGAATTTACCTAAGGCACATTAAAAAATCACATTTTTAAATCTCATGGGGCACTCTGTCAGACCCATTAGAAAATCAAATAATTTTCTAGGGACACTCGTTTGTATTCAGGCAGTGTATTAAAGTCTCTGAAATTCATGCTAAATGCTTAGAAAATACTTAGAATGACTTTGGAATGTATGTATATAAGGCCCATTAAAAAATCACATCTCGCCCAAATTACACAATATAAAATCGCCTGAATGTTTACTTACACCAATACTATTACAATAAGTTTTTGTTGTTGTATTTTTTGGATTAGTTTGAATAAACTTCTAACGCATGTTTCAAATTACCATTTTGTGGCGAAATGTACAGGCATTGCGACTAAAAATTACAAAACGATGCACCAGCAGACACATTCTCCAAACAATGCTGGATATTGGTGACGGTAAAATTCGTTTACATAAAGATAAGCAATTAGTTAAATTGCTAGATAATTTCTGCAAAATCGTTCCTTCGAAAATTGAATTAATTTAAAACCAACAACAATGTTAGTAATTAAATTTAACAGTGTTTTTTGTATACCTGAAAATCTCATTAAAAGTGATTTGTCCTAAGATATTTCAAAAAAGGTTACTGCGGCTTGAATGGGTCTTTTCACGTTGTACTAGACCCAGTCAAATTAAAAAATGTGAATTTTGCGGAATATCTAGGGGAACACTGGGTGTAATATTCAAAAATTTTGTAACACAAGATCGCATTAAAAGTACTTTGTCCTAAGAGGTTACTTTGCTGGAATGGGTGTTTTCCCTTTGTACTAGACCCAGTCCAATTAAAAAATAAGAATTTTTTGTAAAAGCTAGGGGAGCACTGAGTGTAATATGTTAAAGTTTTTTACTACAATATATCATTAAAAGACGGTTCTACGGCTGGAATGGATGGGTGTTTTTTTCACTTTGTACTAGACCCAGTCCAATTAAAAAATATGTTTTTTTTGTAAAATCTAGGGGAGCTCTGGGTGTAATATTCAAAAGTTGTATACCACAAAATAGCATTAAAATATATTTGTCCTAATAAATTTGCTTAGAGGTTACTACGGCTGAAATGGGTCTTTTCACTTTGTACTAGATCCAGTCCAATTGAAAAATATGAATTTTCCAGGAAATCTAGGGGACCACTGGGTCAATAGTTCTATATACCACAATATAGCATTAAAAGTGCCTTGTCCAAATATATTTCTAAGAGGTTACTATGGCTGGAATGGGTGTATACACTTTGTACTAGAGTCCAATTAAAAAATATGAATTTTTTGTAAAAATCTGGGGGAGCACTGGGTGTAATATTCAAAACTTGTATACCACAAAATAACATTAAAACTTCTTTGTTCTAAAATGAGAGGTTACTACGGCTTAAATGGGTCTTTTCACTTTTTACTAGAACCAGTCCAATTGAAAAATATGAATTTTCCAGAAAATCTAGGGGAACGCTGGGGGTGCAATATTCAAAACTTGTTTATCGCAATATAGTATTAAAAGTGTTTTGTCCTAATATATTTGTAAGAGGTCATTACGGCTGGAATGGATGTTTTCACTTTGTACTAGACGCAGTCCAATTAAAAAATATGAATTTTTTGTAAAATCTAGGGGAGCACTGGGTATAATATTCAAAAGTTGTATACCATAAAATAGCATTAAAAGTGCCTTGTCCTAGATATTTCTAAGAGGTTACTACGGCTGGAATGGGTCTTTTCGCTTTGTACTACACCCGGCCTAATAAGAAACTTGAATTTTTTGAAAACATCTAGGAGAGCATTGGGTGTAATGTTCAAAATTCGCTTGAATTGGTTTACCAATCATTTTGCTTCGCAATTTAAATCCGCCGATGTGGATTTTTTTAGTGTTTTATTTTATATTCCATATTAAAATACTTATTTTTTTGCATTACAGGTAAGATGATCTGGTCACTATACATATTTGATTATATCATGGCAACAAATTGTAGGTTAACTGTGAGTAAAATTTAGATTAAATTATGCACTAAATGCCAAATAAATTATGTTGCCACGCTTAAACTAGATTTTCATTATATCGCACATCGATTGAGACGACACCCGAAACCCTTGTTCACAGATCCTAAAAGCAGAACAAATTAAAAATGTTCCCGCATCAATTATCAAGCGTATAAAAACATCACCATGGCAATCGTATTGATTTATCAGACAATTCAAAAAGTCATCTTCCTCTGTGCGCCTTTTAAAGCAACCTCAATGGTATAATAACAATAGTAACAATAATAACAATAAAACCGAAATAATAATAACAACAACAACAACAACAACAAGGAATTAATGTTTGTAATAAAATTTTATTTGTTGACAAAACGGAAGATGCCGACGAAATGCCAGAAATAAATTCTTTATTTTTATTATGCTAATTTTTGGCGTGTATACATAAAGGCGGGCGCGCGCGCCCTCATTCATCCCCAAATGCCTTATTGCCACTCACACATATCTATATACATATATATTTAACGTCGTACGCACATAAATAATAAAATTGTGATAATAAAAATATACGAGTACATACTATGGTATATCGGTATAGGCAGGGTGACACATTAGAATCATCTGACATTTTTTTTTTGTTATCAGGTGATATCATTATTTTGTAGATGTACGGGAGAATCGTGGTACTTAGGCAACATAATTCGACGTACATATATAGCGATCGACGTACATATAGCGCCTGAATGGTGTGATTACAATGCAAGATATACCGAATATAATAATTTCATGTAAATCCTTGCCATTCGAATATCCTTTTACTTTGTGTATATTTTTTGTTCCTGTGTGCGCTTCGAGGATATAAAATCCATTAAAATTTACGATAATGGTTTAACTTTTTTTATCCACTTCTAATGTTTCGTCGTTATAGATTCTTTGTGTAAATTTGTATCATCTGAGTTTTCTACTTTGTATAATCATGTATAGCACTGTATATAGAGATAGATAGCTGATAGGTTCTATAATTAATCTTCGATTTTGCTGTATGCGGTATAAAATATAAGTGTTTTGCCTAAGTGTCTATTCGATTCAGGTATCGATAATAAAATTGGTTTTATTTATGTATCGAAGTTTTAAATTGACTTCAAATACTTTAGAGAGAGAAGGGGAGAGTACCTACATGTACCTACTCCAAACTTTGAAGATATAAAGTAATTTTTGTGAATTAGCCATCTGATAAAGACAAAATAGGTTGCCCAAAGTATATGGACTCCTAGCTTTAAAAATCTCATAATAAAAATTTCTAGTTAAGTTGAAGTTTCTGTTGTAAAAACTTCGGCTAGGTGCTAAAAAAATATTTTTTCAACTGAATATAATAATTCTATTATTATTACAGTGGGCTGAAACACAAGAAGGTTCCGTAAAACATTGAACCAAGGCAGGGAGACATTTAAAGTTTTGTGACCGAGAAACCGGTATGAATTATGAGAAAAACCCCATTCTTTGTAAATGTTGCGGGTCTTTTTTCAGAGACAAAACATATATATATATATATATATATATATATATATATATATAGTTAACCTCAAATTAGGTTCACAAATAAGTATTTTGCTTTTCGGCAGGTAGAGGAAGCAGCTGTCTTGGTAAAAGAATCAGCCAATACATATCCCTCAATATCACAATGAGGCGACTCCCACATGACCTTCACACTATTGTTGTAACACAGGCCACTAATAAAATCTTTACAGTCCTTATCCAGTTAGTGGTCACAGGATTCCACAATGCATTGTGAACAGATTTACTATCCGTACACAAAAAAATATTTTCATCTGAAACAGCAAGATTATTCGCATCAATCACATACAAGTTAAAACCAGACGGCCATAAGTTTTTAGATCAAGTAAAGGGCAGAAGATCCTAAAACCCAAATTTAATTCACAGTGGGAGCCGTCTGCGAGGAATACTAGCAACTCAGACACTCCGTTATTGAAATCTTGGGACAACTAAAGATTTTTCAATGGGTAAACCACTGCGAACAAATTATTGAAGTCGAATTCTAGTAACAGGCTGCCATTAACCATAATGATTTCTGGTAAAGACGCACTGAAGAGGTTGAAAATTTGTCTGTGCCCTATAATTAAAGCTAGATTTTTCCACGTCCCAATGCAGCTTAGTCTAAATGCAGCGGAACAAAGCGTAGGAGTCAAAGCCCAAGACTTCCTAAATGCTCTTCTACATTGCTAAAAACGGCAGTGGCTTTAAAATTTTACTTCTAAGGTGAAGCTTCCAGGAAAGTTTGGTGTCTAAGATAATTCCAAGACGTTATATGATATCTGATCTGGTGATCGTAGGTATCTGATCGAAAAAAGTCGAAGTTCGAAAAAAGTCGAATCGAATAGGTGAAAGTTGTATCATTTTTGCTTTTCGAAAATGATACAACATACCACCATTCGACTTTTTTCCAATTTCGATTCGAAGTGATGATACAATATACCGCCCCAGATCACCAGTATAGCTTTAAGCAGTAAAGCGAGATTGATGTAGTTTAACAATTAAGCCATCAATCATCAACAACCGAAGAATGCGTGACCTTAGAGCCCAATCCATGCAAATCTGTCGACAATTCTCTCAATAGCTTGGATAAAGTTTGCGGAGAGACTAATAGGCCTAAATATTTTAAGGTCAGCGTAATTTGAGCTAGGTTTGAAAATACCTTTGCTTCTGTTCCCAGTTTGCGGGACAATCCCGAGAGCAATGCAAGTTCCAACAATTTCAAGAAAGTAGTCGGGAAGGGGAATAAACCCGTATTGTAATTCAGAAAGAAAGACTCCATCAGGACCACCTGCCTTATACGCCTCAAAGGAGAAAATATTTCAGCGCAAAACATCGACAGTTACTAGGCTGTGGGCTAAGTACCAATCAAATGAGTTGCCAGTATTAGCGTTGGGTTCTGCGGAATCAACAGACTCAGAGTTAATAAAGCCGCAACCATGATAATTGTAGTAATTCCCCAATTTCCTTATTGGAGGAGGACAGCCTGCCAGATCTGCAAGCGGTTCTGAAACATTTTTTATATTTTCGCTGTGCTGCTAAGAATAAATCCCAATCATTCTGAAGGTTGGATCTTTTGGCTCTATTCTTAAGTTCCCCTTGTTATCCTTAGCTTTTTAAAATTGGAACACGAAAAAGGCTTATTCCGAGTCTTGCTTGGAGGACTAGTCTTTTCGAAAGCTAAATTAATTGCTGGCATCAAAGACGAAAACAGAAATTTTTCCAAATAAAATAGGGATTTGGGAAAAATAATTTCATAGCATTTTTGTCTAAATTCTGGCATACTGAGGGAATGAGTTTGGTGTAAATATCTTGGAAACAAAGTTAAATGGAAAAATATTTTTCCCTATAAAAATTTTGTGGAACAAAAGTTTCCCAATTAACTTTGTTTTAAAAAAAATTTTACAAAACTTTTTTCAAACATGCTATATGAAAATATTTTTTCCAATACCCTATTCCCATGGAAAGCCAGAATAGTGCCACAGTACAGGAATACGGGATAGGCCAATTTTTACAATATGAAGGTACTTCGATGCATTTTTTTTTTTTTTTGTATTTATCCCTGCAATCTGTTCTGAGGCCTGTTCAAGACTCGCCCTGCTCTTTCGCGGTTTGCTTATTCCGTCTTTACTTTTACACCAGTCAGCCAATCCGAGGACATACGGCTATAGGACCGATTTAAGACCATCTGCACATTGCAAGCTCCATGCCAGCCTACACTGACATGGAAGATGGGTCGGCCCATGAGTTTTGCACTCCGACAGGGGGTCATAGATGTGTTACATTTCATCACAGATCGTAATCTGTGATGTAATTTCACTTTTGCACCCTGCCCCTATCGGGATTCGAACCCGGTACCTCCCGATCCAAATGCCAAAGCTTTAACCACTCTGCCATTTGGTCGGTTATGACTGATTTTGTTGGTGTGGGCTATTTTAAGCAATTCAGGTGTTCCGATTTTTTTTGTACAGAAATGGAATTCGATTTAGTTTTATTGATTTTTGTGAATCTGAATGTGGTTTCATTTAAAGCAAGTCTATTACATGTACAGAGAAATATTGTTTTGTGTAGTTGTGGCCAACATTCGACTTTCTTTTACAACTAATGTACATAGATCTCGAAAACACCTCTCGAAAACAGTTCTATTTTAATTTCTAAAGGGGAAAATTTAACCTACCCGATTTGCGATAAAAAATTATCTTTTATAAGCAACCATAATTATTTCTTCTTAAATTTCGGAAAACCAACAAGGTCAAAACTCGTTAAAAAATTTAATCTTTATTGCAAAAATTGAAAAAGCTCCACGACTGGTACACAGATATCTACGACATCTCGCATAGATTTCCAAATTTATGAAAAACTGTTTGAATGGACATTTCTATCCGCCTGATCTGTAGAGTTGTCAAGGTTTGTTGAAATCAAGTGTTTCTATTAAAACTCGTTATTTCCAGTAAAATTTGAAATACGAGTATCCTCTGAACTAATTTTGTTTAAAATTTAATTTACGAAAAAACTTCTAAGGAAGCTGTCACTTCTGGTGTACCGATTAAGGTCACAACTTACTGAGATCTTCCGATTTATGTAAAAAAAAACTTATGTATTAAGTTTCATCTCGATCAGTCAATCTGTAAACACTTTAGAAAGGATGTAGTCAACATTTTTGTCAAAATTTTTGCTCCCTCTTTAAAGTTTGAAAATTTATGCTAAACCGATATTGTTGCAAATTTAATTTAGAAGCTACTAGTGCATAGTCAATTTTCTAATTATTGAGATACTTTTCAAAATATTTTACAAAAACTGAAAAAGCTCCTATGGGAGCTGCCACTTCCGGTGAACCGATTTCGACCAAAAGTCACTGGGATCTCTCGGTTGGTAGAAAAAGCTTGAATATGAAGTTTAACGGGCGAATTTTTGTTGAAAAACAGTTTTTGTCAAAAATCGTCATTTCCGGTTAATTTGGGAATTTTTTGCAAAAATTTTACAAAAAACAAAAAGCTTTAAAAATCTGCTGCTCTAGCTGTACCGATCTCGACCAATAAACATTCATAATTTATGAAAAAAGCTTATGAAGTTTCATTCCAATCAGACAAATGATCTGGGCTGTAGAGCGGACACATACATTTAGTCTACATACACAGACATTTTTAAAAAGTATTTTTTTTTTACTTTGGCGTTGTAAGTGAACAGTAAATCTGCAAAAAACTGGAGGTTCAAATTTTTCATGATTGTGTATACTTTATTTTACTATATAAAAGAAAATAAAACAACAATAGTTTTTTTTTCAAAAATCGACCTTTCTGCTTAAATTTTGGAAAATTAATCTGAACCGATTATGTTTCAAATTTAATTTCGAATCATTTAGCTTATAGTAGATTTTCTCATAATTGATATGTTTTTCAAAAAATTTGTTAAAATAAGAAAAGCTCCTATGGAAGCAGCCACTTCCGGTAAACCAATCTCGGACAAAAATCACTGGTATCACTAAATTTATGAGAAAGGCTTAAGTATGAAGTTTCATCCCGATCAATCGATCCGTACGGGCGGACTCGACTACATTTGTTGTTGAAAAACAGCTTTTGCCCAAAAATCGTCGCTTCCGCTTATATTTTGGAAAACTGATTTCGACCGATCTTGTTGTAAAATTAATTTAAAATCTGTTAGTTCATAACTGATCCTTTCGTAAATGATATATTTTTCTTAATGCATGCAAAAAACTAAAAAGCTCCTATTGAATGAAGCTGTCAGTTTCAGTGGAAATCGACAAATCACGTATGGAAACGGTTACTTCCGGTTGACGGATTTCAGTCAAACATCATTGGGATCTCCTAATTTATGATAAAAAGCTTAGGTACACAGTTTCATCCCGATCAATCACTCCTTCTGGGCTGTACATGGGCCAAATATTTATTGAAAAACGGTTTTTTGGCAATAATCGTCATTTCCGCTTAAATTTTGGAAAACTCATCTAGAACGGTAGTTTGCTAAATTAATTTAGAATTGTTTCGATTTAAATAGACTTCCTTGTCAATGATATATTTTTCAAAATATTTGCAAGAAACGGAAAAGCTCCTATCGAAGCTGCCATTCCTGGGCTGTAGAGAGAATACAGACATTGAGTTTTCACGAACATACACACACAAGCCTGCACGCACACACACGACCACGATCACAACCCATTTTACTTAAGAAAAGAAAATTAAAAATAGTTTTTCGTCAAAAATCTACCTGTTTCCACAAATTAGGATATCCCAGTGATTTTTTGTCGAGATTGGTCGACTTTCACCAAAGCTGTTCGCTTTTGTTAATATTATGAAAAGTATATTGTGTATTTGTGAGAAAACCGAATATTAATTAAAACATTTTCAATTAAATTAGCAACAATATCGGCTTAGACCAATTTTCTAAAATTTAACCGGAAATGAGGTTTTTTGACAAAAACTGTATCAAAAAAATCGGCAAAGAACAGCGCAGAATGAGTGCTTGATTGGAATAAAACTTAATACTTAAGCTTTTTCAGCATACTAGAAAGTGATCCCAGTGAATTTTGTCCGAAATAGGTCTACCGGAAGTGACATCTTCCATAGGAGCTTTCGGGTTTTGGAAATATTTTGAAAATTTTATCTGTTATGAGAAAATCGACTATAGACTAAAATGACGATTTTTGTCCAAAATGTTTGGATTCTGGCTTGAGTTTGCTGCCATCTCGACCAGGATGAATCTTTGTGCATTATCTCCAATTCTGGAATCGATCCCGTTAATGTCCAAATCAAGAAATGGACTGGAGTAAACACTCGTAATTATCATCGTGTGATGTGGTGTACAGCGGTCGTGAATTTAATATATTCTCAATCTGACATAATAACGTCACCATTTCTTCGAATGTCAGATTTATATTGTTGGTTGACTTCATCAGATGAGTCTTCGCGGATCGTGTGCCAATCTACGTTAATGCTACTTAAGAATTCTGAAATTAGAAATTTGTTGCATAACTTGGTAAGCTTCTGTCAGAATTCTCCTTGTCGCTACGAAGTTTGACCAGTTGTCCCCGAATAATTTTCTTTGGAACACCCCTTCTGGTTACGAAAAGTTTAAGGGCCGCTGAAAGTTCTTCACTTGTTTGATCACTGACAGGTTCAATATGGATCGCCTTCACAGATAAACAAACAAAGACACATAAATAACCTTTGTTCGTTATTGAACCTCTCCCCTTTTTTGATGCGAAATAGAGTGGTCTCTCAAAATCGATTCCGCAGTTTGTAAATGGACGGGATGGAGTCACTCTGCGGATAGGTTTCTCATTAGCTGCCGACTCGTTTTGTATGCATATTTTACACAAATGATGTTAGTTAATGTGGGCCCAGCGTGTAAATTTTTGTTGTGCACCTCCCATATCAATCTCTCGGTATATACGTGCCCTGCGGGTATGATAACCGGATTTTTGCTGTCGTAATCACAATCGGCGTTGATAAGCCAAGCACCAACTCGAAGAACACCTGTGGCATCCTATAATATCTTCAGTAAATTTCTGTTGTTGCACCCATCTAATGCATTGTATCCCTGTTGCTTCGACCTTTTCGGAATTCAGTTCGCCTGTGACAGAAAATCACCCACATAGAACTCATTTAGAATGTGTCCCCAAAATCATAGGGTAGTTTTTGGAGAGTACGGATTGCCAGATAGGCAGAACAAGGTAATCCGTACGTTACTCTAGTTAGTTAGAAATGCCGTATTTGAAGGCCGCTATACGGTTATTTCGGAATCGCATCAAGGTAACCCACAGCGGTGGTTGAATAGTTAGTCCAACCATGAATATTTAATTTAATGAAACTCCCTTTGTCGTCTTGGCAGACTCATCGAACATTACTTGCATCTTTGTGGTCTCGCTTGACTCCTTTTCAACGGCATGATGAGGCAAGTAAAAAGTCTCTTCTGCACATGAGTTTCGTTGATTTTGAGATTTTTCTAGCATGTGTCTGGTCTCTAGGTATTCCTTCATTTATTCTGAGCATCTTCCCCTCTTAGAAAGAGAAATCTTCTCATTGCGTCTAACGATGAATAGCCTAGTTCAGCCGAAGCTCTCCGAAAGGGTCGTTTGACGATTTATTGTCCGTCTTCTCGTCTTTTAACCGTTTTGTTGTAAAACGCTTCGCACTCCTGATCTTCTGGCGTAAGTTGAGATGTCTGTGGCACGTCTTCTATTTCCCAAAATTGTCGCAAGGTTTTATTAATATCTATACATCAGAATGAATGTTTGGTCTCATGTACGTTGTGGAATCCGAAATATTCTGCGAGTTAGGCTGCTTTCGTTCTTCGTTAAGAATCGCAAAGAATTTGTCTGCACCAATCAGTATGTCGATGGGAGCTGGCTGCTTGAAGTCTTAATGTGGTAGCCATGGCATTCTCTGTGGAAGTCTATTATTCAAAATCAAAGCACTCACTTCTGGATTATGTATCGAGCCCATCATTAATGTACTTCTTCCTCTTGCTTTCATTGCCGGTGCCGTTATGCCCGTTATATTCACGTTGGCGCTATTTCTCATCAAGCGTAATCTTTGAACGTGATCTTTGGATAAAAACGAAGATTGTGATCCACAATCCAATAACGCTTGACTTTAGTGTGATCTTAGGTATTGATCCTTTATGATGACACTTGCAGTGGGTAGACTCGCTTGCACTTGTTCTGAAGTTGATGATTGCATCAAGCCGTTGAAATTCTTTGATTCAGTCTCCTCTACTTTGGTATCGTTGATTGATGACTCGCTGATAAGCAATTAAAACAAATTTTCTTATTTGCTACGACTACTCTCCGTTCTGGTACTGGAAGTTCAATATGTTTTTCACATGTTCCCAGATAGTGATCGTCGGAACATAATGGACAAGTAGTTTGTATTTGTAACACCAACGCAGTTGTTAGGAATCATGAACATTTTCGAATTCGAGATTTTTGCTGATTTATCGCTTGCTTTACTGCCAAAATCAAAAAAATTGTTTCTAGAAAGATCTTTGTGTGTGTCTGTGTGTTTGTGTGCGTTGTTACTTGAACTTAATGTCCGCTTCTCTAAATCCCAGAGGTTTCTCGGTTTGGTTTGCCTGATAGGGTTAAAATTGATGCTGTATAAGATGGCGGAAATTTGACAGCGGAAAATAAGAGATTACGCTAATCGCCGCAAGTGGCAGCACTATCACCAAAGAGATTTTTTTTTGTTATGTAATTACCAGCGAATTTTTATTTATTTATTATGTATCTCTGTTTCCACTAAATAAAATATTTGGGGAAAATGTATGGATTAGAATTTTCTAGTCCCAGTATGACCTAAGATAGAAAAACAATCAAAATTCTAATCCATACATTTTTACCGAATTGTTCCTGTATGCGACGTAAATTTTACAATTATTAATTAAAAAATAGGCGAATTCCCTCCAGTTTAAAGTTTATTTGTATCGTGTAGAATGTACAGATAACGTTTTTCATAAGGGTTAGTTATTAAATGACCAAGCTTAGTCCAGTACGTACAGATCCTAGATTTTTGTCCAAAACTTTCTTTAAAATCCCTAAGCCATACTACTATCCAAACTTCATCGTACATAATTCGTTGGGAAATGGCGGAAAGAAGGAATATTGTTAAATTTCAAGATTTCATTTACTGAGTTCCTTTACTTCGGAGATCAATCAATTTGTCATTTTAAGGATCACTTTTAATATTTTATTCCGCTGAGATATTTTATTTAGTGGAAACAGAGATACAAAATGAATAAAAAAAATTCCGCTGGTAATTACATAACAAAAAAAAATCTCTTTGGTGATAGTGTTGCCACTTGCGGCGATTAGCGTAATCTCTTATTTTCCGCTGTCAAATTTCCGCTTCTTATACAGCATTTAAAACTGAATATTTAAGCTATTTTCATAAGTTGGGAGATCCCAGTGAGATTTGGCGGAGATCGGTTCACCGAAAGTAGCAGCATTGATATGAGCTTTCTCATTTATAGCAGATAGGTACTTTGAAAAGTAGGTAGCATTTACGAAAAAATGATGTAAATAGAAAGACTGTAAATTAAATTTCAAAGAAAGTTAGTTCAAGGCATATTACCGGAAATTACGAGTTTTGGTGAAAAAAAAATTCACCAAAATTCGGTATTTCTGGCGGACCAGACCAGGCGGATTGATTATTCGGAATAAAATTTCATACTAAAACTTTTTACATAAATTGGGAGAACAGAAGTGGCAGCTTGAAGATTAAACTTTTAGCAAGGGTTGACCTTGTTTATTTTATATAATTTAAACAGGAATGTGGTGTATTCGAGATCTACGTAAACGTTTGTCGTAAAATAAAATCAGGTGTTGGCCACAAAAATTAGACCCTTCCATTTTTGAATAGTTTTACTTTTTAGGAGTAGTTTTTTCGAGATTGGTCTAATAATTTTAATATATCGTTTTTATTTCAACATCCATCCAACACATGTATTGCAGCCTTTCGGCACCTGTAAATAATTTTTTAGCTGTGTAACAAATTTCTAATTAATTTCAAGTGCCGGTGCCGCTTTGTAGACATAATTTGTAGTATTTGTAATGTAAAGTTGAACACCTACTTATCGGTTTGATGGCACCAATTTAAAAAGTTCTTTTCACGCTATTCGTTTAAACCTATTTTGGTAAAAATGCACCTGATTCAAATGAAAATTTTATACATACATCCACGTTACACATATTTCCCACTAGGATGACTCTGGGTTACTTGTATATACATATATGTAAAGCATATAATATGCGATATTAAAAATATCAAATTTCCTTTTAAATATTTCGTTCACAGGAAGCTTGTCTTTTCCCAATATGTATATTGAGTTTATGCCCTACATACATTTTGATACGACATCAGCACAACATTCGCATACCAAACAAATAAATCGTGTCGAAAAAAAAACACTTTATCTGATATGTGTATAAGGGATTAGAATAACCCGCGTGCATGTGCTTAAATGTTTGCCTCCCCAAAAACACACACAAAATAAACTGTTAGTTGGTTTCACAGTCACATATTTTTCCATATACATATGTAATACCAACCAACAGCGATAAGATTTGATTTTTATGATAATTTTCCCGCGCTTTTTTTATATTCTTTTGTTCGCGTGTCGTAAAGAGCAATAATCTTTAATTGTTTTATGAGCAAACGAGGAGCTTTTTCTATATAAACGTGGCTCTACGCCAACAACAAGACATCATAATTAAAATAATGATAATCGCTTGAATTAAAAGATATTTTAATAACGACAAAGACGATGATTATATTTACAATAAAAAATAGGAAAATTGAAAATTTAAATGATTTTTGTGAATGAGGATAATCATAAAAAAGCAAAAAAATTTTAATCTTAAATAATAAACACAAAAAAAAGAAAATTGTAATCTTATTATACGCGGATCCGAGTACATCTTTCTTTTGACGCTGTCGTACTTGTGAATGTGATTATTTTACTAATGGAAAACAGAAAAATTATGAGAAATGGATTTAATTTCGAAATATTTAATTTTGATAATGCTTTATAATTTTCTGTTAAATTTGTCATAATTCTATTTTGTCAATTCAGACAGTAGTGCTCTCCCCTTTCTTCAGACTGGTTGTTTATGGCACATTTTTCATTATTTGTTCAAAGTAGGCTAACCATCTAACTTGGTTGGATTTAGTGAATCCGGTAATGCCAAATTCTCAAAGGAGGCGTTTTCTTTCGTGATTTATTCGAATTTGACATTCATTGCTTGCACCCTTTACTGGATCATAAATTAATTAAATGATCTTCCTTTCAAGTTACAACAAGTCTTATAAATAGTGTGAAGCTTTATGTTTGAGTGTTTTGTTGCTATTAGTTTTTGAAAACCAGTTGTTTTGCGTGGAGAATAAGCGGTATTAAATTTTCCTTGATATCATTAGGTCTCCGGCCAAAAAGCGCGATCTCATCTGTATATCCAGGAATTTATCCTAACTCATTGAATACCCAGCGCAAGATTCAATGCAGGTACGACACGCGGTTCACGCATGACCACTACAATTCGGCACAGCGAGTCAAATGATGGTAGCTTACAGAGAGGGGCAAGCTTTTCTGAAATTTCGGCACATTGGAACGTGTCTTAGAGGTTTCCGCAGAAGAGTAGCTCGTCCCTGATGTAATAATTTTGCCTCATATTCCGTCAATACCAAATTCCGTTGCATTTTCCAATCTACTAATATCGTGCCTACTTCCTATACTGTAGGATACGGAATAAGTACCACCTTTGCTGGTCGAGCAAAAGTTCAAATAGGAGTCACAACGTCGTTCTGATTTAGAAAAGTTTGGAAGTAAGATTACCACACTCAAAGAACGTCAGCTGCGCTTGATGTTAACTTTTTATTCGGGGCTTTAATGGCTCTGGTAGCTTTGACCTTTGCGAAGCAGTCTCTTAAGTTTCTGTTTTCCGCTTAGAAGCTCATGTTTTCGATACACACCTTAAAGGTTTCTGATGGTCGCATATTTTCTGGTGCTGAGATATTCTGAGAGCTCCTCATGTCCCGAGCTAACCATTTTTCACATAACTGTCTTGGCACTGATCGTTGAACCAACCATTTCGTTAACTTGGTGGTCTTCTTCCAATTGTATTTTCCGCTGCGACAGTTAAGACTGATAGTAACTAACTGTTCGTGGATATTTGATGGAGTTTCATGATTTTCATTGTACTGGTTTAGATGTTCAGAGAAAGCTGATTGACAGCTTTGCAGACTGTTTTCAATTGTTAGCGGATTGATATTCCAGTGAGTGGTTTTCTTGCCCATGTCAGCGCCACTATAAGTTTTGGGTCGATTGAAAAATGGAAAGACACATGCTCGTCACGTCATCCCTGTAGAATTAATTAAACCTGGAGGTACAGTTCTTACGTCAAATTTCTCTATCTCTTTCGTTATCGCTATTTGGGAGCAAGAAACGCTACCGTAGAATATGAAAACTATCTTGGCATAGAACACTGTCTACAAAGTGATGGCTAATGTTGTGCTTGCCAGACTAGTACCCCTTATTGGAAACCTTATGGGTGAGCATCAACTTGGCTTTCTTTCTAACCGATCAAACTTGGATCATTGCTTCACCACGAGGTTCATTCTGGAAAAATGTTTGCAATACAATATAAGCATAAATCAACCATATATAGACTTTCAGCAAACATTTGACAGTACCAACTGCGAGAACCTCTGATTCACGCTTCTATGCTTAAAGATAACAACTAAACTCTTTTCTCTGAGTAAATTTACAACATCTGGATCTATACGAAGCATCGCTCGTAGTCAAGGGAAATGTATCAAATACCTTTGAAATAACATCTGGGTAGGGTGATGCATTCTCGCCTTTGCTTTTGACAACATTAAGTATCAGATTGAAGGTGATGAAGGTGATCAAGAAGCACACATTTGGTAAGATAAAGGAGTTACTCTTGCAGTAGCCTCCACCGGAGTCTTGTACTCAGTGGTGGCCGGAGGGTGTTTTTAGTACTTAAATTGCCGTAAACTTTAGGTCCTGAACAAACACGAATTTGTAACATCAGAACAAACTAGCGATCGTAGACTGTTGTTGCAGAAAAAGCACTGAATCGAACTATGACAGATATACGAGTATTAATAGACCTAGGAGGCTATTATGAAATTTTTCGATTTCGATTTTTTTTTTCGATATCGAGAAAATTCGTCCTATTATGAAACTAAAAGAAAACATTGAATCGTTTTTTCCGAATGCACTATACGATGACCATTTAGTTGACGAATTTTGTATACGACCATCGAATTTTTCCAAAGATGTTTCACAATTGCACCCGCTAGGGTGGTGCTGTGATCGGGATCTAAGAATTTTTTTTTTGTTTTTTTGATAATTTTTTTTTTCGATTTTTCGCATATCAGAACATATAACCCCAAAATTTTACCACCCCACTACCACCCTCAATCTTTATATATATAATTCTTCTGTACGTGAGTTTGTAACTGAACTCCTTCTAAACGGCTGAATCGATTATAATGTATTTTTGAGTGTGCGTGTGAGTGGGT
Source organism: Nephrotoma flavescens (assembly GCA_932526605.1). Lineage (NCBI taxonomy): Eukaryota > Metazoa > Arthropoda > Insecta > Diptera > Tipulidae > Nephrotoma > Nephrotoma flavescens. The sequence goes on along the minus strand of OW052222.1, from coordinate 223,560,322 downwards.
TCCTAGATAGTTTAGATTCACAATTTTACTCGGTAGGTGGCACTGCGATCAGGATCTAAGCATTTTTTTTTTGTTTTTTAACGATTTTTTATTTATTTTATTTCTTTTAAGATTTTCCGTATATCAGAACATATAACCCCAAATTTCACCACCCCCAACAACCAAAAATTTTCTGTCCGTGTGTTTGTGACTGAACTTCTCCTGAACGGCTGAACCGATTTTAATGAAATTTTATGTGTGTATTTGAGTGGGTCCCTGGATGGTTAAGATTCACAATTGGACCCGGTAGGTGGCATTGCAATCGGATTCTAGGTTTTTTTTTGTTTTTTGACGAAATATTTTTTTTATTTTTTTTCACATATCAGAAATTTATTTTTCTCATATCAGAACATATAACCTCAAAATTTTACCACCCCACCACCCAAAAATTGTCTGTACGTGTGTATGTGTCTGAACTCCTAAAGGGCCGAACCGATTTTAATGAAATTTTGTGTGTGTATTTGAGTGAGTCTCTGGAAGGTTTAGCTTTTCCATTGGACCCGGTAGGTGGCACTGCAATCGCTTTCTAGGATTTTTTTTGTTTTTTTACAAATTTTTTTTTTATTTTTTTGTATTTTTCACATATCAGAACAAATAACCCCAAAATTTCTCCCAATGGGGGGAGGGGTGCATTTTCATGAGTCGCTACCCATCCATTTTCATGAATCGCTACTTCTTCAGATCCATTATGAGCTCACCGACCAACTGAGTTTTACACAGTCCTCCACACAGCTAATGCATATGAAAAACACAACCGTCAGACATTTACACACATGCAACAACAGCAATATTTGTTTTGTAATCACATTATTTACCACCAATCTCACGGAAAACACCCCCTCTTTCGCCAAATGTGTCAATGACAAGCAACAAATATCGTCCGGCCGTGACACGAGAGCAACAGCAAATCACACAATGACAAAACGAAAAGATTGAAATGTCTAACTCAATGTCAAATGGAAAAATCAAATATCGAAGAAACGTTTGCTGAACCCGCTTATAGCAGGCAAGCCAATGTTCGGGCAGGTCAGTCGGGTCCGCTAGTATAGAATAAAACTTAAAGAAATTACCGGTATTGGTGCTATAAAAAAATTTACGATGAAGAAGAAATTACGTTGAAGAAACAATGAAGGTTCAGGCAGACAATGTCATAATATTTACCTGAAGCGAAAGTTTAACACAGCAAGAGCACCAATAACAATTAAAAGAAAAACCATAGAAACTGTAGAAATGCTTCGTAAGCAACAAATACAAATGCAGGAAGCTTATTACAAAAGTTGTGGGGAGTCCCAAAAACCAAACCGGTTTGAATCTGTGCATAAACGTTGTCTTATGTACATCGACGTCACATCAAATTCAAAGTCTTCATCAATTGAATGGGCAAAAAAACGACACTGTCCATATTCAATTTTTAATTAATTTGTAAAATGTTTAATTTTTAATTAATTTTAACCACATACTATAACGTAACTAAAACGAAATAACAAATTTTTCGAAACGCAAAATTTCATAATAGGACAAATCCGCGTCGAATAGAATTTTCTCGATATCGAAGAAAATCGAAATCGAAAAATATAATAATAATATCCTTGGCTGTAATAATAATAACCAATTTAGTCTGAAGCCATATATGCGTGTAAAATGAATTATGCCTTCAGTTGAAGGAATCGTTGCTGAATATCTCCATCGAGGAATATATACATCGAGGAATATATATATATATATACATATATTCTTCTATGATATCTCTCTGTTGTTAATGTTATGGACACCTAGCAAGACTCTCGTCTTCTTAATGCGAAATCTTGGTAATCTATATTGTGCAATGGTACACGTTTACAAGTTATACATCTGGGTCGAAATATTGTCAAATCAATTACAATTAATAGCACCACCAAAGGAAATATTGTTTTGATTCAACGAATCAGCCGACCACTAATTCCATGCGCACGAAGTCGCAGGTAGCAGATAGTTCTATGTAATAAACGAACAAATGTCTGAAAAGTCATATAGTGGTCTGGAGTTTTTATGTTTAATTTTTTATGTAATTTGTATGGCAGGTATTCAACCTCATCGACCTACAGGTTCCAACAGATTTTCATATCTCGCAATTAAAATTAGAGTGAGTAGGTACTAATATCATTATAAACGGGCCTCCGGGTGAAAGAACTTTTTGTTTTCCCACCATTTTGCTTTACAAGGGCCAAAGAGCTACACTTATTTTCGTTAGTTTCATTTTACTCCCGATACGTTTTGGCCAATAGAGCTCTCCGAACAATCTGCAACGGAACATATAGCGACAAAAATAATAAAAAATTATTCGTCACCGCACAATTAACCACGTCCAAATCCTTTTATACAAATTGGATTTGTCCCCCTTTGCAACCACGGCTCTGTAAATTTTTTGCTCTATACTGTTGCCTCTCCGAATACCTTTTTCATTATATTTAAAGTCTATTGTCGATTACATAAGTCCTCAATCTGTTGTTTCTTTTCACTTTCCTCCGCTTCCTTTACAATTCAAATTAAACGCCTCGACGCCATCACCTACAAAGCGGTCAGTATTAACACTGCTCTTGTTTTTTGTTTATTTTTACTTGTTGGTCACGCTCTTTCACTATAAAATATAATGAAACGTTGACAATGCGTCTCCTTTTGATTTTTTTTTTTTACAGTTGTATTTTAGGCTGCGGACCAATAGTTAGGGAAATCGTTTACTATGGTAAAAATCGGATTTAGAGCAAATTTTTTGATCAGTTTGCCATAGAGTTTTTGAAAAATAAACGAATTTGCCGAAAAATTTACTTAAAGTTGACTATTTGTCCGTAGCCTTAGTCCAGTTTGGCGAACGTTCTAAGCTAAGTTTCATCGTTATTATGAGTAATTGTTTACAACATTTTGAAGATTATAAAACGTAATCAGTTCCGTGATGGGCAGGTGGTTTATAAATTTAGAAAGCTCCAGTTTTTATAGGTTTGCTTTTTGTGCGGAGCCACAGAGCCACGGAGCCAGAGCCTTCTAAATATAAGAGCCATAAGATTCCGCCATTTTTTTATGATGTCTGTTCTTTTTCATACCAATCAGTGTATTTTCATATTTTTTTCAAAGCCTTTTTCTATATAAAAACATAAATGCTTCGCTTGAATTTTTATATTAGGTTATATTATGTCGAGTTAAAGCAAAAACATTTAAATTAGTCTAACACAATTTTTTTTTATACAAGCAACAATTTGTTTATATGTGTATGTGAAGAAAATAAGAAATTAGTATAGAGTGTTCCTAATCAAAAATTTCAGCATTATTTTTCCAAAACAAACGTTCGTTTTTGTAGTAGCAATGTAATATGGGGGTTATTGCGATTTCAACATTGTTGATGAACAAACTTCGAAAACTGTTTTTTCATTACTTGTTAAAAATATGATTTAGCAACAAATTCGCAGGCTATATTGTTTCATCCTGTAGTATAAACAAAACAGAGCTTCATAAAATAAAAACATTATTTTGTAAAGCTTTTCGTAATTACGAAACCATTCAAAAGATGTCGCTAATTATAAATTTACAAAACAATATCGACAAAGAATTGAATGAAGCCAATCGAAGCCAAAATGTTTATTTAGATAATTTAACAATTTATTATGTACACTGCCTGGTTCAATAGATTATGAGGATCTCTTGAAACTGGGAATAACGCAACACGAACGAATTGGTTTGCAAAAAAAACAAAAATTTGGAAAAAATGTGACGTTTTTCTGTTATTGTTTTACAGCGCGCAGCAACTATGATGGTGAATTTTTTGCGACGAAAAATTTTATTTACGCCAACCGTATTATAAATAAAAATTATAATTTAATAATGGTTTAGTTTCGTCAATAAAAATTATTTTATACTTTTCTGTAATTAGAAGTAAATTTATTATAAAGACATCTGTAAACGGTTTTTGAAATTACAGAAAGCTCGGACATGAGGTATTTAGTACATTAACGAAACACGACTTCCGTGGTGAATTGGTAGAACACAATAATTGTCTGCATGGTCTGTAAAAGTAGGTGCAAAGTAATGCAAGTGAGAAAATTATTTCCGAGGTTTATTAGTTAGTTTTAATGGGTAGAGAGGAATCGGTATGTACTACAAAAGTACAAAGTCTTTCAAGAAGAATTCGGAATTGTGTATTCTCGATTGACCTAGATAAGATGATTTGTGTTTAAGACATTTTGTTTACGTTTTGATAGTTGGAGCTAGATATGATATTGTGAGATGCTTTAACTGTATGAAAACGAGGTAAAAGTTCATTCAATTGTATTATACCGACTTCTTGATATCTTAAGCTGACTCAAACCACCCTGTATTTGTAATGATGAGTTTCCCGATAGTTTTGAACCACAATAATTAAAAAAATTGAACTGAAAACTTCTTTTTACTATAATCAACTGTACGCAGCCAGAGTTCCCAAATAAACTCAATATATAGCCTTGTTTCATGAAGTTTTCCTCTACATATATCAGTTGGTATATCTTTGTAAAGCTAGGTAGAGGTAAATACAGTGTTCTATACAAAACTATTTTGTTATTTTGATGGTCGAGAAAGTTTTTCAATTATAAAAGTAAATGAAAATTTGAACCAAGCTTTAATTTTTTTTATTGTACTGTTGATGTTGTATCGTGCCGTTGTTATTCAGTTTTTTTTTGTGTTGTCTTGTCGATTGTATCTTATTTACGGGAAAAACTTGAGGTTTGTTTATCTGACTGCAGTAAAGTTCTTTTCTATTCTGCGCTGTTATACCATCTAGCTAACTTTATATTGTAACAAAATCTACTGCCGCTATATATGTCTTTGTATACATTGAATAACTGACAGAATGAACATGGGAAAAATTAAAAATTCTTGAAATAAACTATACACTTGCCACCCTCGTGTTTAATCGAACGAATTTTAACAATGATTATGATTTATGGTAAGCTCTTAATCTCAAAATAGCGAGTACATTTTCTCTCATAAACAAAGACCTTGGCATATCGGCGTGATACCTTTCCATGTGAGTATTTTGAAACTACAGGATCAAATAATCCGGGATTTAAGATGTAATTGACCTGAAACCATACATTATTGACCGCAATTATTTCTTAGTATTTGGAAAGCACTAAAAACTCGATTGTGAATACTGCGTCTACTGATTTTTATCATAGCGAAAGTCAAACATAATAATGGTTGGTTATTGATGAGGAATGTCGGTTTGCTGACTTACGCAGTTTTTTTTAGAAGTGAACATACTTTAAAAGGTTTGGTCAAAAACTTGTCAACTATCATTAGAGCGATACCTCTGTAATAAGATGAAGGCAGCATTTAACGCTCACTTTACTGGTATATTCGAGAGACTAAAAAATTCGCTCATCTAAAGTTCATTGTATTTATTTGCAGCTCACCGTAGTGGGAGCTGTGTGGAAATACGGTCATTGTGCTATTCTTGATTTACATCAATGACATACTAACCTCAACAACTTGAGACATCCATTAATTTACTGACGAAACTAAAGCGAAAGAAATGTCTGTTTAGAAAGTTCACGAGAACCTATGTACGTATTTATTATCTCAAAAATTCAATCAATCCAAGGATGACAAGGCTATTTTGCTTCAGATGTTTGGTTTGCAGATTTTCAGCGATATACCATAGAAAGAACATAACTCCAAACAATCTCAAACATCGCAAGTCTATATATGGCGTTCATTAAGCGATGCAACTTCTATTTCACTCCATCGGCGGATTGAGACTTTATAAGGCTTATAATAGACCTATTATGATTTTAACTCTTTTGTCTAGCGTGCGACAATGGGTTTTAACATTTGGAATGTCCCGATAAAACCCAAAATAGAGTCGTTCATATGATAAACGCTGTATCATGTGTTATTTTGGTGCTCTAACTACATTTAACAAATTTATTATGGTGATGAGTGTTGATGCTCTTTCGAAACTAGCTCCCCAATTCCATCCGCTTTTGTTGTTTTTTAGTGGAGTCAATGCTCGTTTCAGTTCTAGGCGACATAGATTTGAACGTTCCTATTGTAGAACCCAGCATTTTAAGTTCTTCACTTCTCAAAGTGACCCGAATTTCCCGAAATCTTTAATTCACACTTGACGAAGCAATCCTATCGATTTTTGAAGAATCGAGAGTTGTCGTAGAGGAGTTCACGAAACAATTATCTTCTTTTAAATTTATTAAATTTATTGAAAAATATTTTGGTCAGGGTTTTGTAGTTTTCATAAAATACTTTAAATTCAATTCTTTAAAATCTGACAAAATATATAAAATCGGCTACAAACGTGAAACGTGTGCTAGTAAACCGCTTGCCTTCAGTTTCAGTGACGAAAAACAGTCAGGGAGCTCTCTCTTCTTGACCGCTAGTTTGTATTAAAAAACAAAATTAACTGCCATAACCAACCTTAAAATGTAGGAATTTTGTCTCGATCTATCGCTCACGCTCGCTATTCTCGACATCCTATTATCTGAAGGTCTTCTTCAACGACGTCTTCGTTTTTGTGGGGACCTTGCAAAGAGGCCCATCAATCTAATTCGGTTATATTTAATGTATCCAATCATGTTTCATGCCTTCCTTTTAGAAAGTAGATAAGGTTACATTCGTTGGAAGTCAGAGCCTTTAGCTCTCGCTTCTAAAGCCAGCATGCGTGCGAGCTGACACACCTGCAACAGATGTTTAGATCGCGATAATTTTGATTGGACGTAGGAAACTTGATGTCCGACAGCAATTCGGGCTTTTTTAATATTTGCCTGCATTTGTTGTTAAAACTAGCCCGAGATATTTGGTCTTCTACGCTATTAAAATTAGTGTCACGGCTGTCGTACATGGACACGAATCGGAAATTGAAACAAAAATATGAAAAAATGACGCATTTTAGTCAAATTTAGCCGGAATTATGATTTAAAGGGAGGTTATTGTATTCTACAAAATTTTATTAAATAATAGTTTTAATTTGGATTACCGTAGGAAGTTGGGACTCGTGGATTTTTATTTGCCTGAATTTGCAAGTGTCAGTTGACACTTACAATTTTAAAAATAAACATTAAATAAAATATTTCAACTAAACTAAACGTTACGTTTAGTGACATCTGTTGGCTAAATAGTGATATGTGTTGGAAAAAAATTATCTGTAAGAAATTAATCGAGCTTATACAAGGTATGTCCATAGGGATGTGGGTAATCGAATTCTATCCAAACGGAAACAAAGTGAATCACACTATGACAGGCAAGGAGTTAGATAAGGTTGCGTACTCCGTCCACTTCTATTCATAGTAGTATTTGATAGTGTCATGAGAAAGTTAGATAGTGCGCCAGCAACGACATCCAGTATGGATTAACAGAGAAACTCAATGATCTTGATTTCGCAGATGGAGTATGCCTGCTAAGACACGAACACTGTGATATGTAACAGAAAGTACAGAAGGTATCTGATCTAGCTTGAAATAAATATCAGGAAAAATAAGATGATGACGCTAAACACACCAGCATCGAGGGCCAATATATTTAAACCAAGAATAAAAAGAAAAGGTCTAGCTTGATTCTGCACTAGCGAAAAGGGGTGCAACAGATGAATACATAAATAAGTGAATCAACAGAATAACATTCAACCAAGCTACGAATGTTCAATTTGTGTGTGAAATCTATGTTGCTATATGTTTGCGAACCCTTAAAGCATACAATAAAAAAGCGCAAGTGGAGATTTGGAGTCACACGCTGAGAAACTCGCCGAATTACGTAACAAAAGGACTCCTGTAGTACAACCCACAAGGAAAAAGGAAAGTCGGATGCCTAGCTGTGACATGGAAAGTCATGGGTTGGCCGCGATGTTACTCAACATGTTTCCAACTGTTGGGTGTCCTGAAACCGAACAATATTAGTAAAATTAACATTAAGCATATTTACCATTTACCACTTGCTCAAACAATAAAAAGTAGGTTTGAGTTCTATGATACAAAGTAGCCGTATTTGTGCATTGGCCACTAGATTTCCAAAGTGCCCTTAGCTTACGTAGATATAGCGAGGTGTTTTTAATCCCACCTGTAATAATCATCATGTAGAAATCTCACACCCGCTCCCATTTCCCTTGCGTTACCATTTCATCTAAATTAAAAATGTTTCCAACTTTTTACTTCATTTATTATAAAAACATTTCTTTTTCATTTTAAATTACAATTATTAAAATAATCATAATCAAAATGATAATGAACATTTTGAATAACATTTTATATTTTTACTCCCGTTCTTCTTCTTCTTCTTCAGGAAAACTTCCCGCGCTTACATTATCATTTTAATGAGAATATTAATTATAAATAATATTTTTGTAATTTGATAGAAATAAAAATTCATAACTAGGTAGTGGTAGTAGTAGTAGTAGTAGTAGATACCTTTTATGCGCTACCCACAGCAACAATAATTTTAATCATTTGCATATTAAAATAATTCGAATGGCTTAAAATAAATAATAAACACTTTAAAAATGTAAATTTTCATGTTGCGGATCTAAAATTTTAAACTAACCGAACTTTGTTTGTGGGGGGGGGGGGGGGGGTTTATAATATTTAAAGGGATGAAAATGACCCATTTAGCACCTTGATTAAATTTTTACGGGTTGTAATCATTTTTTTTTGCTGTCCGTTTCTAATAGAGCTACTAAGATATTCTGTGTAAACTAATTAAAAAAGCAAAACTCGTCTGTAGAAGAGCTTTTTTTCAATAAATTATTTATTTAAATTACTAAAATAAAATTAATTTTTTAATTTACGTTTTTCTGGCGGAGTGATTATGATATGAAATTTTCGTTCTTTCGGCAGTAACCAGTGAACTGTGTGGTGAATATTTAGTAAAACTATCTAAATTTTTATGTTGAGAAGATTATTTTGCATAGTCAGTGTATCAACAATGCGTTTGGACATATGGTCGACGTGTTACGTTCATCTGTGAAGAAGTTAATACCTTCATTGCTTAAAATGAATGAATCTCTTGTGTTGAATAGGAGTATAAAATTAAACGGTATCTTCAGTGCTCTGCTCTTACGTGTACTACTGGTACACGAAATAATAGTTCGCTATAATGTTTAGTGCATGCCACCGGAAAGTATTCCCATATTATAAAATGGGCCTAATAGTAGATCTAAGAGTTAATGAACGATATGGGTTTCAAGGCCTTGCCTTAATGACCTACAGACTTCGCTGTTCTGTGAAGGTTAAGCTGATATTTTTTAAAGTAGTGGGATCAACCTAAAGAAGTTGTAAAAATAACAATTCAGTTTCACAGTCGTTAGCCCAGTGGGAAAGAATAATGAATGCGCTTTTACTGCGCTCACCCAGAGTGTTAGAATAATTATCAAAGACGTCGATAGCAATATCGTCCGTAATAAAAAACTAAATTTTCCTCTCGGAACTCGTATTGGAATTCCACTTTCAATATACAAGCAGAGTTCTATAATTAAAGGCTTAAAAATGACTTAGTTTCGGTCAAATTTGCATTTTTCCAGAACCACACTCAGAACTAATATTGAAATCCATTTTCTGTTGTAAAAATTGGATTAATCTTCAATCGGCTACGTAATCAACCTATCCCAAGTCCATTTATTGAAAAACGAGATTTTGCTGAGATTTAGATTTCCGGGATTTTATAATTCCGGATTTTTCTACTCGAGATTTTGGTTGCTCTCAAATTTAAGCGAAAACCTTTTTACTGTCAAACAGGAATTTTTGTCCGCAGAAACCCCCTTTTTCGACGTTTTATAGGCCCCTGATCTCAAAAATAAAAAAGAAAATTTGTCCAACCGCCTTGATGTTTGCATGGATGAATGTCCGTTTTACTATATCAATTGACAGGTCTTGAATCAAGCAAAATAAATCCACAGTTTTGGCGCCAATTGTTGCTTTATTACAGAATACATAAGTGCTGCATAGTATTGAAAACTATGCTATAGTAGTGGAGGAAGACAGTACTTTAAGTCACAAATTCGCCGCTCGGGCCAAATTAATCGTTTGGAAATTTCGGTTTTCAATTTTCGTAAATTGTAGGTTGGTGCAATCTATATTATAACTAACGGACTCGATAAGCGTTGTCCTGCCCGAACGTTGGCTTGCCTGCTATTAGCGGGTTCAGCAAATGTTTTCTCGATATTCGAATTTTCGATTAACACTATACACTATTAGCTATTTCTTTTCGTCATTGTGTGTTTTGTTGTTGCCCAAAACAAAATCAAGAAATAAATTAGATTAGGCAATGGCGTACCGTATCCAGGAGGGAGTTGTGTGAAATTTTTGGGTTATACCGGGTCCAATTGTAAATCTAAACCATCCAGGGATCCAGCCCTTTAGAAGGAGTCAATTACATACACAGGTACAGAATAATATAAAGATTGGGGGTAGTTGGGGGGGGGGGTCATGGTGAAATTTTGGGGTTTTTGTTCTGATACGTGTACAATCTAAAAAAATAAAATTTCGTCAAAAACAAAAAGATTCTAGGCAGGGCCACCTACCGGGTCCAGTTGTGAATCTAAACCATCCAGGAACCTACTCAAATACACACACGAAATTTCATTAAATCGGCCCAGCCATTTAGGAGGAGTTCAGTCACACACACGCGTACAGAAAGAAGAGTAGGCGGATTCAGTGTTGACTTATTTCATTCCTTCCTTCCTTCTGAATTTTTTTTAAATCTATTTCATTGGCTAAAATGACGTTTTTTTTTCTTGTGAACGAATGTGATTTTTTTCTTGTGAACGAATGTGGTTATTTAACGAAAAATGATCAAAAACTCAGCCACACGTGCTGAAGTCAGCATGAATATCACCGATTATTTTTTTCAGTGTAGTTATCGAATCATTGACATGATTAAGAGCACGGAAGAGCAAATACTTCTCAGTTAAATTTTTAAACATTTAGTTTTTAAACAACTGTTGTGCCTATACATGAGACGCTATTAAAAGGACAAAGGATTATACAATGGTACAAGGTCGAGCCCGTGAAGTTTCTAACAAAAAATAACACGTATACGTATACGGTTCCAATAAGAAAAAATGACGGAAGCATAATTCTTATTGGATTCAATTAGATTCCAATATCCACCATATTGAATTCTTTTAGTATTGGTGACTCACACTGTTAATATTTTGTAAATGCAAATTAGTGAAAATTTTATTAAAAATTATTGTTATATTAAATAAAATCATAATTTACGTAATAAAATATATATAAAAGATAGTAAATACAAAAGATATTAGAGAAATATGTAAAGAACTTAAACAAAAGTTAACAGTTAAATAAAATTAAAGGTTTAACAAAAAAAATATCAAATAAGTTTAATGCAATTTTCCACTGTAAATTTTGAGTATTTTATCATCTGTGCCAATAACAAGCCACTTCCAGAGATTAGGGCAAGATGCCACTATATAGGTCGGATTGGCCTATCTATAGAGAACGTTTTCCGGTGTAAGGTTTTTCCAAGCGGAAAAAGTGTAACCTTGTTAATAGCAGTTTTCCACTGTAAATTATGAGTATTTTATCATCTGGGCCAATAACAAGCCATTTTCAGAGATTAGGGCAACATACCACTATATAGATCGGATTGGCCTATCTATAGAGAATAGTTTCTGGTATCCAATCGGGAAAAGTGTAACGTTGTTAATATCAGTTTTGCACTGTAAGTTTCGAGTATTTTATTATCTGGGCCAATAATAAGCCACTTCCAGAGATTAGGGAAAAATGCCACTATATATGTCGGAACTCGATCAGTTCTTAACCGATTGTGAAGGGATTGGGTATGTTAGATGAAAATGGAATTCTTAAATGATTTTTTGAGAAGTTCCGGAATATGGCCACCTGGGACGGAACTCGATCAATTATTAACCGATTATGATGGGATTGGGTGTGGTGGATGGAAATGGGATTCTTAAATGATTTTTGGACGAGTTGAAATGGGATTCTTAAATGATTTTTGGAAGAAGTTCTGGAATTTGGTCACCTGGGACTGGGCTCGATCAATTCATAACCGATTTTGATGAAATTGAGTATATGTTGGATGAAAATGGGATTCTTAAGTGATTTTTTGAGACGTTCGGGAAAATGGCTATCTGGAACGGAACTCGTTCAATTCTTAACCGATTATAATGGGATTGGGTATGTTGGATTGAAATGAGATTCTTAAATGATTTTTGGAAGAGTTTCTGGAATATATGGCCAATCTGAGACGAAACTTGATCAATTATTAACCGATTATGATGGGATTGGGTATGTTGGATGGAAATGGGAATCTTAAATGATTTTTGGAAGAAGTTCTATTTAACAATTAAGTAGTTGCTATTAACAAGGTTACATTTTTTCCGCTAGGAAAAACCTTATACCGGAAAATGTTCTCTATAGATAGGCCAATCCGATCTATATAGTGGCATCTTGCCCTAATCTCTGGAAATGGCTTGTTATTGGTCAAGATGATAAAATACTCATAATTTACAGTAGAAAACTGATATTAACAAGCTCACATTTTCTCCGCTAGGAAAAACCTTATACCAGAAAATGTTCTCTATAGATAGGCCAATCCGACCTATATAATGGTATGTTGCCCAAACCTCTGGAAATGGCTTGTTATTGGCCCAGATGATAAAATACTCATAATTTACAGTGGAAAACTGCTAACAACAAGGTTACACTTTTTTCGCTAGGAAAAACCTTATACCGGTAAATGTTCTCTATAGATAGGCTAATCCGACCTATATAGTGGCATCTTGCCCTAATCTCTGGAAATGGCTTGTTATTGGTCCATATTGATAAAATACACAGTATTGACGGCGAAAAATTGCAATAATAATTCTGATATTTTTTCTTGTAAAGCTTTTATTTTCATTTACATTTATGTAAACTAATTCACACATGATTTTAATTTGATATTTTAGTTATCTGTTTGAATAATTTAGGTATTTCATTAATATTTTGTAATTTTAAATAAATTCAATTTTAAAAATTATAATTATAATGTACTTGATTCGGAGAGTAATTTAACACTGTAAAAAATTACACTCAATTTATTCTAATAAGAATTTAGTTTTGAGTGGTACTAACACATATATAATTTTGAATTTTTGTTATTTTTTGTTAGAAACTTCACATCGGTTACAAGGTCAATAGTGTGATCCTGAATTACCAATATTATTCACGTAGAAGTTATATATACCGGCGCAAGAATTGGTTTAGATACATCGTTTGATGTCAGTATTCCGTTCAATTTTAGTCGACGCCAATATCAAATTAAATTAGCGTATGCGTTAACTATTAACAATGATCAGCGTCAAACTATTGACAATTTTAGAATATTACTTGAAAGACCAGTTTTCAAGCAGTGCCAACCGTCCATTTCTTGCTCGTCGTGGATTTCTTAAAATTGCAATTTGTTTACGGACCAAAGCAATTGAAAAGTGGTGCGGAGACACTTGAAATTTTATAATAAACATATATTTAACTTTAATATAGAACTAGCAGAATCCGGCCCTCGTTGCTGGCCCTATCATTGGTTTCGACTATATTTGAATCTCTACTAAAAGGTGTTGATTCGTGGTGAAATAAATTTTGCAAAGATTGAAGAATTTCGCGGTGTATTCCCGAAGAAATTGCACATCTTAATACAGATATCTTAATATATACTTTTTTAGAAAAAAGTAAACCTTTTCTAAAACAAATAAAACATTTTCAGATTCAAACAAATTTTTTTTTGTTTCAAATTCAACTTTTTCATATTAAACTTTTTAAAATCAAATTGAACAATTAAAAAAAAGTTCGGTTTAGTTTTAATATTCGAATGAAGAGGCTGCTGTCAACTGCTTGCGGTAGCTAAGCTACCATAAAAAATACTCCGTGGTGTAAAGGGTGAACCATTTCGAGAATATAGGACTCTCATTCCATAGATTTCGAAGCAATAATACAGTTTTATCCACTTTTTATTCGGACATAAACCGATATGGGGCTTTAAACATCGTTTATTTGTCTTGGCGCCGAAAATTTTTCTGTTTTCATATTATCATGAAAATGTAACCTTTTTGCTCTTAGCTCCGAAAAATATTTGTGTCGAGATAGTTTTAGCTGTCACGACAGTAAATATTTTCTTGCCTGAAAGTAAAAATGTCGTGTTTTTCGGGGCTGATACTCAAAAATGTCATGATATGTGGAGATTTTTTGGGCTGAGAGTAAAAAATGTCATGATAGCAATAATTAGTGTTGCCATCGCATTTTTTGGGGATGGAATTTGGGCTTCACATACATAAATTTGTGCTATATTTTCCAATTAGAATAAAATTTGATTGGAGATTTCTCATTTTCTAAAAGTTAATTAGTTTAAAGCTTTGTCATTTTTTCAATGCTCGCTATTTTTAAAATCTTTTCTAATTTCATTTAACCTATCAATGTATTCACATATACATTTACAATACATACACCAATTAAAATTGCATTGGGTGAATCCACACGAGGACTCATTTGAAACCAGTTTTTGGTCTCAAAATACCATTCACGTCCACACACAAATCCCATGAGTCCGAACTCAACACCCAATACAATTTATCGAAAATAATTTATACAAAAATAGGTTGATAAACGGAAATATTTACACATACACCCATACCTGGTCTTTCACGGTATTTTTTCATGATTTTGAAATAACACGGTCAACAAAAATAAAATAGTCGTGTTTTTACACGATTATTTTTACACCACGAGCAGTAAAAGGTGCCAATGTAAAGGAACTTCCAGTTCATTCATGAATTACGATGTCAGTATTGATTTGCTCACAATCATTTGCTTTTTTCAAAGGTTTCTATGAATAGCCTGTCATTCATATAAATCAGAATCTAGAGTTTTGAACCCTGGTCCATTCTTTGATCTTCCATAAAATTTTCAACAAAAAGCTTTTCTACCATATTTTATTATCCTCAATTATGTTCTAAGCCTGTCAGGCGCAAATAAATTTTTATAATAAACGTCAGACACACAAATACTTGTGCCGTAAAGTATATAGTTAACTAAATAAATAATAATAAAAAAGTGCGTACAAAAAAAAAATACGAAAAAGCTGCGGTGGTGTACATAAAGTTTTGAGTAACAAAATGTTCTCAAAGGAACTTCGTGTGCAATAATAAACTTTTCAAATAACAAAAAAAAAAACAAAATTAAAATGTCACAACAAGAAGAGTAATATACGGCACACACAAAGCTTTTGTTATATAACTGTAAACATAGAATGAAATCTAATAAAGCTTTATTATATGGCATAAACACAAACGTAAAATTCTAAGATCCGGACGTACATATTTATTGATATATGGTATGGAATGAGACAAGCAAAGAAAAGCACACAACTGTGAAACGGAAAAATGTTGTACACATAAAATTTCTATATGTGTACGAGTAAAATGTTCTCAAGGGTCAAAATGATATATTTTATGTGTAAAAGTGGAAAGCACAATTTATAGAGCTTTTACGTTTATTTTGCGCCCCAATACTGGTATGCCAGAAACAAAAAGGTTAAAATGTTAATTTAAATTTGATATTTATTGCTTTTCAATATGGTTGGTATTGATTGAACGAAGACGTTAGGTTAACTAAGCTTTCACTCTTTTGTTGTGCATGTGCGACGTATACGTCAGTTCAATGGTATTTAGAAATTTCATAGTATATAGAATCGCATTGTTCACTATAGAAATATATAGATTAAAGTCATGACTTGACATTACAACAAATATTTCTATATGTGTTATCAAACTAAAAAGGATACACTTGAATCCTTTTCAGTATTGTTTTCAATTGATACTTGACAAAATAATGGGTATAATGTATGTATGTACACTCGTAAAGGAAACAATAAGTGAACAAAATATTTTTACTATTTCAACTAGCTATATAAAGGATAAAAGCTTTGATTTATTTTAAAAGCTTCCTTTCTTATCGTTATTATATCGTTTGCGTTTTTCTTTTGTGTTTGTATTTCGTCGTCTCTCTAAAATAAAAACTTTTTAATTAACAAATAGTTTCATTTGTTTACTATATATACTTTTGTCTAAAATATCTAAGATTTCTAGAAAAAGGATCTATTTACAAGCAAAACAAAAACGAAATTGTTAAGATTGATAGTGGGAAGAATTTAACGATTTGTCTATACATATAAAGAGATGAGAGTGATTGGCTATTTTTTATAAAAAATTGATTAGAGGCTACTTGTAGGATAGTGCTAAGTTTACAAAATGATAAAAAGCTTTGTGGACCGTCTAGTTTAGAAACATTATACTAAAACGATGTCTAAAAATTTAATGTCCCATTTCAGATCAGCAGGTCGGTTTTGGCTTTGCTATAGGAAAAAGGAATTATAAAAAATATTTTCATAGTATTCTATGTAGTTGCAACAATTTTTTTTCTGGCATACTATGGTAAACAGTTGGTGTAAATTTTTTCAAAAACAAAATTAAATTAGGAATATTTTTCCTATCCAATTTCAATACGGAGAAAGTATTTCCTAAATTATAAAAATTTAGATTAAACCTCAGTAGGCCAGAAAATGTTATTTTTGACAAAAATGCTATGTAAATATTTTTCCAAATTACTTTTTTCTATAGGGAAGCCAGAATCGACCTGCAAGTGTTGTAAGTTACTGCGGCTTATTCATTTTACACGCGAGGCAATTAGTAACAAATTCCTTTACATCTTTGATCCCAATGAAATTCCCGCCGGAGGTGACCCTGGGTTTTTGTAGTGGGCTTGGTTAAACAAAGAACTAATTGGTGTTTCATTTTGAGGTACTTTTTCATAAATAAAAAAAACCTTTTTATCGAGTAATCTTTATTATCATAAAAAGAACCATCCTTTACATATTTATTTTTTCAAGATTATATCTTTCAAATGTTGCCCTTAACTGCGGCTAACATGGTCCATTCTTCAAGTTCCAATTTTCGATGACGCGTTTGAGCATTTCTAGTGGTATTTTACCAATGACGCAAGTAATGTTGACTTATCCATGTAGAGTTTGGATTTAACGTAGCCCCAAAGGAAAAAAGTCTAAAGATGTGATATCACATGATGTATATATAGGTGGTACTTTTGAATAAAATGTGGATCGATGATACCACCAGCCTATAAACCACAGCAAACTGTTGTTTTGTCTGGATATAATGGTCTTGAACCTCTTCGAGTTGCTCTTCAGAAACAAAATTTCAGTCAAAAACATTAGATTTTCTCCAAGCTCACAGAGCACAAGGACTGAAACGGTGACGATTTGGAAGATCGGTCGGCTTTAATTCTTGCACAAGATCCTTACGTAAAATACGACAAGTTGTTACATACGGCAAGTCAAGCTGTTGGGAACAGCACCAAACCGATTCATCACGGTCACTCTCAGCTACCGCCGCTAAATTTTCTTCACTACGTGGTGGATGTGGTCTATTTGGTCGCGTATTAGAAGACCACTGATTTTCGTAATACAGCTGAATAATTTGTAGCCGCTGTACCGAGCTAAGTCTTTCCGGGATGCCTGTTTGGCACGAATCGCACGTGATCTGTCATAGAATCCCTACTGAAAAAAGTACCTCTAAATGAATCACCCATTAATAAGTCTAGTATGAACCACCAACCTCCAAAGAGGTAGATCTGTATCTCTGGATTCGTATCGTTTACTAAACTAGGGAATAAATAATAATTTGTTGCCTGATACACGAAAACTATGGTTCTTCCGAAAATGTTCGCGGAAGTGTACCCGGAACAACATTTATAGATCCTTCTCGGTACCCTATCTCTAAATTCGAAGCTTGTAGCATCTCAGACTTCAAAGAGCGGGCCGTCCTGACAAAACATTTTGCGACATAAGCCAGCGTAAACTGGCATGGTCAGTGTATATCGTGAGCCGGTATCCTTCTAAATATGCTCTGGAGTTTTTATCATTCAGACTGAATAGTTTTTTGTGCGACGTTTAATTTTTTAGATACGAATGCTGAAGGGCGTTCGCCTCCTGCAGAGTCCAACTAGAATAGCACACTTCCTACTCTAGTCCTTTATAAGACGTATTATTTACAGATACTAGAGCATATGGTCGGATATCATCTGATTTCGAACTTATAATTTATGATAATATTGAGGATTTTCCTATTTTCCTCTACTCCCAATAGCACTAGAACCTTTTAATACTGTGGTTATTTTTACTTGAAGGGCATGGCATTTCTGTTTATTGTTTTTGAGAAACAAAAATGAAACAAGAACTAGAGGTCATTGGTAGAGGTATTGAGCCGACTGTTACTTTATTATTTGGTAGAATTGGTGAAAGTGCTGGTTTATTATGCTGATGTTGGTCATTGTAATAAATTAGCGTTAAAAATGAATAATGAAGCCCCTGGTCCTCAGACCTCCATTGCCCCTCTCGCCATATTTCGGATGTCAAATTCAACCGTTTCCCACTGGAAGAAAAACCTATCGACGGTATACCAGCGGGATCTCCATTATATGAGATTCCAATTCGGAAAAGGTTCGTTCAACAATCCCAATTTAGAACATTGCTAAGGCATTGACGACAAGGTAATTGCACAGGCTGGCTCTTGACACCTTACTTGAGATTGTGCTGGATTTTCGAGCGAAATGACATCGGCTATGTGGTTAGTAGAGTGACGTATGATTTGTCAACTGTTCAAGCTGTGACATCATAGCCAACATTACATCAGGGGTTGATTGGCTAGTCTCGATTGACACTTGCCATCGTTTCCAGTGTGTTCTTCGGCTGGGATCATCTTTCCTAACAAAGCTCATTTTTATCTAGGCGGTTATGTAAACGAAAAAAATTGATGATCGAACCCAGGGGGTTTCTTTAATTGAATTTGATGTGCAATAATAAACTTTACCAGTGGATTCTTTATCTTAAATTTCCTCACAGGTCTGATTGCTATATTTTCTGTTTGAACCACCGATAATCCAAGGTTTGGAGTGAATACACTTTCAATTCTAGCTGATGTGGTTGCTGAGGCCGTTTAAGGTATTTAGTGGCCTTCCATAATGAATAGTTTGTGTCCGAATGGGGAGATAATTCTTTATGATAATTTTGCATATAATCCATCGTATTTTTTTTTGTAGTAAACTTTGTAGTTTTCTTTTTGCCTGATTAAAGTTATGTTTAGCATCTGGCGCTCGATTTATTTGTCAGATGCGCCTTAAACGACGTTTCTCTGTTAAATATTTTTTCTATTTCAGCGGATGTTATGGTGTGTCTTGTTTGTTTGCTCTTTGGTTTAGGTGAGACCGAAATAGCTGCGTTGAACAGTAAGTCATTAAAGTTTTCCGTAGCAATGTTTATATCGATAGCCGTATGAAGTGTAAACGTTAGGTCGATATGTGAACTGATGTATATGTTAAACTTCACCAAGTTAGTGAAGGTGTTCGTTAGATAGTTATTTGTTGAACATGGCTTTTTGTCGGACCAGTAATGTAGTAAGACCGGAGAGTGATCAGAAGATAATACTAAAAGTGGTTTGGATTATTTTTCAGTTTATTTTTCTTGTGACTGCAAAATCAAGGACGTCAGGGATTTTTCGACCATCAATAGGCCAAGAAGTTTGATAGCCACACGACGCAACATCGTAGTGGTTTTCTTGAATAACATTCATTAATGGCGTCCCCTTGGAGTAGTCAATCTTGAACCCTAATACGTATATTTGGTATTAAAATCGCCGACGACCATAAAACGTTGACCCAGGGTTGCAAAAACTCTTTTGTAGATATCTGCCGAAACGTTACTATTTGGAGTTCAATATATTGAAGCGATGACTAAGCTTTCTTTATCGAGGTCCACACATACAGAGGTTGCTTGAATTTCCTCAGTACTATATTCATTTAGAACATAATAGCAAATCCGCTTTTTTATCAGCTCCTCCTCGACTTCTGCCCAAGGAATGTTTTGTATCATAAGCTTCGTAACCATTAATTCTGAAATTGTGTTTATCGGTTAAGTTGGTTTAAGAAACCAACATAAGATCAATTTCGTGTTTAGCTAGGAAATGTTCTAATTCGAGTTTGTGTTGGCTTATACCGTTTGCGTTCCAGTGGCATATCTTCAGATAATTTATCTGAGACATTCTAGTTTCTGGATCATAGTTGTTTGATTTTGTAGCATTGCTTGTAGCAAATTTTATATTGTTGTCCTTAACTGCATCATCAGTTTCATGCAGTTATTCAGGGTAGGTTCAACATTTGAGGATTCGCCTTGAAGAACACTTGCGTATGTTGGTTTGCTGGTTGGTGTTCTGGGCGAACGAGAGTTATTTGGCGTATGCGGAGGTATATTATTCTGCGTATCTGCTGTAGTTCTGCGTATCTGTTGTAGTTATACCGCCTCCTGGGACGTGACAATTGACTAATATTTATGTAGGCTGGGCATCCTCAGTAGTTTGCGGGGTGGTTTTCACCGCAATTACTGCATTTCTTTTTAGTTGAAGAGTTCTTTGGTTTTGGGCAACTTTTGGTTTGGTGTAGTCCCTCGCATACGACGCACACTGATATCAACTTGCAATATGTGCTTGAGTGACCATATTCTTGACAGTTTAAACACTATTGGTCCGGACCTTTTCTTTGGTTCTTTAACAGTTATGCGTCTGTGTATGAGGTACTTTAGTTTATATATTGGATGAACTTCTCCCTTTCAAAATTCTTTCGGATGGATCCAGTTCAACTTTGACCATTGGTTTTGGTTGCTTAAAGCGGTTCACGATCCTATATACATTCTGTATCTTAAATCCATCTTCAACAAGTGCAGCCTGGATTTCGGTTGTTTCAACATGGACATCGATGCCTTTAATAACGGATAGAACGGCCCTTTGAAGACTTCAATTGGTATGTATAATAGTTTCTGTCGTGAGCATCGTAATAATTAATGACTTCTCTATAGTCGTTGACCTCATGCGTTTGAATTTTTACTTCGTGTATTTTGCCTCGAAGTAAATTTGTTACGTGTGAAATGTTTTTCCATTTGTTAGCACGCTTGATTTGAGTTCTTGCACCACCTTCTGCGTATGGATTCCGCGTAAGTAGACTGGAGGTGGCTTGTATTTGGATGCAGAGTTGAAATCTGCATCCAAATACAAGCCTGAATACTGATTGATTCGATTATCGATGTGTTTAAATTGGATAATAGAATGTGATGAAGTTTTTTATGGGCAAAAATGAATACACCACCCAATCTCCTTACTTCTCTATCAAGTCTAAAGGCTTTATAATTAGAGTTGCCTAACAGTCTAAAATTATTTTTCAGACCAGTTTCATTAATCAAAGTCACATCGATGGAATTAATATTTAGATAGTTATAAAACTCAATTATCTTGTTGCGAATTCCTCGACAATTCCCTTGATGAGGATGCTCATCATTTAGTCCATGGAAAGTGAATTGTTCTTTGCAATTCTTGCAGGTATTTTCATAATTACTTGGTATAGTAGGTGAATTTTTCGCCCCAGAAAATTGTTCAAGCCATAGGTCTTTGGTTACTAGACATCATCATCATCAAAATACTAGAAACAAACTCCAGAATTAATTTATGAAAATTAGATGTCAATATCAAGATTAATGAAAATTATTATTTTAAGGCCAATTTTCATATCCTAGATTTAATTCGTTTTTAGAAATAGAAACTTGAATGTACCAGAAACATATTTTCACTTTGACTTCAAATTTCTTTCATAATTCTATTCATACCAATATGTCGTTTTGTGTCTGGATCCCAAACAGATTACTTTTCCATAGCAGCAAATACTTTTCGCACCGGAAGAATATTCAATTTCCTCGAAACGATCAAAAGCACAATTATTACACCGAAATTTGTTTGTAAATTGAAAATTTTAAAATGAAAAATTTTAATTTCCTCCCCTTGGCGTCTAAATGTGTGTGTGATCCGCATAACACAATTTTTCAATTTTTGCCTTCTGCCTATTTACCGTGATGATGGCACATAGACAAAAATGAACTTCGCAACGCAATATTAATTTTCATTTATTTATTGTAATTTTTATATTAAAGCTTCATATACATTTGAGCACATATAAGCTTCTCTAAGCTCTGCTATATAAATATACGTATATACGTTACGTATATGACTGTACCACGCCCTTGTTTTATGTATGTATACAGCATATCGCAACAAAATGCTAGTCATCAGTCTAACGAAAATATATTTTTCCTAAATTGTTTTTGTTGCCATACGTACACTACTGTGCTCTATGTGGTGTAACACATATGAGAGTAGCATACCCAGTGTTTCAATTTAGTATGAAAAATCTCCCCAATTTTCCATATTTATATACCGTGACTGTACTGTATATCTACACATGTTATGTATATCCGTTATGTATAAGGACTTGAATGTTTATTGTTTTCATGAAAATTGGATACAATTTTTTTTTTATTTATTTCACAAGTTGTTCGTGTAATTCGTACCAAAGTTAGTGTAGGTATATGGGATTACGAATTACGATCTCTAATTAGGCAAAAAAATGAAATAAAGTTTTCGTGTACTACTTCATATAATAAAATAATTTAGGTTATGTTTTCAACCTTTTTCATCTCTAAATATTTTACGATATTACATCTTCGTCTATTCGGTTTGAGAACAAACACACCGGGAAATGGGAAAAATTGATTACATTTTGTTTCTGTACTGCGTGTTGTTGTTGGATTTCATTTTATGTTTGTTTGGCTTTAAGGTATATGTCCCGTTTTATGTTTTGCAAAGGGGCAAATCATAATAATCATCACCCATATTACATTGCGAAAATATATAAATTTTATGTTATGTATATGAATAATCCTTTCAAGCAACATTGTTGTTTTAATATCGACATTTTGCTTGTGCACAAAATTTGCAGATGAACAAAAAAACGAAATTGTTAAAAACACAAAATCGTTATCGTTGAAATAAAATTAAAAAATTTTTGTTTGTCCTCGGCGTAATCGATACTTTGTCTCGATGCTTAAGCAGCCAAATATTACAAAGTTGGTCAAATATTTTGTTAATACATTATTTGCAATGTTGAAATTATTGAAGTGGTTTTGTATTACCGCAGCATAAAAATAAACATTTTGGTTTTTGGTTTCATTTATATTTTGTTTGTGGTCAAATCTTATAAACATTACAATGTTGTGTTTTAAAATTTTATTTTGTGAACATATTTCTATACCATTTCATGTGTTTATTAAATTGCTTTTTCTCTTTCAATTGCAGGTAATTTAAATCTGATGTGATGGATTTCAAAGTACCACCAGAAAACGGTTTGATATTACAAAAATACTTATTATTACGTTGTGAAGTTTGTCGCACCAAAAATCCCGTATACAGGAAATTTTTAATACAGAACTCGTATTAGTAATTACACTGTTAAACCAAAATTTTGATAAACCCAAGTGAAATTTGTACCAAGGTTTTTGCAACAAGTTTCAAATAACAAATTTGTGAAAGATTCACAAGTGGGTAAATTTTCTGGAATGTTCGTCATATGTTTTCTTAACAGGACAAATCAATCGAACGATTCCTCGGGTCAGCAATATAAATAACGGGTCTTTAACAAAGGGGTTGTTGCAATAAATTTCAATTAATAAATTTCTAAAGATTGACATGTGGGTAGGTATCTGATGGCCTAACAAGCCGAAATCGGTCGAGTGATTTTTTAAACATTATGATTATTTTTTTAATATTCAAAAATTCCACTACGTTGAAATGAGAGTCTTAGGGTAACAGTCAAGCGCCCCTTCAAAACGGAAAGTAGTAATATTATTTTTCAATCTCGCAAACCTAATCGATTTCATTGGTTTGAGTAGTTTTAGTTTAGATAAATTCTGATTATCGTAGAGTTTGCCGGAAAATTCCGCGATGTGCAAGTGTTAGCTTTAGGTTGACACAATCAAATGAGGATGGAGTCATTTCCATATGGAGGGCAACGGTATCATTTTTCGTTCTCGCAAACCTAATCGATTTTATTGGTTTGAGTAGTTTTAGTTATTTTTAGTATTTATCTATACTGGATATCGTAGAGTTTGAGGAAAAATTCTACTGCGTGCAAACGTTAGCTTTTGGTTAACACAATCGAATGAGCCAAAAGCCATTTCTATATGGAGGGGAACGGTATCATTTTTCGTTCTCGCAAATCTAATCGGTTTTATTGGTTTAAGTAGTTTTAGTTAAGATAAATACTGGATATCCTAGAGTTTGTTGAAAAACTCCACTATGTCCACTATGGTTGGCACAATCAAATGAGCTAGGAGTCATTTCCATATGGAGGGGATAGGTATCATTTTTCGTTCTCGCAAATCTAATCGATTTTATTGGTTTGAGTAGTTTTAGTTTAGATTAATTTTGGATGTCATATCTGATCTTGCTCTGAGCAATTCTTAAAGTAAAACTATTATCGGCTCCATTTTATGTTGAGCGCATTCTGTTCAGGCAAATAACAAGACATCACAGAGATTTAAGATGCCACCAGGTATAGGTAACCCCTAAGTAAGTGACCTATCTAACGGAGTGTTTTATTCCAAAGTGAACATGTTCAGTACGATTTTTTTGAGTAAAACTTGCATCGAATTCTTTTGATTTTGAGTGAATTCCCTTAAGGCTATTAACAATAATTCACAGAGATTGCACCAAAATGCCACCATAGGAATAACACTAATGAGTTTGACTCACCAAACATAGATTGCATCGTTTCACTATAAATTTTCTCAGTATCATATTTTCTGAAAAAAACTCTAAACTGTCCCTTCTTATTTTTGAGTGAATCTAATTATGGCTACTGACAAGAGATTACAGAGATTTCAATATGCACTTAGCATGATTCCTTTTAGTAAAACAATCATCGACCCTCTTATTTTTTCTAATAGTCTAACTCCTTAGGGTCTTAGACATGATCAGTACGTTTTGTTTTAACTAAACCTCTCATCTGCTCTTTCTGGTTTTTGAGTGAATTATGGACAATGCCAAGGCATCACTGAGATTGCACCAAAATTAAACGATATAGAGCTAAGTTCTAATAGCATGTTTCGTTCTATTGACTTGTCATCGGCTGTGTCTAACATATAAAAATAGCGTATGAACCGTTTCGATATTCACTGGCTTAGTACGAATTTGTTTAAGTAACACACTTAACCGATATCGAAGCATGACACAGGTTTCGCCAAAATTCCACTATATAGACACATTCCCTATGGGTTTAACCTATCAAATGAACCATGTCTCTTTCCAATGTGGACTTGTTCAGTACTATTTTTTAGCAATGGCTGCTTCTGATTTTTGAGTAAATTACATTTAGGCCAATAACAAGACAATCACGGAGATTGCACTTTAAATGGCTCATAGCAATTACCTCTATATGGTGTCATTTTGTTGCAATCTCTATGATGCCCTGCCATTGGCCGAAATGAGAATCACTCAAAATCAAAAAGGGCCGAGACCAGGGCCCCACCGGAGGACTTCCTAAATGGGTTTTTCTAAAATTATTGCAATTGGCCGAAAAAGAAATAAATGGTGCTGGGCCCTACCATTGGCACCTTTGCCATAATTTCTGGCATTTGGAATCTCTCATTTACCAATTTTTATGAAAATCGTGGGTGCTCAAAAAATGTATAATGGAACTCGGCCCCACCGGATGACCCGGATTTTTTTCGCCCCGAAACTATAGGGCACATCACAATCGGTTTGCCCTACCATTGGCACCTTCGCAATGATTCCTGGCGTTTGGAATCTCCCATTTACCAATTTTATGAAAATCGTGGATGCTCAAAAAATTCATAATGGAACCCGGCCCCACCGGTTTTTTTTCGCCCCGAAACTAGGACCCATCACAATCGGTTTAAAAAAAATAAAGAAACTATGTTCCGTTTAATATAAAGACCCTCTTAACAGATTTTTCAAGAACTACCACTCATCGCATTCGACTCCTAAAAACTCTTCCTCATTAATTTTACATAAAAATCTTCTTAACCGAAGAATAGTTAAAGAGACGGTACGGTAAAATCAAACTGAAAAAAATTATTTAGTAAAAATCAAAAGCCGTGCGAAAGAAATTGTGCAACATGACGCAACTTGTTACGAGACGGCTCAGCAGCCGACCCACAGATATCATCTGAATCACGTAGAGACATCACATTGTGATTTCGCCGGCTGTAACTCAGGGAGATATACTATGGGTCGTGGGGTTTGAGGCTTGCGTGGCTCCTGGCCTACACCGTGATTACAGAAATTGGAAAAATACTACGCAAATGATAAATCATAACCCGGAGTTCCGCCGAAATTCTTCGGCCGAAACTTGAGGAACGGAACAGAATAATTATAACTGGGTGTGCGCATCCGTTCGAACTCAAACAGTGTCAAGCGTTGGTTTCGACACTGGATGCGGGCACCAAGGGACAGAAAATAGTACCACGACACGGAACGGAATCTCCGCTTCCATCATACCCAATCCGAAAAAAATTAGCAATTCATTTAAAAAAAAAATCACAAAAACTGCGGAAAATTTTTGCGGCCTAGTGCGGCCGCCATGCCGCAGGCGTTCACCACCCGGTCCGTTGGGCGTCTTCCCGCCTTCGTTTTGTGTCTTCTCGCCCTTGGGATATACAACGACTGGCCGCACCTGGCTGCCGTAATCGAATGTTGGGCGTTGTCTCACCTTCGTTTGGCGCCTTCTCCGCTTTACCGTAACTGTATCACTGAAAACGTGGACGCCTTTCACCCCACTCAACGCTGCCGCTGTGGCCGACCGACACAAGTGCTAGTCGAACAATTGCCCCGAACTGGTAGGCCACCCGTGGAAAAATGCGATATTCTTTAGTTAATTATACAGCACTCGTTGATTAATTGCGGCACCCTCGAAAATGCGGTACTTAAGTTACGATATGCGGCACCCGTCGAATAATGCCGCACCCTCGAAAATGAGGTACCCGTTGATTGGTTATGCAGCACTCGTTGTAAATACAGCACCCGTCAAATTGGCATTCGTAGATTATTGCAGTACCAGTAAATCACTGTGGCACCCTCGAAAATACGGTACTTGTTGATGCGGCACCAGCAAAATAATGTGGTACCCGCCAACATAAATTTCAAAACAAACGCCACCCGGTAAGGTCGTATCAGCATCAAGGTCGACGTCAAGTCACTTTTTATTGTTCCCCAAACAAAATTTACTTTGTTGGAATGTATAATATTTTAAATGTGTATTTCGGAAAACGATGTTGAACTTGAAAACACACACCAAATATTTAGTAGTTATTCAAAATGTTATTATTTCTACTATTCAACAAAAACGCATGAAATTGAGATTAAGTTTTCCGATCAATTTCAATTTTTTATTTTTTTAATCAATACACCAATATCAGGCTTAACTTTACAAAACAAAAGAAAGTGCACATAATTTTTATTTTTTTTTTTTTTAATGTGAGAAGAATTACAATTTATTACCAAAAAAAATTTTCATCGACCACTTCGGCCATTTCACTTTAGAAAAGTTACCACTATTTTTTGTTTTTTTTTTTTTTAAATTGAACTCCCGTCAATATAATACAACATTTAAAACTTGACTGACTAAAACAAATTTCTCGCAGAAAAAAATCCAAAATGCAGAAAAAATATTTCTTTTTATGTCCCTCCCCTCCCGTTCGTGCACATATATTTAAGGAACGCGCCAAAACACATAAAAAAATTATCAGTATACATGTTGCTCGCTCGTACCCAGGCACAAAGGCACACATTGGTCTCGCTCACCACTAAATAAAAAGCGTGTATAAAAAACCAAATACAACGAGTGACTTTAGACATGCACCAATCGACCGATTACAATGATTTCAAAATATGAAACAAGGTATGCGAAGCATTACTTAGTATGGAACATCAGAAACAACCCTAAACAAGATGCAACATCAAGCAACATAACGCAACATGGTGCAACATCACGACACATGGTGCAAGGAATTAATTATTCAGAAATCAAAACTCCTTGTAATGGTTTTCTTGCATTCCAACCCCTCGCCCCGCCACATGTTATCAAAATCGCTCTTATCAATTTTTTAAGAGAGTCGATTTGTAAATAATTTTTATTTATCCGGCAGTTTTCGTGATTTTTTTTTATTACCTCATACGGTTTCAGCCCCTATCACTAGTTTTATAACAGTATGCGCTTCGGAAGCAGACTCCTTGACTAACATTTTATATTCTCTAAGACTAATTACATCATTTCGCTGGCCTTATTCGTTGAATATAAGAAACCGAAAGATTTTATTGATTGATTATAATGTCGGACAAATGGCCGCCTCTTGCGGGTTTCCAGTGCCCTGTTAGCGGTCATTCTGCTTACTAACAAAGCAAAGACAGCAACTCAAAATATGGGTCGCCCAAAAAAGATTTTTTGGAAAATGGGTGGTCATCTATACCGAGCTGCAAAACTCGACTCCAATCTCGCTGCTGTTCATGGTTACTTCCCTGCAACTCTTCTGTCAATTGATATTTACACGTGTAAAAATACAAATCTTTGAAAATTTTTAACAAACATGATGGAGACATTCCCAATTCTCAGTATATCTAGATCAGTATCTTGAACCATTTAACTAACCGTATAATAATGTAATAAAGCTCCCCCATAGTTTACGATTTCGAAAATTGAATATTTAGGGAAAAATTCAAAATATAATCAATCATTTTCATCTATTGTAACGCAGAAGAACTACAATTTAATCGATGTCATATTATTGTGTATAATAAAATTCTGGAAGACCAATATTCCAAAAATTCGAATCAATCAAAATAAAAATTTGAATAATTAATTTTTTTATTTTATTTTTTTTTTTTTTTGTATTGCTGGGTAGAATGAACAGAAAATTTTTCTAATAGAAACCAGAAACCATTTACAATTTTCCCTACTACTCGTATACCAAACCAACAACAACAATCACAACAACACGCAATTTTTATTTTAATTGAAAGGCAATCAATCAAATCAATCATCATCGTGCGCAAATAAATATTATAACCAATAAATAAATTAAATATAAAAAAAATGATTTAATTTTCCAGAATACAAGATTTATATGTACGAGATTGAAAGATTCAGTATTATCCAAACGAAAGTTATATAATTTTATGGTATCGTGTTGTTGTTTTTATTGTAATTCGATAAGATGTTCGATGATATTCGATTGGATTTACATTTTTTATAAATTTTGTGGTTACGACAAATAAATTTTAATTTGATTTAACGACTAAATGCGGTCTAGACTTGAAAACTTTATTGTTATCGTGTGTGGTTGCTTTCCTTTATATAAAAAAAAATGCTTGGATTTCCTTGGAAATATTGAACGGCTTTGTGACAAACTCAATCTTCTAATTTATGGTTTTAAAGTTCATTTAATTCTTATAAAAAGCAATTCGATGAATTGCATTTGCGAATAATTGCTAGGCGATAAATCAGTCAAATTGGGCAATTTTCTCATGGAAGTTATATGCAACGAGAGAAATCAAAATTTTGATAAGGAAAACAAGGTAATTTCAAATTCAGATTTATTAAGCGCCTTAAAAATTTAATTCTTTGATCAAATTTGTAGAAAAATTTGCGCTTTCTGGGTCACTTGTTAGCGCTGCCTGCCTTCCTAATGTATCGAGCTTCTTTAAATCTCTTTTTATCTTTCTATCTTTAGTTGTGGAACATTTAGTGGGTTATATAGTCTTTAGCACAGGTAAACATTTGTTTGTGTATGTTTGTGCATTAACGGCCAAACCACTTTTGAAGAAAAACGGGGTCGCTGACACCTCGTTTGCTAATGCCAACCACAATACAACTTTAACTGAAAATGTATGCCATATACAGACTACTGGTTTCATAAATATAGTTTCGAGTTATCCATGTTTTCGTTTTAATGTGTCCTGCCTAAACATGATTTACAACTAAGTTTATATATACATAGTTTCGGAATGAGATATTTTTCTCATCATGAGGTATTTTTGCGCTCCTAACGCCGAATACATCAAAAATGGAGATTCCGGACACTTAATCTAGACTTGATTGTAGCAATTTGTTTGGCTGTAGTTGCTGATGCCGATTTTTTGGGTTTGCGTTTTATATTCAAATACCTTGTAAATATTTATTGACAGTTTTTGGGTCAATTTTATATTTTTTACCCAGCGGTCTGTACGATTTTGCAATTCGACCCACCGTTTCACCTATCAATTTCATCCGAACTTTGCTATCTTGTAGTTGACATTTTTCGCCAGGGCCGTGTTTTCTTTCCACACATTCTTTATTCTCAAACAGTTTAATTGTTTTGTAGATAAACGAGTTTTTAAATCCAAGATCCTTGAAGTTGTGAAAAATCTCGTTTTGTTTTTAGTCCAAGTTTTCTTGATAAAATTTAAATTGACATTGCGATGGTCATACTAATGCCTACTTTTAATAAAATTAGAAAAACACGTCCCGCGGTAATTTACCAAAATTGGGACCTGGGTCCCTGGTTACATCCTTATAAATCGTATTTGAGCTAAAACTTCACCTGAATGTGGTACGTTAAAAAATTAAAATTTTTCGGGTTATGTGGTTTTGAGATGTTCACACTTATGCCTTACTTTTAGAAAAATTAGAAAAAAATCGTTAGGTGGCGACATTGCGAGCTGTGAGTTCATTTCCAATTAAGAAATGACCTGGTGTTAACACCTCTAGAGATTCTGGATCCTAAGTTAATGGTCAGAGTGGCCTGGAGTTTAGGCACGCTTCGATCTGGTTTAGTAAAGTTGTCAATTCCTCGAATGTTAACCTCGTACCGCCTATACATTTTTTAAGATGAGTTTTGATGGATTTTACTCCCGCTTCGCGCCGTCCCCCGAAGTGTGGTGCTGAAGGGGGGATAAAATGCCAAGTTATGGGCTGCATTAGTTTACTAGCTCCTACAAACTTGGTTCCATTATTGCTGAATATATGGGCCATATATTAATGGGGCCGTATATTAATGGATCCTACATAATCCACTCCAGTATATGTGAATGGTTGAGTTACAGTGACTCGAGGAGCAGGCAGGTTTCCCATGAGCTGTTCCGAGGTATTGTTATGGCCTCAATCCAGGACCAAATCGGTAAAGTGTGCCTTGAATGGGATTATAACCGGATGTCGTTCTTCATACGGGAGCTTTGAATTTTCCAGTCCACTCGATGTTTCGTCCGCCATCTTAATATGTAGATTGTTATTCGGATGAGTTTGCTGAGAGATGAATGTTTGTTGATTAACCAATCAATTGCTAATTGGCTAGTTAGTATTTGGAGATTTGAAGTGAATGTGATCTCTTCTGATGTGTCAGAAATCATGCTCCCCCTCATATGGTTCCTTGTTCAGCAGAAAACTGGGGGTCCCTTCCACCAACGTCCAATGATCTCTTTTTTTTGCGGTCAACCCTCGAGATACGCAGTCTGCGGGATTCTTCGGACCAAATATGTTTCCATGATTGTATATTTCTGATGATCTGAATCTCTGCGACCCGGTTTGCGGCAAACGGTTCCCACATAGGCGAGGGATGGTTAGTTTGGACTTCACTTGAGCCATTTTAGTTTTTGTCCTTATAGTAATCGGCTGGTTATTTGGTCGTTTACGGTGATTTTATTGTATATTACGGCCGCGTAGGCAGATTCGGACGCATCACAAAATCGGTGTAGCTCAATACTGCAGTTGTTTGAGGCATAATTAAAATATCGCGGCATCTGGATGGCTTGACTTTCATGTAAGTCCCTCTAGGTCACCCCAATCTAATTCCGAACTCCACATTGTTTGATACATGAAATTGCTTGCATTGTTTGATACATGAATGTTCTTTCTGCATTCATATTTGGCAATATATCTTCTCGATATTCCCGGCGAACACTATCCGACGTAGTCTCCATCTCAGTAGTATGAACCACAAGTCGTTTTGTAGTGGAGGCCCAATATGCATCACGTCATTTAGACTTAGACCTGTAGATATCTACATGGAAGCATCGAACACCTCCCGAATTTTTGCGGTATCTGTATTTTTCAATATCGCATGGTGAGGTAGATAAAAGTTCCCTTTATTGGGTCATATGTTGCAATTTGATGTACGTGGCCATGAAATTCACATATAACTTCCTCAGGTTAAGGTCCCGTTTCAATTTTTTCTCCAATTGTAAGAAACGTTGGAGTGCTCGATGTCTAGAGTGTCCCAATTGGTCTACTTGATGTTATTTAAATGGGATTTGAACATTATATCTCCCACACTGGTCTCGGCTGGCTGTCTACGAGAAAATCTGTTCACATTCATGTTCGATTTCCGGCCTGCCACTGATGATCGGAATTTCCTCTATTTCCCAGAATCTCTCCATATCTTTCTCGTTTTGTTGTCGATATGGACTTTTTGTGGAGCTCCGTTGATTGGAGTTGGGCCGGAGAGTAGCCAACCGAAGCTTGTTTTTTTGCGCTAGGTTTACCTTTTATGTTTCGGGTGCCAATAAAGTCGCTGCACACGTCTGCTCCTAGCAGCAGATCGATTGGGGCTGGAAGCTGATATTCCGGATAAGCCAAAACCAATTTACTTCACATACTATCGTACTGGCTTCGTTCTATTGGTTGTTCGGATACATCCATTGTAATTATTGTAAACACGTATGCCTTTACCTTTAATTTGTATGTTGATGGGAAATGCGGTTTTAGGCACATTGTTACAATGGAATTGTAAGTGGTATACCAAAACATTAAACCACGGATTTCGTGGTCAAAGAGACTTGTGATCCTGGATCTATTAAAGCTTGTACGCTAGTTGGAACGCAACGAATGGCCAATAATGTTGTTTGAGTACCCTTCAAGGTGCCGGTTGATACCCTTTTTTTCAGATCGTTGATCTACAGTTGATGATGTCTGTTGTTGCAGGTGACACATGCGGGTTTTTCGTCACATACCGAAACCGTGTTATGCAACAAGCAATTGGTGCAGATTCCCGCTCTGTTGATGAAATCAATTCGTCCTTTTACGCTAATATTGCGAAAGTGGTGACACCGCGTGATGATGCCCGTGTTCTTGGCAATAACAACTTATGATCGTAGATTTTGATGTAATCGGCCTCTGGTGGCCGTTCTCCGTATTTATGAGTACTTGTCACTAGACCTTGTACTCAAGTTTGACTGCCCGTAAAGTTACTGGTTGGTTCAATCCGGAGGCTTCCAACGCTTGAAACCTTCTCAATAAGAATCCTAAGCAGTTTATATGAAATCCATAAAAAACGTAAAACTATATGAGAAAGAAACAATAAAAAATGTTTGCGATGGTGTTGAGTATCCGGGAATATTGTAGACTGATTATTTTATGTTGTGTTGTTCTCAACAGTAAAATACATAGATTCATAAGAAATTCATTTATGTTTAATAAAAAAAAAAAATTTACAAAATATTCCAAAAAATTTTGTTTCTAAAAACAAAAAAACGACTATTCGGCACATTCGACATTCGGCCTTTTTAAATTCGGCCCTTTGAATCCATTCCGTTAAAAATATGTCGGTCCCATTTCCAAAAGAATCAATAATTGATCACAGTACGATGGAATCAGTCTCGACGCGTTATTTTGTTTATGATGATCTGCGTTACATACGATGAATATCAAAAAAAGTCGTATTAATATTCGAATGATAATGAAAATCCTGTTCAGGTCAATTATTATTTAAAAGAAAAAAACGTTCGCGTTTGCTATTTCATATGCTGATGACGCCGATGACAAATTAAAACGTGATGGTGTTAAGACGCCATTTTGACTATACTGCAAATTCATCAATCTTTTACTACTCGTCCTCACTGTCCTCATTGTGTTGTACGTAGTACTCCTTATTGCGCTCAAATAATATTTAATACGGTCAACAGATGGCTACCACACACAAATTAATTCAAACGTTTTAACTCTCATGTGAGTGAAGAAAAAATATCTTAATTTGAGTGATTTACTTATTTTTTCCACGTTTGCCTTAGTTGTAAGATTTCTCATTTTTCAGTAAGATCGTAATCTACACCAATGGAACTAGAAGTTTTCATAAAATTTAAAGTTTTCATTGGGAGTAAAACATACAAACATAGACGTCTAACAGGGCAAAAGGTACCCGGGGTACCCACGTCACTCACATTAGTAGGGTATACGATATAAAATTAAAAATACAAAGATAATAACGGTTTTTGTTTACACCAGTAACAAAGAAAGACTACACAAAAAAAGAGGAATTGGAGACATTGCGGAGTCTTAAGATGTGAAGTTTCTGCCAATACTTTTCGTAAAAGGCGTATAATTGAGTCTTCGCTTCTCTTTATGTTTATTAGCGTCTATATAAGTGCAGAAATCTGTGAGATTTTTATAACATAATGTGGGACAAGTCAAACGAGTAATGTTGGAGTACGATTCAAGGTTTATCGGAAGTGCTAAACCCATTTTATTTTTCCAAAATTGAGATTGGTCTCAATTTTGAAAGTATATGTTTATCTCACTCTTGGTGAGGTGTATAAAAATTTTCAAATTCTGTAGAGTCGTCCAGTATTTTTTTTATGGTAACGACATGCCATAATTCGATTAAAGCAACTATATCGTAAAGGACTGGCATATATGCTGTTTTATCGAACCGCATAGAGTTTTCTCTAAGCCCTGGCGCCCACATTACAGAGGTCCGTTAGGTGATTTAGATGGGGAACATTCTGAAATTTATATTCTGATTTACACTAGATAGAGGAGACAGGTGCAAAGCAAATACAGTATACTGTGTCTGCCTCCTCCTCATCTTTGCAACTACGACCATAATCGCATGAGTAGACACTAAGTGTGCTCTTGTGATCACAAATGTAGCAGTAGTCCTGTTAGTGATATCAGTTTTCTAGATCTAGCCAGATTTAATTTTCACCGAATTTGTTAAGTTATTATCGTTTGTCTCACAGTTTCCAACAATTTTTTTTTTCATATAATTTAAATAAGTTCAGGTTCATTCACACTATAATTAAATTGCCAAACCTCACCAACAAAACATACCAACTGTGGAATACAACAAAATTCTAATTTTCTATTTTCTTTGTTTTCAGGTAAGCAACAACTCTGGTACAAACATTAAACAATCACATCAAATAGAGGTAAATATTTAAAATTATTTAGGTAAAAATGCGTAGCTACACCAAAAATATTTTAAGTGCATCGCCCACAAAACACTTTCTAAATACACTTCGAAATATGTGAAGTAGATTTAAAGCACAAAACAAACAACAAAAAAACATTCCGATTTGGTGTGAACACACGCATTAACGAGTGTTAACATTTTAGTAGTACCATAACTAAGTAATAAACTATTAGACAATGAGTCATCAAATATTTATGTGCAAACATCTGGCAACCCCAATTTATATCCGCATCAAATCCGTATGGAATATATATGTACAAACATATATTAATATTTTTTTTTTGTGTATAGGAGGAGGAGATAATTCCGGGCCCCTCGCTTTTTACACACAAACATCCATTAAGAACAATATTTACTCATCTTCTTCTTTAAGTAATTGTAAATAATGAATTCACTTAGCGGATACATTACTTTGTATCAAGAAACATGTATTTTGTTTTGTTTGGGAGTATAAAGAGAGCACCACCACCCAAAACACCCGCTAGATTCCAGACATCGAGCATTATAGTTTTCCATACGTTTTAGGAGCGAAAAAAAAATTCGTTCTCTACACAAACTACTAACGTTCAACGTCGAGAGATGTAAATGAACTTTGTATACAACGCTGTGCGCTTTGTCTCAAGAGCAAATAATTTTTTATTTTCAACTACCGTATTGTATTGTAATGGTGAAAATTGTTTTTCATTTTAATGTTTATAATTTTTTATTTTATTGTTTATGATCTTTACTACTTGTGCTGCTGTAATATTTTTTGTTTTCATGCACATAGTTTTCAATTTATGTATATAATATGCGGATGGATGGATACAGGAATATGCAGGAGTATTTTAAAAAAGGGGAGAACGATTTGCTTTGTTTGATACAGTTCACAGAAGAGAAGTTTTTATGACAATGGCACTTAAATTGTATATCGTAATCGATATCTAAATCAAAAGCGAGCTACTAACAATACTTTACATATCAGAAAATGGTGTAATTGCTGCAATTAAAAATATAATGAAAGATACAGGAGTACCTCGTACTGCGTATGTTTGCTTTTTTAAATACACTGATCCTTAATATATTTATATTTACCTTGGTAAAAACACTGATCCTCCTCAATTAATAATTAATATATTTAAAAATTTGTATTTTTTAAACTTTTTATTTCGAATAATTACAAGATTTGTTTAACGGTCGCCTCCAATTCGGCAATCATGCGTTGCAGTCCTAAATTTAATCGTTGCTTCTCTAACGTTGTCAAATTAACTGTTAGCAGATCAATTCGAACTTGTTCAATTTCTCTTTGTATCTCAGATAGTTTCGTCTCGACTGGATTAATCGTAGTAACAACTGTGTTCGTTTCCTCCTGTATCGATGGTTTATCTTCCTGTTCCTCTGGCTGTGCCACCAGCGGGGGTAGCAGTGCTGATGAAGATGGTTGCACTAATGGAGTAATTGATAGTATTGGTGATGATACTGGAGATTCCAGTAGTTTAATATCTTCTAATATATTCCCCATTTCATGTATGGGTGATGAAAATGATAAAGAATCCGAGGTTGAACTACAGTCTAGCGACGGATGCCGTGAAACTACTGCTAGTGGTGTGCATAGTTGCTCCGGATTTTCAGCTAGTTGAGGTGTTTGTGTTCCACTTTCGATCGCACCTTGAGTATTAGCATCCTTAAATAATTTTGTAGCCCCCGGTTTGGCGTGTGTAATACTCTCCAACTCGAGTTTTAATTGTTCCAATGTGTTCACAGTCTCGGGTCCAATACGTTTCCGAGGCGTGTGGCACGGTGATCGTTCCAATATAATACTTTGTGCTAAATCGCTGGGTGACAAGGCTAGCGGAACGTTTAATTCTTCTTTAGATGTGACAACCGATATTTGAAATCGTGATATTTTTATAGGCGTTTGTTCCAGTTGTTTTTTTAAATGTTCGTGTTGTATTAATTTTTCACGATCTTTTTTTAACGTTGCCACTTGCACCCGTAATAAATTCGAAATAATTCGTATATCCTCCTCATTGATCATATAGGCACGATACATTTCGGAACAAATTGCATCCGGTTGATCCGTGTGCAACTCGAAATCAAACTGTATCGCTTCATTTTCTTTATGTTTGGTGGAACGCTTTTTCGGGTCGAGGAAACGTAATCGGAATTCGATTTTTTGTATATCCGGATTTTTTACCACAAGATCACGTGAAATTATTTCCAAACTGATCCCAATATCCTCAGCAAAAAATTTACTATTTAATAATTCTTTTGCGCTTAAACGGTCTTCTTTCTTGATTTGGATACAGCGGTCGATGATCTCGCGCACCTCAGGATTTTCTACCTTTTCCAAACTTTGTGGTTTTACACCAGCCGCCACCTTTTTATAAATCTGCGCGGGACCACTACATTCATTATAGGGATATTCAGATGTTGCCATCTCCAGCATACACATACCAAACGCGTACACGTCAACATACTCGTCGTAATGTTCATCGTACATTTCGGGCGCCATAAATTCTGGTGTGCCGATCACAGACTTTGCATAGCTTCGGTTTTTTAGTGTCGCCAATCCAAGATCACCAATTTTTACGCTACCCGTTGTGCCCGTTATAAAAATATTATCACATTTTAGGTCACGATGAATGATCGGTGGCGATCGGCTGTGTAAAAAGTTGAGACCCTTTAAAATTTGGCGACACCATGATTTTAGGACCTTAGGATTAATTTTTTTAAAGCGACGCAGATACGATTTAAGCGTACCGGACAGCATCAGTTCTGTGACGAGCACAATACTTCGATTCTTTGTTTTTGTTATTTCCCAATACGTATAGAATCGTACTATATTCGGATGTTGTAGTTTATTCAACATTTCAGCTTCTTCGCGAAATCGTAATCGTTCGGTTTTATTAACTTTTTTCTCGAGTAATTCGCACCATGCAACTGCTACTCCGATTTGAGAATCTAGTCCGCGGTAAACCGTTTTAAAAGAACCGCGACCAACTTCTTGTGCATATTTAAAAAATCTGCCGCATGGTGATATTCCAATCGGTTCGTCCTCATCAACAATCTCTTCAACCGCTTTTAGCTTTTCATCGGGTTTACGGCGCTGCAACTGTAGCTCAAGATTTTCCTCCTCCTGGCCAAGTAGCTCAATATTATCGTCCAAATTACGCGGGAAATCGGTTTCCGCATAGTCACCGCTATCAAATGTCTGTGTTTGATTATTTTTATCGAGATAACTTTTGCGTGTGAAACGATTGTTTTGACCCTGTTTCGTATTTGAACTATCAATTAGCTCATTTACGATCGGATCAACAATAGGATTCGGCTCATGTTGCTGCTGCTGCTTACCTGCCATATTTTATATAATTCAACTAGATTAAAACAACTTTTTTTACGATTACAACGATTATTGGTCTTATTTTTAACACTCTGTTTATTATTAAATATTTAAATACAAAAGCAAAACAAAACAAAAAAAAAAAGCGAAATTGATGTTATCAACTCTACTAATATTGGATCACTGAGCATTTAAAATATTTTATTTGTACTCCTCTTCTACACATTATAATAATAAAAAATAAACAAAAAACACAAAAGTTGGAACAGAAAAAAATAAGAAAACTAGATACAATTTTAGTAGTTGGTATGTGCGCTAGTTATTTTTGTGGGCACTGTATATGCACCCCCCATACATGATGAGAAAGAGAGCACTCACTTTTATATTCAGCATTTTATTTGTGTATATTCAGCAGTTTAAATTGTAACTGCGCATTTCAAACCAGCACGGAATGTTCCGAATGTACTAATATTTTGTCTATAGAGAAACGCGCAATTGTTTTTTATTGTCATGTGTGCAGTGTGTATGTCATTTGTTGTCGCTTTGCTATTTTTTTGTTGTTGATATGTACACATACAAGTTTCATTCAGTTTATAGCTCAATTGCAATTAATCTATTATAAATAATGAAATATCGATAATCGCATTTTAGTTAGTAAAATAACGAGACCTTGATTCGTATATAGAAACGATAAAGTGTGTTACACACACGTACATAATAAATGAAATTGAATTCATTTTAATCAAATTAAGCCCGCGAATTCGCGAATGAGAGTAGCTAGATATAAAACAGTTGAAGAGTATAATATATAAGTGTGTGTATGTGCCGAACATGTTAGCACGTGGTTAAACTAAATCGTGTCTTGAATTATTTTTATTATGTAATTCGATTGTTTCTGTTTTTTTTTTGCAAACGGACAATAATCAATTAACAATTAGTAATACGTACAAAGAGAGTTCAAATTGATAATGATTTGCAAATGTGTTTATATTTAGTGATTATTTTTCCGTATTCGTATACATGTACAAGTACAAGCATATGTACATAGTTAAAAAAATTATTTATCAAATTTTAATGATAATCCACACACGTTCATTTAATTTGAATTAAGATCTCTGCTGCCAGTCTAGATTACACATTACCTCCAATTGTTAGACGGGTCTGGCGAACTGCCCAGTTTAGTGATTAATATATGTGTAACCATAACGGTTTGGTGTATTCGAATCTATGTACATGTATACAAGTTTTTGTGGTTAGAAGGTCATATTGAATTCAAGCAGACTTAATAGAAAAATCTTGAAAATATTGATCCGGTTGATGGATTGATCGCCTTTAGCCTGAAGAGCACTTATGATGAATTCTGTGTAAGTACACACATCAATAGTGAAGAATAGAATTTCCATTGATTTTTGTTTTATTTTTTGTTTCTAGAAAATACACCGATTGCACTTCAAAAAAATTTCAGCGATTACGGTAAACGGTGATTGTATTATTAAAAAAATTGTTTATTTGAGCTGATTTGTTGTCGCAGACTTTATTCAGTTTTAGCACCTAAAACAGTGATTTTAAAATTGTTGAGGAATGCTTCGAAGTGAAAGGAGCAAAGCAGGTGTTGCCCGTCATTTTAATGTGTCCCGTAGCGTTATATGCAGGTTATGGCAACGGCAATGTATGACTGGGGATACGTACGCGCAGCATGCAGGTCGAGTAATATTAAAAACTTCAGCAAGTCCGCCGAGAGCCAACTTTAACTGCCCGACAATTACAGTCACGCTTATGGACAACTGAAAATATTTATGTTAGTGACTAAATCATCAGGAATAGACAACACGGAAACAATCACAACGCTCTACCGGTACGACATGGAAATCGAGAGCTTAGAAATGATTGGTGTGAAAATCATAGAAATTGGACAGAAGGGCAATATGGTCCACAGTTTTGTTTACTGATGAGTCAAGATTCGGATTTTGCCCCAAAAACGTGTAACTACACAAATTAACGAGAGGTATAAGTGTTAAAAACTGGTAACACTGAAGAAGTCTTAATAAGATAATATTCCTTAAAAAAAGTTTGATAAATATTTTTGTTAGGCGGAAACCATCCTATGGTCATCTATTAGATAAGCCGAAATGCTCATTCAATACAATTTTTAACTACATCAGTTTGTTGAATTCAATTGTATCGTCCGATGGTTGGAATGGTGCTCGAACTCCTTTAATTTTATTTCGATATTCAAGTCTTCATTTCAATATGCTCTTAGTTGGGGCATAATTTATGATTATCTGACAACTCAGTTAACATTACTTGTTGTACCGCATGAAGATTTATTAATAGATCTCATCCAGAAACTATACCTTATCCATGATAACTGTAACTTATTTGAACTTTGATACGCAGCAAAAACTTTTATAGAGTTCTGAATAGTTCCAAAAAGTGGTAGAAAGCTCCAGAATAAGATCTGTTCTAATTTATTGTGCGTAGAAGATATTGGGAGTTAGTTCGGCAAAGTACCATAGTAACGCACTGAAGTTAGTTACTATTGCTTTTGTTCAATATAAAGTACAAACTATTTCAAATCAAGTATGGAACTAGTAGAAAGGGCATAGAGCATTTTACGGAATTTGATTGGGTTTGAGTTCGGGAGCGAGTATGATGGTCGATTGATACCGAAAGTTGGTAGATCAGACTACAACTGATTCTAAAGCATTTTGGTCTAATATTCATTATACATATATATACCACTGTCTAAGGTGTGAAAAATTTCATTGACAGATTTATCAGAGACAACTTTTTATCCAACCTCCAATACGGCAACATGGAACATTCTTATAGAGATTAAAACCTCTTTCAAGTTGATCTTCATGGATTTGTCTGTAACATTAACATTTCAGTGTCATCCACAACGGCGTCAGCGGCATTGTCCGTTATCTTTGTAGAGAGAATTTCCCGGGACACATACTGAAATTCCTCGTACGTGCCCATCTGTTCCTGGATGAGTTTCAATTATTCTAGCCGTCTATTGGGAAAACGAGATCCTCGGCCTTGATTTGTGGCCCAACAGCTGCCCTTTGACCCTTTGTCTGTGAACATTAGAATTGTTTAGGTCTCTTTCGGGTACTGTTGTTGTTGATGAGCTTGTTAGGAAACTGTCGGATGCGAGAAATTGGTTATGTCATTGAATATTGGACGAAAAGGTCTCAAATATCACACTGCTTCTATTTAATTAAGAACTGTTGTTAATTCTTTGTAGGTCAGTGTTGTGTTTCTCGTGATTTTCTTTAGATGGGTTTTACCTGAAATTATGCCAGATTCCCACAATCAACCCGAAGGAATGAAGGTGGTGATTGAAAATGTCATGTTATCCCGTCCGAACCTAGCTGTTCTGGCACGATTTTATTAAAACCCGCTATTGCAGTTTTGATTTATTGCGGTACATTGATGTGGTTCAGTCAAGCTTCGGATTTCTAACACTGTCAGAATGGAGTTAGTCAATAGTTTCGCAACTAGCAACGTTCCGTTTAACTCTAGGCGTGGTATTGCTACTTTTTGTTTTCTTAGTGCCACTCTCGTTTTAGCTGCTAAGAGGCTGACGATAATTTGTACTCAGTGATTACTTTTAGATAGACATAAGGTTCAAATCCATGAACTTCGGCGGGTAATTCACTTGTTAAACCTATCTTAAGATTTTCAAATCATTAGATAAGTTCTCCTATGTAGATTAAACATTGTTCGAAAAATTCTGCTGAAACGGCTTCGGCCCAATTATGCCCTAGAAGCCGGAATTTTTGCAGCATAATTTTTGAAGTGATTATTACTAGTGCTGCTAGCCATCCTAGCGGATAAAATAACTTTGCTATCGTAGACAGAATGTGTCGCTTCGTTACTGATCCAGTGTGCAGGAAGGTCTACGTTGACTTACAAATTGTATGCGCGAGGTTTCCAGTAGCCCCAGAGTTTTGATGGTTTCATCAACTTCAATTTTATATATGTCTATACTTTCAGTTTCGGCTACGGTGTTTAGTACTCCTTTTTGTTGGATTGTCCACTGCCTTAAATTGAAACCGCCTTCTTGGAGTAGCTGAGTTAATTGATTTTGAATATCAAAGTGTAGTATGGTATTGCTTCTTTTATCGTGTCGCATCCTGTCACGAAGTTATCGACATATAAATCTGTTTTTACCACGTGGTAAGCACCAGGTTTTACCACCTGGTCTTCCGCCAGTTGACTGGTTTTAATTCGTATTGCTGAAATTTCTTAGTTGGTGAGTTACGCCAAAGTATATACGTTGGAAATTTCTGCCCTCATCGGCAATCCATATTTGACGAAACATCTTTTCAATGTCTTCGGTAAATAAGTAAAAAGGTGTCCCAAATTTTATGTAAAATTTGAATTAAATAGAAAACACATTTGTTTTCATTTCTATTTTCTTTATTAAAACATAAACTACATAGGACAGGGTTATGTATGGAATAACACATCGGGCCTATGTACTCTACGGCTTTACTGG
The DNA here is from genome assembly GCA_932526605.1 of Nephrotoma flavescens. Lineage (NCBI taxonomy): Eukaryota > Metazoa > Arthropoda > Insecta > Diptera > Tipulidae > Nephrotoma > Nephrotoma flavescens. The sequence goes on along the minus strand of OW052222.1, from coordinate 223,517,252 downwards.
CACATACGCACTCTTTTGTCTCTATTTTCCATGACCATTTTGCATAAATGTGGCTGAATTTCGTTGATGCAGCGTTGAATTTCCTCCTTTAATGCACGGATGGATGTGGGCTTGTTGTCATAGACCTTCGACTTCAATAACCCTGTAGAAAAGAAATCGTTAAATCACATGATCAGAAGGAACTCGGTTACACGTCACGATATCGAGCACCAGTAACAATAACTGCTTCCAGCCTCATTTTCCAAAAAGTATGGTCCAATGACGCCTTCAGCCCAAAATCCGAACCAGACAGTGACATGTTGTGGATGCACTTGTTTATCGACAATCACATGTGGGTTTTCGGAACGCCAAATGTGACAATTTTGACGATTAACGAAGCCATTAATTTGAAAATGAGCTTCTTCGCTTAGGATTATTTTGCTCGAAAAATCGAACTATATTTTTGAAATATTGTTCAACAATGAAAACGTGTTGTTCTTTCGTATAGTATTGCATATTTACTAACCCTAAACTGTCAAACTATTTTCGTGTTTTGGTTGCAAACACTGAAATGATTAATTTTCTATTTAATTCAAATATAATTTTGGGGCACCCTTTATTTGTATGTTTCGATATACCAAAGGTCCTGTTGTAATTTTGGACCAACATGCATAATGTGATCTAGTGAATTTTATTGTGGTGCTTGACGGTTTAACGGCGGCTTGATGCGTCATATAGTATATGATTTATGGCCGTTGAATGGATTGGTTTTTTGGCCTCCGCAGATTCTCGTAATATTCGTTTCGGCTTTGTTTTTTTTATTTTTAACCTACTGCTAGCACTCGAAGTAATGAAGCTTGCCTGTGAGCAAGGACCGATAATTACTCTTATATACCGGTTGTATCCATCACCCTCAAGTTCTTTTGGGCTTGTTAACGACATCTCAAATAGTCTTAAAGTTTCGGAGTCGAGCTTCTTGGTTATAACGTATATAATGATTCGATCCCAACGACTGTTGTTGGATCGCGGATTTCTTATTGCATGCAGGCACTCATTCGTGGTATTTTATAATGAACGAATGGAAAAGCAGCATGTTTTTTTGATAATCGACCACGCTATTTATAGTTTTTTATAGTGCCTATGGTATGAAGGTGATTGATTAATTTGGCTACCATAGCCTTCGGTGTATGTTTTTCAATAATTGAGCCTATGCCATCTATTCCACCTGCTCTCCGTTAAAGTGGTGCAGTGTACCAGTTTTTAAAAGCTTCACTTTCAACAGATTTTTCATGCCACCTTATGAATGTTCTAATAATGTTTGGCCGGCTATTACGGTGTCATCATATGGCTGTCATCTATGGTCGTAATGCCATTCCGTGAAACATTTTTTTGCATTTTCATCATCTTCGTATGCCTCCAGGCATATATTTTCTTTCATGTCTGTAATCTGTGTGACTTCTATATTGTTTAAATTGCTCTCTGTTTGTTCAATGTGGTTTCCTCACTGCATATGGTGGGAAGGTGAATGATTTGCCTATTTATTGTTCGTGTGGAGTGCTTGGTGCAAAATATTAATTCGTTGGCGCATCTCTTCGATAAAGGCCTCGTAAGTGTTTGACAGAACTTTGAAACAAAACTTTCTTTCTCGAATAGATGTACAATTTAATACAGCAATTTTTATTTCCAAGAATTGTATAGTTCGTGGTCGGTCGGTGTTCTCTATCTTTTCACTTCCTTTTTAGATTCGCCATATTCCCGAAGTAAAAAAAAGATACTTTATAAAATATTTCTGTATATTTGAGTGTGCGTGTGTGAATGCGTGACTGTGTCCAGACTGAGTGTGTCCTCTCTACAGCCCAGAAGGTTAGGCTGATCGAGGTGACATAAGCCTTCATACATAGCCAGATGTGGCAGCTTCCATAGAAGGTTTTTCGAATTTGCAAATACTTTGTAAAGTGTATCATTTACAAGAAAAACGATAATGACCTAAAAAATTCTTAATCAATTTTGCAATAATACAGTTCTAGAAATGTTTTCCAAAATTTAAGCGGACGTAACGATTTTTGACATAAGACCGTTTTACAACAAAAATTTTGGCCGGAATCGGTCCATCAGAAGTAACCGTTACATAATAGATTTTCCGGGTTTTCACCGGAAGTGACAGCTTCATTAAGAGCTTTTTCGATTTTTACATTTTACATTTTTACATTTTCAAAAGTATAAAAATTTACGAAAAAAACGTCCAGATGAGTTTTCCAAAATTTAAGCGAAAACGACGTGTTTTGTCAAAAAATGTTAGTCAGAAAAAAATTGGTCCCTGTACAGCATTTCAGGATGAAATTTCATGCTTAAGCTTTTTCCATAATTTGGGAGATCCCAGTTTTTTTTTTTTGCCTGACATCGGTACACCGGAAGTGCAGCTTTCATAGGAGCTTCTTCATTTTTTGCAAATATATATTTTGAATTGAATATCATTTACAAAAAAATGAATATAAACGAACTGATTCTAAATTAATTTTGTAACAATTCCGGTGTAGAGCAGTTTCCCGAAATTTAAGCGGAAATTAACATTTTCGACATAAAACTGTTTTTCGACAAAAATCGGCCGGATTCAGACGGATTGATTGATCCGAATGAAATTTAATACTTAACCTTTCTTCACAAATTAGGAGATTCTAGTGATGTTTAGCTGAAATCGGTCCACCGGAAGTGACAGATTCCACAGGACTATTTTTCGGTTTGCCAGTGGAAGTGACAGGTCCAATAGAAACTTTTTCTTTTATATATGTATTTTGAAAAGTATATCATTAACGAGAAAAACGGTTACGAACTAACAGATTCTAATTTTTACAATAATGGTGCAGATCAGTTTCCCAAAATTTAAGCAGAAGATACGATTTAAAAATGTTTGCCATGAAACTTCATACTTAAGCTTATTCCATAAATTGGACAATCCAAGTGATTTTTGGCTGAAATCAGTTCACCGAAAGTAAACAGCTTCCATAGGAGATTTTAAATTAATTTAGCAACAATACCAGTTTTCTGAAGTTTAAGTGTAAGCTACGATTTTTGACAAAAAAACTAATTTTTCAAAATGTATCCAAAATTGACGATTTTTAACACAAAACTATTTTTCGGGTTGAAACTTTATATATAAGCTTTTTTTCACCAATTCACAATGAATTTTGGCCACACATCACACTGAATTTTGGCCAAAATCAGTTCTCCGGAAGAGAAAGCTTTCGTATGAGCTTTTTTGTTTTTCCACCGGAAGTGATTGCTTCAATAGGACAAAAACGACTGTGAACTAACAGATTCTAAATTAATTTAACAAAAATTCCGGTGCAGAGATCAGTTTTCAAAATGTAAGCAGAAATGACGTTTTTATCTAAAATAAACATTTTTACGAATTGATTGATCGGGATGAACATTCATACATAAGCTATTTACATAAATTGGGAGATCCCAGTGTATTTTGGTCGAAATCGGTCCATCGGAAGTGATACCTTCCATATGAGCTTTTTTCCTGCAAATAGTTTTAAAAGTATATAGCATCCACTAAAAAAATGATTAAAAATAAAAAGATTTGAAATTAAGTTTCAAACAAATTTATTTCAGATCCTATTTTAAATTTTACCAGAAATGGCGAGTTTTGATAAAAAAAACTTTATATCGCCATAATTCGGCATCTCTACGGTATACTAAATCTTTTTCTATAAATTGGGAGATTCATGTGAAATGTTATGAAAATCTGTGTACCAGAAGTGGTAGCTTACGGATGAGCTTTTTCAACTATTGCAGTGAAGATTAAATTCTTAATACTGGCTTACCTTGTTGGTTATCTGAAATTTAGACAGGTGCAATTTTTCTCTTCAGAAATTAAGTTTGGTGTATTGGAAATCTAGATACATTTGTCATAAATGAAAGTCTGGTGTTGGCTATAACAATTACACCCTTCTAATTTTATAAATTGGTATAGAGTTGCTGTACTTTGCTACTACCGCTTCTTATTGTTTCAATAGCATGTCCAAATCCATCTTTGTCGACCAGCCGGTTTGTATTTAAACTCAAAGGACCTATGTATGATTAGCTAGCTCGCGTTTATGTACAAACGGCGCTATTTTTAAATGAGAACAAGCACCTGAGTTGGAATCTTACTTTATTATGATTTTTTTTTTACCTAAAAGCTCCCTAAGCAGTGTGTTCAGTAAAATTTACTGGCAAAGTAGCCAATAAATTTTACTGAATAATTTTTTTGTTTCTCTCGTAAAGGATTTATATTTCTATCTCGTGTAAATTTTACTGAAAAAATTTGTTTCACTGTTGAATTCACGCATAAGACTACAAACTTAAATCAGTCAAACATATTGGAAATCATGTGACCTTTCCACAATGTTGAAATGTATTCTTCTAGTAGCTTTTAATACGCTAGCTTTCATAATTTAATGAACAAATGATATATTTCAACGATCTGTTAAATTCAATTTTGTTCTATGTCACATTCTTTTATCGTCGTATCATTTCACTTACACAAAGCATTCCCGTTAAGCTTTTAGACGCGAAAAATGGAAAAAATAAAAAATGTGAAATAAATTGAAAAAAAGGAACGTCTTCAAAATATCTTCAGCTTTTATATACCCACTAACAACTTTTGTACCAACATCACAAAAATTGATAATTAAAATTGTTTTAATTGAAATTAAAATGAGATTTTTTCGCCGAAAGGATTTAAAAGACACAGGCAACCAAGGCGGAGAACACTCAAAAAAAAATATTTTGTACTTTCAGATACGAAGTAACAGGTTTCTTATGTATACTTCTTCGTTTTCATTTTTCATCGTTGCTAAATTTTCTGTTCATTTTAAAACATTAATCCAATGTTACGTTGCTATACGTACATTTTAATATTGTTATTTATTTTGCCAACCACCAGTAGCAGCAGTCGCAAGAAAACGATATTACAGAATATATACGGAAAAATCCTTACAAAATATTATTAATAATTTATTTCGAAAGGATGTGGAAAAGTTCAACAAAACAGATACCAAAAAAAAAATGTTTTCTTCTCGTGTTCTATTCGTTCTGCGTCGTCGTATCCCGCAATACACAGAAATGATGAAAAACCAACTGACCGAAATATTATTATATAAATCATGGAAAAAGCACGGGAAGCACAAAATGTTTCACAACTTTTTGGTATCTTCTTATTCTCGTTCGGTTATACATACGTATACAGCACATAGAGCATTTTCCAACAAAAGCAAAATTGAATAACAATAAAGTTTAATTAAAAAAAATCGTTTTTTAACTTACCTTATATAAAATGATCAAAGCGGAATATTTTCCACTCTGTTTATGATTTGCCCGCGAAAATATAAAATAAAAGCGCGCTCCTGTACGCCAAAAAAGAATGGCAAAACAAAAACTCTGCGTCATTAATCATTTCGTTTTTATGTGTTTGGTAAATCCTGGTGCGGTAACTGTTCTGTGCTGTTGCTGTTATATAGATTGTGTGGAGTTACGGATGAGACATGATGACGTTTAATATATCATATTTCGAACAAAAACTAAAATATTAAACTTTTATTTTATATATTGTAAAACTATCGTATTATGTGATACAGCCAGCATCCTTTCAAGTAAACAACCGAACATGTATGTAGATATAACCGCACACGAGAAAAGATGTATGTATTTCTATATATGGTAACGAAAAATAATACGTTGTGTTTGCTGTTCATGGGAACAGATATGAAAGATCAACCAACCAAATTATTCTCAAACAATAAATTTTTTTCAATTTTCGTTGTTTGGTTGGTTCTGTGTAGCGCGCTCGTATTTTTTCCTTGTTTGCCATCTCATGGCACACACAAACAAAAACATTATCAATTGTTGTGTTTTGTTTGTTTTAATGTATAAATATTTTTTCAAGAAGCGAACCGTTTCGGTTGTGGTTTTTGTGGTGTGCTGGGCACGATGGTTTCGGGTGGTGATGATTTTTTGAATTTTTGTGAATTATATCTATATAAATCTTAATGTATTCGTTTTTTCACAAGTGGGTTCAAGGATTTTTCCATTTTGTTGGTTATCTTCTGCTGCCTTGGAATTTTTGAACCGGGAAAAATGGTTTCGATTGTCGATTTTTAGATATTTTATTTGTACGTGTATGTATACACACAGGAATTACTTGGAAGTGGAAATGATCCTTAAATGTACAAATAAATAAAAAAAAAACTAGAAAATAATTTAGAATTGTGTAATGTTGCATCCGGTATGTCAGCCCCACTTCATATACCGCGAATACACAACATTATAACCCTGGACTGGAATGTTCTAACATCCCCATTTTTCAATATTCTTAATGTTCGAAACGTTTGTTACGGATGGCTCTCACTCAACCCGCAGTTTTCAACTACAGAACAGAAATAAACAGAAATAAAATTAAAATCAAAAGCAAAAAATAAAAAAACTGAAATTAAATTACGTCGACCAGAATTTGTCGAAGGAAACCTGAGGGACGTAATAAAATAATAATAGCCGGGTGTGTCCATCCGGTGACGGCCGGATCTCCCCGAATGACATGTACCCAGTCTGCTGACGACACCCCTCCCCCTTCGAATGACCCATCGACCTCGAAAGGCCAATGCCAAGCCACAAGCATAGGTAGGGACGTCTTCTCAATAGACCAGGCCTCTCACACAATTCACACTTCGACAGCATGAGACCGCCGACGTGCCACTGGGAGACCGCGTGGGTTTTACGGTCGCCCTCGAATGGACGATACATACGCTGGACTCACCATTCCGACCCTGTGGATGTCCTGGCAACGGGATGCAGGAGAGTGGAAAGCTCAGCCTGTAAATATGGAATTCCGACACGAAATGTGAATCCCACTCTCATCATACCGAACCGAGAATGAATTTAATACTCTATTTTAGTGACCCAAAAAAAACAATAATAACCGGAAAAACGGCTACCGCCCGATAAATGGAAAAATGGAGCCGAATGGCAATTGGCGATAGCAGATCAATTTTTATTCAATAACCAACAATAACACAAAAATTTATCGATAGAAAAGAAAAAGGTTGCGGAACGGAATCGATTTGAAGGACGAAACCAATGTGCCACCTATCCGCGTGCCAAGCAACCGCTAATGCTTGCTCGATTACACTTTTTAAATTTAATACAACGGAATGATAAGCAGAATTGAAATTTAGAGTTAAAAAAAAAATCAAAATCAAAAAAAATTTAAATAAAAACAATGGAACCTTGATACCACACCCGGACCGTTGCGGCTTGATTGTGCCGATACCCGCGTGTTCCAACGCTGCGGCTCAACCTTCTTTAAACTGCTACACTGTTGGGCGTTGTTTTGCCTTAAACAAAAGTGCAAATGGCCGTTACTAATACAGTACCATAGGGAATTTGGTACCCTTAAAGAAGCCGTTGCAGCCCTTACGCCGGTATATTACCATACCCCGATGGAACGCAGTTGGCCACGTGGCTGTCTACCCGGGGTTTGCGATACTTTTATCCAGTAAACCAAAAGCGACTGGCCTCGTGGTGAGCACGTGCGACGGTTAAATTCGGCGCCACTATTGAATGCGGCACTCGTTGACTGCGGCGAGCCTCAACTGGCCGTCCGTAAATCTTTATCGTAAAACAATATCAATTATATTTGATTCGCTTTGGGTTAATTCCGTAAAGAGATTAGTCACACTACTTAAAATTCACGGCACAATATTTAACCACTTGAGATAAAATTCGTAGTTTTTCTTTTTTCTTTACTCACAAAATTAAACTTTGCAAATTTTCTTCGATCTTAATTCTTCGTATAAGGGATATGAAAATCAAATAAAAATTATTTTATACCACTTTTGTATTTTATTTGAAAAATATTGTTTCCCAAACAATCAAATACAAAATTATTTTTATAATACATATGGTGAAAAATACGTGAAATCACAAATTTTTGTAAGTCATGTTTTAATTTTATGATTTTTATGTTTTGAATGTGTAGATGAATTGATTGAAAAATAAAATTGAAATACTTTAATTTTTGTTGTTGTTGTTAAAGATATAGGGTGTCAAATTTTAAGATAAACGATACTCATGATGTTGTATATATGTCAATAAAAAAAAAAAATTGTCCGATAATTATAATTTTGGGCTCATTTTAAAGGTAAGTTAATAAGGATTTCTAAAAAATAAATATAAAAACTGTATATTGTTTAATTCATTCTTCTCTAAATTTCCCGCCAAAATGTTATTTTTAAATTTTCTCCTATTTTCTTTTTTTTCTAGAATTCGACAATTAATATTTTACAACATACCAAATAACTAAAATCCCGTTATTTTTTGTTTTCTTGCAAACTGCGTTTTAGTAAGAGCAGTATTTCATTTTTATATGGAAAAACTGTATTTCAGGGGGTATTTCTCAGTGTTTTGAAATTGTTTACAAAAAGGACAGTTCAGTTAAATTATTAATATTTATTATTCAAATTTAATTGCATATATTTAAAAATTTCAAACCCAAATTCTTTTGACAATTTTATTTTATTGTTTAACATTAAATCTTATTCAAATTAAAAATTACAATTTAAATTTAACATAATCGTCAGAATTAGAATATAAAAAATAGCCATCCTCTGTTGGAATAACTGCATGGAAACCGTGAGTTCCTTTTATTGTTTTTAAATTTTCAAACCTAGTTGTAAGTTTGATTTGCTTGGATTTATGTTCTGCGTCTGTACAAAATCCAAAATTGATATTTGGCTTCAACGTTTTAGCCCATTTAAATAATTCATCTGCATTGGTTATTGTACTGCTGTACTCCATTGTGAGAGCTAGTCTCTGGATACCATTCTTTTGATGGTACCTCCTAATCCATCACATGGACCTTTTTCATGAGCTGTTGCATGGAAATGCCATTCACAATCAACTCCAAAATCTGCTTTGTGTTTTAAGATTTTTTCTTATTTTTATAATTCGTGACTGGGCCATCGGTAATATAATAAATTTTAGATAAACTGGATATTTTAGTTTTCAAGAACTGCATCAATTTTTCAATGAATAAGTGAACCGCTACAGTATCGTGGTGAAAACAATCTGATATCATGATGAAGATGTGGTGAAGTAATTTGCCTTCCAAATTTTGGTAAATTACAAATGCATGAATAGTCGCTTTATTATTCCAATGAAATCCTTGTTCGGCATTTTGCATTATAAATGCATAATTTTCTGCAAAATCACATAAAACTATCACCTCCGTAGACTTCAGCGCCAATTTTTTATTTTTTAAGAAGCTGGACTGCTGAAGCGAAATGAAGCAATGAATGAGGTAACAGATTCTTCAGCTTATTTATGAAATAATCCAGAAATTCATCCAACGATTGAGAAAAGGTCTCCAGATTGCACCTATCGGTAGAAACCTACTGACTAAATTTTAACTCAGCATCCTCGCAGCCATGTTCCCGAAATGCATTTTTCAAATATTCTTTAAAGTTATCCAATCCTGGGCAGCTTTCGCCTTGTAGAAGGTAACATGTTGGTGTAGGCTCATTACATAAAATAGTTGAAATACAATCCCGGTAGTGCGCTATCTTTCCGTTGGTAATAGTTTCCATTTTGGTGCTATAAATAATTAATTTTACATTTTCATGTATGGTACACACGCAGACTGTGTGCATTCCACTACTACCTGGTTGTACACAGTATTTTGGACGAAGTACTGAAAATTTAGGAAATTCAATTTTTTTTTATTCGTCTTACATCGTTCTCCTTCAGCCCATCACTTATTCGCTTTCCTACTTTAGCTGCTGGACGACTTAGTGGACCATTCTTGTCTCGTAGATCTTTAGCGGTTCGCACCATATGTTGCGTTGCCTTGAGCTCATTCTGGATTTCTTGAATGGTTAATGATTTTGGCAATATAGTGGGTAGCTGAATCTTATCAGTGGTTTTCTCCAGTTCTTCGAATTTAACTTTTAGATCACCGATCAATTCATCATATAGTGCAACCTTCCTTTGATCTTGGGTTGACTGATTCAAAAGCGGCACGATTCCCGGAACCAAAGATGTTGATTGTGTTATTGAAGCTAGGGGTAACACTTCACTAATTTTTTCCAAAACAGACACATTTTTTAAATAACACTTTTCATTATCACTGCTATTATCGTTGTGTTCCCGAAATGCATTTTTCAAATATTCTTTAAAGTTATCCAATCCTGGGCAGCTTTCGCCTTGTAGAAGGTAACATGTTGGTGTAGGCTCATTACATAAAATAGTTGAAATACAATCCCGGTAGTGCGCTATCTTTCCGTTGGTAATAGTTTCCATTTTGGTGCCATAAATAATTAATTTTACATTTTCATGTATGGTACACACGCAGACTGTGTGCATTCCACTACTACCTGGTTGTACACAGTATTTTGGACGAAGTAGTGAAAATTTAGAAAATCCAATTTTTTTTGATTCGTCTTACATCGTTCTCCTTCAGCCCATCACTTATTCGCTTTCCTACTTTAGCTGCTGGACGACTTAGTGGACCATTCTTGTCTCGTAGATCTTTAGCGGTTCGCACCATATGTTGCGTTGCCTTGAGCTCATTCTGGATTTCTTGAATGGTTAATGATTTTGGCAATATAGTGGGTAGCTGAATCTTATCAGTGGTTTTCTCCAGTTCTTCGAATTTAACTTTTAGATCACCGATCAATTCATCATATAGTGCAACCTTCCTTTGATCTTGGGTTGACTGATTCAAAAGCGGCACGATTCCCGGAACCAAAGATGTTGATTGTGTTATTGAAGCTAGGGGTAACACTTCACTAATTTTTTCCAAAACAGACACATTTTTTAAATAACACTTTTCACTATCACTGCTATTATCGTTATCGGTTATTTGCGGTGTAAGACGTGATGTTGTTGATGGTCCCGCAACTGGTGACGACTCTGTTTCTATTTTTCGTCGTTTGCAGGTAATATTTATATAGCATGTTGAACAGAGATACGAATTATCTTGATTCTCAACTGATTGTGGCATAAATTGCTTAACATAATCCGTAACTCGTTTTAGTTTACTCAAACACTTTGAATCGCAATATGGTTTACAACACTTTCGAAATTTATCCATTATCAAATTTAGCGCACTAGTACTTATTTATCCACTTAAACTTACACTCAGTTTAACACACTGTTACTTTTTCAAATTTTAAAAAATCTTGCTCCTTATTTAAAATGTTGTCTACAATTCACAATGTCAACTAAGCAAAATTGTTAAGTTTTTACTCTTATTTATATCAACAATGTTCATTTGTTGTTTTCAAAAGAATTACTCATCGTTTAACAGGTACGCCTGCGTCAAGTAAAAATAATCAACCCCCAATAAAAAGGGGAAAACAATATTTTATTTAGACTTTTATAAAATAACCCAAGAAAGAAAAGGAATTTATGGTACTACGACTAACCAAAGTATATAAACCAGGGGTGGCACCTCATAATTCTGTGACCCATACCTCATACTAAAATATGACGCAAAATTGTACAATAAATAATAAACAAAACACATAAATTAAGTGAACTACCTCTTTTGTAAACAATTTCAAAACACTGAGAAATATCTATATAGCTTTCCATATAAAAATGAAATACTTCTCTTACTAAAACGAATTTTGCAAGAAAACAAAAAATAACGGGATTTTAGTGGTTTGATATGTTGGAAAATATTAATTGTCGAATTCTAAAAAAAAAATATAGGTTTTTGAGAAGATTTAAAAAGAACATTTTGGCGGGAAATTTAGAGAGAAAGGAATAAAACAATATACTATTTTTATATTTTTTTAGAAATCCTTATTAACTTACCTTTAAAATGAGCTCAAATTATCGGACAATTATTTTTCTTTTTATTGCGATAAATACAATACCATGTTTATCATTTTTATGAAAATTTGACACCCTGTGTCTTTAATAACAACAACAACAACCAAAAAAAAATTAAATGTCTCAAAATGTTTGTTTTAATCAAGGCTACACATTGAAAACATAAAAATCATAAAATTAAAAATGACTTATGGCTCCATAGAGTGAATTTGTGAGTTGAAGAATATTTCACCATATAGTAAAATCCTGGATGTTAGGCACTGGATATCGATCGAGTATAGTTACGCCGATTAAACGCCAGCAATCGCCACATGGACGCCAATCACCATCCTTTTTAGACACCATACGTAAAGGATTTGCCCAAGGAGTCATTGATGGTCGACATATCCCTTCCTTTAACATATATTTAACTTTTTTCTCCCTAAATTTTAATTTTCCGGGGTCAACCGATGAGCTTTCGCTAAAACCGGAGGACCTTTTGTTTCAATAAAATGGAAAACGTTTGCGTGTGAATTTGAATGTTTGTACATAATTAGTAATTGTGAGAATGTGAAACTCCTTAACAGTTGAAGATATTTATCGCTTCTTCATAGGGAGGAAAGATTCTGCCGTTTGTTTTTAGAGACGAGAAGTTGAGATTTGTCAACGAAAATTAAAATCAATTAAAGAACAAACTGAGGTGTTACTACAAAGTAACGAATTAAAAATTGATTCAGTGTTACTACGAATGACAATGCTTTGGCATATCAGAGGTCGGTTGGACAGAATCGGTTTTTAAATATGTTACTGTTATAACCCAAGAGTTACTTCAGACTTGGGGTGAAATAAAATTATGCTTCGATGAGTTAAAAACCAAATTAACGGTAACTCCAAAATTACACTCCCTCTTTCGGGAAGATTTGGTTTAAGTTGTCGATCTACCTCATGGTACACACACAGACACAACTGAAGCTGAAATACAGAATGCTCCCGTCAAAACTAATGTTATTCAACTCGTTTCGTCAGATTCTTGTAGTAGTTCTATTATGGAACCACGCAAAATAAAACTCGATAATGGACAGGATAAGTTTGTTCGGAGGCCTTTGATGAATGTTAATGCTATTTGTGACAGAATTCTGCAGAAACTGAATCTGCGAGATATTCAAAATAACCAGCTAGAACCTTATGCCGCAAATAAAACTAATTCTGATTATTCAAAAATCGAAACTTTTTCTAAATGTTTCAACTCGTTAAATTCTCCTGTTAAACAATCGAAAGATAAGATCTCGGGATCAAATGAGAATGATTGTGATACTCCGTTTATACCGCGAATCGAGGACCGTCATAACCGAAATTTGCTTAAATTAACAGCATAGAGCATTTCTTTGACAGAATTCCAGTAGAAAATTTTCTCTACATAGTCGAGAATATGGCGGAACCGGAAAGATATTTATTCTGTTATGGGTGTGGAGCTTTGGGAATCCATAAACCAGAACGTCCATATTGTCATTTTAAGGGAAATTGGCATAGGTAATTTAGGAAACCGGGGTATCTGAATTCTCAAATAGCCACGGAAACCAAAGTTTCTTTCGAGGAAAGTGCGACGAACATCGACCCGGAATTTTATCAAATAATAAAGAATACGCCTCATATACCCTCGGCAAAGCCAGGTTCGAATCAAAGCGACCTGGACACTGTCTTGTAAATATTTGCTACGGTGGTAAAACCAAACAGCTTATATTACATGTCGCTTCTTCATTAAGTAAACCTCTTGATCTTGGTATTCACGTTTTGTGGAGCCTCGGATTAATACCAATGATGCTTGAAGAAATTGGGACCGTTGCCGTAGCAGCACCCACCAACATTGAGCATGTCCTTTCTGTTCATCAAAAATCACTGATTACCAGTATTATAAATAGTTTTCTTTCGTGCGAAAAATTGAGGCTGTGCCACACTAATTTAATTCAGCATGAGACTAAAATTCTCGAGGGTTCTCGCCCAAGCAAGCAGAGGTTTTATTCCATTTCTCCAGCGGTGCAACAAGACTGGGATGTACAATGAGATTGATATGATGTTAGAACTTCGAGTTATCGAACAAAGCCAGAGCTGGTATACTCAGTTACGCTGAGTGACGCATGATCGATGGTCTCTTAATGCAAATGGAACAGACAAAATATATTAGTACCATCGACCCCAAAGATGCGTTTTGGCATAACGCTCGATCAAGGTTCAAGAGATAAGACGGCATTCACCGTGCCGGGTCGTCCATTTGACCATTTTGTCGTCATGCCGTTTGGGTTGTGCAATGCATCCCAAACGACGTGTCAACTAATGGATAAAGTCATCCCTCATCAAATGCTAACCATAAATGTTGGGCGAAAAAATACCTGCCATGGCCGAAATTTCGATGTACCCGTTCGAACCCAACTTTAATTTGGGAAATAGCATCAACAATCATATGACTTCACCAAATGTTCAGGATTTTGTGTTTAGGTTACCACAAATGGTAGTTGATGATGGAGTTACACCTGTTTTTACCCAAAACGTCTGAGGGTTGGTATTGGTTCTATAAAGTGGAACACCCAAATGATCTATGGACTGAAATGAAGAACGCTTTGCTAAGTTTTTTTTAGTTCCTATGACATAAAAGAAGCGACCAAGGGAACAAATATTACGACGGCTTCAAAATCAAGAAATGTCGTTGTCTGATTCCATATTGGCTATACAAAAAGTAAACCACCGACCAAATGGCACATTGGTTAAAGCTTTGGCGTTTGAATCGGGAGGTAGAAGGTTCGAATCCCGATAGGGGCAGGACGCAAAGGTAATTTTAATCAACAGATTACGCCGACTGGTAATAAAATCGGACCTATAGCCGTACGTTCTCGAATTGGCTGGCAACGGTGTTATAGTAAGGATGGAAAGAAGGAAACCGCGAAAGAGTTGGGAGAGCTTTGGCCCCAGAACAGATCGCAGGAATAATAAAATAAATAAAAAAAAATTAAACCCACGGTTGCAACGATGATGATTTACGATTTTCGAATATGTAAAAAGATTAATCCTGCTCTCCACAATGCAACTCTTCCATACCAAAGTTCGTTCAATAGCGTATTGTAGGTCAAAGGTACGAAAATATGTGGGATAATAGTGGAAATTTAGAAAATTTCTAGATCTATTCCATTTTAGTTTAATAAACTTTAAAAATTGGGAACTTCTAGCACGGATTAGTTTACAAACCATTTTCTTACTAATTTGTTAGTAGGAATTTGTTAGTGCATGATTCAGATCATTAAGGTATATAATTTCGTGATATTTATAGAGGCAAATTTTACAAATATTTTTTTTCGGGTACCACTAGGAGAGTTGTTGGGTTCTCAAATCAATTTTTGACTACAAGCCGTTGATCGGTTGTTCTGGTTTGGTTAATGAATGACATAGACAACATTGCCTTTTAGGAACATTAAAAAATTGACAAGTAGCCATTTACCTTGTATATAGGCAAACTATACGGCCCTGATTCAAAAAAATCGTTTAAGTAAAGGATGAAACACACCAAGTAGTAACAGCGAGCAAATAAAAAATATTTAAATATTCAAATTTAAATATTGGCTTATTCGTGTGCGAAATGATTCAAAATCGTGATTTATGAATCATGATTTAAAATAAATCAAATATTTTGTTATTTTAATTTCAATTTAAATAAAATATATTGAATTAAAGTTGCATCTGTCGTGGCATCAGGATAGTGTGTTCATAAACTTCTTATGGTAACAATATCCACGTGTTTTTTGCAACCGGCATTGACTCGAGACTGCCGTGCCTCTCTAGCTGCCAAAGTAATAAATATGTTACACAACCGATAAAAAAATCCAGAGTGATTTTCTATTCTTAGTTTAAATATCAGTCTTCTTATTTAAGTTCGTCAGTCATTTGTAAATTCATTGAAATTTCTAACAAAATGCTTGTTAAGCACATACGTCATACTAACAATGACAGTTGTAAAATGTTAAGTTAAGAGTTTATGAACATACTCCCAGTAGATTCCATACTCAGCAGCACCAAAACAACTGCACTACACTGCTATACTCATAACCTTAATAAAATTGACACAATCCGATTTTCTAATTAAAACAAAACAAACAGCTGTGCTGCTTGGTATGCATTCACAGCCGCTGGTGTAGATTATTTGTAGATTTCAATATACGAAATTTAATTTTTCATGAAACACGGTAGGCGATGTTTTTGCTTTCAAAAATAAATTTTATTTCCAATATTTCAATATATTAGGTTGTAACATATATTATGGTACGAGTAATATTGAATTTGATTGTGTCATTCAAAATTGAATAAATTTATTGCCTTGCTCCATAAAACAACTTAACATTTTTCTATATATCGATCAACCCGTGTCGGGTCAATTAGTTAAACAAATTTACTTAATATCTCACAAAATCAGATCTAACCTTTTATATCGATCGGCTCGATTAAATTATCAACCGAGGTGAGGAATTTTCTTTGCTTTATGCATTCGCCCTTCGCCCTGTACGAGTATATGATAAAAGATTGAAAACTCATTATTTTTCTTCCATTTGACGATTTTTTTTAAGTGTGTGTGTGTGTGTTAAAAAACCGTAAAACCTTACCTTTATTTCATATATAAAAGGGAAAATCAAAAGGTTGAAAAGTCAATAAATTATTTAGGACCATACACAATATACCCATTTCGGCTTAATATAAAATGTACTGTGACTCATTCTTCCTACCTATATGTCGGGCTCGCAGACCATTGCACTCAAAATCAACACATCACATACTTCCTGTATATACGGAACAAAATAAATTGGTCCCTATTTTTTATGGTTCTCGAATATATACCGTTTGTTGGTCCGGTACATAAACCAAGAAGTTAAAAGGCGTATATAGGAGTAAAAGTGAAATCTACTTTTTTACGGTTTGGTGAAAAATATATAAAGATTTAGAGAATTTTCCGATTTTAAATTAAAAAATTTTTTTTTGTTGCTTTCTATTCTCTATAATACACTTTCCATGTACTTTATGGGGTTTAAAGATGTGTATATATAGGATTTTATATGGGGGTGCCAGTTTTTTCAGGGTGGATTTAAAAGATTAACAAAATGAAGTAAACGTGATAGATTTTCTGTGATAAATAGATAAAATTAAAAATTAATAAATTTTAATGAAGCAGCGCGTTTTATGGAAACGAGCAGACGATGAACATAAATATATAAGATTTGGTAAAATTGAAAATGGAAATGAAAAATGATGTTGAAAATTGCGAACGAGTTTTGGGCAAAATTGATTTTCTCCTTTATTATACGTATAAGCGCATATAACCATAAAATGTTATTTCTTTGCAAGATTAATGAGAATTGATTTTTAAGTCATTTGGATGATTTGAGGAGATTTATTTATGCTGAAATTTTTTAAGGTTTAAATTTTGTGATACTCATATGATTCACCGCAGCTGTCCTACACTCTACGGAGCCTTATAATCTTATATTAATTATATGGTTAGAAAGGTATGATCACAATTGGCACTGACGGTTATGATAAAGTTCGCTACTCCGATAAACTACAATAAACTCGAAACGTTATATTAAGCCACCCAGACCATTATATCCTTATATCCATAATATCGACGTTACAGAACAATGCTAATCTTTAAATGTATTTAAATCATTTAATCCTTTGCCGTTTTTTGCAAATGCTAATCTTTTCAACGTTATTTCAAAACATGAGACCCTGCTATGGAAACTACCACTTCCGGTATGCAGATTTCCACCAAATTTCGCAAGGATCTCGCCAATTGTTAGAAAAAATGTGATTTTAAAAATGATCTGAACGTATTTTGCTTAAAATTAACCTTATGGTCTTTTTGTTTTTAATCTTCTTCTTGTAAATGCTAAATGAGGTACTTCCAAAACATGCATTTTGACGCAACCCCTTCTTCAGTTCTCGAAAAACGTTGTAAAAGAAGTCATTGGGCACAATTCTCTAAACCATCGATAAACACTGGTCCTTGATGGCGCTTCATTGCCAAAAGTCGAATAAGGTTTATTCACTGTTGTTGGGATAATCCACGTTAAATGTTGTAAAAAGGAATAGCAAGAAAGTGTTCACAAATGTTCAAATTTTTTAACCTCATGGTGACTTTTGGCCCACCCTGTACCTATCAAGCTTAATGGTTGCATTAAAACCCTAGGCATTTTATATGATCCACACGAAATTTTAAATTTGATGCTGCAAGATCGCAGTTATCTGACAAACAAGCAACAAAATGATCAATCGTAATCAGCAAGGCTATTTGATCCAGTTGGATGACTATTTTAAATCTTGGCAAAAATTATGAAGCAAGAAGTATGATTAAGTGGAATAAACTGGGATGATCTTCTATCAGAAAAAATCAACACAAAATAACAAACATAAAAATTCAAAGATGGTTCAATACAACAAAAGGCTCCAACACTGAGCTTCATGGATACTGCAGAGTACGCATATGCCGCACAATAACAACCAAAGTAAGATTGTCCACTGTACTGGCGACCAGCTAACAGGTTCATAACGTCGAAATGTGGAAATAATAATTCTCAAGGTAGCACAAATTGAAAACTTTTGTAATAAGACTAGCTGTCTCAACAGGGCTGGGCCTGTTGAGACAGCTAGTTTTAAAATTCTCGAGGGATTGAATTGGATTGATTGTCAAAATCCGGCGCTATTTAGTTCCAGCAACAGACCTATCATCCTGGATAAGCGCAACTTATAGTGACGCAAGGTTATAGAAGGAGCCCATATCATTACCTGACATGGGGGTGCACTATTAACGTTGTCGCATCCGTGAATAATCCAATATTTATTTCTTATATTGGATTATTGACGGATAACGTGCTGAAAGGCTAGTAATTCAAAAATGCATTATATGCTTTCGCCATAAACAACACCAACTGCACCATACAGAGCAACAAAAGAGAAATTTACTTTCTGCGAGAGTGCCTCATGGAAAGATAGAAAACACATACCAATGACCATCACCATACCTGGGCATGGCATTCCTGATCTTCTTCACGAATATCAAAACTTGATAATACGCAGCAGAGTCACCAAGAAACATCATAGTAAAAAATCACAATTCCGTTACAGTTCACTGTTAGCAGTTTTTCCAATCCCTATTGAACACAACAACACACATTCTTACATCAACACCAGATCAGAATATTTAGCAGTAGATGAGGTACCGCCAAAATATAACATCATGAGCATCCCAGTTCAATGGGAAGTAGCAATCCTACAACGAAAAATGAATCTTGAGAAATAATGTTCTATAAAACATGAAAACTCTTGCGTAATTTGTTAGACTACATTAAATCTGAACATTATGAGGATCCATCTTACGATGAATGCCCTAATTTATCATTCGAAAGAGAAACACTGTAGAACAGTACTTTTGACCATATTTTTCATTCGTCATGAACAAGTTAAGTTTGATGAATTGAAAGTGGCTGCGATGTGCCTTATCTTCAAGAAGGAGAAACGCTTGAAATGTGAACTATCACACTATCGATATGAGTGGCTCAAGCTGAAAGCCCGCAACGTACTTTTTGTATTAAGTTTCCTAGTTTTGCGCACGAAGCAGCAGTATAGATTTGTAGGCCTAGGACATCGTATCATAATTTGATTGTGCTTGAGGCATACAGGAAACTCAGGGTGAACTTGTAATGTATAGTGGACCTTAATACTTAATAGCCAAACAATCGTCAATTTAGTTTATTCCGAATTCATCAACAATTTAACTTGGTATTAAGTATTAAAATTAATACGGGCAATGCTAGTGCATTGTCATTGGCATACGGCCAGCCTATAACAAACGCCATTCCTTATTTTAATGTACAATAATAATAATGTATGTAATTGTATTTAAAATACAAGTACAAACATAAACCAATATAATATTCTACAATTATCTACCAATTCTCGACATATTATACGCCAATTGTCTACATTGTCGACGCCAAAAGCAATTGTCGACACATTATCGACACCATGACGTTGAAAATTCCAAAATCCGCGTACATGCACAATGCTGAGTAATTCGCTAGTAGTACAACTACATGGTATTGTTCTATATATAGACAATATTCCTATGCAAAATATCAACGTCAGTCGCTGCGGCCTGATGAGATGACTGATTTTTTCAAATCAATAAAATTCTAATATAAACATTAGTCGAATGAAGAAGTTAGCTTACCACAATAAAGCGGAACTTCAGCCAAATTCTTCAATTTTAAGTAGAAAAGTTCCAGTATGTATTGGGAATACAAATTAATTCGGTCCGTTTTTTTTAATTTTAAAAATGCAGTTATTTTATAATAAAATTAATGTGAACAGATTAATTAAAATATAGTCAATCTTGTTTTTGTGCGGTACTAGGGACCGCATAAAAAAAATCTTCCGAAACTTCACGAGAAGGTAAAAAACTAGTTTTCGAAAAATATTTAAAAATTTATTTTTTTATGCGGTGAATAGGGACCCTAGTTTCACGTAGAAAATAACTCAAAACATTACGCAACCCGACGCAATACTAACGCAATGTGATGAAATTTCAAAAATCGACAAAGAAAATGGCCAGCGACAATTAACTAATTAGATTTTGAAAGAACTTAAGCATAAAAAACAGCACAAAAACATACTGCACAAAAATAGGTATGACTGTATTGATGCGCTTGCCTCTCAATTTTCTAATCCCATCTCGGACGTTTCATTTGTTGAGGCGATCCAAATTTGAAGCCAATTTTCAATTTTTTCAAACCTGCCGAATCGTGTTGCATCCATCGGAACAACTAGTAATCATAATGAGCCATGTTCGTAGAATACGATGGGCGCGGTAAAATAACCCACTTGAGCGTTGCCAAATATTTTTTTACGACTTTTGCAACGTGAGGCCGAAGCGTTGCCATGCACTAATGCGCCCGTAATGGAACCGCCAGGTCATAACAGCTCGTAGTACACTACGCGTCTTTCGTCCCACCATATTTACACCATAACCTTCGATCCATGAATATTTGTCTTTGATGTTGAGGTCGATGGCAACGATTGGCCGGTCCAAGCGTTGTAATTTCTTCTCTTAAGGTTATCGTAGAAGATTCACTTCTCGTCACCAGTCACTATTCGTTGTAAAAATCCCTTTCCTGTTTGCCTTTGAAGCAGCTGATTGCAAGAAAAAAAATCGCCTTTCCACGTCTCTTGATTTCAATTCTTAAGGAACCCAAATGCCTTGCTTTTGAATCATGCAGATAGATTTCAACCGGAAACGGAAACTGTTTTTTGGGTCACCTCCAATGTACCGGCAAGCTCCTTTTGCGTTTGAATCGGATCGTCTACGAATTGTTTCGGCTGCCCTGAGCTTCAACACTAAAATCTTCAACAGGCTTATGTTCAACACTGAAATCATCTTTTTTGAAGCGTCGAAACCATTCTCTACATGATTTATCGGTTAGAGCATTGCCACCGTAAACTTCTACAAGCATTCGATGTGCTTCAGCTGCATTTTTTCCAATTTAAACAAAAAATTAACACTTCTCGCAAATGCTGTTTCCTTATCACAACATCCGACACATAACAACGTAAAAAACACTTTTTGTATGAAACTCAAAACAATACGAACTGAATGTCTGAAACAAGCAAAATCAGAATCACTTTTTGAAAACGAACCGAATTAATTTGTAATCCCTATAAATTCTAAAATACTATAGATACTGGGCTAATATAACACGTTTAGCAAGACCATACAAAAACTGGTATGGGTAACTGCAGCGGGGTAACTTCGAATTTTAAAATGAAACTTTACCGAATAAGCCCAGTTTGTGTTAATTGATGCTCATGGGAAAAAATTAGTGCTAGTCCTTGTCTGTCAGGCACGTTCACTGCCATCTGCAAAATATAGTGCCTGAATTTTTACTAATCCAAAATTGGCCAATTTTATTGAACAACAAAGACCGTTGACTGAACAATTTTCTAACATAAAGTGTTCTAGAAACCATTTCAATGGTGGTTCAATTGAATTAGAAAGGTAATTCTAGATTAACACAAATTTAGCCACTAAATTTTTCGGATGACAATGAACATATACCTGATAATAATACGCAATCGGATGTGCCAACGTCATTAGCTCTTGAATACAATGGTGGTTGTTGTTTTTTTTTTTTATTTTTTTATTTTATTGTTCAACACAAATATTATTGAACGGTACGGTACACCTCTGGATTTTGTTAGTTTAATATAGTATCATTTAGGGGATAGTTTATTTTTCCTCAATTTATGAATGAACATTTCGGAAAATGATAATTCTGTAATAAGCACAAACTTCGTCAGTTTAGCCGCCTTGGAAAGTTTTAAAATTTGGCTTAAATTATTTCTGGTTTTTTCTAGAAATCAGGTTTTACTTGTTTTGTCTTTCAGGCGAAATCTAAAATTTTCTTTTCCCGTTTTTTCGGCTGCTGGACTTGTACTAATTTTTCCCCGTGAGCACTAATTTATCTTAATCGGTATGCAAAGTTTCATTTTAAATTTCGAAACTTTCCCTGCTGCAGTTACCCACACCAAAAACTGTATAAAGTATTTTCTATCATTTCTCTCTCTAACCCTAGGTGAAACAAGATAATGGGAAGCCGCCGTATTTGAAATTAATTTCTAACATTTTTCATAGACAATATTATTTGAATGAAAAAACTAAAAATGTACCAAACAAATTCAAATAAATGTGGAAGGCATACCAAATTAACTAAAGAACCCTAATGATTCTACATGTGGGTGGTAAATTTTATTATTCCTAATTTACATACGTAGAATGTAATTTAGGAGGAGACATACATTAAAATAAAACTTTTTTGTGTAGTTTTCATTTATAAAATGCCCGTATATTTCTGTTCTGGTTCCGCATATACGTATATGGGTACGAGCAGATCTAGATTTATACGTGGTTTGGTATACATAAACCAAACAATGGCAAAAATTTCATCGAGTATTTTTTTCATGTTAGGTACTTCTTTGTGTGTCCCACAAATTTTTTTTTTGTATAAAATGGAGCAAATACATATTTAAATTAGTTTTTTGGTTTATTTAAATTTAATTTTGTGCAGTCGGAATAATAAAGTTATTATACGACCGTTTAAACTATAAAATGGATTGTACTGTGAATTAAATTAACTAATTAATTTCTAATTTCTTTTGCAGGTAATAAAAATGTTTTGTAATAAGGTCGTGCTTTAAAAATTCGTAAGTACTTCTCGAATATATACAACATTTATTAAAATAATAAAATTTAAAATTTCTCGACCGATTTATTTTTTAATTAAATCATCATATGCCAAACTTTATAAGCTTCCTATTGTTGTTTTGTGGAAAACCCCAAAATTTATTAAAACCCAAAATCAAAAAACTCGTAACCATGGAAAATTCGTAGAAATTTTTTTTTTTGTTTTATTCAAACGGTTTTCCAATATTTACATCTCACAACAACGGAAAAACCAACACACACAGATAAAAAAGTTGTACCTTTTTTGGTGTAATAAAAGCACCATAAAAATAGCAAAAGTTTGTTTTGGATATAATAATATATTGTTGTGCTTTATATGATGCGAGAAGAATAAGAGAACGAAATGAGGAAAAATACTGTACCGTAAAGCATTAATACACACACACACACACACACACACACAAAACAGCTTCAAAAGTATTATGATTATTATTTCGGAAAAACAAAATGTTCATCAAAATAAAATTTGTATTGTCTTATGGTTTTTCATGGACCATAAAGTGAGGACTGCCCTTGATAATAATAAAAAAAATTTGAGAATAGTCGATTAAGTATCACATAACTTTTGGATAAAAGCTCGGACAATAAAAAAAAAATTGTTTAAAAACTTTTCAAGTTCAATATTGTGCCCATGCCTGAAATTGTATAATATTTTGTATCAGTTCATTTGAGTACGATACCCAAATTTTCACTTTGGGTAATGATAGAAAAAAAACACCCGCACACCAGAGAAATTCAGAGAGATGCGATAAAATATTGATTTTTCTCTTGAGTTCCCATTTTATTTCGTCTTTTGCACTTATCTCAACATTTTCTTATCGTAAAATTAATGTGTACGTGTATGTTGTGTTTATACGCCAAAATTGAATTAAATTTGTAATAAGACGGATAAATTCGTATTAATTGAATTAAATATTTGTATTTTGGCATTTAATCACAACCATTTTTTTCATTTTTAATATGTGTCTGTCTGTTTGTATAATAATAAATGTATATGTAGTGCAGGGATTTGAAACATGAATGTGTGGGAAAATTATATGGATATTAAAAGTTAGTTAAATTAAATTCATTAGTATAAAATAGGCCATTAGAATTTTATATATAATTGTGATCTAGTGTTTTCTCTGTTAACCCCTGAGTTTTCTCTTTCTTGTTCACTTCAAAACGCTTTCGAGCAAGATTACGACAAAGAAATACTATTATAGTTAGCCGAAACTCTCCTGCCTAATAATGTCGATAACGTAGATTTTGCTGTTACAACTAACAGTGATTAGTCGAAAAATGTCGATAAAGCGGATTAAAAAATAATGAACCAGTAATGTCAGCCGATAAATGTCGGTAAGGTAGATTAGTAGAAATGCCCAGCCGAAAAATGTCGCTAAAACAGACTTTACTGAAGTTAGTAGAAACTCCAGCCGAAATCTGCGTTATCGACCGATTTTAAAGAGAAAAATAAAATAATTATTTAACAAAATGTTTAAAAATAAATAAGTAAATCGAATCGAGAAAATTATATAAATTTATTTAAATGTGCATATAAATTAAAATGTACTAGTAAATTCTTTATGTCTATTAAATTTCAAATATATTATATATGAAAATATTATATATGAAAATTCGCGAAATTAACGTAACTCTTTTGTCATATAAGCGAACTACAATTTAAAAGTTCAGGCCTTAGAAGGCTATTGCCTTGTTCCATTCATGTAAAATTTAAGTTTAAAGTTTATATGGGATCCTAGATAGATATCCGAAAATCCTCAACCGAATTCAAAAATTCGTGTAGCCCGCATTACTCATTAGTCGCGTAAGCGGGCAATATTATTAGGCTCGGGCCTACAAACAAAATACATGTACAAAGTTTGAGGCCAAAGTTTATGTGGGATCATAGTTAGATATCCAAAAATCCTGAACCAAATCTCTTTTTCTAATGAAAAATCAAAAATTCGTGTAGCCCGCATTAATCATTTGTCGAGCCTAATAATATATGCCGCTTACCCGACAAATGAATAATGCGCGGGCTACACAAATTTTTGAATGTGGATTTTATGAGAAAAAGAGATTTCAGTCATGGTTGAGGAATTTCGAATATCTAACTATGATCCCACATAAACTTTGGCTTTAAATATTGCACAGATATTCTGTTTGTAGGCTCGGGATGTGAGCGGATTCTCGTAGACACGTTATAAATTATAATTGTACAAAATTTATAATTATCATAATATTTAGAAACTTTTAATTAATTAGGTAACTTTATCCAATGTACATAATATGTCGCAGAACCGATTTGAATATGATTTTAAAATTTATTAAAATATTTAGTTTATTTATTTAAAAAAATCTTGTTTTCATTTCTCTCTATAATTTTGTCGGCAATGCAGTTAAATAGTGAAATTTCGTTCAAAATATCGGTAAAGAAATTTTATATTGCCATCGATCCTCGCAATATGTCGACAAAGTAGTTTCCACGCCGAAATTTTGGTTGAAATGTCGATAATGCAGTTTTAATAATATTGTGGATTTCCCTCTCAATGCGCCGATAAAGTAATTTTTCTGACGGAACCTCGAGTGAAATGTCGATAATGCAGATGTTTTCTGTCCAATTTTCTGCCAACTTCCGTAGTATCTAAAACAGATAGATAATTGTGATGGTAAAAAGTATTTTTTTTAAATCAAAACGTTTATTTTATTTAAACGAACAACACGGTTTCGAAAAACACGGATACCCTTTCCTCGAATTACACGGTTTCAATTAACAACACGATTTTCGTTGATTCTCTTTTATTTATTTATTTTTTTTACCATAACAAAAAAAATTGAAAAGTAACGTTTTTTTATTTTATTTTTTGTAGTTTCGAACAACACGATTTCAAAGAACACGGAACGAATTAATCGTGTTCTTAGTGGGTTTCCTGTACTACAAGACTACACTTGGGTGCAAAAAATTCGCACTGTAATCAATTTTCAAGAAAAGTTCAAAAATATCAAAAAATCCAATGCTTGTTTAATTTTCTTGAACGCAAATTCAAAGTCTATGCCAACACATATCCAGTGGTACCTTTTTTTGTACTTATACCGTGCCAACAAAGTGATTTTTGGGGTCAACATCTTAAGTACACGTTTTTTGTGAATTTGGCAGCATGAAAGTTAATAGTAAAAATCGAATTGAACCATGAAAATCAGCAAAATAACATTTTTAATAATAAAAAGTATTCCCTCACTTAAAGCCCGAATGATAGCTTCCATTGGATTTTTCATTGATTTCACCAAAGCTTTCACCAAATCTTGAGGCAATGACATACCAACATTATGCAAATCGCTCTCTTGATCTTCTGTACACTCTTCCTCGCCCATCGTTGCCATGTAAACATATCCTGGACTTGTCAGAGAACAGAACTGTTCCCCATTGTTCTTCTGTTCAATCCAAATACTCTGAAACGAACTGAAGGGGCTGTTCGGTGGGCTGGGATCAATTTTGACCCGTTTGCTTGACCTTTGCTTGACCTTCTCGAAGTCGTCTTCAGAATGTCCACGGATCAACTTCAACTTCACGAACTTCTTGGAGCTGCTCTCACATTTGAACCACATCCAAATGACGATTTCACAACGAAGTCGTCACAAGAAAGCGGGCATCACGCTGGGTTGTAACCCGAGGTGACCCGTCTGTAGCCGCTAGTTTCTTGATATATCTACCACACTCGACGAACTGATAATTGATTTCCAATTGACTTCCACTGCTACAGGTACGGGTGACAAAGTATCTCAAATATCTTTAAGCATTATTTTAGTTTTTTACGCACAATCAATGAGCTTTAAAAATCGTTAGATCATAAGTGGTAAAGTATCCCAACGAGTTTTAGAGTCTAAAATTAGTCCAATCTCAACATTGAACGTTTACTTAACATACTGCTGTAAAATTGTATTGCGTACAGGGGAACGCTTGAAAAAGTGTGTAACATTGCGAACTAAATTAATGCACACCTCGAATAAAATGTCAGAATATTCAACTTCATAATATTCTTCATTTTCGAGTTCATCATCATATTGGATATCACAATCGGGATTCGTCGAATTCATTTGTTTCTATTATTAGAAACCACTCGGTTTACTAATCGGGGTGGTTTTTTATATAAAATGCCTGTAACTGCCAAGATGTAGCATAGAATAATTATAGTATAGAATAATTTCAGATTATGATTCTTTGTGAAATTTAATATTTATTGATGCTCCGTCACATGTTGTGACCACAATATCATTTCATCAAAACCCTTCAAAATTAGTTAAAATTTGTAGTTTTTCCGTGTATGCGGATTAAAACCCAAATTTATAAATTCCAAATCGAAATTTTAAAGATTCATCAAAAGTTGATAATTTATTGAGTTGTTTTGAAATCAGTTTCATTACAGTATTTTCAGATTTGGGGTACTCATAACCTCTTGGCCCTACATCGGCAGTCTCTTCCTTTTCATTCAACTTTTGGTTGAGGTTATGTTTGCTCTTTATTAAATGACTTAACAAAGTCGATGTTGTTCCACCTCTGCATACCACATCTTTTTTTGAAAAATATTGGAATTTGCTTTTTCATTTGAAATTTTTGTGAAATGTCAATGAATTTCCAATAAAAATGATAGATTGCTAATGATAGATTACGAACTACTAATTCTCATAGTTTGGCATCTTGTGTAAAATTTTTGTTAAATCGTTTCAAATGCAGTTTACAAAATTACCCGGTTAATTTCCAGAAAAACCGGGTTTTCGGTTTTTGGTTTTTATTGAAAAACGCGGTTTTTCACAAACGGTAATCACAAGTAGTACCTAAGATATATTATTATTATTTTTTTAAATCCATTTTTTTCACATTACTTTACGTTTTCGATCACCACGGCTACAAATAAATTAAATCCATCGGTTTTTTGGTGTTATAATATTCTTAACACATTGACGCACACCTTCTAAATGTGTGTGCTACTCAACTCAGGAACACATTTTATAACTTTTGTAATTACAATGATATTTCGACACAGAAAGGAATGTACTGTTGAAAAATGAAAAATATGTCCAGTTATTCCTTAAAAAATGAAAGTTGTTTGTGCGAACGTGTTAAAAATGAAAAAGTTGTAAGACTGCTGTAGCAGTTATTTGCGCGAACGTGTTAATGGGCTATACTAATAGATATGCAGTAAATAGTATGTCTAGCTCTTGTACTTTTTTTGAAAAAAAAATTTTAACTTCACTTTTCAGCATGAAATGTGTGTGGTATTTTTTTTTTAAAGATTGAGCGTCTTGGTGAAAATAAAAATTATGAGAACTTAAGTGGCCAACTATTTTAAAAATATGCGTGTTTAATGCAGATTCTAAAATTGTATAATATATCCTTTTACCTAATGTAAATACGAGGTTATTGCTATTAAAATGCAGAAGGAGTAAATTCTATTAAATAACAAAATTTTAAAAATTGGATTATAAGGATTTATAAACTTGATATTTGTTACCTAAGCACTCCTGTGAGCTACCTACTTGTGATATATATATATATTTTTTTTATTTTGAGCGCCCAATAGCTCTACTATAAGGTGTTTCAGGCTTATCCATTCATTCTGGGACACCCTGTATAGTAAATTAAATAAAAAATTTGAGGTATTTTATAGTAAAATTACTTATAACAATATACTTTTAACTTTCTCTCTCCATTCCGACTTGATTATCAGCCATTCGCTTGAATTATAATAACAAGATGTTACACAGACAAAATTCTTCATTCCGAAAATTGAAACGTCAAACTATTAAAAAATGTACGCCTACTAATATTTTGAGTAATGACTAACTTCAACTCAAAACTGCAGAATTTTGTCGCAATCGACTTCACAGGTATGCTGCATTAAACCCGAACAGATCAGTGTTATATTATTCGTCTTACCTCCGACTCCGCTATATTTCCAAGTCGCGTTAATGAAAACAACGCGGCACTACCTCTGCACAAATTATTAATGCAACAAAATCATTATGTTCATGTCCAACAAAAGGAAATAAAACAGCAAAGTCCGTAGTTGTCGATTCTTGGATATTTTTAAAGAAACTTATTTGGCAACAACTACAACGATTTATAAAACAATGGAACAATTTCCGCAAGATGTATAATTACAAATATTGTTAAATCGGCAGCCATCTTGCTCGATATGTACAACCTCACTTATTTATCTTACTTCTTTTCTCTTTTTGCTGAGTTGAAATTAGCAGACTGGTGCCTTTATTAGTTTTGATGGCTTCTTGTTTGTTTGTATCTTCATTATTTGCATCATCTGCGAAATTGGATGGCATTGATGTAGAGGGGATTTATATTCGATAGATAAAACTTAACCCTAAAGTTGAATAAATTTGAACTGACTGTTTCTTTTCGATTTAGATAGGCTTAAAGATTATTGAGCAAAATTTGATTGTTCAGTTGATATGAGGTACGCTTACCAACATTTATACATTATATGTCTGCATTATCGACAATATCTCTTTTTTACCGATACCATGTTCATTTGTATTTTGGATACTGCATTATCGACATAAAGTATATCTATATAAAACCATTTAATTCGATTTAAACCTATAGGAGAATGGGGAAGGTGTAGAAGTGTTTCGGTTATAATTATTATTTTCGCGACTTCCGTAAGCAATTTATGGTGCTAGACAGGCACCATATAGACCTTACTGAAGTTAGCAGAAAGTTTAGCCGAAATCTGCATTATCAACCAATTTTAAGGGGAAAATAAAATAATTATTTAACAAAATGTTTAAAAATCAATAAGTATCGATAAAATTATATAAATCGATAAAATTATATAAATTTATTTAAATGTGAATACATATAAATTAAAATGTACTAGTAAATTCTTAATGTTATGTTACTATGTCTATTAAATTTCAAATATACGTTATGAAAATATTGTATATGAAAATTCGCGAAATTAACGTAATGCTCTTGTCATGTAAGCGTATTACTAGTTAAAAATGAAAGCGTACTACAAGAAAGCAATAACCATTCATGTAAAATATCAGATCAAAGTTTATGTGGCATCATAGTTAGATATCCGAGAAACCTCAACCATGTCTGAAATCTCTTTTTCTCATGAAATGATCAACATTCAAAAATTCGTGTAGCCCGCATTATTCATTTGTCGTGTAAGCGGGATATATTATTAGGCTTGAGCTTACAAATAGAATATCTGTGCCAAGTTTGAGGCCAAAGTTTATGTGGGATCATAGTTAGATATCCGAGAAACCTCAACCATGTCTGAAATCTCTTTTTCTCATGAAATGATCCACATTCAAAAATTCCGGCAGCCCGCATTATTCATTTGTCGTGTAAGCGGGATATATTATTAGGCTCGGGCATACAAATAAAATATCTATGCCAAGTTTGAGGTCCAAGTTTATGTGGGATCATAGTTAGATATCCAAGAAACCTCAACCATATCTGAAATCTCTTTTTCTCATGAAATTAGTCACATTCAAAAATTCGTGTAGCCCGCATTATTCATTTGTCGTGTAAGCGGGATATTTTATTAGACTCGGGCCTACAAATAGAATATCTGTGCCAAGTTTGAGGCCAAAGTTTATGTGGGATCATAGTTAGATGTTCGAGAAACCTCAACCATGTCTGAAATCTCTTTTTCTCATGAAATGATCGACATTCAAAAATTCCGGCACCCCGCATTATTCATTTGTCGTGTAAGCGGGATATATTATAAGGCTCGGGCCTACAAATAGAATATCTATGCCAAGTTTGAGGCCAAAGTTTATGTGGGATCATAGTTAGATAACCAAGAAACCTCAACCATGTCTGAAATCTCTTTTTCTCATCAAATGATCCACATTCAAAAATTCGTGTAGCCCGCATTATTCATTTCTCGTGTAAGCGGGATATTTTACTAGACTCGGGCCTACAAATAGAATATCTGTGCCAAGTTTGAGGCCAAAGTTTATGTGGGATCATAGTTAGATAACCAAGAAACCTCAACCATGTCTGAAATCTCTTTTTCTCATCAAATGATCCACATTCAAAAATTCGTGTAGCCCGCATTATTCATTTGTCGTGTAAGCGGGATATTTTATTAGACTCGGGCCTACAAATAGAATATCTGTGCCAAGTTTGAGGTCAAAGTTTATGTGGGATCATAGTTAGATATCCGAGAAACCTCAACCATGTCTGAAATCTCTTTTTCTCATCAAATGATCCACATTCAAAAATTTGTGTAGCCCGGATTATTCATTTGTCGTGTAAGCGGGATATTTTATTAGACTCGGGCCTACAAATAGAATATCTATGCCAAGTTTGAGGTCAAAGTTTATGTGGGATCATAGTTAGATATCCAAGAAACCTCAACCATGTCTGAAATCTCTTTTTCTCATGAAATGATCCACATTCAAAAATTCCGGCAGCCCGCATTATTCATTTGTCGTGTAAGCGGGATATATTATTAGGCTCGGGCATACAAATAGAATATCTGTGCCAAGTTTGAGGTCAAAGTTTATGTGGGATCATAGTTAGATATCCAAGAAACCTCAACCATATCTGAAATCTCTTTTTCTCATGAAATTAGTCACATTCAAAAATTCGTGTAGCCCGCATTATTCATTTGTCGTGTAAGCGGGATATTTTATTAGACTCGGGCCTACAAATAGAATATCTGTGCCAAGTTTGAGGCCAAAGTTTATGTGGGATCATAGTTAGATGTTCGAGAAACCTCAACCATGTCTGAAATCTCTTTTTCTCATGAAATGATCGACATTCAAAAATTCCGGCACCCCGCATTATTCATTTGTCGTGTAAGCGGGATATATTATAAGGCTCGGGCCTACAAATAGAATATCTATGCCAAGTTTGAGGTCAAAGTTTATGTGGGATCATAGTTAGATAACCAAGAAACCTAAACCATGTCTGAAATCTCTTTTTCTCATCAAATTAGTCACATTCAAAAATTCGTGTAGCCCGCATTATTCATTTGTCGTGTAAGCGGGATATTTTACTAGACTCGGGCCTACAAATAGAATATCTGTGCCAAGTTTGAGGCCAAAGTTTATGTGAGATCATAGTTAGATAACCAAGAAACCTCAACCATGTCTGAAATCTCTTTTTCTCATCAAATGATCCACATTCAAAAATTCGTGTAGCCCGCATTATTCATTTCTCGTGTAAGCGGGATATTTTACTAGACTCGGGCCTACAAATAGAATATCTGTGCCAAGTTTGAGGCCAAAGTTTATGTGGGATCATAGTTAGATAACCAAGAAACCTCAACCATGTCTGAAATCTCTTTTTCTCATCAAATGATCCACATTCAAAAATTCGTGTAGCCCGCATTATTCATTTGTCGTGTAAGCGGGATATTTTATTAGACTCGGGCCTACAAATAGAATATCTGTGCCAAGTTTGAGGTCAAAGTTTATGTGGGATCATAGTTAGATATCCGAGAAACCTCAACCATGTCTGAAATCTCTTTTTCTCATCAAATGATCCACATTCAAAAATTTGTGTAGCCCGGATTATTCATTTGTCGTGTAAGCGGGATATTTTATTAGACTCGGGCCTACAAATAGAATATCTATGCCAAGTTTGAGGTCAAAGTTTATGTGGGATCATAGTTAGATATCCAAGAAACCTCAACCATGTCTGAAATCTCTTTTTCTCATGAAATGATCCACATTCAAAAATTCCGGCAGCCCGCATTATTCATTTGTCGTGTAAGCGGGATATATTATTAGGCTCGGGCATACAAATAGAATATCTGTGCCAAGTTTGAGGTCAAAGTTTATGTGGGATCATAGTTAGATATCCAAGAAACCTCAACCATATCTGAAATCTCTTTTTCTCATAAAATTAGTCACATTCAAAAATTCGTGTAGCCCGCATTATTCATTTGTCGTGTAAGCGGGATATTTTATTAGACTCGGGCCTACAAATAGAATATCTGTGCCAAGTTTGAGGCCAAAGTTTATGTGGGATCATAGTTAGATATTCGAGAAACCTCAACCATGTCTGAAATCTCTTTTTCTCATGAAATGATCCACATTCAAAAATTCCGGCAGCCCGCATTATTCATTTGTCGTGTAAGCGGGATATATTATTATGCTCGGGCCTACAAATAGAATATCTATGCCAAGTTTGAGGTCAAAGTTTATGTGGGATCATAGTTAGATAACCAAGAAACCTAAACCATGTCTGAAATCTCTTTTTCTCATCAAATTAGTCACATTCAAAAATTCGTGTAGCCCGCATTATTCATTTGTCGTGTAAGCGGGATATTTTACTAGACTCGGGCCTACAAATAGAATATCTGTGCCAAGTTTGAGGCCAAAGTTTATGTGGGATCATAGTTAGATGTTCGAGAAACCTAAACCATGTCTGAAATCTCTTTTGCTCATGAAATGATCCGCATTCAAAAATTCCGGCACCCCGCATTATTCATTTGTCGTATAAGCGGGATATATTATTAGGCTCGGGCATACAAATAAAATATCTATGCCAAGTTTGAGGTCAAAGTTTATGTGGGATCATAGTTAGATATCCAAGAAACCTCAACCATATCTGAAATCTCTTTTTCTCATCAAATTAGTCACATTCAAAAATTCGTGTAGCCCGCATTATTCATTTGTCGTGTAAGCGGGATATTTTATTAGACTCGGGCCTACAAATAGAATATCTGTGCCAAGTTTGAGGCCAAAGTTTATGTGGGATCATAGTTAGATGTTCGAGAAACCTCAACCATGTCTGAAATCTCTTTTTCTCATGAAATGATCGACATTCAAAAATTCCGGCACCCCGCATTATTCATTTGTCGTGTAAGCGGGATATATTATAAGGCTCGGGCCTACAAATAGAATATCTATGCCAAGTTTGAGGTCAAAGTTTATGTGGGATCATAGTTAGATAATCAAGAAACCTAAACCATGTCTGAAATCTCTTTTTCTCATCAAATTAGTCACATTCAAAAATTCGTGTAGCCCGCATTATTCATTTGTCGTGTAAGCGGGATATTTTACTAGACTCGGGCCTACAAATAGAATATCTGTGCCAAGTTTGAGGCCAAAGTTTATGTGGGATCATAGTTAGATAACCAAGAAACCTCAACCATGTCTGAAATCTCTTTTTCTCATCAAATGATCCACATTCAAAAATTTGTGTAGCCCGGATTATTCATTTGTCGTGTAAGCGGGATATTTTATTAGACTCGGGCCTACAAATAGAATATCTATGCCAAGTTTGAGGTCAAAGTTTATGTGGGATCATAGTTAGATATCCAAGAAACCTCAACCATGTCTGAAATCTCTTTTTCTCATGAAATGATCCACATTCAAAAATTCCGGCAGCCCGCATTATTCATTTGTCGTGTAAGCGGGATATTTTATTAGACTCGGGCCTACAAATAGAATATCTATGCCAAGTTTGAGGTCAAAGTTTATGTGGGATCATAGTTAGATATCCAAGAAACCTCAACCATGTCTGAAATCTCTTTTTCTCATGAAATGATCCACATTCAAAAATTCCGGCAGCCCGCATTATTCATTTGTCGTGTAAGCGGGATATATTATTAGGCTCGGGCATACAAATAGAATATCTGTGCCAAGTTTGAGGTCAAAGTTTATGTGGGATCATAGTTAGATATCCAAGAAACCTCAACCATATCTGAAATCTCTTTTTCTCATGAAATTAGTCACATTCAAAAATTCGTGTAGCCCGCATTATTCATTTGTCGTGTAAGCGGGATATTTTATTAGACTCGGGCCTACAAATAGAATATCTGTGCCAAGTTTGAGGCCAAAGTTTATGTGGGATCATAGTTAGATGTTCGAGAAACCTCAACCATGTCTGAAATCTCTTTTTCTCATGAAATGATCGACATTCAAAAATTCCGGCACCCCGCATTATTCATTTGTCGTGTAAGCGGGATATATTATAAGGCTCGGGCCTACAAATAGAATATCTATGTCAAGTTTGAGGTCAAAGTTTATGTGGGATCATAGTTAGATAACCAAGAAACCTAAACCATGTCTGAAATCTCTTTTTCTCATCAAATTAGTCACATTCAAAAATTCGTGTAGCCCGCATTATTCATTTGTCGTGTAAGCGGGATATTTTACTAGACTCGGGCCTACAAATAGAATATCTGTGCCAAGTTTGAGGCCAAAGTTTATGTGGGATCATAGTTAGATAACCAAGAAACCTCAACCATGTCTGAAATCTCTTTTTCTCATCAAATGATCCACATTCAAAAATTCGTGTAGCCCGCATTATTCATTTCTCGTGTAAGCGGGATATTTTACTAGACTCGGGCCTACAAATAAAATATCTGTGCCAAGTTTGAGGCCAAAGTTTATGTGGGATCATAGTTAGATAACCAAGAAACCTCAACCATGTCTGAAATCTCTTTTTCTCATCAAATGATCCACATTCAAAAATTCGTGTAGCCCGCATTATTCATTTGTCGTGTAAGCGGGATATTTTATTAGACTCGGGCCTACAAATAGAATATCTGTGCCAAGTTTGAGGTCAAAGTTTATGTGGGATCATAGTTAGATATCCGAGAAACCTCAACCATGTCTGAAATCTCTTTTTCTCATCAAATGATCCACATTCAAAAATTTGTGTAGCCCGGATTATTCATTTGTCGTGTAAGCGGGATATTTTATTAGACTCGGGCCTACAAATAGAATATCTATGCCAAGTTTGAGGTCAAAGTTTATGTGGGATCATAGTTAGATATCCAAGAAACCTCAACCATGTCTGAAATCTCTTTTTCTCATGAAATGATCCACATTCAAAAATTCCGGCAGCCCGCATTATTCATTTGTCATGTAAGCGGGATATATTATTAGGCTCGGGCATACAAATAGAATATTTGTGCCAAGTTTGAGGTCAAAGTTTATGTGGGATCATAGTTAGATATCCAAGAAACCTCAACCATATCTGAAATCTCTTTTTCTCATAAAATTAGTCACATTCAAAAATTCGTGTAGCCCGCATTATTCATTTGTCGTGTAAGCGGGATATTTTATTAGACTCGGGCCTACAAATAGAATATCTGTGCCAAGTTTGAGG
Source organism: Nephrotoma flavescens (assembly GCA_932526605.1). Lineage (NCBI taxonomy): Eukaryota > Metazoa > Arthropoda > Insecta > Diptera > Tipulidae > Nephrotoma > Nephrotoma flavescens. Next base: position 223,481,001 of record OW052222.1, on the reverse strand, counting down.
CCAAAGTTTATGTGGGATCATAGTTAGATATTCGCGAAACCTCAACCATGTCTGAAATCTCTTTTTCTCATGAAATGATCCACATTCAAAAATTCCGGCAGCCCGCATTATTCATTTGTCGTGTAAGCGGGATATATTATTATGCTCGGGCCTACAAATAGAATATCTATGCCAAGTTTGAGGTCAAAGTTTATGTGGGATCATAGTTAGATAACCAAGAAACCTAAACCATGTCTGAAATCTCTTTTTCTCATCAAATTAGTCACATTCAAAAATTCGTGTAGCCCGCATTATTCATTTGTCGTGTAAGCGGGATATTTTACTAGACTCGGGCCTTCAAATAGAATATCTGTGCCAAGTTTGAGGCCAAAGTTTATGTGGGATCATAGTTAGATGTTCGAGAAACCTCAACCATGTCTGAAATCTCTTTTGCTCATGAAATGATCCACATTCAAAAATTCCGGCACCCCGCATTATTCATTTGTCGTATAAGCGGGATATATTATTAGGCTCGGGCATACAAATAAAATATCTATGCCAAGTTTGAGGTCAAAGTTTATGTGGGATCATAGTTAGATATCCAAGAAACCTCAACCATATCTGAAATCTCTTTTTCTCATGAAATTAGTCACATTCAAAAATTCGTGTAGCCCGCATTATTCATTTGTCGTGTAAGCGGGATATTTTATTAGACTCGGGCCTACAAATAGAATATCTGTGCCAAGTTTGAGGCCAAAGTTTATGTGGGATCATAGTTAGATGTTCGAGAAACCTCAACCATGTCTGAAATCTCTTTTTCTCATGAAATGATCGACATTCAAAAATTCCGGCACCCCGCATTATTCATTTGTCGTGTAAGCGGGATATATTATAAGGCTCGGGCCTACAAATAGAATATCTATGCCAAGTTTGAGGTCAAAGTTTATGTGGGATCATAGTTAGATAATCAAGAAACCTAAACCATGTCTGAAATCTCTTTTTCTCATCAAATTAGTCACATTCAAAAATTCGTGTAGCCCGCATTATTCATTTGTCGTGTAAGCGGGATATTTTACTAGACTCGGGCCTACAAATAGAATATCTGTGCCAAGTTTGAGGCCAAAGTTTATGTGGGATCATAGTTAGATAACCAAGAAACCTCAACCATGTCTGAAATCTCTTTTTCTCATCAAATGATCCACATTCAAAAATTCGTGTAGCCCGCATTATTCATTTGTCGTGTAAGCGGGATATTTTATTAGACTCGGGCCTACAAATAGAATATCTGTGCCAAGTTTGAGGTCAAAGTTTATGTGGGATCATAGTTAGATATCCGAGAAACCTCAACCATGTCTGAAATCTCTTTTTCTCATCAAATGATCCACATTCAAAAATTTGTGTAGCCCGGATTATTCATTTGTCGTGTAAGCGGGATATTTTATTAGACTCGGGCCTACAAATAGAATATCTATGCCAAGTTTGAGGTCAAAGTTTATGTGGGATCATAGTTAGATAACCAAGAAACCTAAACCATGTCTGAAATCTCTTTTTCTCATCAAATTAGTCACATTCAAAAATTCGTGTAGCCCGCATTATTCATTTGTCGTGTAAGCGGGATATTTTACTAGACTCGGGCCTACAAATAGAATATCTGTGCCAAGTTTGAGGCCAAAGTTTATGTGGGATCATAGTTAGATATCCAAGAAACCTCAACCATGTCTGAAATCTCTTTTTCTCATCAAATGATCCACATTCAAAAATTCCGGCACCCCGCATTATTCATTTGTCGTGTAAGCGGGATATATTATAAGGCTCGGGCCTACAAATAGAATATCTATGCCAAGTTTGAGGTCAAAGTTTATGTGGGATCATAGTTAGATATCCGAGAAACCTCAACCATGTCTGAAATCTCTTTTTCTCATCAAATTAGTCACATTCAAAAATTCGTGTAGCCCGCATTATTCATTTGTCGTGTAAGCGGGATATTTTACTAGACTCGGGCCTACAAATAGAATATCTGTGCCAAGTTTGAAGCCAAAGTTTATGTGGGATCATACTTAGATAACCAAGAAACCTCAACCATGTCTGAAATCTCTTTTTCTCATCAAATGATCCACATTCAAAAATTCGTGTAGCCCACATTATTCATTTGTCGTGTAAGCGGGATATTTTATTAGACTCGGGCTTACAAATAGAATATCTATGCCAAGTTTGAGGTCAAAGTTTATGTGGGATCATAGTTAGATATCCGAGAAACCTCAACCATGTCTGAAATCTCTTTTTCTCATCAAATGATCCACATTCAAAAATTCGTGTAGCCCGCATTATTCATTTGTCGTGTAAGCGGGATATATTATAAGGCTCGGGCCTACAAATTGAATATCTGTGCCAAGTTTGAGGCCAAAGTTTATGTGGGATCATAGTTAGATATCCGAGAAACCTCAACCATGTCTGAAATCTCTTTTTCTCATCAAATGATCCACATTCAAAAATTTGGGTAGCCCGGATTATTCATTTGTCGTGTAAGCGGGATATTTTATTAGACTCGGGCTTACAAATAGAATATTTATGCCAAGTTTGAGGTCAAAGTTTATGTGGGATCATAGTTAGATATCCAAGAAACCTCAACCATGTCTGAAATCTCTTTTTCTCATCAAATGATCCACATTCAAAAATTCCGGCACCCCGCATTATTCATTTGTCGTGTAAGCGGGATATATTATAAGGCTCGGGCCTACAAATAGAATATCTATGCCAAGTTTGAGGTCAAAGTTTATGTGGGATCATAGTTAGATATCCGAGAAACCTCAACCATGTCTGAAATCTCTTTTTCTCATGAAATGATCAACATTCAAAAATTCGTGTAGCCCGCATTATTCATTTGTCGTGTAAGCGGGATATTTTATTAGACTCGGGCCTACAAATAGAATATTTGTGCCAAGTTTGAGGTCAAAGTTTATGTGGGATCATAGTTAGATATCCAAGAAACCTCAACCATATCTGAAATCTCTTTTTCTCATGAAATGATCCACATTCAAAAATTCCGGCAGCCCGCATTATTCATTTGTCGTGTAAGCGGGATATATTATTAGGCTCGGGCATACAAATAGAATATCTGTGCCAAGTTTGAGGTCAAAGTTTATGTGGGATCATAGTTAGATATCCAAGAAACCTCAACCATATCTGAAATCTCTTTTTCTCATGAAATTAGTCACATTCAAAAATTCGTGTAGCCCGCATTATTCATTTGTCGTGTAAGCGGGATATTTTATTAGACTCGGGCCTACAAATAGAATATCTGTGCCAAGTTTGAGGCCAAAGTTTATGTGGGATCATAGTTAGATGTTCGAGAAACCTCAACCATGTCTGAAATCTCTTTTTCTCATGAAATGATCGACATTCAAAAATTCCGGCACCCCGCATTATTCATTTGTCGTGTAAGCGGGATATATTATAAGGCTCGGGCCTACAAATAGAATATCTATGCCAAGTTTGAGGTCAAAGTTTATGTGGGATCATAGTTAGATAACCAAGAAACCTAAACCATGTCTGAAATCTCTTTTTCTCATCAAATTAGTCACATTCAAAAATTCGTGTAGCCCGCATTATTCATTTGTCGTGTAAGCGGGATATTTTACTAGACTCGGGCCTACAAATAGAATATCTGTGCCAAGTTTGAGGCCAAAGTTTATGTGAGATCATAGTTAGATAACCAAGAAACCTCAACCATGTCTGAAATCTCTTTTTCTCATCAAATGATCCACATTCAAAAATTCGTGTAGCCCGCATTATTCATTTCTCGTGTAAGCGGGATATTTTACTAGACTCGGGCCTACAAATAGAATATCTGTGCCAAGTTTGAGGCCAAAGTTTATGTGGGATCATAGTTAGATAACCAAGAAACCTCAACCATGTCTGAAATCTCTTTTTCTCATCAAATGATCCACATTCAAAAATTCGTGTAGCCCGCATTATTCATTTGTCGTGTAAGCGGGATATTTTATTAGACTCGGGCCTACAAATAGAATATCTGTGCCAAGTTTGAGGTCAAAGTTTATGTGGGATCATAGTTAGATATCCGAGAAACCTCAACCATGTCTGAAATCTCTTTTTCTCATCAAATGATCCACATTCAAAAATTTGTGTAGCCCGGATTATTCATTTGTCGTGTAAGCGGGATATTTTATTAGACTCGGGCCTACAAATAGAATATCTATGCCAAGTTTGAGGTCAAAGTTTATGTGGGATCATAGTTAGATATCCAAGAAACCTCAACCATGTCTGAAATCTCTTTTTCTCATGAAATGATCCACATTCAAAAATTCCGGCAGCCCGCATTATTCATTTGTCGTGTAAGCGGGATATATTATTAGGCTCGGGCATACAAATAGAATATCTGTGCCAAGTTTGAGGTCAAAGTTTATGTGGGATCATAGTTAGATATCCAAGAAACCTCAACCATATCTGAAATCTCTTTTTCTCATAAAATTAGTCACATTCAAAAATTCGTGTAGCCCGCATTATTCATTTGTCGTGTAAGCGGGATATTTTATTAGACTCGGGCCTACAAATAGAATATCTGTGCCAAGTTTGAGGCCAAAGTTTATGTGGGATCATAGTTAGATATTCGAGAAACCTCAACCATGTCTGAAATCTCTTTTTCTCATGAAATGATCCACATTCAAAAATTCCGGCAGCCCGCATTATTCATTTGTCGTGTAAGCGGGATATATTATTATGCTCGGGCCTACAAATAGAATATCTATGCCAAGTTTGAGGTCAAAGTTTATGTGGGATCATAGTTAGATAACCAAGAAACCTAAACCATGTCTGAAATCTCTTTTTCTCATCAAATTAGTCACATTCAAAAATTCGTGTAGCCCGCATTATTCATTTGTCGTGTAAGCGGGATATTTTACTAGACTCGGGCCTACAAATAGAATATCTGTGCCAAGTTTGAGGCCAAAGTTTATGTGGGATCATAGTTAGATGTTCGAGAAACCTAAACCATGTCTGAAATCTCTTTTGCTCATGAAATGATCCGCATTCAAAAATTCCGGCACCCCGCATTATTCATTTGTCGTATAAGCGGGATATATTATTAGGCTCGGGCATACAAATAAAATATCTATGCCAAGTTTGAGGTCAAAGTTTATGTGGGATCATAGTTAGATATCCAAGAAACCTCAACCATATCTGAAATCTCTTTTTCTCATCAAATTAGTCACATTCAAAAATTCGTGTAGCCCGCATTATTCATTTGTCGTGTAAGCGGGATATTTTATTAGACTCGGGCCTACAAATAGAATATCTGTGCCAAGTTTGAGGCCAAAGTTTATGTGGGATCATAGTTAGATGTTCGAGAAACCTCAACCATGTCTGAAATCTCTTTTTCTCATGAAATGATCGACATTCAAAAATTCCGGCACCCCGCATTATTCATTTGTCGTGTAAGCGGGATATATTATAAGGCTCGGGCCTACAAATAGAATATCTATGCCAAGTTTGAGGTCAAAGTTTATGTGGGATCATAGTTAGATAATCAAGAAACCTAAACCATGTCTGAAATCTCTTTTTCTCATCAAATTAGTCACATTCAAAAATTCGTGTAGCCCGCATTATTCATTTGTCGTGTAAGCGGGATATTTTACTAGACTCGGGCCTACAAATAGAATATCTGTGCCAAGTTTGAGGCCAAAGTTTATGTGGGATCATAGTTAGATAACCAAGAAACCTCAACCATGTCTGAAATCTCTTTTTCTCATCAAATGATCCACATTCAAAAATTTGTGTAGCCCGGATTATTCATTTGTCGTGTAAGCGGGATATTTTATTAGACTCGGGCCTACAAATGGAATATCTATGCCAAGTTTGAGGTCAAAGTTTATGTGGGATCATAGTTAGATATCCAAGAAACCTCAACCATGTCTGAAATCTCTTTTTCTCATGAAATGATCCACATTCAAAAATTCCGGCAGCCCGCATTATTCATTTGTCGTGTAAGCGGGATATTTTATTAGACTCGGGCCTACAAATAGAATATCTATGCCAAGTTTGAGGTCAAAGTTTATGTGGGATCATAGTTAGATATCCAAGAAACCTCAACCATGTCTGAAATCTCTTTTTCTCATGAAATGATCCACATTCAAAAATTCCGGCAGCCCGCATTATTCATTTGTCGTGTAAGCGGGATATATTATTAGGCTCGGGCATACAAATAGAATATCTGTGCCAAGTTTGAGGTCAAAGTTTATGTGGGATCATAGTTAGATATCCAAGAAACCTCAACCATATCTGAAATCTCTTTTTCTCATGAAATTAGTCACATTCAAAAATTCGTGTAGCCCGCATTATTCATTTGTCGTGTAAGCGGGATATTTTATTAGACTCGGGCCTACAAATAGAATATCTGTGCCAAGTTTGAGGCCAAAGTTTATGTGGGATCATAGTTAGATGTTCGAGAAACCTCAACCATGTCTGAAATCTCTTTTTCTCATGAAATGATCGACATTCAAAAATTCCGGCACCCCGCATTATTCATTTGTCGTGTAAGCGGGATATATTATAAGGCTCGGGCCTACAAATAGAATATCTATGTCAAGTTTGAGGTCAAAGTTTATGTGGGATCATAGTTAGATAACCAAGAAACCTAAACCATGTCTGAAATCTCTTTTTCTCATCAAATTAGTCACATTCAAAAATTCGTGTAGCCCGCATTATTCATTTGTCGTGTAAGCGGGATATTTTACTAGACTCGGGCCTACAAATAGAATATCTGTGCCAAGTTTGAGGCCAAAGTTTATGTGGGATCATAGTTAGATAACCAAGAAACCTCAACCATGTCTGAAATCTCTTTTTCTCATCAAATGATCCACATTCAAAAATTCGTGTAGCCCGCATTATTCATTTCTCGTGTAAGCGGGATATTTTACTAGACTCGGGCCTACAAATAAAATATCTGTGCCAAGTTTGAGGCCAAAGTTTATGTGGGATCATAGTTAGATAACCAAGAAACCTCAACCATGTCTGAAATCTCTTTTTCTCATCAAATGATCCACATTCAAAAATTCGTGTAGCCCGCATTATTCATTTGTCGTGTAAGCGGGATATTTTATTAGACTCGGGCCTACAAATAGAATATCTGTGCCAAGTTTGAGGTCAAAGTTTATGTGGGATCATAGTTAGATATCCGAGAAACCTCAACCATGTCTGAAATCTCTTTTTCTCATCAAATGATCCACATTCAAAAATTTGTGTAGCCCGGATTATTCATTTGTCGTGTAAGCGGGATATTTTATTAGACTCGGGCCTACAAATAGAATATCTATGCCAAGTTTGAGGTCAAAGTTTATGTGGGATCATAGTTAGATATCCAAGAAACCTCAACCATGTCTGAAATCTCTTTTTCTCATGAAATGATCCACATTCAAAAATTCCGGCAGCCCGCATTATTCATTTGTCGTGTAAGCGGGATATATTATTAGGCTCGGGCATACAAATAGAATATTTGTGCCAAGTTTGAGGTCAAAGTTTATGTGGGATCATAGTTAGATATCCAAGAAACCTCAACCATATCTGAAATCTCTTTTTCTCATAAAATTAGTCACATTCAAAAATTCGTGTAGCCCGCATTATTCATTTGTCGTGTAAGCGGGATATTTTATTAGACTCGGGCCTACAAATAGAATATCTGTGCCAAGTTTGAGGCCAAAGTTTATGTGGGATCATAGTTAGATATTCGAGAAACCTCAACCATGTCTGAAATCTCTTTTTCTCATGAAATGATCCACATTCAAAAATTCCGGCAGCCCGCATTATTCATTTGTCGTGTAAGCGGGATATATTATTATGCTCGGGCCTACAAATAGAATATCTATGCCAAGTTTGAGGTCAAAGTTTATGTGGGATCATAGTTAGATAACCAAGAAACCTAAACCATGTCTGAAATCTCTTTTTCTCATCAAATTAGTCACATTCAAAAATTCGTGTAGCCCGCATTATTCATTTGTCGTGTAAGCGGGATATTTTACTAGACTCGGGCCTTCAAATAGAATATCTGTGCCAAGTTTGAGGCCAAAGTTTATGTGGGATCATAGTTAGATGTTCGAGAAACCTCAACCATGTCTGAAATCTCTTTTGCTCATGAAATGATCCACATTCAAAAATTCCGGCACCCCGCATTATTCATTTGTCGTATAAGCGGGATATATTATTAGGCTCGGGCATACAAATAAAATATCTATGCCAAGTTTGAGGTCAAAGTTTATGTGGGATCATAGTTAGATATCCAAGAAACCTCAACCATATCTGAAATCTCTTTTTCTCATGAAATTAGTCACATTCAAAAATTCGTGTAGCCCGCATTATTCATTTGTCGTGTAAGCGGGATATTTTATTAGACTCGGGCCTACAAATAGAATATCTGTGCCAAGTTTGAGGCCAAAGTTTATGTGGGATCATAGTTAGATGTTCGAGAAACCTCAACCATGTCTGAAATCTCTTTTTCTCATGAAATGATCGACATTCAAAAATTCCGGCACCCCGCATTATTCATTTGTCGTGTAAGCGGGATATATTATAAGGCTCGGGCCTACAAATAGAATATCTATGCCAAGTTTGAGGTCAAAGTTTATGTGGGATCATAGTTAGATAATCAAGAAACCTAAACCATGTCTGAAATCTCTTTTTCTCATCAAATTAGTCACATTCAAAAATTCGTGTAGCCCGCATTATTCATTTGTCGTGTAAGCGGGATATTTTACTAGACTCGGGCCTACAAATAGAATATCTGTGCCAAGTTTGAGGCCAAAGTTTATGTGGGATCATAGTTAGATAACCAAGAAACCTCAACCATGTCTGAAATCTCTTTTTCTCATCAAATGATCCACATTCAAAAATTCGTGTAGCCCGCATTATTCATTTGTCGTGTAAGCGGGATATTTTATTAGACTCGGGCCTACAAATAGAATATCTGTGCCAAGTTTGAGGTCAAAGTTTATGTGGGATCATAGTTAGATATCCGAGAAACCTCAACCATGTCTGAAATCTCTTTTTCTCATCAAATGATCCACATTCAAAAATTTGTGTAGCCCGGATTATTCATTTGTCGTGTAAGCGGGATATTTTATTAGACTCGGGCCTACAAATAGAATATCTATGCCAAGTTTGAGGTCAAAGTTTATGTGGGATCATAGTTAGATAACCAAGAAACCTAAACCATGTCTGAAATCTCTTTTTCTCATCAAATTAGTCACATTCAAAAATTCGTGTAGCCCGCATTATTCATTTGTCGTGTAAGCGGGATATTTTACTAGACTCGGGCCTACAAATAGAATATCTGTGCCAAGTTTGAGGCCAAAGTTTATGTGGGATCATAGTTAGATATCCAAGAAACCTCAACCATGTCTGAAATCTCTTTTTCTCATCAAATGATCCACATTCAAAAATTCCGGCACCCCGCATTATTCATTTGTCGTGTAAGCGGGATATATTATAAGGCTCGGGCCTACAAATAGAATATCTATGCCAAGTTTGAGGTCAAAGTTTATGTGGGATCATAGTTAGATATCCGAGAAACCTCAACCATGTCTGAAATCTCTTTTTCTCATCAAATTAGTCACATTCAAAAATTCGTGTAGCCCGCATTATTCATTTGTCGTGTAAGCGGGATATTTTACTAGACTCGGGCCTACAAATAGAATATCTGTGCCAAGTTTGAAGCCAAAGTTTATGTGGGATCATACTTAGATAACCAAGAAACCTCAACCATGTCTGAAATCTCTTTTTCTCATCAAATGATCCACATTCAAAAATTCGTGTAGCCCACATTATTCATTTGTCGTGTAAGCGGGATATTTTATTAGACTCGGGCTTACAAATAGAATATCTATGCCAAGTTTGAGGTCAAAGTTTATGTGGGATCATAGTTAGATATCCGAGAAACCTCAACCATGTCTGAAATCTCTTTTTCTCATCAAATGATCCACATTCAAAAATTCGTGTAGCCCGCATTATTCATTTGTCGTGTAAGCGGGATATATTATAAGGCTCGGGCCTACAAATTGAATATCTGTGCCAAGTTTGAGGCCAAAGTTTATGTGGGATCATAGTTAGATATCCGAGAAACCTCAACCATGTCTGAAATCTCTTTTTCTCATCAAATGATCCACATTCAAAAATTTGGGTAGCCCGGATTATTCATTTGTCGTGTAAGCGGGATATTTTATTAGACTCGGGCTTACAAATAGAATATTTATGCCAAGTTTGAGGTCAAAGTTTATGTGGGATCATAGTTAGATATCCAAGAAACCTCAACCATGTCTGAAATCTCTTTTTCTCATCAAATGATCCACATTCAAAAATTCCGGCACCCCGCATTATTCATTTGTCGTGTAAGCGGGATATATTATAAGGCTCGGGCCTACAAATAGAATATCTATGCCAAGTTTGAGGTCAAAGTTTATGTGGGATCATAGTTAGATATCCGAGAAACCTCAACCATGTCTGAAATCTCTTTTTCTCATCAAATGATCCACATTCAAAAATTCGTGTAGCCCGCATTATTCATTTGTCGTGTAAGCGGGATATATTATAAGGCTCGGGCCTACAAATTGAATATCTGTGCCAAGTTTGAGGCCAAAGTTTATGTGGGATCATAGTTAGATATCCGAGAAACCTCAACCATGTCTGAAATCTCTTTTTCTCATCAAATGATCCACATTCAAAAATTTGTGTAGCCCGCATTATTCATTTGTCGTGTAAGCGGGATATTTTATTAGACTCGGGCTTACAAATAGAATATTTATGCCAAGTTTGAGGTCAAAGTTTATGTGGGATCATAGTTAGATATCCAAGAAACCTCAACCATGTCTGAAATCTCTTTTTCTCATGAAATGATCGACATTCAAAAATTCCGGCACCCCGCATTATTCATTTGTCGTGTAAGCGGGATATATTATAAGGCTCGGGCCTACAAATAGAATATCTATGCCAAGTTTGAGGTCAAAGTTTATGTGGGATCATAGTTAGATATCCGAGAAACCTCAACCATGTCTGAAATCTCTTTTTCTCATCAAATGATCCACATTCAAAAATTTGTGTAGCCCGGATTATTCATTTGTCGTGTAAGCGGGATATTTTATTAGACTCGGGCCTACAAATAGAATATCTATGCCAAGTTTGAGGTCAAAGTTTATGTGGGATCATAGTTAGATATCCAAGAAACCTCAACCATGTCTGAAATCTCTTTTTCTCATGAAATGAACCACATTCAAAAATTCCGGCAGCCCGCATTATTCATTTGTCGTGTAAGCGGGATATATTATTAGGCTCGGGCATACAAATAGAATATCTGTGCCAAGTTTGAGGTCAAAGTTTATGTGGGATCATAGTTAGATATCCAAGAAACCTCAACCATATCTGAAATCTCTTTTTCTCATGAAATTAGTCACATTCAAAAAATCGTGTAGCCCGCATTATTCATTTGTCGTGTAAGCGGGATATTTTATTAGACTCGGGCCTACAAATAGAATATCTATGCCAAGTTTGAGGTCAAAGTTTATGTGGGATCATAGTTAGATGTTCGAGAAACCTCAACCATGTCTGAAATCTCTTTTTCTCATGAAATGATCGACATTCAAAAATTCCGGCACCCCGCATTATTCATTTGTCGTGTAAGCGGGATATATTATAAGGCTCGGGCCTACAAATAGAATATCTATGCCAAGTTTGAGGTCAAAGTTTATGTGGGATCATAGTTAGATATCCGAGAAACCTCAACCATGTCTGAAATCTCTTTTTCTCATCAAATGATCCACATTCAAAAATTCGTGTAGCCCGCATTATTCATTTGTCGTGTAAGCGGGATATATTATTAGGCTCGGGCTTACAAATAGAATATCTGTGCCATGTTTGAGGCCAAAGTTTATGTCCCTTCAGCGGTCCCTTCAGCCTGACAATTGTCACCGTGTCATGTAGTGTCCTTGACTATAATAGGAATTTCTTCTGCTTCGTTTCAACTTGGTCGCCTGATTCATTTAGCGTTACCCAGGGAGCACCGCGAGGAGGTATGAATCTAGGACTTTGCCCCCCTTTGTACGCCCGCCTCTAAATTCATTTCATTTTTCATTTCAAACTATTTCTTTTTTTTGTTAATTTTTTATTTTTGATTTTTTTTTGGTTTTTTAATTTTTTTTTAATTTTTTTTTTATGTATTTTTATTTTTTTAATTTTTTTTTTATTTTTTGTTTTTTTTTTATTTTTTGTATATTTTTTTTTTAGATTTTAATGTAGTATTTAAATTTCAAAATTTATTTTTTGTTTGGTTCATCCAAATTCTTACCCTCTCTATTATTTTCGTTCATGTTTTGGTGAACAATCATTTTAGAAAAATGTTTCTTACCGTCATTCTTTTTCTTATGATTCCATTTTTCTATGGGATCTACTTCCTCTCTGTATTTTGGTTTTGATTTAACATTATTGAACCCTTTTTTGGGAAAATTATTTATAATTCCATATATTTGATCTTCGATCCTATTCATCGAAAACACTAAAAATCGTCCAGCTTTTATTGGTCGTTTACCAATTTCAACAGCCTTTTTGTCCATTTCAGATTTTGTGGTTCCAAAGTAGCTTTCTATTGAAGCGTTTGTAAAATTTTTTGTAGAGAAATCCTTTGTTTCTACTATTGGAGTCCACAATGGCAAAATAGACATAAAATGATTAAGAATTTCAATTGCAAATTCCGGATTGTAAAAGTGATTTTGTGGCTTAAGTATTGTTTCTCGTTGTTTTATCATTTCTAACTGCGGTTGAATTTTTGATTTGAGATCGATGTAGAATTTAGATCTCTCGAATAATGCTGTTCGATCGCTGCTGATTGAATTGTCTTCTAGTAATAATGTTTCCGGTTGATCCGTAAACATTTCGGATGCGCATTCTATCTCTTCCAAATATTCTTTTTTCAATAAAATTGCCAATTGAACAATATCGGTATCTATGTGATTGTTGGAATCCGTACAACAAATTTTCCATAGCATTATGAATTTTTTTTGGATTGTTTCGTAACACTCATCGTGTGCAATTGAATCTAGACAATTCAATAATTTGTAAAAAATGTGTTTGTCTCGTTCAAAATCTTTATAATGCTTTCTGATTATACGGCTAAAATTTTTTTTCAAATGCGCGTAACATAATCTTAATTTGACAATTTTTTCCATTTCATTTATTTTTTTATTTTCGACCCAGTCATGGCATAAATTTATATAATCTAGAAGTTCAATATTATTCCAAGACAAGGATATTGCATTTAACGATGCCTTACTATTATCCGAAACTACGTGTGAAAATATTGGCCATGCAAATCCACAATGCTTTCGAATTTCATTTTTTAAAAAATCCAAGAACATTTTAATACTTAATGAACTTTGTAGGGTCGTCAACATTTCACCAAATGGGACGTTTGAGCCAGTTTGGCCATCTATGTTTTTAACATTTATTACTCCAGCATAATACATTACTTGTTTTGTAGGTTCTCGTGGTGCACGAGCAATCGTTCCGGTTGCATCAAAATGAGCACATAAATTTAAATTTAATTGCTTTAACTTAACAAGTAATCGAATCTGGCTTTTTGCAATCGAATAAATCGTAAAAGGATTTGCCATTAAAAAGTGAAGGTAGTCGAGCCTTTTAACTTTAATGTCTAAATCAAGAAAGTCATCTAGGTGATCATCCATTGATAAAAGTGCCTCACGACGAGCTTGGTTAAGCACATCAATGCCTTTATAATGACCAAGATTGCCTTTTTCCTTAAGTTCTAAATTCACATCTCGCATTAATTTTGTTTGCACTTCAGCGCTGTATGTATTTTTTAGCGTTTCTTTTAAAATGTCTCGGTTTTTTCCACGAAGCTGACATGATAATTCCTCACGATGATCGATTTCTCCATCGCTATGTTTAATATAAAATAATTTGTGGACGCTTAGGTCGTATTTATAATGTTTGAATGTATAATATCTTGGGCAATCTTTTTGTTTGCATTTTTTACTGTAAATTGTAATACAGGATTCGGTTATATATGTTTTTGCAGCTGCAATTATACATGGATAATGTTCTACAAATTTGTCTCGAATAGCATCCATATACGACTCAACTAGTAAGCAATTGTTCTCTTCGTCAAACACTTGCTCTTTAAATTCTTTAAAGTAAAAAGTAATAATTTTACATTTGTCCGTATAACGTGCATAATTTGAACCTTTCCGTTCAGCGACTGAATCACTACAATTACCTTCAATATCACTATAATATTGCGGATCTGGAGCCGTCGGATTATTATGTTCTATGGCATCATGTTCTACATTTGCTTGTCTGGAGTCATCATCCATCGAATAATAATATTGTGAATCTTTTCCAATCACTTCTACTGATAATATTTCAATTTCATTAGAATTATCTATGTTTGAAATCTGACTTGTTGTAGGCTTATTGTCATTCGCATAAACTGTCCCATCTTCAAATTCAATAGCAAGTACTTTAATGCAGTTCTCATTAGATTTCTCAAATGAAGGGATTTCATTTTCACGAATTTCCGTCGTTACAAACTCGATTGGGATTTTATAGGGTTGATGATCGCTGATCAACAGTTCGTCATTAACGACGGGCTGCTCCGAGACTTTGGAAGCACACGAATAGTTGCTTTTTGGAGATGAAACATTAGGATTAATTTTATCATAAAGAGTGTCATCCGTTGATGGTTGTAACATAAGATCAGATTTTTTCTCAGTTTTTGATTCAAATCGTCGCTCTACAGCTGTGCGAAAACTATTATTATTTTTAAACATATTAATTAATTTTAGCCTATTATTATTATTACAAGGAAATCCAGATATATCCTGGGAAATTTTATAAAATAATGAACCTGGTTTTATTGATCCAAACTTAATGTCTTCAAAAGATTTCACGTGACTACAAATTGAATCAACCAATTTTAAAATTGATTCATTATTATATTCAAATTTTACAAACGGCATTTTAAAATTATTTATATGGAGTACAAATAATTTATTTAAAAAATATAGGCGTACGTGTTTATACAGAGTATATAATATACATATACGTACGTATGATAACTACCAGAAAATAATTTAACAAATTTATTAAAACAAATATCCTATTTTCTCATGAATATTAATAAGCTCGCAATCAAGCGAAGATCGAATTTTTTTAAAAACTGATTTTAAAATATGAACCAAATATATCACTTAATCAATATGATGTAGACACAACGAGCTCTAAAAACGCATTAAAACGAAACAGCGAAAAAAATTCCTTTTATACTATTTTTAAAAATAAATTTTTTAATTTTTTTTTTGCGTATCGTATAAAAGGAATTTTTTTCGCTGTTTCGTTTTAATGCGTTTTTAGAGCTCGTTGTGTCTACATCATATTGATTAAGTGATATATTTGGTTCATATTTTAAAATCAGTTTTTAAAAAAATTCGATCTTCGCTTGATTGCGAGCTTATTGATATTCATGAGAAAATAGGATATTTGTTTTAATAAATTTGTTAAATTATTTTCTGGTAGTTATCATACGTACGTATATGTATATTATATACTCTGTATAAACACGTACGCCTATATTTTTTAAATAAATTATTTGTACTCCATATAAATAATTTTAAAATGCCGTTTGTAAAATTTGAATATAATAATGAATCAATTTTAAAATTGGTTGATTCAATTTGTAGTCACGTGAAATCTTTTGAAGACATTAAGTTTGGATCAATAAAACCAGGTTCATTATTTTATAAAATTTCCCAGGATATATCTGGATTTCCTTGTAATAATAATAATAGGCTAAAATTAATTAATATGTTTAAAAATAATAATAGTTTTCGCACAGCTGTAGAGCGACGATTTGAATCAAAAACTGAGAAAAAATCTGATCTTATGTTACAACCATCAACGGATGACACTCTTTATGATAAAATTAATCCTAATGTTTCATCTCCAAAAAGCAACTATTCGTGTGCTTCCAAAGTCTCGGAGCAGCCCGTCGTTAATGACGAACTGTTGATCAGCGATCATCAACCCTATAAAATCCCAATCGAGTTTGTAACGACGGAAATTCGTGAAAATGAAATCCCTTCATTTGAGAAATCTAATGAGAACTGCATTAAAGTACTTGCTATTGAATTTGAAGATGGGACAGTTTATGCGAATGACAATAAGCCTACAACAAGTCAGATTTCAAACATAGATAATTCTAATGAAATTGAAATATTATCAGTAGAAGTGATTGGAAAAGATTCACAATATTATTATTCGATGGATGATGACTCCAGACAAGCAAATGTAGAACATGATGCCATAGAACATAATAATCCGACGGCTCCAGATCCGCAATATTATAGTGATATTGAAGGTAATTGTAGTGATTCAGTCGCTGAACGGAAAGGTTCAAATTATGCACGTTATACGGACAAATGTAAAATTATTACTTTTTCCTTTAAAGAATTTAAAGAGCAAGTGTTTGACGAAGAGAACAATTGCTTACTAGTTGAGTCGTATATGGATGCTATTCGAGACAAATTTGTAGAACATTATCCATGTATAATTGCAGCTGCAAAAACATATATAACCGAATCCTGTATTACAATTTACAGTAAAAAATGCAAACAAAAAGATTGCCCAAGATATTATACATTCAAACATTATAAATACGACCTAAGCGTCCACAAATTATTTTATATTAAACATAGCGATGGAGAAATCGATCATCGTGAGGAATTATCATGTCAGCTTCGTGGAAAAAACCGAGACATTTTAAAAGAAACGCTAAAAAATACATACAGCGCTGAAGTGCAAACAAAATTAATGCGAGATGTGAATTTAGAACTTAAGGAAAAAGGCAATCTTGGTCATTATAAAGGCATTGATGTGCTTAACCAAGCTCGTCGTGAGGCACTTTTATCAATGGATGATCACCTAGATGACTTTCTTGATTTAGACATTAAAGTTAAAAGGCTCGACTACCTTCACTTTTTAATGGCAAATCCTTTTACGATTTATTCGATTGCAAAAAGCCAGATTCGATTACTTGTTAAGTTAAAGCAATTAAATTTAAATTTATGTGCTCATTTTGATGCAACCGGAACGATTGCTCGTGCACCACGAGAACCTACAAAACAAGTAATGTATTATGCTGGAGTAATAAATGTTAAAAACATAGATGGCCAAACTGGCTCAAACGTCCCATTTGGTGAAATGTTGACGACCCTACAAAGTTCATTAAGTATTAAAATGTTCTTGGATTTTTTAAAAAATGAAATTCGAAAGCATTGTGGATTTGCATGGCCAATATTTTCACACGTAGTTTCGGATAATAGTAAGGCATCGTTAAATGCAATATCCTTGTCTTGGAATAATATTGAACTTCTAGATTATATAAATTTATGCCATGACTGGGTCGAAAATAAAAAAATAAATGAAATGGAAAAAATTGTCAAATTAAGATTATGTTACGCGCATTTGAAAAAAAATTTTAGCCGTATAATCAGAAAGCATTATAAAGATTTTGAACGAGACAAACACATTTTTTACAAATTATTGAATTGTCTAGATTCAATTGCACACGATGAGTGTTACGAAACAATCCAAAAAAAATTCATAATGCTATGGAAAATTTGTTGTACGGATTCCAACAATCACATAGATACCGATATTGTTCAATTGGCAATTTTATTGAAAAAAGAATATTTGGAAGAGATAGAATGCGCATCCGAAATGTTTACGGATCAACCGGAAACATTATTACTAGAAGACAATTCAATCAGCAGCGATCGAACAGCATTATTCGAGAGATCTAAATTCTACATCGATCTCAAATCAAAAATTCAACCGCAGTTAGAAATGATAAAACAACGAGAAACAATACTTAAGCCACAAAATCACTTTTACAATCCGGAATTTGCAATTGAAATTCTTAATCATTTTATGTCTATTTTGCCATTGTGGACTCCAATAGTAGAAACAAAGGATTTCTCTACAAAAAATTTTACAAACGCTTCAATAGAAAGCTACTTTGGAACCACAAAATCTGAAATGGACAAAAAGGCTGTTGAAATTGGTAAACGACCAATAAAAGCTGGACGATTTTTAGTGTTTTCGATGAATAGGATCGAAGATCAAATATATGGAATTATAAATAATTTTCCCAAAAAAGGGTTCAATAATGTTAAATCAAAACCAAAATACAGAGAGGAAGTAGATCCCATAGAAAAATGGAATCATAAGAAAAAGAATGACGGTAAGAAACATTTTTCTAAAATGATTGTTCACCAAAACATGAACGAAAATAATAGAGAGGGTAAGAATTTGGATGAACCAAACAAAAAATAAATTTTGAAATTTAAATACTACATTAAAATCTAAAAAAAAAATATACAAAAAATAAAAAAAAAACAAAAAATAAAAAAAAAAATTAAAAAAATAAAAATACATAAAAAAAAAATTAAAAAAAAATTAAAAAACCAAAAAAAAATCAAAAATAAAAAATTAACAAAAAAAAGAAATAGTTTGAAATGAAAAATGAAATGAATTTAGAGGCGGGCGTACAAAGGGGGGCAAAGTCCTAGATTCATACCTCCTCGCGGTGCTCCCTGGGTAACGCTAAATGAATCAGGCGACCAAGTTGAAACGAAGCAGAAGAAATTCCTATTATAGTCAAGGACACTACATGACACGGTGACAATTGTCAGGCTGAAGGGACCGCTGAAGGGACATAAACTTTGGCCTCAAACATGGCACAGATATTCTATTTGTAAGCCCGAGCCTAATAATATATCCCGCTTACACGACAAATGAATAATGCGGGCTACACGAATTTTTGAATGTGGATCATTTGATGAGAAAAAGAGATTTCAGACATGGTTGAGGTTTCTCGGATATCTAACTATGATCCCACATAAACTTTGACCTCAAACTTGGCATAGATATTCTATTTGTAGGCCCGAGCCTTATAATATATCCCGCTTACACGACAAATGAATAATGCGGGGTGCCGGAATTTTTGAATGTCGATCATTTCATGAGAAAAAGAGATTTCAGACATGGTTGAGGTTTCTCGAACATCTAACTATGATCCCACATAAACTTTGACCTCAAACTTGGCATAGATATTCTATTTGTAGGCCCGAGTCTAATAAAATATCCCGCTTACACGACAAATGAATAATGCGGGCTACACGATTTTTTGAATGTGACTAATTTCATGAGAAAAAGAGATTTCAGATATGGTTGAGGTTTCTTGGATATCTAACTATGATCCCACATAAACTTTGACCTCAAACTTGGCACAGATATTCTATTTGTATGCCCGAGCCTAATAATATATCCCGCTTACACGACAAATGAATAATGCGGGCTGCCGGAATTTTTGAATGTGGTTCATTTCATGAGAAAAAGAGATTTCAGACATGGTTGAGGTTTCTTGGATATCTAACTATGATTTCACATAAACTTTGACCTCAAACTTGGCATAGATATTCTATTTGTAGGCCCGAGTCTAATAAAATATCCCGCTTACACGACAAATGAATAATCCGGGCTACACAAATTTTTGAATGTGGATCATTTGATGAGAAAAAGAGATTTCAGACATGGTTGAGGTTTCTCGGATATCTAACTATGATCCCACATAAACTTTGACCTCAAACTTGGCATAGATATTCTATTTGTAGGCCCGAGCCTTATAATATATCCCGCTTACACGACAAATGAATAATGCGGGGTGCCGGAATTTTTGAATGTCGATCATTTCATGAGAAAAAGAGATTTCAGACATGGTTGAGGTTTCTTGGATATCTAACTATGATCCCACATAAACTTTGACCTCAAACTTGGCATAAATATTCTATTTGTAAGCCCGAGTCTAATAAAATATCCCGCTTACACGACAAATGAATAATGCGGGCTACACAAATTTTTGAATGTGGATCATTTGATGAGAAAAAGAGATTTCAGACATGGTTGAGGTTTCTCGGATATCTAACTATGATCCCACATAAACTTTGGCCTCAAACTTGGCACAGATATTCAATTTGTAGGCCCGAGCCTTATAATATATCCCGCTTACACGACAAATGAATAATGCGGGCTACACGAATTTTTGAATGTGGATCATTTGATGAGAAAAAGAGATTTCAGACATGGTTGAGGTTTCTCGGATATCTAACTATGATCCCACATAAACTTTGACCTCAAACTTGGCATAGATATTCTATTTGTAGGCCCGAGCCTTATAATATATCCCGCTTACACGACAAATGAATAATGCGGGGTGCCGGAATTTTTGAATGTGGATCATTTGATGAGAAAAAGAGATTTCAGACATGGTTGAGGTTTCTTGGATATCTAACTATGATCCCACATAAACTTTGACCTCAAACTTGGCATAAATATTCTATTTGTAAGCCCGAGTCTAATAAAATATCCCGCTTACACGACAAATGAATAATCCGGGCTACCCAAATTTTTGAAAGTGGATCATTTGATGAGAAAAAGAGATTTCAGACATGGTTGAGGTTTCTCGGATATCTAACTATGATCCCACATAAACTTTGGCCTCAAACTTGGCACAGATATTCAATTTGTAGGCCCGAGCCTTATAATATATCCCGCTTACACGACAAATGAATAATGCGGGCTACACGAATTTTTGAATGTGGATCATTTGATGAGAAAAAGAGATTTCAGACATGGTTGAGGTTTCTTGGTTATCTAAGTATGATCCCACATAAACTTTGGCTTCAAACTTGGCACAGATATTCTATTTGTAGGCCCGAGTCTAGTAAAATATCCCGCTTACACGACAAATGAATAATGCGGGCTACACGAATTTTTGAATGTGACTAATTTGATGAGAAAAAGAGATTTCAGACATGGTTTAGGTTTCTTGGTTATCTAACTATGATCCCACATAAACTTTGGCCTCAAACTTGGTACAGATAATCTATTTGTAGGCCCGAGCCTAATAATATATCCCGCTTACACGACAAATGAATAATGCGGGCTGCCGGAATTTTTGAATGTGGATCATTTCATGAGAAAAAGAGATTTCAGACATGGTTGAGGTTTCTTGGATATCTAACTATGATCCCACATAAACTTTGGCCTCAAACTTGGCACAGTTATTCTATTTGTAGGCCCGAGCCTAATAATATATCCCGCTTACACGACAAATGAATAATGCGGGCTGCCGGAATTTTTGAATGTGGATCATTTGATGAGAAAAAGAGATTTCAGACATGGTTGAGGTTTCTCGGATATCTAACTATGATCCCACATAAACTTTGGCCTCAAACTTGGCACAGATATTCTATTTGTAGGCCCGAGTCTAGTAAAATATCCCGCTTACACGACAAATGAATAATGCGGGCTACACGAATTTTTGAATGTGACTAATTTGATGAGAAAAAGAGATTTCAGACATGGTTTAGGTTTCTTGGTTATCTAACTATGATCCCACATAAACTTTGGCCTCAAACTTGGTACAGATAATCTATATGTAGGCCCGAGCCTAATAATATATACCGCTTACACGACAAATGAATAATGCGGGGTGCCGGAATTTTTGAATGTGGATCATTTGATGAGAAAAAGAGATTTCAGACATGGTTGAGGTTTCTTGGATATCTAACTATGATCCCACATAAACTTTGACCTCAAACTTGGCATAAATATTCTATTTGTAAGCCCGAGTCTAATAAAATATCCCGCTTACACGACAAATGAATAATCCGGGCTACACAAATTTTTGAATGTGGATCATTTGATGAGAAAAAGAGATTTCAGACATGGTTGAGGTTTCTCGGATATCTAACTATGATCCCACATAAACTTTGGCCTCAAACTTGGCACAGATATTCAATTTGTAGGCCCGAGCCTTATAATATATCCCGCTTACACGACAAATGAATAATGCGGGCTACACGAATTTTTGAATGTGGATCATTTGATGAGAAAAAGAGATTTCAGACATGGTTGAGGTTTCTCGGATATCTAACTATGATCCCACATAAACTTTGACCTCAAACTTGGCATAGATATTCTATTTGTAGGCCCGAGCCTTATAATATATCCCGCTTACACGACAAATGAATAATGCGGGGTGCCGGAATTT
This sequence comes from Nephrotoma flavescens, assembly GCA_932526605.1. NCBI lineage: Eukaryota > Metazoa > Arthropoda > Insecta > Diptera > Tipulidae > Nephrotoma > Nephrotoma flavescens. Next base: position 223,458,842 of record OW052222.1, on the reverse strand, counting down.
TTGAATGTCGATCATTTCATGAGAAAAAGAGATTTCAGACATGGTTGAGGTTTCTCGAACATCTAACTATGATCCCACATAAACTTTGGCCTCAAACTTGGCACAGATATTCTATTTGTAGGCCCGAGTCTAATAAAATATCCCGCTTACACGACAAATGAATAATGCGGGCTACACGAATTTTTGAATGTGACTAATTTCATGAGAAAAAGAGATTTCAGACATGGTTGAGGTTTCTCGAACGTTTAACTATGATTCCACATAAACTTTGGCCTCAAACTTGGTACAGATAATCTATTTGTAAACCCGAGCCTAATAATATATACCGCTTACACGACAAATGAATAATGCGGGGTGCCGGAATTTTGAATGTGGATCATTTGATGAGAAAAAGAGATTTCAGACATGGTTGAGGTTTCTTGGATATCTAACTATGATCCCACATAAACTTTGACCTCAAACTTGGCATAGATATTCTATTTGTAGGCCCAAGTCTAATAAAATATACCGCTTACACGACAAATGAATAATGCGGGCTGCCGGAATTTTTGAATGTGGATCATTTGATGAGAAAAAGAGATTTCAGACATGGTTGAGGTTTCTCGGATATCTAACTATGATCCCACATAAACTTTGGCCTCAAACTTGGCACAGATATTCAATTTGTAAGCCCGAGCCTAATAATATATCCCGCTTACACGACAAATGAATAATGCGGGCTACACGAATTTTTGAATGTGGATCATTTGATGAGAAAAAAAGATTTCAGACATGGTTGAGGTTTCTCGGATATCTAACTATGATCCCACATAAACTTTGACCTCAAACTTGGCACAGATATTCAATTTGTAGGCCCGAGCCTTATAATATATCCCGCTTACACGACAAATGAATAATGCGGGCTACACGAATTTTTGAATGTGGATCATTTGATGAGAAAAAGAGATTTCAGACATGGTTGAGGTTTCTCGGATATCTAACTATGATCCCACATAAACTTTGACCTCAAACTTGGCATAGATATTCTATTTGTAGGCCCGAGCCTTATAATATATCCCGCTTACACGACAAATGAATAATGCGGGGTGCCGGAATTTTTGAATGTCGATCATTTGATGAGAAAAAGAGATTTCAGACATGGTTGAGGTTTCTCGAACATCTAACTATGATCCCACATAAACTTTGGCCTCAAACTTGGCACAGATATTCTATTTGTAGGCTCGAGTCTAATAAAATATCCCGCTTACACGACAAATGAATAATGCGGGCTACACGAATTTTTGAATGTGACTAATTTCATGAGAAAAAGAGATTTCAGATATGGTTGAGGTTTCTTGGATATCTAACTATGATCCCACATAAACTTTGGCCTCAAACTTGGCATAGATATTCTATTTGTAGGCCCGAGCCTAATAATATATCCCGCTTACACGACAAATGAATAATGCGGGCTACACAAATTTTTGAATGTGACTAATTTGATGAGAAAAAGAGATTTCAGACATGGTTGAGGTTTCTCGGATATCTAACTATGCTCCCACATAAACTTTGGCCTCAAACTTGGCATAGATATTCTATTTGTAGGCCCGAGCCTAATAATATATCCCGCTTACACGACAAATGAATAATGCGGGCTACACAAATTTTTGAATGTGACTAATTTGATGAGAAAAAGAGATTTCAGACATGGTTGAGGTTTCTTGGATATCCAACTATGATCCCACATAAACTTTGGCCTCAAACTTGGCACAGATATTCTATTTGTAGGCCCGAGCCTTATAATATATCCCGCTTACACGACAAATGAATAATGCGGGCTACACGAATTTTTGAATGGGGATCATTTCATGAGAAAAAGAGATTTCAGACATGGTTGAGGTTTCTCGGATATCTAACTATGCTCCCACATAAACTTTGGCCTCAAACTTGGCATAGATATTCTATTTGTAGGCCCGAGCCTAATAATATATCCCGCTTACACGACAAATGAATAATGCGGGCTACACAAATTTTTGAATGTGACTAATTTGATGAGAAAAAGAGATTTCAGACATGGTTGAGGTTTCTTGGATATCCAACTATGATCCCACATAAACTTTGGCCTCAAACTTGGCACAGATATTCTATTTGTAGGCCCGAGCCTAGAAGTTTTCCTCGCTTACACGACAAATAATTTATATGTGCTTCGCGGATTTTCTTAGATGCGTTATAAATATAATTTTACAAAATTTTTAAGTTATCATATGACTTTGTATCTTTTAATTAATTAGGTAGCTTTATCCAATGTTCATATTATGTCGCAGAACTGATTTGAATATGATTTTAGAATTTGTTAAAAGTTTTAATTTATTTATTTAAAAACATCACCTTGTTTTCGTTCCCCGTGTTATTTTGTCGGTAATGCAGTTTTATGATGAATTTTCTTCCGAAATGTCGGTAGTGCAGTTTTTATATTATCATTAATTCCCTCGTAATATGTCGATAAAGTAGTTTTTTCTGCCGAAATTTCGGCTGAAATGCCGATAATGCAGTTTGTATATGATTGTGAAATCTCCTCTCAATGCGCCGATAAAGTAGTTTTTCTGATGGAATTTCGGCCGAAATGTCGATAATGCAGATTTTTTTCTGCCCAATTTTCTGCTAACTTCAGTAGTATACCATATAGCCGTAGTGAAGAATATATGGCCAGAATGTGGAATATTATGGAAAACGTTTATAATTAGCTTTTATTTAAAGCCGTGATAGAGAAAAGTAATATAAATAATAAAAAGTTCCTTCTAAAAGTGACACGCATTGTTATTTCGCGGTACATCGTGTAAACATCACTGTATTTTGTATACACTCGGCTCGTCATAATGCCGCGAATGAAATATGATGATACGCGTTCCATATAAACGTTATATATATATAGAGTTGATATGCAAACGTAGCAAACACACATATCATCCCTGGGGAACATTAAGATATGTTTTGCTTAAACGCTGTGTCATATTTTAATACAAACACATAAATTTTAACAAAAAAAGTCTTTATAGCCTAAATATTAAAATGTTAAAAAGCATAAATCCAAGCAGTAGTACCGAGTCTCCAGAGAATGTCATTATTAAACATAAGAAATACGTGTCTGTACTAGCGCTCCGATCTGCCTTGACTGATATGGTTTCCTATATCGCCGTATCATTCTCATGTCGTTAATTTAAACCAAAAAAAAATATTGTTGTTGTTTTATTAACACTTGTGGGCCCTAAAATTTACATTATTTGTATATTTTTTATTGTTCCAAGGATTATTGCAAAACTCCAAACTTGTGTCATCATGGTGGCGCGATGGTGATGATAAAATAAAATTGACAGGAATAATGTTTTATGACGTAATATGAGTTGTTTTAATGGATAACCAAATGGGAATATTAGATTACAAACTCGATATGTTCGAGTTCTTGTAATTTTATGTCGGTATGAACAATTTTAGTATTACTTAATTTGTTTGAGATTGTAGCGTAATTTAAGTTCGCCTTTATTCCCTGGGGACAGAATAACAGGTTCAATTAGCATTTTAATAAAGATTTTCAAATTAGAAGAGTATTTTTAATTAGAGTATTTTTAAGGTATAAGTAGACAAAATTACACGTTGTGACCATTCATCGATCGGATAACTGTTCTAGATGCTCACCTAAAATATTTTTTACGATAGCGTTGGAATTCTCATTGATAAGTTATTGATTGGTATGACAAATTTCTAGTTCCAATCACAAATGACCTGCCTCGAATACCATCTTTTGGTAGCAATATGATTTCATCCATAATGATAGCGAAGCTTCTCTCTATATTTCTGCTTCCATCGATGTTTGTTTGGTGTTAGAATCAGAGGTGTCGACGGAAGGAACGGGGAAGCTTGAAGTTGTTATGTTGGACCTCGTTCTATCACCTTTCGATGCAAATGCAAGTATTTTCTGTACTCGAACTCGAATGAAGCTCATTAATGAATTAAATTTTTTTGATGATCTTTGCAAAGGATCGTGTTGTTAAGATTGCCGCGTCATAACGGTGGCATTTTAAAACTCAAAGCCTCCTCGAGATATTTTCCCATTAGTCATCAGAAGGAAGCAAATTACGATGAAATGTTGTATCCTTGTATGCTGCATGTTTTCATTGCCATCGACGGTTCTTAGATACATTCAAATCAACGGTGAACATACGAGCTACAATTTTATTTCCACCTCTCTGTTGTTTCGTTCATTTTCCGCGATTAAATTCTAAATTCTACTGAATTTCTTTATAGATATGAGAGAGAGTATCTATAGAAATTTATAGAAAATTTTAAAACAGGTTTAAATAGCTTGCAATATTTAGCTTTTCTAGCTGAACTGAAATGGTATAATGCCCCATAATCATTGCTAATTTTTGGCAAACTTTTTCGTAATTTAACTTCGATTTACTTGTAAATCATGTTTCTGGTGGGATTTGATATCCAAAGCCACTTGCAACATTTTGATGTTTGTGACAAACCACTTGCAACCTAAGTTCCCGAAATGTTCGAATCATTAAAGCAATTCAAGTGGATTCTAATACTAATGTCGATACAATTTTATTTCGATGAGTTGTACTCTCCATATAAAATCCTTTGCAGAAAGTACTGATGCTCGATTTGAAAGTGCTCTGTATTATTTAATTCTACATACACAAAACTTATTTTGAAATTCTTGTTCTACAAATTTCCTTATTATTAATTTCAATACAAAAAATACAAACATGCGTGTGATCGTTCGACTACTTTTTACTACTTCTTGTGTACTTTCTTCGTTTCGATTTTTGTCGTGCTCGTCGAGATGTTAAATTGAGTGCAGTGGAATATTATTAAATCATTTTTCTCCTTTATGTAGATAATATGCTACTATACACGACGTATGATATCTGGAGCACAAAATTTATTTGGCTTTTTTCGTTCGGAAAGTTTTAGGAACGATGAACCTTGAAATAATGTCCTTGTTTTAAAACTCTAGTTACGAGGTATGGTACGGAAGTAATACCATACGTTATAGTTTTTAATATCAACTTGTGTATTATTTAAACCTCCGCCGATTTAAATCTTCGTCATCCCTAATTTTTTAGTAAGCACAAAATTTGTCATTGAACTATTGTCGAGTAACGCTCTAGCCAAAATATACTTTCCATTCACATCGCGAACAACAATAAACACTTTTGAAAGAATTACCTGTTTATTAACATTATAACAACCTTTGAAATATGATCTGCACTAATAATGAGATTATTGATTTGAAAAAATCAGTCATTTCATCAGGCCGCGGCGACTGACGTTGATATTTTAATTGGTAAAAATGAAGTATAGATGGAGAATATGAAAGAATCGAATTCCGTAGACTAGGTAGTAATTCGCTAGTGCTACATATACATGGTTTTGTTCTATATATATGGACAATATTCCTATGTAAAATATCAACGTCAGTCGCCGCGGCCTGATGAGATGACTGATTTTTTCAAATCAATAATCTCATAAGTTCGAAACTGATTGTTGCGATTCTTGCAAATCTTCCATCTATAATTCAAATTAAATTCTAATTTATCCGCGATCCAGCGTTAAAGGAAAGAAAAGTATGGGGTGGTTGGGAAGTTGATTGTGTCTAAGTAAGTATGGGTACAGGTTTGACGCCAAATGGAAGAACTTCCTACGATTGTGTATTTAATTCGAGATATACTGAAATAGACCAATGTACGGAATAATCACAACAAAACCATTACAATAAAACAACAACAACGTAAAAAAAAATAAAAAAAAAGAAAATAAATAAATTTATAGTTATTTCACTTTTCGAACTTTCAACTGAACTAGGTAAATGCAACAGTTTATGGTGTTTTTTATACAAATAGAGCACCGCGATATATCTGATGTAGGTGCATCCTATTTTACCTCATTTCACTAATGTTTTAATATTTCTATATCCAGCTAGAACCACCGTTTATATGAATTTCACTTTCATCAACAAATCCTCAATTCCACGTTCCGATTCAAATTTCAAAGCCTTTAATTCAAAAAATGTATTTATATGCTGATCTATAGTCAATCTTTCATTATTAAAATGTAACATTAATGCCTTCCATACAAATTGAAAGCTTTTTCAGAGTATTCAATTTTTCTAATAATTTTTAAAGCTTCACCAAAGACACACCCTCCCGTAATGGTATACATACTTGGTAAACTAAAATTTCTCTAGACTGATTCTGAACCGAGTTAATTTCAGGCACAGATCTAATATCACAGATCTAATATCACAGATTCTTAATTTCTGGGATTTTTGGACTTGAGCTCCCACAAAAGATGGAAGTACCGCGTATGACATTCGCATACAATGCAAATGCCGAAATTGAATTAGTGCAAGAGTTGCTAACAAGTGGCGAGTGCTAAACGCACCTAAACCATATAATTGATTCATTGCAACCGTCTGATGCGTTGACGAAAATTGAAATATTCGTATCTTATTGGAAAATTAGACCAACGGCATCGGTTCGCACGGAGGAAGATCAGGTGAGGCGACCCAGTGAAGCGATAAAAGCAAATCGGAATCCTGCAGCTAAGCGAAAACAGAAAAAAATTACTGCAATTGAAATTGCGGAACCTGATCAGACGCTTTTTAAAATGTTCGATCCGAGGCGCAAACCGAAAAGTATGAAGAATTTCGATCCGAAAAACTAAAACTACCCGTAAATCATCACGTACACGATTAATTTGATGGATTATAGAATGAGGATAAAAGTAAGTACCTCCAATATGTCAGTGATTCTGTGAAACGATAGTTTATCTTTATCTATATTTTTACAGTTATTGTGAAGGTAACAAACGGGCCACGATATGTTGTTGGATGTCGACGTCAGTTAGAAAGAGAAAATTGAAGGCTAGATCTACGGTAGCTCGAATGAAGTGCTCGTTTAATACGTGAAATGTTTAACTACGCTCGTGATTATCAACCGTGCATTTATATTCATGGATGAGATTGATACAATTGGAGGTCATCATTTTTCCGAAGGCACATCAGCCGATCATGAAATTCAACGTACTCTAATGGAATTGCTTAATCAAATGGATGATTTCTATTCGTTGGGTTAGGTTCAAGTGATTATGGCTACAAACTGTCCGGGTACGCTAGATCCAGCATTATTACGTCCCGGACGTTTAGATCGAAATTCTGCTTCCGAATGAACAGGCACGTGTGAAAATTTTAAAAATGCAAGCCATTGTTAAATTGTCGGATAATTTTAACGATACCGATGTTTGTACAGAGATGGGGCTCTTCTGTTCGAGCAGAATGGGAATACGTACGTGATTCAGATAGGCGATGCGGAGCAGAATTCCGACTGGTTCCGACTGGATTCCATACATTGCCTGTGTAGGATTTGTCCTGTGTAGGATTTGTCATGATTCGCGACAAAACGGTTCTAATATATGTAATGGTTAGTTAACTGATCCAATCGCATGGAATGGAAATTACATAAACAAATTAAAATAAATTTTAATTTTATTGATAAATTTTAATAAAATATGTATTATCTGAAAATACTGTGTTTTTAATATTTTGTGACACCTAGGTATGGTGTTTTTTTGTAGTCGAAGGAACTATTTTGGCCTAGTTGCCTAGTTGTTCCTTTAATGCCAGAATACAGAGATGAAAGCGGGCAATGAGAGCATTATTTTTACATTTTGAACTAACGATTTACTAACGGGAAAATAACCTAGAAACTGGCAACAATCGAATATGTCAAATTTTTATTCGGTGCAAGATTTTAGTTGAACACGGAGGTGAAGTGTGTACATAAAAACGAAATATTCAATTTATTTAAAATCCATGTTTGATTGCTTAATTTATATATCCAATATTTTTTTTCCAACAAAAATTAATTTTTTCGTGTCGACACACCAATCACAAAAAATTTATGTAGCTAGCTACTCACCATAAACTTATCAAAAAAATAAAACTTTGCTGGGAGTGGGGGATTTTTTTCAGTTTGGTTGCCATAAAAAATACTTTGTTTGATATTTTTTATTTATAATTATGGCAACCAACTCAACAACAACAAAAAATCACAGAAAAAAAAATTCTGATTTTTCGCTCACACGCAGAGGGAATTTATATTTTTATCTCGTTCTAGTTTTCCGCAAAATAAAACGCTGTTGTAGTGGAAAAGGCCCATTATTCTACAAATTTCTGTATTTCACACAAAACAAAAAAATATGCATGTGTATCATTAGATGGTTCCACATTGGACATCAAAGAAACGATTTTTTTTTTCATTTCTTGCCCCGTTTACCTATTATGCCGGTTTTAATTGTGACTTAAACAAATTTTCGGTGCAACCACACTACAAACATAAATGAAATAAAAAATATTTCAGGGCCATTTTTGACTTATGCCAGTGTTTCCCAAAGTGGGTTCCGCGGAACCCCGGGGTTCCGTAGCAATTTGTAGGGGCTCGGTGAGCTAGCACCAGATAAAATCCGTGCCATAAGGTTTCATTTCATTCATCCACACATACATACACACTACTCAAAACCAATGAAAAGCCAACGGGACTACTAGCAGTAGAATACGAGACTTTAATTGAAATTAGTTCGGATAATCGCTAACTTCGAAGAGGTGCCGTTAGCAACTTTCTTCTGTAATATATTTGATGAATATAAAAATTTAGCCAGAAAGGCTATTTGAGTTATATTGCCGTTCTTAAACTACACATTTATGCGAAACAAGATTTTCCATGAATAAGGTTCCATGAAATTTAAAGAATCAGAAAAGGGTTCCGTGGCAAAATAAGTTTGGGAACCGCTGACTTATATATTTTAGTTTAAATTATATATTCGAGAGACAGAATAAAAAAAATTAAAAAAAATTTGGAATTATGTATATCTCTTTTTCAACCAAAAAAAAATGGCTCAATTAAAGTCCAAACCACACAAATGGGGGCGGCAAAAGGGATATACATTATCTATTACGACTAGTTGGCCTTGAAAAAATTACCAAATACCAGACATCTTGTGTGGAATTAGAGACGTTGAATTGAGTGCAGTGGAATTTATTAAATCTTTTTCTCTTTTATATAGACAGTGACATCTCTTACATAAATTGCTTATTAAAAATAATATAACTTTTTCATTAAATCCGCTGACTAAAATATTACTTAACATTTAATTAACAATTCAAATTCAAATTGTACAATAAAATTAAGCAACTGATGGTCAACAAAAACTTTTAGATGAAATACATTATTTGTTCGATGAATTGTTGTTTTCAAAGATGTCCTAACAATTATGAAAACTGTAAAATTACAGTTTTCATAATTGTTTTCCGATTAATGGTCGCTCGCAGAATTTTCGGAAACCCGTTAATAGAGGGTATGCACCGGACTCCATCTATTTAAATGAGAGTATTCGTACCACTTGTCGGTAATAATTTTAAAATTGATTACAAATAAATCTAAAATGTCTATAAATTCTATCCCGGTACCTTAACCGTGCTGTAAATCACTTTAAACATTTTATTTTAATTGCATGTAGATTTAATATCTCCCGCCACAAACACAAATCTCAAAAATACCAAAATAAATTTAAACTCCACACACAACGATATCTCAAACGCCCATCAACAATTTTATATTCCACGGATTTTGTGTTCAATTTAATTAATGTTTAGATCGCATTTTGTTAAACGCAGTATTATATACCTCCGAATCTATGTTCTCGGTGGTTGTTATCTCGCGGTGCTTTGTGGAAATTTATTGATTACGATTAACAAAAAAAAATCGCCTTTCCCATTATTTTGTGTGTCTACCTAGTCTGTATATGTATTCTGGGTTCGCGTATACTTTTCCAAATTAGAACAAAAAAAAAATTATTACCTATACAGTAAAACCACGTTCGACGTTGAAAAAGCTGGATGCACGTTTCTTTGCAACTATATGACAACACTTTTGCGGTGCACCTGTACCAAAAAATATTCTATGTTAGCGTTTGCGTTGTTCTAACATTTTTTTTTTGTGTGCCCTAGTCTGGTTCGTGCGAGATAAAATAGTTATTTTTGGAGCTTTTTGTGGTATTTTACTGCGCCACCAAACCCGATTGTATACCAAATTAATATTCAAGATTTATTTTTTTGTGCTGTCTGTATTCGTATACAGTATCGTACTTCAATATCTAAATTACCAAGTACATCATAAATTATGAATATGTATCAAATTTAGAAAGATTGTTGTATTTGTAACATAATTACATAAAAAACTTTTAGTTCGTTATACATGATGTATCGTGATGAGATTAATTAAGATAATTTAAATAAGTTTTTGTTTTAAATAGTTTTCTGTCTGAACAAGACAAGAGTACGTTGTGTACATATACCTCATTATTATGTAATCACAAAGAGAATTTTACCTAATTGTTTTGTAATTAAATTATCATGTTTCAAGAAATGTATCTACTTATGTATAGTTATTAAATATTAAATCTATGTATTTAACCTTTTGTCTTAAAGAGGATTATTGAGGAATTTTTTTATTATAAATCACCCTGTGTGATCTATTTAACTGTGAAAACCACTGAATTTCAATTAAGATTATATCATTGCTATGCTATGCGCTATTTAAATTTTGTGTGTTTATTATTGTTATGCAATAATTTTTTCATTTTATAAGCTTTTTACACAAATAAATACATACCAGGTCAAACAAAAAAAAAATATATAGATTTTCCTCCCCATTTCGCCCATTTTACGCGGAAAAATATTTCGGTTGGCACATATAGCTGCAAAAGTACTCGTAAATATTTATAATAAAATTATATTTTATTTGTGCTATATTTCGATTTGTGTTCAAAATTATGAATAAACCGTAGATCCGGATTAACTGTGGTATATAAAATTGTTCGTATACATAAATAAAAAATGGTTCCACGGAATTTAGGACAATTTGCCGTAAACGACATTTCACCGAAATCTATAGTTCATCAAAAACATGGAATTAGAATTATATTTTTTTAGCAAATTATTTATTAATAGTAGAAGACTTCTTAATATAATTTAAATTGTCCTGCACCGTTATTCAGGATTATAACCGGAATTGAATCTTTAGCAATGAAGTTCGTAATAATAAACAAATGTATTATGTTATGTACATAAAACACATTCATTTTAAAATACCAATTGTACACCAAAAAAAAATATAAAATAGAAATGAGATGAAAAAGAAGAGTGAAATAGATCGGACGTGTTTGTAGGATTAAAGAAAAATAAATAAAAAACTTAAAAGTGATTTGGCCATTTTTTATTTGGAAGAATAAATAAATGTTAATTATTTAAATCCTCGTCCTATAATACAGATGTGGGGTCAAAAAAAAAAATCAAAATTTGAGTAGTGCTGAAAGCAATAAAATCTGCGTGTGATTTATTGCGAAAAAAAAATTGAAGATTCTATGAAAATTTCCACGTGTCGGAAATTAGTGTTATTAGAACGAGATCGATTGTGTATTGGGAAGATCCATATTTATTGAAATAATCTCTGATTGTGAAGATGGTCTTAACAATTAAAGACATATTACAAATGACGGTAGATCAATTGCAGCATGAATTGAACATCTTGAAAAAAGATACGATGGGAAATAAAGCCGAATTACAAGAACGATTAATTCGTGTAATCAACGAAGAAGAACTGAATGTGAATCCAGATGGGTTAAAATCATTACTGGTTAAATTACAACAACAAATAGTGAGGATGGAAGAGAAAATAGCTTTAGTTCAAACTTCCAGGACGCGACAAAATAGTGTAGGTTCAAATAATGGGAAAGCAGAAAATAGCATCGATCCAAAACGTTTGGGAAAATTATTGCCCACTTTCAACGGCGATAGGGAGAAATTTCAAGCATTCTCGAGTAAAGTTTTACTGATTATGAATACCTATAATCCACCTGCAGCTCGATTCTGGTTTTTTCTATAGGAAAAGGAATTAGGAAAAAAAATTTCATAGTATTTTTGTCACAAAAATGTTTTTTCTGGCATACTATGGTAAACAGTTAGTGTAAATTTTTTCAAAAACAAAATTAAATTGGGAATATTTTTCCTATCCAATTTCGATACGGAAAAAATATTTCCTAAGTTATAAAAGTTTAGATCAAACATGCTTTCTCGCCAGAAAATGATATATTTGACAAAAATACTATGAAAATATTTTTCCTAATTCCTTTTCCTATAGGAAAAACCAGAATCGAGCTGCTGAAGGTGAATTTAATATTGAAGTCGTAAACAAATTAGTTGGAAAAGCCGCCGAATGGTTTCATTCACGACCCGAATACATAACCTACAAGTTGAAGGATATTCTAGATGCGATGATTCAAATGTATGACACCAGACCAAATAAAGTGGAACAACGAAAACGATTTGAGCAACGTAGATGGAAATTACAAGAAGAATTTTATAGTTACTATCACGACAAAGTAATTTTGGCGAATCATTTGGACATCGAGGATAAAGAGCTGATCGATTACATTATAAATGGAATGAACAACGTAAGACTTCAGTCTCAAGCGCGAATGCATCGGTTTACTAACAAGGTGGATTTACTAGAGGCTATGCAGAATATTTCATAGGTCGAGCGTGGTATGCAGCTGCCTAATAGAGTTACCTTTGACAGATCAACAGAACGAGAATCTTTGAAGGACAGCTCAAAAGTTATTAATAGTGGATGGCTAATATCATGTTACAACTGTAGCGAAGTTGGTCATGTATCAGTTAAATGTACCAAGCCTAAGAGACCGTTTGGTTCGTGTTTTGCATGTGGGAAGGCGGGACATCGGATAAATGAATGTCCATCAAAGAATTCAAAAGCTAATATACGTGAATCATCGGGCGAGTCAGATAAGCGTAAATTCAACAAAACCTGATGGAAATGAGAATAAAGATTCATCTAGATTGAAGTATAACATAATAGCGAGCATAGCATCAACATCGCCGCAAGGTATATTTATAGATTTAAAATTATTTGTTAAAAATACTAAGTGCATTTGTATTACGGCATTGGTTGATACTGGAAGCCCAATTAGCATAATCAAATCTAAATGTGTTTATAATATGTATGAAAAAATTGTAGATGCTAAGTGTGAGTATTCCGGCATAAACCAAAGTCGTCTCAATATTTGCGGAAAGATTAAAACACAAATTTTATATAACGATAGTTTGCATGATGTCACATGACATGATAGTTGGTAGGGATTTTTTGGAAATGTGTCAAACTAGAATTCATATTGGTGAATACGAAGTAATGTTAGGAAATGAAAAGTCAGATGAAGCTGTGGTTCATGATAGTTTCGATAAGGAAGTGTTAAATATTTCAATCGGTTCGGAAAGAGTTGACGCATTGGACTCCTTGAGCATCGATACACACGTTGATCATAAAATTAAATTGGAGATATTGGATATTTTTATTATTTTTAGCTTAACTAAACCCGAATACTTTTATACAGTACCACGAAGGTTGTCCTTTACTGAGCGTGAAATTTTGTCGAAAATTATCAAAGATTTGTTGTCTCGGGAGATAATAAGAAAAAGTACCAATCGTATTGATCAATAAAAGAAATAGTTCGGAAAAACGTTTGTGTATAGATTACCGCAATCTGAATAAATTAACAGTTAGAGACAATTACCCAATTCCATTTATTGAAGATTTGCTAGGATACCTAAACGGTAAAATTTATTTTTCAACACTGGATTTGAAATCAGGGTTCCATCATGTTGTTATGTCGGAAAATAGTGTAAAATTCACAAGTTTTATAACACCTATGGGGCAGTTCGAATATATTATGATGCCTTTTGGTTTGAAGAATGGTCCTGTTGTATTTCAGCGCTATATCACCACCATTTTCCATAACTTAATTGAGACAAATCAGGTCGTCATTTATATTGACGATTTGTTAATTGCTACAAAGACCATAGATCAACATTTGAACATTTTAAGACAAGTTTTGGAATTGTTTTCATTAAATTTGTTAGAGTTGCGTTTGGATAAGTGTCGATTATTGTGTCGAGAAATCGATTTTTTAGGATATAGTGTAAATGAAATGGGTATAGGTCCAAACAAAAGAAATATAGAAAGCATATCGAATTTTCCCATCCCAAAGAATGTGAAAGAGGTTCAGCGATTTTTGGGAATGTGCTCATATTTTCGCAAGTTCGTTAGGGATTTCTGTCATCATGCCAAACCATTGCAGGATCTGGTTAGAAAAAATTCAACATTTATATTCGGTAAAGAGCAGTTAGAGTCGTTGGATTTTCTGAAGAAAAGATTAGTAGAAGAACCGGTTTTAGGTATATTTTCGCCAAAAGACGAAACCGAACTGCATTGCGATGCTAGTTCTAATGGCTATGGGGCGATACTAATGCAGAAAAAAGATGACCAGAAGTTTCACCCAATTAGCTACTTTTCAAAAAGAACTACACCTCCTGAGTCGAAATATCACTCGTACGAACTTGAGTGTCTAGCAATAATTTATGCTTTGCGGAGATTCCGTATTTATCTGTCTGGACGAATATTCAAAGTAGTGACGGATTGTAATGTATTAACGCTTACTCTAAATAAAAAATTAATCAATCCTCGGATTGCTCGATGGGCTCTGGAGCAGCAGGAGTTTGACTATGTAGTCGAGCACCGAGTTGGATCGCGAATGCAACATGTGGATGCATTAAGCCGATCTGGAGAATTGCGTACAACATGTGTTGAATGCGACCGCTACGCCCCGTGCGAATGGTCAAGTCGAGCGTGTACATTCGATCGTTGAAACCTATATTATCCAAGTTGGTAGATAAAGAGCACCGATTGCAAGAGGACGATGTATTAGAGCAAACTGAATTTGCGCTTAATAATACGTATAGTCGATCGACCAAACAAACACCGAGTATGTTACTATATGGAGTACATCAAAAGGGTCCCGTTTGGGATAAATTATCGGAAATTTTGAATAGTTGTGTTGAGCTAAATTCGGAAGATTTAACTGTCAATACAATGAGGGAAGCAGCATCGAAATCCATTGAGGAAAATCAAAAGTATAACGAGACGTATTATAACAAAAAACGTAAACCTCCTCGAGTATATAATTTAAATGATTTGGTGGTAATTGAGAACTTCGATACCACCCCAGGAGTAAATAAAAAACTTATTCCAGTATATAGAGGTCCGTATAGAATTTCAGCCATTTTAGATAATGATCGATATTGTGTTGAAGATGTTGGTTCCAAATTACCGCCAGACAGGATTAGTTTCAAGAATTATAGTTCATAATTAGTTTTTGTTTATTTGTTCATAAGTTTCTGAACTTAAGTTAATATTTTACATAGTTGAATTTTTCTTTTGCAATTTAACTTATTCGATCCAACATCCAAAATTTGACTGCCACACCTATTTTATTTTTCTCCCGGTCAAATCACAAATTATCCCGTATTACTATTAATAAATCGTTTTACTAGTCGTTGTAATCTCAAATACCACTTAAGTTTATATTGTACAGTTTTATTAAGTTTTATGTAAACCTGTGGTATGCGTACTTTTTGTTACGTATGAAATTAATATAATTAAACGACTTCAAGCTTACACACATATCGCACCATGGACTCAAAATTAAAGCGCCGCGAACACCCAAAACTACAAAATGTGAAATTAATCAAAATACTAATTCGTAATAGAAATAAAATTACCAAATATCTCTAATAAAAATTTGGGACGAACCAAGGGCTTCGTAACATAGTGGTGAATATGTTGCGGCAAATACCCGACAATCACTTATCTTGAATGGATACATACATCTCGAATACACCACACTTAATTTCTAAAGCGAAAAATTAATCTTACCAAACTTCTGATAAAAAGACTTTATTCCTGCTTAAATTTTATAAAACAAGCGAGGTCAGTCCTAGTTGAAAATTTAATCTTTAAATTTATTTGAATCTGTTGATGGTTTCTGTAGTGATTATTAATAGTTACGAGTTTTTAATTATTTTATTCCACTTTTTACTTTGTTGAAATATTATTTAACACTTATTATTATTTGAAGATAAATATGTATATTTTATTGTGAAATTATAAGCTAAGTTCGGAGCTATTGATCGTGAGTCGACTTGACCGAAATAAAATGATGGTAAAACGATACTGCATATCTCTTTTCCGGCCTGCCATCACAATTGTGTGGATTAAAATCGTGTACGAAAGAGAATCATGGCAAAAATTGATTTTTGAATATCAATTGGACCAACACACACCACTTAAATCGTTTTCTTCCGAAAAATAACATAACTATAATAATAATAAAATAATTAATATGTTATCAAAAACAAATAATTAATATGTTATATATTTATATGTTACCAAATTATAATGCTTTTTTCAAAAAGAAACCCGATTTAATTGAGATCCGTTAAAATTCGTAAGACATTACAACCTCTCATATTTTACATACACATTTGTGTGTTGTTCACGCATCAACGCATGAACGCGCATAGAATGCAAAAATATGTTACTTCAACATGTCACTTACACAATTAAAACACACAATTACACAATTAATTTAATTGAATTTGTTTTCATAAACAAACACAAATCTGACATTTCATGATCATGGCCACCAACTTGTAAAACAAAATTGATCATTGAAACTGCGTTATCGACATTAGAAATTATTGCAGGTTGCAATTTTTGGCTGTTTCAAGTATCAATTTTGTTGCGGTATGCGCCATGTAATTTTTATTCTTTCTTTCCGTGTATGTCGACGAATAAAGTCAACATAAAAATTAAATAAAAAAAGTTATAAATTGTAATAAACAAAAAATTTATCTTTTGGGTTATCATTGAACAAAATTTCGACGACGTGAAATACCAAGCAGTGTAATAGCCAATACAGTCCAATTCAACAACGCGAGGGAATTATACGCGCAGCCAGACCACCACGTTCATCGCCACGTCTGCTGTGCCCCTCCATTCTGGTCCTTCGAGCCGGATGGTTTCCAGTTCATCCGTACGATTATCAAAACCGGTGATTTGCAGTATTTCCGAGGATTCACGGACATTTGTAGACACGTCGCCACGTGTCTACTCGATAAGTAGCCATATTGAATTTTTTACTTTTACATAAGTTTGTCGCCTACTGTGCGGATAAAATTAACATATTGACGATAAACAATATCAAAATTTTCGGTGAACATAAAACATTATTGCTGCACGCTACATTTTCGTACACCACCATCAGTAGATTTTTTCACGTGTGCGAATTAGACTCCGAGTAGCTTTACATCCAGTACTGCACGTTACATTTTCGTACACCACCATCAGTAGATTTCTTCACGTGTGCGAATTATAATCCGAGTGGTCTTACATCAGTGCTAAATTGCCGAGCATCACTACTAAAATTCGGACGGCGCTTTGAAAGTTAGTTTGTGGGGTG
The DNA here is from genome assembly GCA_932526605.1 of Nephrotoma flavescens. Classification (NCBI taxonomy): domain Eukaryota; kingdom Metazoa; phylum Arthropoda; class Insecta; order Diptera; family Tipulidae; genus Nephrotoma; species Nephrotoma flavescens. Next base: position 223,441,370 of record OW052222.1, on the reverse strand, counting down.
AAAGAATCATAACCAATTTAACGCACCGTACACGTAACCACACAAGTTCCAGCGCAAATCCGAGCGCCATCAATATTTTATAATACATCGAAATCGGTTTAACCAACCCAAAAGGCAACCTTCCAATTTGGGTGCACGATAAGCAATGGCGGAATTAAGTGGGTTGAAAAGACAACGAGCAGCCAACAAGGGCAAATTAACACTCATTCTCAACACCCTCAAAAAGACTAGCGAGTTATCCGTCGAAGAGTGCAAGGCGAAGCTGGCGCGAGTGGAGAAACTGATGGAGGAGTTCACGGCAATTGAAAACCAAATTTTACAATTAGACGATGCCCTCGAGATAGATGTCGATTATGAAAATAATTATTATAGCGCCATAGCTCAACTCAACTCAGCAATCCGCAAGCTGACTTGGCAGAACAACATGACGAATACGAGTCAGGATTCTCCTCTGAACGCGACGCAATCAGCAGTTGACATCAGGCTGCCTAAACTTAATATACCGACGTTCTCCGGCGCTTATACGGAGTGGCAATCGTTCTACGATCTATACGTCACATCCGTACACGATTCCACGACCTTGTCTGCGGTCCAGAAATTCCAGTATCTCAAGGGATTTCTTCGAGGAGAAGCCGCCAACCTTCTGCGTCATTTGAGCATCACCGAAGCAAATTATATCGAAGCTCTACAAAAACTACGCCAACGATACGACCGGAAGAGGCATACCATGAATGCCTTTATACGGGGTTTCATCGATCAGCCTTCGATTAGTGTAGCTAATAACAGCAACATCAAACGGTTGCTGGATACATCCGACGAAATATTGCGCGGACTAAAGGCCATGGGAACACAATGTGAACAACGAGATCCGTGGCTCCTGTACATCGTGTGCAACAAGTTAGACAATGAATCCAAGAACCTATGGGCCCAAGAGACGGCAAATAAGGACTTCCCAACAATACAGGAATTGTTTGATTTTCTATTAAGACGTGTGGACGCAATTGATTCCCTCCAAGCCCCAACCAAGCGCAATTTCCCAGCACCTGACAAACAAGCGGCAATCAAAAATCATGTGATGGTGTCCGGATCTGACTGTCCAGCGTCTGACAACCAAGCGGCAATCAAAAATCACGTCGTGAAGTCCGAATCTGAATGCCCAGTGTGCCAAGCTAACGATCACTGGATTCATCAATGCAAGGTGTTCAACGGGATGGAGATCGACCAACGACGAGATTTGGTGAAGAATCAACGGCGCTGCTTCAACTGCCTGAGCGAGAAGCATGCAGTATTCCGATGCCCTTCTAAACGCCGATGTCTGACATGCAAGGGAAAACATCACACGCTCGTTCACTTGAAGGCCGCCGACCCCTCCGAACCAGCAGTAAGCTCATCAAACGCAGTAGTGTCCCATCCGAAGGTAACCAGCGAGCCGCAGTATATACTACAAACCGCATTAACCCATGTTGTTGACTCAATGGGGAACACGATCCGCTGCCGAGCGCTATTAGATTCCGGGTCCCAGGTAAATTTTATCACCGAGTCCCTCTTTCAACGATTGCGGTTGCCCAGGCAGAATGGCAGAATACTGGTAAAGGGAGTTGGAACAGCCAGTGCGGGCACTACGAGAGGGATCGCCAACATTACAATTCGAACAGCCTCAGGTCCCACCTTAACGTTTCGGGTATTCATATTGCGCCACATCACCACGTTACCACGCATTCACCTTCCTCCGTCGCAGTTAGACAACTGGGGTCACTTGCCTTTGGCCGACCCCGAATTTTTCAAAGCGAGCGACGTAGACCTATTGATCGGGGCGGATCAGTTTTTCGGCGTGTTGACGAGTGGACACATAAAGGGCACGGAAAACCAACCAGCATTGCAGAACACGATTTTTGGTTGGGTTGCAGCTGGGAACGTCACAAAAACAGGATTCAACAAAAGCGATCCACGGTTATGTTTCACAAGCACCGGTCATGAATTCAATATTGACCAAACATTACGACGATTTTGGGAAATCGAATCGATCGGCAATGATGTTCCATCGCTAACAGCGGAAGAGAAATTCTGCGAAGACACCTTCAACAAAAACGTGACACGATGCCCCGACGGGAGAATGCAAGTTCGACTGCCATTTAAAGCCAGTACTTCGAACTTAGGTGCCTCATTAAATATGGCAGTTCTGAGAATGAGGAACATGGAACGGCGATTTGCACGCGACAAGGAATTTCATGGGCTATATAAACGATTCATGACCGAATATCTCCAACTTGGGCACATGCAGGAAATCCCTCCACCCATGATTAAAGACGGTGGTTATTTCCTTCCACACCACGGTGTCGTCAAGGCAGATAACCACGCCAGCAAAATACGCGTAGTATTCGACGGCTCCGCGAAAACCAGCTCCGGCGTGTCTCTCAATGATTGCTTAGCGGTCGGTCCCACTGTACAGTCGACGCTTTACGCCATTATACTCCGGTTCCGCGAGAATCGCTTCATTTTTGCCGCGGACATCGAGAAAATGTACCGGCAAATCCGCCTCCACGAAGAGGACACGAAATACCAACGGATCGTCTGGCGGGAGGAACCAACGCATCCAATGAGATATTACGCTTTACGCACGGTGACTTATGGGCTGTCATCCGCTTCCTATTTGGCAACTCGTTCGATTAAGAAGGTAGCCGACGACATAAGAGCAACAAATCCAGTGGTGGCTGGCATTATCGAAAAATCTATATATGTCGACGATATCATGACTGGTGGTGACACCATCGAAGAAGTCCAGCGGTTGAAGGGATCACTCACATCAACATTGGCTGGTTATGGCTTTCCGTTGCGGAAGTGGGTAGCGAACTCCAACGACATACTAGATGATATTCCAGTCTCGGACCGACAGCAAAGGGTTAAATCCATTCACGATCAAACATCTGATCAGTCCGTTTCGATTCTAGGGTTGCAATATGATCCAGCTCACGACACATTCAAATTTCGGGTATGTCTTCCCACATCCGTAAAGCTCACGAAGAGGTTGATATTATCCGAAGCCGGAAGGATATTTGATCCACTGGGTTGGATCGCACCCGTTAATGTAAAAATAAAAATTTTTATTCAACAATTGTGGTTGCTGAATTTAGGTTGGGATGATCCGTTGCCGTTCAAGGAAATTCAGGAATGGGAGTTGATCAGGGCAAAGTTACCCACTATCGAATTGATACGCATTCCACGGTTTATACACACCTCCACACAAGCCACGGTGGACTTACATGGGTTCTGCGACGCAAGCACCCTAGCATTCTCGGCAGTGGTCTATTGCAAGGTAACCCTTGAAACTGGAGAGACCCACATCAACCTACTTTCAGCCAAAACCAAGGTGGCTCCAATCAAGCAACAAAGCATCCCGCGCCTCGAGTTGTGTGGTGCAGTACTCTTGACCAAATTAATGAACATCTTGCAGAGGGAAACCACGACCACCGTAAACCAAACGTATCTCTGGACGGACTCCACCATCGTCCTTGATTGGCTCGCGTCTCATTCCCGAAGATGGCCCACCTTTATAGCGAATCGGACGTCCGAAATAATATCATCGTTCAATCGACAACATTGGCGCCACGTACCGTCCCAGCAAAACCCCGCTGATTGCGCCTCCCGTGGAGTATTCCCAAACGAATTACAAGACAACGTCATGTGGTGGAAAGGGCCACACTGGCTAGGTGCCCCTCGGGATCGTTGGCCAGCACAACAAGCAGATTATGCAACGTTTGAACCACACACGGAAACGCTAGTTCATGCCGCCACAGTCGAGCCCAACGTTCTGAAACATTTGATATCAAAATATTCATCATTCCATAAGCTACAACGTATAGTGGCATACTGCTTAAGGTTCGTGGCTCGCGCTAAAAGGATTAGATCGGCCGTATCCGCTAACTTCGTGACAAGAGCCGAATTATATGACGCATTGTTCGTAATATGCAAGCATGACCAAAGTCAATTCTTCAAGCAAGACATTGACGATATAAGAAAGTTCAAATCAGTCAAAGGTTCCAGCAAGATAAAATCGCTAAGTCCATTTCTCGACGAAATGGGAATTCTACGAGTAGGGGGTAGGTTGGCGAAATGGCATGTCCCATTTTCTACGAAACATCCAATCATAATGTCCCCCCAGTCAGCAGTTACCGAGTTAATACTAGCCGAAATGCACCGAAGACACAAACATCCGGGACCCTCATTATTGCTGGCCCTATCACGTCAGCAATTCTGGATACCTGGCGGGCGGAATTTAATAAGAAAGATAATCCGCAACTGTGTCCCTTGCACTAGGCAATCAGCAAGGACTGAAACTCAACTAATGGGCAACCTCCCGGAGTATAGAGTGGAATTGATTCGCCCATTTTTAAAGGTCGGAGTAGACTACGCTGGTCCGGTACTCATCTACTTAGCAAAGGGACGGGGGCAACGAAAATATAAGGCATACATATGTTTATTTATATGCCTCAGCACGAAGGCCGTCCACATCGAGCTGGCAAGTGACTTAAGCAGTGAGGCCTTTCTGGCCGCCCTCAGAAGATTTGTCGCGCGACGAGGTTGCTGTCAGGACATATACAGCGATAACGGATCGAATTTTATCGGCGCCAACAATCATCTCCAACAAATAAGAAAATGCATACAAAATTCTAATGAAATTTCTTATTTTATTTCCAGTAAAGCCATCAATTGGCACTTTATACCACCAAATGCCCCTCATTTCGGTGGAATCTGGGAGTCCGCAATAAAGTCTACCAAATACCATCTGCGTCGCGTAATCGGTGACACCGTGCTCACGTTGGAGGAAATGCACACGCTACTCACGGAAATTGAAGGTATCCTCAATTCCCGCCCGTTATGCGTATTGTCCGCCGAAGATATAGACGCGCTAACCCCAGCACATTTTTTGCTCGGCCAACCGGGCACCACTATTCCAGAGCACGACGTAAATCCCTCAAATATTTCATATTCATCCCGCTGGCAGATGATCCAATCTATGAAGCAACACTTCTGGAAACGCTGGCAGATGGAATACGTCACCTCGCTTCATCCTAGGTCCAAGTGGCAAAACCCAAAACCATCATTGAGCATCAATGACATCGTCATCCTCAAAGATGATAACCAGCCCGTCAGTAAATGGCTCCTCGGCAAGGTGACAGCGGTGCATCCTGGATCAGATCAGCAGACACGAGTGGTCATCGTCCAGACCAAAACAGGTGAATTGAAGAGGCCTATAACGAAAGTGGTAAAATTACCTATAGTACCCATTGAACCGAACCGTTCAACCCCGGCGGTATGTTCACGCATCAACGCATGAACGCGCATAGAATGCAAAAATATGTTACTTCAACATGTCACTTACACAATTAAAACACACAATTACACAATTAATTTAATTGAATTTGTTTTCATAAACAAACACAAATCTGACATTTCATGATCATGGCCACCAACTTGTAAAACAAAATTGATCATTGAAACTGCGTTATCGACATTAGAAATTATTGCAGGTTGCAATTTTTGGCTGTTTCAAGTATCAATTTTGTTGCGGTATGCGCCATGTAATTTTTATTCTTTCTTTCCGTGTATGTCGACGAATAAAGTCAACATAAAAATTAAATAAAAAAAGTTATAAATTGTAATAAACAAAAAATTTATCTTTTGGGTTATCATTGAACAAAATTTCGACGACGTGAAATACCAAGCAGTGTAATAGCCAATACAGTCCAATTCAACAACGCGAGGGAATTATACGCGCAGCCAGACCACCACGTTCATCGCCACGTCTGCTGTGCCCCTCCATGTGTGGTGGAATTATATTGAAGCAAACAAAAATTCTAGCCGGAAAAGGGATAAAGCAGAAAATGTGTTTTTGCTATTCACTACTAGAGGCATTATTATCACAATGAGGAATTTTTTTCTTATATTTTTCAATACCAGCAGAAAAATTATGAAATATTTAAGCCAATTCTCAACAGAAAGTTTTTTTCTTTCTTTTTATTAATTCAATGCAATCTGAACAAAGCTTTCCCTACTCTTTCGCGGTTTTGCGTATACCGTTCGTACTTTACGCCTGTTCAGCCAACTCGTGGACCTTCGGCTATAGCACCGATTTAAGACACATTGCATAGCTCCATGGCAGCCTATACTGGCATGGAACTTGGGTTCGCCTATGAGTTTTGCACATCAACAGGGAGGGGGTCATAGATGTGCTACATTTGATCACAGATCGTAATTTGTTGATGACTGTGGCATTTGGCCGGTAATAAAATTATTATAAAATACAATTTCTTCATAGCTCTGATTAATTTACAATGCAATTTGCAAGGGACCCGATCCCCTTCAAAAAAATTAAAAAACCTGGCTCATTGGTGTAAAATCCCTATCCAATGTTTGAAACCGATTAGATTAATGGTGTGGCAACTTATAAGAACGGCCCCTTTGACCTAGTGGACGGACCCCTTAGATACAAGAATGGCACTAATTTCGTATAAGCTTTTCCTTAACTCATTTCCGCCAAAGAGTTAAACAAAAAATTAATTTTAGTTAAATTTGTAGCGGGGCTCCTAGACCCCGGGATTCAACCCCGTCAAAAATATCGTAATGTTGGTTTTTGACATGCAACTTATACACAGTCTAAATTTCAAGACGATTGGTTGAGCGGTTCGCGATATTTGGTAGTGTTTAAGATACATTTGTTCCGGGGTCCCTACACCCCGGGGTTTAACTCCTGCAAAAATATCGTAAGGTTGGTTCTGGACATGCAACTTACAGACTTTCTAAGTTGAGCTCGCGATAGTTGGTAGTGTTCAAGATAAATTTGTACCGGGACCCCTAGACCCCGGAGTTTAACCCCTTCAAAAATGTCGTAAGATTTGTTCTGGACTTGCAACTTATTCACGTTCAAAATTTCAAGACATACGATTGAGCGGTGCGCGATTTTTAGTAGTGTTTTAGATAACGGAGCCCCTAGACCTTATAATGTAACCCCTTCAAAAATATCGTAAGGTTTGTTTTGGATTTGCAACGTATATCGCAATATTTGGTAGTGTTTATGATGAATTTGGACAGGGACCCCTAGACCCTAGACCCCTAGGTTCAACCCCTTCAAGATATCGTAAAGTAGGTTCTGGACATGCAACTTATACACGGTCAACATTTCAAGACGACCATTTGGGTGGTTCGCAATATTTAGTAGTTTTTTAGATGAATTGGTACCGGAACCCCTAGACCCCATAGTGCAACCTCTTCAAAAATATCGTAAGTTTTGTTCTGGACATACAACTTATGCATGGAAAAAATTTCATTAGAATCGGTTGAGCGGTTCGCAATATTTGGTAGTGTTTATGATAAATTTGTACAGGAGCCCCTAGACCCCGGGGTTCAACACCTCCAAGATATCGTAAAGTATGTTCTGGTCATGCAACTTCTACACGGTGAACATATCAAGACGACCATTTGGGTGGTTCGCCATATTTGGTAGTGTTTTAGATAAATTTGTACCGGAGCACCTACACCCCAGGGGTTAACCCCTTCAAAAATATCGTAAGGTTTAGTCTGGATACACGGTCCAAATTTCGAAATAATCGGTTGAGCGGTTTGCGAAATTTAGTGGTAAATTGGTATCGGGACCCTAGACCCCGGAGTTCAACCCGTTCAAAATATGCAACTTATACACAGTCAAAATTTCAATACTATCGGTTGAGCGGTACGGGATATTTGATAGTGTGACTCGTGTGCCATCTATTGTAAAAAAATCGCACTATGACCACCCCCTTGCCGCGAGATACACATTGTGTGAAAGTTTCATGTCCATCGGCTGTACATTCTTTCAGAAAAATATTTATAGATATAATCCCCCTGAACTACAATACACTTGTTCCAGTGATCTTGTAACTTATGGATTCCATTCCTGAAGTGACAACCCAAAAGAGTATTGAAATATGGTTCTACAGTGCTAATACCTCGTGGATGGAAAATGTATGTTTACAGCATTTTCTATTTGATGACCTATTTGCCTGAGATCGTTTTTTGCGCGGGTTCGGTGAAGACCTCTAGCCATAACTTTGATTGGGCGATCATTGTTATCCTTGTAGGTAAACCATTGATGCCTTCAGAATTTAGCTTTGTACCCTCAGCTCTCTAGGTTTCAGAGTCTTCAATATTAATTTTCCAGACGCCATTGTTTAGAGATACGAGTTTGTACTCGGCTACCGTAACAACCGCATTTCACAATCGATTGGAGAAATTTGATATGCCTACGACATTTATTGGTGGAGATGAATTCTCTTTGTGTTTAGTTGGTTGTTGTTTTAGAGCAAGTTGTTTCTTGATGATCAACTGGTTTCTAGAAACCTCTTTTGAAGTTGATGGTAAAGTTTCTGCCATTTCTGGTGAATGTTGAGCTTTCCTTTTCAACTTGGTTATTTTATTCCGGTTCACTACCCTTGTTTTTTCCATGTTATACTACTGACATTTGGTCCCAGGTTGCATTTTTCTACTAACGAAGCAGTATTCGCCCCTCCCCACGTGGAGTAAACACGGCTACTCAAGTGTACACAGAGATAGCCGAAGCTCTCTAGATATAGGCTGAGAGGCTACGGAAAAATATCAACTTAATAAGAAAAGCATTTTCTATTGGCCATCTTATAAGGTACAACATCTGTTTGAAATAAATATACGTTAATGAAAACAAAATCTATGTTAAGCTTTTAGCGAGAATTTGATTAAACAGTACACAATCAATCAAATTAATTAATCCCGAGATATAAATTGATTAAAACAAACAAAAAATCAGTACCACAAATACCAAACCGCAAAAACCTAAATTTTTCGCTAGTCATTCACACCTTCTAGAATCTAACAAAAGTTAATAGAAAAAAATTAATCTACTTAGCATCATAATGTAAAAATAAATTAAATTTCTTTGTACCTTCAATTATGAGACAAAACCACAAAAATCCTTTTACAATAACAGTATAATTCACTCTAATAAAAATCTCAATTTCGTCACTCAGTATTAACTCTATATACTCGTATAAGATCTGAGTACCAACTCGTATTTATTTTAATTAAAAACTATTACTATTTATTAGTTTAAGTTTAATCTCGTCACTCTATATTACATATAGAGTGAGATGATATAAGTAAAAATTTTAATTCATTATTACATATTTAACGATAAGATGATGTGGCGGGGTGCGGAAGAACCTTCTATATAAATTTCGAAAACACTATACATTTCTCATACGTCGTATACATCACTCAAAAAAAATGTTTCTTCTTCAGTTTACTCACAATTTCTTATAAATTTATAAAAAGCTTAAAGTGGTAGTTGTTGTTGTTGTCATTCTCATTTCATTTAAATTTTAAATTATAAACTTTTATACCCAAGCAACTATATGGATCTCCCTATGAGCATACAAATACCTATATAGAGAGATAGTTTTCTATTTAATACTCGTCTACAGGAATTTTCCTAATTTTTCCGTTTTCCAACTTGTGTAAAAGAAAAACTTATTTTGTTGTTTTTTTAGTTTATTGTTCTTTGTTTAATTTGTAGAAATAATAAATTACTTTTTTCTGGTGAGTGTAGAGGGGGCTCGGATATGTCTACTTGTTATGTATACATACATAGTACTAAGGTTGGGTTTGTTTAAGAGATAAATTAGTTTTTGGTACCAACAACGGTATGTACACTGAAGCTTAATAAACAAGTTTTTCTGACATTTTTGCTAAAAAGTGTTTTTGATATGAACTTTCTCTCGCTCAAATTCATTTTTGTAATTTGTTTTTGAAATCTAAATAACCAAATATTCGTTTTCCCTATATAGTTGGGGAGGAATTTTTGATTCTGTCAGATTAAATTATCAAAAAATTTAATTAAAATTGGAAATTATTTATCGAGAATAGCAAAATATTTTTTAACCTATTTAGGAGTAAGCTTATACTTTTTGTTTTGCCGACGGTTATGTTGATTAGATCAATTTCTTATTAACAGGAAAAGTTAGAGAAACATTTTGGTTTTTATAATCAATTAAGATAAATTAAGTCCGTTAAAAACAATCATAAAATGTTTACTAAAAAAATACACTATCAAATTTATTATTTCTCCGATTGGATTTTATTTTCAAATGAAAATTATATAGTGGTCATGATTCTAAATGTGATGATCTAAGATGAAGAGACTCTTTCTGACCACCACAATTATTTCCCTTAATTTCAAATAATTCTAAAATTAAGGAACTTAGAAAACCGAGGAGTACAAACTGGATAATTTATAGATTCATTCTTCACCAGTTACGTCGACTTTTAGCAATACAAACAAAATAGTGTGGTGGAGTGGGGAAGGAAGTTGTGGTGGTCCTCTTTTAGTAAAACTAAACTAGGACACTGGGGAACTAGAGAGTTGAGCAAAGCGACGAAACAGAAAAGAAAGCCATGAATACTGAAGAAACGGAGTTCTGGAATTTATATCTATGTTACTGGGTTACTATGGTTCTATGTTCCTATATTACTATTTCTTTATGGCGGGGGAGGGGAACCTTTGAGAGACTTCACGTATGAGCCCATATATCAAACACGTGAGTGTAGGATTCTTACCAACTAAACCACCATCCCCGATAAACCATGCCATTCGGCCCCATCGAACTACCGTTAGGTATTTCTTTCGCGATTCAGGCTCAGCTTATACTGCCTCTAATCGGCTGGAGTTAACTCCTTACTGAATTTCTGCTTCGTTCGTGGCGTCTCAACTGTCCCATTATCCGTGAGTCGCTTCCGCTTATGGCGTTCCACCCATCTTCGGATGCCAGTATAAACTCCAGTATATTATCCGGTGTTAGGTGGACCCCACGTGCACAGATACTGTTTCTCTCCTCAGTAAATCGTGGAACCTCGAATACTACGTGCTCTACATTCTCCGTTGCTCCATCTAGCATTCATCGGTCCATAACATTCGTCGACTCACTCCATCTTCTCTTCCATACAGTGATCGTCTCAGCCCGTGCTAGTCGGTGGTTCTCTGCTTTTGTTCTTTGACCACGATGCAGGTCTTCTGACACCGTCCGAAATGCACACAATACTCTCAGACCGCTTAGCATCTGAACTGTTTCTACTCTTTGTCTATAAGTATACTTCTATAATGAGTTGACCCAAATTGGTGACCCATACATCATTATAGATGCAACGATATTGACGAACAGAACTCTGCTGCTCATCCGCACCCTTCTTGTGTTCGGCATTATCCGTGCTACTGCCGCATTAACTTTCCTTGCTCGCTCGCTCGAGGCAGTGAGGTGTGTCTTAATTGACAATCTGGAATGGATCATTGCCCCTAGGTACCTAGCAATTTGTTGAGCTCCAATCTGTAGGGTTACGTTCTCCATTACTTTTCTGCTAGTAATAAAAACAGCTAGTGTTTTATGTTCTGCTAGTTGCAGCCCAGCAGATGTTAACCACTGTTAAAAAATTTCATCGTCTTATTTTAGATCTCCACAATCTCCTCTCTGTGTTTTGCGACAACTACAGTCGCGATGTCGTGCATCACATTTCAGAGTGTAGGACCTAACACTGATAATTGAGGAACCCCACCACTCACCTCGTAAGTTGTCTTTCCCTCCTTGGTATCATAAATTAAGATCCTCTTGCTAAACTAGCTGAAAACTAGTCTTTCGAAGGCCATAGTGATGATCTGCCAGATTCTCTGCTCTAATTATAATCTCTTGTAGCCTGTCACATACAACTCTCTATAAGCAGACTGGACGGCAGGAGGGCGGCTCCGCCTCAGTAACTATTGGTATATCATCCTCCTCGTTGCCTAATACTACTCATACACAATTGGGTTGTTGCAGGAACAGATGACTCACTATGCTAGACAGAATTGCCGGGCATGTAGAAGCAGTGGCGTAATTGCTTCTCAGTTTTATTATCACCAATCGGTAGAGTCCACCCCAGGGCGATACCCAGATCGCGGTCGCCCTTGTTGGTGACTTTGTTCTTTGCGGTACCAGATAGGGTAAGATCCATCATCATGAGACGGAAGATGTTATCGAACGCTGCGGACTCCCACCCTATGCTCTTTCTATGTCTAACTATAGTCATTTAGGGTCCACTACCCGTCAGTTCATACACAATAGCTTGATGGTCACTATGCGTATATAGATTGCTCACCCTCAATGCTACTCGTCCTACAGAAAGTAGGTGTGTTTCCTGTATTCATTAATACGACCGGTAATGATTCGAAGGCTTCTAGCAGTGCAGTACCTCTGCTACTGGTTTTTCTACTTGCTCTTTCTATGGCCTGGCCCATTCATTAAAATTCCCAGCTATTAGCAACGGGTTGTGGCTGCTTGCATAATCCGTTAATTGACTGAGAAATGTTTTAAATTCTTCAATCGATGCACTAGGAGGTGCGTAGCTACTATAAAAATGAACACCGTTCACTTTGGCTCTGACAAACCCGGGTACAGTACTCACACCAATTTCTTGTAAGGGGTAGGTACCACAAACCCATACAGTAGCTCGATTCAATTTATCTGAAGCCCAACACCGTCTATCAAGGTTCCTATATAGCTCACACACAATTACAATATCCGCTTCAACTTCCTGTATGGATTGCTGTAGCAGGTCTTGCGCATGTCCTGTAACCACTGTGAGGTTAAGATTGACTTAGATAACAGCCGTTGGTCGTTTCGCCGCATAGCATGCATTTTGAATCTTTTTGGCATGTCTTAGCTAAGTGTCTTTCTTCACCACATCTCCTGCAGAGCTTTGATCTATCGGCTTCAATTCCACAGTTCCATGACCGATGCCCATAACCGTGGCATTTAAGCATCTAGTCAACTCTATTTTTTCCCGGATTCGAAAGGAAACCTAGCCGATTCTAACTATACCCACTTCTAGTACTTTCCCAACCATAGTGCTAGGGAGGCAAATAACCACTGTCTGCGCTCCTTGGTAGGCCTTTGTGAGTGATTTAACAATGCAGACACCTTTCACCCTTCAAACTGTGCTTCCAGAGCCTCTCTCACCTCTTCAGATGTGGTAACCTCGTCCATGTCTTTAATCACCAGTAGCGCCTCCTGGGTCAAAGTTTTAACAGATGCATTCCTCCGATCGCTTTCGCTAGTTGCTCCCGAAATATTGCGGTCTTCGCCTGGTCTCCTGTAGTTTGTAGCTCCAGCAATAGATCTCCACTATAAGTTTGATGTATGTTCGATACCATTTCATCACGAGTATTTAGCGTCGGAACCACCTTAATTTTCCGCAGCAGATCGGCAAATAAGATTTCGTCACTCTTCTTTATCCAGGCGAGCCCCTTTCCTTCGCGGACGGGTTCGTCTTTTTGGCGTTATTCTCTCCTTCACTTTCTGCCATTCTTGTTCTGAACCAATTGTCGCATCCTTCAATATTTTTGAACTTGTGTTCGTCCTCCTTGTTAATAAGGGTCTCCGACATTCGAAGTGCTTGCCGGAAGTTCTGAGGATTACCTTGCGGAACAGCCTTAGTATTCCTTTTCTTACAACTTCCTTTTACTGGGCTCTACAAGTGGTATATCTCCGTTAGTTGCCCCCGTTTGCAGACGAACTTAATTTTCCTTCCCGTCATTATTGCTCGGTGAAGTATGGCACTGCTATTCCAAAACGTTCATCTTACTTATAACTGAGCCATAAAGCATGCTAATGGTGCTTATCATCTTCTTGATCTCGCTATGCACATTATTCCTTGGTTTTATGAACTCCACCAGTTCCTCAATTTTCCTTCCAAGCTTGATGTGCCTTATTTCTTTAGTTTCCTCCTTCTTGTAGCTCCCCAAAAAAGGCGATGAAAAACATTTCTCCAATGTACTAGTCATCGCTCCTTTATTTCTGCATTTAGGCATTCTTTCCAAACGGGTTAGTGGGTGTTCTATCTCCATGCACGGATCCAGTGCTACCTCTCTCTTCGCTTGTAAACGTATCTGTCACATCGGCCAAATTCGCCACCGTTGTAACATTGCAGTTGCTGGATCTCGACCGTTGTGAGCCTGCTTGCTTCACCCGGTACTGGGTTTCCTACTCCCTGCATCGTAGCTAAATGCTCCTCGACTGAACTCATCTTGGGTTCTTTTTCGAGGTACCACCCCTAGCATTTTATATTTTCTGTCAAGTAGGTACACAGCTGCCTCTCCTGGGTACAGTTGCTGTCTGAAAAGCCGCTCAATGTGAGACAGACTTTTCAGGATTTAAGTCACATAACTCTTAAGCGCACCATTTGCAAGCGACCTTTGTGTGACCCCCTCTGACTTCTGCCTCGCCTTTGCTTCCTGGAACCGAGTTACCACCGACACAAGCGTGGACGTAGTCAAGCGGAGTAGGTATGGAGAGGCTACGTCTGTCACCTTCAGATGAGGACTCATGCGATAGACACCTCCTGAGATAGAAGTATATGCAATAATTTCTTTTTCTGTTAATTTTTGTTCCTTTTGAAATGTAATTTAGACTGCCATCTACCAATCAATAGTGTAAAGTTTAGAACTAAGAAATTAATTAAAAATAAATTTAAATTAATAAATTTAATTATAATTTATAAAATTTTAAAATTGCTTTTGCATGGTAAATTCAAGTTAATTACTTCTAGACGTTAATAGATGTCACTAGTTTGTTTTATGTGAAATGGTATGAAAATGACGAAAAATTACGTACGTTGACCCTTGTGGCTCTACAGTAGTGGTAAATTATCTACAAAATTTATAAATACCGGTGCAATTAAAATTAATACCAATTTTTAGAATAAAATACCTAACCTAATAATTATAATCCTAAAATTAAAGATTAAAATAAAAATTAAAGTTCGAAACGAGAATTTTTCTTTTACCCTTTAAACCTGTACGTATCCCAGTTAGGATTATTTAGATAAGCAAAAATCAAAAACTATATAGATAATCCTTATATTAAAAAAAATCCGTTCTTGTATTTATACACTAGTAGTTAAACCCCTTTACAATCTCCTTTTTTGTTCTACCCGTAATTTTCTATTTTTGGTCGTTTCGTCATAATTTTCCATTTCTCTCCAAAATATTGATCAATTTGTCATCCAGACTTTATACAGACAAAGAGATGCAATTAAAATGGAATTTACGGGATTTATTACTCTTTTAAGAAAGGATTATGGCAAAATGAGCTCGATTCGAATATTTTTATTGACCCCGACAAATTTAATGTTACAAATAATTTAATAATAAATCAATTAAATAAAACTGAAATACATAAATTAAAATGATTGGAATTTACAATTTTAATTGGTACGAAAATATTATTTTTATGTTTCATTTCAAGCTTAGTTAGATTTTATTTGATTTAATATTTTTTTGCGTAATGAGATTTACAATTTTATGGGATTAGTAAATATAAATTTCAAATAAAAATTTAATTGCGAAAATTCAAAAAAAAAATAAAATTTAATAATAAAATCCTATCAACATTAAAATTATAATTGAGGAATAATTTGTCTTTTAAAATTAAACTAATTAAACTATTAAATATTTTTTTTAATTCTACTAGGTGGGGGACACATGTTACATATTATTTTTAGTACAAAGTAAACAAAATAAAGCGAAGACCGCGAACACCAAATATTTTTGATACATTTCGGACATTGCGATTTGACGAATGAGCAGCTTCACTTTTTGTGTAGTTGGAAGGTCATGTGGTTTAGAATAGACATGTGCGGTACATACTCGATTGGTTAGAAAGCAAGCAATTTGCTAGCCGAACGAAATCCTGGCTACTCGATCAATTTTACCAAGGAAATTTGAATTTCAAATTATATTTTTCATAAAATTTTTGGTTATTTTTGAGATTGCACAGTAAAATTCGCGTCTTAAAAAAATTCAAGTCTCTAAACGAGCAAGTAGGATAATTAAGATAAGAATTAATCAAAAAAGAGGTTGGTTGGCTTTTTCATATTATTTTAGTATGAACATTTTCGCTTAAGACGAACCTTTTAACACGAATTTTCGTGTAACGCAAACTAATTTGTCCGTCCCTTTATATCTTTATTTAAAATTAGTACACAAATATTCGCATAACACGAATTTTATAATTGAACACTTGTGGTTTCATAAAACAAAAAATATCGTTCAGTTTTAGGGAATTCCCCGAAATAAAATTTTGTTATTGAATTTTGTTTTGTTGGAGAAAAATGGTTTTTGTTTGCTTTGAATTTGGTAGGAGCGAGTACAAAATTCTCGTTAAACGTAAAATTGTTTCTGTTTGAAATCATAAAATTGTATTTATTGGTGCCGTTCGCGGGGTTAGTTTTGGTGCTAGATTTGGTGAGTGAGATATAAAGTTATTCTTGTTGTCTAAATTGTGTTCCCTAGAATTCTTTAAAATCGTTGTTCCTTTTTCAGTGATTAATAAGCAAAAGCAAGGCAAGCGAAAATAAAATAAAAACGCTTTAACGGTAAAAAAAAAATTGAAATTCTGGAAAGTGTTGATCGTGGCGATCGATCAAAAGTAGAAATTTGTAAAGAAGTTGTAAATTCGGGATTGCTGCTTTGGTTTAAACAAGCGTGATCTCAAAATGCTTCTATTTCTGGACCTCTATTAATGGAAAATTCTGATAAAATAGCCATCGAAATGGCTTTAAATCTATATATGGATAGCTAGAACGTTTCAAAACAAGACACGGAATTGGCTTTAAGTGTATTAGTGGAGAGGCGAGACAAATGTCAGCTGATATGACTTCCGATTGGATATCTTCAACTTTACCTATACAATTACCTACGATTACGATAGAATAGACATTTTTAATGCAGATTAATTCGGTTTATTTTTTCTTTGCATGCCGGACAAAACTTTAACATTTAAAGGAGAAACTTGTTCTGGTGTCTTACAGTTGGATGTAATTCCGATGGAACAGACTCTTATTGTTAATGGAAAGTCTCAAAATCCGAGATGTTTTAAAATTGTTAAAAATCTAAAAATACACCGCACATATAAAAACCTGGATAACAGCGAACTTATTTTCAAGTTGGTTGAAATTAGATAAAAGCTTTTAAAAGGAAAAGAGAAAGGTAGTTTTAATTATAGATAATTCTCAAGCACATCCGAAGATCCAGCTAAAAAGTGTCAAATTAATTTTTCTGCCTCCAAATACTACCAGTGTATTACAGCCTTGTGACCAAAGAATCATTAAGAAAGGTGTTTTAAAAAAAAGTGCTCCGTCAAAGATATTTAGCTTAAGGAAGATATGAAACAGGTATCAGTTTTAGATGTGTTGTACATGTTACGCCACGCATTGAAACTTGTTAGTTACGCCTATATCAAATGGCTTTCGCCATTTTGGTTTTACAATTCCAAAATCTCCCGACGATGATAAGCCCAACCAGATGGAGAAAAAGTGTACAACATTTTTGGTAACTTGGAAAATTATTTAGAGGAAAACATAATTAGTAAAATGGTACAAAAGAAAATTTTGTACTTTTTTGAAACAACAGCGAATAGAATTAAAGCATGGAATTTTTTAACAGTACCTTTATGAGTTTTATTTTTCATTACCTTGAATGAATTTAAAAGTATGAGAAAATAACAGATTTGTTCATATGCAATTACTTGTTTTTATTAATTTTATGGAATCAAATTTAAGTAAGTATGTATTCATTTAAATTTAAATTTTTTCATTGACACTATCGCTTAAGACGAAATTCTCATAACACGGAATATTTTGTTATTCCTTTCGTTTTCGTGTTATCTGATTTGTACAGTACAGATGCAATCTATTTTCTCTTTTAACAACTCTTCGAGCGATGGTAACGAACTTTTGGAAAACAACCGGCGAATTGTATAGACCAAAACGTGCTCTTAGAATAACGAATGGCGTGTACTTGACCGGCTCTTCTGCTACTGATACGTGAAAAACCATTGCGCAAGACCAACGTGCTAAAATATTTATGTCCCGGTGGGTATCAATCACAGATCATTACCAATAATCGATGCATAACCTCTTTGAGCCTCCCTTTTTGTTAGTTAGGACGCTTGGTCTAACAATGCTGTCAATCAACCACCCGTCAATTTGATCTCGCACGGTTTCAATTCTAATAGCACTCTGTTGAGACTGTAATTGATAACCATCATCATCACAACAGGGATCAAATGCTTTTCATTCACATATGATAAATCGAAATGCATTTCAGTCGTCGTTGTGATTGTCTTTTTTAATAGCTCTTGGCCCAACAAATACATCATCTGCCAGAAAACCACCATTTACTGTGCGGCACTCGGTTTGGAAAGACTTGTTATCGACGATGACGTTTACTTCCACTGTTCCAACCGTCTTAATTAAATAAATAAAATAGTTCGATCATCGTTTCTATCCGCCATTTGTTGGTGAACCGCGCAGATATTCCACCCTAGTGAACTTTATGATCAAAAATACCTTTAGTTCATTCTATTTTGAAATATGTGCCAGTGTTCGTTATAATTTCTTTGCAGCACCACCAAGAAGTCGCTTAGCATTTGTTGCCTTTTGTAACTCGATCTAACCGTAAATTAGTTCGGCATCTTCCATTTCTTTTAGCCATTTACTCAGTAGATGGCCTTCACTTCCGTCCAACTTGGACATTCACTCCTCTATATCTCGGAAGGAAAATATTACTGGTTTCTCAGCTGCGACTTGTTGCGTTGACGCCCCTGCTCAATGATCGCAGTTGGTTTCAATTTTACTATCAGACTTTTGAATGCTTTAGAAATATTATCTGAACCCTGTAGTAACCCCGTTTTGTTGCTACCTCCTGACTCAATATCGGACTGGTTGGGATCTTTTCCTGTAAGCCCATTTCCTAGCACGTTTTATTCCATCATTGGCATTTGCTCCAGGAATTGAACTCGCATTTTCATCATCATTTTCCTTCTTACCGGAAGCAGGTTTATTCTACCAAACCATATTGTGTTCAAAATTTGTCTTCCGTGCCGTCCATATATTTTGTGAACTTCAATTTTAAATCAATTTTTAAAACTGGGTAAAATTTAAGTTACACCTGGATAAGGTTGACCAGCCCTCCACAAGGTCGATGAGTAACATTGACCTACTGGCGGCAGTCTAGTGTCTTAAATTACTAAAACTGCGTAAAATCGACCTTTAATTTATAGATGCTTAATAAGCCTGATGCCAATTCCGTCTAATCTGAACGAAATATAATTTATTACATGCCTGGATAAGGTTCACCTACCCTCCACAAAACTTCTAGTCCAACATTTGGTCCAAAACCTGGTAGCAATCTTGCGTAATAAATTACTAAACGTAGTTAAGTTGACGTTTTTGAAATTATTGTCGTTTTGGTGCGAAATTTATCCTACGGCCAAAGTTATAGTGTGGTAGTCAGTATCATAGCTACATTAGAAGTTACAATTTTGGTGGTGCAGCTTTCATTAAGGCGTGCTATTTTGGTCGGTACATGATTATTTTTTTGGGTTTTAGTAGAGTACGTACTTGGATGAATATTTATTAAGGTTTATTTCCAAAAGGAACATTTTCCTTTCAAAAACAATATTAAATGGAAACGATCTAAAACAACTAATGGATGGAAGTAAAATCTTGTTAATCCAACACCAAAAGCGTAACAGTTTCTTGAATATAGAAAACGTTTCCCCTATGTTTTATAAAAATTTAAGGAGGTAGAGGACAAAATCCGGTTGTTTTCGTATGGAATCGGTCATCTTATTTACATTTTATTAAAAAATAAAATTTCGAAATATAAATAAATGGTATGATATCAAAGGGCCGAATGTCGAAGGATCGAATATCGAAGGGCCTAATTTCAAAGGGCCGAATGTTGAATGGCAGAATGGCGAAGGGCCGAATGGGTCGAATGCCCGATTTTTTTAATTTATTTATTTAATTTAGTTATTTTGTTTATTTTTTGTACCATATACCTATTATCAGAAGGCCGACTTAGGGCCGAATGTCTCAGGTGGTGCATGACAAAAGTTTCCTTGACCAAAATGTATCGCTAACTGGATACGTGGAATTTCATGAATATCCAAAGATGAAAAATATTAAAATACATAAATTCATAAGAATTTTAATTATGTTTAATAAAAAAAGCTTACAAAATATTACATAAAACAACAAATTTAAAAAATTATATTTCTAAAAACAATAACAAAATCGCCCCTTCGACCTATTCGGCCCTTTGTTACATTCGGCCCTTCGACACATTCAGTCCTTCGACATTCGGCCCTTCGACACATTCGGCACTTCGACGCATTTGACCCCTTCGACATATTCGGCCCTTCGACATTCGGCCCTTCGACGCATTCGGCCCTTCGACATTCGGCCCATTGAAATTCGGGCCCGTGTACCTAAATAACAAGTAAATAAATAACAAGCAATTGATCAATATGAAAAATTATCTTTCATCATCATAATATTCTTTATACAAATAAATAAATAAATAATTTTAAAATTAAATATTAAAAATATCGATTTTGACCAACAATTATTTCTGCTTCTATAACAACATTAAAATATTATTATACACAATAAATAAATAATAATTTACATTAACAGGATGCAATTCCAACATGTATTTAAATTTTATTAATTTTTTTGTTTGTGTAAATATATAAATTAATTTTTTTTTTAATAATACGATATTGATAAATAATACACAAATATGATTATTATTGATTTAATACATAAATAATATTATTAATGTTTAATTTTATTAAAATTACTGGATTTTTTTTTTTTTTGTTAATTTGGTTAACTTTTTTATTTTAATCAGCTTGGTAAATTATAATAAAATTTTTATTTTATGGGCAGCGCATAAACCTAAATATTTTGTAATCGCGTTATTTATATCTATTTAAATAATTAAGCTTGTTATAATTAATCACAATTAATATTATAAGGCAGCGTGCAATCATTCTAATTGAAATGGTGGTTTACGATCAATGAGAGAATTTAATTATTTTATTATACCTACAGGGTGTAATGTACTTAAGAGGGTATACGCTTATTACAACGGGTGATCATTTGTCTCATTTTGAGGTAAACTCCATTTCCGCGGGGCCATTTTGAATATTTAATGTGAGACACAGTATTAAAGATAAAAGTTTTGAGATATATCTTCATACACGTTTTTATAATTACTCTTTTAGATTCCGTAGGCCAAGCATTTGTATTTTTCGTTTATGAGTCGTATTACTCATATTGCTAAAAGCATTCAATACATGTCACTATTCTATTGACGCCTCGGGCAGTTCTAGTGTATTTAACAGTTTACCACCATTTGTTCTTTGGGGGGATTCCACCAAAACTCGAAATCCCGAAACAGCCAACCGGTGCGGTTCAAAGCAACTGATTTCAACATTTCCAGTATTTTTTCGGGGTTTTTCGGGATTTCGTTTTTGAGGATCTCGTTTTCCAGGATTTTATGTTTTAGGATTTTTATGAGCCAGATAATTCTTGTTATTGACCACAAGCCATTGTATTGCACAAGGTTCTATTATATAGGCCAGATAGCTCTACCAATTTTTCAATCTAATAATTGGTCTAGTAATTTATCAATCTGAACCTACAGCAAACCATTATAAGATACTTCAGCCTAACAACAGTATGGCCTATATTAAATGCTCATATAGTGATATTAATGTATATTCTTCAGACTTTCTCCTCATTTGGACCAAAGATGAACAACTATCACAAAAAACGGAATAAACCCCTACAGAGACGGTCATGTCCAGTAACCCTGGCCGCTTCCGGCGGACCAATTTCAGTCAAAAATCATTGGGCTCCCAATTTATTATAAAAACTTAAGTACGATATTTTATCCCAATAAGTTTATCCGCCCGGCCATAGAGAACCTACACACGGAGGTTTTAAAAACTATTTTGTTTTTACTTCGGCGATATAGCGAATGGGGTAAATCTGGAAAAGCACGAGATCAAAATGTTTCATGATTACTATACTTTATTTTAAAAATTAAAAGCTTAACTATTAAATATTATTATTAGCTTAACTATTAAAAGCTTAACCGCGAAAGAGTATGGAGAGCCTTGTGCCCCAAAACAGATTGCACTGATTAATAATAAAAAAAAAAAATTAAACAAATAAAAAAAAAGAAAAGAAATAAAGGTTGACGTCAGATTAAATCCAAAAATTTCTTAAAACCCGTTCTAATTTATGAATGTACTTTTTACCGATCAGGGAAATATAGTTTATCTAGTGAGCATTCCGTGTACTGATTGAGATGTGAAAAGCCTCCTTTAGTGTAGAGCCTCACTTAGAGCAATCAAGCAATCAAAACGGAAAGATTCAATGTTGCATCTGCCATATACTTTGAAAGCGTACAAAGATATCTGATCCCTTTAAAGGGATCGTTTAAATTAGGCTTATACTTCTTTATTTCTCTTGTAAACCAGCTGGCTAATTAGCCTAATTTTTCGAAATTTATCTGTATATAGGCCCTTGGTTGAGTTGATGTGATCTCAGATTAAATAATACAGACTATTTACAGTTTTATATACATTTTTTATGAGTTTGTAAGTTGCGAGTTTTGTGCGTGAAATGCTCATGATTAAATTTTAGATGAAAAAGAAAATTTAATCATAAAATGTGTATACAAAACTTCAACCCTTTACGTTATTTGATTAGAATATTTTGTTTTGTTATTCTGGGGCACTTCCTACACCATTAACATTGAATTTGTGTTAAATAGTGGTCGCAAAAAATGGTGTTAATTCAGGTTATAGGGCCTAGAAAACAGGAAGTTCTATATCGCAATTATCCGCATTAATACCGTGCCTCAAGGTTTCGGTTATAACGCAGATAATGTTATTGATTATTTAGGTTTAACCTGCCTGATACTTAGTTCTAGCCTGTAAGCTAAGTTCAAATTTATATTTTTTTTATTACCAACTATGTGGAGATTGATAATCTTACTTTATGCAGCAAAATTTTAATTAAACATCAGATAGATCAGTTTATTTCAATCATCATCGACCAATGTACCGCACAATTTGTTTATTTTAGAATGTAAGTGTATAACATATCATGCCTTCAATAATGTCATAATTTTAACTGAATTGAACAGCCCTGAAAAAGCTTATGGGGACGCGACAAATCGCAGCAGTTTTCCAGAATTTAACGCATATTTTCCAAATTCGGTAGATCGAAACAAACGCTATCGAGTTTTTGGGTAAATATCATTAAGTGTTTTCATAGACAGTATGTGTGGTATTTTTATTTAACTGCAAATAACAGAACAGCGCATGGTTTACTCCAAATCTTATGATTTCTATGGGCTGAACTACAAATAAAAATACACAGACCATTCATTGAGAAGAGTGTTTTGTCCGAAACGAAAACCAACCAACATTTAAAAACAATGGGAGTTTTGTATTCGTAAATACATTGGATATTGTCATGGTACAAAGAAATGAGTTTAAATTCCAATTCAAATACAAATTTTAAAATTTTGAAATTCCGAAATTTTGAAATTGAAATTTTGTAATTTTGATATTTTGAAAATTGAATATTTTGAAATATTTAAAATTTTGAAATTTTAAAATTTTAAAATTTAGAAATTTTGAAATTTTGAAATTTTGAAATTTTGAAATTTTGAAATTTTGAAATTATGAAATTTTGAAATTTTGAAATTTTGAAATTTTGAAATTTTGAAATTTTGAAATTTTGAAATTTTGAAATTGAAATTGAAATCGAAATCGAAATTGAAATTGATATTTATCTTGATATTGATACTGATACTGATATTGATATTGATTTTTATATTGATACTGATACTGATACTGATACTGATACGGATACTGATGCTGATACTGATACTGATGCTGATGTACCAAACAATTGGTTTATTTTAGAATGTGCCTTCAAGAATGTCATAATTTTAACTAAACAAAGCATTCCTGAAAAACCTTATGGGAACGCGGCAAATCGCAGCAGTTTTCCTGAATTTAACGCATATTT
The DNA here is from genome assembly GCA_932526605.1 of Nephrotoma flavescens. Lineage (NCBI taxonomy): Eukaryota > Metazoa > Arthropoda > Insecta > Diptera > Tipulidae > Nephrotoma > Nephrotoma flavescens. Next base: position 223,417,379 of record OW052222.1, on the reverse strand, counting down.
AACAAATACGGTGTTGATCGAACCAAACGCAATCGAGTTTTTGAGTACAACTCATTTAGTGTCTTCATAATACAGTATGTATGGTTTATATTTAACTGCCAATAACAGGACAGCGCGCAGTTTGCTCCAAATCTCATAATTCTTATGGGCTCAACTACAAATAAAAATATACAGACTATTCATTGGGAAGAGTGTTTTGTTCGAAATTTAAACCAACCAATATTTATTAAAATTTTATTGAATTTACGTGATTATTTTATGAAAATTAATTACAAACTAATAATCTATTTAATATGGTATCACATCCAAGAAGCAAAGCTTTCTCCACTCTTCTTAACGAGGAGGCTCTAGAGGCTCTTATTAATATGACGTTCCCAAAAGTCGCCGATCAAACTGACTATTACAGTCGGCAGTTTTATTTGTATTTATTTAGAATAGTTATTGGCACCGGGTATTTATCGTTAACTCCACACAATGTATTTTTATACTATTGCTTGAAAATTACCGGATCAAAGAATCGCCAAACGGATTGGCATTTTATCACAGGCCTATGCCCAGTTATACAAAAAAATCACTTACAGCCGGTTAGCTGTGCGCCAGTAAAATGTTTTATATGAAATCGGTTTTCGCAATCAGTAAAAATCAACGCAAACTTGATTAAATATAAATATTTAATTCCATGGAAATATTTAACGATTAGTTAAAAAGTTATTCAATCAAAATTGGCCATTTAAATATTTATACGCAAGCTAAATATGTCCACGGAAAAAAATATATTTAAGTTAAAGTTGATTTTTGCTGATTGCGAAACCCAATTTAAACTAACCAGCCGTTAGTCATTTTTCTGTACAACCTGGCAATAGTCATATAGATTAAACTAACCTGCAAATCATTCGTTTAGTATTCTCCTTGTGCAATACTTGATGAATTCGGTAGCGAGAGACGTCCAATTATAAAGCGACCCTCCTTAAGCTAATAAGTGGGTTTACTGTTACATTACTAATTATTTCTTCGTTGGCATCAAAACTTAATGGGGCTCTGCCCGTATTTGATGTTGTTACGATAACTTGCACGCTTTTATGAATACATATTTGTAAATATTTCCACTAGGACCGCGACGCTTTGGAAATCTGCGTTGATATTCATTGCGAACCCGTGATGCATTATAATCGCAAAATCCGTAAACAAAATAGATATCAGTGTCTTCCCCACCCCAGTATTTAGAATTTTTGATCCACAACACTGACACAACACTATAGGCAATTTCTCAAAACTAATGAAAATATTGAATTTTTGTTTTTTCAACAATTAAACAAAATTGTTGTTACAATATTAAAAATACAACATAATACGGCACGTCGGTTCATTAATGTATTGGGGGGTTGTAGCGGAATCATGGCGAATTAAAATTAGTGAAAAAAAATTTATAATCATTTTTCATACATTTTATACAATATTGCGAGTCGCAAGAAAACCCGTCATCGAGAGAAAATGTCGTTTTTACGAGAAACGCCGATCGATATTGACATTCACAATACGAAATTCAGCTGTCGGTGACAAATCTATATCAACACGATAAATCCAACCCGTCTTTGAATATTTTATCTTAAAACATGTTTATCCTGATCTATGATGATCACCTACACCGATCACAAAGACTTTATTAAATACGACACGATTTCTTGAGAAAAATCTATTGCTTCTTTTTCGACCCCAAATATGAAATTTTACAAAGTTAAATTGTGACGTAAACACTGTTCTCTTACATATGATATATGAGCCGAGTTAATTGTACATGTAGAAACCAAATTGCTATGGGGAACTAATTTAAGAATAATTTCCATTCCTTCATCCTCGACATGCTCGCATCCACATCCTAATACACTTCGTAAAATAAACGTATTTATATGGGTTTTGGTACATAATAGAAGACTAATTTGGGTAATGAATTTTCGTCTACGCATAAGAGTATTCACAACAAGATTTTCTAATATTAATTAGGAGTATGTATTTATCGTATGTATGTACCTAAGAAAATCTACATTAATTTTTCGGTTAACAAAAGAAAATTACTGTGTAAGGTATATGGTATACCATATCTTGATAACGGATATATGGGGGAACGTGTGTGCACAGTAAAATAATGATGCTTCCTTTTGCATAAATTATTTGATTTTATCGAGTTGTTTTTTTGGTGTGGGACTACTTTGCGAGATGTGATGAGGGGCTTTAAATAATTAATTATGTTTGGATTTGTTTTATTTTATTTTTACGGAATTCTTGTAATACGAGAATATAATAGATTATTCTCAGGGAACAATTTAGATGTATCGAATACAGATTTGTATTAAAGACCGCAAAGCACAATATAACATTCTGCAAATAAAACCATAAAGAAGCCATTGAACACATATAAATACATGAATTTCTAAACAAAAAACCCCAAACGTATTGAATTTTTAACGATCTGCATATTTAGTGTGCATACAATTTATAATTCATGCAATTGGTAATGGAAAACTGGAAATGCATTTGTTTTCCCTGTTGCATTAAATCATTACAACAAACCACTTTTACAAAACAATAACTCGAGTGGTACATGAAATAGAAAATCCAAAAGGATAACATAAAACACATAAAAATATCCTAGAATGGGGATTTTTATAAAAGCACACAATGCACTAACCCCATTATGACTTGACTCGTCGCACAAAAAATGTGGAAACCCATTATACTCGAATGTTGTATATGTGAAATGTATAGCTCCAAATTAATCATGCTGAACTGGTTGAATACTCTAAATTTTATTTACATTTCGATTCGTGTTGGAAATGTATATTGATCAATTCTGATTTTCTATATCGATAGATGGAAGTCAAATCGAATTTCATTCAATTTAAATAATGAAAAAGTTGTGACAATCCGATTTTGCAACATAATACACCATTAAAAATAAAATAAAAAAACCTCGAAGCTTCGTAAGTTCAAAAGTCATAAGCGTATATCTATTGTTGATAATTTCATATTCGATTTCGATAGTGATGCACGATTGATAACCTACAAATATAATTATGTACATAATCTACTATTCCTTATAGCTGATCAAAGGTCGCACGTAATGTAATGATAACAGGCGCTTATAGTACCAGTTGGGAGTGGCATGTGGAACTAGCAAAATTGTCACAAGGAGAGATGGAGAAACCAAGGAAATTTTTTAAATCAAAATTTTACTTTTTATGTTTCAACATATCACTTTTGGTTTGCTTTCGTAACATATCTCGTGCTCATTGAAGGAAAACTCGCATCCAGCATTTCTTCCTTTCATCAGTTGACTAATGCAATGGTTTTGTTTTATTCTTTGCAGATGGTTCACTTCGCATATGTTGACTTCTCTCCTGTTGTGACATTTTTTTATTATGCCAAAAAGTTTATTTTGATTTAGATCACGCCATATTCTAATTGAACCTGTTTATTATCCTTAGTTGTTGATCTTATCTGGATATGGGGGAAGTCTTCTTTGCTAGTCTTTGGCATTGAAATGATGTGTAGGCTTCTTGAGTTATTTATACGCATAGCCGGATCTGTATACTCTATTGCTTATACTCAGAAGGTTTGAATTTATTTTCCCTCCTTTCGCGGGTTGTGCTGTTGTCACGATTTCTTTTATCTCATCTTGGTCAACAGGAGATGGTTTAAACATTAGTTTGTTGGTTAACCGCGTTAGTACCATTCTCTAGTTGTAATAGAATCTCGTTGTGTTGACTAAGGCTCTCCTGTATTTTTTGTGTAACTGCTGTGTTGATTTTATATTATTTTCAATTATCTTGTTCTGACTTCTGAGGATTTCATCCCAATTCGTCGAATCTGGTGGTCCAGTAACCCACTTTCATGCTGATCTCCAGTTGATTGACCGTCTGACATTCGATGGTTGCGCTTTGCACTCTAGAAGTTTTCTTATTTCGTTGATCTGATAGTAAAAGCTGGGGTTTTAAGATGCTTGAGAAATCAACGTGCTGAATCTCCGATTGTATTACGTTCATGATATCTCCATAGCTGGTGAGGTAAATTTTGTGTATTAGTTTGGATTGTCCGTTTATTATGTTGCCATTGCCTTGTTTAATAGAAACAATGAGTGTTCTATTCGTAAATACTTACGGACATTGTCATAGTCCAAAGAAATGAGCTGCAATTGAGCTGACCTCTCAGTTGAAAGTGAAATCATAAAATTTTGAAATTGTGAAATGTTGAAATTCTTAAATTTTGAAATTGAAATTTTCGAATTTTGTACTTTTCGAAATTTTCAAATATGGAAATTTCGAAATTTTGTAAATTTGAAATTTTTTAATTTTGAAACTGAAATTGAAATTTAATTGAAATTGAAATTAAATTGAAATTAATTTGACATTGAATTTGAATTTTAATTTGACATTGAATTTGAATTTTAATTTGACATTGAATTTGAATTTGAATTTGAATTTGAATTTGAATTTGAATTTGAATTTGAATTTGAATTTGAATTTGAATTTGAATTTGAATTTGAATTTGAATTTGAATTTGAATTTGAAGTTGAATTTGAATTTGAATTTGAATTTGAATTTGAATTTGAATTTGAATTTGAATTTGAATTTGAATTTGAATTTGAATTTGAATTTGAATTTGAATTTGAATTTGAATTTGAATTTGAATTTGAATTTGAATTTGAATTTGAATTTGAATTTGAATTTGAATTTGAATTTGAATTTGAATTTGAATTTGAATTTGAATTTGAATTTGAATTTGAATTTGAATTTGAATTTGAATTTGAATTTGAATTTGAATTTGAATTTGAATTTGAATTTGAATTTGAATTTGAATTTGAATTTGAATTTGAATTTGAATTTGAATTTGAATTTGAATTTGAATTTGAATTTGAATTTGAATTTGAATTTGAATTTGAATTTGAATTTGAATTTGAATTTGAATTTGAATTTGAATTTGAATTTGAATTTGAATTTGAATTTGAATTTGAATTTGAATTTGAATTTGAATTTGAATTTGAATTTGAATTTGAATTTGAATTTGAATTTGAATTTGAATTTGAATTTGAATTTGAATTTGAATTTGAATTTGAATTTGAATTTGAATTTGAATTTGAATTTGAATTTGAATTTGAATTTGAATTTGAATTTGAATTTGAATTTGAATTTGAATTTGAATTTGAATTTGAATTTGAATTTGAATTTGAATTTGAATTTGAATTTGAATTTGAATTTGAATTTGAATTTGAATTTGAATTTGAATTTGAATTTGAATTTGAATTTGAATTTGAATTTGAATTTGAATTTGAATTTGAATTTGAATTTGAATTTGAATTTGAATTTGAATTTGAATTTGAATTTGAATTTGAATTTGAATTTGAATTTGAATTTGAATTTGAATTTGAATTTGAATTTGAATTTGAATTTGAATTTGAATTTGAATTTGAATTTGAATTTGAATTTGAATTTGAATTTGAATTTGAATTTGAATTTGAATTTGAATTTGAATTTGAATTTGAATTTGAATTTGAATTTGAATTTGAATTTGAATTTGAATTTGAATTTGAATTTGAATTTGAATTTGAATTTGAATTTGAATTTGAATTTGAATTTGAATTTGAATTTGAATTTGAATTTGAATTTGAATTTGAATTTGAATTTGAATTTGAATTTGAATTTGAATTTGAATTTGAATTTGAATTTGAATTTGAATTTGAATTTGAATTTGAATTTGAATTTGAATTTGAATTTGAATTTGAATTTGAATTTGAATTTGAATTTGAATTTGAATTTGAATTTGAATTTGAATTTGAATTTGAATTTGAATTTGAATTTGAATTTGAATTTGAATTTGAATTTGAATTTGAATTTGAATTTGAATTTGAATTTGAATTTGAATTTGAATTTGAATTTGAATTTGAATTTGAATTTGAATTTGAATTTGAATTTGAATTTGAATTTGAATTTGAATTTGAATTTGAATTTGAATTTGAATTTGAATTTGAATTTGAATTTGAATTTGAATTTGAATTTGAATTTGAATTTGAATTTGAATTTGAATTTGAATTTGAATTTGAATTTGAATTTGAATTTGAATTTGAATTTGAATTTGAATTTGAATTTGAATTTGAATTTGAATTTGAATTTGAATTTGAATTTGAATTTGAATTTGAATTTGAATTTGAATTTGAATTTGAATTTGAATTTGAATTTGAATTTGAATTTGAATTTGAATTTGAATTTGAATTTGAATTTGAATTTGAATTTGAATTTGAATTTGAATTTGAATTTGAATTTGAATTTGAATTTGAATTTGAATTTGAATTTGAATTTAAATTTAAATTTAAATTTAAATTTGAATTTGAATTTGAATTTGAATTTGAATTTGAATTTGAATTTGAATTTGAATTTGAATTTGAATTTGAATTTGAATTTGAATTTGAATTTGAATTTGAATTTGAATTTGAATTTGAATTTGAATTTGAATTTGAATTTGAATTTGAATTTGAATTTGAATTTGAATTTAAATTTAAATTTGAATTTGAATTTGAATTTGAATTTGAATTTGAATTTGAATTTGAATTTGAATTTGAATTTGAATTTGAAATTAAATTTGAAATGGAAATGGAAATTAAAGTATTAAGAAATTAAGAAATTAGGAAATTAAGAAACTAAAAGATTAAGAAATTAAGAAATTAAAAAATTAAGAAATTCAAAAATTTAGAAACTAAAAAATTAAAAAATTAAAATTTTAAGAAATTAAGAATTTGAGAAATTGGAATTGTAAAATTGAAATTGAGAATTGAAATAAAGAAATTGAAACTGAAAAATTGAAATTAAGAAATTTAAATTGAGAAATTTAAATTGAGAAATTGAGAAACTGAAATTGAGAAATTGAAAATGAGAATTTGAAATTGAAAATGGGAAATTGAAAAAGAGAAATTGAAATTGAGAAATTGAAATTGAGAAATTGAAATCGAGAAATTGAAATTGAGAAATTGAAATTGGGGAATTGAAATTGAGAAATTGAAATTGAGAAACTGAAATTGAGAAATTGAAATTGGGGAATTGAAAATGAGAAATTGAATCTGAGAAATTGAGGAAGTAAAATTTGAGGAAGTAAAATTAAGGAAATGGAATTGAGAGATTGAAATCGAGAAATTAAAATTGAGAAATTGAAATTGAGAAATGGAAATTAAGAAATGAGAAATTGAAAAAATGAAATTGAGAAATTGAAATTGAGAAATTGAAATTGAGAAATTGAAATTGGGAAATTGAAATTGAAAAATTGAAATTGAGAAATTGAAATTGAAAAATTGAAATTGAGAAATTGAAATTGAGAAACTGAAATTGAGAAATTTAAATTGAGAATTTGAAATCGAGAAATTGAAATTCAGAAATTGAAATTGAAAATGATAAAATTGAAAAAGAGAAATTGAAATTAAAAATTGAAATTAAGAAATTGAAATTGAGAAATTGAAATTGAAAAATTCAAATCGAGAAATTGAAATTGAGAAATTGAAAGTGAGAAATTGAAATCGAGAAATTGAAGTTGAGAAATTGAAAATGAGAAATTGAAATTGAAAATTGAAATTGAGAAATTGAAAAAATGAAATTGAGAAATTGAAATTGGGAAATTGAAATTGAGAATTGAAATAAAGAAATTGAAACTGAGAAATTGAAATTAAGAAATTGAACTTGAGAAATTCAAACTGAGACATTGAAAAACAGAAATTGAAATTGAAAATTGAAATTGAGAAATTGAAATTGAGAAATTTAAATTGAAAAATTGAAATTGAGAAATTGAAATTGAAAAATTGAAAATGAGAAATTGAAATTCAGAAATTGAAATTGAAAAATTGAAATTGAGAAGCTGAAATTGAGAAATTGGGATTGAGAAATTGAAAAATTGAAATCGAGAAATGGAAATTGAGAAGCTGAAATTGAGAAATTGAAATTGAGGAATTTGAAATTGAGAAATTGAAACTCAGAAATTGAAATTCAGAAATTGAAATTGAAAATGAAAAATTGAAACTGAGAAATTGAAATTAAGGAATTGAAATTGAGAAATTCAAATTGAGAAATTGAAATTGAGACATTGAAATTGAGAAATTGAAAATTGAAATTGAAATTGAGAAATTGAAATTGAGTTAAATTTCTCAATTTCAATTTCTCAATTTCAATTTGAAAATGAGAAATTGAAATTGAGACATTGAAAATGAGAAATTGAAATTGAGAAATTGAAATTGAGAAGCTGAAATTGAGAAATTGAAATTGAGAAATTGAAATTTAGAAATTGAAATTGGGGAATGGAAATTAAGGAATTGAAATTGAGAGATTGAAATTGAGAAATTGAAATTGGGAAATTGAAATCGAGAAATTGGCATTGAGAAATTGAAATTAAGAAATTGAAATTGAAAATTAAAATTGAGAAATTGAAAAAATGAAATTGAGAAATTGAAATTGAGAAATTGAAATTGAAAAATTGAAATTGGGGAATTGAAATTGAGAAATTGAAATTGAGAAACTGAAATTGAGAAATTGAAATTGGGGAATTGAAATTGAGAGATTGAAATTGAGAAATTGAAATTGAGAAATTGAAATCGAGAAATTGAAATTGAGAAATTGAAATTGAGAAATTGAAATTAAGAAATTGTAATTGATAAATTTAAATTGAGAAATTAAAAAAATTAGATTGAGAAATTGAAATTGAGAAATTGAAATTGAGAACTGAGAACTCAGGTCACCTGAATATTCGCAGTACGTTAAAACGGATTAAAATGTTGCTTCAATTTTCGGTTTCTATAACTGCGACAAGAAATGTTAAGGTGAGACGAACGTAACCTTTATAATGATTCGCAACTCACTGGTGGACTAACGTAAGTTACCAAAGAATATGGTAACGTAATAGTGGCTTACCGAACTAGCCACACAGCGTGTTGGTTCGGGCTGGGCATTGGCGTTATTTAATGTACCGTAATGTTGGACACCGTGTGTTGATACTTCAATATGATGATAGTGATTGGTGGAATATCGTTACCTGGACGGTGTTCTGGAATCATTAGGCTTCCCACTGCAATATTCTGATGGTACCCAATCACCCGATGTTACAAATAAAGTTGTAAAGTCAAATAAAATTTATTCTGGCTTGTAGTAATAAAGGGTCAAATTAATCTTCTATCGGTCACTCTGAGTTAAATAAATTAAACAAACGATTCTGCCTAGTCACGGAAGACCTTAGATGGCAGAATAGTAGTTTTAAAGATAATTTCTTAAATTAAACTACTTTTTGTTAAATGTAATTATAATTATATCAAACAGAAAACTCTAACAGAAAAACTAGAAAAAAATAATATATGTTTCTTTGAAAAGGTTCGTTCTACCATCTATCAATATCATGATACTTAGTTGGAATTTCAACAAGAAGAATTTGATTTAGAAAGTTATACCAACAAGCAGGACGAAAATTATAAAATCGATTGCGATTGTTATGACAATTTTGATAACACACCCCCCTCCCTCTCCCATATTGCAAACACTAATTGATTTTAAGTATATTGCAATGGTAAAATTTCTAAATTTGCAACAACAAGTGCATTTTTTAAATTGAAAAAAAATTAGTTGAACTGAAGAAATATTTAGATTTACGTAAATTAAATTAAATTTTTAGTTAAGGTGCTTGCCACTTTGTTATTATATCAAATCATGTGTGGCCCATTCTTCTTAAAATAGTATATGATTGAGCCAGCAAAAAAATTTTGCAGTTGTTTTCGTAAAAAATCAGATATGAAAAACTTCATAACTTACTTTGCGGTATAATAAATAGATGTCTCTGCTATTATAAAAAAGATTTATTTGACAAAGTCTACACTATAAAAATAATTATTTTAAATTAAAATTTTAATTGAATTTTTCTATACTCATACCTCTGGTGTTAATAAGGCAAAAATCCTGCTACGTTTTACAATATTTGTTATCTTTCGATAATAATACTTTATTTTACCTTTTACCATTACATATTATCATTTACCTATATTAAGAATTATTTTTATTTGATAAGCACAACCAAAAAGTGTAAAATTTATGTACAAAATAATTGAAAATTTACGAAAGTTCTCTCAAACGATTTTATCAAGGAAATAATTATATCGAGGCGTAGTAAAACGAAGAAAGGTATACAAATAACCTAACTAAGGCAGTGTAACACAAGTAGATAGGAAATCTATGTTATATAGAATGAATAATATTTGCATAAATTATAAAAAATAAAATTTTTAGGGTATAAATATTTAATCAGAAGCAGAATTGAGATTTTTCATGTTATATTTGCAATCGGAAGCAATATAAATTTATGCCTATTTCTTAGAAATGCTTTGTATGCGTTTAGCATGTCGAATGGTAATTTCAATTTTTATTAATCAAAATTTTACTTTTGTTTATTTCCAGGTAAGATCATGGTTGCGGAAGTATAATTTGGGATAAAATTTTATTTGAAGGAACTTTTAGTGGTAAGTTAAAATATGTGACATATACTCGTTCCAGATTTCGCTACGACTTTTTACATTTATATACTTTTGGTGTCCAAATGTTACGAATTTCTGTCATTATATACGGATTCGTACTGGATTTTGCAAATAAAAACATAGCGCGTAGTTCCTTTCTGTTGCGGATACAGTTTGCAAGACATCTGATGTCATCTTTATTCTCCGAAACCACATTTCAAAAGATGACTCGGAAATTTTTTGTGTGGCTTCTGAAAGCGTAAGCGTTCCAATTCAGGTGTTTGTTATTGATATTTGGAAAATACATTTTGCTACTATAAGAAAATGGTCAGAATCAATATTTTGATATCAATAACGTTAGAAAGTCAGTAAGTTATGTTGTTTACAAACCTACGGAAGCATATCATTTTAAGTCGCAGTTAAAAAAAGTTATCGAAATGGAATTCAAACGCAACAGTGTTACTGCTTTGTATGTGGCTGGAAAAACGCAACAAGCCATTGTTAATGAGCTACGACATTTAATGTGAACAAATTGTTTGTGTATCGGGCCATTACACGTTACATGATACTGGAGTTGAACATCCAAAAACAGCAACATCGCAAAAACCGTAGTCCACGAGCGTGGAGAGCATATTAAAAAATGAACTACGATTGAAGCCCTACAAAACACAAAAAGTGCAAGATTTAATACCTGCACAAAAAGCAGTTGACCAATGTTGCATGATGTTGTTCCATGCTGCGTGATGTACATCATATTGTACTATGTTGCGGGATATTACACGATTGTACAACATGTTGTATTAGAATGTTGCACACAGTTGCGTAATATTGCGACAAATGGCATAATGTTTTATCATGCTGTGCATCCGCTTTGCGTTACTTGATTTTTGGCTTTATATGACGTCATTGTGTTGCATAATGTTGTTTGATGTTGCATTATGTTGCGTTGTTTTTTGTTAATTTGTAGCACTCCAAAATTGGGCACGGCGATTCGAAAATGGGTTTGCAATTATGAAATTGTAGTTTATTAGGTTGAACTGAGGCCATATTTTAACGGATAATGAGATAATTTGGTGTAGTAAATGGAATTATGATTTTAAAATGATTTGTGGAGCAAGTGCTGGAATATGACAAATTGGGACAGACAATGACATTTAACTACCGATCAGGATGAATTTTCTATTGATCAAGATCAGGAAATTTAGTTCTGGAATATAGTTAAGTTAACTGGGACAAGGAACTAAGCACATATGAATGTTATGGTGAGGAATGCAGAAATTGTTATGATTTGTTATGGAATTTCTAATAGATGGGTATATGGCCAACTGTTACAAATGTAGTCCATTTATCAACATCTTTCATGAAATTGTTTGCCGGCCAACGAACCAACCTCAAAAACCTTCAGTGCGGTGGCTAAAGAAGTTTAGTACAATACCCACTCCAAATATTGCGTATAATTGCTTGTGATTGTCGACCTCAAGGAACAATCACTTGGGACTTTCAGCATAAATATACCTCAAGACTGTTCCAGAAAATAGTGTCTGTATGTATACATATCAAATTTTATTGAAAATTTTTGCAACATTAAAAAGCAGTTCAAGGCTAAATATAATCTTGTAATATTCTAAAATGAATGTGTTGTACCTGTGTTCCCCGATTTCAAAAGCTTGTTCGTTCAAAGCAAGTTTCTAATTAACTATACTTCTATCTTCGTATATGTGACCTATGTGGACTAGCACGCTATCAGATTTTGCAGTCAGTTTGTCAGTAAATGTTTCCTCAGTACACCTAAAAGACAAAAATTCGAATCAAAACCCGGAAGTCGTTCGTTGTTATCATTGTTATTATGATCAATTTTATAGACTAGTCAGAACTGGACCACAATTTCCAGGAATTACCAGTAAAATAACACTAGTACATCAAGACATGCATTGTTAATACTAAATGGTTTTGGTTAGGTGAACACATATTCCCAGATCCACTTTTCATCAAATTTCATGGGCCTCGTTCCAATTTGTTGAGAAATGATTATGGTTCATTAAAATTGGCATCTTCTTGAGAACCTCAATGGAAACTCCTATTTAAATTCAATTTCCGTAATGTAACATAACCTTGACAAGTGGCTCAAGGGCTAAATTATGAATCCATTTTGATAACTCAAACAGAGATTTATTTCAATGGCTTGAGAAGGTACAGTTCAATATTTGTAATTTTTTCATGACCACTTTCGGAAAACACATCTTATTTTCATTATTTAACCCGAGTTTTATTCTGACCTGTTTAAAAATGGCTAAGTTCCAACCCAATCCCCCATTTTACAGTACACGTGGGATTGTTCCATACTGATTCGCTTCTTTGCAGAACCAGATCCGGGACCCATATTACATTATCGATTTCATCGTAATTGATTACTGAATGGCTTAGTATTATTAACAATCGATTACCAGTTCCGTATTGTATTGGTGATCACAGTTTGAGTGCGCACTCCTTATGAGTTTGCTAATACAACGGTCATCGTTTTTTTTTCTCTAGGCAGTTTCTCTCGCAAATGATAGTTTCGTGGAACAAGTTGCATTTCTGCGTTATTCCGAATAACTTCATGACATCTTCATTTACTATGTCCCTAAAATTTAGTAGACTATGATAGGTGATACGGTTGATTCTTGACGATCCTTTGTGTTAATCGACTTTTATATCCGCTAAGATATTCCGAATATTTCATGTAATATCTGACTGTGTTCCTCGGAAATTTTGATTCCATTGATTGCAGTTGGGTGTGGATGAAATGCATATGGTAATTTGGATGAGGTTCTTCATAACGATACTGCTCCAATTGCAGTGTCCGACACGTCCGTTGTTAATATGAACGCTATGCTTCTCGAAATTAGGAAAGATGAGTATTTCTGTTGATGACAATAAGTCCTGGAGTTGTTGAAACGAATGGATCTCTTTCTCTGAAAGATTGATTTTGACTTTTTTTTGATCCGTTCGCTTTGATCTGCACATTTTCTCCTCTGGTCAGATTTGTGAGAGGTTTGGCTAAATTGGCGAATTCTTTTATGAAGCGTGTGTAGTAAGACGTGAGCCCGAGAAATGATTTTAGATCTTTTAAGATCACAGGAACCTTTATTTTTTAAATCGCACAAACTTTCTTTCCGCATGCAACCAAGGAATTAGGATTTGTTCTTGAGAAACTCTGTCTTATTGAGATCTACCCGTAGATCCGGTCCGTTCTTTAGTCCAAAAGAAAGCCTTAGGAATTCATATTTCCCATTCATCGTTGAATATTATATTTTTTATGTGTGTTTCTTTCATTTTAATTTGACGAAAGCCAGAAGTGAGGTCAATTGTAGTGGAGAATTTTGAATTTCCAAGATTCGCCAGTGTGTTCAATATATCCGGAATCGGGTAAGCGTCTGATGTTGCTACTGTGTTGAGTCTTTTAAAATCAATGACCGTCTGATATTTTTTTATGCTGGAAGCATCTAAATTTCCCCACTACCCCACATTGGAGAATTATATGGGCTTCTGGAAGGTATTATGATGCCGGCAAATCAGGTATTATCATGCTTACTCGGTACTGATTGAATTTGGACTAAATGGGTTCTTCCGTAGTAGTCCTAATTTCCGCTCTTAGGGAGTTTTCCAAACACCGACTTATTACAGACTTATTGACTTATTTGACGCCATCTTGAATAAGTCGGTCAAGTCAATCCAATTCATTGGACCGACTTATTTGTGACGTAATAATAAAAAACAAAACGCAATTGCTATTATTTAAATGAAAAAAAAATCGTCACATGTGGGTCGTTCCCACTAGACTTGAAAATAAAAACTGGATGTATTACATTTAGTCAAGACACGTTTTAGAATACGAGACGTACTTATTCAAATAAGCCTCTTCGCGAGGTGACTTATTTGAATAAGCCGGTGTCCACAAATAAGTCGGTGTTTGGAAAACAGCCTTGCATCAGTCTCGGTCGTTTCGTGGTGGTTAACCAGTTTGAATATTTTTTTTGGATTTTGACAGCATAATCTTTTGCTTAGATCCTTGAGAGAATTGATTGTCCCGGATTTCTAGACTGTTGACTTTGATGACTACTTTTCATTCAGTGACATCTTTAACCTTTGGGAAGATAGCCCAAATGTCTATCCCCGAAAATCGGAAAAGTTGGGTATGGCAATACTATACAAGTTTATGTATAATATTGCGACGTTTAATAAACAATTATAGCAATAAATCTAGATTCTGGTATAAATATTTTCGAACAACAGCTAAATAATAAATAAAAATGTTATGAGTTTAATAAAAACAATAAAAAGTTCTGATAAAACGTATAAATAAACAAAAAACAACTAAATTCTACTCTCCAAAAATATACTGACAGCAAAAATCAAAAATTACTTTGAATCTTCATCCTTCACCAAAATGCAATATTTTTACTCTCAGCCCAGAAAAATGTCTCTGTCGTGATAGTTTTAGCTGTCATAACAGTAAATATTTTCGGGGCTGAGAGTCAAAACTTGACATACAAGTATACAAATTTTATAAATAAAAAAAATTTTCATCAAATTTTATATACGAAAATGTATAACATTCTTAGATTCTAAATAAATTACAGTAACCAACAAAATTTCTGTTAACTATCGTAACATGTATATAACTTTAGTATATGATATATAAAAGTGTCGGTACTTATTTGATCATAGTTTCAATGCTTTTTTGAATTCAAAATGAGCTGAGATATAGTCCATAGAAGTCGGGAACTATTCGTAATGCAACATGCTGGGCCAACGAATAATTCCCGACTTCTATGGACTATAGTACAATTCCTAGACATAGAAAATTTTTATAAAAAGTCGTACGTGCTCTTTAAACATTCACCCATCAAACGATGTGCATTGCATAAGCAAATCCCTACATTTTTTTACTCTCAAGCTGCAAAATTTCGATTGTCATGAGTGTTTTTAACTATCGTGGTAGCAAGAATTTTTTGGGCTAACAGTAAAACTGTATTGATTTTTTTGGGCTGAGTGTAGAAAGTGTCATGATAGCAATAATTTTGTTGCCATAGCATTCGTCTGAATCTGAATTTAGCCTATCTTCACACACATATGAAAATTGGGCTTATTTCACAAACATTTACATATTTATAAGTATTAATACGTACTCACAGCACCGAAAATTTCAACTGTCATGACATTTTTTAACTATCATGATAGAAAATATTTTCGGGGCTGAGAGTAAAAATGTCTAGATTTTTTTGGCTGTGAGTAAAAAATGTCTTGATGGAATTTGAGCTATCTTCACATACGTGTATTTTCATGTTTGGTGTTAGAATAGCTGTGTTAGTTTTTTTATCGATTATGGCTCTAGTTCTTTTAATTACTGAACTCCTGGTAATATGAAGAATTCCAATTTTTTGTAAATTTCGACATTTTCAGAAAAATGGCCGGGATTCGGTTTTTAGCTAATTCGGATTTATTGAAATTTTTATTTGCTCCATACTAAGTATTCGTCCTGCTGATCGCATATGTTCACGTCCGAATTCCCTTTAATTATATGATTATATAGTTCTTCTTCTTCTTCTTTGGTTTCTGAAGATGTACCATTCTTCCGGTTTCAAGTGTTGTTTGATAATTTTACTCCAGGGTCCTGAGACTCCTTTTGTCGGCATAGTGAAGAGATAAGCATATTTTTATGGATCTTCAATCGTCGCTGAATATGTTGTATGATATTAAGGCTGCATCGGCGCTCCTTCTAATTTTCTGTCTGAAATTCTGCTGAATTTTCTGCTGAATCTTGTTCCGTTTTTGATGCAGCTAGTGTTTCTATTTTCGTGATGATCGACTTTTCGAGTTTTGGGCGATGGTTGCTCCGGTGAGTTGTTTTATTTGGTCTACTTACAATTCGAGTTGTGCCGTTTTATGCACGATTTACATGAGCCAATTTTTTTCCAGTAAAAAATGAAAAATTAAGTATATTACGAGTTTCTTTTGCAAGAGGAGCACGAAACAAATTCCAGTAAAATAAAATTGGATTTTTTCTTTTTAATTTGAGCAAATGTTGTTTACATATGGCTAACTCTTTTTTGCTAGTAACTATTTGATATTTGCGTGCAGCTCTATTTTTCATTAAAAATTTGTTGGGGAAAAAAAATTGGAACATGTAAATCGTGCATTAGTGTATTGTATTTTTACTATTTCATTGAAAACAAATTTTCACTTGTTTCTATTAATTGATTTGAAATGTGGTACGCTTACTTGTGGTACGATAACTCACTCACGGATTTAGTTTATTTTTCACCACTTTCTAGGTTTCTATTTCGGCACCACCTATACTAAAGTAACGGTTAATGTGTTGCTAACTACATAAAGAATAGGTTTGGAATTACGTCGAGGAATTTGGTAGTTTATAGCATATTGCCAACAAATGTATATTTATATTTTACACCCCCATAAAATACCCCCGTGAATCCTCTCTGTGATGTAATTGAAATTAAATTAAATTCTAGAACGTATCTATATAGAGCATACTAAATTGTAAAACATAGCCCCAAATAAACATAAAATAAAATTTACAATTTCCCAACAAAATTAAAACATAGTTGTTTATGTATATCACTGCAGACACCAGCAACAATTCAAGAGATGAAACTTTTTTCTCCCCATTTTTAAATTCATGAAGCTTTTTTATGATTATTTTAATGTTCTTGTTGGTGGTGTTGTTATTGCAACAACAACAACAACAACAACAAAAAGTCATAAAACTTTAATTAACTTAAACTCGGGAAAATAATTTTATTTTTGCAGTCGAATATATATAGTCTCCGGCCCGTGTAGTAATAGTGCAGATGACTTTTTTGTTTTGTTGAGTACATTTTGCTAAATATAATTTAGTGTTGTTTTCCCACTTCTCGACTTGTTTGGTGAGAGCGCACAGCAACAAAAAATTATCATTGGTTTTTTGATTAATCATGGGATTTTCACGCCATATCGCAATGTAAAAAAAAGTTTAGCTTTCGCATATTTGTTGTTGGTATTTAATAAGATTATCGTAACCCGTTTTTACTGGCTGATGCGAGGTGGGTAAAATATAAAAAATGGCATAGTCCATCATGCACAGGATTTTTTATGTACAATTTTATCGAATTTGACATTTAATTGAAGTCCTAGCTTAAAGCAGTACATTTATTTTATAATGTATATAAAAAACACACGAGTATATATCACGGTAAATATTTGTTTATTTTGTCAGTTACGATTTTATCGATGTGTACATGCGACTATATATACGAGAGACATTTAAATGTATAGTTTATTAGGATCTGTCATTTCTAATATCCCCCCATCTATAACAAAAAAAAAAAAACGAAATTACGAAAGACATGAACAAGTTCTATTTTGTTTTGGTACCATTTCCATCAACAACAACAATTTGCCAACATTTTTTTTTTGTGTTGCTTCGGAAAAATACCGAAATAATGAAAATCTGTATCCAATTGTAACATTAAATTGAAAAATTGAAGACAACTTCAATTTCTGTTATGTGTTTTGATTAAGACAATATTATTCCCAGAAGTTATTAATATTTCTGCAGGCAGAATTTGGTTCAGTTGGTGTTCTTCTGTTACCAAATCTGGTTATATCATATCGTTATACTATATAGTTGGATTTTTTCGGTAGACAATTTTCCCAATTTTCATATACACCAAACATAAAAAAGGGAAACAAATTAATGTAATATCCAAGGAGGAGAGTGCGGGAAATTTATAACAGGGTGGAGTTTGTATAAAGGTTGGAAAAATAGTTGTTGTTGTTTTTTATATGGGTCTGTTGGAAAAATATAAATAAAGAATTAATTGGTACACTACAAAAAATACTAATATTTTACGGTGGATTTTTTTCTTGTAGCTGTGTGCTCGGGTGCAGGGCTGCACACTCGTGTATGTACCTAGTTCTAGTTAGTCATTGAGTTGTGTTATTTAAATGGCTGGGCAGCCTTTATAACCGTTGGTGTTTGAAATTTGTACAAAAAAAATTATAGACAATTTGCATGTTGTGACTAGCGATATGGCCCCCCTACACGTGGAAATACCTTTGGCCAAATTCGCTTGAATTTAGTGTTTTCTGAAATTTGTACAAAAAATTGCAAGGCAATTTGCTTGTTGTGACTGGCGATATGGCCCTATACGTGGAAGCGTCTTTGGCCAAATTCACTTAATAATAAAACGGGTATGGTGCATTATACGGCAGACATTCGCCAAAGGTTAAATATGAGTGAAGCTATGCCGGAAGAGCCTTCAAATCACAAATCGGTTGTATTGGCTACATTAAAAGATTTACAAACTGAAAGCTACGGAAATCTTGAAGAATACGGTTCAATTCAAATAGAATAATTCATAAAACAGAAAAAATTAAAGGAAAGTATATTTTCTATGAATCCCGGAATAATAAAAAAAACCAAGGAGTGAGTCCATTAGTACTCTCAAGGAGATGTGTAAACATGGCGTGTGTATAGTACGTGGGTACAGTTTACTTTGAAGGAAGAAGGAATGCAATTTTACTAACCAGAGTTTTTCATTTGTTTATTATCGTTAAATTGGTCTATTACTCTTTCTATTACTCAGCTAAAATAAGATATATTATATACTGTCGACTCTAACTTTAAAAATTTTCATTGAAAAACTGCACAATATGGTCGTCCCATATCTAGTAGTAAATATATTTCGATCTGAGTTCATGTGCAAATCGAATTCGTCTCGCAGGAAGTTTATAAGTGGTTCAGCTTGAGGAACAACAACATTAATATTGAAATGAGTTGTGTTGTTACGCTCATACCAGTTGTTTGTCCAACGATGATTTCTTTATGCGAGGTGACTGTATGGTATGAGTATTCTATTTAAATTTTTATATATTGTTACTCCGGCAGCTCACTCACCGTCTCTCTTGAACTGAACGCAGATCTGGAAAAGCAAGAAAATTGAGCATCCTTTCGTGACTGTGTTAGTTAGGTCAAGGTGATGTGTATGACCTAAGACTCTGACAGTTCAATGTTAAAAACCAGACGTCATTATTATCTCGTACAAAATTCGCCATTACAACGGATAAAGCGGATTTGTGGTGAGGCGCGATAGTTAATTTTGAAGAAGACCCATTGAGGTCCCATTTTTACGTCCATGGTAGACGACATGATCATCGATAGCCGACGTGATGAACAGTCCTTCGAGACTCGTTACTCGTGCTAAAGCAATATACACAATTTGTTAACTGTGTCTTTTATCGTAAGAGTATATGCTGACTATCTCGTTGTAGGTACCACCGTGTGATGCATGAATTGTGGTGGCACATGAAGGTACGACGCTTTACATTAATTGTTGTTTATGCTTAACATTAATTGTTGTTTCGATTAATAGTTGAGCTTTTTCTAGAAATGGGCACCAAACATCGGTCGATATTCGTTTTCTGCGCCCATCCAGCTTCAAGCCACCTGACCTTCTCGCCAACTTGTGAATTTGAACCGAAATCCATCCAGAGTCGTTTGATATTTTTTACTGTCGACGTTTTCATCGTTCTCGTTATCCTGGTTAGGATGCCTATGCATTCGATATACATTAGACAGCCCATAGTTCCATTCGCCAGTCCATTTGTTACGTCAATATTGGTTTTGAAAAAGTACGGCAAATTATTTGTGTCCACTATGCTAATTTTATGGATCTTTTGACGGAATTGCTACTCCGGCAGCCCACTGACCATCTCTATTGAACTGAAATTAGCATTCAAACGTAGGAATATTAACAAGTTCGTCATTGCGCAGTCAGGTCTCGAAAACCAAATGAATTGAGCATACCTGCGTGACTGTTACCTGAGACTCTGGCAGTTCAATGTTAAAAACGAGATGTCATTTTAACCCCATTCAGTAGAAGACATGATCATTGATAGCCGACGTGATGAACAGCGCCTAGAGACTCGTGATAAAGCAATATACAGCAGTTGTTGACTATGTTTTCAATCGTATGAGTATGCAATTTCGTAATCGTAATTCGTATTTCGTATCGTAATTTTTTTTTTTTGATTTTTCTGATCGATGGAAATGTCGATGGTTTCTATTTCATTCATTAAATTAATTTTTTCATTTTCCCTACTATTATACATATACATAAAAGCATGCCATGTATAGTAAAAATTGTTTTTGTTGAGTTTCTTGCTTTTTTTTCAAACGAAGTAGGTACGTCATTTCCGTTCGTTTCATTTACAAGTTTACTCTAATACAAAAAATTTTGGTAAGCGCGCGTAAAGATGTTTACACATCAAAAATAATATCCCTTGTGAAAAAGAAGGAACTAAAAAAAATCCTAAAAGTTAAATTTCCGGTTAACTGAGTGTTCCGGCAATTAGATGCCGGATAATCGGGCTTTTAGTGTAATATGAAAAATAAAGCCATTCAAAATTTTCAACTAATGCTTTCATGAAAAGGTGCAAGAAAAATTGCAAATTTCAAAATGAATTAAAAAATGCATATCCAAGAAAAAACGCAAAAAAAAACGTAATAATTAAAATTCCGGTTAACTGAGTGTTCCGGTTAATTGGTTGTCGGATAATTGGGCTTTTACTGTAAAATGAAAAATAAAAATGTTCAACTACAGCTGGAATTCCACTACTGCGGCTCTTTTTTGTGCAGAAAACCTGAAAGAGATGCAATCAAAAATCGCTATGTGTGTGAGCGGCGCAACAGTAAAATTTTTTATACTTAATTTTTTTATTGTTGTAGCGATTTGGTTGGCATAAATATAAATAAAAAATACAAATCGAAGTATTTTTTATGGCATCCAAAATGAAAAATACCCTCCACTCTCAGCAAATTTTTAGTATTTTACTAATTTTATGGTGAGCACTTGGCTTATACATTTTATATGTTTGGTGGAGTGTAATATAAATCGCGTTTTCATGATAAATTTTTATTAATGTCAGAATTAAAATATTTTACAATTTTTAATTTTTATTATTTACTCTGTATTACATAATTTTAATAATGAGATATTATTTAGGTTATGTTCAAAATGCGGTCAAATATTCCCCTAACTTTTTTATAGAAAGGCGTTTTCTTAGTTTTTAATTATTGAAAGGAAATAATTAAAAAACGTAATAAAATGATGCCTACAAATAATATTTAGATGTTTTAGTACTTTAGAGGTATAAATAAAATTGATTTAACAATAATTTTCATTTTTTATGTAATTTTGGTTATAATTTCGTAGTTGTCAAATATTCCCCTTAAAATTTCGCTATAAAATAAAAATAGTCTGTCTTTGTCGAATTTATGATATTATCTCTTTCTGGTTTTCTGCTAAAAAACAAAAGCCGCAGTAGTGGAATTCCGCCTTAATGCTTTCATTAATGAAAATGTGCAAGGAACAATTGCAAATGTCAAAATGAATTAAAAAATGCATATGAAAGAGATGAAAGAGAAAAAGCAAGAAAAAAATCGTAAAACTAAAATTCCGGTTAACTGAGTGTTCCGGTTAATTGGATGCAGGATAATCGGGTTTTTACTGTAATATGCAAATTAAAGCCATTCCAAATTTTCAACTAATGCTTTCATTAATGAAAATGTGCAAAAAATTGTGCAAATTTCAAAATAAATTAAAAAATGCATATGAAAGAGAAAAGAAAGAGAAAAAAGCAAAAAGAAAAAGAAAAATCCTAAAAATTAAAATTCCGGTTAATTGAATGTTCCGGTTAATTGGATGCCAGATAATCGGGCTTTTACTGTTATACATTTTAACGTTTTATTTCGATCTTAAATTCTTAAATGCACATTTTATTTCATTTTCAAAATGACTTAAAAATACACATTTTATATCATTTATAAACACACTTCTTAAATCATTTTCAAAGTAACTTATGATATGCATTAATAAAGTCTGCTTCTTTTATTTCATTTTCATTACAGATTTTAAGTCAATTTTAAAATGAAATAAAAACGCTGGTTTTAAGTCCGAAACAGTTTTAAGTCAGCCTTTTTTAATTCAGGGAGCCCACATTCGCAACATTTGCATCCGATAGGCCAAAATCTATGATTGGAGTTGCGTAAAAGGGACACTTAAGGAAACTTTATTCGCCAGTTTTTCTGCTCTATAAGGCATGTATCTATAAGCAAGCAGTTCTGTCGTTACTCGATTGGTTCCATCTATCTTGCCAAGTTGCCATGGACGCTTTTTGACGAATCAGTTTTGACCTTACTCAGGGTAGTCGGCCGTATTTGCTTGCCTAGAATTCGCACATTTCCGTAACGTAACTAACATCTTGATGTTTCCTTATTTTGTAACTAACCAAGCATTTGTAACATAACCGATAGTTGGCTAACGGCTGTTCACAGAAATTTATCTACTCAGAGGCTTCGGGGCGGTCGTCTTGGGCCGGCTAGAGCTCAGGGTAAAGGGGGTGGGGTTTCCCAAAGCTTGAGTAAATCGTGCTAGACCGCGAGTATAAACTAAGAAGGGAAGGATAGGGTAGGAAAGGGGACCGGAAAAAGGCATTGATCAACTTACCCTATCAGACTGACATCAATTTACTTACTTCATCCTCGATTTAAAGTCTTAATTACTCATCCTGAAATGCGACATTGGTTTCGAACGAATGATAAAGGAGAAAGCCTTGAAGAAATAATTGACCAAAAAAAAAAATCTTTCGAATTCGGCCTTCGTTAAGGCTACACATATGTATTTACAAAAAAAATAATTCGATACCGAAGCAAAACATATAAATCATTATTCTCTAATAATCAACAAAAAAAATAAAGTAAAACAATTCTACCATTCACCTGATCTAACTTATTCTAAATGACGTCTTAATATTAGCAATAATCATGCAGGTACCAATTCGTTCTCAACAACAAAAAAATTACGAATCCGCTAACATAGAGCTATCGCGGACGAACGGCACACCACTAATTACCGCCAATTTCCTAACTAACTAAGCTTATAAAAATTACAATAATCGTTAAGACAATATTTCAATTTGATCAAATTTAATAGAAAATTATAAGAAAAATATGGAAAAGTTTTAAGAAAAAAAAATTTGTAAATATATATATACTAAAGAAATAATATACAACAAAAATTTGGTAAATAATATCGTACGAAAATTACAAACAAAATACACCTCTTTAAAATGGCTGTTGTCGACTCTTCTCGACGTTGAATACGTTCCAATATCTAATAATTGCAATGTTTTGGTTTATCCAGTTCGGCGAGGGCACTTAATTGAACAATTTTCGAATTTTAGCCCGATAATTTTCAAATAAAAACTATTCGTCACTTGCACGATTTGCACTGTATAGTTCGTACACACATATGCCTACCATGTTTATTTTATAATGGATATGCACTTATTTTGCCTTCCGAATTTTTTTCACAGTATGAGGCAATTTAACTGGCGTTAATGTTGTAATCACAGTTTACGCATGAAAACATGCTATAGGTCCAGATGACCACGGGCACTCACTTAACCAGTTCTTGTTTTATTTCACTAGATATTTAAGTAGTTATTCGGTGTATGTTCACTATTTATATTATGATCTGAGATTTTAAGATTTGGTATTTATATTTAATTTAGTTTTTAGATTTTAGAATTATTTTTGTTTTATAACTATAAACGGTCACACAATTTCGTTAATTTTTCATTTAGAGTTCGTGTTTTGCGATTTATACCGCTTTTTAAAGTATGTACTCGGGTAACTGTACGTTTATGTCTTTATATTTTTTTGTGTTACACTCACTATACTAATATTAATTTTAGGTATTATACAAAGCAACTAAGGTATTTTTTTTATTTTACTTTATTTTATTTTATATATTTTTTTTTTCGAATTTGTTTGATGGCCGAAAGATAGATACACTTGTTACCAATCGTTTCTTTTAGAAATTAATACCTATAACTGGGTATTTTATTTAATATTTTAATTTACTTTTAATTTACAAACAATGAACGATCCAATATCATTCTTCGAACCATATACCTTAATTACTAAAAAAAAACTCTCCCCGCATCCAGAATTTTTCTCTATTTATACAAAAAAAAATACCACCGGTTTAACGGAATCAACAGGGTTAATTTTTATAAAAACGAAGCGTAAAAAAATTGAGCAATCTTTATGACTTACTATAAACTGAATAAAACAGGGATGCGTACCTATGTATTTTTGGAACGATCGCGAACTGTCGAACGTTACACATTCATTGGGATTTGGGATGACCACAGCTAAGACAGGAACTGCAGTAGTCGAGACTGTCCTATATGCTTTAGTTATACCGAGGAGAATTGCCCATGTGCGCTCATTAGCGTTTCTCGATGGTAGCAGTTTATTCTATCCGCCCATCCAGCACAACCATAAGCCATGGATTCACCAAGCCTCCGTATAAAGTAACCATGGTATTTTTTTTAAACCTCAACTTTCTTCAGCTAACCTTTTCCGCACAAATAAAATTTTTTTACTACTCTCTGCACCTCTTTTGACATGCGTTCAAACCGCCTTAATTTACGCTTTTGGAATGCGTGTCATGATATGACACAGCGGTAGCCGATCTTCCAGCGACGTAAATGTTAATGATTGAATACAAATTAAATGTTCAGCCCATTCTTTCAATTCTTTCGTGATAGTAGGCGACCACAGATTATCTATAAAGCTCCAGATATGATTATTACTTTGCCGAAAAATGGCAAAAATCAACATATTGGTTGGAAAAATCAACATATTGGTAATATTCGCGTATCCAGACAAGCATTCAATAATGGCCCATTGTGATTCCACAGGATCCAATCTCTCCTTACTCCCGCTGAGACTATCCGAAGCTACTTATGTAGTGTAAAATATCTCGCACTCTACAGCACTACGCTACTAAATTGTGGAAGAAGAACAATATTCAAATTAGTTTTCGCTAAAATACACGATCTGATCTTTTCAGAGTTGCTTGAGTACAATACTTTATACCCTTTCATTCTGGGGCCACAGATCCTGTGATTGTTGTTCCAAAGTTGTTGGATTAACACCAAGTCCTCATCTAACTTAGTCAGCCTAAGCACGAGAGCTGCCGAGGCAGCCTTCATGTGATGTACGTTTATTTGTACAATGCTTACCATTGTAGTCTACCTTACTTACCTATCCCTGTACTCCCTGTATCAGGATAGTGTCATCTGGCTCATTGATTTGGTCGCCAGCCGCCTCTCGTCGTGTGTTCGACGGGTTGTCCCCATCGAACTCCAGAGAGTAGAGGCTACCTTTCCTCACCAACCTCTCCTCGTCCAAAATATCGGAACGGCTACCCTTGTCGCCCTCGGCCCGCTTGACCGTCTCCTGCTGGGTTTATTCACCGTCGCCCCCAGGCTGGTCTTCCGCGCCCTTATCGACCTCATCTTTCCTATAAACTTTAAGAGTGATCGACCCGAAACCGAAGTTGATCACTCCATCCTTCCGTTGGAAGATTGGGATTACCGACCTGAATGATCTCAATGACCTCCTCTGGTTTATCCGGCTCGGTTGCTAACCAGACGCGTGCCCTCGGCCTGATCGGGCTTTCCCTCTGCTGACCGCTTCAAGCCTCGCGCCCAACCACACCTCGCCGACTTCGGCCCCCGCCCTTTTATAGAGATCGACCGATCTCTGGTCCGAGCACGCAGTTAACTTAACGCGCCTTTGGTGCCATCCCACATCTCTGCAGGACGGGGGGATCCCGGATTTTCTCACAGGATCCTCAAGAATATGGAGTTTAGTGCATTGTACACTACCCTCCACTTCTCTGGCGTGTTGCTCCCATCTTAGTGACCTCTGTCAATGACGGCTAGCATCAACACGTGCTCTTTCAAGATTTCACTGAATAACTGAAGTTATTCAGTGAGATCCTCCTCAGGGGTCGCAGTCAGTTTCTCCAGAATTCTAAATGCCGACCATCGCTTCGCTGGGGGGATCTCTTTCAATCCCCCGCTCTTCTGTTTGACGGTTCCGCTTCCACCTGGTTTCGATACCATGGTGTCGCTTACCCTGCCAGATGAGGGAGCCCCACCTTTCTGGTTAGAGTTACTCCTCTCATTCACACTTTACGGTTTTTGGTGGGTACCGGTTAGAGGGTTCTTCCCGGTATTTCCCGCTCGGGAATTCCCGGGAATTTTTGCTGTTTCTCATTTCCCGTTTCCCGGGAAAAATAAAATAATTTCCCGGGAAAAAATTTAATTCAAAGGATTATTTGTGTATATATTTAGGATATTTATTTATTCAAATTAAAAATAGATCTATGTCTACAAAGCTTGTTTTTCTCTTTTTATGGAACGGATGGCTCAGTTGGTTAGATCGCAGTCTTTAGATTGTGTAATACTTGACTATCGCAGGTTCAATAAATTCGAAATAAAAATCAGCCATAAAGAGAAATATTTCAATATTAAATCCAAACGTTCAACAATTGTTACCGATATCCAAACCGAAAATATCAGGTTTCATTCAATATCAATATTAATTCGAGATTGCCGGACCAGATGGAACAGAATTGTAACAATGGTTGAACGATTTTTAAAACTGGCGGACTCAGTGAAAAAGCATTAAATGACTTGAACTTAATAGAACTGTTTAACGATATTTATGTTTCAGTTTTGAAAAATATTTTGAACGCTTAACCAATCAATATAGCTGCAGAAGTATTAGGTAAACAAGATGCAAATTTAGATCGCAGTCTTGATGCAATTTTGAAATTTTTATTTGATTCTCTGCGTGTCAATAATGAAGCAATTTCAAAGGAGATGTTGCTATCTCTGTCTCTTCGCGTTAAAGAGCGAAGAAATCAAGATTTTG
Organism: Nephrotoma flavescens; assembly: GCA_932526605.1. NCBI lineage: Eukaryota > Metazoa > Arthropoda > Insecta > Diptera > Tipulidae > Nephrotoma > Nephrotoma flavescens. The sequence goes on along the minus strand of OW052222.1, from coordinate 223,390,020 downwards.
TTATTTTGATTAAATACAACCGCTACTCCTGAGCTACCTTCATCATCGCAATTGAAATCAAAAGTGAATCGTCTGAAGAGGATGATTGTTTAACAGTTACAAATATGAAAGATAGATTGGCAATAGCTATAAATGCAGCATATAAACCTAAAAAGTGTGTTGCAACTAAGGATTCAAAAAAAGATCTCAAAAAAGAATTTCAAATGTATGAGAATACGGGAAATATTACAAATAATTTACAAAAGCAACAAGATACCCTAACTTACATAGAACCAACCTCAATAAAAAGCGAGAGAGTATTTTCTTTGTCATCTAATTTCTGCACTAAACGAAAATCGTCACTAAGTGACTCGTCTCTAGGTGCCTCACATTTTTAAAAAGATATTTCCTGAACAAATAAGTTCAAAAAATGTCTACTTGTTCAAGTAAAATGAATGTTTTCTTAATATATGGAAATGAATTATTTATAGCTGAAAATATACTTTTATTTTTTAAAATAAAATAAATTTTATATTTTAAAATAAATTCCGTTTTGATATTAAAATTCAATTGCAGTTTTGTGCTCTTGTGTTTATATATTTGTTTAAGAAATGAAATTTTCCAATTCCCGAGAATTCCCGGGAAACCGGGAAATACATTTTGAATTTCCCGTTTCCCGGGAACAAAAAAATGTCGGGAATTGATACCCTCTAGTACCGGTCCCCTTGTTTTTATTTTTAAAATTTTCCATGTTTTTCCCACGAGTATCGGAGAAATACAAGTCCACCTGCGCAGAGATCCGTATACGCAGGTAAGGCTAAATACAATTGGAGGTCGCCAGGTATCCAGAGGGATCCGTTCACCCCTGGGCTTTGTTAAATGAGCCCCCAGTCTAGCCGATCATCAGCACGGGTCGCATAACACCTAAATCCAGTCCATTGGCTCTCCGAGCACTCCGCCCCCCGCGCCCCCGTCCTCTTTCCACATTCACTCACCCATTCAAATGGATATCCTAAACCAATGGGATCCATTTCATCTAGGGGACTCCCGTTTATAGGGTTCCCCACTCACTACCTGGAGACCTGGGAGCGCAGGGAGACGTGACGCTCGGTTCACCGCGGCTGTTGGTCGATGGTTTTATGGCGCCATTAGTTCGCCTTTCCCTACTGGGTATCATAGGCACTCAGAATTTAGTGAACAGAGGTTAACCACTCCCCTGTTCTCTGAGACTCTCCTCCCAGCAGAGCTTCGGTTGGGGACGGCTTATTTAATTCACCGCTAACCTACCTATTGATAGACCGTTCACTGTCCACCACCTGTGAAACCCGCCCCCCCCCCCCTCCCTCCCCCCGTAGCTGCAGCCCGCCACAGGAAGAAACTGGTAGTGCTTGCTCCAATTATTAGCCAAGATTTGTATTATCCTAACCTCGATGTTGTCTGAGCGTGACGTTTTACTTTTTTTCGTGGACATGATGGCAATTGTGGCTTCTGCGCTGTTAAAGTGTTCCATCCGATTCGATTTTGACGAAATGGTGAGTTGAGCTTGGCATATAGTCTTGTAAGTTGGCCTGTGCTGAATTTGCACACGAAGCCCCACGATTCTGCTTTACCATATTCCGTAATAAATTGCTTTGGCTTGATAAATTAATGCTTTTAATGTATTCATTACGGTAGACTGGAGAACCTATCCGGCTTAGCGTGCTTACGTGAGTACCTGGGATCTTATCGCTTACCTCAGCTTTGTTTGATGATGGAGCCGCCTCAACAGGATTGTTCTGTGATCATTGCTCGTCTAGTTTTCTTTCACTGACTACTTAGTAAATCTATTCAACAGTCCACTCGATCCTAACGTAAGGTCATTATTCCATGTGATAGAACCATGAAATTTTTTAATAGGCCTTAGGTACATTTCAAAATTATTCTAAGCATTTTCTACGCATTTGGCATTAATTTCAGTAATATTTATGAATAATTTTCAAATGGCTTTTGACAAGGAGGGAATTCATTTTTAAATGGGCCTGACGTATATTCCAAACCCATTCTAACTATTTGTGTTATATTTTTTGTTTCGTTATATTTTTTGAATAAATAAATAATAAATAATAAATAAAAATTTTCTAAGCATTTATAGTATAAACTTCTGTAATATTATGGCTCCGGTTAAACCCAAAGTAATGTCCGCAGTTAGCGATTTCATTTTCTAGTAGGTCTGGCTGAATGTTTTGAATACAATTAAATCTCATGGAACACCCTGTCAAACATGTTATAAAATCACATAACTTACTAGAGACACTCCCTTTGGTCTAAACAGTCTATTAATATCACATCATAGATCTCGAATAGACCATTGGTCTGGACCGATATTCACCATTTATGAAAAATGCCTAAGTAAGAAGTTTCATCCCGATTAATTAATATTCCTAGCTAAAATTCACTAGGAACTCTCAATTTAAGGAAAAGCTTAAATATGTTGTTTCACCCCGATCAGTCAATCCGTCTATAGGCTGCAGATAATACAGACATTAAGTCTGCATGGCACCACACACAAATATCTTTTAAGAACGGCTTTTTTGATATCGGAGATCTAGCGAACGGTAAATCTGCAAAAATTTCGAAGTTTTTCCATGAGTTCCATGAGATTTAAAAATGTGATTTCTATTGGGCCCTATAGGCACGTTTCAAAGTCATTCTCAGTATTATTTTCGTTTAGATAGTAAAATAACATGCGGGAATCATGATAAAATTTTCATGATTGCTGTACGTTAATTTACTACCTAAACCACAATAATACTGAGAATGACTTTGAAACGTGTCTAGGGTCCAATACAAATCACATTTTTAAATGTTATGAAACTCATGGAAAAACTGTTTGGCGGGGTAATACATCAAAAACGTTACGATGGCATTCGCGCAGGAAAATTGCATAGGGGACATTTTTTCAAGTAAACGTCAATAATTACGACAAGAAAATATTTACTACAGGTTTCGGATACAGACATAATGCCAACAATTGGCGAACCTGAGAGCACTCAAAGACTTTGGAATGTACGCCCATTAAAAAATCATATTTTTGAATTTCAGGGAACGATTAACACACTCATAGAAATTTCACAATATAAATTCGCCTAAATGTCTACTGTTGTTACGACTCGCCTACTGTTTAGATGGACATTTGAGGTTTGAATGACATTTTTTGTGAAATTAGTGACATCTAGGTTTAAGTAGTTGCATTAGAAGTAGTTTTATGATAGTTTAGTAGTGATTATACCGGTTTAAACCTAGAACAGAAATAATAAAATACAACGTTGTAAATACGTTGTAAATACAATAGTAAAATACAACATTTATGTTTTCCTACATACAGTGTTGTTGGCACTAGACCTGGATTTTATTGCCAATTTATTAACGGTATAAACGTAACCGCAATTCGTATATATATGTATGTTACATATATTGACATACAATAACAAGGACAATTTAATTGAATTTAATTGAATTATTTTTTGTTGCCCAGTCTATTTGGAAAAACATTTTTTATTAATTGGCCTAGAGTTTATTGGAAAAATCATAAATAAATTAATTAAATCTATTTATTATTATTACGTATTAGTCGAGTATTATTATTATTGTTATAGCAATATAAATAGAAAATTAATTTGTGTACAATAAATTTTGATTGAACATAACATACGAGTCATATAATCTGTTGTTTGTGCAGATAACTGTCAAATAATTGGGATTATAAATTTTATGGTATTATTTTTTATTATTATATTGGCATTTTAATGCTGTTTAATACTAATCACACTTGACACAGTTTGACTTCAGCACTCTGGTTCATCATATACTAATAATACTTGCAATCTCGGCTACTTCCCTCATCTTCATCGTCACAAAGATATAAACTCATTTATATTTTTAGCCGTAGGAAAATTTTAACCATGAACGCTTCCAAAATCAACTATTTTTTTTATAATTTGTGATATCTTTTTGCTGAATTTTAGATCTAAATATTTTAAAATTTCAGTGTTGAACGATAATTTTATAAGCTACTAAATGATTATCACATTCTAACCACTGATTTTTGATAGTAAGAATTTCGGTAGTTTTACCCTTTATCTAAATACTTATAAGAATCGCCGCCTACCAAAAAATGGTAAGAATATACTCGTGCCCCCCTCCACCCCGCCCCCTTCACCAAAGAATCTAACGTAATCCCTCTTGTCATCGAATTTAAAAGACGTTAAATTTAACCAAACTCAAAAGAGCACGAATCATTTAACTCCTGAAATTATGCTACCAGTTATAAATGATTGTAAACCATTGTCTTTCGCAGTAGGTAAGTTTTCCGGTGTTAATTATTGCCCAGGTGCACAAATAATTTTTTTCTCCACTAAATAGGTGATAATCCTCGTCTCCGTGTTACCTGTTCAACCACGCCTCTATTGAGTTAGTCTGGCGTTGGGTCCATCTAAATTTTGTCGTCTCACTCCATCGTCAGCTTAAACCGTGCAAATCGGTGCGCCCTACAACATCGCGTACAACCGGTTTGTCTAGTGTGATTACTTAAGAATTTTGTCATCATAGATAGGTAAGGTTTATCCCTAGGTTCGTGGACGACTTCCTCCCACAATTCGCGAAAAACTTAATTGAATGGCACGTTTAAGCTTTGGCACGTGACTGGCTCTCACGTATTGCACTCACTTTGAGACATTTTTACATAATTTCAAAATTACAACGTTCCACCAGAAGATCGGGTTTCTACGGTTATTAGCTACGCTTCTTCAGGCAGGTCCTCCATCATGAGATGGATGATTTTCTCGTCAAATGTTTTGGACCACAGTATTGGTTCCAAATGCTATCTGCGAAAACTTCTAACAGCGCAGTACCTCTGCCTTTAGTTTATCTGATTCCCCACTCGGTGACCCAATCATTTAAGTTGCTGGCCAGCAGTAATGAGTTTCTGAGTTTCGATTCACTATGAGGTGCGTAGCGACTATGAATGCCGTTCACTTTGGCTCTAACAAATAAGAAAACAGTAGTTTGAGCAATTCCCTCCCCCCCCTCCTTTGGTTTTTATCTATCTGAAGCCCAATTACTCGTCTATATTGCTCACACATAATTACAACGACTGCTTCAACTCGTCGTTTTCTTCTTTTTCACATTTTTCTTTTTTACTTTCTGTCAGCTTTCTAGTGAGCCAATTGAATTGTGAATGTTTTTTCTTGGCTTGACGAACTCTGAGAGCTCTTTGATTCCGGTTCCTAGACTTGCTAGTAAAGTCACCATGATCGCATCTGAGTTTCTTTCGGTGCTTTCTCCTGCTAAATGGTTCGGTGCTTTCTCTTGGTCGGAGAATGCTGAATTAATCCATTCGTTTTAAAAACCGCAAGCCCTCGTTCGTGTTAGTGAACCTTGCCGTATTTCCTGTTACCCAAGGGACCTACCTAAGCAGCATGTGAGTTTTTTTTTTGGTGACAGGAGGAGATCGGGATTAACTGACATGTAAGACTGCAGGAATTTTATCAGGTAAAAGCTTCCTTCAATATTCAGTGCCATATTGCAGTGCCACAGACATGCCCCGCCCCGTTAAGAGATGATAAAGATAATAGTCGACTTCCCCATATCTCTGATTCATCTAAACTTCAATTTGATGAATCAAGCGATGAGTACATTGGCCTTCGCATGATTGGCTCCACCAGGTTTGCCACTCGGTTGTACAACTTTCTACGCTCTTTAGCTGAGAGGTCCAATGGTGGCATTTCAGCAGTTATCCATACTGTCTCGCATAAAACTGTCCGTCACGCACATTTTACCCTTAAAATATTAAATCGATAGAAGGAGTTTAGCTTACACCTAAACGAGATTTTCATTTCGTCAGCCCAAATTGGAGTTCTATATAGCAATATTGATAAAACAACATTAGCTAAAAGCACTCTTTGTTTTTGTCTTGCTCCGTTTGTATTCGGCATTGTTCGTGACAATGCGTTATTTACAATGGAAGCCTTTATTACACCACTATCCACAGATATCTAGATAATTAATCACTATAGTTGAGAGATAATCGCCTGCATCCAGAGTTACGGTCTCCTTTACCTTTCTGGTAGAGATAAGTACAGCTTCCGTCTTCTGCTCAGCCGATTACAAACCCACTATTCCACAAGCCGCCTCTATAAGATCTTCTGGAATCTTGCCTACCTTACATATGCTCGACAATTTTAACAGTTGGGGTTTCTCTTGGTTGACAGCCTCTAGAGACACAAAGTTTGATTCACCTCTTGAGGTAGCATTGCTAAGTGGGTATTTTTTCCATAACACTCGGTATCTTCCGAAATAGATAGGGATGATTATAAAATAAATTTTATTCCAAAAAAAGATGGGAGTAAACCGGTACAGTATAAAAGAATAATTTTTATCCCAAATTTCTATTTTTTACTCCGCGCTACCCGATACATTTTTTATTCCTGCGCCGTAGAGAAAGCGCGAAAAATCTGTAACCGAAAATTTTCTTTTTCTCAATTTTATTATAAAAAGTAGGAAAGGAAACGCAATTAAATAATAATTACAATGATGAGCAACCTACCATGATAAAATGAATTTTTATTCGAAAAAAGAATTCGAAGAACGCGGGCGGGCGGTGAACCAAAATCAAGAAGACGAAGATAGATATGTAAGAATTTTTATCACAGATGTGATTGCAGGATAATCAAATTAAATCGTTTTTTGTTGTTGGCGTATTATGCGGGAACGAAAATGTTAAATTCAAATTTAATCGGGGGATATTACGTATAGACGTTAGGTACTATAAAGGGAATGAATACAAAATTTGCAACCTTATGCCACAACAATAAAAAGGGCGATGTAATCACGGTGTTACGTAATTATCTGTGATGTGGTCTATACGATTTGTAAATACATTGGGGTGTTGCACGTTACAATGTTACAATCGATTAAGTTGTTTGACCGTGATATCATTTAGCGAAAAGATAATAAATAATACAAACTCGAAACAGGTAAACCGTTTACAAACGACTCTGTATCGAATAGTGTTAAGGTTACAGAGCATTCCACAATAAAGTTTTTTGATGGGACTAAATAATTTTTTTTTTACTTAGCTCGATTTTCGAAGCGTTTTTAGTAGAACGATTTATCTTTGACCTCAAAATGGGCATTTGTTTTGGCTGTGACTTCAGCATTTGACGGAAATATCATTTCCTGGAGTAGCAGTTCCAACTTTAATTCTTCCAATTTTTCTATCGTAGACAACGACTTGTGATACAGTGCATTGCTTTGGCGAAATAACACTATTTTCTAAATTCAATTTTTCGCGAAATCTGTGCATATCGCCATCGATTTTTGGTACTTGAAAACTCCTTTTTAGCAATTTTCATCAAAGTTGATTGAGAAAAAATTATTGGAACTAACCTGGGTCACACCGAATGACCTACTAGAAAAAATATTCTTCAAATTGGAACCCACTGCAATCGACTCCCTCTATTTTAAATCCCTTCTTCATCAATTTTTACGAAAATGGAACCCGCACTCCACCAAATGACCCCCTAAATGAATTTTGCCGAAATCAGAACTCATTCCAATCGGTTTCTGGTACTCGAAAACGCCCATCAACAATTTTAAAAAAAAACCATGCGAGCCGAAAAAATTAAAGGGACCCGGGCCCCACCGGATGACTCCCTGAAAGTATTTTGCTGAAATCAGGACAAATCGAAACTGATTCCTGCCAATTTGAAAACTCCCTTGCGATATGGAGCAGCATCACAAAACATGGGCCACATAATGGCCTCTTCAAAACACTTTGTAATCGCATCATTGCAATCAAAACCCCTTTCTCTCTCAAAATGTTATGAAAAACATCTTTTTTTTTTGTTGAAAAAATGGAACCCGGGCTCTTCCGGAGGTCGCCCTTTCATGGATTTTCACGAAATTAGGACTAATCGCAATCCATTCCTACCACTAGAAAAACAGGACCCATCCCAACCGGACGACGAACTAAACGAATTTTTCGGAAGTTAGAATTCGTCGAAATTGGTTACTAGCATTTGAAATCCATCATTCATCAATTAAAATGGTGCACGCCGAAAAAAACGACAAATAATCGAACCCTGACCTGCCCCCACCGGTTGACCCACCAAATGAATTTTTCCGAAATCGGGACTCATCTCAATCCGTTTTTTTTTTACTTGAAGATGCCTCATCAGAAATATTTTAAAAACCGTGCAAACCGAGGTCCATCGCAATCGACCCCTGCCACTCGAAGCCCCATCCTCATAGATTTTTAACAACATCGTGCGAGCCGAAAATAACTCTAGCACCCCGTAAACGTTTTTTCCAGAAATCAGGGCTTACCGCAATTAAAAACCCCCTCCACCAATGTTTGTCAACATCGCTCGATTCAGAAAAAATAAAAAAACAGAATTTCGGGCCCCACCCTTATGGCAAGAATCGATTGCGATTGATCCAGATTTCGGAAAAATTCAGAGTGTCGTCAGCTCGCACGATTTTTATAAAAATATTTAGATGAGGCTGGTTTTCGAGTGCTAGGAATCGGTTGTGACGAGTACTAATTTCGTGAATATTCGTTCAGAGAATCGTCCCGTGGGGTCCAGATCTCTTTTTCTCGCCTCACACGATATTTATAAAAATGCTGGAGGAGCGTTTTCGAGTAGGTACCACAAACTGTTTGTGATGGGCCCTGTTTTGAGGAAAATTTATTTGACGGTCAAACGGAGAGAACTGGAAGCCATTATTAAATTTTTTTCAATACGCGAAGGTCAGGAATCGATTTCGATGAGTTATAATTTTAGGAAAATTTGATTAAGAGGTCTGACGGTGGGACCCGGAACCCTTGTTAAAAATTGCTGTGACAAGAGTTTTCAAATGGCATGAATGCATTTTGATGAGTCCTAATTTTCAGGTGGATTATCACCTTATCACCTTGTTGATGTGAAACTCGGATTTTATTTAATAAAATTGTAGGTGAGGTCATCCGGTTTAGGCTGGATTACCACTGTATAATTTTTTCAGTATGCATTATTTCCCGGTTATTTTCTTGACTCCCCCGGTCTTACGGTTTGACCCGTTCTCTTTCATTAATCTTTCTTCGGTTGGCACGATTTTTATAAAAATTGGCTAGGAAGGGTTTTCGAGAGCCAGAAGTCGATTGTGATAAGTGTTAATTTCGATAAAATCCGTACAGAGGGTCGTCCGGTGGGGCTCGGATCACTTTCTTTAATTTTTTTCGGCTCGCACGACTTTTATACAAATTGATGGAGGGGCGTTTTCGAGCACCAGAAACCGATTATGACGAGTCTTGACTTCGGGAAAATTCATTTCGGCTGAGTTCTAATTACGGCATAATTCGTTTAAGGAGTCCTCTGGTGGGGGCCGGCCAATTTAAAAAAGATGTTTGTTCTAACGATTTTGATAAAAATTTGTGATTTGTCAGGACAAGAGTTTCAAATACAAGGAAATGGCAACAAAGAGTCCTGATTTCTGGATAATTTATTTAGGAGTCATCCGGATGGGCCGTTATGTTGCATCATGTCACATGATGTGTTGCGTCATGTTGCATGATGTGTTGCGTTAGTTGCGTTGTGTTGTGAGATGTTGCTGTATGTTATGGGATGTTGCACCACTTTACGTCATATTGCACTATGTTGCGTGATGTTTCACCAAGTTGCTTTATGTTTCACCTTGTTGTATGATGTTGTGTGATGTTTCAGTAGGTTACAGAGCGTATTATGGCTGTTGGAATAAAGCCCAAATTTAGGATGTTTATAACGATGTGTGACATGCTCATATTCCATAATGATGATTTGTGGACCAAAGCGGTATCAAAATTGTTGCTGATCCAAGACATTTCAAATATTACACAGACACTTAACTCTTCGAATTAAAAATAGTAGAAACTCAAAATTTAATCCGCACAATCCATTCTCGAAATATCGTGTGTACCTACCGACATCGAAACGGGCGGAAATTTTGGTTGTTTTTGTTTTCGGACTTAGGGATATTAAAACAGACAAAACTGGTCCTGAGAAGTTACACATATTTTAACTTTACCAAAAAATATTCCCCTTTAATTACGAAAGCCACTAAATTAAATTGAAAGTTCATTAGCCTCGAGCAAATCGAATTAACTCATTTCTATCACCAGCGAGTACATATTTGCAACAAAAAAATTTATTTAAATATTTAATTAACCACAATTCATACATACATATGTGTGAAATTGTCAATATCAATCTACAAAACACCCACCACAACTAAACATACAAAAAGCTAGCCATCTCCACCCAAAAACACTATAAATACTAAACCCAACCCAATTTTTGTTTTAAAAAGTTTTACAAATATGTGCACATATTTAAAAAAAAATTTAATTAAAAATTTTAATTATTATAGTTTTAAACATTTAGTTGGTTTTTTAATTTAAATGTTAAATTATAAACCACCATATCATATTAAACCGCCTCGTTCGAACATCCTGTTTTACTATTTTAATTACACGAATAATTTCATTATACAATTGTCTCGAGAGGTGGAGTAGGTGGGATGGGGCAACAGTGATGGTTGTTGGGAATTTTGTAATTATATATAATTGCAATTAAATTATCTATCACTATCATGAAACTATAAAATTTTTAGTGAAGGTGAGCATTGTTGCACCAAATGAGATGTCGCCTGTTTTACGGCAATGAAATCCAAATTATTTCAATGGGCATTGTTTTTGTATGAATTGCAACCAAAAAAAAAATGTTAATTAACTTATAAATATTTATTTTATAAGTTAATTTAATTTTTGTATGCCGATTGTATTATTATTATTATTATTATTTGTAATTATTTGAATTAAACGATGTTTGGTATTGAATAAAAGCGGAAAATTTTGAATTGGCTTTTTTAGTAGTGGAGCGCGGATGTGGTTTTGCTACTTCGACCATAGTGAACGTTTCTCATAATGCATGTGTGATTTGTTTATTAGAAATATAAAAAATCTATCCTAATATGGAGTTCCAATGGAATTCCATGCTTTCTGGTTGAAAAGTACACGGAAATAGATACTGCTGTTACAAAACAGGAAATAGCCGCTGCTTGACAGATCTGGCAAAACGCAGTGTGGTTAAGCAAGTCAAATTACAATTCATAAATGTTTGCCTCGGCTAGTGGCCAAGTGTGAGCAGTTGTCTGAATTGAAAGCTATACCTCCCTCTCTAAGGCCACTTATTAACAATTGTTGGTTTTAGATTGATGCCATGGCCCCCTCAAACGCAAAAAATTAATTGCGGGTCAGTCAAGAATATTGACGGCGACGAAGATCGTTAAAAGTAATTTAATAGTCTTGACCCAACTGGCTGTGGCAATACCATTTCTAAGCTTGTACTTGACCCAAATGTTGAGGGGCAGAGCAGCAATTCAATCAACACTGGAGCGGCTGCATAAACTTCTCCAACATCTACTCAAATTTTTGCCATCTCAAAAGTTAAACAATTTCTAGGTTCACGAAAACCAACCACAATTGGTCATGTGATTGAAATGTGATTTTTATTTCCATGTAAACCACTGAAGGTAATATTAGTTTTTCTATTTTAAGACTTTGTTGCTGCCGCCTTACCTTTGTTTCATAAAGCACAATCGAACGATTTCCCCTAGTGGTAAACCATAAAACTAATTCCGAATCAAGAGCAACTTATTGGTATGCATTAACCTGTCCAACTGTGATTTAAATCTTTGTGGCTAGTAACTGTGGAAATCTTCAGTTGAAAATTCGAATCCTTTGGGAATTCTTTTTAAAAAAAATTTACGTTTTAATACTTCTCTTGCCAATAGATTTGTAGATCGGCAGTGGCTCAGGGCGCAGGAGGCAGGGTTCAAATTTATAATTTATTTGGAGTTTTGGGCTCCAATTGTATCCTTTCTTAACTCTATTACTCTCAGTGCTCCACCGAACATCTAGGTGAGGTAGGTGCCGAGGATGTGGGTGGCTAAAAATCACTCCAGGCACACTCCGTTGGACTAAAAATAAGTTTTTTCAGCTTACTCATCCAGACTGGATTAAATATGAGGACCACTGCTTAGGAAACAGATAATGGAAAGCGAAAAGAAACCGCCTGGAAGATAAGCGAATCAATTACGAAACAGAATTATGAAAATAAAGAGACTAGGTTACAAAAGCGAAGAAGACTTTTGGCATCTGAGTCATCACAGCATCGTACAGATTACCAAAAATGTGGGCTCGATCTGCATGTGCAAAAGCATTGCCATAACCATCACCACTCGTATTATGTCAAGACTACAACAAAATCGAGAACAACATTCGCAAGCAATAACAGGATTGAGAACCGCCATTTCAACGTTCTAAACCTCTATCAATACGTTTTGCGATAGCATTTGCAAGGCCTGCACGGAGTGATGCTTCCCGAAGCCACTTGCCTGAAGAGTTGTCATTGAAACCTACATTACTACTCTGCTTATCGTTGAAAAACGCATGTCAGCAGTCGTTAAACAACTTCGGCGCCGAAGACATGTTAGAATAATTTAACTTAGGTATCATCCCAGGAGTATTTCTGCAACTCTCCTAAACCGAACGACGACTTCTATCTAGAATAATACCATTTATCAAGATCATCTACTACAATGATATGTATGGGTAGCACGGATTCAAGAGCCAACCGGTTCTGTTCGCTCAGGACATGCTACCCAAATCTACTCAACACGTTGGAATCGTAGTTTCACTGTGCATGTGGAAAATCTCAAAATATTGCATGATGTTGCACCATGTTTAATGATTTTGCACGATATTACGTTATATTACACAACGTTGTGGGATATTGCATCATGTTTGGTCATATGGTGGGGCCGGTAAACGTGGAGCTTTATTTTATCATTTTATTTGGTTTTTTGATTTAGATAAAATTTAGCGGGACAGGGTTTTCAAATTAAAGAAAACTATTACAAGGAGTTCTGATTTCTGGATAATTCATTTGATTCCCTGGATCATGCATCACGGTGCAACATGTTGCGCGATGTTGTTTTATGTTGCACTGCGTTGTGGGATGTTTCATCATGTTTGAACATATTACACCATGCTGCTTGATGTTGCGTGACGTTGCACGATGTTGCGTTATGTTGCATTGCGTTGTGGGATGTTACATCATGTTTAGATATATTGCACCATATTGCATGATGTTGCACCATGTTGATTAATGTTGCATTTTGTTGAGGAAAGTTGGATATATGATGTTCCACTATGTTGCGTAATGTTGGCCTGTCGCCTTCTTGTGCCGTTTTATTCTTCTTGAATGATCCGATTTCTGGATAATTCATTCAGTAGTCGTCCAAATGGGCCGTCAGTTTGCACCATGTTGCATTATGTTGCATAATCTTTCATTATGCTATTGCGTGATGTTGCACAATGTTGCGTACTGTTACACCATGTCCCTTAATGTTGCAAGATGTTGTGGGCTAAATATGGCACCAAGTTGCGTCATGTGTATGGTGTTGAGTGATGTTGCACCGTGTTGCGCGATTTTGTTCACTGTTGCATCATGTTAATTCATGTTGTGTCTTGTGTTTTTCATTAATTAGATATTTCGTTAATTAGTTGTGTTTCATCATATCGGAGACATTAGATGGTTGCATTAATCAAGTCTTTTTGAAAATGTTAGTTGTTATGAGTAACAATATTGTAAGAGTGGACGGGTACCATACTTTATGGCCACATCTTATCTCTATAATTACTGCAACAGTCCCCTATTACATGCCTTAATTATACGTGCCATATCGCAACGAACCTGATCTCATCGGCGAATACGAGAATGCTAGCGAAGCATTCAAAACATGCGGAAATTAGTTGAAGACCATGAACAAGCACCTGGAAATTTATTGCGAGAGAGTTACATAATTCGATAATCCCTTCATCCAGGTGCATGCAATCCAAATAACCGAGCAGCTGGTATAGAGCATGATCAGCCGGATCAGCCGATGGAGAAAGCAGAGTTCCATCCGGCATGCAGGCCATGATTGTTGGTCAGATCAATTAGCAAGAATCACTAGAAGTAACAAAGAACAGCTGCGAGATGACTGAATAGAACTGGAGTTACTGTTCTTCACGAGAGGTGCAGAAACATAAGAACGTGTAAGACCTATATGTTTAACACCTCAAGAACCAGGTCAACAGGCGGTAGACAAGCAATAAAGGTCGGAGTACTAAAGAAAGTAGCAACCTAGACGGATTGATTGATCGGGATGAAACTTCAAACTCAAGGTTTCCCCATAAATTTGGAGGTCTCATTGATGTTTGACCGAAATCGAACTGCAAAAATTTCGACTTTGATGACGCGTTCATAATGGATTTCGAGGTTGGTGGATATTTATATTTATGGTTTGGTCGTCACCCAACTGCCATGGGGCCCACCAAGGCCGAAATGTCTATGGATATGTTCATTACTTCGTTCACAATTCCGTTACGTAGAGTGATTAAACGCTCACTAACCGGGTCTAGTTTCGGCAGAGTGGATAACTTGACCAAGCATACGAAACAGTTTAATTTTGTCAGACTCGCATTTTGTTGCTTAACAGTGAGTGCAAATGAGCACACCACAAAACTTAATGTGAATGGCTTCTATTTGGTCGGAGTGAGTTGCTGGTTTTCTGCACGAGAGTGTCGGTAATTGTGTAAAAATTTTATTACCTTCCTCCTTTCCTCTAGAAACTTTTAGGATATACACTAGTAAACAATCTTACCTTAAATTTAATATTACCACACACAATGTAGAAACTGAAATATTATTTTCTTATTTTCATTGCAGATGAATCTACTATTGATAACATTATTTGCGGTAGCCTCGCTCTCCGTCTTCCCAACAAAAACATATGGTTTAACAGACACCGACAATACTAGCGATAATAACAATAATCAAGAACAACCAAAAGCGTTACCGTTATCATCACCAAAAGACACAACAAATATCGAACAAATCACCGATAACGGAATTAAACCAGCCGATTTCGTAGCGGAGCAAACGAATACGGGCGGTGAATTATGGGAAGAAAATGATCACGAGGTATTGATACGAAATGAACGGGGTGCAAATAAAAACAATAACAATAATAATAATAATGGCGGTGCTGGCGGAAACACGAATGCCGGTAAGAAAGATCGTAAAAATTCTAAAAATAAACAAAATGATAAACACAATCAGAATAATGCACACCAACAACAAAAACATCATCAAACTACCGATGAAATGCCCGCCGATGGTAGTGCCCCCCCGGTTAATACACCAAAATTAAATAATAAATCGAAACGGGTTAAACAAAATAAGAAACAAGTTAATTTGAATGGGAATCATAACGATAAAATGGTTGTTGATTCTCTCGAAGATCCATGTAAGTGACATATTCTCCCTATTATAACGCAGAGAGTAATTAACCATAATGCGACTAACAAATTACTAACAATAAATATTAAGGATATTTATTTTCAGCTCCTAAATAAATGCTAATTTATTATACCATTATTGTCGTCCTTAAACATACTCGTATATGCGGCTATTTACATCGTTCGGAGTGTTTTGCACAATTTAATACTAATTACACTTTCTTTGGTCATGCGGCGTTACTCTAATTTGAAATTGCCCCAATGTAATTTCCTGCTTGATGTATAGGAATTTTGCGCCGTAAATTGTACCAGTGGAAATGTATTATTTTTCCTCTTTGCAGGTTTCCTTAAAATGTGTGATTACTGTTTCACTTAATTAGACATTTTGCATTCTGGTTTACACTCCCTATTTGAAATCGATTCTTGACTGAAGTTATATTTCACGTCGATAGGTTTTATTCGCTTGCCTTCTTTCCTTTTCTCATTCACATTAATATGTACACGATTAGAGATTTTCGTGACATAGCCGCACATTCAATATTTGTTTCACTAAGTAGGCTGCAGAGCCATTTGCCTAATTTGAGTGAAATTTATTGAACCTTCTCCACTTGACTTCACCATAAGTAATTAGTACTTCGGTTCGAAAATTGACAACCCTCGAAATGCAAGAACATCGTAAATTACGACTACTAGAATTCATCGCAAAACTGGAGGAATATATACTGCACGTGGTACATTGATTTTGAGTGGTTCATAAAAATAAGGTAGTTATAATTTTTCGTTTTCATCACTGGCTAAAGGAACGAAGTATTACCTTAAATTTACAATAACAATGATATGCAAAACATTATTCCATTAAAATCTATCCTATACTTTTCAAATTAAAGCAATCGTAGCAAAATTCGATGTTTCGGTGAAAACAATTGGTATGCTGCAATCTCCTGTAAAATACCACGTTGGCCGATATTTGCCATCAATCACTTATCAGACGTGGACCTGAGCAAATCTCTACCAGTACCCTCTAGAGGCCCAAAATTGACATCATGCCCCCGCAAAAAGCGACTCGCAAACACATCAATTGGAGCATCGAGCAATGGAGGTCCGTTCTATTCACTGACGAGTGCATGTCTCCATGGTAGTGATTGGAGAGGCCGGGTCTTCCGGCGTCCAGGAGAGTGATTTTCGCAGTGATTTTCTGAAACATATCGCTTGAGGGAAAACAGATTTTGTTTTCGTACTTAGTGGTGGAGGCCGTTGAGGAGGTCTAATCGCTGAAAGATATATCGAGAACATTCTCTTGGATCATGTAATGCCCTACGCAGGATATATAGGGGAAACTTTTATATTGATGCATATAAAATTTTCCCCTATATATCCTGACAATGCCCGGTGTCGCTTAGCTCAAACCACTCGGTAGTTCATGGATGAGGTTAGTTATGAGACGATGCAGTGGCCAGCCCTCAGTCCAGACATAAATCCAATAGAGCATTTATGGGACGAACTCAAGATTGCTTTGGATGTGGAGTGAGGTGTGATCCTCCAAGTCTTTGTTAAAATCGTAATAAGGTCAATAGGGACTCGCATGCGAACCGATGAAGATGCAGGGGGGGGGGGGCGAGGAATACTAAGTTTTAACCAATAAAATTGTTTTTGTTTTGCTTGAATTTTTTGTTGTAATTTGAATTTAAATATCCCCTATATTTTTTTCATACTCATCAATTTTGGACTGAACCAATTTTCAGGAAAATAGTGTCATTTTAAAGTAAAAATATGTACCAGGCTTTAAAATAAATTCTTTGTGAAAATCGAATGAAGATAGCGGAAAATAAGAGATTACGCTACTCAACACAAGTGGCAGCACTATCACTAAAGATAAATTGTTTTGTTATGTAATTACCAGCGGAAATTTTTTATTCATTATATGTATATACTTTTTCACTAAGTAAAACATCTCAGCAGACTAAAATATTAAAAGTGATCCTTAAATAATGACAAATTGATTGATCTCCGAAGTAAAGGAACTCGGTAAATGAAATCTCGACAATTTAACAATATTCCGCCTTTCCGCCATTTCTTAACGAACTACGATGAAATTTGGATAGTAGTATTGATCAGGGATTTTATAGAAAGTTTTTGACAAAATTCTAGGATCTGTGGCCTTATTCTGGCTTTCCCGGGAATTGGGATTTGGGAAAATATTTTTCTGTAATTACAAATTGCCCAAATTCCCAAATATTTATTTCCTTTTCCCACATGAATATTCTGGCAGACTGGGAATCATTTTTCGGGAAAAATTTTTTTAGGTATTTTTTTATAAACTAAGCACACGTTGCGACTTTATTACAAGTTTTATTTATTTTTAAATATAAATTTATTAGAAAAAATAATGATTAAAAATTCAAAGATGTACGAATTACAATTCCCACCAAAAAATAATGGGGAAAAATTAACGTCAAAACTGCTATAAAATGGAATCATTTTTTTCCAATAAAAAAATTCCCAAACGCCAGAATACACATTTTGGGAATAAAAAATACCCAGCTGCTAGAAATACGTCACTACTTCCCAATTCCCTATTCCCGGGGAAAACCAGAATACTGCCACTGTTCGTGCTGGTCTAAACTGGTCATTTCATAACCAGTTCTTATGATAAAAGGTATCTGTACATTTTACACGATATAAATAAATTTTAAACTGGAGAGAACTCGGCTATTTCTTAATTAAATTTTGTAAAATTTGCATCGCATACAGGGACAATTCGAGAAAAAATTATGGATTACAATTTTCACAAGAATTTTTTCATTTTCTGCGGCCATATAAGTTATTTTCAGTTGATGGCCAATATCTCAAAAACATCCACTAGTAACCAATACTTTCGGTTTTTTTTCTAATAGCTTTGGTCATACTGAGATTATGTAGAAAATTTGGGAAAATTTATTGATTAATAATTAAGCTAGATATTGGCCAAAAACTGAAAATAACTTATATGACCGCAGAAAATGAAAAAATTCTTGTGAAAATTGTAATCCATAATTTTTTCTCGAATTGTCCCTGTATGCGATGCAAATTTTATAAAATTCAATTAAGAAATAGCCGAGTCCCTCCAGTTTAAAATTTATTTGTATCGTGTAAAATGTACAGATACCTTTTATCATAAGAACTGGTTATGAAATAGCCAGTTTATTCCAGCACGAACAGATCCTAGAATTTTGTCCAAAACTTACTTTAAAATCTCTGATCAATACTGCTATCCAAATTTCATCGTAATTCGTTAAGAAATGGCGGAAAGACGGAATATTGTTAAATTTCAAGATTCCAAGAGTTCCTTTTACTTCGGGGATCAATCAATTTGTTATTTTAAGGATCACTTTTAATATTTTATTCCGCTGATGAATGAATAAAAAAATTCCGCTAGTAATTACATAACAAAACATTTTTTGTTTATTGATAGTGCTGCCACTTGCGGCGAGTAGCGCAATCCCTTATGTTCCGCTGTCAAATTTCCGCTTTCTTATACAGCATGGAAAATGTTAGGGATCTTAACATAAAATCAAAATAAATCCATTAAAACTACCTCCCTTCAACGAAAATCTTGCTAGCTTCGAATGATCGAAACAGAGCAAACGCCGCAATAACAAGGCGCATTTGATGCAGCACATTTTGAGGCAACTTCTATTTTTCCGATTATTAACCCGCCCAAAATATTTTTTCGCTCCAGGGTGGTTTCCAAAATTGAATCTGACGGTATTACCGCAATAAATTGTACTCAAAAGTAGTTATTATGATCCTTGCTTACGAAATGTTTTCACCTGTCAATGAAAGTTGTCTTTTCTTCGATTGAAAAACAGCCATCCAGTTTCAAAGAATGGCGATAAGTCAAAAGCGCGTACTTTTCCTTCCAATTTTCAGTATCAATTTCGGAAAAATTGCCCTCCCGGTGGATTCATGGCTTACATGACAGAGCGAGGTATTAACAAGCTTGGAGCATTTTGCGTTGTGTCGTTTTTCAGAATTAACATGTCTCTCTTAATGGATATAAAATTATTTATTGGGCCGTAAATTTCCAAGTTGTTTTGAACTGATTTACATCAAATTGCAAGAGATTAACGCAGTGTATCATAAGGATCATTTACTGACAACACATCGCTGTTGGCTTTTATTCATCAATCCAAGGGGAATCAAAGTCTTTCTAGGTAATTCACGAAAGGTTATGAACGCACCTATTTAACCCAAGCAAAGCTGCTAGTTTTTCTTTATTAATTAGTTCAACACTATAGGTTGCCCCTGAAATTAATGGAATCCAAATTGATAGATCTCCGTAATTTAAAATCTTGGAGTTATACATTTTTGTGATCTGTCGAGGGAAGAACATATGTATGCAACCTCCAAAAGAGATATCAATGTTTGCCGATCGACGCTTTTAAGACTTTTGGTGTTTATCTCTTTTGTTAGGAGTGGAGCTCCTAGCTCCGAAGTGATATATTTAACATTTTTCTTTTGATTAGAATGACCGATTTGCCTTGTCCCAACCGATTTGCCTTGCCTTGCTTCCTCTAACCCCTTATTTATAATCCCAATACTAAAATACCCAACTCTCCAAAGCCGCTTAGCATCGGCATCTACTTTGCGCAAGCATAACCAGAGGTCGCGGATTGAAAAAAATGCATAAGTTGCATGCTTAGGATATTAAGTTCGACAAACAAAATATTCGTCGATATGAAATTTTGGGTTATTCTGGATAATAGCCAGATAGTGTTTTTAATCAAGGTGAGGTTACCAAGACTTTGGAGGTTTGGTTTCGAACTAATGAAAACATTGAATTTTTTGTATTAAAAAATTCGGTCCTCTCATCAGACTGAAGTGACCAAACTACAAAAATTTTGAAAATATTTGATTAAAAATACTATCTGGCTATTATCCAGAATAACCCAAAACTTCATATAGAAATCGCATGTATGCGTTAAATACAATAAAATTCGAGATTACAAAGGGGTTGGGAATTGCGTAGTGATCATTAAAATTCGCTAAAGCATTGTGATTATACTTTGATTACTTCAAAGTATTTTCAAAATTTTTGTACTTTGGTCACTGCAGTCTGATGAGACGACCGAGTTTTTTAATACAAAAAATTCAATGTTTTCATTAGTTCGAAACCAAACCTCCAAAGTCTTGGAAACCTCATCTTGATTAAAATATTCGTCGATATTGTAACCAAATTTCTTACCAAGTACACTACCAAGTTCACTTGATTAGACACACATGCAATTTTACTTTTAAATTCAAATTTTTCAGTAATTTCTCACGGAATCAAGAAAATTTTTTTAGTGAGAAGAGAGAGAAATCCCTACTCCATAAATCCATAATCGGTAATTATTTTCAGAAACCAAATGCCTTTCAATTTTAATTTAATGTTATTTTTTCGGCTCAGTCGATAATACGCAACTTAGAAATTTTATTTTTATTTTAATATTTTTTTTATTAAGAAATTCTTTAATCTTCCCATTCTTTAAAATTACTTCAAAGATCCTGTCCTTGAGAGAATCATATAAAGATTTTAAGTAATCGAACAAAATCTCTGCCCAAGCAGACAGTTTCAATTCCTGCATCAGCTCTTTGTTGTTTGTCCCCTTCATAAACTTTACGAGTGGGCCAGCCCAAAACGTTTTCAATGATATTTAAATCAGGAGAATAAGGTACCCATGCAATAACTCAACGTTTTGACTCGCAATTCACGACTTTACAGCACGGGCATTATGTATAGGCGCATTGTCATGTTGGAAAATCCAATGAAGAGGCCTAAATATCTCCAGAATTTCCAGTCATTTCATTGAAAAAATAATTCGATTTAATAGCGCCCAAATATGAAATTCCACGCCATACCATTACTCTTTTTCTGGCATGATGTTGAGTCAAAAATTGTTCTTCTTTGCGAATGTTATGAAAATAATAATTATAGCTGATTAATTTTTTTTCATCCGAAAAAACAACATTTTCCATGTTTAGTGGAGATTTTTTCAATTTTTTGAATTTTAAAAATGAAGCATTTAAAATTGCTACTGTTCTGATTTTGTTGGTGGAAAGGGCTGTCAGAACCTTCGCTTCCTTTACTTGTAGTTTTTCCATATGATACACTGTCTTTTAAATACCGAAATTTATTTATATTCCAAAAAACAAAGAAACGTGCAGTTAGATTGCTGAGTTTAATTTTTTTCATTACTGTCCGTTTATTATTAGAGTTGATTTTTTCATGACGACCTCTGTTCTCCAGTTTAGGATCTTGACTTATGTTTATTTTTATTTTACTGGCGCTACCTTTCATTGAGGGATTAAGCCGCCTTATTTGTAACGTTTACAATTTTAATTTCGGATTAAGGCATGAGTGGTTCATTGAATCCTTGCCTTTGTGGCCTTTATTAGATTTTATCAGAGTCTCCGTCGGGCCATTGTTCATTTCAATGTTTTTTGTCTCTTTGAGCCTTTTTATCCATTTTGGCCTTTTGGCCATTAGCCTTTTAATCATATCTTTGATTGAGAATTTCATAAGCAATAGTCATTACAGTAATTCGATAAATTGCTAAGTTTTGGTATAAGAACGCAATTTAAATGTTGCCTTTACTTAAAGAAGGTCTATGAGCCCAGAGAAGTAAAATAAGAAATTTGTCTGTTCATTTAGACGTTTGGGTGTCTGTACTGAAAATATATCAAAAATGGTTTATACAATTTGAAATTTTATTCAACATTTTTTCTATTTTTAACTTGAAGAATTGGAAAGCTTGGTTTCATATGGCTGGTATCCCACCTTTTCTACGGAAAACCCCAAAGCTTTTACGTCGAAGAGGTCCAATACATAAGTTATATTTCGTAATATCATTTTAATTCATAAATCCACCGTGCTGTCGTTAAAATATCATTGAAAAGGCCTTAAAAATGTCATAAATTTAGTTGAAGCACCTTAGTTCTCAAAACTAACACTATGACGCTAGACCATTTTCCCAGTAAAATATAATCATGTAGCTATCGTTTGACAGATCTCGGACCAAGCAAGCAATTTTGTTTACACCATTTTGGCGCTGGTCGCGAATAATTTGTTAGTATTAAGAACATATGATTTATCACTGTCACAAATATAACTGACGGACCCCCTTCCCCCCCCCCCCCCCCCCCCCCCCGGAAACAATGCTGAGACATTACAGGAAAACTAGAAGTACTTCCGTAACTATTTTCATTAAATGCAGCGTGGTTGAAGCACAAAAGCTCAAAAGGGTAGCCCTCTACTTTAAGTATAATAAAATTTCTCTTTAGAGCAAACTTAAATTTCTCTTACACGCGTACAAGATCAAAAAATCGGTAGCATTCTGATAGTATATTATAATTAGCCCTCGTGGCCAATTTCATCATTCACGAACAAGGGTAAGCGAATTTTTTTATCGTTTTGCTTCTTAATTAAAGTTAAAGCAAATGAAACTAAAATACAGAAACGTTTTTCTTGTCCATAATTTTGCAATACTCAGCTAAAAGCATGTTGGGTACATACATTCATGAAGATGATGATGGTTGGGAAAATAATGTATTGAATTATTTATGAAAGCTTAAAAAATTATTTATTTCAGTAAAATTGTTTTGACATTGTTGTTTGTGTTTTTACTTTTCTAATTTATGTTATTTTCCCAGAAGAAACAAACACACACACATCCACGCACACATACCCTGAACCAAAACACAACGCTCAAATAGGAAAAATCGATTTGGCACAAAAAATATATTTTTATGAATTGTGTATGGAGGAAAAAAATTCATCGGAGCCCCCATAACCTACCTACATATATAGCGAGAACAACGATGACGACGAGTTTATGAATTATGAAATGAAGCTTAAAATTCTTTAAGCAAAGCACAAGGAGGAAAAAAGAAAATCTATTTTGATTTTCTTTAATAATTTTTTTTTTTGCTTGGTCTAAAATTCCTAGAAATTGAGATTTATATGGGTTTTATACGAATAAGTAATGTTTTTGAATCTTCCTTCCTTTTAAATACAACAACAGCAACCTAGGCCGATGAAGATATAATAATAGACGTTTTCTTATATATTTAAGATGAAAAATATGTATCTTTTATGTATTAAAGATGTGCTTATGAAGTTTGATTGAAATATATAATAATACGTTATTTATAAATATTTAGCAACGCTCACATGACTATGACATGAGGATTACGCTGTAACAGATAAATGAAGCTTATATGTACAAAGGTCAATATAACTTCGTACAGATTATATTAAGTATATTAGGTTTTGCAATATTAATGTTCAATAGATTGGAAATAAAAAAATTATTCTGCTTTAATGAACAAACGGGCGACGATGATCAACAAGACATTGGTTAAGTCGTTATTTTATTGAGTTATGTGGTTTCAATTTCAAACAAATTCTATTTCAGAGCTCAAGTTGTGTTAAAACAGGTTTTAGAACTTTAAAAACTATAGAACAAACGAATCAAACAAATTGACTAAATTCGCTAAAAACTGGGTTGAGATAATTGCTTGAGCTTCAGAACAATGATTTACACCCAATTCTAATTCAATTCGTATTCAATTCATATTCAATTCATATTCAATTCATATTCAATTCATATTCAATTCATATTCAATTCATATTCAATATTTGTTCAATTCATATTCAAATCATTTTCAATTCATATTCAATCCATATACAATTCATATTCAATTCATATTCAATTCATATTCAATCCATATTCAATTCATATTCAATTCATATTCAATTCATATTCCAATCATATTCAATTCATATTCAATTCATATTCAATTCATATTCAATTTATATTCCATTCATATTCAATTCATATTCAATTCATATTCAATTCATATTCAATTCATATTCAATTCATATTCAATTCATATTCAATTCATATTCAATTCATATTCAATTCATATTCAATTCACATTCAATTCCAATTCAATTCATATTCAATTCATATTCAATTCATATTCAATTCATATTCAATTCATATTCAATTCATATACAATTCATATTCAATTCATATTCAATTCATATTCTATTCATATTCAATTGTGATTCAATTCATATTCAACTCATATTCAATTCATATTCAATTCATATTCAATTCATATTCAATTCATATTCAATTCATATTCAATTCATATTCAATTCATATTCAATTCATATTCAATTATATTCAATACATATTCAATTCATATTCAATTCATATTCAATTCATATTCAATTCATATTCAATTCATTTTCAATTCATATTCAATTCATATTCAAATCTTTTTCAATTCATATTCAATTCATATTCAATTCATATTCAATTCATATTCAATCCATATTCAATTCATATTCAATTCATATTCAATTCATATTCCATTCATATTCAATTCATATTCAATTCATATTCAATTCATATTCAATTCATATTCAATTCAGATTCAATTCATATTCAATTCATATTCAATTCATATTCAATTCATATTCAATTCATATTCAATTCATATTCAATTCATATTCAATTCATATTCAATTCATATTTAATTCATATTCAATTCATATTCAATTCATATTCAATTCATATTTAATTCATATTCAATTCATATTCAATTCATATTCAATTCATATTCAATTCATATTCAATTCATATTCAATTCATATTCAAGTAATATTCAATATTTGTTCAATTCATATTCAATCCATATTCAATTTATATTCAATTCATATTCAATTTATATTCAATTCATATTCAATTCATATTTAATTCATATTCAATTCATATTCAATTCATATTCAATTCATATTCCATTCATATTCAATTTATAATCAATTCATATTTAATTCATATTCAAATCTTATTCAATTCATATTCAATTCATATTCAATTCATATTCAATTCATATTCAAGTAATATTCAAGTAATATTCAATATTTGTTCAATTCATATTCAATCCATATTCAATTTATATTCAATTCATATTCAATTCATATTCAATTCATATTTAATTCATATTCAATTCATATTTAATTCATATTTGTTTCATCTTTAATTCGTTCTAAATCTAATTGATTATACGGAAATGAAAGCAGACATTAATAAAATTTATTTTTTATAAATTTCTAATAATTATAGCTGAGAAACATTTTCTTTTAAATTACGTGATTTAGTCTTGACATGTAAGTACCAAACCACATAACGGATTAAATAAAACAAATATTATTAAAACTTTTATGTACATTGTGGCTCTATAGTTAAATGTTTTATGTGTTTCCATTTATAATCAAACCACATAAAAGACGTTTTTATATAAAGTCAATAAAGTCTTGTGCAAAACATAAAGATCAAGGAACTAAAAATAAAATTTATTCTCTATATATGTACATGAAGGGACCATTATGAGACCATAAGACTAACTTTAAAAAAAATTGTTATTAAAACTATAAATTAAATAGAAACTTTTGCCGGAAATTAAGTTTTATAATTATTATACGAGCGTATGTCTAGCTGCTTCAATATTATAAAGACGTCGATTATAGCATTTTGAATGATAAGTTGGTGGTTTAAAACGCAATCACCTTTTTTTGTTTTACTGTCTGTGGTAATATTTTTATATTTTTGATATTTTAGGAAAATCACAAGTCGTTTACAATTCTTGCAAGCTGCAATTATATAGCAATTATACTTATCAAAATGTTTATGTGTAGAAATTCATTTTTATCTTTTCCGGATGTCAGAACCTAATAAACCTTTTCAATTTGGAAGGGGCTAAATCTGTCGCATACAAAAAACTGTTTGTATTCGGACGTGTAAGATATCAATTGAAAGTTTTTTTTCAGAAATAACAGAATTGTGAAAATATATTTTAGAAATGAATTACGGCCATCTATGATTAAATAGCACAACCTTTAAATATACGAGTATGACCATATATTAAATAGCTTATATATAGGACATTAGGACATACGCGTTCTTATTTTTTCTTAGCTTATTTCATTTCCGTAATTAGATTTTCTGGCACAGGTGTCACTTTGGTCGTTTCTTTCGAACTTTTTTCGAAAAGTTGCCGTTGTTTGTTTACTTTTTTGTTTTGACAACTAAGCTACACAGTTGAAACAGTTAAATTTAGTTTTACTTTTTCACCAGCTGTGTTGATTTTCGAGTTTTTTTCGAACTTATACTAAAACAGCTAACTTCACTCTTGTCTTATAGAAAAAACATTTTGGAACCCGATTTTACAAAGCAGTGTCCTATATTGATACTATTTAATATTTGGTATGACCGTTGATTAATAAAAATGATAAACCAAATAAAAATTGAAATTGGTAAGAAAAAATTAATTAACAAAAATGATATCGTTCGTTTATACTAAATCGTATCGTTCATACTAAATCTGATATCGTTCATGCTCTTGATTAATAAAAATGATATCGTTGATTAAATATATGCCTACCAGTGACCGATTCATTCCACCTCCTTTGCTATTGGTCAATCGCTTTAGTCTGTCGTACCAACCAGAAAAAAATATTACAAGTGTTTTGTGATTCAGTCCCCATCCCTCTCTTGACAATCTCGCCAGCAAGTGGAATAGTTTTTGCATTTTGACAGACTCTTGGAACGTGAGATGTTATGCTCATACATTTATCAAGGTCAAACCTTAAATATTTATGGAGTGTGTAACGAAATCCCGGTTTGTGAAAATCCCGGTTTTCAAAATACCGGTTTTCAAAATTCTGGTTTTGAAAATCCAGGTAAATGGGACTCTTAAATGGTTTTTTAACAAAATTCAAAAATGAGTTTGCGATAATCTTCTAGAAAAAGTCTAATAGGGAGAGAATTTGGCAATTTTATAACAGATTTTGTTGAAATTCGATACGTGCGATGAAAATGGGTTATAAAATGATTTTTCGATGAAGTTCTGAAATATAGCCATCACTATGGAGCTAGGCCATTTTTTAACCGAGTTAGTTGAAATTCGACATGTGGGTCCTAAATGGGATTCAAGAAATACGTTTTTGATAAAGTTCTGGAATAAGGCGGATAGGGATGAAACATGACCATTTCTTAACCGATTACGTCGAAAATCGACGTGTGGAATCTAAATGGGATTTTAAATTGATAAAATTCTGGAATATTGTCATTAGGGATGGAACTAGGCCATTTCTGAATCGATTATGTTGAAATTCGTCACGAGTGATGGAAAGTGGGTTCTTAAATGATTTTTTGATAAAGTTCTGCGTATCTGGGCACAAAAGGCGATATATTTCACAACTTAGTCAACAAATCATTTTAGAATCTTATTTTCATCACACATGTCGAATTTTATCATAATCTGTCAAGAAATGGCCAAGTTCTGTCGCTAATGGCCATATTCTAGAACTTCAGCAATAAATCATTTTAGAATCCCATTTAGACCTTACTTGTAGAGTTTTAACATAATCAGTAAAGAAACGGTCAAGTTCCATCCCTATCGACCGTATTCTAGAACTGTATCAAAAAATCGGCTTTTAATTCGAATCATTCTACATAAAACTAGTAAAACTGCTCCTTTATTCCCAATATGCTTTTGAACCCCGTTCTCGTGGAATTTTTTTCTTGCCCCTTGGAGGGCTAAACGGAGGGGGAGAAGCGATGCAACTTTCCGTGAGAGCCATTGAAGGCTCTAGAATTCGGTATGATATCAAAGGGCTGAATGACGAAGGACCGAATGTCGAAGGGCCGAATTTGTCGAAAGGCCGAATGTCTCGAAGGGCCGAATGTGTCGAAGGGCCAAATGTGTCAAAGGAGTTACTTTTCGCTTTTGGAAATATAATTTTTTTAATATGTTTTAAGGAACATTTCGTAATTTTTTTTTTATCAAATATTAATAAATTTGCTTGATAAAATGTATCACTGACTGGATACGTGGAATTTTGGCATTCGGCTTCAATTTTCGAAAACCATCTAAAACTATTAATTCGACTAATTCTAGACCGGGTGTCAATATATGACACTGTTGTTGTAATTTGGCAAAAAAACGGAAGTTCAGTTTTTTCCGACTCCGACTCCCATAAAATAGCACCGATTCCACGAAACCGACTCCTGCCTCTGACTTCAAGCGTTGGTTTTTTTTAGTAAATTTTTGGGCAAGATATCTTATTTTTATGTTACAATATTATTAGACCAGCCGGCTCGAATTAATAAAAAAAAATTTCAAAATCAAAACTTTGAACTAGAAGAAAAGAAACCCAGGATTTTGAAAACCGGGATTTCGTGGTACACCCATATTTATCTCACAGTCTTGACCATCTTCATATTTTGACCATTTGTAAAGATATGGTTGGAGGTCAATAAGGGTCAGATTTGCTTCTTAGCTACAGCATCACTGGTTTTCCTGCAGATAGTGACATTTTATTTGCCACACACCATTGGTTCATACTATTTATTACAATTTAACCAGAACGATTTTATCATCCGCGAATTCAATTTCATCAAGGTCATTATTATGCTTGTGTTAAACACGATATTCCAGATTAGAGGACCTAGAATAGAGCCTTAAGAACGTCCTTTGGTGATTTGCTTAGTAACAGATTCTTACCTGTGTAAAAAATTTAACAAAATTTGGTATTTTAAAATTTACACTAGTGTGCATTCAATATTTTAACAATGTAATTCAACAAAAATTTGAACAAAAATGATTGAAAATTGCATTAAATAGTTAAAAGTAAACTCATTCACTTTTCTGTGTTGCTCAATATGATTTACGAGCCCGATTATAGATAGTTTCACGCACTAGCATTACATACATTAAATAGTATAACTAATAGGCTTTCAAAATACCATGATAACATTAAGGACTAACGACTCATTCAATTTTTTGTGTTGGAACCGCTATGCAGTCTGTTATACAGGGCCGATCCCCGAGATTTCCACGCGCATTAAAAAAAATTTGGTAAATTCGTCACACCGGCCAGAATCATACGTGTCTCTGATTATTGCGGATCGGTTGCTGAAGAACTCCTGAAAACATTCATAGTGTTTTTAGGGAGATTCTTTACCGATAATACCTTGCAAATTTTAAGCAGCTGTTTAATAATTCTAGTATACTGGGTGCTATAGTAGGCCATGCAAGCTGAATTATTTCCGCGTTTAAGTTGTCAAGTCCTGGTGACTTGTACGTTTGAAGTCTTTGAATAAGTGGGAGCACTGGGCACTTCTTCCAACGTAAATGGGGGGGGGGTGTTCAGCAACTGTTGCTGTTGATAGCGATCTCTCGCATATAGCTACTGTTACAGGTGGCATGAAGCCAACCCGCAGATTTCATCTAAATACGCAGAGGCCTCTTTCACGGTTTCACGGTGATTTTACCGACTAGATCTCGGTTCGGGGTCGTGGGGAAGTTGAGGTTTGCATGATCCCCGCCTGCATCGTGTACCAGAATAACAATAAAAATAAAAAAGCAAATTAAAAACTGACCCTTAAAAGCCGATGCCCACCCATATAACGAAGCATAACAATAGGGTAGGGACGTTTTTCCAACCGAGAAAGCTTTTCTTCACCCGGAAAACCCTCTGAGCAATCTCCCACAATTCAAACTCTGACAGCTTGAGACTGCCGAAGAGCCATGGGGAGACCGTGTAAATTTTACGGTCGCCCTGGAATGGACGTCACATATTCTGGACTCATCCCTGCGACCCTGTGCATGTTCTGCCAAGGGGATGACGGCGAGTGACTACGTCAGAGTGTAATTATGGAACCGACACGAAATGAAAAACCCACCCCCGTCATACTAACCCGAAAAAGATTTAGTAATTCATTTTATCGTAAATAAAAACAAGAATAAACTAATCGCTGATCTTGCAGAAATTGTGTAGCAAAAAAATTAAATCGAACAGAATAATAAAATAGTTGATGACCTTGACCAAAAAAAATTCATCGAACATAATCGAGTAATAAAATTAATCGAGCATAAAAATCGGCCGAATGTCAAAGGGCCGAATGTCGAAGGGCCGAATGTGCCGAAGGGCCGAATGTGTCGAAGGACGGAATGGGTCGAAGAGCCGTATTTTCTTTTTTTGTTTTTAGAAATATAATTTTTTAAATTTGTTGTTTTATTGAATATTCTGTAACTTTTTTTAAAAAAAACACTGACGAAGAATCCCAAAAAGCACGACCGTACTTTCTCTAAATGAGATAAGAAGATGAAATGAATGAGATGAAAAGGCAATCTATTGAGACAAACCTATTGTAAAATGTACTATTTACATTAAAAGGAGCTGTGTGAAGTACTTGCTTCAGTAAATCTGTGCGCGCGACTTCGACAATTGGTAACGCACCATCAGTTGTCGACAATGCTCGAAATATGCTGGGTTTTATCGACGTAAAATATCAACAGCGCGATCGCGCTATTTAGGACTCAAACAGTTAAATATAAATGAATTTCTTATGAATTTATGTATTTTACTATTTTTCATCACGAATCCAGTCAGCGATACATTTTGGTGAAGGAAAATTTTGTCATGTGCCACCAATAGGTATATATACAAAAAATTAAAAAAAATATATTTCTAAAAACAAAAAAAAATTGAAAAAAAAAATCGGCCCTTCGACCCATTCGGCGCTTTGACATATTCGGCCCTTCGAAATTCGGCCCAACACATTAGGTCCTTCGACACATTCGGCCCTTCGACACATTCGACCCTTCGCCATTCGGCCCTTCGACACATTCGGCCCTTTGAAATTCGGCCCTTCGATATTCGGCCCTTTGACATTCAGCCCTTTGATATCATACCGTCCCGGGACCCAACCGAGTATCTAGCAAATAGACGTCAGTCAGCTAGCGTAATGACAAATTTCGAATTTCTGCTACGTGCAAGCGATCAATATTGGAGTTCACTGTAAACGAGAACGTCGTTTGGTTCTCATGCAAATTCATTATGAAAGAGTCAATCCTAACCACAATGTCGCTTTTGACGCCGAGCCTAGGATCGTTTTGATTTTGCACAGATGTTACTCGATCGGTTCACTGTATTGGCCATATATTGAAAATAGGTAGATTGAACCAACCTTCGATTGATCACAAAACCGACTTCGCCTCAACGTGTTCAGCCAACATTGTGAATGGTAATTTCAGTCTTGGAAATCTTATGGAATAGCCTGTTGCTGCTCTTGCTTTAGAAGGTATGCCGCTGATTTGACCATTGACCGAGTGTGGTTCGTGTATGCATAAAATATCTATGTCGTGGGTGGAGATGCGTTCGCACTTTTGTATGTGTTACAGGAAACGCGACCTACCTGGTGATCATGTGGTTTTTTGGACAACCCTTATAACCAGGAGCATCCATGTTGTGCACAGTGGGAACAGGTGTCTGTGCGCACCCTGCAATTTTTTGCAATATGACCGTATCGCTGGCACCTAAACCACCTAGTCGGAGTCGCAAACTCACATGGCATCGTAACCAGTCCGCGTTATTTCTTCTAGACTTTAGCAACATGTTGCTGGTTGCCACTACAGTTCAGTCTCTTTAGCCGATTATATAAAGAATCTCAAAATCATTTCTTTCGATTCAAGCAGTTTTGATTAATAAAGCAATTTGTGACCATGTCCAGGCTTAGAACTAACATCAAAGATAATTACCACGCCCTCCAACTCTACGTTTTCGGTGAATAACTTTAAATCCGACTAAGTCAACTGTAACCGCAACACCATTTGGATCTGCATTTGTTACATCGAGGTTATTTATGTTCGATCTACTAGGACGTATCATTTCCTTGGTTTTCTTGGTGATTTCGTTTGGTGGCAGGTTGGAATCACTATCTCTTGCTGAGATAATTATCAGTTTTGTTTTGTCTTACTGTGCTAACGCTTTCTGTTTCTACATTTCTTGTGTTTGCCGACAATTTGACAGTTTACTTCATTATTTTCAGTTGGATTAGTAGCAACCCTCCCTCTTTTAATTAGTACTAGGAACTGAATCCGTGCAGCCATCTCTGGTGTCTTTTCCACAGTAACCAAAGTTTTTGGTTTTGGTTCCTAGTTTTCACCAAATGTTGAAAGGTAACTGATGCGATGATGTAGATACACATCTTTAATGTCTCGGGAATTTTTATTTTTACCGTGAATGAGCTCCAATCTTCGTGCTTCGCTAGAGAAATTTTATATTTCCAAATTTGAAAATTTGACATCTGTTTGCAGTTGTGGTGCTTCTATCGGTCATTTTTGCAATCTAATAACTGTTGCACTCACCTTATCCTGCAAGGGGCAGTGAAAGTTTTTTTTAAAGTAGTTAGTTGTTCATTTATCTACACCCATTTCAACCATAGTTTCAGCGTGTAGTGGCCGTTTTCATCGATATTTTTCTGAAGATGGTTGGTCTTTAGTCGAGACGGTGGTCGCGGTAATTTTTTGATATAATTGATGCATTACTGATTTGTAAGTTGAAATAATATTCTGAAAAGGATATCAAAACCCCTTGATAATCTCTCATTATTTATTGTAAAACAAATATTTGGCTTACATCAAGCATAACCTAAAATTTAATAATTAAATTAAACAAATCAATTTTAAACTTTCTCTTGTCTTCTTCTAACATACAAAAAACGAACCTAATCGTCGCCAAGCCATCATTTCATCCAACAATTTTGAAAATTTATGACGAAAACGACATGAAACTTTTCCATCAATCATTCGAATTCGTAATTTTGCCTCACAACAAAATTGTAATACATACAGTAATCTTTTCCAATAAATTGAAAGACTTAGCCGACAACTTTTTATTTTTATTTGGTATACATAAAGTTCCTCGGAGTACACCGCACAGTACATCGTTGTACACAGTATAGATGTATGGTGGTACCTAAAACGAAAAAGTTTAATTTAAGCTAAGTTTTTTGTTGTAAATAAATTTATAAGTAAACCAACAAATAAAAAAGTGAATTGAAAATTTATAAAATAAAAAGTTAAACTTAAATAAAATATTTTTTTTTTTATATTTAGCATGAAAGCACAACGAAAGCAAAAATAACTTAGCTAAAGCATTTTTTGGTATATATGTATATACAAAATCTAAAAAGTTCAAAATTTATATAAAAAAAAATCAAAACGATATAAAATACAAAAAAAAATCGTTGATTTAAAAAATAAAATACTTTTATTATTGTTACACATACAAACTTTAAAATAAAAAGCTCAAGAAAAGAACAACAATAAATCGAGAAAAGTTGAAGGAAAATAATAAAAATCACTTTAAGCGAAATTGAAAATGCTCGATGGTAATTTTTTTTTTTTGCGATTCCTAAATATGCTTGGGAATTATAACAGAAATAATATGCAATTTGTTCTATGTAGCAGCTTTTTACAATACGAGATTATGCCAAGAATTTTTATTATTTTTAAGATTATGATAATTTTTGTATATAATTTATGAAATAGAAAATTTGGTATTTTTTTTTAATTTTGTGGCTTCAGTATACTTGGGTGGCGAATAAAAATGCTCTTAAATCATTTTATTTTTTTGTGGAAAGCAAGCTTGCTTAATCTTGTTTTTATTCCATCTTAAACAAATTAACTACGCGGCCAAATAATTTAACCCTCATGGGTTTTTGTTTTCCGAAAATGAAAATTTGCACTAACCACTGCCATCCTACTAAGTTGGTAATGGCATTATGCCAGGTATTATATTCTTCTATTTATGTTGTTTTAAACAATTCCAAAACATCTTATCATCGGTGATGTTATATTCCATCAATGTTATCAATTTGAGTTACTTATGAAGAAATGACCAAAAACAGAAACGTTATTAAGTGAGCTCTAAAATTAAATTAACTTTATAGCTTCAAGCAACAATTTTAAGTTAACTGTGATTTATCCAGTTGCCTCATAGATTTCCCATTGTCAAAGGTAAAGGGTAAAGGTGGTTTAATTAGAGTGTGAAAAAAAATTTTCTGTAGAAAATTTACCTTAACAAGAAATAAGTTGCATATAAGACTTGGCGAGTTAACATTAAAATAACTGGAGGGCTATTCCCGGAGGTTTCAAAACAGTCTTGAACAATTTTTTTCATTAACCACGCGTTAAAGTGCGCGTAACATACTAGAGCATTAAACAAAATAATGCAACATGGCGGCCCCTCCAACGAACTCTAAACACAATTTTCCAAAATCAATACTCATTGAAATGACTTTCTTGTGCTCGATACCCCCTCATCGCCAATGTTTATCAAAACCGTTGGGACATAAAAACAAAGAAACAGCGGAACTAGCAAAATTTATGAAATAACTTCATCACCATCGAAAATTTTAATTTTTTTAAATAATTAACGAATTAATTTTTGGAAGTGATTTTCGGTATATTCAGTTTTTAAATTAAATCTAGCCTAGGTCTTTTTGGCGAATCCGGGTTCTCATTAGATATCCAACGAAATAGTAGGCTTGTAATAACCAAAATATGAGACGTTAACTTTAGAGACTCAAGAGAATCGAACTGCCGTTGGAAGACTGCATCGATTGTTGTGCCATGTTGAGTATAGTTGCTACGTTTTGCCGTGTATTTAATTCTAACTTGGACGTACGTGTCATCAGATGAAATAGTTCTTCCGCTTCGAGTTTTGAGAATTATACGTTGAAGTCACCCGATACTATCATTGGGATAAGATGATTAAATTCGCCAAAAAGAATAGAATCACTTTCTGCATAAGGCAGCAAAACAAAGTAGATAAATTTGATTATATCAACTTATTTTCTGGTTTGGAGAAATGTATATGATAACAAAGAATTAATTTTGGTCGTTTGGCATTAAACATTTGACCGAGAAAATATCTCCAACCTGTTTAACTGCAACGTGGCGTCATTACCTTAGATATTCTTGTTTTTGTACAAGGCGACCTCACCAGCTCGTTGATTTTTCCGTTTGAATTGGACGTAACAAACTGGCATGGATATCTGCTCGTCATTATTGAGCCACGTCTCGGCAAGCCTGAGTATAGTGCAGCTCCGCGTAACTAAATCTCTCATATCTTCCCAATGTGACCTCAAACTTTGACAATTGAACGTGAGGAACGTCATATCTTTATTACGCAAAAATTGAACAATAATGTCTTGGGCTGTACCTAGTTGATTGGCAACCGTGGAATGTGTTGCCCTCAATCCGTGATGAAAAATACGTCTCCATTCTTCGAGATTAAATAACGCCCTTCAATTGAAGTGACTCTGTGATTCTTCTCATATTCGTAAACGACTGCATCGAAAGATGCACCCTGAGCCTTGTGAATGGTCACCGCACAAGCAGGGACTAAATGAAATTGACGATGCTTTACCAACATTGTTTAGGTACAAGGTCGGCTTCATTTTGATTGCGCCTGGCAAAAGACACAACGCGCTTCCTGGCCACCTGCACCTAACGTTTGAAGTTAGGAAACCTCATTCAAATGTGCGCTTGAGCAATTTGTATAACCTACAAAAACCTCGGCAGCAATGGAAAACACGTTATGCGTAGATGTGTACTGATGCGTTTCGAAGAAAGAGCCTGATAGCATTTGGGCACTCCCTTTGAGCAAACGCTTTGGACTCAAAGCGGTTTTCGATTAAACGTTGCCTAGTTTCATCCAGCTCATTGCTGTTTCCTATGCGTCCTTAAACCTCGGAAAATTCTTGATTGGCTTGTCGCATTACTTCCGTCAGCTCGTAAAATTTTAAACTCCGCCACAAAGTTGAGTCGGCCAAGGTGTTCTTGAGTTGATGATAAATCGGAGTAGCATGCACTGGCGATAGTTGTCAGAGATTGCCCACTAAAAAATATCCTCTCGACTTGCCGCAGCAACTCAACCCCAATCATGCTAGCCTCGTCCACGATGAGACCGCACACATATTTAAATAGTGTGCGATATTGTTGAGCGATTTCATAAAATAGAGGCAAATTTTTTGTTATTGATATTTTCAGGGCAGTATGCTCAGTGCAACCCTCGATCGCGACGGCTGCCTTAGCCGTGGAACCACAGCAAATGTAAGCATTGCAGTAGACATCGGTATCAAAGGTCTAAATCGGACTGTAATTCTCGACTCTCGTTGTAACTAGAATAATATTCTCGTTCTCGTCATATATCTGCATATATTTTGCTTCAGCTAGCACTTCAGCCTTTTCGTTTCTGAACAGGATACATAATGTCACCATTTCGCTCCTAAATTCGTCTAGCTGCGATGCCATGTCGTAGTTTATGGCGAAGAATGCGCTTTCCCGATCACGTTCTCCATGGCTTAGAGGAATCACTTGGAATGATGTTGTACGCAGCGACTTCAGCCAACGTTAGCTCCGTAAATTCGGGTGGACGCTTCTCGTACTTGTAGAACCAACTGTCCTTCCATATACCCGTAGAACCACTAACAGTCCCTCCTCCAGCTGCTCCTTGGATTTTCTAACCGTCTAGGTGGATTTTCTAGGCAGTTACTATATAACTATCGAGCTTTCCGACATAGGTAGACGAAGCAAGTACCAAGCCGCTTCCTGCCTCCTGATCTCAACAGAATTAAAAGATCCATACTCAATTTTCTTGTAATTCCGACTATATCAAACTCCAGATGCTTGTCTGGATTGTTTTTCGCTGTAAATTACTAACACCCCTATCAGTTATATTCACATATTTGAGAGCCAAGCAAGCTGAAGATAAATCGATTCATCCATTTCTCTGACGGTGTTCACAGTAAGAATACCTTCGGTATATAGTTATACTTGCTATGAGCACATTTTCGTAGTAAACATCCAATTGAATTGCGTTTGCCTTGAAAAAAGCGTCAATATCAGCATGATCGTTCTCTTTTAAGTTTTGCCAGTATTTCTGAAAATTTTTCGAATAACAGACTCTACGATTGTCGCTCTTAGCCATAGGCAGCAGAATAGCTGTGTGACTGAGGATATTTGCCCTCTCTCTTCTTATAACACGTAAACGTATGTTCATGTCGCTGCAGTTTAGAATAGGCAGAAGCTAAGAGGCGATCAATCATTACACAGGCCGATTGGGTATCGGAACCTATGGCATCCAAAGGTGCACTTTCCAATATGTGCGCGTGTGGACTTCCGCGATGCTGACAGTCGATCCTTTTAAGACTGCAAAATCGTCATTCGAGTGTCTACCAGCTTATTTAAATGGAGTGCACAAGTCACTGGATCTCCATTCACGAAGGAAGTTTTGGTATTGAAGTGCAACTTTAACATGATCGGTTAATAAATGTCTTAGTTTTGTAGCAGCTATGTCCATATTCCATAACGTTTTCAAAAAATCACTTTAGAATATCATTTCCATTAAACTTACTCTACGTGTGGTTAATAAATGGTTTATTTCCGTTCCAATTGACCACATTTTAGTACATCATCCATAAATCATTATAGATTCCCGTTACCATTTGTCAAACCTAATTTCGCTAAACAAAATTTAAATTAATTTTCCCAAAAAGAGGGCTAATCGATTTCTGGTACTCAAAAACGCCCTGAAAATGTTTACAGTCGTTTCTGAAATCCTGATTATATACAAAAAATAATTGCTCGTGTTAATATATTAGATAGATTAGATAGATTAGATAGATTAGATAGATTAGATAGATTAGATAGATTAGATAGATTAGATAGATTAGATAGATTAGATAGATTAGATAGATTAGATAGATTAGATAGATTAGATAGATTAGATAGATTAGATAGATTAGATAGATTAGATAGATTAGATAGATTAGATAGATTAGATAGATTAGATAGATTAGATAGATTAGATAGATTAGATAGATTAGATAGATTAGATAGATTAGATAGATTAGATAGATTAGATAGATTAGATAGATTAGATAGATTAGATAGATTAGATAGATTAGATAGATTAGATAGATTAGATAGATTAGATAGATTAGATAGATTAGATAGATTAGATAGATTAGATAGATTAGATAGATTAGATAGATTAGATAGATTAGATAGATTAGATAGATTAGATAGATTAGATAGATTAGATAGATTAGATAGATTAGATAGATTAGATAGATTAGATAGATTAGATAGATTAGATAGATTAAATAGATTAAATAGATTTAATAGATTAGATAAATTAGATAGATTACATGGAGTAAATAGATTAGATAGATTAGAGAGGGATTCTTAAGTTTGGTATGAATGGGTTTCGCAATGGTTGGGTCACCCCAGAATCCATTGAGCCAGCCTCGTGTTAGGGTGGATTAAAAATTTCGTTTTGTTGTACACTCATTGATTTAACGACTGGTTATTGAAGCAGCTACTAACCTAACCAATGAGATTGGTAGTGAGTCAGTGGAGAGAACATCATTTGATAGTTTCTCGATGTTTGGTTATTCTGCCAGAGCCTCGTTGGTTGTTTAGCAGGAACCACCAGGCGCAGGTGAGGTGGGCTGGTATATAGACCTTCTAGACCCCCAAAAAAAAATAATAATAATAATAATTTTAATACTAATGTCCAGTGGATAAAAAATTAGGAATTAGATTGATGTGAAGTTTTAATAAAATATTAGTTCCTTAAACTTTATGTTTTGCCCAAAATTATATACTTAAAAACGCAATGTTGTTGAACATATATAAAGCGTTACATACTTTTAGCTTTTATCCACTCTGGTATAAAAAATGTTTTGCAACAAACCGTTATAAAATAAATTATTGACATTTTTTTAATCAACAAAATTTGAACATTTTGAAACGAGTGCGAGAAATCATTTTAAGAACTAAATTAAAAATATATTTAACTTACTTCCAAGATGCCAGATAAGAATAATTTTGTGTTTTATTGCAAAATAATTTGGTTTTGCTGCTATAATAATAAATCATAACATCTCCTCATAAAAACAACTTGCAGCATTTTTGAAATTAATTTTTAAAATAATATAAAGGTTTTCTGAGCTGTTAATATTTTTTTCATATTGTGTCGTTAAAGGAAATGTTCCTATTTATAAATTATTATAGTACTGCAACAAATTTTGTGGCTTTTTACGGTTTATGGGTTTTTTTTTTAAGAAACGTAAAAAATTCCATTTATTAAATAATTATAATTAAAATTTTATTTTATAATTTTGAAATGGAAATTATGTTACACCAAAAACCTTAATATCAGTTGCAAACTTTTACAACTTCTGAAGAAATGAATTATTTGTGAAATTCTTATTTAATCACATACTTGGATGATTCCCCATTATCTGACAAAGTTACAACCGACGTCAGCAGATTGGCCATCTATCTTTACCATATATGTGGTTGTACTGCTCAGAGTTCCGCTGAGTATCTCGTTTGAAAGACTTAATCGAGCCTATATTGTACAAGCGTGATATCTTTTAGCACTGGAGCAAATTTTTTTGAAAATCTCAAGCAATTACCTCCAAAATATTGTCTAGAGTATTTATTGTTTATCAACTAAACTCACACCTCGACTTTCAACACATCTTTTCGCGTTGCGGTCAGCACGATACCATTTGCAGAATTTGGATTGACTTATTGAATATGTAACGCGAAGATAGGGTTGGATATGGTGGTATGACAAATACCTCGTCGCCTGGTAGAGAAACAACTCGATCATTTCGTCAGTCCAATGTAGCAGATTTTGAAAGTAGTCAGCCACGTTTGTTTTCAGTTCTCCATCCGTGTTTTTGATGGCTGTGGATATTGGCTGTGGGAGACAACGCCATATTTTCCTCTACTCTGGTGGCCGCTGTAGTAGTGAATAACACCGTTGGTGGCAGTATGTATTCCACTCCCAGATCATCTAAGCTTTTGT
Source organism: Nephrotoma flavescens (assembly GCA_932526605.1). NCBI lineage: Eukaryota > Metazoa > Arthropoda > Insecta > Diptera > Tipulidae > Nephrotoma > Nephrotoma flavescens. The sequence continues at coordinate 223,349,869 of OW052222.1, read as the reverse complement.
AGTGCAAACACGTCTAGTGGGTAAATTTCCGCCTGGTTTGAACGCTTCTGGAGATCAATTTTAATAGCATTGTCCGTGTACATTTCCCGAAGCCGTTGTCGTGAATACGATAATTTAATCCGAGGCTGTTAAATAGAAAAATTTATTACAAATTGAAAATTCCATACCACAATATTCTACTTCCACTTACTTCCTTCCTTACTTCTAGTATTATATCCCATGCAGGGATTTCGCCGCCTCAACGATAGTTCTCCAGATACTTCGGTTCGCATCCATCTTCCATCAAGTTGGTGTTCTTCCTCGAGCATCCACTTTCGTTGGTGCCGAGTCTGGCGCGAGCATCATACAAATTAGTTTACGTTAGAATACACTAAGCTGCTGTATATATTTTACTGTTAGGGTCTACGACTCCCAACCCATGGTGAGTATGACCTAATTTGCAGCTTGTAGATATTAACTTTTGTGTGACGTGAAATGTTACGAGCCTTGAAATTTTAAATGTTTGCGTAAAAAGTTCGATATTCAGCTACGATTCTTGATGTCATATCTGAAGAAACTGAATTTTATTCCGTTACTAGCAATCACAAATTTTTAAACTATTTCATTTTCTCATAATGCGTATCTCCCGAAATAAAACCGCCGCCTATTTGCCCTCTTGTGGTAACCATATATTTTGTTTTAGCTTCGTTGATTTAAAGATCAAGCGGCCAACTTGTTCATAATATTTTTCCCAGACCATCTGTTCCATCAATGTGAAAGTACGATCGGTTGTTGTTGTTGATCTGTTTGGGTGAAATTCAACTCCAGGATGCGTTTACTATATATATTTTCCGATTGTTATGGAAAACACAGCAAACATTGGATGAATTGGGCTTTGGATGCTTTCTCATCCATCTTATTCACCTGATAAGGTTCCTCGTGACTTTTTCTTATTCCTAAACATGAAGAAATGGCTGGGTGGAATAAGGTTTGGGTCAAATGATGAGGTAATAGCTTAAACAAACGCTTATTTTGAGGGGTTCGATAAATCATATTTTGAAGAAGGTTTAATGAAATTAGAAAAACGTTGGAATAAGTTTATCGACCTAAAAGGAGTCTATGTTGAAAAATAGCGGGTATGGGTCACATCGCCGATAACATTCGCCGACAGGAATTTTGGCTGACAAGCCCACATCGCCGACACCACCAGATCGCCGACACAACAACATCGCCGACAGCCACATCGCCGACACCCACATCGCCGACACCCACTTCGTCGACAACCACATCGCCGACAGGAATTTTGGCCGATAAGCCCACATCGCCGACACAACAACATCGCCAACACCCACATTGCCGACAACCATATCGCTAACCGGACAGATGGACAGACTATCACATGATGTGCACCGGTAGTTGGGCCAACGAATAGCTTCTGACTTCTATGGCGAAGTGGGTGTCGGCAATGTGGCTTTTCGGCGATCTGGTTGTGTCGGCGATGTGGGCTTGTCGGTCAAAATTCCTGTCGGCGATCTGGTTTCGGCCATCTGTCCGGTTGGCGATGTAGTTGTCGGCGATGTGGTTGTCGGTGATGTGGCTGTCGGCAAAGTGGGTGTCGGCGATGTTGTTGTGTTGGCGATGTGGCTTGTCGGCGATCTGGTTGTGTGGTTGTCGGCCATCTGTCCGGCCGGCGATGTTGTTGTCGGCGATATGGGTGGATTCCAAAAATAGCATATTGAAAAATATCGATAGTTTCTTAGATTATCAAAAAAAAATCTTCTTGACGAAATTTCAAATTTCGCGTTATTATTGGTTAGTTCAAAAATTCTCGTAAAATAAAAAATAAAAAAAAATTCTCGAGATGAGATTTCTCAATCCCAATCCCTACGATAATGAAGACCTAATTTTTAGGCAAAGAAAACAAAGTAAAAGTACAATTTGAATAATAGTTTAATTAAAAACGGTAATTTCTGGATTTTTATACCAAAAAAGATAATTTTCCATTTTTTTGTCATTTTTGAAATATACAGGGTGATTTTACGTTGTTGTTGTTTTATTGTAATGGTTTTTGTTGTGATTGTTCCGTACATTGGTCTATTTCAGTATATCTCGAATTAAATACACAATCGTAGGAAATTCTTCCATTTGGCGTCAAACCTGGGTGACAACGACTATGATAATTCATACTTACTTAGACACAATCAACTTCCCAACCACCCCATACTTTTCTTTCCTTTAACGCTGGATCGCGGATAAATTAGAATTTTAATTTGAATTATAGATGGAAGATTTGCAAGAATCGCAACAATATGGGAAATAATCACCGGCAAACGATCCACGGTCTCCGTTTCAGATAACTCCGGAAGTAATTTTCCGTTCCAATGTACTACGCCTGTTGCAAACTTGAAAGTCGATTTAACTAATGCTGCTATTTCAACTCTATTTGTTTCACGAAGATGCTTCAGTGTTGTTCGATTCAAAACGTGTTCATCAATAGAATGTTCAAGATTTTTGGTAACAGCACTGATTAAATGCATTGCTGCGCGATCAGTAATCTTCCACTTATCCAAAGCTGACAAATTATTTGCTTCTTCTAGGGGCTCCATTTGCGCTTAGTATGGGCCAATCAATATTTTCGAAGCTCATATCGTTATCAGATAACCTTTCACTGTCACTCTCCGATGACGATAATAAGAGTCTATTGGAATTGATTCACATTTTCTTCAAGATATCTTCGTTTACAATTTTTTTTGTGCCTCCATACGTTCCGATTTTCTCCATACGTTTCGATTCTCACGCTATGACAAGAAGAACCACTTGTCGTCTTCACTGGTCATCATGGACAGGGCATTGGTATGTGCGATATCGAAAATATGGTGGCCCGAATTAGAAAAGGCTGACTTAAAAATTATGTTTTTCGGACTTAAAACCAGCGTTTTTATTTCATTTTTTAAAATTGATTTAAAATCTGTAATAAAAATGAAATAAAAAAAATGCTGATTATATTAATGCATATCATAAGTCATTTTGAAAATATGTGTTCCGGTTAATTGGATGCCGGATAATCCGGCTTTTGAGTAATATGAAAATTAAAGCCATTCAAAATTTCCAACTTAAGCCTCAACCAGTCAGACTTCAGAGCTTAAGTTACACGCCGATTGCACCACTTCGGTTAGTGCTACCATCACCAAAATTTTATAGGCTTCTCGTCACAAATAAACAACTGACCTCTGTGGTCGTACCGCTCTCCTAAGTGGTCCAAAACGGAGCACAACTTAAGCTCTTAAGTTTGACTGGTTGAGGTTTAATGCGTTCATTAATGAAAATGAGCAAAAAACAATTTCAAATTTCAAAATGAATTAAAAATTCCATATGAAAGTGAAAAGAAAGCGAATAAAGCAAAAAACAATCCTAAAAATTAAATTTCCGGTTAACTGAGTGTTCCGGTTAATTGGATGGATAACGGATAATCGGGTTTTTACTGTAATATGAAAATTAAAGCCGTTCAAAAATTTCAACTAATGCTTTCGTTAATGAAAATGTTCAAAACACAATTGCAAATTTCAAAATGAATTAAAAAATACATATGAAAGAGAAAAGAAAGCGAAAAAATAAAATCCAAAAAATTAAAATTCCGGTTAACTGAGTGTACCGGTTAATTGGATGGTTGCCGTATAATCGGGATTTTACTGTAATATGAAAATTAAAGCCGTTTAAAATGTTCAACTAATGCGTTCATTAATGAAAATGAGCAAAAAACAATTTCAAATTTCAAAATGAATTAAAAAATGCATATTTTAAAAATTCCCTAAAATATGCATTTCTTGTGTCATTTTGAAATTAAATTTGTTTTTGTAAAACACCTTTGTTAATTCAGAAAATTTATAAAAATATGACTTAAAAAGGTCCCGTTTTTTCATATAAAAACACCAGTTTGAAGTCAATTTTTTTTAGTTTCAGCCTTTTTTAATTCAGGGAGCCGAAAATATCATCAAGTTTACTATTAAAGGCAATTCCCCTTTCACGATAAACTTGTGAAGGTTTATTTTTATTCTTTGCAAGATATTTCCACTCTTCATGCAATTTGTCCAATTTTTCAATGGACTGTTGTTTTTTTTCACTGGGATTCGTGCTTTTGGCCAAAAATAGACACTTTCTGGATTATCAGAGCTGCACTTTCACGAATAGCTAATTTTACAGTACGGGATTGCAAAAAAAAGACACAACACTAGCTTTTTTTAGGGTAACTTAGTATACCAATAATTTGACAGGAGTCATGGCCAAGAAGATAAATTTAAAAATATCAATAAAACTGTTAAACGGACAAGATTTAATTATTACAAATTTGTGTCCTTTTCTCGAGAGATTTTAATTTAAACTGAAATTAATTTGCATTTCTTTTGTTTATGTGTTATATGATACAATGAAACATATTGATCATAGCAGGTCATAATAAACGGTAGACGGATTTAAATACAATAACTAATGAGACGAATGAGTCATAAGGACAGTTGTTTTTTATGATGATTACATCATAAAACACAACTATGTTAATTTCTTATGACTCATACGGTTTTTATGACATCATAAATTATTCCTTTGTTTAGTTGTTATACCTCATTTTTATTCATTTATTTTTTGTCATTTTTACTATAAATTCCAAGATTTACAAAAAAACCTTTTATTACTTGGGTTTTTATTACTTTCGGAAATTGGCAATAAATTCGATATCTTTGATGTTTTGGAAAGGTTATTATAACCTCACATTTCTAGGGGGTGTTCCGTTTGATATCTCTAAATTTTTTCCGCCGCATACAAACAAGGACCACCCTAATGTATATTTTGTTTTCCGCTCGTCCTCATCACTTGGATGGATTCAGCCGATTCGTTGAAGTTCCTCATGAAAATATATCATCTTCGGATTAATAAATAATTGGTTAATGCGATTTCAAATATATAGTATGTGAAATAATGTTAAATTAAATTTTCACTACATTTCACTACTCCAGATGTCAGGTAGCCAAAAGCAGAATCCTTAAACTCAGAATCCTCCTATGATAACAACTAACAATTTCTAATTAGTTTCAGGTGATAAATAACTTAATAATAAATTTTAAAAAATAAATTTTATAAACCACTAACACGAAAAACTAAATCATTTTGTTTATTAACACCCTGTACCACAAAACTTTTAGTATAAAATACAGACACTAATTCCAATTTTTCTATTTAATAAAAAAAATTTAGCCCAATGCCGCTACACAAAAAGCCCCTGGACTGAATGCGATGCGAAATCAAACACAAGATCACGAACGCTATCGTTGAAAAAAGTTGAACCAGGATGCGTACCCACACGAACAATCCAGAAGAAATGCAAAAAAGGTAATTACTAATTTTATTATTATTTCTGTAATTAAAAAAGGATGTGTGTGTGTGTATTACATTAGTTATATACCTAATATTTGACTTGTTATGATACAAAAAACCATATTTTGTTGACATACATATAAGGAGTGTAGTATAAATATCTTAAAGGCGCAGAATCAACTCTGGTACATATTACCTTATTTTAAAAAAGCAATCACAAATTTTATAAAATTATCAAAAAATAAATATTTACTATTTGCTTATTTTGTTCATTAATTTAATTAGAATAAATAAGTAAGTAACTAAAGTAATAACTCGCGTACCTTTATAGTTGTGTGGCACGGGTGGGTGTACAAAACACTAAACAGTACACACGACTATATCTATGTACCTAACAAAAAACAAATTATAAATCCTTTTATTTATTTTTCGCCATATAATTTTCCCCGTGTTATTTCCTTTTATGTACCTGATTGTTGTTTTTCATTTTCGTAATTTTCCTCCGTTTCTATTTTTTTTTTTTTTGGTATTTTGTTGTTGATTAAATGAAAATCAACGTTGAGTCAACAAACATAAAAAAAACAGCGCGAACAAAATACTAGTACATAGTAAAGTAATTGAGGGTGAAATTACGCCTTGGTACGGGGTTATATAAGATGTTGAATCTACAATTTTAATATATGTTTATACAAAGTCAGGCAATTTACGATTTAATTATAAGTATATATATATATATATATATATATATATATATATATATATTTGATTACATTGCGTATACAATTATGTATTGTAATGCCCCCCACCGATACGCCGCTGCACGAAGCAATTACGTAGTTTTTAATTGGGCGAATCGTGTAATTTAATTGCTTTGTGGGTACAAACGGAACAAAAAACCAGCGGGTTACAATGCAATTAATCGTATTATTGCTGTTGTTTGAACATTTCATTCTAGCCAATCTGATATAAAAATATTTAGAGAGAGCTATGTATGCTGTATAAGATAGTGGAAAATTGACAGCGGAAAATAAAAGATTACGCTACTCGCCGCTAGTGGCAGCACTATCACTAAAGTGAATTAATTTTGTAATGTAATTACCAGCGGAAATTTTTTATTCATTTTGTATATATTTTTTCACTAAATAAAACATCCCAGCGGAATAAAATATTAAAAGTGATCCTTAAAATGACAAACCGATTGATCTCCGCAGTAAAGGAACTCAGTAAATGATATCTTGAAATTTAACAATATTTCGTCTTTCCGCCATTTCTTAACAAATTTCGATGAAATTTGGATGGCAGTATAGATCATGGATTTTAAAGTAAGTGTTGGACCAAATTCTAGGATCTGTTCGTGCTGGACTAAACTGGCCATTTCATAACCAGTCCTTATGAAAAATGGTATCTGTACATTTTACACGATATAAATAAATTTTAAACTGGAAGGAACTCGGCTATTTCTTAGATATATTATGTAAAATTTCCATCGCATACAGGGAAAATTTGGGGAAAATTTATGGATTAGAATTTTCACTAGAATGTTGTAATTTTCTGCGGCCATACAAGTTATTTTTATGTTTCGGCCCATATCTCAAAAACTTTCACTAGTAACCAATACTTTCGGTTGTTTGTCTAATAGATTAGGTCATACTAAGACTACATGGAAATTTTGGGGATAAAATAGCCGAGTGCCCTTTAGTTTAAAATGTATTTATATCGTGCAAAATGTACAGATTCCATTTTTCATAAGGAATGGCCAGTTTAGTCCAGCACGAACATATCCTAGAATTTGGTCCAACACTTACTTTAAAATCCGTGATCTATACTGCCATTCGAATTTCATCGAAGTTTGTTAAAAAATGGCGGAAAGACGGAATATTGTTAAATTTCAAGATATCATTTACCGAGTTCCTTTACTTCGGAGATCAATCAGTTTGTCATTTTAAGGATTTAATATTTTATAACGCTGGGATGTTTTATTTAGTGAAAAAAGCCATAAAAAATGAATAAACTAATTTTGCTGGTTTATTCATTTTTTATGTCTTTTTTCACTAAATAAAAACATTACAAAACATTACTAATAACATTAAAAAATAAATTCAATTAAGTGATAGTGCTGCTACTTGCGGCGAGTAGCGTAATCTCTTATTTTCCGCCGGCAAATTCCGCTGTCTTATACAGCATAAAGCCATGCTGTGTTTGCACCTAAGCATTTTAAATGTAAGAGAAAATTTTGTGATCACATATGCACCGATAAAAGAAGAATCTAGCTCAAATTTGTCAGACTCATAAAGGTTTAAAATTTGCATATTACTGATTGGGGTGGTCAAGCAGTTCACACCGTAATTTGTGAATTTTTGCCATGGCAACGGCTGAGGTGTGAAACGGCTTGGTGGAAGAACATTTTTTTCTGCAAATGTGGCCGTTTTCCGCTACTTCTTCCTTCAGTTTGTCAAGTAATGATGCGTAGTATGCTTCTATTTTAAAGGCCGATTTTCTCTTGGCATTTCACTGGTTTGGCTGTATTTTTGATTCTGGAACTGGTCCACAGTGAGCAAATGCTGCACCCAAAGGTCGGACAATTTTTTCATGCCTAAATTTTGATTCTTTGTGTAACAAACAGTTTCTTTGGACATATTCATACCCTCTTCTATCTCCCTAACTTTAATTCGACGGTTGTCTAGCACCATTTGGTAAATTTGTACGATATTATCGTCAGTGGTTGCACTTTTTGAATTTCCTGAACGTCCATCGTCACCTCACGTTTAAATTCAGCTGTCAAAAATTTCACGTGGTAAATGATGATGCAGAGTGTATTTTGCCTTTCAAAAATAAATATTTAATGACCGACTAAATGGCACAGTGGTTAAGGCTTTGACGTTTTGATCGGGAGGTACCGTGTTCGAATAGAGGCTGGGTGCAAAGGGAACTTTCATCAACAGATTACGATCTGTGGTGAAATGGAACACATCTATGACCCCCTGTAGGAGTGCAAAACTCATGGGCTGACCCAACTTCCATGCCAGTATAAGCTGGCATGGAGCTATGCAATGTGCAGATGGTGCTAAAATCGCACCTATAGCCGTACGTCCTCGATTTGGCAAGCAATGTGTAAAGTAGGACGTGAAAAGCGAACCGCGAAAGAGTTGCTGAATGCTTCGGCCCCAGAACAGATTGCATAGATTAACACAAAATACAAAATAAAAAAAAATGTCAGCTCGATACTCGATTTTTTCCATTTTCATAAAAGCACTCACATCAACTCACTCAAACGATTGTTAAACAACAACTGCGCGTCTAAAATAGCTGATATTTCCGTGAGTACCTTTCAACGCATACTCACTCTCCCACTTTTGTTGACGAGTATCGCCATCTTCATGCTGAGGTTGGAAATTTTTCAGCCGCTCCTCGAATCTCTTTCTACTCATCCTGCTTTATTTTGAAGTCTAGGCGTGTGACGTTTATTGATGTAATTTGTTTTCTATGCTAAATGTAAGATTACACATGTGCACTTCATACTGGCCAGAATTGGCGATTAAACTGATAAATAAATTGTAGTATTCTAAATATTTTAGAAAAGTTTCTGATTCTGTTACATATTGAGCAACATCGTTATCAAATAGGTAAATTTCAAATTAACGAATTTTGAGTAATTTTCTGGGTGATCCTGCAACTTAATTTGTTAGAGCCATAGGTTTGAGGTGGGTCTTATGGGGTTATACGGGTGAAATTTAGAGTTTTCCCATTTTTCGTCGATAAAATCGTTCGTCATTCAAGATTTTGGCATATAGACATCAATCTGACTATGCCGATTCAATAACCCATAACCATAGGTAGATTCTGAGTATAGGCTAGGGGTTATTCTGATGGGGTAATAGCGTTGAATTATTTATTTTCTCCATTTTCATGGGATATCCACCTAACCTATGGTCATGGAATTTCGAATCGGCATAGTCAGATTGGTGTCTATGTGCCAAAATCAGAAATGGCGAACGATTTTATTTATGGACATTGGGGAAAATCAAAATTTCACCACTATAGCCTTATCAGACTTACCCCTAACCTTTAATCAAAATCTACCTATGGTCATGGGCTATCTAATCGGCATAGTCAGATTGGTGTCTATATGCCAAAATCACGAATGACGAACGATTTTATTACTAGAAGAAGGGAAAATACAAAATTTCACAATTGATATGAAACAATAAAATAATATTTAACCGACTGGAAATTTTAATTGTTGTTTGTTATAATATATGTTTTCGGCTGATTTTGTAGGTTAGTCACTTACGGCTGGGATACTTCAATTAAATATTTAATTTGTTTAACTTTCGGCTGAAGTAGTCAAGACACTGTCTGTATTATCGATTTTTTCACTTTCGGCTGGCAACTTTTGGCTAACTTTAACAAGGTGTCATATTTCCGGTTGGAAATGACAAATCTCTCTGACCATAAAATGATACAGCTCCCCATACCAAAACGCCTCCTTTGCGGCTATGGCTAAAACATGTCCTCTTTTCGAAGGTAGTGAAAATAATATTTAAATCCATCGGCACCATCGAGGTTAAATTTCTTTTCATAAGAGAAAACGACACGTTTCCGGGCTGAAAACCATGTCATATGTAGCCTCAAGAAATGTATGCTTTTCTTCTTCCTCTCCTGATTTAGAGGCGGTTTCTTATGAATCTCCCGCACACCAGCTCTCTTTAATTTTTGCACAAAATAGTGTGCAATTGGATGCTGTCCTTAGTATGGCTCGGTTATCGGGTGCAGATGTAGCCTCAACAGTTTGGCCTTTGTTGTTTAAGCCATATTCATTTGGATTTTTTTATAAAATTGAAAATTACAGTCTTACTTCTTCCTATTTTATCTGCAATTGCTTGTAAAGAATATTTTTTTGCTGTGTAACACTTGAACTTGGGATGTTTCTTCTTTACTAAGTTTTTTTCCGCGACCCATTTTTTATTTTTTTATGTTAAAACGGAGGCTTTTTTCAAAAAAATTAATTTAATCTAAGTCTAAATTTTCTAACACTTCCATTTTATTGATCGTTTCTATTCTAAAAAATATATTTTTTAAGAAAAAATAAAATAAAATTCTTCTGACCTACTAAATTATTTTTATTTAAATATTTTGTCATTTTGCACAAGTGTTCATCCTGTAAAAAACAATCTTGGAAAAGTTAGACCGATTTTCTAATATTCCAAAAAAATGATCGTTCCTATCCAAGTGAATTGCAGTGTTTATCTCAAAGCGTATTACGATCAGTGAGCCGTACATAATACATAAAGAGGTTAACAATATAAGCCATAACAGTACAAGCATAATTTTGAAGAGCTTTTTCAACCAAAATATCCACTCTCAAATGATTACAAGTTCAATGGTTACAACATCACTTGTTGCATTTCATGAAACTCGTTGATCCGGAGCACTTACGATTTTTGTCCGGACAATTTGATGCCAAATTAGTTTTGCTTCAATAAATACGGCTTCTGTCAAGCGTCGCAGAAATCTAAAATTTAGACAATTTTAATTTAATAATTTAATTTATTATAATTAGAAAATGAAAGAGAAATATTAAGGTGAGTGGCGCCTAGTCGCTAAATGGGCCACTATGGTATACCCTTCGAAGGAGAGCCTTAGGAAAGCTTGTGTTAAATTGAAAAATTTCCGGGATCTTAAAGGTCATTAATTAATCCTCATGGAGGATACGAAAGCAGAATCATGTAGATTGTAACGGTTTAATGAGAGTGGCTGTAGCATAGTTCTTGAAGTACCTTTGTCATAGTTGAAGAACGACGACGTCGCCTTGCTGAAACTTTACATTCAATCCATCCTCGGGCTTCATTAAGCCCCCCTATAGTCGATCTCAATCCCTTCGACTGCTACCATTGGAATTTCAATTTCCAAATTCAATGACAGTATTTTCCAAGAGAGTATGATAATTATGCCCCAAGATCAGAGACATAGTTTGACAGTCTTTGAACGCCCTTTAACTGATTCATCGATATAGAAATGATCATATGATCCCAACGAAAATAATCACATTAAACGTCGGCGATCGAATAGGACATATTTTTATTAATCACGCCAGTGCTTTCCTACCAACCCCAGTTTCGACTTTAGACGAATCACTTAAAGATGGGAAACGATACTATGGATCTGAAAATGAGAGACGTATAACCAGAATACGTATTTTGATTCCAAGCCCTATGGTTTATCGAATATATTTCTAAATTTCAAGTAGCTTTGTACATTTTTGTTAGATTGACGAAATTTTCAAATTTTAGGAAGTTATAAAATTCATCAAAATTCTTCGTTTCATGAAAAGGGCCGCCTGAGTTTTCCGAGGGTTCATCGATAAATCATTTTCACGATATGCCTCGTTATGAGTATCTTCCTCGATGAATGCCACTATTTGAAGCAAATCAATCGGTTTAACGTTGGGCAATTGAGACACCTTGATAACTTTTAATCTGGGCAAGGACATCACATAAACATTTGTTCGGATGTTTCTGTTACTCTGTCGATGAGTTCGTTTAAAATTACCATATTTCATTCAAGTGGTTCATATAATAACCATGTATTGTCTTGAGTCATACTAGTGATCTCAATGATAAGCGGTTCAATTCGAATACATCCAACAATATAACCAGAATTATTTAAACTATCACTTTTAAGCTCCTGGAAACCAAGCAATTGGAGATTATAAAGCTCCCTGTTTTTCTGCATTATCTTTCGATCCATTTAAATGTGTATTTGGTATGAAAATGTCCGCTTGGAATATGACATTTTTCTTATAAGTAAGGAGAGTATAAACCTAGGACTATGATTTTGATCCGTCAGGCTACCAAATATAGGCATACCGAGGAAGGGAGTATACGATTGTTGATAGCGCTTAATGTCGTGGTCGATTAGCTTTTATTTGATTTTTTATGTTTAGTTGGAGCGCAAAAGTGTGAGCCCGAAAAGCTCTCGACAACATCAGTGGCACATGTTTTCACAGCTCATGTTACTATAAGACAAATTTGTCTCTATATTTTATTTAATATTGTACAAATTTTGTTTACTCGCTTTCTGGTCACCAATCACGGCCAGATACGTATTCGTAGGCCTAATAATGGTTTGGAACCCATAATAATATTTAATACCCCATGGTTTGCCAACTATTCGTCTTTAGTAGAAATAAGTTTTATTCGCCGTGTTGGCCGGCACTATATTTAACGGGTTTTTAGCTTGAATCAGTATCATGCATGGCAAATTGAATTATCCTTCGATCTCTAAACCGAGTGCCTACGATTTTCTCAGAATTAGCCTGAACAGTTGATTAGTAGTTTAAGAGCTTGCTGCATATCTTTTGCTGTTGTACTCACGAATTTACTGATGAGTACTTTCTAATATAAAACCACTAAAAGCCATAAAAAATTAAGGGATTTCCCATTGAAATGACTTCTTTTGTTGTCGTTATCAAAAGCGCCTTGTAAAAGCGCAAAAAAAGGCCGCAACAATATTTTAATTTTATTCCGAAGTGTGTCTTCGATTTCTGATGTCAGCTGCGTGTAACGAATTTTGAATGGATTTGAAAGAATATATTTTCTAATGACGTGAAAATTGACTCTGTATGATATACTATGGTGTGTGGCATGTCACAGAAAAGTATTGAAGAATTTCAGCCATGTAGCTGAAGCGTCTTTGGGCTTGAAACAATCGCTACGGCACCGGAAGCAGATATATTGTGTCACTGCGTTGATTATATCGATAATCATATCGTTTGAAGTCTTAATGTCGTGGTCGATTAGCTTTTATTTGATTTTTTATGTTTAGTTGGAGCGCAAAAGTGTGAGCCCGAAAAGCTCTCGACAACATCAGTGGCACATGTTTTCACAGCTCATGTTACTATAAGACAAATTTGTCTCTATATTTTATTTAATATTGTACAAATTTTGTTTACTCGCTTTCTGGTCACCAATCACGGCCAGATACGTATTCGTAGGCCTAATAATGGTTTGGAACCCATAATAATATTTAATACCCCATGGTTTGCCAACTATTCGTCTTTAGTAGAAATAAGTTTTATTAGCCGTGTTGGCCGGCACTATATTTAACGGGTTTTTAGCTTAAATCAGTATCGTGCATTGCAAATTGAATTATCCTTCGATCTCTAAACTGAGTGCCTACGATTTTCTCAGAGTTAGCCTGAGAATGTTCGATGAACAGTTGATTAATAGTTTAAGTAGTTGTACTCACCAATTTACTGATCAGTACTTTCTAACATAAAACCACTAAAAGCCATAAAAAATTAAGGGATTTCCCATTGAAATGACTTCTTTTGTTGTCGTTATCAAAAGCGCCTTGTAAAAGCGCAAATAAAGGCCGCAACAATATTTTAATTTTATTCCGAAGTGTGTCTTCGATTTCTGATGTCAGCTGCGTGTAAAGAATTTTGAATGGATTTGAAAGAATATAGTTTCTAATGACGTGAAAATTGACTCTGTATGATATACTATGGTGTGTGGCATGTCACAGAAAAGTATTGAAGAATTTCAGCCATGTAGCTGAAGCGTCTTTGGGCTTAAAACAATCGCTACGGCACCGGAAGCAGATATATTTTGTCACTGTAATCAACGCAGTGACAAAATATATCGATAATCATATCGTTTGAAGTCTTGGATCAGCTAACAAATTTTCTATCAGTTCGTTAATTCATCCCTTAATAGACTTTAACTTCAAAACCCACATGTCTAATAACCAGAATAATTTTCCTAAATAAGTTCATTTTGATGAATAAAATATTTTAAAATATCGTAGCTAGAAAAATCACGTGGAAATGCGGAAAATTGACGGTGATGTTAAATGTTTATAAAATCTTTAATTTTTCGTGCTTGTTCCGGGCCACAATTACTGTCAACCCAAGTTCCAATTACCTCGAAAGGTAACTACCCCTATACATTCTGACAAGTAAGTGTTCTGATCTCCCTAGCACTGGGTTTTTTTTAACTTGACCTCGCGGTCAAAATACCACCAATAGTTACACTAGTCTGACTCTCCCTTCGAATTTTTCACCTTCTACTTTAATTTTTTTTTTTTTTTTCAAATTTGTTTGCAAGTTTTCTATTATTTATTTCCTACTAAGGAAAAAATTTCGAGTACGTAAATTGAGTCAGAACTATTCCCTTAGTAGGGAAATAAATAATAGAAAACTTGCAAACAAATTTGAAGAAAATTTTAAAGTAGAAGGTGAAAAATTCGAATAATATAAAGAATTTTAAAGCTAATTATATTCTGAAGCGGAAATTTCCACCGATTTCGAGTATAGGGCCGATGTGGCAATATTCTGGCTTTCCCTGGGAATACGGAATTGGAAAAAATATTTTCATAGCATTTTTGTCCAAATTATATTTTCCTGGCCTACTGTTGGAATTAGTTTGGTGTAAATATTTTCGAAGCAAAGTTGCTTGGGAAACTTTTGTTCCACAAAATTTTTAAGGGGGAAAATAATTCGCAATATATCTCTGTTTTTAAAATATTTACAGTAAACTAATTCCAACAGTAGGTTAGAAAAGTATAGTTTAGTCAAAAATGCTATGAAAATATATATTTTTTCCAATTCCCTATCCCAGGGAATGCCAGATTAGTGCAACTGGCAGTAATGGATTCGGAAAAATATTTCCATATAACATTTATGTCTGAATTGCATTTTTCTGGCCTACTGATGGAATTAGTTTAGTGTAGATATTTTAAAAACAATATTGAATGGGAAAATTTGGGTCCATAAAGTTTTTATTGGGAAAAAATATTTCTCATTTAACTTTGTTTCGAAAAGATTTACACCAAACTGATTCTATCAGTAAGCCAGAAAAATACAAGTCATACAGAAATGCTATGAAAGTATTTTTCCCAATTCACTAACATATATTTCCCTAATGGGAATCCCTAAGAGGTTATTAACACCAAAAAGTCCCCCAATTATATTAATAGCACTCTAAATACCGGTTAAGTCATATTGAAGCCTGGAGGATTTTTGATATTGAAGCTAATATATATATATATATATATATATATATATATATATATATATATATATATATATATATATATATATATATATATATATATATATATATATATATATATATATATATATATATATATATATATATATATATATATATATATATATATATATATATATATATATATATATATATATATATATATATATATATATATATATATATATATATATATATATATATATATATATATATATATATATATATATATATATATATATATATATATATATATATATATATATATATATATATATATATATATATATATATATATATATATATATATATATATATATATATATATATATATATATATATGTATATATATATATATATATATATATATATATATATATATATATATATATATATATATATATATATATATATATATATACGCACGTGTTCTGTGGAAAGACCCCCCTCTCAATACATACCTGTCGACGTGATGCTGATGGTACCCAGGCCCGCGGTGATAAAATCCAATACCTTTCACCGTGTGACATTTATGAAAGTTGCGTCGTTACCTGGGCTATTAAATAGTCTAAAAAATATCTCACTTCTTCTCACCCTTATGATGATAAAGTGTTTCCCTTCCCTATTTTATATCAATCTATATATTATTTCAAATCTATATATTATCTCAAAATTTGCGGTCCATGGTGCTTATAAAACTGCAGGTTTTAAATTTAAAAGACTGACAGAGATTGGCAGTCGCAATCGTTGACCTTTGCAGATTCATTTGGATATACCTCAACACATACCGGACAAGTGGTGCAGTGGTTAAAGCTTCGGTACTTGGACCGGTAGGTACTGGGTTCGAATCCCATCAGAGGCTAGATGCAAATCGAATTTTCATCATCGATTACAATCGGTGATGTTAATAAACACAACTATGACCCTCTGATGGAGTGCAGAATTCAGCGCCGACCCACCGTCCATGTCAATGTACAGGTTGACATGGAGCTTGCAATGTGCAGGTGGTATACTGTAGTTGTGTAAATCATTGATACGTGAGACCATTGCGCGATTGCAACCACCAATAAATATTTAAATTGAATTTGGAATAAAAAAAAAATAAAAAAATCAGTAAGTCTAACTAAATCAGTGAAATAAAGCAAAATATTGGTTTTACAATATTTTGTTGGTGAAAAATTTTTTTTTAAATATCCTCTCAAGGGGTAAGTTTCTGTGTTTTGGTGGTGAATTCACAACGTTACATAATTTTTTAACATCATAGAAAAATATAAAATGAGTTAGATCGAGCAAGGTATATAACATAAAATAGACCGTAGTCCAAATATAATAATAGTAAAATCGTACGATCTCAATCCCTATATAGCAAGAAAGATGTATTTGTGGGTGGGTTGCAGTGTGTTCAATTTTTATGATACCTAATTATGACTGCTATATACTATCGATAACCGCAAGTATATACGCTGATCACTCATCGAATATATATTTCGTTTTTTTGTTCTATATACCGAAATATATTGAGGTTCATAAACATCGAGTCCATAAAGTTTTATGCACTTGTCATCCTAAACTTTAGATCATAAAATTTGTTTTAAAAAAAACAAAATATTGGGATGAGTTGGATGTCCTGCTTATAATGATAATTAGCCATTCGATATCCGTAACAGTAGGTGAATAGGTGAATAGGTTAATGATGTAGCATGAATGCGTGGTATCACAATGGGCCAAAAATGGCCTAAGTGTCAACCACTGAAACCTAACCTACCTCAGCACATTTGTTCCACTTGTTTTGAAGGAGTCTGTGTAGATCTCAATAGAGTCAGCTAATAATTTTTCGGTATCTTAATCCCGGCCTCGTCTTTACTGTGTCCATGCTGAGATGTTGGCTTCCCTAATGTAAAGTGGGTTGTCGCTTTATTGTTATCCGGCGTGCTCGTTTTTAAATCCTTTTATGTTTTTCCGTCGAAAGTGGACCGTCCCGAAGAACATACGTTTTTAGTAGTTGGAGCCTTTGAGACTCTCCTGTATTCTAGGTAGAAATGGTTCATGGTAAATAACGGAATCCGTTGCTCCTTATTTGAATCAACATTCGCTCATTTTCTCATTCTTCTTGTTTCGCCCGTGTGGCAAATAATTGAGGAAAATTTGGCCGTGGTGAAGCACGTCACTACTTCTTCATCTGCATAGTTACTGGTCAGACATCCATTCCTTATTCTACAGCCAAGGAAATTTGGGCTCACGCTGAATAAGCATCACTGCCGCATCCATGATGGAATATGAATCGGTAACATCTGAGTCTCTTTTACATAACACCGGAAAAGTTGAACTTTGTGATGACAACCAGATAACATTCATTACATCACTGTAACGTGGCTGATTCTTGTCTCCACTCGTTGACTCTACTGCACCTGAACTTGATTCGTTGAAGACCTTTGATATTTCGGCACCACACGTGTAAAAATACGATTTTAATTTCTTTTACGTAGTATAATATGAAGTATAGTATCATGAAAAATGGTGACCTCGAGATTTTTACAGATTTACCATTCGCTATATCGCTGAAGTTTGAAAAAGTGGTTTTCAAAAGGTTATCTGTGTGTATCTGTGTAGTTTCGCCAAAATCCGTTCACCGAAAGGGACAGCTCCCATAGAAGCTTTTTCGATTTTGGAAAAACTTTGAAAGTATATCATTTATGAGAAGAAATGACGATTTTTGGTAGAAAACTGTTTTCCAACTAAAATTTGGTCCCTGTACAGCCCATATAAGGATTGACTTGACCTGGATGAAACTTAAGCTTTTTCCATAAATTGGGTGATACCATTGAATTTCAAACAAAACAAGTCCAGATCTTTTTCTAAATTTTACCGGAAATGACGAAAATTGAAAAAAACAAATCTTGGTGAAAATCTGTGTATAGGAAGTGGCAGCTGCAATGGGATCTTTTTCTAATTTTTGCACTGATTTTGATAAGTTTACAAAAAACGACAAAGATTTAAATAAATTTAAATATTAAATTTTTTTACCAACAAGGGTTGACCTTGACTATTTAACATCAATTTCAGTGACATTTCCGAACTGCTTAGAGCCAAAGAAGTGCCCTTAAGTAGTACATAAATTTTTAAGAGGTCTGTCACGCTGTTCCTTGAAATTAAAAATATGAGTGTGGAAAGGTCTTTTGGTACATTTCAAAATCATTCTAAATATTTTCCAGGCATTTAGCACAAACTGCAGTGGTCACCACCTACGGACACTTTTTCCCGTTTAAAAGGTCTAGCATTATCAATGAAGTTAATGTTACATGCCTGGAAATACTTTATAATGCCTTTTAATTTCACCTAAGACCCAATCCAGCTGATGTTTTTTATTCTAAAAACACCTGTTAGACCCAGTTCTCTAAGAACACTTCTTCTGCTCTAAACTCTTCGGTATCGTCACTGAAGTTGTCGCTAAATGTTTGAAAAAAAATACTTAAAATGACTTTGGAATGTATCCTTTAATCTTAAGACTCTAGGTCCCAGCCCTCTCACTACCGTTAGTGTCGAATGAAATCAGGACATATCGCCATCGTTTGCTGTTTCATAAAAACTAATCGCCTCCTCTCACCACTTTGTATCAAAATCATTAAAACCGAAAAAATTTAAAAAAGGGTTTGGGGCCCATCGTTGTTTCAAAAAACAAAAAAATTATAAATAATTTTATTAAATAATGGTTCCATGCCCCAAGGGTTTGTAAACACTTTTCAAATTTGAAAAATATTTAATTGTGCAAAATCCGCACGCCCTATACATTTTTGAATCATTCCAGCTATATAAATAATTTTTAACGTTCCAAGGAACTAACATGTTGGGTTGGTTTCCAGTTGTTAATGCCAAAACGAATCTTGAGAAATTTTGGGAAGATATAGAGTTCGCTCCATTTATTTTTAGAGTTATTAAGGCTTTGTAAATAATTTTCGGTGAAATATGAATATATGAATAAAAATGTTACCTGTGGAACTTTCGAACAGCATACCAGAGTTTTGTTATACATGTTGCCATTGGTTAAGATTTCGTCAAGTGCCATCCGGCGTAATTAAAATCCAAAACTTTCATTAAAACACATCAAGCACAGAATCATTAGGTACGAAACGACTGAGTTCTGTACACCATGGTCAAATTTCAGAATCACATCCTACAAACCAACTTTCACAATAATTGATTAAGAAACGGGACGAACTTCGGTATTTTGTACAGAATTCATGTTAAAACCAACTAATTAAAATTTTTGGGATTTCATTCTGCTGAAGTGTTTCTCTCTTTTGCGATAGTTTTACGTGTGAAAAGAACGAAATATCGACATAAAAAGACTCATAAACTCTACCACATTGTATACCCTAGTATGCTGAACGCCTAGATTATAAGATTCTATTTGGAAGATACGAATTTAATTATAATATCAGTAAAGTCGGCATTTTTTGTTAATTTTCATGCTCAAAGAAAAATTTTACAAGAACGGTATAAATTTTCCTTGTTATGAACAACAACAGTAAATACACATTTAAAAAAAAATTAATCTGCTTGACTGATTAAGTAAAATATAATTCTATGTAACACAAAAGATCTGGTACAAGGTACATATGTATAATAACAACATCAAATGGAAAACGTAGGTGCATACAAAGAAAAATCGTACATACGCAAATTAAGCTTTTTCATCTCAAATAATTTGTTTGCGTGCAAAAAAAAATTTTTTCAACAATATTCTTTAATCTTTTTCGCAGCATTATATATAACGCCTGGGTTTATATTTTCATAATGAACGGGAACAGAACATGTATTGAAAATTTTTTTCATTTTATGATGTTCAATTTTCTCCCTCCCACATTACATATTTATAAAATCTATATACTATACGCAACAAAGCTGCGCCGCCCGAATACATATCAATAAATTTTATTTACCCATTTCCAATTTTATTGAAAGTCACGCATGCTTCACGAACGAATAAATTTGCTCACGACAATTTACCAGTAAATGAGCATCAATAATTTTCTATAATCGTTATTTCTTATTTATATTCATGAAAAATTATCGACGAAAATTTAATATTTGTAATTCCAATTAATTTTGTTATCGTTCTTTTATAACATTTTCCGTTTATAGTTTGATTTATTAATTTTGTATTATTATAAAGTTTCACGCGTACGCAGTTTGTTATGTTAGTTGATTTAACTTATTATTTCGTTAATATTATTTTATAAAAATTTTGCGTCGTCACAGTGCAATGGTAAAGGGTATATTTAATATGTACCCCCCTAGTACGAGGGTTGAATATTAATAATTATTGTAGGTCTAGTATTTTGGAATGAACTAATGTTCAAAATAAGATGAGCACTTCAAAATTAATAACTAATACTCGTGTAGATAAATTAACAAATACGAGAAGTTTGTTACCCATTCCCGTGCGCCCGCCTATTTTGCCTAATTTTCAATAAAGGTTAAAGCCAGTTTACGATTTTAAATCGTACGCGGTGCAATAGTAATCGGTAAATTTGACCAATCAAAATCATTCAATGCGTACAAAACTATTTGAAAAAAGGAGATGTGCCCAAATTTTTCAAATAAAAATTACAATTTTTTATGATAAATATAGTTATTAATACTTGGTGAACATTCCTTTAGCATTTTTTAATAATTGTATCCTACGGAGCATTCCACTTACTGCATTATTGGGTTTTGTGAGTAGATCTGCCTCATTTTCCCAGACTTCTTTCATCGCTTCGATCAATTCTGATTTAGTGCGCGGGCACTTTTCTGCTACTTTTTCTTTAACCCAGATATTTTCGATGAGATTCATATCTGGACTATTCGCTGGCCAATCAAGGATTTGGATGCCGTTGGTCCTTAAATATTCGATGACTTTTTCGCCGTATGACACGGAGCCTTGTCATGTATAAAAACTCCGCCCCCATTGAATTTTTCATTCATAGTCGGTACCAGTTGTGATTGCAGAACATTTAAATATTGCGTTCATTATCCAATTAACTACATAAATAAGGAAGAGTCCTTTTGATGATATTGCTGACCAAACCATGCTGCTGTTGAACATAGGCAGGTAAATATCCTTTTTTTTTAATCTACAAACGGTCCTGGACATTGGTAGTGTCAAAATCTGTATAGCCTCGTCACTGAATACAACCTAATCAAGAAATAGAAAAAGATAAAGTTGAAAGAGACATTTACTGAAAAGTGTAACTTTAAAATATTATTAAAAGAAGGACTTTTATGTTTTGTATCTTTTCCCAGCTCTCTAGACCATGTAAAATGTTTGTTTGTCCATGTTTTTCTTTGTTGTATCATCCTAGCGTTTAACCTTTACTTCTTGCGAGGTCGTGTTGCAGATAGCCCATATTGAAAAAGTCTACGTTTCACAGTTCTTTCCGATATTTCTGCACCAACGTTACGCATTGTACCTCTCAGAGACTTCTTGGATATCGTTCGATCTTCTTTAGCTTGCCGCAATAAAAATCTGTCCTGGCTGACTGTTGTTTTACGATTGTGACCTCATTTTCCTCCTCTCTGGGACTCGTTGAAGACTGAGATGTTAATTTTTGCGAAAATTTGCTGACGAATGATCGGATCACTTCTGTTTTCTGGGATATTTGCACATGCGTATACTGGCCTACTTCCAAACACGTCGAAATTTTGGTTCTGGTTACAGCACTGATGTCCTTTGCTTTACTCATAGTGAATATACTACCTAGTCGTCATAAAATCAAAAAAATTCGGAAATCAAACTAATTAACAGGACCTTAAGTACTCGGAATTCATATTCTGTCGACAAGGGTTCTCAGGTGTAATGACTCGTGAAAGGCGTATTTTCAGGGTATATTAAATTTTTTGTTTTGCACGAATTCCTTGGCTTGGTCGATATCTACCTTAATGACGTGACAACTGTACAAAAGGTTGCAGATCGGGCTTCGGAAATCACATTACCATGAATTTCGTATGAGGTGATAATAATTTGGCCACATCTGTATGTATATGTTGCAGAAACTTAAAACCCAAATTTTGAGGTTGAAAATGATGAAAAAAATGTGAAGTCTATTTAAATGAATCTATCAGACAAGTGCGCAATTATTACGAATGCTGAAAAAGGTAATCAATATATAACTGACAATAATCGAAAAATAGACCAGTATCTGAAAACAATATCCACTCACAATGTACTTGCAACATAAATAGGGTAATACACAAGTTGACAAACGTACTGGATAAATGGCAAATAAAACCCACGGTGACGATGGATGAACTGGAACATCTCTCTACACATTCCAAGTTGAGCAAAACTAGCGACATTCAATGTAAGCAGCATGTACACCAGCCTTAACAACTACTAATTGAACAGAACATACAACCAGTCAATTTCAAAGAGATTATTGGTTTTCTAAACACGGTTATAAGTGAAAATTATTTCGTACATAATAATACGTTTTACTGACAAGCTGAAGGATTATCCATGGGAAGCCTATCACCAGGAACGCTTGCAAATATACAAGGTGTGGCATCTTTTATGTCGGTATGTAAACATTGAATAACTGTGACATTTGTCAACCGAGTGACTTGCGATTAGACATGTTTTTGAAACGTCAATTCAGTACAATTTTAACCATAAATCGCTTCACACCAAAACAACGCGCCGAAATAGTGACATTTTGAAGGATGATTTGCATTTGTTTCCGTATAAAGTGCAATTAACAAAAAGAATATTGCGGACGGAGCGTCCACGTCACTTGGATTATGGCCAAACAGTCGCTCGAATAGTTGACACTGAACCTGATTTTTGGAAGCAAATTTTGTGATTGTGTCCGACGAGGACCATTCCACACTCTCTGGCGGCGTTAATAAGCAAAATTGCCGCACATCATAGTTATATATCTATTTACGAACGAAGAGGACAACGTCAGGCTAACTTTAAATGACAATCGTATAAGCGTCAAATAAAAAATTTGTTCACTAATTAAACTTTACATTCGGGATTTCTCATTTTATAATTCGATAGCTTATAAATGTTGTTAACAACTCACATACCTGAAATGGAGGACTTTTGCAAATCCGCTTAGTACTTTAAATCTCCTAAAAATCCCTCCTTGTTCCCAAACGGCCAAATGATTTATCATTTTTGGCTGTTGAGCTATTTATAATTCGGGTAAATAATGAAAATCGATGGGATGTCTGTGAAGTTAGCCCGTAAACGATCCCGCAAAAATGCGATGGCAACACTAAAATATTAGAAAATATTTAAAACAGTTTTTTTACTATTTCAATTCATAAAAATGTATAAACAATTTGTATTGAAAACTGATGCCAACCCGGAAAAGATTGTCACCATAAATTTTTTAACAAGAAAACAAATAATTTTTGTAAACAAAAAAACGTGTATAATATCAAAAAAATTTGAAATTGTATATGAAGTTAGTAATATAGGAAGAAAATATAGTAGGAAAACACAAAATAAACCAAAATAATAATACAAATGGCAAAAAAGTTTATGATTTAAAGCCTCGCCATAGTCGTCGGAATTCGTAGTAGATGTCCATTACCAGAAACCGGACTATAAAGGTTTTGTTGTTCAGGGGTTGGCCTGTTTAAATAATAAGAAGCAAAAAATTCTATGATTTAAAGCCTCGCTATAGTTGTCTGAATTTAATTAACAAGAGGCAAAACAATTCTTTGATTTAGAGCTCCGCTTTAGTAATCTGAATTCGTAGAAATTGTCAATTACCAGAAACCGGACTATAAGGGTTTTGTTGTTCAGGAGTTGGCATGTCTACACAAGTGGCAACACCATTCTATGATTTAGAGCTCCGCTATATTCATCTCAATTCGTAAAAGATGTACATTTCCAGAAACCAGACTAAATAGGTTTTAAAGTTAAGACAGGCCAATTCCTGAACTTTAAAACTTATATAGTCCAGTTTCTGGTAGTGGACTTCTTCTACAAATTCAGACGACTATAGCGAATCATACATTTTTTTTGCCTCTTATTATTTAAACAGGCGAACCCCTGAACAACAAAACCTATATAGTCCGGTTTCTAGTAATAGACATCTACTACGAATTCAGATGACTATAGCGGAGCTCTAAACCATAGGATTTGTTTGCCACTTGTTGTGAAAACAGGCCAATTCCTGAACTACAATACTTTGAAGTACTCAGTTATTTATATTCATAAGTGTTATTTATTAAATATTAATTAAACTGGAGTATTGACAATTTTCAGAAGAAAACAAATTTTTGTATCATTGTTGTTTTGTACAAATTTAATTATTACTTATTTTATCAATATACCCACTCGTTTCTTTATAAATTATATAATTTTTATTTTGCTTATTGTGATTAGCTATATATAGCGCAAGTTAAAATATGTCAATCGGTTTTTATTTATAATGGCCGCCATTCCGTGTATTATTTTTCATAATAATTTTTCTTACTATCGTTATATTTTTATGTCGTGATAGTTGTAGTTTCATTATAATTTCTAAAATATATAATGGTGTTGCCATACTTAACTATAATCATTTTCCGGAATGACTTTACGGAATAACTTCACAAAGGTATGGATGGGGTCCATCCACCACTCGCCATGAATTTTCTTCTAAATTATCCTTAAAAAAAAATAGGAAATTTTTAGGACAAATTACACTATACTGCTAAAAATAGGAAAATTTGTCCTTAAATCCTAAAATCATTTAAATGTGGAGTTAATTCACGTCGATTATAAAACTCGCCGGATTTACTGCGGCGGGAGTGTATTCGATCCGCATTTAAAATTATTCCTATTATTGAAATAGACGCAAAACTGCATTATCGATTCTCAGTTAATCTGCAATTTCAACGGCTGTCAAAATGTTTTTTCGAATTAAAATTATCTTCAATTCCAAAAATAATTTAATTGAAAGTGAGAATTTTAATTAATTATGGATATAATTAACCTTTTTTTATATTCGAACGAAGAAACAGATTCGTCGATTAGAAAAGAATCCAGAAAAGCAGTTCGTAATTTGTGCCAAAACATATTTCAATTATCAAACACACAGTGAGTAGAAATGATTCAGAATTTGTGATTTAGATTAATTAAACCGTTAATTTATTTTGTAGATTTATTAAAAACGTTAGACTAAATGAAGCTGCTTTCAATTATAATTAAAATTTTTTTGTAATTCACAATTTACGTTTTGCTAGTGTTATTTACGTATATAAAGTTATCCCCGCATTCTATCCCCAAAATTAAAAAAAAAAATAGCAACACTATCATAATTAAATCCCTCTAACTCTTGTGTGAAGTTAGCCCCGAATTTTATTATATGAAAAATAAAAATATTTATTAAAATTATTTTAATTCGGAAATCTTTGTGTGTTTTCGTAATGTACATGTAATAATTTAATAAAACTAAGTAAAATAATTTTGAAATTGGCTCAAAAATTTGTCAGAAACACGAAAAAATTGTACCGGTGCAACCTAGCGAAATTAGACTCCAAATAAAATATGGAAATGTAATATGTTTGGGACCCGAAATAATACTTTAATTTGACATGTAAAAAGTATTGACTTGTCGGATCAGAGCTATATGGTTTTGATATGGCCAGAACCTTACTTGGCGTTCATATTTGGCGAAAGTGACGTAAGGGTCTTGCCATCTCTAAACCATATAGCTCTGATCCGACAAACTAATATTTTTTACGTGTCAAATTAAATTATTATTTTGGGCCCAAACGTATTACATTTACATATTTTATTTGGAGCCTAATTTCGCTAGGTTGCACCGGTACGAGTTTTTCGTGTTTTCCTAAATGTGAGATATGTGTTTTCCGTCTAATAAAATTCGGGGATAATTTCACATCAGCATGCTAAGTGACGTATATAGTGAGATGCTACTAGGTCCTATCTAATAGAAAAACACACATTTTGACCAAATTGGGAGTTTAAGGTGTTTTAGGCAGCCAAATTTGCCTTGGCGTATTTTAATCAATTCTAACGTGCAATTATAGCTTTTCAAAAAATTCATAAAACTTTACGCATGTTTTTATTTTTGTTCGATTTCTAGCACTCCAAGCGGTCCGTAACACCCTTAAGGACCTTTAACCCCCAATTTGATCAAAATGAACGAGTATTTCAATTAGATGAGGCCCAGTAGCATAAAAATTTCCAATTGAGTGTCTCCAAGTAGGTTTTGACCGGCGTCGCAACATGTGGAAGAACACTATCTTCCAGGAGAATAATTGTATCGTGTCTGGACTAGTAGTGGGCGCGTTTTATACTTGAGTGCTCCAGTAATCATTTCGATCGCTTTAGCAACTTGTAATATACGTAAGACACACTAAGCTGATCCCACCAAATACACAACGCGAGTTCTTCCCATAAATATTCGGCTTGGTTGTCGATGTTAAATCATGGCCAGGTGCTCCCTATGATTCCTTCTTTTTTGGGTTATCGTAGTGGATTTATTTGTATACAAAAAAACCCTTTCGTTTATGCCTGGCAAGCAGCATTTCATATGAAAAAATCAGCGTGCAACATCTCTCGGCTTCAGTCCATATGGAACCTAATTTCCTTGATTTTGAATCATTCACAATGATTTTAAACGATGTAAGCGTAAAACTGCTTGATGAGTTACTCCTAATGTAAGTGCAAGTTTTTCTACCTCTTGGCACGAATTTTCATTCAACAATGTTTTCAATTCCACGTCTTCGTACACTTTCGGCATTTCGCTACGTTCTTTGTCTTCGACAGCAAATTCACCGTTCTTAAACTTTTGAAACCACTCTTGACAACTCCTCTCACTGAACGCAGCTTCACCATATGTATTTTCAAGCAATCGATCTCAGCTTCAGATTTCATCAAATTAAGTAAATAAAAAAATCCCACAAATGACGCTTATTCGGCTCAAAACTCGACCTTTTCACAAGAAATAAATCTATGATGGAGATACAAAATCGCTAATATTTTAAAGTTATGTTGTTGACAGATGTCCAACCTTAGGATATGATATTTATCTAACAGGTATGATCGTCAAATTCTATAATAGACGATGTCAACGTGTTTCTCTGTATTCCTGTTTCAGTGGGAAAAGCTTTTTTAAAAACTGTTTTATCCTAGACCCCAATCGTGAGAATGCTCTGAAAGAAAAAAGATAGGCACTGGTTAATGAAAGATTTCTGTGACTATGAATTGAGGAGTTTTAAAATCTCCGTTAAACATTAAATTCATTGAATTCATGTTTGGTAGTCAGTTTAACTGGTTAGAAAAGCAAGTACCTAATTGAGTAAGAGTCTCCTTAAGATAAAATGTAAACATTATATTCATTAATATCCTATTTTTCACTCACCATCTATTTACCTACTTCCGCAATTACAGTTTACACGCAAATATGCACGCAACATAACCTGTACGCAAGCACTGAATTCTGTATTCCAACGAAATCGTGTTTCTTATTTCACCAATCGTAGTCAAACAAATAAAGTTCTATTTTGCATCCTTCCATTGATAATTGAAGATGAACGCGGTACTTCTCGGCAGCCCAAATTTTAACCAGCTCGCGACTTTTCCGGTTAACGTAAGCTTAACTTTAACTGTAAAGCCCGCAAATATTTTAAATGTGCTTACTTACAATATATGGAATTTATACTGTGTGGTGTAAGCCATTAAAAATATTCGGCATATCAACATTTTGTTAAACCTTTCAGTAAGATATTTTTAATTTAAATAAAAAAACCACAAAAATTATTTCAACAAACTGCAAGAAAGGTTTATTCTTCTTCCTACTGTTAAAATCTAATTCACATTATTTTATGTATAAAATTATATCGTCATATTATATCCTTACGACGACTATACATATATGTATTAAAAATAAGATCTTAAAGTTTCCAAACTTCTTAATTTTAAGCAAATTCCAATAAAAAGCTGTATATACGAAAAAACCATAAAATTTACTCAGATACGTTTTATGTAAGGAAGCATGAAAATTAAAAGAAATTGTATAAATATACATATAAAGGGAAGATGTATAGAAAAATCGAAGAATGAACTATAAAAACTAAAACCTTTACTTCTTATACATAAAAATATTCAAAATAAAATTTAGTGCAAGCACATTTTGCACATACATAAATTTTGGTTTTTCTTCTAATGTGCACTTTATATTGTACAAACAAAAATACATACATGTATGTATATGTGGTACATAAAAGAGGAAAATTGAAAAGTTTTCTTTTTTCTATAAATTTAATTTACATAATACGGATTCTCTTTATTGTTATTTCTTTTACCTAATATGTAATTATTTAAGACATTAAATGAAAATTCTGTATTATGTTGGTTTTACATTTACAGGAAATCTACTGCATAAGACCAGTGATAAAATTATGGAAAAGCTTTTTGTTAGTGTACAAACCATAAAAGCCTTAATGGCTGCACATAGAAATTTTTCAGTAATTAATTTTCATGACAAGATAAGAAAGAAAAGAAGTATATATGTATAGCATTAACCTATACATATATACTACGGTCGTTCTTGCTAAACTGGTCTTCTCTTTAAAATATTAAAGAGATTATATCATATTTTCATACGAGCATCTGAACAGTTGTCTTACTTGTAATAGTAGTAAATATTTATAGACGCTGGTTTTTGCTAATGCCAAGATTCTAAAAAAAATACAACCACTATAATAGAAGAAGCACTCATCAAAAAATTTTAAACGATAAAACATTTGCAACGTTCGCACACTTTTACGCAAAGGATCTGACATCTAGTAAGGTTTTTTTAAAGTAAAGCCAAACGTGATTAAATATAGTTTTTTTTATATACTACTAGCTGAAGTACCCGGCTTTGCCCTATCATTATCAAGATATGAGAAGGCATTCCAGGTTGCTCAATCGTGTAATAATTACGGTCGATATACAAGAAATATTCATACAAAAAAAATATTTGTGAACACACCCACGGCTATCTCGGCTGGCAAAATGTATTTGTGCTAAATTTGTAAGCATTCGCTATAGTGGAGCAAAAGATTGCATATATAATGTAAATTTCACCTTACAGATGAGCATAGGGAAGGGGTAACATTTTGTGATCAATAAACCCCTATATTTTTTCTCGGCTGCTAAAAAGTATTCGTGCAACATTTGGTAGCGATCGCTCGAGTGGATCAAAATTTTTCATATCAGTGAAATCCCGGTATAACAAACACTGTTTATAAAAAACCTTCGGTTTTTACAAACTTTTTGTCTGCACCCTTAAATTTGCGAGTCAAATGTATGGAAAATACATCGGGTTTACCAAACTTCGGTTATAACACTATAACAAACCATTTCTTAATTTTCTAATTAAATTTTAGTACAAACTCGGTTATAACAAATGACTGGAATAACAGTAATGAATAATGTCAAAAATGCACAATGTTTATAAAAATACTCGTATGGTATGTATTTTGTTGATCAACAACTACATACATACATAGATTCTCTCTGGCACTACATCTCATCAAGGGATTTAGCCGCTTCAAATGAGGTTTCATAATCATATTTTCAATTTGGATAATTAGTGATTAATTGATTGATCCTAAACCAGCCATGAAATGTTTTCCTTGTCCCAACCGGGAATCGAACCCGGGACCTCCGGTTGCTGGAGCAAGTATGCTGACCACTTTGCCACCGAGGCACACACATTCATTTGATTAGTGCATAGATAAGTTATAATAAACACTCGGGACAAAGAGCGTACACACACCTTTCACTGAAATGACTTTAGTCAAATTCAGACTGCGATTTTACAAACAATGTTATTATCGATGATAAACACGTCATAAATGTGGTTTGCCAAACCAGTGTGTGTGAGCAACTAACTGATAATGACATAATAAATATGGTGCAAGCGACAATGTGGTTTTGTCATCGGATTCGGATGCAGAACCTGAAAATTCTCGAGATCGGTTTGTTGTTTCACAGGTTTTGTGAAACAAACATAGTTAGTTTATACATACTTTTCTTCTTTATGTATATAGATTTAAATTTGATTATAGTCTAAATATAAAGAACAATGACATAATTTACAGTTACAAAACGTCATAATGAATAAATCAAATTATGTTTGTACTTGTTGAAACCATAATGGAACCATATATAGTGGTACCATCATACGGAAAAAATCTTTAGACAATGAAAGTGCAGATGGCGCATTAATCGAAACTTAGTTATGCAATAATTTTACTGATTCGGCTGTAGTAAAAATATTTCGACATGAAATCATACGACTTCTTGAGCCACAGCCAAAATGAACAACTCACCTATTTTAAGCCGACTAATATAATGAAAGGTATAAAAAGTCATATAACTTATATTTTCCCCAAAATAGGTAAGATATCACATTGTCGCGAAAAAAATGTCGCCTCTTCGTATTGCTGTAACTTTTGATAAAGCTGTCCTTTTCCTCCCTTGTTTTGTTTTTTATATTCGTGATTTGTTGTTTTCATCGCATTACAAGTTGCATGATAGTTTATCATTAGTTATCAAAATGACTCCGACAAGGAAAGATGTGTGCAAAAAAAATTTTAGTACAATTCGCTAGTGATTTACATTGAGCACAAAAAAACTTGGAAAAATGTGTAATACAAAGATAAGAACAGTCCCATGAAGCTTGAAAAGATTTCGTGAGGATGGCAGCGTCAATCAAAAACCAAGATCTGGCCGTCCATGTTGGGGGATGAAGAAAATGGCTGCTAATAAAGTTGTTCGTCATTATATGAATAATCCGTCACTATCGGCCAATGAAATTGCGAAAAAAGTTAGTGTTTGTAAAACTACGGCATAAAAATCAAAAAAACTCTAAATTTAGAAACCAGAAAGAAGAAAAAAGTACGTCTTCGTGATGAGACTAAGGGCCATAAAGTTATATAATGAGAATCTAACAATTTTTTAAGGATGACGAAAGCTATATGAAGCTTGATACAAAATAAATTCCTGGCCCACAGTATAATACTAAGATGAAAAGGCGGAGCATCGATGAAAAAACATGTATAATTGGCGTCGAAAAATTCTTTGAGAATCATGGTCATGGTTTGCCAAGGAATTTGTACTTGTGGAAAAAGCATTCTTCCTTTCATTCGAAAGCACGAAGAACCAGTGCTGTTTTGGCTACAATACACTATTCGGGTAAGGCGAAGGGCTTTTATGAAAATAACAATATTCGAGTCGTAGCTAAAAGTCACAACCCAACTGAAACATATTGGGCCAAAATAAAAGGATTTTTATGGAAAAAGTTAGAATGACTAGAACAGTAGAAGAATTCTCCAAAATGTGAATATCATCCCAAAAAAATGATTATAGGTGGTGTGGAGACTTTAATACGGAGAGTTTCGAAAAAGTGATGGAGTTTTACTGGAATTCACATTAGACTTATAAAATGTATTTTTTTAAGTTGAATCTGTATACAAACCCTGAATTAAATTTGTATTTTTTTAACCACAGTTACCTGTATTATTTATTTTCGAACAGGCGTCATTATGTTCGCGACCATGTGATATAAAGTTTGGAGCTGGTTTCTTCCTTATATCTAAGGAACTTTATCATAACGCTCACCTATGTTGAAAAACACAGGTCTATAGAATTGGAAACTTTTTAGGAGCTTATCGAAACATTAAAAATGATCTCCTGACAATAATATGAAAAGCAGTTATCACCTTCTATATCTTTACCCCAGATATGTGTATTTAATAGCTTCTTGTTGTTTTCGTAAAATAAAATTGAAAACTTATCAATACATCGATATTTTTTTAATTAACAAGCAACCAATTTTATTTTGTTTTATTCCATTAACTGTCCACGTAGCGCAATCCAAAACTTTCAGACATCTTATTTGCTATAAGAAACTCCGTCAAGGAAGAAAACCTCAACTGCAACCAAGCAGATCTTGTGTGTATTCAAAACATGAAGATTCCTGATGAATGGTGAATTCTTCATCATCGATCAAATTTCGAGTCCAGCCATAAACAATCCTGCTTTCGTGAAGCTTTCTAAACTACATTCAACCGAAAATGTAACGGACATTCCCCAAATCCTGGAGAAATGTTCACACGTGTTTGAGCGTTTTGAGATTGCAATGAAAGATTCGCCCCCGTTAGGTATAAATATTAATTCACTTCCGTCCATTTCATAGATAACTTCAAGAGAGGATAAAGTTAAGCCGATGATTCGCTGGAATGATATCACAAGCCAACTGTCTACGGCTTGGATCTGTTAACTGCCCAAAGAATTTGCATCCTGTTAATTATTTCGTTTACCATGCCGAAAATATAAACTATATTTACTCCTCGGTTTAAGGCAAGTTTAGAACAAACAAGGAAATAAACTGCCAGTAGTAACTGCGAGAAGTCGAAGCTAGTTGTGATCAGGAGTACATTGGGACTTTATAAAGGTGGTAGAACGGGAAGGTAGTATTAAGATAACTCCAGTAATTCCCTACAACAGAGTCTCTAAGCGCTGGTATTCACTCTTCATAATTTGAATTTTTACGTTTTGTGAACCTCGCTATAACAGTCCTAGTCTGTAGTAACTGTTGTTTGTTTCTGCTTGAAGCTCAAAGCTAATCACGGAAAAGATCCTCTACATTGCAGCCACACTGACATCTTGTTTAAAATAATGACAGCTTATCAGTAATCAACCAATTGCTCTTCCAATTTGATAAACTTCCAGTTGGAGTTTGGTTTGTATGGATTGTTAATTTGCAACATTTCCAAAATCTCATTTGGTTCGATGCGTTCCAACGGAATATCGACCTTAGGTGAACTCGGCGAAATCTTAGCGATTGCTTTAAGTGCCAACGTGACATGAAGCCGATGCGTAAAACCTTTTCTTTTCTTCTCGCCTTCCCGAGTCCTGAAAATGACAGTCACAATTAACAACACTTTGAAAAATTAACTAAAGAGCTGGGTTAGAGATTTTTATTCCCTGATCCTTTACGCTTCAAAAGGCAATTCCTTCTGAGATTTAGATTTTTGGGGTAGGATTTCAGTTCAATGATTATGCTTCGACGCCGTGATCTAAAAGCCCGAAAAAACATTTCATTGTCTTTGTCTATTTCAACCTGCCATGAGGAAGGCGATATCTAAAGGAAAAAGTCCTCCAGCAATAATACCCAAATTTTTAAGACAACCGAATTTTTTTTTTTTTTTGTTTTTGTTATTTGGTTCGTAGTTAAGGTTGATTCGGTACGATGCGAAATCTGTAAGGTACGATTAAGTTGTTTCCCTCAGACTGTTTGAAGATAAGACCTTCAAAAATTTATTAAATGGACCGCGTTCCGACTGTACTAATTCGCCAATGAGCAATGGTGACAATTGAAGTGAAATTTATAGTTTTCTTATATTTTTTTCAATAAAATGATTTGTACAATGCATGGTCCGTGCTAAATGAAATTTGACTTGAGGAAAGAGTAAGTAATTA
Organism: Nephrotoma flavescens; assembly: GCA_932526605.1. Classification (NCBI taxonomy): domain Eukaryota; kingdom Metazoa; phylum Arthropoda; class Insecta; order Diptera; family Tipulidae; genus Nephrotoma; species Nephrotoma flavescens. Next base: position 223,315,990 of record OW052222.1, on the reverse strand, counting down.
ATTTTATGGTTAAAATGTCCATATTTCAAGGTTTCACCAAATGGTAAAAAGTAAGTAAAGTTTGATTTGAGGATAGTGTGAGTCTGATGGGTAAGAGGATCAAATGTCGAATTTTCCCAAGTTTTAATGATAAAATAGTTTGTAGTTCACGATTTTATAGGACGTTTTTCATTTTGACTATACCAATTCAAATGAACTTGGTTCTATAGATAACATTTGATGAGGTTAAGGTTTGTGTCTAAATTTTCGAGGTTTTATAAATAAAATGTTTCATAGTGCCAGATTTTACCTAACTTCAGGTTCTGTCTTCGATCAGTCTGATGATAGTAAAATATCAAATATTGCTTTGATTTTGGCGATTTTGCCAAATGTACACCCATCTGACCTGATTGTAGTGAGCCTGATGAAATTAACGGGAAATATTTCTATTTCCAATATATTTATCAACAAATGACTCGTGGTTCTATAGTTTATCAGATTTGATACCGATTTGATTGCTAGCCAATTCGAAGGAGTAATTTATGTAATATTTTTGGATTTCAGGTTGGGGTGAGTCTAAGGAGTTCTTTTTTTTATCTTGTTTTGAAATTTTGAATTCATGATTTTACAAATAAATATCTGAGGATATAGTCTGATGGGATGGATGTTGGCTAAATTTCAAATTTGTTTGATATTTCATCGAAATAAAGGTCTTTTATTGCTGTATTTGGCTAAACAAACAAAGATTCGAGTATGTAAATTTAATATATCAAGGCCGTGGTCTGAGATTGGGCGGTACAACTTCGAATTTTAAGATATTTAATCAATATAACGTTTCACAGTTGATCATTGTGGATAAAAGGAAATGATTTTAATTCGAAATTTTGCAGATGGTGATTGATCGAATCATATCAGATTATGTTAATATAAAAGACGACTGTCAGCTAATTTTTGATATCATGGAAAATTTAATTTAAAAAAACAAATATTTGTCTACCATTCGGATCAAACTTAAATTACCAACCATTTACCTATAAAATATTGATTATTACGCTCACTAAAACTTCAAATCACATTTAAGGTTGTCTGGAACTTCGAAAACAAATTGATTTTTGATTATACGGACATCTCGTATATGATATTAAAAATATTCCAAACAAACTTGGTTTTATCTTTAATAAATTTGACTTGACTACCAAAATTTTGGTTTACTTTACTTATGTTGTTCGTTTGTATACCTTTGTTAATTTTCATTACATATATTAATGAATTAAAGACCACTCACCGCTGATACATTTATTATTAATTATCGTTGGCCATCTAGGGGCAACAACAAAAAATTATTGCCATTGCGGCGTAAAATATTAATTAATCATTTATACATTTAAGTTCGTACAATACCGCCTTTAAAACGTATCTTCGAAAATAAATTCAAAAAACCGAAGTTATGCTCAATAATAAGTTTTTTGTTTTTACGCCGTAATGACGATTAGATTTTATGTTGTTATAGCCCCTAGATGGTGTTGGTAACTGTAGCATTGAAACTTTCGAATTTCAAAATGAAATTTTGCACACCGATTAAGCCCAATTTGTGTGCTAATTAGTGCTCACGGAAAAAAATTCGTGGTAGTCCAGGAGCCGAAAAAACGGGAACAGAAAATTTCAAATTTCGCCTGAAAGACAAAACAAATAAAACCTAATTTCTAGAAAAACCAGAAATAATTTAACCTAATTTTAAAACTTTCCAAAAGCTGCTACACTGATGAAATTTGTGCTTATCATAGAAATATGATTTTCATAAATTTTCATTCATAAATTGAGGAAAAACAAGCTATCTGCTAAAAGATACTATATTAAAGAAACAAAATTCAGAGGTATACCGTTCAATAATATTTTTGTTGAACAACAATTTAAAAAATACAAATAAAATATTATAAAATCCAAGAATAAGCAATTCAGAAAGCATATTCCTAGGAGTCAGGCATGTTCATTGCCATCCGAAAAATATAGTGGCTGAATTTGTGCTAATCTAGAATTGGCTCAATTCCGTTGCACAACAAAGACTGTTGAATTAACGATTTTCTGACTAAAAGTGTTCTTGAAACCAATGAACTTTGCAATTCTGATAGCATCTTCCAATCAGGTATGTTTGTAAAATCCAGCGCCACATAGGTAGTTTTGAGTACTAAGGTGTTCAAAAAAATTTATGGCATCTGCAAGCTCCGCTTTTTTAGCACTCCATCCAAAGGTTTTGACAAAATTGACGATTATATTGGTTTGGTCATCGTTTGGCCAGGATTGTTCATTAGTTTTCACCGTTTGGTCAATTACGATTAAACGGTAAATGAATAATGAAAATTTGAAAAAAATCCCTGTGTATTATTGCAAGAAAATCATACCATCTAATTTCATTAGCTAATCGTTAGGTCAGCATTGGTCAAAACATTTTGGCGTTTGGTCACCAATGGGTCACCTTTTGTTGCGAAAAAACGCAATCAAAATCATTTGAGAATTTCATTTTACAAAATAAACAACAAATCCAATAAGAATTGTATAACATTTGGATAAAAATATTTATTTTCTCAAAGAATTGTATTTAAAGTGGAAGACATAAAGATAAAATCATTTCAAATTTTTGGTTGTTCATAACTTGGCAACAATTAAATGCAAAATGTTATTTTAATAATAAGCGAGAATGCACTATGCGACATATTTTACTCTAGATTGTACTCTAGAATATTCTCACAAATCCAAGGATCGGAATCGTTTGGTCAACTGACATTGGTCACTAAGTATAGTTGTTTTCTCTCGGTTACCCGTACGAAACGATTTATTGCAAAAATTCGTTATAAACTCATCTTTCGGCAGGATTCGAAGTGTTCCAGTCTGGAAAGTATATTGACCAATTCTAATAACGTTATGAAAGTCATATGCTCTTCAGATTTGGACTGCGTTGAGGTTTAAAAATTTTGCATACTACTAATTTTATAAATCCAACGATTGGAATCGTTTGGTCTACACTACAGTCATTGAGAATTGGTCACTTGTTATTTTGGCTTAGTTATAAATCTAATTTCCCAAATAAATCGTTCCTTAAGGTTGACCAAACGAAAACAATTAGTGACTAAACCTCAATGACAGTTGACCAAACGATTGCGATCGTTGAATTTGTGAAAGAATAGGATTATTCTTTAGAAAAAGCTATATTTATTTCCAAATGGTATGTTCCAATTAGATTTTTTATTTACACTCATCCCCCGATTTACACGACAGATTGTTCCGCAGATATAATTAGAATTAGGAAGAATAAATTAAATTAGAAATAACAAATAAAAACTTACACCCTTATTCCGCTAGTCGCATCACTTCAAGTGACGTGACTACTCATCTTCCTGGTTACTAGATCATTAAATCGAAACTTACAAAATAATTGTTCAATAAAGTCGTTCTGGCTGTTTTTTAAATTTTAGTATGCTGCTTTATAAATATTTCCTTGCGACTGCTATCACTCCAAATGACAATTTCTATCAATTGAAATTTTGACGTGACAAATAAATGAAAAAAATTTCAAACTAATGAAGCCAACTAAGATTTAAAAAAAATTTATTGAGAGTTTTGCAAAAAATTAGTTAGTAAATTTTGATTTTAAAATCTAGTAACCAGGAAGATCCATAATCACGTCGCATGAAGTGATACGTCTAAGGGAGTTGAGCTGTTAAAATATAATAATTTTTTTTTTGTTTTTCAAACCTTCTAAAAGCGAAATCGTGTAAACAAGTACCGTGTAAATTGGGGATGGGTGTATTTTGTAAAACTAAATTCAGATAAGCGACGAACCTGATTTTTTGCAAATAATTTGATTTCATTTTTTCACAATAAAAAATTATCCATTGGTGACCAAATGGCAAAATGAGTTGACCAATCCTGGCCTAAAGATTATCTAACGAAATTTGATAAAAATGGTATAATTTTCTTGCAAAAGGTCGCGCTACCCGGAAACATTTTAGTTCAAATTTTCATTATTTATTTACCGTTTAATACCCGTGACCAAACGATTTCAATCATCATTTGAGCCCATTCTGTAGTAAAAGAAAAGCTTCCAGTGGCTAAACGTTATATTTATGAACTAAAGTGGTATCGTAATTTTTTCTGATTCAAAACCTTTCAAACGATATACTACATGAGTATACGTGGAAAATATAAAGCTATATTGCGGTATTGGCTTGTGTTTTGGTTGATTTCCTACGGCAGGTATCCGATCCACTTCAGATATAGATCCCAAAATCTTTTCAATTCTCCAAACTAAAACTAAAATAAGATTCATTCTAGAGATGTCATCGGCACGGTTTGTTGTTTATCTAGACGGACGGACATTTTTTTGCATTTTTGGCATCAGGGACCTTCAAAACGTCGAGAAAAATGGTTCGGAATGTACCTATGTTAAAAAACCAATTTTTTTATCTCATGGAGCACCTTATAAAATCCACTAAAGTCATTTAAGCTCTCTATACTTTTGGTTTAACAGTTCTGCAATACACTGAGATGCTATTTGATTTCTCGTAAAATTGAAAAATTTGTATATTTAGCTATCGTAGAAATTCTAAAAAATAAATTCGCCAAGATAAGTGTGGATTAATTTCTATTTTTTTTTTTTTTATAAAGCGGCGTCGCACTGGCGTTTGAGATTGTGATAGCATTATTAACTTGCGACCATTTAACTGAAGTTTGGATGACATTAAAGCTTGGGCCGTAGTTACACTTTGGCGACGTACCATTTCGACTGGTTCAGCATTGGCACTAACAAAATTTGTTATTTGAGTTTTGCGAGGCGAGAATCGACAGGATTTTGGACTATATGGTGCTGATGATGATTCGTATTTTAAAATTTCAAGACGTTTATTCAGTATAAAATTTTTATGACCGTTCATCGTTAGGCGGTAATGGTGGCGGTGGTGGAAATTTAGGAATTGCATTGCATGTTTTGGCCAATTCACGTTTTAGATCCACTTCAAAATTTCGTAATATTCCGACACGTTTATTAGCGGGTTGTTTTTTGCCGCCCCGGTGGCAAAGTGGTTAGCATGCTTGCTCCAGAGGCCAGAGGTCCCGGGTTCGATCCCCGGTGGTGACAAGTAAAAAATTTCAGGCTGGTGTAGGGTCAATGAATTAATCACTTATTATCCGAAATGTAAATATGATTATGAAACCTCATTTGAGGCGGTCAAGCCCCTTGATGGGATATAGTACCAGAGAGAGAGAGAGAGACTTGTTTTTTCGCAACGAAACTGGAGTACCACCAGCACTACGACATCCTCGTATGAACGGCGAGTTATTTATTAAAGCTGGATTACCATTACGTACAGGACTACTATGATTTTGTTCTGAGCTTTAGTTCTGAGTTGTAGTTGAACGTTTTATTTCAACTGGATGATAAGAACAGCTTCCCGTATTTCTGAAAACGACCTTTTCAACGATTTCAATGAGTTCAATCAACAAGTTTATTTTACCGGTGAATTTGAATAACGATTAAAGTAGCATTTCCTAAGCTGAGTGTTTCAGGTTCAGCTGAGTTTGTATAATAGTCAGATTTTAGCTGCTCCTCAAACACATGAGATGTCTGTTTTAAATGTTGTATTAAACAATAAATATAGAATAAATATAAATTGAACATCATTCATCAAATGTAAAACCAATTGTTCATTAAATTTATGTGGTATCAATATAACACCCATATGTTCATTGCAATCCGGAAAATGTAGTGGCTGAATTTGTACTAATCTAGAATTGGCCTAATTAGGTTGAACAACAAAGACCGTTGAATGAACGATTTTCTTACAAAGTGTTCTAGAAACCAATGAAGTTGCTGAGAAGTGATGATTCTTGGATGTTATAATATTTTTTTCTTGTTGCTCAACAAAAATATTATTGAACGGTATGGTATACCTCTGTATTTTGTTTGTTTGATATAGTATCTTTTAGGGGATAGTTCGTTTTTCCTCAATTTATGGAAATCATATTTATATGATAAGCACAAATTTCGTCAGTGTGGCCGCCTTTGGAAAGTTTTAAAATTAGGCTTAAATTATTTCTGTTTTTTTTTCTAGAAATGGGGTTGTAGTTTCGTCTTTCAGGCGAAATTTGAAATTTTCTGTTCCTGTTTTTTCGGCTCCTGGACTAGCACTAATTTTTTAATCGGCTTAATCGGTATGCAAAGTTTCATTCTGAAATTCGAAAATTTCCCTGCTGCAGTTATCCACACCCCTATAGATGGTAAACCATAATTAATAATAAATGTGTCTCAGATTAGTGGTCGTTATTTATTAAAATATGCAATACTTAAGAAATTTAAATGAAAATTAAGGAAGATTAATTAATTACATAAACGATCAATATAAATAAAGCAAAATAATTGAGTGAATTAGGCAAAATTTCGGGTCAAATTTATTACAGAATCAAACCAGTCTGGACACATTGTTTAAATATCGATAACGATGTTTTTTTAATAAAATATTTGCTTTTGTTGAAAAGCTTAAAATTTCGCCGTCTCGCAATAAAATATTTATTTACAGTATAACCTATTTAACTTTAACTGTCTAAAAGAAAATTTCAGAAATAAAAAAATTAATTCGAACCAAAAATCCATCACTGGCAAATTTTAGAATCAAATTGTCTATATTTGGTGAACTATCACTTTTCTTTTTTTTTTGATAAACTTTTTAGCTGGATATATATTTGTTATAAACATTAGAATCAATCATCAAAATCCCTACTGAATGATCTCACCCATAAAAACACACTCTCACCGTAAATACGGTTAGAAAAATGTCTATATCGACAGAAAAAATAAATGTTCTAGGAAGAAAACTCCATTAACCGTAATGGACATTTGAACCTATTTTTTGTGAGTGTGTATGCGAAATACAAAAACAAAATCAGCAAATAATCTAAACTCTTACATTACGACGAGCATACGTACATGAATTTATAAACCTTTATACCTTTTGGTATACAAATAGGAATAGAAAAATTGAAATTAATTGTATTTTAAGAGCAAAACCATTTTCATTTCGTTTTAATGCCTCCGTACTATAATTTTTCGTTTTTATAGCTTGCTGAATATGTTCGATTTCAACATGGGTAAAATTATAATTCTAAACCCTTTTTCTCCTTTTTGCAGATGAATATTAGAGAATTGGCCTATTCATAACCATCATGATAATAAATATGCTTTTTGTATACTCATTTATCCTTTATATAGTGATATATTTATGAATGTTTGAAGTTGTATTCACAAGTGAACTTATGCACGTACTGCAGAAATTGAAACAACATTATTTATCCTTAACTGCTAAATCAATTTTTATTTCACGTTACTCGATAGATTAGATAGAATGAACAAGAAAATTTAATTATAAAATGAATGACTAACTATTCCTTCCGTTCCACAGCATCACTCATCACGAAAATTGATGAATTGGAATAGAACATCAATCAAACAAGGAAACAGCACCCTTTTATACGTAATACTCGTACATTCCAAGGTATATACATAACACATCTATATAATTTCCCTTCTGTCTACGCGAATATATACGGATTTTGGCATTTCCCAATTCGCGTTATATTTATACAAAGATAAATGAGATTTAAATTTCATTTTTTTTTGTTTAAGACTACCTAATTCAATATTTTACTTTAACAGAATTGTACGAAAAGCGAGAAAAATGAAAATTCCTGATTTGGTTATTTGTCTATCCTCCCAGCGAAATCAAATTAATATTTAAAAAAAAATATACATAAATGAAAATCTATACGAGGAAATTAAGGAAACTAAGAACGGAAGCGGCACACAAACAATGTATAAATTTTTATACAAACAAACAAATATATTCACGCCGTATATGTATGTACGACGAGTATATTCGATTTAAAAACGACAGTCGATAAGTCAAAATCAAAAATTTCCCGGATGCTGAAAAATATTAAATTGTATGCTTATACATCAAAAATGGAAATTTGCCTGTTTCTGGAATGGTGTGCGAATCAGTTTTTTTTTTCTAAATATGGATTTAAGCCATAATTTTTTCGAATCCTCAGGCCATGCGATTTTATTCCAATTAATTTTAATTTCAAACGACACTCTGGCGGATATAAAACCATATTCTTTGAAGATAAATATTCCTATAAGGCGAATGATAGGTATTGTATTGTACAGTTATTCTTTACTATAAATGTCTTGAAAAAATGAGAGTGCACGTAGTTTCTAACAAAAACTTCGATCTTTACAATATACAAAATTACTTTCTAAATTTTAATTTTCATTTAAGCATATACTTCTACAAAGGCATCCAATTTCAATTATTTGCTCATTTTATTTGACAAATTTTCAATTTTAATTCCAAGGCCAGTTCGTTGGCAAATAAAATACGCTTATAATTTGTAGCATAATTACGAGTACAGAAAATACGAATACAAGCAAAATTAGCGTTATAATCGTAAATTTCAACAATTATCAGCCACAGTTGCTAAATTTAAATGTAAGTAAGGAAAGTCATTTTGGTAAAATTGTTAAATTTCTCTACACTTGGCCTCCGTTTATACCATTAAAGTTAACTGAAACGATGGAGAAACCTAATGTAGAAAGTTTGTTAGCTTTGACAGTCTAACGACCAGGGCGGCATTAATGCGAAATCAAATTGACAACTGCAGTTTAACTTACTTAAGGTTAAAAAAACATAAAATAAGGTATTTCCAAGAAAGAAAGAAAATCGGTAATGCAGATAGTGTCTTGACTAATTTAGTCGAAAGTTGAATTGAAATACCTCAGTCGCAAAAATCTATGAATCGGGCTCGGAAAAATTTGGTTAAAAAAATGCATGCGAACTTTAAACAACTGAACTGGAAATGGTGTCATTTCCAGCAATTAAATTTTAATAATGTCTGGAAATGATGTCATTTGAAACGGGTTATAGATGGTTACCCCTGGAAAAAATGTCAGGTTAAGTTTCAATTGGGTAAAGCTCCGGAAAACTTGGGTAAAATATTCACACGTACAAACTTCAAAAATTTTGTAAAATTGTAACGTGTGGTAGAGCCACTTTAAACGAAACCAACGTGTATGAACGTTTGCGCGTGTTTTTTCTAGAGGTAACCAGTGACAAACCGCGCAAATGAGACCACTTTCAGATATAACAATACATTAAAGTTTTACCAATATTTGAAGTTTGCACGTGTTTTTTATTGAGCAGAATTATTCTGAACTCTCCTAATTAAGGTCTGGTTTATCGAATTTTATGTCGTTTTAAAAATATTTTTATTTTTATGGGTTAGTTACTTCTACATCTAGAAGTAACTGCATTATCGTTTATTTTGGCTGGAAACTTTCGGCTAACCTTAACCGTATGTCACTGTGACCAAAAAACAGGTAAATATTTCTTTACAAGCTAGAAAGAAATTTAATTGTTGGGCGAGTTACCATTGATTTTACAAATATCGATGTTTTGTTTTCTTGCACATATAAATATAGTATAGTAATCTTGAAAAATGTTGACCTTGAGAATTTTGGAGATTTGCCATTCGCTACTCGTATATCGCTGAAGTCAAAAGAATGATTTTTAAAAAAAATCTCTGTATGTCTAAGTCGGCAGACAAAATCTCTGTGTCCTCTCTACCGCCCAGACGGTTTGTCTGATCGTGGTGTAACTTCCTACTTAAGCTTTTTTCATAAATTGGGAGATGTTTTTTGGCCAAAATCGGTCCAGCTTTCATAGGCAAGCGTTTTCGTCTTTTGAAATATTTTGAAAAATATATCATTTACGAGAAAAACGATTGAGGGCTAAAACATTCTTATTGCAACAATATCAGTACAGATAAGTTTTCTAAAATTTAACACTAGACAGACCGAAACTTAGTATATACCTATATTGCCCAAAAGCAGTCAAAATGACAACTTTGTGAAAGAATAACTAATGCCTAAAATAATTTATTTAAAAATTAATTTTTAATATTCTTTTATAATATTTAAAGTTATATAATAGCTGCGTATCAATAGTCGGGTAAAAGTCAATTTTAAGTAAATTTTTTGGTAAATTCATTTATTTTCGGATTTAGAACAGATTCATTCAAAATCGGATTTAGAACAGATTTATCGATCAGATGCCATAGAGTTTTTGGAAAATAAATGATTTTACCAAAAAATTTACTTAAAATTGTGTTTTACCCGACTATTGATTGGCTCGCAGTGTGTAAATTTTTTACAAATAAAAGTGGAAATTTTTTTTATTCTTACATTTTTCACAAACATACTTTTTTACATTTTTCACAAATATTATTTGTTTTGTTATCGTGGCAAAGTCGTACTTGAGAAATTTTGTGTTTGTTAGGATGGTTCGCATTTGATGATGTTGCAGCCGACCTTTGTGTGTGTTCAGGGTCTGGTAAAATTGTCTGTCTTGCATTTATATATTCAGTGGAAAACTCTTCTGCTAATTGAAATAATCACTCTTTTCATTCAATTTTTATTCCTGTCGTTTCTTTGTAAAGGATTCAAGCATTTATAGAAGCCAAATCTAAACATTGAAAAATATTTGTAGGAGCCATCTACGAGAACTAGATTTACTGTATATTCGGCCATATAAATTTTGTGCTATTACAAAAATGAATAGATTCCGGTAAACCTTTTTTTTTACTTTTATCAATTTTCACAATTTTATGCTTAGAACTGAGAACATAGAGTGGCTATTATTTGGTTTGCTTTTATATATTGTAAGAACGCAATTCTTTGATTTATATAGAAGAACGTGGAAAAACGAGACATGGTATCCTTCATTTGTTTGGCTGCTTTTGGTAATTCCGTTTTGTTTCCTCTAATTGTTCCAACTAGAGTTGTCTGTTTAGCCAATAATTTTGTCACTAGCGACATGCTAGTAAAAAAGTTATCGGTCGTAATATTTCTTCCACATCCCGCATATTGTTGAAATAACGTATTCACTTAGAAGCATTGACGATGGTCGTTGTTCATTTTTCGCCAAATAAAAAAAAATGCAAAACCTATTTGCAGCTGACATCTGCTGCAACCCACAATTTGGATCCAAAAATATTGGGTTTATTAGGCATATATTGCGTAAACCTGCACCTGGATTTTAAAGGAAATAATTGCTTGTCAACTGTTATATTTTGCCCTGATTTATAGTAAGCTTGACGGTATTCAATGAACTTATTCCATATTTCTGAAACCAAGGCAAATTTATCTATCAAATTTATCAGGCGCTTACTTTTTTCGATTTTTCTGTCAAAACGAATAAATCGTAGGATTTGCTTAAACATTTGCTGATCATAAATAGCTCAATTTTAAATTTTTTGCCTCGTAAGCTCCAGGAACATATACAATTCCAATAAATGCACGTATTTCCAATAATCGGTCCTTCTTCTCCTGTTCAAATTCTTATATGCTTCATAATATGATGATCTATTATCAATCTAATATTCCTTTTTGCGTAGCTTGTTGGCCCTTCAACATCCTTGAAAATAGAAGGAGATGGTAATCTGCCAGGAAACCACCTTCGTCAAATTTTGACATCACCGTACGTACCATTAGCTGCTGTTTCGATCTCCTGAGAGGTGTTTTCTGTTTCTTCATCAGAGTCTAAAATAATTCGCATCCTACACCTTTTTCTGGGCATATTGATGACATTTTTACTTTTATCATCACTAGTCGATACTTCAACGCTATCTACAGTTTCAGATGCTTCACTTTGAATGTGAACCGTTTCATCTTCAGATGGTAGTTCAGAACTTATTGCATCTGATTTTAAATCGGGGCACTCTTTACTTATGTCCTTTAGCTTTTTGAATAAATCACTTCTATTCGACATTGCTTTCATGAATTTAAGATGCAAATGGTATAAAATAAACAATTGTATCTTTTTAGAACAAGTATCATTGCATAGAGAGATACGAATAACAAGTACTACTGTTAGCTTACTGAGCAGCTGCAACTCATTTAGTGCATGTTCAAATCGAAAAATTTTCATGTAACGGGAATTGAAAAAATGAGAAATGTTATTTTAATACAGGGCCGCACTCCGGCCATATAAGAAATTTACTGAATTCAATAAAAAAATTCATTTAATTATTTTAAATTTCCCAACCAACCAAAATGACTGCTTTTGGGCAATACAGGTAGATCACATACATATATCAGAAATTAAGAGAGGGGGATGTAAATACCACCATTAATAAATACATTTCAAAAAGTCAGAAAATACTAAGAAATTGTATCATCATAAATATGTATAATATTTTTACTAATTGGAATTAAAAAGCAGTCAAAATGACTTCTTTAGACAAAATATAGACGATTTTTGACAAAACAAAACCTGTTTTCAACAAAAATTCGACAATGTACAGACTAGATGGATTGATTGGTCGAAATGAAAAGTCATACTTAAGCTTTTGGAAGAGCTTTGGAAGATTAAGCTAATTGGAATATCCTAGTGATATTTAGACGAAATTGGTTTGCCAAAAACAGCAACTTTCATTGGAGCATTCTAGTTTTTTGTAAATATTTTTCAAAAGTTCATTTACGAGGAAAGCTATACCGGCCCACAAAAAATTTCCAAAATTTAAACGGAAATTCCGTTTTTTGACAAAAAAAAACTTTTTTTCGACAAAAAATCGGCCCCTGTGCAGCTCATATAAATTGATCGATTGGGATGAAACTTCGGCTTTTTCCATAAATTGGGAGATCTCAGTAATTTTTGGCCGACATCGCGGTAAGCCGGAAATGGTAGCTTTCATAGGATTAGTTATTCGCAACTATTTTGAAAAGTAAAAGTATTTACGAAAAATGAAAATTAAAAACAAAAGGTACTAAATTAATTATGAAACAAAATCATTTTTAAAATTTTACCGGAAATGACGGTTTTGAAAAAAAACACTTCGGCATCTCTACAGCCCATGCGGATTATTCGGAAAAGGCATCTAACTCTGATCCTTACGAAATTTGGTTGAGATCTGTGTACCGGAAATGGAGCTTCAATGGGAGCTTTTTCAATTTTTACAATGTTGTTGAAAAGTTTAGCATTTACAAAAAACGGCAAGGAATTAAAAGATTTAAATAAATTTAAAGATTAAATTTTCAACTAACACGCGGGTTGACATGTTGCTTTTCTGAAATTTAAGCAGAGATAATGTTTTTTAATTATACAAAACCGTTTTACCAAAAGTCCGCTAGTTTAATTGTTCGCGAGTAATAAGTGGGGTGTGGGCCATAAGCTATTAGCCAATTAATAATCCATTATTCATTCACTCGTACATCACCCATTCACACAGTTATATTAGCAAGTTGCAAGCTTCATGCAAATTTTTCGTCAGATAAAAAATTTGTGTTTTTATTTCTCGCTGGTTATAGCTGAAGTCGCAATAGCGGTTTTTGGAATATCAGTGAACCGTCTGAGGGATCTGATGATAAGCTTGGACTGGATCAAGGGTAGAAAAGACAGTATATCTTTCAAGTTGATACGAAAAATCTTTAAAATGTGGAATGGGATAACGATCTGAAATAGTAACTCAGACTTCGGTAATCTCCACATGGTCTCCAATCTCCATTTTTCTTCAAGACAAGATGCAAAGGACTAGACCACGCACTATTACTCGGACGACAAATTCCTAGTGCCATCAGATTCCCGATTTCCAGTTTTGCAATCATTAGTTTATCTGGCGCGAAATGTCTAGTTTTACAGGAAACCGGTGGTCCAAAAGTTTTCAGCCGATGAGTGATCATATGCTTAACTGGTTTGACGTTAAAAGAGTTGGTCATAATTTCTGAGAATTTAGAAAGAATTTGCTGGACTTGATTATTAACCTGAGATTTGTCTAGTTGAGACATTGTTGACTCGGCTGTGAGAGCGATAGAACCAATCGTAAACAAAGATGTCGTTGAATCTAAAAGACGACGTTTGCCAAAATCAACTATCAATCCAGAACTTTTAAGGAACTCAGCTCCAATAATGGGCAGCAAGACATCTGCCACTAATAAATTCCCACTAGAAATTACGCCGTAACCCAAAATCTAAATTTGGAATATTTGTCGCATATGCTTTAATTGGCGCTCCATTCGCAGCGAATAATTTAGAAGTAGTTAAAGCCTGCGGAATGTGACAAATTTGAAGTGGGGCAACCGAAACGTCATCACCAGTGTCTAGTAAAAATTGAACTCTAGAATTGGAATCATGCATTAATAGACGACTGTTAGTGGGTTCATCAGTGACGGTAGTCACGTCCTGATGAGCATTTAAAAATCCTTTTTGACCAACTGACCTCCGCACATTTTATCGTAGAAATTACATCCAATCTGACATATCTGAGCTTTATCACCGAACCTACAATGGTAATAGCACACGTCGAATTTTGGTTTAACCTGACCTCTAGACCTTGAACGAGAATGATTATTTGAACGAGATCAAGATCTAGGGTTAACCATAGTTTTAATTTCAACCAAAATTTTAATCCTAAAGTGCTCTAATTTAGCATCTAAATTAGATGCTTCAGAATTGCCAGTTGGATTGGAGTACTCGTTAGACGCTGCAGACGATGATTGGCCGAAAGGATTGCACAATTTTATGGCATTTAATCTTAACGGTGAGATCACCTCCATCATATTTTCTGCTCGTTCTGCCAAAACATCAACCGTTACATTATTTTCAAAAGTGGTTAGTATAATCTGAACCTGCGAAGGCAACCTCTTCATCCAAAGTTGTCTATGTAACTTATCATTGAAGTTACTGCCAGCATTCAATCTAATTTGACTAAGTAATTGTTACGGTTTCTTATCGCCCAAAGTCAGGTTTGTCAGAACGTTGTTTAAGCCTGGCATGACTCGCCCAACAAGCGAATCACTTCCTCTTTAAAAACCGAATAAGGAAGTGCACCCTTATCGCGGAGAATCAAATTCGCGAAACGATCGTGTAATTTCGCGTCCAACTTTGCGTGAGAAAACCTGATGGCTTCCGATCTGATTTTCGAAATGCTAAAATTTAAGATCATTGCACAATGGTGGCAGAGGTTTGAATCGCACCACTCCAATATCCAAATTAGAATTTTGGATATCAGTCCAACCAGGTCCTGAATGCGACTGCTCAGATGACTGAGGAACTCCTGGATTCCGAAATAAATTTTGCGATTGAAGAAATAATTGGAATTGTTCTGCGAATAAATTTTAGATTTGTTGCGAATGACTGGATGCATCTGCGGCACTTGCATCCACATAAGCCTCGCCATTGACTGGGAAATTGGTAATAGTAGGATAAGTATTGGACTCCATTTACTATTTTTATTTTATATTTTTTTTAAATTAAAAAAACAAGTAGAAGAAAAGAAGCAAAATAAATGAAATGTCGAAAATAAGTCTAATTTTTAAATAAAATTTTATTTTTGTGAATTTAAAGCAATGAACCCAATAATATGAAGAAAAAAAATAATAATAATAATCACCTCGGTCTACTCACGTTTATAATTGTGGTGAAATCTTTCTATTGTTTCCTGGTGTTCTGCTATCCTTGATTTCTCTACACTGCCGTTGAATCGTTTTGGTGCTTAATGAGTAATCGCTGTTGTGGCTCAATATTACTGCCAATGTTAAATTGATAATAAGTCCAAAACAGTTGTTGAATTCGGAATGATCTCGATGACCCGGCCCAAACAGTTCCACAGCTTAAGAATGATGAATCCGTTTATAAATAGCGGAATTGCAAAAATACAGTAGATCTATTACAATATGGAAGCACACAAGCATATCGGGGTCACCAATTGATGGGTGGTTATATTTTTTCTCACATTTATTCACGTGATGTGGGTTAATTTCCACTGTTTAATCTACGTTTACACTTTATTTGCGAAACACGCTTGTTTAAAAAATAATAACATTTATTTAACTGAATTATTTTGGTATTATTTCATGAATGTAAATTAAATTTATGATTAAAATGCTTTTTTTGACACTCAAAAATTCTGATCTTAATTGTTAGAATTTAAAATCACAATACTGAAAAATAATATAAAATATTATAATTAGCTATTTGTTTATTCACGACCTACGATGGTAGACCGGGTTTTTTTATCTCTTCCATCTTTTTAGAAAGTTTATTGAAATTTCAATAATTGACATTTAAATTTGTGAACATCGCCACAATTTACTTTCAAGAATTCCAACTGAAATGATAATAACCGATGTTTCAGCTTAACTTTAAATCAATAATTAATTTAATTTAATAGATTTCGTTAAAACAATGGACTTTTTAAAATAATAAACCACCAAATTATCGTAAAATTTGTTATTAACATGGAGTTTTCCACCAAATTTATGTTCATAACACGGGTATTATACACTTTACAAATATATAATTACTTTGTACAATTATTTTATATTATTTATGCAATTTACAATTAAATTTAATATACCGGGTGTTTCTTTTAAACTGAGACGATCAAATATCTCGAAAAATAGCCAATCTACGGAAAAAATGTCCATAATCAAAATTTAATCATACCGCGGGGGAAATACATTAGTGCGAAAAATAGTCCCCCACCCCCGCTTTGAAGGTGGGGCAGGGGTAACTATTAAACTAAGATAGGAAGCCATATTTTTTATTGCAGATACGGATTCTACGACTAAAAGTACGTAAGATTTGAATGAAATATTTTGTTCGGTTCATGATAGATGGCGTTGTAATCGACGAAATTCAATTTTTTAATTTCTTCTTCTTAGAACACACGCATTCGATTCTGCAATACGTTCGAAATAAAAAACATCACATTTTCATTGGAAATACTCGAAATTCGTCATCAAAACAATTTATTAATGTAAATGGCAGGTGAATAAAATAATTTTATCTTAAAATAAGTGTTCAAAATGATGGCCTTCGACTCCAATGCACTTATTAATCCGCATTTCAAATGAATGTACACAACTTAGAAGCGTGTGTGCTAGAATTTCGGCACAAGCATTTCTTATTCGCTCAATCATATTCTCACGTGTTGTTGGTTCTTGTTTGTAAACTTTGTTTTTGAGATAGCCCCACAAAAAGAAATCTGGCGAAGTAAGATCTGGTGACCTGGCGGGCCAATTTATCGGACCAGCCCTACCGATCCAGCGACCATTGAAATCACGATCAAGTATTTCACGTGCCACCACCGAATAGTGTGCAGGACAACCATCATGTTGAAACCACGTGTTCCGTCTCACTTCTAAGTTCAAATTTTCAAGTAATATTGGCAGTTCATTTTCCAAAAAGTTTCGGTACATTTGACCATTCAAGTTGCCTTCAATATTGTGGGGGCCTATGAGTTTGTTGCCAATTATTCCACACCACACGTTGACAGTCCAAGGACGCTGATGTTCAACTTGACGAAGCCAGTGCGGATTTCTAACACTCCAATAATGCATGTTGTGTCGATTAACCGTTCCATGGTTTGTAAAAGATAATTCGTCAGAGAACATTACGCAACGAAAAAGGGTTTTGTTGTATTTGTTCACTTGCCCATTGACAAAAAGTTACCCGATTTTGGAAATCAGCGCCATGAAGATCTTGGTGTAAAGACACATGATATGGATGATACTTGAGCCACTGCTGCCAATACAGCAATTTCATTATTTTCTCCAGTGACTGTTGCTCTACGGGTCCTCTTTTTCGGTTGAACATTTCCATCAGTAATAAATTGTTTGTAGTACGGCCAAATGAAGCACGTGAACGAATCCTATCCTGAAAACGTTGAGCGTAAATAGCAACAGTATTTTCAAGATTTCTGCCAGCTTCTCCATAAACCAGAACCATTTCAATTTTCTCTGGCACAGTTAAACGGTCCATTTTAAAGTATTTTATCGTTTATTTTGCAATTACGAAAAACATGAAGATAAGAAATAACACAAACGTTAAATGTGATTTACAAAACTAAATAAATTGTTTTGATGACGAATTTCGAGTATTTCCAATGAAAACGTGATGTTTTTTATTTCAAACGTATTGCAGAATCGAATGTGTGTGTTCTAAGAAGAAGAAATTGAAAAAATTGAATTTCGTCGATTACAACGCCATCTATCATGAACCGAACAAAATATTTCATTCAAATCATACGTACTTTTAGTCGTTGAATCCGTATCTGCAATAAAAAATATGGCTTTCTATCTTAGTTTAAAAGTTACCCCTGCCCCACCTACAAAGCGGGGAGTGGGGGACTATTTTTTTGCACTAATGTATTTACCCGCGGTATGATTAAATTTTGATTATGGACATTTTTTCCGTAGAGTGGCTATTTTTCGAGATATTTGATCGTGTCAGTTTAAAAGAAACACCCGGTATAATCAAAAATTATTTTTTAAACTGACAGTTCAAATAATAATGAGTCAGTTTTACAACGAAAAAGTCATGAATTAAGATTGCTTACCAATTACGTATTTTATGCTGTTTCGTTCCTTACCCGTTTGGGCAGCACTTAGCTGTTTTATATAATAACAAGATGCATGTAAATAATAATTATATGTATTATAAAATAAACTGAGAACTGGCAAAATTAGTATATTCATCAAATTAAGTGTAATTATAACTTGAATGACGCCGCTTTAATCTGAACTAGTTTTGGGAAGTGTCTAATTCGAATATACGTTACTCTTGTCCCACGATGTGTTTTGTGTTTGTCTATTTCTATTCAATATTTACAAGAATTTTGACCATATTTTTCTATATTATTTCAGGCTCAAAAGGTTGTCATTACTAGGTGTCACTTACCATATACATACATTATTTTCTCGTCGTTATAATAAATGTATAAATTCTGGGACCCAAACCGTGTAATATAAGGTAAAATAATGTGGCGTCCTATTTCTTGTTGTATGTCAGTCAAAAAAAATGTTCATATATCTCATATTTTATTCAATCGATCATCATTTCTTCATTACATTTTTTAAATACTCACAGTTTACGAATTCTAAATTCGACTTTAAATACATAATCAAATTTTGTAACCATCAAAAATTTTTATATCACGGAGGATAAGAATTCTGCTTAAGGGTTAAATCTTTAAGCCTAAATTATTTAGACCGGAAAGTTCACTAGTCTAGATCGTTTAAATACCCCAAGTCAACACAAAATTTCCACCCTAGCATAACTGAGATAAATTACGAATTTACGACATAAGGATGTGATACCCATGCAAATCATTCCACCATTTTAAATTTTAATAATATTTTAGTTTCCAAATGATGATAATAATAATAATATATCGTGTAGACGCTGAAATTGGTTTTTAATACAATAATAATTTATGCAAACGCGTCCCAAACGCTTTTACGTTTTTCCACCCTCATCTAAACTTTTTTAATGGTTTATTTTTATTTCTAAAATATATAGGTAAACCTTTGTAGAATAAATTCTAATCTGAATTCACCTGATTCTCATTATATTATGATTATTTATATTATCGAATTTTTCTTTTAATAATCAAAATTATATTTTTTGGCGAAACGATTTTTTTTAAACGAATTTTTACAAATTTTTTATGAAATATTTAATCATCAAAAATAATCAGAAATGAAATGGAAAACTTAAAAAGTAAAAGCTCGTGCGGGGCGCGGCGGTGGTGCATGAAAGAAAATCTAATCATTTTTTTTTTAAGAATATTATACAAGCCAGGGTGGCGGAACGTGAATTTACAACAAATACACTAAAAAAATATAAAATTTATAAATATTTATAAAAAATAAAATATTATTAACAAAATTTTATGTATTATGTAAATATTTTTCGTCTTCTCCTTCAACTTGCCTTTAAATATTTATTTAGTTGTTTTTAAACGTACGTACAAAATACGAGAACAGGTATACCTTAAATAACGCTGTGTTTGATTCAAAGTTTCTGTAGGTTCAGTATCAAAATGCGCTGCAGTGACAACTGAAAATATGAACTCGTCACGAAGTACAAACAAGTTGAATTTGTATTCTTTATAACATAATTTGTATCTAACGTATCGAGCGGACTATATCGCAAAAGACAATCCCAAATTAGTGCGGAATCACCAAAATAGAACTTTTCGCTTCGTTTAAATTATCTGTCGACAACATCAATCCATCTCAAATGCCCAAATAACACATGATAATTGGGATCTCTTTTAGTTTCTTCCTTAACGCATTACGTTTGATGTCCAAAGTTTGAGGGTAGAAAATAAGCAATCACATCCGTGCTAAAAAGTTCCCTTAAGTTGTCAATTTTAGAATTTGTGTTCGAATATATCAAGTGGCCAAATTTCGGTTTTTGTGTTAGGTTATAATATATAGTATTCTAGATCATTCGGTATGCGTAATGATTCTTCCGAGCGGTTCCTACATATATACTCGATCACCTTTCTAGCAAAAACCATTATGCAATTTTCCTTTATGTGATTTGTATTTGACAAAAAAATCGATCCTTATTAGTAGCGTTTCTATACCATTTACTGATGACGTTGTTATCCAATCTGATGAGACGTCGATACCTCGAACCCTTGTTGGAAAGCTTAGAAAGTTCAAAAACTAAAGACAGCGGAAGAACCACGATCATTAATAATCTTACTAACAAATCAAACAAGAAAGAGAACACGATTATGATAAGTATGTGCCCAATTACATCACGACTTGCACAAAGGAAGCGACGCGTTTTTTCAAGGACCCCGATACATAATTGGCATACCCGCCGAATTTCAGAACAACTTTGACAGTACACGTGAAGTATTTCCTAAAATAATAAAAAATATTTCAGGAATTTCTTTCTTGTCAATCCTAAGTGCCTGGGACCATAGATTTTTTTAAAAATCACTTATTTTCTGTTAGAGTAGTTCGTGACTAACCGAAAACCAGTCTCTGTTAGGATGGCCGGTATTTACTGCGAGTTCATACGACGGATAAAAATCTCGGATTTTTCTATCCCAGATTTTTTTTAAATATTTTCAACTTTTTTATATGAAAAGAGGCGTGTCCGTTGTATAATTTACGTGATGTAATTTGTTAAAACGATGGGATAGTAAAATCCGAGATTTTTATCCGTCGTATGAACTCGCTGTTAGGAAAACCAGGAGAATTCAGGGAATCTCGATACGATAATTCCCTATAGAATATTCTAAAATCGTTAACTTATTCAAAAATTGTCAATCCAAGGTGCCTGGGACCATAGATTTTTGAAGTAAAACTTCTTTAGGCACGCTTGGCTTGGGGACTAAGGCCCTTTTCCAATTACCGACTGATTTGTGGACATCGACTTATTCAAATAAGTCATCTCGCGAGGAGACTTATTTGAATAAGTATGTCTACACAAAAATGTCTCCAAAAATGTGTCTTGACTAAATGTAATATGTACATGCAGTTTTTTTCAAATCTAGTAGCAACGACCAATATGTCAAGAAAATTTTTTCTTCCATATAATAGAAATTGCGTTTTGTTTTCTTGTTATTACGTCACAAATTAGTCGTTACAATGAATTGGAACAAATTGACTGACTTATTCAAGATAGCGTCAAATAAGTCAATAAGTCTCAAATAAGTCGGTAATTGGAAAAGGGCCTAAGCTGGCAAATGCGTTACGAAAAGTGTAATCGAACGAGGCGAACGAAACAATAAACACAAAACGAAATCATTTTCCTTTAGTATCAGGATGTGCCATGACAATTCATATACTCTAAATGGAACATTAGTAGATACCATTTTATTTCAATAATTGGTTAAAAAAATGGGAAATAAGAAAATAGGAAAATTGGTAAATGGAAAATTGGAAAAATTGAAAAATTGGAAATTTCGAAATTTGCAAAATTTGAAAATTTGTAAATTGGAAAATTATAAAATTGGAATATTAGAAAATTGGAAAATAGGTAAACGGAAAATATGAAAATATGAAATTTGGAAATTTGGAAAATTGCAAAGTTGGTAAATTGGAAAACTGCTTAGATCTGCTATTCTAAAATTACTTAGATTAATTTATTACCGGCAAATTAAAACAAAATATCATCCATAATTGATACTAATGCTGCGTGTGCCTGACGCCGATTTTTTCTCTCTCAATTTCCGACTAACTAAATTGATCGTTAGTTCACCCAGGTATTGTTAGATGTCTCTAATATTTATACACCAAAATATACCCGATATTTAGTTCTAAACTGCAAACTTGGTTCCGACTTATCAATTACCGATTAGAAATATTTCGTAGAATGTTAAATTTAAGTTTATAAATATAGCAGATTTTAATTAAATATCAGATGCGGTTTGTTTTGTGCCCTCTTTGAACGATTGGTATGAACTAATAATCATC
Organism: Nephrotoma flavescens; assembly: GCA_932526605.1. Taxonomy (NCBI): domain Eukaryota; kingdom Metazoa; phylum Arthropoda; class Insecta; order Diptera; family Tipulidae; genus Nephrotoma; species Nephrotoma flavescens. The sequence goes on along the minus strand of OW052222.1, from coordinate 223,293,687 downwards.
AATTTAGTTAGTTGAAAATTTAGACAAAAAAATCGACGTGAGATACACAGCTAAATATTAGATTTCAGCTGTTCAAAAAGCACGAGCAAACTAAGCATCCAATATGAACTTTAAAATACTCATTTCCTTCAAAATCAATCCGTTGAGAAATGTAAGCCAAGCCTTAGTTGTTGGCCACGTTTTGAAATTTCGTCCAAAATTAGTTTTTCTACATCTGTTTTATCGTTAAAAAACATGAAATTCCATGCAACTTCAGCCACTTCCAAAAAATTACCGAATATTGTTAATTCAAAATGTAAAATTCCTTTATTCATAAAAAAGTGTTTTACTAGTCTTTTACTTCAAAGTGGCTGCGATGAAGAGATAGAGAGCTTCATTAAAATTAAATTAGAGTATTAAGTCCATTTTCCGAACAGCCTGCAAAAGAGAATTCCGTACGTTTACAATCGGTGCTGTGCTTATATACACTACTGATCAGTTGTTGACGTGCACAATCCGGTATCAATCTATCGGCCATATCATGGTACCGGATGACATAAATCAGTAGGGATCAACATACCTCCTTTATTTTTACCTGTAATAGTTGTTGCTTCAATCAGATTTGACTTCAGTTTTTCACATAAATTTATGCTGTGATGTGCAAATTCGACGAATCCAAATTTTAAAGAAGCATTATTGATGTGCCACTTATCAAAAATAATGTGAGCTGTTAGATAATTAACAGCTAATATCTCGTCCATAAAGGTGTAAAGAGATTTGTATTTGTATGTCATGGGTTAACCGGGAAGTTGTGACGGAAATTTTTATTTTATTTTATTAACGACTTCATCTTTCTACTACTCGTAATAGCTCAAAAACTATTTAACAAAATCAATCTGAGTGAATGAGTTAGCAACATTGGTAAAATATATCTTAAACGCATAGGTTGTATTTTCTAATTAAGTGAAAAATATGGTGTCACGCACGCTTTTCAGTTGTTTCATAGCTTTCATCTTTTTCAATTTCGTCGTAACTGAAAATGGAACGTTTTATACAAACAGGCAGTTAACAACAGGTGGACGCATTTGTAATTTGAAAATTCAAATTTAATATAGAAGCAATATCAGTAATCTATCGCTGGATCCAGCTGGATAACTTTTTGCTGCGGTTAAATAATGAGACCAATGCGGCTTATGGTCGGTAACCATTTCGGATTTGCGACCTTGCAGATATTGATCGGATTTTGTAACGCCGTAGATGATCGAAAATGCCTCTTTCTCGATTTGCGAATACCCTTCTTGTACGCTATGGAGTGTTTTTGAAGAGAACGCAATAGGGTGTTCACTCCCGTCAGGATAACGATGAGAAATTACAGTAACAATACCGTACTGGAAAATGATTGGAAATGAACCAATTGAGCAGCATGTATTAACGATGACTTCAGTTCATTGAACGATTTTTCTTGCGCTTCACCCTAGTAAAATGTCACGTCCTGTCTACGCAGCTGATTAAGCGGAGCAGCTACCTGAGAAAAATTATTGATAAAACGATTATAATAGTTCAGCTTACCAATAAAAGATTCCACCTCTTTGACGTTTCTCGGTCGTCGTAGATTTTTTATAGCTTCGTCGTTGGTCGACGTTGGGCTAATTCCGTTTCTGTCCATAATATAACCCAAATATTCGATTTCAGGGTTCGCAAAGTCGCATTTGTTTAGTTGTAGTTTGAATCCGTTGGGTTCTAATCGTGATAATAATTGTTCAACATTCCTCAAATATTCGTCATTGTTAGATCCGGATATCACTAGGTTGTCTAAATATACTGCACAGAATTCTAAATCAGCTGCGAATTGTTACATCAATATTTAAAAAATGCCTGGTGCACTAGATATTCCGAAAGGCATGCGTTGATATTCGTATAATCCAAACAGAGTATTTATTACAAGAGATTTTTTGGATTCATCGGTAAATTCGAGCTGTAGATAGGCATCTTTCAAAACCTCTTTTGAAAAAAATTGACCCCCTTGTAGCTTCCCTATCGACAATCTCTATATCGACTATGCGAAAATCCGTATTCCCCCATTTGGTGTCCTTATACTGATACGATGATTGGAGAAGCCCATGATGAAGTTTGGATTAGTTTTAGGACGTTTTAGGACGAATCCGATCGTTGCAATTCATTTTTTACTGCTGTTCTTATGGCAAACGGTAAAACTAGTGGTTTCAAAAATTTGGGCTTTGCATTTTCTCTCAAACGTGTTGACGAATCAAATAATACCGGATGACGATTACAAATTTCACACACTCGACTTTCTAGGTTTTCATGAGAGGAGATTGTACTCACGCTGCTAGGTGACATCCCTATTTGTTCGTTGTCATGGACAACCTTGAAACCCAATGCTTCGAACCAAGTCATGTCAAGAATATCCGTAGCATCGTTTGCGTTTACGGCGATCACAGGTAAGACGATCTTTTTATTACGATATGATAGTTCAACATCGACGGTTCTCTTTATTGGAATGTGTTGACCCATATATGCTTCGAATCGAGTCGTTGATGGTTGAAATGCGGGAGAATTTATTGCATTATACGTATTTAACCCAATCATTGATGACGATGCCCCAGTGTCCAATTGAATTCGTACCGGCTCCGAATTAATGCTAACCACAATCCACATTTTCTTTTTCATCGCACCGCTGTTTTCAGTGAGTACAAGCTGTTGCGAGACTTAGGGTGTGTTCGAAAATTTGCGAATCGACCTTGACGATGACCTCTATAACTACCATGTTGTCGTCTTGATGATTGACCCCGTTGTTGTGACATACCTACAGTGGCAATGACCGAATTTTTTGCATCGATAGCACGTAGCTTTATAATACGGACAATTTGGACGATCGTGATCAAATTCACATTGCGGACATGACTTGAATGATTTACGAGAACGATGATATTTTCTTGTATGATGATTATCCACCTTGTATACTTGCGATGCCGATGAACTTTCGTCCATAAACGTTTCATTTGTTCGTACCGTTGTTTCATATGCTTCTGCTATTTCGAGTACATCCTCAAGCATTGGATTTGTTTTCTGTAAACACATGTTTCGTACCTGTCCGTGAGGGGTTAAAATTGCGATAACATCGCAGATTAAAAAATTTACATATGATTGAGCATAACCACTTTTTTCGCACACAAATTTACAATTTTTTGCAATACCACGCAAATCAGTCACCCGCTCCGAATAAGTTTGGTTAATTTTGATACCTGTGAGGTCAACTGCAAGTTCTGAAAACGTCTTACTTACCAGACTATCGAACAGTTTGTCTAAAATATCCAATAAATACAGTCCGGCGTTCGACAGACAAAACGCGATTTTTGTTTACTGATTTAGCCGCATCAAGTGCGTGTCCCATGAAGATTTCTCATGCTCAAAAAGAATAAATAGCGGTACGTGTTTTGTTGTCCACGCCAACCGTTCCAAAATTTTATTTTGATTTTTAAATAACTGGGGGTTGGCAGATTCCTTGGTATCCTCTCCAGTATTATTGCCCATACTTGTATCTTCGTCGAAAATACGTCTGTTTTATCCATTTTTTGTAATAAAAGAATAAGCCACTTTTATATTATAATTGCACGGTACTTATATCTTCGTCGCCATTTTTGTGTTGTACTTGATTTTCACAACACTACTCACAATAGACAATTTTGGAAAATGAATGCACAGTTTTTTTACATACGCAGTTTTTATACATCCAAAAAGGTAACGAAAAGTTTGACAGAATAACGAAACTGCTAGGAATTAATGAAATGAAGTTACAACAGATATTCTTTTCAAAATATTTGCAAGAAACCAGAAAGCTCCCATGGAGCTTGCGACTTCCGGTGGACTGATTTCAGCCAAAAATCATTGGTATCTCCTCATTTATGAGAAAATCTTACAGCTCAAAGCTGCATAGTATATAGGCATTTTTACTGTCTATGTTTGGTTTAAAAATTTAAATTCATGTAAAGTTCAGAGCTTTTCGAATTCGCATCAATTCCACGTGGATTACCAACAGAACGGCACAGTGGTTAAAGCTTTGTCGTCGTTTGGATCGTGAGGTACAGGGTTCGAATCCCGATGGGAGCTGTACAATATGCAAATCAGTAATCTCATCCGTTCGAAACTGATTGTTTTGATTCTTACACATTTTCCATCTATATAAGTCAAAATATATTTTTATAGCTTTTTTAATCCGGTGTTTACCTTAAAAATGGCGGCTCGCGGCCCAAACCCTTGCTTCTCCAACTTTCATAATATTTAGAAATACAATTGTTCAGCTATCTTGATCTAGCCTTTATTTATAATCTTTACAGTGAACTAATCCTCACACTGCCGACGATGACCCTCAAAAATTAGAGTTTGAATTTTTTAAATTATATAATTAAAATTGTTTTAATATTTCTATTAAAACTCACTTCTATATTTTAAATGTTTAGCTTTAATTTAAAATCCTTACACTACAAATAATAAACTCTTCAAACTACTTAGCATTGGTTTATATTAGGTTTCGCATAGATGGTATGCCTTTCGAAAATAAATCGAACTCAGAAATACCGATAGTGAAAATATTACTCTAATCAGATTAAGTGGTCTTACGGTTGGTGGTCTTACGATTGACCGGCCTTACGATTAATTGGCGTTACGACAAAATGTTTATACACGATGATATAGTCATACGGTTCATTTACGCTGATCTGGTTTATGATTGAATATGTGAAATGTGTCTATATCCAATATGGATAAAAAATCGCAAATGGTTCGCTTTGGCTTCGCTTAAACGAACTTCGCAAAATTATTTTTTTTTCTAAGACGTCAGAGAAACATAAACGAGTCTATTAAATATTGTTTTTTGTGTTTATTTCATTCTCTCCACATAAGAAGAAAATAATTCACATAGTTCGTTTTGGTTTCGCATAGGCGAACTTCGTCAATTTATATACTTTAGGTATACTAATGTTAATAACAAGAAGTTTATTGGTGGAGCAAAATTTATCGTAGTTTTAAAAATTTAAATGTGTTCACCTAAAGGTTCCTGTTAATTGTATTCATTATTTTTGGTAGTATCATTATAAATAATTTCTCTCGAAGTATTAATATGTGAAAAGTGAAAAAATTTGAAGAATTGAAGAACAAATAGACTAGTTGGAACTTTCTATCAAAATTTATTTTCTTTTGAGAAAACGCTAGCGGAATTCGAGGTGTATCTGTGTAGCAAAATAATTTACTTGAAAATAAAACGTTATATAGAAATACCCTGCAGAAAATTTACGAATATTCCACATTTGCTGTTTGCGTATTTACCTTTGTAAAACAGCAGCACACGGTATGTAGTCTACGTATGTCGTATAGTGTATGGTGGAAATGCTAAAAATTATTGGTGATGTTGTATCACGCGCGGAAGTACTCGCTTATTCACAAACAAAAAACGAAATCAGTTTTAATATTTGTCTTTTTACATAAACAACAGGAATTTATTCGAACGGAATGGTTATATGTTATGAACTGATTCATAAACCAAATACTATATGTACGTAAAACGTGGGGGAAAGGGAAATTCGACAGAAAAATTTTATAATTTATTAACAAAGTTTTTGTTATATTTTCATTGTTTCAATATTTGTTATATTATAAGGGTAGTTTGCATAATAATTTAGCAATTGCAAAAATATGGTACCGCCCCCGAATAACATAACAAGTTACTTTCAAAAAAGAGTTTTTTAATTTATTATTAATTTTGTGTGTTTTATGAAAACTTTATTATTAGGATTTAATAATGTTATATAAATTGATTTTTGACTGTACCTTATCACCCTATCTAAATAGTAAATATGCCCCATTCCATTTAAGATGTTGTTCTTGTTAATTTGCTTAATTTTATAATTGGTCTGGGCGAGCAATTATAAAATTTATAAACTGTTGTTGCTTTGTATAACGCGGGATGGGATTCGGTTTGTGAAATTGGTTTCGACAGGTTTCTGTTTGACATGCCATCGAAGGTTCGAAAAACTACAAGGTGTACGCTAAGTAGTACGCTTTACCTTTAGAAAATTGTACATTGAATGAATCAAAAGTAAATCTGCATAAACTTTTGCAATTGTTGGCAAAAAAAACTAAATGCCTCCTGTGAGGTTTGAACTCACGAACCCTGGTTTACGAGACCAGTGCTCTACCACTGAGCTAAAGAGACTGTCCATAGAGAAAAGTAATATAAACAGAAGTAAAGCTGCATACAAAATTTAGAAACAACTTTTTTTATTGTAACCCCAAAATACACACTTGTTTTACAACTTAAATAATAACACCCCTATTTCCCTAGTCGCATCACATCAAGTGATGTGACTACTCATCTTCTTGGTTACTAGATCATTAAATCGAAACTCACAAAAAAATTGTTCAATAAAGTCGATCTGGCTGTTTTTTTTTAAATCTTAGTATGCTGCTTTATATATAAATATTTCCTTGCGACTGCTATTGACGATTGGAGGATCACGCACGAGTGGCATATAGCGGAAAAATTTGAAACTATGCCAATTTGGAAATTCGCGTGTTTTTTGTTATTACGAAATGTCACTGATGGATAGTTAATGTAATTTTTATTTTTTCCTCTAGCTGTGTTTTCTAACTTTTACAATCGTCAATCACTTCAAATGACAGTGGAATTCGCGTTTCAAAATGGGACCCATTTTACAAATGCCATATAAAATAGCGGAAATTTGCCAGAGAAAATAAAAATTTACACTACTCTCCACAAGAGGTAGCCCTATCGCAGAAGAGAAAATCTGTTGTTTTTTTATAACTAACCGAAGATGAATTAATTTCATTTTGTGCCTCATTTTTCATTAAAAACTATTCTGTTTAAATTGCCAAATTGGCAGACATTCGTCGTGAAGAAACTCAGTCTAGAAACTGAAATCTTTCAATGTTAGACTGCTCTCTAGCTCAATGATGAAAAAATACGGAACAAAAAGATTGGGATTCTAATACAAATGTTGGAGGAAGTTTTAGTATCTGATCGATAGGTGAAAATTAAAATCCCCGTTGGTTATAAAATATCAGCAGAACCATCTTTTGTGGGTGTCCCATCATTTTATATTAAAACTCCAAAGTTTAATGTTTTGTTTAAATAATATTTTAATCTATTTCATGTATGATGATCCCAACTGACCTTGAGCAATTATTGCCAAAAAATAATTCCGATGTTGTTGGAAATGCAGTATCGGATATTACAAAACACGAATACTATAAGTCCACCTTGCTAAAAATGACCGCTTTCCAATCGACCAACTACTAGCACATGAGCAAACTATTTTTTGCAAGTTTTTACTACACATAAATAATATTGTTATATGAACTTCTAGCGTTCAATACGGATTCGTAATGGATTTTGCAACGCCTATCACTTCTTCCTTTTACTTTTCGTACTGTTTACTTTTTTACTTCTAAAAAAGACATAATGCAGAAAGAGATAATGCAAAAATATGACCTGGGAAATATTAAATGAACTTCTCAATCATAAATTTAAAAATAACCTGATTTGTAACCTCAAAAAAATGAATCGGACAAAACCCATACATGGGATGTAACTTCATTGTACAGGGTGGGCCATCTGTTTGCCCTCTTTTCATTTGTAAATAAAACACACATTTTGGGAAGAAAAGTCAAATTTTTTATCGCCACGGGTTCGTGGACAGCCCTGCATCCGAATATCTAAATTTACGATGGCTTTTTCCAAAAAAAAGCGAATCAATGACCTCGCTCAATTTCAGATTGAATGTTGTTTTTAATTTGTTGAATTGTTTGTGGATGATAAGCATACACCTTTTCTTTCAAATAACCCCACAAAAAATAATCAAATGGTGCTAAATCCGGGTTCTTGGTGGCCAAAGAACTTCATAATTTCTTGAAATTATGCGATCAGCAAATTCTGTTGACAATAAATGGATTGTTGCACGACTTCTGTGACATGTCGCCTCGTCTTGTTGAAACTAAAGCTCGCTGATACACAATTCGTTCCCCATTGTAAGTGCGTTCCCCCTCCTCAAATTCGACAATTTTGCTTATTGTCGTACCCATTAAGATGAAAATGAGGTTCATCGCTAAAGATGATTTTTGACGAAAAACCTTCATTTCGTTCAAGCATCCAATTAACAAAACGATGACGAATGGTGTGGTCGCTTCAATTTTTGAGTTAGTTGAAACTTGTATGGATGCAAATGAAGCATGCAAAAAGCGTCGTAAAGTGGTTCGTGAAATAGTTCTTGTGAACGATGCCTAGTTGATGTGCTTGGTTCATTACGGACACTTTCACTAAGTTGATATGGTCTACGACCATCCACTGAACCAGTTTCTTCAAAACGATCCATAATTTTTCCAATTGCACGCTCAGTATGACGTCCTATGTTTACCAAAATTTTCACGTAATTTACGAAATTTTGTTGTTTTTGAACGATTTATTTCATAATAAATTTGGACACTAAAAATGCGTTGTTGTGTTGTTGTAGCGACTCCATGATGATAAATGGCATATTTTTGACTTTTCATATGTCAAAGGATTTTTTAAAACAGATAACATAAAGCCGGATTCAAACTTCTTCGTTCATTCATCCAAACAAATTTTTCGACCAATCAAATTGCTCCAAAATGACATTCTGCATTTGTTCACAAGAGATGGTTGATCGAAAAAATTGTTTGAATGAATGAACGAAGAAGTATTCATCGATTGAAAAAAGGACCTACAGATGGCCCACCCTGTATTTTATTCAATAACCTAATGCAACTAACCTAATGCACTGCTGAAACTTGGTAGAACAATTAATTAGCTCCATCTATTTATAAAGAGCGACTATTGGGAGCACATTGCTACTTGATAGAAAATTTCAAAAAATTAAATTTTTCTTACTTAAATTGTTGAAAATGAAATGACCTAAATGCCTCTTTATAAGGTATTGTCAAACTAAATATCAATGAATGATGTCAAATTTATTTATTTATTTACCAAACAAGGTATATTATTATAAAAATATTCTTATGAAAATAATTTTGCATAATTAAATATATAAATTCATATTTTCTAAAAAATTTGTAATACATTTTTGATATAAAATATTTCGTTAACTTATTTTATTATTATTTTTTATTTTGATACTTAAAAATTAAATTAATGTATGTTCTTGCACTTTTATTCTTACGGGTTCATACAAACCTACGATTGGTGTGACTCGGAGTACTTAGTGTCCTCACCAATAGTAGTTAGGTAGCAACCCAAAAATACAGTCCGTTATATAAACTAAAAATTTATTTAAATTGCAATCTTAAAATTTTTCTTATAAGTTTGTTTTGTCAAGTTGGTACCTGGTTTGTAAGCCTCAATATGGTTATTAAAAATTTTACATGCTCTATTTATTGGTTCATTCATTCCATAGTTGGTAGGGTGGTGAACTTCTTTTAAGTACTTTGCATGTCGAGTGCGTCCTTGATTTAAAACAACAGCATTTGAAATTTCCTCGACGTTGATGTTCTTTTGTAACACGTCAAAAATGAAACTGGCCGCGAGTAAATCTCGTCTTGATGAAGGAGTATCTAAACCTATTATGTCGAGTCTAGAATTGTAACTTGGTAGGTTGGTATAATCTTGCGGATCGAACATATGCCTGAGCACGAACAATAAGAATTGCTTCTGTACTGATTCAAATTTTATTACATACTTTTCGGTATATGGCATCCAAGTTACCGAATCATACTCAAGGATAGATCTCACAAATGAGCAATAGAGTGATTTCGTTACCCATAAGTTGTTGAATTCTTTAGCTCTTCTTTTTATGAAACCCAGTACCCCATATGACTTTCCCAACGTTACATCATAATGTTTATGGGAATTGACTCGCGTGTCAATTATTACACCTAAATCTCTTATTTCGTCCACTCTCTTCAAACTCCTCCCATCAATTACGTAGTCAGTATTATGAAGAACAACATTCTTTGTAAAACTGATCACGTGGCACTTGTCAACATTTAGGTCTAATTTATTACTGTTACACCACGATATCAATTTGTTTAGATTTGATTGTAAACAAATTGCATCGTCTGTATTTTCGATTTTGTGATATATTTTTAGGTCATCAGCATAGAATAAATGCTTGATGTTTTGCAGTACTGTAGACAAGTCTGATATGAAGAGATTGAAGAGCAATGGCCCCAAGTGATTACCTTGTGGAACCCCTGAATTTACTTGTACTGCTTGTGATATGTGGCCTTGAAAGCGAACATATTGAGTTCGGTCTTTTAGATATGAGCTCAACCAGTTGAGTAATGAGCCACCTATTCCCATGAGTTCTAATTTTTTAATCAACACTTTATGATCCACTCTATCAAAAGCCTTGCTGAAATCAGTGTAAATTGCATCAACCTGAAATCCTTTTTCCATTTGTTTTAATAAGTAAGAAGTAAAGATTGTCAGGTTAGTTGTTACGGATCTACCATTGATAAATCCATGTTGCTGATCATTAAGATTGGAGACAATGGTTTCTGCGAGCTTATCATGAATTAATTTTTCGAAGAGTTTGGGAATACAAGATAAGATAGCAATTCCTCTGTAGTTAGCTACATTACACCTTCCGCCAGATTTGTAAATTGCTGTCAAAAATGACAATTTCCAAAAACTAGGAAAGATTCCTTCCACTAGAGATCGGTTAAAGATGTAATGTAATGGTTTAACTAGAGAGTTTGCACATTCTTTCAAAAATATGGGCGGAATGCCGTCAGGCCCCGATCCTTTTTTAATGTCCAGACTTCGCAGTCCGGTCAAAATGTCCCTCTCTTCCAACTCCACATTCTGTAGCTCATAACGGGGTGATATGATTTCCTGGTAGAAATCAGGTAAACTGCTTTCATTGGCTTCTCTTTTATAAATGGATTGAAAACGCTCAGCAAAAAGATCGGAGAGGGTTTTGGGGTTCGAGGACGATATCTCATTCAAATACATTGTTACTGGGTATCCTTTAGTGTTCCGTTTAGAGTTAACAAAATCATAAAACTTTTTTGGTTCTGAAATTATGTTCTCACCGAATTGTTTGATGTAGTTATTGTAAGCTATTCTTGATGCGGACTCAAATTCTTCATATAACTGATGGTGTCGTGTTTTGTTCGTTGTTGGATTCTTTTTGAAAACTTTAAAAGCTCTGTTCCTTCTATTGCGTAGATTCTTGAGACGTCTGTCTAACCAAGGTTTTTTTTTATTTTCTCTTTGTTTTACCCAGGGAACATGTCTTGAAATAATTCCATCAATAATAGTATGAAATTTATCAATAGTGAAATCTAGGTTATCATAGGAACATACTTCTTGCCAATTAATCATATCAATTTCTGTCTTAATTGAGTTAAAATTAGCTTGTTTGAAATTGTACGCGTATATCGCTTCGTTTTGAAGTTTGCAAGGTGAAGTAGATAGGCTAAAGTTGGTTATTAATGCTTTATGATGTATTGAATTAGTAAAGCAAGTCTCAGTATCACAAGCTTCTCTTACGTTACAATGTTCGAAAGCTGTTGCAAATATTAAATCAAGTTGTCTATTGTTACTGTTTTTAATATGAGAGATTTGGTACATATTGTTGCCGTAAGTACAATTTAGTAGTCTAATATCAATGTTGTCGTTTGTATTTGTCGGTAAAAGTAAATTTTCATCGTCAGGATCTCAAATAAATTGTAAGTGGGGTCTATTAAAATTTCCAAAAACTAAGATTTTATTATCGTCATTAATGTTAGTTGAAATTACATTAATTGAATTAAAAATACTTTCCTTGTGTTATTTCTTAGATCATAATTTCTGTCTTTTCTATAGACTAGCCAATCAGAATTAAAAATCTCATTGTCAGAAACACTAGAATTTAGCCAGGTTTCTGCCAATGCAAAAATTTTAAACTCTGTGGAATGTAACCTTCGATAGAGGGAATTTATTTTACTTCTAATTCCTCCACAATTAGCATAAAAAATATTAAAGCAATGTTGGTCAACATTTATGGCAATATTATTATTAAAACTAGTTTCACTATTATAATCAGTATTGTTTTCCAACCTATCTATATTGACATTTCTAGAGTTAATCTCTGAAATGCACGTCGTGTCAATTAAAAATTTTTTTTGTTAAAATAAAATTGGTTAAAATTATTCTTACTATTGTTCAGGTGATTAATTCTCTCGGTTGTGGTAAAAACTCGGAATGCAGATAGGGTTTTCTCCATATCTTCTTTTGAGATGTCGTATGCATGGTAAAAGTTAACCAGAATATCCTTCAACTTCTTCACACAGGTTGGAAATCCTTCCTTTCCGAGAGTTAACTTAAAGTCTTCGAACGTTGTGCCTCGGAAGCTTATGCCGGCTTTTAAATCCTTGTACTGGGCAACGTATAGTTTTGCTGCTTCGAACATTTTGTCTTCTCTGAGGCGCCCGAGGAGGTATCTTCCATCGCCACTAGATGAGATAATACCCATCCTAACTGCTGGTGGAAAGACTGGATCAACGAAAGATGCTGATGGGGAGCCTGAAATTAAACCTCCGTTGTTGTTAGAACTGGGTGAACTTGTGATGTTCATGGTGGGCTGATCCTCGATGTTGTTGGAGTTGAATGAATTTTTGACTTTGACATTGCTCACACCATCAGGATGGATTGTTGGACCTTTTAAAAAATTTGGGTATTCTTCGGTGTTGTTCTTCCGACGGACGGTGTGTCTTGAGGGATCGTTACGTCTGAAAATTGAGGATGTCGGTGGAGAAATGTTGATACTTGAAGGCGGTGTGCCGGTGAGTGGTTGAATAGGTGTCGATGGAGCACTCTTGATGCTTGTAGTCGATGGAGGTATGATGTCAGATCTGTGGAATTGTTTTGTCCTTGTCATTTTTGAGAGATGTGGTGAGCGGGCGTGTCTCTTAAAAGATGAATTGATCTTCAAGTCATGATTTGTCCAGTCCGATTTATAAATTATTTTACCGTACATAAAACGCCAACAACCAGTGTCTCATTTGTTTTTACCTAGTTTGTCGACTGTCACATGATTTTTGTTGTGATCCAGTTTGTTCGCGGATTTTTTGTCATTATCGTTTTCGTTCTTCCTATTGTTGGCGGACTCGTTTTTCTCCTTGAAGAATTTTTCATAAATCAGTGTCATGTCTTTTTTCAGGTGTTCTCGTATAGTGTTAATCGTTGCTGCATCGTCAATTTCTTGTGCTAGGGACGAAAATCGATTCGACGTAGGAATAGAGTAGTTGACTACACTATCATCATTGTTTTCATTTGGAGGCATAGTTCCGGAAATTGCTGCATTTAGAACTGCTTCTTCGATGGTCTTGTCAATCGATGATAATCTTTCCTTCAAGATGCATGTGATGTTTGATTGCAGCCTCTCGATTCGCTTTTCTAAAGACGTTAAGCTCTGGACGAAGATCTGATGCTCGTCTGTTAGCATTTTAAACTGATCCGTGTTTAATCTTGTTGTGTGCGAATATTTTTTTGAGAGGTCTGTCATGCTGTCGAATATGAATTTGGTCTTCTCGTCAAGTTTTTCAAATATTTCACTGGTTGAATTGTATGAGCTAATGCACGCACCACAGACATAATGTGATGTGATTTGCGATCGCAACGTGCTTGATAGTGTTTTCCAAGTTCTCGGAAAACCCGCACATATTGCATGAAAGTGTTTTTTACATAGTCCGTTACATTCAATTAACTCATCACTAGCACTAACATTGTTGTTATTAAAGCAGTTTGGCCATTCGCAACCCATGATGATTACTATGAATTTTTGTCAATGTCTGAAATCACTGACCAGCACAATACAAACGGTAAATTTACAGTTTATTTTTACAACGTTCTTTGTTTTTAAATTCGGTTAACCCGTTATTAATATGAATTTTTTGTCAACGTTTGAAAACAACACTGACCACCACAATATCAAACGATAAATTTTACACACAAATTAAACGTTAACTAAAAGTAAACCAAATGATAAATTTACAGTTTATTTTTGCAGCAATCGTGGTTTATAAATTCGGTTACCAGCACACAGATTAAAAGTTAAAGTAAAAGTAAACCGCCACTACACTAAATATTGAACTAATTATGTTAAACTAAATAAAATAAATTTATTTATTTATTGCGGAGCGAATTAAAACACGTCTGTTACGACGAAAGTTGTGCACAGTACTTTGCACAGTACGACGAAAGTTGTGCACAGTAATTTGCGTTTTGTTCACTCCCCAAAACATTCCGTAAATTTTTTTTTTTTTTTTTTGATATCGCCCGTAATTACGTATTTTTAGTAATACTTCGATTAACGACGACTGTATAACTGGGTCTACTTTGAGTGTATCATTAAATCACAATTCGTCAGTCGATTTTGCGGACGCGTCAAAAACTATCCGCAAGTTGGTGGTAGTGCTGTCCTTTAACATACCGTATGATAACTAGACCAACTTTCGACACATGACCAAAGGTGCTCCTATTCCTTCATAAAGTTGTGGTACAGAGTTTTGAACGTGGAATATTTTTCGAATCGGCATCACATTGATTTGAGCCGATTTAAAGTCAAAACAAATGATAAGCCAAGTTGATACGGTGGTATTTTAAATGCTAAATGAACTATATAAATTTGTTTTCTGAGCCAATGTGTGTGTGTGTGGTTTTACCGAGCAATTTCTTGCACTCCTGTTCTTCATTAGTCAATTTGTGCCGTTTCTGGTATATACATTGAATAGTCTGAGATGTTACATCGAATAGTCAATAGTCAATTGATGAGCAACTAGCAAAATCTTGAACGCGGTGCAAATTTTATATCATTAGAACTATATTTGAAATCTATATATATAAAAATGAATTCCTGTTTGTTTGTTTGTTTGTTCCGAATGGGCGTCTCAGCCGCTCAACCGTACAAGTTGCATATCCAGAACCAACCTTATGATATTTTGGAAGGGGCTGGATTCCGGGGTCTAGGGGCTGCGGTACAATTTTTTTCGAAAAATTTAATTTTCTTTAAATTTTTTCACGAAAATGAGTTTATGGGGCTGGTTATATGAAATTACTGGCATGTTCGAATCCGAGGGGCCCAGCCCTGGATCAAAAATTAATTTTTACATGTATACAGATACAAATATTTGATTATTCCAAAATGACTTCTCAGGCGCTCAACCGATCGCCATGAAATGTTTACCATGGAAATGTTGCATGTTCAAGAAAAATCTTACGATATTGTGAAAGGGGCTGGACTCCGAGGTCTAGGGGCCATGGTACAAATTTTTTCAAAAATTTTAATTTTCTTTAAATTTTTCCACGAAAATGAGTTTACTGGGCTGGTTATATGACATAAAAGACATGTTCGAATCCGAGGGGCCCAGCCCTGGATCAAAAATTAATTTTTACATGTATATAGACACAAATATTTGATTATTCCAAAATGACTTCTCAGTAGTTCAACCGATCGCCATGAAATGTTTACCATGTAAATGTTGCATGTTCAGGACCAATCTTACGATATTGTGAAAGGGGCTGGACCGCGGGGTCTAGGGGCCATGGTACAAATTTTTTCAAAAATTTAAATTTTTTTTCGAGAATGAGTTTTGGAAAGGGGTTATATGAAATAAGAGACATGTTCGAATTCGGGGGGTCCGCCCCTGGATCAAAAATTCATTTTCACATGTAAATATACAATTATTTGATTGTTCTGAAATAACGCATTAGCCGCTTTACCGATCGCCATGAAATGTTTACCATGTATATATTGCATGTTCAGGACCAAGACCACGATATTTTTTAAGGGGATGAACCCCGGGGTCAAGGAGCTGTGGTACAAATTTTTTCTCAAATTTCAATTTTTTTAAGATTTTTTGAAGGGAATGACTTTAGGAAAAAGGATATATGAAATTAGTAACATGCTCCAATCCGGAAGTCTGCCCTTGGTCAAGAATTCATTTTTACATGTTTGTATAGATACAATTATTTAAATGTTCCGAAATAGCGCCTTAGCCGCAAATCTAGACACCAAAAAAAATCTAGCGTGCGATTGTTATACACAAATCATATCTCTACTATAATTGATTTAATTATTCAAATTAATTTTATTAATTTTATTATTTTAAATTTAAGACAATCTTTAGGTCCCAAAAATGACGGCGTTAATAAATCAAATAATGAAATTCAATCGCAACTACCCGGGCCACTAATGAAATACAAATCTACCAACACGGTTACTGATGTGAATCAATCCGTCAATTATCCAATAGAGTTTCTTAATTCTTTGGAGCCACCTGGTATTCCACCACACATACTATTTTTAAAAGAGGGTTCACCAATAATACTGCTCCGAAATTTAGATCCAAAGAAAATGTGCAACGGAACACGGCTTTGTGTGAAGAAATTGATGCCGAATGTGATTGAAGCAACGATTATTACCGGTAAAAGTAAAGAAGTAGGTAACTCAGCTAGTGATATTATAAAACTCGCAAAGACACAATCTGTATTATCAACTATTCAATTTTCGGCTGGCTATTACAAAATTTTCTTTAACGACATCTTTCGGTTAAAAATACACTAAAACTGAAACTTGATCCTAAAATATAGTTTTTACTGAAAACGATCAAGGATTTATGTAAGTAATGCTGTGTGCTTCAGGTCGATTTTTTCTTTATGAAATAAACTAAATTGCTCAGTAATTCACAACAAACATTCATATAAGTGGCACTAATATCAACAAAACAAGCTGCGAACGAATAAAGGGAATATTAATTTAAATTTAAATAATGGAAGTTGCAATTAGTAGCAAAGGTTGTTATAAACTACGAACTGTTTAAAAATATGTAAGAAATGAAATAAAGAAATGTTTAAAAATGACTTTTGACAACTAAATAGAAAAGTTACCTCGCGAGGAGGCTTTTCTTTTGTAACCTGGCGGCGAATGGCGTAAGGTCACATCAAAAAAGTTTAGTTCACAGTTTAGCCGAAAAATTGACCTGAGGGATACAGCATATGTGCAAATTAACCAACTAACTGTGCATTACCTTGTAAATGGGAGCATCCCCGTCCTTAACCTTGCATATAGCATCAAACGACTTCAGGTCAAACAGGAAATACATTTTTTTGTTGAGGGCATTTCGGGATGGTAGCAAAATAAGTTCAAGTGTATCTTCTCGTTAGGGAAACCCCATACCAATTACAGAGGTTATACTTTCAAAGTATTTAATGGTGTCTAGTAAACGGCGGCCTGCTATATATAGAAATGGAAAAACTCGAAAAACAATGCGATTGAATCGAATTCCCTCAAAGAACTACATTCCATAAGAAAAAATGTTGAATTTGTATCTTACCTGAAAATAGGTTCCATCTTTAAACAAAATTAATTAAACACAAGTAATATAAGCAATATCTTCGGGGTTAATTAATGTATATTCATTTTAAACAAAAAGTAATAATTCTTATCTACTGTACTGCACAAGAATATACAAAACCATCCGTCTCCCATAGACAAACACAACAGAAAGCGAACGATACAAATATTGTTTCTTGTAAATTATGTCAACAAATAATTAAACAGAAACACCAACAAAATTAATATCAAGTCAAATATTTAGTATTAAGATTATAATATATTTTCCTCGTATATGATGTAGGTATATACGTGTAAAGCCAATACAAACGCACACACACACACACACACACATACATACATACACACAAGGTACACAAACCAGAAAAAATTATCTGATTATATAAATCATAATTCACAAAAATTAATTTTTTTTTAGCTTGCCGATATGAAAAAGGAACATGGACCGAATGTATAACAGGCAAAATGACACGAACAGATAAATTAAAATCTACAAGCGATTCATCATGTCAGGCGACACGAGTTGTGGACAAGAATTGTAATCCAGGCAAAGTAAAAGGTGATAAAAAAGAGCAACGTGCCGGCAAAAATGGAAATAAAGACAAAGGTTTGATTGGAACAGATAATGCATGCACCTGTAGTATTAATTCGAATAGTAATTTGCATGCCACTACTACTACTATTACTACTATGGAAACGGAAGATAATAATACTGGTTATTATTTACCTACCGTTGCCAGTATATCATTTGTAGTTTTAGATAAGATTTATCATTTTACCAGTTTACTAAAGCCGTTGAATAATGTTTTTGGGGTATATTAATTTATGTTTATATTGTATTATGTATATATTTATGTTTATAACACTTATTATTTGTAAATATTTACTAAATATGCATGTTTTTAATTAAATAAATAAATAATTTACTTACTTGTTATTAGCAAAATATTTTAAACACTTTTATCACCGTAAATTGATAAGTTGTAAATAAACAACGATATTCCCCATTAAAACTGCTTTAGTTGATGTAAATATTTCAATAAATTAATCTGAACATATTCGGAGCACTCGACCACTGCAGATAAGATACTTATAGGCACTTAAGGTTTTTGCCTTTGCTAAATTAACTACTCCTAACTACTTTATTTTTTATTATGACTAGTTGAAAGCAGTTACGATAAATTTGTCCACTAGGTGATTGTGTGTAGTATTTTTCTGCCAAAAATACAATTGAATGTCAAATGTCAAGCCCTAATAAAATTCCGGTATAGATATATTTTTATTAAAAAGTTAATAATACACTGGCACAAATAAACTACACATTTGTAGGTTATGTTTTGCTTTTATCATTCTTTGCGCTTTCCAATTGACCCTTTACCCAATACACATTTTTCGCACTTACAAGTATTTTCGATGGTTGATTGGAAAGCAACTATTGTTAGATGCAATACCCTTAAGGTCGAAGCTCATAGTTTTCCTTTCGTTCTCATCTTTAAGTTGAATATGCCAAAATGTATGGAAACCCGTCAACATTGTTATGTTGAACGCGGAACCGAACCAAAACAGTTGATCAAATTTCAATAAAAACTTACACAATATCCTCAAATTATTCATTTTATCGTTTATGGTTATCGTTTTTGTGACAGTGTGTACAAAGCAATATTTTTTTTTAATTTTCACTCATTGTTAAACTAACCCTATCAGTCCTGATTTAAAGCTAGGCCAAATAGATTTTTCTTGTGCCATGTTTTGGGTTGCTTGCACTGAGAAAAAAAAACCAGTAAAATTAAAAAAATATACATATATTTTTTAGGCGAAATGTCTCGTTTTTAAAACCAAAAAAATAATCTTTTTAATTTTAAAATAAATATTTTCGCCAAATTTGTTTTTTTTTATAAAAATAAAAAAAATTGTTTTTTTTTTCAAAAATACTTTCCTTACTTATGTCAAATAATTTTCTTGAATTTTACGATATTTTTTTTTTAAATTAAAAAATTATTGGCTAGCTTTAAAAGATTTATTTTAATTTTTAACTAATTATTTTTTAACAAATGTCACACAATTTTATTAAATCAAAGTAGAAAATTAACTTCTTCTCCCCAATTTTTAACCCCCAGGCAGTGTTACCATATGTGAAGATTTATCTTCATTTTGAAGTTTTTCTACTCTAAAAAAGATTTGAAGTTTTGGCTCAAAAAATGAAGTTTTTATTGAAATTTTATCTTTTCGAAGTATTATCACAAAATTATGTTTGTGGTGGGTAAAAAAGCAAATTCAAAAAATAAAATGGAACCTATTTTGCTTTTCTTGGTTTTTTGGGTAATTTGCTTTCGTTTTATACTTTTTGGTTTACTGGTCTGCTTTAAAGGTCTGCACTCCGGGCATTATCAAAAAATTAGATGAGGTTTATTTGGGTTCAGAAGTTATTTCGGCTTTATCAACTACTCATATTTTAAATAGAAACGATGAGCTAGATTTAAGATCTACCTCTTTAACATTCTACATGGAACTTTGCAATCATTTATCAAAGAAATTTGATTTTAACGATAGTTTTTTACTATCTGCGGAAGCCATAGCTCCCCCGAATGTCATTAATAGAAAAAATATTTCTATTTCACATTTATGCAATTTTTTACCAAATAAAATTAAACTTGAAAATTTACAAGAAATTGATAATAAGTGGCTTGAAATTCGACGACTTGATTTTAAATCGGCGAAACTACAGCTGTTAATGAATTTTGGAATACAAGACTTTCTATTTGAATAAAATCCATTTCTAAAGTATCCAAGAAGGTTCGTTCGTTATAAAATGTTGCTTTTTTAAAGATTCCACTTAAAAATAAAAATTAAGTTTTTTTTTTAAATGAAGTTTTTATTTTGCCTTCCATGAAGTTTTTATTTTTGAAACATATGGTAACACTGCCCCCAGGGCCATTGTGTAAAAATACACACAACCCTTAAAAAAATATAATGAGAACCTCAAGTTCTTTCTTGGCAGTTTGGTTTCGTACTGACAAAAAGGTGGTCTACTCATCAGGTCAAACTGCAAAAAATCAAACCTTCATATCTTTAGTATAACACAAGAACATATCGATCTTTGCGAATTATATAAAATATAAACGAGTTGAAAAACAAAACAACGGGATTTCTGGTAAAACAATAAATATAAATATTTTCATAAGTTGTCATTATTATCAAAAAAATTGTTTTAAAATTCTAGAAATCTTTTTTTGAAATAAATTATTCTGTTTAAATAAATAAACTTTTTAAATTTAAAAAGTATTTTATAAATCATTTTACAAAATATGTTATTAAAATAAAAAAGCTATTTATTAGTTTGCAAAAATTTCATTTAATTTCAAACAAATACTTTTTAAATTCAAAAAATTTTATAACTTTTAGAAATTAAAAACTTCGTTTTTTAATTTTACAAACCAAAATTTTTATCAGTGTGGGTACCATTTTAAGTAAAAATAAGGAAAAGACGGGAAAGGTTCGGAGCCGAACTCTATAAACATTTTTGTTGCCTATAAAGTATAAGAAAATAGCTTTTCCACAAAAATAAACACAAAACACCACACCTAAACATTATTACCGACCCCTCCCCCTCCTCCCACTATCCATTTTAAACCCCCAAAACTCATCTCACCCGCACCACCCATATTATTACCCTTTAAAACCTCTATACTCACTCCCACTACCACACACACAAACCCTCATCCACCAAATCCCGAATTCCCACACCAAATCCGAAACACCTCATCCCACCTCCGTCACCCTTCCATCACCACTCCATCCCCCATAACCACTCCATTAACACAAACTCACATCCACACGAGATATATTTTTATTCCACATTCACATACTCTATGATACCAAAATAGAATAGAAAATAAAAAATATTTTTTTTATCAATTTTAAGGAGGGGGATATCAAAACCTTACATATCTCCTAACACCCTAAACACGGAAATGTCCAAATCAATAGGGATCATTCCCATGAATTGTTTGAACTTTTAGTAAAGAAATTAAGTTGATATCTCCATCCGTTCTCAAGTTATCGTGAACACAGACGGATAGACGGCAAACCGAAACCATATAGCATTTTTTTACAAAAATGCTTAAGAAAAATATGTCAGGGTAGGTTTTACCTAATGTACACGCACATGTACAAATCGAGCCAAGAGTAACTATTTTTGTGTTAAGGAAAAAGTTTATAAACTTATTATTTCAAATTTAAACTTGTGTATTTAAAATGTAAAAATAATTAAAAATACATACTCGTAAATTGCTTCTAGCAAAAGCAAATAATAATATAGAAAATATAAAAAAATAATATAAATAAAGTAACATCAAATAAATAAAAATTTAAATATTTCAATCTCACAGTATTTAAAATCACGTTAAATTTTTATAGAATTAAAAAAAATCCTTTCTTTTAGTAGAGTAGATAAGCGTCCTTTGATATCTAAAAGATCAACTCCTCCCATCCCGCTGTTCTATAAATTTACAATTTCCGGTTGTGAAAGGTCAACATATCGCTTTAGGCATGCTAGATAAAAAGGTTTGTTATCCAGCCATTTGACCACAATAATTTTGTCATCCTTGCTAACACATTACATACTCTAAATTAATGCGGTCCTTTTTTTTAAATTGACGCTTCCGAAAATTCTGGTTTGTGGAATCGGTTAATTCGGGCGGTCCCAATTGCATTAATCGCTCTATTTTTTAATATATCCAATAAATTGTAAGTCTTAAAAAAATTAGTGAAGTAAAGTTTGTGTCTCGGTACTTCAATTCTTTGAATTAAATGGAGAACGGTTGCTGCACCAAAAACAAATTTTTGTTGATAGACATCAGAGTGTCGATTTTGTACCAAAAATTAGAGCGCGAACTGGCGAGGTGAACAATTATTTTGTGTACATATACACTGTACAATAATACCTCACGTCTTCTATTCGCTTGCTTTTGAGCAGTGGAACCATCAAATAAAAACAAACGCAATACTAAAAAAATCGCAATACAATGTACATGAGGATGTACATCAGTGTTGGTTATATTTGTATATCTACATGTACATCATATTTGTGAAAACTCATATGTATTTGAAAATGACTTAAACAACAATTTGTTTTTAGAATATACATTATTGGATATTTAAATGTATAAAAAACATTATTTGGTTTACCAGGATTTTTTTTATTTCCACTAAAATTAGGCTAAAAAATAAAGGATTTCCACTACTAAAAAAACACGTGATTGTACGTTTTATTGAAAACTGATCTAATTTTTGTAGTTTGAGGGAATTTATTGTAATAGAACGATAAAAAAATATAGAAAAACTGAAACAAACATGCAATAGAGGAGAAAATATAAATTTCGTGAAGTTTGTACTCTTGTACAACAGGTCTTAAAGCGTTAATGGATGTGAGAATTAAAAAAATTCTATCTGTCAAATGACACATAAACAACTCAAAACGAAACGAAAGCTATGTGCGTGCGAATTATAAAAACTTATTGAAAACGAAACAGAACGAAAACTATGTGCCTCGAGCACAAGTTGGTTTTATCCGTAGGCCAATATACAGGGTGTCCAGTTGATAGATAAACCGAACACCGTTCCTCCATGGCTTCATAGTTGTTTTCCTTTCGCTGATATTAATCTTGAACTCCATTGGGGTGTTTTCCTTTGCATTTACCATCCCCCTAAAAATGTATGGTTCAGCTGATTAAAATGATACAGGGTCTCTTTTTGGGAATTCAAATATTCGAATGATCAAATCGATCCGAACATGAATTGGTATTAAAAAATTCGATCGAAAATAGAAATGTAATGAAATTACATACATAATAATGTGAAGGGAAATTTTTGCAAATTATAATACCTGTACTAAAATTAAACATCTTGTTGAATTTTGACATTTAACGTGTTTATTTTATTGTTGTTGTTCGTTTTAATTTTATACGTTCTTGAATTCACAAATTCTGATTGATCGAATATCACAGTCTCAAATACCGATTCTTGCATAACGTCGTTCGATTGTTCGATATCGAGTACCTAAATATTATTTTGATTATGTTTCATTGCAGGGCAAGATTGCTGATATTATAAAATTTCCCGACCACTCCTGCAAGGATCATGATATGATCTTCTTTTTATTAGTACGGCAACACCACCATGTATTTGCAGTCCGGATAGTTGGTACTATGTAGAGTGTTGAATATATGTGCCGGTTGGCCAAAAAACAAACTGTGTGCGTTGCTACATCGAACGTCAAATTCGCAAATTTTTGTTTTGCTCTCCTTTTTCTTTCTGTTATTTTCTTCATATTCCGTGCTTGATGTGCCATTGAATGTCATGTATGTCAAAGTCATTATACGTGCACTGCCAACAGTTAATAGCGCACGGTCAATTAGTCAATCACTAAATTATTTTTTTTTTTAATATCGTTTGTATGAAAAATTATTTCAATAATTTATCTATTCCATACCCCTACAAGTTGAAAACCTTTTAAATGTCAGGAGTGGATTGAGTGGTCAGGAGGTCATGATTCGTACCTACTTTCGCGTTTGAATTCGCTCCACATAACAAAATATTCCGTAGGCCGGTTTCAATCGGTCGATACCAATTGTTCTTTTTTTTAACCAAGATGACAAAGTATCTGCTTAAGCTTTGAATTACTTTATAAGAGGTCTGCTATGGGGGTTATAATTGAGTGCGATCCTTATCAACTCTTACGTAGATAAAATGGTACTTATCGAACGATTTTGAAACAGAAATATCATTTTGTCATGTATTCGTGCATAGTTAATCGATGACTGTGTCGGTTGATGGTGGAGGAGAAAGATTATTTTCGGTATAGAACTCACCTGGTAGCTTGAGTGTTTAGCCATTGACCAACTTGGCTGGTGAGCGTTAAAGATCTTTTTCAACTGTGGCTCGAATTTCTAGTAAACCGATTGGAATTTCTGAGCTCCAATGTATTATATCACCTCGAGTCCCGACCTCAGCTTTGCGCTGCCACAATGCCATTCACTTGTGAATGGTATGTTGTCCTCATGCGTATCCGATGTGAATTAAGTTTTGCATACCTTGGCCGGTTGTGTAATTTAGAGTGGAACCATTGTGGCAAGCTTCAGGACAGCTTGGACAGTGAAAGAGGACCCACTGCATCTAACTGGATATGTTCGGATCGACCAGGTGGAATTTTACCTAGGTCCAATTACCTACGTCTTTGTTTATACAGAAGCTCCCCACAGTTGTTATTATATTGCTGTAAAACTGCACCGACGGTGGTATTTGATGTATCGTTCGTTCTGTTGTTAGTTTTAAAAATGCTTCTTGGCATTCGGCGGGCCAAGAAAAGTTGTTGGATCTCTTAGACTTCTTTAGCAGAACGGCCAATTGGATTGGATCATGGATTGGGGTGAGCATTTCATTTCAGCGAGTTTGGGTATAAAGCTATAGTAGTACTTTACCATGTTATCGGCATGCTGGATTCGTTTAATCGTGGTTGGAAATAGGGATTCCGTAATGGCATTAATTATTTCAGGTGACGGCAGAATATCATTAGGAGTGATTTTATGACTGAGAAAATCAAACCGAAAACGCATCTTGAACTCTTTATGTTAACACCAAATTGATCGAGTCGATGAAACAGCTGTTCCAAGTGTAGCTTGTGTTGTTCCAACATTTATCTATGCAACTAGGATGTCGTCGATGTAAGTGAATTTGAAGTAGAGTTCTCAAAACCAAATGGCGTGATTGCTATTTTGTGTACATCCTCGGGTGCGATGGGAGTTAAGTGATATGCTCTGTCAAGGTCTGTGCTCGAGAAAGCTGAGTGTCCATGCAAATGCATGAGGAAATTACGAATGTGAGGTATCGGGCAGCAATCTTGTACCGTGAAAAATATGATTTTACCTACAAAATCGGTCGTTATAGATTGACTTGTAGCAATTTCGTGACGTAATTCCGATAATACTAGATCTACTAAAAAAAATTGACGTAGAAAAACGTTTTACATGGAGTACTAAAAGGTCAACTCCCGAGTCGATTAGAAAAGTAATGTTGTCATATATGTAAAGTCGTCGGCTTCTTCCGGGCACTTGTACGCGCTCCAGCTCGGCTATACTATCCTTTACCGCTCGCCTTATGACTTGGTCCTGTTAACGGCGGAGGATGCTTCGCTTTTCAATTTGAAATGATGATTTGGCCGATCGTTTCGAAAGTATGGCCTCCACGTATTCAAAACGATCTTCCGTAGGCGGATTCATCAGTATATCGGAAATTGTAATCTGGAACATAAATAGCTCGAATTGACATCAAGGTGAGGTTACCAAGACTTTGGAAGTTTGGTTTCGAACTAATGAAACAAAATTATTTGTATTAAAAAATTCAGTCGTCTCATCAGTGCTGACATATTCTACTCTACCATCACATTTTCGATACTTTATCGAAGATTATGTCTCGCTTCTTTAGAATAAAACGTGACACTATTTCACATTTTATATCATTTACCAGGTTGCTAGATTGAAAAATTATGATATTCTACTCCATTTCTATCACGAAATAATTTGTTTTCGATACTTGAACGAAATTAGAGAAAGACAATTTGTTCGCATTTGTACTAGTAGGTTGTGGAAGCAATAGAAAACAAATAATTCATAAATGAAACAGTTGTTCATTTTAGTTTAGGAAAACGAGAGTTAAACTTCGATAAAGTATCGAAAATTGTGATGGTCGAACATGTCAGCACACACTGCAGTGAGCAAACTATAAAAATATTGAAAATACTTAGAACTAATCAAAGTATAATCACAATGCCTTTGCGAATTTTAATGATTCGCTACGCAATTCCCAAACCCTTCGTAATTTTATTGTGTTTAACACAAACATGCGATTTCTATATGAAATTTTTACAATATTTCATATAAAATTCGCATGTATGCGTTAAAGACACTTGGATGCAAAAAAATCGCACATTGCTCAATTTTCCACAAAAGTTCAAAAATATCAAAAAAATCCAATATTTATTTAATTTTTTTTAATGCAGATTCAAAGTCTATTTCAAAACCTATCCAGTGGTAACTTTTTGTATTTATACGTGCCATCAAACTGATTTGTTGGGGTAAATATCTGAGGTACACGTGTTGGTGAATTTGTCAGCATGAAAATTAGGTTCGTTAAATCGAATTAAAACGTGGAAATAAACAAAAAAAAGCAGAAGTATTCCCTCCCCTGGCCCGAATGACAGCTTCCATTCGATGCTGCATTGATTTCACCAAAGTTTTCACAAAATCTTGATGCATCGCTGTCCATTCTTCTATAGATCGCCTGTTGCAGCTTCTGGAGACTCGTTGCAGCAACATCTCTGGCTCGAGCCCTTCTTTTCAACTCGTCCCATAAATGTTCGATGCGATTGAGGTCCGGGCCTGGAGCTGGCCACTCCATAACAGGCACATCCACCTCTTGAAGCTACTGGTATATTATACATCAGCCGTATGCAGTCTCGCATTATCCTGCATAAACAGAAAATTTTCACCAATAAACCCGACAAAAGATACAACGTACTCCTCGAGTACTTCCTCAATGTACCGTTGAGAATTCATTCCTCTTGATCGACAGCCAGTATTGACTCGTGTGATGAATACAAGATCTGTCTTCGCCTCTAAAGGTATGCCTCCCCAGAACATGCACGATCCACCGTCATACGAGATACGTGCAACATTGTGCATATTGCTCTCCTTGTCTTCTGTATACTCTTCCGCGTTCATCGGTACCATATAAACACATCCTGCGCTCGTCAGAGAACAGGACTATTCTCCATTCTTCTTCTGTCCAATTCAAATGCTCTCGAACGAACTCACGACGGGCTCGTCGGTGGACTGCGGTCAATGTCGGCCCGTGAGCTGGTCTGTGTGCAGTCAGATTAGCTTCTCGAAGACGTCTTCTAACTGTCCACCGACTGACTTCAACTTCACAAACTTCTTGGAGCCATCGTCCCAGTTGAACCGCATTCATACGGCGATTTCGCAACGAAGTTGTTACAAGAAACCTACAGCTGTGCTGTAGCACGAGGCCTGATCCTTGTTGCCGTCTAGCACGAGGCCTGATCCTTGTTGCCGTCTGAAGCCACCAGTTTCCTGGTATCTCTGTCACACTCGACGAACGGAGAATCGGCTCAAATTTAGTTGTAGAGCCACTTCACTTTAGTGCTGCCCTGCATAAATTAGTGTAACCCAAGGCTACCTCTGGTGTGGTGTCCTTTTCTTTGCTCTGGTTGAAGACGTAATCAATAGGATCGTTCAGGCTATGGTACAAGTACAAAAAAGGTACCACTGGATAGACTAAATCTGCGTTCAAAAAAATTAAACAAATATTGGATTTTTTTGATATTTTTAACTTTTGTGGAAAATTGAGCAATGAGCGATTTTTTTGCACCCAAGTGTACATTAAAATTCGCAAAAGGTGAATTTATTTCACTCTGTAGCAAAATTGTATGCAGAAAAATTTGCTGCAGTTTGAAGTAAAGAGAGAATTTTTTTTTTGTTGAGGTGCCTGCCTTCATAAAATTAATCTACAGAATAAATAATTTTTATTCCGAAGGGGGAAATTTGTTTACAAAAATATAACCAATTTAGCTAATTTGATTGGTTGTTTTTGCAATGAGTCAAATAAATTAATTTGTTTCACTCGTTGGTAGATAAATAAGATTTTTTTTCTTTGAAACAGAGATTCAGATACAGATAATTAGGTGCATATAGTGCACAAAGCGCGATAACCAAATGTTTAAAGACGTCCCTAAAATAACTTTAAAATGCAAAAATTAAACGTTTTATCCATAACGAGGGCACCCGTTTTTAAATATAGTTTTTTAGTTAGCCTCAAGAGAGCCTTTAATTATTTACATGAAAAGAAGTTTAATTTTGTATTCTAAATTAGAATATGATTCGGTTTATTCTGAAAGCTTCTTTTGCTAAAACCCAACAATTTAAAGAACGAGTGAAGTCCAAAGTTTAATAAATGAAGCTTTTAAATAAATGAATATAACTCAATAGGACATAATCAGCGTTTCATTATTTTTATTCGTTTCTGGTTTAGGTTCTAACACACAAGTCAGGGTTTTCTAGGTCACCCAGTAATTGAGTGAATGAATTTACGTATAAAAGCAAGATTTTACAAATTTGTACAAATTAAAATGGTTTTTTTTGGCTCATAACATCAGACAAAAGAATCCATTTTAATTTATAAAAAAATTCCTGCCTAATAAAATTCTCTGCGTGTTTGCCTTCCTCGGTAAATATTATTTGGTATACGCTTCATCAGCAAATTTGTTGAGCTTAGTATTAATGAAGGAGTACACCGACTTAAGACAAAATCACACTTTAGCAGACCACACTTCACCCTTTCTGGCGAAACGAATGATGGTATTTTCTCCTTTAGTTCTACAGAACATGTATCATGCATTATATTTAGAACACGCAAAGTTCTGCAACATCTGTGAGATGTTGTAGGCTGTCTACATATTTTCTAAGTCTGGCTTTGCATATTATTCGGATGGCACGTCCATGAATCCTATCCAGTAACTGGAGGGCAATATCATATGCTCTAACACTCTAATGCAAATTGGATTATTGTGTTTGATTTGATTCACGTGTTCTGTGACAACAAACAATGCTGCTAAAATTCGGATATTTCCTAACCAATAATGATGCAGTAGGTTCTTACTCGTATTCGTCTTTTAACGCAAAGTGGCTGCCATCAGACGGAATATTTTGGAACTAGAGCGAACGGTGATCGGCTTCTATTTAAATGAAATGAGGCTTTTTCTCGTATAAACAAATATCACCTTTCACTCTCACTAAAAAAGGTTATTTCTCAACAAATTATAATGAAACGTTGTTTATAATAAATTAATTAGATTCTTACCTGTATTGGACGACGTGTTGAGAAGTGTCCATGACGAGTACTACTCACACACTTCTTTACATGTTATTATGATATTTGGTTCCTTTGGTTGAATTACGATTTTGAATTGGGAATTGTAGATTTGCACTTTATGGTTAATATGGTGTGCCCTCAGACGTCAACCAATTTCACAATTTAAGGTCCACTTTTGGGATTTTATTTCCCTGGAATATACAGATGCAACTTAATTTTGGCCTTGCCTTTATATTGTTTTATTAACCCCGAGAAGAGTAGTCACACACTATATGATAAAGTTCTCCTAAGAATATTTTCAAAAGTGATAATTATATCAAAACCTGACGAACAAGATCTGACGATATTTGATCTATTCGAATTTAACCATTCCTTAATTAAATTAAACCAATCTTCTAATCTAAAATTCTTTACAACTGTGATTTCTCATTAATTTTTCTCGTACGTACATAAATACACAAAATATAAAAAACGATTTTTTTTACCCACAAAACCAATCCATCTAAATATAAATACAAGACTTTTTATGAACCACCCTAAAAACAAAAAAAAACACTAATTTCTTTACAACTTACTCAAATCAATCACTATACTACCAACATTAAAAAAATAAATATAAAAAATTCGTATTTTAATTTAAAGTATATTTTTGCAGCTCTTGTTATTATGTTTTTATAGGCTTACGAAGAAACAACAAGCGGCAAAACTTTCTCCCCATTTTTCATTTTCCACAGTTGTTGTTATTTATTGTAAATCATTATTATTTTTTGCTTCTTTTGAAAAAAACATTAAATAAGATAATAGTACCGTAATAATATATCAGAAATTTTTCAGAAAATTTATTGTTCTCTTCTCCATAGATATTCCAATGAAAATAATAAATTATTTATTTGTACTTTTAATAATTTATTTATTTGTTTAGAATTTTACGGTGGTTTTAATAATATTAAATAAATAAATAAATTTTAGTTTAAAAGCAACAACAATTTAATATTTTATTTTATATAATTACTATTTATTTTGTTAATGTTAATGGGATCAATTGAATTAATTTTGTTTGTTTATTTGTATGCGTACATTTTATTAGGAGAAGAAGAAATAAATTAATTTATAATTAATTAAAAATCTTTTGATTTGACATTTTGAACCAAAAAAAAATGGTTTTTGTGCTGTAATTAATGCTGTGTGAATGTGAGCTGAAAAATTTTAAATTTATTAGTAGGGAAAATTTTTTGCTTGCTGATGTCAAAATTTACTTCCACCAAGGCCTATCTGGTCGTATATGCCACTACACATGAGTATTTCTAGTATAGGCACAAGCGAATTTAAGAGTCCACTTTAGGTCGTAATATACTCAATCTAAATATTTAGCAGTTGAGAATTTTTATCGTTTATTAATAATTTAACGTCCTTATCAATCTACTAATTATTAAATCTAAATTTTTTATATTAATGAGAGCTGCGTTTCTACGGAAGTGTGAGACACAGAAAAAAGTTTTTTTAATAAAAAATTATCATTCAATTTTCTTCAACTCCAAAATTACCTTATTATTCGATATATAATTTTAATTCGGGGTGGAGCTACATTCTCTACTTACATACACTTTTTCGGGATAGCTACTCTTTATCCGAGAAAGGCACCAATTTTTTCGAGGTGACATATTTCGGGATAACTTCAACGACTTCATAAAATTCATTCTTCGTTTTTCAAAATCCCGGTTTTTTCTAAATCCCGGTTTTCAAAATCCCGGTTTTGTATAAAAAAAACCGATTTTTAGGAAATCCCGGTTTGAATTTTTAAAGTTTGGTGGGAAAATGGGACTCAAATGAATTTTTGACAAAATTTAAAAATGAGTTTGCGATAAAGTTCTAGAAAATGGCTAATAGGGATGGAATTTGGATGGAGGGCTAAGTGCCCGTGAGAGTTATTGAAGCCGTCAGCTTCTACAAATATTGCATTTCAAAATGTTACATTAACAAAATATTGCTTTTATTATTAATCTTGCAACTGCAAAATGTTGAAAATTACAAAATGTTGCAAGTACCAAATCTTGCAATTAAAAAACTTTATTAATTGTTTTGTGCAATTAGAACTAGAAGAAAATCAAACCGGGATTTTGAAATCCGGTATTTCGTAGTTGCCATAAATAACAAATGGGCTTCGCCCAAATGATGCTTATGAAAAAATAATAGTTTTTTAAATCTTAGGTTTTCTTTTATCAAATTTTCATTTACCATAAACTGAAAATAGTGAAATCACGATAATTTTAATATTGCCTCAATAGATATCGCTACGTGTACATTTGTATATTTTGTTATTTTTCAACGTTTTGTTGTATTATGAAATTATTGTTTGCAATTATAAGCAATTTTGCAACGTTTACGGTAAAAAAAAAGTGTTGTCATCAATTTTTCCTCTCGGAGATTCGGAATAACTTCGCATATGTATGTTACATGACAAGGTGGTTCATCATAAACTATTTTTTTATTTTTTTATTATATTGGGTGTGCGAATATGAATCCGCCCTTTAACATATCCTTCGATCATCGTAGCTTTGGATAATACTAAAAGACAGCCGCTCACTTCATGTTACGCCAATAAGGTGCGGTTAATCTACTGCAAAGCAACGTTCACCTGTAAGTTAAGTTTTATAAAGAGCAGGTAATTCCTTTAGAGGTTTATATTGTTTAGCCGCTGCGATTAACTTAAATGTTTATTACAAAGTATATAAGACACATCTAAAGCTTATGATAACTAGAAAGAGTCAAGAGTCAAATACACGATGGTTACTTGTATTTTTGAATAATGCATCAACATAAAATTATATATTGTGATAAACATATAACACAAGTACATACAATTTTGAAATTAATAAAATAATTTCAGAAAGACAATATCGCGAATGTCGTAACCGCAATCGATCTCGTATCAATCAATCACGTTACCACCAAACTCGTGGGAACCGGGCTCATACCAATCGATCCCACAGCTACCGACCGCGTGGCGCATCACATTTACCACAGGAATCCCGCTATTTATCATCACGAAAACAAATTTGCAATCGATATATTTAAAGCTCTTGACAAGGTATATATCACATACTATTTATTTTACATAATGTAAAAAATTAAAAATACAAATTCTTTTTTTTCAGAATATAATTTCTAATTCGCCGAAAGTTTGCAAAACACCGCTTTCATTTCTTTTTTGCTACTGCTTTTTATATTACACTGTTTATACACTGTTATAAACGGCATTTACCCTATAGATTTACCTTAGAACTGGTCTGCTTTCACTAAGCGCTGCTCAATATAATAATTAGAATATAAAATTATACTCCAAATGTCATAAACCTTAAAAATTCTTTAAATGAAAACCAGCATCGATCCATTATCTGTTAAGTCTCTCATTATATTGTTCAAAAATAATGCGGCAGTGTTGCTAAACTTAGAGTTAAATATACCTACCGTGCATAACTTCATTCGGAGTAACTTTATCAATACCAATATATCGATTTTGTCTCGAAATGTGTGAAACGAAATGAGAGTAACCGGAAAGATATAGTAATAGCATTTGTGTGTGTGTGTTAGTTTCGTGCGTATGATATTTTTGTGTTGTTTATGTATTTTCGATTTTTTTTATAGTTAACATTTTATTTTTAAAATTTACGAAATTTAAAATAAATTTATTTATAAAATTTTATTAAAACATGTAAAATTAATTTATGATAAAAAAAAATTAAATATAAAATATATTAGCATGTTAAATAATGACACTCTACAGCTCGAGAGCTGACGTAATGTGCTGAGAAAACGAAAAATAAGCACCATAACAATTAAACCGATTCGCCCTGATCGCGTTATTTTGATACTGTTCATCATACAAATGACACAAATACGAACAAAAGAAAAATACGAATACAAAGACATAATTGTGTATTATACACAGTGTACGTATTCCATTTTTTTTTTACTTAGGAGAATTTACTAACAAGTTAAGCCGGAATTCCATTACTGGGGCCTTTTTTTGTGTACTGCACCAGAAAGAGATGCAATCAAAAATCCCTATGTGTGTGTGAGCGGCGCAACAGTAATTTTTTTTGTTGTTGTAGCGATTTGGTTGCTATAAATATAAATAAAAAAATACAAATCGAAGTATTTTTTATGGCAACCAAAATGAAAAATACCCCCCACTCTCAGCAAATGTTTAGTATTTTACTATTTTTATGGTGAGCACTTGGCTCATACATTTTATATGTTTGGAAGAGTGTAATAAAAAGCGCGTTTTCATGATAAATTTATATTAATGCCCCAATTAAAATATTTCACAATTTTTATTTTTATTATTTATGGGGCATTTACATGTAGAAAATTGTTTTCTTCTAAAAATTTTTCCAGATAAATAAGAAGGATCTGCTATATAAAAATATTCAATATGCCAAAAAGAAATAAACATACATATATAGTAAATGCGTAATTTTTTTTATAGGATCATTATTAATTTATTTTTAATGAATTCAAATGCAAAATTTACATTTTTATCTATGTCGTCTGTTTTTATTATGAATCCTCAACATTTATAAATAAGAAATAATATTTTTTCTTGTTAATTTTAAAAATGTTGCCATAAAAATACTCGGATCGAATATATTTTATGGCAACATTTATTTTTATGGCAACATTTTATAGTGATTTTTACTTAAAAATTTTCTGCAAAATTTTGTTGGGATACATTTCTTTTCTTGTCTCTCATGTGCAAAAATTCAATGTTATATCTTTCTCATTTTGCAGAAGAAAAATGTTGATCGCATGTAAATGCCCCATTACTCTGTATTTCATAATTTTAATACATGTGAAATGATTTAGGTTATGTTACAAACGCAGTCAAATATTCCCCTAACTTTTTTTATAGGATAGCCTTTTCTTAGTTTTTAATTATTGAAAGGAAATAATTAAAAAACATAATAAAATGATGCCTACAAATAATATTTAGATGTTTTAGTAATTTAGAGGTATAAATAAAATTAATTTAACAATAATTTTCATTTTTTAACTATTTTTGGTTATAATTTCGTAGTTGTCAAATATTCCCCTTAAAATTTCGCTATTTTTAAATAGTCTTCTTTGTCAGATTTTTGATTTTATCTCTTTCTGGTTTTCTGTACAAAAAAAAGCCGCAGTAATGGAATTCCGCCTTTAGTCTACGCCATTAAACAAAATTTGAAAGCGTGGTTAAATTAAAAATGGTTAAAGAACGATAACCTGCAATTATACAGAACTTCGGCTAATACATTACCGGTCCTTTTGACGTTTCGTTTGAAAGTTAAATCGTTACCACATTTTGAAGAAATTAATTTTGACTTTCGTTTTGCTCTCCTGAAAAATAGCAAAAATCGACTTAAGATGTTATGACTTGTTAGTAGAGAATTATTCAAAGTTTGGAATATAAATACGGGTCTTAGGTTACGTTTGTTAATCATTTTCATATATTTTGTGCTCTTGCACACGATAATTAAAAACGAAATCCACGTACTCAAAAAAGGTCCATCAGTGCATAATCACGACTCTAGTGCATATAAAAAGCAGGTCGAGAAGCAGTAGTTAGTTGCCAACCCAACTGTCGATTGTTCTTACCAACAAATAATTGGTAGAATACGTCGAGCACAAGCATCATTGAAAGAACCAACCACATTGGATGAAAATAGATATTCCTGAAGAATTGCGGTATTTAGAAAACGGGTTATTTGTGCTATCAGAAAAAAAACTGCAACGAAAATAAAAACATAATTTTGGGAAGGGCAACATCATTGGCATGGTCGTTCTTTCCGTTAACTAAATTTAAAGAGTGTCTATTCCATTTGGGACAAATAATATGGAGACGTATCCAAAAAGAAGGTCTTGCAGTAGAGTACGGCAACAACCAGAATATAAATTTAAAAATTAGACTGTTGAAGAGTTTGCCCCTACCATCTCAAAAACAAATTCAAAGTTATTATGAAGAGCTAAGCCGCACATTTGAAAATCCGGCATTAAGAAACGCACAAGAAACAAAAAAACAAAATATAATCCAGATTTTCGGTCAGTAGTCGACTTGATAAAAGAAAATTATCCACGGACGTAAAATTCATTCGAAGCATGGCTTCGCCGCTTAAAAGTGGTATAGTTGAAAAAAACACAGTGGATTGTACAACATTTTGAGGGAATTGGCAAAAGTAATGATTTTGACTCAAACCACAATTCAAAAAATTAATGAAGATATTCCATCACTCAACAAATCTAAAGTTAAAAAATTGGACCATTAGAATATTTACGGTCAATTGAATATGCAATCATTGCATAACCAATTGCACCTTATGCTAATTAACTTTTTTATGAAAATTTTTTGACATTTCGCAATGTACATTCTGGAAAAGAGAAAATTTATTTTCAGTTTATAGGAATTTAAAAATCGATAGACTATAATCCGATCCTATATTCCCACTCTTATCGATTTCTAAATTCCTATAAACTGAATTTTGTTTCTTACTTGGGAGCGAAGCGACGGGAATGACCTGATAGATATAGTCCGATCCTATATATTCCCGTGAGGATTTTTGTTTCGAGGATTTTGAATTAGAGATTTTGATTTTTGGATTTTGTTTTAAGGTAGCCAACCCGCATTTGCCCAAATGATTTGTTTTTTGTTTTGTTGTTATTGAACTGCTTGTAGCATTTGTGAAAAATGTAATTTTTCTGTATCAGTCATTTTTTTTCAGAAAAGGATTGTAATAAATCGAGTGAGTTGAACAAAATTTTAGAGCGGGGATTTTTTACTGCACCCCTCAAATTCATTTTGCAGGCAGTTGTGTTTGTAGATTTTCTTGTTTTGAATTTTACTATCAAAAAAAGTGTAGACTAATGATTTAAAATTAAAATAAAACATCATAAAATAATCACTCTGCTTACACCATCCGGGTCTAAATTTCTGGCCTGGCCTAGGTTTCCCAACTTTTCATTAGTCAAAGACTCTGTTGATTATATCAATGTATTTAGACTATGAGCCATTATTCACATATATATAAATCTCAAAAATGAGTTACATTCCCACCTGTTTATGTTGCATCGCCAACCAGCCATAAGCCCCTCAATAGGTATTCAGCCGATTGGCTACTTTGATACTAACAAGGAAGGGGCGCGAAGTGTCCCTCGCCGATTTCGCTGAAATTTGAATATGTGAAAGTAAACTGAACAATAAGGGATACGTATTTTTTTTATCGGCGGAAAACACTATTTTTAAAAAAAAAATCGGAACAATCCAGGGGGTAAAACACCCCCTAACAGGGGTAAAAAAATCAACTAATTGATGTAAAATTCTTACATTAACGCGGAAAAATCTGAAAAAATATATGTTACTTAATAAGAGGAATCAAGGTTGACGTGTTCGAGGATTTTTTGAAACTACCCCCCGTATGGGGTAAACTACCCCTACCCTAAATCTTCTTCTGAAAATTATGGAAAGGAGAAAAAAATTTCTCAACGCAAGTTTCTCGACATGGCTCATGGTTCCGAAAATTCCATGAGAATAAAAAGTCACTTCTTATAAATCAAAACCGTACGTTTTTCCAGAACGTTTCAAATATATTTTCGGAATGTTTTCTACTTTCACCCACCATGGGGGAGGGAGGGGGGAGGGTCCTCAAACTCTGAAGGTCATTGTTGTTGATAAGGGATGATAGTAATAATAATGTTCAAGGAGAATAAAAGATTTCTTGCCGGAACAAATGTTTCCCAATCGAAAAATTTAACGTTTCGCTAAAGCGGTGGTTAACTTCCTGTCAGTAGAGGTAGACAAGGTTCGAGAACCCTTGGTTTGTCCCAGAATATATCGTAATCGAGAAAAAAAATGTCTCCTTTCCATAATTTTCAGAAGAAGATTCAGGGCAGGGGTAGTTTACCCCATACGGGGGGTAGTTTCAAAAAATCCTCGAACACATCAACCTTGATTTCTCTTATTAAGTAACATATATTTTTTTCAGATTTTTCCGTGTTAATGTAAGAATTTTACATCAATTAGTTGATTTTTTTACCCCTGGTAGGGGGTGTTTCACCCCCTGGATTGTTCCGAATTTTTTTCAAAAAATAGCATATTATTTAGCTCATTAAAATACACATTCCTAAATAAGTTTCTTCGAAATTTCACTGATTTTTCTAGGCGAAATTATCAAAAGTCCGTTTTTTACCCCCAAATTCCGAGGGGTGTTTCACCCCTCAGAGTGTTTGTTCGCCGATAAAAAAAATACGTATCCCTTATTTTTCAGTCTACTTTCACATATTCAAATTTCAGCGAAATCGGAGATGGACACTTCGCGCCCCTTCCTTGTAAGCAAATTTTCTGATATTTTGTGTCAAGGCCATCATTTAATTAATGTTTATGTGAGTTTAATATTCAACGTCTAAGTTAATACGACAAATACGTCATAAATACGACGTTGTAATATTTACTGTCGCTGGAAATTATTCTTTCCTCTGGGATTTCCGTTAATAGACCTTGATGGTAGACTACTTACTTAATTTAAGATTACCCTTGTGAAGTAGTCAATGAGCAGAGATTATACGTTGTCTACATAAAAATCTCGTTTAACACTCATGTGAGTGAAGAAAAAATATCTTAGTTTGAGTGATTAGTACTCGTATATACCTACATGCATTTTGTATGGAAACTATTTTTTTACCACTTTCGTCCAAGTTGTAACATTTCTCATTTTTAAATGTGATCGTAATCTACCAATTGAACTAGAAGTTCTCATAAAATTTAAAGGTTTTATTGGGAGTAAAACATACCAAAATAGACATCTAAAAGTGCAAAAGGTAGCCGGGTACCCACGTCACCCACATTAGGGTTAAGAAAGTATTATGCCTTAGAAGTTTATGCACATCCGTCGAGTTCACAAAATTTCTGAATGGCGAGATAAAATGCAGCCGATATTCCATGAGTTGCCATGGTTATTTGGTATGGACGCAAAGGCTTATTTTCCCTGCAAATGATGATTGTTCGGCAATTCTGATGTTGCTGTCTGAAATACCAATATAATTTTTCGATATCCTAATATACATAACGTCTTTTAACTGATTCCAGTATATGTCGGTATTCAAGCATCGAACCCTTTGAGTTTTTGTTGTACCATCACTTCGAATCGAAAAAAGTCGAATTCGAAAAAAGTCGAATCAAAAAAGTGAAAGTTGTATCATTTTTGCTTTTCGAAATTGGTACAACATACCGCCATTCGACTTTTTTCGAACTTCAATTCGAATTGATGGTATACCGCCCCTGAACTTCTGTATCGCATGGTGAGTTAAATGGGTTTTCCCTTTATTTGGTATGATAGATCTCCAACGCTGCAAGTTATGTATCGCTCGTAATTGCCTCACTTGGTTGTTTGCGAAAACATTTAATCGCATTCTTGATCCGACCAACAGCTGCAGCTTGATATTTTCTCCAATTCTTGATCTGAGTTGGTTTGAATTGCCAATGAAGACGTTATATACATCTGCTCCCAATAATAGATCAATCGAAGCTGGGCGGTCCAATTCCGGGTCCATAAACAACAAGTTACCCCACTGTCTCCATACGTCTTCATACGTGACAAACGGTTTGTGGCTTCCATAAGCTTGAGACAACGAAAAAATGTATTACTGTTGTAAATGAGAGAGGCGACTGAAAAGTGTGTTCCGACTATTCAAAATTCCAGCGACAACAAAACGGATCAGGATCAGGCATTGGAGATCGGGTTTGATTTTGATGATTTCGCACAACGTAACTACATTACACATCGCCTTGCCAAGCTACTGTTTGATCTCAGATGAGATGACGCACGAATACAGGCTGACTCACAATAAACATAGTCCATTTATTATTCGTCGTAGTTGGTTGGGTACAGATATGAGAGATAACAGAGTCCTTTGTTCGTTGCCGACCATGTTGTTGTTCGCTCGGAGATTTATCAAGACGGCGAAAATCGGTAACTGGTAAGGAACATGATCAGTATATTATCTCCATCTCACAATTGTTTCTTCATGGCGGTTTTGAAAGATCTCACAAACTTTTCTGCTTTCCCATTTGCGGAGGAAAGGCACACTTATTTAGTTATCAATACCAATTGCATCGATAGAACTCGTGAAAATCTGCTGATGTAAACGCTGTCCCAATATCACTTACAATGCTGTCTAGCAACTTTCATTGCAGAAGGTTCTTTTTTATTTTTTTTTTTTTTTTTGTATTATCTCTGCAATCTGTTCTGGGGCCTATTCAAGGCAAAGGGTTTATTCCGCCCTTCCTTTTACGCTAGTCAGCCAATCTGAGGACGTACGGCTATAGGACCGATTTTAAGACCATCTGCACGTCGCAAGCTCCATGCCAGCCTATACTGACATGGAAGATGGGTCGGCCCACGAGTTTTGCACTCCGACCGATCGTAATCTGTGATGAAATTTCACTTTTGCATCCTGTCCTTATCGGGATTCGGACCCGGTACCTCCCGATTCAAATTCCGAAGTTTTAACCACTGTGCAATTTGGTCGGTCAGAAAGTTCTCTGGCATCTCTGGCATCTTCATGACGTATGGATATCGAAAGAAACTATCAACATATGGCCTAGAAACGGCCTGGCATGCACGACATTTCTTAACTGTGTTTTCGATTTTGCTATCGACGTTCGACCACCGGTGTCTACGGTCGAGCTGCTTTATTCGAGCAATGATCCAGTATGCAACATGGGCAAAACTTTCTTCCGCAGGCTGAGAAGAATTATTACTCGAGGCAATGGGAAAGAAGAACTTTATTCAAACAGAAATGGAAATTCTTCTTACATGAAATTTCTGTAAATCTCGATTTTGGACAATGTTTGACTCACAGGAAACTCCATTTTTCGTGATATACTTTGCTCTCTTGACACGCATACTCTCCACTACCAAATTAAACATCCGCACCAACGGGAACTCGTGAAAGTGTATCGGTGTTGTCATGTTTGTCCGTTGCCTTATACTTCATAGTATACTAGCATCCCATGAGAAATACAGCCCAACGCTGGAACGGTTGGCTGTCGTCCTCGTCATTGACAAGCCTTTTTCTGCGTGAAAGAGAGATACGAGGGGCTTATGATGCGTCGCCAGTATAAATTCTCCGTCATAAAGGTATGAGTGAAACTTTTTACAGCCAAGAGAAACCAATCTGCCAATCTCTTTTTTAACTTTGTCCGTCTGTTCGATCGGTAATGGACGTGCCTTGAAACGTTTCGGTGTAACATCCGGTTTCAAGGTTATGTGGGTTTTGAATTGATTATACACTGACCCAAACCAGGTTCTCTTTCTCCGCTTCAATACACCGAATATATCGAACCAGTCCACTCCCAAAACGTTTGCTGCGTCGGCTGCAGTCACAAGTAGTGGCAATTTCATCTGAAAGTTCAAAAATTTTACATTAAAGTCCAATCTACCTTGCACTGGCACCCAAAAAATAACATAGGCGCTCAAGCTTGTGTTCACCACCAATCATGATAATTGTTAATCCAGTGTCCAATTTAACTGCTGAACTAATTCTTGTTTTGAAAATTGGATGCAACTCGACCACATTATTACTCACAATCATTACTAATATTCTGTCACGGGAATTTTCAAAACATTCGATGCCATGCACCGAATTAGCAACCCAGTTATTGGAATAACGTCGATCACCACTCTTTCAAGATCGACTTGACTGATGACTATTTCTCGATGTGCATCCCAATGCATTAGGACCAACTTTCAATTATTTCCTGCCTCTCGCATTCAAAAATCGACGTTTGCTGCAATTATGCTTTGGTCCACAGCCTGGACATAACTAAAAATGCTTTTTTATTTGACACACTTCGATCGCGGCGGGACGATGTTATTCGCGATAAAATACAATTTTAACAAATTTTTAATCTGGTCCATCAAACCTACTTGAATCTGTGCAATCAACTCTTTTTATATCTTCCACCCATTGTAGCAAAAACCACGAAAACAATTTTTTTTTAAATTTTTTGTTAAATTGATTTTTCCAGATATTGCATGCGTTTACTTTTACTTATCGCAAAACAAAAATCCTTTCTAAAATAATTCAAACAATGAAACTATTTATTAGTTCATTAAATTATCATATTACTATTTTAATTGACCGCATAACATGATATGACGAGATCCAAACGTGAACTAAATATCAATGTTCGAAAACAAGCCGCAATAATATCGATTTTGTAGGTGAAGGGCGAAAAAACGAAGAAATTACCGGATTCAAGTTGCCCTAGTGTGGATATGCACATTGACTAACGAATTTTTTTAAAGGTTAGGTGAGATGAAATGCTCTTAAGTTGGGGAATCGCAATACTAACCCGATCGAAGTGCCGCTTCGAAAAACAATTTTGGTTTTACCTAATATGCATTTATTTTTTTAACCGTAACTTTCTTATCGAATTAAACATTATAATCACGTTTATAGCATGATTTTTAATTTTTCGGTAACTCTTCACATCACACGTAACCACATTAAATTTATTTAATCCAATTTGTTACCATTCAACAATAATCTAACATAAATTATTTCTCTCTCCATTCCAGGTAACCGCAAAAGTCGTGCATAAATACAAAATTTGATTATAAAATTATTTGATTAAAAACTTTTATTTTTACTTTTAAAAATAAGAACTCAAACACTTAAAGCTATAAAAAAAATTAAAAAATCAACAAAAAAATTATTAATTGTATTAATTTTGAATTTGAGTTTTTTTTTATCATTTTTATTAATTTTGTTTGGAGTTTAATTTGAATTTACAAAAAACTAAATATATATATTGTATTATTTTCTAAATTAAATACTAAAATAAATTTAAAAAACGAATAAAAATTTATATATTTAATAAACAATAATTAAAAAAAAAATAGAATTAATTGTACAAAAAAAAATAAATTCACACTCCTTAAAAAATAAATATTTAAATTTGTCTTTTCTAAAAAATATTATATATTATAAAAAAAAGGATTATAAAAATTTGTAGTTAGCTGAAAAATTAAAAAAAAACATATTTACGTTTTTCCAAATTATTTAATAAAAATTTATTTTGTTTAATTTAATATTAAATATACCAGTGCTCAGTCTTCTAAACTTTAAAGTCGATGTATGTACTTGAAAATTGATAAATTAGTACTCGTGTATTATTACCCCCTCTTCTCAAATTAATCCATATAATTAATTAATTTTTTTCTAAACCATAATAAATTTTTTTATGTATAATTTTTTCTCGGGTAGGTTATATTGCATAAATAAAATAATAATAAATATAATTAATAAAATTAATTGAATTAATTAAAATGAAAAAAAAAAAATTAAATATAATAAAATATATTATATGAATAGAATTATATAAATAATAATAATAATTATTGGTGTTAGAATTAATAAAATATATAATTAATATTATTAATTATATATACAAAAAAAAGATAAATATTTTAAACAATAAATCATTTTAATTATTGTATTTATGGATTATTCACAAAACAAAACAAAAAATATTATACATACATTACATACATAAAAATAAAAAATATTAATAATACTAATTAATTTGTAAAATAAAATGATCAAAATAAAAAATAATATCAAATGTATAAGGATAAAATAAATTTTCATCAAATCTAAAATATAATAAATATACAAAAAAATGTAAAATGAAAATTTTTAATATAATTTAAAATCAAAAATAAATTTCATTCTGAAAACCCAACAAAAAAAAATAATTTTGCCAAAACCTCGAAAACTACACGATTAATTCCACATATCCATTCTAGTGACGTATGTATTGACCTAGATATCTGTACGAGATGCATACCCAACATTTATGTAGTATTTTTTTTAACGTACGAAATGAAATTAAAATATATATATTTTTTTTTTTTTTTTAATAACATAATTATTTTTTTATTTTTCAATTGCAAATAAAGCAGCAAGAAAAAACAGCATTCGTACATTTCTATTAATTTTCAATGTTAATTAAAAAACTACTTGTAATATTTTCGTATTTCCCATAATAAAATTATTTTAAAAATAAACTCCTAGTACTTCTATACAATAAAATGAATTAAAG
The DNA here is from genome assembly GCA_932526605.1 of Nephrotoma flavescens. Taxonomy (NCBI): domain Eukaryota; kingdom Metazoa; phylum Arthropoda; class Insecta; order Diptera; family Tipulidae; genus Nephrotoma; species Nephrotoma flavescens. The sequence continues at coordinate 223,250,220 of OW052222.1, read as the reverse complement.
CCAATATTTAATAAAGAGTGAAAACATTTTAAAAATAAGAATGGAATTTTTTTTATTGTTTTATTTATTAATTACATATAATTGCTTTTATTATTTTTTGAGAAACAACTAAGCGGCAGCAGAAATTTTCCCCCACAAGAGGTACGTAACTCCATCCATAAGAAAATTAATACCAACGAATAACTGTTGTTTGCTCGCAAGGCAGAACACCCGTAGTTGATCAATCTTAAGACGGGAAAGTCGTACTACACAAGAAATTGATTTAAATTAATTTAAATTAAGCCGTTTGGTATTGCATACCTTAAGTAGGGTGAATATCTTAGGTCAACCAAAGTAGCGCTAGCGCCACTTGCTATGCGAGGATTTGTTTATACGAGAAATAGCCGCATAATTGTATGTACAACTGCTTCTAATGCTACTACTTAAATATAGATGTCACTATTTTTTTACAAATGAACTCTTAACCTTTGATTGATTAATTTACGCGGAATTAGCCCAAGTGACAAATCTGCGCTGAATTACAAATAGTAGGCGAAATCGTAACAAGATTATGTAGCAATTGTCACGGATTCTAGAAACGTGTCCGCTGTTTATTTATTCTGATTGGTTTCTTCAATCTGACTCGATCGATTAAAGCAGAAAATACCTGCGGGAGTGGGTGTGGCATAAATAATGCGGTATCGTACAGAATGTACTGAAACAACAACAAAGTTAAAAATATTTCAACTCAAGTGTGGAACTAGTAAGCGGGGCATAAAGCATTAACAAAATTTTATTGATTTTGGGTGCGGGAGCGAGTGCTATGATTTTTATTTCCGCGGGTATGTATTCAGCTTAAATAAAGCACTGACAAAATACTTATTTTCCTAAAGAAATTCCATTTAGAACAAAGAAGCTTTATTCCACGTTCTCGTCATATGTAAACGAAACTAGTACAATCGAAATTGATTTAAAGTTTTTTTTCGGCAAATATTATTTCCAATGACATGCACAATGTTTACAACTATTCAAATCAGTAAAAACAAAGAGGCCATCTACTCACAATATATCTACCACAAAAAGTAGAAAATTCACTGTCAGTCAGGGACGGTATCATCTTAACGATTGCATAGTGCATGTGATTTGTCATTGAATATCCACTACACAAAGGGTAGGAATTCTATTGTAAATTCTAGAACCGCTTGTGATCTTGATATGAATGAGATCAAGTACTTAGATTTTGGTACACATTTCTACGATGGCCGATCATTCCATTTAAAACTTTCTAATCCATTTTTTGTAAATTCGTTGATATGAGTATTTTGTTACTAAATTAGTGTGTATGCATTATATTATGCTCTTGCAAATAAAAAACTTCAAACTACGAGATTACTTTTAATATTAATAAATTTATACTGGTATATTTTAGTCTTATTTTGTGTTTGTATTTGTTGTAAATAACACACTTTTAATGTAAATAACACACCCATCACTTATTGGATTGTCTTAAAAGTGTATTGTGTAATTTACACTTTTATGCTGTTGTTTGTCCTACATATTCCTTGATATACTTCATTTTTGTGTTTTAAGAAGCAGCTCAGATCGACTACAATTTTAAATATGGAGCTCTGTATATAATTTGCACATCTTGGGCTAAATTGACTGATGTGAGTTCGGTGAGTTATCATTTTCGGTGAACTGTTATTTTCGATGAATTGTTGTACGACAAACGACAACTCGTCAAAAATACTACCTTAAAATAAAAATAATTGGTAATTGTCGTTTTCGGTGAATTGATGTTTTCAGAGAATTGTTGTTTCAGTGATTGCTCCTTTCGGCAAACAGTCGTTTTTAGTGAACTATCACTTTCGGTTAATTGCTACTTCAGTGATATGGTTTATGGTGAATTGTCGTTATCAGTGAATTGTTTTTCGCGGAATTGTCGTTTCAATGAATCGTTGTGGTAGCTTTTAATACACCCAAATAAAAAAATCAAGTCAAATCTGATAACTTTAGAAGCCAAGCCACCGGACCAGGTTGTCATATCCATTTAACGAGGTATGTTACATTAAATAATTTTTACTGGAGCACCATCGCAGTTCACGCCATATTAGCAGTGTTAAGATACCGTCACAGGGTACGTCATCTTTAAAAAAATAGTTAAATGAACTATTTTATTTGTTTGGTATTATGATAGATTAGATAATTGTCTAAAATTCGAGTCCTGGGAGTGGCACTAAACCGAACCTGAACCAGGAATTATCAGACACAAATTTTGTTTTAATGTTTTAGTTCAAATGAAAAATATCCTTTGATTGCCTACGGTATAACTTTCTGTAGTAAACTCGCGAACTAATAGGATGATTGAGATATTGACATGACAAACATTTTCAAGAAAAATATTTTTTTCTAGTTTTTCTGTTGGTTTTTGTGGTTGATATAGTTATAATTACATTTTTATATTTATCTATTTATTATTTTTATTAAATATATACTATTACTTCCGTGACGAGCAATAATATTTCGATTTTTTAGCTGCTGCCTTTACATATTAGAGTGTGGTTCCAGTTGGTTAAAACTCGCATAAAAAATTAAAAAGCTAAAAATTGAGGTGAATAATATCAAACTTTTATCTGCTTCCAAGAGCTGATAAAATTTTTTATATCAGAAACATTTGGCTGACACGAAATATTTGTGTGTAAAATAAAATTTGCCATGTAAAAATTTTAAACAAACCGCAATGAAATAGCTAAATAAGCAATCATATAATTGTCAATCAATTTTAACCAAATTAAAGGCATCATAACGGAAAATGGTAAAATTCTAAATGGAACCTACCTCAAAAATGAAAACAATTAATCAAAATTAAAGTTAAATAAAAAAGTTCAAGCTCAGGAGCATGAAAATTTCGTTTTTACCACATTTACGAGATATCCCTTTTCCAATGTCGCAAAATCCGATTTTTATTAAATAAAAAAGCGGAAATTATTTTATTTGTATAATTTATTACTAAATTAATTGTATAAAGTTATTTGAATAGTTTTACGTATGTACATCTTTCACTTATATATGATAAAATTATTGAATTTATGAAACCTAACCTAAAAATTAAATTGGATTGTACACGTTGTTAAAAATTAAACATTTGCCGTGGTTTTTCTATTATTAAATGTTTGTGTTAATAAATTAATCAAAATACATAAAAATCTAATCATGTTTTATTACTTTAGAGTTATAAGTTTTGGATGGCTGGAATAAAGTTCTTATTCTTGTTTTTAAGTTTTTATTCCCCCATTAGCAAAGAAATGTGAAAGCAACAACTTTTGGCTTTAATTTTCAATGCGTTTTAATTTTTCTGTGTTGGTTCATTTTATTAATATTTATTTTAGTTTTTTTTATTTTATGAAATAGAACAAATTAAATTCGGTAATCGGTATTTTGCTATACAATAACAAATACCAAATTTTTCTACAAGATAAATTTATCGAAAAAAATAGAAAAAATAACGCCTTGCGGTAAACACCACAACCATGGCTTTATTTCCCCAACCTAAAAATGTTTTGGCCAATTCGACTTTAACTCATATTAGCCCAGCGATCTATTTGTAGATCAATACAAAAAATCTCTTAAAAAGAGAATTGGATAAATTATAACGGTATATTTTTACTGCAATGTTCTGTTTAAATAAAAATCCTTTCGAAAACATATTTAGTATAGGTTTTGCAATCGCAGCTGTGCACAGGTGGATTATTCAAATTATCATAATTTTACAGAACACATTTGCAATTATATTTTGTTATATAATTTCAAGGACTTTAAAGGTAATCTGTAATTTTTTACAGTTTTTAATTTTTTGCATTTCAGTTACCTAACGGTTGTTTTTTATTTGTCCAACAATTTTTTGTTTTCCAAATTCATCATACGAAATACTTACTATATTTTACATTTTATTCAAAAAAAAATTAATTTGGGCTAATATGGTTTAACACAATGCAATATTGTTGTTGTAATCTTTTGAAAGCAACACTGCTAATATTTCAATTTAAAGGCCGGTGCCATAGAGGACGAGTATTGAGAACGACATGATTATTTGTTCCAAACAAGAAAGTAAAATAACGAAATGCAGTAAATCAGTTAGTTTCAAATGAACGATATTTTAGGAATCTTAAAGTGTGTTTCAATTGGTTTAAATGCCACATAAAAAGTTAAAAATTTATTCGTGGTAAATATTTTTTAACTATTTATCTGTTTTAATTGGGTAAAATTTTGACAATAACATGGATGCCTATTTTATGTGTAATTGTGAACGTATATCGCAAATTTAAATATTAAAATATGTAAAATAAATACTTTTTAAATATATATTAGTTAATCACGGTCACTTTACATTGCAATTTTTCTCAAAATTTTTACATGGAACATTTCTATTTACAAACAAATATTTTTATCAGCCAAATGTTTTCCAATAAAATTTGTATCAGCTCTTAAAGCAGATAAAAAGTTTGAAATTTACTCACCACAATTTTTAACTTTTTAACTTTTTATGCGGTATTTAAACCAATTGAAACACGCACTTATAAGTTCTATAAACATATATGTATATCCCTTTTCCGGCCTGCCATCACAATCGTGTGACGGAAGAGAATCATGCCAAACATTTATTTTTGTATATATTTTGAAACAACATACAGATTTGCGTGTACCACTTAAATCGTTTTCATCCGAAAAATAACGCTATAACTATAATAATAATAAAATAATTAATATGTTATATAATTTGCATATAAATTATATAACATTTTAATTATTTGTTTTTGATAACATATTAATTATTTTATTATTATTATTGTTATAGTGTTATTTTTCGGCATTATCATTTATTATTATTTAAGTGGTGTGCAGAAATGTATAAAAATACATAAAAAAAGTAAATTTTTGACATGATACTCTTTCGTCACCCACACAATTGTGATGGCAGGCCGGAACAAGGATATGGGTGTTGAAGTATACGCTCATGTACATTTTGTACAAAAATTCACCAAAATTAACTCGTGGTGAATTGATGGTGGTTAATTTCGTACACAAGTTTTCGACATTTCGTCTCGTTGCCATTTAACATAATGTCATTTGTTTTGTTTTTGCGGCATTTCGAACAATCGAACGCTGTTGAATTGTGCGATAAACATTTTGTTGAGATATTATATTTTTATTAAATTAAATACATTAAGCTAATTAAAAAATCATGTTCAACGAAAAAAGTAAAACAATTAACAGTTAGTAATTAAATTTAGCGTATAAATTAATGTTTAACCCATCAATTACAGATAATTCACCATTGGAGGAAGAGATCACCAATGTCCATGACTATGAATATATGGAAGATGAAGAATTAACATTTGAGACAGATGATGAAGAAGAAGACAATTGGTTAACATCATCCCAAGAATCTGCGAATGAAGAAGATGCCGAGTTAAATAATATTCTTTGTACGACGCTCGAAAAAGTGAATAAATTGATAGCGGACCAATTGGATAAAACCAAGACTACATTTGAATCGAATATAGAAAATCTGCTAGCAAATATGAGCCCCGAAAATCGTACTCGTGCAGAAGGCAGAATATTGTTCTACTTGGTTAAATGCAAGATACGCGACATGAATGGTGAAGATATCGATAATTTGAAAATCTAAGAAATGAATATACATACCTATAAGTGCTATAAAAAAAATGAATTCAATTGTTTTTTAATGGAATTATAAAAATATATGTAACGTATTTATGTTAACGTAAAATGTTTTTAATCATTTCCGTCATTTATAATACTTATTCTTAGGGTTACCTACTTATTCTTAATTATATATAAAACGCCAAACTAATTTTACGGGGATCCTCTGAACTGTGATAATCGAAATAATTGTATCCCTTTAGTCTGAATAAAAAGTGCCAGCGTCATTCTACAAGATGCTCAGTGATGACTTTTTACAATCAGCTTATAAACCAGTTCACCTTGACATCATTTCATTCACGTGAGGTGAAGCCCAGGAATTTCTAATTTAGCTTTGGAAAAATTATTCCCAATTTACAACTATTATCATCAAACTTTTTCTTCAGTATACCAGAGAAGATTAATTTATAGATAAAAGCTATATAAATTCGTTCCCCATTTCTCTATTCCCAGGGAATTACCAGAATAGGGCCATAGTAGGTGTATGTATTATAATAAATAATGGAACATCATTATTTATGTTAGTTTTATTTGGTAATTCTTTTTAAATGAACTTTTTTTTAAATGAAAGTTTGTTTTCCATTTATGTATACTGTGGAATGTATCGTATGGAATACTATATGTGATCACCACGGCTCCTGTTACAGGCCTGCAACGGAACTTCAGAATCATATACATACATGATACAAAAATAGCTCTGCGAATATGTATTTATTGTATTAATGTTAGATGAGAATCTATGTAGTTTCTAATCACGGCAAAATATTTTTCCAATTCCACGGGAATGCCAGAATTGGGCCACGGACTTTAATTTTAAATGCTATCTCATACAAATCATATTTCCGGTTTATAATTTTGAGGGTATTTCACGTAAAACATTAAACCGGTAAACCGATATTGAATGTCAGAAATTGACAGATGTCAGAGCATTTTAAAAAACATTTTGTTAAAGTTTATTCTTACATTTATACGAATTATAATGAGCGATCTTGAAGAATTGAATTCATGTGAACTCGGAACCATAGACTATTGGGAACGTGCTTATACGTCTGAAATTGAAAATTACATATCACATGGTGATGTTGGCGAAGTTTGGTTTGATGAAGACAGCCAGCTCCGCGTTATTCGGTGGATATTAAACTATGATAAAATTGAGTTGAACGATTCGATTATCGACTTAGGAACTGGAAACGGTATGATGCTAATAGAGATGGCTCGCGAGGGTTTTACAAATCTAACTGGAATCGATTATTCACCCAAGGCAATTGAACTATCAAAGAATATTGCCAAGGACCAAGATATTGATATTACGTATAAAGTTGTGGATTTATTGTGTAAAAATGAAATGATGGCATTAGGCCAGTTTAAAATAGTCCACGATAAAGGTAAATTACAAAAAGTACATTATATTCCTTAACCCAATTTCCTTATTATTTTTGGTTCTAGGCACTTACGATGCAATAAGTCTTCATCCTGAGAGCCCTAAAGAGAAACGAGAAAATTATATCGACAACGTTCACGAAATATTGCAAGATGATGGTTTATTCGTAATCACTTCATGTAATTGGACACAAAGTGAACTTGAGCTCGCATTCAAACACAATTTTGACTTGTATAAAGCAATTCCAACCCCCAGTTTTAAATTTGGTGGCAAAGTAGGAAACGTTGTTACAACGCTAGTTTTCCAAAAGATGAAATAAATTTTAAAATTTTAAACCCAAGTATTTTTTGTTCATTCACGTACAGATGTCACTATAAAATTTCCCTGTATTTTGTCTGCGTACGACTCAAGGCAATTTTCAGTTCAGTGAACGCATGACGTTTGATTACAAATAAAAAAATCTTCAAAAATTTCATTTTTTCAACACATCTTGATAGGGACAGTACGTATTTAATATACCGAATGTGTTTCAATTTATCTCTTTAGTATAAAAAAAAATCTATTTTATTTTTTTATATATGATTTATTTGGTTTTGATTTAAATACAATACAAACAAAAAAGTGTTTAGTGGATAATCTAGAAAATAATAATGAGTGCGCCGCCGGTAATTAATAATCCGCCAGCTCCGCTAATCAAAAAGAAAGGAATTGTTAAACAAGTAGGTACCTTATAATAATTGAAATAAAACAGTTAAAATAATATAATTATTTATCGAATTTATTCCACGTTTTAAAATACAATGTTTGTGAGAGAAATTACTTATCGGACGAAAGTTACAAAAAATTTCGATTGCACTCTCTCGAAAAAAAATGTCGATTTCAATATGCCAAGTTGGCAGCCGAATAATATGAATTTACGAAACCAGCGCCTTAAAATCAAATTTTAAAACATATGGTTTGCGTTAGTTAAATTAATTAAAGCCAAATCTGTACCTTAATTTTCTCAAATTGTACAAAAAAAATTATTTTCATTTATGTTGTGAACATGAAAAATCGTGTAATCTTCAATTTGTACTAAAGGTTTTTGTATAAATAAGAAATTGTGTAATAATTTTGGGGCCAGGATACTATGAAAATTGCAAGCTAATTAAATTACCAAATCATTTTTAATTGAACCCGTGTCGAGCCTCTTCACATACAAAAAACTGTAAACGTACCAAAAAAAAATCCATCTTTTGATTAAAGCCTAATAGATCAATCAAGTTTTTTTTTATTGAGAAAAAAGAAAGAAAGCGATTTTACACGTGTAGCATTTTTAAGTGCCACCTTTCAATTTTTTGGAATATAAAATTTATGAATTGCCAACATCGAATTTGAGGTTATTTTCGATTAATTTGTAATTTCTCATAAAATAAATCTTTTAATTAAAATATTTCATACAAATATCGACATAACTATTTAAAATGTGTTTAATTTTAGGTTATGTGAAGTAAACAATAAAAAAATCATTCCATATGCTTGGTTTATGAAAAGAGAATGTTTAAATAAAGCACTAAAATTTCTACAGTTTTTTGAAAGCTTTGCTTAATTTTGAAATAACTAATGAAATAGGTGCAAATTTCATTTTTATGAATTCGACATGTAAATATTACGGGTTTCTGGTTAAAAATTTGGTTTAAATGCATGGTGGCGAACTGGAGCGTAACTAGATGGATTATGTTAATTTTTAGTAATCTTCTCATTTGAATTGTACTTGTACAACTATCAAGTTTTAGTACTATGTCTCTGCTCTTAACAACCGAATCAAGTCCTTGGTTTAAAAAATGTAGATGCCAATTTTCTACTATAAAAATGCACAACACAAAATATAGAAAGAATTCTCTTAAGTTTAACCCTATCCTGATCAGCCTACACAATTGTGTGGGTTAATTATAATTACTCTAGTGAGTAACATTAAAAACTATTTTATAGATAAGTTTAGGACCAACTTACATAATTTTGTATTTCTCTTAAAATATAATACTCAAAATGTTAATGAAAGCCCAACTGGCGCAATTGTGTAAGATGGGCTTTTGTTCTGATGAAATTTTATGATGAAAATTAGTTTTCGTAATATACGTATTTACTCTTACACTTTTGTGTGGGTTAGACTAAAATTATGGTGCAAATAAAAATATTTCTGAACCAGAAAGGGTTAAACACTTTAAAATAAGTCAAGCGGAAACTGAATCTCGGCAATCAAGTAGTGTGAGCCTACAATAAAATAAGAGGGTATAAAATAATCGAATACCAACCACTTCCTAGTCTGTCTAATTAACCGTTTCCTAGTCTGTCTAATTTAAAGTTGTGTCTACAGGACATACATTTTTTTGAAACTCCAACTGTTTACTTTTGAATTTTCAGAATTATCACTAAAATGAAAGAAGATGCATAAATAATACTTATAAGAGAACTATCAGCAGAGTGAATTAATAGAGGTACCGTGTACTACGTTAGAGACTACGTAAGTGTAAGCAGATTTGTAATTTACATTTTCTCTGAAAAGCTTCTACTATGTCCCAAAGTGAAAAGGAGTACTAGATATGATAATCTAGTCCTGTTTCGGTTCGTCTATGTAGTATTAAAAGTTTTGAACGTTCGATTAGATTCATAATAGATTTGCACACCAGTGGCTGTATTCTGGATTCTGGCTTTACCGGAGAATTGGGAGAATATTTTTTGCTGTACTTACAAATTGCATTAATTCCCAAATATTCCCCAATGTATATTCTGGCAGACTGATTTTAATAAACTGAAACACGTATGCGTCCTTTTTACAAGTTTAGTTTATTTTAAATATATATTTTTGAAATAAAATAATGTTTATAAATTCAAAAATGTTCGAATCATAATTCCTCCAAAAAATATAACAGCTCAAAAAACGTCTGTAATTGCCAATTCCCTCTTCCCGCGAAAAACCAGAATATGGCCACTTACCAATTAAATCAAAGACACTTAATAAACACATTTCACTTAACACTTGTTTGTTATTTCGCGAAAAATTAAATTTTTGAATATTTTAATTAAAAAATTTGTTAAAAGTTTGTACATAAATTTAAAAAATCACTCGATCGATTTCGACTTGTTAGGTCATCAACAGGAGTCTCTACTCGCTGTAGATACTCCTGATTGATGATGACCTAACAAGCCGAAATCGATCGAGTGATTTTTTAAACTTTTGGACAAACCTTTTAATTAAAATATTAAAAATTAAATTTTTTGCGAAATAAAAAAACATGTGTTACATGAAATGTGTTTATTAAGTATTAGTGTATTTCGCCAAGTGCCTAGGGCAAATAGTGTTAAAAACCAAAGACCAAACTCTAAAAGTAATTTTGACCAAAATTGATTTTGCGGCTGATTTGATTATTATTCCATAGTTGTTGTACAAGTATGGTGGTCTAAGCATCAAAAAATTCGCGTAAATTACACAAGCTTTATTTATGAAAACCTTTAGTACTTAATAAACACATTTTATTAAACACTTGTTTTTTATTCCGCAGAATTAGATTTTTGAATATTTTAATTAAAAAATTCGTTCAAAAAGTTTAAAAAATCACTCGATCAATTTCGATATGTTAGGTCATCATCAGGAGTATCTACTCAAGCGAGTAGATACTCCTGATGATGACCTAACAAGTCGAAATCGATCGAGTGATTAAGTAAAAAGTAAAACCTTTAGTATTTATAAAAAACTGCTAATTTGTTCTATTACACTTCTTGCACAAAATTTCACTTAAAATATAGGATCCACTATATTAGGAATTACTCTAGAGTCGAATCAAACTGTTTAATTATAACTGATTGACTGACTGTCCATACCTCAGTTCAAACCACACATAAATTCTTGCTTTTGCGGATACAATTTGTAAGACATCTACGGCTTTTTCTCGAATAAAAAATAAGCGCAAGCAGCGTTCTGGAACCCAATGCTGTATTTTGGTATACTGAATTTGATCAACTTTGTTCATCCAATTATCCGCTTGACTTGTTTAATTTGGTCCCTTAAGGATTTAGTGTGGAGTCGTGTGAAACTGTTCATTTTGGCACTTTTTTGTTCTAGTTGTTCTTAATAACTTTACTAATCAAATTTGGTAGCGGACAGCATGAAACAGACCTGTTATCTTCTTTTTTAATTCGACGTGCTAGACTTTCTCCTCTTATCTTCGTATCATTAGTACTTTCACCTCTCACGTACATAACGCTTTGTAGACTTGATAAGAGCCGACTATAATTGTATTTGTTGAAAGTGTGCGACCTACGAGCGTATCCCTTAATTGTTTAATCTAAAGGTGTTAAAGGGTATGTTGTTTGTATGAATTTGTAAAATCCAACTCTGAAACCATATGTATATGTAAGCATTACTACTTTAAGACTTTATTTAAAGCATTTTGGATTGTCGTAATTGTTACTTTTTGTTGTTTTACCCTTGAGATAGACTCGACGCGACCGACGTGACTCAAAAGTATATATGTATATGATTTCAAACTACAACGATTACATACAACGAGATTGACGAGTCTTCAGCAAGCTATGGAGAACAGCGTTTTTGACATTTAGAAATGTCGCAGTCACGTCGAGTATATTTCAAGGGTTAGTCGTACATACATATTTATAAATTTGAAACAAGTAATGATTTTATTTTTATTTTCATGAAAATTTGTCAAAATAATTTGAGTCGAAAGTCGTACTCGTAATGCTAACATAATTTGCCCCCAGCCAAACTGCCAGAGTTTTGTCTTTGTGTTTGTGAATTGTAACTCGTTGCTCACCTAAAATTTATATGATGTTGATTTTCCAAACAAAATTTTGTTCAGCGATGAAGCTCCTCACTTTTTACGTTAATAAACAGAATTGTCGGATTTGGAGTGAAGATAATCCACAAGCCTTTGCCGAAAATCACTGTTTTGATGCGCTTTATTGATCGGCGGAATCATTGGGTCCATACGTTTTCAAAAATGGTGATGGGCGGAATGTTAGAGTCACGGTGAACGGTCTAGAGACATGATGTCTAACTTTTTTGTACTCCATTTGACTGGCATAAATCTTGCTGATATGTAGTTCCAACAGGACGGTGCCACATGCTACACAGCGCGGGATACAACTAATTTACTCAAAGAAACATTTGATGAAAGATTAATTTCACGTAATGGTCCTGTTAATTGGCCACCGAGATCGTTTAATCTAACTCCATTAGATTATTTTCTTTGGGGATATGTTAAGTCACTTGTCTACGCCGATAAACCAGAGACGATTGAACACTTGGAACATAACATTCGGCGAGTTGTTAGTGAGATACGGCTTTAATTGCTGCGAAAAGTGTATGAATATTGCACATCCAGATGTGAATCACATTCAAGTATTAATGGCATAAAATTATCTATCAAATAAAGCTACCTAGTTTCACTGATATTTAAAATTGTTTTTCTTTAATCTATTTTATTTTAAAATTGTGAATTTCTAAAAAAACACCTTTTATATGCTGACGGGGTGTTCTCCGTTAAATATTTCGGAAGTTACAATTTAATATTTGTGTGTACTTTTTTTAAACACCTTATATCTCAAACGATATCAAAATCACCGTATAATTATTTAAATACCGCAGCCTATTTTTGTGATTTTTTCGATTATATTTTATTGAGTTTTCAAATTAATTTCATTCATTTTGTCATGTTTAACTCCCTTTCGACTCGATCCTAAATGAAACTCCATTATAAACGCCAAAAAGATAACTACAAGTTAACCTGAAGATCTAACTTAACTCGAAAAACTGCATACATCTGAAGCTACACTAAAACCGGTTCGAATCCCTTGTTCAATTTCAATATCGTATGAGATGATTTGTTTTTCAAGACGTTTATCGACCAAAAATAATTTTACACTTTATCAATTACGTAACGTAATAAAACCTTTATTTGTTTATTTAAGTTGTTTATAATAATTGATAAGTTAAATTGTATTACAAATTTCCATTGATTTGAAATCCGCTTAATAGATTTAATATTTATACAAACACACACACACATGCTACATACTCTTACATATTTTTTTTGTCGGTTTGTGGGGTGGTATGAGATATGAACACAAAATTTCCCTGTATTTATTTTTGGTTTGTTAATAATCCACATGTTTATTTTGAGACTAGAAATATTGGGAATAATTTTTCATTTTGTCAGAACACGTGGTGCTAGTCGGTCGATTTTTTTTTATTAACCTCATTAATTTGTGTGAATTCAAGGCACTTTCCGGAGATTCGGTCATTATTCGTGGACCACCAAAAGGAGGCCCGCCAGAAGAGGAACAAATCAATTTCTCGAATGTTATTGCGCCGAAATTGGCAAGACGTAAAGGAAAGGGGTAAGTACTTTATGTAATGTAAATGAAAATTCTAATAAATAGTTTTGGTATTTTGTTTAAAGGGGCGATGATACCCGCGATGAACCCTATGCTTGGGAAGCCCGCGAATTCCTACGAAAGAAATTAGTTGGTGAAGCAGTTTGGTACACTTGTGAAAAGCCAGCGAATTCTAAACTTTCATATGGTACCCTCTTTTTGGGTAATGATCCTAATTCGGGTATCAACATAACTGAATTGATTGTTGGTGAAGGTTTGGTTAATGTACGCCGTGAAAATGTTCGTATTACACCAGAATTACAACGTTTAATTGAATTAGAAGATTCCGCAAAATCAGCTGGAAAAGGGCGTTTTGCCGGCAATGCCAATGATCATGTTCGTAATATCACATGGGCCCAAGAGAATCCTCGTAGTGTCGTTGAACACTATCAAGGCAAACCGGTAAAAGCTGTCATTGAACATGTTCGTGATGGTTCAACGGTACGTGCATTCTTACTTCCCGATTTCCAATATATTACGCTCATGATATCCGGAATTCGTTGTCCTGGATTTAAATTGATGGAAGATGGAAGACCAGACCCTTATCAAAATGTTCCGTATGCCGAAGAGGCCCGTTTCTTTGTTGAATCGCGGTTGTTGCAACGAGATGTTGAAATTATATTGGAATCTGTTAACAATCAAAATTTTGTTGGTTCAATTTTATTCCCGGAAGGTAATATTGCTGAGGCTCTATTGAAACGTGGTTTTGCAAAGTGCGTTGATTGGAGTATGGCATTCATGAAAAGTGGCGCCGATAAATTGCATGCAGCTGAAAAAGAAGCGAAAGAAAAGCGTTTACGTCTTTGGGTTAATTATAGACCACCAACCCAACAATTTACTGGAAAAGAAAAAGAATTTCAAGGTGTCGTTACCGAAATTTTCAATGGTGATGCTATTGGTGTTAAAGCATCCAATGGTGTGGTGAAAAAGATTTTCTTCTCTAGCATTCGGCCACCAAGGGAACCCGGTCGGTAAGAAATGTAACGCAATTTTGTGGTATTGGTTTCGTTAAATTTACTGTTTTTTTTTATATTTTCTATTCCAGTACCGTTGATGAAGAAGGTAAACTACCACCCCGCCCCAAGAACTCGCGTCCTCTTTACGATATACCATGGATGTTTGAGTCGCGAGAATATCTGCGAAAGAAATTGATTGGTAAGAAGGTGAACTGTATACTTGATTATATTTCACCGCCAAGAGATTCTTTCCCTGAGAAACATTGCTATACCGTAATGATCGATAAGACGTAAGTATATGCACGTTTTTAAGTTCACTCACATTTTAATACAGTTTTGATAAACAATATCGACAATTGTTCCGCAAATGTGATAGATTAAAAGTAAGAGTAGAAATTTAGAATGCTTATCAAAACAAAATGAAAGCAAGTCTAGTGTACTATTCTGACATTTTAATTTGTGAAATTTCTTGAAACTATTCTCAAATTATGTTTGTATTGCAGAAATGTAGCGGAAGCTTTGGTTGCTCAAGGTTTGGCCACTGTAATAAGGTATCGGCAAGACGACGATCAACGCTCGTCACGGTACGATGACTTGTTGAGTGCGGAAAGCGCCGCACTGAAGGCCGTGAAGGGAGTCCATGCTAAAAAAGATGTACCCGCCCATCGCATTAATGATTTGACCGTGGATCATTCGCGCATTAAAATACAATATTTACCGTCATGGCAGCGTGCATTACGTACCGAAGGAATTGTTGAATTTGTTGCTAGCGGTTCAAGATTTAGGATATTCATCCCGAAGGATAGTTGCATTGTAACTTTCTTACTTGGCGGTATTTCCTGTCCGCGCTCATCACGTCCCGCCTCCAATGTTGCACCGGCTCAGGAAGCTGAGCCCTACGGCGATGAAGCTCTTGCGTTCAGTAAGGAACGTATTATGCATCGCGATGTAGGTATTCATATTGAGACGACCGATAAAGCAGGCGCTGCAG
Source organism: Nephrotoma flavescens (assembly GCA_932526605.1). NCBI lineage: Eukaryota > Metazoa > Arthropoda > Insecta > Diptera > Tipulidae > Nephrotoma > Nephrotoma flavescens. The sequence goes on along the minus strand of OW052222.1, from coordinate 223,234,757 downwards.
TAATTGGTTGGTTATGGACGGAAGCCAATGTAAATCTATCAATTGCATTGGTCGAAGAAGGTTTAGCCACCGTTCATTTCAGTGCCGAAAAATCGGAACATTATCGTGCGTTAAAAACCGCAGAAGATAATGCTAAGGCAAAGAAGAAAAATATTTGGGCCAACTATGTCGAAGAGGTCATAGTTGAAAGGGATGAGGAACCCGAAGACAAAGATGACGGCAAAGTTATTGAACGTAAAGTTAATTACGAAAAGGTTATCATAACAGAAGTGACTAATGAATTACATTTCTTCGCGCAACATGCTGATCATGGAGGTAAACTTGAAGCTCTATCGGCAAAACTACGCTCAGATTTCCAATCTAACCCGCCTACAACTGGTGCATATACACCAAAACGAAATGATTTATGCGCCGCAAGGTTCACGGAAGACAACGAATGGTACCGTGCCAAAATCGAGAAGATTCAGGGACAGAATGTGTCTGTACTTTACGTAGATTATGGCAATAAGGAGGTTAGTAGATTATTATTAAAATTATTTTGTATGCAGGCTCCTTAGATCCATTTCTATTACACAAGAGATGCTTGAGTCATAAGCCTGCTATATTAAAATGCATTACAATTATATTTAAATTTCATTTACGAAGTTCTGCAACGATAAAGAAATTTATTGTTAAAACTGGGATTGCAGTAAAATTTGTTTGATTGGCATAGACAAAATAAACGATGAATTTTCTGACACTGCAATGTTTTATTGTGGTACGAAGGAGTTTGTTGTGAATTTTCAATATAAATTTCTAACGAAGAAGCAATTCTGGGGCAGATTCTATTAAATGATTATTTTGAATTGCAACATTTTTAAAAAGTTAATAATTTTTAGATTAATCTCGAGGGAATCGAAACGGAAGACTAATTTTAAAATATTGTTTTGCAGACATTACCCGCCAGCCGATTAGCTCATTTACCACCTGCCTTATCATCTGACAAACCGTATGCACAGGAATATGTTCTTGCATTAGCCGTACTCCCGCCCGATGAAGACGACAAGACTGAGGCATGTCGTTCGTTTGCCCAAGATGTTCTAAACAAGACATTAAACTTAAATGTTGAGTTTAAAATTGCTGCTTTGGCCTACGCTACGCTATCCGATCCTGCCACTAATGTCGATGTCGGCAAAGCTCTTATCACAGATGGTATAATCCGTGCTGAGAGACGACGTGACCGCAAACTCGCCAAACTGGTAAGACCGAGCCGGCCTTTATAAAATGCAAGACTAGAATAAAATTTTTATTTATAGATTGAAGAATATCAAGCAGCGGAGGCAGCTGCCAAAAAATCTCGTGTCGGAATTTGGCAATACGGTGACATCACAGAAGATGATGCCAAGGAATTCGGTGCTGGACGCTAGATTTATAATACAATATTTTTTTTTATTTAAACAAAACATAAAATAAAAAAAATCTTATTTTTTATAACAAAAAGGAAAAATCGAAAAATTGGCCGCACTTGTTAATTTTTATTTAAAAATATGCAGACAAAGATCAAATCAAATTTTAAAAACATTAACTATATTAATTCGCAAACGTCCATTTGTTGTTTATATAAATACATATTATTATTTCTATTTTATATTATATATACATTGCATATATAAATATTCAGAGATTTCATATTATTTTCCTTATTGTTTTTATTCTGACTCATTACAAATAGCCTTTTATTTTTCCTTAAAGATCAAAAGCTACAAAATATATAATCCGTTCGTACTACATAAAAAATACAAGAACATCATTTATGTATTAAATTCATTTTAAAATACATATACAGCTAAATACATAATGTAATGAATAGATAAAATTTTTTATAATTATAAAATTTCCATTAATTATTAAAAAAAATTGCGTTTTTCTTATTTTGTTTGGTAATTAAATTTTCCTTTTCGTTCTAAAAAAAGACTATCTAAAACTGATTTTCAATATTAAGATTTCAAAAATTTTAATCCAATCTTAAAATTTGTTGTAAGGTAAAAAATGTGTATTCTTTACACATTAAACCGATACGGGAAAGATAATATTTAAAAAATAAATTGTATGGCTGATATTTTGCATTCTTTAATTATATATAAAAATATATTATAAATAAAACAAAAAACTTTATTATGGTAATTTGAAGTTTTTAAAATTGGCATTTTCCAAACGAACCCTAACTACATTCAAGATTAGACCGAAATGGGTAATTCCATACGAAGCAGGCAATGTAAAATTAATACCACATTTGCGTCTGCTCTCCAGGTTATGGGTGGCTGTTTCGTAACATGCGGCATTCGTTCAAGATACTATTAGACAAGTATCCTAACGTTACAACTGGAAGGAAGGCCGGTGAATCGAAACGAATGACAAGATCCCTTCGTTGGATGTATAAGCTAGAGAGAGTTCTTTCGGCGAATCAACGCTAAGTACGTTTGTTCGAAAATTTACACGATCCATATTATTCTAGAAGTTTGATCTGATCTGAATGGTTCTTGAGTAGTGAAGAGAACCATCGCCAAACAATAGTTATAAATTTCACAAAAATGAGAAATATACTGCTTGTGACGTCTAGCTTTTATTTCATAACATGATGAGATTTAAATAGAATTTGAGATTTATTTAGATTTAATAAATTTTCCTATTCCCTGACCGGATTCCATTCATCGACATCTTGTTATCTCGTTAGCCCTTTTCTCAGTGAGTTAATTCGATTCGTCTTGTTTGCGCAGAATTTTCTCGGTTGGGATCTTGTTTGGCCAGAAGCTTCTTATAAACCGTTTAAGGGATTTCTTTACAAACAACTGGAAAGCTGTAATTTTCTGCATGTGTTTCTGTGTTTCACTTCAAGTATATTTAATGTAATTCTTGACACTGATTAATCTTTTTTTTTGTTCCACCTACTTTCGCTACGGTACAGCCAAGGTAAACTTGTTAACATCTTCAATGGTTTCATGGTTGATGTACATATGATGGTGCATAAATGTTCATGTTTAGTCTAATGGCCTTCCTTCTTTCTGATCTTATTTTGGAGTCCAACTTCCTGTGCCAAATGTGTTAACTTCAGAGCAGTAGCATGTCACCATTTAGTCGCTGAGTTCCCCTGGATGGCTGTTGGGTTTCGAGTTTACACATCACAGTGTCTAGTATCAACAATGATGTTATCTAAATCTATGTACATCTAATGTGCCACTAAATCTGTGATACCATTTTTCAAATTCCAAACAGTGATCAATTGGTTAACCATACTTCAGTTCACCAAATTATTGTGCGCGCCAAAATGAATTTACATAATCACATCAGTTTGATCTGATCTGAATGATTCCAATACCAATTAAATTGTTATAAATTTCACAAAAATGAGAAAGGTTGACTGTACAATCTGGCTAATGATTTAAAGAACGTTGAAGAGCTGAGATTTTAATTTTGAGGAAATTCCAAAGTTCGTTAGAATGGTGGTTGTTAAAATATAAAAAATAACGAAAAACCGTACAGAATTTAATAATTCAAAACATGTAATTTGCAAAAATAATTTATCTAACCATATAAAATATGAACATTGAATACATCAAACTAAAGTTAACTGTGAAAATTAGTTAAGCCTGTGCGTCATTCAACGGTATCCTTATTATTTAACATTTGTATTTTCTCAACCAACCCAATTAGATTTACCTCGCAATTCTCCGCTGTTAGTTTCTGAAAAGGAATATAATTATGTAAATTTAGAACATGTAATTCTTTCTCACGATTGTAATCACTTACGTTATATTGTTCCTCTATCACTTGAATCTGGTTTTGCAGCTTCGTAAGTTGCATTTCAGTAGATGCCGAATTTGTAAACGATTTGAATTCTTCAAGAACCCTGTTAATAAAAAATATAATGTTAAAAGTTTTCGATTTATTTGATATCTTTTAATCATTTACTTCTCATATACCGCAATTAGCTTTTCCTCTGAGCCTATCAGTCGTTTTACACTGTCGTTGTCCATTTTGATAGGCAGGCATTTCAACTGCAAATCTAGATGTTCTTTGCGTTTAATTATATACCACTCCCGTATAAGATTTGAATCAATATCACACAGATTTGTGATGACTTGAAATTCCAAAACCTCTTCCAATAAATTTTGTAAATCTTTCGGTAAGCGATCCAGTTGAATGCCAAAACTATTTTTTAATTGGGCCTCAAGTCGTTCATCTGTTAACAGAAATAAAAATATATATTGGTTTATGAAATTTATATATACTTGGGCAATATAGTTTACTTATTTCGGCTAATTCCATTATAATTCTTGGGTAATTCTTCTGAAATCGCGCGAAGGATATTTGTGTAAAACACGTAAACACTGAACAAGAAACGTTACAAATTTGACGTTTCTTGAATATGTGAAAATAAATTATTACGCCTGACATCTAGATAGTAATAGTGTAAACTATTCAGTAGTTGTATTCTAGTATGCATATTATGCAGTAATATACGTTCGTACATAAATATCATGATAGTAGCCGTCTTTTATTAGCCGTGTTTTTTTATTAGCGCCCGACCCGATAGATGAATCCGGAGCACCCAATTTGTTATGTTAAAACATAAAAAGATAAACTAAGATTTTTCATTCAAGATTTTAGTTAAAAAACGATAAAAAAATATTTTGCTCTACCTATTTATCGGGATTCCATCTCCATTTCATTCCATCCATTTCAATGAGAAATTTGAAAAGGCCTTTATTTTGTAAACCCCTGAAACCATTTAAAACTAATCTTACAATAAAAATTTAAAACACAGCCAGATGAATTCTTGTTTATAACGTCATGTCAAAATAAATGGCAATTAGTATATTTCATGTCGATGAATGTTTGCTTTATGGATCAAATTTCCCATTGAAATGGATAGCGCTCCCAAGAGCGGCCCCTGATAATAGGTAGAGCAAAACATTTTTGTGTCGATTTTTAACTAAAAAGTTGAATGAAAAATATTAGTTTGGAATTAAATAAATTGATTATATGCAAAAATAGCGCGCTAAATATAAGTTTTGACTTTCTATGTCAACATTGGGTGCTCCGGATAAATCTATCGGCGCTAATAAAAAACACGGCTAGCGTTAGTTCACAACATTCATACACAAATTTTATTATTTTATGGAATATGCATAAATTTTAAGGATTTAAAATTATTTAAAAGAAATTACTGTAAATCTTTTACATTAAATATTCCGATTGTACTGCTAAACTTTATAATAAAAAGTAAGTTTATAAGTTTGCCGCAGCCCATTTTCACGCAGACCAGGAGAATACCCTCACCGCATCGTCTGGGGAAGCACTTAAAATGCTAGCAACTTAAATAATTATCAAAAAACATTATAATAAATAAGACAGAGCGATACTGGATCTTACCCTGTCAGACCTTGCCACGACCATCATCATCGTTGGCGGGCGTAGATGGAAGGAGCGTCTTCAAACCTACTACATTTACGTTAAGAGATCTAGAGATGTTCCCTGGTTGAGTCATCACGCATCATACTGTCGGTCAAGAGAAGATGAGTTCATAAATTGTTTAACAGGGCCAAGCAAAGCGAACAAAATATTTAAAGGCTTACCGGGCTTCGTCTACTATATATAACACAGCGCTAAGGTGCATTAAAAGAAATGCCTGGACAGATTTTGTTACCAAAAAATGGACAAGCAGTCATTGGCTTGTGGATTAAACCAAGCCCTCTCCTTAGAACATAAAAATCCACTGAGATCAGTCAAGAAGCCAAATGATAAGCCTACAGGTGCTCAATTTACATTTAAAAACTGGAGGAATCCATTGCCCTATGATTCTATGAATTCTTTCGGTCCTTATAAATCTCCGCACCCAATACGTCTTCAACGAAGCGTAGAATTAATAAATCTTCTACTTGTGAGGCTATACAGGACCAGCTGGGAGTACTTTATAAGATGCGAGAGAGACATCAAATATCCTGAGACTATCCGAATTTTACCTGTCAACTAATATTTTGCAAAACGTGACGTGGGGACTAGTCATCAAATATCATTATGGCTGTATCAACGTATTAAAAGGTTTATGACTTCGTACGCGGCTTTAATTTTCCAGCCAGAAACAGTACAAATAAAACTTGCACAACACTAAATAAAATTCAGAGTATAATCAGTCTAAATTTAGCAACAGCTATGAAAAGCTGTTTAGAGCTTACACCCTTGCACTTACATATTAAATGTATGGCCTATTGAAAATAAAAATATTAAATCTGCACTGACTGACCAGAAACAACTACGGGGGACTAGAGTTGGAGTAAGCAGGTCTAGGCTCACACTCCGCATACCGCTAGGCAAATCCCCAACCGTATTTCAAGCGAAAACTCTCGCAATAAAGCTATGTACACATGAATGTATCAGAAGAAGTTACAAGAAAACTGAGATTTTCATAATTCGGATAGCAAGCAACGCGTGAGACGGTTTCCTATTCTAAGCTGACAAGGAGAAAAAATAACCTTTGGCCCGAATCCAGTGTTACCTTTTCCAAGGACCACTTAACTAGAAGTAAGACTGGGTAAAAAACCACCATCAAAGCATGTTGCACAACATGGGTTGGGATGTCCCAAAGCTTATATGTACAATGGCCCAAAACAAAACCCAATTATTTTGCCTAAAATAATGGCATTTATCAAGGAATTTGTGAAATTCACAATAGATCTGGCGTTATCTTGGCGAGGATAACAACTGGAATTGTGACTACCAACAGAAGTTGTTGTAGCCACAGGATAACAATAAAACATGGCGTGGGAGGGACGATTTGCGTGATAGCGTTGCCAACAGAGCGGATTATCATCGAGGATGTAGCGAGCCTGAAATGAACCACAGAGGATAATTGCGAGGTTGGATGGTGCCATGAGACGAGTACATAGGAGAGTTTGTATTAATTGGCACTATAAGATCCAAAATGCAAAGGTGGTGTAGTCACGAATGCACCTATTGGGAATATATGATCGACTTACCGAAAATGATCACTTGGACTATAATACCTAGAGAACGGTGTTCCAAATTGATGTTAATTTTAAAAATTTTAATAAAACATAAATTAGTTCGACACTAAATTTCGTTTCATTATGTAAATTTATTATATTGAAAAATATTAAACAGTTTTTTAAACAAAATGACAACAAAGTTTCTAATTTCGAAAGAAAATTATTTTGAATTTTACCTGAAAAGTACTAAGAAAATTTGCTCGAAATTAGAATAGAAAAGTGAAAGTTAGAAAGTTTTCGACGGAATTCCACCTTCTTTATAATGTGATTTTTATCTATTTAGGTGTGATTTTATTTAGAATTAAAAGACAGAACTGTGTATGTTTTATTGTCTGTACGTGAAATTTTAATTCACTGCATATCAAAGATTATCGGTGTGAACTTTATGGCAAAATATAACAAAATATACAATGCAAAGAGGTGATCGTGTTTTCGAATTAGTATTTCGCTCATCTGCTGCAACACACAATGTCGCTCACACAACTCAAAATTCACTCATTTTTAAGATATTCGGTTCAAACGATTCCCAATAATTCATCTTTTTATTATTTTGTATCAAAATATACTCTCTTTTGTAGATATTTCTATCAAAATAGGTAAAAATCCGTATAAAAAAATCACTCAATTTGCGAAAGAAATTAACATTTTCAGATATTATGGAAACTAAATATTAAAGAATTATAAAAATTAAGATCCGATTGAGAATGTCGGAATAGAAAAAAAAAATGAGTGAGTCCATTAGTACTCTCAAGGAGATGTGTAAACATGGCGTGTGTATAGTACGTGGGTACAGTTTACTTTGAAGGAAGAAGGAATGCAATTTTACTAACCAGAGTTTTTCATTTGTTTATTATCGTTAAATTGGTCTATTACCCTTTCGGTATAATCGACGCAATTGGATTTTGGTAGCTTAAATAAGATATATTATATACTGTCGAATCTAACGTCGTGGTGAGGCGCGATAGCTAATTTTGAAGAAGACCCATTGAGGTCCCATTTTTACGTCCATGGTAGACGATATGATCATCGATAGCCGACGTGATGAACAGTCCTTCGAGACTCGTTACTCGTGCTAAAGCAATATACACAATTTGTTAACTGTGTCTTTTATCGTAAGAGTATATATTGACTATCTCGTTGTAGGTACCACCGTGTGATGCATGAATTGTGGTGGCACATGAAGGTACGACGCTTTACATTAATTGTTGTTTATGCTTAACATTAATTGTTGTTTCGATTAATAGTTGAGCTTTTTCTAGAAATGGGCACCAAACATCGGTCGATATTCGTTTTCTGCGCCCATCCAGCTTCAAGCCACCTGACCTTCTTGCCACCTTGTGAATTTGAACCGAAATCCATCCAGAGTCGTTTGACATTTTTTACTGTCGACGTTTTCATCGTTCTCGTTGTCCTGGTTAGGATGCCTATGCATTCGATATACTTTAGACAGCTCATAGTTCCATTCGCAAGTCCATTTGTTACGTCAATATTGGTTTTGAAAAAGTACGGCAAATTATTTGTGTCCACTATGCTCATTTTATGGATCTTTTGAGGGAATTGCTACTCCAGCAGCCCACTGACCATCTCTATTGAACTGAAAACAGCATTCAAACGTAGGAATATTAACAAGTTCGTCGTTGCGCAGCCAGGTCTCGAAAACCAAATGAATTGAGCATACCTGCGTGACTGTGACCTGAGGCTCTGGCAGTTCAATGTTAAAAACGAGATGTCATTATAACCCAATTCAGTAGAAGACATGATCATTGATAGCCGACGTGATGAATAGCGCCTAGAGACTCGTCACTCGTGATAAAGCAATATACAGCAGTTGTTGACTGTGTTTTAATCGTATGAGTATGCAATTTCGTAATCGTAATTCGTATTTCGTATCGTAATTTTTTTTTGATTTTTCTGATCGATGGAAATATCGATGGTTTCTATTTCATTCATTAAATTAATTTTTTCATTTTCCCTACTATTATACATATACATAAAAGCATGCCATGTATAGTAAAAATTGTTTTTGTTGAGTTTCTTGCTTTTTTTTCAAACGAAGTAGGTATACGTCATTTCCGTTCGTTTCATTTACAAGTTTACTCTAATACAAAAAATTTTGGTAGGCGCGCGTAAAGATGTTTACACATCAAAAATATTTTACTGATCAAAAAGTATTTTTATTTACTTTTGAAAAACGCCGTTTTTACAAAAAATTAGTGATATTTTCAAACCGCTCTACTGAAAAATTAAAATGTTGGATTGTGTCACTCTTGCAGCAAATGAGCGATTTGATGTAAAAAATTAATTTTACCTAACCAAAAAATGTTCGGAAATTTCTGAGAATTTTGTTATTCGAGAGAGAATTTGATTGAGTGTAATACAACATTTTTTAGACATTTGAAATTATGTAGCTCGGTCCCTACGGATCACACAAAGATGATCCAAGTGGTTTTGAATTAAAAAAATATATATTTAAAAAACTTTTAAAAATGTTGTATTACATTCAGTGGTATTCTCTCTTGAATAACAAAAATCGCAGAGATTTCTGAGCAATTGGCTAGGTAAGATTGGCTTCTCTGTGCGACCCGTAGTGAAAGTTATAAATTTGAGTGTTTTTTCAATTCTAAGTACTTAGGAACCACAGTGTATATTTTGTTAGTTTGGCGTAAATTTCACTCCGATTCAAAGATTACAAAACAATACAGATTAAAATAAATTTATCGAAAATTTATGCACACAACGTTTAAACAAAAGATATTCCCTGACCACGAACATGTTAACAATCATTTACTTTCCGTACAATATAAAATATTTTAGAGTTTATATAAATCAGTAAAGTTTGTTCGATCGCCAGTTAAAGACGTTGTTGCTGTGCTATTTATCATTCCTCGCGTCTTATCAATACCGCGTATACCGCGTAAGATTATATAGATAAGTTTTCGATTTTATTATTTGTTTTTTCTTTTCTTTTTTTGGTTGTGTTACTTAAGCTTCTTATTATAAACAACTTATATGTGCTAAATTTAATAAGTGAGTGTGTGATTAGTTAATTAATATTAAAATTAGTTAATTATATAGTTATCAATTATTATTATAAATGTGATTATTATGTTTTGAGTGAAAAATGTGTATTTTCCGATAACAAGGAATATTATTGTTCGCGATTTTGGATAACAGCACTCTTGTTGGATAACACCCAAGCACCACACAAACAACTTATCAGGTCAATTATGTAATTTAAATTTTGTTTTGTTTATTCGATATTAATTCATGATTTATACAATTTGACAATAAATATTGGTAGTTACGAATAGTTTTGTGTGTTACTATATTATATGAGTATGACCACGATTTAGTCCATTGTTTACTTTGTAATGGTTCAATGAACTTTCTTGCCATGTCTCCATCATATATAAATGAACATTCTTAAAACATTTTAGAGTTTTGTTAAATGGTTCACTTAGTAACTTAATCATACGCATAAATAGTGTGTATGTATGCTAACAATCGTGTGTTCGTGTCCAATGTCCATCTTCCTAAAATAAAATAAAAACATTTTTTTTGGTAACTGTTTATATGTTTTTTTTTTATTTATGTAAGTTTTCGTTAACTGGTTTAATATAAATATAATAACGTCTGTGTTCCGTCGAATTAAAATCATTGTAGGATGAATATAAGTTAATTGGATGACGGGAATCTGATATGGGTCAACTGATTTTATAAAAAAAAAAATATTACATTTTGGAGTTTGATCGTTTTGTTGTCAAAACAGAGATTATATTTTTACTGTGCGTATGGAAAATTTAAGTTCTATTCAGTTTGCTATATGAAGATAGATTGGTAGTCTAGCCTATCTTGCTTTAATACGGGTTTATATAAATAAATTTAAAGGTGATCTGGTATCATTATTATATTGAAGTAAGTTGACTTTATTTTTACTTTATTTCTTTTGTTAATTGAACAATGAAACAAGTTTACGTACCTATACGACATACGACAATATATATTAATGTGCTCGTACTTGCATAAATAAATGAACCTTGATCGAGACATATAAAATGCTGTTTAAAATAATTTCTAAAAGGAAATTGAATAATTTATGAATCTACATGATAATCTTAATCTGTAATGATAGATGAACAAATTTATTGTGGTATTGACATGCTAATATTGCAACGATAGAATTTATAATACAGACGCTCGATACACCTCAATGTTTTTCCACAGGAGATGCATTTTTCTCCTTTAAGGTAAATGCACCATATCCCGGACTATTAAGGGGTTTAAAATTTTAAGTTGATTTTTTAGTTTGTGGAATTCAAAATATCCATGAGATGACAATGTTAATAAAAAATGTAAAACGATAACTTTCATATTAACATATGATTTATTTACATTATTTACAATAAATTGATTTTTGTATTATTTTTTGATTAATTAGTCAGCATTGATTAATTTGTCTGTAATTCTGTGCTAAAATTTTGTCATTTCAACTAATTCCGTGCTAGTATGTTCCTTATTCCGTGCGTTGTATATTATTTGTGAGCAGTTAAAAGGTAAAAATGGAATAACAAATTAGTGTTCAAATAAATTTAGCCTTTATTAATGTTATTGTTAAAATTTCAAAATTCCTTGAAAAAAATCACAAGCCGAAATGGTAATAAAGGAGGGTTTTTTTTTAAAAATATATCGGTGGCGTCAACATTAAGATCAGGCCAACGACATTTAATCCAAAAACTCCAAAAGCATTCTAATCTGAGTTTTTTTTGTTGTGTTCCAATTGCCAGGAAATGGTTCTTAAAAAAAGAAAATTTTGAAAAAATCCACCGGAAAAGTCGTAAAACCCGAAAAATCGTATAAAAATCGAATTTTATATGAATTGAGTATGTTTTTACGAGACAGGTGGTGCCGTGGTTAAAGCTTCGGTGCTTGGGCTGGGAGGTACTGGATTCGAATCCCACCAGAGGCTGCATGCAAATTAGTATTTTGTTTTTTATCCAATCTATTTATTATATCTATTTATTTTCTCTATCTATCTATCTATCTTTATAAAATTCAATGCGTTAGTCTCGCAAAAACTCGAGAACGACCCGACCTATTCAGCCAAGCTACACACGATTTCGGCTTCTGGTTACAAACTAAGTCGTAATACATTTTTATTGTTAATTTAAACCCTTATCTTATATTAAAACACCAATTTTTTTGTATTGTTTTATTCTGTTCTCTCGAAAATAAAATTAAAACAAAACATCTCAAAAATGGCCTTAAATTTTTTTATTTTCATTTCTATTTTTTCATTTCGGAATCATCGAAAAATTTAATGTCGCAATTAACAGATTTTGTATGTAAAAGCGGAAAGAAAGGAAGGTGAAGCCGGTCTTATGAAACCGTGTGTAGCATGGCTCTTGGATGATTCTTTTTTTGCTTTGTTCATCTCAATACAATGGTGGTTTACGAAAAATAAAATAAAAAGCCTTTTTTTGATGAATTTTGTACGTACATGTTTTCTGAGACAGATGGTGTAGTGGTTAAAGCTTCAGTGCTTGGGCCGGTAGGTACTAGATTCGAATCCCACCAGAGGCTACATGCTTTTTTTGCTTTGTTCGTCTCAGTAAAGTTGAGGCTTAGGAAAAAAGAAAATTCGGAAAAAACCCAAAGGAAAACCGAAAAGTAGAAAAAAATCGGAAAATCGAAAATTGCGTTTTGTATAGGTTTTTTGTTTGGAAATACACTTAACACCACCAATACAAATTGTATTTCGACAATGATCATTCATTTATATGGCCACTTCGAATTATTTTCAATAGATGGCTTTGGTGGCAGACTACTATAAATATTGTAGAATGTTGTGTAGAATTTTGGCAATCTATATACAAAATTAAAATCATAATTGTCTACATTATAGCATATATGTCAAATAGTTATAAAAAATAAAAGAGAAATTCTTCTTGCATCAACCATCAAAGCAGCAGCATCAAAAATTATCTTCTATACATATAAAAATGCTGTAAAAAATGTATAAACGTTCTCATCAGTTGAGAACGGCTGAACCGATTTGAACGGAATTTCGCACGTATCCGATCCATATGGTCTTTTAGAAGACAAAAATTGGAAAATCTGAGTGGAAAACTCGTTAACTTCCGGAATAACCCGAATAAAATTTAATTTTTTTTCTAGCGCATATCGCCCAAGTGCAATAGCACGCGGGTTTCGTTCTGCTGGTAGCACTTTACCAATCAAAAAAAATTCTTACTAATAATATTTATGGGCTTGAGGCCAATTTATTCCTTTTTTTAAATGAAAATTTAAACCCTCAATACACAACCTCGGTTAATTCGATCCACATAATGCATTATGTGGGTTGATGATGCCACCACAACTTAGCTCAAATTCCCTCCTTTTTCCTTTTTTTTAATCACAAGGCCACTTATCTGAGCACCCCAACACCCACGCTATTCCCTCTTAAAGACTGAGCTGCGGAGGCAATTGCCGCATGGGATGCATGACAGCAAGGCAGTTCTATGAAAGAGATTGGCCTTCAGCGTAAGCTAAAATTTTTCCGTTGAAATTTTTTGATGATTTTGGACGCTGTAAAGCATGAAAAGTCGACGCAAAGCTTGAAAAATCTCAGAAAATCTCAGAAAGAGATGGTACTGAGGTGTGAACATTAGTGCCACAACCCAGTAGATGGCGTTGTACATTGACTCAGGGTGCAATTTGATAGGTGTCGTTTTCGCATTGAGCGCTTTCAGGTCACCCAACAGTTGAGAACATGTTGAGTAAAATCGAGCCCAAGGATGTAGATAGTCTGAATTACTTAATTCAAAACCAAATCGCTGGGTAAATAATTGTTACAAATCCGTTGACTGTATGACCAATTAAGAAGAGGCAACCAACGAGTTTTTGAATGCGCTTTATTTTCAGAGAATACCACCGCCTAACTTGATGCTGAAGGTAGGATCTGTGACAATCATGCTGCGTAATCTGAACCATCCGAGATTGTGTAACGCAACGTGATTAGCTGTAAAGAAACTGATGAACAACGTGGTTCAAGCGACGAGCATCAATGGCAAATTCAAAGGAGAGGATATTGTAATTCCTAGAATTACTCTGATTCCAACTGCGATTCCGTTCGACTTCAAGCACATTCAGTTCCCCGTTCGTTTGGGGTTCGCTAAGTCGATTAACAAATCGCAAGGTCAATCGCTGGAAGTGTGCGGAATAAATCTGGAATTTCCATGTTTTTCTCATGGTCAGTTGTACGTCCCGTGTTCGAGAATTGCCAAAAAACGAAAAATATTGTTTACCACAATGCATTGTATTGATTTGCGTCTGTATTCCATTTAATTCCACTTTCCACTCGAACAAAATACATTGAATTCTTTTGAATTCCAACTGACTCCAATTCATTTCCACACTGAGAGAAAAAATCCAAAAAACAACTCAATTTTTGATAGATGTCTGAGTTTGAATTGACATTTCATTCACTTTTCAAAACATTATGTAAAGGTAGCATAATGTTTTGAAAGGTTGCGTTTGTTCGTTCTGACAATTTTTCGACCAATCATATTGCTCAAAAATGACGATTTTTTTCTTCTGGGTTTTTCTACAAGAGATGATTGGTCGTAAAAATGACCGAACGAACGCAACCATAAACCTGCCTTTAGTGTTGAATTCGATGAAAAAGTGGATGGAATGGCCACTACTCAACTCAATCGTCTATAGAGTTGAGTTGTTTGAATTTTTCTCCCATCAAAATTAATTTTCGTGAAGGACAAAAGTATTTGCTCGGAACGAAGTAATTTGAGGCGGAACGAGGTTCGCCGGGTCTCTAAACCTTCGCGCGGATGTTATTATTCTTATGGAAACATTTCTTTATCAGTACGATAGCATAAATTCTGTGAATATTGATGGTTTTACACCATTTCATTTATTTCGTTCGGTGATCTCGCCTAAACAAGCATATTGTGGCATATCTATGTTCGTAAGTGTTAGTTTGGATGCTGTGCTAGATGTAAAAGAGGTTAACCAAAAGTTTGATGTTATGTCGGTCAAACTATGCAATATTAGGTTACTTGTTTTTTGTCACCCTCCCGATTCCAGCATAAATCATTTTACTGCTTACATAGAATCTGAGTTGGTAGCCTATCCGCAGTCAATTGTTTATGGCGATTTCAATATTAATTTATTCGATTCTTCAGCCTATCTGGTAAACCAGTATCTATGTATGTTATTTTCTTGTGGATTCTCGATTAAGAACAATTTAAACATACAATATTATACACGAAAATCCCTAATATCCACCCTATTAGATCTTATTTATTTATTCATTCCATTAACAATTTTGGTAAAGGAAAAGCACATATGGAAGCAATATAAATGAACAACAAAAAAAAAATACTTCCATTATTCATAAAAACCTCAGATTTTTTCAAAAAACAAATCCACTCTATGCTAGTACCCTCCGTATTGAACTCAAGCTCATTTGCTACAGAGAACACTGCAAGAAGTGAATACTTATAGACTACATACAAAAATAATACAAATCAATACAAAAGTATTATTACAAAAATAGAACGATATGCATTGTCATTCAAGCGCGCCACGCTAAATAGCACGCTTTAAAAGATTTAGGCGAAGCTGACCTCTTAATATCTAATGGAATAGAACTCCAAAGAGAAATACCCCTAACAGAAAAGGACGTATTTAAAGATCTGCACAGGTTTATAGGGGGACGTAAACGTAAATTTTGAAGAATGGGACCTACTGAACAATAACTTATTAAATAAGTAGGAAGGTTGCTTCGTTCTGAGAAGCTTAAAAATAAAAAGACATACACGAAGTTCATAAAAATCTACCAAACTACAGCCAAGGATCAAATTTAAAATGGGAGAAATATGATCATATTTTCTAATACTAAAAATAAAACGAGTACAAATATTGAAACATCTTCGGAGAACATTCATATTATCCTGAAGCATTCCAAACAAAACAACGTCACCATAAAGAAAATGTGGAAGAAGGTGCGAGAGGAACATACGCTTTTTAAAATTAGTATCAGTGAACCCTACAACTTTATACAAACAACTAAGCATTAAAAAAACCGTTTTACTAACCTTAATCAAATGATCATCCCAAGTAAGAGTTTTATTAAAAATTAACCCTAAATTTCTAACAGTATTAGAGAATGGAATTAAAGAACCACCGAGAAAAATTCCAGGAAAAGAGGAAGTATCTATAGATTTTTTATAAATTATAATGGACTGGGATTTACTAGCATTAAGAGCGAGTCGGTTAGATAATGACCAATTATAAATTCTTACCAAATCATCGTTAATAAGAGAAATATTAGAGTGAATGGAATCATTATCCAAGCGACTACTCCTATATATTTGGACATCATCAGCAAATATATGAAAAGAAGAATGACGAATGGAACATGCAATGTCATTAATATACATTGAGAATAGTAAAGGACCAAGAACCGACCCTTGAGGAACGCCAGAAGAAACAGGTAAGAAGTCAGAAAAAGAATTGTCATAAAATACCGCCTGAAAGCGACCCGAAATATAGTCAAAAATCAATTTAGCAGCAGGGAGAGAAAAATTAAAGTTCGATATAAGCTTATTAAACAAAATTTGGTGATTAATTGAATCAAACGCTTTAGAAAAATCTACCAGAGTAAGACAAGTAATTTCTCTTTTACTCATACTACAACGAATATCATCACAAACATTCAGTAAAGCAGTGGTAGTACCGTGGAACCTTCTGAACCCCGATTGAAAAAGACTAAGCAAATAAAAGCTACCGATATGAGATTGAATTTGGTTTTTTACTACCACTTCAAACGCCTTGGACGCAGAGAACTTAAAATGCTAATAGGGCGGAAATGGGAAAACTCAGAAGGATTGCTAATTTTAGGAATAGGAATAATTTTACTCATCTTCCACAGAGCGGGATATGAAGAGGTCGTTAAAATAAAATTGAAAATATGTAACAAGCACCTTGATACAAAAGGAAAAATACGCTTAACTAATTTTAAACTAACCATATCTAGACCAGTGGATTGCGACTTAACTTCCCAAATTGCAGAATGCAAATCAACAGTAGATATATTGGTAAACGAAAAAGAATTAAGGGGTTCGACGGACACTAAATCAATATTAGAAATATCATGGGAAGGACTAGAGTTAATAAGATAAAGATTAAAGTCATTAGCTTTGACACCTACAGAAGCAGCCCCTTTGCAACTACCAAGGCCCAAGTTGCGCACGTTACGCCAAAATATCTTGGTGAGGGATCTAACTTATCCTTGAAAAAATTTTGCTTAGCAATACGAATTAAACCTACCACTCTATTTTGAGATTGCTTATAAGCTAGATAAGACAAAGAATTAGGGTTAATTTTCCAAAGACGATATTTGGAAAAACGAACAGAAATAGCACTCAAGATCTCTTGCGAAATCCAAGAGGGTTCTAGGTCTGAAATAAACAGTAGTGAGAGGAACGCAATTATTAAATACATAATTAATAGAGGAATTAAAATAGTCAATTTGATCGGTAGAATTAGAAAGAGAAAAAAAAGAGTGAGTCCATCAGTACTCTCAAAAAGATGTGTAAACATGGCGTGTGTATAGTGCGTGTACAGTTTACTTTGAAAGAAAAAGGAATGCAATTTTACTAACCAGAGTTTTTCATTTATTTATTATCGTTAAATTGGTCTATTACTCTTTTGGTATAATCGACGCAATTGTATTATAGTAGCTAAAATAAGACACATTATATTGTCGGCTCTAACTTTTCTAATTTTCATTGAAAAACGGCACAATGGTCGTTCCATTTCTCGTAGTAGATATATTTATGTAGATAAGTGGTTCAGCTTGAGGAACAACAAAATGATTATTGAAATCTTCCCTCATAATCATCGCCAAAAAATGATAGTCGTCATGGGGAAATTTTTTTAGTATATGGAGCAAGGACGAAATGTATGAACTTCATTATGTCTTCGACAGATTTATTTGGCGAGGTGAATACAACTACGGAAAGCACGGTTGTGTTGTTACGCTCGTTGTTTGTCCAACGATGATTTCCTTATGCGAGGTGACTGTATAAATTCTACTTGTATTTATATATATTGCTACTCCAGCAGCCCACCGACCATCGCTCTGGAACTGAACGCAGCATTAAAAATTAATAATATTAACATGCTCGTCATTGCGTACCCAGATCTCAGAAAGCAAAAAAATTGAGCATCCCTGCGTGACTGTATCAGTTAGGTCGAGGTGATGTGACCTGAGAATCTGGCAATTCAACGATAAAAGTCACCAACCAGACGTCATTATTACCTCGTACAAAATTCGCCATTACAACCTGAGCTATCATTAGCGGATTTGTAGTGAGGCGCGAAGGCTCATTTTGAAGAAGACCCATTGAGGTCCCATTTTTACGTCCGTGGTAGAAGACATGACCATCGATAGCCGACATGATGAACAGTCCTTCGAGACTCGTTACTCATGATAAAGCAATATGCACAAGTTGTTGACTGTGTCTTTTATCGTAAGAGTATTATATACTGACTATCTCGTTATAGGTACCACCCTGTGATGCATGAATTGTGGCGGCACAAGCAGGTACGACTGGAAAATGGTTACGCTTAACATAAATTGTCCGATTATTGTTTCGATTAACAGTTAAGCTTTTTCTAGAAATGGACATCAAACATCGGTCGATATTCGTTTTCTACGCCCGTCCAACCGCCGGAACTTCTTGCCCACTTGTGAATTTGTAGCGAAATCCATCCGGAGTCGTTTCATATTTTTTACTGTTGACGCTTTCATTATTTTCGTTGTCCTGGTCAGGATGGCTGCATTGGATATACCTAAGACAGCCCATTGTTCCATTTGCCAGTGCATCTATTACGTCAATATTGGTTAACCTATGACAAGTGGAAGTTCGTACGGCATATTATCTGTGTCCACTATGCTCATTTTATGGATCTTTTGGCGGAATTGCTACTCCGGTAGCCCGCTGACCATCTCTCTTGAACTGAACACAGCATTCAAACGAAATCATATTAACGTGCTCGTCATTGCGCAGCCAGATCTCGGAAAGCAAATGAACTGAGCATCCCTGCGTGGCACTTCAATGTTTAAAACGAGATGTCATTATAACCCCATTTAGTAGAAGACATGATCATTGATAGCCGACGTGATGGACAGCTCCTAGAGACTCGTTACTCGTGATAAAGCAACATACGTAAGTTGTTGACTGTGTTTTTAATGGTAAGAGTATATGTAATTTCGTAATCGAAATTCGAATTTCGTATCGTAATTTTTCATTTTGATTTTTTTGATCGATGGAAATGTCGATGGTTTCTATTTCATTTTTCATAAGCATGCCATGAATAGTATAAATTTTTTTATTGAGTTTGTTGCATTTTTTTCAAACGAAGTAGATACGTCATTTCCGTTCGTTTCATTTACATGTTTACTCTAATACAAAAAATTTTGGTAGGCGCGAGCAAAGATGTTTACACATCAAAAATATTGTCCCAACAAATAGAGCCACAAGTTGATGAAAGGTGAGATTCATCAATTTTAGAAAAATCCCTAAAGCTGAAACTTTTAGGTTTAGGTCGATCATGTATATAGCTCAATGAACAAGCCTTTTTCAATATTTTACGGTGATTCTGATTTCTCAGATCATCTATTTATAATAACAAATATTCAAATCAAAACCGATATTAATTTCTCCTCAAGCATTTTGAAAACTGATTATCAACCGGTATGCAATTTTATTAATCAGTTTCCACTCGAACCTAATAAATTAGAGTTTGAAGTGTTCGACCAACAATTATGTGAGTCTGTTCACCAAAATACCAAATTACTAGAATTTGCCGGCAAGGCAAAGACAAAACTTAATAAACCCTGTACTCATAATATTAAAATTCTTTATAACAAACGCGAATTGTTTAATAAACTTAAGAAGAAATATCCATCTAACCATTTACCTTCAAAGCTTTAGAATATCAGTACCGATTAAAAATGACAATAATGCCAAAAAATCAAAATTCCGCAAGAGGTGCTTAGAAAACTCTAAGAACTCGAGGAGAACCTGGACCCTGATCAATGAAATTTTAAGTATTTAAAACCACCACAGCTAAATCGATAAATCAAATATCAAATAGGTACCGAAATTGCTAACTTCTGTCATATTGATTTAACTTATGTATACCTACACCAGATATTTGCATCAATGATTTACCTAATTTTGATTTAATTACGGGTGACGAGGTCGACCATTTGATAAAATCCTTAAACCCAGCTTATTCTAAAGGTTATAACAACATTCCTACCATTGTTATTCAAACATGTTCGAAGGAATTGAATCCCGTAACTGAATTGCTACCAATACTGAATTCTTCTATTAATAATGACAGCCAGATTATCAAAATTAAATTTGGAATTTTTGAATTACGCGGATTTCTGTCTTTGTAATTCCCTAGATTTTTTAAACTTGTTGTACTACTTCCATGCTTTATTTACTAGAGTTCGGTATATCTGTACTTAACAAAATAAATTTTATAACACTTGACCTTGTGCGTAAACCTCAAATTACATATCAACGCATTTATTAAACAAACAACTATACATATTAAGTAACCCAATGATTACATTTATGTTGACGAATTATTTCAACTGGAACATATTTTGTATTACACAATACTTAAAATAAAATTCATTAAATAAATCTTACATCTTACCTTTAAAATTACGTTCGTATCTTACATTAATTTTTCCGTCATTTACATTTTAATGGATAAGTTTTAAAAACCTGCCTTAAATATAAGTCTGTGCTCACAAAACTTACAATAAATATAAAATATGTCGTTAATTTAATCTAACATCTTTTAATTTTTAATGTCAAATTAAATTTTGATATATTGCGCTTATAAAAGAAACTAAGTTAAAGCCAACCAATCGTTAAACTTAATAATCCAACGTTATGTAAACACTTTGGTCATGGTTGGTCAAAGTTTGCATTTGCATACACCGCTTATGACATTTCAAAATTTCTCAAAGATTTATTCTCCCAATGATTTATCACTTTTTGAATGACGTATTTTAAAAATTAATTTGTAAAGTTTATAGAATTCTAAGTATACATAAAATATTCTAAGATTATAATCTATTGGTACAGGTACATTTACGAGGTCTTCCAAATGATGCGATGATGATGTTCATTAGCAAGCACTACTTATTGCGAGATCAATAATTTCAAAATTTTACTAGCGCTATTTACAAAACCTTTTAGCACCTTATTGACAAAATTACATTATTTTGATTTATGGTATAGACAACTAGTCCGGTATTGCATTTATAATATTATTTTACCCTGAGTTTGTGTGAAAATTCATTCACACGAATAAACTTGAAAAGGTTTTTTCCAATATTCCGTAAATGAAGTGTTTAAATTTTAGATGTAGCTTACGTCATGTGCATGATTTTATCTATGAACTTTGTGTATTATACATAATAAATCTACTTGTCCCTCTTTTAAATTGATTTAGAAATTTATAAGAAAACTTCTGTATACTTAGAGCTTCTGCTGTGTTTTCCGCTACTACCCGTATTGTCGCTGTACCATAAAAATTAAAAATACATTCATCCATAAAACAAACATTTAACGACCTGAAATATACCAATTGACATTTATTTCAAATTTTATTGTAAGATTAATTTGGTTATGGTTAGAACCTTTACTACTAAACAAAGGCTTTTTCAAATTTCCCATAGAAATGGATAGCGGCTCTCGATAGCGGCGCCCGATAAATAGCTAGAGCAAAATATTTTTATATCGATTTTTAACTCAAAAGTTGAATGACAAATAATAGTTTGGAGTTAAATAAATTCCCGAAAACACCTTTGGCATTCGGTGGGTTTCTCCGCTAAACGCATTAAAATGTGTTTCAGCCGAAAAAAAAATATGGAGAAATTCATTTAGAAAATAAAAACAATCTCACATACACAAAACAAATTTACCGCTTAAAATTTATTACTATTACACTTTAAATTAAGAAATTTAAAAAAACAATTTCCTTAAATTAAATTGATTGCAAATTTTTTAACGACCTTAATATTTCGGTCCACAGAGGTTGCAGATATAATTACTGTAAATGACCAATTATTGAGGGCCTTTTAATGAATTTAGCATAGAAACGCACCACCTATATGTTTACAAGGTTTTTCGGTATGGTTTTCGGGCCAGCTTCATATATGTCCTTAAATTATGCTACCTATCAGAGTATCAGAGTAGCTCTATTCTATACTAATAACAAAAAAATTTCTTTCTCACAGAAACCACTACTCGTGATGACGATATGATGGTATGATATCAAAGGGCCGAATGTCGAAGGGCCGAATGTGTCGAAGGGCAAAATGGGTCGAAGGGCCGATTTTTTTTGTTTTTTTTTTTGTTTTTAGAAATATATTTTTTTATTTTTTTATTTAATTTAATTATTTTTTGTACATATATACCTATTATCAGAAGGCTAACATAGGACCAAATGTCTCTGGTGGCGCATGACAAAATTTTCCTTCACCAAAATGTATCGCTGATGAAATAAGAAATTCATTTCATTCAAGCTCTTCGACCAATTCGGCCCTTCAACATTCGGCTCTTCGACACATTCGGCCGTTCGACACATTCGGCCTTTCGACATTCGGCCCTTTGTACCCATTCCGATATGATATGTTGAAATACTTTGTTATCTAAATTTTCTTTCTCAGTGACAAACACACGGCTGTGATTTATTCCAGAGATATAAAGGGTGTTTCATTGCTTGGTAACGTTGAATTTAAATAAAACAGAGAAAAATAATTTTAATGGCAATTAATGTTTGAATATGATTTCGCACATGTGGCCAGCTATGGCTTTTCAACATAGACAAGTGACTTCACAAATCACACGAACCGCGGTCATTAAATGTTTCTTTCAGTAAATTAATTGTATCGCACGCTGCATGTTAAGTGGGCCTGTCTTGTGGAACCGCATGTCTTTGATACCATCCAATTCAGGAACAAAAAAATTAGTATTCATGTCTCTATACCGGTCTCCATTGACTGTACGTTTTCACCAAAAGATTAGTTTTTGTGGATCTAATAGTTTTTGAACATGGCTCGACAATTATCTTTACTCCAAATATGATAATTCTGCTTGTTGACATAGCCGTTTTCCCAAAAATGGGAATAAGATGGGAAGGAAATTTTATATGGAAAGTTTGCATCGATGTCAATATTGGCTTAGGCTCATTTACGGAATTGGCGGTGCAAAAACGATGGTCGTATGGTTTTAATTCCTACATAAGTTGAATCTTGTAAGCGCATATACATCAAGATCCTCACGCAAAACCCTTCTAGAATCGATTCATTTCGATTTCCGGCCTGCTCAGTGCTTTCCATATTGGGTTTTACGGGACACATATTATCATTTAGAGTAAAAGTGGGAGCGAAAGCGTACCATAATTAATCGGACTATCTGCTGACGATTATGTCGATCATAAAATCGACGTAGCGCACGATAAATTTCACGAACTAAACCATTATTTTCAAAGTAAATTTGAACAATTTGCAAACGTTGCTCTGGCGTGAGTCTATTCATTATGAAATGACAAACCAAACTAGCCAAAAATGAAATGGTGCGGTAAATAAACAAAACTGTCGATTCTGGTGCGAAGAATATCCACAAATTATTCATGAAAAACCATTACATTCACCAAGTTGACAGTTTGGTGTGGTTTTTGCTTTGGTGGAATCATCGGTCCGTATTTTTTTCGAAATGAAGCTGGTAACACCGTTACTGTAAATGGAGATCGGTATAGATCGATGATAACCAATTTTTTATGGCCGAAATTGGAAGAAGTTGATCTTGACCACATTTGGTTCCAACAAGACGGGGCTACGTGCCACACAGCAAGTGCAACAATTGAATTATTGCGAGAAAAGTTTGGAGATTCGATTATTTCAAGAAATTTTGATATTGAATGACTCCAAGAAGTTGTGATTTAACACCATTAGACTATTTCTTGTGGGGTTATTTGAAATCATTGTTCTTTAGCAATAAACCAAACTCTCTTCAAGCTTTACAAGTCAATATTGAACGTGCTATTCATGACATACGACTTGATTTAGTGGAAAAAGTGCTCGAAAATTGGGTTCATCGGATTCGTTCCTGCAGAAGAAGTCGTGGGGGCCATTTGAATGACGTTTTATTCAGAACTTAATTGTATCGATTGTACTTCACATTAAATAAAAAACATTTCAATTTCCTTAACAATTGGTGTGTTTTTTTTAAAGAAATCATATCACTCTTTTTGGAAAACCCTATTCTAAAACTACTTAAACAAGTAACATTCGAAGTTTATCTAAAAAATTGTAGGAGCTCCATTACCCTCCATTTAGAAAGGGTACATGGCTCAATAAAAGAAATATCTTTACCTCTTTGTTTAAAAAATGAAGGAATGAATATATTGTGGCCAACACCTGACTTTCTTTTACCTGAACGAATGTACATAGATGTCGAATACACCGCACTCTTGATTTCTGAGGTGGTGGAAAAATTACATTTTTTTTTATTTAATGTCTACCTTAAAGCTCTCTTAAGTCCGGTATTGCATTTATAATATTATTGTTGTACGATTGCCTGCCTAATCTGTTACCCTGAGTTTGTGTGAAAATACATTCACACGAATAGTCTTCAAAAGACATTTTCCAAAACTCCGTAAATGAAGCGTTTGAATTTTAGACGAATTTCTCTGAATTTTGGTAAAACTGTGTTGTATAATCAAAAATCGTTAGTCCTGCTTGAGTTTCAGAAAACCAACCCATTTTCATAATTTAATCTTTATATTTATTTGAATCTTTGAATTGTTTTTTTTTTTTTTTTGTAAATGCCAAACTTTTTAACATCATTGCAAAAATTGAAAAAGCTCCCGCGGAAGTCGCTACTTCCAGTGCACAGATTTCTACCAAATTTCGCAAGGATCTCCCAACTAAACGGACGTGAAATTAAATTTTCGCTAGTCTCTAAAATCAACTAGATAAATTATTCCATGAAAATTAGTTTGTCGATTTTCGTAAAAGTTTAACGCAGATTGCTTCCTGTAGAATTAATTATTAATATTTTACACCTTAAGGTCGGTATCCAGCTCGCTCTAAAATAAAATTTACATACAGTTTTGACGTAAAATTTAGCTAGCGAAATAACAAAAAAATATTTAGCTCACGATTTCGCAGATACGGGTACACAGCTGACGTGAAAAGTTTGCAGTTATTTCATCCATATATAGACTGCGCTAGTGAAAACTCTACAAAAGTTTTCGCAGCAATTTATCAGCCTATAGAGAAGTCAATTTTTAGACAGTAAAACGTGAAAATTTATTTTTTTTAAATGGATGAACAAAATAATTTTCTAGACTATGACAATAGTTTTGAACTATTTTTTTGTTTATTGTACGACAAATAGAACAAACGTCAAAATTTATCTCTACATAAACTTTTTAGCTTACTAATTTATCTGTAATTTAGTGGAGACTTGTGGAGACGAGCAGCGTAGCGCGAGCTGGATACTTAAAAATAATACGGCAAATAAAAATAACTGGTGAAATGTCAAAGATTTAGTTTGTTTTTATCGCACCTGCAGATAAAAATGCAGTGAAAAATGTGTTAAACAGAGTTAAACAGAGACATCTCTATTCTAATACGAAAAATGCCAATTTCACTAGCTATAAACTGCACACAGCCAAATAAAATTTAGCGGTGAAATTTTAATTTTCGGTTTCGCTTGTGTCATTTTTATATGTAAAAGTTCATTTCACTTTAGTTGTGTTTTAGACATAATAGAACAAGTTTATGTATGAAGTTTCATTCCGAATAGTCAAACCACCAGGACTTTAGAGATGCCGAATTTTGGTGAAATAGAGTTTTTTCTCTAAACTCGTCATTTCCGATAAAATTTAAAAAATGATCTGAACTAATTTTGTTTGAAAATTAATTTACACTATGGTTTTTAACCATTTTTTCGTAAATACTGTACACTTTTTAAAATATGTACACAAACGAAAAATTTCCCCCTTCGGATCTCGCGATTCCCAGAAAAAAGCTTAATTGTATGAAACTTTACGATCAATTATTCCATTTGGGCTCTACAGGAACCGAATTTTGGTCGAAAAACAATTTTTTTTCTCAAAAATCGTCTTTTCCGCTTAGTTTTTGGAAAACTGATGTGGGCTAATCTTTTATTTTTCATCATTTTCTTCATAAATGATATACTTTTCAAAATAATGGCCAAAAACGATAAAACTCGTATGGAAGTTGCTACTTCCTGTGGGCCGATTTCAGCCAAACATCACAGCCAAACATGGATCTTCTATTTTTTCTGAGCTGCAGAGAAGCCACAAACTTTTAGTGTTAAATCATATGGCCTAAAAGGTTGCAAAGTCCTTTGATTATACCTTTCACAAAGCATCATCTTAGAAAAATTCCTCAAATTTTTGTTATGGCTCAAGCCTTAACTACTCAATAAGAGAAACATTTTAATTGATCTCGTTCAAAAGCGTCCCCGCTCTCTGTTCGGAGGTGGTATATGATAATCGTCTACATATGCGACTATTTCTTCCGTATTGCTGTATTTTAGAAATATTACTCAATTTTTTGTTATATTTTATTTTTTAATAATTCAATTAATCAAAACACTAAATATTGAAAGCAATAAATAAATTCTCAAATAGTATTAAACCTCTCAACTTTATTTTATCTCGATTTTTTTGAAAATTTAATTTTTATTCAAATAAATAAACAAACATATTTTTGTAATTGTGTTAAATACCAAAGAGTTGGTCAACTCTTTCTCATTTTATATATTTGTCTCAATAAACTTCCTATTTTAGCAGTGTAACAGAAATGTTTGGAAATCCAACTGGAATACTATATTTGATTGATTTTTTTTTTGGTATTTGTTAGATATTTCACTACGGTAAAAACGTCTGCATTTCATTTAGAAAAGACATATGCCCCATTTGATTAGACAAACATAAGGTCACTATTTCCATAAATGAGCGTTTTAGAAGATATGAGATTTTTGTTATAAGCAACTAAATATTAAAACTACTTAAACAAGTCTTATTCCAAACTTATTAAAAAAAAATGTAGGCAATATCCATCCATCTAGACAAACATCGTCATGTCCTATTTGATTAGACATACGTACGGGTCGCTGTTTTCCGCGGAGATCCAAGCTCTCGCTCTGGGACTCCAGGGAACATCCTCTCTTGCGACTACTTCTAGTCCCAGCCTTTTTGTACAGGGTCAATGACTGTTAGTCGGCACAAGATGTCAACTTGTCATCATAATTTTTATCTGAGTGGTGACTAAGAACCTTTCCTCTTTTTTCAATTGCTGGGCGATATTTATCCGTCTTTGTGAGCTCTGTTAATGACAACCACCACTAAGTGCTCTTTAACCACCTCATTGAAAGACCTAGTTACAGTTTCCCGCATTCTAGTCCTATTTGTATTCTTCTGTGATTCCTCCTCCGAATTCTGTCTTTTGGGTAGAGAGCCTCCAGACGAACCCTCCTGCTTCATTGCATTAATCTTTTTAGCCCATGATAGCCTTTCCGCATACACTCAGAAAAAAGATTACTACCAAATACTTAGTTAAATTAATTTGGTTGTTTTAACACAAAATTCTGAGCCAGATAAACCAAATCTCTTGTTTTATTTAGAATATTGGTATTTTCTTACTTGGTTACTACAAAAAGTGGGTGAAATTTGAATTATCAGATGTTGGTACGTTGTTTTGTTTAATTTAACCAAAAAAAATTTTGTTAGGTGAACAATATTCTTGTTATAACTAACCAAGTATTTTGGTTTATCTTAATTATTAATTTTGACCTAGAGGTTTTGTAATATAAACTAAGACTTAAATTCTACCGAATCAATAAAATTCGCTAAAGCATTGTGATTATACTTTGAATGTAAGTTCAAAGTATTTTCAATATTTTTATAGTTTGATCACTGCAGTCTGATGAGACGACTGATTTTTTTAATATAAAGAATTCAATTGTTCATTAGTTCGAAATCAAACTTCTAAGCTATCATCTTGTCTTGGTAACCTGCCGATAACCTCATCTTGATGTAATGTCAAATGTGTCCAACCTAAAACGTTTGCAACATTAATCGACAGTTTGGTTACGGTAAGAAAATTTGGTAGAATTAACAAGTCATTAGTAAAATATTTTTTCCCTTGGTTGATTTAATAAAATAGTATGGGTCACTGACTCACTGTTACCAATTTCTCCCCACTTCTATCCATTAAAATAATCATATGCTTTTGGATATATTAACTAAGTTAAAAATTAAATAACCATGATTTGGTCATTCAAATTAAAAATTTATTCAACTAAGATCTTGTTCGTTTTTTTAACTAAGAGATTTGGTTGATGGAAAATCACCAAGATTTTGTCAAAATAGACTCAGATTTCAAAATAGACCCAAGTTTTTCTCTGAGTGTATCCCTGACTATTCTAGGTTCTGCTACTGGTTTTGGAAGTTGATACGAGGAGACCAGCCTTGTTTGTGCTCATGTCCTTAGAGATTGTATTCGAGGAACCAGTCTTGTTCGTGCTTGTGATCGTTTTTTTCGGTACACCTTGAGGGATAGGCCTGATTCTAAAAGCCCTATATTGTTGTCCTTCATATGTCTTGCAAGACCTGCTGACCAAAGTCCCACGTTGGTTAACTATGCGTTGGAGATCAGACCCAAAGGTCTAAATCTAAGGGCTAGATATCCGAATACACCGTTAGAGATTGAGTATTTTTTATACTGGGCCACCTCCCCCACCAGCCGGGCCGGTTATCATCACAGTACGATTAACACCTTAACGCAGCCCAGTTTGTGCCTTTTTTAACCTAACATACCACAAATACCATGTGAGCTAGTTACGAATACTTGCGGGAGCTGCAAGATACAGCGCTGACACAAGTATCAACTTGATTCCACCAGAAAAATTCGAGCCAAGACCACCAAATAGTGCCGATGTTATTTCAACTCAATTTTGGATGGCCATAATCAGCCGTTCCCAAAGCTTGTAATTCGAGTTTGACTAGTAGTATATAAAGTTAGTCACTCAGTCATTGAGTCACCAAACTAAATTCGCCTATAGTGTTGACGTCACACGACTTCGAATTTTCTGGAGCCACGTTGTCTATGTAATTGCTCTTGGTATCTGAAATCAATGAAAATTTATTTTCAACAGCTGTTCTGATAGACCACGGTCTCAGAGGGTCGATCGATAAAGAAGACTACAAGTTAATTGACGAGTCAGACATAACTGTTGCAAATGGCAAGTGCTCTAAAATGAATCAGTTCAAAATGAATTGTGTTTCGGCTGAAACCTTTCATTCCATTCATTATATACCTCTAATGAATTCCTCAATCAGGAAATAGTCAATCTGGTAGTCAACAATAATTTGATGGAAATGGGAGGTATTTAATCCCAGAGCAAAGTGGTTAATCACTCCATCTGGGTCACATTAAATTTTTTGGGACAGAGTGCTTCGAATACACATGGATTGAGAGTTGTGAGCTTGCAAAACTGTAGGGCCTAACTCTCTTGGCTAATTTAACGTGCTACTCTTAACAGATATTTTCAGATCGTTGTAAAGATTATTTCATGTAAATGTTGGCCACGGCTACGTTTTATGTAGTCTATGCGAGATGTCCCATTTTTGCATGTCTGTGAAGTTAGCCCGAAAAATATCCCGAAGAAGTGCGATGGCAACACTAAAAGGTGAATATCGCGACATTTTTCAGTGCCATCCCGAATAATTTACTATATTTCGCTAGTTTTGAGTGTTATCCCGAATTTTTTTTTACTATCATGACATTTTTACTATCATGACATTTTTTATTTTTGTTGTTATCCCTAAAAAAAATTCCAAAACAGCAAATTTCAGTAATGTCTGTGATTTTAATCCGAAAAATATCTTGGCAAAACGCAAAATTCTAATATCATGACAGTTTTCAATGTCATCCCGAAAAATCCGACTCTGTCACTAATCTTTTATATATCATCCCGAAAAAAATGTCACTATCTTGACACAAAATTAGCACGAAAAAATCTCTCGCAATATATTTATTACCGAGTCATCCCGAAAAAAATATGTGACAATAGTTCACATCATAAAAAAGACATAATCAGGTCCAAATTAAAAAAGTCATAACTATTCAAAAATCATTAGAGATTTCTTATTAACAAGTAACAAATCATACAGTTCGTGTAGTAAATGAATCCACAATTAGAAAAAGGTAATAAATATCCACAAGAAAAGCTCTATTAATTGTTTGTAAAGAATCAGACAACTCATATAAATGAGGTTTTCGTAGACGTTAGTCAGGTATAGTGCCCTGAAGCCGATCAAGAGATTAATTAACGAGCACGGCTTTATGCGGCTTTCGTAGATAATGAAACCACCTTTGAAATAGCAAAGTATGAAAAAAATTCTATTAGCCGTTTGTCAGGTATAGTGCCCTGAAGTCGACCTAATTATTAATTAACGAGCACGGCTTTATGCGGCTTTGGTAGATAATGAAACCACCTTTGAAATAAAAAAGTGAGAAAAAAATTCTATTAGCCGTTTGTCAGGTATAGAGCCCTGAAGTCGACCTAGATATTAATTAACGAGCACGGCTTTATGCGGCTTTCGTAGATAATGAAACCACCTTTGAAATAAAAAAGGGAGAAAAAAATTGTATTACCCATTTGTCAGGTATAGTGCCCTGAAGTCGACCTAGATATTAATTAACGAGCACGGCTTTATGCGGCTTTCGTAGATAATGAAACCTGACAAACGGCTAATAGAATTTTTTTCCAAACCATATTTCCAAAGCGTATAAAGCCGAGCTCGATAATTAATACCTAGGTGTACTTCTAGGTCGAATTCAGGGCTCTATACCTGACAAACGGCTAATAGAATTTTTTCATACTTTGCTATTTCAAAGGTGGTTTCATTATCTACGAAAGCCGCATAAAGCCGTGCTCGTTAATTAATATCTAGGTCGACTTCAGGGCACTATACCTGACAAATGGCTAATAGAATTTTTTTCTCACTCTTTTATTTCAAAGGTGGTTTCATTATCTACGAAAGCCGCATAAAGCCGTGCTCTGTAATTAATTTCTTTTGGTGCATATTAGCGAATTCATTTCTGCTTGTTAATTCATTTTTATTTTGACAAAGCCTTTAATTCGATCAGGTTTTCTTTTTTTACGTGAGTTTTCATTTTCTATAAAAGCAAGTAATACATTTTTATTTTAGTAGAAATATTTTTTTTTTTTAATTTGCTATCGTGAAAATATTGGATACTATTTCGTTTAGATAGTTTTATTTCGAGATAGTTTCATTTATATATATCAGGATTGCCATATTAAACTATAATCATTTTTCGGGATTTTTTGTCGGGTAAAATTCATACAGGTCATTTTTGCAGCACTTTTTCGTGAATTTCGGCTGGTATCTGCTCAAAATGCATGAACTTAATCTGGTCGATATGTGGTTTCACACAACAATTTATCTCACGTTTCGGTCCGATGAATTGGCCGCATAGATCGTGTAGATCGTGCGAGTTGAGGCCTCTTTACTATTTTTTATGAGGCTATACCTTGTGTTGTATACTCGAATGCTTGTGTGGGGCGCTATGTTAAAAATGTGTATAATCGAAGTTATTTGCACAATGGTCGTTTATTTAGATTTCAAAATGCGCTGTTTTTGTTCAGTTGGCAGAATGATAACGTAACGAATAATTTCGATACGAAATTCCAACCACACCTTATCTTAATCACATAAATTGTGTTATTGTAAATATTTAAAGTTAATAATTTTTAAATCAGTAATTTTTTATTGAACTTGAAAGTATATTCACGGCGTGTGACAAGTATAAGGCCAACAAACTATTTTACGATTCAGCTTATTCCGGATCATATTGTTACTGTGATTGAGAATTTATTTACCTCAAAATGATTAAGAGGATTTATAACCAGATGACTGAACCAGAACATGTATTAAGGACATCGTTTAGCTACGATGAGTTATATTTGTATAGTAGACCAAAACAGAAAATTTTTTATTTGTGTCTTGAGAGCCTTCAGCATCATAGTGTGGTGGTCATAATGTACGAATGGAACCTTTTCTCATATGCGTATATCATAAGCTATATCAAATGTTTATCTCTATGAGGTCACCTACACAGTAATAGTGAAAGTGTTAACTTTTTAAATCATTTTATATTGTATAACTTTAGGCACACATTGTTTTGTATACGTTTGTGCCCCTCAGCATTATAAGATGCACAATGAATTCTTCTTATACATGCCCACATACAATGTTATTATAATATTTTGATGGCCATGATTTGATGCCGGCTATAATATCTTTATATATATTTATTTAAGTTCGCAAATTGGGTGTTAATTTTGTATGCAAATATCGTTACCGTGACGACCTTAGACTATTTTCAAACTCGTTTTATTGACTTCGATATTTTTATACGCTACAAATCTTAAACTTAATCTTCCTAATTTTCTTTGTTGGCGAAAGTGTTTAAATTATAAGTAAATTTCGTAATTAAATTAATTTGCCAAATACACGTTACAGATTTGTAATTTAGATAATGGTTTCGTTATATAACGCCCAAAATAAAAAGGCCATTGACTACATTACAAGTAATAAATTTTTAATTTTTTTTTTATAAAAATATTTGTGTCAGTCAAGTTGTTAAAAAAGCAACAACAATAAAATTGATAAGACACATAGGTGTAATATAGCACACCTTCGAAGAAACTAAAATACGTGTACATATTTCTATTTGCTAATTAGTTTGGTTTTGGTATATGATTCTCTAAATAAACTTCCTCTGTTCTATACAGTCATTAAGCAAATAATTGATTTTCTAGAATTTTGACAAGATAATTCATTTCTGGGTATTTGTATATGGTATTCTAATATTTATTCTTTTATGGTTGTGAATTAGATTTTTTTTTAGTTCCCGTTTAGAATATTGTATCGAATTTGCCTTGTCAAGCACACTTCAAATTATGTAATTAGGCATCTCTACGATGCCTTGTCAACGGTTTTCGAATGGTTGATTTTGTTGTTTTTTTTACAATTCCAACATAAAAAAAATTATGCTTCGACGGGTCGCATATAATTATGTTGCCTTATAGCATTCTTCGATTTACTTAGATATCTCTATGATGCCTTATCATTGACGATCGAAGCGCCACTACACTTTCTACCATAGCAACATTTTAAAATTTAATAAAATCTTTGACTGCTCCACCGCATAGTTATATGTTGGCTTCTAGAAAACACAAAGAATTTTTATGTTGCCATTGTGAACTTGTTTTATTAACAATTTATTTCATTTTGCATAACAAGTTTTTTAACGTGCATATTTACACTTTTTGGGCTGTTGTAAAGTTTTTTGTCATTTTTAGTTTGCCAGAAACTTCATTATAGTGTAATGAATTATAGATTTTTTTTTAAGTTCGAGTTTCGGTTCGTATCACAACTGTTCTAATTTACACTACTTCCTTTAACCCGTTTTCGGCCGCTGGTCGTTTTTCCGACCAGCAATTATGTAATTATTTTAACTGGCCAAAATAATTTTGTTTTCCAAATATCAAAATTAAAATTAATCTTTCGGTACTTACAAAAATAGAAATTCTTAAAAACGAACGGCACTTTATATCACAGTATTGATTTAAAAAAAATACTTTTTTGGAGGTATTTCCAAATGCACAAGAAAACCAAATATATTGAAATTGGATAAAATCTTTGATAATAATCAACGAAGATCTAAGTAAAGAAAAATAAAAACATCGGTTTATTCAAATAAAAAGGGAACCACAAATTAAGTGAAAAAAGCTCCAAATGAACCTCAAATGTTTGGTGAAACATAAGGTCAAAAAGAAGTCGATGGTTAGGTTATCCAAACTCTGCACTTCCTTGCGGAGCCCGTGCATTTTGGGAGTGTGATTTTGGAATTTAACATTGTTTTTCGCGATATACAGTAAACTTTCGATTTAACGGACGCTCGATTTAACGGACAATTTTTTATTTTCCATTTTTCGATTACCGATTATGATGGATGGATTCGGGGATTCTTAAACGATTTTTGAAAGAAATTCTGGAATATGCCCACCTTGGACGGAACTCAGGCAGTTTTTAACCGGTTTCGTTAGGATTGGATTTATTTAATGGAAAGGGATTCAATAATGATTTCTAGAAGAAGTTTTTTAATCTGGCCACTTGTTTTATGGAATTTTATGTTCTTTTATTGCAAGTACAATGACTCTCATAATTGATCACGATGTTATAACATGCTAATATTTTATTATACCAAAATAAAACTAAAAGAATTTTTCAAGTTTCCTTTTGTAGTTCAACTGTTTATTTAATAATTTATTTAAAAAATAAAAAAACAATTCATTTTGACATCACATAATATGTAAATAATTAATTAAAAATATATTTCATGGGAGTGATCAATTTTGTGGCCAGCCTATAATCTTAATTTAATATTTGGTATAGCCTCCTTTGGTTTTCAAAACTGCAGTAATTTTATTGGGTATGCTTTCTGGTTGTTTCGGTTGAAATGCCTCGCTATTTTAACTGTACTCTATCCCAAAGATCGCCTACAGTATGCGGTTTGTCTGAAAAATCTGCAAGAGATCTCTTAAGGTCGCCCCAGAGATGCTTTATAGGATTTAGGTCGGGGAATTGAGGTAGCCACTCCAACATTACTAAACCTTTATCCTCGAGCCATTTTTTCTTAATGTTGTACGAGGGTTGCCTTTTATATTTCAAGATTGGACAACCCTAGTGTTGCAATCTGGCAACTGACAGCTCTATCGTAAAGTTTGACATTTTTGAGATTATACGTACTCAGAACGTTTTGACATTCGAGCGCTATTTGTGTTGTTTACAGTACTCATTAACTCAACATCTCGGCGAAAAAATGGAATTAAATCGTGAACATTTTCGTGCGATTATTTTTTACAACTTTCGACGTGGATTAAGGCAGCAAGAGTGCATGGATGAACTTAATTCAACTTTTGGCGATGAAGCTCCACCAAGGACTAGTGTTTATCGATGGTATGGTGAATTCAATCGAAGTCGTAGTTCACTCCAAGACGAATTTCGTGAAGGTCGTCCAGAATCAGTTGTTGTTGCGGAAACTATTGATGCTGTGCGCGAACTGATATTGCAAGATCGTCATGTGACCTATCGTGAGATTGAGACAACCTTAGGCATTAGTGGGACCAGCATACATTCAATATTGCATAAACATTTGAATGTCAAAAAAATTTGTTCGCGTTGGATTCCACACAATTTGTCAAAAGCTCAAAAAATACTATCGCGTTGCTTCAAAACACGTCTATGGCATAGTAACAGGTGATGAATCGTGGATTTACGCGTATGAGCCCGAAAGTAAACAGCAGTCGACTGTATGGGTGTTTCAAGATGAGCCGAATCCAACAAAAGTTGTTCGCGCACGAAGCACTTGCAAGCAAATGATAGCCTGTTTTTTCGGAAAAATGGACATGTCGCAACCGTACCACTAGAACAACGCAGAACAGTCAATTCTGAGTGGTACACAACCGTTTGATTTCCAGTTGTCTTCCAAGAAATCAGGAAAACCAACTGCCGAAGACGGATCACTCTTCACCACGACAATGCGAGCTCTCACACGTCGGCTCAAACAACTGCATTTTTGAGCACTCAAAACATCGATTTGATGAGTCATCCGCCGTATAGTCCTGACTTGTCAAAAAATGACTTCTTTTTATTCCCGTACGTAAATAACAAACTGAGAGGTCAACGTTTTTCGACACCTGAAGAAGCGGTTGCTGCATTCAGAATGCATGTTTTGGAGATACCTCAATCAGAGTGGAAAAAGTGCTTCGACAATTGGTTCAAGCGCATGCAAAAGTGTATAGATCTTCATGGGGAATATTTTGAAAAACAATAAAGCGATTTTCGATGATTAATATTTATTTTTGTTCTCTAATCCCGAAATATAAATGGCAGCCCTCGTAGTTTTAGTGCAATAACGAAAATGCTTCAAATTTATGAAATCGTGATCAATTATAAGAGTCACTATATGTACCTAAAAAAAAAAATTTAAATTTCCGCTTGGTTCAAAAGGTTCTGTAAATCTCAAGATCTTAGAAGACATCATGTTCCATGTTCCCGTGAACAGTTTTCGATGTTGTTGATAAGAATACTATAAATTTACTCGAACCCTTTGTGTAGGGTTCATAACGTGATTTTTTGTCAGAGTAGGTAGTTGGCCTGCCGCTCAACCCATTAATTACATGAGTGGGTCACTTACTGGTAATGGATGTTAAGGCATGCAGCTTTACCAAAAACCTGTTAACATCACGAGCCGCTTGCTTTAAGAAAGACGCCTGCCTATTACCGAGTTTTATCTTAATTTAAATTAACGAGTTTCGTCATAGGTGGCCATATTCCACAATTTTGTCCAAAAGTTATTGAAGAATTTTATATTCATTCACCATATTCAATTTCAGCATAATCGGTTAAGAAATGATCGAGTTCCATTCCAGGTGGCCATATTCTAGAACTTTTCCAAAAATCATTTAAGAATCCCTTTCCATCTAGCATACACAATCCCATCATAATCGGTTAAGAATTGATCGAGTTCTGTCCCAGATAGCCATATTCCAGAGTTTATTCCCAAAATCATTTAAGAATCCCGCTTCCACCCAGCATACCCAATCCCATCATAATCGGTTAAGAATTGATGAACTTCGGTACCAGGTGGCCATATTCCAGAACTTCTTCCCAAAATCGTTTAAAAATTCCTTCTCCATCCAGTATACCCCATCATAACCGATTAAGAATTGATTGAGTTCCGTCCCAAGTGGTCATATTCCAAAACTTCTTCCCAAAATCATTCAAGAATCCCATTTCCATCCAACATAAACAATTCCATCATAATCGGTTAAGAATTGATGAAGTTCCGTCCCAGGTGGCCATATTCCAGAACTTCTTCCCAAAATCATTTAAGAACCCCACTTCCATTCAGCATATACCCATTCCC
The DNA here is from genome assembly GCA_932526605.1 of Nephrotoma flavescens. Taxonomy (NCBI): domain Eukaryota; kingdom Metazoa; phylum Arthropoda; class Insecta; order Diptera; family Tipulidae; genus Nephrotoma; species Nephrotoma flavescens. Next base: position 223,197,533 of record OW052222.1, on the reverse strand, counting down.
CTCATAATCAGTTAAGAATTGATTGAGTTCCATCCCAGGTGATCATATTTTAGAACTTCTTGCCAAAATCATTTAAGAATCCCATTTCCATCCAACATACCCAATCCCATCATAATCGATCAAGAAGTGATGGAGTTCCTTCGCAGGTGGCTATATTACAGAACTTCTTCCAAAAATCATTTAAGAATCCCACTTCCATCCAACATACCCAATCATATCATAGTCGGTTAAAAATTGATCGAGTTCCGTCCCAGGTGGCCATATTCCAAAACTTCTTCCCAAAATCGTTTAAAAATTCCTTCTCCATCCAACATACCCAATCCCATCATAATCAATTAAGAATTGATCGAGTTCCGTCCCAGGTAGCCATATTCCAGAATTTCTTCCCAACACCGTTTAAAAATCCCACTTTCATCCAACATAATCAATCACATCATAATCGATTAAGAAGTGATCGAATTCTGTCCCAGGTGGCCATATTCCAGAACTTCTACTAAAACTCATTTAAGAATCTCACTTCCATCCAATATACACAATCCCATCATAATTGTTTATGAATTGATGAAGGGTGGCCATATTCCAAAACTTCTTCCCAAAATCATTTAAGAATCCCATTTCCATCCAACATACCCAATCCCATCATTGAATTGATCGAGTTCCGTCCCAGGTGGCCATATTCCAGAATTTATTCCCAAAACCGATTAAAAATCCCACTTCCATCCAACATACCCAATCACATCATAATCGATTAAGAAGTGATCGAGTTCCGTCCCAGGTGGCCATATTCCAGAACTTCTTCCCAAAATCGTTTAAAAATCCCATTTCCATCCAACATACCCAATCCCATCATAATCAGTTAAGAATTGATTGAGTTCCGTCCCAGGTGGCCATATTCTAGAACTTCTTCCCAAAATCATTTAAGAATCCCATTTCCATCCAATATACCAAATCACAACATAATCGGCTAAGGAATGCCTGAGTTCCGCCCCAGGTTAAATTCGATCGAATAGATTATCGGATAATCGGATTTAACGGACTCTCCAATTAGTCCGTTAAATCGGGGTTTTCCAGTATGACATTTTACGTTAAAATGTCACGTAATCAAAGCAACAATTTAACGCTACAATTTAACGCTACAATTTAACGCAACATTTAACATAACAGTATTTAACACAGCGTGTAACATGAACCCAAAACTAGTCACCTAAATGTTTTACCAAACATAAAACCCATGATCGAAATATCGACCATTGGCTGAAAGGATATTAGTTTTAAGTGAAATATGCCAACACATTTAAAACAAACATAAAATATTGTGTGATTTATGGCCCTATTCCATGGAAAAAATCTACTGTCAGTAAAAACAAAGCGAAAAAACATATAAATTTTACTGGTTGTGAACGAAACAAAATATGTTGTCAGTAAGCTTTTAGTGAGAGAATAGTTGTGATAGTGTCAGTGTACTGCTACAATACTGCTATAAAAAATGTAAACTGGAGTATTTTTTATGGCAGTACAAATTAAATACAAATTAAAACTTCTATGAAATTTTTAGGTTATGCCAAAATGTAAAACCATAAAATTTTACTATAAAAATGAAATAAAAAATATTTCTGTTCTTTGTCACTCTTATGGAATTTTAATTTTTTTTTTGCGTTTTATCAGTAAACAAATTACTGTTAGTAAATTTTTTCCAAGAAATTAAAGCTTTTCTCCCATCGTGTTTGTTTCTTCTCGAATTAGGTCTGTAAATTGTATTTTGATTGATTAACGATGTAATGTTTCATTTTCATGAATGTTTTCGGTATTGTGTTCGAGGTTGTTTTCAGCTTATCGTGGAGCAACAACAAAAACTAAAACTGATCATTTTTCGATTGTATCCATATTTGTTGTGATGTCAAAGTGTCAAAATTGAAAATCAGCTTCATAGTCCCCATCTTGAAGCTTTTTTCACTTAAATCCAACACAAAAAAATACAATATTATAATAACAACAACCACGAATCACTTTTCACAACCATAATTTAAATAGAAATATACAAATTTATAAATATATTTCAATAAAAAAAATTTCGTACTATTTGCCGCTATAATTTCGCTTTCTATACGATTTATTTTGACACTTTGACATTTTCAAAAACAATACGATAAGTTTAATTTTTTTATTTAATAAAACTACCAAAAACAATTAAACATATATAGTAAAATCAATTTTAATTATTAAATATATCAATTTCAATTTAAAATATTAATAAAAAGAAAAAAATTAAAAATACAATTCCAAAAATCGAAGTTTTTTTCGAAAACAATTGAACAGACGGGGTCAATTCGCGTTCCATGAAATAATGAAATTGAAAAGTTTTTTTCATTGACAATTTAGTAGCTTGAATTATTTGCACGTAATTTTAAATTCCTCTGTGTGAAATCATAATTTCTTATGAGCAATTCAAACCTACTCGATTGCAAATGAAAAAAACTTTTCATTTTCATTATTTCATGGAACGCGATTTGACTCCCAGTGGCACTATTCTAGTAATTCCCCGGGAATAGGGAATTGGGGAAAGATTTTATATGTAATTTCAGTTCAAATATTTTTTTCCGGCCTACTAAAGGCGATGATACATGTACAGATTTTGCCTTTAAGGCAAACAAATTTGCCTTATACAAAATTGAGAAACGCTCATTTTTAAATTTTTGCCTATAAAACGATTCAAGATGGCCGACTTTTAACCAATCAGCGCGCATAATTTTTATGCCTTAAAGGCAAAATCTGTACAAGTATCACCGCCTTAAGAAGAAAAGTTTGATGCAAATATTTATAAATTGGGAATAGTTTTTCCATATCTAAATTGGCTGGGAAAATTATTCCCAATTTTATTTTGTTTTCAAAAAAATTACCACTAGATTTTTACCTCAGTATGCCAGAAAAAAAATTTTAAAATAGAAATTACATATAAAATCTTTCCCCAATTCCCTATTCCCAGGGAATTACCAGAATAGTGCCACAGCGCTACATATTTTTGTTGGTTTCGAACATTATTTGTTTTGCTTTGGCAAAGCACGCTTAGGTTACAACAACAATTACACTGTATAAAACCGAGGACGGTTAAAGGGCTAGTTATATAGACGGAAACGAAACGGACTGAATCGCAATGAAACGGAAAGACGAAGGAGACATGGTTATATAGACGAATTAGTGAAAACGGTTTTGACATTTTCATATTTGTTTCTAATTTTATATTATTTGAAGTTTACTTCCCGTGTGTATGAAAACTAACTCGGAAACCCCATTTTATTTTTGGTAAACTAAGTACACTGTGTTTGAATCCAATTAAAAAATAAAATATTTTGACAATTTGACATGTGCTTGTAAGGATAACAAAAAAATCATAACCGATAGTGTATAACCGCAAAGACGAAACGAAAGCAAATTGAAGTGAATCAATTTCTCCGTCCGTTTCTGTTTCGTTTCTTCTATATAATTATTTTAGTATGTTTTCATGTATTCAATTCGTTCGTTTCGTTTCGGTCCATAAATGTAAACCAACTAGACCATAAATGTAAACCAAAAAAAAATAGTTTTAAGAAAGTAAAACCATTTTATAGTTATGGTTTTCACCGCAAGGCGGTCGTTTTTTAATTTCTTTTTGGTTTTTTAACTTTTTTTTTAAATTATTTATATTTAAAACTATATAATAATCAATTATCACACCATCAAAATTTGACATATCCCTTTCGCTGCCCGGTACCACAATTGTGTGGGTACGGCTAAATTACCATGTCAAAAATTTATTTTTGTTTGTGTTTTGACCCAACTTACACATTTGTGCATTCCTTTTAAACTTATTTTCGTCCGAAAAAAAACACTATAACTATATACACAATTGTGTTGGTTGTACTTCAATTCAAGCGGAATTTTTTACCAAAAACGCCATTACATACCATAACTTTTTACTCACACAGTTGTGTGCGGTTTGGACTTAAATAGAGCCATTTTTTTTGGTTGTAAAAGGGATATACAGGTTTATCAACAAAGGAAAATTAAAATGCATCAAATACGAAAGCCAAAAGCTGTTGTTTTGAGATCAAGTTTTTCATAATCGTCCGTGGTGTTAAACTAGTTAAGATTTTTCAGACCAAATATTATTTGTAATGGCATCTATACAATGTTTATGACTTTTCTAGTGATAGAAAACAAAGAGACCATTTACTCACAATATATCTACCACAAAAAGTAGTAAAATGCACTCACCCAGTTTTAACCCCAGGGTACTTGTGTACACAAAGATACACAAACCCTTCCAAAAATGAGAACTTACTTCTCATACCGGCGAATTATATCACCAAATCAGAAACTTCTGGAAATTCTCACTATGTATTTGTACTAAGCCAACACCTCTTTGTTTTCTATGACTACAAAAGTCATAAACATTGTATAAATGCCATTAAAAATAATATTTGGTCTGAAAAACCGAGAAAATCTTAAATAATTGTGTTTTCATCCTTCTGGGGTTGTAATGTTAAAAGGCGCGTTCGGCCAATTAAAGGATAAAAGGAACCAGGCAATTATTAACAGTAATGGTGACTTTACTACGTATTAGTGGGTAGCGCCCAAGAAAATTTAATAACCGTACACGTTCTTTTTGCACATACTGTAAAACTTATAAAAATAATGAATTTTTCCTATCTTTTGGGGAACCAAGGTCAAAAAAATGTGTTGATATTCATTCCATACAAAAACAGCGTTATGATGTTTCTATCTATTCTGTGGTTCGGCCTTCTGGAAGATTCCGCTTAACGCTTGGTCGTCCTACACAACGAATCAATTATAAACGGAACATTTGTAAACGGGAATTTTTTTCGTTCACAATGGAATTTCGAAACTCTGGCTGAAGCCCTATACTATTTTCTAATTTTCTATATTCTAAACTCGGAATCTACCAATATTTCTTAAATAATAAATAAAACTACATAATTAAGCATTTACTTAAATATCACTAATATTCGTTTTCCTTATCATTTTGTGTTTACAGATAAATTTTTCGTTGCTGCGGCGCGTTCATAAAGTGAAGCGAATGCAATTTAATTAAAGTCAATTTAAGCTTTGTACTAGTAAGTGCGACAGGAACCTAATCTGTGATATACAAACAAATAAAAATAAATAAAAAACAATACACTGTTAAATTAAATTTAATTAAGTATTTAAAGTCACTAAACTATAAGTAAGCATATAAAATGGCGGCAAATCAAAATGAAGAACAGCAGATCGCAGAGCTAAGGAAATTATTTTTGGATAAATTGGAAACAGTTGATCCGGGTAAGAATATGTTTGTTTTATTTTTGTAAATGAAAAAATTTGCCATTTTACGATATCAATGAAGTTTACTTAACAATGAGCTATATATATAAAAATACCCCACATAACTGATTAGATTATTTTCAAGGTCACTTAAAAATACGATTGGTTAATTATATTCTTCAAGTGCTTTATTTATTACGTTTCAGCTGATATAAGAGTGACAAAATATAAAGAACTTTTACCGAGGTTGTCACTTGGTGTCTAAATTTCCAAAACATAAATAATTAACTAGTAACAACCTAACCTTCAGTGAGGTGATAAGCGCGTAAAATTGGCTAAGCAAATATCATTAATTTTGTTTGCGAATAGAATTTAAAATTATTGTATTATACTAAATATTGATATATTTCGGTATTTACGTCTATACCTCAAACGTGTCGTATCTTTAAACTTTTACACGGATCTCTTACTTTATATATTTAATCTAACAGCTTGTTTATTTCTCACATTATTTTTATTTATATAACAAAATGTATTTCATAATTGATTGGTACTACATGTGGCACTTTATGATCAAATTCAATAAAATATATTTATGATAATAATAATTAAGATCCTCAATAAAAATATACAAACATCTTGCAGACATTTTCTTGTGTTTTAGTTGAATATCATTTAATCTACTTGGGGTTTACCCCTAAACCTTTCGGCGACAAAACTCGGGATAAAAATTCTACATATACAAAAGTTATGCTGGTTTCAAGACCGTGCCATTTTAACACCCCGACCTTGAGAGCCCACCTATCTGCTATCCGCTTCCTGTATTTTTGTATTGATAAACAATATTATAGGATATATGTGACTCGTATGAAGAGCTTTCATCACACAGAGGTACTTGACGTTGCTTTACGTTTCGATCTTTACTGAATTGATCAGCTTAGTGCTTCGAGCTGCCCCATAACATGTACTAAAGGCAATTACATAGGTTGACTTGCTCAACAAAACAAGGTTAATAAACCTCTCCGAAGGCGAATGTGAAATCGAATCATACGCTTATGTCACTATCAGTAATTTGCATGAATGCAACGTCTGTTGAACTGCAGTCAGATCTTCTATAGAGCATTCGGGTAGGAATTGCATCTACTCTAGAATCAACACCGTCGGGAGGGTACGATTTCTGAATTAGACATATGTCTGCCTATGATGCAGCAAGAAGCAACATTAGATAATGAATGAAGTACGAACCTTAAGAGGATCGTCTCAAGGAAATAGTAAACCTGTTAATTTCTGCAGAAAGCGGAATGTTTATGGATGCGGAACCGGTAACGTTGGCTGGGAGAATGTATTTCAGCTTAAGTTAAGGCTATAATTGTGTTCTGTACCTTTTCCTTTAGAGGAACTTGGTAATCTTAAAAATTACAATGTCACGGCGAGTTATTGGCTTTGCAAAACCAATACCACATCCAGAGTGTGTAGTCCAGACACACGGGTTACGCCAACTATCTATACTCTCACATAAAACGTCAAGTATAATTAGACCAACACAAAGGCCTCGGATTAATTTATACGTTTTCACCACAACAACGACCCTAAAAAATGTACATACTAAGCCTTTTAAGATCTGGGGCCCTATTCTTGAAATCGGTGGAAATTTCCGCATTCGAAATATAATTTGCTTTAAAAATTTTTATTTTATTTTTCGCCGGCTAATTTAATCGTTTTTGTTTGCACGATTTCTATTATTTATTTCCCTACCAAGAGACAAATTCCGAGTGTATAAATTGATTCGGAATTATTAACTCGTTCAATACATGGTTCAAATCTATCAATTGTTGTTGGTAACGTTCACCAGTAATAGTTTCGTTTTTAGCAGCTCATAGAACACCACTTCTTTCTGATCCCAATCCCACCAAATGCACAACAAAACCTTACTTCCATGAATGTTTCGTTTTCCTGTTAATGTGGTTGGTTCGCCTGTTTAGGCGAAAACCTACGATTTTTTGCGTTTAGGGTTATCGTAGTAAATCCACTTTTCATCGCCAGTCACAATTTGAGACAAAAAAATGCCGTCTTCATGTGGTACATACAGTTCATGTGGTACTCATTTTCCTTTTTGAATCATTTTTATGGTATGCAAATGTTTGTTTATGGCTGCTTGAGTGACATTTAACTGTTCTACAAGTTCTTTTTCTGTTTGAGCTGAGTTTTCCTTCAATATGCTTCCAATTCTTCATCTTCTATTTTTTTTTGGTTGAATAGAAGGTTCTTTGTCACTGGCATCAAAATCACCACTTTTGAATCGTTTAAACCAGTTTTCGCAAGTTTGTTGAGTTGGTTGGTGCATGTTCACCACAAGTTTTTTGAAGCAAACGGAAACTTTCAGCAGCTTTTTTTTTTGATTAAAGCAAAAAAGTGCCTAATGCTTCCCGCGGTATAAAATTCGACAGGTTTAAACGGGCTTCAAAAATATGTTGTTATCGTTCACGAATATTGACAAACTTAATTTTAATGTAGAATGTCAACACTTTAAAACGCCGTAGGTGTTATTGTAAAAGAATGCTTAGTACTAAAGTTACGCCATCTCTTAGAAAATCCAAAAACCTAAGTTATACACCCAATAAATATGAGCAAACAAATTTGAAAAACGATTAAAGTAGCCGGCGAAAAATTCGAATATAAAGAATTTTAGGGCCCCTGGAGATATCTAGAACCTTTCGAACCAGGTGGAAATTTACACATTGGACGTACTTGCAGCATACAAGAGCTTAAATGGTCTAAAAGTGTAATGTACAATACCACCAGTGGTTAAACTCTCCACTACAGATACTACAGGCCATTAGAACGGAGGGGAATTTAGAATCGGCTTTCTCACCCATCAGCGTACAGTAGAATACATTTTAATTCAACATCACGATTGCATGCATCGAAGAAAAATTTGATGATACAAAAGTTTATTCTTTGTTGAGCTGGAAGTAATTGATAATAATATCCCGCACCATGGTATCAAATTTTCGTGGGAGACTACACATTTACCAAACAAGCCAAAAAAGCCGTGCGTTGGAATGTCGATGCACTAAAAATTGAAGACTCTGTGCAAAATTACCAATCTCCTATCACTGAGCATGCGTAAGCCAGCACAACGAAAACCACGAATCTCCACCAAACATTCAGGAGCAGTGGCTAGCTATCCAACAGCCCTTAAGGAGACCACCAAAAGCCCCATAAATAAAATAAATAAAACATAAATATATACAGGATGTCCCAAAATTGAAATCGCATGCGCACCCACCAAAAAATTAATTTAAAAGAAACCAAGAGTTCTTTTGTTTAACTTTCTTTTTTAATGCGATCTAAAATAAAATCATTATTATAATCTGCATTTTCTTCTGTCAAATAAAAACTTTGGTTTTGCTTTTGTTGTCTCAAAATTTTTTGTTGATGTTTAAAAGACGAGAGCGGAAAAAGAACGTACTACATAAAGGTACTATCAAAACAATATGCGACACTAATGCAGATTTTAAAATGGTATCACACACCGGGCTATTCATAATAGAATGTTTTTTACCAATTTTTTTCACAAAGTAAGTCGTGTTTATTAAAAAACGCGCTTAACAAAATTTCGAGTTCTAAAATAGATGCACAATATTAAACTTCCCCGCTCTGTCAGACATAAAATAAAATGAATAAAATAATTTTTTTTTATTAATTTTAAATATTATTATTCGGATTCCCTCGGATTTCAAGGATTTCCCGGATTTTCCCCTGATTTCCCCGAATTTTGATTTCCCCTGGATTTTCACTGGATTTCCACCTGGTTTCCCCCGGAATTCGGGAAATCCGGAAGAAAACCGAGAAACCTTGAAAAATCCGAGGCAAATCCTGGAAGGAACCCAAGAAAACCTGGGGAAATCTTGGGAAATTCGGGAGAAATTCGGAGGAAATCTGGGGGAAATTCGGGGGAAATCCGGAAGAAAGCCGGGGAATCCGGGAAATCTTGTAGAAATCCGGAAAATTCGAAGGAAATCCGTATAATAATATTTAAAATTAATAAACAAAAATTATTTTATTCATTTTGATTTATTCCTGACAAAGTATTTATTTTAGAACTCGAAATTTTGTTAAGTGCGTTTTTTAATAAACACGAAGTAAGTGAAAAAAATAGGCAAAAAACATTCTATTATGAATAGCCCGGTGTGTGATACCATTTTAAAATTTGCATTAGTGTCGCATATTTTTCTCATATTGGGTTAATCTTCTATAGTACATTCTTTTCCCGCTGGTGTCACTTAAGCATCAACAAAAAATTTTGAGAAACAAAAAATGTTTACAAAACCAAAGTTTTTATTTGACAGAAGAAAATGCAGCTTTTAAAAATGATTTTATTGGAAAGGCACACTCTTCTAGATCGCATTAAAAAAGAAAGTTAAACAAAAGAACTCTTGTTTTTTTTAAATTAATTTTTTGACCTGCCAATTCTGGGACATTCTGTATACAATGAGGACCTGTATTGAACATAAGCTTCCAAGCGGAAAACGGAATCTCGAGACTGTTTTACCAATGCTAGAAATCTTACTAAGGACTTCCTTTCAAGATCCACAGCCATTAAAAAGACAAATAGAGAGTTCAAAACAGACGTGGCTGATGTTCTCACGTCGTGACGATCTCTTTTGGGCAACCTAAACGTTTGGCGTCACTTGTGCTGGTACAAACACAATATGGAACTCAGTAAGCCACTTCTTTACACGGCACACAAAATTCATTTAAAATTCACAAGGTTGTCTGCTTTCAATAGCTGTCAAACACAAACTAAACGACACAGCTTGGTCAAAATTTGACAGTAGTCTATTAATAGATGGCAGTTAATGGGGGCAGTATTGCATTTAAAGTTGCGTTTAGTTAACTGCTTACCTCAACAAGCTACAACAAAATGTACCTATAACTTCAATCGTGCCGCCCGGATAACTTGTACATAGTTGTTGTTTAAGATTGTTAACGAGTTTGTCAACTGTGCGGGGATGTTTTCCAATTTAGGTCACTCACAACTTGCTCAATTAATCGCTCAAATGTAGCAGGCGCATTGCATAACCCAACAGGCATTACCACAAATAAGTAAAGACCGTTTCTTAACGAAAATATCGTTTTCTCTCTATCATCAGGATGGATTGGTAAATTGCTACTATCCATTTTTCATGTGTTGGGCTACTAGACTGCTCTATCACTCTGTCTCGTTCCATTTTGTTTAAATAATTCAGTTGTCTCTTGTAACTTTGGGATCGGTAATCGTCTGGGTGCTTGCCAGATTGAAGAAGTTTTTCCGAATTCGCCATCGTTAAAAGCAAATACGTCGGCTAATTCATCCCGTGCATCCGTTGCGACATTTAACTGTCCTACTGGAAGATAGCTGTACAGCGAGCGAATAATCTTCTTCTACTTATGGTTTGGGGACCGACGTCGTTGGACTGACAGTTAGAAATATGGTTTATTCCCTTAGCTGTACCGATGATCATCCCTTTCCTGATTACATTTATTGATTAGCTCAAGTTCAAAATACGCACTGGTACTTTCTGCTGGAATTTCTCTGAGGTTCTTGAACACAACAATCCGTTTTTTTTACATTCACACGTTCTACAATTCCCATCTTGGCATCCCCTAGGCCATCGTTTATTTTCGCGTAGATCACTTTTTCGCACTTCGATGATATCTTTACCCTGTCTTCGACTATATCTCGCAATGCATTTGATTTATTTGAAAGGGAACCTGGTTATCCACATCTACCACAATCTGGTATTTCTTCACTACATCCGGAGCGATGATACATTCATAAGTTATTCTAGCGACGATAGACCGATGTTTGAACCGCATTTATCTGTGTTCTTGGGCCATTTTCTCCCTTCCACTAACTTACGCTCCACCAAACTGCTGTAACATGGTTTTTCGGATCCACATCCATTGAATGAGACAACTCTTTGTTCTGCTAGCCTCGTTCAACTTCTAACTGGCTCATTTCTTCGCGTTTCGTGTCTTTTACGTCAGCTTCCCTCTAGCGCTGCTTACAATAGCTCAAAAAGCTAGCCGTGGTATCCTCCAAATTCATATATTCTCCAAATTAAGCTTGTCCTTATTCTAAAGCCAACGCCAATATTCATTCATGATTTTACCTCTACAGGACTCGACACTTGAAGTTGTTACCAACTTCACGCTGCTGTAGCAACCAAACGGCTAATGACAGCGCGCTCATTTTTTGACAATCGACATACAATTACCAGCTGCTCAAAAGGCAGTCCGCTTACCAAGAGCAAAGCTGTTAAAACACTTGCACGTTGGTGGCAAGCTTAAGAATTGGGTCTTGAAAGCCTGATGAAAACATTTTTACGGTTCAGCACTGTGTAAACAAACAAAACGATCGTGTTTGGTTAGAGTGCAAATTCAAAGACAATTTGTATAAGAACGCTCACCCCTCGTATTCATTGAACAGGGCCTAAAGGTAGGAAGAAACAAGAAAGAGTTCCTAGCTTCATTTCTTCACAATAATGGCCACCTTATTCCTCGAACTTAAACCCAATGAATTTTTCCATTGGTCCATTCTGGGGGCCATATTATTAACTGAAAAATATGAGTCGGTCGACGTCTTAAAGATTGCTCTTGGCCGAGAATGGGACAAAATACCATCAGACTACAATCGTGCAGCGTATGACAGACTCGAACCTATTATCTGCGCTAATGGTGGTGTCATCAAACAACATATTTTTTGTTAAATTTGAACTATTTTTGCGATATACTGAAGTTTTAAAATAAAAAAAATTAAAATTGACAAATTTACAACATTTTTAATTGGCAACAACACTTCGAGTGCCGACCCCCTGTATTGGTTTTCAAATGAAGTTTCAGATGGTCGTCTTTTGCAGCACTAATAAACGCATCCACTGTTAAAGGGTGCAACACATCTGCAGGTACATTACGCTACCGCTCACTACCTCTGCCTGCCTATATCTTAGTTAAAACTGAGCCATAACCTACTCATAGCTCTCTTTTATTGTGGATTCAGATTGCAAGACATCTGCAGCTGTTCCACGAAGAACAAAAATGATTGCATCGAGTTGCTCTCCTGTACCGCAATGATTATGCTGTATTGCCGCTGTACTTCCACTTGCTTAATGATTTGCCATCTTATTTTCCATATGGGAATATGGAATTAATAAAAGCAATTGTAAACGGCGGTGATAGTCAGTGAAAATAGATGCCGAAACAGGAGCGGGCAACTCTCGAGAATCATCACCGATGAGTGAGAGGACCATCAGGGATGACGCCAGTTTCTCCAAACGATGAAACCAAAAACTCCATTACGTCATTTAAAAATAAATAAAATTACGGACTCCACGTGATTAACACTAGGTGGTACACAACTTAACCACTCCACCACCAAGTGTTATCTGGCTAGAGTAGAATTCGTAGCAACGCGGCAAGTTGTTGCATCAGAATGACGAAAGTCGTTGTAGCATTAGTGCAGGTTTCGGGACCTACGATTTGTTGCTTGATATGATTAATCATCAGACAATTTAAATATATTTGCTGTGTTCTGTTTTTCAAGCTGAGATAACCTGCTTAACTCTTATCGCAATCAGGGCAATATGCTGTTGACGTTTCTGCTATGCTTTTTTTATTTTACAAAATACTACAAAATTTAAAACAGCACAGAAGATGCGCAAGTTGCATTTACTTAAACTTGTATCTTTTGAAATATTATTGTTACAAACGAATTGTGGTTTCCAGAATTACAAGTTACTGACGTGCTTTTATATTTTGATCATTTACTGGTTAACATTATGCTAGATACAAATCACAAAAGAAGCGATAAAACATATGGACCAGTATATTATGTGCCTTAATATGTCAACAAGTTATATAAATATCAATCGACTTTTCTATTATTTTACATTCAAGTAAATTATAAGATTATTTATTATCATCTCGTAAAAATAATTGAAATTTTTTTATAAAACTGTACAGTGAAGGTCAAGAATAAACGCAACACTATCTAATTATTTTCGTGTTTATAACCATGCACGTAAGACGTATTCTCGTTTATTGAGTATTAATCACATTACCTAGCAGTTCTGCGGAATTGAGCAATTAATTTTGTAATTATCATAATTGTATTTAAAATGCAATTCATTACGTTGTGTGTATTACAAAATAAGTTAACTTAGTGGCGAACTTCTGATATACCGGTTGTCATAATTAATTATACAGGGCCACAAGTAATTACTGAACGTATCAACTAAAATTGATTTGATCACGTGGTTGGTTAGCCGATCACATTGTTTATTGGACTTGGTTATTTTATTTAACGCATAAGATTTGTGTCGGTAGTATTTTTCTGATAAACATGCACACGCGCGCATCGCTTGTGTGCAACCAAATCAATTACAAGTAAATTATGTATGAAGTATCAGACACAATCTGAGGATAATACCCATTATGCGCAGTTGTTGAAACATTTTTTTCGATTCATGATAGATGGCGCTGTATAATAGGCGATATTAAATTATTTTCGATTTCTTGTACTGAGGACATTAGGCATACGATTCTGCAATATGTTTGCACTAAAATTAACACGTTTTCAATGTAAATACTTGAAATTAGTTTTAAACAAATTGTATTTCATTCGTTTCAAGGAAATCCTACGTATACTTTTAGCCGTAGAATCCGAATCTGCAATAAAAAGTATTGATCCCTATCTTAGTTTCCAAGTTGCCCCTTTTATGTGCTGTATTATACACAATTCACTTTCATTCCTGATAACAATTTCATTATTTCCACAATATGAAAGTTTAATTTACAGGCCCACCTATTGAATTAAGTTTTGTGCTGAAATTTTAATGAACATAATTTAAACTATTAATATCCAGACAATTAATTACTTAATAAGTATTTAATTTTGTAATACTTACATTTTAAATTAAAATGTTCAACCTCCACTTCACCTTTCACATCACTTTTAATTAAATTATGATGACGTCTCCATTCTTAGGTTACAATAAAATTTCTTTCTTTAGGACAGTATACTTATGACAGTATACATATACGCACCAATACTAAAGTATTGATTCTTCGACTTTTTTCTAATATTTCGAAGGCAAATACGATAGCTCAATTTTGAGTTTCGTCTTGTTATACTTGGGTTCTTCAGTTAATTGAGCCTCGCCACACTTTGATTCTTTCGTCGTGATTCAATGATTTCAAAAAATCAATCGCCGTCCACATTTGATTTCTTTGCGCGTTTCTTTTTTCATGTATGCGTAAAATTATGTTTTTTTGGTTTATTTGTATAGTAAAAAATGTTTATTATTTGCTGCGGAAAAATGCTTCCTTGGTTGAAAAAATATATTTTTTGCACTCGAAGCACAAATTAAACTAAAATTAACCCATAAACGACAAATAAAAAAGGTGTCCTTGAAATATTTATCTTCGCAGTAGTGCGAGAATCAGTTGAATCAAAAAAAACGACGAAAGAATCAAAGTGAGGAACCACGGTTTCAGTCCAATCGAACGCGCCTAGTAGTTTCATATAACTACAATAACTGTAAGGAGTATATAAATGCGCATTAAATATTATCTTAAAGCTATACAAATCTGGGGCGGTATGTTGTACCATCACTTCGAATCGAAATTCGAAAAAGACTATCCGTCGAATTTCGGTATGTTGTATCATTTTCGAAAAGCAAAAATGATACAACTTTCACTTTTTTCGATTCGACTTTTTTCGATTTCGACTTTTTTCGATTCGAAGTGATGGTACAACATACCACCCCTGGCTTGAAAACCCCTGCAAACATAATGTTGTAACTTAAACCTGTGATTTATCCAAAAAAGCTTTGTTTATTGTCAAATAGCCTAACACAATGATTTTGAAGCACAGTCAGTGACTGAAAAATGGTCCTAGGTAAGACTTTTTGTCTTTATTTTGAGTTTAGTCTTAATTATGAGACTTTTCGTATTCTGCGCGTAGTCTGTGACCAATAAGACCAGGAAATATGTGTGTCTTACGTAAGACATTTTTTTAAGACCAACGCCAACTAGGACTATGCGCAGAATACGAAAAGTGTTCTAATTAAGACTAAACTCAAAATAAACAAATTTTCTGTGCAACCACACTAGGTTAGGTTTCAGTGGTTGACACTTAGGCCATTTTGGTCCATTGTGATACCACGCATTCACGCCACATCATTAACCCATTCACCTATTCACCTACTCACACAATTACAGTATACCACCTGCAAGCTCCATGTTAACCTGTACATTGACATGGACAGTGGGTCGGCGTTGAATTCTGCACTCCATCAGAGGGTCTTAATTGTGTTTATTAACAGCACCGATTGTAATCGATGATGAAAATTCGATTTGCATCTAGCCTCTGATGGGATTCAAACCCAGTACCTCCCGGTCCAAGTGCCGAAGCTTTAACCACTGCACCACTTGTCCGGTTGCAACCACACTAACTCAGACATAAATTAAATAAAATATTTCAAGGACATTTTTGACTCATTTTAGTTTAAATTTTATTTAAGAGAGAGCAGAACAAAACAAAATAAAACTACATAGTTTGCCTTCAAAAAAATACCAAAATAAGTAGTCCCGTTGGCTTTTCATTGCTTTTGAAAGGATGTTGTACCCAATAATTATCGTTATTGTTTAGTTTTGGTATGTTTGTATGTATGAAATGAAACCTTATGGCACGGATTTTATCTGGTATTAGCTCGTGGAACCCACTTTGGGAAACGCTGGCATAATTCAAAAATGGCCTTGAAATATTTTTTATTTCATTTGTTTGTGTTAGTGTGGTTGCACCGAAAATTTATTTAAGTCGCAATTAAAACCTGTATCATAGTGCATCCACACGAGGGTAACTTTTATCTGGTATTTCTTTCGTTTCTTTCCCCTTTACCAATAAAATCGGCTTTATCTGCTCACCGCAATTTTTTGATTTTATTGGTAAAGGGAAAACAAACGAAGAAGTTACCGGATACCAGTTACCCTAGTGTGGCATCAGCCATAGGTAAAAAGGGAAAGAAACGAAGAAAAATACGATTTCTGTGTCTCCCGTCTGGCATCAGCCAAAAAGCCTTACCTAAGAATATTTTTCTGTCACTGGTGCATCAGAATCGGGGTGTTAGACTACTATTTATGCTGGTTAGTGGTGTTGTTTTCTGAAGAACTGATGCTTTTAATGAAGTCTCTCAGTCGACATGACATCATTCAAAAGCATGAATTTGTTTTTGTTTTCGTTTGTTGTAACTGTTCATAATAAGCAGTGTTAAAGGCTATCTAGTCGGTTCAAGTCCTTGTTCTTCATGCTTTATAAACTTCTGGGGTAGAAAATAAATGGTATTTAGTCCCAAAATATTTACCCAAAAACAGTGATAATATACAAGGGTTTATTGTTTAATCTAATTCAATTATATACATCTTACCAATTATTGATCAAATACTCAATTATTTAAACTCAACCAATCATAATTTATCTCTTTCTAGATTTCATATCTCAAAAGGATATCGACCGCGTGAGAACAAATGACACTTGGGTGCTGCGATTTCTCGAACAAAACGATTTCATAATGAAAGATTCTCTCAATCAGCTGTGGTCAACATGTGAATGGCGTAAAAAAAAATCCGTCAACGAAATATCAACAGACAACATACGCATGGATTATATGCACGAGGCCGTATTCTTTCCGCACAATGTAGATTTAGATAATAAACGTATGTTAATATTTGAAACACGGTTTTATACCCGGGGCTCCCGTGTTATGGATGATGTTAAGCGATGCCTTATTTATTGGATGGAACGTATGCAACGTGAAACGAACTACGATCAAGTGACGGTGGTGTTCGATATGCAAGAGAGCGGACTAAGTAATATGGATATGGATTTTACAAAGTATATTATCGACTTATTTAAGTATTACTATCCTAATGCGTTAAATTATATACTTATATACGAATTGCCCTGGATCTTAAATGGTGAGTTTTAAATTAAAGTTTTATAATGTTGTGAACAAACCAACCAACCGACTTTATTTTATTTTGTTTTAGCTACTTTCCAAATTATTAAAAAATTGTTACCTGCAAAGGCTGTGGCTAGAATGAAATTTATTAATAAGAAAACTATTCATGAATATATCGCGCCCGATCAGATGTTAAAATCTTGGGGCGGGACTGATGAATATCGGCCGAAATTTGTTGAAGAAAAATTTGTGCACGCAAATGGTATAAATAAAAAGGTAAGTTTCACCGCTATAAATAATTGTTTGACGTGTAAATGGTATAAAAATTAGTGACATCTAACGAAAATATTATAAACTTATAAATTGTTATAAAAAAAACTGTTATACAACTAGTACATGCAACCAATTTTTACATAACAACAATTTTTACATAAGATATAATTTCAAGTAAGAGATGCAACTACACATTAATTTAAATATAACGTGTATTAAAATCAGTTTTGGGACCTTGGGCAACATCATCATCATTGATCCATCGATTAAGTCACTCAAATGCTACGAGCCTACTTACCTATTAAGATTCCATTAACTTCTAATGAATCCTTCTTGCTTTAGTATTCGCGCTCGCGATGCTTGATTCACCTTTGATTCATGTTTTCTTTAAGACAATTTACTGCGAGGTGTAGGTGTGACAACCCTTTATAGTACACATTCACTGATTATGGCATAATCAATTTATTAATATGAGCGGGTCGAGTTTCAGTTCGAAATTTATTGTATCCCCACTCACTAAACAGAACTATGGTTACAATCGATGCCTTTTGGGAGGCTAACGACTTCCAATACGGAAGTACGGAAGCTGAATCATTGAATCTTACTGACAATTCTCCTCGAGGTTCGTATATAATATTTTCTGCTCAACTTCAAAATGTGTTCATTCAAAGTTACTTGTTACCTACCATGCTTAGCTACGGAAGTTTGATTTATTAGAGATAACTGATTATCGATCACTTCAAATTGGGTAATGCAGCATATCTACATACATGCATGGGTAAATTCTTGGACTTTGAAGGCGGTGTTTGATGTTCTCTATGATTAAGTATGCGTGTAATGCAAATTAGCCGAAATATATGGTACCTCAATGATTTTGATAACATATCATGGACACATCCAACAATCATTTCAAAAACATCATATACTGGTACAGGTACGTAGACGACATTATTTTATTATTCAAAGGATCCAACAGACAATTCGACAAATTACATCAACACATAAATAGTATAGAAAACCCAACATAAAATTCACATTAGAAACAGAAAAAGATAATAAAATCAAATTCTTAGACCTTACGATAGTCAACGATAATCATCAAAATATACATAAAATCCACCGATATAGGTCACATAATCCCTAATGACTTACACCATCCATACCAGCACAAAATATCAGCATATAACCACATGAACAATACATTAAACAATGTACGAATGAACACTGAAGATTACAACGGGGAATTAAACACTATAAAGCACATTGCTAACAAAAACGGAAATGCGACACAACATTAATTAATAGAATGGAGACCAAACACAAAGCGAAAGCACAACTACAAAACAACTGAGACCCATGAGTAGTGCACTCCGACAGGGAGTCACCGTTGTGTTCATTTCCATCACCGATCGTAATCAGATGATGAAAAATCCTATTTGCATCCTGCCTCAATCGGGATACGAACCCGGCACCTCCCGATCCAAACGACAAAGCTTTAATCACTGTGTCGTTTGCTCGGTTAGAATAACTCTTCGGATATTTGGAAAATATTCTGCGCTACTACATTGACAGAACCCAAAAACCAAATCACAAATCCAAAGTTTCTTCCTCTTAAAATGCTAGAGGACGAGTAACATATTGCAACATGTTTCGAATTTAAACCTCATCATATCTTTTCAAAATTCCCACATAAAAACATAATTTTTTCATGATCTATTAAAAAACGACTGAGATTTATCACAAGGACTAAGGTTTTGATGTTAAGAATATTAGGCTGAGGAATGGCAGAGTACCTTGTAGCATGGAACTTAATGGCCATATTACAGAAATTCACAAAATATCATTTAAGAATTTTATTTTAACAGAATTGTTTATTAAACTGCTGAGTACTATTTACTTAGGCAAAAATTGGGTAAATTTCAAAAATTCGCAAAAAATTTAGCTACATCAACTAGCTACATACAAAAAAAATTTGTAGAAAATCTAGAAATTCCAGAAACTAATTACCTTCAACCAAATCTGTTATGAAAGGTCGAGTTTTGATTAACATGGTATCTGTTGGCCATAATACAGAACTTCTCATCGAATGGATTTTAGCCCTTTTAAGGACAATTAATACTATTCATTCACGAACACCCCATTCATCTATTAAATCAATTACAGTGTACCACCTTCACTGCAGCGTTGCAAGCTCCATGTCAAACTCTACACTGAAATGGACGGTCACTCAGCGCTGAATTCTACACTCCAACAGATGGTGATAGTTATCTTTATTAATATCACAGATCATAATCGATGAGCAAAAATTGATTTTCCATCCTACCTCTGTGGGATTCGAAACTAGTACCTAGCGGCGCAAGTGCCGAAGCTTTATCCACTACACCCCTGCACTAGTACGGCCACTTTCCAATGAACCGTCCTAACAATATTCAAAAAAATCAATTTCAAATCCCTATGCCAACATAAAACCCAAATTTTATATAAATCTGTTGGCTGAATTCGAGAACTTTACAAAAAACTCAATTCAAAAATTGATATCAATCCCATAAACCGAATTTTGTTACAATTAATTAAAAAACGGCCAAGGAAATTACCCAACCAATTCAACCCTAACGCATATTATTCATATATTATTCAAGTTAATTATATACCCGCAATGGCACCTCTCAACGTCAACGTCACGAAGAAACATGTGTATGATTATGCCTTTTTGATTTTAAAATACGGGAATTTGAAATCCGTGATTTTTCAAAAATACGATTTGATTTACGAGATTTTGGCCACTCCTTATATTAAATAACATAGTAGCATATATTAAATAACTTATATATGTATAGGACAGTCGTGTTCTTTATTTATCCTATCGCATTTACCGTTATTATATTTTTTGCCACGGTATTGCTTTTGTCGTTTTTTTCGAACTTCGAAAAAATATTCGAAGTAAAATCAAATTGTTAAAAAGTTTACGATTTTTGGTTGTCAAAGTGTTAACTGCCAACTTCCAAGTACATAAACATATTTTTTTTTAGTTTATTGTAATAATTATAATTTTTTTCTATACACTTTAACGTGGCGGCATGCACTTTACCACCGGTAACCAAAAAATACGACAACAGTAACATGTAAATATTTTTATTGTGGATGGCTGATGAAACCATGATGGACTTTAGATTTTTAATTAGGAACTTCCAATATTGAGAACGGAGAAATGTACAACGTTTCTAGCTTTTTAATTAATGAAAACAACTAACAAACTACACTAAAAATTAATTGAGGACATGTTTTGACTCTACATGACAGTACTTATTCACTTTTTTAGTTTGACAAATAACCTTTCACAGTTTGTTTTCATTAGCTGTGTTGATTTTCGAATTTTTTTCGAACTTGTACTGAAACACCTAACTTCAGTCTTGTCTTATAGAAAAAAAATTTGGAACACGATTTAACAAGGCAGTTTTCTATATTGATACTATTTAATATTTGGTAGTAGTGAGCAGTTGTCGGAATTGATAAGTTCTACAGCTTAGTGAATCAAAATGTTTTGCAATATCATATGAAAAAAGAGTCAGTCAGACAACTATATATTTTTTAAAAAACAAATTTGTGGTGATGAAACTTAGTTTGGTCTTTTAATCACCGCCTGGTTAGCACCACTTCCCATGCGAGGGAAAGGTGTCATTTGTTTATACAAGAAGAAGCCTCATTCCATTTATTATTATTATTATTACATTAATTGTAAACTAATTAATTCGACTATAACTCGACTGGATATTATGTTAAATGTTCAACATAATATCCAGTCGAGTTATAGTCAGCTATGAAGTTTATATTACATTAAAACTAGTTTTTTGAGAAGTCGATCACCGCTCTAGTTGCAAAATAATCCGTCAGATGCTAGCCACTTTGCGTTAAAAGTTTCCTTCAATTTAGTAACACGTGATAGTAACACGTTATTTAGTAACACAAATTCTAAAATGAATGAAAATGAATACCGCGCAGTTATTAAATTTTTTTGTATAAAGATGGACGAAATGTAACTTATACATTGTATATTCAATTATATATGAAAAGCTTACGGCGAATCTGCACTATCATATTCCACAGTAATAAGGTGGGTAAAATTGTTCAAAAGTATGGTCGGGAGCCATTTATTATTTAGTCATTTGTTAAATTAAGCTATCAGGCTGAAACACCACACCGAGGTAACTAACGGTGTTTCTATATGCTGCTGGCGTCTGGCACATGCAATTTCTTCAGTCATATGCAATCGTCAGAGCATATGCAATTTCTTCTTTCTCGCTGCAGAAACTTTCGTTGAGCACGATGTTCCAAATATGAGGATAAATGATTGAGCCTTGTGGGCATCCTTTTGTTAAATTTTTCCATGAAAGTCCTCAATAATCGCTGTTCGATTTTTTAAATAATCTAATGTTATTTTATAAATATTTTTTGAGGTGCCAATAGTTGTGAGGTGTTTCATTATACAAGGCCACCAGATATTGTCGAAAGCACCTGCAAAAGCCAGGAATAGTCCTAACTCGTACTTTGAATTTGCAACTGCAACTTTGTTCATTAGCGTTAGGATTGCATCTTCCGTTGATCTATTTTTTGCGGAAAACGAATTGTTTGCCAGAGTTGAGTCCGCTGGTATTAAATTTTTCTATCACCCTGTCTGTTACTAATGTTTCTAACAGTTTGCATGTAACCGAAAGAAAGACCAACGGTCTATACGCTTTCGGGTCAGTTTCGTTTCTATCTCCTTCTTTTCTGATCACAACAAATTTACCTGTTTTCCAGATTTTCGGAAACACACCCAGATCTAAACACTTATTGAGCAGGTGGGTTAGTTTAGTCCCAATAATGGGCTATACTGCCTTCAGCACTTCTGTTTTGATGAGGTTAGGTCCAGGCGCCTTACCATTTTTCCTATACTCATCAATGCTAGTTCAACCTCCTCTTCACTGAAAGGTGGATCGTTTCCAATCGCAGGAGTCTGCTGCATCAATAATCTTATATTCTATTGCTCTTCTGTATCATTTGCAGGTTCATCGTCAGGAAGCAGGAAGTTTAGTAGTAGTTGGTTTGTTTCTTGCCATGTTAAGTAGTTGTCGTTCCTTGAGATAGAATTGAGCTTAATGTCTCCCGGTATTTTATTTTACCCATGAGGAAACAAATTTTTCAAAGGCCTTTTTGTTTTCCGCGGGCAATCTCTTTAAAGTACGAATTTCTTAATACCCTGTACGCTTGTTTGATATTTTCCCTTAGCTCTTGTTTCTTATTTGAACTTCTTTACGTTTTCTGTCTTCTACGCTCGGAGTCCTCCACACGACTTGTCGTTTGGAGCTCTTTTGCCTTGTTATCGGAATTTCACAGGCTTTGATTAGGCTGTCGGTGACTGTAGTAGCAAGTCTGTTTACGGAGTCTTTGCTGTTGCAGTCTTCCCATTTTATATACGATCCCATTGCCCAGAAAGATAGTCGTTTAGAAGGGTTCAATTTGCACTCTTCAGAGCAAACCGCCCGTTGTCCAGATATCTTGATCAAGATCGCCTTGTGATCACTAGATGTCCAACTTGTTTTGACACTCCAACTTCTAATTTTGTTTAATAGCCCACTGGTCACTAAGATGAGGTCAATATTTGATTCGCCATTGTGGCAGTAGGTTCTTGCTTCGCCTTCTTTATTCAGCAAGTGTAATCTATGGCTAGTTATAAAATAGTCCACTTCAAGGCCACGATCGTTTGTTTTTGTGTCAAACCAGAGAGCTGACCTGGCGTTAAAATCACTGCATACGAATCATAATTTGGCTTCTTTTTAGCGCATTAGGTATAACCTCTAATCTTTACAGATACGGTTCCGTTTCATCCCTAGCTTGAAAATAGATACTTACAATGTAGACCAGTTAACGGTTGGGAGTCATTAGAAGATGACAACAGCCCTAGCTAATACCACATGCTATTAGCCATGAAAACGTAATTTTGGTAGAATCCATCATCATCGTATTGGAGTACAGCCGTATTTATATTTCGTGGTTAGCGTGGAGGCTTTCCCTTTCATATGGTACCACTTATACCATATTATTACATGACCCCCGTTTGTTGACTCCAGATCAAACGAAAATTCGTGTGCAAACTTCAAAGCATGGAACTCGAAACATGGATTCATCATTGGCAATGGATTAAACATGGTGAACCACCACCAAAGAAATTCAAACTCACCGTCTGAGATTTCTGAACAATTTTCTGGGATGCTGAAGGAATATTGATGATTGATTATATGTCACCGAAAACAACAATCACAGGCATCTATTATTCAGAGGTTTTGCGAAAATTTAAAAAAGCGATCCGGTAAACGGAATACATTAATGGGTTTTTAGAGGGCTTCGACCATGTAAATGTGAAGTTTTTAAAGTACCGTGATACCAGCAAGTTTTAGTAAATTCAACAATGACAATAGTAGTAGTAGTTAGTATTTGCTATTTCCCATATTACTGTTCTCACCTCACCTAAATTATATGCAAATGTCACTGATGATGTAGAATTATATGAAACCACTTGGAAAGGTGAATACATTAATGGGTAGAAATCATAATAAATCAATTTCCTTTTAACCTTTTTAAAATTAAAACCCCAATTTTTTATACCTAATCAGTAATCTCCCTCTCCTTCATACAGGCATATAATACTTCTGAAAGAGAAGCTAAATCTACCTATTCTTGTATATATAGCATCATTTGTATAACACTTTAGTTAATGTATACGATGTCGTATAGGTATATTTGGTCTAGAGCAAAATTCGTAATTAACAAAAATCTATATAAAGTGCCATTTACATAATTGACAGTGAAAATTTATACGTGAAAAACACTCCTTAAAGTCATTTTTATCGTCTTGGCTTTTCCCATTGCGATTACATCCAAAATATATAAAGCTAATACACGATACGCGGCCGCAACGCAACAAAAACTAAATAAATAAATAAACTGATAAAAATGTGATTTTTATATATAGCTTTTCCAACAACAACAGTACATATATCAAAATAATATTCCTAAAAATAAATTTTACTTTTCATTTCACTACCTATTTTATACCTTTCTCATTTTCTATATTTTTGAAATGTTAAAATATCAACACTACACATTTCCACCGTCCTTGGTCGAAATCGCCTAGCGCCCGCCGTAGCAATCGGCGAAATAAATTAATCAAAAATAAATTTTATCATCACGTGATTAGTGTTAGGGATAGTTTTTGTTGTCATTTTTTATAATCGTAAAAACTTAATGGTAAGCTGAGTTGTTATATAGCCAAATTATATAAAGCTCTAAATAGAAATTATTTAATACTCGTATAGTTTATGCTTTACGATTATCATTAATTGTTAATGTATGTTGTAAAAACATACGATGACAACCAAAAACATCATGAGTATTTTTCCTAACACAAACATGCTAGACAAGTAGTAATTCAACAGTTGTTTAATTTAACAAATGTTACGAGTAATTAGTCAGGTACAAAGCACGTTAACAAGCAAATATAAAAAAATATGCATACATTGCATGTCTTTGGTTACGTGTTTTTCGTGTGTGACAATTAAAAGTAGTTTTTATCAAACTTTTATTATTCTGCTATGACTGTGTTGTACTGATTTACTAGATAGCGGCATCCAGTGTATTTATGTAAGCACGAGCTCTATAGTTCCAACACCGAAGGAAAAATAAAATATTAAGAAGGCCAGAGTGGAAGAATTCACGATCGCAAATTTTTCGGCCAACGGTTTTTCGTACCATCCTTACAACTAGCCTAATACAGGGTGTCAATCCGAAAGATTTACATTTTTTGTCGCCATTTAGGCGAATATTAATATTGAGAGTTCATACTTGACAGTCGTGAAGTACACACGTGCAAATTAATCATAGAAAAATATTCGATTGCGGCGCCATACGTATGCAAATAAGATGCTGTTGCTTGACAATGACAATCCAGTTTTTTTTTTGAAAAATTAATTATAAGTGACGAAGCTCATTTTCACTTAAGTGGGCATGAAAACAAGCAAAACAGCCATTTTGGGTGAAAATTCACAAAAAAATTCATCAATCACCATTACGTCCTTTGAAAGTGACGGTATGGTGTGCAATTTGATTGGACCACATTTTTAAGAAAATCTGGATGGTTCAGCTGTTATACAGTCACTGGCGAACGGTCTCGTGATATGATAAGCAACTTTTTTAGAACAGAATTGCATGCCAATGGTTTATAGTGAACATGTAGTTCCAACAGGGCGGTATCTCGTGCAATACTCTAGAGGAACCATGTTACGAGAAATGTTTCCACAACAGTTACTTTCGAAATCTGGTAATGTAGATAGGCCTCAACGGTCACCCGATTTTACTGCTCCCGACTTTTTTTTATTGGGTTATCTTCAAAATAAAGTTTACGCAAATAAACCAGATATTATTGAACAACTTACAAGGAACATTAGAGAAAAAATTAACATGATACAGGATGAAATGTGTAAGAAAGTGATGAAAAATGTAATCAAAAGAACTCGCATGTGTAAGGCCAATAGAGGCGGACATTTGGCGGACATTGTTTTCATAATTCCAAATATTAAATCTATTTTCTTTTATTTAAAAAAATTGTACAGGCAAAAAAATAGTAAACCTTTCTGCCGTATATAAAATTGAAAGTTTGTATGTTTATTCGTCCACTGAGCAAATTTACAGTAGATCACAAAATTTGAAACACTATATAACTTAGGTCGTAGTCATAAATATTTACAGTTTTGAATTTGTTGCATGATTAAATTTTAGCGCTATCTAACAATACTCTGTGATATATCAAAAATTCGGATTTTGAAGGAGGCCGTATTTAGGAGTAAAGAGGCTCAACATACAATTTTCGTTTTTGATGAACTAAGACCACCATATGCATAAAATTAGCTTTAATTGGAAATCTAGAGTGATGCTTATCCTATCAAACAATTTTCGTAGCCTCTCTTATCGTGAGAGCTACACGGTAAACGTGACTGTTGTAATCGCTTTGCTTTCACGTATTCGAATAATTACACTGCCATGCAATTCCTCTGAATAAGAAAATTTGCGTAAAAAATAGTTGTGACACAAACACTTACCTTACGATTTCAGGCAGTTTAAATATTAATAGAATGAGAATATACCTCTCTTTAACCCTCTAAACTCCACTGAACTTGACATTCTTCATTTTCTTTTAACCAACTTTTGTCAATACTGTTTGCAGCGAAGCGACACATTATAGTCTGTATTCCATATCCATTTAATTTTAATCTGGAGAGTAGGGAACGAAATTTGATATTCGATAACAGATAAAATAAAAAATTAACAGGCTGGCTAGTAATTATTCTCCAGACTATTCTCCTCCTGAAATTTTATTCTGCTTAGCGGTTAACAAGGTCAGAGAAGGAAGAGCTGTTTTACTCTTCTTTTTATCTTACATCTGCGCTTAGAATAGGTGAGTGCACATAGCTTATAAGCTTGACCTTTACCGAAAAAGCAAAGTACCGAGGTTTGCTGCTCCGGTAAAAATCCCATTGGGAAGAAAAAGTTTTTTTTTTCAGATCATTGTTTTGGAATTTTTCTTTCATCTCTATGTGCACTCACCTATTCTAAGCCCAGATGTAAGATAAAAAGAAGAGTAAAACAGCACATCCTTCTCTGATCTTGCTAACCGTTAAGCAGATCGCTATATCGTTTAAAGTGGGGGATCAATAAATCGCAAAAAAAGAGGGCCAGTTGTTCTTGTGAGGATTAACGCGCAAACCAAAGCAGTTGGCTTAGTTGGAAAGATCGTTGAGCAAGATGCGTTTATTGAAAGTGTTACGATATGTGTTAGGAAGGCGTCGATTGCAAGATCATTCTATATGTCTTGCCCAAAAATTTTAGGTGAACAATGGATAGGCTTATAAATCCGAGCTGCACTATTAATGACCCAGAGCAGGGTGCACCCTGCATGATATTGAAATGGTATAGAAAGTATCTTAGGTAGCCATTTCCGAATGTTTCTATATTTTACTACAAAGGAATTCGAGGCGTTGGTTCCGGCGATTCTTGCTTCGTATTGGATATGTTTTGAAAACGTCCTTATACAAGCGTCTCAATTCCCAAAAGCTTTTGATTTTTTGGCCATTATGAAAGGTCCTTGATTTTTACGAGCATGTCAGATTTATTTCGACCTTCAAGCCTGCTGCACGATTATGAGATTTTACCCACACTCACAATCTGAAGTTAATAAATAATACTATTTCCCCAAGAGAAAATGTATTAGTTACTAACTTCAGACTGTGAATGCGGGTAAAATCTCACAGTCGTGCAGTAGGCTTCAGAGCGGTCGGTGTTTTCTCAATGGCGGGCTAAAAGGACGCGCACTTAAAATAGCTTTATTAAAAGCAATGAATTGTTCGTCCATGAGGTCATCAAGCTATTGATTGATACAGAGAGGTTTGGAACCAATACCGGTAGTGCATTTCATAGAAAGGTCTTAAAAGTATCACAATGGATATTCCACCAGTTATTAAAACTAGCATTTTTGGTGTGATTTGTGTATGCTTGGTACACTTTCCAATTCACTGCATTATGCTTAATAATAACACAGGATGTGACATCTTTGCTCTTCTTACACCTGCAGGATGCCTGCACTGAACCCATACCTGATCACGCCACTACTCCTAGACAGTGTAGGGAATATCCTCTCAAGCGATTACCTGCAGTTCGTCTCTAGACAAAACGTCAGCTAAGTTGTGTATAGTTTTTTGTAGAGGAATAACTTCGCATGATTCCGATTTTTTTGTAATGTATGTCAACCTTCTAAGCACAATCAATTTCAGGTACCACTCCTGGTACCAAACTATTCCAGCAGATAACTCATTTGAGAATCATTGAAGAATTGTCCATAACAGAATTGCATGACAGGTATAAAGAATTTGTTGTGTGTGACTCTCTGAAACGTTTCACACGTGACAAGCACAGATGAACTGTGTATGATAAGTCCGTTATGATAGTTGCTTGACTTGTCGTACATTGACAGTTCATTAGCGAATCGTATATGACATGTCAGTCGTTTATTCCAGAGCTAAATTAGTGGGTCGAGCTAAAATTTCAATTTTGTATGAAAATGGCATTTGTAGCATTGCTTATTTAGAAATGGAATAAAAGCGACATAAGACGACTACCCGCTTTTATATTGCTAGGGTTCAATCGGGCAAAAATGATAAAAAATATCACAATGTTTTTTACCACGTTTTCCATAAACACACTGATTTATTACAAAAAAAAAAACTTTTTTTTAATTCTGGTTGACAAAATTTATGTGAATTTTTATTTTGTTTAATTTTTTTTATATTATGGTTATAGTGAAGGCTTTGTTTACAAATTGAATTAATAAAATCAATTAAAATACATGAAATTTCTATTATATGAAGCCAACAAAATTGGTATTGAGGAAATATTTGGAAATACTGCCAAGACTTTTTATGTGGTATTTTAACCAGTTGAAATACGTACTAATGGTTATAATAATTAAACGGTTTGTCATATAAGAAGAATATATGACCAGTCATCAATTGGTCAATTAGTCAACATATAATAAGTTTATGATATTTTTTTTTTAATCCAATAGTTTATATATTGACTAATGGACCAATTGATGACTGGTCATATATTCTTCTCATATGCCATGTCGTTTAATTTCATTACAAGTAAGCCGGATATTACATCTCTACTATAAATTAGTTTATTTATAAGAATTTTAGATGACAGGCACTCGATTGTTCTCTTTTAAAAATGGCGGTTATTATCCCAGCAAATTTGTCAGTTGTTCGGCATACATAATTAAGACAAGAACAACGGCTTTGCATCCTTAATGAGATGGTGTGCTAGAATGTTTTAACAATACATTAGTGATATATTTAGTAAAGTTTGTGACGTAAAAATCAATGGGACAGGGATCGATATATAGAATTGTTCCTGATGGCTTATCGATCAGCGTAATCAGAGTAATGTGCGATTATCGGCAGATTAAGTTTGATGCTGTTTTTTCATCAGCGTCGAACACGTCGATAAAATGAAAGAAGTGATGATGACATACGTGTCAACAATAAACCTTTAGAAGAAAGATGGCTGGTTTAGCTTTACAATCCGGAACGTAGGGAAGGGTTATCACCGACGATAAACAACGTAGTTTACAGAATAAAGAAAAGGCAGCGAAGGAAACCCAAGGTACCAAGGTAGTAAATTTGGAACGGTTGGCACTATACGGAGATGGCAGTTTAGATCTTGTTCGGGACGAACAGGCTTAGATTTTTATATAGGGTGGGCCATTTAAAAGTTTGTTTTTAAAAACGCTATGAAATGAGTGTACTTCTTTATATTGTAGAAACTTTGATTTTATTGTTTAGGTTGTAGTCTCCGATTTAATAATGAAAAACAATTTCGTTCATGAAGCCAACCTGACTCACAGGTTTTTAAGAACTTTTTCGATGATTTCGGCGACTATTTCCCGAAAAAATGTCGCAATGTTATGATTTAAATCTGAAATTGTCTCTGGATTTTCCGGACAGCTATCCTTAACGAAACCCCATATAAAATTCCAACGGCGTCAAACGCAGCTCCACGCTGGCCTATCGACATCTCCAAGACGACTAATTATTCTGTTGTTAAATTTGGCGCGCAAGAGATCGATTGTCGGTCGAATTGTATGGCATGTGGTGCCTTCTTGTTGAAATCAAAGTTCGCCGATTTGAGGCTATAAAGGCGTTACCATTGACGATAACGGCGTTGTCAGCAGCGTCTTCGAAGAAAAATCCGCCAATTATGTCACCACTCGAAAATCCACACCAAACAGTCACTCTTTGGATTCTGTCCTACACTATACACCACAGCCGCAATATTATCGGGCGTGTGTGCTGTCCCAACTCGGGGACCACTTCTGTCCCAATGGTAAGCCTTTCTCATGAACTTTCTTCATCAATTTCACTACAGCGGTTTCGCTTGGCGCTCTTTCACGACCCTTATATTTCTTTTCAAAATTTACACGGTTTCAGCTACACAACACTGCCTATGAAAATAAGTTTTCAATATTTTGAAACACTCCTCAAGCGAAAACAAGATTGTTTCGTGAAGCGGAAAATCAAATCATTTAAAAAAAGTGTTGCCATAGCCTATGATTTAAAAACAAACCAATAGATGGCCCACCCTATATCTTTCTGGATATCATTTGATAATGTTATAATTAGTCCAAGCTATTTAAAGTCATCCACATTGTCAAAGTTAGTCGCTTTCTTCGAGATTTACCACAAGGATGTGTCTAGGTGTTGATAACAGTTTTGTTTTTGTTCTGCTGATTTAGGTGCCGTTTTACCATCAATTTAGTTAGTCATAATTATTAGAGTTAACTTTATTATTTTTTTTAAATGTGCGTGTCAAAGTTAACTTATGCTGTGTGCCTGACGCCGATTTTTGTGTCTAAATCTCCAACTAACTAAATTAATCGTTAGTTCACCCAGTTATTGTTGGATGTCACTAGTATTTAGGAACCAAAATCTACCCGATATTTAGTTCTAAACTGCAAACTTAATTTTGATTTATCAATTACTGATTAAAAATGTTTTGTAGAATGTTAAATTTAAGTTTATATAGCAGATTTTAGTTAAACATCAGATGCGGTTTGTTTTGTGTCATCTTTGAACGATTGGTATGAACTAACCATCAATTTAGTTAGCTGGAAATTTAGACAAAAAAATCAACGTGAGGCACACAGCATAAACTAATAAATATATCTGAGAAACCACAATTTGATTTGGGTGACACAAACAAATTTGTTGCCTAATTATTATTATTCTACTATTATATAGATGGCACTATTGTACAATACTTTCAAAATCAATCTATTACTTAGATAAGGTTGAAAAATAACTTTGTCGATCCAATTATACAATTTATTTTTACTCACGATTATCGTGTTTATTAGTCCTATACCTTTGAAAACACATCTTATACTCGTAAGTACATACTTTGGCTAGAGCGTTAACTAAATTATTTTAAAATAGTTTAATATAGAACATGTTTTCTAAAAGAAGTCAGACCACTCGTTTTATGTCTGCGTGTCAAACTGCCCCTAGCACCAAGAATTTGCTTATAAACTTTCTTGGTTAAGATATATCTGGCATCAACTAGCGATAATCTTAATGCCCCTATTATGGTTCTCACCTCACCGAGTGACTCCATACAAAACTAGTCACATTTGCTTAGTAATTTTAGGTGAGGTGAGAATCGCAATAGGGGCCTAAATATTTTTGTTTCCGAAAGATGGTTGTATTGTATAATCTTGACGTATGTATAATCTTGAAGCAAATATATTAAAAAGTAACAGCTTGTATGGAAAACTTGATCCAAATTTTGTTTTAGATCACAAATTTTGATTTGAAATCTAGTAAGCGCCTTTGCGTTGTTTGATGAAACATGAACTGAACCGAATCAGACCATGCATCAAGAAACACAGCTAATATAAGACAATGCCTTATAAAATCGTGTTCCTAATTTTTTTTTCATCAAGGCAAGAATGAAGTTAGCTGTTTTAGTACAAGTTCGAAAAAAACTCGAAAATCAACAAAGCTAGTGAAAAATTAAAACTAAATTTAACTGTTCCAACTGTGTAGCTTAGTTGTCAAAAAAAGTAAACAAATAACGGTAATTTCTCGAAAAAAGTTCGAAAGAAACAACCAAAGCGACACCTGTGTTACGGAAATGAAATAGATTGTAAGGTAAAAAAGAACGCGTCTCTCTTCCTACATATCCCTTTTCCGGCCAGATTTCATTTTGCTTCCATTTAAGTCCACCGTACACAAAGATGTATATTAAAAAACATAGTTTGTAATGGCGTTTTGTTTTTTAATGATTCTCTTTCGTACACGATTTTTACTAACACAATTGTAATCGCGAGCCGGAAAAGGGATATAAGCTATTTAATATGTATATGCTTGAAGTATGTATATAATGGCCCTATTCCATGGGAAAAATCTGCTGTCAGCAAAATTAAAAGCGAGAAAAAAATATAGATTTTTATAGTCAAATGTCGATTTGTTTTTTTTTTCGTGTTGAAATTTGTTAACGTTAGTGGTATTTTGTGGAACATATATAAAAATTAAAATTTTAAAATATATATAAAAAAAATCGAAAAGTCCGAAAATGTATAAATTGAAACTTTTATGAAATTTTTAGGTTTTGCCAAAATGTAGAACCATAAAATTTTTTTAAAATTTTCTTGTTTTGCGTTTTGTCAGTAAAAAAAATTACTGTTAAGTACGACATGATCTGTAGAAGATGTTTCACTGTCAATATAATACATAAGACGACAGTACATTCATCTTTCAGGAAGCACAATCTTTAAGAATACCGCTAGTTGCCGCCAGATGTCTCCATGTCCTATTGAAGTATTAACGATCAAAACGTTTGTGACGTTACAGTGACATGATGGTTGCCAATATTTGACAAATATTGTACATAAAACAGGCTTCACATAATAATAGTAGGCATCACAAATCTTATGGATTGAATGCTACCTCACTATAAAATGTAGATATTCCGAAGACCTTCATGGGCTGAATGTGCCCAATGAGTGAAAATATAATCATTTCTCTTTCCATTTGAATTAAACTCTTGCTCTTCCGGTTTAGTATCTGAAAAGGCAGTCGGATTATAGTAATAAAGGGCAACTTTTGACGTAAATCACAGTTGTATATGTAAAATTCGATAAACAATTAATTTGTATCAACATCACTCGACTAAAAAACTATAAATAACTATTTGCCACTATAAACCAGTCCAAATACGTTTAATACCAAGTTGTTTTGTTTTTTTTTGTATTTTTTTAATATCCATCAGCTAGTTTGTATTACGAATAGTTTTTCATGTAGTTTCGACTTTAGTTGATTCGCGGATTTCAAAAGGTGTATACGCGTAATATTTATTATCTCGCCGTGGTCGTTATCATTTTTGTCGTTATAATTATCTCGCGGGTCGTACCATATGATAATAAATAATTAGAATACAGTGTGTCAACTATTGTAGTGTTTTCAGTGCAATTTATAATAAAAACTAATTATGCAGTTTAATTAGAATATATATACGGTTTTTGTGTGTAGTAAAATCGTGACCATGAAATTAGTAATATTTTTCAGTCCTTCATAAAGAAAATTTATACAGTGTTTTTTAACGTAAATTATTGGTTTGCAGTTTATAAAAATTAGAAAACGTGAAAAACTATAATATATATAACGATGCCCAGGGTGTGTATCTAATGGGTATTATAAGGATCAATCCTATATAGAAATTTTTTTACTATCATGAGAATACATAACGATTCCCTTGCATGGGAAATAGGAAATTTATATAGTAAAAACGTGTTACGCCTTAATTTGCGGTTGTTAGCTTATGGGCCCCAATTAATATGATGATATACATATTAACGGTTTAATTTTGTATAAGTAATTATATATAGATATATCAACTATATTATGTAATTAAGCAACTTCCTTTTTGTTGATCACATGTGGAATGTGATTTGTGCAATGAGATAATGAAACTTTCACTGAAAAGAGCAACACAACTAAAATTATCCACGTCGGTGAAAGTGAAACAAAACTAAAAATAAATTGCCGTACAGAATACCTTAATAACATGGTACAATTCACACAATCAATTTTTATATACGATATATGCTTAGCCGCGGTAATATCGCGATGGTTTGATTTTTGTATTCATCAGACGTATATGGTGAAGAGAATTAATGTACAAAATTTGTGTTGTGTTTATGATAATTATGTAGTGATGTTAAATCTAAATCGCAGCTGTTTAATTCTGCTAACAAAATTACATATTTTGGAACAAAGTGTAATTATCGGCTATATTAAAATTGTGTAAATGAGGATTGTTTGAAATGTTTTGTGAAAAAGTGTCGTGCAGTAATAATAAGTAGTGAACTTATCGGGTTTTAAATAAACATGCATGATGATGATTTGTTGAGAATCTCGAAAGTGTAAGGATTTTTATTTTTATATTTAGTATTTGGTTGCTATTGCAATCGAACTCAGCCAAATGCCGGTAGTGTAAATGCTGCTAACATAGTCCACACAAATACTCGTGGCTAGGAGTGCCTCGGGCACAATTGAAATATTTTTTTGAATCAAAGTATGTCAAATTAAAGATCATTTCATCCCCTATCCAATGATACTACGTGTGTGTATTTTCCGTTAAAACGTTAAACACAATTATAATTCCAACAATAGGACTCAACAACCCGAAAACGCTCAGCAGAACCAAAGTGAAGCGGCTCGACATCGAGTGTGGCAGAGATATCAAGAAACTAGCCGCTACAGAGGAACTGGCCGACCACGTGTTGCAACACAGCGTGATGACGGCTTTATTGTGATGACTTCGTTGAGAAATTGGCGTTTGGATGCGGTGCAACTGGGACAGCAGCTCCAATAAGTTCATGAAATCGAAGTCAGTCGGTGGATAATTAGAAGACGACTTGAAGAATGTGATCTGACTGCACACAGACCAGCGAACGGGCTGAAATTGATCCCAGCTCACCGACGAGCCCGCCTTCAGTTCGCTCGAGAGCATTTGGATTGGACAGAAAAACAATGGTGAACAGTCCTGTTCTCTGACGAGTGTAGGATGTGTTAACATGGCAACGATTGATGAGGAAGGATAAATGGAGGATCAGGAGACCAAATTGCACAATGTTGTATTGAGGAACGTATTTCGTATGGCTATGGATGGTGCATATTCTGAGTAGGCATGTCAAGCCAAGACAGATCTTGTATTCATTTCCGGAGTGAATACTGGCCGTCGATCAAGAGGATTGACTTCTCAACGGTACATTAAGGAAGTACTCGAGGCCTACGTCGTACATTTTGCCGCTGATGTGCAAATTTTTTTGAGGCCAAGTGTAGTTGGATAGCGATTTTCATTGAATGTAGATAGCGTTGGTTTCTACGTCTACGAGGGGGACGAGAATTGTCAAATTAATTGTTATGACAGTTTTAATCCCCCTTGCTTCATAGGAAACTATGATTCAAATTTTGCTCACCAGATGTCAGCTACATTGTTGGAAATGGCGAATATACCTTTCCAACTTATTGAAAACAGGCAATATCAAATTGGAAATAATGAATATCAAATTGCGAACGATAAAAATGATAAGGTAGCAAAGTCAGGTACGATAAATCAATGTGTGAAGTTTTTCATTTGTTGTATTATCAGTATTGTTTTATTCTTAGTTTTGTAATGTCTATATTTAAAAATAATTTTTTTGCGCTTACAATTCTGTATATTCAGAAAAGTGAAGCTGATAATATTAAGAGGCGGTTTTTTTGTTTTGTATATAACAATGGTGGGGATTGGAGAGCGCTCTCATAATCATTGTCCCATTCCACACGAGATTTTTTGGTTTTTTGATTATTTTTTCAAGGCCAACTAGTCGTAATAGATAATGTATATATGTATGTGTATTTTATTTTGTTTTGTTCTGCTCTCTCGAAAATAAAATTTAAACTAAAATGAGTCAAAAATGTCCTTGAAATATTTTTTATTTCATTTATGTTTGTGTTAGTGTGGGTGCACCGAAAATTTGTTTAAGTCGCAATTAAAACCGGTATCATAGGTAAACGGGGCAAGGAACGAAGAAAAATACGGTTTCTGTAATACCACGTGTGCCATCAGCCATTCCGCGGTTTCACACTTTGATTCTTTCGTCGTGATTCTTTCCCCGTTTCCTTCCCCTTTACCCACAAACTGTTTTTTGTTTGTGGGTAAAGGGGAAAGAAACAAGCAAAGCATCACGACGAAAGAATGAAAGTGTGGAATAGCGGATTAGGAGTGAAAATGACACTACAATGACAACTTCATTTAGATGGTATGCTTTTTAGAATCAAGAATATTCGAAGGGAACCTAACATAATCGCATTTTCATAAAATTAATAAAACAAAAAGACGTCAATATGTTGAAGAACTGATAGCATATCAATATGAAAATCGACCAATCATATATGTAGATGGATGAAACGAACTTTAATCTTTTCATTTCACGGATAAAAGGACGATCCAACAATGGAAGGCTTTTTAGATATATTGCAGCACTTCAAACCCCGCAAGCGAATGAGTTTATACGCGATTGGCTACGCAATGCTCTAACCAAATGGTACTCTAACCAAATGCTAGTCGTAATGGTAGTAATGCTCCGTGTCATACGTCTATTGAAGATGTGTTTCTTGAAAGTGATTTGTCAATCATCGGTTATTTTATTAAACAAGATTTCGTAACTGAAATGCCATAGATTTTATCAGGTAAAAATAGGACAGATTTGACCCAAACCGAATCTCGTCTGCAAACAAAGATGCCAAACCAAATTACGCCTGGAAACAGAGGTGTCAAACAAAAAGTTTTGCAACATAATTCTAAACTGCTAGAATTGCTCGTTGGGCGACTTTTTTCACTCAATTTTGGTACAAAATTTCTGATATATTGTATGCACTCACGCTTATTAATACTAATGTATACATATTATTTTTCTTACTTCATTTGGATTTTTCAGGCACTAAAAAATTGCCAGTGTCATAACACCATTAGGTAACTGCGCAGAAACCCTGTAAGCATAGGACCAAAAAATTCGTATTATTTATTACTGCAACTGAACTGAGCAAATAAGCTTTATTTAATAATATATCCACCTTAGACTGAAGTTCTTATATTTTGTGGAGATTTTGAAAATCCAAAATAGCTAAATACCTTTAAAAATTAAGCGAGTTCTTCTGAGATGGGTTTCATACATTCAAGGCAATAAAATCGAACTACAGATATTATTAAAAGTGTTTCTCAAAAATTTAAAAGGAGTAATCAATTACATTTTAAGTTGCCTACCCGACTTGAAATCTACTAAACGCTTTTACGCCGTTTCATGGAACATGAACTGAACCGGATCAGGCCAAGCATCAAGAAACACAGCTATTACACGAAGACTGGATTGTTGTTTTTCTTTTAAGGATATAACTTTCACAAATTATATAGATATAGCAGATGTTTATTGGACTTTTTGCTTTTTGTTATCCAAACTACTGTTTCATTTTGCTGTCTTCTGATATAATTTATTATCTGCATGGGAAAATTCGCCCTCGTAAGACCCTAATACCTGTGACAGACTATGGATTAATAAAACGTAATTATTGATTTTTTCGAGTTAAGCGCTAGTGTGTCAAGTAGAAGATTAGCTAATCTCGTTTTGGTCTAGTGAGTAAACTGGTTTACTTACTCCAAAATTTTTGAATATTTGTCATATTTATGAGATTAGCGGGACAGACTACAAGTAGCGCCTTATGATATTTTAACTCTTATGATATTTTATTGTTTGTGTGCATTTGATTCAAATAGCAGTACAATTTAACAAAAAAAATATACTTATGAATTGCAATAAACCCTGTTTATTCTAAAACTGAAAATGATGAGTTCAGTCACCAATTTGCAAGCCGTATTTCAACAAATCAAAGAACTTAGTGATAGAGGTCGGCATTTGGAAATCTTGGTACGAGACGCAGAAAAAAAGTTATTATTTCATTTTGACCGCAATAAAAAATTGGTCGCTTTATTTTTGGCATTAAATTCAAAAGAAACTGTTGGCCGTTTGTATTAAAAATACAAACAAATAAATATCACAATTTATTTTTCATAGATTCGCGATAGTATATTTTGGGAGGTTAAGGTACCGTTGTTCAATTGAAGACTACCACGATATGAAATATTAAATCGAACAAACCTATATTTCGAAGTTAAATTTTTTATGTTTAGTTTAACTTCTCCAACCAATTCATTCATCAATTCAGATTTCAATTCATTCATATCTTTGAGATTGTTAGAAATATCCTCATAAACAGCAGAATTTCTTTTGTTTCTTCGTAAA
Organism: Nephrotoma flavescens; assembly: GCA_932526605.1. Lineage (NCBI taxonomy): Eukaryota > Metazoa > Arthropoda > Insecta > Diptera > Tipulidae > Nephrotoma > Nephrotoma flavescens. The sequence continues at coordinate 223,158,971 of OW052222.1, read as the reverse complement.
TCATCAATGTGTGTGTTTCGTCCGTATTCCACTCTTTCCGGTTCTTTTTTGCTTTTGTTCATTATTTAACCTAAAATTTGAAAACAAAAGTTATAGTTGGTTTTCCGTATAACTGGTAATTCCCGGTAGTGCAACTTGAACTTATCTTTAAATTAACTAAATTATTATTTAATTATTAGATAACGATTAGTTATAGATAGATATTTAATTAAATAACACTGTGCTAGTTGAAAAATGTGACAAGCTGGGCACCCGGTGGGGTAAACCTAATTCGAGTACGCTGAATTCAATGGTGCTAGTCCCATTTCCAAGTTAGTCCCCATTTTTGAGATATCGCTTTCGACATGTTTTGGCTCTGAGTCAAAACATACCCTCATTTTCACGTTGATAGCTCCTGAACCATTAAGGTTTTCGTTATGCGTTCTTCAGCAAAGTTGTTGCGCACGTCAAGACCAACAACTTTGCTGAACATATCAAGGCCAAAAAACGACATCTACATTCACATTTTTGTGTTATTTTTCCATATATGTGTGTTTTACTTAGGCCAAGGTTAGCATGGAGTGGCACTTCCGCACACTTAGACCAAGAGTGCCCCGTTGTGATACCAGAGGAACATATTTCCCCTTTACCCCTGTTCAAAACCATTCGGAGCTACGTACGTACCGCAAAATATCTCGCACTCCACATTCAGCGAGATCTGAAAGGCTGGTCACACTGGACACACCCAAATACCTATGCCTTCTGTATGATAGTGCCGGACACGAGCATAGGAAGTTATCTAAAGTCTCTTCGTCCTTTTCGTCCATGCAACTTCTACAAAGTTATTCGTCTGTAGAAACAGCCTTCTCGCCTGTTCCTCAAAAAAGAAGGGTCTTGTCAGTTTTGGCAAAAGCTTCTCACAGAAGACTCCGGCTCCTACCTTGCCCTTTCGAGAGACATAAGTACACAGGTAAGGCTAAATACAACTGGAATTCGGCATACTTAGGCCAAACAAGACACTCTTCTCAGATAAGATACAAAGAACACATCACAAGTACATAAAATCAAGTTTCGTACAACACATAAAAACTGAAAACCATACACTAAATTCAATAAAAATGTAACCATTTTGCACAGAATCAAAAAAGGACTGAAATTAAACAGGTGTACCAATTTGACTCATGAGTCGTGAGCCAAATTACGGCCAAAATTCACACCCTGAAAATATACAAAAACAAAAACACCCACAATTTACTTCGCGACAAAATCAACACAAAACCCCAATAAAATTTACGACCTCCATAACTTAAAAACAAAGGAGGTACCAAACAGCAGCGCCTAGCTACAGTATATAAAGAGCTTCAAAATAAATTATGTAACAGTAGCAAAAAATTAACCGAAGACGAGATTATTCTCGAAACCGATATTTCTAAAAAAGTTAAAAAATTGGCACAATAAGTAAGAACTAAAAACTGTAATATAAAATTAAAAATACAAAGTTTTTCATCTAAATATATAAAGTGACAAAAGAATACAAAAAATAAAGTGAAAATCGTCTTGTGAAATCTGGTGAAATAAATAATATGGATAGGTGTTTTAAACTCAAGTGCTTTTGTTATGTGTGTCGAGAATTTACAATTATCAGCAATCGTTGCAAAATAAGTGATTAAACCGCTGATTTATATCGACTATGCTTTTCACAAAATCTTATTAATTGGACGCCGTCTTTTGTTTGGACAACATGCATTTTCGTTCGGCATAGATGGCAAAACACTGGAGCCGCAATGCCATTTGGTGTCCCGATCCACAAGGACATGATGCAGTTCAATGTTATGAGTGCATGAATTATATTCTCAGTACAAACAGAAACAAAATTGGTTCTTTGACATACACTGCAACGAGAAATACTCATCTACCGCTGCCGCATTCAGATGAAATACCTGTTCCGGAAAGATGAAACCCAACTGAGGATTATTTACCAACAACATTTGAATCAGGTGAAACCGGAGAAACATCTGCATCAATATATCAACTATCAAATGTCACTCATCACATTGAAATCTCGCAAAGTCGTTTGGATATTATGGTACGACGTTTGAAACTATCGCAGCGGCAAGCCATTCTTTTGTCAAAGGATTTAAAACAAGTGAACATTTTGGCTCCAAATGTTCGGATATATGGAGCAATAAATCGTCATCGTCATTTTACGAATTTTTTCAAATTAATTGAGAATAATTCACTCGCTTTTTGCACTGATATCCGAGGTTTGGTATCCACAATGCACAATGCATATAATCCTGAAGATTGGCGATTGTTCATCGATTCCTCTAAAAGCAGCTTAAAGACAGTTCTCCTTCACGTTACCAACTCAAAGAATTCCATTCCAATTGCACTCAGCACAAACACAAAGGAAACCTATGCATCAATGAAAAAAACCATCGATTTGATTAAATACAATGACCATCAATGGAAAGTTTGTGCAGATTTGAAAAGTGATATCTCTTTTCGCTTGTGCAGATTTGAAAAGTGATAGCTCTTTCTGTTACACTAAAAACATGTGTTACACTAAAAACATGTGCTTATGGGATACTTGTTTTAAAGGCGACCAATACAACGAACGGAACTGGGTGACATTTGTTGGAATTTGCAAGAGGAATAAGAACCCGAAGACGACATGAGCAAATCAGAAAATTAAAATTGAAAGTTAAAAAAATTTTAATTTTTTAGGAAAAAATTGAGAAAAATCACAATAAAATCCTGAATCAATTTAGTTTTCTTTTAAATAGCTTCTATTGTATCTATATTTGCCGATGAGATGTTTATTCGATCGATTTAAATTCAATAAATGGACAAAAAATGATAAAAATCGTGTTTTTCGTCGAAATGAAAAGCAAAAAATAAAATAACACAAAAATGTGATTGTAGATGTCGTTTTTCGGCCTTGATATGTTCGGCAAAGTTGTATGTCTTGGTTTGCGCAAGAACTTTGCTGAAGAACGCATAACGAAAATCTTAATGGTTCAGGAGCTATCAACGTGAATATGAGTGTATATTTTGACAAATTTTTGACTCTACATTTGACTTTACATTTGAACTGCGATTAGATAAAATGTGGTATGTCAACACAAGAGGGATTATGATCGAATAGCTAAACGAGTTGAACTAATCTCGTTTTGTTAATCGCTAGTCTGTCACAGGTATACGCCAATCAACAAAACAGTTTTAAAATGTCAATATTTTTAAATTTTATACACACCGAAAATTGTCTTTAGTGTCAGTAACTCAACGCAGAAGCTGTTAGAACAACGGCTTTCATTTATCATGTGCTGTATACAACTTGTTTGTGTTTTAAGATATAAGGCTAGTACGCAGCTGACGTGAAATTAAATTTCCGCTGGTCTCCAAAATTAACCTGTGACACTATTCTGGTAGTTCCCCGGGAATGGGGAAAGAATTTATATGTAATTTCTGTACAAATATTTTTTTCTGAGGAGAAAAGTTTGATGTAAATATTTGTAAATTGGGAATAATTTTTCCATACCTAAATTGGCAAGGGTTTTTGTTTTCAAAAAAATTAATACTAACTTTTTACCTCAGTACGCCAGAAAAAAATGTTTATTTAAAAATTTTATATTACATATAAATTCTTTCCCCAATTCTTCAAATTTTTATATGTCAAAATATTAATTTTATGTAAGTTTGTTTAACAACAAATACAAATGTATAATGAAATGTCAAAAATTTAGCTTACTTTTATAGCACTAAAAATGCAGTTTAAAATTGTAGATTTAAACAGAGACATCTATATTCTAATTTGAAAAATACCAATTTCACTATAGCTAAACTGCGTTTCATTTTGGTTTTCACTTGTGTCATTTTTGTTTTAAAATTTTTATTTCACTTCAGCTGCCTACTAGCAAATATACTACTAGGTAATAAAATGTGAAAAAAATCGAAAAGTACAAGAGCGCTTATACTAAAATGATATTGAATATGTATATCCTCTTAGAGGTTTAGAATTGTTTAACAAACAAACACAAAAAACGGTCATTCGATGTGTTCCGACCGGAGGTGTTGTGTTTAATTAGATCAATGGTCGTAATCAGATACTTTTGTCTTTTATATATAGAACGTGTTTTAGTGGGCAACATAGTAAAAACTACCCCGGTATTTTATCTTACGCAAGAATCAAACAAACACAAAATCAAGGAAAATCAAAAATAGGTCCTTAACGTCACTTTTGATGAGTATATCTAAATTTTTATTTCAAATGATAGTACAAAGGTTCCGGTTTAGTAATGGACAGTAATGTCTTGTAAGTGTCCACTTGCTGCTGTACGGCAAGCTACCTTTCTTATACCAAACTTATCGATGACATTTCTTCTCCACTAGTTCGAAAACCACAGTAACTTTCTATGAATGCATCGATTTTTCCATCGTTTCTCCAGGACTTTCTTCACCTCATCAGATTCGATAATTTTGGTTGTTTACAAATCCACCCGGTTTAAAATTTGCTTCATCGCTAAAGATGACTTTGTTGGAAAAATTCGCATTTTCAAGTGTTTTTTGCTGTATGGCCCAATTAGCGAATTGACGAAATCCAATGTTTGATGGCTTTATTTTTTTTAGATATCTGAATCTTATAAAATTCTGAATAAAGTGCGGTTGCTGGAATGTGTAATTGCTGTGAACAATGACACACTGATGCTTTTGGACTCATTGGACTCACATTAACACTAGCGATTACAGCAGTAATATTTTTTTCTAAACGACCACTGCGATAGTATACATTTTGCTTTTTTCCTCCTTTACCAAATCAGAGTTCACAAAATTTGCAACAATTTTATGAATGGCCACAGTTCACGGACAAGTTACCCTTCTATATTCCGTACGAAATTTTCTTACAACTTATGCATAACTTTCGCCAAATTTAAATTAATTTTTGTTAATAAATGTGACGCATTGTTCAATCATATATTTCTCCATTTTTAATAACTACTGGTCATCTGTCAATCAACATACGGTAATTGTTTAAAATTTTATTTATTTATTTAATATATATATATAAATATTTAAACAAACACATAAAATATGTCAACTGAAATAGAGTTTAAATAAAATATAACTTTGACTTTCTTGATATTTTTAGCATTTTCTCCGAGTGCATGCTATGTAGGATATATATATATATATATATATATATATATATATATATATATATATATATATATATATATATATATATAGATGAGTGCGTTTTGTGACTGAAAATTATTAATTTTATTTTTTAACTGAAACGAAATTAATTCTGTTTTAATGTATCAATTTAATAAGTATACAATTAATGTTTCTTGGTCAAATCTTATTCCGTTATTTTAACAACAATCTCGGCTTGAAGCGAGTTGGTTTCGGTAAAATGCTTTTCAGAAAGGTTATTTAGTTTAAATCGAACTCTTTTCATTTGAATTGTCCTGAAATGTTTTTGACTTGTATTCAAGGAGCCCTCACGTAATTTGAAAAGAAAAGAAAAAATTATTTTGTTTATCGCTCTTTTTTAATACTGTTACAAATTTGCCCTATCAAATCCGGTTCGTATCACTAGATTGTGAATACCGTAATATATTTTGATGGTTACATTACAACACTAATCCCTGTAATTTAATCACTTCCGAAATTATTTCGAAAATACCGGAAATAATCTCCCCAACACTTGCAAGACTGGAATATTCCCGAAATATGCTCACAATAATTATCCTATTATTGCCTACTATTGATGCACATCACGACATACCATTACTCACATAAATGTAGGAAGCAGATGTTGGAAATGGCTGTCGATAATAAGGTGGAATCGGATGATGAAGATCATGGATTGGATGCCATTAGCTGGGAGATACCAATTGAGTGGGCGACGACTTATGGCGATGAGACAGCATATTTTTTGAAATCAGGTGAGCCAGCTGAGTTCAAGAAAGCGAACTACTCAGGACTTTGGGTGCTCAACTGTATGTAGAATCGGTATCTCATAGTGAACCATTTAATGCAAGAACCGGGAGAGTTGGTGCCCTTTGTGTTGGTGCAAGGGTTGCTTATATGTATAACGTAAAAGACAATAAATCAGTGTTGTGACAACACTGTGAGTTGGTCGCTGGGGCTGGTTGATTCAGCGTAAATTGGCTTATGGTATTATAACACTGGCTTAAAAAAAGTGCAATAAAAAAGTAAACCGTGACCAGGACAGACACAACAAAACAGAAAGAGGCAACACAATTTTTCAAATGTCATGTACATTTTGTTGGTAAACAAACATTTTGTGTGCCAATAAAATTGTTAAAAATATTTTTGTTGTATTCACATAAAAATATTCGTTTTGACTGCATTTGATAACAAAAAAGTCGGAAATGTCAAAAAAATATTACAATATAATTCTAAACTGCTAGAACTGCTCGTTGGGTGACTTTTTTTGCACTCACGCTTATTAATATTTTGTATATATTTTATTTGTCTCCATTCATTTGGATTTTTCAGACGCTGAAAAATAGCCAGTGTCATAATACCATTAATAACATTTTTGTAAGATTAGTGACATCTAGGTATATGTAGTAGCATTAGAAGTAGTTTTTTGTCGGTTTAGTGGTTTTGCAGACTGTAGGCTGTAGGTGTAGCAGATTAGGAAAATCTGGAATATTTAGCGTGGTATATAAATACGGGGTCGATGAACATAGTGAGTGAGTCTTAAGTTAGTCTTTGGCGAGTCTTGCTTAAGACATGGTTAGCTGTAGTATAAAAGCGAAAGTGAAAAGCAGGAAAACAATCAATTGATATTGAAGTGAAAACAGTGGTGTAATTAAAAATAATTGTGAATTGTGTGTTATTATTATTATCGGTATTTTTGGGAACATTCCGGAAGCGATGTAAATTACGAGAATTGCAGTCGTAGAAGAAAAATTGAATAATTTTTTTTTGTATAATCTTGCAAATTCATAACAATACTTTTATTTGATTAGTTTGATCCTAAACTTCTGGGCACCCTGTTAGACCTAATACATATAGGTTAATATAGAATTGAATGGATAAGAAAAAATACTTTAGGTTTACATAGGTCTAAATTTGCTCTCTATCCGTTTCGGAGAAAAATGAATTCTCTTCGAAGCAGTTAGCTTGCTAAGATTTGAACCATTGGAGCTGTACCTATTCGATTTCTAAGTCAAATTACTAATTTGCTCAAGAAGACCCCGAAATATATCTGGACTGTCAATTATTAGATTACATTTAGAAAACAAACAAACATTCCATAGAGCCAATCTATACTTCAATAAATCGGTGTTGGTGATGGCGAGTACCCCCGATCGCTTACATAAAAACTTAATCATACAAAAAAAAATTACGGGGTTACTGAACCCGCATTTACTTATAGTCGTTTGACCATCAACATCACATTTAGAAGTTGTAAACACTGGACCGTCGTTGTAACGTTTTTATTTATGCGTGGAGATCTAAGGGGAAGGAATGTGTTGGCAGTTGTGCAATATACAAAACACATTCTAAGCAAGACATTTTATGTCTTATTTACTTAATAATATAAAATAGCCCTACAGATCAAATAAATTCCTTCGGATTAACGGAACATTCGGAACATCTTCAACATTTTCAATTTTATATTAATTACTAGTCCTGTGTTGTATTTCATCAACGAGGTTGATGAATTTTAGATTTATACTGCATAAAACCAAATGTAAAAGAATTTAAATTTGTATAAGATTCGTCACCAATCTTACATATCGTCTCATACGTGTAGGATGTGGTTTTGACTAAAAATTGTTTATAAATAATTCTTAAAACGAAGGTGAACCTGTGCTAATACAGAATTGCCAAGTTTTTGAATTGTAAACAAATTTTGCAAATAAGCGGGAGTGAATAACCGATTATCGTTAATAACGGTTGGGTTTTTGTTTTATAAATTTATTTGAATTGATAATGTAAAAGCGATAACATCTTATCGATTTACTGTGGGAACTGGGCAACGAAAATTACCTGGTTTAATTATCGACTATAGAGTTGCACAAACAGATTTACTAGAAAATACATTTAAAATTGGCGGTGGCATTTCTTTAGTAACGCCCCCTTACATGAATCTTCAATACGGTGTCATCGTGGTGCTGATTCGGCGAAATGTGCAACTCTATCGAATTAGTTAATTAGATTCAATATTTATTATGAGAATTTGCGCCCTAACTCTATTGGTAAATGGTGGTGTTTGGTCGTGGAATATAACAAAAGCCATCCCAGACCTACCTCGTTACCGGGAGTAGAAATGAGTTAGTCATCTTTCCTGGTTTCTTTCATAATCTTTTAAACCTGATTTGAAAAACTCATCCAATCTACAATTTTACTACAATAGCTTTGAGAAAATCTTAGCCACGGACACCACGCACTTACGCGGTGTTGTATTTAAATAAATTTTTTGTTTGATACGCATTTTTGTTAACCAAAATTCGTCTTTTACGCGGCTTTCGAATATGTATTAAATATATTTGATACACGTTGGGGGTTTTCAGGGCACCCAACAGGGTGGGAACATGTTGAAGAAAATCGAAACCAACGTTGGGGATCTGAAAGCGCCCCTTGTTTACGATTCCGGCAACATCTATTAATCCTCAAAGTGAATACTGTGAACGAGGGGTGACATGTAATCACATTATCGATAATTTATAGTTTATAATCTCGCCTCTCCTAGCTAGAATAAAGTGGGATACTGTTTCATTTTTATAACATTGCTAAATGCTAATAATTATATTAAATGTTTCCTTCCCCATTGCCAATAAACTGTTTTAGTTTGTGGTTAACGGGGAAAGAAACGAGGAAAGAATCACGACGAAAGAATAAGTCCTAATGGTGGATTGAGACATTTATAAACGTCACACTTTTTTGGCGCCCATTTTGAAAGTTCATATATGCTCTTGAGCAAGAGATCCTATTTATTAATTAATAAAATTCCTAATTTTAATTTAATTCAAACAAACCTGTAAACATCATTATAACAGCGGTTTTTGTAAATACATCCGGTTAACTGCACATCAATTTTTGTTGTAAAATATTACTCGAACAATTTTCGAACATATAATTACGAACATGAAAATACATACATACATATATACATTTTACAGAAAACCTAGGCAGTATGTAATTTGGTTACCAACATAAAAAGTTATAACCAAAAAATTACCCCGCAGTTTGGGCCTATTTTCGAACTTGCACTTTATGATCTCTGTACTCGATATAACGTATTCTACGTAATAAATATTGCATTTCTCCTGTTTACCGTATGTATTATATTTTACACTATCGCGTGACATCTAAGTATATTTTCTCTTTTACACCTTTTCAATTTAATATTTAATCTACACAAGAAATAAGCTTCATCTCTCTCTGTCAATAAAATATATGTTACAAACATATACTCATTTCTTTCTTTTGTACACAAATTTGCTCCCACCGCTATATAAAAAAGAAACCAAAACAAAATATTTTTTTTTTTAATTTGTTTTTCAGTCTGTCAAATCTGAGTTGAGTTGTACCGATTTAATAAAAAAAAAGCAAATAAATCCAGTGAATGCAAATAAGTTTTATTATTTTACAATTTTAATTTTATTTATTTTGCTACATATTTTATTATTCTGACGGTGTAATTATTTTTCATTTATTTACTTAAGAAAAAATTATCTAAATTTTATTGTACTAAATTAAAATCTCAGTGAACCGTGGAAACGAAATCGAATGCAAAAGGCGACCAATTTTTGTTTTATTTTCTTAGGTCGTTCGATTCCGATTTCGTCTTCAAAATTCTTATAATAAATATTGAAAAGTTTAATTTAATTAAAATATAAAACGAGAAAAAAATTTTTTTGTTTGGTATAAAAATACTTTTCATCGAGTTTTGATTTTGTTGTTAAAAGACAAAAATAAAAATTTCGAAAATTTTGCTTATCTCGTTAAATTTTTGCATAGCTCTTCACACTAAATTTTTCCGTTTTGTTTTTGTAGGTAACATTCGCTGAAAATATGAGTCAACCAGAATCTCCGATGACTGAGACAATGCCAACAGGCTTTCCAAGTGAGTATTGGAATGCGTGTGTAGTACACCAAAATCTGATGGTTAAGAATTTGAGAAAAATTTTCACTTTTTTTTGTTTTTTTTTCGTTTCTTATATTGATAAGAAAATTGATTTTTTTTTATTATGTTTCATCTCACATGATTTTGTATTTTTAGATGAACTCATGAAAGTTGTACCGGGTCACACGATTGTATTCAATAAGACAGAAACTGATATCAGTGCAAGTCTCGATATTACAAATATTGTTGAAAAGCCGATTACATTTAAGGTATTCGGTGTTGTTGAGATATTGACTTGTTGCTTCTAAAATTTTGACTGAAATTTCTATTTTCCAGGTTAAAACAACATCGCCAGAGAAATTTCGCGTACGGCCGAGCAATGGCGTACTAAAATCCGGTGATACTTCAAGTGTTCATATCACGCTGTTACCAGGGCTAAATGGTAGCGCAATACAGCGTGATAAATTCCTGGTGATGAGCATGCACTATGACGAGTCACAAGGTGATGTACCAGAACTGTGGAAGAATACACCACCAAATAGTCCCGATGTCGAACAGCATCGGTTGCGTTGTGGTGTGGCAGGATTAGAGGATACAAAATCACAAGGGTCCACTACGGAGTCAATTGCGCCCTCGGTAAGTACAATTTATTTATTAGACTTGCCTGTGGGGTGATTTTATTTAGATATCTACATTTTCCGTCTTCCCACGTTGAGATGCAATTTTCGTTTGTGTCCATTATAATGGATAATTCGCATATATTTTTATTTTGGCGATCAAACTTCTGTCGATTAGACAGCTTGTGCTGTATAGAATGTGAACTGTACGTGATATGCCCCGTAGATTTTTTTCTAAAAGTTAAATATTTCTTTGTCCTTGAATTTATGCACAATTTTTGTTTTAGACTAGCAAAAAACGATCTGTAACCTTTTCATTTGGCACCGTCATTGAAAATCCTCCAAATATTCCTGTTGCAAAATCAGAACGTTATGAAAGACTTTATCACCGTAAACATGATCGGTCCAAAATGAAGAAATATGGAATGTCAAAATGAAATCTGATGAAATTTTAAAACTGTGAGTAGTTTTCAAAATAGATATATCCTAGAGATGTACATTGGCCTGAATATGGTGTTTGGTTATATAGCTAACACACAAACCCTCAATAGATAACATACTGGAATGAACACATACGTGAAGCGAAATGTGGTTTATATTTATTTCATAAATGAACCACAACACATTTTTTACACACAGACAAACCATAGATATGTGCTCGCAATTCGTCATAATTTTTTCATTATTGTTAGGTTTGGTATGTGGTTTGTAAACGTTTTTACTTAATCGTAATTCAGTGAAGGAAATGTTTTGTTTCCAGTTTTCTACACAACGTAGGTGTTAGCGGAAGATTTAAAAGTTTTGATAGTTTATTTGCTAGAAATAAAATAGCTAACATCCGATGAACAAAAGCTGAATTACAGTTTAATATGACGCAAGGGAGATCAAAACATTGAATTTGACAATTCACGTCACCCTAATAGACTTAGAAGCTAACGCTATTTACATTCGATGAGAATCGCGAATAGCACGTAATTTGCCAATTTCCTTCTTTTTGTAGTGCTAGAAGATTTTCTATTTCTAGTTCGATTGTCCAAGAACTCTTGTACTATTTTTTGACCGGCGATGGTGGAACTATGTTCTTGTCGGACAATAATTTTTCATCAATAATGATTAGAATAGGCACAATCAACTAGAAAGTTCATTTAACGTGTATCGGAGGTTTGGCTGCTACTTATTCGTTGCCTGACACATGTTTGTTTCTGTGAAGATCCATCGGCAGGCTTCTTATATTTTGATGGTTTTGACACTTATTGGCCTTATATCCAATCTAAATACAATTGTAACAGCGAATGTTTACGAAGTAAACGGATCGGTGAGATTTTAATCATCATTCTTCTTAAGTTCTTCTTCGAGATTAAACCTAGATAAGGCAATAACCGCTGAATCATACTTGTTAAGAAGTATTTAAGATAATAAAAACGTAGAATTTCATCATTTGACATCGTACCACCAGCACTCTATACTCTATATAGAACAGTACAATCGAACTCTCAGAAAATCGTCTGCAAGTTTTCACTTTCACCACATCCACACTTGTTCAGCTTTTAAATTTGTGGACTCAAGAATAGAGCCAAAATATTTAATTGGCACTATTTCGGCTTTCCCTGGGGATAGGGATTTGGGAAAAATATTTTCATAGCATTTTTGTCTAAATTATATTATTCTGGCGTACTGTTGGAATCAGTTGGGTGTAAATATTTTTGGGACATGTATATATTGAGAATTACTTTTCCCTATAAAAATGTTGTGGAACAAAAATCTAAAATATTTACACCAAGCTATGTAGTTCCAACAGTAGACCAGAAAAATATTATTTAGACAAAAATGCCATGATGTTATTTTTCCCAATTCCCTATTTCCAGAGAAAGTCAGATAGTGTCACAGGATGATTAGGCAAACTCTTTAACAGGACGATAAGTATTCGAAAAAAATCTACTTGATATATTTCGACTTCCTGGTGGCAGGCTGACCTCCTCCTACAGGAAATTGCCACGTAGCTGGTTTTTGTTCACTTTCCCGGTTGTATTCTTTGGCAATCCTGATTTTGTTACTTCCGAGCAATCTTACACTACTTCTCACCCACCCGCCCGAATGGGATTTGTCATATAGGCTTGTCACTCGCGACACCTTCCGTTGGAGCTTAGGAGGGTGGATTAATAAATACTCGTGTTTGAAGTTAGATGGCGTTGCTGTAGGAAATTAGTACTACCATCGCACACTACCATTTTTCAAACGACGTCATATAATTAACAGATTGATTCATAGGTTGGTTTTGATTTGATAGCAATTTGTATTACACGTGGTTCATGTTTTACGATACAATGGAAAAAGAACCGTAATTCGCTTTTTGTTTTTGGATGGAAAAGCGTGCTAAGAAATAAAAGTGCTGTTGAATGTTTTTTGAAGGGTTTCCCTTCACCAACTACGACAACCGTGAGGTATTGGTTTGGTTTACAGGCCAACAGGCAGACGTGATCGAAAAGTTTCATGACATGATTCTTGAGGATCACCGTACATAAGTAGCAGAGTGCCGTAGACGTATTGTATGGAACGACTAAACATTTTACATAAAAACTTAGGAAAATGTGACGGCCGGATGGCTGCTGCGATTGCTTATTTTGGACAACAAACAGATATGGGTCTTTATTCGTAGATTAAACCTGGATCCATTATTATACACCAAAGACCAAGCTACGGTCAATACAATTGTTTTTCCCAGGCGAAACCTAAGACGGTCCCATCAGCCAGAAATATCATGGCTACGATTATTTGGAATTCGAGTGGAATAATCCTGATAATCTTTCTTGGAAAAAAGGAACGATTACGAAGCAGCAGCCTTATTCCGCTAGTCGAGTCGATTATCGTTTCAAGTGCACCGTGTGGTGTTGAGTGCGGAATTTCTTTGGTTTTAGCTAATTTTAATAAAAAAATTCACCCAGTCTGTAACAAATGAAGAAGGTTAGTCATTATTGTCCTAACATCTACAAAAAGGTTTAGACATTCGTATGTGATAACTTTGAGGGGGGTAACAGTCAGGCGGCAAAAACATCACATTAAATGTTGCAAAATCGTAACCTCTCATAACAAATTGTTTAAACAAATTATATATGTACAAAAATTTGGACAGAATCAAAAAAAATGTTGTGGTAAATGAGTGCGTTTTATGGCTAAACGTGGTAAAAAATACCTCATGTGAAAAATGTCATTGATTGTCAATCAAAACTCGGTAATAACCAAATTATTGTAACGGGAAAAGAAAATTATTTTGTTTGTCATAATCTCACGGCCAAATAGTCAAAAACTGGTTATGTTTATACTTTTAACGTTAACATTTTTATGGGTTTGTAAACGTCAGTAAAAAATTCCACGAAGAGATTTTTAAAAATTGATTGCAATAAAAAACAGTTTTTTTTACTGGAGGGTAAAGGGTTTTTCATTTTTCCAATAGGAATGATACAATTTAAAATGGTTGTAATGGCACCACTGCGTATTTTTTTGACATTTCTTATGTCTTTTGTATTCAGTAGGTTATGCCATTTAATCATGGAAAGATACACGCTTGAACAACGTTTAGAAATTGTTAAATTGTTTTGTGAATACTTTGACGTTTCTTTCCATTTGTGAATACTGAGAAAAATTTAAGAAGAATTCATGGACGGGATTATTCAGTTAATCGACTCACTATTCGTCGTATTGTAGACAAATTTGAAAGTGAATTTTCTTTACACGATACAAGAGTACCAGTACGACAAAGAAATGCACGCTCACAAGAGAATATTGATCTGGTAGCAGCAAGTGTAAGAGAAAATCCAAATTTATCGGTTCCACGTCGTTCTCAATAATTAAATCTTTCTCAAACAACAACATGTAGAATTTTAAGAAAAGGTTTGTGTTTACATCCTTACAAAATTCAACTGCTGGTTCAAGAACTGAAACCATTAGACCATCATAAACGTCGTTTATTTTCTGATTTTGCTCATGAACAACAAAATGAGGAACATTTTTATCGAAAAATTTTGAAGCTCATTTTTGTTTAAATGGTTATGTAAACAATAGAATACTAGTCAGACACTATTACATCCAGATAAAGTCACTGTGTGGTGTGCAATTCATGCTGGTGGAGTGGTTGGCCCATGTTTCTTTGAACAAAATGGTCGAAGAGTCACAGTCAATGGAGAACGATACAGAACAATGTTAAATGATTTTTTTTTCCTGCTGTTAATCTGGAAGATATTTGGTTTCAACAAGATGATGTCACCTGCCACACGGTCACTTTAACAATCGATTTATTGTAAACAAAATTTGGTGATGAAATTTTGGTCCAGTTAATTATCCTCTTCTTAGATCGTGTGATTTAAAACCTTATGATTTCTTTCTTTGGGGATATGTTAAGTCACAAGTTTATGGTGATAATCCAACAACAATTGAGCAATTAAAAATCAACATTGAACGTGCTATTGATGAAATACAGCCAAATTTATGTGAAAAAGGGATGATAAATTGGGCTGACAGAATGCAGTGCGTACGGAGAAGTCGTAACCTTTCAAATAACAAAAAATGTTGGTCCCACTGAATAATTTATGCGCTTTTTTTTAAGTTTTAAATTGTATTATTCCTATTGAAAAACCCTTTACGTGTCACGGGCTTTCCATCTGCTTTTTTCGATTTTAGAATTTTTGTAAGGTCGAAATTTTTTCATACAAAAATCGAGTAAGGGCATAACCTGACTCTCATACCGGATACCTGGTATCGGATTATCTAATAGAATGTTCTAATGGAATTTCTACATTGCCCTCGACCCTTAGCTGCATCTAATGATAATTTACAAATCGAAAGGTACGTTGCATATTAATCAAGTCATGCTGAATTGCAGAAATATACCCAAAGAAGATCAATGAATTGCCAGAACTAGGAGTTATCGAATAACAAGGTTTATCCACTCTGCTTGCATACTTCACACTTTTACCTTTATTGCTATCGATTAATGAGCGATCAGTTTCTTGAATCGAAACCACCCCAGGCATGCTGGATGAGGAATACTGGCATATTGAAGGAGGCGGGTCACATTTCCATTTTTAACACTTTCTTCAAGTGAAAAATAATTTTCATGGGTTCAATGTAACCCTTGAAGTTTCTATTAAAATACGTGCCGCCAAACTATTTATCAAATTATAATATTTGTATCTAATGCCTTTTACCTCAGTCTTCATTTCTCAACATGAGGATTTCAGGCCACAATCGCTACAATATTAATGACGCTCACATAATATTTATCAATTTTGATAAATTTTAAAAGGCCAACAAATCATAGCAGTGTTATCGTGAAATTCTCCCCTGTGTTTGAAAATGATTTTGTCAGGATTGGGTTTCAGCCGATGTAATTTAAATGAATTAAGCAAATTCTAGTTAAAAGGAATCTGCGTTTGCGGTTGTGTTTTTAAGTCAAATAAATCGCTAAACGTTAAGTGTAGGTACAGTAAAAAGAACCGGTTCAAGAATATTTAATTAAGAGTAAACCATCAAGAATCACGAATTGTGCATTAAGAAGAGTTTCAAGATACTAGAGAATACGTCAGCCAGGAATTGAAAAACCTCAAGATTATTATGAAAATTACGAAGATTTCAATAAATTTAAATAATTTACTTCTTATAACTAACAACTAATTAAATAATTTTAATATATAATTTTTTTATTTTTGTACACTAGATATCACAACTTGCCGAGGCAACAGATCGACTCGAGAGACAAATTCAATTTAACCGGACGCTACAATTTATATCAATGTTTGTATTTTTACTTCTCGCCATTGCAATCGTGTACATTTTAAAATTAGAAATTAGAGACTCAGCCCAATGCATACCGGCAATGCTAAAACACAGTTAAACCAAATTAAATTAGCAAGCGAAATCATCAACCAAATTTTTATAATTAAAATTAATCGCGTTTCATTATATTTTGTGCGCGCGCATTGTTGCCGATTTATAGTACATTAATTTACCTAATTATTGTAATTTAATTTAAGCGAAAAGTTTATATTTGTTACATACAATGTAATTACCTAATTATTGTAGTATATACTTTTATAGTAAATTAACCCCCAAATGAATCAAATTGGAAGATAATGAGGTACTCGTTCTCGACTAAGTAGTTTAAAAGTTAGGCGCGCGACTTTTACATGTCAGCTAAAAATATTTTTTGTGTAAATTCAGGTACATTTAAGATAAACACTATTAGTTCAAAATGATTGATCTGCCTCTTTGTAAATAAATAAATAAGAACAAATAAGAATAAAAATTGAAATAATATTTGTTAATTATTTTTATTTTTTTTTTTTTAAATAATCAAACCAAATTATTAAAACGATATATAATATTATTTTGTAAATAAATAAGGCAAGCAAAAAATGCCGCCGCCTCTATTTATTATTAATAAAATCACGTGAAATATATATATATTTTGTAATAAAATAGTTTTTATAGCCAAAAATGATTTATTTATTATTAATCGATAAATAAATAAAAATATTAAATTGTTGCCAATTAATTTGTAGTAAAACAAACATAAAAATAAATTTTAGTTTTTAAGGTAAAAGGAGTAAAAAAACATTAAAATGAAATTGTACATAATAAATTTATAAATTAAAATATATATTAAATAAAATCGATGGCCTATTTTTATTTAATATATAACTAATATACAATATATTATTTACATAAAGTAATAAAATGAAAGATTGTCATTAGCGAAAAACGCTTAAAATGGTAGTTTTGATAATTGTCCGAAATAAGTCGATAATCGGATGAGGTGGAACAAAACTATTTATAAGGAGCAAACTTCGATAACTGATGCCTCGACTGGACTTGGATTTTTGAAACATCGGAACTAGGTAAGTGATCAGCTCCTCTACCGCCTTTCATCGTCAGATATAATAAAAGTAATAAGTCAGTAATAAGAAAAGTGAAACCGGAAAATGCAATTCATAATTGACCTGCTTAAGATATATATTATGTCGTTGCATTGCAGATTTTCTAATACGATTTGATAACTCGACCTGTAGCACAAAATAGCCGGACTGTGATCGAGATTTGAGCTTGGTAAGTCTAATTCCATTCGCATTCGGCGAGCGGATTGGCTAATATTTCTAGGTCCATTAATTCCTCTTCGTGTGTTTTGATGCTGTTTTAGCGTACTTACAAAACTAAGAATAACTAAGTGACGACTGAATCAAAACGTTTAACTGTGGTTTAACACATATCAATCACAAAGGCAAGAAACGTCTGCTTCATAAATGTTTTGACAGTACACGCTGCCTATGTTAGCATTTTCATTTAGAAAAGCCCGAATCCGTTAATGTTTACCATTTTCACATCAGTTCATTGAATTTTTTGCAAATAATAAATACTTACATTCATAGGTAATATGTAACGAGTACACCCAAACGAGTATCCAAAATTTAATAATACATACATATATTCAATATTTCACTAACCTGGCTATGTAATACGACTTTACACATTCAATTCAAATAGAATAATGCATAAAACAGAAAAAAGTATATTTTCTACGAATCCCCGAATAATAAAAAAATATCCCTTGTGAAAAAGAAAAAGTAAAAAATATCGCAAAACTTAAAATTCCGGTTAACTGAGTGTTCCGGTTAATTGGAAGCCGGATAATTGGCCTTTTACTGTAATATGATAATTAAAGCCATTCGAAATTTTCAACTAATGCCTTCATTAATGAAAATGTGCAAAAAACAATTGCAAATTTCAAAATGAATTAAAAAAATGCATATGAAAGACAAAATAGCAAAAAAAAAATTAATTTCCGGCTAACTGAGTGTTCCGGTTAATTGAATGCCAGATAATCGGGCTTTCACTGTAATAAGAAAATTAAAGCCATTCCAAATTTTCAACTAATGCTTTCGTTAAGGAAATAGTGCAAAAAACAATTGCAAATTTCAAAATGAATTAAAAAATGCAAATGAAAGAAAAAGCAAAAAAAAAAATCTAAAAATAAATTTCCGGTTAACTGAGTTTTCCGGTTAATCAGCTATGCTACACACAATTTTGGTTTCTGGATTCAAACTACTGCGCAATAGATTTTAATTTTTAATTTAAACCCTTATTTTAAATTAAATCATTAAATTTTTTTGTCTTGTTTTATTCTTTTCTCTCGAAAATAAAATTTAAACAAAAATCTACATCTCAAAAATGTCCTTAAATTTTTTTATTTTCATTTCAATTTTTTTCATTTCGGATTCACGGACAAAAATTTTATTACGCAGCTGCGACATAAAATGGATGCCGGATAATCGGGCTTTTACTATACATTTTTACGTTGTATTTCGATCTTAATACACATTTTGATTTCATTTTCAAAATGACTTAAAAATACACATTTTATGTCATTTATTAACACACTTCTTAAATCATTTTCAGAATAACTTACGATATGCATTAATAAAGTCAGCTTTTTTTATTTCATTTTCATTACAGATTTTAAGTCAATTTTAAAATGAAATAAAAACGCTGGTTTTAATTCCGAAAAAAACACATTTTTAAGACAGCCTTTTTTAATTCAGGGAGCCGTGTATTAATTATGAATTAAAATATGCATTTTTTAATTCATTTTGAAATTTGCAATTGTATTTTGCACAGTTTCACTAATGAAAGCATTATTTGAACATTTTGAATGGCTTTAATTTTCATATTACAGTAAAAGCCCGATTATCCGGCATCCAATTAACAGAAGCTCTCAGTTAACCGGAATATTAATTTTAGGATTTTTTTTTTGCTTTTTTTTATCTTCTTCGGGATTTACAGAAAATATACTTTACTTTTTTTCTGTTTTATGCATTATTCTACTTGAATTAAAGTAAAATCGTATTACATATGTAGTTATAGTTAGTGAAATATTGAATATATGTATAATTAAATTTTGGGTACTCGTATTTATTATTTGCAATAAATTCAATTAACTGATGGATAAAAAAAATAGTTTCTGAAACATAATTTAAAAATAAATAAACGAGAATCCCAAAAAATAATGAAATCAAGCGAAATTCTCGTAAAATTTCTACTTTTAATGAAACCTTGAATTATCCGGAAATTTTCAATTATCCGGAATGCTCTCATCCCCAAGCCTTCCAGATATCAGGGCTTTTGCTGTAATATCTACAGTATAACAATGTATAATTAAGGTTTTAATACATGATTATCAAATGTTCAATCAAGCGTCAGCTTTGCATTGCGTCATTTTTGCATGCAATTCCTTATCCAATTGACTCCCAGACACGTGCTGATTGTTTCAGACAATCTATTTGATCGTAGTGAACTCCAAATTTTTGATTAAAGCCTTGTGCTACCTGCCTAGCATTATATCTCTGTATCTATCCATATTTGCATTACTTTTTATCTTATAGAACCATTTACAGCCGACCGAATTTTTATCAGTCAAATCTACCAACAATCCATTATTCTTAATCATAGTGATGCATACTTTACCTCCATGGCGTCAATCCAACAATCCGTTTTAGTACAGAAAGAGCTTCGTTAGAGTGGGATGGTTCACCATTGATTACAACACTGAAATCCTCAATCAAACGTCTTGGACGTTTGCCCATAGTTGAACTATTTCATCGTTTTGGTGGTTCAAACAGCGATTTACTGCCAACAGCAGCTTTCTTTATACTTTCGTTGGTAGTATATTAGTTCAGATTATCATTAACTGTCAAGGTAAGATAGACTTCTGTCTGAGCGTGACGTACGTGGGCTGTATTTATATGATTGAATTTGGTGTTCACAATTAATATGTCGACGTCTTTCAGTATTTCAGTCAATGTTGCTTTTCAAAATGAATAATGTTTTTGTCCATTATTTTATTTTTATTTTCATAATTTCTAAATCGTGTTGTTTTATCGTTTCAGCTAGCCTCCATTGCCGACGCCACAAAACGGCTTGAACACAAGTTAAAGAGTAGCCGAAAGCTGCAAGTTCTAACGTTTATCGTAATTTTGCTTATTGCATGCGCCGTTGGATACATTTTAACTTTAAATATTGAAATTGCCCATCATATTTTACCAGGGTCCGCTTAATCGTGAACGGCACTTGGCAACACTAATTTGAAATTAAATTCGCCCTTGTCTAAATTTTCAGAAATAAAAAACAATGTATGCAAGGTTGGTGATTATGGATTGTCCGTAAGTGCATCGACAGTTTAAAATTTCTGTTTGATAATTTATGTATTATAATAATAATGATAATAATTAATTATAATATAATATTTATAAATTGTGTATTATAAAAAAACAAAGAACACACAGTTTTATTTGAATAAAAAGAAGCTTAGGAAAATTTACAACAATAGTTTTATTCTAATTTTTCTTAGGAATAAAATTATTCTTTGCAAAGTAATCCTATTGACAACTAAAGTTATTCTTTAATGAAAATTTTAATTTCATGGGTTGACATCTTGACCAGAAACGTCAATTTTGAGTTTGTGTTGTAAACTATGGAAGAGGGCAACCCAGAAGTGGATGTTAGAAAAGTAAAAATATATACAGCCAAATCAAAAGAGATTTTTCATTTGAACTAAAAAAGTATAACAAAATTTTTTGTGATGCATAGACTACATATTGGCGATTTGCAACAAATTAGCTGATACCGTATTCCTGGATACGATACGAGAACGGAAGCACAAGATTTCTGTTCAACTTTAAATAAGAATCGTACGAATCTGATTCAACTATTCAGCAATAGGGGCACTGGTGAAAAACATGTGAATCGCAGTTTGCGATGTAGCAAGGGGGATCAATACTGTTTTAGCGCATAGAAACGCTTCCTACATTTAATGGAAATCGGGAATACATACGTATTGTAAGAAAACAAAATATTTTTAATGGAAGTGCTAATCCTATCGTAAATAAATTTTTTGGCACGGTGTCACTTTTGTCATTTTTTTCGAATTTTTGGTTGTCAAAGTGTCGCCAACTTCCAAGTAAGTATATAAAGATAAACTTTTTAGCTTATTGTAATAATTATAATTATTTTTTACTTAGTTAAATACATTTTAGTGTTAAAAATTCATTTTATTTTATTTGCTTACAGATAAAAATCCCCAGAGTACAACTTTTGTTTTGGTGTACCGCCTTATAGCTCTGAATACCCCGGGAGTTTCATTCGCATGAAAATACATGTCGTAAAGATACGATTATAAAGGTGAATCCCAAGTTTTGGTATGTGTCTGATCCAAAATGATAAATCCAAAACCACCAACCGTAAACAGAAAACCACTTGCCAAACCTTCCATAATGTATGTCTTCCTCCTGTAGTTGATTCACCACTTGAGGGCTCAACAATTACATCGTAAATATAATTCCTATGGATTAGAATCGAACATAATGACATGGTCTATTCACTTATGGGCCAACCAGTCAGGAATAAAAACTTAAAAACAAAACTAAAAATTTTATTCCAGCCATCCAAAACTTATAATTCTTAAGTAATAACAATATTAGCGCGATATCAATTTATGTTTTTTATGAATAAAACATGATTAGATTTTTATGTATTTTGATAAATTTATTAACACAAACTTTTAATAATAGAAAAACCACGACTAATATTTAATTTTTAACAACGTACACAATTCAATCTAATTTTTAGGTTAGGTTTCAAAAATTCAACAATTTTATCATATATATAAGTGAAAGATGTTCGTAAAACTATTCAAATAACTTTATATATTAATTTAGTAATTAATTATACTAATAAAATAATTTCCGCCTTTTTATTTAATAAAAATCGGATTTTGTGACACAATTTTTTAAGTTTTTCT
Source organism: Nephrotoma flavescens (assembly GCA_932526605.1). Lineage (NCBI taxonomy): Eukaryota > Metazoa > Arthropoda > Insecta > Diptera > Tipulidae > Nephrotoma > Nephrotoma flavescens. The sequence goes on along the minus strand of OW052222.1, from coordinate 223,136,419 downwards.
TATTTTTGGGCGAGAAATCGCGCGTACTATTTTTTATTAAGTGACAGTTGGGTTTCTTAAGTAAAAATTAAGTTTGACTGACTAATAACATTGACATGCCATTTATCGCATTCTTATTTTTTTTATCAAGTTATAATTTTATTCCTGACTGGTTCCACTTTTAAACGGGCGGCATGTACACTTGGGTGCAAAAAATCGCACATTGCTCAATTTTCCACAAAAGTTCAAAAATATCAAAAAAAAATCCAATATTTGTTTCATTTTTTCAAAGTCTATTTCAATATCTATCCAGTGGTACCTTTGTTGTACTTGAACCATACCAACAAAGTGATTTTTTGTCAAATGCATACAGATACAGCAGGGTTTCGAATTTAATTCTAAAAATAAGTCAACAAGATCAATACCATAGCATGCCATGAAATATCTCGCTCAGAATTGTGAACATTCGCATATCGACGCCTAGCCTGTGCGATCTTCTAGTGATTACTTCTTCAATCGGAGCAAAGAAATGGATACCACACCAGTGGCACTATTCTGGTAATTCCCCGGGAATAGGGAACTGGGGAAAGATTTTACATAGCTTTTATCAATAAATCAGATTTTTCTTGCCTACTGAGAAAGAAAGTTTGATGTAAATTTGTAAATTGGGAATAATTTTTCCATATCGAAATTATCAGGGAAAGTTATTCCCAGTTTTATTTTGTTTTCAAAATAATTGCCACTAACTTTTTACCTTAGTATGTCAGAAAAAAATTATTTAAAAAGGATTTATATGTAAATTCTTTCCCCAGTTCCCTATTCCCGGGGAATTACAAGAATAGTGCCACAGAGGTAGCCACACAAGTGGTTGCACTAATTTATGCCGGGCAGCACCAAAGTGAAGTGGCTCTACAACTAAATTTGAACCGATTCTCCGTTCGTCGAGTGTGGCAGAGATATCAGGAAACTGGTGGCTTCAGACGGCGACAAGGATTGGCTGACCTCGTGCTGCAGCACAGCGTGATGACCGCTTTCTTGTAACAATTTCGTTGCGAAATCGCCGTATGAATGCGGTTCAACTGGGACGGCGGCTCCAAGAAGTTCGGGAAGTCGAAGTCAGTCGGCGGACAGTTAGAAGACGACTTCGAGAAGTTAATCTGACTGCACACAGACCAGCAAATGGTCCGAAATTTTCCGCATCCCACCGACGGGCCCGTCGTGAGTTCGCTCGAGAGCATTTGAATTGGACAGAAGAAGAATGGACAACAGTCCTGTGGCCCTATTCTGGCTTTCCCAGGGAATAGGGAATTGGGGAAAAATTTTGCTGTAATTACAAATTGCAATAATTCCCAAATATTTATTCCCCGTTCCCAAATGTGTATTCTGGTAGACTGTGAAACATTTTTGGGGGAAACATTTTTTATTTTGTTTTTTATAAACTAAAACGCATGTTGCGACCTTAATACAAGTTTAATTTATTTTTCAAAATATATTTATTACAAAAAATAATGTTTAGAAATTCGAAAAAATACGAATTACAATTCCCTAAAAAAATAATTGGGAAAAATTAACGTCAAAACTGCTATAAAATGGAATTATTTTTTCCCAATAAAAAGAATTCCCAAGCGCCAGAATACACTTTGGGGAATAAATAATTCCCAACTGCTAGAAATACGTCACTAATTCCCAATTCCCTATTCCCGGGGAAAACCAGAATAGGGCCACTGGGAGTCAATTCGCGTTCCGTGAAGTAATGAAAATTGAAAAGTTTTTTTTATTAAAAATCGAGTAGGTTTGCATTCCCCATCAGAAATTTTGATTTCACACAGTAAAATTTAAAATTACGTATGAATAATTCAAACTACTATAGGGTTTTCCAATAGGAATGATATGATTTTTAAGTGACATTTCGGCCATTTGTAATATGTCATGTCATTGTATTCAGCAATGTTTACAATTTCATCATGGTGAGATATACGCAAGAACAACGTTTACAAATTATGCAGTTTTATTATCAAAATAATCGTTCTCCAATTGCAACTTTTCGTGCGCTTTTGCCATTTTATAGTCGTAATAATCGTCCAAGTGTGCTCGCTATTCGTCGAATTGATGAAAATGTTGAGCGTACATTTTCTAAACATAATGTTCAAGTACCAATAAGACAAAGAAACGCTCGAAGGAATGCAAATGTTGCTGCCGTTCAGGCAAGTGTTGCTGAAGACCGCAATTTGTCGATTCCAAGACGTTCTCAAGAATTGGGACTGTCTTAAACTACAACCTGGTAGTTTTTTAGAAAGGATTTGGGTTTGCATCCGTATAAAATTGTTCTCACTCAAGAACTGAAGCCATTGAACCACCGTAAACGTCGTGAAATTGCTGATTTTGCTGATAACGATTTTTTTTAAGAAAATCATCTTTCCGATGAGGCTCACTTTCATCTGAGTGGTGCGGTAAATAAACAAAACTGTCGATTGTGGTGCGAAGAAAATCCACAAATTATTTACGAGAAACTATTACATTCACCTAAATTGAGTTTGGTGTGGTTTTTGGTCTGGTGGAACCCTCGGTCCGTATTTTTTTCGAAATGAAGCTGGTAACACCGTTACTGTCAATGGAGATCAGTATAGATCGATGATAACCAACTTTTTATGGCCGAAATTGGAAGAAGTTGATCTTGACAACATTTGGTTCCAACAAGACGGGGTTACGTGCCACACAGCAAGTGCAACAATTGAATTATTGCGAGAAAAGTTTGGAGATTCGATTATTTCAAGAAATTGTGATATTGAATGGCCTCCAAGAAGTTGTGATTTAACACCATTAGACTATTTCTTGTGAGGTTATTTGAAATCATTGGTCTTTAGCAATAAACCAAACTCTCTTCAAGCTTTACAAGTCAATATTAAACGTGCTATTCATAACATACAACTTGATTTAGTGGAAAAAGTGCACGAAAATTGGGTTCATCGAATTCGTTCCTGCAGAAGAAGTCGTGGAGGCCGTTTGAATGACGTTTTATTCAGAACTTAATTGTATCGATTGTACTTCACATTAAATAAAAAACATTTCAATTTCCTTAACAATTAGTGTGTTTTTTTTTTAAAGAAATATCACTCTTATTGGAAAACCCTATAGAAATGTTGACTACCTTGATTTACTAATATATGTATGGATCGGGTAACACAGATGAGGAAGCCATCAAAGATCACAATTATGAACCAGAATTCTTGTTTATGGGCCCGTAACTATGTAATATGTAAGCTGATTAAACAAAATCTCATTCATAATTCGTTTCTCATAAATGATAAAATTTTCAAAATATTTGCAAAAAACGAATAAGCTCTTATTAAAGGTGCCACTTCCGGTGGACCGATGTCGGCCAAACATCACTGAAACCTCCCAACTTATGAAAACTGCTTAAATATCAGGTTTCATCTCAATCAATCAATCTCTGGGCTGTACAGAAATCGAATTTTTGTTGAAAAACCGCGGTATTTTCGAAAATCGTTATTTCCGCTTTAATTTTGAAAAACTGATCTGAATTTTTAAATCGAAATCGTATTTCTCATATATGAATACTTTCAAAATATTTGCAAAAAGCTAAAAAGCTCATTTCGGCCAAAATTTACTGGGAGCTTCCAAATTGTCCAAAACAAAAATTTTGAAAACCGAATGAATTTTTTAGCTTGTTTACCGAGAGTCATATCTTGTTTCCATACAGAGTTGAAAGCGGCTTGAGTTGGAGTTGGCGTACATGCGGAAACAGTAGAGTAAAGTTGAGTTTTAATCAAGTTATTTTAAACTCGACGAAACCAGCCGGAATGAATACAATAAATTGAAATTCAAAATGGCGACCAAATAAAATTAAATTATAAATTTTAGAGTAAATGTATATATGTATAGCTATTTAAAATTTAAAAATATAAATGGAAAAAAAATAAATAGAAGAGCATATACACATTAATAAGGAAATATTTAGCTCGGTGGCTCTCAAAATTTCAACTCAAAACGACATTTTGAAAATGACGAAAAGCTAATTTAACTCAATCAACTCCAACCTAGTTCATGGATTCTCGGATCGAGTATATTATATAGTAACATTTTCATTTTGTTAATGGTTTTCAAAGTTTTCTGCAAAATTGTGCATGTTTATATTCCTTTTCTTGTCTCTCACGTGCAAAAAGTCAATGTTATATCCTCAATGTTATATCCCTTTCATTTTTCAGAAGTAAAGTGATGGGTGCATGTAAACGGTCCATAAATTCTTCGGAAACGGTCAAACGGAGTATTAAGTGCAACGAAGCATATTTAGCCGCAACAACCTTCAACCGCAGATCTCGATTTACTGCAAGAAAACCTAGAAGTTTTGGAAGAGAAAGGAATGAAGTTACCTGAGAAATTTAACGAATTTATAATACATTAATAAAGTAACGCAACTTGGCTGGAATTTTAAACTTTTATAATTTTTTTAGACTGTTATATGTTTGTATGAGATATATTCTTATGTGTAGCAGCCTCGTGTATTGCAATACGCTCGCCAATAAAGTATAGCAATAGAGTTAAGACTACAACTATACCGTGATCAAGTATCAACTAAGTCAGTTATTTGTCAATTACCACAAATTATAACACAAGCGCTGCTGAATTTAAACATGGAGGTGATGTAACCTAATAAGCGACTTAGTTGTAAGTGACGCATGTAACTTATTCCCATTTCCGTCTCGGCCCAATTTCCCGCTGATCATAACTCTGTTGCCGATCTCCGAGAGAACCTCCTTTGCTTAATAATAAGTGAACGTGCTCCTGAGTGCTCGCTCCATAGATACGAGACCGCGAACGTTCCGCTTTAATCAAAGACCGCAGAAATTCCAATGATATATATACCAGTTAGGAAACCATGGCAGAAAAAGTGAGTTCTATGATTGCCCCTGAAATCTTTAAATTGGAAAGCGAGTTCATCGTATTTGCAACGCGCTTACGCATTCGAATCGGATAAATTCACGAATTCTTCACATAGTTATGAAAAACATTTTTGCCAGTTTTGGCACGGAACTTTGCTCTGTCTGCGGGATTTTCTTCAACTAAATTTTCTCTTGAGTGTATTTATCAAAATAATTTTATTAACATTTCAATTCGCAAAAAATTAAAAAATTCATTTTAAAAAAATTAACGAGTTTTACGAGCTGCCGTCACTCATCACTGTCGCTAAAAGAAAAATTTTCGCTTGTAACGATTTTTGGTTTAGAATTTCTTGCCAATTTTATTCGTTTTGTTGGCATCGGTGCACAAAAGTTTGACTGAAATAAAAATAAACGTTAGATACCTAATTTTATACACAACTGAAAACGATTTTACCGGTAATTTAAATTGGGTGTTTGAATTATTTAAGGATGTACCAGACGTGATTGAAAAATTCGATAGAAATGACGTCTCGTCCATTATACTGGCGAAATTCCTACGGGTCGCACTAACATCACCAAATAGTTTTCTAATTTGGGGTACAACGATGTTTTGCGATGGTGGCGTTGGTGTGGCGGGTATAATTGTAACTTTTCCAGATTCTGAGCGTATGCGTAGTGCTTCCACACTATTCGATATACGCTTATTTTTCGTTTGCAGCTTGCGTATTTCTTGGTTTTCGATCTTTTCTCTTTTAGACAGTTCTTCTTGATGTACTAGATCAAGTTCATTACATTCGACCTCTTTTTGTTGTATCATCTTCGTCATTTGAGAGTTATTTTTTGCCAAAATATCGATACGCTTCATTTTGTCGATCATTAGCGCTTCTTCGCGATTTTTTTCAATATCTTGGAGCTCGATGGCTTTACGTAGCTCAGCAATTTTATTTTGGATATTTTTATTTTCTAAAAGCATTTGATTCTCGCTATAGTCCCATTGTTCCTGTAATTGTTTTACCCGCAGCTCTTCAGAAGAGCGCTCGTCCGCAATCCGTTTGGCAGTATTGATATAATTCAAATTTTCATTCTCCAACTCGAGTTCCAAATCGATTTTTATTTTCGCCATATTCTCGTTATATGTATCCTCAAATTTTTGTTGCATTTCAACTAAATTCTGTGTATTTATTTCGATGTGATTTAGTAACTCGCCCCGTTTCTCAATCAGGTTAGAAATATTGTCAATTTCGAGTCGCACTTGTTCTTGTTCATACTCTATTGCGTTGTTCAGCTCTTTAAATTTTTGATCCGCCTCAGATATTTCTTGAGATATTTTATTTTGTTGCGTTTCCAAAATCACAAGCTCCTTCGAACCACAGTTTATGGTCGATTGGAAAGTGTTGACGTCGCCTTGGAGTTCGTGAACTAGGGAGATACACAATTTTATCTAGATTATGAGTATAATAAATAAATGTACATATATGATACTCACTTTTTCTTTGCAACCCTGGAATTTCCGTATGATTAGTATATTTTATAAAACTCCATAAGTAATCAATCTCTTTGTTCCTCTGGTCTGTCGCGGTTTTATCTACATCCAATTCCTCAATGGCTGTATTCAACTTTCTAAAGCAATCGGTCACTTCTACCATCTTCTCAATCAAGGAGTTTTTGCTAAAATTTTGCATTAAACAATTAAACATATTCATTTTATTTCTCATCGCGATGCTACCACACAACTCACATTTCTAAACCAGTTTGAAATTTTTGCTCACTCCGTAAATTGTATTTTGTACATCTTCTGTTTAACTGCATTAAATTGTCATTTTCAATTGTTATAATATCATTGATCATCTGTAATTCTGTAGACTGGACATTTTTAATTTCGGTGCTCGATTTATTAAATGCTGCGCCAACCTTGGAACGTGATATGATCTCTTCCACATTGATGGCGAGTTGTGCAGAAGCATAACCGTAATTTTGTTGTGAGAAATCCATTTCCTTTAATACGTTTTGACTTAATAATAAATTAACACAAATTAAAAAATTTATGTTTAGGTCTTAACACGTTAATTATAGAACAACAAGTGATGAACTTGAAAAGTTAAAACAAAAGAAATTATTTTCAAATTAGATGGGCGCGAATAGTTTTCCAGTGGTTTGATTGGTTTAGGAGGGAGCGGTTATTACCGGTATTTTTTTTCATTAAATTCATCCGAATACGAAAGTTTAACTAATCTAAATCAGCATAAAGATTTAGGCGAACATGATATTTTAATGTTTTAACCGATTCAGTTACATTTTCAAAAAATACATGCTATGGATATCTCATTGTTCACGAATTCCTACATCAACCAGTTTCTTGGATTGGTTACTGATTTTGTGTGTGTGTATTCATAAACTTGCATCTATAAATCAATGCCTTCTAAACTACTGGCCGCTTACACCAAATGATGACGACACGCTAAGTCGACGTTGTTGTTGCTTTCTCTAGTTGCTTTGTTAGTGTAAATATCCTAAAATTATTATTGCACAGTCTCGGTATAGACTTAAATTGACGTCATGTGCGAAAAATGAGAGTAGTAAAAGGCCAGTAGTATAGAAGGCATTGTATAAATGCTGTTTTTAAGATCAACAGTAAAAGCGGAAGTTACAAAGTAAAACCACAGATACAAATATAACCAGAACCGTCATTGCGTGTACAAAGTATTTTTTCCCTTTTCATAGAAAACTTAATAAATAAAATGTTATGAATGAATAAAATAAATATGAATGTTTATAATTAGGATGGCCGATGTTAACTTCTAGTCCGTAAGTGTTCGTAAGTGCTTATTTGAATTTAAATTATACAAAAATAACAAATTTTTTCCTACGTGTGGCGTAAAACCTTCCATCTGTAACACCTATTAATGTCGCATATGTCCACAGCGCATGGAAACCCGGCAACTGACCAATCCGAAATCCTGGCATGCCAACTCAACAACTTTTAACGTCTAATTAATTGACGCTAGATATTCTATTAAAGGACTAGGCACACCAAGCGTCGACAGTGAGCGGCGATTATTTAACATTACAAATTTTTTATTTTTAAAAGAAAAATTGTAATTTTAAGAAATTATTTTATCGGTTGAAATTGCATCCGCGGCCGCGATATTAAATCGCACCCCAAGTAATCAAAAAATTTGTCCATCGCCTCGCCGCCAAACATTACCTAAAAATATTGATCTTCAATTGTGGTTCGTAGATTTTTCAATCGCCAATCACGAATGCATTAATATTATTTACCAATATTAAAGATTAATAAAACAAAACTTCAAAATTCTCAAAATTAATCAAAACAAAAAAATCTCCGTGTTGCTCTTGGCGTGTGTAGTCCTTCCTTATTCCTTAATCCAGTTAGGATTATTGCCACCACCAACGTAGATATCTCTCTATGTGAAGATTATTAACAAAAGGCTCCCATAATACAAGGCCTTGATGATAATTGACCTTCGAAGTAAGCGTCCAACCCCAAATAAATTCCGCTCAATCACAAAGTTAACAGCACACTTAAAAAAGTAATGGTAATTGTATTCAAAAAGTTTCAAATTACCGAAACAGCGCTTCTCAGCTTTTTATTAAAATTTTCAAAATCAAGGTGCTAAGACAGATTCAAATGAAAACTAATTGTAGCGAGCGGGAACTAGTCTGGAGATTGAGAATGAATTAGGAAATTAGATTTGCTCTCAGATGGATTCATTACCAGGCTCCTACGTAAGCCGGTTGATCCAATTAAAACAAACAATTAAAACGATGGAACTTTGATTTATTAATTTGTTATAATTTGAATAAAATGTATTTTTTATTTGTACCAACTATTTGAATATGTTTCTTTTTTAAGTAAATACGTATAATCGGGATTTAGTTCAGAACTGGGATGATATTATAACAAAATAAGTGAAGTACCACTATCTAACAAAAGCATGTTTGTTCGGAAGTTCGTTTTAGAAGTTCATATTGTTCAACCGCTAAATGGCCGTTCGAATCAGTAAAATGCAAGTTTGACATGTGAAGTAAGTATTAATGCAAGTTCCTGACATCTCGCGGGTATATTATTCCAGAAAAAACGAAAAAGATGATTCGAAGCCTATTTGATATTTTACATATTAACCGTCGGACATCTGTTAGGTAGTTGAAGCACTTGACAGATTATAGTGTACTTCTTTGGGTGGTTGTAAGTTTCTTGGAGCTTGGAATGCTCAGTCGAGAAGATAAACCTACAAATTTGTTAATCCCGTTTTCATGTAGTGGTTGAAATAAGTTAGGTATTTGAAACCCGAAATTTGAGTAGTCGCTAATACTATCTGATCTCTGAACACTGGTGCATCTCTTTCAATCTTAATTGTAAAAGACCACCGTGAAACCTTGTTGCAATTGAGAATTAACCAAATGGAGGAATTTAATGATTCTTGACCTCTTATCACAACCAGCAAGAAGCTTCAGAATAGACCTGCTTGGTGCTCTGATGTTGATGAATGATCAAGAAAACTGCTACTAATTGAAAAAGTAGCAAAAAAAAACAAACCATCAAGTCTACTGAGATAATTTCCTAACGGTACAAAAGAAAAGGAGGAGTTCTGTGAAGAAATTAATAGTCTGTTAAGTCTGTTAGTCTGGATATATGAGGCTTAATAAAATGTTAGTTAAGAATGATAACTGCCGACTTCAGTCTCTGCATTTATTTAATGGCATTTCTAGCTCTCCCTAAAATCATGTGTGTGATGTTCTCCAAACTGTTAATTTTCCTGGTTGATTCTTAATCGAACCTGTTGATGTTTATGCTTCACATTGAAGTTTATTCTCTTTTCTACCATACACAGCTGGTGGTTTTGAAAATAAAAAATCTTTTTTTCTCTTCTGAATTACAGTTGGGCTATGCTTATTTAGAAGACCACCTGCTCCATCTATTTCAAGCATGTGTAGCGTTTGATTTTATTTTGATCTGTTGTAGGCAAATCCAAGTTATTTTTATATCTAAAGCCCGTAAGTTCGTCTATATCGGCCATAAGAATTTTCGCCCATAAGGAGTTTATCCTCAGCCTTTATGAAATACCATTGATAGATATATATAAGGGATCAAATTTGCATATAACATAGTTCAGCTGAATGCAACGAAACATTAATTAACAATAAAAATTACTTAATTAAAATGAGCTTGGTTTGGGTACCTTTTTGGACATTGCAGGCACTTACTTTGCTACGATCTCAAATGATTGTCGTAAATTTGGCATTGACCGACAATACCATTGCGAAGTGGATTGAATTTATACTTAAACAGCAGGTTGTGGAGTTTGAGCTGGATGATTGATTGATTGCAGTCAAAGTTGCCAAAGGTTAAGTTGTTGTTTATTCTTGTTATAGAATTCTCAGGAATAGCTAACAGGTTATTAGATTGCCTTACTCTTTCTATTCTTTTTGGCACAAATCTCATTGTGTGATACGCTTGGAAAATATTTTGGATTCTAAATTATTATATAATTCTAATGTAGGTTATAAACTCCGAAAATCTACTGTATATTCGGACAATGTCGCAGAACTTTAGGCATATCCTAGTGCCCGGCCCTATAAATGTTGTACTTTATTGAAACCAACAAGTCTATTGTTCTACGCTGATAACATGACATAGACAGAGCGCCACTACTTCACTTATCTATATTAAGCTATGTGGAGAATGGCTTTCCCAGGTGGGATTTTAGGTACTGATTAATTCTCAAAACTTAAATTTCATTAATACCTGAAATTAGTATGGTATATTCAAGAACGGCTACTTCCGGAATTTGATTCTCTAGTTGGATTCGAAACTTGTTAAGGATTTTAAATTATTAATTTTCTCTTTCAGTGGAACAGTGTCACGTTTATATGAATTCCGCCTCACTGTGAAATAGAAGGCAGCGAGATCATTAATAATCTATCCAAAGGTGACGTACAACTAAATTTACTGGTCCTACACCTGGTATTCGCTTATTACTTCACAGTGGCAATTCGTGATATAACAGAATCTTGGGTGTCGACCATGGGCCTTGTGGCATTGAGTGCGAAACCTGGAGGGTTCCAGTCGTTTAAAAAAACTAACAAAATTTGTACTGCGTGAGTTATTTTGAAACGGCCTTTAAAGAAAATTGAATTTACAAAATTTTTTGCAAAAAAGAAAAAAATTGTGAATCAGTCATTCCGGTTGAACCGCATAAGGGTCGATTTATATTATCCGTTCCTTTCAGATCCGTTTCTTTCAGATTCAGACATCATCAATTTATACTATCAGATCAGATATTTTCATCGTATGGTTATCGTATATATTCGTATTTTTTGGTTACGTATAAAGTAAAACATAACATAAAAATCCAAAATGTTTTAGTAGCAATTTAATTTTTGTGTATGCAAGTTTGGGAAATAAAGTTTTTGATCTTCTTAAACCTAACCCCGGCAAAATAGTATCTTTTATTTTGACCACAAAATGAATGATTTCTATGACAAATAGCATACCGTTGGAAAGAGCATAAACTAGAGAATTAAAACAAAGCTAATTTCAAAATCACTTCTAGTTTTTTAAATGAATTTAGAAGGTAGACATTTTCCATACTTTTACACATTTTGTAGGATTTGGAAGGCCATAAGTGATTTTTCTTTAACCAATTCTATTAAATAATGATTTATTTAGAATAAAATTACATTGCAGAATGCAATAAAAGTTATTTCGAGCCTTTACGATTACAAACTAAAAAGTTATGACCATTTAAAGGCGAGCTTTTGTGTAATTTAAAAGAAACTTAAAAATATCATCTCAATTATCTCAATTTCAAATGACCCACCCTATTTGCCATAAAATTTTACCGTTCCACAAATCAAAACCCTGTATAAACGTTAAATAACAAGAAAAAAAATTTAAAACGAATTCAATAGAAAATATGAACACATGTTTTATTGCTCAGACTCGTATGCTCCTTACTTTATTTTACTTTAACAATTTTCTTTATATTTTATAGTTTATTAGACTAAAACAACTATAAAATATATGGGATAATTTAAAAGAGCATATAAGAAAAGTTTAGTGGTGACAAACATTAGCATACGATTGGCATGACGAGAATATATAAACAAATATTATTAATTTGTTTCACACATGCTGCATCTATTCGTATCTTTGGTTACGTATAGACTAAACGATAACATAAAATCCAAAAATGCAATTTAATTTTGTTTTGATTGTTGTTGCTGGAATATATATAAATTCCACTTTCCTCGCTATTCTTTCGTATTTTTTCGCGTTCAGACATCAGATAAAACATTCTTTTCAACAATATTTATCTGAAACGGAAAGTAAAGGATCTGAACGGAACGGATAATATAAATACTTATATAGAAAACATATGTAACAATATTTTTTTTGTCTGAATCTGAAAGAAACGGATCTGAACGGAACGGATAATATAAATCGACCCTAATTCAAAATTATAACGCTCCTATCACACGGTTAAAATCATTTGCAGATGTTCTAGTACAATTTTGTTTTTATAAACTGAATTAATTCATCCGCTTACAAACAAAAATCTTTAATACATATAGATTCATTCTTATTTACAGTTTTTATTTTAGAACTCATTACAATCAGTAATTCAGTACATTACGGCTATAAATTAAATTAAACATTTACCAATTTCTGAAACATTTTTTACTGAAAAGCGCGAATAAGCAATGACGTCATATACATATAATTCATCCTCTCACGACACAGTTCATGTACAACAAAAAATTACCGAAAGATTAGAATTATGTATTTTTTTATCTCTCGTTGAAATGAATTTCGATTTTTTTTTTAAGTTCATTCTATGGCTTGACGCCATCTCTCGTGAAGTGAAATCGCCATTTGAAGACATATAATTGAAACGCCCTCACGGACAATTGCAGAAGTTATTAAAACTGATAAAAATTTTTTTTTATAAAAATAGTTTTTCAAAAATTAATTAATACACAGGTAAATATAACATAAATAATTAATTATGTAACTATTTTGTGTATTCAAAATGGTTATTAAACTTGCAGTCGAATAAAATATTGTGCCAACAAATTTATATGAATGTTTTTTGTGTCGAGATTTTGGTTGTGAATAGAGCGCGTCGCCATATTGAACACAGCGCTGTAGTGATAATTACAAGAATTTTGTATTTGGATTTTTTCTAAACTGCGGAAAATACACAGCCCCCTGTAATCTAAAATCGAAATTAAATTTCTTGGATTTTTTTTTATTCTATTTGACATTTTTTATTTTTGTTTGTGAATTAAATGTAATTAATTTTCAATATGTCCAATAATTAATGAAAATGATTGATTTACAAAAAAAGTTTGAGACTGAAAAATGCCAACATGGCGTAATAAATGCCGAGGTCGTTTTCTATCTGAATTATCATTTGTGTTCGCTTGTCAAGTTTTCTGCTGATACAAGAAGAAAATACTTCTGCGTTGTCTTTCTTGCCTAATATTAATGCCTCACGGGATTTTTGAGGCATTTGGAGTTACGTAAATGAAATGGTCCAACTCGACTATCAAGGTGTATAAATGTTCCGCAATAATTGTATAACAAGTTTGAAAGAGCTGCCTAAGTTCCCTTATTGCTTATTTTGAGAAAGCGTTTAATTCGTTACGTTCTTAAACGATTTGTCGGAATTTAATCAACATTAACTCTCCTTATCATTTTCATTTTTCAGGGCGGTGTAAACATCGTTTTCATAGTGAAAATTCTCAAAAAGTGGAACCAAACTAAATACATTTTAAGTTAAAAAATTACTAAAATGTCAGCAAAATTGGCTGATGTTAAAATAAAGTTGGAAGGGAATGATTTAACATCCTATTTGGAAACGTTCAATAAAGAGATTGATGATGGTGAAACTATAACTGTGATTCAAGAAGCTGGATCCGAAAATGAGGAGGATGAAGAGGGTGGAACATATTTTGTTGATCAAACTGGGAACTACTACTATCAGGCGACAAAAGATTCAGATCCTGTGCTAACCGAACCGCCAAATGAAGAAGATGCACAATATGTTGAGGAATCCGATCCGCTTGACGGAAATCTGGTATATGTAATTTACGGGCAACCACGGAATGACACAATCTAATTCCATTTTATTTATTTACAGAACCAGAAAAAAGGTGATTATCAAAATGTCACATTAGTGCAATCGGGCACAAATTCAGATGAAGTGAGTTACGTACTAATCATGGAGGGGAATCAAAAAAATAATGATGAAAATCAAGAGATAAATGTTTTTGATTTCGACGAGAATGATGAGACGCAAAGCGGTAAGACTCAGGCGATTGATTCGGGCCCCGAAGATGATAAATCAAAAATCGTGAAACTTGTACCAAAGAAATCTACTCAAGTGTCAATAGCCCAGCACATGTGTAACTACTGTAATTACACAAGCCCGAAACGGTATTTGCTTTCCCGACATTTAAAATCACATTCGGAAGAGAGGCCGCACAAGTGTTCGGTATGTGAACGGGGCTTTAAAACTTTAGCGTCGTTACAGAATCATGTGAATACGCATACTGGTACAAAACCGCATCACTGTAAATTTTGTGAGAGTGCATTTACAACGTCAGGGGAATTGGTGCGACATATTAGGTATCGACATACACACGAAAAACCACATAAATGTAATGAATGCGATTATGCCAGTGTTGAGCTCAGTAAATTGAAACGGCATATTCGATGTCATACAGGCGAGCGTCCTTATCAATGCCCACATTGTACGTACGCATCACCCGATACGTTTAAACTTAAACGGCATTTACGAATTCATACCGGTGAAAAACCATATGAGTGTGATGTATGCCATGCGCGATTCACTCAATCGAATTCTTTAAAAGCACACAAATTGATACATAGCGTTGGCGATAAACCGGTATTCCACTGCGAATTGTGTCCAACAACGTGTGGCCGTAAAACAGATTTACGCATTCATGTTCAAAAATTGCATACGTCGGACAAACCATTAAAATGCCGCCGCTGTGGTAATTCTTTCCCAGATCGGTACAGCTATAAAATTCATGCGAAAACGCATGAAGGTGAAAAATGTTATAAATGTGATTTGTGTCCGTACGCGTCTATTTCAGCACGTCACTTAGAATCGCATTTATTAATCCATACGGATCAGAAACCGTATCAGTGCGATACATGTGACCAGTCATTCCGACAAAAGCAGCTACTGAAGCGCCACGTAAATTTATATCATAATCCGAATTATGTCCCGCCTGTACCCAAGGAGAAGACACACGGTTGTCCGAATTGTAATCGGTCGTTTAGACATAAAGGGAATTTAATACGACATATGGCCGTCCATGATCCAAATTCGAATATAAAAGAGGAAGCGGTTGCTTTGAAATTGGGGCGACAGAGGCGTATTCGGATGATGGTTGCGAATGGTCTTAAGGTGGACGAAAGTTATGACGATGAAGATTTTGAGGAGGAAGAGGAGGATGAAGAAGACGAGGAGGATGAGCCTGAAAATGAGACGTCGCCAACTGAAAGTACTCCTGTGAGTCAAACTAATGTCGTATCGGTCAATGGCGAGGATGGTCAGCAGTATGTAGTACTGGAAGTTATTCAAATACAGGAAGGTGAAAATGACGAGGAAACTGATCAATTGGACGACGAGACGATGGAGGTGGATGAAGATTTTCTGATTGGTGATGGTACGTAGCAAATATTTTATATTACTCGCAATGACAAACCTAAAATTTTACAGGCATCGACGAGGAAGTTTTACATGACATGCCAAGCCGTAGAATTCTAAAATCAGCAGGCAGAAAACTTCACGAAGATAATTTTGACTTTGAAGATGTAAGAGATTTATGTTATAAAGTCTATGCGGTCATTATATTTTTTATTTTTATTTAGCACGATGATGATGACGTGAACCACCACAATGTGATCGACTTAGATGAGGATGACGAACGGGAACACAAGGCCACAATAAAGTTACTACATATGCAAGAATAACTTTTTTAAAATATCTTCAAACTATTGCTTTTATTGTTTTTTTTTAAAATCAACAATTGTGTTTCTAGAATTTGATTTTGTGAACATAAAAATATTTATGTAATTAAGATTTTCATTTATCTTAGTTTGTAAGTAGCAATTAATTAAAAATTAATAATTTTATGAAATCGTACACGTAATAAATGAAATAATTGAGTATTACTAAGGTACTCTTTTGAATAAATAGAATATTTAAATATATAAATACCTAATTACCGTTACATAAATTATTCTTACACTCACAAAATACAAGAAAATTCATAAAATAGATAATGAAAATCTTTTGTGGCTTTCATTTTCAGTTTTTCACATATCGTTGCAAGAACGAGAAATAAATTCAGTTTAAAAATAAGTTTTCGTTTTTATTGTGCGTGACTAGCGGTGAAACAAAGTAGCGTGCACGAAAATCTAACTAGGAATGACGAGTTTACAAAAATTCCTTCCGTTCCTTTGATTTGTAAGCTTTAGTTTGATTGGCAACTTAATGTAGCCGCTAAACGTATGCTTTTTGGTCTAGTTTTACTGCCCCACTCTTTCTTCCTGAATGGTGGATTACTTAAAACCATATCTTTCGGTCCTAGCTTTGAAATTTTCGATCATTGGTGGAAGGAGAATGTACAACCGAAAGGCCAAATGATTCTATCAATTGCAAAGTATCTTAAAAGAATATACGCATTAAAACAGAGCTGTATGCAATATAGATTACCAAAGTTAGCATTACACCAACCATGAATATAGATGTTCTGATCCATATTCCTGCGAGCCATTTGGGGGATGTCCAGGATAGAGGTGGTATTACTGGTTAGCTTTCTGAAGCTCTCATTAGTATCAATAAGCAAGAACACAGCTCGCTAAAGTTCATCCCATTATATTTCTCAAGGAAACACGTTGCAGATCGTTAGGAAGTTGCATATCATTAGCCCTTAGGCAGGAGTTCGTTAGTAAGTTGGTTGCAGGACAATGCGGTTGTTTGGGAGACTCGAGTCTGTTCATGATGGCCCGCCATGCGTAAAGTATGTTCCTTGAGCGACGTGATGCGAACAATAACGAGAATTTCCTGTACAGGGCGTAAAGGTAACGCGTTTTGTGTGAACGGGAATGTGACGGTAAGAAGGAAGCAGTCAGCGAATGGTTGAGAGTCGGAATCTGGGATATCGAGGTCGAGAAAAAAAAACAAGGATCAAAACAGCTATTCGTGTTTGGGTTCGAATTTTGATTGTTGATGAAGAATTCGCCGAGAATTTTCATATTTTGACCATCTTCACCATCTGCTAGTGTGCAGTTCGTTGACGTCTTCCTTGACAGAGGCTCGAATGCCCAATAGGATCGTTGGAAGTTCTGAACCCAAGTTCTTGCCTATGAACCGTTCGACAAGACCATTCGCTTTCGGATTGTATGCAGTTGTTCGAATGCGATGGTAGCGTAGGAGTTCGTGAGCTAGATGAACAACGTTGATTCAAATTGTGTTCATTAGTCTGCCGTGATGAAGAGTGGGATACCATATCTAGAGAAACACTCATTGTTACTTACGGTTTTTGCGCTCATTTCTTGGTTTCGATAAGCTTCTGGCCAACATGTAAATAGGTCGACTATCGTTAAAATATAATGATAGCCATTCGATTGGGGCAGTAGACTAACCCGTTCCATGTGAATGTGTTCAAACCTGCTACTTGGTAGCTTGAACTTATCAAGCTGTGATTTCGTGTGGCGGTGAACTTTGGACTTTTGGCATGGGATACAAGATTTTGCCCAATTGCTTGTATCAGTATTCATTCTTGGCCAGAAATATTTTGAAGCAATAAGTTTGCCGGGATGTGATAACGTCATGTCCGTCATATCGAAGATTGTCCGTCGTATGTGCTGTGGAGAACGTAGAATCGAGTTTTTCCTGTAGAAGTCTCACACCAAATTTGCAGCATGTCTGGTAAGTCGATCCCTTGCAGGTTTACGCTTGATTTCGGGGTGGATGCTGAGTTCTTTGAGAAAGGTTTCACTAGAACGAAACAAACAGTCATTCACCACATTGTGTTTTCCTTTGTGTTTGACCTTGTGCCGTCATGCACAAGTAAAATTTGCCTCATACTCATTACGATATATTTCCGACCACTACAGTCAAAGTGTTAACACTGATGCTCCTCGATGCAGTATAATAACTCATTGTTTTTTTTTGGCGCGGATAACGTACAATTTTATGATGTTGATTTTTAATTTTTGGTTTTGAAAAATTACGGCAAGAAAACAGGGGATAATTAATTGAGTTTTTGTCGAGTAAGGTCATATTTAGCGTGGTGATTTAATTTAAAACTAATTTAAAGATAAATAATTAAAATCGGTCGCGTAAAGAAAGCTTAAGTTTAGAAATTAATTAAAATCGAATAAAATAATTAATAAGTATAGTGTTTTTAATTAATAATGTATATTTTAATGTATATAGTTAACTTAAGTATGACTGTAAACCAGACATTAAATGTTCTGGTAAAAGCACAGAAAAGTGATCTACTATAAACTTATAAACTAAATATATTGCATAAAAATTAACTCTAAGTGTATAATTGGACTACTTAACATACTAGAAATAAATAAATAAATAAAGTGAACAATATAAATTAACTATAGTGTAAAACTAATATAGTGCTTAAAAGAATAATTAGTGACTAGAAAACTGTGTGAAATGGCTACCATATATAGTCTCATGTATGCCTAAAGTATATTTTCAGTTGACTAGAATATAGTGTAAAACTAATATAGTGCCTAAAGACTAAATTGATGACTAGAAAAAGTGTGTGAAACGGCTAATATAGTAAAGTTCAATAAAAACTATAAGTAACGAAATAATAAGTGTATGTGCTCTCAATAACGAATTTAACATCACCAGTACAACAGCTGTGCGGGTGTTACTGTAATTCAAACAGTACACCAATGTTATAAAAATTACGCTTACGTTTATCATATAAAAATGTATAAGACGATGATCTAGCGATATAATTAAATCATCGCTAAATATAAAAACTACCCATAGTAAACTAATATTAAAAATAAAAGGTATTGAATGCTCTGAATGATCAATCCTTAACCGTTACGATATGGTATTAAGGACGAGGCAATGCTGTATAATGTGTGTACACTACATACAACATCATTCAACATTTGTGTAACACCATGCAACATTCAACTGAAACAGCATGCAACTTTGAGTAAGATCTTTTAAACATTACAATTTTTCTTTCTATATTTCATTTATCCTAATTTTTGTTTATTATTATTAATTTCATTTAATTTTTCAAAGTATTGATAAATTTCCTAATTTTTTTTATTTAGTTTATAATCATTTTCATAATTTTAATACTAGTTTAAGATTTTAGCTAGCAGGGGTTTAGGTAGATTATAGTTATTTCTACATTTAATTTTCGTTATGATGATTCGTGCATTTTCTTGTCGATTAATAAAATATGCATTTTATACTTTTTCCAATTAATTATTTGATCTTTTTATTCATTAATTAAATCATGAGAAACTAAATCAAGGTGAAGCTGAGGATGAGCTAGAGTGGGTATTTCGGAATGGTAGGTTGATGTTTGATGTCTGTTTCTCTTAAATTGTTAGTTTAATTTAAATTTATTAGAATAATCACGCGGTCTAATACAGATTTCTGTATGTTTCTCAAACCCCACCCCAACACGTTGAGCCCTAGCCGGGATCACAATGACCGCTTGAAACCTCTACAGAAATATTCTGTTAACGTACATTAGGTTTTAACTGGTGTGCGTTACAACCTTGACGAAATAGCTGTTGTAAGTGGTGACCATAAGGTCAGTAAATATAGAGAAATTTTGGCTTTCGACACAATGAACTGTTTGATTGCTAAATAAATTGCAAGAAGTTGTCTATCGAAAGTAGAATATTTAATTTCTGCAGGGGAGAGCATGCTTGAAAAAAAACGCGTTTAACTGTGTTTAACTATCGATATTCACCCCAAGGGCGCCAGTCCTTGTCTTTCGTTTGCACCATATTTAATGGTGAGGAGATTGGTGAGGATGAGGGGTGGCAGATTCCGATGTCTGCCACAAACTGAAATTCAGTTTAGTTTTTCGTTTCGTGGCGTTGAGGTGTCGTGGTTTAGCACAAGGTAACCTACCTTGCGTGGCAACATAGTGGACTACATTCACTGGGAGATTGTAATTCGGAGCCTCAGTGAGCGAGGGGTATTTCTTCAAAAGGCTGCCGTAATCGTTGTTGACTCTGAAATTTTTTGGAGATGGCTTATCAACTTGGGCGATGACAGCGAGATCATATTTGGACAGAAAGATTTAGCGGGATAGATTAGCTATCGGTCGGAAACTGCACGGCTTATTACAGTTGCGTGCGCATAAGAAAAAACAACGATGGTAGTAGCAGAGTCTGGATCGAGATGACGATCTCGACCTTGACCTGTGTTGGTAGTCCAGTTTTCCACGCATACGAATTTTAATAATGGTCAGTGTTGCCTTTAGATCTGCCAATTTTTGTTACGTCTTGTCAAATTATCGTTGCATTGAAGCAAGGGCTGACTCACCATCAGCAGTTTCCTTGCTTGTGGATGTCTGGTTGACAGCAGCAATTGGTTTGGGTTGATTTCCTCGAAATAGTTGTTTACTCATTTCGAATCTTCTGCTTTTTGTTCAAGCAGACGATTAAAATGGGAAAGGTCTCACATTTTTGGAAACCGGACATCATTAGGGAGTTAAGATAGGGGTAATCTCAAAATTGAAAACAAATTTGATATTTTTTCTAAAAACGTTCTTTTTTATTTACAAATACAATCGATAAAATAATAAATTTTGTGTGCATGTGTAAATTTAAACATTCCCGCCATCTTGATGAAAAACACTTCACATTTGTTACCTTAATATGCTCCATTATCACAGAACAAATCCACCTCTCATAATCATAACAATCTATATAAAGTTGTATATAATATATGAAGATGGCACTCAAAACAGTGTGACGAAAAATAAAGATGCTGCGCTAGAAAAAGTAGAGGTCTGGTTTGACATAAAATGGAATACACCAAATCTGGAGGTGACAAATATTTTATAGATGATCTCCAAAATTGTGGTTACTTACTTTTATGACAAACTTCAAATGGCCCTCGAGTTAATAAATAAAAGATTTTCCGTTGCCGTTACAAAAAAAAATTGAAACGCTATAATTAGTATTCCGCCGTGAAAACATTATAAATTCGTAACAAATATTTTTTGTGTGTTGCCGCTCCAGATGAAATTGACAAAATATTTTTTCAAATAAATATTTTTTTCAATTTTTTGTACCGTCTTTTAAACATAATGCGAGATATTTTTAAAATGGCGGTTTAAAGGGGTGAATTTTCTTTAGTTGAACTTAAATGTAATGCTTACGGCTAAAATACCCATAAAAATTATAATACAATATAAAATCTGGTGTGGTAAAAACTAATCGACTTCTAATTTTCTGAAACTTCCCTCAATCCCAGTGTCAAGAGTCGTAGAGTTAGGACTTCGATCCCGCCGTATAATACCACGATCACTTAAAATTTTCATGTTATCCAGTCCTACGATTAAATCCCGTTTGGCCGCTAGTTCACGTTTCCACGAGTCAATCATTTCGGCCATTGGTATTGTACCGCCGAGTTCCTTGGGTAAACATGCCGGGTCTATCTTTTCATGTAACCCATCCATTTCAACGTGCATCATAAAACGATCTCGTATTTTAGGGCTCACCATGCGCGTTGCAAAATCAATTACGTATTTAACGGTTTGCGGCACATTAACGCAATGAATTTCTTTGTGACGCATTGGCATCGATTGTTCACCCCATCGTAAAATTTTAGCGAATTCTGTTGGATTCCAGCATGTTACGTGAGCCGCCGTTATACCTTTCATATCACCAACGTGAGTTACACCGACCACTTGATTTTCAGGATCCTCGAGCAGTGTCTCGTATGTTAATAAATGTGTGCGTGCCATATCTGAACAGGTGTGTACATTCGGGTCGAAATTTTTGGCGAACGCAATTACAACACGGCGACCATGTTTATCGCGAACCGGCGAAACGAAAATGTATCTAAAATGAAATTAAAGTGGATTAGTAAATTTTATCAAAAGGAGAGCTATGTGTTAAATTACCCATTTGAAATCAGTTGGTTAATAGCCGGTGATAAAAAATCCAATTGTTGGAACATATCTGGGAATGTTTTCTTTAAATTCAAATATTTCAAGAGTGTTTGTTGTGCCATGAGGATACTGAATTTCTTGGCGCGTAAAAATCGCAATAGAAATCGATCATCCAAACGAATATTTTCAATGTCATGATTCTGTTTCACCCATTCCCTCATCTGTTCCAAACATTGATCGCGGGTCGCTGGATCTTCACGCAATTCTTTGCGTGCCACTTGCTGCGTTTGTTCACAAATACCTAAATCGCTAATATCGTTAGTTTGTGATGTCAGTTTACCCTCGTTCCAAGGTTGACTTAACATTACGCTTGTTGAGGCCATCTTGATTTTGTTTAATTTAATAATTTACCTGAAAAATAAAAGAAACCCAGTTAAGGTTATTAGAAATCAAGAACGTTACATTCATAAAAAGAAAATTGTTTATATACTGGTCAAGACGTTGACGCTTGCAAGAATCAAGAATCGAATCTCTCGGGTCGAGAGTCGTTCACGTATTGTTCAAAACGTTTTACCGCTAAAATTACAGCAAAATACTGTTCCTGATAGAAAATCACATAATAATTAATGTGTCCAAGATAAGTGAAATAAGTGAAATAAGATCAGAAATAATGAAAATTAAATATTTCTTAATTTGTTTTACACATACAAACAATATAAGTAAAGTTTAGTAATGGGGCATTTACATACGACCAACATTTTTCTCCTGCAAAATGAGAAAGATATGACATTGGCTTTTTGCACATGAAAGACAAGAAAAGAAATATATCCCAACAAAAATTTGCAGGAGATTTTTTAGTCAATACACAGCAAAATGTTGCCATAAAAATAAAATGTTGCCATAAAATATATGCGATCCGAGTATTTTTATGGCAACATTTTTAAAATTAACAAGAAAAAAAAATTATTTCGCATTTTAAATGTTGAGGATTCATAATAAAAACAAACGCCATAGATAAAAATGTAAATTTCGCATTTTAATTCATTAAAAATAAATTAACAATGATCCTATAAAAAAAATTACGCCATTACTACCTACATTATTCATCTCTGTTAAGGAGTAAACTTGACCCACATATTCCCCCAAAGATACAAAATTATAATTAACAGTAGTAGTATTATGGCCTGATAAATTATTAAAATTGTTCATAAAAAATAGAAAAACAAATATCAAAATTACAAATTACAAATCATCAAGGTCAAAAGCTGCACGAATATATATTATTGTATCTCCATTAGTTTTCCTCATCATAATGTTCGCATTGCGGATCCATACATATATGTTATTTATAATTCCTTGCGATTTTTAACTCTTTCGCCATTTTCAGCAAGTTCCGTTTATATTGTGTGTTAAACATTCATTGATAAAAATTGTAGAATTAGTATTAGTTGCCATTGCCTTGGTTTTTGCATTTGGTCCGTGGGTATAGTATTTTAATTCGTCCCTATAATTCAGTATCTATGGCAACTGACGAGGTCTAGCAATTACACGTTCCGCCGAGAGAGAGATACAGAGAGAGAAGAGAGAAGAGAGAGATAAGAGATAGAGAGAGAGAGAGAGATTTGTTCTGAAATGTGTTTCACATTTTCCAGAGCAACAAACATTTCTTTTCGATTAAAGGCTTATCTGATCTTGCTACTTGCTCCGATGTGGTAAAAAAAAATACAAAAATTGTATTTCACAGGTAGGTCACGTTGATCTTGACCTAACCTTAACAACAAAACCTTTTTGAAGCAATTTAATAAAATTACTAAACAGTTAATTTAATTAACAGCATTTCACATTCATGTATAATTGAATGACATTAGAAAGAACACCAAAATAATGAAAGTCATTTATTATTGTTCATCTTTAAATACCACATGTCGAAACGCGTGATTAATCAAACTATGATTAATCTGTATATAGCTTTCATCTCGCATAGACCTACAATAATAAAACCGTTACAACAATATACATATGTCTGTATTATGGACGAGTGAATATATGTTATGGAAATGAAATTCGAGTTTATTATTGTGGTGACTAATACGGTATTAGATAATCTGCATTACAACATCAAATGTAGGTTAATTAGATTTTTGCGTACGAAAACGAAATGGAAAAGGTGAAAGAATTTCCCCTAAATAACCGCTTTGGATTTTTATAGATTTACGATTAAGCAACGTAATTTGGAAACGAAACTTATGTAACGTCCGACACTGCGCATACATGACATTTTTTAGGATTACAACCTTTAGTACATACCAACCATGTCATGACAAATTGAGATAAACTGTTCACTCGAGTATAGTGCACAAAGGTTAGTTACATAAATAAAATTGCACATTGTTTTTTTTTTGTCAAAACACACAATTTTTTTTATAGTTGCTACTTCTTATTGAATATACCACACTCAAGAGAAACACTTTAATTTTCTTCCGGAAATTCAATTTAAGCTTTGTTATTATTTTTATGTAAGACGTTAAATACGAGTTGTTTTATACGTAATAAAATTAAAATTGAAGATTATTTGCTTCGTTTTGTGTTTTCGATAATTTGCCATTGTTTACACGATCTTATATGGGTATAGCGTGTAGTGGTGTTACATCAATGTTGATTTCTTTTAACGAGTTAGTAATTAGTGCCCAATTATTTGAATGGAACTATTCACGTATAAAATTATACAGTTTGCAGACGGTCAAAGGTGAAAAAATTTATTATATGAAAGTGAAATCGTTTTAAATTCGAAACTCATATTATTGTAGGAAATTGGCATTTTGAGATTTTTTTGAGAAGAGTATACGATTCCGCTAGATTCATTTGCTTTCTGCAAGTGTATTTAGGCTGAAGCTTTAAACTAAATTGGGTAGGCAAACCAAACATTGTGAAGATGATGCGTATAATATTACTTTCTAATCCGCCAGCGATCTTTCCCTCTAACTTCACTTAGTAGAAGCAACACAGTAACGACCAATCAAAATGTTCTGGTTTCAGAGTGTCATTGGAGGTCAAGATGTCATTCTTGACGATAATCTGCCTGCTATAGACTTTCCAATTTATCTTATTTTTAAAATTCAATGGAGCCTTATATGATTTACATTCTTGAAATAAAAGAAATCAACTTGCAATAAACCAAATCATTTTCCTGTGAATTAAAAATGTGTGTGCTGCAAAGTGTTCCTGATATGTTGACATGATAACAAGGATATCCATTTACATTTTCAGCAATGTCAATGCATTACTAATTTACCGCTCTAAGCAGGTAATTGCATCAGATTATCTTTATTATGGTTTAACTGATGCTTTTTCATCTGATGAGTTTACAAAATTTGTCACCAGTGGCACTATTATGGCTTCCCTGGGAATTGGGAATTGAAAAAAATTGAAAAAATATTTTCATATCATTTTTGTCTGAATTACTGGCCTACTGAGAGAATTAGTTTCATGTATTATGAAGCTTATGGCTGAACCAGCAAATCAGTAGTACAACTTGTCAAACCTTCACGGTAAACAACGTGCCAAATGCTTTATGCACATAAATGGTCGGCAAATTTTTGGTAAACTTTTCAAATCGTACCAATTCTCTAGTAAATGAAATTAGGTAAATGCGGCTTAAAGGGACACATGGTTTCTAGGAATATAGAAAAATTGGTATGTAGGTACACGAACTATACACAATATACACAATAAACTAATTGAAAAAATAATTAAAAATTTTCAGTTTTCATAAATATACAAGCGCATGTTTATTTCATGGGAAATGCTAGTGAATATAAAAAAAAGTATATCTAGAAACATGGCCGACATATTTTCATGATTTGTTTAGCAAAAACAAAAACCACTACTATTCTTCGCTTTAGCCTACTTTTTAGTACAATATTTCAATTTACCGCATACACTGTTAAAAACTGCATTTATCCTAGATTTACCTTAGAATTGGACCGCAGACAACAAATAAAATTAAATCTAGCGATAAAAGAGCACAAAAATAATGGAAAATAAATATCATACAAAGTATATTCGCGACAATTTATTTCAAATGTCGATCGCATTCGTACAAAATAAAATAGAAATTACCGTTACTTTTCCCAAGAAAAAAAATGATCTTTTCTGATTACTCTCTTTAACCATAAAGAGTAGATTTTTTTTTTAAAAATTCATAATTATAGCCGTTCGGTAATATTATATTTTTATGTACGAACGAATTTATAAACGCATGAGGATACCCCGGGTTTGTTCGTGTTGAGTAAAAGATGTAATAATTATTGAAATTTATTAAATTAACATAGACTTGCATCGCTAAACCACATGTACCTTATTCAACAAACTTTACATGACAAGAGAAAAATGAATATAAAAAGAATGAAATGAATATACATAAAAATATATTATGAAGAACGGTAAAAATATAGGCGTGACTTAACCATTTGACTGTTTGTTCATTCTAGTGTTGCCAAATGGTATAAATTGATATATCTGTATGTATTTCTTCAACACTCCTCCTCAATTTCTACCGATGCAACAAGTCCCAATAATTTCCTTAATTTCCTCGACTTTTATTTTATGTAATAGTTTTGTCATAAGATCTGCTTGCATTTCTTCCGTAGGACAATAAATAAACTTTAAGATTTCTTTTTCATTTAAATCTCTGATGAAGCTGTACTTTGTATCAATGTGCTTTGATCTATTACTAAACGTGTTGTTTTGGATGAGACTTAAACAACTTTGATTATCATCAAAAATAGTTGTTGAACTCCCTTGCGTTGTATCCATATCTTCAAGAAGCTTTCGAATCCATAATGCCTCCTGACTTGCTTCACATAGAGCAATAAATTCAGATTCAGTTGTAGATAACGAAACACATGTTTGTTTCCTGGATGCCCAGCTTACAATCCCGCCATTGTATTTAAAAACAAATCCGCTATTCGACTTTCTATCTTGCCTACATTCTGCCCAATCTGCATCTGAATACCCAACTAAACCTTCTTTGGCGTCGTTAAGTAAATATTCATCTGTCATATTCCTAAAATATCCGGGATCCAAAGGGATATTTGACGTTTTAGCATCTGCCAAACCATTTGATGATATGATTTCCTCAATATAACTTTTCTGATTTAAAAAATAATCATTGTTTTTGTTCTTTTCTATTTGAATTCCCAAATAATGTGTTACACTGCCAAGATTTGTGATTTCAAAATGTTCAGATAGATTACGTGCAAATTCCTTAATAATATGTTCGTTCTTGCACACAAAAATGATATCATCAACATAAATAAGAGCATAACACTTTTCAGCTTTATCTCCATTTATATACAGACATGGATCTGACCTGCTTTGAACAAAATTGCAGTCAAGTAAAATTTTATGAATTACCTGATTCCATGCTCGTGCTGCCTGTTTAAGTCCATATAATGACTTTTTTAATTTACACACCTTATTAGGCATAACTGAATCTTTAAATCCTGGTGGCTGTTGCATAAATATTTCTTCTTCAACATCCGCATTTTTGCTGCAACTGATAGTAGTAGACGAAATGTTGTTTGACGTGCCACAGATGCAAACACTTGGTCATAATCACATCCATATTGCGGACTAAAACCTTGAGCAACAAGCCTTGCTTTATATCGACTTATATTTCCCTTACAGTCTTTTTTCACCTTAAAAACCCATTTACATCCAATGGCTTTACGTTGTGCTGGAAGATCAACTAAATCCCACGTATACCGTTTATCTGAATAGAATCCAATTAATCTTGCATAGGCTATTTCCATTTATCCTTATCAGGACCTGTTAATGCTTCTCTATGATTCTTTGGTTCTGTTGGTACTTCTGATGAGTTACATACTGAGTAGATATATCTTTTTGGCAGGATACCTTTATTAACCCTTTGTGATCGCCTTTCAAATCCAATAAAATCTTCTTCCAAGCTTTCATTTGCACTGTCGTAAATTCCTGGCCCAGAAACTTCAGAATTTACATCGTTTATCGGCTCGACCACTTTTAATTTATCAACTACATCACAGTACACTTGTGGTTCGATTGTAGTAGGCTTCTCCTAAACTGTAGTATCATTTATGAAACGAGCATCCCTACTGATTATGATTTTGTTTGTACTGGTACCTAATAAACGAAATCCTTTAGTATTTGCATCATATCCAACGAATCGTAACTTTATTGCCTTATCATCAAACTTTTTGCGTTTCTCCTTCGGGACATGTGCATATGCAAATGCAGCAAAAATTTGAAGATGATCTAAATTTGGTTTTTCACCAAACCAAAGTGTATGTGGTGTTTCTTTAATAGATATTGACGGTAATCTATTTTGTATATAGTTGGCGGTATATATTGCCTCACCCCAATATTTCTTATCCAAATTGGCATCTATAAGCATGCATCGAGCACTTGCCACCAAATATCGATTTTTACGCTCCGCAACTCCATTTTGTTGTGGTGAGTATGGTGCCGTATACTCAAATTTAATGCCTTCACATAATAGAAATTGTTGCAATTTTGTATTCACATATTAGCCTCCTCGATCTGACCGAATAGTAACAGGTTTCTTGCCAAATTTTGTCTTGACCGATTCTACAAAATGAATAAATTTTTCAGCAACCTCGGATTTCTCATGCATTAAATAAATCGTGCAATATCGTGAAAAGTCATCTATAAACGTTACAAAATAACGATTTTTGCTCGGTGTTACACTTTCCATTGGACCGCATACATCACTATGAATTAAATCTAATGTTTGATTTGTACTTGAACTTGAAACCTTTGGAAACTTTAATCGTGACATTTTCCCTTTAATAAATACCTAATGCCATTTTTTCTTTACACATTAATTTTATCACGATGACCCAATTTTCGATGCCATATACTTAAACAATTAGTAGTGCACATATTGACATTTGTCATTAACACTTGATCTCTATGTCGAAGAATATATAAATTCGAAATAGCATCCGCCAATGCAATTGTCACATTTTGAAATGTTATTTCACAATTGTTCTCTTTAAACAACACACTCACTTTCCGTTAGTTTTTTAACTGACAATAAATTCGCCATCATTTCAGGCACATATAATTCGTCTTTTATGATCGTATTACCACGACCTTGACACTGAACCTCAATACCATTGGCCACTGTAACGTATTGTCTAAAACTAATATCGAATTCAGTAAACATGCTTTTATTATTTGTAATGTGACTAGTTGCCCCTGAATCTATAAACCACGCGTCACTGAAATTGTTTTTATTCTTTGCGAAAAAGAGACAGAGTTCATCATAAATTATATTCTCTTTAACCACACTAGCTCTCTCTTTCTCATTTTTATTGTCTTTCCATTTTTTATACTTTATACAGTTATTTTTGAAATGTCCTTTCTTTTTACAAAAATAACATACTTTATGGTCTTTATTATTTTCACTATTATTGACTTTCTTCACACTAAATGCTTTATCTTTATGCTCACTGGTAATTTCTTTACGTTCATATACTTCAATTAATTTAGCCTTGACAAAATCCGAAGTCAATTCAGCTTCTTTTCTAGCTTCAAGAGCTGTTATTAAATTGTCATAATCTTCCGGTAAACTGCTCAACATTAGTGAAACTAAAATGCCATCTGTAAACATTTTTTCACCCAGAGCACTCAACTGTTGTGTTAAATCAATCATTTCATCCAAATGTGTTTGCATATCGCCATCCTTAGTCAACTGCATTCGAAATAATTTACGCATTAGAATTATTTTGTTGGTTAGGTTTGATTTAACATGATGTTTTTGAAGATTTTCCCACATCTCTTTAGAACATGCTGCAGACCGAATTAAAATTAATTGGCTGTCTTCCATCAATAATCCTATAACAGCAGTCGCTAAAGTATCCTTTTTTATCCAATCATCAGTAACTGGATCTGGCTTTGGTTGCGAAACTACATCCCAACATTCGTTCTTTTTTAAAATACGCCGCCACGTTTCCTGGGCCCATAACTTATTGAAATTTATTAAATAATTAAAATAGACTTGTATCGCTAAACCACATGTACTTTATTCAACAAACTTTATATGACAAGAGAAAAATGAATATAAAAAGAATGAAATGAATATACATAAAAATATATTATGAAGAACGGTTAGGCGTGACTTAACCATTTGACTGTCTGTTCATTCTAGTGTTGCCAAATGGTATAAATTGATATATATGTATGTATTTCTTCAACAATAATGTATATGACTGTCTCCGAATTCTGTGATAAATATTTTTTAGTACAAATATTGTGAAAATACCGAAGACACATTAATTATCATAGTCTATGGGCATAGTAATTTTTGACAGATAAGTGATAATTTAATCGGATGGAAATTATCGAATGTATTGTACTTGTGTAGGGCATTGATTATGATTAGAAGCTGTTTAATATGTAAAAGAAATGAACTTAGGGTTAAATATTCCGCAATATATAAATAATTAATTCAATACAAAGTTAAAATTAAATAAATATAACTGGATTTATGATTTCAAGTGTTTTTAATAATTTATAACTTAATCTTAATCTTATAATTATTAAATTCAATATTTTCAAATTAAAATTAAAACTGAGGGCGGGCAATTTTTACCAAAAAAATATCACAGAATTCGAGCAGCTACTTGAAAAAAAATTATCGCAAGAGAAAATTTTTCACGTTAGTGTCAAATATTTATGCTAAAAATATTTATCACACAATTCGGACACAGTCTTTAAGTCCTAAAACATCCTAATTGACATTATAAAATATTTTTTTTTTTTTTTTTTTTTTTTTTTGAAAGTGAATATTCTATATTTAGGAAGCTACTGAAAAGTTCAGTGTGCAAATTACTCTCTGTTAGGACGATTTTACCGTTTAAAAAATTAAATACATACCCGGGTATGTCGTGTTCAGACAAGGGTTAATTGTGCAAGTGTAATGGTCAAGTAAAATATTATGAGTGACAACAAGTTGAAAGCTTTGCTTGTTATGTAAACTGATCCATTAGATGTTGCCAAATCAGACACTTGAAACACTTGACTTTTATATTTGAGCATTGAGCAACTAAAATGGCTTTTGCAGTAATCCACAGACCATCTTATTTTATGATATTCTACCCCTTAAGCCTTCTTCTTCTTCTAATATAAATAGGCAATTTATTTATCCCAATTATTCCTATTTTTCCAGGCAATTTTGTTCGATGGCTAGATTTCGAGATATTCAATTTCTTAAGAAACTCGTAATTTCTCAGGTTAGTAAAATCTAACAAAAAATTAATTTGATCGCACAAAAATTATTAGCTTTTCAAATGACTTGGAATATAGATAATTCTAATCTAGGACCTATCAGAAAAACCTAATAACATTCTTAATAAACATATCAATTCTCGAGATGTTAAATTTCTTAAAAAAATCGTAAATTCTTATATACCATCCTAATAAGTGTTGGACTTAAAATTTTTTATTATAAATTGAAATTGGAATTACAATAGTTCTCAAATTCAATAGTTCGCCTAAATGACATTTGTTTTACTTTTTAACAAATACATACAAATTTTCGTTTGTTTTTGTTGGTTTAGGATTAATTTAGGTCTATCTTCAAATACATTTGTTTATTAAGTTTCTATCAGTGCAGACCCACCCAATACACGCACTCTTGATAAGAAAATTTTACGAGAAAGAGTTCCCAGTAAATCAAACAATTAAAGCAACATAATTAACAAAAATACCTATACAATGCAATTTCTTCATCACTTTGCAGGCTTAAGCGCAAGAGGATATCTGATTGTACTAGTGGACTTTGGTAGTGCTTCCTATTTCCAACTCGATAACAATAAGCTGCCTTGTGTGAGTATTAACAATAAAAGGAGAAACATTTTTGTTTTCTGGCCCTATATTCGCCCCACTATTCTAGTTGGCACCTATTAGCTTATAATGAGGGCTGTTGATCTACTTGTGTTTAACATTATTGATAGGATGGCATTTTTGTCGCATGGAAGATTTTGAATGTAAAAAAACTTTAAAAGTAAAAAAAAATCTATGACTACTCCACCACATAAAAACGTTGGCTTCTAGAAAACATTAAGGATTGTCTAATAACCACGATTTTATATACAGTTAAGCGTAGACATCTCTACGATGTGCAATTAGATCATCATACTTAACATCATTACAAAGGACTCGAGTGGATCCTATTATTTGAGATATTTTCCATGAAATGATATAACTGTTTCCAGATTTCTTTTTGGCTCAAATTATTAAATAAATTGTTAAAATAACTCTTTTATGCAAAATATTTTTCGGTTTTGATCTCCCTTGCTGTTGTTTAAGAGAGAACATCATTGAGTGTAATTCGAAAATTCTTAAACATTTGAAATTATTTAACTCGGACACTATGGATCGCTACGGAAACCAATCTTATTTATCCACATGCTCGATTTCTGAGATCGCCATAGTGTTTTAAAAAATTTCATTTTATAAAATTCATTCAAAACTATTTACAAAAGTTAAATGTTTTCTTCTTAATTTATGAAAGTTTAATTTTTGAGCGTTTTTCCAATTCTAAGTACTTATAGCAAACAATGTATATTTTGTTATTTTGGCATAAACTTCACTATGATCTCAAATAAAAAGTCTGCTGAGGACATCGCTGCTATTCATGAGAGTGCGCGGGGAAATCATAGGCAGTCAATTTCTAGTCGTTCACAAGAACTTGGCTTTTTGGCGTCTTTAACTTAGCGAATTTTGCGTCTGGACTTGGGTCTGCACACGCATAAAATCCAACTGACCCAGGAACTTAAGGTTACGCGACTATACATAACGTCGAGAGAGAAATTTTGCAACGATATGAACTGGGCAAATTATGAAAACCATACGTGATACCATTTAAATCAGCAAATATTTACAAGATTTAAAATCAAAAACACTTCAATTATCTTAAGTATACATAATTACCATAAATCACATGTAGCCAATTAGCTATTTACACTTCGCTAACATGTTTCATAGTAGTTCATAATTATTGTTTTAAATTTAAACGTAAGTCAATATTGATATTTCACACCTCAAGCTGTTCAATTGACTGTGACCAAGTGATTGATTGCATTTAACAAGTAAAAAACTCAATACGCATAACAAATTACCAGACAGTATAAATTTCGAGGTCAATGTCTTTATTTTAGTACCAGTTATAAATCATATATCGTAACTGATGGTTACTTGCTGGGGTTTCCTTACAAAAAATTAGAATCTGTTCAAGTATCATGGATCACGATCACATAAAATCTAGTTAAGTAGGTAAGAAATGTTTTACTTTCATTTTCATTTCTCATATATGTACATGCGAGTGTTTTGAAATAGTCCGCACCGTATGTCGTCAAATAAAGCTAAACAACAACCGTGCACTATTTGGGAAAGTAAAACGAAATAAAAATAAAAAGATACAAACCGTTTTATTATTATGCAAGATTTAAATTGCCCGAAGCGTATTATTTATTAAGATGTGTGATCAACTAAAAAGACGAAAGTGGTATTTTGAATAGAAAATTTTGTGTGTCAAATAT
The DNA here is from genome assembly GCA_932526605.1 of Nephrotoma flavescens. Taxonomy (NCBI): domain Eukaryota; kingdom Metazoa; phylum Arthropoda; class Insecta; order Diptera; family Tipulidae; genus Nephrotoma; species Nephrotoma flavescens. The sequence continues at coordinate 223,102,734 of OW052222.1, read as the reverse complement.
TTCTTATACGATCTATGTCATTATCATAAAATTCATTTTGTAACAAAATCGTATGTAACACAATGGATAATCATCGGTATTACGCAATCGGTAATGCCTTAATATTGTCACATCTTTATAAATTCGAGCTTTTGCGTAGGCAGGCTTTTAAACTCTTATCTCTTAGATTTGTACCAAATTGTGTAACAAAATTTTTACAAATTTATAGGCCATATGATTTAGCGTTATATGGTTACCGAATTCCATTAGGCTAAGTGCAAAAACAAGATTTTATTTACCTAATGTAATTTGAGTATATTTGCGCGCGATTTTAGGTAAACATACACAAGATTTACTTTGCTCGTTATTACTATTAAATCGTGTTGGATAAATATTTAGAAGGCCGTGTGGTAATCACTTACCTTATTAAATAAAAATATAAATATAGTAAATCCAATTTTTTAACGTCACCGACTTGTCTATAAATCACTTTATTATGCACTTTAACACTTTTCACTTTATATAACAAAAAAAAAATCACTTTATGCACTCTATAAACACTGCAGAATAATAAATACTTTTCCTCCTCGAGTTGTATAAAAATTCAATGTTATTGCCACTTGCGTGGTGCACAACACAATGAAATCGTTTCAATTCTGACAATAATTTTGTCGACTCTTGCTAGGTATACCTCGAGTAGAGTACCCCCATACACACTTTTTTTTATTCTTAATTTGCATCTCGTCGATATCAAAATTTCTCACTCTCAAGAAAATGCGATATATAGTGAAAGACGGTTGATGAGACTTGAGTACGATGCGTATAGTAAATAAGTAGCGGACGATAAGTAATTTTTCGTGTGGTGGAAAGGTAAATTTGAGATTACGAAAAATAAACAGAAGTAATAAGTGGAATTTTATTTGTTATTCTTTTTATTATTTGAATATCGATGACTTACCAGTATTTTCACGCTTTATGGTAAAATATATGCTGCGAATATATAAACGTAAGTTTATAAAGATGTACTAAAGTAAACCTGGTTCATGGTCGTCATGGAATACTTTGAACCAACTGCATGATACCGGATATATTTTTCGAGTAATATACGGAACCAGTCAACCAAAAGCCAGGTAGAAGTACACGAAAATGAAGAAAATAGCTCATTGTAAATGGGCTAGTAAGCTCTAAATATGGTGTGCGGTTACTAAAACTATTGTAGTCTAAATAAATTAAAAGTCTTGGTCATGATTAAACAATTTGTAAGTTAATTTTTGGTTCACTTAATGTCCTCAAAAAAATCAATTTCTGATTTTTTTTGTTTTTTATTTATTTATTTTTTTATTTATTGCACATTTTTATTAACATATTTATTTGTATACAGAATGACAACTGAAAATTCTTATGCTAATTACAAATAGTAACACTGCAATGCGATAAAAAAAATAGTTGATCAGAAAATATAAACAACATTCATTCCAGTTGAACGTGATGTAAGATGAAACCAGTGTTCTGTGTGGGAATCCCAATAGAATGCGTGTTAACTCTTCCCCATTTAAGATATGTCCCGTTGTGTTGTTGACTTTCATTCTTAAAACGTATCCCTCCGTTGAACTGGTTAAGACTGTATGGTACTGAAATAGTCAAAAACGATGTGCACTAAAAATCAAATTTCGAACACATAAAATAAAATTATCAATTGACCTATCTCGTTGTTTAGAATGAAAATAAATATACAATTGAGGTATTAATGATCTTTGATCAGGTTTCAAAGTTTATCATTTTTCGGAAAGGCACAAATCAATTTTATCAATATTTTACCTATAAACAGCGAAAACTGTTGGCATCAATGTGCTGAGAAACGTAAATTCGAAAATATAAAATTTCTAATTTCAAACGATGTTTTTCTGTTTTTACGCCGCAATGACGATGTTAATTTATTACTTCTGTCACTAAATAGCAAGTCACATAATAATTAATGTGTTCAAGATAACTGGTCAATTTATTATAATATGCAATGTTTAGAACAGAAATAATGAAAATTAAATATTTATTAATTTATGTTACACATACAATATAAGTAAATTTTAGTAAGCAAATTATACAAAATTTCGGCACTCAAATTAATTAAAGAAACGAACCTGTGTATACCTTTTAGGGGCATTAAAATATCGATACAGTAAGTCCTCAACTTACGTGATTAACTCGTTCTGAAGCTTTTTGCGTAATTCGAGAAATTTTTGTTAGTTTTAAAGGACACGTGAAAATAGAATAGACTTAAATATACAAATATTTAATAAAACATTATAATTTTTATTATTTCTACAAATTATTATTAACTCAAATATGTACGTAATCATTTCAGCGTACATAGATACATTATTTATTTATTTATTTATAAATGTTGCCTACAGTAACTACAATCGTCACAACAAGACAATTGGTAAACAATTACAGCACATAAGCTCGTGTGGATAACTGCAGCAGGGAAACTTTCGATCTCAAAATGAAACCTTGCATACTTTGCATACCGATTAAGCCTAATTTGTGCTAATTAGTGCTCACGGGGAAAAATTAGTGCTAGTCCAGGAACCGGAAAAACGGGAAAAGAAAATTTCAAATTTCGCCCAAAAGACTAGAAAAATAAAACCCAATTTCTACAATAAACCAGAAAAAATTTAAGTCTAATTTTAAAACTTCACAATTTGTGCTTATCATAGAAATATGATTTTCATAAATTATCATTCATAAATAGAGGAAAAATAAACTAGCCTCTAAAAGATACTATATTGAACATACAAAATACAGAGGTATACCGTTCAATAATATTTTTGTTGAACAACAAATTAAAATATAGAAATAACTTATTGTAAAACCAAATATTGAGCAATTCCGAAAGCATATTCTTGGCAGGCATGTTTATTGCTATCCGAAAAATATAGTGGCTGAATTTGTGCTAATCCAGAATTGGCCCAATTCCATTGAACAACCGTTGAATGAGAAATTTTCTAACAAAAAGTGTTCTTCAAACCACTAAAGTTTGAACTTCTGATTGGATATTCCTATCAGATATGTTCATATTGCTATTAACCTAAAATAAAAACATTGCGAGTTGTGTGGCGCGGCGTCCGAACAAATTTGTATGTTACTAACACAAAAACCCACATACATATATTAATATTCTACACTATTGCGTTTCGATAATTCTTCTCTCCTGTCATTATTTTTGCACCAAAATAGGCGTACTGATTGCATATTCCTATCAATAATGATCATTGCCATCCAAAAACTGTAGTGGCTGAATTTGTGCTAATCCAGAAATGACCCAATTCCATTGAACAACAACGACTGTTGAATGAACAATTTCCTGACAAGAAGTGTTCTACAAACCAATGAAGTTGGCACTTCTGATTGCATGTCCCTATCATCTATGTTCATTGCCATCCGAAAAATTTAGTGGCTGAATTTTTCACTATATTTTTTGGATTGCAATGAACATACCTGATAGGAATATGCAATCAGAAGTGCCAACTTCATTGGTTTGTAGAACACTTTTTGTTAGAAAATTGTTCATTCAACGGTTGTTGTTGTTCAATGGAATTGGGCCATTTCTGGATTATCACAAGTTCAGCCACTATATTTTTCGGATAGCAATGAACATGCGTGACAAGAATATGCTTTCTGAATTCCTCAGTCTTTTTCGTTTTACAATAAGTTATTTCTATATTTTAATTTTTTGTTCAACAAAACAATTATTGAAAGGTACCTCTGTATTTTCTATGTTCAATATAGTATCTTTTAGGGGCTAGTTTGTTTTTCCTCTATTTATGAATGAAAATTTATGAAAATCATATTTCTATGATAAGCACAAATTTCGTCGGTGTAGCCGCTTTTGTGAAGTTTTAAAACCAGGCTTAAATTATTTCTGATTTTTTGTAGAAATTGGGTTTAATTTTTCTCGTCTTTCAGGCGAAATTTGAAATTTTTCTTTCCGTTTTTCTGGTTCCTTTACTAGCACTAATTTTTTCCCGTGAACACTAATTAACACAAATTAGGCTTAATCGGTATTCAAAGTTTCATTTTGAAATTCGAAAGTTTCCCTGCTGCAGTTACCCACACCATAAGTCGACTACGAAAAATTATATAAAGTTTTCTTAAATCTTTCTCTCTAGACCTTGTTAAATACTCGCGGAATTGGATTAGAAAACCCGTAGTTCGTTACCGCTCGTTTGATGAAAAAAAAGTCGCACCCAAAACCAAGCATAATGTACGACTTTGAAATAATGGCGTTAACATTCAAAGATCACGCGAGGATCCGAAATGAACTCAACCCGATCAATGGTTTCGTTGTATTGAAATTGATAAAAAACAGGCGAGCGGATACGGAAGAAAGAATTTACTTACGTTTAAAGGGAGTATGTGTTAATTGACCAACTGCAAAAGCGGTTTAAGTCTTCTTGAAACAATTTGCAATCTAACACGCTAGAAACCAGGGCAAAAATCTTCATGTCATCCGCGACGAGGGCACAGTTGGCAAACATAAAACATTTTACAACGTCGTTAGTAAATAATGAAATAACAGTAGGCCAATATGACTACTCTGAGGCACGCTGGATGGCGCCCGAAATAATGGGGAATAGAATCCAGAATCCTAACGGATTGCCAGCGATCTGAGAGGTAAGAACGCAACCAGTCGATGTGAATGAAATGACAATCGAGACTCTCCAACTTGCTAATACGAATAGAGTAATCAACCACATAGAAAGCATTTGCGAAGTTGGTATAGACAACGTCTAGCTGCTGCTTGGAATTTAGACTGTCAAATAAATGACCACAAAAAAATGACAAGTTAGACACGCTAGACCTACCAAGGTAAAATCCATGCTGAAAAGGAGAGATAAGTCTCTTGGTATGGAAGTGCAATACTCTGTGACCGGTGGACTCAAACAGTTTGGGTAAGACAGAGAGGATAGTGATCCCACGATAATTACTAACCTCACTTCTATTACCCGCCTTAAAAATTGGATGAATACATGAGATTTTCCAGGGATCCAGAAAAAAATTGCGACGAAGGCTTTCATTAAACAAGAAGGTATCTGCAGGGGTCAGGCTTACAGCACAACGTTTGAATAGGATCGGTGGAAGACCGTCGTCCTTACTAAATGAGGTTTCATAATCATATTTTCATTTCGGATAATGAGTGATTAATTCATCGCCGGGAATCAAACCCGGGACCTCCGGTTGCTGGAGCAAGCATGCTGACCACTTTGCCACCGGGGCGGAGGTCTGGTAAGACATATTCGACGGAAAACCAGATACCCTTTTCTTACTGTTAATGAAGTTCCAAAATTTTTTGGGATTAGATGTCAAAACTTACACGATTTGCACTACGGTTCTTAAATTCCTTGCGGGGTTTTACAAAATCGGGGTAGTAATCTACGCTGGAAAGCCTGTACAGGGAATGAAACTTGTTGCGTCGTTTCTCGAGCACCATCAACTCGGTATTATAAAATGGCTCACGAAAGCGTTATTAATTTTTGATAACCCGCGGAACGTGTCTTTCGATAACACTCCCGAGAAGCTCATTGAATCTGTGCACCGTATCATTCAAATCCTCACTCAATCCTAAAATTAAAGTGAAAATCATTAGAAAGCTAATTAGTCGGACATTTAGTATAAATAATATTTATCGTAATTGGTGTGTGATAAATGCTCTCATGTCCAGTGAACATCGACATGCACGACATCTTAGGCAAACAGCAGGTTCAGGAACTTCCCTCGACTGTTGTTGAAATGGTTAGGCTGCGTTGTTGACATGGAAGCGAAGTAATCGATGATAATCAATGTTTTCTCATCAGTTGAGGATGAAGAGAACACGCCGTCGACATCGTTCCAAGATATACCTTGTAAGTTAAAGTCACCCACAATGTTAATTTGATCACCGGTATATTCAGCTAGTCTGATGCGATCAGCAATGACGTCAAGACAGGGATGGCAGGCGATCACTTCATTGGAGGCTGAATGCTTTACGGAAATTAAAACACCTTCGCCTCTACAACTGGTGTCAAAATCATATCTGTCCTTTCTATGAACGACATACTCAGATGGAAAGTATTTTTTGGATAACATATTGATCGTAAGAGAGGCCTCGCTAATTATTATAACATCAAAATCATTGTCTAGTATGCCTAAGCGGAAATCCTTGGTTTTGCCTCGGATATTGGAGGCATTGTGATAGTAGATAGAAGTGAAGGCGTTGTTGGTATTAGATGATGCGACGGTTGTTGATAAATTAAACTGATGGGTTAACGCGGTAGTTACTTTGGCTGTTGAAACGTGGTCAAACAAATTTTAAATGAAACGAACATTAGTGAGCCGTCCAAAGCGCGGTATTTGGGTAATAATAGTCTATACAATTCACGTCCCCTAGCGAACAACTTTAAAGTTTATCGCAGACATAGCTGATCGGTTGAGGTGGATGCATTGATGCTACTGATATATAAATATTTTTTGACGTGCACCGAGACAGTTTTGATTGAGTTGGTGGGAAGCCCCGACCTTACAATAACTTAGCGGCGGCGTCCATACATTATGGATATTGGAGCTAGACTTGACCATTAGAGTATACATAGAAACTACATATTAAAGAACTGGTCCAATGTTGCTAGCCTTGTAGCACGTTTGTTTTCTTCGTAAATGATAGTACATGCATATAACATGTAATAGCATCATTAACTTTTCGTGCGCTTTCGCAAATCGTTCTGGATTGAGCCTCGAAGCCATCTGAACGATTCTATCTTTCCCCCACTCGCACTATCGCATGAACATAATAGTGTGTGTAAACAAACAAAAGTAGAGAAGGTAGAGAAAGAAAGTAGAGAAATAAAGCACAACAAAAAAAAATTAATAAAAGACACTCATTTCATCAAAAAAAAAATCGCGTAAGTCGAGGACTTACTGTACTGAAAAGCAATTTGTTTTCTCAGTACCAGACTAATTTTTTTTGGATATGACATTTCAATATATCATTTCTATTTATAATTTAAAATTTGTAAATGTGTAGTTAAAAATTTGTTTTCTTAACACATTGAAGCACACTTTCTAAATGTGTGTGCTACTCAGGAACACATTTGATAACTTTTATAATTGCAATGATATTTCGTCGCAGAAAGGAATGTATTGTGAGAATTGAAAAATATTTCGAATTATTCCTTAAAAAATGAGAAAGACGTTTGCGCGAACGTGTTAAAAAATGAAAAGTTGTATGGCTGCTATAGCAGTCATTTGCGCCGTTAACTCGTCACTCAAATACTTGGTGAGATGTCAAAAAAGTGAAACGACGAAAAAACTGAAACGATTTGTACCGATTCATAATTTTTGATGCTTATATTCGCAGAAAACAAACAAACATAACCACAGAAAAATTACACACACTAATATAAAATTGTATACTATACTTATTATACGTATACGAAAGCGTCATGTTTTTTCTGCCGAATTTTTAACAAAATCGACCCTCCAGCCCTCTGTATAGTTTAGAGTTATTTTTTCAAAACATTTTATTATTTTATTATTTAGTCAACATTTAGGGGAACTAGTACTTTTCGCTTAGTATTTTAAGTGTTGTTATGTCACAATACAAGTAGATTTTCGGCCTTCAATTAAAACGAATTGTTTATTTTTAGTACAAAAGGTATTATTGCCCCGGTTTCAAAGTGGTCAGCATTCTTGCTCCAGCGACCGGAGGTCCCGGGTTCGATTCCCGGTGGTGACAAGGAAAAAATTTCACTCCTTGTTTGTTTAGGTAGGATCAATGAATTAATCACTCATTATCCGAAGCCAAATCCCTTGATGGGGATATAGTTCCAGAGAGAAAGAGAGAGAGAGAGAGAGAGATTATATTCTAGACTCTAGAATACGAATTATTATATTAACAATTTTGTCATTTGAATTTGATTTGATGGTTATGTTTAAAATTTGCATTTTTTACCGTGATAACATTTTAAAACGCGACATGTTTGTTTCTTTAATCGGTATCCAAAATAAATTTCAGTATCCAAAATAAATTTCACGTTTATACCCAACGTAGACGGTACCGCAAGTATTGGTGAGGCATAGTTCCGCAGTTCAACGAATCTTCGTCAATTCGATAAATTATTTTGCAACATTTGCGAATTTTGACACGAATCGTTTATAGTAGGTACACAACTTAAGGAAGCTTCGTAGTTCTTGTAAATTTTTGTGTCTTGGATGACCAATTCACCGTTAATATTTTTACTTCGTCTATATGAATTCCATTGACGGTTACTTTGTGACTCAAATAATTTACCTCTATTCTGAAGTGTGAACATTTATAATTTGACTAATGTTTCATCGATTCGTCGTAATGGATAGCTAACCTTTCTCGTCACATCATTAAATTTTCGATAATCTACAGAAAATCTCATGCTGCCGCCCTTCTTTTCAACCAATACCACCGATGAGTTCCACGGAATGTTTGATGACTTGATAACTTGTGCTTAAGGACATGCGAGCGCCTAATCTTTCGATCTACTACTTCTTGTTTTGCCAAAGGCAATCTTCTAGTTATTTGGCGAATCGGCGTCCCTGTTCCGGTGCCAATCCTGTGTTTTAGCATAGTATTCCTTCCATTATTTTCTGGTGTACTACAGAATCGTTTTATTAATCGCTGTACTTTTTTTTCTGCTCCTTAGTGAAATCCTCTGTAGAGCTTTTATTAAGCTATGTTGAATTTTTTCGACGGATTTTTCTGTTTGAATTCTACTCTGATGATTACCTCTTCACATTTTTCTATGATTGTCTCTAAAAAGCTCAAATTGAAACTATATCGTTGTGATTTGGTACCACTATGGCTTTCCCGAGCATTACTTCTCTAAACTCTAACTCCTTATTCAGATTTATTAGCTTTTACAACCCACAACTTGGGTGGCCCAAAACCTCACTCAAATCTTTCCCAAATAATTGGTCAGTTACTACTCTCCTGATGGTTGTTACATTGGAGCCACTGAGTCGAAGTTGTATCTCGATATTACCGTAACTCCGAACATATGTCCATAACTCAGTCATATGTCCAACAATCTTGATGAACAACTGATTGGTATGCTTTTTGATGCTTCTATTTCCACTGTCTTGTAGCACGGCCTATTTGGAATAAATTTACTCCATACTAAGAATACGATAGTGTGATCTTGCTTAATTGGTACTACCAGATCCAATGGCGTTCTATTCTTCTAAGCGTTGCTGCATCGATTGGGCAACCCACGTTTTTTGGAATTTGTTTTGATTATCTCTGCATTCGCTTCATTCATGTTGTTATTTTAATATCTATAGAAAGCCAAAACAACCTTACTTCGGAGAAATGAGGATTATTTAACGGAGATAATTGCATTGATTATCAGAAAAAATCATCATTTATTCTGCACCCGTTATAATTTCTTAAACAATGTATCAAGGTCTACTACTATGTACTCTACATAAATATAATAATAAGCTGAAATCAAAGTCAAATTGATAACAATTTCGAAATCGAACGAACGAAGAGTTTAAATCGTCATTAATGTCGCTATCGTAGAGTAAACAAATATTTGAAAAAAATATACTTCTCACACCCATTTTAGTAAATATTTGCTCCGATATTTACATAAAAGTAGACTTCATAATTTTTTAAAAATGCTTATTGAAAAATCAATTATCTCCGTGAGTCTTGCTTCGTTTATAGTGTCATGATCAACCATAAACAGAACATATCATTTAGGGTCAGTATTACTAAAAATTGTTTAAGCGAATAATAAATTAAATTGAGTATGGCGCAAGTCCTTTCAAAATATGTTGGATAAATATGTTGTGGCCAACATCCGTCTTTCTTTTACCTCGAACGTATGCTTAGGTTTCGAAAGCAACACAACATCATTGTAAACATTTAAAAAGCTCTATTGAAAGCTGCGACTTTCGGTACACAGATTTAAACCAAATTCCACAAGGATTTCCCAATTAATGGAAAATGTTTAAGTATGAAGATTATTCCCAATAGTCAATCCGCCTCGATTGTGAAGATGCTGAATTTTGGTGAAATAAGGTTTTTTTTATCAAAACCCTTCATTTCCGGTAAAATTTAAAAAATGTTGTTCGCTTCCGGTGGGCCGATTTCAGCCAAAAATTACTTGGGAAATGGGTAATCCTACAATTTATGAAAAATGCTTAAGTATGAAGTTAAACCACAATCAGACAAATCATCTGGGCTATATAGTGGATATACAAAGATTTACTCTGCACACACAAACACAAAGATATTTTTTAAAACCCGTTTTTTTTTACTTTGGGTCATTGGCGGTATACAGAAAGGTAAATCTGCAAAAATCTCGAAATCTCTCTCTACGTAAAAGATAGCAAAATACTCGTATGAGTAGGAGCGAAGACCTCAGATAGATGATATCATTCCTCCTCATTTTTCATCTCCTTTATGCTAAAGGGTTTTCAAGAAGAGCGAGTCGATATTGAAATGGAATAGAACCAGCTGTGAGATGAAATGTGACATGAAAAATGATTTTATTTTCAACGAGAAATAAAAACGAAATCAAGGCTATCTAAAATGTAGCTATTTTTCCGTAGATATCGCTAGCTACTCGAAAAAATGTATACACGGTAAAAATAAACAAAACAGTTTTTACACGAACGATTCGTTCAGTTTATCAACATGTACGTGGCGCCATCGGAAATTCAGAACAAATTAATGCACTTTCAGAACATATTAGACACACTAACCATAATATTATTACAAAAAATTCAGAAAAACATCTATTTTGGAAATGTTACATATTAAACACAGCGCAAAATTAATAAGCGGGGTGCGAATGGCAGATATAAATAAAACGACTACAACTTCATCATCAATGGCAAGCAGCCATTGCTTGAGATAGTTTGTACAAATTCGGGTGTCCGCTTGGGAACCAACATAGAAGAAAAGTTAAAAAATGGAATGGAACGAAACCGCCCCACCAGCACGCCAGTATGCCCAACTCAGCAAGTCTGGAAGGACTCATAGGACCACACATTCATTAATTCGAAATTAACATTAACATAGAAACCTTTACATATTCCAGAATTGGGCCCTCTTGGTGAAGTAACTTGGAAAAATAGTGGAGAACAAACAAGCATGGCCAAAAACTATCTGATGGTGGTACTCTGGTAGAGAAGACACATCTGAACGAATATGGCATTATGGAATATTAACAACATAAATTGAAAAGAAGAAAGCAAGCAGCACAGTTACTTTTACTCGAATGGAAACCCTATAAGTGCAGAATAAACAGCAAGAGCACTTACGAATCAAGTAGAGGACACTACAACTAAAAATCTATCTATCTCTCTCTCTCTCTCTCTCTCTCTCTCTCTATTTTCGTTTTATTAATTTGAAATTTATTATTGATAGTTGTGGCATTGCCATCTATGTAGGAGTAGCGATACTATGATTGTTTCGATGTGAATTGAATGAGCGGTTTATTCTTATGTTCTGCCAATTTAATTATACATACAATACTATCACTAAATATGGATTCTTTCGTCGTGATTCTTTCTTCGTTTCTTTCTCCTAAACCTACAAACTAATTTTGTGGCGGAGAAATTTTTGATTCTTGTTTCAGCAACATTTTTTTTTGTTTCAACTGATTCTCGCACTACTACAAAGAAAAATATTTCAAGGACACCTTGTTTATTTGTCGTTTCTGGGTTAATTTTAGGTTAATTTCTGTTTCGAGAGGAAAAATATTACTTTTTCAAACAAAGAAGCAATTTTCGCTGCATATAATAAACTTTCATTACAATACGAATAAATCAAAAAATATAATTTTACACACAAAGTGTTGAGTGGCGGATTGAGATGTACATGAATATTTTTTTTGCGTTTATTATTTTGTGTTTTTGGCGCGACACGTGCGTTCTCTTTCTGAGCCGAGCATGACATTCGGTCTAATTTTCATTCGTTGTTGATTGTTATTTTTCCTTTTGTTTTGGTTTTGATTGTTAAAATGAATTACTAAATTTTTCGGTTCGGTGTGATGGGAGGGGAATTGTCATTCTGTGTCGGTTCCACATGTACAGGCTGGGCTTGACACTCCCCTTCATCGCCTTGGCAAAACATCCACGGGGTCGGAGTGGTGAGTCCAATGGAAGTGTCGTCCATTCGGGGGCAACCGTAAAGTCCACGCGGTCTCCTCGTGGCACTTCGGCGGTCTCATGTTGTCGAAGTGTGAATTGTGGGAGATGCGCTGGAGGTCCCTCCGCGTAAAGAGAGGCTTGGTCGGGGTCAACGGGTCATTCGGGGGGTCTCTTCAGCAGACTGAGTACGTGTCACTTGGAGAGATCCGGTCGCCACTGGATGGGCACACCCGGTTATAATTATTTTACTCTGTTCCTCAAGATTCGTTCGACAAATTTTTGCAGAGCATCCGGTTTGTTTTATTTTATTTTTAATTTGCGTTTTATTTTTAATTATCTGTAAATACGGTGTAGGCCAGAGTCATGCAAACCTCCAAAACCCCACAACCCAATACCCTGAGTATCAGCCGACAAAGTCACCGTGCGTGAGGCTGCTGCATGACTAGTTGAAATCTGCGAGTCAGCTGTAGCCTTCCGTAACAAAATGATAGAAACATTTGTCAAATTTCAACATGAAAATTGGAATCGAGAACACCGGTATGACATCGTCTCAATCATGAAGTAAACCATGCACTGTATATAAAATCTGCAAGAAACAACAAGAAAGAGACTCATTGATTCTTCATCACCAGATTGGAAGAACCAAAAGTCAAATTGATCATGTTGCCTTACTGGTGGTAGAAGAAATTCCTATCCTCCTTACGAGAGATGTTAGAGCACAATGAGTGCAGCAAACACGTACACAGCGATCACCAACTCTGGGCTGAGGAAATTCAAGATTGAGTGAGAGAAGGTATTGAAAAAACACTTGACGCACAAAAATACACATTCAAAGAAACGGTCCAACTCCATCTTCCAAGTAACGAAATCAGCACTATCGATCAGAACCATCAATGTGTCGCACACCATTAATGTGTCGGAAAATTCAAAAACTTACCTACCATACTAATAAAGGATCCTTCTGGGCGGGTAAGTTTTATTATTAACTATAGAAAACAAACAGCTACTAAATAGATGGAAAGAGTTCTTCGAGGACAACGGAAACAAATAGCAACGAAAACTAAATACCCGTACCCCCAACACAACGGAACGAGAAAATAAAAGTGCGTTTGAGAGAACAACAAAGCAGCCGGACAAAGCAGGCCGGGATCTTTGATAATATATTCCAGCAGATTTACTATGATGGCGACGCATCTGCGTAACGGCCGAAATTCTAAAACTTTACTACTAGCAGGAAGAAGCATAGAATACTGATAGAATTCCTGAAAAATGGAAAGAGCTTATCTTCTTAGTATTATTCCGAGGAAGGGCAACTTTCATCGAGAACGAAACTAGGTAGGCTTCCCCTACTCAACAATCAGAACTACATATGCAATAGCTGTATTTATTCAATTCCTATTTTTCGAAATAACGCAAAGGCGGTTACTAGATTCCAAATCAAAATTTGTGATCTAAAACAAACTTTGGATTAAAATTTCCGATATGAAATTTGAGCTGATCCGGATCAATGTGTCTCATGAAACACTATGATCATTCTGAAGTTTGAGTGGATATTACCAACGGTCAACCAGCATACCAGAAACACATCAGCTCAATTTGTATCATCGTTGAACAATGGAACGAGTGGAGAGTGGACTTTGATCACATCAGTAGATGCACCATCTGGAAAGCACTCTGCAAAATGGGCATTCCGAGAAAGATTAATAAACTCATTAAAGAAATGTACGGGGATGCTGGAAATATAGAGTTCCAATACAAGGGGAACAGTGACAAATATTATAAGACGCGAGAAGCCAGACAAGGATGTATTGATAATGTAATATATGCGTAAATTGGACAACGCATCCCTTAATGGCGTTCAGTGGGGTCAAATAAATTGACTCAATGACCTGGATTATGCGGACGATATATGTCTAAAAACTAATTAACATCTGAAAGACCAAGGTCATATAAGATTAAAGACTGGAAACTATCTAGAATGAGTCCGTCCGGTATGGATGTAAAACATGGAAACATTTGCAGGGGATCACTAGAACGATGCAGGTATTTGTGAAATAATGCATTAAATATCTGGCCAAACACGATCACGAACGAAGAATTTCTAAGGCGAACCAGGCAAATCGTACTTGAGCGCAAAATTAAAAAAGGAAAGAGATCATTGATATAACAAAAATGTCATTGGAATGGAATCCGCAAGAGAAGAGGAAAGTAGGAAGACCAGTAATGACCCCCGGAAAAGAACGGTGTTAGCCGAAGCGAAACAACTTGGTAAAACATCCCAGTAATACAAATCAGCGCACAAAGAGCGCATAAACAGCATATAATTAGAGCGCTCAATTTTTACTTCAAATTGATGCACCTAATTCCATGCTATTCGTATTGTTGTCGACCGAAAACTCGGCTTTGTTTCCCCTAACAATTAATTTGTCTCTCTTGCATTTCGATTTGAGTATAATATGTAACTGTTATCCGTTGGTTTACCAGAAATAATATTTTTTTGATGTATTTTGTTGTATCAAAACCAAACACAATTATATATTATTGATTGTGTTTGGTTTTGGTTGTATGTACCAAATGCGTATTGTCATTTAGAGACAACTACACATTTTTTTAATTTTGTATACTTACTTTATATGTTATCCATGTATTTCTATCTGAAAAACATTTACAAAATACAAACGTCTATTACCTTCAGCTGAAATCTGGAGACTGATAGAAATGAAATAACAATTTTTGAAATGAAATTGATAAACAAGATATTAGGTGGGGGTAAAAATGCAGTGCATAGAAAAAACCGAAGTAAATTTATTTGTTTTCTTGCTTCGACGTGTGCAAATGTTTCCATCTATTTCATTCTGCTATCAGCGTGTGTTTGCTGGGATGGGGATAACTGAAGGTAATAGCCCCGAATAGAGTAAGATGATCTAGTCTATTAGACGCCCAATGCTCCTATAAATCGGAGATAAAGGAAAAGAAATATTCATTAAATAAAATTAATGATTACGCATATATTGGCCACCCATACGATCTATTTTTATAATTTGATTTTTGCTTTTATACATTCGAGTATTTGTTAAAGATGAAAATTTATTTTCAATTTACATTTTTAAAGTCAAATTTTATAGTGTAGTGTTTTTCCGAGAAACTAAAATCAGTTTTTGTTTCCTGGCTAAACTAATTTTTTTTTTCGAGTATAGTTAGCGGTACCTACGAAGCTACACTTTAGATAGCCTTGATTTCTTTTTTATTTTTCGTAGAAAATATTTAATATTTTTATGTTTTAAAAATGATTTATTATTCTATCGATAATGGAACCGAAAATGTTGTGAAAGCTCAAGTAATAATAATAAAAAAAAATTAGCGCTATATAACTGATATTCATATTTGTTAACTGATAAGCTCATAAAACAATTTTAAACATTGTTGAGGATATTCCGAATTCTAACTATGATCCTACATAAATTTTGGATAGATATGCTGTTTTTAGATTCGAGCAGAAAAATTTAGGCCACTTATACGATAAATGAATAATGCGAGCTAGCGAATTTTTGAATCTAACTATGGTCCCACATAAATTTTGACCTGAAACAATACATGGAGGCTTTTCGGGAAATATCGGTGTTCTCAATAAACCATTGATCGAGAATATTCTTTGTATATTATTATAGTAACCCCGACTCGTTTTTCAGACTAACTTTTTTACTGAAACTATATAGTGAAGAATTTGCAAGTTTTCCGAATTTTACATCAACTGTTAAACAATTGTATCGCCATCTTAAAATAAATAAATAAGCAAAATAATGCACATTAATATTTTTAAACATTTAGATTTCGCGATTAGCTATAGTTGGATTACCGTATTACGGATATCCGCGTGGTGTAAAAACTCACTGTATATTTAATTTTCTGGATTATCTAAAATTCACTTCTATACGTTTAAATATCGACAGTATAATGTAAAAGTAGCACATTATTTTGAAGCCGGCGCAAGTTTTACATAGCAATAAAATTTTGCTGAATCATGCAATAGCGGCGCGTTTATAAGAGGTGTACACATAACTCATAAATTCGTTTAATACCCAAATGTAAATAAACAAACATTAATTAAATTTCATAATTTCTAAACTTTCAAACAATTAAATCCGTTCCTCTTAGTATTCGCACTCGTAAAAACTTAACGTACGTATAGACATAAGCCTTAACATATTATTTAATGCATAATAAACTTGAAATGATAATAAAAAATCTAAAATAATTCGGAGTTTTCAAAAAGATTTGGTTTTCATTTCCTTGCATAACTTCAGCCATCCTCCATTCGAAACGATAAAACACGGTATTTTTGGCAGCATATTTTAGGAGTGCATTTGAAAATTTTACAATCTTTTAGTTTATAAAATTTACATAATATGCATGCACTATGCTCTGCTATACCGATTAGATAATTATACATAACAATAGAAATTTAATTTTTAATCGAAAAATGATACAGCGGCACGCAACAATGAGTAAATTTAGTTTGTGAAGTGTTCAATAGAAAATGATATACTGCATGTGGTACGGGGCCACACATATTTTGAAATCCGTATACCTATCTCAACTTTTATTTTGTGTATTATTTATGTTGTGTAAAAATACTATCAAATTGCAATCTATTGTATATATGTATGTAATTATGCCCGTATAGATCTCGTTTTTATTGGGATACAATAAATAATATTTCTAAATTTGATTTGTTCTCTTATTTCATTCACGTGACATCCATCATCATCGATACAAACCACACAGCAAGATTGGCCAAACTATTTGACATACATTTTTTATTATGTTGCGACACTTATATGTTTATGATCAACTTCCTAACAAACAAAACTTGTTGTGTTTTGTGACAATCTTAAATTTATGATCTTTACACATAAATTTTATTGTAATTTTATGTATGTAGGTAGGTAGATGAAGGTATTCGGTTTGAAACAAATTAAATATAATGGGCTCTTGGGTTATATAAATATACATACATCTAAGCTCTTCATAATTTGTATAAATAATAGAGTAACGAGAGAGTAGAGTAATGTCATTATGTAATTTAAATCTACAAAGTCTACCGCTGCTTCTTTAGATAGGGGTTTGACACTTGATCAGAATAAATTAAATATAGGGCCTATTTTTTAATTCATCCCTAGCAGGCAGTGCGCTGTCAAAAAATACTTCGTATTTTTAAGCATTTTTGTTAAAAAAAATGCTATGAGGTTTCGGTTTGCCGTTTGTCCGTCTGTGTGCACGATAACTTGATAACGGATAGAGATACCAACTTAATTTCTTCACTAAAAATTCAAGCAATTCATAAGAATGATCCCTATTGATTTTGACATTTCTGTGTTTAGAGTGTTCGGAGATAAGTAGGGTTTTGTTAACCCCTCCTTGTTAAAATTGATAGATTTTTTTTATTTTCTATTCTATTTTTGTTTCATAGAGCTTGTGAATGTGGAATAAAAATATATCTCGTCTGGATGTGGTTTTGTGTGGGTGGTGTGGTTATGGGGGCGGTAGGAGTGGTGGTATGGGAGGTAGAGGGGGTGGGATGAGGCGTTTTGGGTTTGGTGTGGGAATTTGGGATTTGGTGGATGAGGGTTTGTGTGGGTGGTGTGTGTGTGGAAGTGGGTATGGAGGTTTTAAAGGGTGATAATATGGATGGTGCGGTATAGGGTGGCGCGGGTGAGATGGGTTTTGGGGGTTTGAATTGGATAGTGGGTGGAGGTGGTAATAATATTTAGGTGTGGTGGTTTGTGTTTATTTTTGTGGAAAAGCTATTTTTTTTATTTTATAGGCAATAAAAATGCTTATAGAGTTCGGCTCCGAACCTTTCCCGTCTTTTTTTTTATTCAACCTGGGTAATTTTTTTCGGTACACTGCGTTTTTATTTGCGAACTGTGCTTACACAGTGCATACTTGGTTCTTCAAATTTTACTCTGAAATTAATGTCAGTGTACGAAGACTGTGCAAAATAAAAAACAATTTATTACTCTATGCATACCGGATAATTTTACCCAGTACAACCTTTGCTCGTTGTACATTATCCGGGGTAAGCCTGCTTGCTCGGATTGAATTAAAAAATAGACCCATGAATAACCAAAGCGGTTAAATTATTATAAACTAGATGAATTACTTCGCAAAATCCGCGTAGACTGATTGATGATGTTGTGTGATAATTGATCCATCTGGGTATGGTGATTTCTTTTAGTGACGGTAGAGAGTTTCTGAATCTCCACCACTGCGCGGTTATAGCCGGAGGTAATGATCGATCCCAAGATAGCTCTGTTCACCAAAAATCTTGCTTCATTAACTTGTCGAAAAGTTTAGCACTCTCGGATAGAATGCTGTATTTGGTAGGTTCCTTATTAGATGATATGAGCCTGATACGGAATCCGAAACTATCTGTCACTGGATTACAATGTATGCCGAGAGTTTTAAGTGTGTCATCAAGTTTGAATTCAGCTACTCTTATCATTCGTAGGTACATGGGTATGGCTTGCACCAGGGCGACGAGATTGGTAGCCCATTTACGTAAATTGAATCCACCAGTGTTGAGTAATGCTATTATTTGCTCCTGAGCACCTAATGCTTCCTCCAATGTGTTGTTCCCACGGGAGCAGAGATGAGGTCATCTATATAGAAATCATTTAGCGTAATTTGTGATGCGCTTGAATATGAAAGAGCTTCATCTCTGGCTAACTGTTGTAATGTCCTCACGGCTAAGTATGAGGCTGCTGCTGTACCGTAGGTCACTGTAGTTAGCTTGTATTCTTTTATTGGCTGCTCCGGTGATTTCTTCCAACAAATCTGTTGATAATCCTGGTCGTCTGTGTATACATATCTATGCTTTCGCCCTCGTAACAATATGCTTAGCAGGTCCTGTTGAAGTGTGGGCCCATGTAGCATGAGATACGATATTCCTGTGGATGTTTTGGCTGATGCATTGAAAACGACCCGCAGCTTGGTTGTTGTGCTCGAGTCCTTCAGTACTGCATGGTGTGGTAAGTAGTAGTGCTGCCCTTCTCCAGCTACTGCTTCAGTTTCTTTCATATGACCTAAAGTATCATATTCATCCAAAAACTGCTTATATGTTAGTTCCAATTCTGGATTCCTTGCAAGCCGTTTTTAGACTTGCAATAGGCGTGCAACGGCTGTCTTCTTTGAACGGCTTAAAGTATTTAAGGCCAGTTGCTCCATGTCAAATGGAATCCTTACTTTGTATCTTCCATCAGCCTGCGACGTGTAAGTGTTTTTGTATAGAGTTTTTCACATTCCTTTTCGTCTTCTGTTAGTTCCCTTTTTCTTGTTATTTCTTCGAGTTCCCAAAATTGCTTTAGCTGCTCGTCGATCTGTGTCGAGGTTGTGACTATAAGGTTTGAATGACCTCCATGTTTACGTCAGGAGATGCGTTTCCAGTGATTACCCAGCCTAATTTGGTCTGCTGTGCAATTGGTTCTAATATAGTATGTCAACCGGACCGACCGGGTTCATAAAACGCTGGATCTGCCCATATCAGGTTTTTAGTGTGATTCTGGTTATGTTTTTGTAAAACCATGGCCTTTATTTTTAACTTGAAGTTTTATGTGAATCTTGGACTAATTGTGAATTCTGTAGTAGAAAGCGCTGTTCCGGCTGTTGTTATTCCCATGCCAGCAATGTTTACTTGAGTAGGAGTTCTTGATAACTTGAGACCATCTGCAGCTTCTTCAATGATGAATGTTGTCGGTTATTAACCTGACCATGGCGGTTGCCAGTAAAACTCCACCTTTTAGAGTATTGACACCTGTTTGCAGCGATGTCTTTGTTAGAGTTTCCGGCATCTTTGCCCTTTCCTTTTGACGGTCGTGAAGTAAAGTATGGTGGGCTCCGTGACACTTTTCACATTTATTATTGAATTTGAGGCCGTGAATTTTTTGTAGACACCTTGTACATAAATCCTTTTCCATAGCAGCTGTGGTCCTCTCTGTTACCATCAAATCTTGTAACTTTCTGCAAGTGTACAGCTCGTGATCACCATCACAATGAGCACAGCATGATGATGGAAGCGTCAGTGCTATGTGTGTTGTTTTTTTTCTGGATATTTTGTTGTGGTGATTCCGTTTTCTTAATAATAATATCGCTAGCAACTGTAACTAGAAAATGAAATCTTGATTCAAGAAATTCAAAAAAACTTTTCATCATTTGAATTCCTTTTGGTGCTTTAATGCTGGTTTCGTACAAGCGGTGTGTTTCTACATCCAGCTTCCTTGAGAGTATGGTTATTATTAAAGCACTCCAGTGCTCTATCTGGATACCCAAATTGGTCAGAGCATGTATGCACTCTAAGGCATTATCATGCATTGTTCACAGTCCATTGGCTGATTCTACTGTTAAGGTAGGTAAATCCAATAATGTGTTGATGTGATTGCTGGCCAACATCCTTTTGTCTCGGACCACCGAAAATAGGTCATACACTTTTCTTCGTTGCTAGATCTTCATTGGAATGAACAGTTCTATTTAATAGACTGTAGAAGGCTGTCCATTGCCTATAGTCCCCGTAAAATAAGGGTATTTCCAATTTTGGTAATTTTGTTTTGGAATTCTTCTTTATGTTGTCATTACAATGTTGTCATTACTCTTCTTGTAATGCAATAACAATTGTTTCTTATTTGGTTTGAATGTTGTCAAAAACGTTGTCCACGAAATACTCTTCATTCAAATCCTCCTTTTCGGCTTCTGCAATAATATTTTCGTGATTATTGTAGAATGAGTTCCATGCGTCTGTTAGCTGCTTTAATTTCAGCTTGCAATAGACTTTGCTAGGCTTTAGCGTTGAAACGTAATCCTCTATTTTGTTTAGGAGAATTTGTCGTACAGAAGTTGAAGGTTCATGAGGCGCTCATCACAGTATTTTATAGTTTTTCTGTGAGGCCCATGTTGTTTCAAGTTGATTTTGATTTGATTGATTAATTTTTCTGTAGTAGTTTGCTGGCACAAAATATCAGCGGAATCCATGATGTTCGTGTGTTAGAGCACAGTATTTGTACTCGAAGTTTCTCCTAGTGTGTTTGAAAGGAGAGATAATTGTTGCTTATTTGGTTTTTGAAATAATTAATAAGATTATTGTTGGTCGGGTCTTATTAAGTAGCGATATAATACTTTGAATATTGCGAAAGTAATTCTGCTTTATTTTATCGTTCTGTTCACTTTATATATAAAAAAAATAATGCTATATTAGCGTACATAAATTTACATAAAAAATTGAATCAACTTATGCTAAAACGTGTCAATACAAAATGAAATATGCTAATTTAGCGTAATATGCTAACTCACCTTGTATTAAACGTTTAGGTAAATTGATTCCTTTCGTTGACATATTAAAACTATAAAAAATATGTGTTCTGCTGAACAATATCCGTCTTCTCCTTTCCAAAACAGTATTGCGTGAAGAGCATCATATGATTTGTTTGTTTCAGTAACACCTTGTTGAGCTTCATTTCGTCTATGAAATAATACCACGTCGATCGAAATCCGTTCCGACGATGATAACAGCAACTTCGTTGATCGTCCTTTGTGTTCACCATAGGGTATTTTGTCTTCTTGAATGACTACTCTGTGATGGTGTTCATGGGATAAGATCTTTAAACTTGATATTATTTAACGCCTTGTTCGGGGACTAATACCACAACGTCGATTAGTCTCCGTCTGCTCGTTTGAGTTGCTTCAAATTATACCATTTGAAAGCATAATTTGTACTTTCGAATGTTTTGTAAAAATTATCTGGTTAACTAGTAGTTCTGGAGACGTAAGGTAGAAGAGGTTCAATCTTTAAAGCATGACAATGCAATTTTTTTTATCCATTTGCCTAATTAAAACATAGGAATGCATGCTATAATTATAGGCTTTATCGTAACTGAATGCTGACAGATTTAAATCAGTTCTGAGATTTCTGTTGATCGACTACTGCGGCTAAATTATGAACTAAACTTTTTTGAGGTGACCTTACGCTATTCACCGCCAGGTTACAAATGAAAAGTTTTCTCGCGAGGTATAACGTTTCAATTTAGTTGTCAAATGTCATTATTTGGTAATTATTGCAAATTTGTTATTGTGTATAAATTTTTACATGACACTTTTTTTATTTTTAATTATTTCGGAGTTTATAATAACATTTGCAAATATTGCAAGTTTCGTATCATCATCCATTATTTTGATTTAATTTAATATTTCCTTTATCCTCGAAAAGTCGACAATTTCGTATTTCGATTAGTCAGGCACAGCTTGTGTTTTTTGATGTTACTGTCACCTATGAGTGTTTATTGTGAACTAATGAGCAATTTATAGTTTAGTTCATAATTTAGTCGAAAAAATTGGTCTGTGGCACACAGCATAAATCTATAAGAATTGTTTTCCAGCCGTGTCTCACACTGTTCACTTGTTTCAGCAGCTCTAGAAGAAAAAGATGCGAAGTTTCTGGACACTTAAATTATTGAACACTTTTATAATTAGGACAGAAATTTATGTGAGTGTACAAAACTAATTTTTTAGACAGATATTTGCTCACGTGTACATTTCTAAAAAGTAAATAAAAATATTTTATGTTTGTCACCAAAATTTCAAATTTTGGTATTTCATATTCATCTTTTCAGAAATAATTTTCATCATCAGGAATTTTTTGGATGTCGAGCTTATGGCAAATTACCTGGAACTTAGAGATTGGCTTCAACAGTGGCTTTATGGGTTTCAAAGTGCTGACATTGTAGAATTAAAATCACCTAATGCCATTTAGAAATTAGCCGTATAGCTCTCGCATAGAATTTTTGAGCATTCACGCTATCCGCGTTTTCTATATGAAAGAATGCCGTGTAGCTGCTTATGGCAAATTACATGAATTTCAGAGATTGACTTCCATATTAGCTAAATAGGTTTCAAAGGGCTTACGTTGTGGAATTAAGCTCACTCACTTCCATTTCGGAATGAACCGTATGGCTTTTGGTAAGAATTGTTGAACATTCGTGCCATTCGCGATTTTTATATAGCCACGGTGGGAGCCAATCTCTAAGATTCATGTAATTTGCCATAAGATACAGCAATAGCTTTTAATATTAAAATTGAGGATAGCGTGAATGCTAAAAAATTATATGCGAGAGCACAACGGCTCATTTCAAAATGGCATTAAGTGTTTTAATTTCCACATAGGAGCCAATATCAGAGATTCAAGTAATTTGCCATAAGCTACAACGACATCCTTTCTTATAAAAATCACGGATTCCGTAAATGTTGAAAAACTTTATGCGAGAGTTTTGCGGCTCATTTAGAAATCGAATTAGTTGATTTGAGTTCTACAATGTATGCCCTTTTAAACCTATATAGCCACTATATAGCCACAATTTGCCATAAGCTACAACGATATCCTTTCATATAAAAATCGAGGATAGCGTGAATGCTCAAAAGTTCTACGCAAGAGTCCTGCGGCACATTTTGAAATGGCATTAGGTGATTTTAATTCCATAAAGTATGACCTTTGAAATCTATGTAGCTACTGTTGGAGACAATCTCCGAGATTCATGTATTTTGCCATAAGGTAGAACAAGACCTTTTCTTGCAAAAATTGCATATATTCCTGATGATGAAAATTGTTTCTGAAAAGAAGAATGAGAAATACAAAAATTTTATCATTTTTACAAACAAAAAATAGTTTCTTACTTTTAAGAAACCTCGTGTACGTTTTGGTATACGCAAATATTTCTCTATAAAATCTATATTTTGTCTAACAAATTAGTTTTTTACGCTCACATAAATCTCTGTCCAAATTATAAAAGTGCCCAATAATTTAAAAATATCCAGCAACTTCACACTGGTCTAGAAGAAGATGTTCACTTATTTCAATCACTCTTGTTGCTCTAATCTTCTTCGAATTTACTGTAACTTGCCAACACTTGTTTTATTCCAATACACCTAACTGATTGGGAATAACGGGCGTTCGGATATATACAATTTAGAATTAATTTAAACAAATCTATTAAAAAATATGTCCATTGATACGTTTCACCAAGAACTGTCTTTAAAAACGACAACACGAAAAACAAAAGATTTTTTTTTTCAATATAAGCCAATTTTACACGAACAGTAATTTGTAGCAAAAGATGTTTCTTGTAGAAGGTGCAATTTTGAAATATGAGAGGTTAGTGCATCTTCAAACTAAGTCAGTTTTACACGTACAACATTTTGTAGCAAAGGATATCGCTTGTAGAAGATGGAATTTGTGGAATACGAAATTTTAATAATAAATTGCTTTCTGAAGCTATGGGGAATTTATGTCTTTTAACTTTTTTATTTTAATTTTTATTTGTTAAAATAATTAGAGAATATAGTAATGCAAACATTTAGTATAAAGTGTTATTTTCATTATATCATTTATTTGATTAAGCTTCGTCATTTTAAATGCCAGAAAGTGGTTTAAAAAATGCAAACAAACAATTTTAAATTCATAATAAATCTCTTTGAGTCAATAAATATATTTCGACGGGTCGATTCAATTGATTGATAACACAATTCGTTTCGTACGATATTTCACAGTCACCAGTATTATCTTCTGTTCACTGAAGGGATTCCATTACCAATTGCTGACGATTACATCGTATTTTCACCCGCGGCATCGTAGTTTCACCCTTCAGGCTAAAATATCGATTAAACTGTGTTGGGCGCCACTCTGGATCTCCGGAGAGCTTGATCGCACATTTGTAATTGCCACGTTCGCTAGTCGAGCAGTTCACTCTGGCTATGTATTGAAACTTTTGAGCACTGGTCCTTGACAAAACATTCGATGTGCTTGGAACCATAAACTTGCAATACCGGTTTGAGCCCGGTTATCTTCAATCTAATGTCTAGCAGATCAAGTACAGTATGCACTGTACTTGATCTTGCATACGGAAAACACTTATAAAATATGGATTGACATTAGCGGCACATCAACTTGTTTGTGCTTTGTATAATTTATCTGCAGCGCATGTGTTGCCTACGCAACATTATTTAAACATTCTTTTTATTGTACCAGGTACTATTCATTATTGGTTCTATTGATCATTCACTCACAAAAGGTACGATAGGTACGTTACAATAAGCGGAACTTTTCTAAAAAACACGCGCCCGGTCTTAAAATTTTTCCGCTAAACGCATTTCATCCACAACACTCCGAGACAAAACCGTCAAGACAGTCAACGATAACCAAAAAAGCTTCGGTTATTCACCTTTTTATGTCAGTGAAACTTTCGAATTTCAAACTGAAACTTTGCATATGGATTAGCCTAATTTATGGTAACTAGTGTACACTGGGAACAATTAGTGCTAGTCCACGAGCCGAAAAAACGAGTAAAGAAAATTTGAAATATTTCGCCTTAAAGACGATAAACATAAAACCCGATTGCTAGAGAAAACCAGGAATCATTAAAGCCCAACATTAACATTTTCGAAAAGCGGCTAAACTGATGAAATTTGTGCTTATCATTAAAATATAATTTTCGTAAATTTTCATTAAAAATTGAGGAAAAATAAACTAGCCCCTAGAAGATACTATGTTAAAAACAAAATACACATATCGTTCAATAATATTTATGTTGAATAACAAATTAAATATTACAAATAAAATGGTTTCGGATCCAAGGAACTTAAAATTCTGATTGTATATTAAACATTGCCATCCAGAATATATAGGAGCTGAATATGTGCTAATCCAGAATTGGGCCAATTCTATTGAATTGAAATTTCGTCAGTTTAGCCTCCTTTCGAAAAGGTTATTGTTGGGCTTAATTAATTTCTAGGTTTCTCTAGAAAATAGGTTTTATGTTTATCGTCTTTAAGGCGAAATATTTGATTTTTATTTGTTTTTCCGGCTCCTGGACTAGCACTAATTTTTTCCCGTGAGCAATAATTATCAAAAATCTGTTCTTAATCGATAAACAAACATTTCGCATTTAGCCAAATTTCATCGAATTTCCCAAACCATCGTGAAACTCAGCTTTTACGGATTATAGAAACAACCAAGTAAATGCCCGGTTACACTTAATACTTCATACTTACGGTCAAGACAAATAAAAGAAAATTTTAGTTCTCCAAAACTCACAAATTGTCATTCATTCATAAATTATCCAGAATAAATTGATTTTTTAAATTAAAAAATTTAAATTATATTTTAAATGTTATATTTTCATAATTTACAATATCGATATGCGTTACACGTATACAGTGTTTTAATAAATTTGCTAATGAGTTTCAAGGTCATTCGAGATAACCATAAACGTCTCCCTCGACAATGAACAACAATTTTCATGATTAGTAATTTTCTCGTGTCCTGTACCGTTTCTTAGATAAGAGCCTGGCATTTATTAAAAACCTAACCCTGTATAATAGTTTACACTGTTACGTTTCGGACTAAAATTTATCTGAATTGGTAATTAGAAAATCTCTCGTCCGATTACAAAATGCTTATGGGAAAACTATTAATATTTATACGAATTTATGCGCTGTGTCTTAACATTATTTTATTATTACATTTTTATAAGTCAAGGTCGAAATTTTTTAAATCTGCTACTTAACGTTATTATAAAATTTATCAAATACCAACAGTTTTCTTGCATATATAGTAAATAATAATAAATTGTTATAGTGCTAATTTAATCTAAAATGTTACGGAATTTTTGATTTTGAAGGACACATTTTTGATACAGAAAAACCAAAAACATTTTGTTTTGTGGGTGTGTGATGGTAGGATGCGCAATCTGCTTATTAACGTCAAACACTTTTAAAAAATTAGGGTCAAGTTCAATTTTTACAGTTTGTTCGCGTTACGGATATAGGTGCACATTTGGAAAACATATTTTGCAACATTTTGGAAATGTTAAATAGTCTGGTTTCTTAAGAGTTGTTATGAAGGAGGATATTTGTGACCGATCAGAAGACAAACAACTATGCGTGCTAAACTGTTCACTAAGTATTGTTATTAGGGTAGGTCAGAGTCAGACCCGCGTCGATAGCCTGTGGAATTTTTTTGTTTGGTTTTAAAACTGATTTTAATTGGCAGCTCATACTATTTCAAGGCCCCATATTTTAGTATATTTATGAAAATATTATTGTTGTTTATTTTAGTTGTTACTCGCTATTTAAAATGTGCACGATTATTTGCTTTTATGACATTCAATTTTTATTTGGCAATCCACTTTATAAAACTCTAACACAAATTTTGTTTTAGTCGAACGTGCTGCCAATCTCTATAACAGCTGCGAGCATGCACCAAAATATTTTTTTCACTAAGTTGAGCAGTTTTCATTTTTTATTAAATGTCGAAATATAAGTGATCACGAGCACATCTTGAAAAAAAAAAAAAAAAAAAAACATCGGGTAACACTAAAACTGCAGTGATATCCCAGCCTAAAATTTTTGTAAAAAAAATAAAAAATGTTTAAATTAAAAGTACTGAATTGGTTTAGCACTGTAAAATAGTTGGTCTGCTCGTTGATTCTCGGTAGTAACGAACAATTTTCTATTTAACATAATACTGACTGGATGTATCACAAATGTCAAAACAATTTCCGTTTTTGAACGGTTTCATTGTTTTAGTTATATCGGTCTCGATTTTCTATAAAAACAAAACTCTATTTTTCGTGCTCTGTCTAGATTTTATAAAAGAAACTTACCGGAATGTATTAAATCTGATAATGGGTCTAGTACGGCCCAATAAGGATATTTTGGTATATGTTGCAAACTTCTGTGATGTGTAGTCCTTTACGACTTGTAGTAAAATATTGCATGTTATCTTCATTTCTTGTTTTAATCTTGTATTTACTTAACACCACGTTCTGCGATATCATTTACGACTTTTATTAGACAGATAATATACATTCCGTTCTTGAAATTATCATCCTGAGGCCACATATCCGGGCCTTTGTTTAAAAAATCTGTGGAAATCTTGAAACATTTTAGAAAATCGCCAGTGTTTGGTGTAACAATAACTGTCGAGATGTTGACAAGGAAGATATAATAAACTTTGATCCAGTTTCTGCTCTAAAATAATAACTGTTCCATTTTCAGCTGTTCTCCAATCGATTAAGCTGTGTAAACCAGCCTCCGCCATTTTCAAACAAGCTGATCTTGATATTTTGGGAACGCCTAATAATTGTTCTCAGATAACTCCGGAAGTAATTTTCCACCCTAATGTACTACGCCTGTTGTAAACTAGAAACTAGATAATTGATGCTGCTATTTCTACTCTATTTGCTTCACGAAGACGCCTTCTGTGTTGTTCGATTAAAAAGGAGTTCAACAATAGAATGTTCATCAATAAAATGTGTTGGACTTATATATCCTTTTTCTGTCACTCTGCGATGACGAAAATAATGCTTATGAGTTTATTGGCATTGATTTACTTTTTTGGCTCCAGCCAAATATCCGGGACGCACTGTCGCACGCTGTGGCAAGAGGAATCGCTTGTCGTCTTCACTGGTCATCGTGGACAAGGCATTGCGATTTGCGATATCGTGTGTGCGATATCGAAAATATCATCCAGTTTACTATTACTAAGACAATTTCTCTTTTACGGTAAACTTTTGACGGTTTATTTTTATTCTGTAGAAGATTTTTTCACTCATCATGCAATTGTTCCAATTTTTCAATGGAGTGTTGTTCCTTTTTCACTGGAATTCGTGCTTTTGACCAAAAAATAGACACTTCCTGGATTGCCAGACCTGCACTTTCATGAATAGTTAATTTTACAGCACAGTGATTGTAAAAAAAAGATATAACACTTGCTTTTTTGATGGTAACTACCAATAATTTGACAGTACTCATGCCCAAGAAGATAAATTTTTGTAGTGGGCCGTAAATTAGCTGCCATTTTATCAACTGTAGCAGCACTTTCTTAAAACTATTATACAACTATTAAACGGACAAGATTTAATTATTACAAATTTGTATCCTTTTCTCGAGAGATTTGGATTTAAACTGAAATTAATTTTCATTAATTTGTTTACATCTTATAGGATACAATGAAATATATTGGCCATACCAGGTCATAATTAATGCGGTAGGCGGAATGAAACGAATGAGTCATAAGGACTTAGCATAGTTGGGTTTTATGATAATGGGATCATAAAACACAAGTATGTTAAGTCGTAATGACTCATACGGTTTGTTATGACACCATAAAACATTCCATTGTTTATTCGTTGTACCTCATTTTTATTTATTTATTTCTGTAATTTTGAATATAAATTCTAGGATTTAAAAAAAAAACGTTTATTATTTGGGTTTTTATTAATTTCGACAATTATTGGCAACAATCTCGCTATTTGATAATCGATTTTCGATATCTTTAATGTTTTGGGAAGGTAATTAGCTCCTCTATTGACCAAGATTTTTATTTAGTCTGACAACAAAAATTAAATAATTTTTCTGTTCGTTCGAAAATGAAAAATTGAAAAAAATAACGTTTTTATCGAACTTCGTGCTCAAGTCGCGGCCTCTAAACCACGTTGGATCGACCCAATATTTTTTCTGTTTGAGTTTCTACCATAACCTCACATTTCTAGAGGGTGTCCCGTTAGATATCTCAAAATTTATTTCTTTTTTATTTTAAAATGAACATTATTTTCATTTTAGGCCAACCGAAAGCAATTTTACGATGGAAATGAAGGCAAATAAGCCTGATAATCTGTATCAGAATCTATTTAATGAAACTGCTTCGAAGATAAATCATGAGCAGTCATTTGAGGTTGAAACGGAACCCTTCAGCGCGCCTGAACCTTTATTGCGTGTAACTCCGTCGCCTGTACCTCCGTCGCTTGTACCAAATCCTAGGCTTAGTCCGTCCAATAAGTTGAAACGAACGGATGATAATCCGTTAGAGGAAGCAAAAAAGGAACTAGTCTAGCAAAAAACCTAAAAAGTAATAATGAAACAATGTTTCTTTCTAATTTATGTAAATATGTATGTACATTTTGATTTCTTTATTATTTTATGAATTATTATTATTATTTTTGCTTAATTTAAATATATATATAATCGAAAACATATATATTCAAAATTTAATTAGTTTCTTTCGATGGACATTGAGTTCTGCCATTACAAAATATCGACTTCATTGAAATATTTACAAAATTGGTCTCTTATATCCAGTGCACTTCTGCTCGAGTTATTTGACCCAATACGATGCACATCTTGTAAGCCACCGCTATCTTGATTACGCCATCTCCCTGGTCGAAATTTTCCACCAATATCACTATCCACTAAATCTGTAGTAAAATATTCCTTGAGTTTTTTCTCCCGTAACCAATTGTGTAAAACGATAGTGGCTTTAATTATGCCTAACACTGTCACTTTACTGGCTTTAATTGGCTTTCGGTATATGCGCCACCGGTTCGATAGTATACCGAACGCATTTTCCACAACTCCTTTGGCTCGTGACACTCTATAATTAAAAGCCGATTTTTCAATTGATAATATTGAGGTGTTTGGATACGGACGCATTAAATTCGGAAGCAACGGGAATGATTCACCGCCAACAAACACGTAGGGATATTCCAAATTATCTTTGAGATTCTCTGCAGGTGGCACGTTTAATAGAGAACCACCGCTTATCAGTGTTCTGCCAAAGGCACTACGCCGAAAGATATTGCTGTCTCCAGTATGGCCTGGTGCTCCGATATCGACAACAATAAATTTGTAGTCGGCATCGGCGATTGCGAAGAGCACAATACTGTGGCTGTGTTTGTATTTTCGGTTGATGGAACCGCTATGGAAAGAAGCCTATAAATAAAAAATATGTTTGTGCTTCACTAAAATATATTATTTAAATTTTATTTAAATATGCTTACTTGTATTATAACGTGTTTACCATCCATCGACCCTAGACAATGTGGAAAGTTCCATTGTTCTTCGAATTGATGACTAATTTCGCGCCATATTGTCTCACTAGGATTTGGAAATACAACTGGTTTTAAAATTTGCCACAAGGATTCGCACGTTTCTCTTATTATTGAGGAAGTTGTACTCGTTCCTATTCGATAAGAGTACTTTCCAATTGACACCATACTGTCACCACTTGCTAGGTATCTGAGAAAATGTATATATAACTAAAAATATATTGAATATAAAACAATGTTTATTATAATTACCGTAGGGTTAAAGATAATCTTTGGCCTGCTGATATCGAAAGTTCACCAATATCGTTTTTCTGGATGATGGGACCGACCATTGCAAGCAACTCATCAAACGCGACCGGTGTCATGCGATGGAAATTCGCAAAGGATTCGGTATCTACTAATCGCATTTCCGCAACTAGATTTTTATAAAAACCCTGCTGATGTCTATTGCGATTGACCGGGTTCACTCTAAATCGCCTTACACTACGCGATTGTTTGTCGTAATTGTCGATTTCATATTTTAAATACAATGCTAGCACGGCATTTAAAATTATTAAATCCCCATTTAACAAATCTACTATAGCTTGTCTTGAAAGGGACATTTTTTATAACTTAATTACTGATTTCAAAAATACGCGAAATTAATATAAAATATTTTAAAAAAAAATACAAAACTAAAACACTAAAATGGCGCGAAATTTATATCGAAAATGAATGAAAGGCAAAATGAATTTATTAAAAACTGAAATACTAAAATGATAAACGGAAAACGAAACGATTTTTTATTTAAAATAAAGAAAAATTTATAAATCACAAAAATACGAAAATCACTGTAGTTATGCCAAACGTAATTAAAAATAAATTTTTATTTTGACAGCTATGTCACAAAAAATAGTTTCATTTTGACAGCTATGTCACAAAAAACATAACAAAAATTAAAAAAAATCTCGGATGTGGGATTTTTATCCGTCTTATGAACACAACTTGAAGGCACCATAACGGTTAAAGAATTAATTTATGAATTTGTTAAAAAACAACTATCAACTCATTTTTGAATAAAAAATTTACTGTAAATTTTTTTGTTTCAAATGTTCAAAGAAATGTGTAGTGCAGAGAAAACTGTTAACACACTGTTAAACAAAAATAGCTATATACAGAAATATTATATTCAGAGCCTATCCGTAATATATCCTTTTTGTGTTTTGGTAACACAATTGTATGGGTTTGGGAAAAGCACCATGTCAAAAATTTATTTTTGTGTGTGTTTTTTTACTATAACCCTAAAATTAGTAATTTTATATTTAAAGAGTACTTGTAAGTTACAATACATAGACATACCTCCTGTTTAATTAATAATTTAATTATTTATATTTTTTATCTATAATAAGCGAGTTTTACTTGCTTTTATAATTTATAACAGTTGTTTTGTGTTGCAAAACATATACATATGTAAACGTTTTCACTTCAAATAATAAACCGGTAAAACAAATTGTAGTAGATGCGATGAACAAAAATTCATTTTACGGTTTAACCGATTGTGCGCTTTTGTTTATTTTCTAAACGTCACGTTTATACTTTACATAAAAATTATAACAAAACAATATAAATGTAAAATTTAATGTTACCAATTCTGTATGAATTGTGAGTGAATTGCATATCACTTGGTTGGTTTAAAGGAGGATATTCACATTCAATTCGACGATAAAACTAACTACGTAATCATTTTTTGTTGAAACAAGAATTTTTTTAACTAGAATTTAATACTGATTTATTGAATTTTTATAACTTCTAAACACAGTTGAAAATGCTATGGCAAGAAAAAGAATCATTAACAATGATCAAAAAATTCTTTAATCTAATAAGGAGTGGTATCTACGAATAAATAGTTTGTCAGACGTGCAGCTTCTCATAGAACTTGATAACCGCTTTGAAAGTAAAGATGATAACAGGAACTACTTACGAATGAACAATCACACGTTTGAAATTGTGTTGAGTAAAGTATCGCCACTAATTTAGAAACAAAATACGGTAATGCGATAGGGAACTTCACCAACAAATAGATTAGTAGCAACTCATCGATTATCGGCTACTGGACGAAGCTTTAACGACTTATCATATTCCACAAGGATATCCGAGCAACGCCTTGGAGTAATTATAATTGAAACGTGTGAAGCGATAACTTCTGTACTAAAAGGACTCGTACAAGTATGTATTATTTTATTATATAAAAATGTTCCAAAACAGTAATTATAACCAATTCAAATATGGCAAAAATCGGAAATCAATTATTTTTGGATTCTATCCATTTATTTTTCTTTTTGATTTTACTCTGAATCTGCAAAATTTGTAATAAAATTTTGAAGAAGCTGAAGAGTCTGACGAACCATTTGACGGTGTTGCCGTAGTAGATATATTATTTACCTTTGTTTTGAATATATTATGCTGTACATATTATGCTGATTTTAAGTCTGACGAACCAGAAAATTCCGTACTATTAAACGATGAACACGAACTTGAATCGTGATCGCCTTGATACGTTGGTATAACTACAGAATAGGGCAATCGTGTATTGGAAGTTGTTGTTCGTGATTCTGTTTGAATGACTGTACTATTGCGTGTCAATAGATTCAACTGGCCTTCGAATAGCACTTCATGTATTAGGCGATCGGCATACATCCTTTGTTGTTCGCTCATTTTTTTTAATTTAACGGCGTAAGCCTTCGCCATTATCGTAAATTCATCGTCTTCCTTATTTAATTCCTGAATAGCCGTTTGAAACATTTCTTTTGAGGAATTGGTTTTCTTTGTCCGTTTTGGTTTCGGAGTTTGAATTCGAACGGTGCTTATATGATTTTCCGATGTTTGTTCAATCTCATCAGCAGATGTAACCTAAAATTTTTTTTAAATATAATTATTTTTATTTAATTATAGCTTCCTAAAAATGAAATGGAGTGGAAACAAATTGCAAATGAATTTGAAGCCTTCTGGAATTCCCCCTATTGTTTAGGTTCAGTGGATGGGAAATATATTGTAATAACAAAACCAGCAGGCACATGCTCAAGATATTACAACTACCAAGGAACACATAGCATTGGATTACTGGGTATTGTTAATGCAAATTAGGAGTGCGGATGTGGGCGCTAACAGCAGAATTTCCGACGGTGGTGTTTTTTATTGGAGACAATGCATTTCAATTGCATAATAATTTTATGAACCCCTAGTCACACCAAAATTTAGATGAAGAGAAACGGATTTTTAACTATCGATTGTCTCGAGCTAAATTTGTAGCCTAAACAAGTACAAACAATTGTTTTAGCATGTGTTTATTTACACAATTTTCTGATGGAAATCCAAAAAATCACACAATATCGAAACAACAAAACACTCCGATGCTACTGATTTGAGAAATTCATCGCGTTCTACACTGTATAATTTGCAGAGAAATCTGGTTCACAATTCGGTGCAATCACAGCAGAAACAGCTCGTGAAAAAAATTTAAGTTATTTCAACAACGACGATAAACTTCCGTGGCAAAGTGAAATTTTAAATTGATTACAATTACAAATAAATAAATATAACTTACATTATCAGTGTCTTCATTTTCTAAGTATATTGCTTCTTGTGTTTCCTCTATGGTTGAGCGAGTTGAATCCGGTGTTTCTTGGTCGACTAGAAACATTAATTCATTATAATACCATAAATTTGGTACATAAACCTCTCCTGTCGAAGCTCCAGAAAGTTGCGAATCTTTAACTTTTTTTAATTCTTTGCGAAAATTTGTTCGCAACGAATTAATTTTTTTTACTAGGGTATCCCTGGTACTTTTCGAATCATATTTTATGTACACCTTTAACAATTTATCGTAAGCGACGGCCTTAGCCTTTCGGTTATTGTAATTTTTATTATGTATATTCCATACTTCTGGCAAACTTCTATATAATTTGATAAAATCAAGAAGTACTTTTCTGTTATCGAACGACATTTTGCCGTACAAATCGAGAAAAAAACTGAAACTTGTTCACCTTTATTGAATTTTACACACTCACGTTCAAATATTTGTGCAATAAACTGAATTTTTTCTCAAATTTCCGGTCAATATATTAATAATTGCACAAACCGAAAAAATACACAATATATTGCGCAATATGGACGTCACACAAGTAATTGTGTGAATAAAAATTGAGCAATAAAATTGTGCAATAAAATTGAACGTGAATTATACCCACCCTAAGAGGTTAGGCCAATCGCTAATTCTCTCAAATTAAATGAACGCTCACTTTGTTGAAAATGTAAAACCAAAAAGAATATTAATTTTTATTTTGACATTTGGAAAGCTCTGCTGAAGTTGAAGTGATGTTTATTTTTTTTCTGACGTTTATTAATTTTTCACTTTAGAAATCATGTGTGCGCTGTATTTGTTACGAATCGTGTGTTATAAAAATGTTATAAAATCAAAGATTAAGCAATTCAGTTAGGATATTCCTGTGGCATGTTCATTGCCGTCCAACCATATAGTGGCTGAGTATGTGCTATTGAACAACAAAACCCGTTGAATGAGTAATTTTCTGACATAAAGTGTTCCAGAAACTAATAAAGTTGGCACTTCTGGTACATGTCAGATTAGCCGCGTTTGAAAAGTGTTAAAATTAGGCTTAAAATATTTCTGTTTTTTTTTCTAGAAAATAATTTTTATTTGTATCGTCTTTCAGGCGAAATTTGAAATTGCCTTTTCCCGTTTTCTCGGCTCCTGGGGGGCTATTTGGGAATTCGATTCGATAACGAGAGTACTAGATTCATATTTGATTTGAACGTGATTCGAACGATTCTTATTTAAAATCAAATATGAATCTAATACTCTCGTTATCGAATCGAATTCCCAAATAGCCATGCTGGACTAGCACCAATATATGAGGGGTATCGGGTGTATCAATCCGGCGACAACCGGATCCCCCGAGTGACAAGTACCCAGTCTGCTGAAGAGACCCTTCCGAACGACCCATCGACCGCGAAAGCCCGATGCCCAACCACAACGAAGCAGCACAAAAGGGTAGGGAACTCTCTTCAACAGATCAAGCCTCTATTCACCCAGAAAGATGCCCAGCTAATCCCCCACAATTCACACCTCGAGAGCATGAGTCGGCCGAAGTGCCACGGAGAGACCTTGTGGATTTTACGGTCGTCCACGAATGGACAACACAAACGCTGGACTCACCACTCCGACACTGTGAATGTCTTGCCAATGGGATGATGGGGAGTAATAAGCCCAGCCTGTAAATATGGAACCGACAAAGAATGGAGTCTCCTCTCCCACCATAACGACAAAAAAAGTACAAAAAAAAATAAAAGCAAAAGGCGAAACGAAAATGAGGCCGAATGCCAAGAACCACCGTTCAATTATTATTTTAACAAACAAACATAAAATATCAGGAGAAAAACAAAATGGCGGATAAAAACGTAAAAACAAATTTAACAACACTAATAATATGGCCGCCGACAGTGAATAATTTTGAAGCGAGAACCAATGTTCAACCAACCCCGCGCCCGTGTCAAACGACCGTAGTGGCGTTCGATTGCATAAAATGGCCGTGAAATGTGGCTAGCTCAGGGGATTTGTAGACCATACAAGCGTAACTAGGCCAATCCACGAATGACGTTCGGTTTGAGGAATGTCGCTCAAACTTTCCAAAGGATGACACATTCGCTGTTTCTAGACCTTCCTTTCGTTTTTCCTTATATCGATGATATTCACATTGCTTCAAAAAATTTGGAAGAGCACTTGAAACATTTACGTATTGTCTTGCAGCGTTTAAGTTAAGCTGGTTTAGTAGTTAATCTACATAAATGTGAATTTGCAGTCGACGAGTTAGTTTTTTTAGGTTTTCAAATTTCACAGCAAGGTATGTGTTGCCGGACAAGCAAAATGTTGAGGCGATTTTAAATTATCCACAGCCAAATACAACAGATGAGTTACTTAGGTGATAAGAAGACAACGAAGGACAAATCGATCATTAATTGGACAGACGAAGCAACTCAAAAGTTTGAGTTATGTAAAACGAAATTGGCAAATTGTACGCAATTAGCGTTTCCTGTTCCGAATGCCAAGTTCGCAATTTTTGTCGATGCATCTGGCCTGACTGTAGTGGCTGTTCTCCAGCAATTGACGGAAAAAGGTTAGCAGCCTTTGTGTTTCTTTTCTCGAAAGTTGCACGATGCAGAAATTCGTTACAGCACGTATGACAGAGCGCTTTTGGCAGCATACTCAGCAATTAAACATTTTAAAAATTTTATCGAAGGAAGAGAGTTTGTTTTATACACACCGATCACAAACCTTTAACTTTTTCATTAAATCAAAATTTAAATAAAGCTTCACACAGATAACAACGACCTTTAGACCTTATAGCACAGTTTACGTCCGACATACGACATATTTCAGGTAGTTTGAACATTGTAGCTGATTCTTTATCACGAATCCAACAAACCAACAAATAGATAACGGAACATCAATCGACTATGTATAGCGATGGCGGAAGCGCAAGTAAACGATTCAGAACTTAAAGCATTTTTGGAAGCAAGTTCAAACGACCATTTGTCCCAAAGCAATTTCGTAGGCAGGTTTTCGTTGCCTATCATAAGATATCTCATCCCAGCATTCGACAGTCAAACAAATCACCAAGAAATTCATTTGGCCATCAATGTTGATCGAAATACGTAATTGAGTAAAATGTTGCTTAGAGTGTCAGAAGTGCAAAGTGACCAAACATGTAACGAGTAAGATCGGGTCACATGGGGCAACAAACGATCGTTTTGAAGAACTTCATATTGATTTTATTGATCCTGTTTACCACCTTCGGAAGATAGAATTTATTGTTTGACCATAATGGATCGATATATACGTTAGACTGAAGCGATTCTGATATCAAATATTCGCACTGAGACTATTGCTGATGCTTTAATATAAAATTGGATCAGTAGATTTGGTGTTCCTTTAAAAATAGTGACTGACAGAGACGCACAGTTTGAGTCTGCATTCTTTGCCGAAATCTCTAGAGTTTTGGGATTCCAGCACAAACGCACCACAGCTTACAATCCTGCATCCCGCATGCAATGGCATTATAGAGCGCGATGGCATCATACATTGATAAGTGCAATCATGTGTGCAACCAATATCCAATGGACAAAATCTTTACCAATCATTTTATTGGGATTAAGATCAGTTTTTCGAGAAGATTTCGAAAGCTCGTCAGTAGAATTAGTGTATGGACAAGACTTACGATTACCTGCTGTTTTTATTATCACGAGTGAACATGTCAATCAATCTGGCTTCGTTTGCCTTAAGATTTAGGTGATTGTGTAAAGCAGTATTGGTAAGAACAGATTCACATCGACGCGCTCTGCAACCTCCATACCAAGAACCTTTTACAGTTGTCAAACGAAATGAAAAATATTACACATTATTAATTAAAGGTGTTGAGTCAAATATTTCCATTAATCGACTCAAAACTTGTTTCATCGAAACATATATAATAATTAGACAAATAATAATTAGAATTCGCATGTCCGGAGGAAAAACTAAATGTTAAAAAATTTTCCAATAAAAAATCAACTATATTACATGAAAAGCAGAAGTGAATTTCTTTATAAAATATTTCATAAACACATTTTATTAAACACTTGTTTTTTATTTCGTAAAATTAGATTTTTTGAATATTTTAATTAAAAAATTTGTTCAAAAAGTTTAAAAAATCACTCGATATATTTCGACTTGTTAGGTCATCATCAGGAGTATCTACTGATTTGTAAAAGTAAAAATTTATTATATATAGCAGAATAAAGCAAAAAATAAACAAAAGAAGGAGGGACAAAAAATAAGCAATAAATAGCAATAAAAGCAATAAAAATTAATTAATAATAAGGAGATAATTCTTAGCACTTGTATCTGAACATATAAAGCATATGAAGGATATGTTCGAACGTCAGAGATGCCAGTGGAGCGATTTCCGAGGCGCGGCGATTTGCTTTATATAGGAATCGATATAGCGCAACTTAACCTTTCATGCCAAATAAAGGTACGCAACTATGTACAATGACTAAACGAGACTACTAAAGCGTAGTCTGATGTTAAGAATTTATTCAACAAATTCAGTATTCGAAATTAAATGGCCCGTCCGTATCAATGGCATCTCAATTAAAAAATCTAGGTCTACGATGATTTTTGAATGCACTTCAGCACCATGAATAAATATTTAAATTTAAATTAATAAAAAATACATTTAAAGTGTCTTTGAAATATATATTTTTTTACTAATACTTGGATATTCCATCCATGGACTAGCTATAGCGTCTGGAGAGGTTGATAAACCCTCGGTCCATTCTGATCAGGCAGATCATTCGAAAATATAAAAGATAATTTATTTCACATCATACGATTATATTATTTTCCATGCAATAAACACGTGCATTATCTTAAAATAGATTTTGGTTTACATTACGTATTTGGGTGGTATGCTAGATGATAAGAAATTCAGAGCAGCGTGTACTAAATAAAATAAAAAAAATGTTGCTGATACTATTTGATTATCGTGATTGAATGCATCATTTCGAGCATCTAAAAGCTTTTTCAAAAATATATCGAATTTTTTTAAATCGGTTAACTTCGTTCATGTTAAAATCTCATCTCCTGGGTAGAAATGACGGTTCGATGAAAAATAGGAATGAGGATAATTCTAAAAAATTGTCATTTCTTTTGTTATATATTTGTTCCTCTGTCTATTAGTGTGACCAAAATCAAATCTCTTTGGATTCCCATGAAATAATAAGTTTTTATGGCATTTGTTATTAGCAGAATTATTGTCCCAAAAAGAGTTTAAAGCACAAGAGTTTTGCATTCTCATTTTGATTTTTGATTTTTTGACTTTCACTGTCATCTAAAATATTACACAAAAATTGTTTCATTTGACGCTTCGGTTAGTTAATAATTCATAGTATATTTCTTGCTTCCAATGCGTTTACAGCCTCTTCGAACTATACAACCTGAGGCACTTCAGTTGTATTTTCATCTTTTGCTTTTGACGTGTGTATTCCATACCGTGTAATTCGGGGGATGGTTGTAATTTGTTTGAGCTATAAATAAACATAATAAAAAGTCCTTTTCATACCAGATGCCTTAAAAAATAAAAAAAAGTTTATTTAACTTTAATTTTGTATAAACTAGATTTATCGGATTAAAAATGTAGGATCTATTTAATAAGATAAGATAATTCAAACAGACAATGGTCAGAAAATAAAAATATATAGCAGTGAAGTTATCTGAAAAGCCTATCTGTAATAATTTAAAGTAACACAAAGCCAAGGAATTTGTCAACATAACCTAAATGTTCTACTTCTACCAATTATTGATATTTTTTTAATAATTGCCATATTTAATAAATTATTTTAGTTAGTTAATCATCAATTCAGTGTGGCTGTTTTCGAAACGATTACTTATTTCAAACTTATTTACGTATTTGCCGCCATCTTAAATAAGTAAGCAAAGCCGTTCGAAATGAGTTTGCTTACTTATTTTGACAGTAACATGAAAACGCATTACTAATTCAATGTATACAATTAAATAAAATAACGAATATAAATAATATTTATACCAATTAAAATGCTTAGCGGCAATTTAGAATCATAAAAAAGAAATATTCTTTAAATATTTATTTTGATGTGAATTTTGGTTGATCTCAGATTTTTATTACATATTTAAAATTGTACAAAGCGACCAAGAAAGATCTAGTTGGGTTCTTAATTAATAGCGGAATAAATAATAATTTTATTTGTAATCAGTTTTTAAACTCCGTACCGTCTGTTTAAATTATCTACCTTAGAAATCTAGCCTCTACCCGAGAATTGTGTGTGTAAATTAAAACATTTTAATTTACGAAATATATAATTGGGTTCTTGTACATCTTTATTTTAATCGTTTTATATATTTTGCTATCTACACAGACCCATTTGTTTTCTAGATATATCATCCTAAATCTAAAATAATAAAATATTGACATGTAAATATCAACAAAAATGACAATTAAATTAGATTTTTATGGAAGAAAGAGACAGAAAATAAGTCACCTCGCCAGCTTACTTATTTGAATAAGTTAGGTTCCACAAATAAGTATTCGTTTCGAAAACAGCCTAAAAGTGTTTTCACGACAAGTAAAAATAAAGACAAAGGCGAGGTCACCTGTATCAATGTGTCCAAGCTTCACAATTATGCCCGGTTTACATAAGACCAACATTTTTCTTCTGCATAATGAATAAGATATAACATTGACTTTTTTACATGAGAGACAAGAAAAGCAATATATCCCAACAAAATTTTGCAGAAAAATTTTTGAGCACAAATCACCATAAAAATGAAAATGTTGCCATAAAATATATTCGATCCGAGTATTTTTATGGCAACATTTTTAAAATTAACAAGAAAAAAAATTATTTCGTAGTTATAAATGTTGAGGATTCATAATAAAAACAGATGACATAGATAAAAATGTAAATTTTGCATTTTAATTCATTAAAAATAAATTAATAATGATCCTATAAAAAAAATTATGCCATTACTATATATGTTTATTTCTTTCTGGCATATTGAATATTTTTATATAGCGGATTCTTTCTTATTTACCTGCAAAAATTTGCAGAAGAAAACAATTTTCTCATGTAAACCGGGCATTATGCTTTTCGAAAACGGGGAATATAAATTAGGAACAAGGTCTGGGGAGTATCTATGGGAAAACCAAAATATAGCCACTGTATTCATATTCTGAAATCAGCAACTGAAAACTTACTGCGCAATGAAAGTGGTTAGCTACCTTACGTATTGATAAGAGTACTTAGGGAGTCGTGTGTTGTGCCACTCAGTACTTTTATTTTGTTTATTGTGAATTGATGTAAAAGCACACTAAAAAGTAAATTGCCTACAAAACAACGAAAACATGTTTTCGAATTTTTATTACTTGTAAACAGTTGCCATAGTAACCAGAGTTGTAACTGTGTAGTGTATATAACAAAAATTATTGTTATTGTTTTCAAAACAAGTTTCATCATGCGATTGTAATTGTTAACATGTACACCCAGATAATAAAATAAGTAATCAATAATGACTTAATCATTTTATGCTTCTACGATCGAGTGTAAACAACAACAATCGTTCAAAAATGTATGTATGATGCCATGAGGCATTTCGTAGGAGGAAACAAACAAATGTCGATATGTTTTAGTGGTGATTAGGAAAAGATGTTCGATTCTATTTTGTCCCATTCGATCTTATCTTATAAACGTTTCTAAGTAGTTTTATTTTTTAAGTATGTATGTGTTTATTGTTGTGATCTAGTGTTCTTTGGAAATAAAAGCATTACTGTTTCCTAAATCGTATTTCATTTTGTGATCGGCTGTCAGCCGGACGATAGATCTCATAATACCTAAGTAGTGTGTGAAAAGTGAAGTGGCTTAAGTCAACGAGCGATTTTTTTAAAAGCAATTTTGTGATAATTATATTATTACAAATTCTTAAAAGTTATTTTACAATTAATTAAAATGTTTAAAAAACTATTGTGCAGCTGTATATATAAATATGATTTTTATGTATAATTTGTGGCGTGTGTTTTCGGAAAAACAACAAATTGAATTTTAATTGTTTTTATTGTTAAATTGGCTTGCGCACTCGCGCGGATTTTATACTACACTATTGTTGAGCACATGTTTACGGTGTGTGTGTTGTTATATTTGTTTGGTGTGCTGTATAAAAACGGGGCA
Source organism: Nephrotoma flavescens (assembly GCA_932526605.1). Classification (NCBI taxonomy): domain Eukaryota; kingdom Metazoa; phylum Arthropoda; class Insecta; order Diptera; family Tipulidae; genus Nephrotoma; species Nephrotoma flavescens. Next base: position 223,059,868 of record OW052222.1, on the reverse strand, counting down.
ACAACAAAAATACTGCAACAAATCAACGTATAAATGGCAACTTGAAAATTGGTCAGTAAAAAACGTGTATGTACATGAAATTGTTTTGAGGTCCTCACACACACGAAATTTTTGGGTTTATTACAATCAAGTAAGTTTTTATTTATTAGTATTATCGTATTGTAGGTATTATGTTTTCTACTACTCGTAAAATTAAAATAATGCCCGACAAATATGAGTTTGTCATGGCCGCGTCCGGTGTAAAGGTCTCAGTACATATTTGATTTTATTAAAGTGCACAATTACACATTATTGCAGGTACTCTGCCTTTAGAAAAAAAACAAGATGATTTGCATATTTTTCTTCATTCGGGTAAATACGAAATGGAAACGTTTCGTTCTTTGCCGTTGCTTGGATTTCTTGTTATATAGTTGCTATATTTGTTAATGTGCGTATCGATTGATAGAATGAAATAATTTAATAATATTTATTATTGATCAATAACAACGTGAGTGCACTTGGTGGGATAGGATTTGTATATAATTGACACATAAACAAAGAATCATTGGTCAGTGTTTGCAGGATCAAAGTTTCGAACGTAATCTTGATTTTATGATTGTATTGGAAATTGGGATGTTATTGTAAATCGAAGACCTTAGAGCTGTTGTCGTTGCGGTTGCCTTTTACGTTAACATCAATTATCAATGTTTGATTTTTAAGAGTACATGAATTGCTCTTCTTCCTCAGTCGAATCACGAAACATGATTACAGAGCTTTAAATAGCTAATTTTTCCAAATAGAACTTTAGGGTCATAAACCGTGAGTAAATATTAAATCTGTGTTCTTCTGGCCCACACAGATAAATAATTCCCAGTTGTTTCAACTTTGATTGTTGATTTTGTCTTCTTGAACTTGGTTGACCCCGTTTGAGGTTGTTGCCTCGACACTATGGATGAGCTAGGCGGCTTGGCTGAAGACTCTTTCGCCGTCTCTTCGCCATATTTTTGTTGTAAACGAATAAAATGCAGCTTACATTTTTGGATAGTCTTGGTATTGATAAGAGCTATATCAAAAAATTAAAGGCTCATTCGAGTTTCAGTTAGTATTTGCTTGTTATCAACTTGTAAGACTACGTCATTCAATTCAGGTTAAATTTTGTATCAAACACCCATCAAAGATGTTTCATGACAGCAGTTGACATTGATGATCCGAAGATCATCTGATACCTTCTGTCTCCCAGATATGAGCCCACCCACAGAAAAAGTTGCGATGGAAACCCAAGGGCTCAGGATCGAAGACAATGTCGGAATCCATTTGTTTGATGTAACTATTATAAAGTTCTGGAGATAAATCCTTAAAATCATTATAGAAGTTCATATATTGAAATAATCTGTTATTTATTCTTTAAACCAAAATAGTTTGATTATTTGGCGACACTGAATCTACTAAGAGATGAGATTTAGAAAAATATCAACGAATTTTGTGTCAATAAAGTTTACCTGGAAAGCGGTAATCAAAATCAACGATGCTCTAACTTGTTTATCTGCGGCGTTGTCAATTTTCAGGCCGAAGTTGTGATTACCAAATGAGAGTTCAGCCCCTAACATTTTTTTTAATTTTCGGGATTGTGGACCAAAAATGTCGAGAGAAGTGGTTTTGAAACAAGCTTATCATTTTTATCAGGATTTAGTTAATATAAGCCATGAAAATTTTACGGACGGTTTCGGTGAATTATTATTTTTGATAAATTAACGTTTTATTCTTCTAATTCGATGGCGCTACATCGCATGAAGCGATTTGGTCGCCTCAAAAATGCTCTTCTAGATAACTCGATCGACAGCAAGAGGGCTTGTTTTATTGTACGTCTTTGGGGACGTATTAATTATATCAAAGATGTTCAGATCTCCAACCTTAATAGAACCTAGCATCATACGTACTAATTTGCGGTAAAAAGTGGCAAGCTTTTGGCTGCCCCGTGTTTTTTCCGTCTAAAACTCGCTACAAAAAGTGACTACTGGTATTATCAGCACTTCGTAGATATTTAATTTTGTTTTGCACGATATATTGCGGGACATAAAAATATTAATATTAAGCGTAGAATGCTCGGTAACCTGACCCTATCCGTGATGGTTTAACTGCAGAGATTGAGCTTTGAACATTTACCCTCGATCCCAGGTATTTAAATACCTTTTCGTATTGTGTGTCGCCTGTTAAAAATTCAACGCGTGTTTTATTTCCACCGGAAGCAGAACTTCCACGTAAGCTAATACTTGGCTTGATTTATAAAATAAACAGCTGCGCAGCGTAAGGTTGACCTGGCGAATGATATATTCTACTATCACCTTGCTTTTAGAGCCATCCATTTGGGAATGCCCAAATATGACAAGACACTCCATGATGTGTTTTTTTTAGATGCTATCAAACACCTCTTGCAAATCTATAAATATAGAAAACACACAGGGATATCTTTTTCGTACCACTTTTCTAACACAATCCTCCGAGAAAAAGTTTGATTGGTTGTTGACCTGCCTGGTTGAAAACCTCATTGGTGGTCACCCAAAATGCGCTCGCTGTAGTAGTTGTTACAATTCTGTCGGTTCCCATTTTGATATAGTGGACAAATTAGGGCTATTTTCTATTTGTCTGGGATTCCAAATCAAATCGATGAAACCAGATGCCATTTTCACAAGGTGCCTTATTATTTTTCATTTTGGATATGACTATTCGCAGTTTATCGTAAAATGGAGCGGGTGGAGGTGTCATTTCTACATTGGGAAGTATGTGCTGGCTACAACCAGATTAAAAAGGAGATCTAGCTTGGTGGCGCGCATCCCGTTGTTGTTTGATGCAAGATGTAGGTAGTCTGGGCTGATGGTATACTACAATGCGTGTTGAAGTCACCCAAAATAATCTAGAATGTAAGCATATCAGTTAGATTTGGCAATAGAAAACCCTTAATTTAACCTTATTTTTGCAAGGTAGGATTTTGAAATACATTTTATGGGTGATTTCTGGAAAGGTGATTCTGGCTGATAGGGTCAACAATGAAACTGGATCAGTGTTTAAAATTGTTATACGCTTTGAAGCGAATAAAAATAACATGCAGATTATTTTAATTCTCCCTTATTTATTTTTCCATATTACTTCACGGGTAACAAAACAAAAACTAGAAAACTCCCCCCATATACAAAAAAACGAGACCGAGTGAAGAAAAAAAGTATATCCAGGGGCGGTATGTTGTACCATCATTTCGAATCGAAAAAAGTCGAATTCGGAAAAACTCGAATCGAAACAGTGAAAGTTGTATCTTTTTGGCTTTTCAAAAATGATACAACATACCGCCATTTGACTTTTTTTTTTTTTTTGTTTTTATCCATGCCATCTGTTTTGGGGCCGAAGCACTCCCTGCTCTTTCGCGGTTTATTTTTCCGTCTTACTTTACGCATCACCTGCCAAATCGAAGACGTACGGCTATAGGGCCGATTTAAAACCATCTGCACATTGCAAGCTCCATGCCAGCCTATACTGACATGGAAGATGGGTCGGCCCATGAGTTTTGCACTCCGACAGGGGGTCATAGATGTGTTACATTTCATCCCCGATCGTAATCGGTTATGAAATTTCACTTTTGCATCCTGCCCCTATCGGGATTCGAACCCGGTACCTCCCGATCCAAATGCCAAAGCGCCATTTGACTTTTTTCGTATTTCGATTCGAAGTGATGGTACAACATGCCGCCCCAGATGTATAAACCCAGATGTAAATCGCAGCGTCTGACCGAGAAACCAGCACATCACCACCCCAAAATACATTATGTTCAAATTTTACTGTTATAAAATAAGAAAACCGTGGGATTTAAAAAATTGGATTTCTAACGTGATCGATACTAGAAATTGACGTATGTAAATGATTGCTGTTGAAAAATCAACTCCGAACTCGTGCCTATCGCACGCAGTTATTGCTTTCACTCGGTAAATTTACTTTTTCGGTAATTTGCATTTCAAAGTGAATTGCTTTTGGGTGATTTTTTGTATTTATTCAAACAGATTCGTATTGTTATTTTAGATGGTCAAACGAATCAAACAATAGTTCAAACAAGCACAGTTTGAAAATCGGCTACATTTTATTATTAAAATGATATTTCCGCTTATGACTGACCAAAATTAGAGCTCAATGCATTTATTTATCTACCGTGCTTTGAACCTAGCCCAGTCTATTTTTAAATCCAGTTCTTAATAATTCTATCGGTGCGACGTAAATATATTTACATAATGTTTTTGTATGGCTAAAATGTCTATAATGAACAACATTACTGTGTGTAGAGAGCGGCTGACTACCAACCATATCAGACAAAAATTATTTGCTTTTACGTTATGTTGGTTATGTATAACAACGAAACGATGACCAATATTTCGATTTATGGGGAAATTAGATACGAAATTACGAAACGATCAAATCATTTTAGTTGGCAGTGATAGCGCATAGTACAAAATGTGTATTCCATATGAACGTTGAATGGTGTAGTGAGGTGAAGAACGTGCGCCCTCTTTCCATTTTCTAAAATATATATTTATTATCTTTTGTTTGGTAATTTATTTTTCTTATCAGTAATCGCACACTAATTTCTTAAACTCTGTGCGCGAGATGTGCGCGCGACTTGTTCGGTCACCTTAGCCTAATATGGCTTAAATATTATCAAAACGCGTAAAATGTTATTGTTAATGAATTCGCGCGTTGTGTCAAAATTATTTGATAAAATTTACGATCGGAATTACGATAATAAAATTCGAAAACGACCAAAACGGAATTTTGCTATTTTATGCCTTAATCAAAACTTATGTGTTTGTGTTAATTTCCTGATGTTAAGTTTAGAAAAATGTTATTATTTTTTTAAGAGTATGAGTCATCCGCGGAATAGTTACCAGGGAGCTGGGCGAAATGATGCTGCCGCATATGGAAGTGGTGGCGCAACGGATAGTAATACACAAACGTCATCGAATGGATCGAGCCATCATGATCGTAGTTCTTATATTAGTGTAAATGAGCGAACGCCGTTACTGGGCCGTAGACCTACACATCAACGGGGGAGTATCAATCTTGGTGTGCTGGCATTGGGTGTGCTGTTTATAGGCGGTGTAACTATTGGATCATATTTACTGGTTATTCAAGGTAAGCTGCGTTTCGTTTAAATATTTTTTTTTTTATGCCCTATCTCCTTATCTTTTTAGTTTTGTATGCCGTATGTAAGTACAATATAGTTGAATGAACTTTAAACTCGTATTTTGGTTTAAATAATTAGATAAAATTTTTAATGGAGTTTTGTGTGATAAGCCAAATGGTGGAACGAAATTTTTAATTGTTTATTTAAATTAATTAAATTAAATTAATTTTTTCGGGCAACTCATCGGCCCTGAAATATTTGTTTCCATAAATAGAGGGCTCTTATTATCTGATATTTGAGTTATGGTGGTCTGACCTCTAATATTTTTGGGATTTTTAGTTCAGTTTAAGATCAAATTTATTTTGGATTTCACGAAACTTATTATGGTTCGTCAGACCAAATTCATCACAAGAACGTCAATTTTCTAGGGGCAGTGATCAGTGTTGATATAGTGACATCTGATCCTAATAAATCCTTCTTGAGATTTTATACTAAAAAAACCGTTTACGCAACCTAACATATTCTCGAATAACACTAATATTTGAAATACCGTTGGTATGACGCCATAATTTGTTGTTTTGCCGGGTCGTCATTGAGGTTTTGATGGCTTGGATTTCGGGGTTTTATACTTGCTTGGTGATCCTTTCGTAAACTTATTTGCCAAACCGGCATGCCAGACACTATCCTGCCTGACAGTGGCCCTACTTTGATATTTACATAAACTAGTTGTTGATTACAAAAATGGTCGCTTCTATTCACTGGGTCTATTTTGTAATTCAACCCGAGCCGGCCACCCAGGCTTGCCCTGGATATTGTACACCGAGCACAGGTTGTTCAATGTCAAATGATCCAGGGTGCATAGAGTAATAATTTGTTTTTTTACTTTGCATACCCTTTGTACACTTTTGCTGTGTTTCTTATTTCCGATATGATTGATCTGAGTACTAAAATGTTTAGATCAATTTTTTTGATTTGTAATAATATCCCGATTTCTCAGATTAGTTTTAGTTTAGCTAGCTTGACGTAATTCAAATTCAAATCTATTTTGTTATTCTTATCATTTTTGCAAACGTTATTAAAATGGAAACAGAAAGAAATTTTAATTATTATTTTATATTGATTTTATTAAATACTGAAATAATAATTTTATTCAGCCAAATTTTTTTATAGAGTATTTGTAAGAAGTGGTACAATGTCACATTCGTGGTACGTTTCCTCAGAGTAATTTAGCACGTTATTATTCCCTTCGGGTTCGTATTCGGTCGTTCGTAATATTCCCTTCGCCTGTTCGTAATTTGAATCCAAATAATACGTAAGATAAATTTATTTGTTTTAATCGTACCAAATCTGAAATCTGTTTCTTATTTCAGAACGACCAGATCGATCTAATTTCAGATTTCAAAATCTGCTCGATCTACGAATTTATGGTTTAGCGTTTTGTAAATTATACACCTTATATGCACTCGTTTACTTATCGTTTATAACAATTTTATTATTTATAATATTGTGTTGTTTATTTAGTACAATATATATTTATTATACACTTATATTTTCGCCCGCGTATTATCAATTTAATTTTATGCGAACGATTAAAATTTAATTTTATGCGAACGAATTTATTGAAGCACGCGTGGTTGTATGACAGCTAGTAATTGAAGGGATTTTTTTCCATTTCATTGTTGTTTTCGTTTTCGTGTGTTGTCAGCATTGTATGCGTGGCGTGTGTATGTGGCCAGTTGAATTGTCATGCGCTCGGGCGCGGTCGATAATGGAAGTTAATTTATTTTTATATCGTTCAATTAATTGTATGCCGCATGGTTGTGTGTCGCGTATTATATATCGTCTTCGTCAAAGCTTGTAGAATCAATTATTTTGCGTATAATTGAGTTTAAATAAGAAACATAGCTGTACATTCATTTCAGAGTAAAATTTGAAGAACCGAGTATGCGGGGTGTACGCACAGTTCGCAAATAAAAACACAGTGTACAGAGTAAATTTACACAGAGTATTTTTTGACAGCGCACTGCTTGCTCAGGTTGAACTAAAAATAGGTTCACAGTTTAATTAGTCCAATGCAGGTAATCCAAAGCAGAGTTGCCAGATACTATGCTGAGATTGTTTTGAACAATGTTATAAACTAAGATAAATTCAAAAATTGGAGTGGTGAAATTCAAAAGCCTTACGTTAAACATTTAATTCAAAAGTCAAATTCATAAGTTCTCGCAAAACTGTATGCACATCTTATTCAAGGCTTTGCCGAGTATGTCTGTCTTCATAGAATCCTTCTTGAAACTTTTCACTGCTGAAATGGTGCATAACTGATATGCGGTCTCCTTCCATACCACAAATAATGCAAAATCTTTATCGCATGAGTATACGTGATTATACTACCAAAAGTATCACTTCCATTCCAAATATGACTATTGCCGTAAATGCGGCAAACAAATTCTCACAGATCGGAATCACTTGTTTTCTGAAAGCTTCTTCATTGTCTACACTTTACTGTTGCGTAAACCCACGAATTCAAGTGATCCTTGATTCGTTCATTTGTTCCATCTGTGTTTTATTTTAATTTGAGGAATCTGCGATTATCGATCAGTTAATAAGCGAATTATATTATTTTTGATAAACTTTGTGTCCCATAATTAGGCACTTTCATTACTGCCTTTTTCTGTTTAATTGGAGGATGGGAAAAAATAATTTCTGACTAGCCAACATAAACTTTTCTTGTGTTTGGGTTCCTTTCATTACGACCTATTTGCTTTGGAATCTGTTTTAAATTTGAATTTTCAGTTTTCATCAGATGCTGAGTCTCTCATCAACGAATTCCGTTCCAATTCCAACAAATATGCTTAATCCTTCGATTTTATAGAGTACGTGAAATGAAATACTCGTTTGGTCTTTGAAAAAGCGAATGCCTCCAATTTCCGATTGCTGATTGAGTCAACGTTCATTTGTCCCAAAACGATGATGAAAATGTCCTAATGAAACAAACAACATTTGCGTTATGCATAAACGAAAATCCATCCACTGCATTAGTTCTGCTCGACTCGCCAATTATGTAGCAGTCTCTTTCATCGATCGACATTTTTGATACATTTGTCTATCAGAACGACTGTTGAAAATAAATGGTTTTTTATTTCGGGTGAGCACATTCTTCAAACAACGTATAAAGCTTCCACTGTTTGGTTACTCTTCCTTCAATCAGGACTGCGAGTATACCTCTAGTTTCCAAATGGTAATAATTTGTAATTTCGGCAAACAAAACATCGATTTTAATGTTTCTTTTTGCGCCTGAATACCCTACGGTGCCATTTCACCACTTTCTTTAACAATTTTGCCTTTTTCACTTTTGCTTGATGATCTTTTCCGATACTTTTTAACTTTTAACCAATCGCCAACTTGAAAAACACGCATAGTATGTCTTATTTTTAGCGCGTTTCTTTGGTGTTGTACCAAACCGTTTTGTAATTATTAAAGTTCACTTGCAGTCCGCTGATAATTTGCGCAGCATATTTAATACTTGTCGGTCAATGGTCCACGTTGCTCTTCAATTTCTGGTGCCAATTAACTGATTCACTTTTGCTACATAGCCACGTTAGAACTATTACGTATTTTAATAATTAAAACTACTTGATATTAACTCAATGATGTTAGTGATCGTGGCCTTTGAAGAAACCATGCTGAAAACAGAAAGCAAAAGTTTACAATGAAAGTATAGTGACTCATCATGAACGATGTTTTCGAATAATTTTGGAATGCAAGATAGCTCTGTAATTGGCTTAAAATTACGTCCGATTTGCAGCCTTTCTTTTGATCGTTCTTATTTCTCGTTTAAGAATTCGGCCATTTCTTAACCGATTATAATGCGATTGGGTATGTCGGATGGAAACGAGAGTCTTAAATAATTTTTGGATGAAGTTCTGGAACAGGGCCACTTGAGACGGAACTCAACCACTTTTTAACCTATTACGACGGAACTAAGTATGTCGGATGGTAATAGGATTCTAAAATGTTTTTTTGAAAAGTTCTGAAATATGGCCACCTAGGAAGCAACATGGCCATTTATTAACCGATTATGTTGAGATTGTGTATGTTGGATGGAAATGGGACTCTAGAATGATTTTGGAAAGGAGTTCTGGAATACGGCCACCTGGGACTGAATTCGTTCATTTCTTAACCAATCATGATGGGATTTTGTACGTTGGATGAAAATGAGATCAGTTTTAGAAAGAAGTTCTGTAATATGGCCACCTGCGACGGCACTTAATCACTTCTTAATCGATTATGACGGGATTGGGTATGTTGGATAAAAATGGGACTCTTCAATGATTGGTAAAGAAGTTTTGGAATATGGCCTCCTGGAACGAATCTCAGGCAGTTTTTAATGATTACGATGGAATTGGACGCGTTGGATGAATATTTGATTGTAAAATAATTCTGGAATTTGGCTATACGTTGATTGGGCGGGAGTCGATGATAAACTGCTGTGCGAAATGCAATGCAAAACATTCTCATTTTTAATAAAGTACGAAAACATAAGCTGTGTTCCAATGGGACAAATTTGCTACTCACAAGTACTTGCTTGTAGATAACCAATGAAACTTGTAGATAACCAATGGAACGAGCTAAAACTATGACAGAAGTAAAACATAACCTTTTTTGCGTACAAAGTTAGATATGTGTATAATTTTGCTGTCGTCTTATTTTTGAAAATTAATTTTTTTTAACTAAAATCCACAATAAAATCTCAATAATGAGTAAGAACTGGTCTTATAATGAAGGCAACGGTTTGATTATGATATACGCCGGCCGAAAAGAAGAATATGTCAAAAATCGCTTGGTATTTCACAGAAATAAACAAAAAATATTGTTTGTCCTGACATTTCAACATAGCCTACCCGTCACATCTATTAGAATTTTTTGAAAAAAATACCTACCGTTAATTTTATGCGTAACTACTTTCAACATCTACACCACCATTTGAGCATGGGCAGCTACGAGTAGATACAAGTACTTGTGAGTAGTTTGCTTTCTCCATTGGAACACAGCTATAGTATCGAATAAAAACTTTTGTTGTTCTTTGAACAGAATAATGTAAAGGTAAGTGGGATTTGAATTAAAGGTGAATATGAGAATATTAAATGAAACAATCGAAACGAAAAGCTTCCACATACTTTTTGAACAAGCAATTCAATAAAAATTTTATGTTTTGGCACTACAGGAAAAAACTTTAATTGGCAATAGCATCGTCGATTATAACCGGAAACACACGGAATGCACCTTGTGGAAGCAATGACGTCAACAAGCCCGAATTTGAAGTTGGGTTACTCATCACTAACATCATGAATTTGTAATTGAGTTCACACATTAGCCATCGTATTTTCATACTCAGGTTTCTTGGTAATATCAAATGCTTGTTCAAAGAGCTGGTGAATGCTTTCCGTGCAATTTAAATTGAGTAGAAGGGGTAGTAGTACGTTTCCGTTTCGATTGTTTCATTTTCAATTTTAATTCATTTTTTTACTCATTCTTCAGTATATAGTATTCTGTTCAACAACTACTAAATTTTTTATTTGTTACTAAGTTTCCGTACTTTATTAAAAATGAGAATGTTTGACGTCAATCGCATTGCATTTCGGAAGTTTTTTTTTGTAAAATTGTATGGTTTCAGTCCGATATCGTCAAGTTTTTAATATTATATATGACGATAACCCTGTTCTGCGCCTGTGCTCTAGGCTAGGAGTGGTGGAAGTAGGCGTTTATCTTGTAGCCCTTAGTACGTAACCCACACACGTGTTAACCCAATAAGTGGGTTGAGCGGCCAGCCAACTACTTACACTCGCAAAAATCCGGTTACAAAATCCACCTAAAGGTCTCGGATAAATTTATTGTTTGGATAATAACAACGACCTCGAAAAATGTACACGGAAGACCTTTTAAGACCTAAGTCCAACACCTTTCAAACCTAAGCGGAGATTTGCACTCTGGACGTAGTTATGTTCCAAGAGCTTAGATGGTCTGGGAGTTGGATCCGTAACTTCTCCAATGGTTACACATTTTACTAGAGAGGACATTACAAAAAATAAGAGTTATAATTTGGCTTTTTCATCCAACGCTAAATACGGCAGTTTATCATTGACTATCGTCCAATCAAAATGCAGATAAGCATTGGCCAAAGTTCCGTTCCAGGTGACCAGAACTTCTTTCAAACTTTTCAACTTTTCCAGAACTTCTTTCAAAAACTATTTTAAAATCCCATTACCATCCAGAATAAAACATCCTATCACCATCGGTCAAGAAATGGCAGAGCTCCGTCCCAGATCGCCGTATTCCAGAAATTCTTTCAAAAATCATTTAAGAATCCCATTTTCATACACCATATCAAATTTTATCATAATATAATGGCCCTATTCTGGTAATCCCCCTGGAATAGGGAACAATTTCTTTTGTAGCAGCTATTCCCCAGATATTTTCCCCAATTCCCCGTTTTCCAAAAGTTAATTCTGGCGATTGGGGAATAAATTTACGGGGAAATAATTTAGTTATTCGCGGTCGACACGCAATTGCAATAAAATAAGAAAACTAATGTCTAAAAATGATTTACTATGTTTAATTGGATTTTGTTGATATTTTAATCGAATTTTACTTAAAATATAAATTTTTTTTATTAAAGTAAAAAATTTGGATATTGATATTTCCAACTGATATTACCAGCTTTCAGTATGAATTTCGTTAAATTTTATTCCCAGTTAATTCTTTCCTAAATTAGGTGGTTCGGATGGTGTCTTTCCTCTGAATTACAACATATCCAGACAGTATCCTCTCATTCAGGATCACTTACTTCAACTCTTTCGAATATGCGTTGCTTTTTGAACTTTTTCACAATCTTGGAACAGGAGACCGTCCTTATTTATCTACCCTCCCACTGAACAGCGTTTATATCGAAAATGTGTGCTTGCTACCATCAGATTATATACAATGATCTAGCTCGGTATTGTGCACCACGTTGTTTTTTGATAAGTACTAGGTGATTTGAGTCTGGTTCGATGTTGACGTGCGGCAATCTGTTATGAATATTACGAAAGTTTAACGAAATTTTTACTTTGTGACACGCTTAATACTTTGTTGGCGTTATGATTAATTTTGATTCTCGATTTATTTCCAGATCGCCCACACCAAAGCACTTTCCCATTCGATTTGGTGTACCGAGAAAGTTGGAATGCAGTCGATAAAATAGACCGGGGACCTAGATTAAATAATTCGCTAACACAGAATGTCTATATAGCGCACACGGGTGGAGGTAATTGCTACAGTTTTGAGGAATGTGCTCGAATTGTTAAAAATTTGCAGGTAAGTCGAAACGCTAAACTGGAACCTATATGTCACGCAGAATTTTTTACAATACGTTTATAAATTTCAGAACAATATAATTAATTCGTCAAGGAATGGCACCGATCTGCCATATAATTTTCTAATCGGTGGCGATGGTAAAACATATGAGGTCCGTGGTTGGGATTACCAAATGGGTTTAGACTCGGCAAATTTATATCCCAACACATCACTTCTGATCGGACTAATCGGTAATTTTACTCATACCGTACCGGATCGCAAACAAATTGAGGAAATCAAAGCACTTCTCGGCGTGTCACAGCGGCTTAACAAACTGTCGCAGGACTATAACGTTTTTATAATAAGGAATCTCACCATGTCGCTAGTGGATGAACTCGAATTAATTTCAATGTTACAAAAGAAATTGGATAAATTTAGGTACATAATTGATGTGACGTGATATGCGAATTTTTAGTATTTTTTTTTTGTTTAGCGCTGTGCCTGATTTTTTAAATAAATTTAATTTAAATTTTCGAATGTGTTTCGATTCTCACGCCGTAGATTTGTGAATAATTAATTTGATGCGATTTTAATTGATTTACATCGGCTATATATAAACGATTTGATTATGGGAAAACTCATTTAGTCGACGCATAACAATGGGGAAAATTTTAAGGGCCTTACGAAGTATTGAGCTAAAGAACGGGGTCAAAAACGCCGACCTAATAATACCGATTAGTCATGTTTACCTGAACTTGATCCTGTTTTGGACGAAAAGAGCTACGAAGTTCGTTGCTATTTTATCAGGCTTAATGCCGATATATTTGATTGTTCCGCAGGTACAGTACTTTGTGGCGAATTTTAATAATTTGCCCGATGCCATCGAGTGTGCTTGTCCGGTGGCGGCCTGCATTCTAACATACATTAAACTAATGTTGTGCTTTGTGAAACGTGAGAATTTAAGAAACTTAATCGACAGCATTCAATTCGAATGGAATGAAAGTGAGTAGATGCGATACTCGATAAATATTTTTGTATAACCGTTTTTATTTTTATATAGATTCCAAACTGAACAATCCTTATGTTCAACGTATTTTAAAATCAACCAAAATATTTTGCGATCGATTTGGGATTATTTACGGCAGCTGGTTCATTATGGTTTGCATAATTTATTCAATGTTTCCGATTGGCGAGCATCTTTACTTCGGCGTGACGCACTCATTTCCCGATAACTATTCAATGAAATTTCCATATAAATCGGTGTACCCGTACGATGTTTACGCTAATTATAATTATGGATTGACATACGTTGGTACTATGGTCGGTGTTTATATATTGGCATGCTCGTTAGCTGGCTTTGATACAATGTTTATAACGCTGGCGTATCATGTTTCGGTCCAATTTCATTTATTAAATCATCGTATCATGCTGTTGCGTGAACATTTAACGGAGAAATCTACTTTGAATATAACGATGGGGACGGTTGAATTGAAGCAGTGTATTAAGCGGCATACCAATTGTATATATTTTGTAGCAGAACTAGAAGATGGTTTCAATATCTATCTAATGATGCAATTTGTAAGCAGCTCGATCATTTTGTGTATCGTATTTTTTCAGATGATGATAGTACGCGTGCATCCGAAAGATAATGACTTGCATGATTCGATTAAGTTTATAATTTTTTTTAGAATTTTGGTTTGAACGCAAACACCATCAAACTAATTGGATACCTTTTTGGATCGATAATCCAGTTGTTTGCATTCTGTTGGGTTTCGGAGAAAATTAAAAATGAAGCTGAAAATATATCACAAACTGTGTACTTTCTGCCATGGTATATGGGGAACATTAATTTTCAGAATACTGCCCGGTTGGTTATTTTGCGGGCTCAGAAACCGTTAACAGTGACTGCTGGAAAGTTTTATTTGATTTCATTGGAAACATTTCAAACAGTACGTGTGGTACCGGCACGGAATTTTATATCAAAATAAATATTTTTGTTACTTCCAGATCATGATCACGTCGTATTCATATTTTACTTTGCTGCAGACGGTTTATTCTAACTCTTAATTCATACGTTTGATCTACTATGGCATCACAGCTCACACTTATCTAAATAATTCTACTTAGTTATTATCTGACTCACTTGAATGTAAAACACTTGTATGTTGAATATTGAGAAAATAAAATTTTTGAAAAACCTTTCCATGTTCAGCGTTTTTCTTTGTAAGGCAGCCTCCGCCTAGTCATGCTGCGTCCTAACCTGCAATCCTCTCATATTCCTTCCAACAGTTTTGTAACCTGCAGCGGTTCACCTTTCTGTTTCCCAGGTCATGTCGCAGGTACATCGTATAGGGCACCGAACTCTCAGAGTGATTTCCTGAACACAAACTTTCCAAGATATTATTGTCAATAGACCGGGTTCTACCTTATGACCTGCTAGACAGTTGAATGAGTCGGACACCTCGATGAAGAGGTCCGGGTGCCTTTGAGCTGCCGATTTCAGTTGCCTTCTATATAGGTATTCGGGATATGGATACTGGAACTAACTGAAACTCGTAATCATCGATAGGCAAGGTCTTCCATGGGAATAATTGGTGAATTCCTCACACAGTTCTCGAAGACAACTCCGTTTACTAGATTCAATGGTACGTTCAAAACTCTTCTTTCACACCGGTGACATTTGAAGCATCTAGTCAGATATGTTTATGAAATTTACCCAAAGTAGGTATGCAATCCAAAATACAACAACAATAAACTGATTGTAATAGAAATAATAAAAGTAAACATTCAGGCGATTTTTTATGCAAAACTTGTGCGAGTGTGAAATATTTAAATTTTCCAAGAATTACAAATAGTGGAACAAAAGGCATTATGGTTAATGGTAAACTGTATCCAGAGTTTGACTTTAATAACCCTTCCCAGTGGTTTATCCATCGTTGGTTGAGCACCAAGATTTCAATAACGCGGGTGATCTACGATATTTGAATCAGGCCGAGTTGATCATCTTTCACACTGTGTTCGATTGAAGTTTTTAGCCTTACTGTTTCCGATGAAAATATTATTTTGTGTACGAAATAAGGAAAATTGTGACTACATCCAAACTGGTTAAGGACTGTAAACATTTCATTAGCCGTCTATGTTGCGACAATAAAGTCGATAGTGTTGGAAATGTAGTGGCATCTCTCATTCATCAGTTCTGGGCCTACCAGACGGCGAAACCTTTTCCTTAGTGAACCTAATTTTAGGTTAACTAAATATGCTCAATCTCTGAAGAAAGACCAGCTTAAAGTTTTCATCGGTATTCCTATGGATCATGACTCTTTATATGACGACTGCCTTGAATAGGTCGACGGCAGCATTCCTTTTATTTGCTGTTGTCCAGCCTTAGAGTTACTTAGGTCCCGGTTTCTGGATCATAGATATTTGAACGCTGATCAGTTGTCCAAATTACCTTGGTTTAAGATCTTGCACATTGACAGAGCAGCAGGGAACAGTTGGAATTTGGGAGAGAATCCTCGGTTTGCACCATTGCCCATTGTGATAAAATTCCAAAATAATTTTAGACCAGGTGCTGAATGAATGTGTATTCAGTACCGCCTAGTTCCTCTCTATCACAGTATATGCAGTCTACCGAGTCCGTCTTGTCGATTTTATTTAGATACGACCTGAAGTAACCGCGGCCACTGAGGAACTATGTTAGGGAAAAATTAACGCCTCCAAGGTTCCTTTTTATACAGCAACTCATATTTAGGATTAATTTTCTCATCCAGCGATCTGGGTTTTTACTCCCTTCCATCTTTAGTTCTTGGAAAGCACAAGGTACAGTGCTTTCGTTCGGTATATCGTATGACATACCATTGTTCAAGGAACTCGGTAATCGAGGCAACTGTTGAATTAGTTTGTATCTCGTATTTCTCACCGCCCTCCTGCAGTATCATAGTAGAGTTTCAGTTGCATTTGATAGAGACCACTAGATCACTCGATTGTTAGCAACAACCTCAGTTTAATTAGATTTTCGAGAACTTTACCGACTGTGTTCAGCATATACAGCAGATAAATCAGTATAACCACTTGAAAGAAGGCTCGTTCGTGCTCAGTTTTAAAGCATGTCATATATACATATCATAATAACTTATCTTATCTCGTTCTTAGCGCTTATCACCCAATATTTTTGTCTCAACATGGTTAACAAAAACTGCGGACCCGCATGATAATATCAGCCGGGGAAATCTTCTTTAATAAGTTTTGACAATTTTGATGTTCGTATGATGATTGCATGCTTCGTTGGCTAATAATTTGAATTTTGAATTCTTTTCCCAACTCACAATG
The DNA here is from genome assembly GCA_932526605.1 of Nephrotoma flavescens. Taxonomy (NCBI): domain Eukaryota; kingdom Metazoa; phylum Arthropoda; class Insecta; order Diptera; family Tipulidae; genus Nephrotoma; species Nephrotoma flavescens. The sequence continues at coordinate 223,043,067 of OW052222.1, read as the reverse complement.
GATGGAAATGGATTCACAAATCTGAGCGAACTTTTAATCGGTTTGGTGTGTTTGATGACTGACTGCGATGTCTTGTTACGGATGGCTTGCAGCCAACCCGCAGTTATCAACTAGTTATGCAGAGACCTCACGCACGGTGTTTTTGCCGGCTAATACTCTCGGATATTTGGTTGTGGGGATTTGGAGGCTGGCATAACTTTGGCCTATACCGTGTTTACAGAAAAATAAAAAAAAATGTCAAATTAAAAATAAATAAAAAAAACCCGGATGTTCCGCAAAAAATTTGTCAATAATCATAACAGGGTGAGCCCATCTGGTGGCGACGGGATCTCCCCGAATGGACGACATATCTGCTGGACTTACCACTCCGACTCTGTGGATATCCTGCCAAAAGAATGAAGGGGAGTGGCAAGCTCAGACTGTGCAAATGAAACCGGCACAGAATGAGAGTACCCCTCCCATCACACCGACTCATTTTATTTAGTCCGAGAGAGGTAAACAACAAAATTACAAAACAAAAAAAATCGCGCTATTATTTATGGAGCGAGACCAACGTGCGACAACGTCGCACGACTACCGTTATGTGGTGCTTGAATACAAAAGAAAACTTTACTTTACAAATTAGAAAAAATTAACAAAAGAGGTTAAATCAAAAAATAAAAAAAAATTAATTACAAGTTAAAAATGTTAAAAAAAAATCGTACCTTTGATCTCCAGGAGATCAACCTTAGGTTGGGCGTCTTCCCGCCTTCTACCTTGGGTTGGGCGGTCGCCTTGAATTTAGTTGAAAGTGGGCTCGTCAAAACCCGTATACATTTTTGCTGTGGGGCGACTTTTTTGCCGTGTAAATTAATGTGGATGGCCTCAACTGACCACCCTGTATTATACCGTTGCGACACACCCTTGATTTTAAACTGGCGTACCGTTGGTAAATTTGGTTTACCCAAATTCGCTGAAAATCGGATATTTATTTTTTGTTGAGCACTTTTATCCCACCCGCGTACTTTTATTCCAATCGCACTCCACCACTTTACACACTGATGTTACTGTAAGCGTTGGTTTTTTGTTCGATTTTTTTTTTTTTTTTGTGAAAATTCTTTGTATGGTGTATTTTCTGGTATTTGGTTGACACTTAAGCAAGTGTAACACGCAAGTGTAAGTGCAAGTGACCCCTTTTTTTACAGAGCCTGCCTTTTCAAAATGCAGTTTCGCCTTCAGCAAAATGCCTTACACTACCACACTATTCACACACTACCTGAACTACTCAACGTTTCCCGATATTTGCCAGGTTTATTAAACACTTTTCAAAACTCCAAATACATAAATATTGTTATTTTTTTTTATTAATAAAAAAAGATTTTATATTATTCAATGTTTTATATATTTTATCTACTTTCAAAATGAAAACAAAATATAAAATACTTTTGGATAATCTTGATGAAATCAAAAATTGAACTTATTCTTTTACAAACCAAAGCGAGACTGACTTACCAAAAAGAATTCTCACGAAAAATAACAAAAAATGCAGAAAAATATTATTTTTCTTATCTTTGTTTCTTGTTCTCGCACATGCAGCTGTTGCGCGGTGCAAAAAGAAAGCGAAAGTGACGCGCCAAAAATACAAAACAAGAAACACAGAAAAAAATACTCATCTACGTCTTAACTACTCGCACACACGTACAAAGGGTACACATTGGTCTCGCTCTAAAAATCAATAGACGTTTACGTAAAACAGAATATGAATGCCCAAATAAAACCAAGCATTAATGCCCAATTCAAAAAATAATGTATATACCAACTAACAGAACACAGATGGCAATGCCGACGATACGATAATTAATCAACCAATTAAAAATTAAATTAAGGTCCACGTCGTAACAGTCTTCCAGTAGGCAGTTAGTTTGAATCGCCTTATAACAAATTTTAACTTCTGTTTCCATCTCTGTCACAGTCATCGGTCTCTTTCGCTTTGATTTGTCCTTTTTTAAATTGTGCACAAATTTTTTGTGCAAATTTACTGATTAATTCAGTCAAAAAACAATTGGGTAGATACGGGTGGTATCAGCATCATGCTGTGCTATGAGCATCATGCTGAATTTTGCTCGTTTTTTTTCTTTGTTGCCATAGTTAAATGGTTGCCCTGGCCAGATTTTTGGACTACACTGCAACCACTTAGGCAGACTCCACCATTACTTGTGGTTTATTATTTCAGATGGAAAAATTTCACGTGATGCCTAATTAGCTGGATTATATGGCACGAAAACATATTTTTCAGATCCTACGGCAATCCCTGAATATTGACGGTAATGCCTTCTTGCGAAAAACCTTTAACGCATTCAGCTCCGTCTTTTTCTGGAGTTGGACGTAAACATTTATCTGAGTTAGATAAACATTTTCTTAATTTTATGCCTAACTCCGGTAAGAATTTTAACTAGGCTCGTCCGTAATTCTTCGGCTTCCTCCAATGTATGTGTACTGGCCATGAGATCGTCTACATATATGCAATTATTTAATGCATTAGCTGCAGCTGGCAGGTTAGTTTGATATTTAATCGTTGTTTGCTTTAATACTCTCGTTGCAAGATACGGAGCAGCTGAAGTCCCATAGACTAGATGTTGTAATTTAGAATTTTTCATTGGCTGCTTATGACACTATCGTCTCTGATAATTTAATTGATTATCTTTTATCAAAATCTGTTGATAGATTACGTCCAAACTAATTGCTGTCCTGTGTTGACGTAAACTAAACTTGATTGCGCATGTAATGTTGGTTGTACTTGTGAGCCGACCAGAGCCGCAAATCATTGAGCGGTTGTTTTTTCCATTGAAGAATTTTCCATTGTATCGCTCTTGATGGCTCAACATTACATTTAAGGAATTTCCTAATACAACATTAGTGGCTTTAAATGGTAAAAGCGCTCTTCTTCCTCAGTCAGGTTACTTATCGTTGGAATATCTTCAAGTCTGTGTTGGAAGACTCCATTTCACCACCCATCCAAAGATGGTTACCAGCCAAACTTGGTTTTGATGACCTGTGACTTGATTTACCGACAAATACCGGATGCAACCTTTTGATTCTTATTCGTCTGAATCAATTAGTTTATGCCTCCTCCATTGTAACAAAAACTTTAGATCTCCCTGGAGTTATTGAAAGTTTTTTGGTGGTCTTAACGATTCTACCACATCAAATCGATATAACAAAAACTTAAATAAGCTGCCAATTGTTGGTAAACATCTTCAATTGAGATCTGCCCCTATAATGTACGAGATTCAGCATCTAGCTTGGACATATAATTTGGTTTAAAGTTTCCTTCTCTGGAGCCTTTTAATTTCCCCAATACCATATCATACTAGACGGACGTTTCCCGATCCACCACCTAGCGTTGCGGGCAATAAAGGAACTAACAAAACTTCGTATGAGGTTGTTTTTTTACAATTCTGCTATATGTTACAAAATTCTATCAACGAATGCTGATATTTTGATAAACATAAAGAGTTTCGAAGTTTCTTTAATGTTGGGACCGACTAACAGATGGCACTAGTATCACAATAAAGAAACGGTATTTTATCTTATTTATCTATGTATTTAAAACATATATGTAATTATTTATTTTATATAATTTTGAAATAACAACAATATACTGATAAAATACAAATTCTATGATGCAACATTTATATTTTAATAATAATAATAATTTAGTTTGTATTTGTAAATGTCACATTAAACTTAACCTAACTTTTATTTGTTGTTTCTTTTCTTAAATAAAATATACTTTAAAACTTAAATTTGTTTACTGGAAACTTTTGTTAAAACTCATTGAATATTTAAGTTTTTTTCGATTTCGGGGCGATGTCCATCGCGACGAACTCGATATGATGAGAGGGCGCACTTCTTGTGGCGTTATACCTTCGTCCACATCATCGGCTTCCGTTTTTATTTCCATTTTTTGTACGATTAAACGGAGTAGCTGATGTTGCTGTTCTAACATGCCATTGATCTCGCGTAGTTTGCGCCGCTGTTTATCTAATTCGGTGGTGAGGAAATCCTCGTTTGAGTCCAAAACCATTTCGATGCCACCTGTGTAAAAATTCGTTTGTTACTACTAATCTGATATTAAAATTAAATGTCTTACTTTTCGAATCATCTGTGAATGGATTGCAAAACCATTTACGCAACATTGAATCTAAAAATCCCAGTTTTAATTTTGTATCATTAGGATACTCGATCAATTCCATTTTGTCCACCTTCTCTAACCACATTTGTGGTAATTTACGTTCCAATTCAGTATGCAATACGACTTGCATCGCCAATCGTTTTAGCTGTGCGTTTCGTCTGACCGATTCGATATCACCAACCGCCAAACCGATAAGCAGGTTCATCAGTAAAATTGGCATGAATATCATAAACAAACCTGTAAGGTGTAAATAGATTCTTGAATATTTGAGCCCAAATTAATGTAAAATATGTGATTTACATAAAATGATAAATGCTGAAATTGGGAATGGCAGCTTTCCGTTGTGGAATGGTTGTACGTACGTCCCAACAAAATCCAGTTCACCGAGCATCATTGAAAATGTACGCAGGAGAGACATCGGGATCGATGAAAAGGACATATGATTTATTGGCGGGTCATCCATCTGAGGGGCATGTATTTCCCAATTAAAACAGGAGCAATTAGTGTATCTGTCAGATTTTACATACCTTTGAGAGCAGTATAAAGAACGCCAATCCAAATGCTATGATCAGTATCGAAAATACCAGCAGCACTTTAATCAGGGTCTGCAGTATTTCCAAAAACATAACAACATAAATACCAACTTGGTCGAAACGTTGCAGGAATAGCAGCAAATTAAACCACGACAGGAAAACAGTCAATGATGATGCTGAGTAATGGGCTTCGGTTATTTTGCCCGAAAGGAACATCGGTGATACCATAATTGTGGCCGTAATATATAAAAACCATGAGACCAAATTGATCGGTTCCAATAGGTAATGCCATTTCTGTTGATAGATTTGTACTATTTCTCGGATTGAATTGAGCGCCACATACACCAATATTCCAATCCCTGCGACAGTCATGAATGTTGTCACTTGTACCTGATGTGTAATGTCAATTGAATCTTGTGTTATATCGGTATTTGACGCATTTGTTAAATTTTTTGTTAAACCCTTCGCCTTCTTTTAGTACACATATACATACATACATACATCGTATTTTAAAAATTAAATCGTTTTTACAAATACTGTCACATGCACATGCTTACCTCTTGCTCGTACTCCACAAAATCATCGAGCTCTTTGATGTTGCGCATTAGCTGCCATGAAAACAGGGTGATGAATAATAGGAAAACGCTGTAGAAAAGTAAATTCGCTAAATGGAAATATTTTCCGTACGAATTCCACTTCATTTGCAAATATTTTTGGCTTAATGGATGGGCGAGCAATTCAACGCGGCCATGGTTGACCATTGCCTAAATTATTTTATGTAAATGTATAAAATAAAAATATATTATTTATTATCCTGGCAGATGAGCCTCGTGCAAAAAATAAATCGTGTGCAAAATATGTGCAAGTCGGTTTAACATATACGTAAGCAAAGCGAAGTGATGAGTGGAAGTGTTACTGAAGCACTAAACATAAACAACATATTTGCATGCACATTTTTGTGGTACTTACGATTTTATGGTGCGTGCGTAATCTAAATGCAAGTGAATTTTACAGCAATATGTTAATAAATTATTAAATTATTTGTAATTAAAAATGAGTTTGAACTGTATCAACGCTATATGAGCAACACAGGAACGGTAATTCAGATACGTCGAAGCTTGTAAGCCGGCGAAATAAGATGTTTGGGACAGTTCTTAACATAATCGGGAATGGTGTGATTTTTGGTAACACTTAGACCAAAAAACTCTGTACTGGAAATCAACCTCATCCACTAGAAAATTTAGAAATGATAAGATCCTCCAGTACTACGCTCCAACTGAAACTGATGATGGTGATGCGGAAGATTAGTTTTATGGCCAGCGCGACGTGATTATTCAATCCCGTAGCGAGGATGAAACGAAAAAGAATCGGTTACGGGGCACGTGCGAGGTGCCTATTTGGCCATCAGCAAACTACGCGGGAAAACACATATTTCCACCCCTGTCACTCACACTAACTCAACGATATTTTTTTATGTTGTCATGGCCATTTATAAAGCGGCAATGGTTTTAGATATAAATCACTAAAAGGTGAACGTTAAATATTAAATTAACTAATTTAGTGAAAGTGGTGAAACAAGTGAAGCTGTTAAATATATACATTTTTAAATGGCTTTATATAATAAAACAACGTTTTACACACATTAAAGTCAAAAAAAAAAAAAAAAAAAACAAAAACATAACAACAATAAACTTACATTAACCACTTCCAATGGTTTCGGCCTCCATTTTGGATCATTGAGCTTAATTCGAATTTTATCGATTTTTTCTTGTGATTTCTGATAAGCATCAAACGCATATTTTATCTAAAAAAATATTGAAATAAAAAAATGCAAAACAAAACAAAAAACAATCTGTAAATATTAACTATTAAAACGCATGCGTCACAAAACAAATCCATTATCACTTTGCAAAAATTTCCTATAGATGGCTACATATAATATTACGAATATAATATTCAAAATGGCTGTTATACATAACAATAATAAAACATCGAGGACAAGAGTAAAAATATAATAAAGCAGCAATATTCATAACTGGTCTAGCTATAGGGTCACGCGACGATGACGTAATCTATATAACGATACTAATTAAAACTTGATGTCTTACATTTAGGGCAGGCAATGGAATTGCTTCGTACATTTGTAACGTTTCTCCGGTTTTTTCGTCCATTTGGGCATAATTTAAGCATTGTAAACACGAGAATGAATATTTGATCTATATCCCCGGTGATATCGTTATAAAATAAAATATTTTTTCTAAATTTAAATTTGATTCAAAAATTAGATTACTTACATAAAAACTTTTGGAATCTTTTTTACAGTTGGCCTTTGTAATACATTTGTCTTGGACCGCTTCGAATACACGTGGCATTGAAGCGATTAATGCTAGTGTTACACATGGATATTTATCCGATTTGAGCGCCATCACTTCAATGCCACGTTCTTCGTGCGTAACCATAGCGAGCGCTGCTTCAGGAAATTTATAATAGATGGCGTAGTCAATTGCGCTCATATCCATAAAATTGTAAACGAGTTTGCACCCCATCGACAGGAGTAGGGCAATTGCGTTCGGTTTATTCTCCATCGTGGCAAGATGTAAGGCTGTATTCTGGAATTAGAATGGAAAATTGAGCCGGTGCATGTTAACATAGCTTTTATTATACTTACGCCATCTTTGTCTATTTGATCCAGTAAATGAGAATGAACGGAACGCAATAGCTCAACGGTTTGAGTGTATCCAGACATGGCAGCCAATTGTAACGGGTTTCGACCATTATGATCACGATGGAGAAGGGCGCCTCGATTTAGGAGTAACTGCACAACCCGTGTATGTCCCTGTTGCGATGCGATATGCAGCGGCGTTAATCCTTCCCCATCACTTTCATTAATTATAAACGATCCCTTTTCAGAATCGAGTAATTGTTTAACCGTGTTAAATCGTCCATACCTGGCTGCAAAATGTAGTGGGCTCTCGTTATTGTTGTTCTTTAAATTGATGCAAGCGCCGAGTCGGATTAAATTCTCTAGTGACCGTATATGTCCCTCACGACTTGCGTAGTGTAGCGGTGAACATCCTGTGTTATCTTTCTCATTCAATAATTGAAACAGCTGGTTTCGTGCCTCCGTCTTTTGTACCTCATTCGCAAACTCATCCAATCGGCCTCCGTTCATTATAACCAAATGCAACACATTTCGCTGATTTATGTCTTTCAGATTTATATTTGCGTTTGACCGAATAAGGGCGTGTACAGTTCGCCAACCACCTCTCGACGCGGCTAGTAATAAAGGTGATCGACGTTCTTTATCGAGGGCATTTATATCGGCACCCTCGTTTACTAAATAAATTACAATTTCCGGATGATCAAACATAGACGCACAATGAAGTGGGGTCATTTTCTGAACATCGGTACAACCCAAACTTATACGTTTCTCGTTCGGCTGCATTGTGAACATTAATTTAACGATGTCGATTGCACCTTGGGCGCAAGCTAAATGCACCGGTGTCGATAAATCGTGTTGCTGCGTGGATATTTTTGCACCCGATTTTAAACACAGCTCGACCGCTTTTATATCGCCACCGTGTACGGCCGAGTGCAGTGGCACATTTCCTTCCGAATCATAAAACGATATCATTTCTTCTCGAGTACATCCACGGGATTCACCCCACTGAAAAAATACTTCCATTGTTTTAGAGCTTGCGTTTTTCGCCGCTTCGTGTATTGGATAGTATCCGTTGTTGCACGGTTTACGTGGACATGCACCAAATTCTGTAATCTGTTAAATAAACGTGGATTACATCCGGATAGCGGATTTTAAATATTTTTCAACCTACCAGTATTCGTGCACACTCTTCGTGATCATATATAGCGGCTAGATGTAGCGCTGTGCGACCATGTTCACCACCCTGTTGTATATCAATCGCAGTTTTATGTTTGCCCATTACTTGCAGGGCATTGACACGATTTAATTCCGTTGCCAAATGGACTGGTGCCTGTTTTTTATCATTCAATATGCCTGTATTTACATTTAGTGGTCTGTAATAAAATTTACTGAGATTTGTAAATGTTTCTTGGAAATTTGATTAAAAACATCCAAGAGGAATATAAAAACTCAATCAAAAAAGCTCTTCATCTGGAAACTAATTTATTAAAGTTACCATAGTAGAGGAAATTAAAAATTTGATACAACTTTTCGTACAAATGACCAGCCAAACAACCGTCTCGCCCAATTAAATCTGAAAACCAAATTTTAAATTAAAACCTTACTTTGATAGCAGAAAATCGATTGCGTCTAATGAATTATTCTCCACAGCAACGTGTAAAGGTGTGTTCCCGACAATGTCCTGAGCATTAAAATCTGCAGTGACACAAAATAATTGGTTGGTAGTAATATCCAACCATAACTAATTTACATTTTTAAATACATTTCAACACTTTACCTCCTCTTTGTTCCAAAATGTAATGTAATATGTTAACACGGTTACGGGCAGCGGCTTGATGTGCAGCAGTTCTTCCTTTGGCATCCTTCACCGAAAGTCTGGTGTTATCACCTTGAAATAACCGAATGAAATCATCTAGATTACCAGCTTCAGCTGCCTGGAAATATTTATAAAGAAATAAAAGAAAATCCATAAGAAACATTTTTCGCTTTAAATTAATTTATGGCTTTTCTACGTGAGAATATTGTATCGATGGCAAAATGTCAGGAAATTGCCATTAATTAAATAATCGAAGGCGTATAATTATATTGCGGTGGCGGTAATTTATTGCGAATTAGAATTAGTAATGTAAATTTCCGGATACGTATTAATACACGGTAATGAAATCAGGTTGAGGGTATTTCCTATTTCATTCGTCTTTTCTATCAACATCTAATTTCTATTTATGTATTTGATTGGCTAGTTCTGCACAAAGCGTCTTAAGCTTTATCGTGGACTTTTATTCATGCCTCAAACTAACGATATTACGAGACTTATATGCCTGCAGGTCAATAAACTTCGATACAAACAATCGTTGAGAAGTCAATCGGTTTTTTGTGCCAGATTAAGGGGTGCACCTGTCGGGTTGTAGTCTTAAATTGTCTGTACAATAAACACAACCAATGGCCCGTTCCATACACGGCTTCAAAAGACCGACTTCACCTTCGCCTTTTTCCCCTTTTACCTATAAAATCGATGTCAACTGCGACATAAAATTTTAACACAAATAGAAATGAAAATAAAAAAAATTAAGGCCATTTCTGGGATGTAGATTTTTGTTTAAATTTTATTTTCCAGGGAGCAGAATAAAACAATACACAAAAAAATTTCGTGTTTTAATATAAAATAAGGATTTAAATTATCAATAAAAAATCTATTACGACTTAATTTGAAGCCAGAACCTGAAGTCGTGTATGGAACGGGCCAATGTGGGAACTATAGATAGAATAAAAAAAAAAGAATAACGTAAAAGAGCGAGAGATAGGATTTATATGTATTCGACCATACTCGGAATAAGAAAAATAAAAAGAATAACAAAAATTGCGTTTTATTTTAGTTTAATTTTACTGTCACTTAAATAGAATAAAGTGGGAACAAAGGAATAAAACTTAACTTAATAAAAAAATAAGAATGCGATAAATGGCATGTGAGTGTTATTACCCAGACAAACCCAACGAAACCTTTGTTAAAGTTTAGCTGTCACTTAGGAAAAACATAGTGCACGCTATTTCTCCCTCGAAATTAAGAAAAACTTAAAAATACGTTTTGTTGTTGTTTTTATGTACAGCAGAAGAAGATACATTTTTGATGCGGTAGGAAGCCTTTTTTATTTTTCTTAAATTTATTTCTACTTTATTTATTAATTAAAATAATTTTAATATATTTTCAGATTCTGTGATAAGTTTCAATTATTTATGATAAGACAAAAATAGTGTTTTAGTGTATTTTTGTTAAAAAAATTAATTTTGTTAATGGTATGGTATTATAGTCGAGGTGTAAACGCTATTTTTATACTATAATACTTTAATTTTGCTTAGTTTATTTCGTTTTTCCAGTATCATGTAAAGTATTTCGTGTATGTGTTATCAGTCAACCACTGAAACCTATCAGTAAAAACTGACTGTTTTTTTTTATTTGGTTTTGTTTAAAAACATTGTCAAATTACTGAAAATAAATATGAAATTCCTCACCTTGTTAAAGTTAGCCGAAAGATTCCAGCCGAAAGATAATGCAGATAGTGTCTTGACTATTTTTAAACTCTCTTTATACTCTCGCTCCTATCGATTTTTAAATTCCTATAAACTGAAATAATTTCTCATTCACCCGAATGATGTAATTCGATCCTAAATTCTCATAAATTCGAGTTCACGAGTGATTTTTGCTGTATTCAAGACACTATCTGCATTATCTTTCGGCTGGAAACTTTCGGCTAACTTTAACAGTATAAATTCCTGTAAAATACATTTCACAATAAAAAACAGCTGTTTGTAAACGAACAGCTGTCACTGATTTATTACTTTTGCATGGCTGGAATTCTTATTTTTTTTTTAAGTTTTTATTCTTGACTGGTTGAGGCTTAAGTTTTCTTATTTTCGAGCGAGAAATAGCGCACACTACTTTTTCCTGAAGTGACAGCTAAATTTTAATGAAAATTTCGTTAGGTTTCTTTAGTAAAAATTAAGTTTGGCTGGGTAATAACACTGACATGTCATTCATCGCATTCTTATTTTTTTATTAAGTTAAGTTTTTATTCCTGACTGGTTCCCACTTAACCGAGTGAAAATTTTCGTCCAGGAATAAAAAACTTAATCAATACATGCATGTTTTTTTATATATGGAAATCCGGGATTTATTATAAAATATTCATGTACACATATACTAATATGAATATAAAATCCAAAACAATTTTTACTACCTAAAAAAATTGTTTATCGAATTGTGGTAATTTAAACCGCGTATAAATAAATTTTATAATTTGAAACAGAAATAATTGTCGATATATATCATACGAGTATTTATAATCAAAATTATTGTAGTTTCACTCAAGATATTAGGAAATATATCAAAAAAATATTACAAGAAATATATGAATGAACTTAATATTTTAACTTATCTATAGACCATTTTCCTCAAACGTCAAAATAACATTATGACAGTTGACCGTGTATGGCAAACCATTAAAATAAAATTGTATTTTATTAATAAATTCTCATAATGATATTAAAATTTAATAGTACAATTGTTTGTGGTTATGTTTTAAACATTAAAATTTATAGTTGTGTCATAAACTTGAAGAATTGCAAATACATTTTAGTTTGGCATACAGCTTCGGCTGCCAAATTTTTTGGAGGAAAATGGTCTATAGCCGAAAAGTCAAATTGAAATAATAATTTTTTGTCTTCGATTCTTACGTTATTCTTATTATTGTTTTATTATTCCATCTATAGTTGCTCCTTAAGTCACAGAATGTCCTAACCTAGTATTTTACAGTGTGTGGAAAATATTGTTTAAATTCCATACTAAATTCCGTACTACAAAATATTAAAGATACACAAATATCGATTTTGGAGAAAAATAATTGTCTTTTTCTTTCTTTTCTTTCTGTTTCGCGGTAGTATTATTTATTTTTTTATAAATTTTGTTTGTATATTGATCTTTTATTTCCTCTTCTCAGTTTCATGTGACAAGTCAACGGGTTAATATACACACGATTGTGGCATGCGTGTGTTTTTATTTATTTTAATTTCTCGTGTTGTTTTATTTTAATGATTTTTAATTATTACAGTTACATTAATTTTATTTAGTTTAACTATAAATTGGTTGCGATCGGATTGGGCTAAAGAGGTAAAAAAGAATAGTTTTGCCATGGCGATGCCATCCACATTTATACGCAATTTTTTTACGTAAAATGTTTTTGTTTTATGTTTTAAGGTGTGTGTGAAAATCTAACAGGTGGATGGCGCGTGAACTTGTCAATCAATACCCTACATAGGCGGATAAACTCATTAAATTATTTGCGTCGTGCAGTATGTTTTACGAGCCCGATTATAGATATGTCCACGCGGTATCATTAAACACATTAAATATCGTAACTTAAAAAAGGCTAGCAGAATACCATGACAAGATTTGTGGACTATTTACGACGATATTTTGGAAGGCAATGCGAAACCAACTTCACAGTCCACGTCAAGGAATCGTTGCTGGGTTAGTGACATATTTGGTTGACGGCATGGGAACAGAATAAAAATAATTGTAAAATGGAAGGAAAGGAGATCAAAAGCACGCCAGTGCGTCTTACCCAGCAGCAGCTTGCTCCCTCCTACAGCCCGGGGCCCTTTAGCTAAGATTCAATGGACCATCTGAAACCGCCTACGCACTTATGCTCCGATTCGCCCTCCCGATGGAATCTGGGCAAAGAGCGAGGCAATAAAGCAGGAATTACTGCCTGAAGAATGATTAGCGAACATGTAAACCCCGAAAAGACACGTGTATTGGCTATTTCCCGGACAATTGGTCAATTTCGCAGATCATAATGATGCATAAACCTGGTAAAGATGAAACAAAAGTAGGCTCGTATCGTCGAATAGTTTATTACAAATCTATCAAAACTGTTTAAAAAAAATCTTCTTAAAAACTTGAAACTAATTCTGCAAGAGTAAAGTATTTTACTGGATCACTAGTTTGGTTTTAGAGAAGATCATGGAACCATAGAATAAGTACATATAGAATCGTATCAGACATTAGAAACTCATTTGAAGAAAAGAAGTACTGCTCAGGAGCATTTTTAGACATCGCTTAGGACCCACACTTACGCACAGCTACCAACGAGCTGTCATGTGATCATTATATGCGAATTACCGGCTAAACTGAAAATTCTAGCGCATCTTCCAATTTAAATAAAATTTACGGAAAGGTTGCAAAAGGCAGTGCACTGCGTCCGATGTTTAATTTAAATTTTAATCTGGGAAACCCAAGGGTAATTTTTTTGGATTTTTTTTCAGGTGAAGAAGTTACTCTTACACAATATCGAAAAATAAAAATTGGAGTGCACACAGCGACACTATTAGGGGAACAAAAAAAAGTTAATAATAGGTGTTTAAAGTCAAATGGATATCTGATTTTAAACACCTTTTTTTTGTGTGATAGAATGAACAGCCGAATACAGGAAAAAATTCTAATATTTTATTGAAAAATTATGAAAAACTGTGATAATGGAAATATGCTACTTTTTTGAAAGGATTACCTTTGATTGAGATACTCAAATAAAACAAAATATTAACCAGCTTTTGTAGCCAACCGATTTTCTCAGTAGCGGATAACACTGTCGATCGTTTCTTTTGATAAACTTTCGCATTCTCCCAAGAGTACAGGACGTCGAGTTCCAAAAATGCTCTATTGGGTTAAAATCTAGAGACTGGCCTGCAAGCAGTTCAGATTATATATGCCAACCTCAGACAAAAAGGTCGTTACAGAGCGTGCAATTAAATAAAATTTTCTCAGATAAATAAGACAAATTGTACCACAGGTTTTAGCAGAATATCTTTATTATATCGATCAGTTCGACGAGCACCTAAATAAATACCGGCCAAAACCATAATTGAGCCTATCCCAACATAAGCGACGGTTGTTGTATTGTTACATTGAGAATACCGCTCACCTAGTCGCCTCCATACTCTTTGCCTTCCATCGGTCCAGTTCACTAAGAAACGGCTCTTGTCTGTGAACAAAATATGACCCCAGTGGATCAAAGTCCAAAATCGGTGTTTTTGAGCAAAAATCAAGATTGCTACTCGGTGATTTCTCTGCAGTAGGGATCTTTTAGCTGGAACATATGATTAAACGACAAAATGACTTCTTTAAGTGTTCGTCCCGTAGTATGTTCACTTATTCGCAGTCCTCGGACTTCTTCTAAAGCATTACGGGTTTGAGTTGCTGTTTGAGGACTGGGCCCCGTCTTCTCTCGCTTTGCCTTTATCCTTGACCAGACCGATAAATGGTAAACGTGGACACACCGAAACTTTCTCCCAGCCCTGGCGAGTTCAGTGGTTTCCATGACGCTCATTTGGAATTAATAACTCTTTTTGTTCAAATTCTCATGGCGAATTAATTGATATTTACACATACAGTTAATTCATATTAAATACAATTAAATAAAAAAATATCCTTTACCACTAAAAGAAGTAATTTATTAATAATTGAAATTTTGAATTAAAATATTGGAAACCGCAGCCATGATTATAAATTAGATAAACAAAAAAGTAACAAAAAATTTTTTATGTTCACTTCTTTTTTCTTAATAAATCGAGAGTTAAGCCTTTATTCCACAATGAAACATATTTTTTCAGTAAAAAAATAGCGAGATAAAAATATAATTTCGCCACGTACCAAAACGAAACAAAAAAAAAACTCAGTAAAATTTACTTAGCCATAAAAAGTATGAAACTCAATACTTTTTATGGCAACATTTGTTGGCTTTGTCACTCTAACGTAATTTTAATATGTATACTCTCCTCATTTTGGCTTCTCAGTATTTTTTACTGAAAAAATATGTTTCATTGTGGAATAAAGGATTTACTTATGTTCCCCTAATTTGTAATGTAGCGAAAACACCACCTACTGGAATAAAATAAAGCTGTGTTTCCATGTAAAATTGATATAGCGACAAATTTTAATAGTAGTGATTCCATGTAAAAAAGTGACTAAAATCACGGCTCCAATCGCCAATTGTGCCACTAGCTGTATTTTGTTGAGAAATAAATCATTTTTGCTTTAGCTGTTTCAGCGCTATTCGGCTATTTCAACTAATGCAAATCTGCATTATCTTCAGCTAAAGCAAAATTTAAAAATGCTTTAGTTTTTGCTTGGCGGTGTTGTTGTAATTGTCTCAACATAATACAGCTACTGTGTGTAGTTTAGCTTAGTTCGAATATTTTTTTTCGAAATTTTTATATTTTCGAAAAGAAATGACCAAGTAGTGACATCTGTGGAAAAAATATAATTACTCTTGTAAGCCAAAAACAATTGATTCCATGTAGCGGATTTTTTTTGTAATGTAGAGTTTATTATTGACTAAAACAGATGGTATTGCCAATAAAAAATTTAAAAATATTTGTAAGATTTTGAATTATTTTAAAGTATTAATTCTCATCCATTTGCTTTGTAGAAATTAAATATTAGCTTGCAAAATTTTAGAAAACGCCAATTTCCAATGGAAAAAAACGAAAAATTACAAAAATTTTGAAAATCAGCAATAAAATTGTTGATGCAATAACTTTCTTTTAAGTTTAATAAAATCATATATTCTTTTAATAAAATAAAATAGTTTTACTAATAAATACACTTATTATAATGACAATGTATTAACTTAGAAAAATAAGTTTACCATAGATTTCTCATTTTTATAAATCGAGAGATAAAAATGAGTTGTGTAAAAAATTCCAATGTCATGAAAATGAGAAATCTATGGTAAACTTATTTTTCTATGGTATTAGTTATCAAGTCTAAATAATGTTCGTTGTTAAAATAAATATAAGGACTTGATTAAATTACTACATAATTCAATAACTAAAGTTATTACATTTACCACGTGACTGTTCTCGTTATTCCCCCAATAACTTTTATTTATTGAATTTTTATAAAACTTATTGCAATTACATTTTTTTGCCTGTAAACTAATTATGGAATTTTTATTTGAACACGTATTGAGATACATATATCTAGACGCAATTGTCAACCCCTTTACCCCTTACTTATTGCGTAGCGAATCATTAAAATCGCTAAGGCATTGTAACTATGTAAGTTCAAAGTATTTTCAATATTTTGTAGTTTGTCACTACAGTCTGATGAGATGACCGAATTTTTTAATATACAGAATTCAAATTCAATGTTTCATTAGTTTGAAACTTAGCTTCCAACGTCTTGGTAAAATCACCTTAATGTAAACACATTATCTTGCAGTTATCCTCCAATTTAATTATGTCATTCAATAAATAAAAAATTGTTACGGTAAAAACTTCGTTTATTAGCCAAAAACAATTTATGTTTTTATTGATTTTGCATATGAAAATTGTTATTTCAACAACGTTTTTTCTGAGTGTACATACTCTACCAGTTTTCGACATTGTCTACGCAAAAATCAAATGTCAAAACAATATTTTCGATACCAATATGTAGATAATACCGAAATACGCGTAGAGGTACAACACTGATCCGAACACATTAGCTCGGTAAATATTATGGAGGCCCAGATACCGGCCCTTAAAGTAAAGATCCTTTAGATAAGCTAGGCCTAGTTAAATATAAAAACTTATCAAATAGTGCAACGAATCAAATATTCGAATAAGTTCTGCACAGAAACGCCGTTGATCTTTGGATATAGGGGAGAGTGGGGTAATGCCGTGCGCTTATGATAAAACGGGTAAAACCCATTTTTAAATAATTTTTTTAACACGATGTGGGTGGATTGGATTCTGAAGGGTATATAATTATATTTTTTGATTTATGGAAATTTTTTCTCAAATACCCAAAAAAACGGTGGTAACCTAGCAGGTAATTTCGTGCGCACACTGTGGTAATTCCGTCTAAGTAAAACGCAAAATTGTTTTATTTACCTGTATAAAAAAATCCAAAATATAATAAAATAAAATAATGCAAAATATCACAATCAGCCGTTCCATACGGCATATCAAAAAAATTATTTCTTTTTCGTTTCTTTCGCCGTTTACCTATAAAACCGGTTTTAATTGCGACTCATTTTTCAATCAAAATTTTTTCGGTTAAGCAGAACTAACACAAACAGTAAAACAATACAAAAATATTTTGTGTTTAAACATAAAATAAGGTTTTAAATTAGCTATAAAAAATCTATTACGACTTATTTTGAACCGTGAAGGTGCTTCAAAGAAGCACAGTGTACAACCGGCCAATACAATAAATAAAACAAAATATTAGCTGAAATTATATAAAAAAAACTCCAGTTTATAAAAAAAAAATATAAGTGTGATTACTCTCAACAGTAATCACACGGTCGCACAAACACATACAAATTTATATGTAAACGAAGTAGTTTTAGACATTAAATTTATTTTTGGTACATTTTGTTTTGTTTAAATTTTATAAAGTCACGCATACTTTGGAACTAGTCACAAATGTAAATTGTTTTCAAGAAAGCGCCACGTTTATTTCCACTTGTCACACGTTGCATATGTATAGTTTACTGCACTATCCACGTTCGAATAACTGACATGACATTATGCACCATACACATTTATACCACATTTCATTGTCCTTTCCAAATTCTGAACAGACTAGGACGGACTAGCGCTTAAAGGATCAATATCAACCTCTTGTTACTACCTGTATCAACCTGTTAATAATTTGATTTAGGCTGGGAGGAAAAAATCCTCGTCCATAAATGTAAATATTAGGATTATAAGGGCAAATACCAGTTTTTTTAAATATCGAAGCCCCAGCTTCTAATGTAGCGACACGAATGTAGGATTTATTAAACAGTGCAGCAAAACCGTATGAAGAAATTTTTTAATGACCATTTGATTTCGTGAAAACGACTTATTCCTTATTAAATGCTACTTCTAAATCACTAAAAATGGTAACGAGACGACGACAACATTTTGAGCCTTGCACAAATTATACGCTGCTAAGGTTTTGTGAGAACTATGATTATCAAGAACCAGTAAAACAAGCTCACTCATATCTGGTTTGGCGATGGTTGTCCGTCCTATTTCTGAACACCGATATATTGCAACAATCGGACCATCCTTTTTATAGTTGCGGCGATAATCTGAAACGGGGAAACATAAACATCGGAGGGATAAAACACCCACCTGTGTTCATAGCGCAGTTCACTGTGACATTTTTACTCCATTCCCAGCTTATGGCTGTTCCTACTCGTTTGTGCAGAATGCTAACGCCAGTTTCATCCCTATTAAAAATTTCCGAAGGTTTGAATTGGTTAGCTTTAGTAAGCTCTGACTCGAAGTTTGTATAAAAAGGCCAACTTCTGTTTTATTAAAGGCTGTGATTCTATTAATGCTGGCTAGTTCAAGCGCAAACTTAATGCTGGATTTTGTTTTAAAAAATGCTCGTAGAAATCTCTTCCGCCCAATTTAGTTGTTTGAATAAATTGATTGGGTATGGAATTTTGTTTAGCATAATCATAAACCAAACGACGAAACTCACTAAGTGTGATATCGTACAATTTGTTGCAGACATCCGAAATATGATCTCAAATTTTATTTTTTTTTCTTTTTAAAAAAAATTTGGAGCCAAAATTTTATTCGATCTAATAATACGAGCATTACACTCAATAAATGTAACTGGAAATATTATTTATACGTTAAATTCGCGGTTCCACACTTTGATTCTTTCGTCGTGATTCTTTCCTCGCTTCCTTCATCTTTCCGTCCACCTACAAACTAATTTTGTGGCGGGGAAATTTTTTTTTTTCTTCAGCAACAATTTTTTTTGATTCAACTGATTCTCGCACTGCTACAAAGATAAATATTTCTAGGCCACCTTGTTTATTTGTCATTTTTGGGTTAATTTTAGGTTAATTTTTCTTTCGAGAGTAAAAAGATTTTTTTCAAAAAACGAAAGCAGTAGTGGGACCAAGCGCAAATTTTAGTGATTAAAAAATCACAAAAGAAAAATATTTTTTTTTCTTAAAAACTGTATGCAACCGAAACTGCTACAATATTTGTTTTCGTCAAAACAAAAGAAAGAAAGTCACTAAAATTTAGTGGTACGTCTCGAGGTACGTATAAAAAAATTAACCGTTTTTAAAAGGTGAACAATTAAAATTAAATAAACGTATCGTCAAATTTAATAATAATTGTAGCTTAATAATCTTTTTTTCTTTTGTGAAGTGTTACTAGTTACAAGTTATTTTAAAATGGTAGGTTTTTTATTTTTGTGTAAGTTCTTTTTTGAACAATTGCCCCGTACAACGAATAAGATTTTATTATATTTTTTAGTCAAAGCGAAATTAAGGCTGCGGGCCAATTCTCAGGTAAATCGATTAGTACAGTAAATTGAAATTTTAGTACACATTACTTTTCAAATCGTACCAATTCTCTAGTAAATAAAATTAGGTAAATGCGGCTTAAAGGGACACATGGTTTGTAGGAATATACAAAACTTGGTATGTAGGTACACGAACTAATGTCAAATTGTATTGTTGTTGTTCCATTTATTCGTATTGTTTATACGAATAAATTTAAATTGTATATTTGCTCATATTGGTTGCGTAATTTATACAATAAACTTAATAAAAAATTAATAAAATTTTTAAAAAATAAAACTGTGTTCATAAATATACAAGCGCATTTTTATTTCGTGGCAAATGCTCGTGAATATAAAAAAAATTATGTCTAGAAACATGGCCGCCATATTTTCATGATTTGTATAGCAAAACCAAAAACCACTACTATTTACCTTTTGTGTCTTCGCTTTACCCTACTTTTTAGTACAGTATTTCAATTTACCGCATACACTGCTAAAAACGGCATTTACCCTAGATTTACCTTAGAATTGGCCCGCAGCCTAAATAGGTTTTCAATGTTTTAGTACACAGTATTCAACGAGATAAGTTACATATTTCAATTTAGCGGGTTATAATTAATTGTGAAATACATATTTTTTTTTTTATAATTTTGCTACTGTTCGCTTTTTTTAAATTAAATAACATAACATTAATCTTATCGTCCAGAAATCGAGCCAAATAACTGTATATATTTATATTGTTCTAAAATAATTTAAACAACAACGTGATTAACAGCAATAAATACCTATATGAATTTGATTTGATACTTTCAAAATGTAAAGCAGCGAAGGGGACGACGCTCATTATAAATAATTTTCACTTTAAATTTAAAAAACAATTGTCAAATTTTCTACTGAAACTATCTGTCAAAATATATATTTTGTAAACAAGTTAAAAAACGACATACGTCTGCTACAAAAAAAAAATATAATGTCGACGTACGTTTTTCTAGCAAACTACAAGAATTTTTTTTATCACTAAAATTTGCGCTTGGTCCCACTACAGTTTTCGCAGCAAATAATGGCCCGTCCCACACTGTGCTTCTTTGAAGCACTGCTTCACGGTTCAAAATACGTCGTAATATATTTTTATTCCTAATTTAAAACCTTATTTTATATTTAAACTCAAATTTTTTTATTCTGCTCTCTCGAAAATAAAATTTAAACTAAAATCTACATCTCAAAAATGGCCTTAATTTTTTTTATTTCATTTCTATTTGCATTGACACCGAAAAACTCATTTTTCAACAAAAAAAATTTCCTACCAAATTTTTGTATTTAAATATAAAATATGGTTTTAAACTACCAATAAAAAATTTATTACAACTTATTGACTTGTTGACAAAATACGGATTTTTGACATCCAATTACGCTGAACAACAAAACTAAACTGAGGCCCCGATTAATCAAAAGAATTATGCATGAAACAGAAGATAATGCAAATGTGCAGGGATGTACAAGACCATTAGAAATATCGATAAATGTGCATAGTCACACTAGGCTAACTTGAATCCGGTGATTTCTTCGCTTCTTTCCCCTTTACCTATAAAAAAGTTTTTTGTGCCACAATAACCCGAATATGTCCAATAGGTGCACAAAGTTCCTCACATGTTTCTCATACGAAAATGCACCACTCTCCCCTACACATCCTTGAGATGCAACAATATTTAAGGCCGAATTTATGGTTGGAGTTCGTTCGCTTGTTCTGACAATTTATTCGACCAATCATATTGCGCAAAACTGACGATTTTTTTCTTCTATATTTTTCCACGAGAGATGATTGGTCGAAAAAATCACCGAACAAACGAACGAAAGCAACCATAAACCTGCCTAAATATCTAAATGGCCCGTTCCATACTCTACTTCTTACTTCAAAATAAGTCGTAATAGATTTTTTATTGCTAATTTAAAACTTTATTTTATATTTAAACACAAAAATGTTTTGTATTGTTTTATTCTGCTCTCTCGAAAATAAAATTTAAACTAAAATCTACAACTCAAAAATGGCCTTACATTTTTTTTTAATTTCATTTCTATTTGTGTTGAAGCTGGTTTACCGAAACAATTTTTTGTTGAAAAGCGCACGGTTATACAGTAATTCCGAGGCGGGAGTAAGAAAATGTCAAAGAAAAGTTTTGAAATGAAAAAAAATGCTTAATCAAAGTGAAAAATAGTTCACGTGCTTTTAAATCCTAATTGAGCGACCAAAACTGCAGCTCTTTTTTTTATAAAAACCAAAATAAGCTTCTTTAATCTCTGCCATATTCTACAAAATAAAATAATTAAAATATGTGTGCTGTCTTTGTAATTCAAGTTTGTCTGGTTATTTAATACGTAAATAAATTTCTTACATGGTTAACAAGCATACATAATAAATATAAAATTAGACATTTGATCCTGGAATTACATAATATGTTTTTAGTAAATACGGATTATTCGATTGTATTTCATTTTGAGATATTTGTATTTCACAATCTTTTCCAAGACGTTTTTCTTATTATCGATATCGATAATAACCCTTAAATTAAGCGTTTCTAATAATTATTTTGTCATTCATGTGCCTCAAATATAAACAGTATTAACTTGTTTTTTTTTTCTGAGAACCAGAGCTTATATTTTTTTGATCATACATTTTATTTTTTTTTTGGAAGGGCTCAAATCCTTTTCAAAACTTTTTTATTAATTTTACTTATTTCAGTATATTTATTGAGCAAAACATCCTTTCTAACCAGAAAAACTCATTAAAGAGGTGTTTATATTCTTCGATAAAATTGAATAAAAATAAATTACATAGAAATCGTATTAATTATAGGTTTTCATAGAAATTGTGCTAAGGAATAAATTTTGAAAAAAAAAACATTTTTTATTCAACGTTGCTAATGGAGGGGGATGGGGGAGGTGTGTTATAAGTTGTTTTGTAATTGTTTTTAAATATCTGCGGACTAAATTTTTTTTGTAATATTTACCACTTTACAAAAAGCTATTCATAACGTATTCGTTTCCTTAAAATATTTTTTCCAATTATCGGAAAATTGTTTTGTTCTGAAAGCGTTTACAAAATAAATTCAACGTTGAATTTTTCAACTTTGTTGCAAAACCTCAATGACAATTATTTTGCTTATGGCCGATTAATTATACTATGTAGATTTGAAGTAAGCGATGTGAAGAACATGAGAAGATTAACATAACAATCTTAATGTCTTGCTGGAATAAGAAAAAGCGTGTGAAGATTGAACAAAATACAATTTATAAATATAAATAAAATTGGGGACAGTGTCTGTCGGTTCATCAAATTTTTTGCACCAAATAGAATGCAGATAACAAAAATAAACGATTGGCAAGAAATTTCTCAAAACTATTTTAAGGCAACTGGAAGACGGAACTGAAAACAAGGAGAAAAAGTCGAGAACAAATTCTAACCCAAGAATAGAAGGAAGTTAAATCCAGGAGTAGATAGCCATCTTAAAACTGTCTGCTGATGGCGAAAACTACAATTTTATTTTTAAAATGATTCTGGTCGGTTTCATTGAGATGAGCGAAGAGATTGGACGAGAGCCGTGATAAGCCGTTATTTGAAATCTCTTAATTACCTGTATATATGTTGCACACTTTTGAAAGAGGGTCAAACGGTACTTCTCCGTCTAAACAATTTCTAACACAAATTTTAATGCTGACAAATTCACAAAAACCCTGTACTTCAGGTGTTGTCACCAAAAACGGTATAAGAACAAAATAGGTACCACTAAATAGGTGTTGAAATAGACTTTAAATATGATTTCGAGAAAATAAAACAAACATTGAATTTTTTGATATTTTTGAGCTTTTGAGCAACATTTCTCAAAATTTCGATAATTACTTTGAAACATCACAATCATCATCCATGAGCGACATATAGTTAAATTTAGTCTATATATGGATTCATCATAATTAATATTAAATATCGGCTAGCATTTAGCATCGCATCGCAAATTGCCTGTCGCGACATTTTTGTGAAAATGGACATAACACTAACTAAAAATGTAAGCATTATGAGCTGCCATCATATAGATATTTCAATTTTTTACATATTATTTATAATTTTTTCAGCTTTTGGATTAAAATTTACTATAATTTTGTTTAAGGTGGTTATAATTTGAACTAAAAAATTGTTGATTTAATTTGGTAAACAATGCCATCTTAGGGATATTTTTATAAATAAAATAAATTTTAATACAAAAATGTATTTAAATATTTAGAGAAACATAAATAAATTAAAATGCTTGTTGCTGGTTTATCAGCATAAACCAGTGACTCCACGTAGCCTTACATGAACTAATCGAGAGATGTCAAATCGCGCGACCTTGGAGGCCAAATGACAGGTTCAATTCTCGAAATTAACTTATCGCCAAATTTTGATTTTAATACCAGATCAATGTCATCCATATTTTCAAACAAAAAATCATTGATCATGGTGCGGTAGCGACCTCCATTGACCATAACGCGATTCCCGGCCGCATTTTTGAAGAAATAAGATCCGATGATGCCACCAGTGTGTAAACCGCACCAAACGGTGCATTTTTTTTGGACGTAATTGTGTCTGTAGGGTCTCTTGTGGATTGGTCTCACTATATATGGACGATTGATTATGTGCGCCATAGAAATCACGAAGTCGTCAATAAGTTGCACGAATTGACGACTGATTTTCAAAGTAAATTTTAATAATTCCGTAGCGTTGCTCAAGCTTGAGTCTATTCATGATGAGTTGCTAGATTATACTGAGATCTGCCAGAGTATATTTTTTATAAAAATTTAATTTTTTTGTTTTTTTTTTTACAATTTCAAGTTCTATCAGGCTTAAAAAAACACCCGTTATATAGTAGAAAAAAACAAAAATAAATAAAAGACGGAAGGATAATAATTTATTTATTGATCGTCCCAACCAACTGTTGTTCATCCGGAAAAATTTATAATAAAAAAGGAGGAGGAATATCGGCAGCCGATTACTAATTACTTACCTGTTATCCTCCGCGCCCCCTTTTATTATTAATTTTTTCCGGATGAACAACAGTTGGTTAGGACGATCAATAGATTAATTTGTGTTGCTTATTTTATGTTCCTCCTTCCGTTATTTATTTTTTGCGTTGTTCTACTATATATGTATAACAAAAAATTTTCCTTTTACAAATCAGTAGATACTTCTGATGATGACCTAACAAGTAAAAATCGATCGAGTGATTTTTTAAACATTTTGAACACATTTTTTAATTAAAATATTCAAAAATAATTTTTTGCGAAATAGAAAAACAATGAATTCAAATTTGAAAAAGTAAAAAATAAATAATTACCCTTGCAAAGATAGCAAATTGGGCCAACCGATTTTTGTACACTAGTTAGCACAGAATTGACATTAAATTGCTTTGCTTTAAAATTAAACTCCAGTAAAGTACTTTTCGAAGTCTTGGTCGATTTTAAAACATTGTATTGTTTATTCAAAAACTCGATAAATTTATGCCACTAATGGCATTGCTGATGATTAATGGGTCTGATACCCCCAGAAATTTACAACTTGCGGGGTGTCATAGTAATTATGGCTTTTGATGTTTTGTCCCGTTGGCTTCTTTCATCTGAGGGGAATTTATTTTTAAGTTGTACCCAGGTAAAATAAATACACAATAAAGTAAAGTGATTATGAAAATATTTGACCTGAAGATTTTTGTAGATTAACCATTCGCTATATCGCCAAAGTCCGAAAAAGTGGGCTGTTTAAAAGTTCTCTGCGTGTGATAGTTCCTTGCGGACTAAATGCCTGTGTCCTCTCTACAGCCGAGATGCATTGGCCGATCGCCGTGAAACTTCATGCTCGAGGTTTTTCCATAAATTCAGTGATTTTTGGACAAAATCGGTCCACCGGAAGTGGCATTTACGAGAAAAACAAGTCGGTGAAGTTAGCCCGAAAATCCATCCCGAATTTTTTGATGTATTTCTTGGCTAAAGTGTAGTCAATCCGAAAAAAGTGTAGTCGTTTCAAAAATGTAGTGCTATCCCGAAATCCCGAACTTTTTGAGCATTTCTTGCATAAAAGCAACTGTTACATAAAAATGTAGGTCATGAAATTAAAATCTAATACAAATTTAATTTTAATTTACACATTTTTAATAAAAAATTTTTGAAAACTTCCAAAAATTGTTGCAACCTTTTTTTGTGGACTAACCGTGCAATATTATAATTTTATAAAAACATTCTTAAAATTTTAAAAGGCTCAAGGCCTATTGGAATAAAACATACAAAAAAAAATTAAAATTAGAAAATTAAGCTAAATCGAAAAGTGCATTGGCAATTCATGATCATAAAATTAGCTAGTGCAATTTAGCTCTGGTATTATGGTTTGCTTATAAATAAAGCCTTGAATTTTGTTACTCAGCCGATGACCAATCACCTACCTGCTATCCTCCTCCCCCTTTTTTATTAATTTTTCCGTATGACTAACAATTGGTTGGGACGATCAATAGATTAATTTTTATTGCCTATTTTTTGTCCCTCCTTCTTTTATTTATTTTAAAATATAAAGATTTTCCAGTTGAATTCACATTATTTTTGTAATGCGACTGCCGATTTTTAATTGTGTGGATGTCGAATCAATGATAGATAAGATAAATAAAATCTCTTCGGGCTAAATAACACATGACCCTTGTCAAAATATTATGTTAAACTATTTAACATGAAAACATTTTCAATTTAATGCCGATTATGTTGCAACATGATAGGAATTAAGACCGAAAGGATATATAAAAAAAATAAATCGATTTCATAAGATTATTATTGTTGGTATAAAGATGGTAAAGATTGTTGTGATATCCAATAAAGAAAGAAATTCCATTTAGTATTGACAAAGAGGGTTTTATTGTAGCATAAACTTGTCACATAAAAACTAAATTTCTTTAAAAAAATTATTTATTCGGAATGTACAAAACTCTAATTTCACAATTAATAAGATACAATAAAGCAAATTTGATGCAATATACAATTTAATAAATCACTGTACAGCAGCTCTATTATATTTACGTTATATTTGAATGTACCAGAATAGCCATTAAACTATGGTGCACGAAACATGATGATGTAATCAAATAAAAAATCCGTTTTCTTGAGGAGTTTTATGATAAATTGAAGAAACGCAATCGTCAGTCTTTACCATCCCTTAAACCAATTTATATAAAATGACATATACTTTCAAATAATGCACAAAAAGCTTATCATCATTATTCAAGTTCAATTTGTCGCAATATGCTACTCTTGCTAAATAACTGTCAACTTAAATACTTACCAGCATAAATAAAATTTTTGAAAACCATGTAACACGAAATTGGATTTTTGATATTAAATTATGTACGTCAAACAGTGCATCAAGCCAATTTAAACAAATTTTTATAAATTATATTCTATTTATATACAGGAAGACAACGAATATTGAGAACTTTCTTGCGAAGGACGAACATTTCAGAGCTTTATAAATTACATTGTTTGCATAAGTCTGATGTCTGCAAATTGCTATGTCAATCTATATACTAGAATGATGTTATGGATTCATTTTTATAATTCCTTGAGATATTGTGCACGTGTGTGTTAGTTGAACCTCATTCAAACAGTTTTATTGATTTGTTGAAACACCTGTTTAGATGTCACCTGAGTCAAAGGGCCAAAACGCTGAATCTGTGAAATAAATTGCGCAGATGAAGTTTTAATATGCTTCAGATAAATTTGAGACATTCTTCAAGACGTAGACGAGACATGTCACACTTATATATTTTATAATAAATCAATAATTAGCTACCAGCGCCAAGACGGTGAATTTATGAACTAAAGCGCTAATAACAAAGACATTTCAATAATATGTTACATGATCATATATGGGAATGAGAAAAATTTTAACTGCTTCTAGCGTATCATAGGTAGTTTTGAATACTATGATGCTTTAGAAAAATTTATAACATCCTTGAAGGCACTGGTGGGCGTGTAAATTACACGATGTAAACAAGGAAGAAACGAAGAACTTCCGATGGAAGCTAACACTTCCGGGGGATCGACCCCACTCAAAAATCACTGGGATTTGTGGATCACGTGCACACGCACACGCAAACATCTGTGTAAATCCAGAAGTCAAAATTTCATGATTACTATAATTTATTTTACTACGTAAAAAAAAAAAAGTTTATTAGTAATTATAGATTTATTGAAGGCTGTTTTATATACGAGTACTTTCGAGTAACACCCTAGTTTTGCACGACCACCATATTGATTTTGGTTTGCTCCTGAACTGAACTGCATGGCAAACATTTTTTTTTTTAATAAACTTTATTTCAACCAATTTACAAGAACATATAAAGTGCTGGGGAAAAAAATTGGGCCAACAAATTTTATTGCAAATTGGAGTCTTTTTTGCTAAAATTACAAAACTTTTGAAAGCAATTGGCTTATTGTTTCATTTTAAATACATGTATGACGTAGTTTTTTGAAAAAAAAAAAAATACCTGCAATTTAGGGGCAACACCCCGAAAAATGGCAAAATATTCAAAATACGTTGGTTGGAGTTAAAGTAATGGAATAAATTAAACACTTATTTTTTATTTTTTATTTTGCTTTTTATTGATTTGTAGAAGTTCTATCTTTAATATTAATATTTTGTTGGACCGTCATTTGCTTTTATTACAGCGATACACCTCCGATTCATTGAATTTGATAAATTTTTCAAAGTCGTAGGAGGTATGGATTCCCAAATCGTCATCAACAAACTTTTTAAAGCTTGAATCGATTCTGGGCACTTTCTTGCTACTTCTACCTTTATTTTAGACCAAATATTTTCAATGGGATTTAAGTCTGGACTATACGGAGGCCAGCTCAACACATCGATATTTGTTTCTTGGAAGTACTTTTTTACCTTTAAACGAAGAGATAAGTAAAAAACAAGTTTTTCACAAATTATTTATGTTTATATGAAAGCCAATTTTTCTATCTACAATTCAAAATTAATAATTCACAAGTATCCTCAGACCATCACTCCTCCATTTTTCGATGGAAGTTTTAAAAGACATTCGTTGCTAAGCCTCTCGCCCAGTTTTCTTCTTACAAGAATTTTTCCATTTCCAATTCCAACATGCAGCTTGAATTTTTATTGAATTTTTATGCATCCACGCAATAAATTTTTTGTTGAAGAATAATTAAAAATGCAAAACAAAATCGTCCAACTTAGCCAGCTGGTGCCAGACAAAATCGTCCAATTAAGCCAGTTGACCAATTTAAAAAGGTGACCAAATTAACAGGTTTCATTGTACACGCAAGTCATTTACGGGAAGCGTTGCGGTCATTTTGACATTTCATTCTGCATTTGTTATGTACGCCGCTTCTTTCCTTTCACCTCGCATTCGAGTATACGAGCCAGATATTGAATATTCCGCTCATCCGAAAGTGCTGTTTGGTGCTATGGACAAAGAATATCTCCATTGTCATGCGCCTACCAGATATTGAGATACCACCAGCATCATTGAACGGCTTGCTCATCGGCATGGATGCAGATTCAAACCTGGAAATCGTCATTCGAAGAAGAAACAATAATTTGGTGCTCGTCGCCGACACACACCGTTCATACGACGCTCTCCAATATCCCCTAATTTTCTGAAAGGACAAGACGGATATTGTATAAAAATTAAACAACGAGATCCCGCCACAGGTAATTCATTCATTATGAACAGCATTACTCATTTTTAATTATTATTTATGAATATGTTGCTACAGGAGCCGAAATAAACAAGAAAATGAGCTCAATGGATGTTCATGCGTGCCAACAATTCATGGTCGACATGTACGCGAACGACTGCGATTCCTATGACACAATCAACAGAAGCTGCGTGCGGAAGAATACATTGACTTGCGAGACGCTATCATAAGCGACCCCGACACCGCCGAAATTGCTATCATTCTACCATTATCGTACGTAGGCAGTCCAAAGTGGCAGGAGATAACATATTTTCTATTGTCAGGCCAAAATGCAATACATCGTCATAACATTACAGCACGTGTGTTCAAACAAAAATGGAAGTCTTTAATGAGCTTCATTACAAAATTACACGTATTTGGTCCCATACGTTGCTGGATGTATTCGGTTGAATGACAAAAGTAAGGATTACCATATGCACACATTTTGATTTGGTTAGTCGACAAAATATCCCTCTGAGGAAATCGATAGTGTAATTTCCGCGAAAATTCCAGATCCGTCTACTGATCAACTGCAGTTCGATATTGTTACCACAACCACGCCCATGCGTTGATCTGAATCGTTTATCGCCTTGCATGGCAGATGGAAAATGTACAAAGCATTTCCCTAAATATTTCACCAAAGACACAATCACAAATGTCGACGGATGTCCAATATATCGTAGAAGAAATACTGATAATGGCAGACAATCATTTACGCTAAATATAAACAACGCAGACATTGCGACATTGACAATCGTTGGGTGGTACCATATTCGCCTCTTCTGAGCATTAATGTTGAGTTCTGCAGTTAGGTGAAAAGCATCAAATACATTTGGAAGTATGTGAATAAAGGCAGCGATATGGCTGTTTTAAAATTCAAAATAGCGATGTGAATGCTCCTCGATTGAATGGCAATGACGAAATAATGCGCTACCAAATTGGCCGGTACATCAGCTCAACAAAGCTGTCTGGCGTATCTTTGTTTTCTCAATTCATAAACGGAACCAAGCATTATACATTTAGCCGTTCATCTTGAAAACGGCCAGCGCGTATTTTTCACCAACGAGACAGCAATTGAGCGTGCCATAAACCCACCAAAACTACACTCACCGAATTTTCCGAATTGTGTAATCGTGCGAACACTACTCTATTCCAAAGTACCACGCTATTTCACATGGAATCAAACAAAAGGATGGATGCCCGGAAGCAAGGCACACCAATTGATGCGTACCCCGGACCTATTCGAATCAAACACATTGGGCTGAGTATATAAAGTCACTCCAAGGCAGATTGAGTGTTTCTATCTGCGACTGTTGTTTGTTAATGTCACAGGCCCATTGTCATTTCAAGATATCTGCAAAGTGAATCGACAACTGTATCAAACATATAAAGATGCACGCCTTGAACTATGCTTGCTCGAAGACGACAATCACTGGGACGATATGATTGCTGAAGCAGCATTGGGTTGTACAGCAACGCAAATTCGTCTACTATTCGCTGTATTGTTGACTACATGTCTCCCTGGACGAGCAGACACGTTGTGGGACAAGCACAAAGATTGAATGACTGACAACATAAAACAACATAAAAAAGATCGTCCATGGCCACAGTGCAGAAACAACACATATTTATCATCTGCGGGATGAATGCACTATGACACACAAACATTCTCTTGAGGCGGTGAACAGAAAACTCAAAGATATAAAAACCAACGGTAAACTATTCGGTTGCACTCTGTTACTCCTTTCAGGTGATTTCAGACAAACACTTCCCGTCATTCCACGTTCAACATATACGCTAATGAGATCAACGCTTGCTTGAAATCATCGTCACTGTATATTCGTAATGTTGAAAAAGTACAGCTAAAAGTAAACATGCGTGTCCAAATGCTACAAGATCCATCCGCTGACACATTCTCAAACCAATTGTTAGATATCGGCGATGGAAAAGTTGCTGTCTGTGAAAATACTGGATGCATAAAATTTCCCACTAATTTCTGCACAATCGTTGATTCGCAAAATGCTCTCATTGACCACATATTTCCCGATGCACGTACACCAATATCGCACATCAACTCGATTATCATTTTTTTTTAAATTGGGATAATTATACAGCTCGCTTTAGGGCTAACGGAAAAATCCCTGTATTGACACTTGGATTCATGATGATACTTAGAACATCGACAAGATAACAAGCCATCTTCTTAACTAATACATCCGAAACACCATCTAATCTAGGCGATGAATTATTTTTAAGCGAATTGATAATAGCATATAGTTCACCCGGGAAGATCGTAGAAAAATAAAAGCTTCGCGTCGTATCGTAGTTTTCTGTGACCAATCTATGTTTTATCGCCTCATCCAAAGTAACAGTCGAACAACTGGATTCACCTTTGCAATGACACTTGAATCAGAGATAATACAAGCCGACTTACAACTTAATTCATTAATTTCGGCAGACTCGGGGTGAGGTGCCCATGTATCAATTCATTCATTACTAACTGCCAGTTTTTCCGGGCGTTAGTGCCATTTGAATTAAACTGTTCAACGTAGTACTGCTTTTTACTCCGACTTATTTTGGCATTAACGTTGTGACATAGTTTGCGACTATAATTAGCAAGCCTATTGTAAGTTCGATTTTCCCTTCCAAGCTGGCATATTTGATTCTCTTGCGTATATTATTTAATAGGTGATCAGATATCCAAGGCCTAAGCTTAACTGATTTTCCAGCTTTAGAAATAGTTTTTGTGCAGCTTCTGAGATGACCATTTAGAATATTAGAAAACAATCAAAAGCAAGTGAAACACTGGATTGGCTATAAACATCGCGCCAATTCTCCCATTCTTCCAGTTAACAATAGTCAATGCGGATAATCTCAACAGAGTTTCTTATGACTGGCCTAGGAAATGGGAGCACCAAAGAAACAAGTTTTTATTAAACATTGATCTGATCAAGCCCAAGTCTAAAACATTGGATGAGGGACTTCGGAAGTACCTCTGATCAAACCTTCGGAGAACGTTATCGATACAGGTTGCTAAAGATTTAAAAATCCTGGTAGATTCCAGACACAAAAATATAAAGGCCATTTACTGAATAGAGTTTGTTAAATCAGCCAAAAATATATTGAATTCCGCAATGAAATTGAAAATGTTGAATGAATTTAGTCTGTAGATGCAGAAGGCACATGCTAGTTTTGACCCCTAACATAAAGGAAATGCCTGTACCATCAAAAGTGTTGTAACGAAAAAAAGTTTACTGTCTTACGACAGTATACCCTATCGTTAAAGAAATTGTCCCCATTTCATGCCCTAGCCCCATGTGCGGCTTGGTTTCCCGCAGCTCAGCCTGGTAGGGGATGTGGTCGTGGGTTTTTGGGGTTAGGTGAAATAAGGGACCTAGATTACCGCACAATCATATTAACTTAGGGAAGATGGCCTAAAATTTACCATCTAAAATTTTGATTCAAAAAAAGAAAAGAGGTCATCGGACGCAACACTGGCGGATTGTAAACATATTTAGGGAATGGGTTTTCACCCATGGTTGTTATTTCTGGCTTCTTAGGGTAACATAATTACCTTAAGAAGCACAGACACGTAGTATTAACAATAAAAAAAAACTAAGGGTTAGTTGCCTATTGAAAGTGGAGGAGGTCCTTAGCAGAAAGAGGGTGTCCAGCCTATGGGCCGGGTTACTCTCGATGCCCTCGCTCCTAGCAAGACTCAGCTTTGCTAGAAGCAACTAAGGTACCTCGCCACTATTGGAATGTTTATTAATCACACATCAACACCATACTTACCAAAATATATATCTGTGGGTCCAACTCAAAATAACACGCACGCAATTATGGTTTTGAAATATTGCTTGCTTAACAATTTCTGCAGGTTGGTGTTGTTATATGTCCGCTAAATAACCACTATTATTTCGTATAATATATATACAGGCCCGATATAGCTATAGCAATTCACAAAAACTCAAACTCTTTTTTTTCAGGTTTAGCACAATCT
The DNA here is from genome assembly GCA_932526605.1 of Nephrotoma flavescens. NCBI lineage: Eukaryota > Metazoa > Arthropoda > Insecta > Diptera > Tipulidae > Nephrotoma > Nephrotoma flavescens. The sequence goes on along the minus strand of OW052222.1, from coordinate 223,009,590 downwards.
CTCAATTCAATAAGATTATTTTTATTCTTGTTTATGGATATAATAGATTCACTTATTCCACTAAATTTCACTGCTGGTCCATTAAAGATAAAAAAAAACACACAAAGTTTCTGTATTAAATTATATTGTATTATTCGTAAAATGGAAAATGCACACTGATTTATTCTTAATATTTTACAAACTACTTTTCCGAAAATTAAATTTTATAATTAAGTATAATTTATTTTTTTGAAAACAATCCGACCAAAAAAAACTTCTAAACAACTTGCAGGTTTGCAATCGACTTCCTCTCTCCACCAAATATTTTTGCACCTTTTATATTAAATTATTGAAAAAAAATGTTGTACATTCATCAAAAATGTACGCAAGCAAAAAAAATGTACAAAAACGTGACATTGGTTTTTGATTACCCAATGCACTCGCTAAAATTTTCTTATATCCAAAAAATATAACTTGATCGAAATGTGCAATTGGAGGTATTTCTAATAGCAAAGTCCATTCTCATGCTATTTACCTCAAAACACATCGATAAAAAAAATTGATAATGTTGCATTATATTATTATGGTTTACGTTAATTCACTTACTGCATGGATATATACAGTAATCTGAGTAACATAAACAAACAATAACAATGCGAAATACGGCATGGTTTTTTCTTTTGGTAAAATTTGAGGTATCACCTCGAAGGTTATGCCGAGTGTTAAAATTTGATGATGAAATTTGGGTTGATAACGGAAGTGAATAAAATTCCGTTACAGCGTGGGGAAAACCCAAACCCTGAGAAGAAAAGAGATCTCATACTCTATTTAGAAAGGACGAGGTTTAAGGAATCAGTATTTAGATAGTCCAACGTGGCGGACGCCCCACACCCTGAGTAAGTCTCAGAGCCGGGCACTTAAACTAGTTATTACTACCGAATTAATAAATCTAAATGCTATGGGCTACTATTATATACCTACATGAATTATTTCCTAATAATTTTGAAGATTTAAAAAAAAAAAATTTTTGTTTCAACGAATTTACATATTTTGGCTGATGCTGATCAATGGGTTCAATCAACAAATAATGTTTTTTTTTATTTATTATTTAAACGAACCAACTTCTAACGTATATCAATTATTTAGACGTTGTTTATCAAGCAGCAGGCTTCGAAGTTACTACCAATGCGGATCTCTTGATGGTTATCCCTTGGCTGAATACGCACGGAAACATCACACATACCCTTGACATCCGATTGTTTAATGTTGCCTCTTGGCCCGATTCTTAGCTTGGCGCAGCGCAGTAGCGTTAGCGCAGTGGTATGACTTTACTTGCAATAACAAAGATGTTGATGGTTCTGATGCTTTTATGACGCTTAGCGAGATCGGCTCACGTGACCTTACAGATGCTGTTATGGTTCCTGGGACATCAGGACTGGATAGTGCGAATTTGATGATACTGGTTGCCTGTATTAATAGTGTGTGCTCAAATATATAACGCCTTTTTTGTTAAGCTTCAGTCGTCCATAAACACGACATTATTTGCTTTGTTTATGTAGTTTTACTTCATCTCCCAAGTAGACAGCATCATATTTTAGTCAGACTTCATATGTTTGCCTTCTTTATTGGAACTGCTTTTTGATATCTTAACAGTTGTCCCCCTCTGGAGCTTTTGACGGTTTTATTTAGTTTACATCCCCGTTATTTTGGACGTTGCACCACCATTGTCCTCCTGTTCGCTTTAAAGACTGGTCCCACGTTCAAAATTGGATCATAGATGTTGCTCGTCATCCAAAAGTGAATATTACATCTCGGTGTGTAGCTGTGCAAAGGTGATTTATGACTGCAGTCTTTGGTAGCCATGGAGTCCGGATATTATAGATTCGAATTATAATGAAGTGTTAACATGTCATCAATATTTCACTTGTTATCACTGGTGTGGTTGCTTTAGTTGCTGTGATTCGTGATGTTTTTGAGCAGTGTGATATTAGTGCGTTTCGATGGTCCAGCCGTTGGTAAATTTGGTGCACACTTCTCCTGGTCTGCTGGTTCCTGTTGTTCTTAAAAATTGATATACACGACTCTAAAATTCCAGTGACAGCCTTATTGTAAACATTTTTCTTAGATTCTCTAACCAATAATTTACTATTTTTTTTTTTAACTTTTAACTTAACCTATCAACTATCTTATATAAGAGATGGCGCTCCCTCAATCCCACATTGCTATCTTATCTGGATGGGGTTGAGCCAACCTCATCTCTTCTTTAGACTAAACTTAATATTATACCTCCCTAATCTTAATTTTTACCTTAACTAGCGATGCTGGTATATATTCATAATATCGCGCGCGATATACCAGCCTTCATTTTACCATTACATCACCTACGTAAATGCCCGAACTTACATAGATGGTCTAATGGGAAAATGGAAGATGCACCTGTCAACGTTTTCTCCGGCGGCGCTTCCAATTTCGATGGAAAATCTTGGCTAGGGACTTCCTGCTAAAACACTCTTTGTACACGTTTGTAAGAGTTAATCTCGCAAACTCCCCATGATCACATTTGGTCTTACAATGCATTTTGTTGGTGTCAATACATTGAATTATGAATCGCCTCGATGTTCGTACGATTCTAAATTTCTTCTTGTGGTCTCTATGTAGCAATGGTCTGCGTGTTTTACACCTTTTCACCTTTCTGCGAGGCGAACTTTTTCTGTTTTTAGAGACTCTGGTTTTCACCCTATTTCTTAATTTGATAGATAAACTTCTAACTTTAAATTCTGAAATCCTATTAGTTGATAGGGATGCTAAACTTGATGATTTATTTTTTGGAGATAGCGTATTAAGACGGTTATTTACACACCTGTTCTTCCTGTTCTCGATCGTCTTTTGCGGTGCATAACTATTATCTAATTTTGTGTCATTGCCAATTTCTTGCGGTGATGTAGGCAACGATACATATTCAGAGTCTTGAGATAATTTTTCATCAGGTAATCGGCGTACCATCTGCTGTTCAACAATTTGATCAATTACATCTCCCGAGAGATTTTCATCTTCTTCTAAGATGCGGATTGATTGCGAGCTATTTAAGGTTATGTTAGTACCACCACATCCACCATTTGAACTTAACGTTGATTGTAACGTTTCTTGTGATGTTTGTAGCGATAGTGTCGTACTAATTTTGTTCTTAACTACCCGATAACCATCTAATGCTTGTGCGCAACTCGGTAATGATTTATTTGATGGACTATTTGCCTGAGATATTCGTGTTGCTGGTGGTGAAGCTACTATTTGTTCATTTGACAGGCACTGCTTCTTGTGCAGTTTTCGTAATAGCCTGAGATGTTGTTGCTGTGTGCGTTCATTGGTGTAGTACGCACGTGCTGCTGAATCAGTTGATGTATTATTTGGTTGCATCAGCACATTCGTCTGCTGATCTTGCGCATCATCACGAATCCCTAGTAGAACTTTGGTTTCGTGTGATACCACCAGTAATTTGTTTAACTGATTATCGGCCTCCTGCAGTGTAATATCGTGTCCTATTAAAGACCATCCGATATCTCTTAATGTATACCAGCATCGCTTCATCTCACCGGTTGTATCATCAAATACTTCGGAATCAGGGCTTCGGTCAATTCGACCCAAGATGTGAAATAGTTTGGTGTAGTAAACTGGTTTCAGCTCGTCTACGGTTAAACCACCCCATATCCAGGTTCTAAGTAATCTTCGAACCCCCTCCAACTTCTCAAAACACGTAATCGCTTCTTGAAGTGGACATTCTGCAGCTGCCCTATGTGCGAATAGCGGAGTACCTAGAATGCTTCCGCGCTCTTGTTTAAAAGCTTCTTCAAGAGCGATTATTGCTTGCTCACGATCATCTGTGTCAATATCTCTTAATTCACACTCTACCGCCAATTCATCTTTACTTAAATGACTCGGATATATCATTTTTTAAAATTAAATTTGCTAACCTAAATGAACCTAATCTAAAAACAAAAATTAACCTAAACTAAATAAAAACATTAAAAAATTTTTTTTTTTAAATTAAATGAACTAAAAACAACCATGGGTAATATCCCCTACAATGAATAAATTCCGCCAACTTGGATCAAAATAAGGATAGGATAAAGGAATTGAAATTGAAATTTTGATGATACTGTTTCCTTGTGCCCAATGATGCAACGGTAGTCTAAACCTGACATACAAGGTGATCCTCGCTGCTATAGTGAACTTGAAAACAGATAACACTAAAGGTACCCAATAGGCCATGGCAAAATTCTTGCCCCCGTATCCGCAGCTGGCAGTCTTACCCTGAACTCAGCAGAGGAGCTCACCTGCGAGGGTGACAGAACGTTCCCATGTAAGTCAACCAATGTTGCTGAGGTCTTTTCAGACACTCGAACCTCGGCTGCTATGGCTGTCTATTGGGGATGATAACTCGCCGGTTATCACCAAGGATTTCCGCAGTGTGAGATATAATAATGTTTAACTTATGTCCTAAAACCTCATCAATATCCGTTCACTGATAGAACACCGGATTGGACAGCGAAACACATTATACCCTGAACGCGCCTAAAACTAACTATGGGAGGACTTGCAAAACCCATCCCGAAGGATGACAAATTTAAATAAACAACACAAAGTGGAATTTTCGCAATAACCTAACTATACACCGCTGCTTGGAAATCCATATTTTAAAATAAAAATATATCTTACGGCTCGTGATAATTTCTTACCGGTAGCCATAAGCATTTAACAGAGGAAAAATAAAATGTAGTGCAGTTCAGCTTTACGAGCCAGGATACGGAATGACCGATCTGAGAAATGAGCAGCCCTTTATACCACTCGATAACCGCTCGGCAGGAAAGGGATATGCCCATTACCTCAGGGACCGCATCATTCTAACTTACTGATAACGCAAAGCATAAACTGTTGGTTGTACATGGTACAGAAAACCGTACAACTGAATTATTGTCTGAGTTCGGTTATCACCGCATGCTCCAGCCTTCTACCATATTAGATGAATTCTTAAATTCCTATTACTACCACGAGTGTCGGTTTATCCCCCGGAGTGCGGGTTGGGACATGCCACAGATAAACCATCCATTCGGGGATCCAGCATAGGAGCTCAAAAATCATCAATTCCAGTCGGTACGCGTATGACCCACCACGAATAAGGTCAGGCTTGCCGCAGTCATACTCGTATCGATAGAAATTGACATCGAACAATGATAAAAACCAAGCACACGGTCATTTAGACCGATTTCAAATTTTTACTTCGGAGTTTAACAATTTTTGAACATTACATAAAGTAATGTCGACTACTTAGACGAGAATGTGAGGGAATCCTCAATTGAATTTAATAGACTAATGGTGGTATTTATTACCAAAATTTTTGGGCCGAATTATGGCCCCCTTTGGGCGCCACTGTAACGAAAAAAAAGTTTACTGTCTTACGACAGTATACCCTATCGTTAAAGAAATTGTCCCCATTTCATGCCCTAGCCCCATGTGCGGCTTGGTTTCCCGCAGCTCAGCCTGGTAGGGGATGTGGTCGTGGGTTTTTGGGGTTAGGTGAAATAAGGGACCTAGATTACCGCACAATCATATTAACTTAGGGAAGATGGCCTAAAATTTACCATCTAAAATTTTGATCAAAAAAAAGAAAAGAGGTCATCGGACCCAACACTGGCGGATCCTAAACATATTTAGGGAATGGGTTTTCACCCATGGTTGTTATTTCTGGCTTCTTAGGGTAACATAATTACCTTAAGAAGCACAGACACGTAGTATTAACAATAAAAAAAAACTAAGGGTTAGTTGCCTATTGAAAGTGGAGGAGGTCCTTAGCAGAAAGAGGGTGTCCAGCCTATGGGCCGGGTTACTCTCGATGCCCTCGCTCCTAGCAAGACTCAGCTTTGCTAGAAGCAACTAAGGTATACCTCGCCACTATTGGAATGTTTATTAATCACACATCAACACCATACTTACCAAAATATATATCTGTGGGTCCAACTCAAAATAACACGCACGCAATTATGGTTTTGAAATATTGCTTGCTTAACAATTTCTGCAGGTTGGTGTTGTTATATGTCCGCTAAATAACCACTATTATTTCGTATAATATATATACAGGCCCGATATAGCTATAGCAATTCACAAAAACTCAAACTCTTTTTTTTCAGGTTTAGCACAATCTCTCAATTCAATAAGATTATTTTTATTCTTGTTTATGGATATAATAGATTCACTTATTCCACTAAATTTCACTGCTGGTCCATTAAAGATAAAAAAAAACACACAAAGTTTCTGTATTAAATTATATTGTATTATTAGTAAAATGGAAAATGCACACTGATTTATTCTTAATATTTTACAAACTACTTTTCCGAAAATTAAATTTTATAATTAAGTATAATTTATTTTTTTGAAAACAATCCGACCAAAAAAAACTTCTAAACAACTTGCAGGTTTGCAATCGACTTCCTCTCTCCACCAAATATTTTTGCACCTTTTATATTAAATTATTGAAAAAAAATGTTGTACATTCATCAAAAATGTACGCAAGCAAAAAAAATGTACAAAAACGTGACATTGGTTTTTGATTACCCAATGCACTCGCTAAAATTTTCTTATATCCAAAAAATATAACTTGATCGAAATGTGCAATTGGAGGTATTTCTAATAGCAAAGTCCATTCTCATGCTATTTACCTCAAAACACATCGATAAAAAAAATTGATAATGTTGCATTATATTATTATGGTTTACGTTAATTCACTTACTGCATGGATATATACAGTAATCTGAGTAACATAAACAAACAATAACAATGCGAAATACGGCATGGTTTTTTCTTTTGGTAAAATTTGAGGTATCACCTCGAAGGTTATGCCGAGTGTTAAAATTTGATGATGAAATTTGGGTTGATAACGGAAGTGAATAAAATTCCGTTACAGTGTTAAAGACGAGCTAGATATGTTTACAATTCAAATCGTTCCTAGCTAAATTGCCACATCACCAGTGGGTCGATTCCTATAGGAATAGGAAATAGGAAAGAATTTTAAATTTTTATAGCAGTTTTGTATTTTTCCCCTATAAGCTTATTCGGTGAGTGTTATGGGAATTTTTTCTTTCCTATTTATCGCAGTTTGGATACGGAAAGATTTTCTTTTACAACACATGCAATATTTTTTTAATTTAATTCATTTAATTTTTAATTAGACAAAAAAAAATATAATTACATACAATTAATGTAAGTTTGACATTTCTTAACCGTTTACAGTCATGGTTTTCAATACTCAATTTAATCAAGAATTTGGGAAAAATTCCTACGTGTACTAAAATAAGCCATAGGAAAGATTTTTTTAGGAAAAAACTGCTATCAAAATTTTTTCCTAAATAGAAAAAAAATTCCTATTTCCTAAAGACACCAGAATCGACCCACAGATCTGTAATTCTCATTACACCCGGCAAACAGATTATAATTCTCCAGACTGAAGTTCGTGATTTCTTCCTCATAGACCCAGATCGCCGAAAGGACAATCAACATAGGCTTTACATTCCCGGAATCCAAATAAGCAAGCAGTCTATCTGAATTACTTCTTATGCTTCAAATGTTTTGATATACAAAATCAAATCTCTTTAAAGAACAAGCCATAACCATTTTTACAACAATATGTAAAGCAACAACGAAAGACGTAGCCAAAATATTACAATAATAAAAAAAAATGTTTAGAAACTATCATAATTACAACTGTTCTAAGAAATTCATAGCAACAAACACTCGGTAGTGGAATTCAACCATTAGATGCCATAAAAAAATATGCGACATAGCTGTAGTACAATACGCAGACGAAAAAATGAAATAATCTAAAAATAAACTGTTAAAATTTCCAGAATAAAAAATGGTAATATAAAAATAAAAATGCCACTACAAGGTTCATTGCAAGAAGACCCGTATAGTAACTAAACCTTTACATGATGTAATAAAATATGCAAATCTCTGTTGTGACTAATACATGAAAACACAATATACTGAAAATTACTGAATTTAATATTGCAATCAAAATTTATGGAAGTTGCAATAAAAAATGTAATATAAGAATTAATTCAACCCTGTAGGTAAAAATAACATAGAATGTTGACGGTCAAAAAAGCAGTAATAATAATAATGATAAGATAAAAACATAAACAACATTTAGTGAAAACAACATAAGTAATAAAAAAAGTGATTGATTTGTTATGAAATGGTGTGGTGCTAACGAAGAGGTTATCCTCAAAGAGTTCGTCTAACGTCATCAAGATTGTTATACGAACGTTTATCAACTGCCCTCTTGCCAACATCTTGTCTCAGCATAATGACACCATCCCTGATCCATAAGAAGCGAAAATTGAGCTCCATACAGCACAGTTCCTCCACCGTCTTCAGGGAGTTAAAGACCCCCGGACAGGTTCTTTCTAAAATTTTCCTTTATATGCTCCATTTTGACAACTAGGACTTCCGGTAAGTAGAGTGGATGTCTAGATTTTACTCGTACGTCAAGTATTGGTGATCCGAAACGGAATATTTCTTCAATACTCTCCTTTACCGTAAAAGATATAGTGTCAGAGGTGAGAATTACGTTTAGCACCTCCCGCCTGTTTCAAGCAACAAATATAAGCCTTTGTCTAATATTGTAAACTAAAGAGGTTAGTATTTAATCATTTTATCGATTATCGTCATCTGCAACAGATACTGGCCCACTTGAGTTCCAGACTTTTCATATACTCTAAGAATTAGTGATTCAAAGCCAAAGATAATAACTCCATTTGTGTTTGCAGGTGTTGTTCGGGATTCTTTATTTGTTACCATAGTAGACAATTTAGAATCCTCCTGTTTGCAGAAATTCAGAATACTAGATCGGAATACTAGGACTGCACCCAAGTACTATTCTAAATATTATGCGCCGATCTCTGTAACGTTACCTAGGCGAAGGAGCTACCCACAATTTCGAATCACCACTGCGATTTGTATTAATTCCACTGGACCCTAGCATGTGTACCTTGACATCTCCCAATTTTCTACAACGGTTTTTTCGTTTGATTTGGATATTTATTTTTCATCTTTACAAAACACAACGGAATTTTACAATTTAAGATTTCATACAGATTTACGGGAAGAAATGCAATTCAACATTTTCTCTTGAATAGTCTTGAATACATTTATGTTTTCATTGTGTTATACATGATAAGAAAACGACTGAAGCTGAGTATCTCATATATACATATTTTTGGAAATGAAAGGCGACGTATAATTTATTCAAATAGCGAAGCTTTTATGTCATGTTGTATATTATGCGAGAAGAAAAATGCGCAGAAAATAAACACGATTTTTTTATGGCAACTTGCACAGCAGCGCATTGTTGGTCTTAATGCTTATATTATTGTATATCTAGGATACAAAGTCGTTTACATACAGCACATATCCTTAGCATAATTTTACTAAAGCATTTAACTTATTGGGTATACATAACATACTCAAGATAATTTCACATATCATTTAAACGGTAAATCACTGCACAGTTTAATAAACGCATGTCGTAATCTCAATTTTGATACTTCTTTATGTTTGTCTAATTAAATTAAATTTAAATGATCCATATTGTATAAAAATTATTATAATTGTAATGAGATCAAATGCAAAACTCTTGTTTTACTCGCAAATTGCAGAAAAATTATTTAGTTAGTCCATTTGACCGGTTTCGTTCGGTAGACTATATACGTTTCAAATTGCAAGTGAATTTATTTAATGCAACCGCTTTCTTGAACCGAGAATATTTTTATAATTACATTCATGTAGTCATATTGCACAGATTATTACAGTAATAACCTAATTTAATAGAAGAAATCTTTGCCAGCATATTACAGCACTAATTAACAACAACAACATTTTACATTTGTTTTTTATATATACATATATGAAAATAGTTTTATATACTCGTTGTGGAAATACTCGTAAAGGCATTTTTCGTCGGAATCTTTATTGATTTAAAAATTTATTTTAATTCCATTCAACCAACATAAATCATAAAGCACGCATTTTGCGTGAAATTTTAATGCATACAGGCGGCAGGCAGACCCACTAATAATTTAGTCAGTTTATAAAAAATTATTTCATGCTATTTTAATTAACTTAGGTACTCTCGTAAATTGATTTTCTAAAATTAGGTTACTTTGTAATTTATGCGTTCAATGAGAAGCAAATTTATGAATTCATAATTTAAACATTTTAGTGTTTTTTTATATAAAATTGGTATTTATTATGATAAAAACTCTTTTGCATGTCATAAAAATTCGTTTAATTTAATTAACCAAATTTATTTGCACTATTTAAAAACAGATTTTTACATTTTGCACGAGTAAAAACTTTGTTACAGTACATATTTATCTAACAAGGAGGGATTGGCGAGGTAGATTACGTACGCAATGTAATCTAAACGGTTGTCGACTCGTAATCTATTATGTAGGTTGGAATGACACCAGCGTCTGCTGACGCCAACTTCATCCATCTGAACTGGGATTTTGCACACAGCGAGTCGCCTTTTTTGAGCGACTTATAGCTTAAAGCGAGAAAAAGCAATTATGCACTAAGCGAGTAGACACTCGCTCTCGCTTTTACTTCCGACTATGTATATATATTGCATAGTGAGAAGAAAGGCGACAAGATTTTTATGTTATATTTTCATACTAAACGCCAAAAAGTATAAAGTTTGTTTGAATTGGATGTCGGTAAGGTAATACATACTGCCAATATATATATATATTTATTTTTTGTTTTGTCATTTTTTATATTTTTCAGTATCTACCATTCATGTATTCTTTAAACACAGTTACATATCTTCTTTTCGGTATTGCGGTATAATACGTATGGCTTGGAAAATATTCGTCGTTAATTAAATTAATTAATAAACCTTTCGGAAGTCGATATAGTTCCTGGAATCTTTAGATTAAATATTATGTTAATTAAATATATAAATAAAGTTTATAGGATTAATAATTAACTACCTTGTACCATTAATGTCAAAAGGGGTTAAATCATCCCTATAAGACGAGACCGGATAATTCTCAGATTGTTTTTTTTATCAAAAACAATAGCAATGGGCAAATTGTCCTTTGTTCACCTGTATAATTATTTTAATTTATTAAAATCTTACTAAAATTTAAAAAAAAAAATTCACCACAAGACTAAACCGCAAAATGACACAAATAATTTGAAACACCAAATGACATTTTGACAGTTAAATCCGTATAGTTTCGTATAGTTGCTCAATTTTCTCGCCTTTTACTTTTGTCGATTTGTGCATAATCGCTGAAAAACTGTCTGACAAAACTAAAAGGCGAGAAATTAAACGTAAACTCGCTTCTCGCTTTTTGTGCAAAATCCTATTCCTAACTATTCTTTATCCATCGTGTCATAAAAGAGAAAAAAAATGTATAAATAGCGAGAATTTTGACCTAGACGGGATCAGTATTATAAAAACGCTCGAATATAAATAAATATTTTTTTTTTCGTTTCGAATTACTGTGCGGTATTAAAAAAAGTAGAATAAAACGAAAAAAAAAACGCGTGGGGATCGTGGATCGCATTTTCGAGCGAGCGTAGAATTCGCTTATAATGAACGGTCACAGGATAAATATTTTTGTTCATTTTAAACGTAAATATTTGGTTATAATGAACGGTGTTCATTATAACTGTATATTTTTGGTATATGTATAATAGGAATGTACGAGTATTTACACCAATTGCTCAAAAATTTTGAAAAATAAACAACTTTTTTTCCATCCTTTTCAAAATACATAAATATTCAAATTTCAATTCATTATTTTAATTATATTTTATACACGTATATAGTTAAGTACTTAATGTATGTAAGTTTATTACATAAGACTAGTACAAAATAGGAGCTCCTTGTTATAAAAAGAGCAATAACGTTGTTCTTTAGACCTTTTTAAAGAAATCTATTACCTTCGATTGTTTCAGATTTGTTTATATAAGTTTATCTAAACGATTTTCAATTAAATGTAAGTTATGAAACTCATTCTGTGTTCCATCACCAAAGCTTATCGCCAATCTAATCACTTTGATAGATGAGAAAACCCATCATCAGACTCTACGACTCGGTGAACGTTATTTAAAATTTCATCTTCATTTATTTCCTCTGATGTTAAAATGTTTGAATCAACATCAACATAGTCTTCTAATGGGATGTCACTGACAATTGTCCCTAACCGTAGATTGGTCCATAACAATTGCAGAGTATCATTATTAGAATCGGCTGTTACCTCTTCAATTTGATTAGATGTACCTGGAAAAAATCCTGGGGTGGGGCATTATCGATAATTTATCGAAGTTTGTGTCTCGCTTCTCTAGAATAAAATGGAATACTATTTCATATTTTTTATATCATTTTCAAGCCTGCTAGATTAAAAAATTGTGATATATCTACTCGATTTCTATCACAAAATAATTTGTTTACGATACTTCAACGAAATTAGAGAAATAGATAATTGTTACATTATTTTATTCTAATAGGTTCTGAAAGCAACAGAAAAGAAATAATTTATAAACGAAACAGACGCCAATTGCAGTTTACGAAAAAGAGACATACATTTCGATAAAGTATCGAAAATGTGATGTTACAAAATCTCGCCCCCGCTTTCCCAAAACAATGTTTAATGCTTTCGGGTTTTACTTTATTCCACGATCTTTTGAGAAAATGTAATGCATCGAATAGATTTATTTTAACGTTTGTCAGCAAAATGTCTTCTCCTTTTCCAAATCGGATATTATTTTTCTAACAACAAATTCGCGATAATAGCCTTTTAATATTTTAATAATCCCTTGGTCCATAGGCTGTGAGATTGCGGTCGTATTTGGTGGCAAGAACATCAACATAGTAGCGCGTAAATTTAGCATATTGAAATGTGATGGACAGTTATCTGCTATGAAAAAAACATTACGCGCTTCGGTTAAGTATTTTTTGTCCAGCGCTTTTAAATATTCTTCCCATTCTAAATGTGTCATCCAAGGTTTCCGATTATTTTTATATACGACTGGTAGCGTCTTAATATTTTTGAAACACCGTGGTTTCGCGGTTTTACCTATGATCAACAGAGGTTGCTTCTCGGCCCCATCAGAATTACTACCAACCAAAACAGTAATCCGATCTTTGCATAGTTTCCCACCTGAGCAAGAATTATTTTTAAATTCTATAGTTTTGTTAGGAAGTAACTTGTAAAACAAACCTGTTTCATCCAGGTTGAAAACATCTGCTTTTCTGTAACCATCAATAATACGGGACAATTTTTCTGACATCTAGTCGGTGCAAACGTCCGCCGATACAGAACCTATTTCTCCTACAATGTCTTTGAAAACCAATACGTTTCTTTTTATAAAGCGGTCTAGCCAGCCGCCATTTGGTTTGAAGTCATTGACGTTCAATTTTTCAGCAAAGTGTACAGCATTTTCTTTTAAAATTATTTCACTTAAAGGTACACCTTTTGCACGCATTTGTTTAATCCATATTAACAGTGCGGACTCGATTTCTGGGAATTTTCCCACTCTTATTCGTTTACGCTTTAAATTCAGAAGAAAATCTTCCAAAATATTTCGTTTCTTTACAACAATGGCAATAGAACGTTTTACGCAACTTATTTGTCTGCTATACTAGCCTGGTAACTCAGCTTATTTTCATTAACATCTTTTAAAATATTTAACTTTGTTTGTACTGATATTGCGTATCGTTTTCATTCCATCTTAAATATTGTTGAACGCAGCAGAACTTCTAAAAATTATTGTCCCTACAATACATAATATATAAAATATTATTCACAAGTCACAAATTAAAACTTTGGATGTTTTTGTTTTATTTTACATACGATAACTAAATTAATAGAATATACGCTCGTAATAGACAGCAGAACCAGCTCAACTGGAAAATTAAAATGATAAACTGTGGCGATTCCCAAAAATAAAAAAAGCACATGCACACATCAAAATATACCGACAAGTTTCTAATTTCTATTAAATTTTTTAACACTACACATCTATATCAGCCGTGTTACACGTAGTCTCATAGGACCGGCTTCACCTTCCTTTCTTTCCCCTTCTATCTATAAAATCGGTTTTAACTGCGACATTAAATTTTTCGGTGAATCAGAAATGAAAAAATAGAAATGAAAATAATTTAATAAAATTAAGGCCATTTTTGAGATGTAGATTTTTGTTTAAATTTTATTTTCGAGAGAACAGAATTTTACAATACAAAACAATTTGGTGTTTTAATATAAAATAAGGGTTTAAATTAATAATAAAAATCTATTACACTGTAGTTTGATACCAAAAGCTGAAACCGTGTGTAGCATGCTTCTATTACAATAAAAAACAAAAATACTCATAATTATGTATGTATGTATTTGAATGAACAGAAACAAATATAACTAAAAATAACGGAACAAATCAGAATCGATGGTCATTATAACTGTAGATTTTTGCACCACATAAGCATGCGTAGGAAAAATTTGTCGTTCATTATAAGTTTATAAACGAAGTTCATTGTAATGTAGTGGAAAGAAGAAAAATTCCTTATGTAAATTGAAGGGACTAAAAAAATCGTTCGTATCCATAAGAAGGATTTTTTATAAACGAATTCTACGTAGTTAGTTAGACACAGTAACGCTCAAAAGTATTATGACAAGTGTAATTTATTAGATAATATAAAAAATAAAAACCATATTAAAATTAATCAAATAATTTATTCATGTTATCAGTTGCTAAACGAAAAGAAAAGTTTGAAAAACAGGTCTAAATTTGTTCGCTTGTTTCCATGTGTTTCTGAATAAATACGGGGTGTTCATACATATTACTTACGACGAGCCTGCAACTATTGCTGGGAACAAGTCGGAACTTGTTTGTTTACTTTCCGTCTGTAGTAAAAGAAAACTAAAACTAATTTTTGGCAGCAACAAAAAAACATGGAAACACATTAAGGCAAAAAGGTCGTTTATGGTCGTCGGATATTATTGGTAGTACAAATTAATTCGGTCCGCTCTATTAAGCTTAAAAATCCATTTATTTTAAAATAAAATGAATGAACAGATTAATTAAAATATTGTCCATCGCTGCTTACGACCATTTCCCACCTCTCAGGTAATTTTCGAATCCCATCTCGGAAAAATGTTAAAGGAAAGTGAACCGGGGACCTGAAACCAGTAATCACAAGGAGCAATATCCGGAGAATACAGCGGGTGCGGTAAAATATTCCACTTGTGCGTTTCCAAATGTTTTTTTACGACTTTTGCAACGTGAGGCTGAGCGTTGCCATTCAGAAGAATAACCTATTATCAAGCCTTTCCTTATATTCCGGTCGATTTTCTCGTAATACACGGCTGAAACGAATTAATTGTAGTCTGTACAGCTCGCCCGTAATAGAATCGCCAGTACACAACACCACTTTGGACAGAATTACCTTCGAACCATGAATGTTCGTCTTTGGTGTTGATGTTGTGTTCGATGGAAACTATTGACCGGGCAAAATGAAGTAATTTTTTTCTCTTGGGGTTATCATAGAAGATCCACTTCTCATCACCAGTTACTATCCGATGTAAAAAACCCTTTCTTCTCACAAGAAGCAGCTTCTCACAAGAAAAAAAAAATTGCCTTCCCACGCCTCTTGGTTTTGATTCATAAGGGACCCAATTGTCTTGCTTTTAGTACCGACAAGCTCCTCTTGCGTTTGAATCGGATATTCATCGAGCAATGCCTGTAATTGATCATCTACGAATTTTTTTTGGCTGTCCTAAGAAAGGCTTATCTTCAACTCTGAAATCATCATTTTTAAGCGTTGAAACCTTTCTGTACATGATTTATCGGTTGGAGTATTGTCACCTTAAACTTCCACAAACATTCAATGTGCTTCACCTTCCAATTAAAACAAAAAATTAACATTGCCCGCAAATGCTGTTTAGTTATCAAAAAATCCGACATATTCAATATCGTAAACAAACACGTTTTGTATGAGACTCAAAGCAATACAAACTGAATGTTAACGGCAAATGTCTATTCTGTCTGAAACAACGGAAATCAGCTGTCACTATAAAAAAATTATTATAGTCAGAACCACTTTTTCAAAACGGATCGAATTAATTTGTAGTCCCAATATATTAACATGTCTAAAGAATATTCAAATGATTTTAAAAACGCCGTGCGATAACTCCCCTAAAACTTCGCCGTAAAAAAAAACTACTTCCAAGGAAGTTAGTTCAATAAAAAAGTTATTGACGAGTGATGTCCGAAAATCGGCCGTGCAAATAAAAAACGAGTTAAAAGAAAATTATGTCGTAAATATACACGTTTCAACCGTAAAACGTCGACTAAAAGAGTTCGGATTACATGGACGACGTCTAACCAAAAAACCTCTGATTTCTGCAAAGAACAGAAAGTTTGCTAAACGGCACAGGTCTAATGTGTTGTGGAGGGATGGAAGCAAATTTAATTTAGTGTCATCCGATGGAATACGGTATGTGAGAGGAGCTGAATCGACGCGTGTTTTGTAAAAATTATTCAAATAAGGATATGTTTTATACGAAGCATTATGTGATTAATGGAGCCCCTATTGATCGTTTGTAAAAGTTAGTTGATTCAATGCCGTCATGGATACGCAACGAAATACTAATTATAATACTGTTAAGTGTGGTGTTCAGAAAGAAATCCTTCTAAAGTGCAGTTGGTGCCTAATCCTGACTAAATGAGAGAGGAAGATGAAACGAATGAGATGAAAAGGCAATCTATCAAATAGAAGGAGCTGTGTGATGTATTTGCTTTAGTAAATCTGTGCGCGCGACTTCGACAATCGGTCACGCACCGTCACTTGTCGATAATGCTTGAAATATGCTGGGTTTTCTCAACATAAAAACTCAACAGCGCGATCGCACTACTTGGTACTCAAACGGTTAATAATAAAATGAAATAAACGAAAACTATAGGGTTAACATAATGGTGCCGGCGTCCTGTAGAACACTTATAAATGAACTCTGAAATAATAAATAGACAATAGTAAATAGAAATTAATACGTTGTGCGGTAATTACGTATCAAAATAATATACAACCAATATCTAAACAAAAATAAAAAAATAAAATTTAGTTCCAACCACTCACATAACAATATAATATAATAAGTGGTATATCGAAACGCCGTTATATTAAGTTAAGCAGCTGATATGGATACGACCATCAATTTCGAGTATCATCACAGCAATTCAACTCAACGGTAAAAATTCGATTACTTATAATTTGTTTTGTTTTACATTTAACCTTTAATATAATTAACACTAACTTTATTATATTAAGCTCCTCCTAAAGTTAATTAAGAAAAAATAAGTCCGGACATCTCACTGAGACTTTTTTTTGTTTGGTTAAGTTTAGTTAAGAGACCGAAGTTCTGTCCTGTAAAACTTCCAGCCTTGTTAAAGTAGTTTACAAAATTAAAAGTTTGCTTTTCCGCCATTGCGGTTATTAAGGAAATATATTACCCGGAAGTGATAGCAACTAAGTATTTATTTTTCTGAAGGTTATTACTCTGCCTTTTTAATTGGTTTGGCTTCGCGTTTTTTTCACATTTCGGTTTATACAATATTATTATTTTTTTTGTTGTGGTGAGTTAATTATCGAATAAAAATTAATACGTAAAAAGTAATCAAATACTGTTGATGTCGGGAAAAAGGTAGGTTCCGTGTAGAAATGGTGATCCGTTGCACTTCCCGCGGTATATTCAATATCGGTGCAAACTTATGAAACCACCATGACCTCCCGCGTGCTTAGGCCGGCTACCAATTACCGCGCAGAAGTCGCTGCATCTTGACGTCGGTTGACAACGTCGACAACCAACGAAATGACATTGGAAACTCATTTTTATAATTATTATTTCTTTATTTTATGCCAGCTCTTCTAATAAAATTGCTGTTTAGCTATTAGGTAATTGTCTTATTATCCTATGAGTAAAATAAGCTTTTATTTAATTATTAAATCATTTAAATTATTCATTAGTAAATGATCAACTCAAACGCTGACCTAAACTAAGAGCTACAACTTGGAGTTGTAATGAAGTACGTTGCACACTATTAAAATACATGAAAATTACATTAACAATTACTAAAAACTAATTCTAACTTTTCTTCGACTAACTTTAATGTCTCTAATTAACTAGAAACTTCCATATACAAAATTTAATAGCTACTAATCATAAATGTACATAATTTAAAATATTATTTAATTTGCGCGCCATCTCTAATCAAAAAAAAAAATTATTTATCGCAATGGATTATTTTACTTATTTTCTTTTCGTTTTTTATACAGCTGTCAACTGTCACATACAATTACTAATTACAGTGTTTACAAAATTTTGCCAATGGAAGTATAAATATCGTTAATATTGTGACGACTCTATAGAAACGGATCTATTGGAACTAAGAACAATTTCCACATCACCCTGGGTATGTGTATGAATTCGTTTTTCATGCTTGACGTGAGTTATTTTGTTCTCCTGATTGTTATTAGTGAGCTGGTAATCTGGATTGCCAGACAACTTTTTTTTTTAAATAATAAATTTATATTCAATATTGTAACTGATTCGGAGATTTCATTTTTTCAAAAACTTTTGATATGATTTTTAATCGTTTATTGGTTTACTTGGTTAAGGAATCATAATTACTTCAGCCACCTTCCATTGACGTAGAACATAATTTAATCTGATGCCTGCATTATTTGAACTAATTTACGCAAACCTTCCCCGGGAATGGCTTTCACAATTTGCCCAGTAAAAAGTCATAACCTGCCGACCAAATGGCACAGCGATTAAAGCTTTAGAGTTTGGATCGGGAGGTACCGGGTTCGGATCCCGATACAGGCAGGATGCAAAATAGAATTTCATCAACAGATCTGTGGTGAAATGTAACACATCTATGACCCCCTGTCAGTGTGCAAAACTCATGGGCCGATCCATCTTCCACTACAGTATAGGCTGGCATGGAGCTGTGCAGATGGTCTTAAATCAGTCCTAGATCAGGGTGAGCCTTGAGCCCCAAAACACATTGCATTGTAAATAAATAAAAAAAATGCCTTGACCTAGAGCTTTTCTGATACTTAAGTTATTATTAGGGTCCTACCAGAAAGTATATAAAACACCCTTCACTAAATCTAAAGATACTACGGAGACCGAGGATTGGAACTTAGTAAAATAAAGTATAGTAATCATGAACAATTTTGACCTCGGGATTTATGCAGATTTACCATTCACGATATATGCCGAAGTAAAACAAGTATTTTTAAAAAAATCTATGTGCGTATGTGTGTTTGCATGTGCGTGTGTGCGTGTCTGCGTGGTGTCGTGCAGAATAAATGTTGTTGGTTCTCTACAGCCCAGACGAATTGACTGATCGGGGTGAAACTACATACTTAAGCTGTTTCCATGAGTTGGAGAACCCAGTGAGTTTTGGGCGAAGTCGCTCCACCGGAAGTGACAGCTTGAATGGGAGCTTCCTCTTTTCTTGCAAGTATTTTGAAGTTCCCAGTAATTTTAGGTCAAAATCGGTCCACTGGAAGTGGCAGCTTCCAAGTTTTTTGCAACTTTACAAATTAAAGTATAAAGCATTTGCTATATTAAAACAAATAGACTTTCGAGAGTAGCAGGAGCAGCTTCCAATTTTTGCAAACAATTTTAAAAATTTAGCATTTACAAAATCCAATCTTGAATTCAAGTGTCATATATTCAAGATCTTTATGTATGCATTCGTGATAAAAGAAAATTGGATGTTTGTCACAACATATTCATCTCATAATTTTTTTTTATAGAGATCTAAAAAACGTGTAATGGAAGTCTTGGAGAACCAACTGTGATAAAAAACGAAAGAAATCTTTAAGATCTCCCGACTTAAGAAAATTCTCTTTACTAATTTCTTTCTCTTTACTAATCTCTTTACTAAAGGGCACCTATCTGGAGCCTCTAATTTTACACATATAGAGGTGCCATTGATAAAAAATCGGATCCTGTGGGCGACAAACGGCTTCAAGCCAGTTAAGTCAGCCAGTCCTTGTCGAACCATTCCAGAATGAAACATTTAAACATTTATATTAAAATGTGTTTCTCGTTTTTTTATAAGCAACTGAATTGGTATTTTGCATGAGACTGCGCTTTCATTGATTTTCTTATAGTCGCATTACAATCAATACCATAAGAATTAAGAAAAAATTTGATTTGAGACGGTGCCAAATAAATATTAACTAGTATACGCGTCTCAATGTCATCAACTTTGGTTTGTATTTGTTACATTCAACAAGTTCTTAGTGCTGATGAATTATTCTATTTTTTTTTTTTTGATAATAAAAACCTTTTAAATCACCAATTGAAAAATGGAGGGGTGACATTTTGTGGCCAATACCCGACTTTCTTTTACCATGAATGTACACATAGATTTCGGATACCACACTTGATTTCTAAAGCGAAAAAATAAGCTTAACATACTTTTGGTAAAACTGGCTTGTGTATAATCAAAAACCATTATCCCTCTGCTGAAATCTCAGAATACTTGTCGTTTTTGTGTAAATGATAAACTTATCAATATCATTCCATTTTCACCAACTTTCGCCAGGACCTCTAATTCAACGAAAACGTATAAGAATAAAATTTTATTCCAAATAGAATTCGCCTGGACTGTAGAGAAGCCAATTTTGAATAGTGTTTTTTTTTTATAAAAACTCGTCATTTCCGGTAAAATTTAAAATATGGTCTGACCTAATTTTATTTGAAATTTAATTTACAATCTTTTTTTAAACGTTTTTCGTAAATGTTGAAGCTGCCACTTATAGGGGAAGAATTTTTGTTGGAAAAAGATATTTGTCAAAAATAGTTGTTTCCGTTTAAATTTTGGGAAATGTTTTGGATTCATGTTATACTTGTGGGGCTTTAATTAATACACGTGATAAGGAAAATGAAGGCCTCAAAAACAATTTTCTGACAAGAATGACCTAAGTTAAAGAGCGGGACAGTTACTAGTGTGGTACCACATAACAATTTTCATTTCAATATACACATTTTTAATATTTTAAAATTATTTAAGGAAGTTAAAAAAAAGTGCCTCGTGAAAAATGCACAATTTTGAGTTATGTCATGATTGCAGCAAGTGAGCGATTTGTTTTTGAAGTACTTTTTTTACGAAGATTATTATTTACGCTTTTTATTGATACACTTTTTTAATAAGATAGTTTCAGTTTCCGTGAATTGGTGTAGGTTTACCTCTCATTGAAAGGTACAAATCTAGATGCAAAAATGCATGCGTAAACGATTTGATATCCTAATTTTGGTATGATATCAAAGGGCCGAATGTCGAAGGGCCGAATGTGTCGAAGGGCTGGATGTGTCGAAGGGCCGAATGTCGAAGGGTTGAATGTCGAAAGGCCGAATGTGTTAAAGGGCCAAATGGGTCAAAGGGCCGAATTTTTTTTTTTTGTTTTTACAAATATATTTTTTTTTACTTTTTTATTAAATTTAATTATTTTTATTTTTTGTACATATACCTATATATTATCAGATGCCGACATAGGGCCGAATGACTCAGGTGGCGCATGACAAAATTTTTCTTCACCAAAATGTATCGCTGACTGGATACGTAGAATTTCATGAATATCCAAAGATGAAAAATAGTAAATAAATAAATTCATAAGAAATTCATTTATGTTTAATAAAAAAAATTACAAAATATTCCATAAAACAAAAAATTTAAAAAATTATTTTTCTAAAAACAAAAAAAAATCGGCCCTTCGACCCATTCGGCCCTTCGACATTCGTCCCTTTGATAGATTCGGACCCTCGACATTCGGCCGTTCGACATTCGGCATTTCGACATTCGGCCCTTTGTACCCATTCCCTAATTTTGAGCTTCCCACAATACACATAATCCTTAATGTGTGTTGGTAAAAGCAGGAGAAAAACTCTTAAGTAAAATGAAAATTAAAAGCGTATTCGTGAAATCTTAGAGCTGAATTTTTGCTGTTAGGAAAAACTGAATGTCACTCGAGAAGCCGAAGAAATGGGAAAAAAATTTCATATTTTTAAAAATTAGTCAGAATGTAAATAAATTGGAAAAAAACATCCAAATTCCATCAATTTGTTCATCAAACAAACTACCCTATATATGTAATAGGGAAAAGTAATCTCAACCCAGGTATTCATAGTGCCGCCCCGGTGGCAAAGTGGTTAGCATGCTTGCTCCAGCGACCGGAGGTCCCGGGTTCGATTCCCGGTGGTGACAAGGAAAAAATTTCACGGCTGGTTTAGGATCAATGAATTAATCACTCATTATCCGAAATGAAAATATGATTATGAAACCTCATTTGAGGCGGCCAAATCCCTTGATGGGATATAATGCCAGAGAGAGAGAGAGGTATTCATAGTACAGAACACTGCAAACTTTTCAACCAATCAATAACCTCAGACGTGTTTCCTGATAAATGAAAAATTACAAAAATAACACCTATCTTTAAATCGGATAATAGAGAGGAAGAGTCTCATGTTACAGATTAATTTCAACATCTTCGTCAATTCCAAAATTATTTGAGCTGATTGTGTGTAATGCTTTTAAATCTACATTGATGCGTCACATCTCCATTTACCAACACGGGTTCATGCCTGGAAGATCGACATCTACCAACCTGGCCGAATTTACCTGTAAAGTGTTAAATGAGATATAGAAGATCATCATCAAGGAGATGTAGCGTATATGTATTTTAGCAAGACGTTTGACTTTATATGCCACCTCAAAGCATTCCAAAGTCTGCGTGAATTCTGTTTTTCAGCCGGATTTATTAATTGGTTTAAATTGTATCTGACAAACCGACTGTAATATGTATTATCTGGGAATGAGAAATCCAACGCTATCAAAATGACCTCTGGTATCCCTCAAGAATCTCATATTAGGCCCTGGATTTTTATTGTGTTCATCGATAGAATAGCAAAGTTAGTTAAACACTGTTGATAAACTGCGAGATGACCTCAACAAACTTAGTGAGTGGTGTGTCCAAAATCCATTACACCTCAATATTAATAAATGTATAATTATGTCGTTTCATCGGAAAAAATATCCAATAACTTCGGCATATAAAATAAATGGCGCGGAAGTTTAAAGAGTACGCGAGATTATTGATCTAGGAGTCACATTTGTTGAAAACGCTAGTTTTAACCGTCATATAGATAATTGTATTGCTAAAGCTAACTCCATGTTTGGCTTTGTCAAGCGGTGGACTTGGAAATTCATGGATATACATACTCTAGGCACATTATATTACGCTTATGTAAGATCTCAAGTGGAGTATGCTGTAACGGTTTGGAGCCCCTCTTACGCTGTACACATGAACAGAATCGAAAGTATACAAAAAAATTTTTTTTTGTTGAAAAAATCTGGCTGGAATTATGATTATAACATACCATTCTATGAAAATGGGGCTCGCTTATCTCCTTACTCTACAAGGTGCAAAGAATATAACATGTGCACGCTTGAAAACAGGCGTCTACTTCTGGATGCCGCTTTTATCGGAAATGTCCTTCTTGGCCACATCGATTCATCCTTCATACTGGGAAACATATTATCAAGTCCCACACAAGTAGAACATAAATCTGTTTGGTATAGAAAAGGAAGTATTAAATCCATGAATGAAAACCCTGTAAAAGAAGGAGTAATCTGCAAATGGCACGTTCCTTTGTAATTTTCCTCATAATTTGGACGATTTGGACTGATGTCCTATGAATTTGCTTCCATTAGTACTCGTTCTGGGAGTCGGGAAAATTATCGTTGTTGTACCAGGAATTTTCACATTGTTCTGAACAATAAAATTCGTGATTCTCTGATTTTCTTGATCTTCGCCTGGTTCATAAGTCGCGGCAAACCGATCATCATAATTTTTCAATGGCGACGGACTACTATTGATTGACGATGAAGTGGAAGACGAAGTTGGGCTAAAAGAATACTGGCAATGTTACACAGACAGAAAGGTGTTCTTAAGTTGTGGTCGTGGAGGAACTGGACTGCAAATGTAACCACAGGATCGTTCCTCAGGCTATTTTAAATTATAATGTCGCGCACTGTGTCGTTTTCGTGTATTCACTTTAAGGCCGGGATTACACTATACAAGATCTTTGACAAAGGTGTTTTATAAAATATTTGAATCAAATATTTTTTAAACAATTTTGATCAAATAATTTTTGAAAATTACACTACATAAAAGATTTTATCAAAATTTTCCTCAAACTTCAGTAAAAATGGAACAACACCGAACAAGCGTGTGCAGCAACATTAAGCGATTTTATTATTATATCGTTAATAAAAATAAAAAAGAAACGGAAAAAAAAGAATCTGAGCGTGAAACTTTGAGTATCGAGATGAGATTTAAAAAGTGTCCATCAAAATTTATTAAAGGAGCTGGAGACCCGAGGATACATCAACACAAAATATTTAAGAATGGATGACAATTTATTTAATTTTATAGTCCACAACATTTCGTCGTTAATTAAACGATAGGAAACACATTTACGAAATTCAATAAGTATGAAGGACAGACTAATGGCCACACTTCGCTTTCTAGCAAAATTAATTCGCCTCGTATTCTTGAATTAATATTTTTTGTGGTTTTTGCCGTCCGTAATTAGTGGTCATTTTGAATAAGCAATACGTCAAAAATAATTTATCAAATTTACTTACATGAGCTAAATTATATTATATTACACTATGAAAGAAAATTGATAAAAATGTTTTATAAAACACCTTTGTCAAAGAACTTTTATAGTGTAATTCCGGCCATAGTGTAATACGAATGTTTTATAAAACTCTATCACTTTTATAAAATATTTTATCAAATTTAGCATCATGTAGGTAAATTTGATAAATAGTTTTTGACATATTGCATATTCAAAATGGCGACTAATTAAATATTAATTCAAGAATACGAGGCGAATAAATTTTGCTAGAAAGTGAAGTGTGGCCTTTAGTCTGTCCTCCATACTTATTGAATTTCGTAAGTGTGTTTCCTGTCGTTTAATTAACGGCGAAATTTTGTGGGCTATAAAATTAAATGAATTGTCATCAAAGTCAATTGTCAAAGTGTCAATTGACACTTTTTAAATCTCATCTCGATACTCAAAGTTTCACGCGCAGATTCTTTTTTTCCGTTTCTTTTTTATTTTTATTAACGATATAATAATAAAATCGCTTAATGTTGCTGCACACGCCGTTCGGTGTTGATCTATTTTTACTGAAGTTTGAGGAAAGTTTTAATAAAATCTTTTATGTAGTGTAATTTTCAAAAATTATTTGATCAAAATTGTGGTAAAAAAAATTGATGCAAATAATTTATGAAACACATTTGACAAAGATCTTTTATAGTGTAATTCCGGCCTTATTACTAAAATTTCTTTGGATATAGTTAATATTCGTTCAATGATCTCTAATTTTACCTAGAAAACTTTTTAATTTTTTAATTATAAAATATTAGCTATTTTTTATAAATTTACGTTATCTAATTATTTGTAGTTTTGTACATTTGAATAAACAAATACTTAACGTCATGCATAGTATACAATCTTTAAATACCGCTGCTTCTGCCTTTTCCCAGTCTAATTAAAGGTAAAGCTAATGAAATATTTTTTATTGTCATATTCCTAGAATAAAATTTATGATTGTTTTGTTATCGACATGTTATGTAGACATAAAGTACATCAACCTTTGCAAGATATAGAATTTCAAATACATTTGTTAAGTTTACTGTCAAACTGCGCCCAAATGCGGACAACACCTCGTGCACATACTTGTGCTGCCACATCGTAGTCTATCGCATTGTATGTACATTATACGAGTAATGTACACATAATAATTAAATCAATAAGCTCTAATTACCAAATCCAAATAATTTTTTGTTCAAATTACGTAATAAATTATAATTAAATTTACCACTGTTTGTCTTCAAAATTCCTCAGATTGAAATTTAATGATTTGAATACCTTTTTTTTTGGTTAGCAGTTAAATTTTTGGTATTATATATAGAACGTATTTTTAGAGACGACAGTGGATCACGATAAAATTTAATTAAACACACAAATTTATGAGTCTCGTAATTATTTTGGTTTTCCTTTTCATCGGTTGAACCAACAACCGATATTAAATTTCAACCGACATGATTATTTTTACCACGTGCTCTAGATTTAATCGTCGACTTTTAAACGTTAGAGATAATGAAATGTGTTTTATATAAAATGCATTCCATTAAAAAGTTGGTGAATAACTCATAAAAATCATAAATTATATTTTGCCATAAATTTATGGAATGCCATTCAAATGACTTTATTTTGATGAATATATTTTATAACATTATTCATCGTATCATATTTCTAACCTTCGGGTGAAGCAGGATACAATAATTAGTCTTGTGTGAAGCATGAAATAAAATAAAAGGTCCACGAAATGCCTCAATTAAGTAAAGTGCGTGCAATTTTGGTACTAAATTGTTTATTCAACATATAAATTCGATTGATTAGATTTTAATTTTATACCGGGATCAATACCAATTTCATGTTTGGATAGTTAACAGAAGAATACTTTATTTGGATACAAGAAAGTTCAAGGATAAATAAATATGTAAATTGTATTAAAGAAAGAGAGAAGATTAATTGAACATTTCTTGCTTGTTGAGTAGTTTCAAAAAATTAAGTGAACACGTAAATGACAGACAGATTAGACACAAATACGTGAAAACATGAATTTTGTAAAACAAAATGTTGTTGATTAAAAGATGGGATAACATCTTGAAATATTGAATACATGGTGCTGAAAATTAAAATCTACCGCATTTGTTGAACTTTAATTTAAAATGTCACCAACTTTAACTTAAAATGAGGACCAATACAGTAAACCCAAATTATTTTAAAAAATATATTTAGTCTATTCATACGAGTATGTAACTGTACAATTTCCGATGCGCACTAATAGTAGGGTAATCATAAAATGTAACTCGGCCGGCTCTATAATCGGAAGTTTTGTTCTGTAACTTGGCAGCACCAACTCGAATAACTCGAAAAAATTGTAATTTTCTGAAACGGTTCTCGCATAAATATGTTGTTACGAACGGGTGTGTAACGAGATCGCTGTTTTCAAATTCCCGATTTTTAGGAAATCCCGGTTTGAATTTTTAAATTTTGACAGGTGAGAAAAAGGGACTCTTAAATAATTTTGTGACAAAATTCAAAAATGAGTTTGCGATAAAGTTCTAGAAAATGGCAAATAGGGATGGAATTTGGCCATTTCCAAACAGATTTTGTTGAAATTTGATACGTGCGATGGAAATGGATTTCTAAAATGATTTTTTGATAAACTTCTGAAATATGGCCATAAACTTCTGAAATATGGAGCTAGGCCATTTTTTAACCGATTTAGTTGAAATTCGAAATGAGGGTCCAAAATGGGATATAGTTCTGGAATAAGACGGATAGGAATGAAACCATTTTTTTTTTCGAAAATCGACATGTGGGATCTAAATGGGATTTTAAAATGAAGTTTGACAAAGTTCTGGAATATTGTAATTAGGGTTGGAACTAGGCCATGTCTTAATCAATTATGTTGAAATTCGTTACGCGCAATGGAAATGAGGTTCTTAAATGATTTTTTCATAAAGCTGTGGAATATGGTACATAGAGATGGAATTTGGCCATTTGATATAACTATTTAATGCTTCTGTGGCTAAACGAAGGGGGAAGAGCGCGCTCCGATAAACCGAAAGCCCATTTATTCGCCGAGATATTCGAAAACTAAAAATATAAATTGTCAACGAACAAAGTCGGAAAATGAAACAATCATGCCAGATGAATATATTAAAAGCAGGCCACCTCCATTCGTATAACAGACTTTCGCCAGTGCAATATGTCACTTTAATGTCAATTAACTGCTTAACTAAACTAAAACGTTAAGTGTATTATACTTCTGACTCCATAGTCTGACTTTAGACAAAGTTAATAGTATACTAACTCCTAGCTTCAAAAATAATTAAATGTCCGGCCTTGACGCCACTCGTCAAACACACGGTTATGTTATAAATATATTCAAGACGTTCATGTCTTACAAGATGAAATAAAACAGTATATGTTACAAACTATTAAAGTCAAAAAGTATCAAATTGTGGACTTAAATGTCACTCCTAAAATAGACGATAACGTTTTATATTTAAGATTTTTTTCGGATTTTCAGACAAAATATTATTTTTAATGGCATTTCTACAATGTTTACAACTTTTTTAGTCACAAAACTACATAAATGCACTCCTCTGCGTTCCTTATAGATATACAATGAAAAGCCACAGAAGGCATTTTAATAACTTCAGAAACAACCATAGTCATACGACTAACATTTTGAACATTTTCGATTTACTGGTTTACCGGGGCAAGAACACAAAAAATAAAATGAAATATCGAAATCCGTTACAAATACGGAAACGCACCAAACATCATAAATCATACATTTATGTATAAACCCAGTATGTAATTTTTCCAGTGTGTGGAAAATATTATTTTAATTCCATACTAAATTCCGTTCTACAAAATATCAAAGACACAATAAATTATATTTTGGAGAAAAATAATTGTCTTTCTCTTTCTGTTTCGCGGTATGTATTTATTTTTTTAGTGCTGTTTGTATGTATATATTGAATCGTTTATTTTCTCTTCTCAGTTTCATGTGACAAGTCGACGGGTGAACACGCACGCGGTTGTGCATGCGTGTGTTTTTGTTTATTTTAATTTCTCGTGTTGTTTTATTTTAATAGTTTTTAATTATTACAGTAACATTAATTTTATTTAGTTTATTTATAAAATGGTTATGATCGGATTGGGCTAAAAAAGTAATAAAAATGAGTTTTGAGCAATGGCGTCACCATTTACACTTATACGCAGTTTTTTTACGTAAAATGTTTTTGTATTATTTTTTTAAGGTGCTGTGTGAAAATCTATTAGGTGAATTGGATGGCGCGTAAATATGTAAACCAATACTCTACATAGGCGGATTTATAAAATTTAAAGAAAGAAATATGTATTAAATATGTGAATAAAACTATAAAAATTACAACAAATATTTCTTTTTAATTTCAATAGAAAATTATTATTATTCCCGTATAAAAGTGCAATGGAAATCTGCTCTATTTGCTTACGCTAATAAAGTGTGTTAAATTGGTACAGAAATGTATATGCAATATACCCGAGTTCCCGACGAAATTCCACCTTATTTCCAATTTGATTTTTTTCTCGTTTTAGCAAAATACGTAAAATTTATTTTAAACGGTTATGCAGTGGCTTAAATTTTATTAGCGCAACAAGGTGCTTCAAATATTATGCATTTCAGCATATTGCAAAATTTTGCAAAGAGAATGATCAAATATGTGAACACTACTGCTCATCACGGAGTAAAATGTGTACCGCACATAAAATGGCATTGAACCTAATGATGAGAAAGACAGTGTATGTTAACTAACTCATCAAATATTTGCAAATTGAGGATTATACAACTAAACATCAAAATAATAAAGTGGTCGGACACAAGGTCAGGCAATGTTCAGAACATCTTAATATTGACCCCCTTTGTATGCAAGAACTATACGCGCTAAAGTTAAAGTAACTGGTGTGGCTACGTCGGCACGTATTATCACCAGAGGCGATGATAATACACAATTAGCAATTGGCATCCTCAATGGTGATCTGGAAGTGCTATATATGTCACGGTAATGCGACTCGCACTGCGTATACGTTGGAGTTATACCAAAAATATCTAAATTTTACCTAATAAGCATCTGCTTCCACATTCAACAAATATATTAATTGGCTAAGATACCATCCAATCATAATCACGGATGATTTAAATGTAAAGTCAAGAATATGGAACAATATAATGACATCAATGGTAAGGGATCAGTCATTGAAGAATTTATTGCACGAAGTAAGCTCTTCATTGTGAATGTCAGTGAAAGAAAACTGGCCAAAAGTGATCATTTGAGCAACCATATGTTCACTGATGAGGTGACTTTCTCATCATACACAGGTGAGATAAGCGATAATATTCCGAGGTACTCACATAAGCACACTAACTGGGATTAGTTCTCCAGTCTGCTGAGAATAAACGGACAAGAGGTAGCTAACCGTTTATAAGAAGTATCATCTTATGACACTTTACCAGAGAAGAAACCATGATTGTCATTATGTTCATGAAAAAAAGTAAGGCGCCAGGCCTAAACAACATCGAGGTCGCGGTAATATAAAGATCTTGGTCAATAGTTGGACCAAGTATTACTAGCTTTCTCAATGCTTGTCTGGAAAAAGAAATTTTCCCAAAATATAGGAAAAACGGCAAAGTAATTATCATCAAAAAGGACGGTGATAGAGACTACATCGATCCCAAAGCATATCGGCCAATCATGCTGCTGCCGGTCTTAGGTAAATTATTTGAGAAATTGATTACTGAGAGCTATTGTAATATGTACCAAATAACAACGGTAGAGTTCCATTTAGAGCTCTAAATCTCTAGAATAATTCAAAAACAATCAAGAAAGTGAAATACGAACAGAAAAATCCGGTGCGAAAAGTGAACACAGCAGAACAATAGGAAATAATAGGACAAATTATGCGGAATTAGAAAGCAGATATCACTAAGAAGCAGAAAAATGAAACACAGCGATTACTAGAACGATACATGTACATTTTCTGTGGTACTCGAGAGAATAATGGAAGGACCACTACGGTAAAACACAGAATTGACACCCGAATAGAGGTACCGATTCGCTAAGTGGATCGAATTATTAAATTCCGGTGTCGGTGTGAATCCCAACTAAAAAGAGAAAAAAATCACAGAAACAAAAGGCACGTGTTTGTTTACAATTTCCAATTTGGAATAAATAATAATTCTTATCCGAAATAAAACAAAATTTTCCATTTATAATAAAATAAATATTAATATTTTATTCAAATTATTTTTTATTTGTGTACAAAAAAACATAGAAAATTTATTTACGTATTTAAATTTCATAAATTGAGTTTTGTATTGCATCCGCCACGTTGTATTGCATCCGCCAGCATATTGAGATCTTGAAAAAAAATCATTGAAAATTTACTACGTAAATGTATTTCGCGACGACGCCATTGTGAGACAGATCTCTATTACCTTTTTAGTCCAAATTTGCACATCGCGATCACTAAATAAGTTAATAATTATTATTATATATTTAAATTTAAAATTATTTACTTTAACAAATCGAAAAACATTATAATGAAACACAACACTTTAAAGTAAAAAAACTAATTATGTAGTGCAACCGTGCACGTCGACTTGTCAGAAGAAACTGAAAATAAAAGATACAATCGAAACTTATAAAACGAAAATAATATTATCGCGAAATAGAAAGAGAAAAACAATTATTTTTCTCCAAAATCAATATTTTTGTGTCTTTGATATTTTGTAGTACGGAGTTTTGTACGACATTTGAGCAGTTTTTTCCACACAGTGGAATAATTGCATACTGGGAATGTTTCTAATGTGTCGATGGCACATTATAAACAGTATAGGGCGCTAGAATGTTGTTTTCATTGGATCTTCAAAGTGGCTATTGGCAGGTAGAAGTTCAAGAGCAAGATTGAGAGAACATGGACCTTCTTGTTTTCAAAGTGGATAGAAAAATGATTTATAAAATAATTATTTACTTATTTCAAACATAAATAACTATGAGTAAGATTAATTAATTTAAAAAAACATCACCGTATCTGTATTATTAACGATATTGTATTTGTAAATCATTATAGACGATTCGTTTCAGGATTCGCCAAGGTTGCAAACAATAAGCTCAAAACAGAACAAGAGCGACAACGACGAGCGTCGACGAATAAATAAAAAATATCGCCGCGATATCGCTGTAGCTAACAGAACAAAAGCGTCAGCGTATGGCGATCAAAAAACAACCACAAATGACATAACGACGACATATTTTATTTATGTCAAAATCGATTCTAAAAGTTAGCATACCGGATAATAAAAATTTGAAAATTATAAAAATTGTTTATGTTTTATGTTTTGGGCATATAACGTTGGGGCGTTACCAACTTATATATATATATATATATATATATATATATATATATATATATATATATATATATATATATATATATATATATATATATATATATATATATATATATATATATATATATATCTATGTATATATATATATATATATATATATATATATATATATATATATATATAAAAACAGTTGACAGCATTGTTTCGTCGGCGATAAAAATAGAAATAGACTTTATAATTTTTTCAACGAAAAAATCGTCATCGCATGCGTCGTTGGTTGTGTTTGTATTGCATATTTTCGGTGTTTTGTAACACAACAAGCGATTTCGATCGCCGCCTTCGCTCCTAGCACCCATACTTGAGTACTCTATACCCAACGTGAAATTTATTGTCGATACCGTTGCAAACAGTTCGAGCGTAACTATTGCGTAACCCGAAAACAATTATTGGCTAAAGTAGAGTGCGAGAAATATTTTCATAAATATCTCTATTGTCAACAATTCCATTTACGAACAGGCAATTTGGCGTTACGATGGTTACTACAATTCAAGAATCTAGAGGGACAGGTGGCACGCTACATCGAACGTGTGTCGCAGAGCGATTTTTTTGACTAAATTACCAACTAAACGAAATTAATGGCTGATTCACATCATTCGTTCAAAGGTTGCACTAGTAACTTTTAAATAAGCTGTGCCTTCGATTGTAAACTAAATTGTAAACTAAACTAAATTATGACTTTTCATACGTCATATCGTTTTCAACAACACCGGTTTGTTATTATTTAAAACGAAGAAAATAGAAAAAATCGAATGTATTCGATAAAAAAAATAATAAAAACAAAAAATGAAAATGACAACTAAATGCTATGACCTCATCTATTGGTTTGATGAGCAATCAATTCACCATGAGCGGGACATTTATTCAGTGAAAATTACCCATTCGAGGTTTAAAAAATTAATGACATTTATTTTGTGAAATTAGTGACATCTGTAGCACAAATTCAGCCACTATATTTTTCTGATGACAATGAACAGGAATATGATATCTGAATCGCTTATTCTTGAATTTTAGAACATTTTACTTCTTTTGTTTAATTTGTTGTTCAGCACAATTATTATTGAACGGTATACCTCTGTATTTTGTTTGTTTAATATAGTATCTTTTAGGGACAAGTCTGTTTTCCTCAATTTATGAATGAAAATTATATTTCTATGATAAAAATTTTTAAATTAGGCTTAAATTATTTGTTTTTTTTTTCTAAAAGCGTTTTTATTTGTTACGTCTTTCAGCCGAATATTAAATTTTCTTTTCCCGTTTTCTCGGCTCCTCCACTAGCACTAATTTTTCCCCCGTGGGCACTAATTAGCACAAATTGGGCTTAATCGGTATGCAAAGTTTCATTTTGAAATTCGAAAATTTCCCTGCTGCAGTTACACCCAAATCATTTTCAGGTATATTCCGGAAGTCAAATTCTATAAGGGTTTTCATAATCCAGTGATACGAACCGGTTTTGACAGGGCAAAGTATTAATATCAACAAAATTAAATTAAACCACACTCTCGCCTTTTTGTATTTTACCTTAACAATCGAAAAATAACGACGATCGAAAATAACTTTGATCAGCAAATTATTTACGATGGACTGTAAAATTTTTAGTGAATAACTCTGGGATAATCAAACGTGCAATTCAATTTTTATCACAAAATTGCAATTAGTCTAAATATAATAGTTGGCGGTAGTGTACACTCTGCTGAACAATTTTATGAATTAAACCGATATGCAAGAATTTGGAAAGTCCCCACTTTGTAAATTTTTCAAAATTTATTTTGCTTACTTACTTTTTTGAAGGTGCTAGAGCTGAAAAAAGCGAAAAATA
Source organism: Nephrotoma flavescens (assembly GCA_932526605.1). Lineage (NCBI taxonomy): Eukaryota > Metazoa > Arthropoda > Insecta > Diptera > Tipulidae > Nephrotoma > Nephrotoma flavescens. Next base: position 222,975,551 of record OW052222.1, on the reverse strand, counting down.
ATAATTTTTCCGACCGTCTGAAAACAGCATTGATAATTTCTCGAGAATTGCTAGTGATCAGATCAACATATTTTTCTGAGTTGTTTTGCGGCAAATTCTATGAGTTAACATTTTCCAATTTTTCGTATTGCACGTGAGTTTTTCGAGATGGGTAAATCAGACCAAACTTTTGATTACCTTATAGAAAATTAAAACCGAGGAACAGAGTTTAATAAACAGTTAAGTTTTATACTTTCCCTTTTCGAAATTAAATCTTAATTCGTAAAAGGGTAAATGTAAACAATTGAAAAATTGTATTTTGAATGCCAAAAATTCGTCCCTAAAGAGACTGAAATATGTTGCATTTTCTAGCGTGTTCTAGAGATCTGAATGACCATCATCTTCATTTTCATATTGGATCGCCTCAAATTTTAATCGTTTCTACAGTGAATTTAAAAACTTCGATAAAATGAAAGCTTATTAGTACATATAAAGGTGTTTCGGTCAGTTTAAGAATCATGTTTCAGAACATTAGTATCTGGTGTACATTTATTTATTGCAAATATAATCGAACAATTAAAATAATTCCTTATTGCAAGACATCAAATATATTAAATCCATAATGCGAATATAATAAATATTCCATAATGTAAATTGACTTAGAGGCGCGACACTCCCGAAGACAAACCTTTTATTGATTTGTAAAATGACGAAACTATTCAAAGTTATTTTGAAACATTATTTTAATTTTAACCAATTAGTTAGAACATTAAATCAGCATATGATTAGCTTTATCTGATAATAACAATCAATTACTTACATTCAAATATCAATTTTCAAATGTAGAAAGAAAATCACTCATAAAATCAAATATGCCTTAAAAAAAATCTCTCCACCGCCCAATGTCCTAATTTAAATCTTTATGTTATTATTTCCTCAACTAACGCATTAAAATATATTTACATAATGTCAAGATATGTACTCATCTGTAAGTATCTAAATCTGTATACAAAATACATTTTTGGTGCAAATTATGATTGTCTCAAAAATTTTATCAATTCAGTGCATTTCTTAAAACTAAAAACAAATAAGTAGTAGGTACAAAAAATTTTAATCCACCTGTAATACTTCATCCACCCGCGGTTTAACCGAAGTCGATAAACGCAACACTCTTGATATATTCACTGGGAATTTTAACGGTTTTTTAACAACCGTATTCACAAAACAGTCACTCACTAAATATTTCTTCTTAAGCAAATTGGCCATAGTAAAAAATTTCGATACAAAACAAAAAAAAAATAAAATAAAATAAAACACTTCGGCCTTATAAATAAATCACTTGGTATTCGTACATAAATAAAATCTAATAAAATATTTTTATCATCATTTGTAAATCACAACAACTCAAAATTCGCCAAAAATAGCTATATAAAATTATTTTGGATGTTTCATCCTCGGCGGCGTAATATTAACTGAGGAATAAAATTTGTATCCCAACACTTTTATATAATATACAGACTCGTCTAAAACGCAGCAACGAGAACTGTGGAAAATGAAAAATCTCGTTTTCTCCTTATACATTTTGTACTTTTGCTTTTCATTCGAAAACTGTTTTGTTTTTCGTAGCACAGAAGAATTTTCCATATATATATATATATATATATATATATATATATATATATATATATATATATATATATATATATATATATATATATATATATATATATATATATATATATATATATATATATATATATATATATATATATATATATATATATATATATATATGTATATATATATATATATATATATATATATATATGTATATATATATATATATATATATATATATATATATATATATATATATATATATATATATATATAAAAACAGTTGACAGCATTGTTTCGTCGGCGATAAAAATAGAAATAGACTTTATAATTTTTTCAACGAAAAAATCGTCATCGCATGCGTCGTTGGTTGTGTTTGTATTGCATATTTTCGGTGTTTTGTAATACGACAAGCGATTTCGATCGCCGCCTTCGCTCCTAGCACCCATACTTGAGTACTCTATACCCAACGTGAAATTTATTGTCGATACCGTTGCAAACAGTTCGAGCGTAACTATTGCGTGACCCGAAAACAATTATTGGCTAAAGTAGAGTGCGAGAAATATTTTCATAAATATCTCTATTGTCAACAATTCCATTTACGAACAGGCAATTTGGCGTTACGATGGTTACTACAATTCAAGAATCTAGAGGGACAGGTGGCACGCTACATCGAACGTGTGTCTCAGAGCGATTTTTTTGACTAAATTACCAACTAAACGAAATTAATGGCTGATTCACATCATTCGTTCAAAGGTTGCACTAGTAACTTTTAAATAAGCTGTGCCTTCGATTGTAAACTAAATTGTAAACTAAACTAAATTATGACCTTTCATACGTCATATCGTTTTCAACAACACCGGTTTGTTATTATTTAAAACGAAGAAAATAGAAAAAATCGAATGTATTCGATAAAAAAAATAATAAAAACAAAAAATGAAAATGACAACTAAATGCTATGACCTCATCTATTGGTTTGATGTGCAATCAATTCACCATGAGCGGGACATTTATTCAGTGAAAATTACCCATTCGAGGTTTAAAAAATTAATGACATTTATTTTGTGAAATTAGTGACATCTAGGTTCAAGTAATAGCATTAAAGGTATTTTTTCAAATCAATAATCTCATTAAGTTCGAAACTGATTGTTGCGATTCTTACAAACCTTCCATCTATAATTCAAATTAAATTCTAACTTATCCGCGAACCAGCGTTAAAGAAAAAGTATGGGGTGGTTGGGAAGTTGATTGTGTCTAAGTAAGTATGAATCATCGTAGTCGTTGTCACACAGATTTGACGCCAAATGGAAGAATTTCCTACCATTGTGTATTTAATTCGAAATATACTGAAATAGACCAATGTACGGAACAATCACAACAAAAAACCATTACAATAAATACAACAACAACGTAAAATATAAAATGTAATTCGTACACAACGAAAAGTTAATTGTTAAAAATGAAGTATAGATGGAGAATATGAAAGAATAGAATTCTGTAGATTAGGAAGTAATTCGCTAGTGGTACATTATACATGGTATTGTTCTATATATATGGACAATATTCCTATGTAAAATATCAACGTCAGTGATGAGATGACTGATTTTTTCAAATCAATAATCTCATTAAGTTCGAAACTGATTGTTGCGATTCTTACAAACCTTCCATTTATAACTCAAATTAAATTCTAATTAAAGGTAGTTTTATAACAATGTTTGTAGTTATGCAGATTATGTCAGAATAAGCCTACAGCACCGAAAATCCGCGAAAGATCTCGAATATCTAAATATGGGTACAATGAACACAAGAGTCAGTCTTTCTTCAGAAGATACGGTACGCAAAAAATTAAAAGCGTAGGTGAACCACGCGACAAATAGTTAATAGTGTTTTAAGTGAAATAAATTGGGTGATTTATTGTAAATTGTGGAAAGTGAACTAATAATAAATATTAGTGAAAATTATTTGTTATTGTGTTTTTAAGTGTTAAGTTAGTAAGGGTAACTGCAGCAGGGAAACTTTCGAATTTCAAAATGCAACTTTGCATACTGATTAAGCCCAATTTGAGCTAATTAGAAAATTTAAAATTTCGGCTGAAAGACGAAACAAATAAAGCCTGTTTCCTAGAAGAAAAAAACAGAAATAACTTAAACCTAATTTTAACACTTTCCAAAGGCGGCTAATCTGACAAAGTTTGTGCTTATCATAGAAATATAATTTTCATTCATAAATTGAGGAAAACAAACTTGCCCCTCAAAGATACTACATTAAACAAACAAAATACAGCGGTATACCGTTCAATAATAATTGTGCTGAGCAACAAATTAAACAAAAGAATTAAAATGTTCTAAAACCCAAGAATAAGCGATTCAAATAGGATATTCCTGTGGCATGTTCATTGCCATCCGAAAAATAGAGTGGCTGAATTTGTGCTAATCCATAATTAGACCGTTGAATTAACGATTTTCTGACAAAAAGTATCTGATAGGAATATTCAATCAGAAGTGAAATGGAATTGTGCCAATTCTGGATTAGCACAAATTCAGCCACTATATTTTTCTGATGACAATGAACAGGAATATGATATCTGAATCGCTTACCCTTGGATTTTAGAACATTTTAATTCTTTTGTTTAATTTGTTGTTCAGCACAATTATTATTGAACGGTATACCTCTGTATTTTGTTTGTTTAATATAGTATCTTTTAGGGGCAAGTTTGTTTTCCTCAATTTATGAATGAAAATTATATTTCTATGATAAGCACAAATCGTGTCAGATTAGCCGCTTAGAAAGTTTTAAATTAGGCTTAAATTATTTGTTTTTTTTTTTTTTTCTAAAAAGCTGTTTTTATTTGTTACGTCTTTTAGCCGAATATTAAATTTTCTTTTCCCGTTTTCTCGGCTCCTCGACTAGCACTAATTTTATCCCCGTGGACACTAATTAGCACAAATTGGGCTTAATCGGTATGCAAAGTTTCATTTTGAAATTCGAAAGTTCCTCTGCTGCAGTTACACCCAAATCATTTTCAGGTATATTCCGGAAGTCAAATTCTATAAGGGTTTTCATAATCCAGTGATACGAACCGGTTTTGACAGGACAAAGTATTAATATCAACAAAATTAAATTAAAGCACACTCTCGCCTTTTTGTATTTTACCTTAACAATCGAAAAATAACGACGATCGAAAATAACTTTGATCAGCAAATTATTTACGATGGACTGTAAAATTTTTAGTGAATAACTCTGGGATAATCAAACGTGCAATTCAATTTTTATCACAAAATTGCAATTAGTCTAAATATAATAGTTGGCGGTAGTGTACACTCTGCTGAACAATTTTATGAATTAAACCGATATGCAAGAATTTGGAAAGTATCCACTTTGTAAATTTTTCAAAATTTATTTTGCTTACTTACTTTTTTGAAGGTGCTAGAGCTGAAAAAAGCGAAAAAAAATAATTTTTCCGACCGTCTGAAAACAGCATTGATAATTTCTCGAGAATTGCTAGTGATCAGATCAACATATTTTTCTGAGTTGTTTTGCGGCAAATTCTATGAGTTAACATTTTCCAATTTTTCGCATTGCACGTGAGTTTTTCGAGATGGGTAAATCAGACCAAACTTTTGATTACCTTATAGAAAATTAAAACCGAGGAACAGAGTTTAATAAACAGTTAAGTTTTATACTTTCCCTTTTCGAAATTAAATCTTAATTCGTAAAAGGGTAAATGTAAACAATTGAAAAATTGTATTTTGAATGCCAAAAATTCGTCCCTAAAGAGACTGAAATATGTTGCATTTTCTAGCGTGTTCTAGAGATCTGAATGACCATCATCTTCATTTTCATATTGGATCGCCTCAAATTTTAATCGTTTCTACAGTGAATTTAAAAACTTCGATAAAATGAAAGCTTATTAGTACATATAAAGGTGTTTCGGTCAGTTTAAGAATCATGTTTCAGAACATTAGTATCTGGTGTACATTTATTTATTGCAAATATAATCGAACAATTAAAATAATTCCTTATTGCAAGACATCAAATATATTAAATCCATAATGCGAATATAATAAATATTCCATAATGTAAATTGACTTAGAGGCGCGACACTCCCGAAGACAAACCTTTTATTGATTTGTAAAATGACGAAACTATTCAAAGTTATTTTGAAACATTATTTTAATTTTAACCAATTAGTTAGAACATTAAATCAGCATATGATTAGCTTTATCTGATAATAACAATCAATTACTTACATTCAAATATCAATTTTCAAATGTAGAAAGAAAATCACTCATAAAATCAAATATGCCTTAAAAAAAATCTCTCCACCGCCCAATGTCCTAATTTAAATCTTTATGTTATTATTTCCTCAACTAACGCATTAAAATATATTTACATAATGTCAAGATATGTACTCATCTGTAAGTATCTAAATCTGTATAAAAAATACATTTTTGGTGCAAATTATGATTGTCTCAAAAATTTTATCAATTCAGTGCATTTCTTAAAACTAAAAACAAATAAGTAGTAGGTACAAAAAATGTTAATCCACCTGTAATACTTCATCCACCCGCGGTTTAACCGAAGGCGATAAACGCAACACTCTTGATATATTCACTGGGAATTTTAACGGTTTTTTAACAACCGTATTCACAAAACAGTCACTCACTAAATATTTCTTCTTAAGCAAATTGGCCATAGTAAAAAATTTCGATACAAAACAAAAAAAAAAATAAAATAAAATAAAACACTTCGGCCTTATAAATAAATCACTTGGTATTCGTACATAAATAAATTCTAATAAAATATTTTTATCATCATTTGTAAATCACAACAACTCAAAATTCGCCAAAAACAGCAATACAAAAATTATTTTGGATGTTTCATCCTCGGCGGCGTAATATTAACTGAGGAATAAAATTTGTATCCCAACACTTTTATATATACAGACTCGTCTAAAACGCAGCAACGAGAACTGTGGAAAATGAAAAATCTCGTTTTCTCCTTATACATTTTGTACTTTTGCTTTTCATTCGAAAACTGTTTTATTTTTCGTAGTACAGAAGAATTTTATTCTGGAATTTTATACTTCGACGACTACAAGGAAAATGAATCCTCCCCGAAATGATAATTGAGAGCGAACGTTGTTTCACTGTTTCTTAATTAATTTTTTAAAAAATAGAAAATTGGAAATATATTTTTTTTTATTTCCGCGTGACAGTTAAATTGGTTAAATAATAAAAATAAAATGTATTTAGAAAAAAAAAATGCATTACACGCGTACACTGCTAGGTAATCGTATCAAAAGGGTAACCCACAGCAATGCAATTCGCTATAGAATTTTTTTTTGTGTAAATTGGAAATTTATATTTTTAAAACGACATTTGATGGAAAAATTCATGTTGAATGTCCGCGTGACTGGTGATTGAAATTGAAAAACTATTTAGGCTTATTATATTTACAGTGTTAAAATTTACTTTTCCAAATGGAATGACCTCGCCGCTCGTTTATGATAAACGAGCGATGACATTGCGGTTGGTATAGGAATGGGAGATTATTTAATTCGTGAAATTATTATTTTATTAAAAAAAAAAAAATGTATCTCCCATGGGCCGGTCATAAAAATTTATATGGAAATATTGGATATAATGTTTTATGAATACGTCATACCTTGTTGATATAAATTCGATAATATAAAATTGAAGGATTCGATGTTTTTTTTTAAATGTATCCGAAATTTGTTCCGCACTTTTTGTTGTCCACGTTCGTTGGCACTCGATTTGAAACTGTATCGAAAATTTCATCTAGCACTGTTTTTATAGAAAAATTAAATTTTCCTGATCTTTCTAGAAATTTGTTTTATTTGGATTTTTTTTATTTGCGTTAAAATCGCTTTTGTATCACATGGAGCTACTTCTTATTCTTTCAAGTTAATGATATTTTATTTCTTAGTACGATTTTATTATAGTTGTGAAAGGTATTATCATTCCGTGATGATATGGCGCTAGATTTTTGGGTATACATATTTACCATTGCATTAAAGTGTCGTGTAATAAGTTTTTATTAGTTTTTCTGTTCAGTGAGTAATTATAATTTAGTGGTTTTTGGTTTCGTCCATAATCCTGGTTTGAGAAGTCTTGAACTGGAATATTTTGTTTCGTTGATTTTTCAACACTAGTCTTGTTTTTTTAAATGTTTAATTAATTTTGTACTACTTCACACTCGCAGAATATCATCATAATCAACACTTTTTATACGCAAGCTTATAAGAGTTTTAGTCGTTCAAACCGCTTTAGCAAACTGAATCCGCTAGATCCAAGATAAGGAAAACAATTCGATAATCGTATAATGTTTAAAGTATACTGTTAAAGCTATACTGTTAAAGTTAGCCGAAAGTTTCCAGCCGAAAGATAATGCAGATAGTGTCTTGACTATTTTTAAACTCCCTTTATACTCTCGCTCCTATCGATTTTTAAATTCCTATAAACTGAAATAATTTCTCCTTCACCCGAATGATGTAACCCGATCCTAAATTCTCCTAAATTCGAGTTCGTAACTGATTTTTGCTGTATTCAAGACACTATTTGCATTATCTTTCGGCTGGAAACTATCGGCTAACTTTAACAGTATTATGGAATGTCAAATATTAATATGCTTCAGCAGAAAGTTATCAGCCGACATATCTCAGCCGACATTTCTCAGCCGATATTTTTCAGCCGAAAGTACTTTTTTTTACCAAAAATATTTGTTTTCTACAAAAAAAAAATTAAGTGAAATGGTTAAAAACAAAACATTAAACTATATTTTTAATAGCATTATTAATTGTTTAAAAAATTCATTTTCCAATACGGAAACTTGTATATACTGCACACACAAAATTTGAAAATTTCTTAAAATTGACCGTTTAAAGTGTCATGGTTGGAAATAGATTTAAATGAAAGGTCTTACTGATGTTCACATCTGGAAAAAAATTCAGGTCAATTTCCATGTGGGGAGCTCGGGAAAGCTCAATTGAATATATCGCACGGACAAAATTTGAAAATTTCTAAAAATTGACCATTTAAAGTGTCATGGTTGGAAATGGACTCAAATAAAAGGTAGTACTGATGTTCACACCTGGAAAAAATTTCAGGTCAATTTTCATGTGGGGATTTTTAGAAATTTTAAAATTTCGTCCGTGCGATATATTCAATCGAGTTTTCCCGAGCTCCCCACATGAAAATTGACCTGAAATTTTTTCCAGGTGTGAACATCAGTATGACCTTTCATTTGAATCTATTTCCAACCATGACACTTTAAACGGTCAATTTTAAGAAATTTTCAAATTTTGTGTGTGCGGTATATATACAAGTTTCCGTATTGGAAAATGAATTTTTTAAACAATTAATAATGCTATTAAAAATATAGTTTAATGTTTTGTTTTTAACCATTTCACTTGAATTTTTTTTTGTAGAAAACAAATATTTTTGGTAAAAAAAGTACTTTCGGCTGAAAAATATCGGCTGAGAAATGTCAGCTGAACACAATCATATTTGACATTTCATACTATATTTTCGGCTGAGATAGCAAAGACACTATCTGCATTATCGATTATTTTTTACTTTCGGCTGGAAACTATCGGCTTACTTTAATAGGGTGTTTAAAGTCAGATAATCGGAGACGAAGAGAATAAAAATGGTCTTCAAGGCATTTTTACACAACACACTCTGAACTAGCCCCAACATGTAAATGATTGTTAAACAAATTATCAGTTGATCTCTACTCAAATCTGGTTTCGTCGCCCAATATCTGGTCTTACCAGATGAAATATCAAGACTACCAGAAGGCCTCACACCTATCCTAATGTCTCACTTAGTTTAGTGTTTGTGCCGTCTCAGAAATAGCAACTCTGCTGTATAAGACAGCGGAAATTTGTAAGTGGAAAATAATAGATTACGCTACTCGTCACAAGTGGCAGCACTATCAGAAAAGATAATTATTATAGAAATTTTCGTTATTCCACCATTTTTTAACGAATTACGATGAAATTTGGAGAGTAGTATTAATCAGGGATTTTAAAGAGAGTTTTGGACAAAATTCTAGGATATGTTCATGCTGGATTAAACTTGACCATTTCATAGGCAATTCTTGTGAAATTTGGTTTCTAGATTGATTTTTCATTGAAATCTCAATTTTAGATGACAATATGGTATCTGTACATTCTACACGATTAAAATCTTAATTATTAATTATAAAATTTACATTGCATACAGGGATAATTCAGACAAAATTTATTGATTCGAATTTTTACTATAATTTTTTGATTTTCTGCGATCATATAAGTTGTACTCAAATTTCTGATCAACATCTCAAAAACTTGTACTATAGTAACTAAAACTTTTGGTTGTTTTTCTAATAGCTTAGGTCATGCTGTGGGATAAAGCACCAACGTCACAAGATATTCAATTTAATTTTAAATATTTACTGTAAATTTATCATGTAAAGTAAAGGTATATGGGTATTTTTATGATCTTTAACCGATTTGTAGAGAAAAATAAAATTGTAAAAGCAGAAAGTGCTAAGCGATCGCGCGGCAGATCACACCAAATTTAAATTATTTACCGATTTCAACATAAATACCATACTTACCAAGTACAAAAATGGAATGACGTAATTGATAATAGATTAGACACTCTCATCTTTGATAGATTTAAAACACTTGAATACATAAGAATACCGCACCATTAATGAAATAATTTTGGAATATAACGATATTTTCCGCTTTGACTTCAACAAATGTCAGTACTCATCATATTCGTACATTACCCAATGTAGAACCTATACACAAACGGCATAATCGACGGCCCCATTCTACAAAATTGGAAATTCAAAAGCAAATAAACCAAATGCTCGAAGATGAAATTATTGAAGATCGTGTAAGTCCTTGAAATTTTCTGTTACTTGTTGTGCTAAAAAAAACACCAACAATCAAAAGAAATGGCGCGTGTTTGTTGATTACCGTATGCTCAACAATGTAACCATTGATGACATCTTCCCTTTGCCAAATTTTTCGGATATTTTGCATAAACTTGGAATTCGGAATAAATAAGCATTCTAGGTTCAGTAAGGAACCAATGAAGATTACGGCCACATCTTCCCGTTCGTTCGAAAAGATATTCATAGATATCGTCGGACCAATGATCTCATCGGACAAAAATAATCGTTAAATTTTAACGATGCAAGATGACCTTTCGAAATACACCATCGCAAAAGCGATTCTCAATCAAAAGGCAGAAATAGTAGCAAGAACATTCGTTGAATATTTTATATGTATTTTCGGTGTCCCTGATGAAATTTTGAGTGATCATGGTTCGAACTCATGAGTGCGTTATTTACTGAAATTTGCAAACTCCTCAAAATTAAAAAACTCTGCACCACGGCTTATCATCCGCAAACCAATGGTTCTCTTAATAGGTTCCATAAAACATTGGGCGAATATTTAAGAACGTTTTGTCAAAATGACCCTTTGAACAGGGATGAGTGGCTTCCATATTTAACTTTCTCGTATAATTCGACGCCACACAGTTCCACGGGGTTAATGCCGCATGAATTAGTTTTAGGTATGAAACCAAAAATTTCCGTGTCACTTACCAAAGATCCTGAACTGACTTGAAATGCCGGTTACAAAATTCTTTCCTAATGGCCAGGAAATATTTATTAAAATCTAAAGTCTTCAAAATTGAATTATGATCGATCGATAAATCCGGAAAAGTTTAACAAAGATGATATGGTTCTTCTTAGAAACGAAGCTCGAACTACTAAACTTTCTCCAATATGGTTAGGACGTCATTCAAGATATTTTGTCGGACGTAAAAAGTGTCATTAAAATCGGACGTTCAATTTAACAGGCGCACTCAAATTTAGATAGCGGGAATTCCCACGATCAGCGGGACGTCATACTCGCTCGATAGATAGCAATAGAAGGCCAAAATATATCTAAATTAACAAATTGGCGGACCTTTTAAACCCTAAGGCTGGGGAATTTGTACTACTACAATACACAGACTGCGTGGAAAATTTGGCCCAGAAACCGAGGAGAACTTATTTAGCCGCATAAAATCAAAAAATTTACCAAGAATTCTACTCTCAGTAGGACCAAAGCTATTAGACAACAACGCAAAGTATTGTTTACTAGTAAAACTTTCTGAGTTATTGGCCAAAAACTGAGAAGAATTTTTCAGTTTTTAGTGTAGTCTCAATATGATCTGAGAGTTATTAAAAAAACAGCGGAAAGTTTTGGTTAGTAGTGGAAGTAGTCTCGACTCTCCAGCTCAAATTTAAACTAGAAACCAATTTTCATAAGGATTTGATATGAAATGACCAAGTTTATTTCAGCATGAACAGATCCTACAATTTTGTCCAAAGATCAATTGCAAATCACTATTCAATACTACTCTCCAAATTTTATCGAAATTCGTTAGGAAATGGCGGAGAGACGGAATATTGCTATATTTCATAATTTCATTTACCAAATTCCTTTATTACTTCGGAATCAATTTTTTTAAGGATCACTTTTACTATTTTATTCCGTTGGGCTGGTTTATTTATTAGTATAATTATATAAAAAAATAAATTCTATTCGATTCGATACTTAAGCAATAGTTATGAAGATTGGTTTAATCTGGGCCCATAACAAGCCATTGTTATAGATTTGAACAAGGTTCTACTATATAGACTAGATAGGTCTATCAATGAGGAACATTTTGTCGAAAAGATTTTTCCAAACAATGGACTTGCAAGTTTGTTAATAAAAACATTTTCTACAGAATTTACCTCAATGAAAGCCCAAATCTATAGTAATGGCTTGTTATTGTCCCAGGTTGGAAATTATTCATATTTTTAGTGAAAATCCTCTAATAACAAACTCATATTGGCCCAGATTGAAAAGTTACTCATAATTGCCAATTTTCACAACAAACTTTCAAATATGTTTACTGTTCGATAAAGAACCCGTTCCTACAAGTCATTTTACATTAAAATAATCATAATGATAGTTTGAAGGTTATTCCAATCTCGTTGATGACTACATTTCCAGCCTCCAGGAAGCTGACCCCGACATGACACCTCATCAAACGAATTTTGTAAAAACAAAAGTTGGGTCTAATTGGTCATATTTATTCAGTTATTTACGGTAATTGGCCAGAACAGGAATTTTTTTAAAATTGATCTCAAAATTTAAGATTTTATTCCGCTGGAATTTTATCTCTTTTGAAAAAAGAGATTCAAGAATCTATAAAAAAATTCTGCTGTCATAAAAGAAAATTTCTTTTGTGATGGTGCTGCCACCTGGTGATGGTACCGGTTCTTATTTTCCGTTGAAACATTTCCGCTGTCTTAAACAGACGAATTGCTATATCGTATAGTTTTACGTGTAAGTAGTTTAGTTTAGTAGTATAGTTTTACGTGCAATCTAATGATTGACTGCTAAAACAAGGAACAAACCGATTATTGACCGGTACGTATACGTCTGTGAAGACCAGTAAAATAATCTTAGCAGGAATGAACTGCATATCTTTCTCATACCTAAATCTCTACAATAAGTGGAGTGGATTTCAAACGTCGAATAGAACTTCAATTGTTTACCCGAAACCGCAAAAGCTGAATTTTGCTTAGAGTCAAGAAATGCAAATTGGTTCCACAGTGCCCGTAGTGTTTTCTTGTAAAGGGAGAATCACCCGCTACATAACTCCCCCTGCAGTGGGGCTCCTTGCTGGATTTGTGGTCCACCAGATATTATGGATGTAGTTTTAAACCCCAAACTGTCCGTTAGTAAGAATTTGTTCATCGTGGAGCGCAATTGGCCAATTACTGCTTCACTAATAGACTGAGGAGTAAGTTGGTTTGCCACAAAAATTCTGGTGAACATTTAAGGCTTTGATCGTTCCTCGGATTCTAAAAAGATAATTGGGAAAGGAAGCAAACAACAAGATAAACAAAATTTCTCCCAATGGGTCACATTTCGGTTCACACTAGGCCAAAATTATGTAGAAATTAAGATTTTTCGAATAGCTCGTTCAAATGGGTGTAAAATATGATGTAGTTCGACGTAATGACCCTGGAATATATGTATAGGTGATGGTTGCATATAGAAATTTTACAGTAAATCTCTAAATCTCCACTTTTTTTCAATTTATCTTCGAAGGGCGTCGATTTGTAGAACAAGAAAGAAGGAATTTGAGGTCTACATCGGAATCTTAAGTAGGAGTGTATCCGTATGTCATATGTCTGTTGAAAATTGAGAGCCTAAATGCAATGCCATGATTACGTTCTGCTTGATATGAGATTGCTCTAGTAATCGGTTTAAGGTCGACGAAGATAGTGAAATCTCGACCTTCGACAAAGTAGCGGAATTGCTTTGTGGATAAATAAACGTTTAGGACGTCTCTATCAAATGCTGAATACTGCGACAAATCCAAGGCATCCCCAAATTCCGTTGTGCATCTGCTACAAAATTGTGCCTACAGCCGTGCTTGATGGATTGGCTGTAATGCTGAATTTTGTGTCATTTTTTGGCATTCTCTCAAACAAGGATATGTTTTTGACTATTTTTGATTTCGTAAGGAATACTGCCAATTGTGTGTGAATTGGGGCAATTATCTCTACTAGTTTTGGGATAAATCAGTAGCCACCATACGGATAAATTTTTGGGTTAGCTTGATGCTTTGCGGTGCTGGGCATTCCATAATATAATTAATTCGTCGTTCGACGTCAGAATACCATAGTGGGTAATCTTACGACTGAGAAGATCAGTTTTGCTTGTGTCGAACATGCATTTTGCGGTAAATAATCCGTCAAGTGCTTTGTTTTCATAATGAACCTTGTTTTCATATATGTACTGGATGGGGCGTCGTATATTTACTAACCGAGATTCTTGCGATAATTGAAACTTTTCACAGTTTATCGTCGAATATTATGTTTTCATAAAATACGCCCTCCATAAAATAGTTCGAAACCCCTTGACTTCACCAAATAATAATGACGTGCAATAAGATTGTGAACCTATAAATTAATGGGTCTTTAATAGTCTTCCTCACCTCGTTACAAAAAATTTGTGGATGCAATTACTCATTCGGTTCTCCCCAAAACCTAAATGTTCGGCACAAAACCTGCAGCTGGCCCTAATAGCCAACATGTAATTAATTACCTTCAAATTTTATCAATTTAATCGAACGTGAGGATCTTGATGTTCTTATTTCAAGCGGTTTAGCGATGGTTACTTCTTGAAAACCTGCAGGTCAAGATTTATGGGCTATTATACTTATTCTAGCACTGCACTATAAGCACAATAAGGGACACATGCTCGATCAGCTAGCAAGCAAACAATATGCTAGCGCCTGGCAACTCAATCAATTTTACCAAGCAAAATTGAATTTGAATTTATTTATTTTTTTAGTTTTTTGCGATTGCACAGTGAACTTTGCGGCTAAGAAAACTATCCAGCAAATTTTTATATTGTTTTACTGTGCAATCGCAAAAATAAAAAAAAACGTATAAACACTTACGCGGCTTTTACATCAAGTAAACTTTTTGTTTGATAAACATTTTTGTTATCGAAAAACAATATTTGTAGTTGTTTTTAATATGAATAAAGATTATTTTTAAAAACTTTGATCGTATTTAAGCTTTTAAAAATAAAAAAAAAAATTAAATCCATGCGATTTATGAAATTTTTAGTGAATTTAATATTCTATAAAAACTTCGATAAAGAATTAACTTATCGAACTCAAAAGTTTATTAAACAAGCGCTAAATCAGTAAAAAGAATGTGAGTGTTGAAGAAACTAAAGTTATTACAGCAGGCAATTTCACTTATAATACGAGCGCATCGGGTAATTCGAGTTTTCAATCATGTCAAAATATTCAAATAATTGTGACAGATAAATAATAACATGCACATATTTGTTCAATTTTATTATTTTATGAGAATATATTTGCCAATATATAGAATATCATTAGATATATGCAATTACGGGCTTAACGAACAACAATGTTCAGCGATAATTAGCAGCTTTGTATAATACGTTAAACTTTTCATGCGATAAAATTTCTATTCGAAGTTAAAAGGGACATAATTTTTTAATTTAGAGATTATTGTACATTTTCGTTGAAAATGCATGATACTCGTAACTTTTATTAGGTTTGACATCGTTAGACAGACGTGTTTCTATTTTTCGTTCAGACATTATAATAAATTGATTATTTCTATTAAAAGTTAATAAATAGAACTTTTAGTAGACATAACTGTATTGCAATGCTTTAATGATTTTATTTTCAATTCAAAATTCTGACATTTAGAGTATTCACAATACCTACTAGATGTCGTAAGAATCATAAAAAGTCTATCAAATATATTTAATGCATGTTCGTTTACTTAATAAATACATTTTTATTAATCACTTGTTTTTTGTTTCGCAGATTCTGCAGATTAATAAAAATGTGTTTATTAAGTGTAAGTGTGTTTCGCCAAGTGCCTACGGCAAATAGCGTAAAAAGTAGCATGTTCGTTTGATGTAAAACCCGCGTTAATTCAAATTTGCTTGGTAAAATTGATTGAGGAGTAGCCAGGTTTTGCGTTAGCATATTGCTTGCTTGCTAGCTGATCGAGCATATGTGCCCCTAATTTTAAAAACATCCGGAAATTGTCGGCTTACAGCACCCTAGTTAAAATAAATTTGTTTCATGTCGCTTAAAAGACACTCAACATACAAATAAATTACGCCTATTTCGGTATATCAAATATTTTAAAGCGAAAAGTACTAACATTTTATATTTAAGTTTCATCTTCTACGAGAAATATGCTAAATATTGTACGCGTAAAACCAGCTTAATTTTAATATTGTCTTTTGTTTTTTTGTAATTTCATGGATGTTCAAATACAGTTCGTAATGGGTAGTCCAACATATTTTGTAATTATTTTGGGAAATCCGCATTAACTTGAAAATTTGTAATATATTCGTAACAAGCAACAAATAAAACTAAAATACCGATATTAATTTAGGTTTCTTATGCCATAAAATATGAATAAAATGTATATGGGTAAATTTCAAAAATTCGTAAAAACTTAACGTTTAAAGTGTTATGTCTGGAAAAGATCTTATTTGAATCGGTTTGTCGATGGTTATCGCTGAAAAATTTTCCAGGTCAAGTTTCATGTTTGGAGTTTGGGAAAATGGGGGGAGTGAAATACACGTGCAAACTTCCTGGAGAACGGACGCTTATTTGGTATTTTTTATGCTGATTTAATAATTTAGTCGGACATGTAATGTCAGTGGATGTAAGCAAGATTTCTACTGCATCAAATTCACTACACTGCCTGATTCATTTGGAGTTACCCAGAAAGCACCGCGTGGAGGTATGAATCTCGAACTTCGCTTTCCTTTGTTTTTTTATTTTTATTTAATTTTTTATTGATTTTTTTTTATTTTTTTTTTTGTATTTTTATTTTTTTATAATTTTTTTATTTCATTTGTTTTATTTCATTTTTTTATCATATTCGATTTTATATTATTCTGCGCAAAGTGGGCAGTAAAAAGAATCTGATACATTGAATTCATTTACATCAACGCCGACTTCAACATCATGCATGTATCGATTGCATTTGGAACATCTAATAGAGTTTCCACTAAGGTTTACATTCTCCCCACACATTAAAGACAGGTCTTGCATGTAAATGCTATTTTGTAAAAGGTCCTTTTGTATTTGTTCTCTCTTGCTACTGATATTGATGTTAGAATCTTTCAGGATGCATTTGTTTCGTAAAAATGCTTCTGCGTGCAACATCATATATATTCCACAATCGTTATTGCCAACTTGTTTATAACAAGCAGGAAAATAAATTGGCTTTAGTTTGTTATCTGGAAAGTAATGCGTTTTTACCATTTTATTGTAGTATCCAACAAAATTCAAAAATCTGTTGAAACATCTTTCATAATATAGTTTTGCACTTTGTTTTAATTCGTTGTTAAGTGCGATCGAGTCATATACAATATATTGGCCTTTTTTGCAA